>OZ026511.1:0-2765000 GCA_964019985.1 Aurelia sp. 4 Dawson et al 2005 | reverse complement strand
AAACAGCTTTCAGATGGATGAAAATTATCAGAAGCAGTTCAAAAATCAAAGTGAGAAGAAATCTGAAACTGGTAAAATGAATAAAAAGAAACAGGAAACTGTTAGAGGATTGAGAAGGCAAAACATGATCTTGGAAAAAATTCAAGATTTGCAAGTAATTGAAGGTTAGTCTGGTATTTAGCTGTTGATTTGTATACGATATCGATTCTGAGGTTTTATTTTATATTTTGTTATTCATTTTAGATTTGTTCTGTAGGCTATATCATCTACCCTTGACAGTCCTTATTAAGACACATTTGCTTGAAAAGCAGCCTTTGCCGACGGGGTTAAAGAATGAAAAATGAAAATGAAATGAAAATGCTTATTTATTTTACCGAGTAGCCACAAGACTTTTGTTAAAGGAAGTTCATTGGCAGGCTGCTAACTGCAGCCAAGTTTTCTCTGAACAAACCGGTACACCTTTGTGAGAAGCTTCCATTAAGACTAATTGCATGATGTGTATTATAAACACTCGTGTAGAAGGACCTTGTCTATTAAGAGCCTACAGACCCCCTATTTATAAGAAAACTTCCATTTCCATCAATGCACAAGTGCCCAGGGTGACTTCCAAAATAGTTACTTCTTACGCATAGATGTTTATTACCTTATTCATGGTAAATGTTGTTAATTCATTGTCAACTGTTTTGCCAACGAAACCTCCTGTGAGTGAGACCACCGTCTTTTTATCTTAAAACCAACACTGCAATTCAAACACGCTGCCCTTTCTTGCGATTTACATTTCATAAGCCTCTCAACTTATGGCCTCGGTTTAGATTCATCCATGCAGGTTCTAGTCACGTTTGAATTGGCCTGTTCAGCTTCTGCAGACTTAAGAAAATCCTTATTGACACTCCAGCTGACCCTCCATTGCAGCAGCTAGGCAAGTAAAATCTGATTGATCGAGAAACATGTACAATGGTATACCGATCCTCAATCGACCTCGCGCCCGAGGAAATATCTTCTCTAGGTTATCGGATGCTCATACGCAATGTTTTATGCAAAACTGCGATACTGCAAATGAGGAGAACATATTGCCAAGGATCATTTGCTTTTCGTGGAGCTGTCTTGTGGGATGAATTCGACTTAGAAATGAAATTTGCTCCTTCGAGCCTGTCATTCTGTCATTTGAAATGAAACTACAAGCTTTGAATCGAGAATATTCAAGGAAAGCTGCTCTACATCGAAAATATTATCTTTAGTTTTCTCTTTCATGTTTATTTATTCAATTCGAAAGTTGTAAATTGATTTGTATCTTGCATTGTTTAGGTTTAATATCTATTTTTTTGCTTAGACAATCGGAAAGCATTTACTATATTGAATTGTATCCCATCTTAAATATGTTTAAGGTGAAAAACAAAGAAAACATAAGTGAAGATTTTACCCCAGATTTTGATCCATTAAGATATAAAGCATTTTATGCGAAATTTTCACTTCATTTTTTCATTTAATCTTATTTAAGCACAACATCCATTCAGTTAAATACGATACCAAAGAAAAATAAATCACAATTAATAGTTTACAATAGAAGCTCAAACTATGTTTTCCCCGCTCCCTCCCCCCGTGTACTGTTCTTCCATGGATTCGTGCAAACCTATTCAACTCAAAAGGTGAGATTTCAGATCTTTTTTGAATCGTACAACGGATTCGGTGTCTCGAATGAGCTGTGGGATACTATTCCAGGCTTTTGGACCAGTGTACAAAAAACTTTTTTTCGTATGTTCTAATTTTAGTTTTTGCACATGGAGATCCTTCATGTTCCTTGTGTCATATTTTGATAAGGCAGACCTCTCTATGAACTTATTTTGTAGGCCTTCAGGACAAAGCTGATTGACAATCTTGAAAGTCATGACCGCTCGGTCAAATATCAATAGTTGATTTACATTAAGGATGTTCTTATTGTAAGCATCTTTTATCTTGGAGGATTCTATCAGCTCGAGAGCTCTATTCTGATATCTTTGCAGATTGCTAAGCTTAGTATTGGAGAGGGCCCCCCAGACCACGTTTGCATACCTTAGATGGCTCTCAACAAGTGCTTGATACACATTAAGTAGCTGAGATTGTGGTAAGATGTTTTTCAGTTTCCTGAGAGATGCCAGACGACCCGCTACTTTCCCTTTAACAGATTTGTACTGTTCGTTCCAGCTTAGCTTGTCGTCAACAGTAAGTCCTAGGTACTTCGTTTTATGAACCTTCTTTATTCTAATATTACCCAGATAAAACGGTTGTAGCTCTGGTAATTTCCTTTGCCTTCGAGGGTGATCAATAACCATGGACTCGGTTTTCTCGGGGTGTATGCTTAGCTTATTCATTCTCATCCACTCAGAAATGTTTTTCAGTTCAGCCTGGAAGTTCCTCGTCACATCACTCAGTTCATTCGACGAGAATGTAACTTCTGTATCATCTGCAAAGAGATTAGCCATGGAGAATTTCAGGCAAGATTCAAAGTCATTAAGGTACAAGATGAATAATAATGGGCCTAGACAGGATCCCTGCGGTATCCCACATGTGACTGGTTGGGAACTCGACTTGTGGCCGTTTAATGCACAATATTGTTGACGGCAACTAAGATAAGGTCGAAACCATTCTAGCTCTAAACCATCAATCCCATATACTTTCTGCTTTCCGATAAGTATTTCATGATCTACTGTATCAACAGCTTTTTTGAGGTCGAGAAACAGCGCAAAGTTGACATCATTTTTGTCTATGTTCTCATACCAGTAATCTGAAACACTTATCAGAGAGGTGATGGTTGAATGCAGTTTACGATAGGAAAATTGGCTCATTGTCAGTTTCCTATTAGAAAGAAGGAAATCGGATAACTGATCGTGCACAATTTTTTCAAATAATTTTGCAAAAACTGAGAGAACAGAAATTGGCCTGTAATTATTTTTCTCATTTCGAGCTCCAGTTTTGAAAATTGGTGTTATTTTTGCAAGTTTCCAAACGTCTGGAACGATTCCCTTAGCCAAAGAAGCGTTGAATATCATTGCCAAAGGCTTAGCAATAAATTTCGCAGCGTCTTTGACAAGATTCGTTGGGACACCATCAGGACCAAGTGCCTTGCCACTCTTTAGCATCTTCAAGGACCGAAGCATTGATTCCTCGCTCATCAGTTTGAACGAAAATTTTTTGTTAGAATCAGTGGGGTGCAGATACTTAATCGGATCATCGTCAGGCGTCACCTCTAGTTTACTTGCAAGTTTTGGGCCTATACTGACGAAGTGTTCGTTAAGCTTTTCTGCTATCTGGTTTTGCCCTTTCACGATCGTGTCCCCATCTTTTAGTTCAGAAATTGCTGTGGTACTCGAGGTCTTGTGTAGTATTTTATCAATAGTTTTCCACATTTTTTTCGGGTCATTTTTGTTTTTGCTGACAAGTTCCTGGTAATAATTCGTCACTGAAAGACGAATGCTATTAGTTACCTTATTGCGGAGAATCTTATATTTCGGCCATAGGTTGTTTGGGTCTTTCGAAGCCAATTTTTTCATTCTATCACGTTCTTCCATTCTCTTTTTAATATCAGAGGTAATCCACGGAGAGTACTCGTTTCTTACCTTCCTTTTTAAGAGTAGCATGAAAATTAAGTAGATGCTCAAAGATTTGATGAAATGTCCTGGCCATCTCGCTCGGATTGTCACTCTTTGATTCTAAGGTAGAAGCCCAGTCTATCATTTGCAGGTCCTTTAGGAAATCCTCCTTACAATAGTTTCTAAGAGCACGGTACTCAATCGTTTTTGGGCTATTTCTTTTGAGCCTCCATGCATTTACCTTACGTACAGCATAGATCATATAATGGTCTACCATTCCCAACTGCACGACACCTGACTTCACAATATACTTTGCTCTATTGGTAGAAAAATGGTTTATAAGTGATTTGCTGGTACTGTGTTTACCAGTTTCATCAGTGGTAACTGCGACCCTTGTGTAATCAGTAATCATTTGTTGTAATTGATATTCAGAGTACAGCTGCCTTAGTTTTTTTGCGTTTGGATTTTTGCTGCTTTTGAAGTCACAGTTGGTATCACCCAGTTGTATGATCTCCCTATCTTCTGAGTCAAGACATTTTAAAACTTCCCTAAATGCTTCAAAAGAGGGGGTATCAACAGCTGACGTAAGGGGGACGATACCAGGCAATTACAAAGAATGCTTTAGCATGACGAGGAGTAAATTCAAGGCAAAGAAGTTCAAGATTGCTACTCTTGAGTGTAACTTTTGGTTCTGGCAGGTTATCCTTCACATAAATTGCTACACCCCCACCATTTTTATTACGATCGTTGCGGTAAATTTTATAACCTGGTATCGTAACCTCCTTATCATCTATCAAAGGTTCTAGTCTTGTCTCATTTAGAGTCAGAATATCAATATTGTAATCACGGAGGATTATCTCTAATTCATGTATGTGTTTCCTCAGCGAAACAATATTCAGCGACGCTATCAATAGACCATTTTTCTTACCAATTTCTGATTTTTTGGTAACGTTGCTATCACTACTTTCAGTATTGTCGTTCACTGTTTTACTGACACCTGATGAACTGGCACGATCCTAGCAGTATCTTATGAAATTACTAATATTACCTGCATATTTAGGTATACCTTGGTCGTTTATATGTAACCCATCCTTCCAAAGATTCGAAAAATAAATGTTACTGTTATCAATGAAGTCAATACCATTTAAACTCACTTGATCCAGGATTCATGATCCAGGTCCCCCAAAATGAAGGTGTTTACAAATTCTAGTGTTCGTGAACTTGATTTTATGACGATTTTGCTGTCACGACCGTCATGAATGTTTGCGCGTTTCAGTTCTCATCAGACCAACATTACAAACCCCAGAAGTTAGGCAACTCATATCGAAGCAAAGAGTGGGATGCTAAATCTGACTTTGGGGTCCATGATGTTTTGTAATCTTAAAATGCAGTTAGTAGTTAAACAGGTGTTTGACAAATTTTTCTGGCTTTCAGGTTCCTTCTATGTCCCAGTAGCATGCTTGACAAAACATGTGGCATAAGCAAATCATTATTTTCCAAATTCAAGTGCATATTTCAGTTTTCATATAGTTTTGCACTTGCTGGGCATGAAAGGAATTGCTTAGGACGGCCAAGGTAAATTACTTGACATGGGGCTCTAGGATAGAAGTTTCACTTTGTGTAGTAGGTAATCGGTAAACCTTGAGTTTCTTAGTTCATGATTGAAATTTATTGCTTGCAAACCTTTAATGATGATGAAGTCTGTAAGTTTATCAATTATCAATTATTGGCCCATACTGACCAACCCTAGTTCCCAAAGCTGAAAGCTGTTACATATGGTTCCTCGTAATCCAAAAGTCTTTAGAAAAAGATGATTTCATGTCTTATGTTTTGAGCAAACAAATATCTTTTGTGTGCAGGATAAAATGAATCTACCTTTTTGTTGCAGGCTACAACCAGATTTACAAGGCTGTCACGCTCCAAGAGCAAAAACTGGGAATGAAGGGGCAAGCTTGTCGTAAAAGCGTTCGCACGTTGCTGGAGAAGATGGTATCTGAAGGCCTGATAAGGAGCTTTGAAATTGTCATGCCTAGTGGGAATAGCACAACTTCTTTCATCTATTACTGTGATGCAAATATTACAATGGAACATGATATCTTCAAGAAAGCTGTGAATGAAACGAAATTCAGATTAAAGAGTCTGGGTAAGAATCAATCTTTCTTCTTCGTTAAACCAGTTGATGCGAATGGATTTTTTGTAGATCAAGAATCGGTCAAATGCGGTTATTCAAACTGCATCCATATGTTCGCCCTGTGGCAGCATACGAGGCAAATCTTTCAATAGGGCACAGGGAGACCGTTAAATCTTCCAATTTCACACTTATCAGCGAATGGTGTTGCTTTATTTCCTCCACATGACCGAAAATAAGCTCTTTGTGATGAATTTTCGAGTACCCTTAGTAAAATCAATTTGGAAATTGGAACAATAAAGATACGGAGCTGGTTTTGTCACGAGTCAATGTATCGACCCTACTCCATATTTTACTTATTACATTTGCTTAAATCTCATCAGGGATCAGTTCAACATCGAATTTGATTATCCCTCCAAGTAAAGTTGACCTATATCCATATATCATTTGAAAATGCCACATATAAGATATAGCTTCCAAAATTTCAATTCCCAAATTCAACAACTCTTCGCCACAAATTCTAATGTTACAAAAAGTGTGCTCATGTGGAGAAATTTCTGTTATTGTCAAGTGCTCTTAATGTCATGGTGAAGAGGTACGTTTCTTGTCATCCTTCACAAGGATTTTTACCTTCGTTCAAATATGAATTTGAAGGGGCTGGGTCAGTCTATCAAAGTTATTTGTAGTTTCTTTAAAGATAGGAAAATTCCATGTTGAACGCAATGCATCTTGTTGAAATGCCCCACCACCGCCCTCCCTCGACACAGTCTTTCCGTAAACGTGTATTTGGACATGAAACAACGTTGATTAACTTTCTCTCTTTCTCAGTTGAAAGACGCTTAGTCAAGAGAGGGGAAAAGAAATCTCATTACATTGCCAATCGCGGAACAGAAGATATAACTGCTCCAAATAATTTAAATTTGGCAGATTTTGTCAACAACAGCCAATCAGCCGAAAACGACATCGACACAGACACGGAGGATGAAGAATACGAGCCAGTGACAGGGGCTGGCTACCAAAGACCGCAGTATGGGTACCTTCCTCGCTTTCCTCGCATTAAAATGCTGCAGTTTTTTCTTTGGTGGCTAGTTTATGGAAAGAGAGGAGATGCGGTAGTCAGAAAGGCTGAAACTACTGAGCATGTGGAAATGGAAGAAATAGAAAATTATTTGAATGTTAATAGATTCGAGTGGCTTTCAGAGCTGCAGGAATTACCACAGAGCAGGCTTGGAAAAGGTAATCATACCTTATAGGATTGAATTGTAGTGACGGTTTGAAAAGCCATTTCTGCAAAACCGTCCTACTGATTTATTATGTCTTCTGTAGCCATAAATTTCTTTCAAATCAAAGGGAGAAGTTAACATGCTGTTATCTCCTCCAATCAATGCTAATGCTAAGCACCAACTATCATTGCAAAACGGTCCTACTGATTTATTATGTCTTCTGTAGCCATAAATTTCTTTTAAATCAATGGGATAAGTTAACATGCTGTTATCTCCTCCAATCAATGCTAATGCTAAGCACCAACTATTATTGCAAAACGGTGCTACTGATTTATTATGTCTTCTATAGCCATAAATTTCTTTCAAATCAAAGGGACAACTTAACATGCTGTTATCTCCTCAAATCAATGCTAATGCTAAGCACCAATTATTGTTGCAAAACGGTGCTACTGATTTATTATGTCTTCTATAGCCATAAATTTCTTTCAAATCAAAGGGACAACTTAACATGCTGTTATCTCCTCAAATCAATGCTAATGCAAAGCACCAACTATTATTGCAAAACGGTCCTACTGATTTAATATGTCTTCTGTAGCCATAAATTTCTATCAAATCAAAGGGACACGTTAACATGCTGCTATCTCCTCCAATCAATGCTAATGCTAAGCACCAACTATCATTGCAAAACGGTCCTACTGATTTAATATGTCTTCTGTAGCCATAAATTTCTTTTAAATCAAAGGGAGAAGTTATCATGCTGTTATCTCCTCCAATCAATGCTAATGCTATGCACCAAATCTTATTGCAAAAGGTCCTACTGATTTAATATGTCTTCTGTAGCCATAAATTTCTATCAAATCAAAAGGACAAGTTAACATGCTGTTATCTCCTCAAATCAATGCTAATGTAAAGCACCAATTATCTTTGCAAAACGGTCCTACTGATTTAATATGTCTTCTGTAGCCATAAATTTCTTTGAAATCAAAGGGACAAGTTAACATGCTGTTATCTCCTCCAATCAATGCTAATGTTAAGCACCAACTATTATTGCAAGACGGTCCTACTGATTTATTATGTCTTCTGTAGCCATAAATTTCTTTTAAATCAAAGGTCACTGGTCGCTCCCAAAAACAGAATCAGAATGCCAGTAGCAAGTAGATCAATGATCATAATCGGGCGTGGCAATTTAGTTCCTTCACATGTTATTTTATCCATTTCTTGGTCGTAAGATAAATGATTTTATCGTGCAATGTTTTTTCATCTAAGTTAGTCTTTGAAAGATAGATCAAGACAGCTTTTACACGGGAGCGGCTCCATTTGGAACTCTACTCAAAAAGGTAAGTATAGATGTTGCGTTTGCACGGGACCCACGGGAACCTTTCCAAGTGGAATTGCTAGTCGTAGCTAAATGGGTCCAATTAAGAAGTCGATCCCATTTGAAGTTGTTCCCAGATTGGTTTCGTGTAAGGGGGTGAAACGGTTCCAAACGGGAAATGGCGCTGCTATTCAGTGTTTAAACATTTAGATAAACAAAAGCGTCTTAAACGATGGAATTGAAAGAATTTCCTTCTTTGTTTTCATATACACAAGAGGTGCTGACGTTTTTGTTTTGAAAAATATTTGGAATTCAAAGGCAATCTGTCTCACTCACAATTGGCTGGGATTGTAAAAGGGGATTAAATATTTGTATTGCAGGATTATCAGAAAAGAATTGGAAAGAGATTGCTTGCGAATTGAACTGAATTTTTATCATGCGATTTATTCATAGAGTCTGGGTTCTAGCTCATTCCCTCTGTCTAAGCATTGTTCTCTAAACCAATCACCTGCGTGACAAAGCTCCTTGAACACAGCCCTTGGAACGTTTTGGAACCGATCCCGTGCAAAAGCAATCTAAGGAAAACAGTTTAAAGCAGTTTCAGTCACTTCCGTATGGAACAGTTCCAACAGGTCCCTGTAAACGCTGCCTGATAATTTTATTTTGAATATGGGCAACGCACTCTTTATCCCAAGGGCATCCTAAGGTGTTTACTTTGTTTAATTCGCCCGGTATATCTATTGTACCTCATTTATATGAATACTGAATTGATATCAAAAGGAAAGAAGGTAGAGGGGATATCAAAATGAGATAAAATGTGAAAAATTATTATTGGCTGGCTACCAATGCGTACATGAACGAGGAATCTCTCTTAATCAAATATTTACTGGAGTTCTATGAAAATTTACAAATAGGTTAATGTTTAAACTGCATCACTATAGTTTCTTGATCTATTTATTTACAATCTTCTTTTTCATTTTCAAAATCATGACTTTGATACATTCTGACATTCTAATCTGATTTTGGCCTTGCGGCTTTTTAAGTGAAGTGATTCTTTTATGATTTCTATTGTTTATTATGTTAGTTTGTGTATTAGATAGTTTTGTAAATAAGATCATTTAATTGCGAATGCTTTTCTTTAAGATTTAGTTTCTCTATGTATTTCCACCCCCAGTCTAAATCAGTGCTTTGACTGAGAGGGCCTTCGTGCAGAAAGAAAGTACAAATCAGATCAGATTGAAATGTTTATCATGGACTGAAGTCATGCATGCAAAATCCTGATCAAGCAAGGGCAGAAATGAGAGTAGTTTTAGTAACTGTGCTAGTGTCTTACATGTCACATACTTGACTATGATTATTCCTGGAATTTCTTGTTGATGTTCTTATCTGTTATCCTCGTTGACGGCGATAAGCCCATTATGGATCTCGTACAGCATAGCAAGTCTCTACATCTCCCCTGAAAGGGTCGATGGAAAAAGAACTTTAAAGGACAAGTCCGGGTTGGTATAATTGTTGATTATTCAAGAGAATACGCTGTTGTGATTGGTGTGTAGTACCAGGTGTCCCAAAAAATCGCAACAGATTTAAAAAAATTCTAACACAAATTTTTTCAAATTAAAAATTAGATAGTTATTTTTCCAAAATTTGCAGTAATTAGATTAAATTTAATGATATTGTTCAGAATTTTAGGTGACCTTGTTGCAGAGTTATAAATCAACAACCTCATAATTTGCTGTTAAGGCAAAACCAGAGCTGCCAGAACAAGTGCAAAGCATAATGCAAAATTACAAGCGTGGCATTATCTGCAAATTTACAGGATTATGTGCAAGCACACAATTTGATCAAGAAAATGCGAAAAAAGGAATCCCTTAATGATTTATGAATTATCTAGTTTCGAGGGAGCTCTCAGTGTTCATTTCCGATTGAAAGTATAACTGTAAGAATGGCGTAGTCATTTTAGAAAAAGCATCTTTGTCATTACCAAAATCACCATTGAAGTATCTCTTCAATTTTCAATTAACTTTTGTGTTTGAGAGCTTGTCAGAAATCTTGGGTAATTGCTAAGACTGTCATCTTTTATAAATTGACAATTTAATCCACTATTGCTTATGCAGCAGCTCTGGTTTTGACCTGGACGCAATTTTATGCATGTATGTATGAATGTATTATTTTGCCACAAATTAAAAATTAAATTACAATATAAATTAATAAAAAGAAAGTTTTCTAAATTACAGCAATATAATATTTACAGGCAAAAGAGTTAATAATGAAGTTTAAAAACACCCCAGGTTAAAATGGCAGGGATAGCATTAAAAAGGTCGATATGACCTTGTTTCCATAATGGTCCCCCCGGAGGTGTTATCAAAAAATAAATTTGTTCCGGAAAAATGGATCTTGGGTAAAAAAAAAAACGTTGGCTAAAAATCTTTTCGTAGGCTGATTTTAGGTTGTCAATAATTTATGTAGGGGCTATCATCTTGACTTTGGAGATCATTAAAGAATTTATCTTTAATCTTGTGTTTGAAACTGTTGATGTTTGTTGCAGATTTTAGTTCTGATGGTAGATTGTTCCATATTTTAGGCCCGAGATATGAGAGACAATTTTGCCCTATGTTAGTCTTTCGGAAAGGTTGATTCAATTTGTTTTTAGACCTTCGAGTTATTCGGCTCTGGCCAACTGGTAAGAACATCTCGGATATGTAGGACGGAGCTGAACCATCAAAAAATTTGAAAACCTTTGCAGTTGTACATTGTTCAAATCTCTCTTTAGTGGGGAGCCAATTTATATTTTTGAACTCTTTGGTTCCTACATGTGCTCTGTTTTTTAGGTTCAAACAAAACCTGATACATTTATTTTGTGCAGTCTGAATTCTTTTGGTTAATCTTTTATTTAAGAATGGAAACCAAGCACTGCTTGCATAATCGAAGTGGGGCTGAATTAGCGTTTGCTAGAAATCTGCGAAGGGAGGAGTCGAGAAAATTTTGGTTTCTGTAAAGAAATCTGAGCCTGCCGTTAATTTTACCAAGGATCCTGGTAGCCATTGACTCGCCAGACAGGTTCTCATCAAGAATACAGCCTAAATACGTGACTGAAGTGTGCTGCTTAATTTTGATGTCACCTCTTCTGATGTCCAATTTCATTCTGCCGGTTTGTTTATTTTTTCTACCAAAAAGTATCGATTTTGTTTTGTCCTCTCCGAAATGAATACTTAGTTTGTTATCAACAAACCGATCGCAAAGAGAATTGAAATTTCTATTCAATTGTTTTTCTATTTCATTTACGTTAGTGTCTCCAAAAACGAGGGGGGAGTCATCTGCATACAGAAGTAAGTCACAGTCCACTGCTTGTGGCATGTCATTTACATATAGGAGAAAAATGAGCGGGCCAAGAATAGAGCCTTGTGGAACACCACACGATAATTCACCAGGTGAAGAGAAATCTTTTCCTATGTTTACAAAGAAAGTTCGGTTTGTTAGGTATGATCGAAACCAAAAATGACTGAGTCGGCAAAGCCAAGGTGCTTCATTTTTTCAAGGAAAATTTCATGGTCGATTGTGTCAAATGCTTTTTGTAAATCTATTAATATCATGCCCGTAAACATACTAGTTTCAAACCCTTGTACGATTTTGTCACTTAGATACGATAAACGTGTGTCAGTTGAGTGGTAAGGACGAAAGCCCGATTGGTAGCGATAGAGAATTTTGTTTTTATCGAGGTATTCTAGTATCTGTTCGTGGACAATTTTTTCAATCACTTTAGAAATCTGCGGCAAAAGAGAAATTGGTCGATAATTTTTTGGTTCATCTTTGCTTCCCTTTTTAAAGAGAGGCTTCAATTTCGCCTGTTTGCAATCGTCGGGAAAGCGAGCAAGGGAAATTGAAAGATTGCATAGCTCCGTCATTGGTGTTACTAATGTTGATGCACCATCCTTGAGGAATTTCCCTTCAAGATTATCAGGACCTGCCGCTTTTGAAGGATTTATTCCTTCCAGGAGCTTCAAAACGTTACCATGGTTGGTGTGGTGAAGTTTGAATTTTTCATTGCCAAGATTGAGCTTCTTGTAGTATTCTTTAACACTTTCTATGCCGAATCTACGAGGTGGGTTTGGTAGCTTCTTAACAAGCTCTGTAGCCAAATTTGAGAAGAATTCCTTAAAAACGTTAGAGTTGATTTTATCATCGAAACAGTGTTCGCCATCTGTTTTTAGGCAAATCTTGGAGGGTTTATCTTGTTTGGAAGGCAGACCAAGTGATTTTAGGCTTTTCCACAATTCTTTTGGCTTGCCAATATTTTCATTTAGTTTGCCGATGACGCAATTCTTCTTCTTCTTTTTTATAAGGGACAAAACTTGATTCCGAGCTTTTCTGAAATCAACATGGTCCGTATGAGTTTTAGTCTTTTTAAATTTGGAAAGCAGCTTGTCTCGAATCCTGATCCCTTCAAGGACTTCCTCATCCATCCATTCCTGAGTGTTGTTTCTCACGCGAATCTCTTTCAATGGAGCTAGCTTATCAATGGCTAAAATTGATAAGCTAGCTCTGCTCTTTCTGATTAAGCTAGCTCTTTCTCTCTTTATGACTAAAATTGATAAGCTAGTGAAAATTGATAATCGATAAGATAAAAGATTTCAATAAAATTTTGAAGTTTACTGATTTTTAAGTTTACAGCCAAGTCATCAAAACACTGGAAAATATATCAAAACTTATTCTAATAGTTGCAGATTTCAATAAAAATAATTCTTTGCTAACGAGTATGAAACAGCTTCCATTAGAACTATTCAAATCTGCTGGGTTTTATTGGACACCCGGTACTGTTTTCAATTTTTCTCTCTTTTAATCTGTGAAACTGCATATGTCAGTCAGCTAAGAAGTGCGAAGTGACGTCATTTTATATGACATATTTTCACGTTAACACCAACGAGGTTACCAAATATGTTTCCTTATCGCACCCTCGCACACTCATACAAAATGCAAAATGGCGATGATATTTGACGTAACTTACGAAGATTGATCATCCATTTTATGAAGGTTCTAGTCGTCGAAACTTGGATGGAACTCACTGTTAGTGTTCAGCACTTGATAAGATATCTTTTTAACAATGATTTCATCAAACCCAGACTTGCCCTTCAAGAGTTAGCACCAAGCATTATTTTATCTATTTCAATAAGATGCACTATATCCATTTGCTTTTAATTGTGGTCTCACTTTCAAGCAATTTTGCAAATCCAATTCATCATCTTTTATCATTGTATTTCCTTTTAGGTTATTTTCAGACAGGTGATGCCTTAGCTGTTATGCCATTAGTCATCTTCACGAAATGTGTTGGACTGGCGGTCAAGAGTAACACAATAGAGAGGATGCTCAAACACCCAAAGAAACGTTTTACTCCATTGAGAGATCTTCCTCCTCGTCTCAAAAGGAAAATGTTTGAAGGTCGTGTTGCTGGTGCACATATTGGGCACTTCATCGAGTCAATAGTGCTCTTAACTCACATGGGATTGCTTTACATTCCGCCTGAGAAACTACCAGCTAATAGAACGCAAATTGTACTTTTTGTTAGCAAGGAGGCGATGCTCCTTGATACAACCATATCCGAGAAAGCCTATTCAAAGGTGAGCATTGGACTTGTGAAATTTCTGTCGCATATCAGGACTAACGAGTTTTTAATCAAATAGTAGCCATCATCTGGACTCTACTGATTTCTTTTCAGAGTAGTTCCGCCTGTTAAGGAGGGACCATTCTGCAGAAAAAAAACTGACAGAGTCTATACACAAGCTAATCAAGTAGTTACATAGTGAAGTGCTTTAGTTACTTAGTGAAATGCTTAGTCTAAGCATATCATTTTAAAGACATTCGATGAGTCAGTTGCTTTACAGGTATACGTACTGTCTCAGCCCTAAAGTGAACCACATCTGATAGTGCTAGTTACAAAGCTTCTTCAAATCTTTCATATCTTGTAAAGTAAATCCCCGCCTATAAGAACCTACTTTTTTGAGAGCCAGGCTGAAATAGTCTGTTATTTCAAGGGCTCTAAGTCCAGTTTCGAGGTATAGAGGTACTTATTTGAAGCGTATCTTGCGCATGCCCTTTCAGAGCCTTATGCCTAGACTCTCGATAGATTCTGCTCGAGTCTGGAATTCCGAAGGTGCATGCTTGTTGCTGTCAAGCATGAAGCGCTGAACACAATGGCCAATTGTTTGCTCTTGGGTTGCTCCTCTCATACGGCTATGATTAGAATTGTTTCTATTTGATTGTAAGTTGTTGGAGCTCGCTGTCTATGAGTCCTTTCCCACCATGGATAGCACGTAGTTGATAGATCTTGTTGTTTTTATAGTCTGGTGTTTTTTAGATTCATAAAGAAAATAGAGTCTTAAAATGATGTTCAGCGCCATTATTTATTTTGGAAGGGTTTCTGTGGACCTAATTACTAATTTGGGAGGGAATTTAAACTTTAACAGCGAACTGGCACCAAAATGAACTTAACATCAACAATCAAAAGTCAACTTTGCTACCCCTGCCATTAAAAGCTGTGTCTAATCAAACTAAAACTGGTTCTTAATTGTAAGGTGCATCGTTTAGGAAATACAGCCTCTAGGTTCTTATTTTGGTAAATCCTTATATGCAGGGATCTACTGTAGTACCTCTTAATCAAAAGGCTTTACTTGGTGTCGTAAAATGTACCCGTTTTTATGAATGCTGCGGAGGAGGTGGACTTGCAGGGTTCTCATTTTGTACACAGTTATATGGGATAGGTATTAACTTAAATTTTGAGACTTTGAGTCATTCTGACAAATGCTTGCTGTTTTATGACCTAAAAGATAAAAACATATCGTTGCTTCAAAACAGTCTTTGTTTGCTCTCCACCAATGCCAGAATTGAGTACACTTGAAATTTGAAAGGAATGCTTCTAGAGTGGTGTTTGTTTCCTTTCTGCATTTTGTGCTGTCACCAGTGCTGTCATGCAGCGATCATCATCATCATTATTAGCCCTTTTTCAAGATGTAGCAATATCTTTCAACCACAGAACGGAAACAATACGCGTCTGTGCATTACTACTTCCAAATTCATATTACTGAAGGCAGCAACTCAGTTTTACAAATAAAATTTGGGTTGGTAGGCATATAAACATTTTATCAGGAAACATGATTGACCATTGATGCTGCGTTTCCTAAGTTTTTCAAAATTTTTCTTCATTTAGCAGAGTATATTGAGTGAGCCAGATGAAGGTTCCCACTTTTGAAGTTTCTTAGCATGAAGAGTCATTGACTGTTTCAAATGATTCAATGTCTAGTTAAAAGCCAAAAGATCGGAAGTATTTTTGTTATCTTTCTCGCTGTTTCTTTTACATGCATAGAAACATAGGTAAATTCATCGTTGCATAAAATTCATTGTAGCAACATGACTCAGAAAGGATCTAAAGCATTGATCTAGTCATAAAGGGCTCCTCGCACAGAGCAATAAAGAATATGCAATTCCTCAGGTGAGATGTCTTTTGCACATTTATTGCCATGCGACTGAAAGTCCTTTGTATCTGTTTAGAAATCCATGCCTTATAACTGTTACGTGAGGCGAAACGGCAATTGCGTATTGTTCTGTGTGAGCAGAGTCCTTGCTATTAGATCAATGTCTTAGGTCTTTTTCAGTCATTTCACAACCATGAAATTTTTTTTCAGTTGAATTGACACATGTTATTAGTGCTGGTAACACAGCGAGAAAAATGACAATAAACTTTGATCTTTCGGTTTTATGTGGAATCTGAATCATTCAAATCTTTGAAGTACTCTTGGTGCCATAAATTTTCAAAAATGGAAACCTTTTTCTTGCTCACCTCGGTAGCAAGATACCTATCGAAACACATTGATAGACGAAAATTGCTTTCCTTTCTGATATGTATCACTGCCTATTATTTTAACTGTTCTTTACTTGGTTGCTGTCGAATATTCTGTACGCAGTGAATAAACATTGATTTTTTTACCAGATCAGAAATTTGACGGCATTGGTTGTTACGTTTCATCCTTCGATTTTTGAGCCCGTAATACACATTTGTGCATCGTTTCTGCTCTGTCCGCTCGCTAAACTTTACAACTAGTTTACTATAAATGGATTTTTACAGATTAAGCTGCTCTAGGCTTAAATGACTATTTCATCTAGGAAGAACTGTCACACTTCTTTTTGCTTGTAGTGATAACTATTTATATCGCTCTCATTAGAGAAAGAAAGTGATAGACAATTTTTTTTCAGATCCGCTTGCCACCAACTGCAAAGTCATTCCCTAAATTGTTTTACAAATTCGATGATCTTCCAAGCATAGCAAAGTATTGGAAAGATTTGCAATATATTTGTCTGAACACACGACTCGGGCTGGTTCGCGCTTCACGTGCAAAGGCCCAAGGTGAGCAAGTCAAAGCACAACGTACATATCGAACTGTGATGA
The DNA here is from genome assembly GCA_964019985.1 of Aurelia sp. 4 Dawson et al 2005. Classification (NCBI taxonomy): domain Eukaryota; kingdom Metazoa; phylum Cnidaria; class Scyphozoa; order Semaeostomeae; family Ulmaridae; genus Aurelia; species Aurelia sp. 4 Dawson et al 2005. The sequence goes on along the minus strand of OZ026511.1, from coordinate 2,748,334 downwards.
CGCTAAGGGAATTCCAGGTATGTCTTGCATTTTAAGTAATGCAAATGCACTTTACTTAGCATTAAAGTATATCTAATTAAAGATCGTGGAAATCTATCATATTCAAAGACTGAAAAGCTCTCAAAGTATTGAAGTAGAATTCGATAGAATTGTAAATCTTTTAAAGCAGCAGCTTGGTGCCAGAGGTGGCAATCATAAGTGAAAGAAAAATGGTACGAAAAATGAGTGCCAGACAGTAGTTAAAATCGACAGGTGAATTCAGCTCTACTTGTCTGCTTTTGGCAGTTGGAACTTGTCCTTCTGAGCTTAGCGATTGTTTATCAACACTGATGATGCTTTTCGGACGGTAAGTTCACGATCAAGAATATCCCAAGAGTTGCTTTTTCGATGTATTCATTATCCACACATGTTCCATCTATTCACGTTTCTTCTTCATTTTGGTCGTTTGTTGTTGGATAGTTCGATGGAAACGCAGTTTAATTGTGAAACGGAGGATGAGGCAAGCGACGACAAACATTGTATAAATTTTCATATTGATATCATTGACATTACACGTTGTTTGACAAGTCCATGTAACATAAAAGATTCATGTGACATAAACGGTTCCGTCATTGAAAGTATTCGAAGTATGAAGATTGCCATTGATTAGTCGCAAACATGTTTTTGATGGTACGTTTCAAACCAACTTTCCTCACCATGTGCAAATCGGCAAGTCCAGATGATAATGAGTGGCAATTTATACTGAACAGCAAACAAACTAAAAGCAAGGTACAGAGAGTGCACAGTAAGGCCCCGCATTTAAGAAACCACCTAAAAGAAACTTTTAGGCTACTAAAAATGATTAGGCCCCCTGCCTATAAGCAACTCTTGAGGCTCACACCCAAAATAAAGTTTCTTGTATTTTGAGTAACATTGATTGCTGGTCTGATAGAGTCAGAGCATTACGCTTCATACATGATTCATTAAAAAATTACTAGCGAGATATTTTGGATTTAACAGATTTTTGCCTAAATTTTAATTCGTGTCCTTGACAATCATTGTTGACATACATGTATGGCTGAATATGGATGATATACCAATAGATGGTCCTATTTTGGTTTAACTTATTTGCCTAGGACTTCAAAGAAATTAAATTAGCAACTTAAGAAACTTGAGCCTAAAACATGAGAAGTATCAGAGATATAAGAAACATTTTAGTCTACAGTGTGAAAAAGTAGTTTCTTAAATGCGGGGCCTTACTGTACATTTCCTGAGCACAGGGGACCCAAGGTGAAAGACCCGAAACCCCGAAGAGATAAATTGGGTAGTAGAATGAAATGAGAACCAAAGGAATAGGAATAGGCGACTGCTGGGTATTAAGTTCAGGTCAATCTCGTAGGATTAAAAGTCTTTTGTGAATGAGTAAATGAAAGTCATTGTTGGCTGTGTTCAAAATAGAGAAGTCTTTGGACCACGTTGCTTGCCTGATTAGTAAATGTGATCCCAATTGGAGATACACTGCGTCTTATTTCAAAGTAAGCTTTATCAACCCCCAAGTGCTCTCTGCATCGAGTAGTTAATAGCGTGATGTTTCCCCATAGTGCAAGGCACGAAAGCCAGGGCAATGAATTTTGTAAATAACAGATGAGCGCATAAGAGCAGGAAAATGATCTTTGAGGGTAGAGGTAGAAGTAGAAGTAATTTCCACTTGCACATGAGGCTAGGAATGTTTGATAATTTTGCTAAGGCTAGTTTCGATCGGCGAGATGTACTGCCCCAGGTACGGTTTACAGAATAAAAGGAGGACTTTGTCATCCGATTCAGCTAATGAAGTGGATGCCAGTTGGCAATGCAATATATATACCGGGTGAGTCAGAAAACGCCGGGCGTTTGGCAGACTGCAACGTCATATTCAGCCATCCAAGTTCTCGTGAACAAAGTTTTTCCAAAGGTCTAACTTAGATCATAAACCTTTCCCCATCAAAATCGGTCATTTGGTACATTTGTTAAGAAAGATTTTCTTTCGTAAGACCTTATATGGGATTCTTGCAAACTGGGGGAAATCTTTTGCCAACTCCCTCCGCAGTTCATCTTTGCGAAAGTTGCATATGCAAGTGCTATTATTAAGGGAAATGAAATAGCCAGAAAATACCACTTTCTCCGCTGGGATGTCTCATCATAACTTGCCCTGCGTAAAGAATGTGTTTGAAAGACATTGATAATGCCCACTTCTTTCTCTTGCGAAAAGGTTCCTTCAAGCTAGTCAATCACAATGGGACTTCTTACAGACAACCCTTTTACCTAAAGCTTGGTACACACTATGTATTTTGAGTCCCAAGAGTCGTACAGAAAGACCCAAAAGACCAAGGACTGGAACTCCGAGTCTTTGTTTCTTGGGTATCTGTGCACGACTGCAATGAACCAAACAACCTAGTGTATACTCCGTTTCAGTATCTCCTGATGATACCACCTGTACCTGCAATTCTAGCAAGGCTAAAATTCTGAAACGGATTGGCTAAAGATTTCATCAGTTTGCAAGACTTAACATACAAGGTGTTACGAAGAAAATCATTTTTAGCAAATGCATCACATGACCAATTTCGATGGGGAAAGGTTTATGATCTAAGTTAGACTCTTGGCGCACGGAAGATTTAGTTCACGTCAAGCAGATGGCTAAATGCGGCGTCACAGTCCATGAAAAGTCCCACGCTTTTTCTGACTCGCCCGGTATATATATATATATTCATATCTCTCATGAGAAATTTCATTTTCTTTAGTGTACTGTGCGAGGAGGTCTTCATGATTTGATCAATGTTTTAAGCCAGTTCATTCATTGTGCAGCCTTGAAATTATTGTAAAGTTGTATCAACCCATATTTGTCATGCTCACTAGACAGCTAGAAAAATCACAAAATTACTTCGATCTCCTGGCTTTCAACTAGAATTTGAATCACTCAGATCTACGAATTGCACTTCATTGTTTGAATTTCAATGTGGGAGCTTTTGCCTGGCTCATCTGGTAGGCTAGTCAAGAAAGCGTATGTATCATGATTAACAAGGACATCTAAAAATGACAAAGCACTATCCGACTCTGATTCATATGTAAATTATATTAGGATATTAATGTTTTATGTATTCAAAGAAACTGTATTCATGATCAATGTTTCTAAATAAGCAAAAAGTATCATTGGCATACCTAGGATAAAGTGCAGGCCTAAATTCAGAAGGGGCACCTACTCAAGTGGCTCTTTTCAAGAACGCTCATGAAAATATTAGCAAAGATGGGCCCTAGTGGTGAGCCTATAGCAACACTATCAATTTGGTGAAAGAGCTAGCCTTTGAAAACAAAATGAGTTTCTTGACAACAACAGTAGTTGCAAACTGCGAGCGTCTAAGTGAACGATCTCTTTCTTCCGACGTTTTGTTGCCCCTTTATAGTTGTTTAATGCACAAGTCAATGCTTTCTACTTTTGGAATATTAGTATATTAGTATGCTTTTAGAAGGGGATAATTTGAGACAAAACGAAAATGTATCTTTTACAGTGTGCCACTTGGCTTGTTTTGTGAAGCTTTTTCTTCTTTTCTTAATTTTGAATTAAAAAAAGACGTAATTGGGCTTTGGTTTTTGTGGCAAAGCTCGAGAGTACACTCGTTCTTCGACAACAAACCTTGAAGGTAAAAGGTGCGCAAGGATCCTGTTTTGTCGCGTTACTACATATAATTGATCCTTATATAGATATTATATGCAATCAGATTTCAATCTAAAATGTATCTGTTCATCCTCAGACGATATACCGGGTGAACATAAACGATATACCGGGTGAACATAAACGATATACCGGATGAACATAAACTGTATCCATTGTTTGCAAAATCGTGAAGCGAAGATCTGGAAAAATTACGATCCTGTTGTTGTATTGCGAGCAGTTATTCATGTCTGGAACGAATTGCCTTAATCTTGAATCTAGAATTTGTGAAATCAGCTTCCGTTCACTGTAGCTAGTACTATGAGTAAATCTTTCAATGTAATCTATCTTGACACCGTTAGAATAGTAGAATAATTGTTTTTTAGCTTATACATTGCATTCTAATGACAAGGAACATGTTGATATGAAATTATATTCTTTCATCATTGTTGATCAAAAAGTCGAGGGTTGTATGGAAGTATGCTAGTAAATTTTTGCTAATTTTGAGGAAATAGAGAAATAGGACCAGTTATTTCTTTGCAGTTTTTGTGAACGGTCGATTAAAATTTCTGACTCACGTGGTACCTTGTGTCTTAAGAACCATAACCTTAAAGACCACTGGAAATAGTTGTTCCTGCTCTTCCTTCAGTAAAACGGTTTGAAGTCTTTGGCCTAATCTTTATTCACATGTCATAAAGCCAATTACTTTGAGTGTTAAAATCTTTTGTCTAGTGAGGCCGCAGATTCGGAGTTTCGAGTATAGGCTTAACTTGATGTACGGGACAACAGAAAATGATATATTTCAGCATTCTTTACATTTATGAAGGCCTTTCCTGAAGATGTACAATGTGGACAAGTTAGTATGTAGTATCGAGGAATACCATCTTTGATGAATATTATTTATAACTTGCTGTTTCCTCAATTTTTAGACTCATTTACTGGGGTGCAATTACCACCAACGCCGAAGCATTATTTCCACTTTGTTGTAAATGCTACAAATTCCATCGATTGAACCAGCTTGCTTTTTTCCATTCAGGAACACTTCCCGAATAAAGATCCAGAAAAGGCACCACCAAAGTTGTTTGGGGATGGTCTTGGTGCAGCTGGCATGGATTCAACATTTTTTGGACATTTGCCGAAGAACTGGTCGTATCCTGGAACTAGGATGGATAAAGCGTCAAAGATGGGAAAGGCAACTATTGCTGCCGATGCAGAAAAACGAGTTGCCGTCCCTGTTCAAGGTAATATCAGGTGTTCCTTTTCATGTAAGAATTCCAGAGTACGCACAGTTTTTATTATTTGAAATTGCCAGCATTTTTTGTATTCTTCATTTGCGCAGTTAATATTGTTTGACGCTTTCAATGAGGTGTTTTTTTTTGTGAATGCCCTGCTAAATCCAAAGAAAACCTTATTCTGGACGTAAGAGCGGATTTCATGTGTTTGCTCAATGCACTAGTGAGTTGAATTTCCCAATTCAAGCAAAGTACCACTAATAATCTTACCGTCCTGACACCTCGATAAACCTAGTGACCTTTTTAGGTTGGCAATAAACCTCGGTGACGTGCTTTGATAAACACGGCAAACGAGCTAAGTCATAGGATGAACTAGATTCCTTCCGGGATTCTGTAGGCGGGAGTGTTTTTAGGCGATGGGACTGTTGTTTTTTGCAGCGGTACTTCTGTGACCGGATAGGGGGGATTTGGTCTTTGGGGTTTTTGAAAGTTTTTTGGAGACATGACAATTAGAGGCCCTATAATTTCTATTTTTCAAAGTTTTTTTTGTTAAAGAAGGTGTTAGTAGCAGTACATAGCCAGAGGAGGTGACGTAGTGTCTATTTCTGCTATTGACAGCACAAAATTTTGCATTTCGTTGTTTAGTGTAGCTTTAACAGTGATAAAAGGATGAAAGAAAATGAGATCAATATTGTTCTCTTACTTTTTGCGAACAGGTCGTGGAGCTGCGATGAGGAGAATCATTTTGCAATGGTGCTAAAGCCAAACGATTGAAAGGGGCAAGGGGGTGGTACTAGAAAATCGTCAAAATTTGATTTGCTTATGTTCCTTGTTTTCATTTGTGCCATCAGAAACCGAATTAAGCTAGTAGATCATGGTTATTTGTTCTTCCAGCAGATTAGTGGGAGAATTATAGCCTTGCTGCACAAAGATACTCAACTGTCACTCATTTAATTGAATTAATGTTGTTGTTGTTGATTCAGTGACGGCTTTGTTTTTTGCTAGAGCTGTAAAACTGGACAAGGATCTCAGTTGGCTTATGATTCCTGTGTTCCACTCAAAAAGTAGGATTTTAATAGCCGTACTCTGATTGACTGGTCCTCACTGAAGTTTAATTCCCACTAAAAGCAAACAAAGATCTTTTCAGAAATGGCGGAGCGGAAGCAAAATCCCAAAAGATGGGAGCTCTTTAACATTTCCGAACAAACCGAACATGGCTGGGCGGAAGAATTTTTCGCAATTATCGCGTGAAAAAGCATTTATCTAAGTATTGACGACTAGTTCTGTGATTCAGCAGTTCCGGAAAACTGCTCTCAGTGGCGTTTTAGCTCCAGTGATTTTGACATGATATAGGACATATGTCATTTTGAATTATTACGAGGCTAATCCGTTTCCAGAGGTGCGAGGGACATGAGTCGTAGTTGTATTGGTGTCAGTTCAGTCAAAGAATGAAAAGTCAAACTTTTATTGAGTCTGGAAAAATAACTTCATAAAGAACCATATTTTAAGCAAGATTATTGTAAAGAACATGACACTTTTAACTATAAAGCCTTTAGCCTCTAGATTGTAATTTCGCATTTAAGTTCCTGTGCCATATAACATATGGAATATTTCAAGGCCACAAGAAAAAATTTTAGTTGGTAATGCCGCATGAAAGTCTGATTTGATTGTTATGTGAGATATCAGATTTTGTTTTAAAATCAGGTAACCTCTAAAAGCACCGATACCCACAGATTCATGTACGATTTTATGGTTTTGCAAGACATTCCAAATCTATATTGTCCTGGACACAATTAAAGACGAAGAAATTAATTATTGTGTGCATAACCTATGTCACGATTTCAAAAAGTGCATGTTGTTCTTTGCTGGATTTGTAATTCAATCTTTTAATGCTTTTTCAGAAGGTTTCCTTCTCAAGTTTTCAAATGTTATTGCTTTTGCCTAAATGGTGTTTGGAAAAGGTTTTGCGTCCAGTTTTTTAGCATGCTTCTCTATGGTACAAATACGTTTCCATGCTCAGTTAGTGCGTGAGTCATATTTGAGTGGTGGTGGTTTACAGTTTTTATAAGTTTTACTGGCCGAGTAAAAGAAATATCGAGAATGGTCTTGTTTTATGTCTCATGTCTCCAGTTGCGATTAGTGATCTTACCCCGCTTTAATCAACCATTACTTCCCGTTGATTTAGGAGATTTTCTTCAAAAAGTCCTTTGTTGAAGCCTGCAAGAACAGGTAAAAATTACGAGCAAAATTTCCTTTGTTTTCCTTCCAAAAACAGGCACATGATTTCATAATATCCCTGAAAAATCATTCAAACTAGGGGGACGACTTGTCCATCCTTTTAAAGGCTGATTGCCACTCAGTAGAGTTGTCCGAGCGGACTGAATTTGACACAATAAATATTTAGTCACGCGTAGCATGCTATTCAAGTTCAAAGCAACATTTTCCAGATGTAAACAAAAGATTTCCTGTCCAATTGGACAATTCTGTGAGTGGAAGTCAGCCATAAGAGGATAGAAAGTCCTAAAGCATGTTCAAGTCATTTCAGAAAAGGTAGAATATTAGGGAAAGATGCTTGTGATTTTAGTACGTTTTTATAGGTCTTTGATGGGAATTTATCGACAACATCCTTCGTAGGGTCTGAATGGTGTTACCGATTTGAGTGAGCCAGGAGATTTCTAAACAGAATTCAACATTATGATCATCCAGTCAGATATTTCAAATACTATTCCTTCTAAATATATTTGGTAGAATCCTTTCAAATGCCGGGGATGTTGTTTCTTGGCGGTCAAAACGGTACTCTTCCTTTCCTATTGTACACCAAGGTGAAGTTTTCCCGCTATTATTGACTCAGGTTATTGTATTGTAGTTTTTTTGTATTAAGTAAAAAAAGGCGAAATGCTCTTTAAACGCAATTCTACATCAGTCAAAACAGAAGCAAAGTTAGTTGCATAAGAATCAGGCCTTGGTTGCAAAGTGTGATGTACATTGAAGTGTCTGTTCTATTGATTGCTATGTATTTCTTCTTGAGAACACGTTTTTTTATAGGAAACTAGGATCAGGCCATAGTACTAAAAGTTTCTTAATTTCGCATGAAATTTTGTCCATTTTAGTACTAAAAGTTTCTTAATTGGTTTCTTATTTTTTTAATGCAGAATTAGCAATGTGGTCGCTAACACTGCGGCAGATATGTTTCTTGACATTTAAAACATCATAAAGGAATAAACATTGTTCTGTTATGTCGAAAACACAAATTTTAAGATAATATTGCTCAAGAATAAAGGTTCAACAATCTATTTGCTATAATATCCATGCTTTTAACTTTGAAAAGTCTCTTAGTACTTCTCAAACATAGTACTAGAGTTTCTTAAAATTTTGGCCATCTTAGTACTAGTTTCTTATAAACGAGTTTCTTATAAAAAAAACGTGTATTGTGTCTTAGGACACCATTATCAATTATGATCCAGAGTTCAAAAAATAGGGTTATCAGATAACCTGTTTTGCTAGTTTAGGTAACTACCCCTACCACTATACAATTCTAATGCCACTTCACTCTTGTTCACAGGGACTGTTAACATGTTTGATTGTCTAACGATGTTCTTTGTCTAACAGGGTTCTCGACGAGAGTAGCGAAGTCAATCGTAGCCAAAGCAAACCTTGGTGGTAAAGGCAAAAAGCGAAAACGCACCTTTGACAACAAAATTGTTTCAGACGTAAGCCCTTCAAAGAGATTGAAGTCTGATGGAAAAGCTCTTGAAATAGCCAATGCTAAAGCCGATGATGCGAAACTTAAGAAAATAATGGCAGCTCGATATCGCCAGAAGTTAGCCAAAATTGTCAAACCAAATGCCAGGGTATGTTTGCATCAAAAGACGTTATGATATTTGATACTCATACCGGTTGAGTACGATAGATATTCCCGTACGAACGTCATTGCTCCCTATTAATCAAGGCAATGATAGTACCTACTATTCTGTTCACGAACGCACATGTTCAAATATATTTCACTACTTACTAGGCTGAAATCAGCTTTTCCGCTATGAAGTTCGAAGGGATTTCTTAAGAAAGCCCTATCAACAAACCTTCTTAACAGACACGAGATCACGACAAAATTTCGTGGTTGGCATGGTGGCTTTTATTCGCTTTAAAGTGAAATTGTTTTTGCTTCAGAAATATCGGGAAGATATGCTCTTCATTGTAGGTACGCTGTGAATGCACGTCGGAAGGGCTCTCTTCAGAGAATCACTCCTAGTTTCAGAGCGGATTGGCAGATTTCTGTCTGGTAAATTTGGAATGGATTTGAATATGTCTATCACTAGTTAGTGTTCTTGCTAAGAAATATACGAGTTTCAAATGGGAGTTGTTTTTATTGACGCATCTGGCACAATGGAAAAGTTAAATCATAGATCTGTTTTACATTTAGATCTACCGGACTTTTCAATTTTCAAAAAGATGCAGGTAATTTTATGCACCTGCTAAAAGGACCTATATTTCTTGAAAAAAATGAAACCGCATTTACGTTAGTACCTGAATAGATGTTGAATTACAAGTAACTTTTTTCGGAAGAGGGACGATTGAATTACAGCAGAAGAAACCTTAGCTTGAGCTGTCTCATTTTGGGAAAACAGTTGTATATATACAATAGCTTCAAATCTGTTTATTGTCTTGCAATTAGTTCTTTTTTCTCTGTATTTAACATTAAGAGTTGTCGTTCATTCTTAGTGAGTAAATCTTGTGGAAAGCTTAGTAATATTGGGTCACTTCTCTTTTGGCGAACAGCTGATTAAACAGCAAGCTTTTCTTCCAAACTGGTAAATTTCCATAAGGCCTTTCAGATGTCATCGCATAAGTCTACCTGGTGTCAAAGAATTCAGTATCAGCGTTTGAACGGTCCTTACGAAGGAGCTTTGGTTTTAAACCATCTATATCATAAAGTAAAAGTATTCATTTTCACTTAATGGTATAGATGAGATTCCAACTTAGATTTTGCAATATTGCATGTTGAAATAGGATTTGTATTGGCACAGTAATTCACTAAAACAACCAAAATTTCTGAAGCAGCCTAAGACAGACGGTTATCGAATTATGCCATTGCTATAACAGTTAATATGGAAATAGCTGCTGGGATAGCTCAATAATGCATCATTGTTAAATAAGATGGAACTCAACCGAACTGAATGCATCTTTTTTAACATTTTCTGTGATCGTTAGAATGGTCCAATTGGTGGGGAAACTTGTAAGAAGAGAAATTTTAATAGTTGAGCGGATACAAAATTTTCTTCATGTTTCGCATAGGTATCTGTAGCATAACCATCTTCTCAGGCTCCCTTAGACTTTGTGCCTGTTTAGGTGAATTACTCTGCGGATAAAAATCTGATTTAAACATGCAAGGTCGCAAAATCTAAGTTGAGATCTATCTATACCATAAACGGAAAATGAAAATTTTTGAAATCAATGCGCCTTCGCAGGAACCGCTCAAAAGCTGACACTGTTTTTAGGACATCTGGTAAAACGGCACGTTCGCAAAAAAATTTCAGTCCATGAATCTAGATTTAGGTCTTTCTACATCTTTATTTTGTTTGTTTTTATGAGTTAATTGTTGATAAATGCTTGGTGAACCAATAGAAAATACCCCCTAGTAAAGACATTGCTCCATGGAAATCAAGACAACTTTTCGCCAGATTTATAATATGATGGGAGACATGTTTGAATCTACTCTAAATTTTACCAGACTAAAATAGGCAGCTCCATCCTAAAATTATTCAGGTAAACTATAAGCTTGCCCAAAATGACGACCAAATTTTCTGGTTTAAATTTTCTGGTACGAATAGTGTATTCAGGAGAATTTCATTCTCCCAAGAGGACAAATATATGAACTCATTTAAGTGTCATCATCTTATTATGGATACCAAGGAAACTCTGTGGGCTTTATGCAGGAATCCCGCATATCAACAGGGGGAATGACGGATTTAAGTCAGGTAAATTATTGAGCCTAATTGAGAGTATTGATTGTAGAAGAAGACCGTTTTCAACGTTATTGCTTTGATAGCAGGTAGTAATAGCCTTTGGAACGGGGGTTGTTCTTGTTTGCTTGCTCGATATGACATGCTCTTAACGGCAGCCCACCCTCTAGTAGAATAATGAAATGAAAAGTTAAGTGAAGATCGAAAATGGAAGTGACTTGAGAACAAATTGAAGCTACTTCGTTACTTCCCATTGTATTGAATTGGAAGTTCAAAATCAGTTTCTAAGTTAACAAGGTATCTCCGGATACTCCTGGTAGTAGATGAGAGGATAGCTTTTGTTACAGCTTGTATATATTTGTATAATTTGCTAATTGTAGAGATCAGATGGACACATTAAGAAAGATGACATTGATCTTGCTGCTGAGAAAAGGAAGAAATCAGTTCGAGTTACGTTTTCACAAAGGGAAGATGCTGCTATACTTATGGCGAGAATTGCAAGTCAGCTTCTTGAATTTGACGTCAACAAGGTATCACTCGCTTTTTATGTATTAAGTAAAAGTGAGTGCATTTGTATTTGGTTGAGTGTCACTTCGTCATCAACAAATGATAACAAACGAACTTGCGAGCGGACGAAGTAACAAAGTAACTAACGAACCAAAACCAAAAATGCACTCAGTGAACGAGTGAAAAATGCGAAGATTGCTATCATGTCCCAACTGCTGACTCGTTGTGCCTCGGTACCATAGCACCACGGTTGTTGCAGAAATGTTGCTTCATTTGAATATTGTACCGCAGAATGTTTAGTGTGATAAGCAAACAATGAAAAGTATATGTAGCAAAAGTGTTAGAAATTAGACATACGTTTGTGCAAAGATTTCATCTGCTCTTTTTCACCAGTAAGCTATTTATCAATAGGTGATAGGTTTTATCACTCTGGCCCATATGATCAACATGGCAGTTACTTGCTAGTTTTAGAAATGCATTTCCTGCAGTATACAGGCTAATGAAATGTTGATTTTATTGAAAATAAACAATAATTACTGGAAGCACCATATACAGGATTTCTAGAAATTGTCTATTTCGATTTATCGATGGTGAATGAGAAGGCTCAGTTCCTATCCATGGCTAGTCCAGTAGCATTTCTTTGCGTTTTGATTTTCAACATTTGGCCTTTGCATAATAAGAAGCATCCTAATTCTAGCCAACAGCTATGGTCATTTAAGGACGTAATTGATACATCCTACTACTCAGCAAGCGACTCCTTCAATCTTCCAAATGGTTCATTGAATATTAGAATAGTGATATCAGGTCACTACCATGGTCGGAAAGCGCAGCTTTATTATGAATTTGAGAAATTGGACCTCGACGAAAATCTTGAGGGTCATTGCAAAGGAAGACAAATCCAGTTGTGATTATAATGTTGTGATTATTCGACTAAGCCATGGTTGTGAACGTTTCGAGACGAGCTTGTCTCATCTTCAGCTAAATAAAAGTTACACGTGCTAGGTTTTTATAGTCATATTTATTCAGAGAAATGCATAAATAAGTTGGCGATCATACGATGTCTAAATAAGGAAAGTCCATAGAAGTTAAACCAAATAAGAAAGTCCAGTGAGATTAAAAAAGATACAACGGTATAGAGGAGTTCTGTTGATTGAATGTCGGGCGGTCCCTCAAGATTAGAAGACACTACAAGATGCAATGATTTTATAGTAGCTTTCATTGCTTGTATTTCTCCTTGAAAGAACCAACGTTGATCATATTTTGTTACCGTTATTTATTGTTCTCATTGCATAGAACTGAGCAGAGTAGACGGCTGAAACTGTTCCACAGTAAATGCTTTTCAAATATATCGAAGTCAATGAACATTATATGTAGAAATCATACCATTTTGTTAATATATACTCTATTTGGCTAGCTCAGCTGCAAAAATCTCTAGCGACTTGCAACTATACGATTTATCTGGCACTGTCAAAAGTGCATAGTTTATTTTTGCGCACCTGGTAGTTCCTGGTGATTTGTAAACAAAGTGATATGGTCAGCAAATTCTGAAGTCAGTGGATCACTCAACCCTATCAAGCCTAGTGTGATGTGAATCAGCCCCCCCCCCTCAGCCGTTTGTGTGAATTTTATATCATGTGTATATACAATGCTGAAACTTTCTGACTCTTAGTTTTTATCCTTCTCGCTATCAAAACTTAGTTTTTTGAAAAACTTAAATTCACTCCAGGGGGTAAATGCGGTCAAGTTTCAAGAGATTCCTGTGTAAAATTTTGAATAATTCCTAAGAAAATCCACAGCTAATGTGATAAAGTGATGAAAGAAGAGGTATATACTGTACTTTTGATATTCTAGCCAACCAATTAGTTATCGTTCAATTTGAGCATATTGTTTGTGGACTTCGGTAGTACGTATGCGCACATTCTTTGTATTCATGTGTGATTACGTCATCACTTTGTTATTTTATTAAGTTCTCTTCATAGAGCAAATGCTATTTAAGATATAGAATGCACTAAGATTGGACTGAACTCCTTAATTGCTTTTCGTGTTCTTGCAATTAACGATTGAGAATTTTCAGTATTGAACCCCATTGCTTTGAACATGTAAAATTGTGATGTAAGTGGTAGGTCACGCGACATATCTAAAAATAGATTTCGTTTTTGGGTTGGTTCGAGGATGTTTTATACACATACAAAGTTTCAAGGCTCTAGCTTGTTCACAACAGAAATAAGTTAGGGGGGCCGAATCACTCCTAACCCCTTAGTCTTCCTAAAGCATCAAATACGCTAGGTGAGATTAGATCTAAGCAAATTTAGACAAATTTCTATCGTTCAGCAGTCTATTCCCTAAAACATTAATAGCAGCTTTGACACCACAGCATCCCTACAGGTCTACAGGTCTCCATTGAGAATACTATGAACTGATGTCAGATGTTACCATCCCTTTTTAGCACAATTACTGGAAAGTAGCAAGAAATTTGATTCATAAAGAGTTGCCAGAAGCCAATGATAAAACAACTGAAGCATTGGCACGTCGTGGAAGATATATCTTGAAGAACCCAAGAACCCTAGAGAATCTGAGGAGTTGTGTGTTGGAATGCCGAGCAGACAAGAGGTTCATTATCAAGCCACCTTCTCTCAAAGGTATGCGAATGAGGCCATACAGTTTTATTCTATATTGCAGAGCTATGCTTGGCTCGCTTCCTTGCATATATTCTCAAAGAAGTGGTGCGTTAATACAAATGGTGCTACAAGTAAAAGATGACTTCTCCTTTTAATGTACTGGCAAGTCACATGAGCTAAATATGCCAGAAACTTAATTGATAAGTGATCTGTTAATTGTAGATGATGATGCTTGGAAAGAATCCTTTAAAGATATGTACGCGAAAGTCCGAGAGAGATTTCGTAATAAATTGGCTCCAGAAGATTTTAAATACGAAATTCCTGACACTCTTGAGGAGCTCAAGAACATGTTTATTGTTGGAAAGGCGATCGAAGGAAGTACGACAAAGGATTTGCAAAGTTTTAAAGAGATCAGCAGCAACGATATAGAGCTTCATGTGTTAGAGCAGCTCATTCATAACTCGTTGGCATCACAATCATCAAAAGATTACGATCCATCATTGGTTTTTCCTATTTTCGACAGCTACAGCCCTGAATCATTAAGACAAGCATTGTATTCACTCAAGGCCAAAACTTTGATAGCCAGGCTGAGAATGCGGGTCAGTATAAAAAATACTTGGAGCAGTATATATTTTAGCAGATGTATTTATTGCTTTTGGTTGACATCACAGTAAAATGCGATCACCGTTGACAGAAGGAGAATTTATACAACCGATCAGTGACACTATAGCTGCAATTAAGGCAATATGCTGTAAGTTACTTCTTTTAAAGCGTGCCTTGTGACCCTAATGGGAATGCTATCTTCTGTATGAGCAAGAGAATAGCGGCACGGCACTTATGGAGTATTTCACCAGGAAGAGAATATTTGAAGAGCCTGATAGCCAATTTGAAGCCGTCTCTAGTATGCCACGTGTCCCAGAAAATATAAGCGTTTGAATAGTTCCTGCAGAGGAGCATTGGTTTCAAATTGTTCGGTTCATTATATAGATGAGGTCTTAGCATAGATTTTGTGACCTTACGTGTCCAAATCAGGTACGTAGTCGCAGAGTAATTAATTTAAACTGACAAATTTCCGAGATAGCCCTAGGGAGGTGGTTATTAAATCGGACTGCTAATATTTCTGCGGAATTTAAAGGTAGTTTTAGGTCAAATCAATCATTATTTTTCTATTCTTAAAAATTTCTTGATCGGTTAAACTAATATATTGATTAAAAAAGAAAGATGCAGTGACCCTTTTTGCAGTTCATAGCACAACTTGTAATACTGAGGGAACGGTGTCGAGTAGTGTCTGCTACTGTTGAAGTAATGTTTTCGGCGAAGCTTCATTTCAGTTCTGATTACTCAGTAATTAAAAATGACCAAGTGGGGCGTTTGAAAAACTGAAGAGTAAATTTCGCTTTCATAGCTCAACAAACTTTCAGAGAAAATGATGTACTGTTGGGCTGCTCCAAAGGCATTTTAAAGAATTACACATAGATAGTAACTGCGTAATTCAATGACCATCTGTTTTAGGCAGCCTCAGAAATTTGGCATGTTTAAGTAAATTACTCTGCGAATACAGATCCGATTTGGCCGGTCGAGGTCAGAAAATCCAAGTTAAAGTTTAATCTATACCATAGACTGAGCTTAAAGGTTTTTTGAATTCAAGGCTCCTTCACAGAAGCTGTTCAAGCGCTGATACTCTTCTTGGGACACCCGGTATATCCATAAAAATCTATTGCATGTGGCATTTTGTAACGGTATATTTAGTTGTAATTGACGTTTAGTTGCTTTGTTTATAGGCCAGGGGGGAATTCGTGATCTTTATCCTCCTCTTTGGCATCTTTCTTGTAGTATTGTTTTGTAGGTTGAATGTACCAGTTGGGCCAGTAAAACGTTCCCACTTTTGAATATCACTAAGAGATATTTGATGGATTCGAATGAATCGAATTCCGCCTTATAGCTGACAGATTAAAGTTTTTTTTCATTTTGTTCTGTGTTGCTGTTACCACAGGAAATATAAGTAAATTCAAGGTTGCCAAAAATTCAATGGTTGGGAACTATGTGAAAAGGTCAAAAACACTCGACCAAATCATACAGACGCTTCTTCCACAGAGCAATAGCGAAATTACAATTTTTCGTGAATGATAGACGTTGTCTCTCATCTGTTCCTATGGGATGGAAAATCGCCGGTATTTACTGTAAATGGCTTTCTTATAACCTTGCATTGTCGTCTGTATAAGGAAATGCCTAGCAATTGGTCGTGTTCTTTAAGCCTTTGCTTCTGGCATCTCGCTACCAAGAACTATTTGTGAAGTCGAATTTACCCACATTCTCAGGGTGCATAGGAACACATGAGAAAGTCACAAAAATGATTTCGTCTTTCGACTTTAAAACAGAATTAGAATGTTTCAAACTTGCATTGGTGCTATGAAGTTCTGAAGAAAGCGGAAACTTGTTTTCGGGCTCATCCGGTAGTGTCCGATATAATTCATTATTGTACCTTTTATATTGAATTTATACCGGAAATAGGAAAGTTTGTCACCAAAAGGTGGATTTTTCGAGAAAGTAAGACAAATGCAACATTAATTGTTGTTTTGACAAAAGCCTGGAAAGATCTTAAATTTTAATGCCATTATTTTTTTATAGACTCCAAGGAGGAGGGCTCTGCCGATATCAACCATCACTTACAGTTTGTCTGTGGCTTACGAAAAGATCTTCGAGCTACCGTTGCCTGCAAATGTCTTTGTTACTGGGAAAAATTTCATGAAAATGATGAAAAGTGGTAAAATGCATGTTGAAGATGTTATCACTGCAGAAAACACCAAAGTCAAGTCGAGCAATGACCAAGATGACACGACCGGTTCGATAAATTCTGGTCAAGACATTAAAGGTGGCTGCAATGTATGTGGTCAGATACCTGGAGATGGACAGGTTGGGGACAAGGTCAGTGGATTATTCTACTTTTACCTCGTGAATATGATACTCCTACACCGAAACTGAAATCGTTTAAATTCATTCAAACTGAGCCAGTTATAAACTGGCGATCTGGGCAGAGGTTCGCAGAAATGGAAAAAAATTTTTCCTTTCTGGGAACCTACGTTTGCAGCTGAAAAATTTCTGCAAAATTTTGCAAGTGGTACAAATGTCAAACTATTTGAGTTTACCCACGTGCTTATCTATTGTGGTATTGAATGTTACAAAATGGAACAAATAATACAAGAATACAAGAATACGTCTCTTGCATTGTGGCCTCGATTTCAGTAGTGAAAAATCGTGCCAAAAGTCTCGTTTTCGATTTCAAAATGGTGGATTCATCCTTCAAGCAAAATCAGATGTGTTTTAGAAGACCTATCTATATTTGAGAAGGAACATTGCAGCTGCCAGAGAGGATGCAACAAGATTTTTCTTTGTTCTACGATCCATTGAACTGAGGTACTATGTCTTATGACAAGATCAAAACAAACACTGCTCTGGTTGATCCTACAAGGTTAATGTACATTAAGCAATTTAAAGGCATAGCATCCTTATCATCAAGTTTATTCAAGAACTTAGACTTGCTTTGGATCAAACATTCATGAAATTTCATGAAGTTCTGGTCTGATATCTTATTTGAACAGCTTATACAGAATGTTGCTTCGTGAAACTGTGCAACTCACATTACGGTCTGGGCTGCACCATCTAGAAGCACACAGGCAGGCAGGCCATGCCCTGGCATTTTTTTATTCAAAGCTAAAAAGACATAACCTCTGTTGTCTTTGAGCTGACAACCTTTAATCTGAAATTTATTCCTAGGCACAAAACAAAGCCTTGAATTGGGGAATGGAATAAGATTCATGTATCCAAAAAACTGTTTGTTAGAAGAAAGCAACTGATTCAGCCACAGAATAATGCTCTTAAACTGTCTGTCTACAATTCTCATGCACAAGCAAAAACAAAGCAGTACAGACTGAACAACTTTCACCAAAATCAAGCCACAAGTCAGGGCAATTGTGGATTGGTGAAGAAAGCTTGAGCATGAGCATTGATATATTTTCAATTGGTGAAATACATAAAATCAAGGTGTTACGTAGAGAGAAAAAGAAAATCAAGTGCTATTTTAGGCTCCTTAGGCCCAGTCCTTATAGCCAGCCAGATTAAACTTTAGAATACAACTTCCAGCAGCACCACCAATAACATACATACAGTGCAGGCCTTGGACACATGCACCCAATAAGAATACATAAAAAATTTTGAGGAATTCTGCACATTAAGGTAAGAATTCTTGTGTCATATGACTGTCTACAAATTTTCTGGCCTAGGAATTTTAAGGAAGGAAAGCCATTTTCATGTGTGCAAGGCCTGTAGAGTATTGTATAATATTCTCTGTTCAAAGCAAATTTACTCACTTTCAAGAAAATTTTCTGAGGACTTTTCCAAAATGGTAGCCTTAAAAACAGATATTTCCAATTAAACACAACTTGCTTCGTACATCATAAGAGCTGTTTATCAACGTCAACTTCAATCCAATTTACATTGTATCAAAAGTAGAGCAGGGAAGCTTGAGGAATATTTTCTGTGAAACTAATTTTAGTTCACTTTCCTTCCCAGTGCTCAAAATATAATTTCAAATTTTAGAAATTTCGGTCAAGCCTCAATATTTTCTTGAAAATTTTTTGTGAAAATTTAAGCCCAAAAAATTTTCTGGGAACTACGTTCCCAGGTTCCGATACTTTTTCCACCTCTGGAGGTTCGTATGTAATTTGTTATCTAGTGGCTATTAACAGGTACTAATACCGTAGAACCATAAAACTGCAGCTTGTATGGCACGATTTTTTCATTTTATTTTAATTTACTTAAATAGGGTAAAGTTTTTAGTAAAATTCTAGGTGAGTCAAAAAGGCCCGGTGATTTGAAGGTTATTGCTTCCCGAATATATAAGCAATTATCTATTTGATTGAATAGCTAACATGCTCAATTATTTTTAGAATGTTTCCTGGTTAAAATCGGTCACTCCATTCAGAGTTTGCAAAGCTCCTTTGAAAATGCCCGTTCGAGAAACCCAAAAGAGGTGCGAAAATCAGAAACAAACTACCTAATATTTTCATAATACATCACTTTCCTGAACACGCTTAAAGCCTGATTCACACTATGTCGTTTCGGTCGCTAGAGTCGTGCAAAAGAGATCCAAAGGGCAAAGACTCAGAACTAGAGTGCTTTGACCTTTGGGTCCTTCTGCACAGATTTAACGACCAAAACGACCTAGTGTGGATCAGGCTTTAGTACGTTCTATCCTCTTCGATGAATAAAAACTCTTGCCATCTGCATGAGTAACTTTTTCAAGGGGCTTCCATTGTCTCAAGGGGAATAAATATTGGAATGCACTCAAGTGTCGTTGAGCAATGTTGCTTATTGGTTTACTCATTTTTGCAGGGTTTCCAAGGGAGCTTTCTGCGGAAAACCCCCCATATCAATGGGAAGGAATGGCCAGTTGCAACCGGGTAGAGTTGCTGGACTGAACTGGATATATCTGCAAATAAACAAAGTAACTTTCAACACGTGATAGTCAAGGAGCTGCATTTTTCAAACGCTCAGCCCTTTTATTGATTCACCCGGTATATGCATTGTCTTCTAAACTGTCCTGTATAAAGAAAACGAGAAAACAGTAAAATCTACGATTCAAATTCACAATATTAAAATGACAAAGTAAAAGCAGAGCAATAAAGTAGAATGATCAGCAGGAATCAACAAGGATTCCACCATGTTCTGGAGTTCTCAAAACATGATTCAAATTTTTGGAGGTGTTTGTTCATTTTAGTTTTACGCCAAGTCAACTCCGTAATTTCGTCCCTCTAAAAGAAAGCTTTTTGGTCAAGTAGCAACAGGGCACACATATCGGCTGCGGTGTTCTGAAGCTCCCAACTACTGGTTTCTGACTGCCTGTCGAACAGGCATGCAGATAAGAGGGAGCATTTATACATTTGTATACCATTTTCAGTATTTCAGGCTTAATGAGATCATTCATTTTCTGCCTGTCCAATGGCCTTATGATTTGAAGAGGTGGAGCATTGTGTGAACTATTGTTATTGATTTTGGCTGCATGATTTGATTCTTTTTGTAGGTGGTCTTTTGCCATTTCTGAGCATATCCCCATGGGCAAAAATATGGAAAATATGGGTCTGTCAGACTTTATACATTATCTGGATTTACCTCATTGGAAGGTGCCATGCAGAATAGCGTAGTAGTCCTAACGCTTTTGAGTCCTTTTAACCATTTTAGTTGTTTTTACGGCCAAGTTTAAATTTTGATAGAGGTATCTAGTGTCCTCAATCATTGAGATTGTCTCCCTACCCATTACAAGATTTTTTTTGGTAATTTTTCGACAAATGGACAAGTGGAGAAAGTATGACGAGAGCGAGTCTTGAAGTCGCAACTTTCTGTTTTCATGGCAGACGCTCTACCGTTTGAGTTATCCCGTCCCCAGACCTTTCAGTTTGGCTCGTGGATATCCAGCTCGGTGTTGTGACGTAACCTGTATAATGTCTAGCCCATGCGACCAAATGTCCTAAACGCAGACCGGCTCAGTGCCCTCGACGCAACCCTGACAGAATTACGTCACTGTAACGTCATACTTTTCCCTTCCATTGTCTTACAGAATATTTGGTAGAATTTATAACATTAATTTTGGTAATTTTTCGACAAAGGGAAAAGTGGAAAAAGTATGACGAGAGCGAGTCTCGAACTCGCAAACTTCTGTTTTCATGGCAGACGCTCTACCGTTTGAGTTATCCCGTCCCCAGACCTTTCAGTTTGGCTCGTGGATATCCAGCTCGGTGTTGTGACGTAACCTGTATAATGTCTAGCCCATGCGACCAAATGTCCTAAACGCAGACCGGCTCAGTGCCCTCGACGCAACCCTGACAGAATTACGTCACTGTAACGTCATACTTTTCCCTTCCATTGTCTTACAGAATATTTGGTAGAATTTATAACATTAATTTTGGTAATTTTTCGACAAAGGGAAAAGTGGAAAAAGTATGACGAGAGCGAGTCTCGAACTCGCAAACTTCTGCTTTCATGGCAGACGCTCTACCGTTTGAGTTATCCCGTCCTCAGACCTCTACCGTTTGAGTTTGCGCAGAATGCTTCAAAGTATGAAAATAAGGCATCAAACAACGTTTTTTGATGAATCTCATTTGAATAGGAAGCAAATTATTCGCCAAAATTCGGTAAAGCAGAAGGTTGCGAGCTCGAGACTCGCTCTCGTCATACTTTTTTCCACTTTTCCATTTGTCGAAAACTTCAAGATCACCTAACATCAAATATAGATATCCCCTGTAAGACTAGCAAGTCAAATGCATCAAATATCTACCGGTTTATCCGAAGCAAACTTCACGAGCCAAATCATAATTTGCTCCTTGAAATCAAAAGCATTTATCAAATGCTTTGTATCACAGTTTAATCGAAAGGCTTAGCTATCTTTTGAAATGCTACATGGTCATTTTAAGCAATAATTTCTATCCGAAAAACCGGATTCTAAGAATATTTCGAAGTAATGAATGAACTAATCGACATCATTTCCCGGTGAATATCTTGTGAAAACTCAATGTAGCAACGGATTTGAAGTCATTTGGAGAGAATTTTTGTTTACAACTGATTGACCTTTTTCCCTAATTCATATTTCGTGCTCCAAAGAAGATTTGAAATTCATCTATTTTCACATCTTCCAGAACGTCACCTGCAAAGCGAGGGTTAAATGAATTGAATGAATTTCAAAGTAGTGATCATTTCAAAGTAGTAATCATTTCAAAGTAGTGGTTTTAGACATGACGTCGAAAATCTTTACGACGATACTTTATCTGATATTTGTTGTTACCTCGTGTTATCATGTAAGTGCTGGCCAAAGGAGGATTAGATACAAGTGCTGTGGATTTTTGGATAGCAAGAATGAACTGCAAAGTTGTGATAGAAGTGATGTTTATCGATTTCGACTCGTGGCATGTCGTCCTACTTTGCATGTCATCCATCTTGAATTTGTATACTCAAAGAAGAAACAGTTTTTCAAAGCCAGAATCAGTCGATACAGTAACAGACATTGTTGTGCTACCTTTCAGTTACGTAATGATGTCTGTATGCAGATAATCTTACTTTGTGGTGATGTCCATTGCAACCCTGGACCAGATTTATCGAGGAACTTAGGCCGTAGGCCAAGTATCCTGGGGTCAAAGTCCATCACAGATCAAAGTTCGAAAGGGAGTGTGCTGGAAAACATCCCAGTCAGGGTAACTTCAAGAAACTTTACCTGTACATATAATTTGAGAACATTTAAATCAAGAAACCCTCACAATTTTCCTAAAATTACATTTGACAAATTTTCGAAACCAACTTCTCCATTTTCATATTTTATGATTAATGCAAGATCGGTGAAGAATAAGGTTGCTGAGATCAGACACTACTTAGTTGATAATGACGCTGACATGCTAATAATTACTGAGACATGGCTTTCTTCACAAGATAATGTTGTGGTAAATAGACTAGTACCTGATGGTTATGAAATTAAACATCAGGCACGTGAAAACAGGAGAGGGGGCGGTGTGGCCATTGTTTACAAAAGCAGTATTAGTGTTGACATAAAGAGTCAAGGAATTACTCAGTCAATGGAGTACATTGATGCTTGTGTGTCATTTGAAAACACTTCATGCCAGTTGATTGTTATTTATCGTCCTGGTACAAATCCAAATGATGGTCAGTTTGTCCCAATCTCAGTTTTCTTTAATGATTTCACAAGCATATTGGATAGACATGATGTTTCAACGTATGATGTAGTAATTGCCAGGGATTTCAATTTTAATTTAAATGATAGTAATAATGCTGAAGTGTCACAATTCATGGAAATACTGTTTACATATGATCTTAATCAGCATGTTCATGACCCTACACATGAAAATGGACACACATTGGATTTGATTATCACCAGATCATCGTCCAACTTTGTAAGAAATGTAAAAGTAGGTTACAAAATTTCGGATCATTTCTCGATAAAATGCCATCTATCCCTTGGAAAACCAGCTAAAGAAGTGAAAAAAGTAACTTTCAGAAAGCTTACTCAGATTGATTTTGAGAAGTTCAATTCTGATCTTTGTGACGAATTTGTGCCATTGCAACAGTTGACTGACATTGATACTCTCGTTACCTCATATGATAGCACTTTACGTAAGATCCTTGATAAACATGCACCTGAACAGGATAAAATTATTACCATTCGAAATAAGCATCGAGGTTTCACCAATGACTTGAGGGAAGAAAAGAAGAAGAGGAGACGACTTGAGAGACGATGGAGGAGAACAAAGTCAGCTGTTGATAGAGACAAATTTGTTAAGCAAAAACTTAAGTTAAGAAAACTGTTAGAAGATTCGGACGCAGCATTTTATTCGAATTTAGTGATGGAAAATTCACACAGTACAAAAGGATTATTCAAGGTTTTGAACAATATGCTGAATAAAAAGACAGAGTCTCCCCTTCCAAAGCATGACTCTACTCTTCAGCTTGCAAATGAATTTGTTGATTTCTTTGTTGGGAAAATAGAGAAGATTCAAAATCATCTTGATCTGGCCATGAATTTGGATGAAAATAATAAAGTTGTACCAGAAGAACCTAAGTATAAGACCCAAATGACTACGTTTTGTCACCTGTCTGAAGACAATGTTGAAAAACTTATAAAAAAGTCACCGATAACAACATGTGATCTAGATCTAGTGCAAACATGGATTTTGAGGCGTTGTGGGGAACCTTTTGTCAAAATCGCAACTCTGATAATCAACATGTCACTTCAGACATCAGCTATGCCAGACCGTTTCAAATTAGCTATATTAAACCCACATTTGAAAAAGTCGGGACTTGAAATTATAAATGCTAACTTCAGACAGGTAGGTAGGTATTTATATTTAACGTGGCTAGCCCGCGAAAGTCTGAGAGACTTATTTCCAGCAGGGGCCACGGATGTTTTACCATCAGTCCGCCGCAGCTACCCGCCACAGCTACCAGATTTCCCTCACATGGCTCTGGTCGACCCGGGCTAGTGTTACGGACAGCGACCAAACTGTCCAGCGTGGGATTTGAACCTACGGCCGTTCTGACCTTTGGATTACGAGTCAGACGCCTTAACCACTCGGCCACACGCTCAGACCAGTTTCCAATCTGGCTTATGCCTCAAAGCTCATTGAGAGAGCAGTTGCAAATCAATTAGTTCAGCATATGGTGGAAAATGATCTTTTTGAGCCACTGCAATCGGCATATAGAGAGGGACATAGTACAGAAACAGCACTGCTGAGAGTTCATAATGACTTGCTCATGGCAATGGATAAACAAAAAGTCTCTATCCTTGTTTTGTTAGATCTTTCGGCGGCGTTTGATACAGTCAACCATTCTGTATTACTTGAGAGACTTTCCAATAGATGTGGAATTAGAGGGGAAGCTTTGAAATGGTTTGTTTCATACCTAGAAAATCGTTTTCAAATGGTTAAAGTTAAAGACGAAAAATCAAAACAGATGCCTCTATCTTGTGGTGCTCCACAAGGATCAGTGCTTGGTCCGTTACTTTTTCTGGTGTAAACGTTACCCTTAAGAGATATTGTTCGAAACAGAGGCATGAAGTTCCACCTCTATGCTGATGACACACAACTTTATATGTCATTTTCACCAAGTCCTGAATGTATGCATCTCTTAATACAGCAAATTGAAGGGTGTGTCCAAGAAATTCAGTCCTGGATGCTAACAAACAAGCAAAAACTAAACGGAGATAAAACTTAACTGCTGTTGATAGGAACGCGAAAACAATGTGCAAAACTGCCAAATCAGTTGATAAATATTGGAAACACTGAAATTATACCAGGTGAAAAAGCACGAAATCTTGGTGCAGTCTTTGACGCAAATTTGTCACTTAAGTCACATGTCAACTCTCTGTGCAGCTCAGCTAGGTATTACTTGTATAATATCCGCTTAGCTCGGAAGTATCTTACAAAGGAAGCTGCTGAAAAAGCCATACATGCCTTCGTCACATCTAGGCTAGATTGCAACAATTCTCTTTTATATGGTTTGCCAGTGTCTGAGTTACAAAAGTTGCAAAAAATTCAGAATTCTGCTGCCAGGATTTTGACCGGTGCGAACAGACATAGTCACATAACCCCAGTGTTGAAATAACTCCACTGGTTGCCAATAACACAAAGGATCAAATACAAGATCATAGTATTAACTTATAAATGCATCAACAATCTTGCACCAAAATACCTTACTGAGTTGGTGACATTAAGAACAGCAGCAAGACGGACAAGATCTACCGATGATAATTTGAAAATTGAAACACCAAGGACAAAGCTTGTGACAGCTGGAGATCGTGCCTTTATAAGTGCCTCTCCTCATCTTTGGAATAAACTGCCATATGCATTGAGAGCAACGGATTCTTTAGAAACTTTTAAGTGTAGACTAAAGACACATTTGTTTAAAGAATATTTTGATTAGGTTTTATTTTTGCCAACAATTTTTAACATTCCTTGTAATTAATTTATATGATATTAACTTATTAGTTTTATGTAAATTATGCAATGCGCCTTTGAGCCGTGTGGATAAATGGCGCAATATAAATGCCTTTTATTATTATTATTATTATTATTATTATTATTATTATTATTATTATTATTATTATTATTTATTATTATTATTATTATTATTATTATTATTTATTATTATTATTATTATTATTATTATTATTATTATTATTATTATTATTATTATTATTATTATTATTATTATTATTATTATTATTATTATTATTTGCAATTTCACAGTTCGTACAATTCAACTGGGTTCATCTTACTATCAAGCCACCTCCCGCAGCTTTAGATAGTAAGTCATTCGCCTCTTTAGTCACCAAAGTCCAACACTTTTCTGATAATTCTAGCTGTTCCCAGTAGACAAGCTTTCTGCAATGGCTCCACTCCCTTGACAAAATTGATCATTTCTAAGTTCTTTCCAAGCTTTTTTGTGACTGATCCTAGTGCTCCAATGATGATTGGGACTATGAAGACTTTCTGCACTTCCGCCCGCCATACTTTCAGGACTTCATATTTCAGCTCTGTATACGTTTCTATTTTTTCATGTTCTTTCTTGTCTATTCTTGTGTCAAATGGACAAGCAACATCAATTAGCCAACATACTTTCTTTCTCTTGTCAATCATTGTGATATCTGGCCTGTTATGATCCAATTTCTTGTCGGTTTGAATTGGAAAATCCCACAAAACCTTAACATCTTCATTCTCCAAAACTTTTTTCTCGCTATCAACGACGTGTTCATAACTTTTATCACCACATTCGAATCCATTTTTCTTACAAATGTCCCAATGTAGTATGGCAGCAACCTTATCATGTCTACTAAGTTTATATTCTTTCTGGGCTAACTGTTTACATTCAGATACTATATGGCTGATGGTTTCTTCTTTGTCTCCGCACATCCTACACGTTTCAGTGATATCCATCTTATCGATATTCTTCTGCACCCATCTTGTCCTGATTGCCTGATCCTGGGCCGCCATTATCATCCCTTCTGTCTCCTTTTTTAAGTATCCTTTCTTTAACCAAGTCCAACTCTCCACACTGTCCTTTATTTCTTTCGTTTTTCTTTCAAATGCTCCATGTAGATTTTTATTTTCGTATTTCATTTGTCTGTCCTTTAACATTGCTTTCTTCTTATCCTGAGGACTTCCATTGAATTCCAAAATTTGTTCTCGTGAGACCTCTCTCAGCAGTTCTTCTTCTTTGGTCTCCAAATAACAGGCCAAACTCGCTTCTTCCAACTCAAATGTCTCCTCGACACTCTGTAGTCCTCTGCCTCCTGCTACTCTTTTCATATACAGCCTATCTACGTCACCCTGGGGGTGCATACTCCGATAAATGGTCAACAGTTTCCTGGTTTTTCTATCCATTTCCTGTAATTCGTTCTTTGTCCAATCAACTATCCCCGCCCCATACCTGATGACTGACACTGCTCTCGAGTTTATTGCCTGAATAACGTTTCCAGAGTTCAAACTTGACTTTAGCATTTTTCTTACTCTTCTAAAATATTCGTTCCTCAGTAACCCTTTCATTTCATTGTGCTTTATCGTGTTGCACTGTAGCACACCTAGGTACCTGTAATCCTGTCCTTTCTCCAATGATCTTACCTTTTCTCCATTTGGCAAGGATATTCCTTCGCATTCTTCCATTTTTCCTCTAACAATCTTCAACATGGCGCATTTCTGCATTCCGAATTCCATACCAATATCTTGGCTGAATATTCTTACAGTTTGAATCAGTGAATCTATCTCATTGACATTTCTTCCGTAAAGTTTTAAATCATCCATAAAGAGGAGGTGGTTAAATTTTCCTCTGTACTTTCCTAAGCTATATCCCATCTTTACTTTTCGAAGAATTTCTGATAATGGTATGAGGGCTATCACAAACAAAATTGGAGATAGGCTATCTCCCTGGAAAATCCCTCTCCTGATGTTAACTTCCCCTAGTGTTTGTCCTCCTGATGTCAGTCCAACTTTCCAACCTTTCATTGAGGTACTCAACATCTCCCTCACATTCAGTGCTATTCCAAGCAACGTAGTACACTCCATCAGCCATGAGTGGGGCACCATATCATACGCCTTCTTGTAATCTATCCAAGAAAGGCATAGATTAGTCATTCTCCTTCTGCAATTTTTCAGCACCATTTTATCTATCATGAGTTGGTCTTTAGTACCTCTACTCTCCTTCTTGCAGCCTTTCTGCTCCTCAGGAAATAGCCCTTTACTTTGTAGATGCTGGTATGTTTCCTCTGCAATGATCCCTGTTAACAGCTTCCACATCAGTGGCAAACAGGTTATTGGCCTGAAGTTTGATACAGTATTTCATTTGCTTTGGTCTTTCAAAATCAAAGACGTTCTTCCTTTTGTCATCCATAAAGCTACCTGTCCTGTTTGTAAGCATTCATCAAGTTGTTCTGCTATCCTAGAGTGCAAACTTGTAAACTCCTTCAACCAATACCCATGAACTCCATCAGGTCCACAAGCTTTCCACTTTGGCATCTTTTTTATCTGTGTTTTCACTTTTTCTTCTGTGATGTTGATGTTTGGTTGCATCTCGACACTCTGATATTCTCTTTTCAAGTCAGTCAGCCACTCAGCGTTTTCATTATGACTCACATTTTTATCCCACCTTTCACTCAAAAATTCCTTGCTTTCGTCAGCATCGGGCCTTACTTCATTTTCTCTGTCATAGCCATCGATCATTTTGAACAGTTTCTTTTGATTACTTTGGAATAGTCTGTTCTGCATGAAAGCATTGTTTCGCTCTTCGTATCTCTTGATCCTTGCTGTTTTTGCTTTTACCCTCTGTCTTAGTTCTTCAAGTACCACATTCATTCCTTTGGCTTTTACATGGTACTTTCTTTCCAAGTATTCCATTTTATCTTTATCTTTCAGATTGCTTCGCGACCACTGATCTAATTTACTTAAATCTCTTCTCAATTCTTTTATCTGCTTCATTATTCTTTGCTTCCACCATGGTTCTTTGTTCTGCTCTTTTTTCGGTCTTTGTTTACGTTTTACTTGCAGAAGGTCTGCCACAACATTTGCTCCCGCCAATGTTAATCTATTTGTTTCGCTAATGTTTTTGGTATCAAGTTTCTTTATCACATTGTTCACGGCTTGCGTTGCTTCCTTCAGTTTCTTTCTATCTACAGCTCTAAGATTTTGTGGTGGTAACTCATTCTCTTCTAATAGCTTTGCTCTTATTGCTGCTGCCAATTCCACTTGCTCATCACTCATGTCTGCTTCATTTATCTGATTCTGTCCACTGATTGTTTGATGACCACTATTCAAAATTTCACTCATTCCTTCATCACTATTGACTTCTGGACTTATATTCACTCTAACGTCTGGGTTTCAATCGTAATCACTGCTTCGTTTGTATCACTCTGCTTATCTTTAATGTTCCTACGGATCTCTTCTATTTCCACCTCAGAAAGCCACCCATTCACCTTAATTGCCCTAACTTGATCTGCTAATCTTTGCTCTGTCACCTCAAAGACACCAATCTCCTTCCATATGGCTAGCATTCTTTTTCTGTATCCCCTTGCTGATGGATTACTCTCAATGTAGCATCTCATTATACGCTTGTTTACTTCTTTGTTCCAAGTCTTTCTAGCAGTAGCTTGTTGACGACCTGGGACCCGCTGCTGTCCCCGAGTACCCCTGCCGGACGAGGACCCTTCACCTGGGTCGGTTCCAGTTCCATTCACGTCGTTATCTCTAATTTGTGTATTAGACATCTAAGCATCATAATTTAATATCATGAGATTGGTTTTATCCAGGTTTCCTTCCCTCGGGTATTTTTATTGAGACACCATCTCTAGGGGGGTTGTCGACCAAGACTAAAGAGTCCCCCCCACCCATGAGACAGACTAGCCCCCGCCGGACGCCAACCCGATATTTCATGGCCTCGGGGAGAGCTGACAGGTACTACACCTTGCTCAAGGGTGACCTGGAGGTAGTTGTGGCAAAGGGTAACCTCATTCGCCCACGTCGAAACTCCACAACCGGATGCAGTTTAAAGTCATGCTCAGGACCATTATTATTATTATTATTATTATTGTTATTAATATTATTATTATTATTATGAATTTCCATTTTCTTGTTGAAAATGTTTTTTTCGGACAGCAGGCATACGTTTAACTGACCAGCAACATTTCAAAGGATAGTTGAGCCTTGCAGCTACCTTGTTGATACCTTGTTTGTGTTCATAATATTTGCTTTCAGGAAACTATATGGGATTCGGTTTTTAAACGTGTATCAGCTGATGACGTCATTTTGTTTATAAAGTACAAGGATGAGACGTGTAAATATAGGTGTATATGATCTTTGAAATGTCACAGCAAAATGAGACATTTCACCTGGGCTGAAAGAAGTAATAAACATTGTCTCGTGAATGAATTTGATGCTCTGAAAGGTTTTTCAACTCAAGGGAATTTTTTCTTGAAAATTAGTAAATCTTGTATAGTTTCTTTATCTTTAGCAAACAAAATGACGTCATCAGCTAATCTCATAAAAAGTGGATAAACTCGAAAATGAAACATGGAATCCAACAAATTCTTACATCATTCTGTGGCACCCGACAGTGCGATTCATTTACCTTGAAAAGCATCATATATTGTAAAGTCATTGAATAAAGTCAACATAACCAACACAAGAAATACTCAGTTTTTGATGATCTACAAGATGGTAGCAAGCAAACTTCTGTAGCTTTTGTGGTTTACGAATTGGCATTTTAATGGCGTTTTGTTTTTCAATTTGTTTTGAGTTGGCTTGTCAGGATTTCTAGCTACTGAAAGCTAATTTAAGCTCAATGTGTGCATGCCGCATCCAGGTATTGGACCCCTAGTTTAACTTCCCTTCTGAAGGACGACAAGATGAGTTGTGAGGTCAGGGCTCCGAGGTCACCCATCCGGAGTTTGACCTTGCTTGACCAAGCTTCACTTCAGTTACCTGACGAAAACTGTAGAAACCACTCGGCTGCTCACCCCGTCACAACTTCAGACCCAACGGAACTTTAAAAATGCTGTAACTCAGAAGCCAATGATGATATCAAATATGATCTTGCTGGAATTGTGGCAAACAACCCTCACAATCTCTTCAGTCTATCCAGTTAGACAATAATATCTAACACATTCAATTTCAATTTTTTGCAAAGATTCAAGCCGCATGCTGACGACGATCAAATTACGTACATAAAATTTTGTAAGGAATCTGTACGAGAAAAGAAAACTTGTTCGGGGTGATTTAGGATTTAGGACTTGATTAATTTTTTTATCTCTCGCAACTCCATTAACTCTTTATTCGGAGAAATGTGAAATTACTTTGAGTGATATGACTTAGATGTGCTTCCTTTGTAATTTAACAGAGCTTATGCTTTGGTGCAGGTTGCGTTCCTGCATCAAGGCTGTTAACAAGACAAGCTTCATGAGGCCACGCAAGCATGACTTAATGATACGGGTAACGGTTTTGCGCGTCACTTCATTGCAACTACTAGAGAGCTTTTCAAAAGGCCAGGCCAAAAGGCCGAACTGAGAACATTTATCGATGATTTTTTATCAGTTTCAGCTTTTCCGAAAACAAAAGTTTATCTTGTAAAAACTGAGATGTTGCAATGAATGTTGCAAAAATTTCTAGAACATGCTGCCCTTTTGCGAAAGATTACTCAAGAAATCTTCAAAATCTGTTCAGTGCATGATTTGTCGTGGACCACCAAAAGGGGACAGCATAGGTTCCAAATCTTTAAATAGCTGGGTGTAAAATTCTATGACCTATTTATTTGAACTGAACAGCTCCAAAGAAACTTGGACTATTTTAAAGTAGGGCTGCCGTTGGACTTTTCTGAAATCTTCAGTATTTTCAGAATTACATTTTTCCTTCTTTTTTAAGAATTCAAGAAAATTTTCGAAAAAAACTTAGAAGTATCGTAATTTCTAAACCTGTTGACAAAGATCAAATAATTTTTAAGAAAACCATAGTTTATGGATGCCTACAATGTGGTATCAAGCAAAACTCTTTCACTCTTCTGGTTTGTGATTTCGAAATTTGATGACGCAACATCATGAAGTGAGCTGAGATATGAAATAGGCTCTAATTTCGACAAATATTAAAGATTTCTGAAAAGTCCAACGGTAGGATCATAGAAGAATGGCTAAAGTTTCTTTCAAATCATTCAGTTTAAAAAAATATGTCATTGAATTTTACACCCGTCTTTTCGTAGATTTAAAGATTTTGAACCTATGCCAAAGGGGACAGTTGTTTGGCCCGGTATTAGAATAGTTGTCTAAACCATTTTTGAAAGCAAAGCAATGTGGCCCAGACTGGGCGATATTTCTATGGAGTGTTACATCCCTCGTTGAAAATTGTCTCTTATTTTTCCTGTCAGGATGCTGCAAGTAACGCAATTAACAAGCAAAGCGATAGTGCATGCAAATATAGAGAGGAGGAAGAAAGTTCTATCAATCAAAATTTGGTTGAAGATGAATGCAACGTTGATGACGAGAGCCAATCAAATTTGAAGAATACGCGGGAAGACATTTTGACACCTGGTTCAATGCTATACTCACAAGACAAAGTACTTGGTGGTCACATAGCCAGTATGTTTGCCCTTCTATTAACAAATAGAGCGTTTCTTCACGTTGAAATTCCGGATGATATAATGGAAGATGAAGAGCGATCTTCAGCACCATCAGTTGGGTTGCTGAGAAAAGAGGTACATTCTGCTCATGTGCAAGAAGCCCGCGAGAAAGAATACATGAAGCAGACTAAGAATGCCACAGATGAAGATAGTGAAGATGTGCTTGAAGAACCTAAAGAGGATCATGTAGGAAGCGAGGCTACTGCACTAGAACCTAGACAAAGAAACACAGTTTTGGCTTTTGCTGAAAGTGGCACGGGTTTTTCGGAGTTGGCAGTACTTTTGTCAGACAATTCACAAGGTGCGCATTCTCAAAGGAAAATCAACGATAAAGAATTTCAAAGAACAAGGCAAGATCATTCAAATGATTTTGGCATTGAATCTGCCTTCGAGATTCTCTCTCGGCACGAGCAAGTTGACAAAAATTTTGCCAAAAAAGAGCCAAAGGAATCGAATCCGAGTTACTCTTCAACTAAACATTGCACGGTCGATGGGAATGAAAGTGCCATACCAAAGAAGAAACGCAAAGTAACATTTGTTGACGCAAATAGGGCAGCATGTACCGCTTCAAAGCGTAAAATAAATATAGCCGATGGTATCTCGCAGGGTTCAATCAAGAAAAAGCCGAAATTGGAAATGGAAGACCAATCAGAGACCTATGATTTGTATTCGGGCATCATAAAGTTCAGAGTAAAAGCTTCAGGTTCGAGCATTGCTTTTTTGTCTGATCAACAGCTAATAAATCGATTTAAAGATCGTAGTCGTGCTGATAAAGCACTATGCGTCTTACAGCCTGAGATGAGATTCATTAGAAACAGGTATCACAGTGGCCAGAAGAGATCTTTCGGCCAAGCAGTTCAATCGGAGGTTAAGAAGATACATGTTTCTCGCACTGCTTTGATGTTTCACCGATCTGAAATTGCAGAGAAGGATCCACAAGATGGTCGCCTGTTCTTGTCTCCAGAAAGTGTTGCATTGAAACCAATGAAAATATACTGCCATCTTAATTCTTTGCAAGATCCATACCAAATGCCAACTCATGATAAACCATGCACTATGGATTCAAACGTTTCTGTTGTCGAGAGTCCCATCGATCGTTTTTTAAGGAAGGATTTGCAAAGTGTAACTGCGCGAGAGCTGGACAGAGGTTTACACTTTCTGAGTTTTGAGGATTTCCAGTCCATAATGAGGGAAAATTTCATGTGGAACAACGAGGAGCTTGATTTTGCCAGAGCAGTATACACGAAAGCCCACGAAAGAAGAGAACATGGTGTGACACCAAGTGATATAGCTGCAATTTACATTCATCACAACGGAGTAAAAGATATGGAAGAAATGGTCAATATGCTGTTGAACTTTAAACTCCTGTTGAAAGTTGGGATCAGTGCCACTAGATATGTTACTCCCCTTTTCGGCTCCTTGTGGTCTATGAAATCGCCACAAATTGACCAGGAAAGTGAGGCAGGCGAAGTTTTGCCAGATGAAAAGAGCGCCAAGAAAGGAGAAACTCTAAGTGAAGTTGATGGCAATATATTTGATGGGGAAAGGATAGTTGAATGTCCTGCCACAAGTGAAGAAAATTTGATGGTCAGTGACGAGAAGAGAGGATCTGCGTGTATTTCTGCATTTAAACAGCCAAAAGAAGTTAACCTTGACTTTGATTTTGGTAACCAGGCGTCGTGCTCTTCCACACATAACAAGTCCATTATGAAAGGATGTGTATCATCAGAGACGGCATTTGAACCAAGACCCTCTTTAAAAGAAGTCGAGGTGGTTTCGAAGAAGAAAAATTATTATGCGGAGGAGATATTTGCTGAGTCGCACGAGGCTATTGCACCAACTGAACCAACCCAAAAGGAAGACAAAGAATGCAGCAGCACTGCAAGAGTAACTGGGGACCAAGAAGAGACGAAGGAAAAGCATAAAACAGTTAAGTACTCTGTACCACGTGGTGTAAAAGGGAAAGAGTTTGATATCCCTAGAGACAAAATAGCCGTCAGTCACATGTTCTCTCAGAGCAACGAAGCAAAGGATGGCGAGACGAAGACCGAAAAATGCTTGGTTTATCACTCTACCAAGACGGAGACGTATTACAGACAGGCTGTCTGTCGACCATGGCTAAAATTGAACTGTGATCTTTGCCCGAGAATGTTGCGAAAGTTTCAAAGAGCAGTTTTGTCACTTATCATGATGTGCCCCGGAATTAAAGAATCTGCTTTACAAGGACATTTCCGGACTTTGCTGAGCCCAGTTGCATTGAGGGAGATTCTTTATAGCTTGGAATTGAATGGATGCATTTCGAAACACGTTCACGTAAGGACAAAGAAGCCGAGTCTGTTTGATTCTGTCGATAGTTTTCTCATCAGTGATGGCAAATGTGATGTTGATGAATCTGCTGATCTCTATTACTTGCCAAAGAGCGAATGTACCATAAAGATTACGGAGGATTAGATATCATGGTCATCACACAACAATGCATGGCGCTAAAGATGAGACAATGCGGAGATTGTAGCAACTTTCGTTATCACCACGTTGAAAGCCATCGTGTTTTCCTTTCATTATACAGGCTGTCCCAAAATACAGGCTATCCCAAAATTATATATCCCGTTTGATTAGCTGCTGTGGAGCAGCTATAAATCCAATTTTCCTGTACTTTCAACTTTAATGTTGCCGCCGAGTTTGAGTAGATCTGATCAGTGGTTGTTGATGTATGGAGCAAGGAAGTCACCATCTTCGGCTGCTGCAAAACTAGAGGATTGATTATTCTCGAATAATTTAAGTGAAAGAAATTGATTGCAAAAATCTACCTTGGTACCAAACTCCAAGTTGGCATCTTCTACAGTAAATCCCCGCATATGAGAGCCTACCAAAATAGGAACCTAGAGGCTGTTTTTCCTAAATTATGTACTTAAACCTTACGTAACACCAAACTGAGGCCGCTTGTAATTATAATTCCTAATTTCACCTACACAAAAGCTGAACTAAACTGAATTGCTAAAATTAGTCATCACGTGGAAGTAGACTTCTTTGTTTAATCCAAAGCTGCAGTTCTTCCTGATTTACAGTCCATGATCAGATCAACCTCATCCGATTTGCTGATCAAATAGAATCAAATCAAACACTCCCTGGAACGAGAAATAAAATTTTAGGACTTTGCGAGTCCAATTCCAAAATCATTAATCATCACATCAAACATCGATATTTTACAACCTTAGAGAAAGTTTCAACAATTCCTTTCAAATATTCACGATAAAGTCCTTTTTTAATACCTCTGGTTTCCGATGCATTTTAAATGTTGACTCTGTGAAAGCATCTTTCCGGCATTTAGTGGACGATTTCCAAGTGCAATGTATGTGCATTCAAGTCGAAGATTAAAAGATCAAGTGTTGTACTCGGAAAGTCTCGATATGTTCATTTTGTTCCTTTGTGTAATCGAAAAGGAGTACTGTTTTAGACACGTTGTATAGAAACAGTAGTTGTGTACCTTATAGCCAAATCAGAGACAATAAAAGTAGATTGTGCCTTATTGATACAAGTAAAGCGCATCAGCTTTTGGCAGGGGACTGGCCATCTATGTTAGATTTACGATTACGCTTTAGGATATAGTGTAGCATTATTTATACATTTATTATCTTCATTCGAGATTAAACTAGTACCTCTATGTCCCATTACATGTGTTAGAAGATTTAACAAAAGGGCCTCTTTGCAGGATTAGTTCCAAATCTTTAAATTAGTTCCAAATCTTTAAATATGTTTAAAAAGGCAGGTGTAAACTTCAATGACCTATTTCTGTAAGCTGAATGACGTGAAAAAAACTTTTGCCAATTTTCAACGATTCTGCCGTTGGACTTTTCAGAAATTTTGAATATTTTTCGAAATTGCAACCTATTTTATATTTCAGCTCATTTTATGATATGACGTCATCAAATTTCTAAATCTAAACCCAGAAGAGTGAAAGAGTCTTCATTGATACAATATTTTTCGGCATCCATAAACTATGGTGTTGTTGAATTTTTTGATCTTTTGTCAACAAATTTAGAAATTACGATAGTTTCAAGATTTTCGAAAATATTCTTGAATTCTTATAAAAGAAGAAGAACGTTGCAATTCTGAAAATATCGAAGATTTCTGAAAAGTCCGACGGCAGACGTACCGTAAAATAGTTCAAGTTTCTTTGAGGCCGTTCAGTTCAAGTTTCTTTGACTCCTGATTACCATTTGCAGGTAATCTTATTCCATCGATTCTTAGACGCAATCTGCGAGAGTACTGCTCTTGGCTTTCTTGATTCGATTGTAGCTGAGCAACGTGACTTTCCAGCATGGCATTCTTCACTTCCAACACATCAATTTTGGACTCCAAGGCTGATATTTTGTCACCTTGTTCTTTAACCACGTTGATAGTTAAAGCCATTACCTCTTCTTTCATCGCAAATAAGTCATTCTTGTCTGCAAGACTGTCGAACTGTTCGTCTGGATAAGACTTTAACTCTTTGGAGACCTGAAATCACGCCTCCGTAAGGAGTGGTCACGCATTTCTTTCAGAATGTGAAAATATAATATTTGCTGGGTTATCCAGAGGTTATACTTGTTTAGTCTTGCAGTATGAATTGAAGTTGGCAAAAGATGTTTGTAAAAAGTTTTGAGAGTTGAGGTGATGCTTTTTCCTTGCTTTTTCGTATCATGGTGAAAACACGTGCAGGTTTATCGACAGGGCCTAACGAAAATATGGTGGTCTCCGAAGAGTTAAAGTCTTATCCAAACGAACAGTTCGACAGTCTTGCAGACAAGAACGACATATCTGCGATGAAAGAAGAGGTAATGGCTTTAATTATCAACGTGGTTAAAGAACAAGGTGACAAAATATCAGCCTTAGAGACCAGATTGATGTGTTGGAAGCGAAGAATGCCATGTTGTAAAGTAACGTTCTCAGCTACAATGGAATCAAGAAAGCCACGAGCAATACTCTCGCAGATTGTGTCTAAGAATCGATGGAATAAGATTACCTGCAAATGGTAATCAGGAGTCAAGTGACGATGTTTTGGAGAAAGTTGAAAATGTTTTTACCGAAATTGGAGTTGAAGTACCGGATGCGGTAATTGACCGCGCCCATCGAATTGGTCCAAAATCATTTGCAGATGGTAAAGCAAAACAACAAGTCATTGTGCGATTAACAACGTGGCGACACAGAACTGCAATTTATCGAGCTAGAAAGAAGTCAAATAAAGTTAAAATTCGTTTAGATTTGACGAAACCAAGGCTTAATCTCATTATTGCCGCCAATGAGTTGCTCAAGGAGCATAAAGATTCATTTGCATTAGCGGATGTAAACTGCCGACCCCGTGTTAAGTTCAATGGAAAATTTTCCTTCTCTGACACTGTTGATGATATTATGGCTTTGGTTTGTGCTAAAGACAGTAACGATGAATCCACCATAGTTTCTGAAGATGGCAATCAAGAACAGAATGGAGAAGTGGAGGAGGAATAGCTATTTTTAAGATGATGAATGTAGTAGTTTTTTTTGGTATGACATTTAACTTTTGATACATTAATCCGGCTAACAGTCTCTATAATGTTTAAAACACGTCTAAAAAAACACGTCTAAAAAGCATCCGATTAAAACCTGTTTAAAACACGTTTAAAAAGCATCTGATGAACCTTGATAATTAATTCCAGCCCCCTCAAGAACGACTCCCTGGAAGATCAGTTTATTTGATTGTTATATTAAGTTCTTTGTGTAAGATTTTTAACGCTTGTACTGAAGGGATATCGTTGTAGAGAATTATTATTGCAGCGTTAGAATTATTTCTAGAGCAACGGCCATTCCATCGATTCGATTAGGGTTGCCCAGCAAACCGTGTTCGGCATCTTGATCAGCGCATGACGTAATCCAGTTTCTTCGCATTTCCCAAAACGCTGCACTCACTAACTAAAGTTATTGCTAGTTATTATTATTATTTTATAGTACAACGTAACATCCAGCGAAGTTTACTTTAAATTCAAAAGTCAGGCAATAGACGGTTGCGCTGGCGATAGTTGCTGGGGAGCTATTTGCCAGGATGCATTGCGCCCTTAAATCCAATTCCAATTTAATCGTCCCAGTTTTGCAATTCGAGCGCGATGCATCTTGGTGGCGGGTTCCTCTGCCGTCTTTAGCGAAATCGTCTGATTCACTACGTCATACGGCTATCGAAATTGGTCGTGCGGGTTTTTTGTTTTATTTTCTTTGAGGATCTGCTATGCTATTGCACAGTTCGTTGTAACAAATACCAATGAGACTAGGTCTTCCTCGCAAATTTGTATGTAAATCTGAAACGGCTTCCAATTCTCTAAAGACCTGCATTGCACAGCGTCCCTTCACTTACATTTCTTCGTTTTGCAGAACACTTTTCCTTTTTCAGACAATCAATACTTTATGTAGTTTTTTCCCCACATGTTTTACTGTTCCTGGTCCAATGGATTATCCAAAGCCTCGTTTTACTTGCAATTTCTTTTTTCTTCTGTTTTCTCTATTCAAATCATACTGATACAAAAATTGAAGAAAATCTGTGTATTTCCCTGCGCTAAGCTCCACGAGACTTTTATCTCTCGTGATACTAGCCGCTAGACAAGTTAGGTAGGTATTTATATTTAACGTGGCTAGCCCGCGAAAGTCTGAGAGACTTATTTCCAGCGGGGGCCACGGATGTTTTACCATCACTCCGCCGCAGCTACCCGCCACAGCTACCAGATTTACCTCACATGGCTCTGGTCGACCCGGGCTAGTGTTACAGACAGCGACCAAACTGTCCAGCGTTGGATTTGAACCTACAGACGTTCTGACCTCTGGCTCACGAGTCAGACGCCTTAACCACTCGGCCACACGCTCACACGGTTATGTTTGTTCACATTTTTGAGTTTGTATGTTTTGCTTTCCGTGCTTGTTTATTATGTATGTTAGTTTCTTTAGGACTTCTTAACTATAGTTACATTGTATTCGAATTGCTACGACCATATGGATATGTCGATCTTTCAAATGAGGTTTTGATGCAACTGTTATTATATGGTGACAAACATCTCCCAAATGACCTCAACAGAAATTTACTCGAGCTTACTTTGAAATACATCCAAGCAACTGGTCGATTCTATTAATATCACCGTAGAGCCAGTAAACCGTCACTCAACCACCAAGTCCTTTTTCGTAAAGTCTCTCGTTGCATAGTCTCGTCCCCTCTATTCTTTTGTGCACCAGTTTCACATTTGATGTAAGGCTTACGTAGTGTAAACGTTTATCCATTCTGATCACAAATAATTTTGGGAAAATTTGCACTATCATCACCCATGTTGGCCTGACATCCAGTGTGAAACTAGCTCAAGTATTTATTCGTAGAAAAAGTCTTTTGTTTTTCTTTATATCTAGCACTTAGCATTTAATATTTAGTTGCAATTTTTAGGTCCATGTCAAATGCCAGGGGGTAGTCAGGATCTATTGCTCCTCCTAGCACCGTTTTTGTAGTGCTGTATAGTAGTTCGTAGGTAGTGTAGTATTACATCCAGCTTTTTAAAGATTTGAAACCTATGCTCCTCTCTATACGTTACAATTTTCATTTCATATCGGTTCTGTATTTTGGATTTACTGCGGGTCACCTTTGAAAATTGATACCATTAGGAGTACTTCACAGATCTGAGTGATTCCAATTCTCGTTAAAAGCCAGACGATAAAAGTATTTGTGTGACCTTTTTCACTTTCTTACGAGCACTAGAAATTTAGGGAAATACAATACATTACAAACTTTTCGTAACTGCAGAATGATCGAAAAGGGACGCAAAACATTTATCACGCGATAAAGGACTCCTCACTGAATAATAGAGAAAATGCAGCTTCTCGTGGTTGAGAGATAGCGTCTGAACATTTGTTGCCATGGGATTGAAAATCTTTTGTGGCTGTTTGAAAATCTATGTTTATGACTCTTGAAAGAGATGCAATGCTCTTTGCGTATTCTTCTGTTTGAGGAGAATCCTTACGATTTGATCGATATTTTAGGCCTTTTTTTGAGGCATTTCGCATCCATGAAATTTTCACAAAGTTGAATTCAACAATATTTCTAGTGTAGGTGAGACAGCAAGAAAAATCATAAAAATACTTCGATCTTTCAACGTTTAGATAGAATCTGAATTATTCAGGTAATGCTCACCCTGTACATTGAAGCAATCCGATCTGCTTAATAAAGTTTTTTTCGGTACTCAAAGGAAGATTCGCAGGAACTGGCATCAAGCTAATCTTGTACACCTCCATTTCTTTTGTCAGTTTGATGGCTGTAGCTCATGTAATTATTCAGGATCTCGAAAGAAAGTCGAGCCTTTCAGCTGTGATGATACACAGCTCTACGATACGAAAATTTACGTGATTGAATTCGACTTCTCCGTTCTGAAGTGAGGAGGGATTTTCTCAAGAAAGCTACGTCAAGGGGACTCTGCTTTCTGCTTCGATGAGCACAGAAAGTCGGTTTTCGAAAAGCCTTTTCTCTGGAACTTAGTAATTTCTGTCCAACCAACCGGTCCATCGAAGCTGTGTAAAAATAGAAGATTTACTCAGCTTAGTTATAGTGTTAGCTCTGCTTGATTTTCCACTATAAGATGTTCAAGTTTGGAATCGTAACCAAGCAGCAAACTCTAAGAAAACTGGTCAATCGATTATCGATGGGCAGGTATGGAAGAATATCTCGTGTGCTTGCAGGCGTTTTTAAAGCGTTTCAGCATTCTTTGAAGTCTGACAATACAAATCTACGGATTTCCTTGCAAATCTGTTTCACTTGTACGAGCAATTTAATGATTTATTTTTCACATTTCTCCTCCCTCCCCCCCCCCTAAGATTCAAGGATATTATAGTTAGTGCAAACGAAAAAGATTTGGAAGAAGAAAACAGGCTTGCCTTCAACTTCGAAAAGATATGCGGTATATTGGCCTATCTCTTTGTGAATATATTATGTCAGTGGTAAAGCAGTGTAAC
The DNA here is from genome assembly GCA_964019985.1 of Aurelia sp. 4 Dawson et al 2005. Lineage (NCBI taxonomy): Eukaryota > Metazoa > Cnidaria > Scyphozoa > Semaeostomeae > Ulmaridae > Aurelia > Aurelia sp. 4 Dawson et al 2005. The sequence continues at coordinate 2,707,164 of OZ026511.1, read as the reverse complement.
TGAAATCTTTAGGTTGGTCGAGTTTAACTGAGTGGATAATGAAGTTCTTCTGAAAACAGTAATTAATGATGATGATAATGAAATCTTCATTTTAAGTGCACGCATACAAAAAGAAATTATCTATCTATGGCGCTTTACAATTAATAAAATATAAAACTAGTTTGAAATTCCCATTTTTAATAAGAAGCCATCTGCTTGTAAAAGATGGTTACAACGGTATTCTCAAGAAGTCTTGTTCAACTAAAAGCAATCTTAACGAAATGAGCAAGGGGGGATTTCGTTTTCGACCAATCAATGCATTTGTTGGTGTTTGAGGGCCTCGACCAATCAGAATGCACCATGACGTCACGTCAATGGAGGAAGCTGTGGGAAACTGTGGGGAAAACATCTCCTCCAATATCGCTTTTCTGACAGTGGTTATCCAACTTTGGACCGATTTGATTAGTTTACATCAAAGTTTAGTAAATTTTGAAACTTTCTGCCGCTGCAATTTTCGATCGATTGCTTTCTTCAAGAGAAATATTTTTTTTAGATAACACTAAAATTTGAGCCTTTGATTGGAGTAATATCCTTTTAGGCCCTATTTTAACCCTCGACCTTTCGCCTTCTCTGCCAAGAAAATTCGAGGACTTCTTGAAGTTTTTGCAACTGCGACCCACAAATGCAAATTGTTTTGATATTTTTTTATCACAAGAACTAGTTTTTGGGTCCCCTGGGATGGCGTGATTGCTTGTTTTGACAATAAGGAGGAGTCTCTCTCATATGCAAGGATCAAAATCAAAATTTAAACAAACTCGTTGAGACACTGGCAGCCGATGACCACTAGAGAAAGGCAGAGAAATTCTTTCAGAGCGTAAATACGGCAATGACTATGATGCAGTTACTAAAGAAAACAAATCAAAAATCTATCATCTACGCTGCCAAGTACAGATTGTACACAATGCGAGCGTAAGCGGATATTTCAGAATTGTCCTCTCTCTCCAAGAAGAACGTTGTTTATTTCTACCTTCTCGATATCTACTCCTTCGTCCGCTTCTGTTTCATCGTCTCCTTCTCCATCATTACTAACATCTTCATTACTGGTCTTTGCTTTGAAGACTGCCAGAAATTACAATCTTTGCAATGGCACTCATTTTTATCAGCAGAGTTTCTAAGCAAACGGAACAAAATATTGGAGGGGATATTGAATGAGCAAGATACCCCCTAAAAGTCTTGTACGGATTTGGAAAAAATCCGCTTATTTTCAAGGAAACTCTACAAGAAATTTTCCACATTCTTCTTTCAAGGGTCTCGTGCACCATCGTGTTGAGTGAAATGCCCAGAAATTTCCTTGTGCAGTGTTTTTGAACTTAATACCAGTCTTGGACCTAATTTTATTTTTTAAAATCATTGTATATCATAAAGTCTATCTCATTTATGCAGCCAAGAGTAATGATTTAGTAATGCAAGATAGTTGGAACCCCCTTTGCTATTAGAAAGATTTGTTCACGCGTATCTCTTTATAAGTAACTGTTTATAGGAAACTGAACTCTCAGATAGCAACAAAATCAAGAAACTGCAGTACTGGGAAACTAAAAGTTGAGAGAAACTATTCATTTTGATATGATAACGTAAATCCTTATTATATTTTTACATTACTTTCACCTGTTTCCTAGATCATATCACTTGGCAGTTACTTGAGTAAAGTATAAACATTGGAAAAGCTTTGAAAAACCCTATTTGAACTGTTCACGAAGGAACAGGTCGTGAACACGAAGATTCTTAAGAAGCTCTGAGAAACTCATAAGTACTCTGAGTATTCAAAATCTGAAAATTGTAAGAAGCTCTCACCAAAGGCCGAAATTTTTAGTTTCCTATAAAAGATACGCGTACTCAGTAAGAAGGTTTCTTAAAATAGACCTACTTATTTTATCATTCTCTGTGATGTTGGTTTGGAAATTTCTTGAAACATGACATCTAGACATTCTATACTTATCGGTAAAATTTAGCGCCGCTAGTTCATCTCTTCAATCCATTTTAGAACTTGATCCTGGACTCGGCTTTCAAATTCGCCAGTATGCTTTGGTATCGCCTGACTGTTCTTCGTGAAAGAAGTTTCCACACGTTTTCTTGAACTTTGGCGTGTTTGTTAACTTAACCTTATGATGAGAAGCGCAAAGACTGACTAAACTAAGCAAGCGAGATTTACTACTACCAGTCATGGGGATATTTTCCCGCCAACTCTCTCAGAACAGTCAATCAAGTAAGAGAATAAAGAGAACGCTGCTGAGGAAATTGATAAATTAATTTCATCCTATTCAAAACAATTACGCCTAACAATCAATCACACCATCCCAGGGGACCCAAACCTAGTTATTTTTATCAAATGTCAAAACAACTTTCGTTGCTATGTCGCAGTTGCAAAACTTCAAGAAGTCCTCGAATTTTCTTCGCAGAGAAGGCGAAAGGTCAAGGGTTTAAAATAGGGCCTAAGTGGATGTCATTTCCATCGAAGGCTCGAATATTTAAAAAGAGATTTCTCTTGAAGAAAGCAATCGATCGAAAATTGCAGCGGCAGAAATTTTCAAAATTGACTAAACTTTGATGTAAACTAATCAAATCGGTCCAGAATTGTATAACCACTGTCAGAAAGGCGATATTGGGGGAGATGTTTTCCCCACAGTTTCCCACAGCTTCCTGCATTGACGTGACGTCATGGTGCATTCTGATTGGTCGAGACCCTCAAACGTCAACAAATGCACCGATTGGTCGAAAACGAAATTCCCCGTTGCTAAAGAAATGTGTTTTCAAATTTTGCCTACGATGCAAACCCCTATGATTCGTATTGGTGTTTTGATTACAATTGTTTGGCTCTTCAATTTTCTGAAAAGAGCTATTGCTCGGTGCATTGTCCTGATCATCGGAGACAATGGCATCATCATCCTTTGAAATAATACCAGAGCTGCAAAGCTGCAACTTCAGGGAAAAATTTTCATTGCTTTACAAATTACTTTTGATTCGCTCTTCATAGAGTAGTTTGCTCGGATTAGCAAGCGATCGTGCCAGTCGGCTATGGGCAAGGGAAACATTGTTACCCAGCTGGTTTCCATGATTGTTTGAACGGTTTGAACCTATTGGTGTGGTTGTTTCCGAAACTTCAGACGCCATTTTCTCAGAATCTCCAATGTCCAGCATTTTCTAGGCATTGAAAATGCCACTTTCCTGCAAAGTTGAATCAGATATTTCCAGACATTCAATGGGAAATTTGCTGAAACATCGGTATGCTCATAGTTACTTTTGGTTAGTGGGATTTAAATGGTCATCCCCATTCGAACTTCGAAGAATTGTAGAAATTGATTCTTTGCCAGGGAATTTTCTTTTGATCTTTCTGAGTTCATTGGTATGATAATCACATTACTGATGGAAGCTTACTTGTAAGTAAGTAAGCCGAGTCACGATATGTTCGGTACGAGCCATAAGGAGAGGAGAAAATTCTCTCAGTCACTCACTCAACAAAGCCACTCGGCAAAGTTACTCAGCAAGTTTGGTACGAACTGAAGCGCCCCATAAGAATCTCATTGGGCCTGAACGTATCTTGGGACAGGGACTCATCACCAAAGCTAACATAACTTAATCTATGGACAAAGGGCCAATATTCCAGAAGAAATATTGATAATAAAGCGGATTCAAACATTCAACAAAGCAGCCAAGCCTAATTTTTGATGCAGGATCGATCGCGACATTGATGGCAATGGCAAGCAAACAACTCATGCGTAAGTGAAGCTAATCTACCTTTCATCCTCCTTATTATTGGAAGCCAACGAAATCGAGGTTTTCGAAACGAAACAACAAAATCGAGGTTTTCCTCCCACTGCGGATCAGCAGAGCTCACTTTCACGTGCACAGTTACGCAGCGATAATTATGTGCTCTGGCGTACCTATTTACAGAAAGGGCCTGATATATGCTTCCATTCCCTTTAATTCCACGATATCTAACTAGCTGGATCACAGTGTTTTGGAAAATATCCTGTTTTCATGTAATAACTTAGAAATCTATTATGCAATGTTTACATGAATATGATTTTAGCTATAAATACATGAATGATTCTGACTGTAAAGCACTGAGGAACATTTTTAGATCGAGGTAATTGCGTTTTCAAAAGTCTCCTTTTTGTTTTATTCTTTACGGTAAAGTTTGGTGATGGTTAAAGTTTATTGTTATGATCGTTATTATAACCTTGGACTTCAGCGCGTCCGATCTTCACCGTAACTGGATCATCATATTTCTGTCCAATAACCAAAAGCCAAAAGATGATATTTGAGTGCATTTAATGAAGCTGTCAGCAAACCATTCATTTGTTCAGGTGTCCTCTAATCTGCTCCTTCATCATGCCTCTTTCTTTCCTGTTTGTTTTCCACGCATTCCCACCATGTCAGTTACCAAAGCTGCTCCTCCGTACGTCACATTATTCACATGAGTTATATCTTTCACTTGCACATTACCTAGCAGCGCATTAACTTTACAAACCACTTCTTTCAACTTCTTACTTTCAATTCTCTTCGATAGTGGTAATCTTTCTCTATGCTGTCTACCAAAATCTTTCATCTTTGCTATAAGTAGCTTTTCTTCCTCATCTGACCCTAATTACCCGGGAGGGGGTGGCATTATGGCCACCAATTGAATTATCAAATATACCTCTCAGATGGAGGAAGCTAGAGTGCTGAAACTAAAGTGACTTTTCCTGAAATTTGATAGCCTATAAGATTCTAAACGTTTCATTGTCATAAATGAGGTCACGTGATAATAACAATACCTTATTTGAAGATTGGTCTCAAAGAAAATAACAAAAACTGTAATAATTTTCTGGTTTTCAATCAAATGTACGGAAATTATTACCAATCAATTGGTCTTTTAAAGAGTTTTCATTTGATAATGAGTTTTCTACATTTGATTACATCAGCATCAATTTAGATGACGTCATGTTTATAATGAATAATGTCGGATTTTCAAAAACTTGCATTCAATCGATAGAAAATCACATTTTCTTCATATTTACTGTTTTTCATGAATTTTCAGCCATTAAAATGAAAAATTATTAGCACTTTCTCCGTTTTCAGTACTGAAGCTCATATGTCACCTGTTGATACATTTCGGTTGCCTAGCAACAAACCGCGTGATCAATTAAAGGTGATGTGTCCATGTAACTACAGTTGCGTATACACATTGTCAAAATATGCTGACAAGACGCTGACGAAGAAAGCTCAAGCAGCAGACTGTGATTGGTAGAATTTAACTGATCACATGCAAACTCAAAGTCTAATTTCATAGCGAGGCTGTCTGCTGTGGTTCAGCTCTTGAAAAGCGACCGCAAGTAGGTCATCACTTTACTTGTATAAGCACTGGCTATCGCATAATTACACTTGCTTCAGTAATCACATGAAATTTCACATGAAATTGCCATGGCCCCCTCAAAATTTTCGGTAGTTGCTGCAGTAAATCTTTATTCTTTTATTATTTTATTGTTTCAAAATATCAGATAGGTGCTCCCCATTCTCATGTTTATATCTTTTTCAATTTCTACCTTTCAATAGTCTCAGAAGCCCTTTGAAGGTACTTACAAGCTTACAAACTTGTCTCACCACAAACATGATGCTGCTAACTCTACAATAGTCTTTGGGTGAATCAAGTTTTTTTTGGTTTTTTAGGGATGTGTACATCTCAACGTAGATTTGCCTGTAATGTCAGTCTGTATTGAGGAACAAAGATTAGCATCTCCAAGACCCCCTTCAAGGTTCTCTCTCGCTTCGCTCCTCACCCGGTATGCCCATGGCCCCCTCAAATAAAGATTTGTATCTCGGTCCTTGGACACATTACCTTTAATAGGTGTAGTTACTGTTCTGGAAAGTTTCAGCTGCATAGGAGTTTTAGAAAGGAAATAAACAGAGGGGCCATAATGCCTTCCCCCGGCCAAAAACACCAAAAAATTTGCCCGGTAAACTAGAGTTAAAGTTGCCTCATCATACCCAACATTTGGATGTATCTCATTTACATACTCATTTGCAAGCTCTCCTTGTGTGCCTTTTTCTCCCCTTCGATTGGTTACATTGTCATTTGTTGCTGCGTCCACTTGTTGATTTTCTTCGTCATCTTCCATCGTTCTCCCTGTGCTGACACCTTCTGCAACATTTTCTACTTGTCCATATTTAGCATCATCGATTGACGTTCTTCTGGCTTCGAATTCTAATTCAGATAGCCACTTCTTATTCATTATTTCAGACTTTTGATCGACAAGTCTCTTCTGTTATTATAAACATGCCCTGTTCAATTCATACGTAATGCATTCTCTTTCGATAACCAATCTTATTTGGGATACTTCTTTTAAAGCACTCCATCACAACTCTATGGAAATATTTTTTGACTGCCAGAAAATTCGCCCGTTTGAAAGCCGAAAAAATTAGAAAAATGGGCACTAGAGAAGCAAACATGATGAAATTACAAGAGACTTTGGTCAAGTATGTATTTTCACAGACCTAGACAGATGAAAGTATACACGAAAATGTGAATTTAGAGTACTTTATGAGATACGAGTCATTTTATGATTTCGCTCACAAGGTACTCCTTCTCGGACGAGGATAAGTAAAACCTAAAGCAATACTGAACATGGTACCTTCGCTAACTCTGAAAACCCCGAAGAGTAGTTTTAGTTAGAAATGAGCAATCTAGGAGCATCTTAGTTGCCAAGAAGGTTAAGGACAGTTTTTGAAAGAAATGCGATTTTCCCGCTCACGTTTGCAGTATTCCTTTGCCCACAACAATTTGTCAATTATTTCTCATTGGTCAAAGTGACAAAAGGGGAGTAGCTGATGAGCAAATAGATCCTAAAATACAAGGACCTACCAATGTCTCCAAAATTCTTAAAGACCTGTTAGATTTGTCACAAAAACGTTTGTGCTCCTTTCAGAAATTATGAAACCCACTAACATACAAAAAGTAAGAGTAGGTAAAGAGCTTAGAATCTTTAATGACGTTAAGTAGCTCGTACATCAAAATTGGTAGAGAGCTTAAAAGTGGCCTAGCAACTGTCCTTCAAAGGTTTCTAGCAGTTACAAATTGGCATGAAACGGTCAGGTAAAAATGAAATTTTAAAATGAATTAGGTTAGAAAAAATTGAGCGAACAGCTATCGCGCACTCCCTGTGATTTGGGCAAAAGGAGAATATCCTTGCGGTCATAAGGATTCTTTGCTCTGGAACTGTTCATTGTTTAAATCTACTCTCCATATCCATTTTTCAGATCCATCTCTACCGTAAATAGCTTAAGCTCCTTTCATGGAAATTTTGATTCATTCGGTTACTTAAGTTCTAAGCTTTATGGTTTTACATAAATGAAAAATCTTGTTTTGATAGAAAGGACTCTGCTCCTGCAGTACTCTTCCGCTTATAAAATGAGCTCTTAAGATTCTATGAAGTCCGAAGATAGTCTTAACACTGATTTACTGTTGATAACATTAATGAGTAGGTTAAAACTGAGCCAGCGAGATGTCTGATATTTTACATTTGAAGGACTGTTGTGCTCACTTAGTACTCTTTTTTAAAAATCTCACATAGCAGTAGCACCAACTGATGTGTTGGTTGGGCCGAGCCGATGAGTCGAAGTAAATACCACAGTTTGACGTTTTCTCTTTATATATCAACAGCAACTGAACAGTAACGACTATACTAAATATGTATTAAAATTAAGAGGCAGTGAATTTGTGTTGAACGCCTTAATGCGATCTTTTATCTGTTACCAAAAACTCTTCGACCTCAGTGTCGAATGATCACTTTTTCGTCTGCACCTTACGTGCTCTAAACTCTAACTGCCAGTTACAGCGGCACTGCAAGAAGTCTGGGTACGAGAAGGAAGTGACAACGTCACGCGAGGGCACGAGGCCAAACAGAATGAATGGATTGCCATTTCCTTCACAATACACTCCCCCGAGTTGAGACATTACAAAATCAACTCAACTACAAAATGATCAACATACTACTCAACTACAATTTAATGTCTACCATAATGTTCCAAACATATGCAAAAGTCCTCTGAGCGGTATCAAAACATTTAACTACTCAATTTATGTCCTTTCTACGTAATTCTCCGATGACAGCTGCATTGCGCTTAGGCCGATCCGTTGCGGGGGCGCTACTTAAAGCTGCTGGCTTGGCTTCAGGCGTGGCTGCATGCGTGGCTGCATGTGCGCTTGCTTGGCTTGCGACAGGTTCCTTATGCGCTGCGTTTGCGACTGGCGCTGCTGTTGCTTGCTGTGAGGCTGGTGAAACTTCCAACGGAACCAAAAGTTTAAGAGGTCTGGTAAAAATCCTTTTACTATTGTCTGCAACCAATTGAATCCTTGCTGCTCTAACGTTGCCATCAGCACCTGAAATGAGCTGAATGATCTTAGAAAATTTCCAAAAGGATCGCTTCGTTTGAACATCCTTTAGAATGACAATATCACCAACATTGATAACGGGTTTCTTACCATCTGCATTCGCTTTGTACGACTCCATGAGCCCTAACAAATACTCACTTTTCCACTGTTTCGTGAACTGACTCAAAAGCCTGTGTTGGTACTTAGCTCTCGCTGACAAAGACTCATAAGTACTTACCACTTCACTGTATTTGTCATTCATTTCGGATACATTTCGACCATATATCAAGTGTGATGGTGTAAGGGCATATTCTACACCGTCTGCATCTCCGTATAAATAAGTCAGTGGTCTACAATTTATCACACCTTCTACTTCCGTAAGAATTGTACTCAGCTCAAAATAACTAAGTGATGCACGTCCTATAGTTTTGACCAAACAACGTTTTACACTGCGAATAAGGCGTTCCCACGCCCCTCCCATCCAAGGACTTAAAGCAACAATGAATTGCCAATTTACCTTTCTATTGGCTAAATACTCGAATATTTTGGGTGAGCGTACCAACTTCTTTACTTCCTTCGACGCTGATTTGAAAGTCTTTGCGTTATCACTTAGCAACGTTGCGGGCAATCCTCTACGGGCACAAAATCTTCTAAACGAACGAATAAATGATTCGACATCTAAACCTTCAACCAGTTCTAAATGAACAGCTCTCGTTGAGAGGCACGTGTATAGGCATACGTAACATTTCATCACGTCCCCATTCTTACCTGTGACCAGTAATGGCCCTGCGAAGTCTAAGCCTGTGTGAGAAAAGGGTGCATTATCATCTACACGAAAACGAGGCAAATCAGGTAAAACACAGCCTGCAAATGGCAAGCCTTCGGCTCTTTTGCAGATAACACATGGCCTAATAACCTTTTTTACAGCTTCCCTTCCTCTCAATATCCAATATTGTGTTCTTACGTGATTAAGCGTTTCTCTTAATCCATTATGAAACACTGCTTCATGACTTTCGAGAATGATCAAATTTGTGTAATTATGGTCTCTAGGCATCAAAATGGGTCGTTTGCTAGCATCTGAAATAGAAGCATTGTTAATACGAGACCTGCAACGCAAAATTTCGTCATCATCTAAAAACAGGTTAAACTGTGAGACATAATTTGGGGGTCTGGAGCCTACCTTCGATTTACTCGCGATAAATTCGATTTCTTTCGAAAAACATTCGGCTTGCACTGCTTTGATCACAAGATTCTCCGCACATCGCAGTTCTGTTCCTTCTAGTGGGCCTAGCTTCGGTTCCTGTTTATTTATGGCGGCCTTCAAATTTGACACAAATCGAAGAATCCAGGCATAGGTACGCAATAACCTGGTCTTGTTGCTAAACCTCTCGATACTTACCAGAGGTGTTGTTTTTTCAACTGAGTCTTGCTTACTTACAAGGACATGGACTGGCTCAATACTTACTTTCTCCTCCGCAGCAACAGCTGGGTCGATCTCTTGGTTTGTTTCCAATTTAGGCCATTCCGAAAAGGGCAACACAAGAAAATTCGGGCCTTCCCACCACACTTTATTCGTACCAATATGCTTACCATAAATACCTCTTGAAGGTAAATCAGCGGGATTCAAGGAGCCTGGGCAAAAGTGCCACTCCTCACGGCTCGACAGTTCCAAAATCTTTTGCACTCTGTGTCTTACGAACTGCTTCAACGGTTTATTGTTCTTCACCCAACATAAAGTTGCGACCGAATCTACCCAGAAATGTGTTTCAATAGAACCTTGGCCTAACTCTTCTTGTAGAGTTTTCTTAACGGTGTCCACTAAATTTGACAACAACACAGCCCCCATCAATTCTAACCGAGGAATTGTTTGTTTCTTAATCGGCGAAACCTTGGCTTTTGACGTCACAAATCTTACCTGTACCTCCCCCGACTCATACTCAACACGCAGATACACAACCCCTGCGTAGGCACACTCACTGGCGTCTGAGAATCCGTGTATTTGCACATTTTTCACTTTCTTACCTTTCAGAAAATAGCACCTGGGAATGGAGACACACTGCAATTTTGCTAATTCTGATATGAACACTTCATACTTACGCCGTTCATCACCAGAAAGTTCCTCGTCCCAGCCCCTTTTGTCTAAACAAAACTGCTGGAACATAACCTTTAAATTGATCGTGAATAAACTAAGACATCCTAGGGGGTCAAAGATCTTTGCAGCTATTTTCAGCAACGAACGCTTGGTCGGAGGTAACGAATTTGCAAAGTCGATTACGTGATGCACGTCAAAGTAAATTTTGTCGGAATCACTGTCCCAGTTCACACCTAATATTTTCGCCTTGTCGTCACTACACGGAGGGCCTAAAGCTGAATTGGCATACGATTGATCTTCTTCGGAAACCTTTGTCTTACCTTCGTTTTGTTTCAAATGACCTTTTTCAACCTCTGACGACCTAATTTTACTCAACACCTCTTTGTCGTTCGAATTCCATTTCCTAAGGTTAAACCCACCTTCGTCCAAGATTTCCTTGGCATCCTTGTAAACTTTCAACGCCTCCTCAGGGTCATTCGTACCGCCTGAGAAGTCATCTGCGTAGAGGTGTTCAAGCATACTTACTGCTTGAGGGTGACCCTCTTTGAATTTACTTACGTGTTTCCTTATTGTCTCCCCAAGAATGGCTGGACTTGGGGTCAAGCCAAAAGGAAGTCGTTTCATGCGGAGCTGAACAATAGAGGGAGAGTCACTACTTACGTCATCGTACCATAAAAACCTGAGAAAATCTCTGTCGGCCTCCTTAATTTCAATTTGATGAAATGCCTTTTCGATATCTGCTGTTAACGCTATTGTGTGACTCCGGAATCTTAATAACGTATCGAACAAATGCGGCATGTAATTTGGCCCAACTTCAAGGTGGTCGTTAAGCGTTAACACATCATTACTGCTTCTAGCACTGCCGTCAAAAAACAATACGAACCTTTGTTGTGTCATGATCTCTACGAATAACACAATGATGCGGAATAAATTTGACGTCTGCCTTGTTTTCGGTACCTTCAGGAACCTTCTCTATTATACCACTTTTCAATTGCTCCTGTATAATGGTATCATATTCTTGGCGTAATTGCGGATCCTTTTGTAAGCGAAAAAGTACCGATTTCAATCGTGAATGACACAAATCATAATCAGAAGGCAAAGGATCTGAAATGTCATCCTTCCAAGGAAGGCTTACCTCATAATTCTTGCCATTGAATGTGATGTCGAATTCTTTCCTCGCGTTTTCTGCATTCTGATTATCGCTTGACTCAATCCCTGTACTCTCTGTTTTCCAAAATTGTTTCAAGGTTTCAATAATCTCATTCTCACTGTCAACTGCTTTTTGTTCTCTGACAACAGGCTCGTTCTCTCTGTTCGTGTTTTCGTTCACCAAATTTTGATCTACAACGCAACAAGAAACAAAATTAGAATTTGTATTCGACTCATTTGAAGATAAATCCACGGGGCCAGAAATTAACCACCCAAGCTTGCTACTTATTGCGACAGGGCCTACGCTCCCCCTTCTTATCTCGCCTGTAACTACCTCATAAAAATAGTCTGCGCCTAGCAAGATGTCTATCGCGTCGCTACCTGAATCTAGGCTATCTGCAAAATTTAGGCCTTGTAAATGTGCGTATTGCTTGTACTCTACTGGGGTCGCAAGAGGAGAGCAAATTACGGGATGTGTAAGTGCAGTTATGCTTAAAGCTCTATCGCCTAAATCTATGTTAAATCTGACTTGGCTACATTTTTTCTTCTTAAACCGCTCAGATCCGAATGTGTTCAAGTTTATTTCTTGTGTGTTTTCTTCAGTTAACTGCAGTTTGTTCTTCAACTCATCCGTGATGTATGTTCTTTGACTGCCATTATCCAACAATATTCTCGCCATAACCTTGTTCTCTTGTTTTTCATCAAAAACGTTTGCTCTGGCTGTCAGCAACAACACTGTCTGTTTTCGTGAGTCAACTTTCGCCGTTGCTGTCACCGTTTCGCTTCCATTTGCACTTTTCGTTGCTTCGTCTTTCTCAGATGTAGATTCTTGTTTCTTTAAACAAATAGACTGATGATGCTTGTTGTTACATTTGCGGCATCTTCGATTGCTGTTGCAAGAATTGGCTCTGTGTCCCTTTTTTAAGCAAACAAAACAACGTTTCTGCTTCGATAAAATCTCCTTTCGCTTGTTTGGATCCACGACTTTATCGCATTGATACGATAAATGTTCTCCCTCACAAAAATAGCAGTGCCTATTCACATTTGACTGCTCCTTCACATGAAATGATGAAACTGTACCAGGGACTTGTTTTGGACGATGAGTTGTTGCCTTTTTCTCAGTTTCTCCAACGAATGAACAGGTTTCCCTCGCTTCTATCTCCTTTCGTATGATGTCTAAAATATTCTTCATTTCCCAGATGTCCGATTTTGTTTCTCTAGACACTTGCAACGCGACATCCTTTGGCATTCGTTTCATGACAACCAGAATAAGTAAACTCCCATAGTTTTCCTGTTTTACTCCCAACGATTCGAGACCACGAATATGAATGTTGATATTATCGAAAATTTGTCTCAGCTGAGCTACAGTGTCATTTGGACTGTACTGCAAATTTAATAAACTCTCCATATGCACTTGCACAATTTTCTGCTTGTGGCCGAAGCGTTCGTGCAAAGTCTCTTTGGCATGCTCATAATTTTCTTCGATGATTTCTAAGCCTTGAATTGCTCGAAAAGCTTCTCCTTCTAAGATGTTAACTAAATAGTTAAACTTATCAACCTGTGCCAGACTTTCATTTTTGTCAATCGAACTCTCGAAGCTTTGCCAGAACGAATAGAAACGAGTAATGTCACCATTAAATCTTGGCAAAGTTATTTTCGGAAGTCTAACTCCACTGTTTTGGCTTGTACTGGCTGCTGAAACATTCTGAATTCCTGCCCCTGCACCGTGTGGGGGTCTTATTGGCGAACTAGTAGTAAACGCATTGGCTAAATCTGCGGCTCCGTCGGGTAATTTTGCCTTCTCTGCTTTCTTGATAAAACTATCAATTTTGTTCACAATTTCTGTCACACGAGCTGTGATATCTGTCGATTCGTCTATGATTTTCTCGATTTCTGAAACTTCGCATTTCAACAACAGTTTCTCATCTATTTCTTCCAGTATTCTTAATTTTCCCTCAAGCGTAGTTTTGATCGTCGCAACTTTTATCAAAACGTTCTCTTCTGCTTTTGATGGATCTACACTGTTCAAAATGTGTTCCGCTTGATTTTCAAACTTCGTGATGCTTGACCGTGTTCCTCTTCGTACATATTTAATTCTTGTTCCACTAGTGTCTTCTCCTGTTCGAGTTTCTTGACTTTCGTCGTCACTGCCCATCCTGCAAAATACTTCAAATCAATTGCTCTGCCCCACGTTGGGCGCCATATGATGTGTTGGTTGGGCCGAGCCGATGAGTCGAAGTAAATACCACAGTTTGACGTTTTCTCTTTATATATCAACAGCAACTGAACAGTAACGACTATACTAAATATGTATTAAAATTAAGAGGCAGTGAATTTGTGTTGAACGCCTTAATGCGATCTTTTATCTGTTACCAAAAACTCTTCGACCTCAGTGTCGAATGATCACTTTTTCGTCTGCACCTTACGTGCTCTAAACTCTAACTGCCAGTTACAGCGGCACTGCAAGAAGTCTGGGTACGAGAAGGAAGTGACAACGTCACGCGAGGGCACGAGGCCAAACAGAATGAATGGATTGCCATTTCCTTCACAATACCAACAATACAGTCTTCAATCAACCTGCATGTCTCGCAGACAACACACCAAGAACAAAGGGTCATAGAATCATGGAGAAAAAAGGACCTAGAAATTCAGTGTTTTCTGCCACTCATGTTCGCCGGGTCCTCCTAGCAGTACCTGGGTGACGACAAGGTCCATGCTGCTGGACCATGGTACACCTACCGGGCGAGAGACCTTCACTATTAGTTTGAATTATAATTAACTGTTCCCTGGGAAACAACGATAGTGCTGCGATGGACACTCTCAATCCCATGTAGGTTAAGACAAAATGATAAGCTGCATTATTATAACTCTATGGTTCCGGATAATTTCTATACATATAAAATCCTTACAAAAACATGTTTACCTACTCTACATATTTATGCTATGCAACTGCACAACACTAAAGGGACAATAAAATGAGGAGCAAAAGTGCATGGCTACTCCATGTTTTTACGCATAAAAAAACAATGAACGCTACTAGGAAAATGCACAAGAAACAAAGAATACTTGTAAACTAATCATTATGCGCGACATACAACTTCCTGAATCAATTAAAATGAACGTTTGCGGCATAAAGAGTGTTGGAAAGGTATTTCAGAGCAATATTCCTGCTTTATACCGAATTATGTCAAGTTGATTGATGGAGTGATTGCTGAAAGCCAAAGTTTCATTGCAAGATACTACCACTGTATTTTCCGCTATCGTTCATTTGCATTAAGTAAAATAATGCAATGTAGCACTCTAAATGAAAGAAGAAACAGAGTACGAAAATGCATGTAAATGGACTTGATGGTTACCTTGCGTATAACAAAGATTAAAATGACCTCAATCAAACTGACTGGTGCTGCTGATAAAAGCTACAGTCAACTCAAGAATCTTTCTGTTAAGATCAATAGATAGGTCCTTATTGCCATACAGTAAATATTGGTTCAGAACCTTATTTGAAGGGTTTTTCGGTCCGAATGGTCTTAATATTGCCAAAACTCCAGCGAGAAGATCTCGTCGTTGCAAATCAAACGAAGGGCAGAGCAACAAGGAGTGCTCAGTATCCTCAATGCCATCATTCGAAGGACACATTGGATCTAAGGTATCCCTGAAATTGTGTTGGAATTCATGCAAGTTCAGCTTACTGAGACCAACCCCTAGTTGAGTAAAATGGAATAGGTCGATGGGGTCTTGAATACCAAAAACGGGTTTCGCTAGGGGGGAGGGCGGATTTTCACGAGTGGCTTTTTCTTAAAAACGGCAACTGAAGGTGTAAGTCTAACCTCAGGATCCAGCTTGTTCCATTCAGCTAAGCAATTTGATTACAACCTAGATTGAAATTTTTCTGTCCTTGTTACTATTTGTCCGACCACATCCTGGTTACGAAAGGTAGACTGCGACTGCCGAAGTGGCGGGATTGGATCCTTAGTATATCCACGAGTAAGATTATTTATGAATTGGTAAAACAGAATAAGTCGTCTACTCCACCTTTGTAGACTTAGCCATCCCCAACCAAGCTCAGCGTATACCTTCTCACATGAAGTCCCCCTCTATGCGCCGGGTACAGCTAGAGCAGCAGAATATTGAACAGATTCTAACTTTTCCATTTGGTTCTGCATGGTGACGCTATGACTAAATTCGCATACTTTTACAGGACTGTGGTAAATAACATCCCCGTGATCTAAATGTGGCCGAACATAAGGCTTGTATAATTCATCCAGGGTATGCCTGGGCAGATATTTGGAAAGATACTTCAGCATGCCAATGTCCTTCTTTCTTGTGGAGATAATTTCTTTGACATGAGTGGAGGACGAGAGTTTAGGTCAAGGAACATTTCCAGGTGCTTATGTTCATCTACTACCTTCGCCGGTGCGTTAATAAATGCGACGTTAATAAATAATGAATACGACTGCCTTGTTTTTCTTTGAAAATATTACTTCAACAGCTTGCTTTCGCGCAAGAGGATTAAATGACATCCTCCAATCATGAGCCCACTTTTTTATCAACTCCAAGTCATGATTCATAACACTAGCAGCTGTATTTGAATCGTGCACGATCGTAAAAAGTGTCATCAGAAAAGAGCTTAACATTACACTTCCTACGCATACAGTTAGATCATCTATGTAAATGAGAAATAGCAAGGGACCTAAAATGGAACTCTGGGACATTCCAGCTGAAACATCTCCCCAACCAGAACACTGCCCATTCAGCACAGTTCACTTTTTTCAATTTTTCAGAAAGCTTTCAAGAAGGGAAAGAAGTTGCAATGGCTTAAGTTTTTAAATTAGATAATCATGCCATACCCTGTCAAATGCCTTAGAAAGATAAAACAACTGAGCGATCATCAAGGGGCGGGATTACAATCGAAGGCGTTAACCATATCTGACCTTGGGGGTCAGGCGGATTCCGCCCTCTCGTACATTTTCATTTATACGTTTTTCCGTGTTAGCTGAATGCCTGTCAGATTTAGCAAGTTTAACTTTCTATTGTACAGCAATGAAACTGTAACAGTTTTGGTGTTCTATTTTTTAGCCTTGTCTTCATGGCAACTAATCTGTAGTGCCAAGCTTCGTGAAAAATATACATTGTTTCTCTCTTAATCCTTTTCATTGGTCCAATTAAGTCTAAATTATAAATTTGTTTCTATTTTGATCTATGCATTTCATTTCTTGACAAAAGCTAAGTTATACAGCCTTTTAACACACTTTCATTTTTGTGAAGTCATATGACATCATAATATTAATTAAACTCTAGCAATAACAACAAAAATGCAAATTAAACCAATATTTCAAAAATTCATTGTTTATATAATGAACAACCTTTGCGCCAAATTTCGTTGCCGTATCTCCAGCAACAACAGAGATAAACAAGGGAGCGGACCCCAGGTATTGAGTGTTTCAAATCGCCCAGGTCAGATAGAGTTGAAAATTCAATGCGTCATAGAGATTAATTGGTTGATAGTGGAATCACCGGAACTAATAATCGCCAATGCTGCAAGACAATGATCGGCGATGAATTACGATTTAATGAAAACCAGGCTTAAAGGCTGTCCTCCACTTATAGTGGTTTCGGTTGGCGACCAGCACGCTCGTCTTGTGCGCATGCTCTGTTGCTAAAGAGCATGCGCACTAAGCAAACAATTGGATAGGCCCTTATATTATTTTATCATATTAAGTGTTATATACCAAATGAATCAGTAAACGAAAGGCTTTAATTTGATACCAGAATTTCTGGAATTTGATGACATCAGCGATTTTATGATGACATCATTATGGCCGCCATTTTGAGCTAATTAGCAAATGTTTTGAATGTTTTGAAATATTTCAATTGAAAACACTCCAATAACGCGTTTGCAATTGGGTATTACCATTTTGCAGCTTCTTTTTGTCTAATATGACAAGGGACAAATCAATAGCACAAGGGACGTAATTGGAATTTGGCTTATTTCAAGGGCAATATGAAACGCGCGTTTAGGCCCGATCAGGAGAGCAAATATTTCTAGGCTGAATTTGCTCACATGTATCGGTGCTTGTTTTGCTACGAGAAATTTTTTATACCTTACTGGCATTACCTTCAAGGTCTCCATTGCATTCATTGTCCCTACAGCTCTGTAAACGTCATCTTTCTCCCCTTTTAATGGTCCGAAGTTTGCCTCTGAAGGCAGTTTCTCGCACAGCATTTTCCCTCCCTCGCAGCTTCCGTTTTAAACAGAACTACGTCAGTTCTAAACAGAACCACGCATGTCATATCACCCTTGCTTATTTCTGCTGAAATATCATTCCAAAACCATTAATTTCTATACAATGACATTTTCATATGAAGTGTGTAGCTAGCTTGAACCAAAAACTGAATAAAGTTTATGCAAACTTTATTTAAATTTGGAAGCTTGATTTTCACAAATTTTTAACTTTATAATGTCACTGTGACGTCATAAGGAGTGGTAACCACAACCAAATCACGCAACATGCTTTAAATTACTTGCATTGTAACTGTGCCAAGTTGTATTGAATTCTGATTAGTCGAAGGCAGTTTTCAGAGGGGGCGGGGGGGTGGACAGCACCTCCTTTATAAATGGTAGCTCGAAAAAAGCCCTTATGGATTAGGGTTAAAAGGGGCAGAGTCACGCAACCGTAAACAGACCTGTTATCTCTAGAATCTATATTGTTGCCCACACGTGGCCATTGAGTTCTGAGCAGATTTTGGTGGATAGGGTGAATCTACAAAAAAAGTTACTTCTAAAAATCTACCAATATCTCTGCAATCATACAACATATAAGTTTATCGTTTGTTTCTCTACGAAATACAAGAGTCTATTTTCAGTCCATAGCACCAATTAATTTCAGCAACCAAGATTTCCCTTTGTTCTCCTTCCTAGCAATATAATTATTGCTAGGAAGGAGAACAAAGGATGTGTTCATGCATTCTTTCCTCATGGGAGAATGGAATATGTCATTCACTCTAGGGGGAAGGCTTTTCAACACGTCAAAAAATCACGTGCTAAAAGATGCTTAAAGTCATAAAGGACAAACAATCTTTCAATAGAGCCGAACTGGATGTTTACATTTACACGTGATCCAATCAGATGTGACCATAACGTCATGCAAACAAAAGAATCGACGGGAGAAAGTATCCCTCACATATTGCAAGTCGTGCAAGCGAATATTAGGGAAATTAAGGAAAAAATTGTATTTTTCAACTATGTACTACTATGGTTGAATTTTTCTCGCGCGTTTTTCTAAAAGCATGCATATAGCCAGAGAAAATGGTTTTTGAGTAATCATTTGGCATCGTGATCCTTACCAAATGAGCCATTCAAAAACAACGTAAATTCATAGCTATGTCTTCCTATTTTCTAAATGTCACTGAAAATACATTAGCAAACGACAACAGTCGGCTTTAGACAGTACAGAACTTTCATTACAGAGGCAGTGGCAACGCAAAACTTCGCGTTTTGGATACACGAGCAACATTGGAAATCCTAAATCTTGTGCGAAATAATGTGAAACGCGGTAGATTTTCGTTTCGCTCTTATCGCTCTTTCGTTTCGCTCTTTCGTTTCGCTATTGTTCAAAATCTTGTTTCTGGAGAATCTTTAAAACTTTATTCTTTACGTCTTGCTGTTACCATCCTCAAAAATGTCCTTTCACCTGCATTTCTTCAGAGTCTTGGGCGATTTTGTACATATGCTGGGAAAGAACAACTGCAGAGCAATCCTACTTTGCTCAGCGGCCTCAGCTCAGGTCAGGTAAAGAGTTTTCCCGCCATTCTAGATTTTGGCAAACGACAGAAGAGGGTTAAGGTCAACCTCAAATAATTCATGAAAGAAATTGGAAACTGACAATCATGTTCATAAATCAAAGTTTATTTTTAAATCAAATGAAATCGACAAATGCCCCATTCACATTGCAAGTTAAGGTAGTTTGAACTAAGCCAGGTTTTTCAATAAGACCTTCTGATTGGTCAATCCAAGAAATCCGGTCATTTGATTGGTTGAAATTTAAACTGGTTTAGGTAAAACTGTTTTAACTCTTTCAGTGTGAATGCAGTAAAAGGGCATCATTAAACTTCAGCAAAGAAAGTTCAGCTGTGGTATTGTATTGAATTGATTCCTTATGAACGCAAAGATGAGGAAGAAGCTGCGGTTGGCATCATATAGTGAATATGCTACCTTCTCCGTTGCTACTACCTCGGTAATAAAAGTTCAGTACGTTTCAATGCGCAAATATTGCCTTGTTAATGTATTTTCAATGATATTTAGAAAATAGGAAGACATTGATATGAATCTTTGTCATTTTTGAAGGGCTTATTTGTTAAGGACCAAGACCCCAAATGATAGGCTTTACTCAAGAGCAGTTTTCTCTGGCTTTATGGGTTCCTTTAGAAAAACCAATGAAGAAAATTTAAACATGTTAGTACAGGATTGAAAAATCAAAATTTTTCCTGAATTTACCTAATAGCCGCGTGCATGACTTGCTATATGTGAGGGGTACTTGCTTCCGGTCGATTCGTTTGTTTGTGTGACGTCATGGTCGCATCAGATTAGCTAAGGTGCAAATGTAAGCATCCGGTTATGCTCTATTGAAAGATTATTTGTCCTTGTTGCTATGAGGTAGACACATTAGGGATTCATGCCTGTAATTTTAGCTCATTTTTTAAGGTTTCTCAAAGGGATTCATTTTAGCTAATTGCTTACAGAATCTGAACGGAGTGAGCCATTTTTGCCAGAAAAAATTCGAAAAATTGTTGAAGATGTTAGCTATTTAATCAGGTATTGCAAAATATCACTGCCTATATACTCAGGGAGCAGTAGCCTTTCAAACGACGAGCATTTTTTACACACCCGGCACAATCCGTATGGCTTAGAGGAGGTAAAAGTAAATGATTTCTCCGTAGAACTGTTCAGTCTTTGCACCCTTTCTTCAAGATTGCAGACTCTTATTTTTTATAATTTCTGATAAATAATTCACATTCAGATTTTGGTTACTGGTAGCTTTTGAAATGCGAGCAATGAATTTGACATCACCTGTCCTCCTGCAGCACCGTCGATTTGCCATTGTGGATAAGAAAGCCTTTGCAATTATAGCCTTTGCAATTATAAGTAACTGAGATTGATTGTTCACGCACGCCATCAAACTGACATTTCTATAAATAGGTGTGCGCAGAAGAATGACACAAAACTGGATCTTTCTTCTGAGAGAATTTGATGGCGTTGCCTGCAGCTTGGCTGACTTTGTAAGTTATTTGCACTTATTGTACTTATTTTGTTCGCAATTCTTTCCTTGCCTCTATTTTCTTGATAGGTCTCAAATCGCAGATCAGAGTTCCATTTCGTTGAACCGGGTGTAACGTAAAGACGTAATCCTATTTGCACCGGGAATGGCAGAAATGCATACTACAGTCTCCACGATAATACTTGAGTGCTTCATTGATCATCGGCAGCCAGATGGGGCGGGAGGTCTTCTTTCTGAGACGCCCATTCGAGTTAGTTTTCTTTCTTTATTGAGTTATTTGTATGTATATATTGAAATTGTCACTTTAAGTGTCTGTCGCAGTTAGAACTCGCTGACATCATGTCGTTTCCAGCTACGGCAGCCATAGAAAATTTACATGGCCATCAATTAAAGATCTTATCAGAAAAGAAACAGCAACGCTGACCTATAAGGCATTGAACTCACTTGGAAACAAAATGATACCTCCCATATGACATGCAAAATGATACCTCCCATATGATAAGGTGAAAACAGAAGTCACAGTAACCCCCGTCGGAGATAAAGATGACGATGAACGTCATCAGGCATCATTCGATAAGCTGTGAAACAGTTAAATAAATCTATTGTTAGACATAGATTTATGACAAAAGGATCTCCATGGGAGTTAATCACATATCTCATATTTTCATATTTGATATTTAATTCTTTTAAGGAGGGTTGCCCTTCAACTAGTTGATTTTCAAGGGGCCCTCCGATAAAAACATTAATTACAATATATAACATAAAGGGGAAAAAGCTATTAATTAAATTAAACTATTAAACCTTATTTACAATATCTAAAACTTATATACAATGATGTTCAAAATTTACAATAAGAGTGAAAGGAAGCATCTGTTTCTAAATAGTTTTTTTGAAACTATACAGAGAGGTCACTATTGACAATGTGTTAAAATGCCATTTAATAGGATTACTCCATTTTTGCCCAGGAGAGGAGAATTGCTCTATTTGATGCCTACTCCATTTTCGCCTTCTCGGCGCCAATGCGTCTCAAGTTGAGTTGATATATCAATGCTTTTCTGACTTTACGAGATGAAAACTTCGAAAGGGTGGACTTATTTTGAAGGGAACATAATTGATGACATGGCTAGCAATGATCTGGATGGGATAATATTTTGGCTGGCAGAAGCATCGGCTAAATGGTGTCTTCTGATGCACTTTGTGTTGGACTTTTTACCTTTGAGAGAAATTCGAAGGAGAATCTACAAATTTAGAATTTTAGATAAAATGGCCAGGAAACCCAAGTTGCTGAGAGATGGGAGCATGTAAGTCCTTTAAAATTTTCAATTTTGACTTGTTTTATTTTTGTCGCATAACGTTCTTCAGAGGAAAATCTTAGCACTTCGTCTAATAAAATCAACATTCAACTCCCCCAAAAAGAATTCATTGTGAAATGTTTTAAATTTCTGAGATTGAGACATCAATTTCAGGTGAAAGTAGTTTTTGAAATTGATTGCAGTTTGCAAATGGAAAAGACGCCACTTGCCTGCTCGAAGCACATTTAGGTTTCCTGGCTGATATATCAGAATAATTTGTACCGTCGAATCTTCTATCAAAATTAAAAAGTGTATAAAATAACACCATTTAATTAATATTTCCTCCCTTCAAAGCTTTAGGGTCTCATTGTTTTTACTTCTATGTCAAAATGAAGGATCAAATTCATTGATAAAATGCAGGCAGCTTTTGTAAACATTGACAATGTTTACAGTATTTGTTGTTGCAAAAAATCAAAATAATGAAATTGCGACAGAAATTCTACATTGACAAATCTGGAATTGCACTTTTCATCCAGAACATTTTCATCCAGAACATTTTGATTAATCTGTAAAAAGAATTCATCTAAATTCATCTGATAATAATTTAGGATAGGGGGGGGGGGCTCTCTCCTCGATTAGTTTACCTATTGAGAGAGCTCCTTCTTTAAATAATTCCCTGCATACAATTTATTTAGTTCCTCTTTAATTTGTATTTGTATATTGTATTAATTTTTCTGTATCAATTTTATTAATTTTTTCGTAACATCATTATCTTTGTAGTTTAGTTATTTGTTTGTATTATTAGAACCATAAATTGTATGTAGAGAATTTAAATAATATGAAACTGAAACTGAAACTGAAACTATCCTTGTAAAAACATGACCATGAAATCATGCCTGACCATGGTTTGAACATAAGGTCAGTGGTGATTCAAAAGTTTCCTTGACCATGGTCACAGACCACCCAATTGCCAAAGCCCAGCCCCATTTCCTGAGGGTTGTTGAGATGTTATGAAATAGCTCTAACAAAATGTGTTAAGTGGTATACTGCTCTCAAATAAGTGATTTTAAGAAAAGTTCTCTTTCACATGAATTTTCTTCAAACGGAAATGAGAAGAGCAATTATTTCCTTTTTCTGTTATGACAATGGAGGAATGATTTTTGACATAACTAATAAATGTATGCCATGTAGTCTTTGCTCATGATATGGAAAATATATTTCATGGTAAGTTTATCTATCAACTTTTGAAACTTTTAAAAGTCAAATCAAGGAAAATTGCTGGAAAATATTTGTTGATCCTTTGCAATTCAAAAGCCCATACGTAGCCCATCTCTGACAGCATTAGCCAACTTGCAAACAATGTTTTTGTACCTTTGTCAAGTTCAAATCAAATTTTAAAATCTTGTTGAATGTCCCCTCATTCCTGCTTCATGAAGTCCTTGCAAAATTATTTGTGAAACTTGCCAGTGGCTGATTTTGAAAACCAAATGAGACTTCCAGCGACAGCTAAATTCTGCAGCCTCAAAATAAGTTGTAAGGCAATTAGATAAATGGCTGGGTGTATCATGATAATCATTACACGTACTTTTTAATAAGAACCCGCTCAACTCTCAGATCGCCAAAATATTAAGAAACTCCGGCAATGGGAAAAAGAACTTAGGAAACTATTTATTTGTAAGAAAGGAAATCCCTGACATATTTCACTCTATTTTCACTTCTTTCTCGTGCAATATTACTTGGAAGGTACTTAAATAAAGTCTAAACATTGAATGGGTTCAAAATCTTTGTTTTGGAATGTTTAGGAGGGAACAGGTAGTGGACACAGATTTGCTATGGAACCTTAGAAATTCGTAAGCAACTCTGAATACTGAAAATCTGACAATGTTAAGAAACTTTCCTTATAAAATATTGCGTGTGCTTAGATTCCTTCAAGTCAATAAATGAAACTGATTTCTTGTGAGACGTGTCATGGTCGTGCAACGGAAAGAGACCATTGTAATGCCCAACGAAACGATGCTTCAGATTTGATACAAAAGCGATAAATCAGAGAAGGCGAGGACAACTGAGGTTGTTCTGCAGGTTTTGAAGAACTCTTCAAGATCACAGTCTCCTTCCATGTGAATTCACAATCTCCTTTGGTTGGGCTCTCACTACTTCGAGCTGCTATCTTGAAATGATCTTCCGATTTTCCGATTTGCTTTGTATCTTGGTAACCGTTTTACAAATTTTTCAGGGGGCAATGTCGTTTAAGGAAAATGACCTCGATATGAAAATGAGGCGTTGTAAATGCGATCGTTTCAATATACAGTTAGATCATGAGTCGTAGTTGTGGCGGTATATCAGTTAGGCAAATCTCGAAACTACGACTCAGGATAAGTCTAGCTCAATGCCATGACTCAATTTTTGTTGGTGAGGCTAGAGTCCATTCTATCTTGGCTATCCTAGTTACTGAATCGAGGCATATAGTAATAAATTGACATAGCACCTTCCCTTGGCGCTTTTGGGTTTGTTGATCGTCTGAGATAGAACTTCTTAGCTAACAACGATGTCAACCTCCGTGGTGCAAATCTATTGTAAGAGATGATTCGTCTATAAAATAGCTGAAAATTCGTAAATAAACATATCTCATCCAAAAAATTGATCTTATCACCTGCTAAATTTTGAGAACGTAGAGAAACTTCGAACCAAGAAAATGAAGAGAAATCCAAAATTAAGAATAAAAAATAAGCCAGCTCTGCAAGGGCACTCTATTAGCTTTGAGTTCACCCTAGCATCCAGGTGATTGGATCATTGAGATCACTAGACATCCTTCAAATGTTACAGTTGTTGGGTGCAGGTATTCAGGAATAATTTTTTGGTTTTATTGTCAATTTGAAACAATCTGAGATTAGAAAATTTATAAAACCACCAGCACATTTCATATTTCATATTTAATTCTATTATGGAGAGTTGCCCCTCAACGAGATGATTTTCGAAGTCCTCTGATAAAAGCGTTAATTACAATAATGTCCAAAGGGAGAAACTACTATAAAACCCTATTCAGTATTCACAATATTTAAACTTATTTACAATACTGTTCAAAATGTGCAATAAAAACGAAGGAAAGAAGTTTCAGCATCTGAAATGATTTTCTTGAAACCATGCAGAGAGGTTAGCTGCTTTGAATCGGCTGACAAGCTATTCCGCAGTTCAGCACTTCTATTAGAGAAAAATTCCTGGTGATTTGACCTCTTCATCGGCAACCGTATTACGATGACTATGTGATGAGCAGAGCGAGTTTCGGGTGCAGAGGTCACAGGGTCGAAGCCAATAGGGGCCAGAGGGGGGAGGGCGGAGCACCCTCCCAGGAGACCATTTGTCGGAAAATGTTGCCCTTTTGTAGGAACTTTTGTGATTTAAATGACTTGTTTTGGAGGATTTTTAGGTGAAATAATGCGTAAGACATGAATTTATTGGTGTTAACCTTAATCCATATGGGCTTTTTTCGAGCTACCATTTATGGGGGGGGGGTTCTTTCCATCCCCCTCTGAAAACTCCCTTAGCCTGGTCAGAATTCAATGCACTGGGCACCGTCATAGATCAGGTAATTTCTAGCATGTAGCGTAATTTGGGTGTGGCTGCCGCGCCTTATGACGTTATAGTGACGTCATGAAGTTTAAAATAAGTGAAAATCAGGTTTCCAAGTTAAATTTGAACTCAAGGAAGGTTTTCCATGAAAATCCGGCAGCCTCTGGTTCAACTTAGCTACAAATTTGATATGAAGATATCATTTCATTGAAATTAATGAATTTGGAGTGATATTTTGGCAGAAATTAGCCAATCTGAACAACGTCATTAATGCATTGAATTTAATCTCTGTAGAAATAGACAAAACGAAGCTGCAAAGTGGTAATACTCCATTACAAACGTATCATTGGAGTGTTTTCAATCGAAAAATTTGGAAAATGTTCAAAAAGCTTGCTAATTAGCCCAAAATGGCGGCCAAAATGACGTCATCATCAAAAATGCTGACATCATCAAATTCCAGAAATTCTGGTATCAGATTAAAGCTCTTTGTTTACTGATTCATTTGGTGTATAATACTTCATAATTTGATCAAATCTTTCCATTCAAATAATCAAAAACAATGATTTTTCTGCTATCTGCTTCCAAATATGGGTATGTCACGTGACCTGTGAGCTCTATTGTTTAAAAATGTTTTGATCAAAATGTGGCAAACAGATAATTAGTAAAAGTCAGAGGGGTTTGGGGGACATAAGTGATGTCTTTAAAACACACGGCAAGAAAAACCTCGAGGGGGGTGGAAAACACCCCCCCCCATGCGGATTAGGGTTAAAACATAAGTTCCAGCAGAAATTTTTGAATTTATGGCATATTTTTTATCGATATTCACTAATTGCGTTGATTTCAAGGCTGGCACAGCAAAAAATACCAAAATTTCCCCATAGTTCTTGGATGGAAATTTAAGGGAAATGGATAAATTTCTGTGGGAAATTCAAGGGAAACGGAAATTTCCATTTCCCCTTGGGAAAATTACGGGAAATGAGTCCGTTTCCCCAAAATTTCCCCAACAAAAAATGTGGGGAAATTTCATCATTTTTTGCAGTGTGGATTGCGAAATTCGGCCAAATCTTAGTTACTGAGGAGTTAGATCAGTCATATAATGCAGCAATTGAACGTATGTTCCTACAACTGTTGTTATTGCTGTTGTTGTCAATGGTTTTATCGTCGAAAAAACTTGGTTTCTCGCCCCCTTCCTTGGCAGTCATAGCTGATATCGGCCCTGAGAGGTCACACAGGTATTTTGGAGCCAGCTCAATCAGGAACTTGAACACTATCATCTTATATTCAAGGGTAATCAGTTCGTCAACGATCTTCCATCCCAGCTCTTCAATAAAAGGTTGATAATTGATAACAACACACTTGTTTTGCTGATAGACTTTTCCATCAAAAATAAACATGTCAGCTAAAAAGTTGCCACGATGCTCAAGTCTTCTGATGAGCAATTTTTTTTTTTTTTTTTTATTCACAAACAAACCATACTGAGCTAAAACAACAATATATTTACATTCAATATGCCATTCACAGCGGGAAAGGACACAGGGTCATCTAGTTCCCACTGTCAATGGCATTTACATTTCTTTAATAATTTACAAATTCAAAGAAGATAAAAAAAAAAAAAAATTGGGAAAGGGGGTGTCGCTGCGTCGGTGTTATCATGCCCATGGAGAAACGTACAATCCACCCACCAGAGGCACCAGGCCCAGCCCATGCGCGGCACCGACCACGCCCGCCCACGCCGAATCCCCCGAGCACACCCCAAGCCGAGCCGCCATGCAACCCCGAATGCCCACCCCCAAACCGCCCGAGCACAGCACCCCGCAGCACACCGCGCCACCACAGGAAAGTCCTATGGTGACCCACTGCCCCGCGAAGCACCATGCACAAGCAGCCAAAGGGGCAGCCACCCAAAGCAACACCACGACCAGGCCCCGGAGGAGCACGGAAGACCCGACACAAACAAGCGAGAACAGCACCGCACACAAACCAGGCCCGCAACCACAAGCAGGCAGACCACACGCTCCCCCATGAGCAGGTACTCTTTACAAAAATTTTTATCCGAACCGCCTCGTCTTTTCAATGAACGAAATTGTAGCTTCAATAATCATTCTGTTTGTTGAGATATTCAGATTATCACTTCCATATAAAAGTAGATCACACAAATTTTTTGAATCCATGTCTGTAATATCTAAGTCTGGGACTTCTGCAAGCTGACGGAAGAGATCCATACGTTCCAAACCAAACTGGGGGCAGTGCAGGAGAAAGTGTTCATTATCCTCCTCTCCCATTCCACATAAACAGCGGGGGCTAAAGCAGTCAAAATGGTGCCGAAATCTGTGCTCGTTGAGTGGACTAAATTGTAGGCGCAGTTTTGTTAAATTCTTGATACCTACTCTGTCATAAACACTGTAAACCGATCTTTGTTTTGGTTTGATGAGCAATTTGAACTAGAAGCTGCAAACAATATAACATATAACCACTTCATTCCAATTTTTTCAGGTCCTTTGTCACAATATGGATAGCTATTGCAGATGTTCGCATACTCCGACTTCCGTGCAAAATGTTTTCGAATTTCAGTGTAGTAAGACATGGCAAAGTCCTTCATCTAGGTTCTGTCCTAATGACACTACAGAGCACTGGTGCAGATAAATGTAAATTCGAATGCATGAGACATGCTCGTTGCAAATCAATCAACGTAGTTGATAGTGAAAATATTTGCCAATTGTGCAATAAGTCAGCTGATGACTACAGAGACAACGTAACTACAAGTAAAATGAATGGATGGACATATTTGTCGACATCTTACAGCAGCCAGTTGGTAGGTATGAGCTTTGACGATTTGCAACCTTTCCCCAAGAGATTATCATGTAAAATTGATGGGAGATGGTATGTCTTTTGAGAATAACAAAGCTACCATCTTTAGAAGTGATAGAAATGTCGAAAATACAGCATTCTTGATTAAAATAAAGAAATTGCAATATTTACACTAGGTTTTCCGGATGTGGGTCACATGCTAATCCTAGCTTCGTTAACCTATCAAGCCGCTCGCATGCTAGAAACGAAGTATGTGTCCGCACAATGTGCATCAATTCCTGTAAATGGCTAAATTGCTTTCTAAGCTATGATTGCTTGACTTGGACAATCTTTTAGGCTCTTTCGTTTCAAATTTTACGTTTTAGGGACAATATCAAAAGTCCCTTTTTCAAGGGCTGAAAAATGTATTAAGTACAGGTACGAAAAAGCTATTTTGTACCCAAGGAACCTATCGAATGGCTTGAGAATTTTCACACGGCCTGGGTAGGCTTGAAGCTTCAAGAGTATTTCTAAAACCTCTGTACGCCCCTTGATTGGTATTTTATAGCCAAAGACGACCATCGTAGGGCAAGAAAATCATTTGTGAATCGTTAATAGCGTATAGTTTCAAGATGAGAAAGTCATTAACAAATCATAGACATTCTTTAAAATTTTAGGATTTGCCCTTCCTTCTTAGGTAAGCCAGATTTCGTTACCTCAAATGTAAAGGTACAAAATAGCTTTGGAGGTACAGTCTTGTAAGAAATAGATTTGCCTGAAAATAATATTTTACAATGTTTGCCACTTTGATATGGCTAGGATCCCTAGGTTCATGTGCATCAAAAGATGTATAGTTTAACTGTAATCTATTCACAGTTTGGCTTTTACGGAGAGAAACCAAATCACGTGTTACAAGCGTTCATGGTGAGCTTAAAGGGAATAGACATAGCTATATCTCGCAGTCGCTATAAATAGGCTATAGAAAACGCCTACGCATTCATTGTTTCCTTTGGCTCCACAATGAAGCCGCACGTGTCGAAGCTATCAAATTCAATAGATTATATTTTTAACCTATCTCTAATGTAGGTGTTACTCTGCTAATAAGGCTATGCTTTGGTTGCTGAGTAGAAGATCTAGCTAAAACACTACCTACTACTTAGCAATCCAAGCATATCCTTATTAGCAGAGTAACACCTACATTAGACATAATTGATATTGAGGAAGAGCATTTGAAAAAGCAAATTCATAAAATCAAACCAGAAAAGGCAGCCGGACCAGACAATATCAAAGCTAGAGACATAAGTATAGCAAGTGACTCCTTGACTTATGGACTGAAAGTTATGTTTGGGAGAGTAATCTGTACAAAGCAGCTTCCACACAACTGGAAGTATGCAAAATTGAAAGTAGCATATAAAAAGGGAGATTCAAAGAAACGTGGAAATTACAGGCCACTTTCAATGCTCAGCATTGTGAGTAAGATATTTGAAGGTGTAATATGCAGACCAATTGAATGCCATGCACAAAAACATAAACTTTACAGTGACAAACAATGGGGATACTCTGAAGGTAAATCGACAGAGACCGTCCTTTTGCTTCTTACAGAGACATGGAAACATATCATTGACAGAGGGGAAATTGTTGGTGCATTATTCATAGATTTTAGAAAAGCTTTTGATGCGATTGATCACCATATTTTACTTGAAAAGTTACAAGGATTTGGAATAAGTGGAAGCGCTTATGAAATCATAGAGGATTACCTCACTGACAGACATCAATTTACAGAGATAAATGAGTCAAGATCACAGGCTGGCAGCATTACGTATGGAGTAACACAAGGGTCCCTCCTTGGTCCCAAACTGTTTAAGATTTTCGTAAACGATCTTCCAGAAAGCGTGAAAGAAGGAGAAGTATACATGTATGCAGATGACACGACCGCCTACTGTGTGGGGAAATGCATAGAAGAGGTTGTAGATCATTTGAACACAATAACAAGAGAGCTCAATGAATGGTGTGTGAAAAACAAGCTAACCGTGAATGCCGAAAAGACACAGGCTATGATTATATCTGCTAAACCCTTCATTGGCCCCCTACACAAACTATCTTTTGGGAATGACACAATCGAGTTTGTAACAGAAACAAGATGTCTTGGGATAAATATTGATAATAGACTGAAATGGAATAAACAAGTCAAAAATGTTCCAAAGGGGTTCAGTGCTAGAGTCGCTCAACTAAAGAGATTAAGTTTTCTGCCAAGGAAAGTGTTAGAGGAAATATACTACAAGTCCGTGATTGCCTGTGTTGTATATGCTATTTCGGTCTGGGGAACATGCTCGAAAGCAACATTTAATGAATTAGAGAAGATCCACAAAAGAGCAGCCCGATTAATTTACAACATTCCTGCTGCAAGGGATCCCTTATCCTCAGCTCATTGGAAATCTCTCAGCTACATATATAAGCGTCGTTTATCATTAGTAATGCATGACATATACTACGAAAATGCCCCTAAAGAGCTTGCAGAAATGTTTCAAAAGCAGCACACACAGAGAGGACGTAATCAACACAATCTTGTAAGTCAAAGACCAAGATCTGAACATGGAAGAAATGGTCTGAAATATCGAGGGCCACTAACGTGGAATCTTTTTATCACCAGAAGCAAAATCATGTCTAACAGAGGCACTTTTTCAAGAAAATTAAAAGATTGTAAACTGGATAATATTAGTTATTGTAAGGAAGCATCAATAGGAACCAATAAAGACAAGGATTTTATTTATTATTAGTATTAGGACCGCTTTATTTTACATGTAATTTTTAGGCTATAGTATATTTCTGCAGGTCCACAACAGCTCTTCTGAGTTGCCTTAGCCAGACCTTCGTTATCAAATAAATCTATGTATGTATGTATGTATGTATGTATGTATGTATGTATGTATGTATGTATGTATGTATGTATGTATGTATGTATGTATGTATGTATGTATGTATGTATGTATGTATGTATGTATGTATGTATGTATGTATGTATGTATGTATGTATGTATGTATGTATGTATGTATGTATGTATGTATGTATGTATGTATGTATGTATGTATGTATGTATGTATGTATGTATGTATGTATGTATGTATGTATGTATGTATGTATGTATGTATGTATGTATGTATGTATGTATGTATGTATGTATGTATGTATGTATGTATGTATGTATGTATGTATGTATGTATGTATGTATGTATGTATGTATGTATGTATGTATGTATGTATGTATGTATGTATGTATGTATGTATGTATGTATGTATGTATGTATGTATGTATGTAACCTGGCCCAGGCCAGCATTTAACCATGTCGATTCCCTTTAAAGGCAGTCTTTCCCCTTCGAAGAATGAAAATAAACTAGATAAGGATCTTTATTGGACATTCCACAAGTTTGTGCTAATTCGGTTTATCCAAAGATATCAAGGCAATGGAGACTCAGTGATGCATGAATTTAGCTCCAACGTAAATAAGGTAAGTAAAGCCGTTGCTAAGGTCATAAGAGTGTGTTAAATTGCGTGGGCTGCGTGGGTTGCGTGGGTTGAAAAAGCTGCGAGGGTGCGGGCCGTGGGTCGTGGGACGTTGGTAACTTTACGTGGGTCGTGGGTCCTTTTTGGAGATAATTTTGCGTGAGTAATCTTGCGTGGGTGAAATTTCTTGCGTGAGTAATCTTGCGTGGGTGAAATTTCTTGCGTGAGTAATCGATTTTGCGTGGGTAGAATTTTTTTGGTGGGTGAGTGACACATTATGCGTGGGTAGCCCTTTTTGCACGAGTTTATAACAGCATTGCAGCCTTCATTAGGGTAAGGTGAGGGTAATTTGGGTCTTAATTGGGAATTTTTCGAAATAAATAGTGTATCCTCGCAAATACGTTGGAAATATTTAAGATCTTTTCTCGTTTTACCAACATTGAATCTTTTTTCGTTCTTGGAAACTTGTTCCCGTTCTTTGATATGAAATCTGAATATTTTTCTAAATTTTTTACTTTCCTCACTTTTGCCTGTAATTTCAACCTGTCGGCGGGAAATTTGGGTCTATTTGAGGTAAATGGTACCTATCTCGTCTGGAGTATTGTAAATTCACAAAAATAGAAATTTAGCATGCTATCATGGATAAATGTGATTGGATTTTCAGAGTTTCGCAGCCAAAACTTGAAAACTTGCCCAGAGAAAATTGAAAATAAATCGTATCACCATCGGCGCATACTTAGGCCCATTCTTGAAGATGGAAATGTAAACAAAGTTTCTTTCGAAATGACGTTTCAAAGAAGTGAATCCTTGTGTCTTGTTTTGAAACCACTAAGAAATGAACAAAAACGTGTACCTTATTCTGTTTTCGATGTATCATCCATTTGCTTGCAGTATTGTCTCAATTTTTGTTTTGATTAGGGAGCCATTGCAAATTCTTGCACAACGCGACTCCTGTCAAAATCCCATGAAATCCCAATAGACCCAAATTACCCCACCTTGCAAAATAATCGAAATAAAATCTACTGAATCGCAAAAAATTCCAAAAAACTTTTAGCACCTTTCCAAATGATTGAACATGCGATTGATAATGATTTGTTGATGAAAAGAAGTTGCAAGTTGGCATAAATCGAAAGTTTTCTACGCTGTCAGATCATGATAAAAGTTTAGGTCGGTGAAAATCAGGAAACTGAAGCACTAGAAATTATCAAATAATTCTTCGACACCACTTAACAACTCCTGAAAGTATAGATTTCCACACCCATGGAGTCATGAATCGAAATTTTCAACTTACGATCGCTTTAAAAGCGAAAAAGCAAATAGACCCAAATTACCCCACCTTACCCTACCCACTCTAGTCCGCTCTGTTATGACAACAATCGTGCAAAATGTGATACCAGCATGAACTTGGTAGGCCTATGTAATCTAACATGCCGAAAACGATGCAAAATGGACACAAGCGTAAAAATTTTCCCAAATGCCATTTTTAGACGGAGGTACTTGGTCCCATTCTTCCATAGGAGCCTCCTTCATAAGCGGAAACGGCAAGCGATAAAGAAATGAAGCTTTCCGATTTCTTCACATTCCGAGATGAAGAGAACGTTAAAAAGGCCGGCCCAATAAAATATAACCCCTAAATGCTATTTATTGACAGGGGCACTTCTTCCCAGTGCTCTTTTGCGCCATTCTCAATAATACTGAAGATGGATTTGTCTCGCAACTGTCAGCAGAACTTCTTTCGTCGATCGGGATTCTCGTGGGCTTTACTATTTTGAGGTGGTGTCTGATGTTCGGATTTGAATCTCAATGACCGGGACTGCCCTTACTTATCATGAACTTGTGGCAAATTTTGCATTCTTGAGTCAAGAATTTAACGAAAGCGTTTCATTGAAAAATGAATCATTCACTGTAGGAATGCTCTACCCGTTCTTTTGGTTGAAGAGATTTTAATAACCAAGCAGCACAAGTTTCTAATTTTTTCTTAAACGAAGGCATCGAACCCTCATTTGACTTAATAGGCATTTCAAAACACGACGCTTTCCACTCATTGGGTACCATATGATTGGATTCAGTTTCAATCCTATCCACGTAAATGCTACACCAGGTAAATTTATTGCTAAGACCTCAGTCCAAGGCAAACACCTTTTAAAAATGGTGATATCATTTGCAATGGAATCTTGACATCAAAATACTTCAAAGAAATTGTGAAACTGCATTTGCTTCCCCCTCAGTCAATGTTGATTGGCGTGACTGCTTGTAAATTTGCAATGAAAACATTGCTTAGAATAACAACATTGACTTAGAGGGGAGGGAAAGCTTTATCTCCAAAATGGACCAATTTTTAGTATCAAATAGGCTGTCATATTCTTACAAAAATTCCTGTGATTGCACAAGATTGTCAGCAACTCCCTTCAAAGATCCAAAGATCCTAAGGCACTCAAAGGTTGACAATGATGCTGAAAGACTTCTTCTTCTCCTGAACAAGACGCCGACATTGCTACTATTAACACCCATTTCCCTACCAAATCAGCCTACCCATCTACCCCGCGACCTGGTAAACATTCAGCATTTGACCTCTACATCGACAAATGCAGGTATGAGATTTCTCAAATTAATTCTAAGACCAAATGCAAAACATCCAATTTAACAAAACAAGAATGGGTAGCCCTTAAACATCTCAAATCACGAGACGACATTGTCATCAAACCTGCAGATAAAGGTGGTCGCATTGTTGTTTGGAGGAAAGACCTCTACATTCCAGAAGGCGACTCTCAGTTACAAACACCTTCCTATGATAAACTTGCAAAGAATCCCACAAAGTGATTCAACAAAACAATTGTCAATGCCATCAAAGAGGAGATGAGCCTTGAACACCTTCCCCCAAATACAGAAAACTCTACATTCAGCACCCAAGAACATCAGTATTTATATGTTGCCTAAAATACACAAACCAAACAACCCTGGTCGTCCAATAGTATCAGCTATCTCTTGCCCAACAGCTCAAATTGCATCCTACCTCGACAGCATTTTTACACCTATCAATCAACAACTACCCACCTACATCAAGGATACATCGCATGCTCTCCGACTGTTCAAGCAATTCAAATTCAAAGGCCCTAATCGATATTTGTTCACTATGGATGTTAAGTCGCTATATACCTGTATCCCTCATGCAGATGGATTAAAAGCACTCAAATTCTTTCTTGAACGACGCCCAAAACAGCATCCACCATCAAACACTCTTCTCCGCCTAGCCGAACTTGTCTTAACTAACAATGCATTTTCATTCAACAGTAATTTTTATCTGCAAACTTCTGGTGTTGCAATGGGAAGTAAACTTGGCCCCAGCTATGCCTGCCTTTTTGTGGGACATCAGGAGTATCTAATCTCTAATTCATATAATGGCCCATTACCATGCCTTATTAAGCGCTACATGGATGATATCATAGGTGCAACTTCGTTACCGCTTGAAGCTCTACAAGAATTCCTCGAATTTACCAACAACTTCCACCCAGCTCTTCAATTCACACACAACATCACTGAACAAAGCCTGCCTTTTCTCGACATCCTACTAAAGATTGAAAACGATACCATTGCGACTTCCATCTATTATAAAGACACAGATGCACACAGCTTCCTCAATTACAAATCTTCCCACCCAAGCAAATGTAAAGACTCTATCCCTACTCTCAATTACGCCGTCTCCGCCGCATCTGCTCTCATGATGATGATTTTCAAACCAAAGCAGCCGAAATGGCATCCTTCTTCCATCAAAATGAATATCCAGAGACGATCACAACTTCAGCCCTCAATAAAGTCAACAACCTTTCACAAGACGATGCTTTACTGCCGGTCGACAGGAAACAGACCAACAACCGAATCCCATTCACCCTTTCCTACCATCCACTGCACAACCGTATCAAGAAAATCATTTACAGCAACTATCACATCTTAAGCAACGACACACACACAAAAGAGATATTCCATGCCCCTCCACTGATGGCCTTCAGAAGAGACAAAAACATCAGAGACTGCCTTGTTCGCACCAATCTTCGATCTTCAGATTCCCCTGGCACATTCCCTTGTAATCATCATCTATGTCATACATGTAACCACATCAATTCAGCACCACAGTCACCAATGGAAATAGATCTTTTACAATTAAATCCAAGTTCACATGTTCATCTTCAAGCATCATCTACTGTATCTCCTGCAACAAATGTAACATCTTGTATATTGGCGAAACCTCCCGACAGCTTAACAACAGATTTGGCGAGCACATGAGGAATGTCAAGCACAAAATTCACCTGAAGGAGGAACATGAGAATGACCCTGATAGCAATATTTCAAAACATTTTAATTTGCCAAACCATTCCATTGAAGACATGTCAATTCTTGGTCTCCTCTTCGCTCCTACAGACAGCACTAAACGCAAAACATTGGAAAAGCGCATCATTTTCAGACTTGCTACACTTCATCCTGCTGGACTTAACAAACAATTTAATTACTTACAGTAGCTTTCTCATAGCATTACTCTTCTTTTCTATACTAGCCCTTGTTTTATCATTTTCATTTTATTTTGTTAAGCTCGTGCTTACACTTCTTATCCCTGTTGCGTCACCACTATTCCTTTGCATTCGAATTCTATCTTTCGAATCTCTTCTTCCTTTACTACTATCGTTTTACTAATCTTACTTCACTTGATAACGGGCTCAGCTCGAAACGTCGTGTTTCAGAACAACTCTGCTCAAGGTACGATTATTTTTATTCTTGAATGTTTTATTTAAATCTATATCGTACAACACGCTCAAAATAAGATTGTTTGATGCTGAAAGACTGTCGAGGAACAAACGAAAAACAGGCATGTTTCGGAGAGCAAGGATCTTAAGGATCACTTAAGTATGTTCGAAATCTTCAGAAACAATAACTTGCGTTTCTAGACCATAAAAAGTTGTCAAGGCAGAGACAAGTTCAAATTCAAGACTTTGATACGACCAAAATAACGTGAATAAGGAGTGAATTCTTGAATAATTTTGCTTGCTACCTTTTACCGTACATTAATTCGTGTCAAAACCAATAATTGCATTCCTTTATGGCCTATCTTACAAAAGAAAGCTGCAATAGAGGGCTGAGACTAAGTAGCCCCATGTAGAAATATCATTTAGGAATAACATTATGGTTGGATTTTTTTAAAGTATTTCCAGCATATCGGAATATCTAGAAACCAAGAAGCGTTATTTCTTTATCACTTACGGTTTTCGCTCAAGAAGGCCCCTATAGAGGACAGGGACCAAGTATCCCCGTCCAAAAATAGCATTTAGGCGTCTTTTTTGATTGGAACTGTTTTCTATCGTTTTCAACATCTCGGCATGTGAACAACTCGAACCTTTTCATTTCTTTATTATCAATTTCGGTTTCTGTTTTATGAAAGAGACCCATATGGAGGACTGGGTTCAGGTACCCCCGTCTAGAACAGGCATTTTGGCAAATTTGTCAGCTTGTGTCCATTTCACATCGCTTTTGGCATGTCGAATTACATAAGCCTACCAAGTTTCATACTGGCATCATATTTTACACGATTGTTGACTCACACAAAAAAGGTAGCGCATACCAAATGTGCCACTCAGGCACAGAAAAATTCTACTCACAAAATCGATTACCCACGCAAGAAATTTCACCCACGCAAGATTACACACCCAAAATTATCTCCTAAAATGACCCACGACCCACAAAAATTTACCCACCGCCCAAGCAAAGTTACCCACGTCCCACGACCCACAACTCACGACCGACGCACCTTTTTCAACCCACGTAACCCGCGTGACCCAAGCAATTTAGCACATTCAGGTCAGAACAATAGGAGACAGATTGCTTTTAAAGGGAGTCTATCTCCTTGATTAATGAAGAAAGATCAATAGGATCTTTATTGAATACTCGCCAAATTTACGCTAATCGCCTTTATTCAACGAGGGTCATTAATGCGTAATTTTCATGGCCGTGAATATCATGCCTGAATGAATTTTCTTTGTTTAGATGAAGCAAATTAGCGAGAGGACAGATTGCCTTGAAGTCTTACTGTCGCTTAAAGT
The DNA here is from genome assembly GCA_964019985.1 of Aurelia sp. 4 Dawson et al 2005. Classification (NCBI taxonomy): domain Eukaryota; kingdom Metazoa; phylum Cnidaria; class Scyphozoa; order Semaeostomeae; family Ulmaridae; genus Aurelia; species Aurelia sp. 4 Dawson et al 2005. Next base: position 2,669,027 of record OZ026511.1, on the reverse strand, counting down.
ATGGTCATAGCCTCGCTTTTATCAGTTGTCTTTGATGACCACAAGAGTTTGTTTCCGCGACGATATTTGTACATATTTTTATAGTTCGATTGAATGACGTTGGAGATTCTATCACTATTGTGCACATTCGAAAATTCCACGAAATTTATCAAACTATCGTTCGATTCTGATTCTGTTTAGAATAGCTAAGGCTCAGCCTTAGCTTTTCTCAAGAGATCAGTTACATGAAATTTTAGATAAGGTAGCAGTGGAGAGTTGAAAAGGTTATCAATAAATTACAAAGAGATTGAATGCATGGTGATAAGCAAAAAACAGGATCCACCAGATTGTAAGTTAACAGTTGGAGAAACATTGATGGAACAGGTTGAAAAATTCAGTTACCTTGGGATTTTGATTGCATGAGACGGAAGAAGCGACAGTGAAATAAAGAAGAGGAACGGAATGTCAAAAGCTAAGTTCGAGAAAATGTGAAATCAAACTTAAGAGTATTAGGTTGTTATATATTTTCTATCCTCGCATTCGGCAGTGAGTTTTGGACACTATCACATGCTATGGAAAAGAGATTACAACCAGTTGAAATGTGGGTTTCCAGATGAATGCTCTGCCTTGGACAGATCACATGTCAAATGAGGAGGAGGTAATGGCCAAGGCAGGAACAAGGAGGAAAGAACTGGAAGACGTTGCAATAACCTGGAAAATTGGGAAAAGGAACTAGAGGAAGGCAGAGGCTTGATTTCATCTCAAATCTCAACCATTGGATGAAGATGGGCGAAAAAGAAATAAACAGAAAAACAAAAGACGGAGTGTTATGGAGAACCATGGTCGCCATCTTTCTGGAAGAATAGGGCACTTAGAGAAGGCCCAGCCGATGGCCTTCCTCTGCATAAAAATTAAATAAATGAATTACTGGCAGCCAATAATTCGTGCTTTCTTTGCATAGCGACAGTAAGACTTTAAAATCTGCACTTCCTGTTGATATAAGCACATATGTTACCTCAAGTGCAAGGATAAAAAATAGTGCATTTCATTAATACCTTCTTAAAGTTTTAAACAATAAATGTCCACAGAAAATATCATTTTAAAATTGTTGCCAATAATTTTGATATGGTAAGAAGTTTCAAATTCTTTTGCATTGAATGATGTATGGTTTGCCTAGATGCCGTTAATAGTTTGGCTTATAAAGAGACAAAATCAAATCACCTTCTACAAATGTTAACAGTAAACTTAGTGTCAACACCATCCGAGCTTACATATGTTTTTGCAATATCATTTACGTGGTTTTAGTTGCATCCACTTGTCTTGCTTAAAAAGCAATCGTTTAATCAATTCTACATAGGTCCACTATCCTAAAGCTGCAAAAAGTTATCCTTTCTTATCCCGCAGATTGGTGAAGTCTGTCGCACACAGAAGCCTTGCAAACCCGATCAGTTGTGCACGGATAGCTGCGAATGCCCTGGATACACGTGCCGAAGTAAGTCAATAGAATACGTCTCTAAAGATGGCAGGAAGGAACTTCTTATTGAAAGTACTGTAGCACCGTGGTATAATCCACTGAATTTGCAGCTAGAACAGTCAGGTGGACGGGGTTCAAATCCCACCAGCACCTTTTGAGCGTCATGACAAAGGGTCGCAGGCTCGATTAGCACTTAAGCCGGATCTCCACTAGGCGGAAAAATGTCAAGGAAGAAAATCTTCCAGCAATCCGATTGGCTAATCGAATTGTCACCGCAGAAAAATATAGAACCACGAATAGTAGGAATACTTCTACTTTTCTTGGGGCGACTTTTTCCGCATTGTTGATGTCCGGCTTTAGCTATTTCGGCGATCCCAGCGCTTGGCACTGAAAACCGCGCCTCCATCTTCACCTTCACCTTACCAACTTGCACTACGCTATATCAAATTGCAATAGAATAGTGAAAGATTCGCATTTAACGCAATGCATCTTGGTAAAAAGTCCATCAACGCCATCTTTAGGGTAATTGTCTACTTCTGCGCGTCATAGTACTTTAAAACCACGTTATCTTCAATATTCACAAGCGAGTCATCATATCAACATAGAAGTAAAAAGTAATGTGCTTTCTATTTCATTTGATACTTCTTTACTTCCATTTTTGCAAAGTACAAGGCAATGTCGCAAGAAATTACCACAAATTTGTGTTAATTTGTAATTGAATAAGTTACCTGGCAAGTCAGTATCTAAGATGCTGAGAAACTGCAATAATGATCATGACGTTGAAGACAATTGACGCATGTCTAGTTTAAGAATAGAACAAAAGATGGGCGTCTGCCATCATTTGTCCAGTTGTTTTATTATCTCTCGAGATAATCAAATACAATAGGATACGATGTACCATATTAAGATTTGCTAAGGCCCCTGATTAAAGTTGCTTCATATCTCCGTCATTTGTCTTTAGACTATTGATCCGGACCTTCCACATTAATTACTTTACTAAGCTCTTACATCATCGATTTTCAAATTTGCATTGTGCTTTTGCTTGGCTAAGATGCAATAATTGCAATATTTGCTTGTAAGCAAATGATATGTGGTACAAAATTTCAGAATTTCCTTTGATTCACCATAGCAGCGAAATCACCATAGAAGTAGCATAAACATCGTAATATGTAGAAAGAAGAATGTTAACTCCTGTTAAAGAAAAACAGCCAAAAATAATTTGTAAATAGAGAAAAGACTGTTGAAGCCTGCAAGAGAAAAAACGAATTAATCTTGATATCTGAGAGGAGAGAAATATGTTAGTAACTCATAACTTATTTTTTTCTTTTCAGATGGGAGGACTAATTCATTTTTTCTCTCTCAGGTTTCAAGAGGTTTCTCTCTAGTTACAGATATATTTTGTTATTTTTCTTTTATAGGAGCTAACAGCCATCTATCCACAGATTACGGTGCTTTGTTACATGCATGAATTTAGTATAATGAGTCCGTTATTTAAGACTATTCTAACATTTCTTCGCTCAAAAGAGATTTTTCATTCCAGCCATTGAATTCCCAAGAAATTGAATCTCTTAGGAAAGCCAAGGCAAAATCTCATTTTTAACGAGAGAGAGGTTGATCATTTGCATTGCTTCATCTAAATACTTTGGAGCCTTGTTTTTTCTTTATGATTAGTATTCAAAATGAGTGAGTTTCACTTCGAAGATCCAGATCTAAAGAACAGCACGTTAGAAATAGGATTCCCATGCTGTGCGATTGAAAAGGACAACTTCATAGACTCTTAAGGGAGGCAATTTCACACGGAAAGCAATGAGTCTTTCAAGTTGAATTTCGGAAACAACGGGGACAGTCTCGTTGCCATTGCAGTTGCCGTCCTAGTTGCTAGAGGTCCGTAATTAAATTATCATAGTGGCATTCAGTGTCTCAGCATACCTAATACTATTCACGAAGTCTTTTCAGTGTTGAAAATGCTAGATTTTTAACGAGAGAGAGTTGATCATTTGCATTGCTGAACTTAGTAAACTCTTAGTCTTATCTTTCCACAGACTTTGACAGTTGCCTCAGCAGGCCTTGCCAGAATGGAGCAAGATGCATGACAGGAGACAATATTAGGGGCAGCTACTATTGTGCTTGTCTAGACGAATTTCGGGGCATGAATTGTGAAGTTGTACTTGGTAAGTGATAGAAAATAACTTTTTACTGATGCTAAGAGATGTACTCCTGTGACAAAAATGGTCTTAGCTGAAACTAATGGATGGGTGAAAAAAATAGTGGCAGCAAGAGAAGCTGAGCTTTGAAAAGTTTCTGAATGCAAGGTTTCATCGAACTCATACAGGATAAACTACAACATAAAATATACGAGCTGAATGGGAGTTCGTTTATTAATAGCTGTATTTGCAGAAAAGGACATTTCGGTGAAACTTTTTGCAAACCAAACATAATAAAACCCTGTAGTCGAAGAAGCACAACTTGGCCGAAGAGAGTCTATAATGCGAATAATCTTTTTCTCAATGTTCAATTACATACCGGGTGACCCAAAAAGTGATCCGACGCGATCCGTAATAGAAACACAATTAAGAAGCCGATTGAGATGATTCAAACGTAGTTCTGTTGCTGAAAGACTATGCTATATCATGAGTATTTTCCCTTTTTTTAAGCACGGTAAATTTCCAGAATTAAGGATTTCGAGGAAAATGGTGAGCTTGAAATCGTGAAAAAGTCGCAAAACACAGGGGATCGATTTCAAGCCATTTCACATCATAGAAACAATAAGGAGCGTGTTTTGCTTCAGGCTGGGAATAGGCATCTCAGTAGGAAGTTTCTAGCGAACGTTCCTGGCCCCTAGGCACCTAAGCATTTGGTATTAATTTGCCTTGTAGCTCATGGATTTTCAAAGTTGTTAAATTTTCCACGCAAATCGAAATCTTAAAGAATTGTTTGCAGAAAGAGGGACTATCGTTGTCCCTTGCGACAAGGATATTTTAGGTACCTGGATACATTAAACTTGCTTTGAAAATTTTCAAATGAGTTGCCTATTCCCAGCCTGAAAGAAAGCACGTTCCTCATTGTTTTGAAGCTCTGAAATGGCTGTTAAATCGATCCCCTGTTATTGACGACTTTTCCAGGGCTTTAAGCTTGCCATTTTCTTCGAAATCCTTCGTTCTGGAGATTTACCGTGCTTAAAAAAATTGCAAAAAATACTGATAATGTAGCGTAGTCTTTCAGTGACAGAGCTACGTTTGAATCATTTCAATCGGCTTCTTGATTGTGTTTCTATACCGGATCGCGTTGGGTCGCTTTTTTGGGTCAGCCGGTAGTTTCCATTTCTTTTTGTGTCTTATTGTAAAACATTGTCACTGAGTTGTAAGGCGTTGAAACATACTGATCAATACAACTTAGGAAATTTTAACCCTATTTGTGCTGGGGGCGTTTTTCTCCCCTACCACGCTTCTTTACATTGCACTAAAAAGGCCGGCAAATTTAACCAACAAAACTTGCGAATCTTAATCAAATTTAATTAGAAATTAGATTTCTAACATTTTATTGCTCTGACTCTGATCATGTGCCCACAGTAATACCATATTTGGAGAGTGGTCAACAAAAAAATTGCTAAAACCTCCATAGATTTCGTCTTGCTTGTCCGATTGCTCTCAAAAATACTGTACTCCATTCGATTGCTTGTGGTGGGTAGTTTTATTTAATGTACATGTTTTCATATTTGCTTAAATCAGCACAGATTTAACATCTCTGATGGCATTGAGATTTGAAACGTCATTGCTTTAATGAATACGAAACGATACGAAAAATTGCCGTCCTTTTTGCTTCAACATATTAGTTTGATCAATTCTAAGTCTAAATATGCTAAATATTCACTATAAATCTCTAGCCTTGAAGGACTGGCAGAGCTTCCAATTTGGGACATGGCATTCATACATACCAGGTGACCAAAAAAAAAGCTTCACAAGCTAGATCGCAAATATTTTCTTGAAAGAAAATGTTATGAAGACAGACAAGGTATCAGCATGTAGCTGAAAGGCTCCGCTATCGTTTGAGACGTTGCTTGGTCAGTTTGAGATATGCGTATTGTCCGAAGAAATAGTTTCAAAAATGCAGAAATTCATTGATTTCTCGGATCATTCTCTCGCTTTCTAGTCCATTCTTTGGAAAGAGTGGAAAATCTTAATCCTAAATTTGCTTTGGAGCATGAAATTTGAATGAGGAACAGAAGTCAATCATTTTGCAAACAAAAAATTTCCCCAGACAACTTCCTATTCATTGCTATGTCGAGTTTTCACAAAATGATGATTGGAATATGATGTTGATTATTTCACTCAAAATGAGGAATCCCGGATTCGAAATTTTTCACAGAATCTGGTATTTCGGATGGTAGTCATTGCTTAAAATTACCATGCAGCGTCTCAAAAGATAGCTAAGCCTTTCAACTAAATTATGATAGAAAACAATTGGCAATGTCTTTTGATTTCAGGGAGCTAATCATGATCTAGCTCGTAAAGTTTTTTTTGGGTCACCTGGTATACCAGAAATATTTGATTCAATTGCAACACTATATATTTTTGATTGATTCAATTGCACTGGGTTGGCTTTTGTGAATCGTGGGTGGATGAAAATGGTACGATTTACGGTTATTATGAGCTAGCGCTTTGAAGGAGGAAGAATCCTCTCAAATGGAATTGGAAGGCCCGATGGTCAAGATGAATTTGCTGCTTTTAGTACAAATCGTTGGAATCGCAAAAGTAGACTTTTCATGAAGTTTAAGTGATGGCGGATCGAATCCTGTTCACTTTGCTGTTGTGGCTGCAAAGTCAGAATGTTGCATCATTTCTCCATAACATCTTCGCATTGATGCGATTCACTAAAATCCATATAATCCACAATAAAGATATTCGACAATATACAGATTTCGAAGATTTTGAAAGTTTGAAGGTTTTCAAGAAACTTAAGATCTTCAGGAATTGTAAGTTTTTTAAACTTTGACCCATCGTTTAGATTTACATAAACAAATATGATAGTTGAGAAAGTCATAGGACTCACTGAGTTTTTCCCTTTTTCTAAATGTAGAAAACATCGCTTTTGGGAAACCAACCAGACAATCGTCGATTGCAAACTGGTGTCTTGGGCCATGCGTCAGCTCTCTTGCTGTCGACGGTATATTAACCACGGCATATGGAAAATTCTATCATTATTGCTCGCACACAATGGAACGCTTTTCTGACAGACCATGGTGGAGAGTTGATTTTGGTGGTATTGCAGATGTTTACGAAATGGTCATCCAGGACAGAACAGACTCAAACTGGGAAAGGTTACTATTCTCATTTTTTATAAGAATTGATGCATGAATTTTTCCAACATCCCAAACCTATTTAGACAAAACGATGTACAATTTCACAGCTTTTTAGCAGTCTTGCCATAGTCACAACTTCCAGCTTGTGCTTCTCCGTGCTTCTTGACACTCTGCAAATTGAATAAAATTCAAGTATTTAAAAAAAAAATGCATTTGACGCATGATAAGTTATGCTGCAGAAAATTGTAACCGGTGGATTACTGTTATTGTCAAGTTTTTATTTAAGGCATACTTTAATTTATTTAAATTTTTTCATAGCGCGATAGACAATTTAATGCTAATAAAGTTATACCAGCGACAAGTTACTTGGAAAAATGAATTTACAATCAACAAAGTACTGCTTACGTGTTGAGGCTGAAAAGCTGGATTTGGAACGAAGATTCTAAAAGCTACTGGAATGTAGAAAATGCTGCTGCAAAATTGAATGAATGTTGTATCCTAATTTGGATTTTCGCTTTGATATTTTTCCTACCTTAATGACACTGGAGTGGAAGCGAATATTTTTCAAGGGATTTAAACTGTTTAGAAGGATTTGAACTTGCTACGAGTCTCTTTGTAAACTTAGCACGTGCCGTAGGATATAAAACGTGACGGTGAGGTCCCTCTTTCTGCTCTGCGTCTTGTGATGACACGAGGGAGACTTGTATTAAGTCCAAGAAGGATTTTGAAATGAAGCATCCTTACAAATTGGACTGTCACCTGAAAACGATCCGACCAACGTCGAAAAACTAAATTTTCTTGCCTAGCTTGATATGTTAGCCATACAAGCTATGTCAATTTATAGGAATCTGTTCAATGGTTTGAAACTTTCCATGCTTTCAAGGATCTAAATTTGTCGAGGAATCATCTCGTAAAATCAGCTGCTTTTGAGTGACGAGCCATTTCACAGCAATCTCAAAGCTTGAAGAATATTTTAACGGTCACCTACAATCCTTGCGAAAACCCATGTCACAAAACGGAAAAGAGTAGGTCTGAAGAGTAAATGCCCCCTTCCCCCCACCTTAAGCCAATGGTGTTGATTTCTGTAACTCGGAAAAAATCATGCAGCATGTCTCTCGAGTCAAGACAAATAACTGGTGCGTTTAAAGAATATTTCAGCTGAATCAGTATTCACTGTGATTTTTGTCGAAAAATGCTGAAAATCTTAGAGGTTTTTGCAAGGATGGTAGTAGTTTAGCAACGGATATAAACATAGTGGACCATAAATATTGCCTTGGAATACTGTGTTTCGACAATGTCGATACAATGCTAGTATGATGTGTCACTGCCATATAAGTCATTATCGTTTTGCCAGGGCCATCGTGAGGGAATTCAAAGTGAAGGGGTGTAGCCCTAAATTTACCCACAAGGAACTTGGCCGCTGGGTGTGCTCTCGATACACTTCCTGGGTTTGCAACGATCACTTTCAGAAACATGGATATATTGATTTTATCTTCTTTCTCTGAGAGAGAAAACTACGTATTTGGAGTATTATAACTAAATGAAGAAGTAGAGTGAAACTGAACACACTTTGTCGCAAAGTACCTCGGTCCCTGTATTGTAAAACAACTAACCAACCGACTTCCTGTATGTCACCGTACCAATTTCTGCAAGTGATCCTACATCCTATCATCAATTAAGGGTCATCCATCTCCATTTCAGAAGCCACGAGAAAAGGCAAGGTCTCAAGACTTCGTAGCCATACCATCGACTTTGATCTTCTATGACGACCAATCGATTCATTCTCCATTCATATTTATTTGAATTACCAACATTACTTTGATACTAGAATACTCTGTCGATGTGGTATTTTCACTAGAAAAGTAGAGAAATTGATAGGCTACTTTTCAGTTTGATAAGGAGTCCATGACACTTGCATAGACTTGTTAATGAAAGGGAGTTGTATCTTCGACAAACAATATAAGTACTGCAGTGCGAGCGGGGCAAACGAAAAATTGCATATGTGCAACAATTAGACCAATCTACTTGTAACAGCTATCGTAATTCATAGCCTGGAATTCTCGTGATATCAATACTCTGAAGAAGAAGCTGAACTGGGTGGAGCTTCCTAGACTTATGACGATGACTCTCTTATTTCCCGGTGCTCTTTGACTTGATGATGGGGCTTCAGTCAAAAGATACCTATGATATTACTCAGAAAAACCTTACCCTATTTAGGCTCAAATTTTGTGATTCCTACAGTACCAATCAGATTGCAAGATTTGTAAATTACTATTGTTACGGTGTAAATGTGATAAAATCTTGGATTCGATTGAAGAACTGAAAACACTCCCACGGGATTGAGATTCGAAGCCGTGATTCCATCATAATTCCATTGGTGATTGAAGAAAATAGGGCCAAGTTTTTCACTGGTTGATTATGAGTCCCTCTTGAGCAAGGTTCACAGCAGGGATACAAGGGAATCATCGTCGTATGTCTAGGAGCCTCCCACTATTCGATGGAAATTTGTCGACAAATGATAAGATAAATGCAGACTTTGCTTCCACTGCTAGGCAAAGTAACTGCTTGCTCAGGCTTCATTTGCCGACATCCACTTCTCCGGGGAAAGGGGAGAGGAGGGCCCTGTGCTGAAGACTGTTCCTCACTTTCTCGTTTTCGTATCTTCGTATTTTGAATCTGAAAGTTCAGTTTCAGTTTTCAGTTTCATATAATTTAAATTCTCTACATACAATTTACTATTGTTCTAAAAATACAAACAAGTTACTACACTACAAAGATAATAATGTTACAGAAAATTAATACAATATACAAATACAAAAGGAACTAAATAAATTGTATGCAGCGAATTACTTAAAGGAGGAGCTCTCTCACTAGGTTGACTAATCCAAGAGAGAGTCTCCCCTTTCCTATGAATATTACCAAGTAAATTTAGTTGAGTTTATATTAATCATTTGCATTATCAGTAGCAGAAAAAAACTTAGATTCATCGGTCAACCTTATTCAATAAATAGATTTTCAGTTTTGTTTTGAATGATGCTTTTGACTGTGTATTACGGAGTTGAACGGGCAATGTGTTCCAAAGTTTAGCACCAAGATATCGAATCAACTTCAGACCATATTGTAGGCTGTTTTTTCGAGACCTTTATGAATCACCTTGATTGGCCTGTCTTGTGGAATACTGATGAACAGATGAGCTGAATAAGAAAAAGTCATGAAAGCAAGTAGGTGAAGTTTTTTGACAGAATCAAAAAACAATAGTTAAGAGTCGAAGTTCAAAAATCTCAGAAAGTTTCAGAAGCTTAAGTACATTAAAGATTGGTAGAGAGGGAGACATGCGGGGCTGAAAGGAGATAGCTCTGACTGCTTTTTTTTGTAATTTGAAAATAGGATCAATGTAAGATGAATATGTTTAACCCCAAAAAATAAGACCATGCTGTAAGAAGGACAGAAACAAAGCATTGTACAGAAAATTAAGACATCTAATGGAAGTAAGTTCCTAATTTTGAAAAACATTCTACATGTTCTGGCTAATTTTTTTGAGAGTTCACTGAGATGGTATTTCCAGCTTAAATATTCATCCATGAGGAGACTTAAGAACTTAACAAATTTAACCCTTTTAACATTTGATGACGTGGAATTGTCATTGGAATGCCGTATTTCAGACACTCCAATCACATCAATATTCAAATTAGTGTGGCCAGGTAAAGAAACTAATTCATCATAATGAAGGAACAGGATATATTTGTGATATTAGTATAATATTATAATATCATATTGTAAGTGTGAAGGATAAAAAATTCAGTAGGGAATAATGTCAAGGAAGAAAGATCAGGTAGAGTGAAGTAGCGAGAATCAATAGTCGGAGGCATGTGTTCATCGACATCATAATCACTATTATTTGGCAAGTCCATTAGGTTAGAAGTAATTTAAATGAGGGTGCAGGGTTAATGAATGATGGGAGGTCAAAATCACAAAGTACTAAGAATTCATCATTTGCCAAAGATCCAAATGGAAACATATCCAACGTGCATTTTTTGAAAAACCAAGAAACATCATCAGGTTCTTTTTGAAGTTCCTTGTATTCTGAAGAAAGATGTCATTGCATTTCATATGAATATAAAAATTGCAGCTATCGCAAAAAATTGCCTTTTGGTTAGAAAGTATGTTTTTGTGGCAAAAACCAAATGAACTGCTAGCTGTGCTTGCAATGCTTACTCATTTTTGTTGTGTTATGATACTGGAATTTATTTGAATGAACACAAAAAGGTTATTAATTGATGTAAACATAAATGTGAAGTAACGCATCAGCAAGTGTCAACAGAGATTTCAGCATCACTGTCCGAGGGCTTTCTTTTCTACTACCTGCTCGGCCTTGCACTTGTCTCCCAAAGCTGTACTGTCCCTTTTTTATCACCAGTTTGTCCATTACGAAGTAGGCTACCTTGCCTTGTGCACGTGCAGCAATCAAGCCGTCTCTCTGTAAAGCTCGTCTTTCAAAGGTGCATTTGGCAAAATCGGGAAAAATTTTTACGCCTTCAGGTTTGAGGGCCCTTGCTTTCTTCATGATTGCCTCTTTGTACTTCCGCTTGCAAACGTGGCCACTATTGGTCTTGGCTGGTTGGAATGTCTTGCATTGTTATTTGCACTCTTTATCCCGTGACACCTTTATATCACAAAGTTCACTTCAAGATGATGTTTATCCTTCAGTGCCTTTCTCACAACCTCTTCTGTGTCATCCCATGTTTTCTCCACGTTTTTATCTTCTTCAATACCAAGAATTTTAATGTCATTTCGACTACTTTGATTCTCGATATATTCTAACTGCGATTCAACGTTGTCTGCGTGACCTTTTATGATGTTGAGATTTTCAGAATGAAGTGCATTTTTTGTCTCCATGACGTTGGTCCTTTTCTGGTCAACATCAACCTAAGCTTGCGTGAACTGCAAACTGACCTTCAGGTCATTAATGTCCTTTTTAGCTGCTCTTAGTTCATCTTTCACATCCTGAATTAGCACAGAAAGCTTTGACTTAAATGCGTCTGCTTGATTTTGTATGAGTAGTTTGACAACTTCTAAGGTGCCAGTGTCTTGACCCATGACTGATTAAGTGACTTTAGGCCCACGTGTGTGTCCTAAAGCTGTCTGAAAAACGTAAGCAAAATGATTTATCCTTGCCAAAAAGTATTCTTCCATGAACATAAATGTAACTGCAACTGAACCTTAGTTCGTTAAAATATATTTGATGATAAGCGTTAATTCTAAACCCTAGCTAATGAAATTCTTGTGACAGCGATAATATCTCGTGACTCGCTACACCATCTAGACCAACTCGAAAGGGTCCCGCAATGCATAGCTTCATTGTAAATCTTTTTCAAGTAAGGCTAGACGTAGTTGGTCTGTCGAAGTATATCTCAACTTCTAATGTTGAACGTCTTAATTGAATAAATGATATTCGGATGGTAATTATTTTGATGTATCATTCTTTCTCATCTGGTAAACGTTCATATATTCTCTTGAGGCCCCATTTGACGCGGAGAAGTTCATAAACCTGGTTCCTGTGTACCTTTTGCAGACTGCTATGCTTAAGTTGAAGAGCAGACCACTCACTCCTAGAAATGCTTCGCTTCAAATCAATGATTATTTTGTACTAGCCTATCAAAAAAGTCATTGAGTCTATTGTTAACATTCTGCCCTTGTTTGTTTTTTGTATGAGTTAGCTCCCGTGTGATAAATTTCAGAAAAAGAATCAAGCAAATCATTGCACTGCTCAAAACAATGTTTTAATGCATTGTTCAATTTTCTTGCAGGCTGGAAAATTTTGATGTGAAAATTGGCAATTTTGACTCAAATGGCATTAATCCAGTCTGTGCTGAAAATAGGAAGAGATCTTCCCCACCATTGCACCAGTTTGAATTTCTTTTCAGCATCCCAGTCCAAGGGAGATATCTATTTATTGAATCAAACAAATATCTGACGTTCTCCATTTGCGAAGTTATTGTCAAAGGTAAAATTAATCCCACTAATTGACTCCAAGCATTAACAAGTAAACGGAACTAATTCAACGTGATTTATGACAAAAGATTAATTGGACGATCGTACGAGAATTCTATTGATCTTCTATTAATTCTATTAATCTGATTCAGTGGGGGCTATCTCTAAAAAGGGGAATGGAACAGGGAATAGAACGGGGAATGGAATGGGGAATGGAACGGGTTCGGGAAATGGAAAATTTATACAGTATATAAAAGAGTAAAGTACAACATTGCAGAGTACTTCTATAGATATATCTTTTGACCAAGTTGCAAGTCAATAACACTTATACTTTTGCTACAAATAAAAAATAAACTTTGCTTTTTCAAACAAAGGGAAATGGAATTGTTTTCGGAGAATGGATTAGTTCTCGGGGAATATAAAAGCTACTAGGTAGAAAGTTGATTTCAAGGTATCATTCGATGCCCCTTCTTCTCAGCAATCCAAATTTACCAATTTCGCATCGATACACTGAACTCTTACACCAGAAACTTAATGTAAAAATCAGCTAATAATTTCTTAAGATTTGAATTGGCAGTATCAGGCAGATTCGCAAAGGAATTCTTCTAAACAAGAAAATATAGCAGCTGTCTCGTTGTTTCAAAAGAAATGAAATGACAAATTAGAATGACGTAAGATGGATGTGCCTGTGAATTTTTTTGGCCTCTGTTTGCGCAATCAGGGGTGATTCAGCCTGGATATTCAGATCAAATTGAATTTTTTCCAATCTTCTTAAACATACATGTATATAAATGTAAAAACCTACAAACAGCAAAATTTAAGAAGAGTAAAATTGAATGCAAATTGGCATTGCAGCCGTAGTCATCGCTAATATATGTATAACAACATTCCCCCCCCCCCTCCGAAAATTGCAAAGCATTTTGTGTTTACCGTGAACGTTTCGCCAATGCTTGATCTTACACACTGGCCTTTGGTTGTAATTTTACCAAGTTACTTGAAACTGTTTTGAAATTGTACAGTAATAGGACGTTATATTTGGACGTTAGTTTCAATGCGACTTATGTTATTTACTTGCGTTGAGCTCTTACCAAGTGATTTGAGATTTGAGAGCCCTCTTGACAACATAAGAAACACGTAAGAAGCTTTGGTTATAAAAATCAACCAAAAATTTCAGAAACTGCTTGCTAGCACAGGGTCATAGTATTCTATAAAAGAAATACGTGTAAACGTCCAGGAATGTTGAATTGATAGGTTTCGTGGTGATAGCTATTTTATTACAAAAATACAACAATTTAACAGAAAAACCATCGAGTTCTCCATTTATTCCACAAGATTCTAAAACATTCAAATGCCAGCATCAGTTATACGAGGAGCTTTTCACTTTCAAAAAATCTTGCACATCTTTGGCAAAATTATCTTGTTTTCAAAAATAACTCAGTAAAATCCATAAACAGCTTTTTATTATGATAACAAACCCGTTCGCCTTTTTAACACAACAAGAAATAAAAAATTTCCTATGGTTTTGAGTGGAAATTAGTGAAATTGCCCTCGGTTCAATTTGGCAAGTTTAGGAGTCCACATGTATATGTCAACATTTCTTTTCAGGACAACAAGCATAATATGCTTTTACTGTGACGGGCAACTGAATGTTCCCGCAAAAATGTTCTATTCAATTACGGGAAAGCGAGGGACATTAATATGGTTAGAGACAAAACAGAAGCTGCTGAAGGATAAGCCATATACTATTACACTATGCCGTTGTTGAAAGGGGGAGGCTTGGAAATGGCAAGAAATTCAACAACGATTCTATGCCACCTGACGTCATACAGCAGCATCCCTTCCTTTCTAAACTGCCTCTCACACGAATGTGATGCATCGACCAACTTTTATGCTGCAACCATTCGTTCATCTTTGTCACTAGGTCTGTGTAGGGCTGATTCAACGGAACCTAAACTGCCGTTCCCGATTAACAGGTTTTGAGACAAGTTACTCTAATAAAAGAAGTCAAATTATGAATTCCTGGTAAAGCTGAAATGCTGCGCTTCAGCTGAGGGATTTTAAAAGAACGCCCCACATGGTTTTACGCCAGTGCGTGAAGGTGCACGAATTGATGAAACGTTCACGGAAAACACACAATGCTTTGCAAATTCTGGGGGAGGGGCATTTTTATTTTACATATAGTAGCAATGACCACGGATGCAATGCCAATTTGCATCCAATTTGATCTGAATAGGTGTCTGCATTGAGGAATGCATCTTACGTCATTCTAATTTGTCATTTGATTTCTTTTGAAACAACGAGACCGCTGCTATCTTTTCTTTGTTTAGAAGAATTCCTTTGCTAATCTGCCTGATATTGCCAATTCAAATCTTAAGAAATTATTAGCTGATTTTTACAATAAGTTTATGGTGTAATAGTTCAGTGTATCGACGCGAAATTGGTAAATTTGGATTGCTGAGAAGAAGGGGCATCGAATGATACCTTGAAATCAACTTTCTACCTAGTAGCTTTTATATTCCCAGAAAACCAATCCATTCCCCAAAAACCATTTCATTCCCTGTAAACCATTCCATTCCCCTTTGTTTGAAAAAGTAAAGTTTATTTGTTATTTGTAGCAAAAGTATAAGTGTTATTGACTTGCAACTTTGTTAAAAGATATATCTATAGAAGTACTCTGCAATGCTATACTTTACTCTTTTATAGTGACGATTAGAATGAAATTCTAATCGGAGTTAAAGCAACGAACATACTGTGTATTGTCTTTTACAGATTTACAAATCTGGCAATTTAAAGTACCATTGTTTTTGACTCTCTAGAGGTGTAATGTTTTTTATCATCTGCGTGTTCAATGATAGTCGTACATGCGGCATGGTTTCTTCCATGCAGTATAAAACAGAGTTTGATTTGAGAATTTAGTAAATTTTGCACACTCGTGCTGAGTGGTTGCAAATCAAAATCCCCCACCCATCCGCCTCTTTCACATTTTCATGTTGGGTCTTCTTTCTTTTGCAGATGCATCTGGAAAGTTTTGTCCAACATGGACGAGGGGATTAGTTTTGCGGGAAAAATCCAGGTTTTCCTTCCAACCCCACCTTCGGGAGGGTTATTTGCTTTTTCGGGAGATGGGCTAGTTCCCTCAAAGCCCAAATTGCCCTAATGATGAGAAAATGCAACCTTATGTTTGTCTGATGCTTATAGGGAAAGATTTACGAAAAAGGTTGCATAATATCTGAAGGGCAGCCAAGCCCCAGCGGCCTTGGACCTATTTATGGGAGTGTAGCTTTAATACTGTATAAATTTTCCATTCCCCGAGCGATTTCCCATTCCATTCCCAGTTCCATTCCACATCTCATTCCATTCCCCTTTGTAGAGATAGCCATTCGGTGGGGGCTTGCAATCAGAATATAGCTTCAATGAATAGCTGATCAACTTCAAAATAATCCTTGATAGTTAAATTGAACACATATAATTCATTTGTTGATATAACTGTATTTCTGCTTTAATGACACTACACTGTTTACAGTAGTACAGGGTTCAAAAAAATTGCAGCCCATTCATGTTGATGCTAGGGAGAAGCTTTCGATTCAATTTTCTCAATTTTTACACAGTTGCATGGGTCAGGCTTCAAATTAGAGTTTGAGAGCTTGTTTGAGTCAATCTAAAGAGTTGTTCCTGATTTATAACGGTGGAAGAATGGTCAAAAAGTGGTTGTTTCAAAAGAGCACTTCTACCGGGTGTCCAAGGAGGATACGCCATTTTGACAAAACAAGGAACGAAAAGAATGTTAAGAATTTTCGACCTTATGGGCATGATAAATGCACATTCCTTCCATTTTAAGATCATCCTCCCAACACCGGAGATATGACTTCACAAAGTCGAAGTTTGGAGTTAACTTGAATCCAGAGGTTTGGTAAAGGCCTAGCCATAATTTGATGTCACAGGCGTATTGCAAAAGAATTTCAACTTTGACCTCAATTTTTCTCTTTTGAAAAGAATTATACCTTGAAAGGCTTCCGATCTACTGCAAATAATTATTCCTTCGAAGAATCAATCGGTGCATTGCATTCCATCCCAAGTGTCAAAAAAGAGGGAAAGGAGCACATGCATGCTCATTTTGGAGATGTGGCAGGACTTTTTCATTCTGACCACTGTTTTATTATACTTGTTTAACCATAGTGTTTGATGGACGACTTTTAAATGCAAGGTATGTGAATCTAAGTTGAAGATTGACAACAAATGACCAAATGAAGCAAGTTAGAACCTAAAATTGATATTTTTAACCATCAGAGATACTGCCAGCTATCAATAGATGATACTCCCAACCATGTATGGAAAACATGGCTGCGATGACATGTCCCTTTCTTTAGAGACTTACTTTTTATTTTGACATTGCTTGAGAACAATGGAAGTGCATTTTTGAAGCAACCACCGTTCCTCCGCTGTTTATCAGCAATCGATCATCAAATTGACTCAAACAAGGTCTCAAAATCTAAGTATTAAAGCCGGCCCTATGAAACTGCATAAAACAGAGGTGATTGGATGTACAGGTCCTTTGCAGCAGCTATACAGAGGGTGCACAATAGGTTTGGCGGGATGGCGGGATCGGCCGTTTATGACGGGCGGGATACGGGATACATGATTCCTGGTAAGCGGGATACGGGATAGCCAAGTGGAAGCGGGATCGGGATTTGAAAATATAGCCTTACGGGATACGGGATTCAGCATTTTGTTGGGCGGGATGCGGGATTAAAAAGAAATCAAATCGTATGCTGCTGCTGACTTTATTTGGTCTTCGCGACGCCTGCAAGCCTGCAAATAAAGCATCATAGCCGCCAGCCTCGTTTTACAGTTCTGCAGGCACGAGGCTCAAAGCGTGAGGCGCGAAAATCATTGCATGCCTCATCATCTCTTTGTCAACAAGCAAGAAGATGGAAGCGGAAGAAGTCCATACTGTTTGTGACATAATTAATTGCGTCTCGATATTCTACGAGAAGGGTAAAAGTGGTGGCAGCTTTCTTCGGAAAGAAAGATTTAGGGCTGAAGTTCCTAGGAACAGGAAGACCTTGAAGGAATTTCGTGATATAGTAAGGTACGTACGTGTTACACAGTTGAGCATATAATAGAGGTTGATGGCCAACCTATTATAATAGGCCTAGCCTTACCACTTTCTTCAGTTTCAATTATTTATCAAATCAATCAATCTTAAATACAATTCTACAATCATAACCATACAACTACAAATTTACAAGATAACATACAAAACTAAAGAAATTACACCCTACAAAGAACTTAACATAATTACATTACAATACAATTGCTCTATGATATGAATAAAAAAGAGAAAACAACAATACCCAGATTGGAAAGTTTGCAGAATGCGTGGGGGATCTCTCCTTCATCCAAATTGCTTGCGCGGCTGGATTTGTTTCACTAAACAATGACGTTTTCTTTTGTTGTTGCATGAAAATTGTGCAACCATCATGGCTGAAAAGTTGTGCGCAGCAGAGAGATCACAGCCACGCAAGGCCAACTTTCCAATCTGGAGCAGCACTAAAGAGAAGACACTATACAACAATAAAGAACTGAAGGTTAACGAATCAAGAGAGAGCCCCCCCCCCATAAAAACAAAGAAACTAAAATCTTTATAAAAACAATAACCAGAGCCAGATGTGCATTAGAAATGATGGTTGGTGTACGAAGAAACTAAAGTTGGTGTAAGAAGTAAAATCCTAACTTATAATACACATTTTTTTTATAAGAAACTAGGATCAGGCCATAGTACTAAAAGTTTCTTAATCTAACAAGGAATTTGTCCGGCACTTGCAATAAGCTTGAAAGACAAAAGGGGAGAAGATGGGCATGTTGTGTATTTTCCCAATTTGACATAAGCTGGATGAAAGCGAAACAGTAAGCTCAGATTCAAACATTTGGTGCTTATATATGATCAGATGATAGGGCTTTGCCTTTGTCCAGGAACCCCAAATGTTGGTAATGTTGATAGTCTAGAAAAAGGGACAATCTGTAGACCTGCGGACATGTTGGTCATATCATAAAGTATAACTTCCAAGTTTCATTTATGACAGAGAAAATTAGGCCATGTTTGTCTTCTTAGTACTGTTTTTGGACTTTACGTGAAGGCAACACAACACTATTTGTACACAAAGGGTCTAAGCAATGTTGGTTAATCTGCATTGAAATATTCAGCAATATTTCCATCACTGATTGTGTAAATTACTCTGATTGAATCAATAACAACAATAAGCATAACAATCATCGAAATCCGTTTAATTTTGCCCAGCTGAACGGAACGAAATTGCTTCGTATTCACCCTAGCGAATAGCCAAATGTTTGTTTTGATTCCATGCATGCCCGCAAAGGCTCTATCTTGCACAGGCCCCTTTAAGAGGGCTAGGATATCCAGGGATCCAGCAGCCAAAACATTATTTCTTAGTTAGTCCAGGCAGCTGGCCGGCACTGCTTTTCTAAATTCCTAAAGGAATGAACCAATTTGATTATTAGTTGTAATAATGTGTCAACCTTGAGTCAATACTCTTTTTGCAGACCTTGTTTGTTTGTGTCTGCCCCTTGGAAACCCTTTTTGTGTTTCTTCTCTGGCACTTTAGGTTCTAAGCCATCTCCTCTTGCATAATTAGCCATTTTCCCGAGTTCTGAATTTTTACTTAAGATGGCAACTTGTCATTTTAAAATACTTAAAAAGTATCTAACACCTTTTGGTAAAATCAAAGAAACCAAATTGCTAGCCTATAACATGCATTTGCAAGATAAGTAATTATGCTTAATTTTCTCATTACAAAGCAACTTTGGAGGTGTTCATGACGTGGCAAAAAAAATTGGTCTTGGTGAATGTCTAGACATTAAGCTTGCAAGACTCCAAAAATCAGACAGAGGGCCTACTTGCTATGCAATTAACACTGATTCCCAGCTGCAACTTGAATTGCCAAGCATCCAAAATGGTGATGACACACTTCAATGTAAGTATATATTCATGTTGGCTTAATTTGTTTAAGTTGGTACACAGAACACAGATTTGTTTAAGTTGGTACTTTTTTGAAGCTATTCAGAGAGGATCCCTGTTTTGACTCAGTTGAGTGGCTATGGTGCTGAAATACTTTAAAGATAGATGCCAGAATGTTGTAGCCAGCTCAGTTGAAGGAGAAAAGTCAGGTTGCTCACACACAATGCATTTGCAATATACTGTATATAAACTGGGTTAATTTTTGATGCTAAGTTTTTTATTTATTTGCAGTGACCATTTATCCTGTTGAAATTGCCTTTGCAAAGTCTTGCCCAAGAATTGTTGTAAGTGTGGCTGGATCTAGCAAACCAATCTTAAAAGAGTTGCCAAAGAAAAATGAAGAAATTGTTCTCACAGAAAGCGGGAGAACAGAGTTGGAAGCAGGTAACTGAAATAAAAAGTATTATCATGTCGCATTGCAGCTCTGCAGATGACTACTAGGACTAATGATAAATTCAGTTTGTGGTATACTCAATTATTCTTTTGACATTTACAAGTTTGCATTTTTTGAAGATTTGGATTTTTACAGGAAACTCCAAAGAAACTGTTGCAAAATGGCTTGGTGCAAAATTCAAACTCTTTACAAACAACTCCTAAACTCTTCAATCTGAAATGTACTTACAGTAAAATAAAATTGCAACAAACTATATACAAATCTGTTGCAAATTAGATGCAAACTAAAACAAACTCTAAGTTTATGGTTAATGTATAGAATCACAGCAATATGCATTTCTTGTAAGATGATCCTTTAACTTCTTGTTTTGTAGAACTGATCAATCTTGGTCAAAGCAAACTTGCTAAAGGATCAGCAGTGACTGTGCAAGCAAAAAAGAGAACTGGTTCATGGCCATGGAAAATTGTTTGTGGATTGTGTAATACAGAGCTACAATTGAGAGCAGATGCCTCTACCAAGGGAAGACTGACATATTTCAAAAAACGTATGCAACATTTTTATGTCATATTTTCATTTGCATGATAAAAATGAGCAGATTTTGTGCTGAGTCAGTGGTTGGTCCTTTTGGTGTACTCATAAAATTTCTCTCAATGAAGCTGAGAGGTGTAGAGGCACTTCTGCTGTTTACTCTGTTTTTATAGTAGCAAAGGTGTGATCCTCTGAATTAGGATACATAAAAATCATTTACACAATGGTTACCTTTCTTGCATTTTACCCCACATCATGTTTTGGCACTATCTTCCAATGCAAATGATCAGTAAGAATTATTTCTCTGTGTTGTCTAAGTCATCTTCTTTATCTTACCTTAAACACTGTAAGATTACCTGTAAATAGGAACAAAACCAGACTCTAGCCAACACTTATTCTTTCTTTCAAGAGAGGCTGTTCAAAGAGTATGAACATTTTGTCTGTAAGTAGTAAGGATAGCTGAAACAATTTGCGAAGTTGCCTTTATGACTCCTTACATTTTGAATTTTGTAGATCATTTTGATGACTGTCAGAGGAGAGGCAACAAGCGGAGGTCTTCTTCACAGTCTACGATTACAGAAACGTTTGCAAAGAATGCTGAGAAAGCAAAGAAACAAAAGCCACATGACCCTGCATATGACTCAGACATTGAGATTTCAGACAATGACTGTGACTTTGAAACTTTGTAAGTAATACCCTATTCACTCTGCAAGTTAAACCAGTTTAAACTAAACCAGGTTACCGAATTGAGCCTGGGCAATGCAAAAAAGCTAATGCATTTGATTGGTTGAAATTCAACCTGGTTTGGGTAAAGCTGGTTTAACTGTGTCAGTATGAAAGCGGTATAATGCAGCAAAGAGCTCTTATACTTCTGTGAATTTGGCATTTATTACTTATTTTCTTGTTTTGTAGTTTACATATTTTTATGCTGCAAAGGATTTGTCGCTTGAATGAGCAAGTCACGAGTTTATTTGTTTTCTTGATTAAACTGTTTTTCCTTGTACGTTAATTTTTTGAGAGTACACATTGATCATCCCTTCTTTATCAACACCAAACAATGAAGAGTATCCAGATCTTTCAGAGTTCCCAGATTAATTCATGATAAATTGAAAATCAAATGAAATGTATTACATGCTGGGTATATATATATGTTAAAACGTTGACTTGCAAGGTGAGGTCAAACAATTGTCCCAAGAAAGTTTGAACTATTGCCTCTTTTCTTGCATCTTGCAGCTCCAATATCGATTGTATCTCTGACTACCAGTCATCACTGACCGATGAATGTGATGACCCAACCAGTGAGGAGGACGTTGTTGATGATGACTGTTTTCAAGAGATGGAAGAAGATTCAAATGATATATCGCAAATAACTGATAGCGATTGGAGATTAGTTGCAGTCGGTGTGGAAAATGCTGATCTTCTGTGTGTCAGATTAAACGAACTTATTCGGAGGGGTAAAGTCAAAAAGGAAATGATTTTCTATAAGTATCTCAACGATGTTGTTGAATTCATGTACGATCCAAAGCATCAGTATGACAGGGAAGTTGTTGAATTTTTTAACACGATTTCTTACCTTGGTGGACGTCGCACTGTGAACATGATTCGAGGTCCGATGTTTAGAGGAATGGGTCATGGATCAGGACACAATACGTCTTACTGCAGAATGAATTTGGGTGGGCCTTCCTTAGAAACTTGTAGGAAGAGTCAAGCTGCATAGACAAATGATTCAGGTGTTCACCGCAATCTTGTTTCTAGTTTTCAGAAGCTGGCATTATCGAATAATTCTGAATGCAGTTTTCTCATCGATAACGAAAAACTCCGTGTTGTACCATGCGCATTAGCCAATGATGGGACCGCCCTAAAGCCGGCACTGCAGTTTGACACAAGAACTAAGAAGAATGTCGGACTTGACTGTGAAGTTGACGTTTCATTTGTCAAAGAGAACAAAGAGCCCTCACCAGAATTTCTGAGCAACCACATTATTACAGAAGTACTTGTTTCCTCTATAACATCTCTTGATAATTGTAGCAGTCTACCTTGTGCCGTGGACTACGTTCCAAAGAAGGGTAAAACAGGCAATGACATGAAGTCTTTCTTTGAGCATCACTGCAGCCTAATCCAAACCTGCCAGTATTGTCAATCATTATCAAGTTTGAGTGATAATATTGTGAGAGAAGAATGTCAAACAAGGTGTGACAGTATTTGTACAAAATGCATTGATGAAGGTAATGTCTGCTGTGACTGTAAAAGAGAAGGTCAGGTCAACATATTACCAAACCTCAGAGCATGCAGGCCATGTCTGGAAGCTGGTATTAAGTGCTGCAAAATTGCAGTTCTTGTTTTAACGGTAGATTGTGAGGAAGGAAACAAGCAGGCAATGATTTCCATGAATAACATTGAAAATCCACATCTGCAGTTGTTGGCCACTCTACCAGATAGCGTACACGTAGGGAAAAGTCTTAAAGCTAGCTTTGCCAATTGGTATTTAAAACTTGGGAATGAACGAGGAAACTTAGCAATCCTCGGAATGCTGCGCAACAGAGCAAGCCAAGAGGTTAAGAAAAACATGAAGAAGTTCTTGCCAAGTAATGATCATGTGAGGAACAAAGACCGTCAAGATCCCAAAGCTGTAATCAAGCTCACTGAAAGAAATTTGACTGAGTATCTTTCCACTCTTGGCTTCGTTGGGCACACGATAATTCCTGAAACTGATCGCTTTACCGAAAGCAATAAAGTAGGCATGTATCCTTGTCCAATCAGCATTGCAACTGGGCAGTTTGGTTATTTGCTATTTCTTACTCAGAATAGCCAATCCAAGAGATCAAGTCTATACATTGCTCAGCTGCATAATCCAGTTCAAAAGATAACCATGCTTCTTAAGGACATAGAGGCAACCAAGGTTCATTGCCAAGAGAACGTTGTATTCTTAGTGAGCATGAGAGGACCAATTGTTATCTACGAGCTTGAAAATGGAGCAGTAACTTTGAATCTTGCTAAAGTTAGAAAAAAGGAGGAAATTGCTGAGCTCATGAAAGAGCACAACTTGTCAAGTCATGGCACAGTTAAGGACATGAAGGAACGTCTCAGAGATCATATCAAAAGCTTGGAAGATGAATATAACCGTAAAGGATACGTTCGAGATCACATCAACTTTTGGGAACACGAAAACCAACCGGAATTCGAAGCAATACATGTTATCGATAGTGGTATCATGTATGGGGCTAGTGCTAGTGATAAGTGCTTATTTACAATCAAGATGTCAAAAGATTGCTATGGTCTTCGTGGGGCTGCTGAGCATTTGATCTCATACGGTATTCAGTGGGGCTCAGTAACATCGATGGCAGTTCATAAAGAAAGCTTATATGTGGCCCATCTTCAGGGCATAGTGGCGATATCTCTCACTTCTGGCGAAGGTTGCCTTGTGGTTCCTCGGGGTCAATATTACCATTCCCCAAGTCCATCGGTTCAGTCCTACAAGAGTGGTATCCTGTATGTCGACCCTAAATCTCACGTCGTTCGATTTTGGGATAGAGACAGGAAAGAGAATGAGATTTTTGCAGGTTCCACAAGTGAAGGTAACAAAGACGGGTTGTCGAAAGAATGCCAGTTCCATCAGCCAACTGGTCTTTCCATTGAGTTCGACAACGTTGTCTACGTTTGCGACTCACAAACAAGTTGCATAAAAGTATTCACGAGTCTTGCAAAGACCGCAGAGTTTTTGGATGCATTAGGGAAGATCTATAAGGCATTTTCCGTTCACGAGAAACGCCAGAAGTACATCAAATGCAGTTTGCAGGATGCAATTTTGCTGTTGAATGAATGCCTACAATATCTTCGACAAAATGAGCTATTGATCAGAGAAGAAATGAAACTGAACACAAATGTATTAAATGGCCCTCAAGGGAACGTGGCATCAAAAACGATTGATTCAGTTGCAATGCTAAAGGATGGCCTCATAAAGCTAGAGCGTACATTGGAGCAGTTTGATTATGATGCAGTCAACTTGCTCAGCTGCATGACCATGGATGTCGAAAACATGCACTCGATTGTGCACCACAAGTCTGCAATCTGCACTGCACTGGAATATGCCCGAAATTTTGGAAACGCCGTAAAAGAGGGACTAAAAAGAACAGCCTCTTGGGCTGCTTATTATTACACCAATTCTAGGTCATGGTATCCTCTACCAGACCGTGCAATGACATTGTCTGACATAGATCTTGCCATTCCTAGTCAACCAGCATCTTTGAGCAAAGAAGATACATGTTTAATGAAGGAGTGGGCACATGCTTACGGTGCTTGTGTGCGTCAGCGCACGGTAAGACAAGAAACTACAATGGCAAAGGCTGGAACTTTACCTAGCTACTTGTATCAACGGCAGATTCTACCAGAGCAGAGAGTAGCATTCTTAGATGGGGTATTCGAAGATGGGGCACTGTCAGAGTATGATTCAAGCAGCGAGGAAGAGATAAACGAGGAAGATGAGGTAAATGATGATATAGATGACATTGGCGTTGAAGCAAATTTCTTGATTGGAACGAAATCAAGGTTTGGTCGGACGATTCGGTACAATAACAGATTCATTTCATAAAACAAAGCAGGTAAGAAATATTCCATTGCTTAATCATTTTGTTTTTCTTTCACATACACAGCAGCAACATAAACAACCTGTTTAGTGATTTATCGATAGAACTCTAAACAGCGAATAAACGCTTTCTCAGTCATGAAATCATCGGACAAGATAAGAAAGGCTGGTGCCCTGATTCTAAATTATCCAATCAGATAACGCACTTAAACTTTTGTTTGAAGGCTAAATTTCAGCATTTAAATTTGATTTGTTCTCTGGTTGGCTCATTTTGAAGTAGTGCACTTTCTTCAATCTTGTTTATTAGCTGTTGCTTCCACTTACAATCAGTGGCCAAATCTAACACCATAAAGTTAAATTTTGATTCAACTGGAGATATGCATCCCAAAATAGGCAATTATAGAATAGTTGAAAATATCAGAAATTATCACGCTGTCGATGATTCATACCCTTCAAGAAAACGTACGGTCATGCGTGATAAGCATTGCGTTTTCCTTTGCCTTTTGCCGTCTTTTTCCATAAGATCCGTCAAGATTTCTGTCACGCGAGCAGTCTACCAACGTTGAATATGGGCTCCTGTAGGTCATGCCCTGTTCCATACTTTTGTCTGGGCGGGATCGGGATTTGCAAAAATGCAGCGGCGGGATACGGGATATGCGAGAAAACAGGGGCGGGATGGCGGGATGAGGGTACCCTATTGTGCACCCTCTATACAACAAGGCAACACTTTTTGGGACACCCTCTAGAGAACACAAATGCAGCTGCCACTGACATGAACTATGACTTAGAATTGAAGAGTGAAATATTCTATGATTAGATGATGTAGCTAATTTACTCTATATCCACAAAGACAAGCTGTCGAATTGATATCTTTGAGGAAAAATCAAAATTCATCATCCAGTAATTCGTTTTGATAACATACCATCAAGGATGTAGGAAACGAGGAGGGCACTTGGGGCACGTGCCCCAATATTGTGTAATAAACAAAGAAGTTCCCTTTTTACTCTTGGAAATGCCCCCTATTTCTTGTGGTAAAAAGTACCCTGGAAGTGTTGTGCCCTCAAAGTATTGTGCCTCCTATGTTTGAGATGCTTCGTACCTCCCTGCATACAAGTAACACAAGCTACAAAAACTTAAGAGTTGTCCTAGACTTAGATTTGCTCAAAGTCTGTTTCGTCAATTAAAAAAAAAATGGAAGAGGAAATATTTG
Source organism: Aurelia sp. 4 Dawson et al 2005 (assembly GCA_964019985.1). Taxonomy (NCBI): domain Eukaryota; kingdom Metazoa; phylum Cnidaria; class Scyphozoa; order Semaeostomeae; family Ulmaridae; genus Aurelia; species Aurelia sp. 4 Dawson et al 2005. Next base: position 2,642,534 of record OZ026511.1, on the reverse strand, counting down.
GGACCAATCACAATCACAACATGAACCAATCACAACACAACTTACAAATTTCGCCCTTTTGCACTAAAGTCTCATTTCGTTTGAAAATCTCTAGCGGTATAAGTTTCCTAAAAAGTGCAATACATTAGATTTTATTAACTACTAACAACTAACCGCTAACAAATTGTGCGTAATACTCATTATTGGGTTTTGTACATTATCATATAGATAGATAGATAGATTGGGAAAAGCCAAATAGAGAAATATTAGGAGAGGGAAAAGGAGGGGAAAGCCAAATCAGCCAATGGGTTCTAAATAAACACCTACTTCGCACGTTTTGTGCAAAGTAGCAGGATTATTGGGCCAGTAGTTTATAAAACAAAAGAAGGAAAGGAAAATACCCAAACCCTACATTTTCACACTGTGATCTCAAATGGTTGCATATTCAAGCGAAGTCATACGGTGAGAGCTGACAACGTTGAGTTGGGATTATCGAATCTTATTCTAGAGGCTCCCATTCTTTAATGTTTCAATAGAATAATAAGCAATTGTTCAATCAGGATATGGGAACAGCTTTTATACAGACTAATGTAAGGTAAATTTGCATGCTTTATTAATGGACTGGGCACAGTTGAGTTAGTAACGTCATCCATTTCTTTCAAAACTAAACAAAAAATGGTTTTTAATGTATTACATGATAATAAGCTCGCAACTAATATGGCAGGGAATTAGTTCCTTGATGCAAATTTACCTGAGTACTATCCTGAATTACGCCTCGTGAGCAATTTTTGAATGATGCACGGGTTTTCCCAAAGGACTGCACCCTATTTCTATGGCTACTGCAGAGGACTTGTCTTTCGGATTTTCCTTTTTGTGTTTCGAGTTCGAGAAGCATAGGATAAATTCAATTCAGAATTTTGAGATCTTTTTAGCCAAGCAGACGGATGGTTCCTGCTTCATTGCACACAAAGGTAAAAATAACTCCTTTAATTTGTTTCTCCTTCAAAGATCTCAAGAAAACGTAAAATGTGAAAGAAACAGCTGTTGCACTGCATTGCATTTGGATTTTCTTCAAATTTGAAAATTGCTCAATGTTATTTCTTCTTAATGAACAACCCAGTAACCTTTTTTATTAGAGAATTAGAAAACATTCCTACACATTAGTCCGGCCTTTTCTTGCAGTATTTACTCGATTTTCACAGCAAAAAAATACCAAAATTTCCCCATCGTTCTTGGATGGAAATTTAAGGGAAATGGATAAGTTTCTGTGGGAAATTTAAGGGAAACGGAAATTTTCATTTCCCCTTTGGGAAATTACGGGAAATGAGTCCGTTTCCCCAAAATTTCCCCAACAAAAATGTGGGGAAATTGCATCATTTCTTGCAGTGTTTGGCTCTTTTAGAGAACAAAGCCTGTTTTTACAGACATAACTATTTTACTTAACTATTCTTTATTTAACTATTCTGTGTTCCTTAAACTAGCAAGCACCATTTCGACTGGCTTATGCACTATGCCAACAAATAAGACAAAGTTGCAAACACCAAGTTGATGTCTGTACCATGCAGCTAAGTCAAAGAGTGGAACAATAGAGATTAAAGCTTCTCCTCAGCACCAACACAAGACGGGCACAGTTGTTTTAAGATGTCATGAAAGCTTTGAAAATTTATAGTACTTGCATTGCTCCTAAAAGCTTCATATTTCATTCCCTCCATTTAGAATTAGTCGTTAGCTTACTGGAATTGAATAAAACTTAGCACAGTTAAATAACTGCCTTTTTGCTATTTTTAACCATCATTGGGGGTTGCTACCATACCTTGTTACATCAAAGTGATGTCATAAACTGAAAGTTTGAAAAATAAGGTTTACAAAGCAAATTTGCATTTTAAGCGACGATCCTCGTCGATTTGTGGAGCTTTAACCTCTGTTTGGTCCCTAGGGGAGGGGGGGGGGACCCAGTACATGCGGATATGAGGAGGTCAGTCTGAGATATCTTCATGCAGCCCAAAAATATAAGTTTAGCTTCACTGGAAACCAAAGTTATCCGTTCATTTTATACTCTGGAAACTGTAAACCAATATGAATTATCCCAAAACGATGCAAACTGAGGTCAGGGTTCCCTTCCAAAAAAACAAGAAATTATTTTGACTAAATTTTAGGCCAAAAATATCATGGCGATGATTTCAGTTTTATTTTGACCCATGGGGATCACTTTTGGCAATGTTCTTACCCAAAAAATATCAGATTTACCTTCCCATATGTGTATGTCCTGAGTGCCCTTTCCCTGGAGTCTGGTGTAACGTTTGCTTTGTTTGGAAGGGCAGGTGATAAAATAATGTATGATGTAAAACAGTCTAAATGATATGAAATAAATACTATACTGATAAAAGTAAAGTTTTTGATAGAGCAGACGATAAGATGACACAAAAAATAAAATTGACAATGAGAAATATAAATGATGAAAATGATAGAAAAACAAGGAAGGGCAATGGCAACCCCTTCCCCCCTCCCCACCAGCCCCAGCCAATCTTCACGGTGCTGTGAAACGTTACTTTGTGACTGGTGCCAGTGTCAGCGCGTTGTTGTTTATTAAGAAATGATAGCGAGTATATAGTTATCTAGGTCTTAATTAAAATTAGACGCGAAACCTAATTTCATCAAAAGGAACGTTTTCAAATAGTTATTTTCTTTGAAGGGATTGAAGAAGCTAATTTTGATGAAGCCACAAGCAGTGTGGTGGCTTTACATTGGCTGGGGGGCACAACCAGTTCTGGCGCCCCCTAGAAAACTGTGACTGTTCTTTATTGTACAATGTGCCATGGCTATTCAAAGGTGGTTCATTCTAGACTATTCTTTGAAACTGAATAACTATGCTTCTTTTATAATCCGGTTGGAATGGTAGTGAAAAAGTCTGGGATGGGCCTAAATCTTTTTGCGGGTAGAGCGAGCGAAAATTTTTGAGACCATGCTCATCATATTGTTGGAAAATGCTTCCTGTGAAGAATTTATCATGTTACTGTGAAAAAGGAATATCAAATTGAGAGGCTTCTAGGGGAAAATTTTGCAAATAGAATATCAAAATCTTGAAGACTATGAAGTAAACTGATAAAACTTAAGGATTCCGTTTCGTTCTCTTTTGGATAGTTAGCGACAGGAGACACTCACCTTTATGTCCAAACTCTTGCTATTCATCCTATGCAACTGTACGTAAGTCATCTGGACCCACTTTTCTGTCTAATCTAGCGTTTCTAAATCCCGCCAAGAAAATGGGACTCTCAAGTAAATTTTCAGGATGAATAACGCGATATACACACTAACGCTCAAATAAGTAGAAATGGTATCAAAGTCCTACACTCCCATTCTTGATACTGAAACCCATTGCATCTTCCATTCAATGACCCAACATGCAACGGGCTTGCTTATGTTGATTTTAGAAGGAAATCAATCGCAAGATCTTTGTGATGATATTTTTCTGGCTTGGCTTAAAGCTTAGTTCACATTGGAACTAAACGCCTTAGATAGGATAAAAAGGGCATATGTGCATGCCAACGTGATTTAGTGTGAAGCGAGCTTCCTGGCATTTGGCGCCCCCTCAAAACGCTGGGTGCCTTCAGCGCCCCCATTTTCTCACGTCGCTGGGGGGGGGGAACAAGCCTTCCAGGCCCCCACGCCACTGGCCACAAGTACTGTTGCAAATATGTCAAAGGTAAAAGGAAAATTAAGATCGTTAATCTCTAATGCAATAATGGAGCTAAAAATAGCAGCAAATATGATGTCATAATCATAGAATTCTGTCATTGCCAAATTCGATAGTCCTTATACCAAATTGAAACTCTTTGTTAACTAAATAATTGTATGTAAGACCCTTAAAATTTCATGTGAATCTTATGCTTTGACTCGCCTACCGCATATTTTGTGAGCTTGTCTGCTACCAAATTCTGGAACTTCACATGAACCTCGAATCGTATTGTTCCAAGATGCGTTGGTCAGATTTCTTGATAGATCACTGAGCAAAAGTTACTGAAGTTTCCAGGTAACAACTGTTTTCAATTTTTAATGCTCATTCATTTAGCAGCTGAATCGTCCCCCTTACAGTCAACTAACAGTTCCTCTAACAAATCTTCTAGTAGCCAGGAATGTCTCCCTCGGGTAGACTGCAATCTCGCAGACTAGAATGTGTTCCCCTTCTTAGAAGGGGAGACAGGAATTTCTGGTAGAAGCGAATGTCTTCCTCTGGTAGAGTAGCATGTCTTCCTCTGGTAGACGGGGATGTCTTCCTCTGGTAGACTAGAGTGTCTACCTCTGGTAGACTGGCACGTCTTCCTCTGGTAGACTGGACCGTCTTCCTCTAATAGACTGGAACGTCTTCCTCTGGTAGACTGGAATTTTACTGGTAGACTTGACCATCTTCCTCTGGCAAACTGGAATGTTTTCGTCGGCTAGACTTAAAAGTCTTCATCTGGTATAGACCGTTTGCTGTCAGAGCTGTGATGTGTTTATTTTAAGTTTCATTAAGCATCCGTTAGAACTGAAATTTTTCTCCATGACTTACCATTTTCACATATGCTGAACACGAATCTGACGAGTTCCCGGTCCTCTGGGGCGCAGTTTCTTGCGTGACCGCCATATTAAAATCCAACGATGTGCACTGAAACGAGGCTCAAACATGATGGCACCAATCGTTTCCATGGTACCAGTGACGTTTAGACCCATTATAAGGTGGTTTTTAACCAAAATTTGACAAGAGTCTACGTAATTTTACCTTGCAAATCTATTTGATGAGGGGCACATATGCTTTTCAATGAATATTAGCGAGTATCCCCTTGACTATCACATTAACAATCGAAAAATAAATAAGTCTTATAGAAATTAACTTGACACATAACCCTAACCTATGTGAGGTGGGGGGGGGGACTAAACTCGTGCTATTTGTTTGATTTTTAATTTAGCTGAGTTATCTTTCTAGATTCCTGAAATTTGTGTTATTAGTTTTGACAAATTTGATAATTTTTTGAAGAAGTGAATTAGACTGAATCATTAATCCCTGCAGGGTATGTACATATTTCAAGGAGTTCCTCCCGTTGAAATACTCCTTACCAAATGCTTTATTATGTTATAACCAAATGTGACAAATGACATAAAAAACTATGAACAATAACAGTGTCAGTTCCATTCATCTTCACTATCATCACTGCAAGAGGAAGAGCCCTCGGAATCGTAGTTGTCAGTGTCTTCAGCTTCATCTGTATTGCGTACAGCATTTTTGCATCCATTGCATTTGCAGAGGTCTGTTCCTCGTCACATTTTCCTCTTTTGAAAAGTTGGTAGCGGACATCATTGACTTCATCGCAATCTTCAAACCCGTACAAATGACACACAAATCTGCATAGCCTGGTTTGAAGTTCAGCAGGTGGTGTTATCGTCGCTCCCATGTCTCCAAACGTAGCTGCATATTCCTCGGACTTGTTAGCTATTTTCCATACTGTTACTTTCCCTCTTCCATGGAAGGCACTGACAGAATCATACCCTAAGAAATTCAAAATTTAAAAGTTGGTATATATTCATATGCCGTTATATCTATTTTGCTTCTTTCAACCTTTCTGCGTCACTAATTAAGCGCTGCAGGAGCGCTTAATTAAGGAACAGATATGAAGGAGACAAAGAAGAGCACAACGCTACAAAATTTTCCCCTGAAAGTTGGTTTGCTTTTGTCAATAATACTTTAGTAGTTTGACAGACAACTCCGCTAAAGATGGCAGCAAGGCACTTTTCTCAAAGATAGATTGCGCTACAATTATAAATATTTAAAAAATCTGTTATGATTTGATTAAAGAATGGGATGCATCTTGAAAAAGTTCTTAGCCACCATCGTCTGCGTAGTTGTGTATCAGTAATATGCAAGTACCTGTAAATGCATGTAGGCCTATTAATGACGAACACCATTGGTTTCCAATACTTTGTCTCACTATCTCAAGGGATATGATTCTCTTCAGATTGCTGACTCCCGTTTCAAAAAAAAACAGATTTGCTTGAATGTTCAGGCTGGTGTTGACAGCAATCATAAACACATCTGTATCAGGACTTTTGATGATGACATTGGCATATGTATTTGAGGCATGTTTCGCATGAACAATCATACGAGCGTCTGCTTCTTCGTGGTCGCAGCGCAGCTCTTCTACTTCTGTGCACACTATTCCCTCATTTGAAGCCGTGAGGTGATGACATTGACTTTCATGTGCTAGAAATACCTCAACATTTCGTAATAGTCGAGGGTTTAATCTTTGCCAGGCATAGAAGATGAACTTCATGAGCTCCTCTTTGTTTTCTCCAGCAGATAAGAACTTCTTCCACTGCCGTGGAACGCGCTGCTTTTCACTGTAAATTCGAACAATTTGACTCCCACTACAAGCACGTCTTTCCCTCTCCAAATTTTCGATGCTTTGAGCTGGATACCTGTCACAAACAAAGTCCACCCTTCTTGCATTTGAAGAAACTGCAACGTTAATGATCTTCGTCAATAGCTTCTCAGCAAGCTCATTGAATGTTTTCGAAGTGTTTTGTAACATCTGTAACATTGCCATGCCGTCAATTATGTATGCTTTCTCGCCAACTATGTTTGATTCATGACAATCAGGCACTTCTGCTTCAATTTGGGTCAGGAACTTGGACTTTGTTGTCTTCATAAGGTCTCCTTCATTCGTTGCCAGTGAGCGTGGATATGGTCTCAGTGAATAACATAATACTTCCTGCATATCTAAATTGCGACTTTTTGCAATGAGAAGCATCCTAGCAAACAACATCTTGGAGTTTTTCAGTGCAACCATCTCACCTTTCTTGTTTTTGCTCTTGATCGTCTTGGCAACTGAGGTGAACGTCTGTAAATTGGTCTTCTTTATTGGAGTGTAAATATCTGGTCTTTCACTCATGATTTGTTGCGTCATGAAAGTCACTGCAGCATTTTCACCTCTTTGGTACATGTCCTTCATATCGGATTTGATGCTGGAGTTTGCAACTACTCCACTAGACAAGTGCAACAAGCTGTCATCACTATGCTCAAAAGGGTTCATCATCGTCTCAACAGTCTCAACGATGTCAATCACAGCCTTTTCATCTGCTGCTGCTCGAGTTTTGTCCAGGTCTTTCTTCTTCCTGTGGAATAAAGATTAATGTGAGAATTTTGGAGAGGGTAAATCTTTGCTTTTTGCTAGGAATCCTCTGTCAGTAAAACGTTGCACTCTGTGGCAATCGCAAATCCTTGGACAGTCCAAAAAATCCTATGATATGATGCTAACTGTTGTGCCTTTGACGGATGATTGTTTTGTTATATTAGGGACCATATATTTGCAACGTTCACACGAAAAGGGAGAGGGCTGAACGGCTAATTGCATTCAAATACTGGAATTTATTGGCTTCTTTGCAGACAGCACAGAGGAGGTTCTAAAAATTGGCAATTTTACGGACGTCAGAATGTATGGCCCCTAGTTAGGTGTATGGAAGGTACCTTTTAGAGCCAGTTGCATTTGCCATTACTTCGCATTGTCTTGTAATTGCACTTCTTTCTGCTTGGCCAGTTATCCAGCGATGCATCGCACCTCTGTTCAATGTCATTCCCACCAATCCACCTTTCATTTTCGAGTCTCTGTTAAGCGTTTGCTCAATTGTCATATCGCATGCAATACTTGAAAATCCATACCTGTTCTGCCTTTGGACGGTCCAGTTCTGCTCAATGTTGGCAGCCACATCTGCGGAGAAACAAGGAAATTGTCACTTGGGAAACGCAAACTGTATTGTCACATAGCATGAGTCAGAAGAAAATGGCTAGTTCATGTTCTCTAGTAACGATATTTCATTACAGATTTTTGCACAAAGGCACCACTGCTGTGGCCTACCAACAGCAAGTACAGGAGATTCGTTTTGAATGTATCAAGAAATCTTATTTCATATATATATATTCCATATTTAATTTTTTAAGGAGGGTTGCCCTTCAACGAGTTGATATTCAAGAGGCCCTCTGATAAAAACATTAAGGAAAAAGCTAATAATTAAATCAAACTATGAAACCTTATTCAAAACTTACGTACAGCTGTGTTGAAAATTTACAATGAAAACAAAAGTGAAAAAATTTCTGTTTCTAAATAGTTTTCTTGAGTTGATACAGAGAGGTTGCCTGCTTTGACCAGATGAAAACTCAAAAGTAATATAAGAACGGCAAGCTTTGAAGTCGAACAAAGAACAATCTCGTTTCTAAACTGGTAGTAGTCTTTCACGATTTTCCTGTTACAAATATGAACATGCACCGCAATGCTCTGCTGTCATTAGATTCAATAGAATTCACTGTCCGTTTAAATAGATCTATAAAATGTGTAGCCAATAGGAAATCAAACAGACATGTTTACATCTATGAGTTGTACTGTTATTGCAAAAGAGGAGATTGATACAGAGGAAGATACTTACACGGATGAGTTTTGTCAAGCAGAGTCATTTCCAGCCAGTAGCAGGGGGCATACCGAGCATAATTCACTCGATCAGTGGCGAAGAACCAAGGAATCATCGATCTGAGAGCACTTAGATGCAATCTCCAATCAGACGTTCTCGTAGCCCTTATGAAGAGTAAAAGCAATAGTACCATATCTATGTAATTTGACCAGAAAGCAAATTTTGGGCTCTGCTGGTGTCTACCATCGACAAACTTCTGGAACTCCTCTTGAAACTTGTTAAACACCTCACTTCCACATACTTCCAAGAAATTGTTGCTGTCGACACTGTCAAGGAGTGCTACACCGACTGAATTGAAATCACATCTTCGTTCATCATTCTCAGGCAATGATTTCAGAAAGGCTTTTACTCGCAACCGTTGCATCGCTTCATATATGAGTTTGTGAGCTCTTATTGAACGGTTATAGTGCTTCCCAGATAATATGCCATTCACTGATCCAGCCGCAAGGATGTCTGATTCAATCATGATATCCTAAAAGACAACGATTGGAAACAGAAATGAAGAATGAAGGGATTTATTCAGGGAAGACAGTTGAAGGGCAAAGTACAGAAGGAGGCACTTTTTAAGATTGAAAACGATACTGCTGGATTTCGAAAGTTGGTATTTTTGACTCTCAAAAGGGCACCTAGAAGAGAACAAGGAACACGTTGTAAAAGTGGAGAAAGTGTTACCCTTTGCTCACTAAAATGTGTACACTGAAGTTTGTACTTACAGTCGATGCTTTGCATATTTTCAACAATGAAGAGGGTTAAGTTTTGCCTGTTACACAATGCTGTACTGGGTGGAAAAGATATAAGATGAGGGCTTTATGATACTAGACAAAACAATAAGATACGTGAACATACCTGTAGTCCTGCATCTTTATAGATTTTAGAAATAGCACTGCAGTACAACATAGTTGCATGAAAGTCTCCAAGTTGAATCACCAATCGTTCCTAATATTCGGGTACCTTCCATCGTATCATCTGAGCCTTTGCATAGATAGCTTCATCAAAGACTAGTGCAATCTCTTGCAAATCAAGGCGTTTGGAAATGGAAATGCTATGCTGAAGTAGTGCATTCACGGTTGCCAGATCTGTGACTGGTGCATCTATTACTGGCAAATACCCAATTTTAGTCACATTTCTCACGTCGCTGTTTATCATTGTGTTGATTCCTGTCCAACCTGGCAAGTAGCAACCACGCGTGGAGCCAGTCATTCTAGCCAGAACATAGGCGAAATCGATATTTTGTGCTCTATCCTGGACATGTGCATGGTTTTCCACTTCAAGAGAGACATTTGAACTGTTACCCTGCAATGACGGGCTTCCTTTTTCTCTGCAAGTATAAGGAGCAATATTCGTCTCTGGAGCCTTCACTGTACGAATAGTTTTACTGACTTGTGTCTTTTCCTTTAGAGTGGTATTTCCTTCTTGTATGATGATTCCATTTGCCACGTGCGTTGTTCCCTTTCCAGTGGGCATTTCCTCTCTAAAATCATTGTTATCCCAAACGATAGTTGCATAAGTCCCTTTGCTAATGTTTCTTGGGATTATGATATCGTGCTCCACACTGGTTGCAATGGATAGGGCTGAATCATGCTTGTAAACCGTTGAAGGAGAGACGCAGTGTCCCAGACCATGAATGATCTTGAGGAAACGGATAGATCCCGTGATCTGCCGAACAGCCATACCTAGTGCCAATGACTTCTGTGTTTGCCTCTTTCCTTTCGATTCTGCATATACAAGATCCTGAGCGAATGACAGCAATTTCGTTTGTTCATCATCAGTGATATCTACTCTCTTGCCGAGTGATGGCTCTTGTGAGTATCCAACAGCCCAAGCAAGGAAATTATATAGCATTGTGGGGATAGAATCCAATGCCGAACTCAAAGTTATATCATGAGAATCGGGAGGCCAAGTGGAACCAACCCCCTTGCAATCACCGAGAAGTTTCCTCACTTCTTACGCTGCAAAAAATAACTGCTGTAGAGAACTGCTGTAGTGTATGTTTCCTCTGGTAGACTCGAACGCTTTCCTCTAGCAGACTAGAATGTCTTCCTCTGGAAGACTAGAATGTCTTTCTCTAGTAGACTAAAATGTCTTCCTCTGTTGAATACTAATGTTTTCCTATGGTAGAGTGGAATGTCTTCCTCAGGTAAACTGAAATGTCTTCCTCCGCTAGACCAGTTCTTCTCTGGTAGAATGCCTGTTGTCCTCTGGTAGACTGCCTGTATTCTTCTGGTACACTGCTCTGTCATCCTCTGGTAGACTGCTCTGTCATCCTCTGGGAGATTACCCGTTGTCCTCTGCTAGACTGCTCAGTCCTACTCGAGGAGACTGCTCTGTCCTCCTCTGGGAGACTCCCTGTCGTTCTCTGGTAGACTCCCTGTTGTCTTCTGGTAGACTGATCGGTCATCCTCTGGTAGACTGCTCTGTCATCCTCTGGGAGATTACCCGTTGTCCTCTGCTAGACTGCTCAGTCCTACTCGAGGAGACTGCTCTGTCCTCCTCTGGGAGGCTCCCCTGTCGTTCTCTGGTAGACTCCCTGTTGTCTTCTGGTAGACTGATCGGTCATCTTCTGGTAGACTGCTCTGTTGTCCTCTGGGAGACTGCCTGCTTTCTGGGAGATTGCCTGTCATCCTCTGGTAGACTGCCTTTTCCTACTCTGGTAGAGTGGCCAATTGTCCTCTCCTAGACTCCCTGTCCTTCTCTGGTAGGTTGCCTGTCATCCTCTGGTAGACTGCCTGCATTACTCTGGTACACTGCTCCGTCATCCTCTGGTGGACTGTTCTGTCATGCACTGGGAGACTGCCTGCCGTCCTCTGTTAGAGTGTCCGTTGTCCTCTGGAAAACTGCTCTGTCTTCATCTGGGAGATTGCGTGGGGTCCTCTGGTAGACTGCTCTGTCATTCTCTGTTAGACTGCTCTGCTATCCTCGGGAAACTGCCTGTTTTCCTCTGGTAAACTGCCATCTCTCCCTCTGGGAGACTGTCTTCCGTCTTCTGATAGACTGCTCTTTCGTTCCTTGGGAGACTGCCAGTCATCCTCTGGTACATTGCTCTGTCGTTGTCTGAGAGACTGATTGTCGTCCTCTGGTAGACTGCCTGTCATCCTCTGGTAGACTGCCTATCATCTTCTGGCAGATTGCTCTGTGGTTCTCTAGTAAACTGCTGTGTCTTCCTCTGGTAGAGTGCCTGTTGCTCTCTGGCAGGCTCCCTGTTGTCCTCTTGTAGACTGCTCAGTCGTCCTCTGGGAGACTGCTCTGTCCTCCTCTGGGTGACTCCTTGTCATTCTCTGGTACACTCCCTGTTGTCTTCTGGTAGACTGATTGGTCGTCCTCTGGAAGACTGCCTGTTTTCTGGGAGATTGCTTGTCAGCTTCTGGTAGACTACTCAGTCGTCCTCTATGAGACTGCTCTGTCCTCCTCTGGGAGACTCATTGTCGTTCCCTGGTAGACTCGCTGTTGTCTTCTGGTAGACTGCTCTGTCGTTCTCTGGGAGGCTGGCTGTCCTCCTAATTTATGGAGGATTTCACAATTGAAAACAAATGGTGATTTACACTCCTGTGGCAAATTTTAAGGACAATTTCAAAGCTGATTTCACAAAGAATTTCATTGCTGTTTTACTTGTGCTGGTAGACTGCTTTCTTCCTCTGGTAGATGGCTCTGTCTTCTTCTGAAACACTACCTGTACTTCTCCGGTACACGGTCTCTGGAATATTGCCTGTTGTCATCTAGTAGACTGCTCTATTGTACTCTCGGTCTGCTCGGTCATTCTCTGGTAGTATGCTCTGTATTACTTTAGCAGACTGCCTGTCATCCTCTGGTAGACTGCTCTGTCGTCGTCAGTGATATTACCTGTCGTCCTCTGGTAGACTGCTCCGTCATTCTCTTAGAGACTGCATGTCCTCCTCCGGTAGACTGCTAGTCCTCCTCTAGTAGAATGCCTGTCTTCCTCTAGTAGACTGCCTGTCATCCTCAGGTAGACAGCTCTGTCGTTCTCTGGGAGACTGCATTTCATCCTCCGGTAGACTGCCTGCCATCCTCTGGTAGACTGCCTGTTGTCCTCTGGTAGACAGCTTTGTCTTCCTCTATGAGAGTTCCTATCGTGCTCTGGTGAAATGCTCTGTCTTCCTCCAGGAGATTTAATTTGTCCTCTTCTAGACTGGTCTTTCGTCCTTCTGGTAGACAGCAATCTCTTCCCCTGGGAGATTGAATGTCATCCTCCCTTAGACTGGCCTGTCGTCCTCTGATAAACTTCTGTGTCGTCATTTGGGAGACTGCATATTGTCTTCCTGTAGACTGCCTGTCATTCTCTGGTAGACTGTCTGTTGTCCTCTAGAATGCCTGTCCTCCTTTGGTGGACTGCCTTGTTGTTCTCTGGGAGACTGATAGTTGTCCTCTGTTAGACTGCCAGTCGTTTTCTGGTAGACTTCATTGTCTTGCTCAAGCAGACTACCTACCGTCCTCTTGTAGACTGCACTGTCTTCCTAACGGAGATCGCCTGTTGTCCTTTAGTAGACTGCCTGTCGTCCTCTGGTATACTGCTCTGTCTTCCTCTGGGAGATTGCCTGCTGTCCTTTGGTAGACTCCTCTGTTGTCCTCTGGCATGTCGCTCTATCATCCTCTGGGAGACTGTACTTCATCCCCGGCAGACAAACTGCTGTCCTCTGGTAGAATGCCTGTCATCCTTTGGTAAACTGCTCTGTGTTTCTCTGGGAGACTGATTGTCGTCCTGGTAGACTTCCTTCCGCTCGTTGGTAGGCTGCACAGTCTTAGATAAATCTGACAGTAGATAGACAGTAGATAAATCAAAACGAACAACATTTTTTCAACACGTTAAAGGGTTTGTGCAAGGCTGTAAGCCTGCATTTCCACAGAGCAGAAAAATCTAAAAATAGCCCATTGAAATTGATGACCTACTTGCCTTGTTCTATTTGTTGCATTTTCTTTGTTCTATTTATAGAGAAGCTTATTTACCATTGCACGCTCCCTTTAACCAACTCCAACTCTAAAGACGAAAAAGATCCTCATTAAAAAATATGTTACATTCTAAATCACACCTTCTATCAAATAAACAATATGTGCCCAGTCCTCTTGAGGCCTCTACTCAATACAGTAAAACCCCGCAAACAAGAACATACTTTTCTAAAAAACAGGCTGGCTAGGTACTTGTGACATTTTCAGGGTGTGGTTCTTGTTGGAAGGACACTTGTGACTATGATGAATATATAGCTACAGTGAACAGTACTCTCGAGTACCGAATAATCGTCTCCCCCCTGCTTATTAATTTTTGAAAAATTGTCCAACCCCCCGCTCTTATTCCAACCCCCCCTTTTATTAATTTTTGGAAAAAAGAAATAATATTAGACATAAATTCTGAATAAACGCAAGAAAAAGTCTCAAGAAGTGCATTCAACAGAACCAGAATTCAAAAGAAAATGTATCAGTAATATCACTGTTCACATGAATATATAACAGATAGGTGTTTACCTAAGAAAAGGGCTGTTTTCTATTTCTCCAAGCAGCCCCCCCCGATTGTTCCAGCCCCCCGATTATTGTTATGTAGAACCATTTCCAGCCCCCCCCCGATTATTCCCACCCCCCCCGTTTATTTGGTACTTGAGAGTATGTGTTAAATAAACTTGGGGGTATAATGATTGCATTTCAATATTAGAGAGCATATTGTTTCTGTTGTTGATAAATCAGTTTATATCATACGGCTTGATAAAACAATTTGCATATCCTTGAAAACTGTTAGAGGTGTTCAGTTATCAAAAATTGGGAATTTGTTTACACTGATATGATGAAATTTCTTGATTAAGTGTACCATCTAATAAGAACATTGAAGTGAATCAGTCTGTTTTTGGTTCTTATCTTTGGGTGTCTTTTTTTACAAAATCAGTCTGCAGGTTCTTATTTTGCTATGTTCTTGTTTGCGGGGTTTTACTGTAGTCAGTGATAGCGTCCACTACAAAAGCCCTAACACAATCGGCTTACAACAAATAACAATGCAAGAAGACAATGTGATATACCAAACAAAAGACAGGAACAAAACACACAATGCTCAACTGAACATAATTGTGTGACACCTCCATTCTTCAAGAGAAATCTTTTGATTTCTTTCAATATTAAACATTATGTTCAGCATGTCACTCTTTCTAAATGTTCTTTCAGTCTCTTTGTATCTCTAAATCACTGTGCTATAAAAATCTCCACTGACGGTCTCTGATTCTTTGATTCATTCAATTATGAATCTGTAGTACTGAGTGAACATTGCACATCTCATTACTCTGTCATTCACAAATTTCAGAGAACAAGGATTGTGATGATAATCATATTTGTATTCATTTCATTCCAAGTTTGACAAGTTAGACCATTCCAAGTTAGACAATTCCGAGTGAGAAAAATTAAAACACATGCGATGTTAATGGAAAAAATAGAAAATGATGTTGACTAGTAATAAAATATATAAAACATTTCATGCTCTTTCAACACACTTAAAGTCTACTAAACTAAACAGTTATGAAACATGTTTCGACCTTCTGGTCCTCATCAGTCAATGCCATAATGTTATGCGCAGATGGAATGCGCAGTAGAACAGCTAAGTGATAAAGTCACATCAAAACGAGGCAAAAACGTCACTCAACTGCTACATGTGCACAGTGGGGCAAGATTATGACATTCGCTGAAAAATCGACCAGCTCACTTCAGTTTCAAATATACCTCATTAGAAAGAGCAGTATTTGCTGACCAAGAAAACATTTGAATAGATACCATATCTGTAATCAAACAATTATGCCGAATTTTTTAAGGGAGGTGTTCCAAGAAGACTGTAAGACAGGCAAATTTTGTGTGAGCATGTATACAGCATACGGCCATTTTCAATCATTAATAGAGTCAAAGCTTTTGTACCAATTTCGATGAAATTTAAAGATAATATTCTACCACCATTCTCAGATGCATGGCCAATTTTTCAGTTTCTTACTTCACTTAATTCCCATTTAGAAAAAATTGCCTCTAAGCTTTATCATATTTTTGGCAAAACTTTTGAACTAACATATAGTTGGCTTTACAAATAGTTGAGTAAGTAGCTATCACACAGTGTCGGACATTAGGTTTATAGCTGAAAGTGACCACCTGATGTCCCTAGTCCAGTGATAGAAATCTGTATTTGTGGGAATTTGCGGAATTTTTTACATCAAAATTTTTGTCAGAGTACTCTGCACAGAATTTGGCAGCGTTCTTTATAGCAGTCCAGGGTACACTCTTTCAAAGGCTAAATAAAGGAAGTACTTAGACCTGCTGCTTCATGCTGAGCTAACAAGATACAGAAGACAGTTGGAAATGTTTTACAAAGATAATAGACAGCACTGGGATAGGGGTCCTAAGGGGGGTTTAGATGAGAAATGACATAGTTCAACAGAACAATATCCAACACCAGAAACAGCGAAGAACGAAGTTTTTTTGGATTTCTTTCATCTTTGTCAGAGATGTGTTGTTTTTAAGCGCTAGGTAAACAAGTTACTGTATCATTTTCATTGAATAAACAATTAGCACCTCGCTGTTGTTTCCAGTCAATTCTATATTGAACTTTAGTGTTCGTAAAACACTCTGCCACCAAGAGTTTTTGGCTAACATTTTGAAGGATGAAAGTGTCCCTAGCGAATAGCTCAAAAGTTTCCATTTCCTTTTCATTAAGTTTTTATCTTGAAACAGATAAAAAACAAGCTTATTAACATGGATAGCTTGCAATGTAAGGACGTTCTGGAAGTATACAAAGAAGCAAAATTCGATAAATATACTAAGCCAACCATTGAAGAGTTTAAGAACAAACTGAGAGAGCGTATTATTAAAAATTCACCGAGTATTTCTTTCAATGAAGATTCTTTTTCATCTATTTGTGTAAAATTACACCGTCGCTGCAATTACCATCTTGACAAGGTTGTGCGGAAGAAAAGGTCTTTTGATGAAACTGAAACGTGGTTGCATCTAGATGACATTTTGCATGGTACTGTTAATACTAACTCGGTAAATACCAAGGCGGAGAATGTTGAGCCTTGTGGAACTAAGTATCGGAAAACTCTCTCAGAACTTGGAAAGCGACAGCAATATCGAAGAACTGATGAAATTATAAGCTTGATCCAAGCAGTGGCGAATGAGAATGGAGTAACAGTTAACTGCCTTCTTGGCCATGTATTAAAAAGATTGAACTACCACAGTAGCAACGAGGTTGCTACCGTAGGAGCGGCAATGATTCGATCTGAAAATAGTTCAGAACAAGCAGATGCCCAGCTAAGCCTACCAGTTGCATCATTTATTCAGTTAAATAATGATATGGGAAGATCTAAGTACCAAAATCTTAGCAATACCCTTAAAGATAATGGGCATTCAATTTTGCCACCTTGGAAAACTCTAAGGAAGTATCAGCTAGAATTAACACCAGCTGTTGAAGTTTTGGAGAAACCCGTGTTTGGAGTCCAAGTAGACTATGTATCTGCCATACGAAGAACAATCGAGCGCACACTGGAAGTTACGAAGCCTGAATCACTTCCACCAACAAATAGTGTGCTAATTGCAAATTTCAAGGATGGGCTTGATGGAAGTGGAAGTCATCCTATATATAATCAACTTGATAATGCTCACACACATAACATTATCATGTATATGTTCTGCCAGCTCAGTCTGACCAAAGAGAATGGCGAAGAAGTTTGGAGGGAGCATTCACCAAACTCCCCAAGAGCGATGAGACCTCTGTTTCTTTTACTTGGAAAAGAGTGTCGAGAGAATGTTGAATGTGTTTCACAGATAGTAAATGATCGCTCACAGTTAAAATCTGAGCCCATGGAGATCCATGTCCACGGGAGATATTATAAGGTACAAGTAAGCTGTTCTATGAGCATGATCGATGGGAAAATGAGATCATTGCTTTCTGGTCTCGGAGGAGCGTATTGTTCGTTGTGCACAATGACGAAGGAAGAAGCATCAGGAATGTCAGATAAAGGTATTGAAGTTATTACAGAAGGCATGGAAATAGACAGAAATGTGGATGATACCGTAAGAATCTGGGAGGAACAATCCGAGACCACAGAAGATGGGGGCAGAAAAATAAAGAGGAGGGTAGGAGACTACCAGGTACGAAAGGGTGTTACCAATGAGCCATTAGTCAAAGAGGATATTTCATTTGTCAGTCCTTTGCATGCCCTCCTAAGAACTTTTGACTTTTGCATGAAACTGATCAACTTTCTAAGGGCAGGTATTTTCAAGTGGAGTGAATCCAAAATCGCACTGGGACAAAGTTACGAATCTTTGATTAAGGCTAGGAGTGAAGTTCAGAAACAAATTAAGATGGCAACTGGGATTTTAGTTGATGCCCCAGATGCAACTGGTCACGGAGGTAGCTCTACAACTGGAAATGTGTGTCGCTCACTTTTAGAAAACCATAGAGATGTACTGTGCAGTCTCGTGCCTGCTTCCTTCCAAGCACCTATGCATGAAGTGCTGTTAAGAATATGGGTGATTCTCAAAATATACAGCAGTAATTATGAAGTTTGTGTCGATGAGTTCTCGGCATTCTGCATTGACACTTACGTAATGATCATTTCGGAATTCAAAAATCCAACAGGAAAATCATGGATTCACATCAGCCCCACATTGCATGCCCTTTTAGCACACTCAGGTGAACTGATCTCTGCCAATGACGGTAAGGGTTTAAAAGATAAGTCAGAAGAAGGAGTTGAACACTGCAACAAGTTCCTCCGCTTTTACAGAAGGGCATTAGCTAGAAAGTGTTCGCAAGTCACAAACCTGAAAGACTGCTATTCCAGACTATGGCTTCAGTCTGATCCAGGGATAAGATATGCTTGCCCCCCACGACCTTGCTGTCGTTGTAAGAGTTTACCATAGAACTGTGTCCTGTCCTGACAAAGAGACTGTTACAGTAGCCCCAGAGAGAAAAGCAGATATATACATGCAACAGCTATTGTACTAATAATTGACAGTCAAAAAGCATTAAATTTCCGTAATAAAGAATTTGATTGTGTTTAAAAAAATGGCCCAAGTGATATATAAATGATATTCAGCAAACGAAAACATATTTAAGGTTGGTATTTGTAGGTAAATTGCACTGCACTCTTTTAAATGTGATATGAACAATGTAGCCATAATTCACATGTCCTAGAACCCATGCCCTACAGTCATTTTTTTGGAGTCTTTTGGCAACTTAGACTTGCAAATTTCTTAAATGTATCTCAGACTAACTTTCAAGATGAGAATATGCATGTCAGGTCCATTCAAGCCGAATGTCATAATCCCCTGCTGAAACGCCCCACAGTGATGTGGTACATGAACGTAATTCCATTTTCTTTTATCGTTCATTGCATTTTTCTTTCCTTCTCTATTTATTCTCACTGCTTCTGAGATTTGTCCCAACATTGCATCGTTCCTGAACTGAACTGGCACATGCCCATGGTGTATGTCTTTACTGTGTTTCCAAAGGGCTGAGCCCTCTTCATTCCTTGATAAGGATGTTAAATGTTCTTTACCTCTTGTATAGGCACTGAGTGATGTTTCTCCAATATATAACCTTTCTTTGTACTTATCATTAATACATTCTGTACAAGTGATACTATTCGTTACCCCATGAGCATCAAAGGGTCCTTTTCTCTCAGTACAGCACACCATACAGTCATCTTTCTCGCAAACTTTTCTCTTGAAGGGGTTCGATCTTTGCAGGAGTCTCTTTAATGAGACGCCTGCCTATTTGACAACTTTGATATTGAGTCCCTTTGCTTTTATCTCTTTAGCATATCTTTTCTGCAGCTCAGATCTTGGAGTGGCAGGTACAAAGATAACAGAATCATTGCCTCCTGTTTTGTACCAGCTAATTTTCTTCTTCTGATTTTCTATTGCTCTTTCCCTCGTTTTCCACCCTTTCGGTCTGTGCAAAGGTCTCGTACCATTCTCATCAGCTGACATTCTCTCATCATACACTTTCAAGGCAGAATTCACCACTTCATACCAAAATTTCTTGCTATATCCTGAGTATTGCATCCTTAACACCATATCATTGACATGCTGTGTTGGAACCCTCCAAGGGAGCTCTTTACTGCAATTCAGTAGAACACGTAGCACTTCTTGTGTTAATGCTGTACACTTTGTGCTCCACGGTATAGCCAACTTGGCATTAATAACAGCCTTAGATGAGATGCCTTTGGAGTAGAACTCATGCATGATGATAGTTTTGTTCTCTTTTCGTTCTGTCCATACCTTAAGGTCTAGTATGGGCATTTTGCCATCCTCGTGGTTTGATGGAAAATCAACTTCTAATGGAATGGATGGGTGAATATCATTCCCAATTTTTTGTTTCAACAACATTGTTCATTTACCTGCACTCACTGTTTGATCTTTGTGGATGGTACTCCTGTCTACCTATATTTGGTTATCCTTATATGTTATTCCTGGCAGAGTAATTTCGATAGCCATATTGATGTCATCTACATATCTTTTGTACATCCTGCACTCTATTTTAAGATTTTCCATTCTTGTCTTGAGCTCTCTATCCCACCACAGCATAAATATTTGTTCTATTGTGCCTGTAAGATGGACTCCTATGGGTCCCCCTTTCCGTTGTAGTTTTATGTCAGTGCCAAACACGTATACATGGCTCTCCATGACTACTTTTAAAGCGTTTTGAAGTGCTTCTTAGAGCATTTCACGCTTATTGGTGTCGTCAGGCATTTCTTTGGGAATCTTCCACGATTCAACTCTCTTTTCTTTTTTATCTTCTATGCTGCTCCCTGTAATGGCTGGTGGCCTTCCTCGCATAGTTTTTGTCATGAGCCATAAGCTGTCTAACCCTGATTCTTTCAATTCATCATAAGTTCTATTCAGAGATAAGTGTAGTCCTAATTCTTCATAGTTTACACCATCCACTTTAAATCACCTCCACCGAATACATCACATACTTTTGCTATGGTAAATGGTATGTCTTAGCTAGGGTACAGTGCCTTCACGTCAGTTGAGCCAATGATCAATTCTCTATCCGGCTGGTTACAGTTCATATCAACAATTTCAGCCAGCATCTCTTTTGTGTTCATGCAGATACTACGTTCATTCTCAATCTTCCATACTGAGAAGATAGGACAACTTATGATTCAGCGATGAATGGGATCCACAAACTGGCCTCATAGGTGGTACTTTTACTGAATCATCATGCTTTTTGTGATCCTTCTTCAGTGTATATAGGGGTGCAAGTTGACTATTAGTATTAATCATATTATTCTTCATCCTTATATCATTGTCTGTTTGTTTACCTGCCTCTATCATACGGGTCCAAAATACCGCGTTAGCATTGATAGTTGTCTCCAACTTATCATGCTTTTTGTATGTGATACTACAATCTTCTCTTACGTGTGGCAGGCTGGCTTGTTTGTAATTATTGGGTGTATCTACCGAAAACGTCCGGATTTATCAGTTTGGAAAATGATTACTTCCTGATCTCTAATTTTCTTTCTTAGTGACTTAAGTCCATCAACTTCCCTTTTGTTGAGGTTGGCTAAGTTATCCTTTTTAACTGACACATAGTCTGGAGTAACTTGTTTCAATCCCGTCTTAAGTTAGTACATATTGATTTCTGATTCCTCTTTGATTGGACCTGGTAAGCAGATTCTTTTGTTAAAGGGTAACTCTGTCGCTCTCATTTTCTGGAAGGTGAGGGTTTTATTTTCTATGTTGAAATATGTTTCTCATAATTCTTCTTGTTCTGAATTTTCCTTTTTACACTTCATTGTCCACCGTAATTTAGAGAGCCCTTTCCCCACCTGGGCCTCGCAGGAAACTGGATCAACTTTCTCATATACTGCAAACTTTGGCAGTAACCTCAAAAGGTCTTTCTCTTTATTGTCAAGTTTGTAACCTCCGTAACAACGTGGATCTGATGATTACGATGGTGGTAATTCCTAATCTGCTATAGTGATGCCTCAGAGTCTGTCTGGAATTTTTGCTGATTCATTCCCATACTTTTTAGCAAGAAAAGCAACCTTCTTTGCTTTAAGTTCACCTAGCTCGTTCCTGTATCTTTGTTTTTCCACATTCCACAGTCTTTCATATTTTGATATAGCATTGTTTTATATATTTAGCATTGTTTTACATAGTCTTTCATATTTTGATATAGCTTGTTTTATATATTTTATTATCATTATGCATTACACGAGCTCTTTTCTTGCCTTGGCAACAATCTATCTTCACGATGTTGACTAGTCCATGGTTAAATTGACGTTTCGAAGCAATTTTCTGTGCTTCATCACCAGAATTGAATTTTCCAACAGTATTCATACTCATAGCGATAAAAAACTATAAGTGCATGTTTACAGTTGCTACATATAAAAAAGGTTAACCCTATTAGTACTGGGGGGCGCTTTTCGCCCCCACCACACTTTTCTACATTGCACTAAAACGGTCTTTAATTTAACCACCAAACTTAGTGACTTTTAGTCAAATTTAATTTGAAATTAAATTCTTAACATTTCATTGTTCTAACTCTGATCATGTGACCACAGAAATGCCATATTTGGAGAGTGGTCAACTAAAAATTTCTTAAAACCTCCATAGATTTTGTCTCGTTTGTCCGATTGATCTCAAACATGCACCATCCTATTGCATTTGATGAGTAGTTTCATTTGATATCTATATATTTCATATTTGCTGGAATCAGCAAAATGTAATATCTATGATGTCTTTGACCTTCATGACGTCATTGCTCTAATGAATAAATGTAAGATGTTAAAAATTTTTGTCTTTTTTGCTTCAACTTATTCATTTGATTGCTTTTGAGTCCATATTTACTAGATACAATGGCAAGGCTTTGAATTAACTGCAAGAAAGTCTGTACATGGAACAAAAAGCTAATTAAAAGCTAATTGCGCTAAAAATAGAAACTGAAAATATCTCAAAAGTATCTATTTTAAATCTGCAACATGCTTCCTGCAATTTGAGACAGATTTGGAGAAAATTGGATGAGAGGTAAATTAAATAGAATTTTTCTTGTTCAGGAGGTAAAAAATTGCCAATTTTCCTTTGTTTTTTGGTTGCCTAGCAATGAAACACGTGACTAGTTAATTGTCATTGTTATACTTTAATAGCCAATTGTCTAAAGAGCAGGAGTGAGCTTTAATGTTATATCTCTTGCAGTTTCGGTCAGCAAAGTAAGCAAAAAATCGCCCAGTACTAATAGGGTTAAGCAGCAAGCCCAAAGGAATAATTATTAAGACAGAGCTAGGGGGATAGAGGACTGTTTGGAGTAAAGTAAATGACACAAACTATATTATCTTTCATTCTTCTTCTGTGAATATCCCCTCTGACTCTATCATAAAAATAGGGAAAAAACATGTTAAAAGGGTGAAGTTTGTTAAATTTCTAGGACTTCTCTTAGATGAGCACCTAAGCTGGAAATACCATCTCGGTGAACTTTCTAAAAAGTTGGCTAGAATTTGTGGAATCTTTTTCAAAATTAGAAACTTTCTACCACTAGATGTTTTACTCTGCCTGTGTAATGCTTTGTTTATGTCTTTTTTACAATATGGTCTAATTGTCTGGGGTCAAACACATGAATCATACATTGATCCAATTTTCAAGTTACAGAAAAAAGCTGTCAGAGCTATCTCATTCCAGCCTCGGTTGTCTCATTCTCTTCCTATCTTCAAAGATCTTAAACTTCTCAAACTCTCTGAGATTTTTGAGCTCAGACTCTTAACTTTTGTTTATGACTCTGTTAACAAAACTTCACCTAGTTGCTTTCATAACTTCTTCTTACTCAGTTCATCTGTTCATCAATATTCCACAAGACAAGCTAGTAAAGGTGATCTATTTCTATCTCGAAAAAACAGTGTTCGTTATGGTCTAAGGTCAATTCAATATCTTGGTACTAAGCTTTGGAATTCATTACCCATGGAACTTCGGAATGCGTCATCGAAAGTATCATTCAAAAAGCAACTGAAAATTCACTTATTGAACAAGGTCAATCAATGATTCTAAGCTATTTTTGTTACCTGCACAATTCCTATATTATTTTCTGAAAAGCAACTCGTGTATTTCTTGGAACTGGGCAGTTTCGGCTGGCTTTGGCTGGTGCCTGTCAGGTCATATCTTTAGGATTCCTTGTATGAGGGATCTGGATTGTGACCTGGTGGTTGCCTGCCGGATTTAGCTGGAATTGTCCTATTATTCAAATCTAACCAAATTCACTTGAGATTATTTAAAATAGGGGGGGGCTCTCTCCTCGATTAGTTTACCTATTGAGAGAGCTCCTCCTTTAAGTAATTCCCTGCATACAATTTTTCCCCACTTTTGTATTTCTTTATTTTTTTTATTTTAAATATATTGTATCATTGTATTAATCTCTTTTGCATATCATCTTCTTTCCTTGTAGTTTTATTGGTTAGTATTAAATTGTATGTAGTGAATTATTAATATATGAAACTGAAACTGAAACTGAAAACTGAATCACGCAAAATAAAATAAGTAGACTTTTGTGGACAAGCAAATCAGAGTCATCGTTAGCTCTGTCGAAGGCAGAGAAAAGTTGATGACCTGATTGCTTGATATGGTCCCAGATGGCCAAAGCACTTACTTTTATTTTTTGACCTGCTTTGATTATTCTCAAATGCTTCTTGCAGCATGTAATGAAGTTATGAGATGTATTTTTGAAGTACGAGGCATGGCAGCCAGGACACCAAAACTTGTAAACAACTGAGGGGCGTATGAGAGTTGGAAAGCAGTCTTTAAATGGAAAAATGACTGAATTCTTTTAGGAGACCGAAAAATAACATTGAGCTGAATACCTGGATAGTATTGGTTAATGATGCTACATATTTCAATTTTAATCTGCAAACTATACCTGCCTAGATATGGCGTAAAAAAACAAAAGTCTTGGCTTCTGGAGGGGCAGGCCGCCTAGGTGCAAACCTTTTATCTAGAAAAGATTTAATAATACAATCTTTCAGCGCCCTAGGGAAACTATTCTTTACCAAGATCTCCTTAATTTGAACGATTTCAATGTGGAAGTTTTGATACGATGAGCAGGTGTGAAATGCTCGACACACTAAGACACTTTTTAAGTTTTTCTTAAATTTATCATCGGCAAGGCTTGGAAACTCTGTATAACGGCCAGTGAATGTCT
Source organism: Aurelia sp. 4 Dawson et al 2005 (assembly GCA_964019985.1). NCBI lineage: Eukaryota > Metazoa > Cnidaria > Scyphozoa > Semaeostomeae > Ulmaridae > Aurelia > Aurelia sp. 4 Dawson et al 2005. Next base: position 2,617,906 of record OZ026511.1, on the reverse strand, counting down.
TCTTCCTGTACAAACTGGTAGAAAAATTGGACCCATCATGGGTAACGAGAACATCCAAAAAAGGCAAGGAGTTTTCCTGACTCAATTTCAGTTCTAAATTGATGTTAGGGTGCTGACAGTTAATATACTGTAAGAACATAGTAATATAGCTCCTGTCTCTAAATAAACAATAAGTATCATCTACATATCTGCGATACAGTTCAGGCTTAAACTCAGAAGGGCAATTCACTAAATAGCATTTTTCAAGGTGATTCATGAATACACTAGGGAGGGACGGTCCCGAGGAAGTTCCAATCGCTATGCCAATGATTTTCTTTGACAGCAAAGCCCAACTTGGGGAGATGAACTTGAAAAACCTTTGTCTTGAAACAGAAGAATCTGGACCTATCACCAACGACCAGAAAAGTTGTCAAAGCTGCGCATAGTAAGTAGGCCTTAGCGTTGAATTGCATTGCTTGGGCTATTAGCCAATCAGCGATTGATAATAGTCTTCCTGTGCAAGGTACTGTGCAGTGATGATGAAATTTCTGAGAAAACCAACCTTCCACTGCTCACTTTGTGGAGTTATGGCGTTCAAAGCTGTTTTGTTCTCGTATGGGCATATTGTTGTTTATGTTTATAATAAGCATTGGACAGCATATCTCTGTTTAGTTGTGGCAGATGTGGAGCAGCAAAATTAGAACGGGACATCGCTTTTTCCTTGAAATATTAGGCCTGGAAATGTTGTTAGTGAGGTCTGTTTGAAGTTGATATGGGACTCTTTTGTCAAATTGTGGGAATCTTAGGTCCAGGGCTACCAGGTAATTTCTCAAAATTGGCAAGGAAATCTTTGCCTCACAAGCTTCTTATTACATCCTTATGATGTGTTTTATTTCATTCTGTTTACTTCAGATAAATCATTTCATCCTTTCATGTCTGATTGAGTTTCAGGAATTTGAATTTGTTGAGGGAAGGGGCACAGGAGGTATTTTTGAGCAGAGCTCTTATGTTTGATATTTGCAAGATGCCACTAGAGAGTCATCGAGTTGGAGCCGGGGACACTGGAGGTACATGCCCTAAAGCAGGGGCGGATCCAAGGGGGGTTCAAAGGGTTCTGTAAACCAGTCAAAATCTTGAAATTTATAAAGACTGAAATCTATAAATCGCAAACGGGCAGATAACTTTGCCTTTGGTTGAAGCGAAATCGTCATATTTCTGCGGAAATCGTAAACCAGCAGCGCTATTCATTGCCGAAAATGGAATTGAATTATTTGCAACGAAGCGTGGCAATGAGATCTTGAACCCTGCTAAATGTGCGCATAGTATGATTTCAGGACACACTGCGCAGGTTGAACCCTCCTTGCAGGGTTACAGTGAACTCATAACATGCTTGATTTGATTTTGACAAAAGCTGTCCAAGCTCAAACGATTGTTTTTGCCATTGAGAACAATAGAAGTCAGATGCGTAAAAATCAATGATGCGTGTGATACTTGTGAGGGTTCAGACAACCACAGCAACAATACGAAGACGATCTCGGTTCAGTTGCACACACAGCACAGGTTAGGCCGAAGGAAGATGGCTGACTCACACACTAAGTTGCCTCAGTTGTCTGTCATCGAGGCCCTAGATAAACTCAAACTTGCTGTTTCAGATGGTGGAACGCCGGATGATATCTCATTCGATTTTCAAAGATGCAAAGATTATGTCATTAATTGTGCGGAAAATGCACCGAAGGATTTTGAAAGCAGAGTCAGAAGGGATCATTTTGCCGAAGCGCTCATTGGGTCTGAAATACGGAGCGATGTCCTCAGAAGACCAAAGAGACAGAAAATGGAAGTTTCCGATGCTGAACTCAGCGTTGTGGCAGGCAGGTAAATGTAATTTGCTTCCTAGCCAACCTAAATGCATCTATGGGGTCAGATGTTGGATATTTTTTATGAATATGACTATGCATGCTGTGCTTGGTTGTTTCCATCCACTGATTAACAAAAGGTACCCAAATGATTCAAACAGCTCAAAATATATGGATCAGATTCTGCCTAAATCTGAACAGCAGAGTACATGAGATATAGAAGACAATAGAACATAAAAACAAAAAATCCTTCATCTGATGGAAGACGAGAGGCACGAGTCTATTGCTGCAGGAAGGGGAGGAAGGGCTAGGAAGAGGAGCTCAGGGAGGGAGTAAAACTCCCTTCTTGACCTTTGGAGGGATTTTGGGTGGGGGTTTATAAGTTTTTATTTAATTTGTAAAGCAAAATTTTGGATATCCGTCAATAATTTCATAATTGAAGACAGCATCATTAAAAGCAGCACATGTTACTTTATGTAAGATTATAGTAATTGTGAGTCAACATTGCAAACATTTTTATTAGATGTGGTAATGGGCATGGTTTAGAAGTTGTGTTTACAGTTCTTAAAATGACCCACTCTTAACTATTTAGGGTTTTGCCTAGCTTAGTTAATGTACAAAAATAACTATGAAAGTGACTTAACTATTATCATTTCTTTCAAAGGGTGAAACCAGATGGCAATTGTCTGTACAATGCAGTTTCAATGGTCCTAATTGGCAACGAGTCTCTTGCACATCATCTACGACTGTTGACATGCCAAGAAATGCTAAATCACAGTTCATATTATGCTGATCATCCATTGTTCAAAAAGGTCTATGATAGTGGTGGGGGTTTATTCTGCTCAGAAAAGTCAGTTTTTGTTATGAGTATGAGTTTCAAGGCAACAAACGATTACACATATAATTCTGGAGTTACAAAAGCAATGTGTATTAGGTCAGAAGCTGCAAAGGCATGTTCTATTGGTTCCTTTTCATCAATGGTTTGTGTTATGGCATTAGCTTCAGTGCTCAATAGAGACATTTACTCATACGCTCCAAGTTCACCAAATACAAAACAAGGGATCTTACTAAATTGTCACATTACACCAAGGGTATCTTCAGCAAGAGATCCTGTACAACTGATGTGGACAAAATTTGATCAAAGCTCTCAGTCTCTTAACCACTTTGTGCCACTTTTTGTTATCCATCTATTCAAAAAGAAAGCAGAAAATGCAAGGACAAGTCTTCGTGGGACCCTGGTTTCAAAGCAGCAACGAATCAATGAGCTATTGAAGAGAAAAAGTATGGAGAATATGGAACATTCTCAAGCAAAGAAACCAGGTAACTATTTGTTTAAGTACAATCAAATATTATAAAATTCCCTATTATTTAGGACAGTCACTACGCCCAAGATATTTTGTGCACTATTATATGAATGTGTGTTGCTCTGAAGTTGATGGTAGAATCATGTGAATTTGCTTTCTCTTTCTTAGCAAACTCCAAGATCAACAATATTGAAAGAACAGCTGACTGTGAATCAAAAAAGTCAACTGACAAAAATCTTGGTAATTGTTTGTTTTTTTTTATTTTCAAAGCTTAGCAAGGTTGATTTTTGAATGCATAGCTAGATATTGATGTACCAAAATATGGTATGGCATTGGCTTGACTAATACTTTACCACTCAATTGAACAGAACCACTGGCTGATAAAATTCTACTAAGGAACAATAAAACCAACCATTACTAATCTATTATGTGCATACTATGTTCTATTATTATTACTTTGCAATCATCATTTGTCTAATACAATAACATCTTTGTGAATCAATCACCATCATATATCCTGATAATCATCACCATGCAATCATTACTACTGTCACCACAACAGCAACAACTAAAGCACTCTATTAACTTCTGCAGAGCACCATTATTCTTACCCAGTAACCAATCACATCACTATCAATATCATTAAATATTTACTTCAGCATTGCAAATATTCACTTTTATCTAAGAGCTAGAAGCTTTGAATAGGGGCAAAATATTGGCTATGTAGTGTTTCTCTTCACTTTTCTGTTACTGTTGTCTCTTGTTGTTCCTGTTTTGCCAACTGTGATTCTGTGCTTGGAAATCCAAAGACCTTTGGTAAAACTAAAGATTTTCAACCTGTTTTTCATTCAGAAGAGTGAAAAGAATCTTTTTGATTATAAATAGTAATGCTATCCATATATACATATATGTTTGGCTTTGGTTTCATTTTCCTTGAGCTTCCCAAATTTTATTTTTTGAATACACAGCTAAAATTATGCCTCTCTCTATTCAGAAAACCAAAGATCTGATATTGCAAAAATAGTTGCTCACCCTGCTTTTACTCCTGAAGAACAGAAAAAAATAGATATTGGTAAGTGCAAGCAGCTATTAGTTTGTTGTTTCTTTATTAAGTTTATCAAATTTGATTCTTGAATGTATATATTAGCTAAGATAATGTTTGCAATTCTTTAGAAAACCATAAGACATGACAATAAAAATTTAGTTCTTGCCTTGTTTTTAATTACAGAGCAAAAGGGATGAATGTTTTAGTTACAATATGAATATGTCTATTTTGCTTAAAGCATAGCAAATTTGATGTTTGAATGCTTAGCTAAAATTATGTTTCTCTCGCTCTCTCAAGAAGAACCAACGATCTAGTGTTTCTCCTTGTGCAGAAATTCAGAAGATTTGATAATATTACAATATTTCTGAACCTGTTCTAAGTTTAAAATAAAGAAACAGAACAAATCTTGATATACCAAATTTGTTTCTGATATATATTTTTGTAAAGTATCTTAATTCGCAAAAATTGCAAAAATCAGTTTTGTATCATAAAAATATCCACTTTTGGTTTTCAGGTTTATGCCAAAATGTCTTCCAAAATGTGTTGGATAGAAATGATGAAATGAAGATGGATCCAAAAGATGCAAACAAGAATGATATTGGTCTGTTTGTTCATAAAAAGAATCAACTAAGTGATGCTGAGAAATATTAATTTCTAATTTATGGATGCCTGGTACAAACTACAGGTTCCCAATTGCACTTGAAAGTAAAAGGAAGAGAAGCTTTATTTACAACTGGCTGAACACATTCAAAGGATGGTTGGCTTATTCAGCGCTTTATGATGGTGCATTTTGCTATGCTTGTGTGCTTTTTGGTATTGAAAGTGGTCACAACAAAGGTAAAATCAATCGTCTTTTTCAATCTCCACTCAATTATTGGTCAAGTGCCTACACGAAAATGAAGAATCATGAAGACAAATGTCAGATGCACAAGTCAAGTGTGCTCGCAATGACTCATTTCAAGTCAGTGATGGAGGGAAAGCAGATTTCGGCAAGACAACTCGTGTCTAATATTACCAACGACAGAATACAGAGCAATCGACGTAAACTCATACCAGTTGTAAAGACTGTAATATTTTGTGGACGACAGAATGTTCCACTTAGAGGACATAGAGATGACTCTAAGGAATATGAAAGCTCCGCAAACACAGGAAATTTTCAAGAGTTGATAAATTTTCGCATTGATAGTGGGGACACGGTCTTAAAAGACCATGTTGAGTCAGCTAAAAAAAATGCAGTTTATCGGAGTAAAACAATTCAAAATGAGCTCATCGAATGTTGCGGTGATTTTATCCAGGAAAAACTAATATCGGAGATTAAGAAGGCCAAATTTTTCACAGTCCTGGCCGATGAAACACCAGATATCTCAAACCAAGAGCAAATGCCAGTATCGATTCGTTTTGTAGACAGTAATGCAGAAATAAGAGAAGTTTTCATGGAATTTGTTCACTGTCAAAATGGAACAGGTGCAGTTTCAATCAAAGCTTGCATAATGAATGCATTGCAAAGCCTTGGACTAGAGAAAAGAAACTTACGTGGTCAAGGATACGATGGAGCCTCCAATATGGGTGGTAAATGCGCTGGCGCTGCTAAATTAATAAGAGATGAATGTCCATCAGCAGTTTATTTGCATTGCTTTGCACATCGTTTGAATCTTTCTGTTGCAAGCTCCTGTGAAGTTTCAAGCGTAAAAAATATGATGGAAACCGTCAGGCTAACATCGTCTTTTTTTTCAAGATCAACTAAAAGGCAAGCCTTGCTTCTCAACAATGTCAAGCAATATACTCCAGAAGAAAGACACACAGTTCTGATAAATGTTTGTAAGACAAGATGGGTAGAGAGAATAGATGGTCTTGATAGATTTGAAGAAATGCTTGAGACAGTTTTGTTGACATTAGAGGAAATTGGTCAAAATACTGACCGTTCTTGGGATAAGGAAACCGCAGCAAAAGCACATAATTTGTTTGTCAACTGCAGCACATTTGATTTCATCTTTTCTCTTGTTGTTGCCAAATACTTTCTGTATTTACTGTTGCCGATAACGACTGGCATACAAAAGAGAGATCTTGATATAAAAAAGGCATATGATGAAGTTGACTTTGTTTTAAAGGGCTTGCAAAATGCAAGAACTGCAGTCAGTGATATTCACGAAAAGCTGTTCGAAAAGAGTGTGCTGTTAGGGAGATTTGCTGGAACTGTACCTGAAAAGAAAAGGATATGCAAAAGACAAAACAACAGATCAAATGTACCATCGGAATCAGTTACTGAATATTATCGTCGCAGTGTTACTGTTCCATTCGTTGATCATCTTATCCAAGAGATAAAGAATCGTTTTGATAAATGTTCTGTGCGAATCACTAAAGGATTTTCTGTCATTCCTGATGCTTTGCTTGCAAACAGAAATGATGGTAAATGGAAGGATGAGTTCAAAGCGTTTTGTAGCGACTATTCTAGTGATCTACCAAGTGAAAATTCGTTGGAACCGGAAATGCTTCTTTGGGAAACATATTGGACGAGTGTTTATAAAGGGGAGATACCACATACAATTGCCACGACACTTTTGTTAGCTCATGAAATGAAAAATTCTTTTCCCAACATATACACAGCATTGCGAATAATGGCTACGGTTCCAGTGACGTCTTGTGAGTGTGAAAGAGCAGTGTCAGTACTACGTCGTCTGAAGAGTTACCTCAGGAGCACAATGTCGCAAAAACGGCTCAACTCCCTTGCATTAATTAATGACTATTCACAGACAAATTTCGATTGACCCAGAGATGGTTGTGACCTCGTTTGCAAGGAAACACCCCCGCCGAATGCAGCTTGTAAATATTCTGGACACTGACTAATATTTTGCAAGTATTGCTTTAAGTTTTATTAAGGCGAAGATCTCTTTTGTAGCATGGAATCCTTCAAAAAGTACGTAACGAAAAATGAACGTCTTGACCCCCCCCCTTTGCAACCCCATGTAACGGCCAATCACTCTTGCTTGATACATAAAGATTTTGCGAAAAACCCCCTCCCCCTTCTAGCTATAAGATTTCACAATGCACTTTTTGAATGATCTCAGAACTGGTCTAGTTATTTTTAAAAAGAGGACAACTAAATCCAATAGGTAAAATGCTAAAATACAGATATGATGCCTGTTCCCTTTAAAAACACTGCGCAAGGAAACCGTGTTTATCTGGAGGGAGCTCTTTACTTTATTTTAAAAGGGCGTGTCCAGTGTTTGGGAGGGCGTGGTCTCAAAAAGTTCTCCCGTGTAACCCACTCAGCTAAACTGCTGGATCCCCCCCTGCCCTAAAGATTTGGTTATAAAACAAAGAAGTGCCCTTTTTACTTTTAGAAAACACCCCCTTTTTGTTAAGGAACAAAGTTCCTTTCAAGTGTCATGCCCCCAAGTTTGTGATGCTTCCTACATCCCTAATTGGACATTGGAGTTACTATTTGATAAGCTATTATGTTACTATGGTGCAGTTCAGTTGCTCATCCTAGTTTTGATGTGTCATGTTACACATAAGCCAAAGCATGAACAAGGACAAAGACAGTTAACCCTAGCAGAAAGTGGTCCAATTTTGATAGGATCTACTGAGGTAAAATGGTAAGTTTGGGTTAAAATGCGAAGGGTGAAAAATCCGGATAAATTTTGCCAAAATCTTTGTTCAGCCTTTTCCCTTAGAGAGAAAGGCTTAAAACTTGTGTTGTTACTCAAGCATGGCCAGGTCGGGTACTTGAGCGGCTTGGGTGACTCAGGCAAATATTGTCATTGCAAAAACGATGTCTGCTAGTTTTATTTCGACCTTCCTCTGGCACGGAAGACACAAATATCCTTTGCTGTTCAAAATAGGATACTTTTTAATAGTTTACCCAAGTTGCCTGAGTTTTCGTTCTGGATCTATGCAAAAGAATCATCAGGCCAGTCTCCAAACACTCCCAACAGAAGAAACTTTTGCAAAGGCAAGTAGATAACTACTATGTTTTGCCATCAATTCATAGAAGAATCAATGCTTAGGTATCTAAGATTACCAGAGTCGCCCGAGTCTTCGTTCTGGCCCTTTGAGCAAAAATGAAAAGTCCGGCAACTCCCAACTCCCAACAGAAGAAACTTTTGCAAAGGCAAGTAGATAACTACTATGTTTTGCCATCAATTCATAGAAGAATCAATGCTTAGGTATCTAAGATTATCAGAGTCGCCCAAGTTTTCGTTCTGGCCCTTTGAGCAAAAATGAAAACTCCGGCAACTTTGGTGGGGAGTCTTTCATTCACAGATCAATGGCTGGCTCATAGGTCCAGAACAAAAACTCAGGTGACTGGAGTAAATCATAAAAACTTTGAACTGCAAAGGATATTGATGTCCTCTATGTCCAAAAAAGTCCATTTAAAACAGTCAGCTATGTCCCTTTGTGTTTTGACTGCTTCTTCTAAGAGTAAATGTTTCTTCATTAATTTGGCCCAGTACTGAAGTTTGATAACTTTTGTGTCTGCAGAGCACTTATTTACAGAAAAGTTACATGTATAAATAATAAACATTCACAAGAAACAGCTCTGATAAGAGTTGGTAGGCTCAGACTTAAACCATCCTACTGATTGAATGCTGAGGGGCATTTCTCTCTCTCACTCTGAAATTCTAGACCAATTATGTAGAATCTGCTTTTTTAGATTGTCATCAAATTCTTATTGACGTAAACTGACATGTAGTGGTAGTACAAAGAGCTGGAAGCCTGTTAGTGGAAAGAAGTGATACAGAGCTTGACACAGAGCTTGGCACTTGACAAAAGCGAAATAGGGAAATAGTCTCACATACCTAAATTCTGCAAATCTATAACGAGACACTAAGCACAAAGCTCAGGCACGGAGCACAAGCACAGGGCACTAGGCATGGGCACCAAGAACAAAGCACGGGCACCAGGCACTAAGCACAAAAACACAGGATATAGCCAACTCGATATCATGGATGAGATGATGGTAAGGGCTAACCTTGTTTTTGACAGAGTCACGGAAGAGCTCAGTGGTTATGTGGATCTAGGTGACCCAGATACAAATTATACTGCTTTACAGAAGGTTTATTACATTGCTTCACATGCCGTATATTACATTGTATCTTCTATTAGGAGCATTTGCGCTGACCTAAACTTTAGCTTAGAACACTTTACAACAAGTTCAGTAACTGCTGCACAAACATTGCCACTATTGCCACTACTGTATGCATTTTGGAACTTGCAAGTAATTTGATGGTCCTTGGAGTTAGTGCTGGTGGTACTTAAAGATATGAAGTCTTTTAGCATGCAAGGAGGTCTTGATGATAATGCATGAAATGATGTATCTTATCGAGCAATTATTTTACATGCTCCTGATCTATATGTTTTTTCTTCTCAGACAGCTTGAAACGGTTTGTATCATTGAGGATCTGGTTCTGGTACCCGCTATATGTGGAATGATGGCCTCTATCTTTTATTTGAGCGTATCACCCATTTGTACCACAGTGGTAATGATAATGGCCTGAAACTATTTCTTATAAATATAACATTAAAAAAACTACAATACAATGATCTAAGCCAATCATAGCGGGAAGAAACAGATGGTCATCTAGTCCCGACCATAAATGGCTCTCACAATGAACTTAAACAATAATCTAAAAATCAACTAACAAAAGAACACAATGTAACACTACACCACACTTTACAAATAACACTACGCTACATTATATCTCAGGGGTAGGTAAGGTAAACAGACGAATTTTCAGTAACTATTGCCACATATACCCTATGATCACATCAAAGTAACCTAATATTCAGTTATGAGCGTCAGCAGAGCTGCTCAAGTCCCAAGTGCATCAATTTCCTCCACTCTTCATGAATATGGCCCCATGCAGAAACAGCAAGCGCAAAATTTTGAGTAATGATGGATGAAATTTTTTATTTTTTGATCAGCAATAGTCTATGGAAAATTATCTCTTTCAAATATAAACTACCTCCTTACACTATGGGGTGCCATTCCTCCCAAAATTATTTAAATCATTCTTCGGCATTCTGATGTCGTTATTCAGCAATTTTCATTTTGATGATGCACCACTTTCCATGGTCATGCACCAGTGCCACTTTTAACCCTATTAGTACTGGGCGATTTTTTACTAACTTTGTACTGGGGGACGTTTTTCACTCCTCCTTTTCAGACTGGTTCCATTTCCCTAAAATGGTTCTTGAAAAGAGATCAAGGGGCATTTTTAGTACAAGCTGGGATCCCATTGATTTAGGGTATTTCAACAATGCTGATTATGAAGTTGAGGGATCCCAAGCGATACTCACTCATTTAGGGCTTAATTTGCATATTCAAAATATTCAAAATACATTTCAAATCTTCAAAAACATTTCAAAAGGATGGGTGTAAAATTCTATTACCTATTTCTCTAACCTGAACGGCTTCAAAGAAACCTTAGCTATTTTACTCTAAATGTGCTATTGGACATTACTGAAATCATCAATATTTTCATAGTTACAGATGTTTTCTTTCACTAGCGCTTATCGCTAGAGATCTCAACTGATCCCGTGCGTTGTACCCTAAATTATATTTTGGTAATTTCATACCTTTTTGTTCAAAACCATTATTGAAAACACACTTACACGTTTTTGTTTTCCTCAAAATTTTCATCGCCCTTCGGCGGCCTCTTCAGTGAGAATGTTTGATTCTCCTGAACGTTGCGTTCTTGTACTGTTCGTAAATTTTGATTCGCAAAATCGATGAATTCGAATACGTTACGTTGTTCTCTTAATTTGTTCGAGTTTCCCCATTCTTCTTTTGTATTCAGTGTTGGGTTCCATTCATTGATAAAAACTGCTTCAGTCACTTGCCTGAGCATCGCATCACCAGAGCACATAGCCAATATATCCACGTTTATGTCTTGTGGAATGGAATCGTGCCTGTCTAACATGTGTTTGTAAAACACCAAATTCTTTTCGTTTTGTTCATATTTCACTAAGTGTTCACTTGCTCTCTCTCCGATGCTTCTTGCCGTTTCTCCAACATACATTCCTTCTATTTGGTCGTTTTCTGTACAGCCGAGGCATTTTATTCTGTATACGACATCCCTCATTTTACAGTTTATTTTTGGGTTTGCTTTACATAATTTGCAGGTATCTTTTCCGCAAGAACCATTTTGAAACGGATCAGATTTGCTTAAGACATTCCTCAATGATTGTCCTGATCGTTCAACAACTCTTATCTTTAGTTCGGAACTTTTTAGTGCCTTCTTGCACTCCGCCGCTAGCTCGCCATTCGGTGTTGCATCTACAAACATGACCGTTTCGTATCCACCTTTCTCATACCACCGGTTCTTTTTCTCTGCCTTCTCCTTTCCTCTCCGTTCACGCTGCCAAAATTTCCCCCTATACATTGGAAATTCACCCGTTCTATCCCGTTCAACAATCTTTTCAAACTTTCGTTTGGCCTTTTTGTATACCTTGATCCTAGTTACAGAGTTTTTTCTTTTTAAAGAATTCAAGGAAATTTTCAAAAAAAACCTATCATAATTTTTAAACTGGTTGACAAAAGAACAGATAATTTTCACTTGGAGTGAACATATAATTTTCAAGAAAGCGATAGTCTATGGATGTCTACAATATGGTATCAAGCAATGATCTTCCGCTCTTCTGGTCTATGCTTTAGATATTTGATGATGTCATATCCTAAAATGAACTGAAATGCAAAATAGGCTTTAACTTTGACAAGTATACAAGATATCTGGAAAGTCCAATGGAAGAGTTATAGAAAAGTGGCTAAGGTATCTATCAAGCCATTCAATTAAAATGAATACAGTAGGTCATTGAATTTGACACCAACCTTTTTACACGAATATAAAGATTGGAACCTATATGCTCTAAAGTGACAACCCCAATTCCTTAATAAGAGCAGAGTCAAATGCTACATCTTCATGAACATTATCATCATCATGCCAGATCCTTCCAGGCTGGACAATTATCAGTCTATCATTCTGCTTGGAGTGAGATTACCTCTGACCAAAATATTCTTGACATTATTTCTTGTGATTAAATGGAATTTATTGCTGACCCACCAAAACAGGTGTCATATTCCCCAAACTTTATCTAGCAGAGATCATATAGAACATATAGAACATGCCAATGATGAAATTCAACCATTGTTGAAAAAAGGGGTGATTGTCCCAAGTAAGCATGAACCAGGGGAATTTATTTCCCCAATTTTTACAGTCCCAAAAGCAGGTGATAAAATACGTTTGATACTCAACCTCAAGCAATCTATATATACATAAGGCAGGTAAACGATTATCCAATTAGCTTTGTTCTTTTTGTTCTCCATTGTAAATTTAACAATCAACACAATAGGAATACAAAGGTGGCATTCGATGAAAAGACAAGAGGACCATTCGATGTATATCCTTGTTTATTCACTTTTTGATTGGCTGTAAAATCAATAGCTTTGGGGCTCACCAGGGCTCATGATGTCATGCGCTTTGGCCCTATTGTTTCCTGCACTGTTCTCAAAAGCCACCGCTAATTTGCATATTACGTCACCGAAATAGATCGTGACTGCGCATACGACGTGGAGCCTTTTGGGGATTCCTTGACCTTCACAACTTTCCATGTCGTGTCCCTTGCAAATGACGAGCTGGATGTGCAAGAATGGCTTCCAATTACTGCAGAGACGATCACAGCTGTGGTCAGCCTTTTTAGCAGGCCTAACTCAAAAGAGAGCATTATCAGATCAGAAGAAATTCGTAAACATTGCAGATGAAAGGTAAGGTAATGTTAGACAACATTTTCATTGCTGTAGACGCCTCTCAATCCTGATTGATTTGAAGGATTTTCCACATTTGCTAGCTTTCATTGCTTGAAGCATCAGTTGATTGTCCTTATGACATGGTGGGACCTTACAGTGGTGGCGCCAGGCCAGAGGCCAGTGTGCATGAGGCGCGGTGGTAACGTTACCAAGAACCCTGGGCAAAAGAGCTGGCAGCAGCAAGAGCCAAGGGTAGTCTATTTTGGTATAGACAATAGGATTACGTTATGGCGTCTGGTGAATGTTTGTGTCAGTCAAGTGATTGTGTGATTGAATCATTGATAGTAAGATGTCGATGACAGATATTCATCAACAGTCGGGGATATCACAATAACATAAAATTGCCAATCGCCATAAATCAACCTTGGAGAGGAATTGGAGTAGGCCATATCTTGGGGCAAGAGTGGAGGACAGTCGTTCACTGCAGCCATTTCAAAGCGAACTTTGATGTAACTTTGTGGAATCAATGACTGAAACAGTCTAGCTACGTCAAAATAATAAAGTTACGTCAAAGTTTGCTTTGAAATGGTCGCAGTGAACGACTGTCCTCCACTCTTGCCACAAGATATGGCCTACTCCAATTCCTCTCCAAGGTTGATTAATGGCGATTAGCAATTTTATGTTATTGTGATATCCCCGACTGTTGATGAATATCTGTCATCGACATCTTACTATCAATGATTCAATCACACAATCACTTGACTGACACAAACATTCACCAGACGTCATAACGTAATCTTATTGTCTATGCCAAAATAGACTACCCTTGGCTCTTGCTGCCGCCGGCTCTTTTTGCCCTGGGTTCTTGGTAACGTTACCAACATGGGTGGTGTGCATTCCAATACCAGAATGCCCTCCCGCCACTGTGGCAGAGCGGCTTGAAGGAACATTATCCGCCAGTGGTTTTGGTGTGAAATTTATTCTGTTTCAACTGCTGGGAACTTTGGTTGATTATTTAATTAGAATTTTGGAGTAGATTTTCATGTTATCCAATTGATGGTGCAAATTTGTGAAAGACAAAATTTACAGTATGCAGCCTATGGGCGCCAGGGGGAGGGCTAGGGACCTACAGCCCCCCTCTCTAATTGATTGTGGAAATTTGTGGCAGACAAAATTTACAGTATGCAGACTATGGGCGCCAAGGGGGAGAGCTAGAGGGACCTATAGCCCCCTTGGCTGTTGGAAGCATGTAGCCCCCCCCCCATGTTGTAGGAAATTTCAGTTTCTGTTGGAGGAATTTTGGCAAAATGATGTACGCAAACTGCTTTTTTTAGCCATTTCAGCCCCTCTAGGAAGACTGTAGGAAGCTGTGGAAGCTCCTACCCCTCTGTCAGAAGATTTCTGGGCCACCCCTGCCTCAAAGTAGATTTATCCCAAACATTTCAAGAAGTATTTACAGCACAGGTTATGGAAATTTCAAACAAAGCTGTAGATTGTATCGTATCATAACATTTTTCTAAATTTTTTTCCCAAAAATGTGCATAACGCAGTGGTAGTAAAATAAATTGAAGGTGTAAGCTGCAAGTAAACTGTTAATGGCGGTAAGAGTAAACATAGATACTCTGTTATGAGATGCAAGAACATGTTGTTGTAGCCTGCATGCCAACTATGCCCAGGGAAAAGGTATAGTCTGCGCAACACCGCTCGCTGTTGTGTAGTACGTGATTCAGTATTTATGTGATAACAAAGAAAATGCATTGTTGCAACAGCCAATAATATCACTTTCCTGCAAAACAAGGAAGCAATCAGATTTGAGAACGGCTATCATGTGATTAAATCTCAGGCTTCGCTTTGTGCTCTAAGCAAATTACGTTATACTGTGGAATTTTAAGTACCCTACGGCAGACAATACACAAACACTGAGTAGAGAGGGTCATTCAAAATGCAATTGAAATGAAAGCTGACTCATACAATACTTGATATTGAGCGGTGCTGTGCAGACTATACCTTTTCCTTGGGTATAGTCTGCACACAGGCTAATGTTGCTGTAGCTGCAGGCGGCAAGCTGCAAAAATTTGTACAGCTCATAGACAAAATCGGCTAAGGTTTGTTTACCCATTTCAAATCATGTGATCAATCTCTTGATAAAACATCTTTTGATTTCTCCGACAAATTTCATGCCATGCAAAATTGTGCCATGAACGCAAAAGTAGCATAGTACCAAACATTGGCATGGTCATATGACTTGAAATGGGTAAAACAAACCTTAGCTGATTAGATCTATTAATGGACGTTTTCCAAGCTGGCCTGGAGTAACCTTTCAAGTAGTATATATTACAAATAGCCAATTTTAAGAGTATCTAATTTCTACCCTATTAGGTATAACTGCCACTTATAACAAACAGTTAGTTTCATATTTCAAAGATTAAGATGAGATTTTTTTGATACATTCTGGCTTTGCCTTAATGTATATCTAAATCAGGGTGTTTTAGGGATAGTTTGAGAAGTTGGAGGGATGGCCTAGCCTGGCTGATTTGTGCAGGTAAGCAAATTGCCAGTGCATATCACATGAGTAGGTATACCTAGTTCCTTGTTGCTGCATGAGTCAGTAGTCATATGAGTTTGGCATGGAATATATCTAGCCAATAAGAGGTATACACCTCATAGCATGCCTTGCCCCTAGCCATATATAAATGCCTAGGTAAATTCCCTATATAAGAGGTATCCCTAAGTAGCTATCATTCTATCTTCATGGCCTGGCAATAGCATATCTAGTTTTCTTTCAAATTCTACAAATACAATGGCCTCGCTGCGCCGTACTGCATCAACGCCAGATTTGACGGCAAAGAACACAATGACCACGGACCATGAAGATCAGATCGTGATGGCTTCAGCTCATGGTCAACACACCTTCAGCTAAGACGTACACTGCGATGTACTGGCTGCCATGAATCCCACGACAACCACGCATGGGGTATTCCAGGCCCGTTCTGCCAAGGCCGCGGTGAGAACCAGCCGAACGACGATGATCATGGTGATGATCACCGGAACGATCAAGTCGATGAGACTGACACAGAGTCTATGGCTTCCTCTTTGGAAGAAGTGGATTCAAATCTTCCATCTGGAGCAGATGAGAAGCTGCTTGTGGAACAAAAGTTCCAAGCTCTGTGCCTCCAGCAACAAGAGTTAGAACAACTGCAAGCTCTTCGTGCCAAAATCGCTCAGAAGGAGGCCCAAGTTTCGAAACTGAGGCAAAGCCAACATGCCACCTTGTTGCCCTGGCAACCTGCCACTACAGCAACAGATGAGATAAGACTGGATTCGATGCGCAGGAAAGAAACCCTCAAAAGTATCCAAAAAAAGGTGGCAGCAGATCCAGCCAGACAGCCAGCTATTCATCACCTCTTGGCTGCCCCGCCAACCACTTCTGGTGTTCCTCCTGGTCTCCCATGGCAAACCGAGATCGCTGGTGCAAGTGCCCATCCACAGCAGTCGCTACACTCCCAATTCATGGCGAACAAAGCCCTGCATTCAAATATGTTTTTGGCTCCGGCCTCAGTGCCCCAAGGTGAGAAAGTCCTGAGAATTGTTGACTTTTTGACAAACATTGTACCGAAAGAAACTGAACAGACAATCTCTAATGTAGGGGGCTCTCGTTTAGTTATCTCTTACGGCAAGCAGAGGCCTAGACTCGAGGGTGTCTCTCTGTCGCAGTGGGTGGTGGCCAATACTCGAATTTTCACCACCTCTTATTTGCCAACAAGCTCCCCACCTCTCGTGACATATGGGACTATCTTGCATGTACTGTAAAGATCATGGAGCTAGCTGGCAAATATGAGTGGGTTAGTGTCCTGAAGTCTGATGATGAATATCGTCAGCTTCAGGCCATTTACAGCTTCCCATGGAGTTATGACTCCCACCATCTGCATGAGGTCACCCTTGTGCTTATCGTTAAAGTCAAGCCAGTCCCTAATGGTGCTCCTCATAGTTCTTCTTCCACAGGGGTACCCTCTCCCCTAAATAAGGGTAGGTGGATGGCTGAGTTGTGCGAGGACGCTGACAAGGAATTTTTGCTTGATGGTATCATCAATGGTTTCCAGCTTATCCCGGCCAATTCTGCCTTGGCTCCTGCTGAAATGGATAATTATCGGTCATCCACTAAGCCGGAAGCAAGGGCGAAGGTGGAAGAAACCATAAGGGATGAAATACACCAGGGTAATTACATCATTACCCAAGAAAAGCCCACTATTTTTAGTGCTATTGGTGCGGTTCCAAAGGCAAACAGTGATGAATTACGGCTTATTCATGACTGTTCTATGCCTGAAGGCCTGGGGGTTAATTCATATGTCCCCTCCCTGGATAAGCTACATTTTCAGACCATTGATGATGCGATCAAGCTTGTAGACAAAGAATGTTATCTTGCTAAGATAGACTTACGCCATGCATATAGGTCAGTACCCATCCACCCTAGTAATTTCCAAGCTACTGGCCTAAAATGGACTTTTTTGGGGGACTCCCAAAAAAGTATGATACGCGTCTTTGTTTTGGGGGAAGGAGGTCTCCTGGCATCTTTCATCGCTTGACACAAAGCGTCAGGCGGATGATGTGTTGAAAGGGGTTTGAAGGAATCATTGTTTATCTTGATGATTTCTTAATTGTTTCACGGTCCAAGGAGGAATGTGAACTTGCATTCACTACCCTTCGTGAGCTGCTGCTTGACTTGGGATTTGAAATTAGCCCCTCCAAGGTGGTGGCCCCCTGCCAGCAGCTCACCTTTCTGGGTATTGTGTTTGACACTCAAGCCATGGAGCTGTCCCTCCCCAAAGACAAACTCGCAGAGACACAAGCCTTAGTGGATGCCTTTACTAAGCGAAAGCGTGCATCTACGCGTCAACTCCAACAGCTTGCAGGTAAGCTTAACTGGGCCTGTAGGGTAGTGCATGGAGGACGCACCTTTTTACGTCGCATCCTGGACTGCATGAATTTGCTCAAATCCGCTTCTGCCAAGTTTCTGTTCACATCGGAGTTCCGACAGGATTTATTCTGGTGGCAACAATTCTTGTCTCAGTTTAATGGTAAGCTTTTGCTTCATAGCAAAGTTCCCATAGCTGACGTTGAAACAGATGCCTCAAGCGAAGCCGTTGGCTTCTATTTTTGGGGGGACTGGGCCTATTCCTTTCTCCCAGCAGATGCCCCCGACATAGCTCCCCTCCACATCAATTTCAAGGAGGCATTTGTTAACTTTCTTGCTGCTAGGAGGTGGGCTCCCCTGTGGGCTAATCACCATGTGATTATCCAGTGTGATAATCAAGCTGCCGTTGCCATGATAAATAAGGGCACTACTGCCAATCCCATCGTCATGTCATGGCTGAGGGATCTGTTTTGGATGTCAGCTATCCACAATTTTCGCATTACTGCTGTTTACATTCCAGGTGTAGATAATGTCCGTGCGGACCGTATTTCACGTATGCATTTTGGTCCTGCTTTATTAGAGTTATATTCCTATTAATGCAGAGACGAGGTTCCATCAGTAGTTTGTTCCAAGCTCCTTGTGAACCACATGTCGCCAAGCAGTGCTCTGTTTCTTAATTCTAGATTCTGCTCTGGTACACAAGGAGCTTGTTGAAGAGATTTGGTTTTACCGCAACCAGACCTTTGCCCTAAGCACCAAACGCAGCTATCGCACTCATCGGGATGCATATCTGAAGTTCTGTGCCTACATGAATCTGCCATCTCTCCCAGCATCTTCACATACTATTTGCCTCTACGCTGCCTTTTTGGCTCGCTCCCTCAAGCCTAGCAGCATCAAGCAGTACATTGGCATTATTGGCCTTATGCATAAGGAATTTGGTTTACCTAACCTCTGGTAGGAAATTGGCAGCTCTCGTCCCTTCTCACGGGGGTCAAAAGAGTGCTTGGAGGTGCTCCCCAGCAAAAACTTCCAATCAACATCGATATCTTGCGTGGGCTACGCCAGCAGCTGAATCTCACCTACAGTGTCGCTTGTTCGTTTTGGGCAATATGTCTGGTTGCCTTCTTAGGTATGTTCAGGAAATCCCATTTATTAGTCACAGGTGCTAGTAGCTTTAATTCTGCACAACAATTTACAAAATCAGATTTCACCTTTTTTCCCTGGGGAGCGCTGGTGCGTGTTCGCTGGAGCAAGACCATTCAATTTCGGGAAAGGGTGATCTCTATTCCTATCTCTTGGGTCCCAGGGTCCCCCTTTTGCCCAGTCACAGCAGTGACCAAGGCCTTTTGCTTCACCCCAGACTCCAGTGACACCTCCCAGGCCTTCCAGTGGATTGAAAAAAAAATAATAGTTCATGCTTTATTAATGCTTTTAATAAAATTAGTTTCAGTTATCGGTTTAAAACAGGAAATGTAGCCGTTAGTAGTATATTTTCTCGTATATTTGAGTTCGGTTGGTTGTTGGGCCTACTTTTAGGCCCTTTGCTTCGACAAAGATGGCGAATGAAACTGTAACTATGTCGATGGTTCAAAACTTGTTGGAAATACAAGCAAAGAACTTCAGAACCGCTCTTGAACTGATGGTAGGCACACTGAAGGAAGATATAAAAGAGCTTTGTAAAGACGTCTCTGATCTGAAAACGAGTTTAAATTTTTCTCAAGCCAAGCAGGATGAAATCGATCTGAAAGTTAAACTTTAGATGACAAGATCAAAGTCAATGAACACTCAATTCAAGATTCATTTGGTTACATAGAAGACCTTGATAGCAACGTGGAATACATAGAAAATCAAAGTAGAAGAAACAACCTCAAAATTCTTGGGGTACCAGAGGATAAAGAGAAAGAACAAACTTGGGATCAAACCGAGGAAGTCGTGAAAAGTCTCATTCAAAATGAGTTAGGTTCAAGTGAAGATTTTAAATTTGAACGATGCCACAGAGTGGGAAACCCAAATAGATCTAACAAGCAACAACGAAATGATGGGAGAAACAGAAGTAACGAGCCACATCCTATAGTAGCCAAATTCTTAAGATGGAAGGAGAAAGAGACAGTTCTTAGTCTTGCAAGATCCAAAAAGCCAGATGGAATAAGATTTGTGCAGGATTTATCTGGGAAAACCTTAGCCAGAAGAAAGGAAAAAATCCCTCAGCTTCTTGCAGCCAGAGCACAGGGAAAAATAGCCTACTTTGTCATGGACAGATTAATTGTTCGTAATCCATTAAGTCACAAGAAGAACCCAGATAGTGACAATGCCAATCACTCTGTTTCAAGTGAAACTGAAATCTCATTTGGTTAGTTTGGACCTCCTACCTTTCATTGTGAGTTGTGTTATTCTTGCTTGTATGCCTTTCTGGCTCAATGTATGTTGTGTTATCATTATGTTAGGCCCGTTGTCTCAAGATAGATATTTATCAGTTTTCAGATTTCAATGTAAAAGATGGCAGTGACAGGTTCTAATGCCTCTCCATGTGGCATCTGCCACAAAAAGATACCCGAACATTATAAATCTGTTTTTTGTGACTACTGCAACTATTGGGTCCATATTCGTTGCAATAATATATCTGTCAAGGAATATGAAGAACTCCAAAAACAACCTGAAAATGTCCCTTGGTTTTGTGTAAAATGCACTGAAATCATGTTTCCTTTTGGTTCAGTTGACAATGCAGAATTATCTAACCTGAATAATTTTGATTTTCCATCTTTTGTTGATTCAGCACCATCCTTTGAAATAACGTCTGGTCTTATAAACTTGCCTAATTTAGATGATTACGATATTGATGAACATTTACCCCCTAATGTCAACTCTAGTTATCATACTCTTCAGGACTTCTCTACCCTTGATACTTCAGATAATGATCTTTCCTTACTTCATTTAAATATTAGAAGTCTCTCTCTTCATGTAGATGAGCTTGTTTCAACTCTTGCAACTTTGAAAATAAATTTTGATGTTATTGGTGTTTCTGAAACTTGGAATTCTTTTGAGAATCCTATTGAAGCTAATGTTGAAATCCCTGGTTACTTTTACTTTCCACGTCAGTCACATAGTCAAAATGGTGGTGTTGCGCTTTACATGAAATCAGGTCTTACTCTGATTCCTAGACCAGATTTAAGCAAGGATAGCACTGATTTTGAGTCAGTTTGGGTTGAAATTGAAAATAAAAATGGCAAAAATTATCTTTTTTGCTGTGCTTATCGCCATCCAAGCACATCCTTTGATACCTTCAGTGAATACCTGCAAGAAGTTCTATCTATTCCAGCTGTGTCTAATAAACAAGTCTTTATCCTTGGAGATTTCAACATCAACCTTCTGAATTATAACTCTTGCACACCTATTACTAATTATGTCAATTTCCTTTTCTCCAAGCAATACTTGCCATACATCATTCATCCATCCAGAGTATCTGCACATTCTGCTACTCTTATTGATAATATCTTTTCTAATATCACAGATAATGAAACCATAAGTGGTAACATTCTGACTCAAATAACTGATCATTTCCCTCAGTTTCTAATTGTCAAGCATGCAGGAATGACTTATAAGAATCTGTCATATTTTCAACATGATTTTTCAAATCTCAATGAAGAAAATCTGCGTAATGATTTTGCAAACATTGACCTTACCTTTTTGAATGACAGTGCTTTGGATGTAAATGCTAAGTTTAACAGACTCCTGTCTATACTTGATGAATTAGTGCAAACACACGCTCCATTGAAAAAACTTACTAAAAGGGATATTAAGTTCAGGAATAAGCCTTGGATCAATGGCAAAATCCAAAAAATGATGCGCATTAGAGATCGGATACTTAGAAAGCTCAAAAAGAACAACAATCAGTCTCTTATTGATCTTTATAAACAGTTTAGAAATCGAGTTTCAGTTTCCTTGAAGGAAAGCAAAGCTAGCTATTTTTATAACTACTTTCAACAGAATAGCAACAACATGAAACAATTATGGTCAGGTATCAAATCAGTTATAAGTATTCGAAAATCAAGCAACATGAATGTGATTAACAAGCTTAAAGACTCAAATGGTATTGTTATATCAGACCCAGTGGTTATTGCTAACATTTTTAATAGATTCTTTGTTAATGTTTCTCATGATATCACTAAAAATATGCCAAGATCCAATAAGTCACCTGTAGATTTTATGGGTGACAGAGTTGGAAATTCATTTTTTATTGCACCTTCAGTTCCTTTCGAAATTTCTGATATAATCTCAGCCCTAAAATCTGGGAAGTCTCTTGGGCCTAATAGCATTCCCATGAAAATTCGTAAGTCTCTTTCTCCATTGATATCTCCTCCTCTTTCTCAAATCATAAATGAATCATTTCAATCTGGGATATTCCCAGACAAGATGAAGTTTGCCAAAGTAATCCCACTTTTCAAGAAAGGTTGTCCACTAGCAGCATCAAATTATCGACCTATTTCCCTTCTCTCTGTTTTCAGCAAAAGCACAGAAAAAGTCATGTACGAACGTCTCTATAAATTCCTAGAAAAACATGAAATCTTGTATTCATTACAATTCGGTTTTCGCGCCAGCCATTCCATTAACCATGCCCTGGTTAGTTTAACAGAAGCCATCAAAAATTCACTAGACAATAGAAAATTTGGTTGTGGAATATTCATTGATTTGCAGAAGGCTTTTGATACAGTAAATCATCATATTCTTTTGATGAAGCTTGAACATTATGGAATTAGAGGAACGACATTAAATTGGTTTGAATCCTACCTCTCAGATAGGAAACAATATGTCTCAGTGAATGGATCTTACTCTAGTTATCTCAATGTTACTTGTGGGGTTCCACAGGGTTCTGTTCTTGGTCCTCTTCTTTTCTTAATTTACATTAATGATTTACCTCTCTCATCCTCGAAGCTAGCCTTTTACTTATTTGCAGATGATACTAATATTTATTATGAATCAGAAAGTCTTGATCAGCTTCAAAGTGTGGTTAACAGGGAATTAAAAAAAGTTAAAATGTGGCTTGAGGTTAACAAATTATTGTCAATATTGATAAAACTAATTTCATAATTTTTAAGTCACCTCAACATTCTTCACCTGAAACTGTCCGCATCAAAATTGGAAAGTTTCCTATCAAGCAAACTTGTTATGTAAAATTTCTTGGCGTTCTTCTGGATGAAAATCTTTCATGGAAGTATCATTTGACAGAACTGTCCAAAAAACTGGCTAGAACCTGTGGTATGTTTTTCAAAGTAAGACATTTCTTACCCATCAATATTTTAGTCTGTCTTTACAACTCTTTATTCTCACCGTTTCTACAATATGGAATTCTAGTTTGGGGTCTTACCTATGAGACTCATATCAATCCAGTATTTTTGTTGCAGAAAAGGGTCATAAGGGCTATTGCATTTGAACACTTTACTTCTCCTACTACACCTCTCTTTTCTGATTTAAAGATTTTAAAGCTGCATGATCTATTTCAATTGAAACTACTTTCTTTTGTATATGATTGTGTAAACAAGATCTCTCCTTCTTGTTTTCATTCTTTTTTCGATTTAGTTCAATCTGTTCATCAACATTGTACAAGGCAAGCCACAAAAAATGATATTTTTCTAACGCAGAAAAATACTGCTCAATATGGTCTTCGATCAGTTCGTTACTTTGGAGCTAAGTGCTGGAATGACATTCCCATGGATATAAGAAAATCATCCTCTACAATCAGTTTTCGTCATAAACTCAAAGCTTTCCTCTTTGAAAATAATTATCAAGATTGATCTTAGAATAATAGGCACAAAAAGGTCTCCATCCGCCCTAGTCATACAATCTACATTGAAATACTATTAAAACAGGGGGTGCTCTCTCCTCGATTAGTCTGACTACTGAGAGAGCTCCTCCTATAAGTAATTCCCTCCATACAATTTATCTTTTCTCTTTGTTTTGTTCAATGTATCTTGTATTAATTTTGTTTTCTTTTCTTACTGATGTATCAATTTTCTGTATCTTATGTTCTTGTAGTTTAGTTAATTGTCTGTATAGTTATTTAATAAATTGTATGTAGTGGAATTTAAAATTATATGAAACTGAACTGAACTGAAATTGACGCCTCCCTCCATCTTCAGCCCTTCACATACAGTTTGTCCATGTCCAAGCTCCGTACCTGCCTCAAAAAATGTGGTCTCAAAGGAATGGACTTTGGCTCCCATTCTTTTCGGCGTGGGGGGGGCCTCCTTTGCCTTCCAGGCCGGAGTACCCATTGAACTCATCAAGGTGCTTGGGGACTGGAAGTCCAATGCAGTCCTTCTATACCTCACTGTTCCACTCAACATTAGGATCCAAGCTACTAGCCTTCTGACACAACGAATTCCACCACATTGATAACAACACACCACACACTTCACTTTTCCTTTGGATTTGGGGATTATTATTTTAACACCTAAATAATTATAATTGTTAGATTGTGTAGTTGTCGGTACATAGGTATCATATTCTTGTAGTAGATTTGACTGTAACACATCTGTTCTTGTTGATGAGTATTCAAACTATGCCCAATAATGCCTCTTTCCTAGACTCCTCTGATTTAGTTGATACATTCTGGCTTTGCCTTAATGTATATCTAAATCAGGGTGTTTTAGGGATAGTTTGAGAAGTTGGAGGGATGGCCTAGCCTGCTGATTTGTGTAGGTAAGCAAATTGCCAGTGCATATCACATGAGTAGGTATACCTAGTTCCTTGTTGCTGCATGAGTCAGTAGTCATATGAGTTTGGCATGGAATATATCTAGCCAATAAGAGGTATACACCTCATAGCATGCCTTGCCCCTAGCCATATATAAATGCCTAGGTAAATTCCCTATATAAGAGGTATCCCTAAGTAGCTATCATTCTATCTTCATGGCCTGGCAATAGCATATCTAGTTTTCTTTCCCCACCCTCCACTCCACACTTTTCAACAAGAATGGGGATTATTATTTTAACACCTAAATAATTATAATTGTTAGATTGTGTAGTTGTCGGTACATAGGTATCATATTCTCGTAGTAGATTTGACTGTAACACATCTGTTCTTGTTGATGAGTATTCAAACTATGCCCAATAATGCCTCTTTCCTAGACTCCTCTGATTTAGTAATGCAAAATAGTATTTTGATGGCAAAAGAATTATGTGCGGTATGGAAACAGCTCATAAACAAACAGTTATTATTGAGGTGGGATGTGTAGTGGTGATCAGGAGATCATAAGTCCATTTTCATTATCAATTTCTATAATTCTAAAATCATGCATAATGTGTGCATATTATGCGATCTTGGTGGTCTAATATGAATGCACCATTTGCAGTTTGCGCCATATGCAATGTACAGCAACAATGTGTTGTCCTTCTTGATGATGAACATGAACATTTGTGTCAAAATTAATGTTCCATACAGTGCTCCCTTTTATTGATTGTTGAAATTCATGGAACAAAGATTTCAAGATCAGTCTAACAAAAACATGTTGCAAAGGTTTATATGGTTTATACCCTGTATTTAGGATTTTACTTTTTCATTTCCTTTAGGTTCCTGGAGACCAGATTGGAATGCATTGCATGATTTGGCCTCTGCGTACTAATGAGTGAAAGAAATGAAAGGTGCAAGCACAAGTATAGTTTAAAGGCTGTGAGGGTAAAAATAGATCCTTATCAGATGCAAAGAGCCTTTGTTGTAGCTGCAAGCTGCAAAAGTTGTACACCTTATGAATGCAAGTTTTCTAAGCTGGCCAGCAGATCAGACTGCTACCTTGCTAAGGTTTCAGGGCAACCAATTTCTAGACTCTTTGATATAAGAAACTTTAAGGAAAAGTGGGCTGTACTTTTCAAATGATAACATGGGATCATTCGATGCAAAATGAAGTATTTTGGTGACAAAAGCATTATCTGGGGCTTATTTCTATTGAGTTAGCAAGATTTTGATGTTACAATTAAGGTTGAGACAATAAACAAGCTATTATCACTGGAAAGGGGTGCTTCTTGGAATGATCATAATACTAGGATGCAGATCTTGGCAATCTGATTGAAGTGCACAACTGCACCGCATATGGATTCCAGCCATAAGTTGAAAACAATTGACTGTATTTTCCTTTGATCCAGTGTTAGAATTTATGTAACAATTATTTCAGGATCAGCCTGTGAAGAAAGTCCACTGATAAACTGAAACATGATGCAAAGTTGAGTGCAAAGTTAAGAACTCACTGCATTTCTTATGTTGTTACAATATTATGAAACAAATAGTACATGCAGGTCAAGCATATGATGTGAGATGTAAGCTCATGGTACCAGCCACAGCACATTGATCAACTTTATTGTCAAAAATTCTTTGAATTCTTAACATTTTTCAAGAATCCTTCACTTTCTGAAGGAATTCTTCTTTCTTTTGTAAAATTTAAAGAACTGGACACTTCTGTGCATCACAAAAGAGGTTTGTTTTATACCTGGTGCGGCAAAATGAAATTAATGACAATAATCTGTTATATCAAATTGTTCAAATTCAAACAAAAACAAATTAAAGATGCTATGTGAGCTGATTTTGTTGTGGTTCAGGAAAGGGCGGTAATAGACCATTTCGACAATTAAAATCGGAGACTGGGGAGAGCAGTTTGTTCTGGTAAATGGCGGATGCAGTTCTGGTAAATGGCTGCTGCGGAGTGAGCCCGTTGAAGTGAATAATGTAAGGCAATCGCTACTGCATAAGAACGCAGCAATAGAGCTGTCAAAGGATTTAGTCAAATACCTGTCCATGCGAAATACAAACAAACATGCAATTTATCTCTATTCGCAACTGATTTCCTTTTCAACCTTTATTTCAGTGCTGCAAACGGCAATGCTTGCTTTGAGTTTAGGCCCTTTCCGCATAACTTGATGAAATACATGATGTATTTGAAGTCCTTAAGATAAGAAAGCTTACCCTGACTGTGATTTTCAAGAGAATGGAATTCAACTGAAGTTTTTAACTTCGAATGTCCTTCTTGAATTCGATTAGAATTGACGCGAGGAAAAACTTCAAACATAATTCGAATTTTCTTAATCTGCCAGTTGAACATACGTCAAAACTGATATTTCAAAACTAAAATTCTAAAACAGTGCTGATGCAGTAGCGATCCTCGCCACAACTTGCAAAACTCAATGTTCACATTGTATTCACTGCAACGGCCCAACTACGCGGCAGCCATTTACGAGAACTGTATCCGCCATTTACCAGAACAAACCGCTCTCCCCAGTCTCCGATTTTAATTGTCAAAATGGTCTATTGGTTCATACTGCAATGGATTATTTTGTCAAAATGCAAACAATCGTTCACTTGGCCAAATGTGCAGTCTTCCTATTTTCTTACTCTTTCAACTTACACCACAGAAACACTGCATGCAGGCTAACGCACTGGGCATTTGATGTTCATATGCTTATAGGCAGTTGAGGTGAATCACAGCCATTTTTGGGTGTGAATTGTGGCAAGAAAATATTACTGCTTTGTGAATGAACTTAAGAACATGAAATTAATTTTCGAAACAGAATGGGATGTCACAATCAACCTTCTAAACAACAGACTACACAAAATTTTCCACTTCGATGGATGCATAACAAGAAGTTTGAATCCACAATTACAACTATTTATTGTACATTCAGCATGGATTATGAGATATTCTCTGAAAGCTCTCCGCCGGAGCTAGGAATGTTGAAGCGCGAGCGAAGCGAGCGCTTAACTTCCTAGTTCAATCAATATGTGGCATATGCTCATTTAAACATGGAATCAATTCACTCCATTCTTAACCTTGTCACCCCTGGGTGCTGGATGTCATCACTTGATTTGAAGGATGATACTATAGTGTAAAGGTTCATCCTAATTATCAAAAATATTTGAAATTTCAATATTGTGGGCAATTGTTTCAATACACATCATATGCTAATGGTTCGAGTTCGTGTTCACACTGCTTTACAAAAATTCTAAAGCTACCCCTGTCTCAGCTTTGACTGTCAAAGCATATTGCTGCTGCTTACATCGATGATGTATATTTGCAAAGTGATTCTTACAAGGGTTGTATAAAGACCATTGTTGACACAACCATTATGTTTGATAACATTGGGTTTGTAATCCATCCTGACAAGTCACAGTTCTTACCATCCCAATAACTTACATCTTTAGGGTTTGTCATAGATTCTCTGTCTATGAGAGTTTATCTGACCGAAGCTAGGAGGCAAAAGGTTCTTTACCATGTCACCTATGTCACACAGAATACACAGTGCCTAAAAAGTGAATATGTGGCAAAAGTCATAGGTTATATTGTATCCAGTTTGCCTGCAGTTCAATATGGTGCTTTACACTACAGATGGCTCCAAAAGGATAAGGCAAGTACCTTGAAACTTAACAAAGGGAATTATAAAGCTAACATGGCAATCTCTGGAAATGCTTTGTCTGAAATATTTTGGTGGTCTAATAATATCACCACCTGTTATAATGTTATTGTGCATGATCCAATAACAGCTACACTTTATTCTGATGCTTCGTTGAAAGATTAGGGAGCTGCATTTAATGATGAATCTACTAGTGGTCAATTGTCTCATGAAGAGGCTAATCATCATATTAATTACCTCAAGCTCTTTACAGCTCTCCTAGCTTTACACACTTATTCTGAGCACTTACTGAATAAACATGTTAAGCTTATGATAGCCAATATAGCCACAGTAGACAGAGCAAAAACTGCGCACGCATGTGCGATAAGTCGTAATTTTGAGCCCCCTAAGCTCACTGCAACAGATCGCAAAATTAGGCAACACTTGATATTTTCGTCCTAGGCCTAAAACTCTTGATTTATCAATTTAAAAAGCTTATCTGTCCAAGCACTTCCTTATCTCAGATTGGTCGATGACGTCATTTTATGCAGTTTCTGCTCTGCCGCGGCAGTAGGGATTATCAACAACATGGGTACTTGCCACAATGATGAGTGCCACAAATTAACTGTTAGAATATGGGAATTTTGTATTAGGCAGAATATATGGTTAACAGCAGCCCATCTTCCAGGCTCTGCTAATGTAGTTGCAGATAAAGAATCTAGGAAATCGTTGTCCGCATTCTACATTTTGCCCAATGTGAAAATCTAAAACGCGGACAAGAAAAAGCAGACTATTGTTCTTGATTGGTCCGCGTGTCCGTGTTGTCCGGACACAAGTTTGGAAAACACAAGTTTTACAGCAAAGCAGAGTTACTGTATAACTCCATATCGCAAAGTTTTCCCGGGGTATTACGGTATTTTAAAACTCAGCAAAACGACCCTGTTCTTGCTGTGTCTGAACAGCTTATTTTTCAATGTTCTTCATGGCCATTTGCAGACTCTAGAATTTCTAGATTTCAAATGAAGTGATAATAATAATAATAATGATAATAATAATAAATAATAATAATGATAATAACAATAATAACTACTACTTGACCAAGATGCTAAGCAAAAAAACTGCTTAAAAAACTGGTGTATTGCCGTATTCCCGGGAATGTATCAGCTAAAGTCCGTTTACTACCAATAACTATTGTCCCAATAACTTTTTAACTCTGCTCCTCCAGATATAGTTTCCTCCAATTATACACGATATCGAACACCATTTCATCACATTCTTTATATTTTCTTTACTTTGGGAGAAATTTCTCAATCCTTTCCATACGTCACTTTTTACACACCCAAGAGAACCAAAACAAAGAACAACCAGCTGCACTGAGAATCCATTTCTCTCCAGATAATCACATAACTCCTTATATCTTCTAACTTTCTCTTGATAGGCATTTTCCAAATATAAATCATAACAAGCAGTTATTTCCACTATTGTACACTGCCTCTGTATACGATTAAGAATGACTATGTCTGGTTTACGATGAACAATCTGCTTAATCTCTATGGAGTGCCAAAAGCAAAAAAAGTCATATTTTTATTGTGAAAATATATTTTCATTGCTATGCACATATATACATTGCAAGTGTTAAATTTCAATTGCTTATCGCAATTATACTTACATTGCAGCTGTATATTTTCATTGCAACCTAATATTTCCATTGCAAGCCTATATTTTTATTGCATGCACTACAGATATGTATTGCAAACTCATATTTGTATTGCAAGCGCATATTTTCATTGCAAGTGGATATTTTTATTGTTAGCGCATATTTTCATTGCTTTCGCGTATTTTTGTTGCAACCTTGTCGAAATAGTTCCCACGCTCTGCGAAAAATTTCTGACATTGCTTGAAAAATTTCTCACGGTCTGGCGGTATGTGAAACCCGGAAAACAGAACAAAGTTATCGTGAAAACGAGGCTTTTGGCTATCTTTTTCCTGCCATTTGTTTTCATTCTTTCCTCGTGTCGTTCCCGAGCGTGCATATTTTCAAGATGGCTAATTCAAATTCTGGCAGGCATGTGAGATAAGAGGTGGAAAGGGCTCTTAACAGTGGTGCAGTTGGCATTTTTTCACCAGAAGCTAGTCTGCCAAGTACAAGCTCTGGTTTTGGTGCTAGAAATTGGACTAGGCCTAATCATACCATGGCAGATGAAAGGAGTGCACTTTTCCAAAGAAATAATGCAGTTGGTGTTGGCCAACGAAGTAATTTTACAACAGCAAGGAATTACCGACCAAGCAGCAACGCACAAAACACTGGTTGAGGAGGACGTGGTGGTGGTAGTGGTGCAGCAAGTAGGTCAGGTCCCTACCAGTTTAATAGAAACCAGCTAACAAGAAATCAGTCACAGCCACAGGCAGGGAAATCTGATGGGCCCGCGCAGAAACTGTGCTGCAAAGATGTTTATTTGGTTGACGTGGGTGTAACAAGTGCTCCTCGTGGTGCTAAGAGAGCACCCCTATTCTTGAATGGACAAGTCAAGTCTGCTTTTAAGTTGGACTCAACATGGTCAGCAGAAGAAATTGAAGCCAAATTTGAAAGAGAATTCCATAGCATCTTGGACCAATCAAAACCAGCACCGAGGTACTGTGCATTTCTTTCTCTCTCTTGTGCGTAGACTAGGACTAGGCCAAGGGTACACTTTCTTGTAAGAAACTAAGGTCCGGGGCTGGTAGGCAGTTTCTTACATTTTTGGACCAATTTGCTACCAAAAGTTTCTAAAAGGTTTTTGCAAATTGTGCATGGAAGATGTGCGCCTAGCCATTGTTCTAAACAATAAACTATTGTTCTTCCTGGAATTGCGCACAGAAGATCTTGCGCGTGCACAACATAGTTAGTAGTCTGGTTACTGTGCAGTGTCAAAACATCTTTGAGTGACCGGGAAAATTTATTTTTTTTGCTTCAAGTAGGGTTCTATCTTATCTTTCGAAAAATTGAGTACTAAAAATTTCTCAACTTGGTTTTATTTTTCATGGTTGATTTGATGACAGTGCTCTTCCTCGCATGCTATTTATTCTTTTGGACAGTGAATAAGGCTTGACAAGTTGTCTAATTTCACATTGCTAGAATTTTGTTAATGTGATTTTTTTGTATTTCTTTTCTGTCACTCATCATTATGTAAATTCAACAACAATGCCATTGTCATTTACTTTAAATTTTTGCCTTACTTGGAGAAGCCCCAGAATTAACTGATACCTTATGGATGGCTAAACAATTTTGTAATTTGTATTTCAATCAGATTTGAAATCATGAAGTACGTGAATGGCTTGCTGGTTAAACCATCATTGCCCACAGGAGAACATTGGAATGGATTGAATGTCATGGCCAATGCCAAGCAAGGAGACATCTACATCCGAGCCATTCATCCACTGGTGAGTAAATTAGAGCAGTGTCTACTGTAATCCGGTAACAAATTTTTAGATACACAAATATGTTTCTATTGTGCTTTAGTTAAATTCAAAGTAATACAAACCCCTGCACTCGCCTTGTGTTACTACTTACACAGTAGCAACTTGAATGCTAGAATCTCTGATGGCACCTCCATACTAAGTTTGGTAATCTCTTAGCAATTCTGTTTAAATGTTGAATTAATGCATATAACAAAGAAATTTGGGAAAACAATTTTTGAACATTTCTTTGCAAAAGTTTATATCTTTATTTACTTTCAACATGACAAATGTGCGATTTGCAGTAATACTTTATCTGCTTGAAAATAATAGGAAGTTTCAAGGATATCATGGGGAAGTTCTATTGCAGCAATGGGAATAAAGCTTGAATGATATTGCATGTTCAATTCCATTTTTCAGCTTATCAAAGAACAACAATCAAGTATTACTAAATACTTTGCAAATGAACCTGCCGATTCAGACAAAGAGGATGAAAACTTCACAGAGAATGCTTCTGTAAGGCAGATATGATTTTAAATTCACATTTTTTCATTCAATTATTGCTTTTATTGATTATGAAATACATATGTTTATTCAGGCTGAAAAATGTATTGCTGACATGATACCATATAACTTTCCTGCCCCTCTGCCAAATCTGTTAACTATGATGTTTATTGTTTGATATTTGCTTTACTTATTGGCTAATAAATTTATTTGCTGTATGATGATCAATCATTTTGTTCCCACAGGTAGAAACTTCTCCACCAAGTCACTTGCCTGATATCTTTCAAAGACTAAGGGAAATGTTCCCAGAAATAGATGAAGAAATCATCACAAATGCTTCAGTTAATTGCAAAGATCTTAATGCAGCGACAGAGATGGTCCTGCGACAAGGTGAATTTAGAATTATTTTCCTCATTTTTTGGGACAACAAATTTGAAATGAGTGAAAGCTGAAAAAAGTCACTTCATTTTGCAAAGATCACTTGGCTCACTTTACACTCAAAGAATTTATGTTTCAAAAGCTCTCTCAGTTTTTATACAGGGTGAGTCAATAACAACAAACTCAGTTTAAAAACACTGCTACTTGGATGTAAGGATGATGAAACTAGCATAAGATTAATTACTGATGTGATGGATATGTTCAAGTCCAATTTCAATTTTACCTGACTGAACTCAGCCACTCCATTCTGAAACTCCTTTCAAGAAACCTTTAAAATATGCCCAAAATCACAAACAAATCTTCCCAGTATTTTTCTACAGCAATGGCTTTGGTGTGTTTCAACATGTTTATCCTCTTGTTTATGAGTTTTGATTTTAATTTAGGCTTTAGGGGGAGGGTCAATCTACTATAAGCTACTGTAGTGTACTGTATTTGGTGTTCTGGCTTGACAAAACAATTGAAATGTAAGTGTTATGTGTTATCCTTCAGGCCATATTTAGACCAGATCACTACAGTATACTGTATGTTTGTTCTTTACTGTATGTATGTTTGTTTCGTGGTAAAATGTTAAAAAACAGGAACATTATTCTTTGCCACATATCCAAAATCTGCCAAAAAATGTATATACTGAATCAATTGTAATGTAAGAGATACTGTATCATTACCTTCCTTCATTTCAGTTGAAGCAGATGAATTTGATGACGCTGTGCCGCTGCTTGAAGCTGCCAGATCTTATAGAGAGAGTGAAGCTGATCTCAAATCACACATAACAGAACTGAAAAATGATGATGAAAGACAAGTTCTTGACATTGAAAGGAAACATCCATTGCTGCAATGCATTCGCCTCTTGAAACAGAAAAGGCTTAATCTTACACAATCACCAGACATCAATTTTGTCAGCAAAGACGGTATTGATGCAGAAGGCCTAAAAAGGGAGTTCCTGTCACTGCTTCTTTGTTCCATTAGAGAGGGAGAAAATAAGATAAGATTGTTTGAGGGACAGTACCCCAATCTTGTGCCAATACATAGCACTGATTACTTGGCATCTAGACTGTTCTATTATGTTGGACCACTGATTGCATATTCTTTTGCTCATGGGCAAATTGGATTTGTTGGAATGTCACCAGCAATCTGTTCTTTCTTGGTGCATGGGAGCATTGATGGTTCATGTGGCCTCATGGCAATAAATGACATTGCAGACTTTCAGCTGAGGGAGATAATTGAGAAGGTAAGAACAAAGTCTTACTACAAAGCAATGAACGTTATTCTCATACAATAAAACCAACACCAAAAAAAGTTTTTTCACAATGAAATGGAAGCATAAATAGTAATTTGATGCTTTTGTCTACCGGGTGAGTCAAAAAAAGTTTAGGCGTTTGGAGGGCTGTGGAATAAATAGTATGGGACCGATATTCAAAACTGAAATATTCATCTATCAGTCAAAGGTCAACTTAGATGAGAAAATTTTGTTTGGTAGTATCCCTTGTCAGACCCAGAAATTAGGAACATGCTGGTAAAGGGGATGTTTGGGAACAAAATTTCACTTTCCATTCTGATCCATGATTTACATTCTATTGAAATTGGAATTCAGCATCTCAAACTGGTAAATTAAACTTCAATGCCACATAAGTCATGGACCAGAATGGAATGTGGAATTCTTGATTCCCATACAAACCCCTTACAAGCATTTTGGTTGCTGTTGGGTCTTAAAGATGTTTGATTTTACCAAACAAAATTTTGTCATCAAAGTGAGCTTTTGAGTGATGGATTAAATTTTACTTCAGCATATCGGTCACATACTTTTTATTCCACAGCTCTCCAAACACCTCACCTTTTTTTGACTCACCTGCTATTTGTTTGTCAAGATTCTTCCATCCTTCACAAGAGTGCTCTAATTTCTTGGTAAATTCCTATTCTACCCCCAGTACATCCCCGGGTATTTGGTCATATATTACTTTTAACGTTTTCTTTTTACATATTATTCAGGTAAATGATGCGAAGAGTGAAGAGGAAATTAATGTACTGGCAGTAGATCCTGAAATAGCAACAGTTCTCTCCAATTCTGGGTTTATAGAGCCCCTCAGCACAAGAAACAAGCAAAGAGCTTTGCATTACATCATGCTCAATGACATTGTGTTGAAAAGGAAGTCAGAGTTAGAGCAGTTGAGAGATGGCCTAAATGACCCATTCAAATTAATTGATTTCCTAAGCAGACATGAAAAAGAGACGACGAAAGTCTTTCCCCATCCAGAAGATGTAAAACTGGTAGCTGAAGACATCATACATATCATGATCACAGAGCCAAATTATCATCTTGATGAAGAGGAGGAAAAAGTTTTTGCCTGGCTTCATCAATACATTGAGCAGATTGGAAAAAGGACTGGTGGTGAGTTTCATAGTGATCCTCTCTGCATCTACCAAGTGGGCAAAAGAGTACTGTATTAGTGGTAATTGGATGGTGGTGGTAATCAGACAGTTGTGGAAAGACATTGAAAACCAACAGAAAAGTATATTACAAATAAAGTCCATCAACGAATGTACTCTCTGGTCTCTAATAGACGGGGGGGTTGGAATAGTAGGGGGGGTTGGAAAAAATCTCAAAAATTAATAGCCGGGGGGGTTGGAATAATAGGGGGGGTTGGAAAAAATCTCAGAAATTAATAGCCGGGGGGGGGGGGGTTGGAACAAATTTCATTTTCTAAATTTTCGTTTTTGCAATGGAAGCTTTAACAATAACATAACACAATAGCAATAACACAACAACAGTTTTGTTTTTAAGTTTTAGTCTTTACATGTCCTCTAACATATCAAAAATGTTACCATCGTCTTCACTAGCAATTTCTAAAAGACTATCGTTGTCTTCATTTGAATTGGTATGGTCACTCTCTTGCCTGGTTTTCGTGAGGATTCTTTTTTTCAAACTGCGCCTTCCTTCAAAAAAGCCTGCCTTTATCTTACTAAGGTGTGGTTTGAACATCAAGCTTGTCTCGCTATCCTGGAACAACTTTTGGAGATCATCCAGAAATTTGGCGTCTTTATTCACATCAGGATCACTGCAAATGTTTTGAAGTGATTTGATGGTGGGCACTGCTGGCACTGCTGGCACCTGCGTAGCAGTTGGAATAACCTGTTCAATAGTGTTTTCAGCTTCCATCTCTGTTTCACTGTCCACCTCATCGTCGCTAGAAAACTGCTCACTGTTTTCTGACTCGGCTTCAGATGCTGGATCTTCAAAGATTGCGTCACCCTCCATGTAGTCAAGCAACTCCATTCCTTCGATATTGTTACGTCGGATTCCTTTTGGAGGGATGAGCGTTTTGATAACCGCTTGTAAGTTGATAGGGAGTTTAGAGCTCAGTAGCTGCCTTCGGAATTCCAACATATCATCGCCAATTAAGGAAAAGAGCTTATCAGACACTAGAAAGTCCTCTGATCCATCCAGATTATTGGACACAAAAAGCTTTTTGAACACAGCAGCGAAATCTACAACAGTTTCTCTCCAAGCAGCAAGGAGCAAGTTGATCATTTCCTCACGACTTGGTGCAGGCACTTTATTCTTATCGACCTCCAATTTCTTTAACATCAGCGCCATTTCCTCATGCCTATATCTTCTCTTGAGATGGTGATGGAGGTCGGTATCATTTGCTTGAATAAACCCAGTTATGCCTCCTCCCATTAGAACAAGAATGTAACCTCTTAGGTAAAGGGCTTTTCTTACCTCGGGAATGAGATGTACGGCATAATCGTCTAAGACGTATATGGCGAAATCTTTCTGAGTAAATGGATTGTAGCGATTGGGAAGATGGCTGATAGTTTCAAGCATTTGATCGATTCGATAAGAGCCACTCGGAGACCATTGGTACTTAACAGAGTCTGGAACTGATACTTTGGTACGTGTTCCTTTGCCTTTGAATACAAACTCCGGATCTAATTTGATGCTTTCTTTGTTAGTGACTTGCGTAAAGACTGTCACCCTTTCCCGGGAGAGCATATAATTTTCTTTAACAAATGTATCCTCCCCCTTGAATGCGAGTGTTTTTTGCTGAGAGCTTTCGTTGCGATGAAGCGGCATCTGGTCGCCATTGATAATAGGGGGGTCAACACCATACTTTTGAATAAAGAAGCGTCGAAGTGTCCAGACGTTTTTGAGGTAATCCTGCAGGCGTTCAATGAGGTCGGTTTTCTTGATCGAAAAACGTTTGTTAGGCTTCCTTAAACTTATTCCGTATTCTTTTTCCCAGCCCTTGATCCAGCAGTTACTAAACTTAAGTCTTTCATTTTCAGTTGCAGGATTCTGCTCAAGCCACTGCTTGTATAGTTGGTTGGCCTTCAGTTTAAAAAGGCGTCGAGGAAGACGTCCTTTCAGTGTTTCTCTCACATCAACAAACCAGGCAAACAATGCTCTTGCCTTCTTTGGTGGGCACGAAGAAGGATCTTGTAAGATATCGATATCCTGATATGAACGGGCAGCTAGCTTTATAGCTCTCTCAAATGCTGGATCATCGTTACGGACGTCAGCTAAATCAGAGTAGAACATGCGAACAGCTTTGGCAACGTACCCTGTAGTTGGTTTGATCGGGACATGTCTTTTTCTTTTGCTGTCGTACTTCGTTTTTCCTTGATTTCGCTGAACCTCTGCATCATATTCTTCCTTGCAACTTTTCACCAATTTGGCTAGAGCCAGTTTCTCTTCATTTGAGTATCTTTTCTTGTCACTGCGAATAAATTTTCGATCCATTGATGCAACGGCTTTGCAGAATTTGCTCGTGTTTTGTAAATTCTAAGACCATGTTCACACAAGATTAGATTACAATGCAATGGCCTCATATTTCAGTGACGTTGGAAATTCTATACTATTGTCCACATTCGAAAATTCTAAAATGTATCAAAATATCGTTCGATTCAGATTCTTTTTTAGAAAAGCCAAGGCGCGGCCGATGACCTTCCTCGGGAAAACCAAGTGAATGAATTATTGGCAATCAATGATTCGCACTTTCTTTATATGGTGACGGTAAGACTTTAAAAATACAATGCCATGACATCACAGATCTCGTTCGAAAGTCTTAATCTTAGTTGGGTGCATAGAATTTTGTTGTGTAGCTTTTGTCTTGCTTGGAACTCGTTGCCAGAATTAATAAGCGGGGGGTTGGAATAAGAATGTCCTGGGTGGAAAATTTTCTAAAAATTAATAAGCGGGGGGGGGGGACGTCTATTAGAGACCAGAGAGTAACTGTTGGTACTCTGTAGATACTAAGTATCTTTACAGAAAACCATCTTAACACGCTGCGACCATTTGCTTTCATGTGCTTGGCCCTGAAGAAGTTGTTGTCATGAACATCACACTTTGATTTACAACTCTGAATCCATTGAGCAAAGCAAAAATCGTAAACAGTCAGAGAAATTAGATATCTAGCATGCAAAAAACACATACTGTAGAAGTGTGCAAGACTCAGAGCCATTGCACTGAAAGAGGACAGGGGGCTCTATTTTAAGTGATCTTCAGAGTTAATGTGGTGCTTTTCAGACACCAAATTTAAGAACAAGAAAACAAGGCAAACAAGATGAAGTAGATAAGTTCATAGATGGAATACATGCCAGATACATAAAAAATATGTTCTTGGCACATTCGTTCAATGTTTCAAAATGCCACACTTTAAAAATTTGTAAAAAGAAGAATCCTATTCAATTCCAATACACAATGAATAATGTTCAAGTGTCAGAAGTTGACCGTCATCCATACTTGGTAGTCGAACTGGAACGAAATATGTCATGGTCCCAACACCTAACAGACACTGCTAATAAGGCGAGTAGCACCTTAGGTTTTCTACGTAGAAACCTCTCTGCATGTTCTACTCAAGTCAAGGCTACAGCATACAAAACATTAGTAAGACCAAAGCTCGAATATGCGTCATCAGTATGGGACCCCCATCACATAAACAAAATTGAACAGCTAGAAAAAGTTCAAAGGAAAGCTGCTAGATGGGCAATGAATCAGTACAGCTGGACGGCTTGTGTCTCAGACCTCCTGCATCAACTGGAATGGCCCCCTCTTCATCAACGAAGACTGTATGCACGGCTTATAATAATGTTTAAGATAAAAAATAATGATATTGCAATCACAATTCCATCCTACGTTATGATGCCAACAATACGAACAACGAGATCCCTATCTTCTGGAGCATGGAGACCCATCCAGATGTCCACATCATGTGACAACTACAAATTCAGTTTTTTTCCAAGAACGATTGTCGATTGGAACCGACTCACAAATGAAATCATAATGATAGAAGACATGGAATGATTCAAAGCCGCAGTAGCAGACCAAGTACTTACATACTGAAATGTTTACAATTGTTTTTAGGTATGTGTAAATACAGAAGATTAAAATAACATATTTCAAAAATTAATTTAAATAAAATGTTTTCATATAAAAGAGTAAAATAATGTATTTAAAAATTTTTCCTTGGTTTACTGCACAATGTGACGATGTGGATTTGGAGAACTTTGAAATTTAGCTTGCCTTGGGTGGAGAATTCTGGCATGACAAGTCGCTTGCTGTGTTGGAATTCTTCACTGGTCGTGGTGGATGGAGTGTTACTGGTTTTAGAGTGTGTTTGCTGGTTATCCTTGCTGACATCTCTCCCATCTTCACATTTTGTAGTGGCCAATTTACAGCTTTCTTTATTTATTTGAGCAAAATGCTTTATGCGATGCTCAGTATTGGCGTTAAAGTTAAAGTGCAATGTATCACCATTTTTACCTTGGAAAAGGAAACATGACCCCTACAAGGAGAGACAAGGAGAATGCACAAGTCTTGCTGTTCTTGTCTTTGAATGTGTCTCAAGGGTGCTGGGTTCTGCCCTCCCTTCTGCACCTGCTTATATTTAGCTGGTGGCTTCTTAAGTGCTTGCTATCAGCAAAGAGTTATTATGCCTGAATTTTATACACATCAAGTGAGGCACTGACTTTGTCAAAAGAAAGATTTTTACACCACAGACTGTTTTGTTCTCGAGAAGCAGAGAAAGGAAGTGTATATATGATAATGACATTATGAATTTGATAATAATTCAGAATCAAGTTTGTTGCACCCCATGACTAGTCTTATGTACATCATATGATAAAACAGTAAACAGTAGTGTTATAACTTGAAAATATTTGGTTTTGATTGAAGGGCCTTATCTTAAAATTTGCTGACTTTACTTTAAAATAACCCCCCTTTTTTAAATCCTAGGTCCTAGGTATTGAAAATTTTTTCACCCCTTTCTCAGTGAATTTTCGGACAAGCTTGCGTATCACTTTGTATATACAAGTGCACCCGCCTGGAATAAATAATAATAATAACACTAATAATAATAATAATAATAATAATAATGATAATGATGATAATAATAATAATAATAATAATAATAATAATAATAATAATAATAATAATAATATTAATAATGGAAACTTCTCATTGAATATATATCCTAGTACACATGTTTCTAAAATGCTATCAAAAAAGTAAAAAGACTCTACTTATGCCTATTCAATACAACCACTCTCTATGCAACTAGGCATGGCTGAATTGCATACACAGTATGAAATCTAGAGTTAATGCGTGTAAAAAGGAAAGTTTGTTTCAAAATTCCATAAGTTCAGGTGAGGACCAGTCCTTATCTCTCATACAGAATATGTAGTACAATGTTCTGATGCAGATACATGTCACTTTAACTGCTGTGTATTTGATCAAAGAACTGTCTATTTTGAGAGTGTTCAGCATTGTGAAAAATGATCTTGTCTTTAGAGAAGACACCTCCGGTTGTCATTACCAGGTTAATGAAATCAGTGCTCCTATGCGACCTACATAATGCTTCATCATGAAGTAATTGACTGTATTTCTCTGCTTTACGCTTTGCGTTTGATTCAGCGTTTGATTTGTGACCAACAGTTAGTTCTATGATGTACATCCTATTACTTTTATCAATTACAATCATGTCAGGTCTTAGACTAGGTCCAGTGATGATGTCTGGAGCTGCGAATCTTCCAGGTAAGTCAACGAAAATCTTCTTGACGAATGGTTGTAACACGTAACATTAAGACCACGACGAACATCATTTTGAGAGTCATTTCAGAAAAGACAAACGTAGTTAAATCGACATTTCCAGTTGGTTAAGACGACATTTCCATTAGCAAAATAATTAATTAATTAAGACATGTTCAGGACGTTTCGAGACGAGCTTGTCTCATCTTCAGCTAAATCAAAGTTACACGTGTGAGGTTTTTATAGTGATAACTATTCTAGAGAAAATGCATAATAAATTATCAATCATACGATATCTAAATAAGGAAAGTCCATTGAAGTTAAACCAAATAAGAAAGTCCAGTGAGATTAAAAAAGATACAACGGTATAGAGGAGTTCTGTTGATTGAGTGTCGGGCGGTCCCTCAAGATTAGAAGGCTCTCGTGTATCAACAAATCAAAATTGTTGTTGGCTTTGTCCAAAATACAAAAATCATCAAAAGACGCGGCATGCCCAGTTTCATTAATATGGTCCCTAATGGATGAAGAAGCACTTTTTATACTTATTCCTTTCTTGTTTATTCCTAAATGTTCCCTACAACGAACAACAAAGTGGCGTGATGTTTTGCCATAATAAGCAGCCTGGCAGCTACTACACGTAAACTTGTAAACAACAGAAGAACAAATGTTCGTAGGGATGTGATCTTTGAAAGGGAAGAGGTTTTCAATGCGTTTAGCTGATTGAAAAACAACGCGAAAATCGACATGGGGGTACGCGTTACCTAAAAATTTACATAGTTTCTTTTTCACCCTGAGACTGTATTGGCCTAAATAAGGTAAACAAAAAGTTACCGGGAGTTTCGATACGGTGGCCGGTCTTATTTTAGGTATGTATTGCCCATCCAAAAATTTTTTAATGAGTTTGTCGATAAGATGTTTGGGGAAGCAGTTTTGCTGTAGAAATCGTTTGATGTTACACAGGTGGTCGTGAAAATGCGCATAAGAGGAACAAATATGAAAAGCGCGATAAACCAGGACTGTGACAAGGTTAACCTTATATTTACTCGGTGACAGGCTTTCAAAGTTAGTATATAGGCCTGTAAATGTTTTCTTACGATACACATTAGTTGCAAAACCATTACCATCATGAATTACTAAAACATCTAAAAAAGCCAGTGAATTGTTCTCTTCTACTTCATGTGTAAATTTAATGTTCGGATGCTGGCTATTTAAATACTCAAGAAAGCTCTCGACTTGATTAATATTTTCAAAAATGCAATAGGTATCGTCAACATATCTACGATAAAGTATTGGTTGAAACTCAGACGGGCAATTAGTAAGGAAATTTTGTTCTAAAGCACACATAAATATATTGGCAAGAGTGGGACCCAGAGGAGAACCCATTGCTACACCATCTATCTGATCATATAACTGATCGCTAAAAATGAAATGATTTTCTTTCACCGCTAATTCAAGGAGTTTCTTAAACTGAATCTTAGTAAAGGAGCAATCCGCAGTCTTAAGTGTGTCTGTTTCACTGAAAAGAGTATCCGTAATAATAGCAATCGTCTCATCAAGAGGTATATTGGTAAACAAGCTAGACACATCAAAGCTGGCCATTACAGTTTTGTTATCTGATTTAAAGCTGGTGATTTCTTTCACAAACGAAAAGGAGCTGTGCACAGTATACTGGTTAACCGTCAAGGGTTGTAGAATTGGAACCAGAAATGGTTGTAACACGTTTGCCAGGTTTAAGAGAACTGAATTGTGACGCCATGTGTATCTGTCTAAGCAAGATGAGCAGCCAGAGAGAATGTGCTTTGTTGCTTGGACGTGTCTACAGTGACTGCAACTGGCTGTAAGACTCTTACCCCATCTGAATAAATTGGAGAGCGAGGGTAGTGTGTCATTCATATAGCGTACTGTGTAGTCGTAGATGTTATGTGGCAGCATATGCTGGCCCCTTGAACCAGTACTCGCGAGCAGAAGGCAATGCGCAGTTCCATAGCTCTTTAACTACTGAGCCTTGCACTTGAAAGTTTTTTACAGTGTTTTCTTTTTGAGATCTTATGCTTTTTAGTGCCTCTTTAGCTGTCAAAAATGTATCGTATTGGATATTTTTCTCTGATGTACCCTTGAAGAGATTATGTATGTCTGGATTCGGTGACTTTTTCAGACACTCTCTAATTGTTATTTGGCAAAGGGTGAATTTAGAGCTGATATCTAGAAGTTCCATCCCAAATTTTGTTTTCGAGAGTTGTAAAATTTCAACTGCTCCAGCAGCAGGGATGTTTAACCATCTGCAAAAATAGTTGTGACATAATAAATCGAGATTATGTTTGATCCAAGTAATATCTATATCAGCAATCGTTAGGTTCCAGCATAACTTTGGAATCAGATAGTTACTATACAGCCAGAGCTTATTCTTGGGGTGCAAGGGTAGTTTGTGGATTATTTCCAACTTATTTTCAAGTGTCTCACGGAGTTCCTTTTTGTGCTCACTGTTATCCATGGAAAAGCTAAACCATCGACCTAGATACTTAAAGCTCTCGTTTTCTTCTATTGCGCTGATAGGTTTATTATTCACACATATCTTAGGTTTATATTGCTTCATTAGAGTTTTGAACTTTTTCATGGCAAAAGAATGACACTTGTCTGGTCGTATTGTCATTTTAGCCCAATTACACCATCTGCAGAACGCATTCACTAGAGTCTGGTTTTCAAATTCTGTGGCAGAGACTGCAACTGCATCGTCTGCAAACTGTAACCAATGCCTTGGCATTAGAAGTTTGCTTGATCTGTAGCTTAACTGTTCGAACTCCCTCGTTTTGATGGACTGGATAAAGGAATTCATGCATAAGTTGAACAATAAGGGGCTCAAGCAGTCACCTTGTAAGACTCCTTTCTCAATTCGTAGGAAGGGGGTTGTGTAATCTTTTGTTGTAATACTGGTGTGAAAACCGTCATATAAATTCTTGATGATTGAAGTAAAGGAGTCTGGTACGTGATGATATTTCAAGATGGTATGAATCAGATTATGTTGTACCTCTCCAAACGCATTTTTAAGGTCCAAGAGAGTGATGACAATGGAGTTCTGTTTTAGTTTTGCATCGCGGATCAAATGTGCAAGTAAAGCTGTATGCTCAAAAGTCCCAGACATTTTTGGAACAAAGCCCTTTTGTATGCAGCATTCGATGTAGTTATTGTTCTTTACAAATTCAAATAAACAATTTCGAAGTATTGAAGTGAACACTTTTAAACAGATTGGCTGGAGTGTGATTGGCCTAAAATTACCTGGATCACTAGCCAGGCCTTTTTTATGAATTAAAATTGTTGTAGCTGTTTTCCAAGCACAAGGAATCTGCTTTGTTAGCCAGACTTTCTGAAAGATAGCAGTTAAGTAGGTTCTCAGATAAGGACATCTTTTTAGAACAATAACTGATATCTGGTCCAGGGGGCACAGTCATTTACCAGCTTTCATACGTCGAACAGTTTTGGTTATTTCTTGATATATCGGCAAACTAGAGTTAAAAACACACCTTGTTGGTTCAGGGAACTCTGGTATCCAGGAAGGAAGAGTGAACTCATGATTATTGACAGTTCTCTTGAAAATTTTTCGGAAATAATGAGAACATGTATCTTTGTTAAAGATTGGCAAAATAACGTCCTTAACATAAATTACTCTTTTCACGTATGACCAAAATCCTCGTTGTATTTCATGATCATGGTCAAATTTTTCAAACGATGACGACTCACTCCTGTTTTTTGTAAGATGTGACCGAATTAAGCACGACAGAAACTTTATCTCACTCAAAATGTCATGATCCTCGCTGTTTAAC
Source organism: Aurelia sp. 4 Dawson et al 2005 (assembly GCA_964019985.1). Taxonomy (NCBI): domain Eukaryota; kingdom Metazoa; phylum Cnidaria; class Scyphozoa; order Semaeostomeae; family Ulmaridae; genus Aurelia; species Aurelia sp. 4 Dawson et al 2005. The sequence goes on along the minus strand of OZ026511.1, from coordinate 2,573,479 downwards.
CCTTTTTAGATATCTTAAATGCTTTTTAACTGGTTTTTGGTAAGTCCAGAGTACTTATTTTCGAGATATTTTATGTGATCGTCGAGTCCGTTGGCTAGGCCGTAATTATCTTTGAAATAGTTGTAAATAACCTCGTTCATTACAGTCACACGATCATCAAGATTTCCGTCGTCAGGGTTATTAGCTGAAAAACGCGTTTGGAAGTATGCATTGGCAGTTGACCATTCAGTTGTTGTGTTTGGTAATTTGACTCCAGGCTTTAGGAACGGGCTATTGGTTAAGATGACAAACACATCATGGTCTTCCAAGTTTCCTTCACTGGAAAGTTCGTTCAAAATTTCCCTGTTTACTGTTTTCGCAAGGCCCTCAATTGTTTTACACGTTCGCTGATGAATTCGTAAACCCCTTTGTCATAATAATAATAATAATAATAATAATAATAATAATAATAATAATAATAATAATAATAATAATAATAATAATAATAATAATAATGATAATAATAATAATAATATGCAATTTGGGGTAAAGAAGTGTTGCGTTACTATCATGAAACGAGGGAAATTGGTTGAAAGTGAAGATATAGAACTAACTAATGGAGAAAGCATTAAAGTGCTTATGAATCGAAATTTTCGAATTCCAGCTTTTTGCATCACCTTATGAAACTTCAGACTGTGATTATTTTGATACCATTTATATCACCATTGGCCATTTCGAAAAAAAATTATGGGTCTTCAAAGTTCGCAAATTTGCCCTTTCTCTTGCGAAAATGAGGCCATCGCCTCGTGACGTCATGCCTAGGATCGAAATTCCGAGAACCTTCCATAGGTTGACAAAATGGCGTCCAACAGTCAGTCGTGCAAGCGTCGTGGAGGTCAATACTGCGTAGCTGGTCGCCCAAATGGAGAGAGCTGCAAAAACGGGCAGTGCACGGAGGGAAAATCTATCCATGAATTCCCTAATAAACAGAAAGATACTAAAAGATATCAATTGTGGGTGAAATTTGTACGCAGGCATCGACCACAATGGACTAGCACCAACTCTTCGGTATTGTGTTCCGATCATTTTGAGGAATCTTGCTTCACAAAAAATAGAGCAATTGCTTTGCAACTGGGAATGAAGATGAAATTGAAGCCGGATGCGATCCCTACTGTCGATGAGCCGCTACTACAGCAAGCAGACGAAATAGATGAAGATTGTTCTTTGACGCGGAGAGCAAAACGACAGGTGAGATATTTTGCTTTAGTCCTAAAAATTTTGTGACGCCGGACCAATTAAACAAAATGAGAAATTGGGGAAGAGAAGATCCATGTTTTATGGGAAAGATTATAACAAGAGTTGATCATTTTGTAATCAGAAAACTTTTAAAAAGTGTCTGGTTACATCTTTGACCAAATACGGTATATCAAACATTTTAATTTTTCTCTTTCCTTGTTTATTACATACATCTTCCAGATTTGTCCACATATTCGTTTATAGTTCATTGTGCAGATAGGCTGTATATTGTAAATTTATACATTATATATCTAATCATTGAATTCTTTCCCTTTTCAGATTGTTCGTGAGATCAATACAAAGAGCCTTGAAGTTGATAATAATGAGACTGAAGAGGAACTTCTGGGATGCCTTGATCAAAGGACAGAGCATAATGATGATGATGATGACGTTGATCCTGCATGTAAAAGATGCCTAGTCTTGGAGCAGAAAATACTTTATTATCAAAAAAAGATCAGTTGGCTCAGGAAATCAAAGAATGAATTGAAGGATAGGTTGAACAAGGTAAATATCTGCAGTAAAGTATGTTTTTACAAAATTTATTATTATTGTGTGTGCTATGAGGTGATGTTTTTATTTAGAACATGTAAAATTGCAAAAGATGGCTGAAGCTTGCCATCATTTCTACTTGAATGGGTATCACTTCCAGTGGGGTTGATTATAGTATTTCAAATTTATGGAAAAGTCCTTTCAAGGAGCCAGAATAAGTTTTGTGGAATGGCTTTCGACTCATCATTCATCATTAGCAGATCCTTTTACAAATCTGTGCACCAAACACCTTTAATTTTAAATCCCCAGGACAACAGTGAGAATGAGGTAGTTACTGAAGAATCAATGGAAATCGAAAGTGATGAAGAGACAGTTGAAGAGAACACATTAGATGACACACTAGGTGAAGAAGACGAAATAGATAATGGTGATGATTGGTTCTATGCTAGTGACAGTGATGAGAATGATAGTTGTGATGATGATGATGATGATGAAGATAATATCAGATTTTGCTCAAGAAACTATGTCAGGTAAATTTTACGTGCTTTAAAAACTTCAAAAATGGTAGATAATGACTTTGAAAATGTGCCATTTTTCTTCATTCCACTGGAAGCTTATCCACCTAGCCCACCCTGCTTTGCATTATCAAGATACTATTTGATATCATATAAATTAAATCCAAGATTATCTGTCCATTTTGCAGATAAGTTATGACTTACTAGAAGAATGAATTAAATTAAATACAGAAGCTTGAGTTAAGAAATGATGTCTCATTGGTGTATGAATAGTCTATTATATTTTTTGCAATCAAACCTGTGGTGAAAGAAATTAAAACCAAAGAAAACAAAGAGTTTGTAGGTTTCTCTTTATCCTATTACAGACAGGCTCCAATAGCTCAGGGCATTCACTATAGCATAGGCATGCTTTTCAAACACACCCAAAATGGTAATTTCTGCAATGGCTGCACATGCAAATGCTGTATGTTTTCCTTTTTTTCTTTTCTTTAGTGTTGATGCTGATACAAAACCTACTGATGAACCTAAGTTCATTGTCTTCTACAACATGCTTCTGGCATTGTTTGAGTTGTTCTGTTTCCTGTGCAAGTCACCACAACCAGCAGTTGACATGATGACAAATGGTACAATGGTTACTGTGATTCAAAACTGCAGGTTTTGTGGACCAAAAAAAAGATTTGAATGGATGAGTCAACCATTAGTAATGGGAAAGCATCCAGCTGGCAACCTCATGCTCAGCTTTGGAACAATTATGTCTGGAGTTAACATTAGCCAAATGTTACTTATGTTGAAGCACATGGGATTAGCTGTAATAACAACCAAGGAAGGGTCATCCTATGAGTCACTGCCCAGAACAGCTGATAGACACATAAGCCTGCAACAGACTTCAGTCTTCTAGTTCTTTTCCAGTAGAGTTTTCAGGACATACAGTACAGGCCTTAACCAATTAGAATTTGTAACCTCTGAAAAAAGAATTTCAAGAGATTAAAAATATTCTCTTTGTCCTATTCTTAGACAGGAAAACCATGATGATGTGCATAAGGCCTGTACTGTGACAGCAATACTTGAAATGGTACTGAAAAAGTATATAGTTTTTTAAGTTGTCCAATTTACGTTAGTTTCTTTGTTGGGCAGTTGCATAACCATGCAGGTTGTTGTCTAGAAATTTTGATCGGATGAAATGATAAATGCAGGCTGGAAGTGGTTTGGTGTTATCCCAGCCAAGAAATCCAAATATGTATCTTGCCACCCATCTGTAGCCAACGGCTCTCATGTGCCTGAAAAAAATAAGATCTATTTAAGATTTCATCAAAAATTGATCTATTACCTATTCTGGTAGCTTGTGGATCAACAAAAGAGTCTAGATTTTCATTCAAAGAGTTTGAGTGATCAGTAGGGGTGTGTCATTTTGCCATTGCATACATATTGCATACATGCAGTATTGTGCATCCAAAAAAGCAAAATTTGTGTATACAAAGTTTAGAAACTTGTGTCTTTCCAGAATCTTGTGTTAATCTGGCAGCAGCCAGTAAATGATATTCAGTGCCAACTAAAACCTGCAGGAGATTAAGGGCGAGGGGAGGGTAAAGAAGGATATACTTTATAGACCTGGTACATATGATTGACAATATATGTGACCACTTACTCATTTAACGTTTGCCCTGCACGTTGCCTGTAAGTCCTCCCATCTCTGTTTTTGAGTAATGGAGCTACTTGCTTCAATACAGCAGGATGTGTTAATGCCAAGAAGTCTTCATGTTCTGTCACACACTTTATTCTTTCGATGCTTCCATCAAACGTTAGCTTCCCTTGAGCACAGTTCACCTCCCAACAACACCTGTATTCCAAGGCACCCACCAACAGCGGAACATCACAGCGATTGCAAGAGCACCTAGAGTACAAATGAGAATAAGGCTGCATTCACATTGCACAATCTTTTGAAAGCATGTAAATGCTTGTGCAGAAATCGGCAATACTAATCCCTTACAATAGTGTTCAAATTACAAAAGTATTTTGCAATCTGAAGGCTGTAAGGGATTATTATGGAGGATTTCTGCACAAGCATTTACGCGCTTTCAAAGATTATGCAATGTGAATACAGCCTAAAACAGAGAGATCAGCTCAAAATGTAGGAAATAAATTGATGAAGAAGTTGCTGGGTGGATCTCCTGAGACTGCAGAAAATAATCTGACAGTGATCTAATAATTAAGTTTCTGGTGCTTGAAAATGTAAAGGATTGAAAAGGGGGAACAAAAGCAATGACCAGAATGTTTCTGGGTACATTACACTGGAACCTTAGTCTTAGCCATATGGGCCTAACCTAACTAACCCTCACTAACCAACCTGCCTACACACATTTTTGAATGCATCCAATGGAGTAGTTTGATATTAATGAAGTTAGTTACTGACCATTCATTAACCTGGACTATCTTCTCGAATCGAGCCTCGAGAATTGCGGGAGCCAAGCCATCTGGGTCCTCGATTTCTTCATTCTCCCCTTCCTCGTCATTTTCATCGGCTGCATCGGCCAGTGGCTCGCCTTGATAGGCCAACATGCCAGGCTGAAAAATGTCACCTTCCTCGTCTTCGAGTTCATTTTGAGCATGGTTGGATGCGGTATCCCCGTAGCTTGAAGTCTCACTGTCACTTTCAGCCATTTTGTATCCCTACAAGCTCGAGATGTAGCAGCAGGCTCCTGTCGTTTACTACACGCTTTACTTCGTCGCAATGGGCCTATTAAGTTGAACGCGCTTGCGTTGATCCTAGGCATGACGTCACAATGGCGGCCAACAATTTCGCACTGACCACCCAAGATAAAAAAGCGATTCTGCACACTTCCCAGTTAAACACAGCAAAAACAAAGCGAAATTCAAATATCTAAAAGTCTCAATTTTCATATTTGGTCAAGATTAGAATTTCGAAATTTTCGATTCATAAGCACTTTAAGGAGGTTGGTCTTGAAGGATACAAATACATTGGTATTTTAGAGCTTGACAAGATAAGGGAGAAGGAGATGAAAGAATTATTCCGAAAGGAATACTTGCGACGAGTCAATCTCATCATGAAATCAAAATTGAATGGAAGGAACAAAATATTGGCATCAAACACCTGGGCTGTGTCACTTATGAGATATGGAGCAGGCATACTTAGATGGAATAAGAATGAGCTTCAAGAGATCAATAGAAAAACAAGAAGAGTTATGACAATAAACAAGGAACTTCATCCAGGAAGTGACGTTGCAAGAACATACGTTTCAAGAAAAAGAGATGGAAGAGGTTTGATGAGTTGTGAGAATTGTGTAAAGGGAGAAGAAAATAACCTGGGTTGGTACATAAAGAACAGCAGAGAGATTCTCCTGAGAAAAGTAGGGGAAATCAGTATAGTTAGTAACGAGGAAGCAATGGAACCAAATGAATACAAAAAGTCTAAGAGTCAGGAAATGGAAGATGCATGGAAACAGAAGGTGATGCATGGACAGTTTGTGAGGGACAAGGAAGGAGTGAAATGGGATAAATCATGGCAATGGCTTGCAAAAGGAGATTTGAAGGGATGCACAGAAGCACTGATATGCAGTGCTCAAGAGCAAGCGTTAAGAACTAATTACACAAAGTTCCATATCAATAAGAATGCTGATTCTCCACTGTGCAGAATGTGCAGAGAAAAATGAGAAACTATTAGTCATTTGGTTAGTGAATGCGGAAAATTAGCTCAAAGGGAGTACAAGAAAAGACATGATAATGTGGCGCGATATGTTCATTGGCAACTTTGCAATAAAGGAGGCTTGGAAAGAGCTGAGAAATGGTATGAACAGCAACCTGAAGCAGTAATTGAGAATGAGAATTTCAAGCTCTTATGGGATTTCACCATTCAGTGTGATAGATTTATTGAGGCAAGGCGACCAGATATTGTGTGGGTAGATAAGAACAAAGGAGCGAAAATAATCGATATTGCTGTGCCAGGGGATTCAAGAGTAGCAGAAAAAGAACTTGAAGAGATTGAAAAGTACCAAATGTTGAGAGAAGAAATAGGTCATGCATGGCAAGTGAAGAAAGTTACGATGATACCGTAGTAATTGGAGCATTGAGAGTCATTTCAGACAAGTTTGAAAGATACATGGAGAAGTTGGATGTGAAGATCGCGACGGAAATTATTCAGAAAACGGCACTGCTTGGAACAGCAAGGATGTTGTGAAAAGTTTTGTCTCTTTAGAGAAACAGAAGCAGGGACTTTGAGACCCCTGGTGACTTGCTGTTACCCGCTCTCAAAGATAAAAGAACAAAAGAATGTACTAGACAAACGTGTCTGAGATTTACGTTATGGACAATGATAATAAATAATAATGATAATAATGATAATAATAATAATAATAATAATAATCGAATGTTTTAACAGGATGACCTATCAGTACGTGGTATCCTGTTATCATTAGGGTCCTAATATCTAAAAACTAATTACAAGAGTCCAATACAGTCCAATGCAAAGATAAGATAATTTCACATCACATAAAATGATTTTCAAAAAATCGTCTAAAAAGAAGTCTAGATTCAATCTTTCTGGCACTTAGTGGTAAGTAATTAAATTCTTTTCCTGCCAGATAATAAAAACCTTTGTGTCCAAATTCTGTTTTCTCTTGAGACAACTTAACGAGATGTTGGCCGTTTCTAGTATTTTTCCCATGATCATTTATAACGAAGTAGTACTTCATTGCATCACAGACATTGCCTTGTAAAGTATCAAACACCAAATTACAGGACTTCTTCTTCATTCCTGCTTCGATACTAAGCACACGCAAGCTGACAGATGCAACCCTTTTCGATCTAGCAACATCAAAACTTGTACGCTCAAGACTTTCAATTCTTTTCTTGTATGATGAAGACCATCCGAGGGACAGCGAACCACAATATCCAAAAAAAGGCATTATCATGGTGCGATAGATCTTTTCAGCGCTCGCAGAGTCAATGGAGCTGCTAATGCGTCAAAGTAGATTTAATCTCTCTGTAGCCTTTTTATAAATCTTGTCAAAGTGGGTTGCAAAGTTCAATGTTTGATCAAGATGTACTCCAAGATATTTGTAACTTAAAGTGTGATCAGTCAAGAGTGTCACTGCTAATTCTATCGAGCGCTTGGAACGAAAACCAAATTAAAAGTTGAACAGCATACAATTCTTTTCCAAATGATCAATCAGCTGTTTGTGGACGAACTTCTCCCACAAGTTGTGATAGAATTGGCAAAACTGATATGAGTCTATAATTATCCAAGTCAGATTTTTTTCCTGATTTAAACATCGGAATAACTTTGGCTATTTTCCAGTTGGATGGTACCAGTCCTGTTTCAATAGACATGTTGATGAGGAAGGTCAGTGGTCCAGCTAGAACAGAAGCTGCATCTTTTATCATTCCAGATGGAAATTTATCTGGATAGTGTAAAACTAGATGTGATGCAGCTAATCTGTGAATGGTTGTATCACCAAGGGGTTGACTAGGATATTTCCACCCCAGTTTTTCAGAATGCTATCTACTGCTATCATCAAAACATGGTTTACAAATGGTGTGGCTATACAGTACAATATCTTATAAGGTCAAAAGTAATCCTATACTTTGTCACTTTATTACATCATCCCAAATTATCATACAGATGATGAGAAATTACAGTGTTAAGAGAAAATTTGGTACAATTTTAGCCCAAATTGTAGCCCCTGCTTTTTTCCTAGCCTGGATGGAATTGGTTAACAATTTTTTTGAATGACCATGGAGACATATTTAGCAGCTCAGAATTATGGTATTTAGTTATTGAAAAATCTCCTTACACAGTGCCTGGTGAGATGGCTCTGCCATTTCTTTCGAATAAGGATGAAGAATATGCTTTGTAACATCATTTTTAAAAACTTTGTAAGATTGCATGTACTTCACAAGAATTCTTGCACCTAATGTAGGAAATGTTGATGTAAATGCATCCATTGTCGGCTTTCCAGGCAGCAGTTTGCTCATCTCGACATTTTTTATTGGGCATTGTGCTGCATTGATAGAACTGCTAGAGTGACCGACAGGTCTTCTGATTCGTGATTTCACAGATTTCACAGCAAACTGAATGATCCAGTTGTGCATTTTGTTTTGAGATGATGCTGACTGATGTCTTAAAATTGTGAAAATGTCACAGTTGTCAGCCAAAAGAAACGAAACTAGGGAAAAGAAACGAATAGATGGTGGGTCTGGTAAAATAGATTTGCAACTGCTCATTCATGTTATTTGATTTAACTGCTATAAACTTGACAATGTGTGCAATCCCATATAAAAATATGATGTTTCAAACTTTGCATTTCATTTGTGTTGAGCATTTAGTAAAAGACCAATAAAAGATACCCAGTGGCAGCAAGAGCCGAATAGGAAAACAATGGAGTGCTTATCATATGGAAGAAACAAAGCAGCCCTATTTTACAATTATTTGTAAATTTAAATTATTAACTACCTGTTATTCTCAATTGAAACTTTCACATCACACATCACACATCAACTTTTTAACCTTTGCTAAGGACTGAAGAAATTCTCCAGGGTCTTCTCTGTACTTGTTTGTATCTCTAACTGGATGTTATCCCAAGCGCGTTGGTCAAATGACGGAATAGACTTTACATTCCGTACAGTCAATTATTTCCCACAAGATTCAGCAATATCAGGAATTTCTGTCAGATTTCTTAACATCAGTTCTTTTTTGGCTAAATCATCCCTCCATCGCTCAACATCGTTATTAAATTCTTTTGCCATTTTATTTTGCATTTTAACCCCTGATGAATGAAACATTAAAACTCCATGCATATTCATGAGATCAACATCTAATGATCTGCACCCTCCATTCATCATCGGTAAGGTCTTTCGATAAAGCAAGACTGACATTGTTGGAAAGTGTTGCTTCAACAATATTGATACTGCATTTGCAATTGCATTGCTCTTGGAAACATCTGGTTCTTCTAATGAAGAAATTTTCTTTCCTTGTCTACTTGTCTGCTTCCTTGTTTTTTTCACTGCATTTGCTCCATGTTTCACAGTGTCCCCATCATTCTTTTTGCTTTTTAAACCTGCCACTGCTTCCATCAGCCTAATTGTCATGGGCGTGTCTGACCAAAGCTCCTTCTTTAAGTCCTTCATCTGAAAGTTGCAAATGTCAATTGGATTTCTTCCTTTGCACATTCTAAAGAGGTTACTTTTCTTGAAATATTCAATTCACTCTGTAGTTAATAATTTTGCCACTTGTTCTATCATTGCAGACTTCCACATCGGATTTAAGAGCAGCTCTTGATAGGGTTCCTTGATTTTTAAATACAATTGCTCTTGCAATAGTTTTTTCAAGACCATTGCATTCGTTTGTGGTACATTTACCCCCAGGGCTACAGACAATTATCTTAGTTACTCCAGTATGGTGGCCCATCATTATCACAACAAACTTACAGCAGCCTGATGAAAATTTCCATCAAAAAACGTAAAAGGTGCCAAAATGTAAGGTGATTAAAGACAAAATGGATGACTTTTATAAATGACAGAATTATGACAAAGTTAATCGAAAATGAAAAGAAAAAATCATCAAAGATACTCTAAACAAACGGCGGTAAAAAAAATAAGGTGTAAAAAAGTAATCTTCTTTGCATACAACTTTTCTAAAGTTTTTGTGAAAACACCTCACGTGGCCCATCGTTATCATTATCATTTGTCAACCAGGGCTATTTCCTTATTGAGGCTATAAAAACGCGGGAAAGTTCATATCAGTTTTATGTTCATCTCGTCAATGTGTTGGAAGTCAAGTTTTCTGATGTCCGTGCTGAACCGAAAATGTCTTGGCAAGATGATAATACACTGAAGCAAGATTTGGAAAAGTATGTCTGATTAAACATGAAACGAGAGGAAATACTTGACTCCGTAAGCCAAGATTATGTACAATACAAATGGAGCTTACCAACACCTGACCGTAGACTCCGCCATTTTGAAATCTCATTAACCAGGCAACACCTGTGGAAGCTGTTATTGATGCAGTAACAAAAGAATTCAATGGCCCTGGTAAGCTTCTTGGCTACAGAGCTCTCAATCAAAAGCTTCGTAGCGAGTATGATATCAGGGTACCACGCCGTCTCGTATACAACGTAATGGCAGAGAATGATCCAGACGGACTTAAAGCAAGACAAGTAGACAAGAAGATAAAGAAACCAAAAGTTCCATTCACATCAAAAGGTCCAATGTGGCTTATATCTGTAGATTGGCATGATTAGCTTTGCGGAAACCAATAATGGACATTCCCGCTTGGTATCTATGTTTTGATAGACACAACATAGAGATAAAATGCAAAACGAGGCTGGGACGCCTCTTCCGGTTTAGGGCAAAACAAATGAGATCGACATTGGGGCTGCGGGAGACCACTCTGCCGGTGGTCAATGCGATCGCAGCTCGCGCGCCCCAAATTGTGTTGCAACCACCATCTTTCAAACACATGGATGTTGGCGCTGGGCAAAGTGGGAGAAATCTCTCGCAGATTGTGCCCAGAATTGCTGGAGAACACTTTGATTGAAGACCTGAAGTTCAGCTAATTCCTACGAAAAGAGTCGTTTGTTCAAATCGGAATAGCAACAAATCTGGTCCTGTCCAGTCGATCTTACTTGGTAGAATAAAACTTCAGAATACGACAAACATGGTAGACCAGGTGGGTTCTCTTGAAAAATTTGCAAAATATTTGTAAAAGATTGCTACTTTACTCAAGTCATAAATTTGTGATTTGCCGTTTGTAGAACCACTTCTACCTCAAACGAGAATACCCACAGTCAATTATGGAATTAGTGGTAGAAACACAAGTTGGGAGGTAGGTGAAACATCCCTTTTTCATTTTTCATTGCAAATTTAAGAATTTCGTTCCCATCAAATTTTTATTCAGAAAATAAAAAATATGAACATTAATGCTCATAACCTTATCGGTCCAATTGCCCCTCAAGGAAAGGTCTGTAAAAGGAAATTCCCACCTGTCCACTCAATCAAACTTCGTAATTTTGCTGCGAGCCTCTTCCTTGACGTGGAAAATATGCAGCGATTTCTCAGGAAAATTTGCAAAATGCTTCATTTTCGCTGTTGAAAATTGCTTGTCTGATCATAATTTTTGCTTTCCAGACGGCCTAAACTAGGCCTTAGGCCCTCAATTTACAAAGGCCTAATGACAATGTGCAGCCAGCCAAAGAACATCCACAACTGATGAAGAGTGCGACAGCAAATAGAGCACACATTTATGTTATCAGGTAAGAATTTCAAATTTATATTCAATTTCATATTCTAAATTTACATTCAATGAAATATTAACGACAACACATAAACGACAGCTTGAGGATAAGCACTCTGGATGATAAGCAAACTACAATCAAAGTTCATGGCTAGGCCTACAGCAGCTACACGACACATGCACTTGCAGTGCCCGACATAACTACATCACAAACAGTTGATTAAATAATATACTTCAAGATACTGTTATTATATTCATTGGAGAGATGATTTTGGCAGGAAAATAGAAGTTTTATGATATCTAATTATGGAGCAGAATCATTTGTGACTTGTGTTCATCCAACAACCAGTGTCAGACTAAATGGAGAAATGATTCCATTGCTCAAAAGAATTTTCAAGTAGAATGCAGGAACTGCAGTTGAGCAAAAGTTGCGGACTCTTGGATTTTAATTTTGTAACTTCCTGTACTAAAAATCTGACAACTTTCCTTATTGTGAATTTGCTGGCTCTTGAAGACAGAACCACTTAAGATGGGCCAAAAATGGACTAAAATCATATTGGGTGTATCTCTCTTCCAAAAGAGGCATACAAGATTTGTTGAAACAATAGGATTTAAGGATTTTAACTGCATATTTCTTGAAAACGAACTGATTTTGCCAAGATGGTGTACTATACGAGATTTGTACAGAGTAATACACCCTTAGAAAAATTACACATTTTTACAAGAAAGTCTGTATGGAACTGAACTCTCAAATTACCAAAGAATCAAGAGACTTGGTACTGAACAGACATTATGTAAAAACATTTTCTGCTCATCTGGGAATGTGGTAACTCTGTTTTACACGTTTGCCAACGTGGTAACTCTGTTTTAAATACTGCTGCCCCCATAAGCTCACACCAAAAGACTTGTATCTTTGGCTGGCTTTGTATGTGGAGCTAACTTCATATCACCTAAATTTGATTCTGATATGCTTCTAAATTGATGCCCCAGGCAAACCAGGGACACCATAAGGTTTGGCATATTCCAAAGATGGACAGCAAGTGGGCTAAAGATGCGCAATGCACAAACAGTGGTGATGTTAAGAGGCTCAATGTATTAGCATTGATAAGATTTATAACAAATCATCAAACATAATATTTGTTTGATCTGGCCTTGCAATACCCCAATGTGATGGCATGATATTCATAATGAGTGAGACTAGATTCTATAATATCTAAAATGTATCTTTCAGGCATAATGAAAAAAGTAATATATGCAATATGTGTCTACTCTTAGAATAGACTAGAATACAATCACTGTCTGTAACTTTGTAACTTGCCAAACATAGCTATACAGTATGTCAAACTTGCATAAAGTTGGACTTCCATAAGTCAGATTGTTTGCAAGTTGGACAAAGGTCAGTCTCAAGTCTACTGGAATAGATCCTTTGAAATGATTCCAAAGCCTTTAATGCTTCCATCAGTCTGATAAAATCTGACTCATCCTTAACTTGGACAAAATAAGACTTGTGTTTACAAGTTGGATAATTTCTCTTATGAAATGCAACTTACATGTGAGTTTGACTGTATTATACAGTACTTTTCAGCAGAAGAGTAATTTTCTTGAGCTGGTTTTTTTGTAATACTTCATTTGCATAAGCCATACTATTTTTCTTTGCAAATGCATACATGTTAGCAATATATGATATACTGTAAGTGTAAGTGGAATTATAGTTATTTAATTTAACCCATTCATACAAAGAACTGCAAGGAAAATGAAATTTGTTTTGAGGTGACATTTGTTCTTGATGACAAAGATGTATTTTTCGAGAGCCAAGAAATAGCACTCAATAACACCCACTAAACGAAATATTTTGTATTGGAGTGGTATCAAAGATTGATCAAATTTTCAAACTATCTAAAGAAATTTTAGACTGTATATGCAATGTTGTCTTACCTCAGTCATATCATGTTTAGTTTCTAGATGCCTAACCCCTTGTTAGAAAACATCAACCACTTCTTAAGAAGAAATTAAGAACAAGCTTAAAATGAACATATCAATGCACCAACAAAACCATTTAGAGCTTTTGTAACATTTGCCTACAGTAGAAGACCTAACTTTACAATTAATCAAGAGATTAACAATAGGTGGTAGTTGGCAATGGCAACATTAACTTGAAAGGTGATCAAAATGACATGAGTCATTTTATAGTATATAGTTTTATTCTATGAAATAACTTAAAACATTTCTAAAAAACAAGAGAGCTACCACAACTCACTTAGCCATGTATTCACAAATGCTGTGTTTCTCCTGTAGAAAAATAGTTAGTGATACTGTGCAATATGAGCTACATGGAACTTTTCAATAAAACGTTTCTAACTTACCCAAAGCCTTTTGATTGACATCTTCAAACTGCTCAATCCTTCAGATGGATCTCAGAAAAATTTGCACCCTCAACATTGCAGTGGTAACCTTTCCATATTGTTGCATGAAAGATAGACAAGAACTCATCAACATTTGACACATGTGAAAAGATTATCAGAGCACCATTAGAACTTGAAAAGCTGTGACTATCAAACACTGCAATAGTACTTTCATCAATGCAAAGGCAGAGAGCATGATCAGGGTTGAGTATAAAAACCATACACTTACGACCAGTTCTTACACATGCCTCAGCTACAACACAATCAAAGTTGGTTCGTCCTTTACCATCAACCATGATACCTTTGTATACACCAGGATCCTTGATTGGTAGATTAATTTGATTCACAATGTCTGTTACTGATAGATAAAACTGGTTATCTGGCAGGTCACAGGCTTCATACATACCATTGCCATTTATGATGTTTTCTTTGTACAAAGTTGCAATTTGTTCCGGCATATCATTACTTGTAGGGAGCTGCAAGTCCCCATGAAGGAAAGAAATACCTGTTAGCAGGGAGATTACGGTGCAAGCAGTACTACCTGTTTCCCAAGATAAGGATCCTTGAGAGATTTCTTTTGAGAAGAAGAAAGAGGTCACTCCATTACTCGTAGCTGTTCTTGAATTACTAAGTGGCATTTTTTTTTTATATCCATATAAAAATTACAATACATGCTATATCTACGTTCTACTATACGTTCTAATTACTCTACAACAATACAACACTACAGGGACAAGACCACAAGGAGCAAAAGACAATGACTACCCTGTGGCCGTTAACATAAAGACATGCAAAAAAAACAATTAGTAAATTAAGATTAGATACTAACACATAATGGAATCTGTTCCACATTGGATGTCAGGCCAGCATAGATGCGTGATGGGAAACGTTATGCTGTTGGGTTAGGGTTGAGTTAACGATATCATAGGTCAGAAATAATAGCGATTTGGAAAAAGAATTTTGTTGACCCTTTTTGTGCTTAACATCAAATGTGAAACAGACTTACAAAAGAAATAGGGAAAAACGTAAATAGTGGCTGTGTGGTGTAAAACAAAAGTTTAAACTTTAAGTGGCATTGTCTCAGTGTTTACTAAAGTGTTGCTGTGAAAGTCACAACTGCACTTGACGGACTTACCCTCATGGCTGCAAACATTGTTTGGACACATTGGGCATGATCTATTTTCGTCCTTACCTGTGTGGCCTTTGACGACATGATGGCATGCCTTGCAATGATTACCTCGGGGGACTCTTGGTTTTGGTATGTTGTAAAAACCGGACCCTAGGACCCCTGAGACCCCTAGGACCATTAAGTACTGAAGATGAAAAGGACCCTTAAAACCAGTGGGTCATCACCACACTCAAACAATAGGCACATGTCATCAAGCTGGCAAGCATGCTGCTGCGCGTCATCAACTTCCCCTCTTCCATCAAACGAGCTTCCGCTCCACAAATCAATACCAGGAAACATGCAGAGAGCTCTCCAAATAGTACGACGGGGGATACTCCACATTTTCTCCCAAACATCTAAACATAAAAGAACAATTGAGGGCCATTTCCTTTGAGTGCCAATTTCGGGAGAAATGATTCAGACATGTGTCAGATCAGGACACAAGAAACAATGGGCCACATGTCACTGTGTGGCCCATCTATGATAAGTCGTCGAAGCCCGAAACTTATCAAGACCACATTAAGAGTTGACAATAAAAATGGCAGGAGAAACACGCTTTCTTCATAGATCATAACAATAACATACTTTTCGGTATCATTGGTTGAATTATATACTTTCTTCTTCAAACACTTTGCATCTTGTATCTATAACTTGAAAAGTTTCTCCACTTAGAATTGACTCCAGATCGCATCTCCTGGTAAGATTTCTCGTTTTTTTCTGGTAGCGGCTAGGGCAGCTTCTTTCTTATAATCTCTGGCATAGTCAACACTTGATTATTCAAAAAATGAAAGGACAAGTCAAGTCAAGTCAAGTGATAAATGGTAGCTTTTACTTTTAGTTCTTTTCCCATACACGTATTTTGATTTAACTCTAGTACTGGAAAAATTTAGCTTGAAACCATTCATGAGGGGGGGGGCTTTGGGGGGTACTAGAAACCGCAAACCCAGACCAAAATTACCAAAAACCCCAAATCCCGCAAGCAAAAGAAGCCAAAACCTGAAATTGCACTTCTGAACAAAAATCTTCAATTTTCGTCAGTAATCTTCGATTATTTCCAGCATTATTGTTGTCATCGTTTCGTTTTAAGCGTTCGAAAGCTGCTTTTTCAATCTCACTTAACTACGTGGACTGTACATGACTTCAAGCAGACCAAATATGAATTTTGAGTCAAATACCCGCAACGGCAATCCATCAGTGGCGACCGTTGGCAAATTTGTTGAGCTATTGCAAAACAACATAAATTTTTCACATCTGCCTTGAAAGTTCTCCATCCTTTTAAAGCCATTCCTATGAAAGGAAGAATTGTTCTGCATTTCAAGCAATTGTGAAGAATAGAAATTTAGACAGTTAGCACCGGGGGCACTTAGCACAAGTATATACTGGGATGTATGTCAGATATTTCTAGGTATGAATATTTACAAAAGTGATATTTCTGGATCCAAACTAACTTAATTTATGACCATGATAATTTTTGGGCATAAAACTTTGTCAAAATGAAATTTCTGCGTTCTGCAGGCGCACAGTGGTGTAGCCTCAATTTGTTTTATGTTTGTTGAGTGGTATCTAAGTATTAAATTAGCTGATAATTTTAGGTTGCAGTGAAGCTGGAGAGATATTTTCTGGTTGCCGGAAAATTTCTCGTACCGATTCCCCGCATGCGTATGTGCTCAGTGTCCCCCAGGGGTTAGCAACCCGCCTTATTTGGAAGTTCGAAACAGATTTGGTCAAACATGGGGACCTTTGAGACACCTAGGGCTAGTAAATATGTTTTCCACCACTGAAAACTTAAGCGGACGGTTGAAAATTTATCAAAAAGTCATTTTGTCGTATGAAGTGCAATTGTACAAAGATAGACAAGTAAATGGAATCAAATATCAGCACTTTGATGCGAATTGAAATAAGCATAACATTTCGAGCAAAGCCCGTTAGGGTATACTCGAAACGTCATGCTTCTTTCAATTCGCACCAAAGTGCTTATACTTTACTTTATTTACTTGTTTATCGTTCAAAATTGAATGCTAGATCTAGAGGACTAATTGAAAGAGGGATTCAGAAGCATTTCTTCAACAAAATATAACAAGCAGCTTCAGTTAGCGAGGGGGTAACTCCTATTGGGGGTCTGGTAAATATGTGCCTTTGAGAATTCAGAGCTAGAATGCATAACCAGGCCAAAATTTTGAAATATGACCCCATAAACAGGGCAACATTTTCTACAAGTATCGTGAAAAGACTATGCTTCGGCTCATTTATGGAGCTAAATTCATTTTAACGGAAGTTTTTTGTCATAATGGTTAAAAATAGCTATGAATTGCTAAAATTTAAGCCTCTGTTTTACAGACCAATACCCAGGAGACAGAGCAGAAACTGCGTAAAATGACGTCATTGACCCATCTGAGATAAGGAAGTGTTTGGATAGATAAGCTTTTTGAAATGATAAATCAAGAGTTTAAGTCCCAAGGAACACAATATCAAGTGTTGCTGGATTTTGGGATCTGTTGCTGGGAGCTAGGGGGACTAAAATTTACGATTTTTACGCATGCGTGCACAGTTTCTGCTCTATCTACCCAGGGCCAAATTCGCAAAACATGACGCATAACCTGGGGCAGGCCCATGTATCCCAAGCCCCCTATATGAGTTACACCCCTCTCGTCAGTTACTTCTGTATAGACTGCACTGAAATTGTGACATATGATCAACTTATGAGACTAAATAGTTCAACAATAACACAATATTCAATAAACCTAACAGAACGATTTATCTATCAAAGAGAAAAATACAGTGGCACTACACTGAGCAGCAAATTAGGTACATTTTAGTTGTGAAATATCTAAAATTCTATGTTTTCATTTAACGTGGTGCGTAAAACTCTAATCAGTCCAGATTTGGCTATCTCCTGAGCTTGCATGTATCTCCTGAGCTTGCATGAGAATTCTAATAGTAAAGTTCAGATAATGAATATCTGTTCAGCAGGAGCATAGAAGATTCGTATATCTTTAGAAAGTTCGTACAGATATTTTGCCAATTCATGTAAGGGACCTGTCATAAAGTATCTGCTACAGGTGGCCAAAGGAAATTCGACTTTGTTCAAAATATTTTTCAAAGCTCCTGTTGACAAGTAGTAAAAACTCTGTGGCCCCTAGAGCAGAGAAGTTCAGTTCAGTTAAGTTTAGTTTCATTTATATTTAGAAAAGAAAAATTCATAGTTAAAGAAGAAATTTTTCTTGGCCTCAAAACATGATTTGAGAGAAGATGAATGAAACTGGGAAGGTTAACCAGTGGACTGGATTGGATCCTGACTGCACATGATCGACAACTGAACTGATTCCACTTCTATGACTTGTGAATTTTTTCTCACATACATTTCACAGTATCTTCTACATTGCAAAAGTCATTTACTAGGTTATTCACTGACAGATTTCACGGCCCATTCAAAATCTGCAAATAACTTCCGTGGTCATCATACCTGTACAAGTGCCTATATCCTAAGCCTCTGGAAGCAGATACTTTATTACATGTCGCTAAAAATTGTACAATTACTAAGAAATGTTAGCACAGTCTTATCATGTGATCTCCTCCCGTTTAAAAATAGTTAGGATTTGCTTTGGAAGGTGAATGCTTAGATGCTCTCCAGATGCTTAATTGATTTTCATCATGAGCTGCTATGCATGCGTCAGAAATACGCTTTTCGTCAGATGAAATAAACCTAGCAACGTATGAGTTGGGTAACTGATGCAATAAAGTCCCAAGGCTAAAAATTTGACAAAACAATGCTCCTCTGCTGAGACCTGGGCTGAGACAATGTTTAGGTATGTTTAAAAAATTTAAATACGTATAATAAGTTTGACACCTTCATTTTGAGAAAAGTAATGGAAAATCTCTGTGATATTGCTTAACGAACATACTAAAAAAATCGTCGTTTCAAAAGAAGTTTGTTTACGTTACGTATCCCAGCCCCTTTAAGTACTGTCAAATCTTAAACTGTAATCCCTGCGTTGTTAGGCAATTGCTTGTGAATTGGCAGCAAATAGTTCAATACTCCTTCTTGTACGCGGCTAAGGAATGGGATGAAAAAGGGATTTTTCATGCGAACGCAGTCAGCGTTAAAATGGAAATAGACATTTCCGAGTTTCCCTTCCTTTTGGTTTCCTTGCTGATCATAGGACTTCCTTCGTGACTTACCAACAATTACAACATCATTTGGAGGAGTGGGGTATGAGCCATCTATGCCACGGAATGAACCACTGCAATCGTAACACTTTGATGTCTTGTCATGACACAGCCTCAGCAGCGTAACGAGGTACGTTCCTGGCAAAGGGTCAGGTGTGGTAATTCCTTTTTTTCTTGCTTTGTTTTGGCAATTTGGTGTTGCCACACTTTGCGGAGCTTTTGAAACACTTTGTGTTGGAATAGTAGAAGGACCAGGCATTGTGTTGTTTTGCCGCTGTTGATAACCAGTGATGACACTGACAGGTTTGTTAGCAGCACCCTTCCTCCTTTGTGTCGCTTTTGTGGCCTTCTTTCCAGCATCCTTAGGGTGGTCAGTGCTTGCCAGCCTCGTAATACTGAAGCGATTCTCACGGTTGAAATTAGAAAGCATGTTTCCCAGCTCACCTAACTTTTCTGCAACGGATATGGTGTGGGCACAGATCTTGTATGCGGCAAATTTTTGGCATTTTCCTTGACATTTAAACCTTGTACCCATTAACAAAACCATCAGGGGTTGGCTTGGATCAGCTTCATTGGTGACAAAAAACGCAGAGTTGGCTTCCAGTCCGGGTGCATTCACTATGTCTTTACCTGTGTAGACCAACGAAGAAGCGTCTTGAAACATCTGCTTGACAACAGTGAAGGGAACAGTAAGGATGTTACTTTCATTAGCTTGAACCGACAACTTGCAGAGCACATCACAACTTGGTGTGTCGCTCGCCAACTTGTTAATGCCATCCACACCGACTGCCAAACTAGTGACCCTCGCTGCATTGAAAGTTGCAAAAGCCTTTTTTCTTTGCTCAACAGACATGCCATAGAACTGGTCTTGTGGGATTGAGTATGCACTTCCAATGCACTTCCATTGCAGGCATTTTGCGGGGCAATTTGCAAGTGACCTCGTGGGGGGGGTATCTTAGTACTTTTTGTGTTACATTTTTCAGGGGTTACCTTCTTCAAACCTGTCCCGAATCTTCGTTAGGTCCGTGACAACAATAATAACTCGCTTGGTACGTTTTAGCGTACTTTAATCAACAAAACAAAACAGATTACACGTTTCAAAACTCTCCTCACATCTTGTTGTTTTCGCAGTCCCTCACGTTCTCTCTCTACCTGTCAATCATTTCTTTTTCACATGGTTGCTTAGTTACGGAGTCCCTTTAGCGTCCGGGGAGGGGGGAACGACATCAATTTCCCACACACTCCCCCTGCTTGACCGAATAGGGGTCAAACCATCTTGTGGCTAACTTGCTGTTAATTGTCCTCTAGCTCTTTATCTTCGTAACGGAACGTCTCTCTGACTGTCTCTTTGGCAACTTCCGCGGCTCGTCTTTTGGGTCGAAATTCTTCGGCTTGATGGTTCAACTCTACTTCTCCTTCTCGCTCGACTTCTTCGGTGCGGTCACATGAGAGCTCTAAGGGATATAACAGTTGCAATGCCCTCTCTATGTGTGTCTTTCTAGTTCGTATTCTCACCGCTCTGACTATTCCATCTTTACCTTCAATTAGCTTCTCAACTATGCCTATGCTCCATTCCCTTCTATTCTTCTCGTCCCCCTTAATCATTACAACATCTCCCTGTCAAATCTTTGGTTCACTATCCTTGAACTGCAAGCTGTGTCTTTCTCTTAACGCTCTGAGGTATTCTGATCTCCATCTCTTCCACAGATTCTCTCTGCATTTCTGCAAGTATTTTGCCCTCTTGCGTAGATCTTTGTTCTCGATTCTTTCGACATCTGGTTGTAGGAGTGCATTTCTCATGCCCAACATCATCATATTTGGCGTCAATAGAGGTAGTTGAATATCATCCTCTACATATGATAGCGGCCTGTTGTTCAATGTGATTTCTACGTCTAAAAGCACTTCTTGCAACTCTTCCCATTTCAAATTCGCTCCTCCAATGGTCTTGAACATTGCTTGTTTGGTAAGTCCTATGATTCGCTCAAATTGCCCGCCCCACCAGGGGGCCTTGCTAAGGTTAAACTGCCAGGCTATATTCTGATTGGCTAGAAACCCCTTAAATTTCTCATCTTTCATTATTCGTTTGATCCACTTGGCTGTAGCTGCAAATGTTTTTGCATTGTCAGAATAGACCTTCTGAGGTCTCCCCCGTCTGGCAACCAATCTCTTTATGCAAGGAATTAGGCTTTCTACTGTTTGATCTGGTAGTAACTCAATCTAGACAGCTCGTGTCAAGCTGCGGCTGAACAGCAAAATGTAGCCTTTCCCTTCTTTATTCTTCGTTGTCTTGTACTTGACTGGACCGGCATAGTCCACCCTGATTACTTCAAAGGGTCTTGCTCCTTCTGTTCTCTCATTTGGGAGTAGCCCTGGCTTTGGCTTGCTGTATGGTACAGCCTGAAAACGCTTACATCCATGACAGCTCTTTATCACCCGCTTTGTCAATCTTCTTAATCTGGGAATCCAATAGTTTTCTCTCACTCTTGCCATCGTATAACCAACTCCCCCATGAAAAGTGTGAAGATGGGCCTCCATGACTAATCTTTCAGTAAACAATGCGGTCGTCGGTAAATAGATTGGATACTCCCCCTGGATACGTCCAATGCAAATGTAAGTATCTTTATCATTCCTTTGTAGGCCTAATTGCTGCTGATCTGCTTTGAATTTCTCAGTCTTTTCATTCCTCGATTGAACCCTCCTCACCCAGAATTCAATCTGTTCTCTGATTTCTTGTGTTGTCAGTGGTCCCTTTTTGCAGTTCGCTTTCCCTGACTTGCAGTTTTCAATAAATCTCTTCATCCATGCTGTTATTCTCATTGCCTTGTACACCTGGAATTTCTGCAAAACTGCGTCCACTTCATCATTCGTCTCAACTGCCATGCTAAGGTTAGTCTTCAATGGTAATGATTCTGCTTCTGACTCAACAGTTGGCCCAGTGACTAGTTTGGCTGGCCAGTCTTTGCTATCTTGAAGCCAGCTAGGCCCTTTGTACCATTGGTCACCTAACTTGTGACTGTAAGCACCTCTGCTTGCTACATCTGCTGGATTTAACTCTGTTGGAACATGTCTCCATTCGATAAACTCTTTCTCTTTGACCTTTGCAACTCGATTGCTCACAAATTGCTTGTATCTGCTTCCTCCCATTATCCAGTGTAACGCTACACTGCTGTCAAGCCAGCCATACACCTTGCGTACTGGATATCCTTGAAGCACTCTCTTCACGTTATCAACTACGTTAGCAGCCATATGACCAGCAACAAGTTCTAATCTAGGAATCGTAAGACCTTTCTTGGCAATGCATGCTTTGGCTGTAAGGAACCGTTGGCTTGTTCCTGTTTCTTGAAAGACTGTAGCATAGACTGCAGTTGCTACACCGTTTCCACTCGCATCGGCCAACGCATGAAGATCCATTGCTCTGATTTCGCCTTCTTCACTTACACTGCGAGGCACTGTTACTTTCTCTGGTAGGCTCTTGAGCCATCTTTTCCATCTCTCTTTAAGGTCATCTGGCAAATCGCTATCCCACTTACAACCCCTATCGCAGATATCTCTATAAATTATTTTGCCCATTATTGTCACTGGTGCAGCTAGACCTAGGGGATCGTAGACTGAGGCTAGCTTTTGTAGCACTCCTCTCTTTGTGACTTCGTGATCTTTGCTTCCAAATGAGATTGACAATGTGTCATCTTGCTTGTTCCAGCCCACGCCTAAGAGCTTTGTTTCACTCTCCTTGGTTCCTAGTTGTTGCTTTGCAAAACTCTCTTCTAAATCTCTCTCGATCTTGTCATCTCTCTCAAGCACTTCTCCGTTAGAATGCCACTTGTGTAATTGGAATTTCGCTCTATCAAATATCTCCATGGTTGCTTCCTTGAGGTGCTGTACTTCCTGAACTGAGCCCCCACCTAACAGGACATCATCAACGTACATGCTCTGCTTGATCTCTGCCACCTCTTTAGGAAATTCATCTTCACATTCCTTAAGATGCTTTTCTAGGGATGCAGATAATAAGAACGGTGATTGATTACAGCCGAACAAAACCCTAGTGAAGCGATGCACTCCTAGCTTCTGTGTATCTCTATCTCTCAACCAATGAAAACGCAAGACATCCCTGTCTTCCTCTCTAATTCTTATTTGTAAGAATGCCTGTTTCACATCTCCACTGAGCATGACTGGTTGCAGTCGGTTTCTTGTTAGAACGTCCCAAATCTTGTTTTGCAGGGGAGGGCCAGTCTCAAGACAATCATTTAGAGATGGTGTCTTATCATCAGCCCTTGCGGAAGCGTCATACACAATCCGAACCTTTGTGCTTTCAGCCCATTCTCTGACTTCTTCTTGGTGTGGTAAATAGAACTCTTTCTTTGGTCGTACCCCTGATGGCCCCCCTGTCATTTTCTCTATAATCCCTTGCTCCTCTTGAACTTTGATTATCTCTTCATATTTGTCAAACAGTTCTGGCTTTCTCTCTAGTCTCTGCACAAGTTTCCTTAATCTTGCTTTACTCCCCATCTCATTGTTTGGTAACCCTTGAATTCCTGGCTTCCACATCAGACCTGTTTGGTACCACCCCTCTGGGCTGCGCTCTAGCTGCTCTGAGAACTCCTGGTGAACTATATCTTGCTCCTCTTCACTCCTTAGGCCTAATACATCAATTGAACACAACTGCTCATAATCAGCCTTTGATGACTTTGTCAGGAACACCTTACTTAAATCTGCTTCATGCCCGGGGGAGATGAGTGCCCACCCAAGGGAGGTCAGCTCTGCAATGGGTTCACCAGGGTTCCCTATTCTTGGCTTTGAAGGGGTCTCAATTTTGGCGAAGTCACTTGCCCCTATTATCATGTGAATTGGTAACTCTGGTTTCTCATCCGTATCATCAATGATTACCCCCTTAAGGTGTGGATAACTTCTGATAATCTCTTTGTACTTTGGGTTTGGTATTGTGAGTAGTTCTCTCCTATCCACTTTGCTGACATCCATTTTGATACTGAAAGTGTCCTTCACATCTCTTATCTCATATTTGTACATCTCGATCTTTGTTGTTGTTGTTGACATCATCATATCAATTTTCCTGTGCTTGCGTTTATATGGTTTCTGTCCAATTGTCTGAGCAAGTTTGGTTGATACGTAAGAGCTTCCTGCACCTGTATCGAGTAAAGCTCTACATTTTACCCCCTCTACCCTCACTATTACTACAGGGTAAACAACCCCCATTTCTCCTGTGGCTACAAGAACTTCATCTTTGGATTGGGATTTATCACAAATTGATGAATGATGCTTGGCTTTGCAGTTTTTGCAGCTTCCCTTACTTTGACATTCTGAAGCCCGGTGTCTCCCCCCTGTGCAATTAAAACAGAGCCGCTTCTGTCTTAATATGCCTCGTCTTTCAGTAGTTTTGGTAACTACAGTGCATTCCACTGACTTGTGATCATTACTTTCACAAAATACACATGATCTTCTCTGAAAATTCCCCTTGTTAGCTCCATGATTATTTCCCTGATTAGTGGTGAAAACCTTGTCCCTCCCCTCCTGTTGATAAATGGGGTTCCGTTCAGTCCATTTACACAGGGCCTCTACAAGTTGGGGGAATCCCCATAATTGCCATTCATCATCAAGGCGTACTAAGTCAGCTCTAATCCCCTCTAATTTGTCAAGGGTGGCCCTAGTATACCCAGATATCTCCCTGAGTTTACCCATAGATTCTAGTGCTTGAACGCTGGGGAGGAGCCTGTTGAAAAAATCATGGATTTTGGACGGGTTAGACCCCCTGATATGTGGTAGGGCCATTATGCTCTGTACATGGGCATTTATAACCTCACTGGGCTTCCCATACTTGGATTTCAAAATTTGTTTAGCCCTTTCATACCCCTCACTACTGTGGTTTAAGTTCTCAATTGTTGAACGCACTTTAGGCTCCAAAAACTCCTTCAAATAATTAAATTTCGTGACTGGATCAATGTTTTGCTTGTCTACTTCAGTTTCAAATTGGCTCCAAAAGCGAAACCAGTCCATGTGTGTTCCCCTGAACTTTGTAATTTCCAGCTTTGGCAGTTTCACGCTTATTTGTTTTTGTGTGGCTTCCGGCTTTCCCCTGACATCTTCCAATTTTGCTTCTAATTCTAGCCTTTGTTTGAATTTCAATTTCTCTAACTCGATTTCCATCTCAAATTGCCTTTGTTTGGCCTGATTTAATTCTTCCTCCTTTTCATGCTGCTCTCTTTTCTTAAAATCGTGTAAAGCACTGCTTAATCTTTCAATGTATGGCTGGAATTTCACAATTTCGACCTCCAAATCTGCTCGCCATTTCCGTACTTTGTCTGGGTCTTTCCCTGCCTCCAATTTCAACTCTTGAACCACTGTTTTAATGTCTTGAATCTCGTCTAATTTGCTCTCATAAATCCTCAACTGTCTCACGATATCCTTGTGTATATTTCTCGCTAATATCTCTTCAGTTTCCTCCCGTAAGAATTCCAGAAAGTTGGTTTTTCCCTCGATTTTCTTCACAAGTTGGGTTTCCTCAGCCATGTTTGCTTCGGCTTCAGCGCTACTGTCTGAAGTTTCTAACTCACTGTAATCTCGCTGTAACTGTGTTATTGTCTCCCATCTGGGGTGCCACTTTGTCGCGAATCTTCGTTAGGTCCGTGACAACAATAATAACTCGCTTGGTACGTTTTAGCGTACTTTAATCAACAAAACAAAACAGATTACACGTTTCAAAACTCTCCTCACATCTTGTTGTTTTCGCAGTCCCTCACGTTCTCTCTCTACCTGTCAATCATTTCTTTTTCACATGGTTGCTTAGTTACGGAGTCCCTTTAGCGTCCGGGGAGGGGGGAACGACATCAATTTCCCACAAACCGTTGCGGAATCATTGGTATCATGTTCACAACTTTGAGACATTTTATGGAAATTATAGGTGTCCGTTTTAGGAAATTTGTCATAATTTCGTGAATTACGCCCCAGATTCTCATTCGAATTGCGGGATTATGGCCCTAAAATTTCTTCAGAATTTACGGAATTATGGGTACCAATCTTTCGGGTAAAATGGCACGTCCCCATCGGATGATAAGTCAAGATACCTCCTTTCCCAACAAGGGACATTTAATGTGAGACAGACAATGATCAATTAATTTGTGCGGTAGGTTACCTCATCTGAACTCCAGGAATCTACAAGGCCCTTGATCTTGCAATCACCATCAGCTCGACCAAATATATCATCAAGGATTTCTTTTTTAGCTTCTTTGTTGATGCCAAGCTCGGTTAACTTTTTTGCGATGTTGTCGTGCATGTGGATATCACACATGAGATGGATTCCATTGGTGAATACAGCCTTTTAGGCATCGGAAACATTAACCTCGCCATTGGTACCAAAGCAAACAACTTTTGCTGCTTCTTTGTTGAATCTGACAATGTTTGACGGCAGTTGGAAATAAGAGTCAAATCCTTTGCGGTAATGGATCAGAACAGGACCTATCATTACAGGGTGTACTCCTTTCTTTGTAAGAAGCATAAGGTGCCTGTATGTGCTGACAGTGACATAAAATTTTCCTATGTTATAGGTGGGGTCAACACCAAGGATGCAGAAAGCACTGCTATTTGTGCAAAAACGTTCTATGTCTTTCAACTGCTGTTCATTGGCAAGAAATACGGTCTTCTCTGCAGCAACAGCTACATCCCGCACAAAACCTGTTTCTTTGTGCTGCTGCTGTTCTTTGCATAGATCTAGTATCTCTACAACTTCGTCTTGGGGATTATTTCTACGAAGGTTAGAGATCTGATTTCTATTTCGTGGATGGTCTCCAAAAGAACAAACTCGCTCAGCTCCACCTGCATCACGCAATATTTCGGTAAATAGCTGTTTCCGTGTTTTACTTTTGTCGCTGTTCTTGATTTTTTTCTGGTGGAGTCTTTCGTTGGTTGGAATGGCTTGGGATGGCGGCTTTTGTCGTTTCAATGTGGAAGGGTAACCAGAATATTGTGTTCGTTACGATCAAAATAGTACTGCATGTACACGATATCAAAGATCTCACCTTCTTGATTCTCGATGGCAATCAAGACACGATGAAAATCTCGAGACTCGGCATGAGTATAAATATATCTTCCTGTAACGAAAGAGTCTTTTCTCCCAAATTCAACTTTATCCAAACATTTCACTTCTCCTTCTTCAAGAGAGTAATAGAACAACTTCGTTTTCGTGTCATTCCAGTGTCCAAGCATATCACTTAAACAGTCACGCCAATGTCCTAACTTTTTCCAGTTGATCAGAAAGGATGAGTTTTTTCAACTTTGAGTGGATTCATCAATGCGACATCACTTGAGCAGAACTTTCTCTTCATAAGGATGCTTACAATTTCTTTGGTGTTACACGGCTCCTTGTCTGAGCGAAAGATTGGTATGCATGGGTTACCACCGTGAAACTGGATTTCATCGCTTGAGTCACTGAAAAGAAATAGAGTAAGAAATTCACTTTATAGATACATCATCTGCTCCCCTTCATCCTGCTTTTCTGATAAAGAAAACCTTTCATTCACTGCTCTAAAATCTTCAAGTGAAATATGCAGGGAATCCAGAACGTTCCATTTGCTGTTTTGTCATTTAAGATAAAAAGACGGTGAACATGTACCTGTGGACTCTTGATTCTTCCACCTATCAAATCTTACTTTGGGGTCACTCTTTTGGCCCACCTGTTATATTTCATGTATTCATATCAACACCACCGTGTTTTATCTTTGGGGAAAACTAACATTTTCCATTCTGCAATATGTTTCGGCGAGTGAAATCAATCCCAGTTGACAAAAGTATTAAAACAAAACAGACACCTATTTGACCAACGTGAGAACTCTAACCACCCCCGGGACTAAGGACTAACCCCCGAGTAAAATTCTTTTGTATAACGGGGTTGATGTAGAAATCGAATGGACAAGAGAGTTGATTTGGTATTGGAAAATATGTTAAAGTTGCGTTTATGAAAGTGTGATATTATTCGATCAGAGTCTGATTCGATTGTGATTTCTGCTACACCAATATCATTGTCCGTGAAAGGGAGGTCTCCGCTGTACGGAGGTGTTGATTTTTGACATACTGTATTTTGTGAAGAAAATATTTGTCCTTTGTTCGGAGCAGTCCGTTTTGTAAAGGTGTCCATTAGTGGAGGTCCCATTGTATTTGCTAAAACTGTAAACCAAAAAGTGTATTCACACGATTCACTCACACACACAAGAATCCGTAAATAACATCTCAACTGTAGTAGCCTCTTCCAGGAAAGTAAGAAACCATAGAGGCAATCAGAATCCACTTCGAAGTTAAGAAACTTTTTGTATTTTTAGCTATGAATGGGTCAAGTGTTTTCAGTGAGGAGTGCATTACTGACCAAAAAGTGACACCAAAAGGTATAATGTTTCCTTATGATTTGCTTCTCTTTTGAAATTACCTGGACTAAAAAGTTATATTTGCAGTCCTTGGTGACATTATCATATATTGTGAAAATGAGAACTGATAACCCTAGAGGAAACTATTACCACAAAAACTGGATGCAAAGTTAAAAGACTTGCTAAAACTGTTAGAGCCAAGAAAGTTTATAAAAAAATGGTACTAATTCTATTTAAGTTTCACCTGTCTAACTCAATGACCGTTGGTGCAGCGGCAGCAGCATTGAAAATTTCTTTACGTGACTTTGATGGTGGAGGTGTCGGAGACCCGATTGGCGAGATACTCAAATCTTCAGGGTCAGGCGATAAAGGCATCATTGGAGAGAGGTTTAACTCTGGAGGGCCTATATTGGACAATGAGGATATTGGTGACGAAGTTTTCTGACTTCGGCTTGCAAGGTTCATCACCTTGCCAGTTCTCATCTTCGTTTGACTGTACGACATGGAAAGGCACTGATATGTTCACCCTTCAATGAAAAGAATTAGGAACATGTTATGGCATCAAAATGGCATCTCAGATTAGATAGGTTGGTTTGTTATTTGTCTTAACAGCGGATCTATTGAAAGAGGGCAGAAGGGGGGGGGGAGGGCAAAAGCCCCTAATAGCTTGCTAGGGTACAGTTGGTTTTTTCCTATTGACAAAGACCACGAAAATCTCATATGAAAGTCAAGCTTTCCTTTCGAAACTGAAAGTTTAAACTTATCTATACTGAAGGCTGTTAGCTGCATCGAGGTGGCACAATTTATATTATTCAGCTTGAAGTGGTTCATTTCTAAGCGATGTTTGAGTCCTATTTGCAATAACTCCCGAGAAAGGTATCTGTTGGTTGCAATCTATTACTCCTTTCAATGGCAAATTTTAGGACAGGGGTGTTTTCCAACGATCTAAGGGGGGTAGGCACAAAAAACACCTTACTGCTTGCGATGCCTCCTGCCATATGAATTTCGTTCACATTAGACAGTCAACAGGTTCTCCCTGCTTTGGCTTGGCATACCCGTGCCTGTCTGGGATTTAGGTTAGTTTTCAAT
This sequence comes from Aurelia sp. 4 Dawson et al 2005, assembly GCA_964019985.1. Classification (NCBI taxonomy): domain Eukaryota; kingdom Metazoa; phylum Cnidaria; class Scyphozoa; order Semaeostomeae; family Ulmaridae; genus Aurelia; species Aurelia sp. 4 Dawson et al 2005. The sequence continues at coordinate 2,543,765 of OZ026511.1, read as the reverse complement.
TTTTACCCACGTTATGGGCCACCTTTACTGAATTATGCCTGGGTTATGCCCTTCCCCCTCTGACGGCACATGTCAAATCTCAACACATACGAATTTTTCCCCTCACTGGAGGGGTTCCCATTCCATGGTATTCTGGAGTAAGAATCAGTGTCACTTTTCAGGCTTTGGCATAATAAAGGGTAGCAACTTAGAAAATTAGGTTTGGTTTCAAAGGACTAGGTTTGGTTTCACAATTTTTGCACAAGATGCATTTGCGAAAATTTGCAATTTCCAAAAATTTGTTTGAATTCTAATTTTAATCTAATGTGGTAATTTTGGAGCTTCAACAAAGATCAACTAAAATCTCGTCAAGTATTCCCCAAGGAAAACATGACCTTGGGTAAAGTCATGATGGTAAGAGCTTCTGGGGTTTTGGGAGCACGTGCCCCCAATACTTTGCAGTAAATAAAGGAGTGTCCTTTGTAGTTTTAGGAAGTTCCTTTATAACTTAATGAAAAAGTGCCCTTGAAGGGTCCTGCTCACAATGTACCGAGTCTATAAAATGTATGAGTACTCAAAGATAGGAATCAAATGTTTTGGCCGATATCCAGTAGAGAAGTCTCCCATTGAAATTTTGATGAAAATCGATATAGCCAAGCATGCAATGATTTTTTCGGGATGGTGGTCAAAACGGTCAAAAATGGCCTAAGTTTTGCCGCAAAATGCGGAAGTAAACACGACGACGGCACCTGATTGGTCAAAAATAGAAAAAAATATCAGAGCGTGGCGGAGAACCCCTTGGGATCTTTGGACAAAAGGAAAGATTTGTCCGCTATGCTGGTGGAAGGACAATAGAAAGAACAATTGGAAAGGTAAATATTTCGCGTTCTGGGATCGTTCTTACAACAATCACCATTGTTATCACCATTGCCTCCCGTTCAAAATTTTTATTGTCTTAGGTTTATTGCCTCGTCGGTTTTAGCAAGGCCATAACTCAGAGAAACCATGAGATATTTAAACCGGCATCCAAATCTGGATACCCAAAGATCTGGCGAGTAGATTTCTTCAAAAATATTCTGGAAATTTCCTGCAGTTTTTTGTCCTGGTTGTGTTTTAGGAAGGTTCGTAAAATTTAGAAAAAATCTTCACGTATTTCTTCTGTGTTCCTCACCTATTTGCCCTCTGATTGGTCCGTGAAAATGAGGCTTTGAATGTTTCCGGCCATGGGCCACGAGCAAAAATCGGCTGAAACATTTGATTCCTATCTTGAGTACTCATTTACTAGGCGGATGACGATGAGTCCCTTGTATCCCTGCGGTAAACCTTGCTCAAGAGGGACTCATAATGAAACAGTGAAAAACTTGGCCCTATTTTCTTCAATCATCAATGGAATTATGAAAGAATCACAGCTTCGAATCTCCATCCTGTGGGAGTGTTTTCAATTCTTCAATCGAATCGAAAATTCTATCACATTCTCACCTTAACAATAGTAATTAACAAATTTCGCAATCTGATTGGTACTGGAGGAATTGCGAAGTTTGGGCCTAAATCGGGCCAAGTTTTTCAGAGTAACACTATGAGTCTCTATTGCCCGAAGCGCCATCATCAAGTCAAAGAGCACAGGGAAACAAGAGACTCATCGTCATCGGTCTACTCATTTACCATGACCTTCCGCCCTTTCTTGCTCAGACGTGCCCTTGCAGCAAGGCTGCTCCTTAGGGCCCTCACAGCATGGACGAAAATATTTAAAAAGGAAGCAGGACCAGATAAGTCCCCGGGGGTCCACCTTGGAGAAAAAGAACAGGGATGTGCCTGCCAGAAAAAACTGCCGTGACCTTACCCTGGAATATCGTTTGAGAACATAATACCTGTCCTGGATAATGACAGCTTCCTTTTCAAAGACATTCACATTTCTCACTTCAAATTTGACATGTTTAGGGAAGAGAAGCCTTAATGGACGTACCTGTGTCTTAGCAAATACACAAGCCAAGGTGTAATCCTGTCCCGGAATTTCCAACTAACCAAAAAAGTAGCACCCTGTTGACCGGAAAATCCCTGGATGCACAATATGTTACGCAGACCCCCGCCCCCAGGATAAGGCACAACAAAACAAGAAAACATTATTTGTGATATGCTCAATGATCTTAAACCTACAAAGCGTAAGGGCATCAGGCGGGGGGCCGGGGGGCGGTAGCTCCCCCAATTTAGAAAAATTTTCGAAACTTAGCCCACTCTGGTGAAATTTTGCCCTTAGTCGGGTCGGGCAAAAATGTTAGTAAACAATGGGCTTTGTGTCGGGCAGTCCACCCTAGGTTTTTTCTTCCCATAGATACGCCTATGTTGCACACTCTATCACTTTCCTTTTGCAAGCAAATGTAGAATGGTAAAAGATCTATTCAGCAAAGAAGTAGTCTTGTGGGTAAAAGCTTATAATTCTTGAAAAGCTAGAACCAAGTTCATTGTTCTGGTCATTCAACATTAGGTTGACGCGGGCTCACGTGTTCATCAAGGCCTAGCCAGTTTCAGTTTGCACTGCACTGTTTTGTCTTATGATGCCTTACGAAGCACTAATTAAAAGTATGAATTAATGAATCAGTAAATTACCTGTCTTGGTGAGATGCCTTTTCTTCCACCTTTTGTCTCTTCTTTTCTAGTGAATTGAGATATAAAAAGGAATCAAACAGACTTTGTATGTCATCCAATTCCATTTCGAGGATAAACCACAATGAACCACCAACCCACAGCTGAAAACCAAATTGGTTCAAATACCTGGCGATGTTGAAAGGCAATGACGGGCCAGAAGAACTTGCCAGGGGTGAACAGCTTTCGCGAAAATTGTTGTACGGAATATAATGGCAAATGTAGGTATCTTCTGCCAATTGTTCCCCCCCCCCTTCGTACTATTTCGAGAGCTCTCTGCATGTTTCCTGGTATTGATTTGTGGAGCGGAAGCTCGTTTGATGGAAGAGGGGAAGTTGATGACGCGCAGCAGCATGCTTGCCAGCTTGATGACATGTGCCTATTGTTTGAGTGTGGTGATGACCCACTAGTGTTAAGGGTCCTTTTCATCTTCAGTACTTAATGGTCCTAGGGGTCTCAGGGGTCCTAGGGTCCTAGGGTCCGGTTTTTACAACATGCCCTTGGTTTTGCAGCACAAATCAAAGCTGTGTTACCTACACATAGAGGTGGTGGGCATAACTGTAATATTTCACTTTGCAGTGCCATGACAAGAGTTGTAATTTCATTGTCTGAAGTTTCACTTACATTTACATTTTCATCACTTACCTCTTTTTCTGACTGTTCATTGCAACTGTCTAATGCAGTTTTAGAAACAGCATTTTTTGCAGTTTTTGTCAAACGACAGACTTCTTTCCGGACAAAAGACTGGCAAAGTGGGCATCCTACCTTCTCAGCTAGACAGCTTACATGGAATGCATGCCAACAGCCATCAAATCTACTCCAGGGCTCTGTTTTATCATTCAGAATGCAACCTGGAAGATCACAATGCCTGTCTGCGTGAGGTGGAATTGTGCAATGAAAGCCAAGTGGGAGGCACTGGTGTTGAATAGAATTGCCATCCCGTAACCTTTGATCAACTTCATACTGCCCTGTAGAGAGTTTCTCACTTTTGTTTACAAAAATTCCTTTCAGTATTGTTGCAGCCTTAACCTTCAAAGAATTCAGTTGGTTACCTGAAAACCAGGTAATGAATGCCTGTCTGCGTGAGGTGGAATTGTGCAATGAAAGCCAAGTGGGAGGCACTGGTGTTGAATAGAATTGCCATCCCGTAACCTTTGATAAACTTCATACTGCCCTGTAGAGAGTTTCTCACTTTTATTTACAAAAATTCCTTTCAGTATTGTTGCAGCCTTAACCTTCAAATAATTCAGTTGGTTACCTGAAAAGGAGTAGTAATGAGGTGGAGTGAACGCACTGCAAAAGTTATGCTGCTCAGCCTTGGAAGCAAAAATACCTTTAGCTTTCTGAAATAACTGATCTAAAGTGTAATAGGGCTTTGTTTGTGCTCTCAGGATTGAATGAGTGTTCTCAACTCCATACTCATCAAGCAATGTTATATTACCTCTTACAATATCATAGATATGTGGACGGAACTTCTGCCAGTACATGATATTTGACAACCAAATAAGGGGTGCTTTATCATAGTGACGTCTGTTAAAGCAGTAAAACATTGTCCATACACGTATTACTGAATTAAAGTAGTCATCAAATTTGTTAGACTTAAATACTACAGAGTAAATGGCTAGAACCAATGGCAAGTAGTTATCCAATAGATTTAACAATGCACCGAATTCTGGATCCCTGCATGAAGAAAATGTTGTAATTACAGCTGAACGTATCAGGGTCCATCCACCATAAACGAGTTCAAGGAGAAGAGTCCTGCGCCATGGCATTGGCTTATCTGCCAGCTTGCTGTTAGCAAAAATACTCTCATAAAAAGATATTTCACTAGAGGATGGTACATAAATAAAACATTTTCTTGTGCATTCAAAGATATATGCAGTGCTCCTAATGTTGGTATAACTGACAATACTGGTTCAGTATTGCTACATGTAGAGCTCTCACTTACCATTGGCTCATCAAGACCAGGTGCCTGGGAAAGATATGAAGTTGCAATGCCATAAGGATGATCAGGTATAGCTGGAAACTGAACAATGTTAAATAGAACTGTTTTGTGAACAAAGATGGTGATAAACAATCTGTCTCAAATAAAATTGTGTTGGCCAGTCACCTAGAACAAACAACGCATGATGAGAAGCATAATCCCTGATTCTTGTATTGAAAAGATAACCCAGAGCCCGATTGTAGTCTTCAACATTTTTCAAGCGACACTCCTGAAAGTCAATAAGGTAGAGGTTATCAAGCCTCTGCCGAACGTTGTCTGATTCTTTGTATTGATGAGTTTCCAGTCTTTGGCGCACTACATCAGGACTAAAAAATTGAGAAGACATTGCATCAGACATCGTAGAGGCATAAGTTGATGATGAGTGGTGGAAATACTTATCTGATGTCAATTCTCTGGCCAGTGTATCTGCAAGAACAATGTTTGGGTCAAGATGGATATTGCCTTCACAGAGGGGTATAGCAGGGATGCCAGGAAAAACGCGAACAACCACTGTACACATGCACTTGGCATCAGAAGTCTGCTCACTGTCTGGCCTCCTATGGCTATGAATAGTGGTGAAGTCATCAATAATTACAATTACAAAATGGTGATTTTGTATAGCATTATTGATGATTTCGTCAATCTCATGGTCATAATCAGCAATGAGCTTTACCTCATGGCGCCTCTCAGTTGTACTGGTACAAGTAACTCCAAGTTGCCTGGCAGTGTTTAGAGCTTCTCTGTTTAAGTTCTCAGTCCTGAGGAATATGCTAAAATCCTTTTGCAAATGGTTACATTTTTGGCTTAGCCCAAAACAGAGAGTGCAAATTATATTCATAGTTAGTTTTTCTATTGTTGACCTCCTTCTTTCATTTCTCCTAGATGCAACCATCATACCTTCTATAGCTTTGAAGATGTTTGGAGCCCAGCGTCAATGCATAGTTGCCGAAACTGATCAGGGTCATAAGTAGTGTTGGTGTTGGCGTTCTTGAGTGACCTGTTGAGCCTGTCCTTCACCAGGCGTAACTCGTCAGCCAGATTGCAATTTTTTGCAACATTAGTGCATCAAGCATACGAGGTGGGAGCAGAGGTGGGAGCAGAGTGCTCGCCTCACATTGCCATAAATTGTGACTGCTGACACTGGCCAATCCTTCACAACTGCAGCATTACCTCTCTCCTCTTCAGACAACTCCAGACTACTACATTTGTTCTCTTGATCTTGCACGCTTCTAGATGCCAAGAAAGGTTGAAGTGCACATCCTTGGATTTTTTTGCAGTCTCTTCCACTTCTTCTTGAGAATTTATTCACACACTAGAACAAATGAGGAACAGCACTTCAAAAGGAGAAGGTGCATTGTAACGTCTATCATGATAATTAGGGACATGCAGCACAACTCTTTTTCAGATTAATATGGCTAGAATTCTTAAGAATTCTTGAAGATTTTTCTTGAATTCTTCTCATGTTGAAAATGAGAATTTTCTTATTATGTTGAAGACTGTCATTCTAGTCACTTTAGCTAGGAAGACGGGAAAATTTTGCAAGAATTCTCATACAAGAAAGCTGTGTTTCAAGGTAGCATTTTTGTATGGTTATAGAGTTTCCTTGTCACGGGAAAACTTATTGTTGCTGTGTGGAACCCTACTCAGTAGCTGCGAACAAGTTCTTGATTTTTTTATCTTATTCTGTTCAGTTGGCAGGAATTATGTGGAAAATATGAAGAAACATGCTTATCTTGTAGCGTGCTACACCATCAAATCTCAAATTCCCCCTCTGATTTAGATAGAGATGTTTGCTATTATTAGTTCATTTCAGTTCATCTATGTTATAGAATTCCACTACATACAATGACACTAAGTACAGTAATCAGAAATATTATGTTAGGCTACTACTTTTAGAAAACAAATAGAAGTATAGACTAGCTATGTGTACTCTCTGGTCTCTAATAGAAGGGGGGTTGGAATAGTAGGGGGGTTGGAAAATGCCCAAAAAATTAATGGCTGGGGGTTTGGAATAATGGGGGGGGGTTGGAAAAAACCTCAAAAATTAATGGCCAAGGGAGGTTGGAAAACATCTATCTTTTTAAGTTTTGCTTTTCCAATGGAAACTTATGCAATGCCTTCACAGATTTCGCTCAAAAGTCTCAATCTTAGCTAGGTTCATAGAATTTTGTTGTGTAGCTTTTGTCTTGCTTGCAACTTTTTGCCAGAATTAATAAGCGGGGGGGGTTAGAATGAGGATGTCCTGGGCGGAAAATTTTCAAAAAAATTAAGAAGCGGGGGGAACGTCTATTCGAGACCAGGGAGTAGAGCAGCTGTTTTGATAAGCAAATAAATGTATTTTGCATAAGAAACTGGGAATTTGAGCCAGTATTGAAAGTTTCTTTAAATGTTAGACTTTGAAAATTCAAAAGTTTTTTATTCAAACATAATAACTTTATGTTTTTTTCCAATGCTCTTGTTTGCTGAAGCGTCTCCATTGTTCAGACCTTGCAAGCAAGATACAGGAAGCAAGGGGACACAAAATTAAAATATGCTGAGGACTTACTTTACTAAAGTAAATGCAAATATTTTTTGTAAGAAACTGTTTATAAGAAACTCAGACTCCCAGATCATCAAAATATCAACAAACTCTTGCATGTTTTTCTTTTTCTCACTTTTTGCTGTATCATATTACTCAGAAAGTACTTGAGCAATGTCTAAACATTAGAAAAGGCTTCAAAACACCTTGTTTTGAAATGTCAAAACGCCTTGTTTTGAAATGTTCAAGGGGGCAAAGATCTGATAATTTTAGAAACTTTCAGTACTGGCCTAGATTCCTAGCTTCTTACAAAAAATGCGTGTGCTAGTGTCTTAAATAACTTTTGTCCCAGTAGTAGCAATATGAGAGTTGAATTTCTGAATGTTAAAATGTAGCAATTTTGGGAAGAGTGGCTTTGTTGCATTTTTAGGATGTTTTAAATAGTACTCACTGTTGCAGTTTTCTTTCCAGTTGACTTGTATCTTCTAACTAGCCTATCGCCGATAAAACAAATATAGCCTTCAGGCACGGTTTCTAAACAAAATGTGTCTTTTATATCCTTTTTCTTCTGTTGCTCGTCGTCATCAATCTTCAAAAATCTCGCAGCACTTTTCCTTCCGCATAATCGGCACCCTTCTTTGCAACGTTCAAAGCGCTGAGGCGTTCCGCTTGCAGTGTTAAAGTAGTTGGAAAGAAAAAGAAATAGCACTGCAACTAAACCTAATTTCAGTTTTCAAATTTTATTCGATAATTCGATTATATTACGTGTAATGTTCGAAAAACGAAGGATAAAATTCTAAAAGAGAAGGCCGGAGGCTGACGCCATTTCAATTTCGTGCCAAAAATTCTATCGCGCGCTGATTGGTTGAACCTGGCCTCGTTTTCGTTTTGCATTTCTTCACTGTGTTGATAGACACATTTTCTAGGAAAATGTTATATTTGTCTGTTGTTCATTTAAGTTCAGCAAGTGTCCATCTACATCCCTGTCATTCAGAGAGAATGTGACATATTTTTTACACTATGGAACTAGCATAGGATTCGTGAACAGGCAAACCTAGAGCGTCCAACAGGAATTCCAGCCCACATGTTTGATTTCTCTGATAAGTACCAAGGTACAAAGATGGGAATGCCCGTTAGAGATACTCAGTTGGAACAAGTGGCTGAGGTTTATGGGGTTTTAAATGCAAAAATGCAACTTTTAGATGATGCAATAAAGCAGTTTTGTGAAGAAAAAATTGCCAATGTAGGAGATCTACCATCAAAGGATGCAATCAAGGCATACAGAGTGCTAAAGAATAACATTTGAATGTCTGATGCTTTTCAAAATTTCAAGATAATAAGAAAAAATAAGAAACTCTAAATTACCCTAACCCTACGTTATCCAAAACCCTCTCCTGAAACTAACCCTAACCCTTACCATTTGACACACAACAACATACAGTAACATTCAAATGCTGCAAGCTAAACTGCACCCTAGCCATTTTGTCTGCAACAATAGCAACTGCCTGAGTAGTACATATTGGTCTCCTGATTGGTTCAAAGCTAAATCCTTGCAATTTGATTGGTAAATACGGGATCACTCTACATGGGCCTACATTGTGCCTACCTTTAAAGACTAATATCATAAGTTCCCATTGACCAAGTGATACTTTTTTTTATCAAGGACAATTCAAGACTAAACAAACACAATGCAATATTCTGTGCCGTCCATAGCAAATGTGAGGACTCTAACCACCCTCCCTGACTAAGGATTAACCCCCTAGTTAAATCATTTTGTATAACGGAGTTGATCGGAACACGAATGGAAGAGAGAGTAGATTTCACTGGAATGTATCATTGAATTGTTGTGTTGGAATTTATGTTGGGGTCAATTTACTGAAATATATGTTGAAGCTGAGTTTATGTGATTGTGATTTTATTCGATCGTGATATCTGCTACAAAATGGTGACCTTGATGCGACATTGTAACAAGGTTTTTGGAGGTTTGTTGTTGTTTGTCAAGAGAAGTTTACGCGAGTTTGGAAGGGATTTGGAGCAGACTGTGAGTACGATTTTGATTTTTCCTTGTGTTGTTATGCACTGTCAAGAGGAAGATTCCAAGATGAAAGGGAAGGTGGAAAGAATTCTCGATGTTATTTTGTCATTTTGATTGAATTTGTGTGTGCAGATTCGAGAAGATCCAAGCCAAGCTGCAACCAAAAGAATGATGTCATTGTTTCAGTAGTGAATTTTGTTTACTGTATGAAAATTTTGTATGCAATGTTGTGTGTAGTTTTCTCGGTTGTTTTCTCGAATTTTTGAAGGGCCTTTTGGTTAGGAAAAGGGGGATCCATTAAGCCATCTCTGTGGGGACAGAAGTAGAGGATATTCAGTTAGAGCTTCAGGGTCTGTTGGTCACGCTAGGGAAGGAACAACTCATTGCGCTTAGTGCTAAATTTAAGCTTTCTAAAGAAAAGCTTGAGAACAAAATGCGATTGACTCTGACAAAACTCTTACTCAGCGCTATTGAAAAGGAACTAGGAAAATTGAGAGATGAGGAAATTGTTCCGTACTTGAATGATGTTATTCAAGCAATATTTGATGGCGTTCCTGGTGAGATAAATGGTGCTGATAAGAATAGTGACGCAGATAAAGTCAAAGAGTTGGAAAAGGAGGTTGAGGCGTTGAAAGTTTAACAAAGGGATGAATTGGAAGCTGCACTGGTTGGAGGCTGCGGGAGGTCAACTGGGGGTTGGCGCGCAAGCAGGAAGTGGGCAGCTGGATAATTTGAAGATGCTGCTCAGGCGAGATTTCAGGATTGCAGGGATGGTGGCCCCCCAGGGACAAAAAGAGCAGCTCTCCTTCATGAGTCTAAATCGCCAGATAGAAGATGGTTTGCAACGAGGCTACTCTGAAAAGGAGGTAATAGATGCTGTGATCAAATGCATTTCCCCAAGCTTGCCCCTCAGGGATTACGTCGAAGCGATGCGTGAAACAGGAATAGATGCAATTCTGAAGATTCTTCAAGCGCATTTCCAGGAAAAAAATGCGAGTGAGTTATATTCTTCCCTTGCAAACCTTGCCCAGTCTCCTTCTGAAGAACCGCAAAAGTTTCTAATGCGAGCATTAAATCTGAGGGAGAAAATTATTTTTGACTCTAAACAGGGTGGCTTGAAGCTGAGATACGACCCAGATCAATGTCAATCAATTTTTCTCCACACCATAGAAACAGGCCTGATAAGCAATACTTTGAGGTCAAGGATGAGGGTGCTTTTGCAGAAACAAGGAGTAACCGATGCAGAATTGATCAGTGAATTAAATCTTGCTATTACAGAAGAATCAGAGAGGAATGTTAATTGGGATTTGGAAGGTGGAAGATCAAAATTAGTGAGGTTCAAGCAACACCCCCAGAAAGGGGTAAGGCAAAAGTTGAAAAGAAAGAAGAGCCATCAGTAACTGAGACTCTTTTGGCTGAAATAAAATCTTTAAAATCAGATGTAGCAAATTTGAGAGAAAATTTGAATAAGAACCAAGCACAAGGTTCTCTACAAGAAAAGCCCCAAAGATACCGAGGCCCAAGGAAATCTCGCCGTGGGTGTGAGAGTTGTTGCAAGACCGGACGAGGGAGTAAGTGTACTCATTGTTGGAAATTTGAGGGCAATCGTCATTTCACCCATGAATGTGCTGGAAACCAGGGAAACTTTCCACGGCTGCTGACGAGGGACAGCCAGTAGCCGCGCATCAGCTGGATTCATCCCATTGCTGTAGAACTTGTTGTAGAGATGTTGGAAAGAAAAAGCTCCTTCACTGCGGTAGCTGTAAAGCTGTAAGTTATTGTTCAAAATCTTGTCAGATGAGGGATTGGGGTGAACATAATACCATTTGCCTTGCAATTTGAGAGCTCTCTGAGAGATACGATAGGAACGATGACATTGAGAATGAAGATTCAGATTTTTACACTACAAATCTCACCCCAAAAGGGCAAACAAAGATTGCAAAATTGATTGGTCGCAAATGCACAATGTTTTGCAAAATAAATGGGGTCGAACGTCAAGTTCTGCTGGATACAGGGGCTCAAGTTTCGATCATGAGTGAAAGAGACTTAACAAGTCGTTTTGGAGACATTGAAGTTCATTGGTTTCAAGAATTACTGGACTCAGGGGTGGATTTAGAATTATCTACAGCAAATGGAACACAGCTGCCGTACCGTGGGTAGGTGAAGATGACTATTGAACTGAACGGGTCCTCAGATGGATCACACAAGGTAATTGTGCCACTGCTGATTACAAATGCTGCCTTGGACTTACCGGTCATTGGGTACAATGTGTTAGAGCAACTGCTGAATGATGTAGGTACTGAAAATCCAAAAAAAAACTTAATGGACCAGTTATCTGCAAGTTTTCAAGTTGACTGAAGCAAATTTAGACGCCCTGGTAGGTACTGTTTCGACAGAGAGTGAAATTTATCTTTCTTCTGTAAAGGCATGTAAAAGAGACACTCTAATAAAAGCTGGTGAAATTGCAAAAATATCATGTCATGTGAATACCGGTTTCTTCACAAGGGACACTCCTGTAGTTTTTGAAAACGGCATAATTTGCCCTCTTCCTCCAGGACTCGATATAAGCGAATCACTGTTGAACTTAGAGCGTGGGAATCGCTCTGAAATAGATCTAGTTCGCCAGAATACCAGTGCACATGATATAGAGCTTACGGGTCGCACATTAATAAGATCGATTCATTTGATTAGGTCAGTTATGCCAGTTGCAGTGAAACTGCAAGAGGAGAACAATGAGATCACGCGTCAGTCACAACAAGAGGTAGAAAATAGTGCTGCAGGACACAATGACACAGATTATAATGAAGCTCTTGTGCCTAATGTTCCTTAAAGTGAAAATCTGACGGCTGAACAGAAAGATCTTGTGAGGAAGATGTTGTACGAAGAGAGAGACGCTTTCTGTAAGAATGATGATGATGTGGGTTGTGGAAAGGATTTCAAAATGAAAATAACTTGTCGGACAGTACGCCTGTGCAGAAAAACTATGTGGGTGTACCACTCCCTCTTCTTCGAGAACTGAAGGATTATGTAAAGGACCTTTTGAATCGTGGGTTTATACAAAAGTCAAGGTCGTCTTACGGTAGCCCATGTGTAGTGCTGCGAAAAAAGGATGGTTCAATGCGCCTGTGTATCGATCACAGAGCATTCAACAACAAAACAGTTGCAGACAGACATCCCTTACCACGAATTCAAGAAACAGAAAGTTTTTCAAGGCAACAATGGTTTTCAACACTGGATCAAGGGAAGGCATACCATCAAGGGTTTGTTCACCCTGACAGTCGCTGTTTGACAGCCTTTGTTACGCCGTGGGGACTGTATGAGTGGACTAGGGTCCCCATGGGTTTCAAAAATGCACCTGCCGAGTTTTAACGCCATATGGAGGACTGCTTGTCCGATTATCGGGACAAATTCTGCCTCCCATATTTAGATGACGTGACTGCTTATTCAAAATCCTTGAGGATCACGTTGAACACTTGCAGAAAGTCTTACACCGACTCAAAGAGAAAGGAATCCATCTAAAGGCCCGAAAATGTAATCTGTTTGCTCAAGAAGTGACCTACCTAGGACGCATAATCACTGCTGATGGATACCGTGTAGATCCAAAAGGAATTAGGCCAATCTTAGACCTCAAAAACTGGAAACCAAGTACGCTAGGAGAAGTTTGTCATCTTGTTGGATTGCTGGGATATTATCGCCTCTACATTCAAGACTTCTCGCGTGTAGCAAAGCCTATCTATGATTTGCTCAAAGTTGATAAGCAGCAGCTTGGTAGTATTCAGCAAGGACAGAGGAAACGTGGTAATAAATGTCAAGCCCCTTCAAGTTTGCCTGTGAAATGGGAGGAAGTTCATTCCAATGCATTGGGTGTCTAGTAAATCCACCAGTAATGGGGTACCCAGACTTTGAAAAGCCATTTGAGTTGCATACTGATGCTTCCCAGGAAGGATTGGGGGCAGTTTTGTATCAGAAGCAAGAAGGACACATGCAAGTGATTGGTTACGCTTCCAAACTCTGTCGCCAGCTGAACGAAATTATCATCTCCACTCAGGCAAATTAGAGTTTTTAGCGCTTAAGTGGGCAGTAACTGAACAATTTAGAGACTACTTATTTTATGCACCACAATTCACGATCTACGCGGATAACAATCCTCTAACTTTCGTCATGTCAACGGCAAAGTTGAACGCTACTGGACATCGATGGGTAATGCCTTTATCAGATTTCTTCACGATAAATTATCGACCTGGATCAAGCACCAAAGATACTGACTTTTGGTCAAGGAGCCCAGCTCATATTGATTCTGTACGGAATTGTTGCCCCACTCTTGTTGTTGTTGCTTGTGTGGGTATATAAAAGGGTTGATTTGGCTCATTGTTGAATTGTTTTGATAGTTCCTTGTATTTGATTTTGCATTTGAATGCCTTTGAACTCGTCACGCCTACGATTTGATATTGTCTGGGTTTTTTGAGAGAGAGGAAGTCTAGAAATTCTCACGACTCACAAATGGAAATCTACAACTCGAAGTGAAATTGGAAGAAATTGTTTATTACTGAAGAAAAGAAATACTCACTTGAAATTGAACTCGAAAGAAATCAAAAGAAATCGAAGAATACTGGATATCTACTTCAGTTTACTTTAAGACCAATTATTTATCGAATTGTGGCTTGAAGAAGAAGAGGTTGTGTATTGAAACTTAACTCTCAGGTGACAGACTTCCATTATTCTTGTTCTTTTATATCAATTGAAACTGAGCCTAATCATAACCATACTGAGTCCTCTTTATTTTTGATGTGGTTCTTTTACAGGTTTTCGTACAGATTCAATGATGAAAGAGTTCACTACAGAAATCGCACAAGATGAGATTTGATGTATGCTGAATGCAGTTTCTACACAAGACAATGAACAGCTATGTTGGGTAACAGCGGTTACAGCCGATGAGAAGGTGTTTGCTGATTTTGATTGTCCTCCTGTAGGGAAGACATGTTGGCCAATGAAGCTGGACTTTATTCGCCAAGCACAACAAGAAGACTCGGTCATTAGTCGCATAATTGCATTTAAATTGTCAGGGAAACCTTTGCCAAAAACATTGCAAACCGAATCAGATTCAATGATGAAAGAGTTCACTACAAAAATCGCACAAGATGAGATTTGATGTATGCTGAATGCAGTTTCTACACAAGACAATGAACAGCTATGTTGGGTAACAGCGGTTACAGCGGATGAGAAGGTGTTTGCTGATTTTGATTGTCCTCCTGTAGGGAAGACATGTTGGCCAATGAAGCTGGAATTTATTCGCCAAGCACAACAAGAAGACTCGGTTATTAGTTGCATAATTGCATTTAAAATGTCAGGGAAACCTTCAGCAAAAACATTGCAAACCGAATCTGCTCAAGTCAAGTCTGTAATGCATGAGTGGAACAAGTTATCGTTAGGAAGTGACGATATTCTGTACAGGAAATGGAATGGCAGAATGCAGCTGGTTCTTCCACATCGTTACCATAGGCTTATCATGAAGCATTTACATGAGGAGGTTGGACACTTGCGGGCTGATAGAGTTATCAAACTAGCTTGTGAGCGATTTTATTGGCCTCATATGGCCAGGGATATCGACCACTTTGTAACCAAAGTTTGCCAGTGCATCCAAAGTAAGAAACCTGTGGTGAATCCCTGTGCACCAGCCCAAAGCATTGTGACGAGCGAACCATTTCAGCTAGTCTCGATAGACTTTGTTCATTCAGAGAAACGTGCAGGTGGTTATGAGTTCATCCTGGTTGTTACTGACCATTTCACTCGTTTCGCAGAAGCATATGCGACTACTAACAAATCTGCCATGACAGCTCCAGAGAAACTTTCTAACGATTACACTCAACATTTTGTCTGCCTGGTAGAATACACCATGACCAAGGCACCAAATTTGAAAATGACTTGTTTCATCATTTAGAACAATTAACAGGGATAAAGAGATCCAAAACAACTCCCTACCATCCTATGGGTAACGCCCAGTGCGAGCGTTTCAACAAGACACTATTGGGAATGATGCGAACAATGGCCGACAAGCAAAAGTCACAATGGAAGGATCATGTAAATAAAATGGTTTTTGCGTACAACTGTACCAGAAATGATGCTACAGGCTACTCTCCCTATGAACTTTTGTTTGGTGCAAACCTCGCCTGCCAATAGATGTCATTTTTGGGAAGACGAAAGCAACTGTCTGTAAAAGATATGCTACGTATCTTAAGGATTGGAGATACGCAATGGAGCAAGCCTACAAGATTGCTGCAGAAAAATCGGGACAATCTATGCAACGTGGACGTGAAGCTTATAATCACAAAGCCAATACCTCAAGTCTCGAGCCCGGTGATAGAGTTTTGGTTAAACGACTGCTAGAGCGTGGAGGCCCAGGCAAACTCAGGTCGTTCTGGGAAGATAAAGTTTACGTTGTTATACCTCGCATAGAGGCAACGGGAGCAGTCTATGAAGTGCAACACAAGGATGGAAGCGGACGTAAACGTATTCTACATCATAATTTATTGCTGCCATGCCCTTACTTGCCAAGTGAGCGTGACAGGAATGTACTGCTAAAGCCTCAAAGACAGCGAAGTGCACCAGCAGATGCAACTCATCAGAGACCAGTTCCAAACGCAGAGTACAAAGCAGATTCCACAGCGTTACCATAAGATGATCACCCTACATTTAGCCCACATCAGGTGGATGGAATCATCAGACATCTTAACAAGACAGAGAAGTTCCTGAAACCGTCGTGACAGCTGCTACGAGTGAATCACTAGGAGGAATCTCAACACCACCAAGACCATTAGTCTCCAGCTCATGAGTCAATGTCCAACTCGCCAGAAGATGCCCAATATCCACCTCGAAGCCGACCACAAAGAACACGACAGCCGCCAACTTTGTTATCATACTATTCATTTGGACAGCCAATCAGTTCTCAAGCTTGGGTTTCGAATATTTATCCAGCAGTGCAACCAGTGCAACAGTTTTCGTATAGACCAACACATTTGCAGATACAGCAACAGAATTCAGGATTCGTACCAACAACTTCTTTACATCCAGGATATTCTCATGCATTTGTACCACAGAGACGATTCGGGCACTATGTATCGCCAGGACAATTTGGACCCTACTGCCAAAGAATGATTCCTGTTGTGTTATGCTGCAAACTCTATCATGTTATCATAATCGTTAAAAGGAATCTTTGTTATGGATGCTTTATCGTCTCATCAGATGAATGATTAATGTTAGTCAACATATGAATTGCCACAGATGTCGGATAACTGTTTTGGAGTCTAGTGAGTTTATTGCTGCGCAGCCGAAGTAAATGATGTTAGAGAGCTAGGAGAAGAACAAATGTACTCTGAATGTGATATGTCAGGACGAGATAATTTTGTTTGAAGGGAACTGAGTGAAGAAGATGATGATACAGTTAAAGAACTAACTTGAAAAATCCAAGGATTTTTTTTCAAATGTCAGGAGACATTTCATTTTGAGGGGGAGAGTGTGAGGACTCTAACCACCCCCAGGGACTAAGGATTAACCCCCTAGTTAAATTCTTTTGTATAACGGAGTTGATCAGAACATGAATAGACGAGAGAGTAGATTTCACTGGAATGTATGTTTGAATTGTTGTGTTGGAATTTATGTTGGAGTCAATTTACTGAATATATGTTGAAGCTGAGTTTATGTGATTGTGATTTCATTCGATCGTGATATCTGCTACAGAAAAATAGACATGACATCATCTGGTTCTGGCTATGACAGCACTTAACAAATCCTCAAACAACAATCAGAAAGAAGGAAACAAAATATATACGAAGGAAATAAAAAAAAAGTAAGGCAAGACAAAAAAACTTAAACACTTTGTGCACCATGACATCATCCCGCCTCCCATTTTGACAGGCGCTAGCATGCGCTCTTCCTGCTGGTTGAATTGATGTGACAGAAAATCTGCACCGGTAAGGCTTGTGCTAAGATGTTTGAGATCTAGGTTGTTAACGAGTTATGCCATGGGTCACAAAGAGCTAAAACCCACTCCAACCACAAGAGAGCAATAGGTCGCTGATTTTTCATTCTCAAAAGAACTCTCTGAGAGAAAAACTCTGCAAACCAAAGATGCCCGAGGCCACAGAGCCGCCACCCCAGCACTGAGTAGCGCAAAGCAGACACCACCCGAGAAAGCCGAGTGGGCGGAGCCTGGGCCCCACAGCCACTGCAGGACCCACCAAGAAAGCCCCCCCCCCAAGCAACACCCAGCCAGCAGCAACCCGGAAATGACAAAAGCAGCCCTACAGCCAAGGGACACTGTCAGTCCACAGAATCCCCGGCAGATCTTTAGTTAAGCCTACCTGTTCCTGTTGCTTTAATGTATGTTATCAATGCCTCTGAAACTATTTGACTGTCAATTTCGTTGAATTTTGGGCTACCATAAAGGAGCAAATTTGGTAAGGCTTGTGAATCTATGTTACTTAAATCCAGTCCTGGAAGGTGTGAAAGTTGGCCAAGGAGATCATTGCACATAGGAACAAACAGAGGGCAGTGCAGGAAGAAGTGTGCATTATCTTCAAGTCCTGCATTGCAAGCACACATCGGACTTGTACACTGAAGTCTAAACATTGTCAGTTGTTTTACACAATCAATATCGAATACTCCAAACAAGGACTTTTTCAACGGTCTTATAACAGTAAGCAATTTACGTTTAAACTCAGCTATTGTCGCAGAATTTCTAACATTTTCATCAAGCTTATTCCATTTGTGAAGAACACTCGTAAAATATGTATTCGAAGAGGGCTTTGTCCTACTGAATCTAAGCAAGATTCAGTAAGCTATGCAAGATTTAGTAACTACTGAGCATCTGCCTAAGAAGCAGAAGTGAGTAGAATGCAAGTCACTTGAGTGGACTGTAGATTTGTAGTCAGCATGTCATGTTCCCAAACATTATGCACTATAACTCCTGGTTCCAGTTTTTCAAAACTTTGATGAAGTTAACACGTGATTAGAGCTAAATCTAGGCCTACTAAATACATCCATGGTTTTTTCTATTCGTATAAGAAATTTAGAACAAATTTACATTCCACTATGCCTATTTAGCTACCATGCAATACTACAGGGACGATGCCAAGGGGGTGAAGGACAACGACTACCCTATAAAAATAAGGAAATACTATGAAATAAAACAGTATGTTCTCATTACCAAGCACTCTCTCCAATTTACTCAACCATGGTATGCATACCAGGTATAGACAGAAGAATGCTTTTGCATGAATTTATGCGTTTGACCTCATCACAAATTGTTCAGCCATGATGAAGTATGTTATATATTTGGGATCCTCCTATAAGAAACCTTCCTAAAATTAGGCTGAGAAGTTTCTCACATGAGGGCACCATTTCCCAACAAAATCAGGCTGAGGTTTCTTATGAAGTGATTTCAATTTTGCGGGTTCTTACTGTACTTGTTTAAATCCATCATAATGAAAAGAAATAATTGAGTAGAACTTGTGTCGGTATTTTTTGGTTTCGTCAAGTTTCGTTTCATTTTGTTTCATTGAATATAATAAGCCAAGACAGAAGCTAGAAGAAGTGACCTGAATGGCACAATTGTAAAAAGTTAAGATGTGGATGATCAATGTGTGTTTATTTAGTAAATTGGCGATGTATCCTTATGTCAGTTGTTAGTTCAATTAATTATATGACTCAATAATAATATGGCATCTACTTGCTTTGTCTTTGATTTATTCCTGAGCAAAGGGAGCGAAAGTACTGACAAAATTTGGGAGAGTTCGGCACCGCTGAGCTTCAGAAGGATTTCCTTTGCCCTACTTTGCTTTGAAACGTCTTTAAGCATCCGTAAAAGTTGTTCCCTTGAATCTATGCTTTCTATTATCACTGACGTTTCCTTTTCATCAAGGAGCTGTTCAGGTTTTGCATCACGCCTTGATTTGGTTTGTTTTGGTTTTTGTTTTGCATTAACGCTTTACACTAGAGACTTACTTTGCTTGCTTGGTAACAGGCCCATCTGATCTAGCACCCTCCGTTGTTTCGACTTCATGAAAATGTCACAGAGTTTCTTGAGGAAAACAATTTTCGTGGCTCTGGGGAAGTCTAAAAGACTAACAGGTCTCAGCCATTCATCCTGAAAAGATGCATTCACTGCCAGAGTGTTTAACACACTAACGACACTTTCCTTGTTGCTGTGATTTATTTGCTCTTTGAGAAGCTGAGACGCTGTCTTGTGTAGCAGCTTCATGAACCCTAGCAATTGTGGGTTTGCCTCAACATGAAATCGACCGTCTTCTCCCATAACATCTTCACCAAGGCAGCTTACCATCGACAACAATTCAACTTTCCTCGCTTCCACTAGAACACTTTCCCTACGATGGGTGTAATTTACGGAATCCGGAACTACGGAATTTGGGGATCCGGAACTGCGGAACTACAGAATCACGGAATTCGGAACTGCGGAATTAAGGAACTGCATCATAGGTATAAATTGCGCAACACAAAATCTCTATATAGGTTATGGGTCAAAGATCTATGTTTATATGTTTCGAGGCATAAATTAGGGGGAGATTTAACCATATATCGTGCCATGTATCTTCAAACTTTCTATGTTTTGTTACAAGGATTTTTATTCAATTTCTTGTTGAAAGTCTTTGCAAATTAAGTCATCATTTGAATTTTCTAGTTCCTGCTCAGCAGATGGTTGAGCCAGTCATTTGATAGAAGAAATACCAGGTGTCCTAAGCTGATGTTTCGCTGATATGAACTTTGGTGATTTTTGTAAATGCCATTGCATCATTTTCGGACACCCAGACTCAAACAAGACTATTTGCTTCTCAGAAAATAACATACCATAACATAACATTTAAGGATTTAAAAGGATGTAAAACAACCAAATGGACGGAAGATAGTTCTGGGCAAACTGTTTTCCCAGGTATTGTCAATGTCCTTATCGGTTTCAGAATTAGCAAATGTAGCTCTTTTTGATGATTGTCAGATTTATTTCTCTTTGTGTGTCAACCTTGCGAAGGATGACAAAAATCTTTAAACAATAATTGAAACAGAAGATTAAAACAAGAAGACTTCAGACAGAAGATTGATATTGTTTACCGTTTAGGCTCCCATCAGGTCTCCTCTCATAAGCCCATCCCCTCTGAGTCAAAATTTAAAATAAGCCCCCTTTCTATTAACGCCCCCCCCCCACTTATGCAAAATTCTAGAATTTACCAAGTATCTTTTATTTATTTAGCTGCACAAGGTTGCATGCTAATTTTGGTATGGTTTGGGATAAAAACTGTGTCGAAGAGCCGTAAAATTGTATGTTGGTTCCACAAAATATGGAATAGTAAGAACTGAAAAGCAACCACATATATCCTTGTCACTTGATTTTGTGGAGAAGCCTCCCTCTCTAATAAGCCCCCTCTCAATTAAGCCCCCTTTGGAAGGCTCGAAAATAAATATGCCCCTTGGGAGCTTAATAGAGCTTTTACCGTACTTACACTATTTTGATAGCAAGTTGGAAGGTGGTTTCGAACAGAAAGTTTATTACCGTCCAAAGTATGAATACCAAAACACTTTTTTTGTTGATTTTTTGTTATTTTTACTTATCTTAACAAGCTTTGTTTCTGATTGTATCTCTATTTGAAATCAATTATTGCACTCGTTCAGCTGGTTTTAGCTCTGCACTTGGTAGTCCAGATATCGCAATTCTACAACACACACAATGCAGTTTCCAATGCATGATTATTATCTTTAAAACTCCTTTGGAGAAACAGAAAAAATTGAAATTAAGATGCAATATTGATTTTCACTAATTCTGCTTCCATGTTATTGAGGATTCATCAACATTTCAGCATGATTTCAGTTTAATCACAAAAGTATAGTTTCTTGCAGGATAACACAGAAAAAGTTACAAAACAATCGAGAACGGGTTAAAAATTTTGGAGGTTGGCAATTGCGATTTCACTTAATAGTGTTCCAGGAAGTCATGTTCCGCAATTTATACCTATGCTGCAGTTCCGTAATTCCGCAGTTCCGAAGTCCGTGATTCCATAGTTCTGCAGCTCCGGATTCCCAAATTCCGTAGTTCCGGATTCCGTAAATTACACCCGTCGCTTTCCCTAGGACTTTGTTTTACTTGGATTTCATCTGGGTCTTTATTTACAATTTCTCTTACACGTTTTAAACACCAACCTGTGTGCTTTAGAATCGCCTCATCAGCTAAAGGATCATTTCGGACATTTGTTGGTCGCAGAGGCATAGAAGATGGTGTATCTCTAAAACAAGAAATTATGCTCCACACGTGCTGTATAATGTGCTGAAGAACAACATTCAAAGAGACATCTTGATTCGCAGAATGTGATACAATATTTCGCCAAGTAACATTTTGTTCCGCTTCTTTTCTCGCAGAGGAAAGGGCTTTTTCAACCATGGTGAGTTTGCTTGTAGATTTTTATTCTTGGAATTTTTCCCCGCAGATAACGCTTTTGTAATGACTGCCTCAAGAAATACCAAAAAACTTGATACAAATTTGCGTTATCGACAAAAAGCCCCTTTAGTGTTACAGCAGCTTTGCGCTATTGTTGGACAGCTGTCCAGACATTGTTCAGTTTGAGTTAGCCTACTTAATACTTCCGATATTCCGTCTTGAACTACGTTTTTGTCTCAAAATAATGCAACCAAGTCGTCAATGGGTTTATTTGCAGCACCTGATGCGTAAAACGTATCATGACCTGAAACGTCAGTTTCAACCCATGTCTCATCATTAGACGTGTTTCCATCATCTGAATCATCATTTACAGTATCTTGAGAAGATTCATCATATCCGTCAATGTCCATTTCCATGATGAAGATAGCGACTTCTTGGGCCAAAGTCCATTGATTTACAGTGCAGCACTAAACTTAACCCCGTTAATCTTACTGTTACCATAGAAACGTGATGAGCTAAAATGGTAGGTGTAATTTTCTGACCTAAGACACACATTGGCCCAGTAGGCCCCCTATCTGGTCCAGTAGTGAAGCGAATATCACTAATTTTGGCCCAGTAGTTTGGGCCCTTTCATTCATTTTCCTCTATCGTTTTACCTTTTTGTTGTCAAGCACCAAACAGTTCTACCAAGAAAATTGGGAGACATTAGATGCTCAGCTTTAGATGAAACCCTGATGGACCTTCCTGTTTTTACATTACTTACCTATTAGACTTAGCTGTTACAATTTATACAGGAGTCTTAGTTAGGCCTTCCATTTTCCAACATGAGCAGAAGGTCTTTTTTCTATCAAGACTAAAAAAATTACGATATTTGATGTTATATTACACTGTGCCATCCAAAGTGAAAAAGACATAATGTCACCGGGTCTTCACTGTTGATGGCCTTATATCAAATCAAATTAATTTTCTATACAAAAACAAAAAAAAAAGTCAAAACCAAGACACAATACACACAAATCACGGCAAGAACTATGGAGATTTCCACCAATTTCTAAGTAACGAGATTTTCGCATTTCTAATTAGTTTCCGAGACTGAAACTCACACTCGTAGTTTTCAGTTAATTTCCATTTTGGGAAATGCACACGTAGAGTTTCCGGTCAGTTTCTGGCTTGCGAAATTCACACGCAGTGTTTCTCGTCATTTCCATGACATTTCTAATGGAAGAAATCCTCCTATATTCGTTCCCAGTCCTCTTTCAACGACAGGAGTCTTTTGTTCCGAGCCTCGTTTGATATTTTGGCGCTCAAATTCATTCTTTCCTTGACGCTCAGCGATGATGGAGGGTGTCTCTCCAAGCTGCGTACACACTTATCAAGCCAAGTAAGTGTATGAAATCAAGAAGTTTCTTAGAGAGAACAGCGACTCAAGCATTAAAGATTCGCTACAGAAAGTCTAAGATCAGGTTTGTTGAGTCTTGTATTTTGCATTCTAAGGCCTATCTCCACCTTTTAGGCCACAGCGCCAACAGCTACTGGAAAATGGCGGGCGAGGTGTTCGGTTGGCCTATGAGAAGATCTTTCCGTTCTACCTTGCTTTCAAAATAATTTAGAAATTTATAATTGCTAGAGGGTGTGAACTATGGATGAGATGCGATGATCTAAGCTTTCCTTCCTGAAAATAAAAAACAGAATTGCCTTTATTAGGCCCGGCGCCAGGCAGATCATGTATTCTCGAATAATAGTGGGAGACGACCTAGTCACTCGAACAAGAAGCAAATTGATGAACTGCTTGTTCAAAAATCAGCACGAGAAACTGTCCCACACAGGGCACTCCTTCCATAGACTAGGAACAACCGAGAGGCATGTGCCTCCCCCCCAAGATTTTGCAATAAACAAAGAAGTATATACCCTTTTCAATTCAAAGAATGCCCCCTTTTTAAGGAAAAGGTGCCCTTGATGTGTCGTGCCCCCCAAGTTTGAGATGCTTCCTATGTCCCTGACTCCATTGTTAAAATTGACATTTTTATGTTGGTCTTTCAAAGTTTTGCATTTTGTTTGTCGGCAATCAAGATTTTGTCTCAAAAGTGAGATTCTGGAACTATCTCTTTCATCATAGAATTCCAGCTTGATGATGACATCGACAGTCTGGTCAAGACACTCAAGACTGCAAGAGGAGGAAGGAGAAAAGCTGGTGAAATATTATTTCAAACATAGCAAGTGATTTCAAACTCTAAATCTTTCTTGATGGTTGATACAAAGAGTGGAATGCTAGACCAGCATATTATCAATTTCTATACCTAATTTTGAACATATGTGAGGCAGTTCTGCGTCTCGAATGCACGAACTTGTCCAAGTGGTCAGTAATCAAATCAATTTGTTTTCAACCATGCAAGCAGCATCTTCATTCCCTACTTTATTTTCTGCCATTCTTGAGTTAGTTACAAATAAACTGTTCTTTTTCATTCCTCCAAGCTCCTGTCAAGTTGTATATAATTGCAAAGCAAGGATAAAACTGGTTAGTTCACAAATTTTCCCTTTACTTATCTTCAAACATTTGGGTTTTGAAACATTGAAGTATACCTAATCATGGGCCTTTTTTCATTGATCTGAAACATCTTGCAAGCAGGCCATGTCAGTGAGGAAGGAGAATACAGACGCTTAACAAGAAACTCCAATTGGCTGACTGAGCACTTTGAAAGGAAGTTGATTTCAGAACACCAGAAAGTTATCGTTGGCATATGACAGCTCGGTGCTCACTTACCAAGCCCATAGACCTTTCCCAATGTGTTTGAAGGCACAAGCTCAAGCAGGGCACAGAAATGAAAGAAACACTTTGAAAAATTTCACTGGAATTGTTATAGCTGAGAGCCTATGATTTTTGACTGGACAGGATTATGATCAGCCTGTTATGATTCATTGATAGTGAAATGAAGCTATATATACTCATTTTATGTGAAGGTGGCACCAAAGCCAAAGTTATGCAAAACTGCAAAAACTGCAAAAACTTTAACCTGTTTGGTGATTTGGGGCTACAAATTTTAAGTGCTCACAGATTGGCAAAAATGAAGAAAACTTCAGCATGTTTGTCTTTATTCCCATTTAGTTCCTGTCTGGTATTACTCAAAAAGTAGTTGTCTAATCATTGGAAAAGCTTCAGACACACCTTGTTTTGAAACATTCATGAGGTCACAGGTCTGATGTTTGTCAGAAGCTTACAGTACTGAACCAAATTATTTGTTGTTTTTGAAAATAATATTTGCAGATCATTAATTTGGAATAAAATTTTTGGAAGTAATTCATTATTTATTTGATTTCGACAACGATCAACCTTTGAAACCACCAGGCTGGAATATACAACTCAGCTTGCCTTTCCCACATCATTACTTGGAATGATTGTAAGTTTTAAAGTCAGAAGCTGCCATATGTATTTCAAGTTTTTGTTGTATCATTCAGAAAATGTGGGTTTTTCTCTTCTTCTCTTTCATAATAGCATTCCAGATTGATTGCTGACATCGGGAGGAGTCAAGTGGAGGGAGAAAGAAACACTGTTGAGATCATATTTAAAATTGTAGCATTTTGCTCATGGTTGAGACTAAGCGAGGATTTATTTTCAACCATGCAAGTAGGGTGTTTTTAAAACGAAAACCGAAAGCGAAAACACAAAACGAAAACACAAAACGAAAACACAAAGCGAAAACACAAAGCGAAAACACAAAGCGAAAACACAAAACGAAAACACAAAACGAAAACACAAAACGAAAACATAAAACGAAAACACAAAGCGAAAACGAATCAAAACTTGCTTCTTGAACCACTGTTCTGCAGGAGCGGATCCAGGATAGAGTCTGACCGAAGCATGATCCGGGTCTGGGGGCGGGGCCGTTGGAAAAATTTGTGGACTACGCCTTAAAATTCTTCAGGAACGCCCACTTTACAACACTTTGGTTGCCATGCCCATGATCTCGATAAAATATGAAATGTATCAGTGGATGTCCTTCGCGAAAAGAAATAGTTTCTAATTTAATTTCTTGCAATTATAAACAGATACCAAACAGAGAGTCAGATGAAACAATTCTTGATGCAAAAAAATCGTATTTCAGTTTTGGAACCCATCCCCTCTATTGCAACCTTCATCCCCTTTGAGGTAAAATTTGAAAAACTTTTAGGCCCTGTGCTTTCTTCTTGTCATCCTCCACGCTTGTGTGGCCAACATTTCTAACCATTGTCATTATTCTGAATAAAAGGCCAAAGTGGCCCTCTGTTCTCAGACAATGAAGAGTTCTCGGAGTAATGCACATCATGCATCATTCACTTCCTTGTTGAATGGACTTCCTATTGTTCTTGGTAGCTTGCGGCTCTACGACTTCTGATTGGCTTGTTACTGTCAAGCCTTCCTCTGATTGGCTTGCAACCCTCAAGCCCTCTTGTGATTGGCTTGCTACCGTCAGTTTTGAATGTGACATTAGCTCCCGCCAATTTCCTGCAACCTTCAGATACAAATGCTGATTTGCCAGCAATGCGGTGAGCAGCAGAACGGTAGCCCTGTGGCTAAAGGCAGCGGCACGGCAAGAGGCAACCCTGTAGCAGAGGGAGCCTCGGCCTCTGCAATGGGTCGCCAAATAGAACACTGCATTCGCGTGGGCTTTCTCGAGGACAAGAAACGAGATTCGAACTGTGAGAAACCAAACTAAAGCCAGCAATACATTCGATGTTCTTATAATTTCTGATTGAATATAGGCAACGAATCTAAATTTTCTATCATGATTTATCCTTTTCCTATTTGCGCAATTTTTAAACTCTGACTTGACAATCTGACAGTAGCAGCAGCTACTGTTGCAACCGTCTGGATCTTCCAGATCTTCTGGAAATGTGGAAATTGAATTTATCCAGAGCCTGAGTAAATGTTCTTCACCAATCATTTCAAAAGTTAGGAGTAATTAGTAGCAAGCCTAGGGTCTAGGCGTAGCTACCCCAAACGATCAACGATAACGATCAAAACCACCAAAACTGAAACAAACTCAGAGCTAAATATGGTTCTGAAATAGAGCAATGATGCAGGAAAAACAGGCATATAATTAAACGTTTCTTACAAGGATTTTACAAATATTACAACAAGGTGAAGTCAATTTCTTTTAAAGCAAGGATTTCAATTTCTTGTAAAATCCCGAACAGAAGAACCTTCCTTAAGTGTCTCTGTCGCTGTATTTTCCAGTTTCCTATCTATGAAAAAATAGACCTTTATAGCTATTCTGAAAGGAATCAGAATCGAATGATAGTTTGCTAGACTACATTACCTAAGTCCCTCTAACTTACGCTTGTTGCTGCTGTTGTTGTTATCGCTTCAGTTATTATCGCTTTGTATGAGTGAAATTAAAACATCTGATTATAATTGTTGAATGAATACAGGGAATCACGTCGTCAGTCTAATAGCTTGCTACATTCCTTGCGAAGGGCTCAGCAAGCTAAGGATTCCATAACCTGCTAAAAGAGGAACTCCAAACAACCCATATGGATCAAGGCTAAGAATCAACGTAAAAAGCAAGTCTGATTCCGAGTTTGTTTTTCTCAACTTGATAGGATGTTTGTTTACTGGTCCACTGTTATTTTTCTTAAATTAAAGTTTTTGTGCAAAAAGGGGTTTTTTGTTTTCGCTTTGTGTTTTCGTTTTGTGTTTTCGCTTTGTGTTTTCGCTTTGTGTTTTCGTTTTGTGTTTTCGTTTTGTGTTTTCGTTTTGTGTTTTCGCTTTCGGTTTTCGTTTTAAAAACACCCCATGCAAGTAGCATCTTCATTCCTCATTTTTTGGCATAGGTGTAATACTAATAGTCATATAGAAATGAACTGTTCTTTTCAAACCGGATATACCAGATTTTATTATGAAATCTCACCCGATAATCTAGTTAGATAATCCGGTATCTTTTTCCTGGATAGCAGATTTTTCTATGTCAAAATTTTCTCACTATTCATCGGCAAATGAGGAGCAACAAACATGAAAAGATATCATGTTTAAAGAGACATTTAACAGTCTTGCCTGCACCTGCTCAAAAGAACTTACGTTTGGAAGCAGAACAAAGTGAAGATTTTTTCTTCCTCATGGAGGTTTACAGGATTTCTCAATGCAGGATCATTCAAATGACAGTTAAAGGGGTTTCTTTAAACATGAAGTAATCCCAAAGAATATATATATTATATCACTAGTATGTTATGAAAGAGTTACATGAATAATTCTTTGATGAAGATGTAATTCTTTCATAAAAAACTTGTAGTACTATAATGGCCAAAAACTTATGAAATCCAGAGCTATATATATTTTACAAGTATATACTGAGGAAGCATTACAAAATGAAAGTCAGGTTGTTATAACAAAGATGTCTTTGCTATTTCTAAACTATAACTTGGACAATTATAACTTTTTAAATAGATCTTAATGGAACATTCTAGGTATTTTTCAAAGGGAATAAACATTAGCTATATAGTTCTTGAGTTATAAATAGACTAGAGAAATGCCTACAAACTTATTGTTACTTTACAGAATGAAATATGATGCACGGGAAACTGTTTAGTATACTTTTGATGTGGCCCTGGCCAGCTTTTAACTATGTAAATTCCATTTTAACAAAAAGTACATTCTTTTATGTTTCTGCTGGAGTGCATATCTTGATTTGCTCTGCTGTATGTATGTTTCATAAACATTTGTATTGCTGGTTTTGCCATCTGCTGCAAATTTTATATATCAATAGAATTCTCAAGCATCTGGTAGGTGGCCAGTTTTCCGTCTGGAATCCAGCTGAAATGGGATGTTTTAAAAGTTGGCAATCTGGCACCGGATTATCCCCCTTTGCGATATCCAGTATACCCATAATCATTTTCATCATGATAAGATATTGATCAGCCTGGTTCTGAGGTCTTAGTGTGCAGGAGCTTACTCCTTTAATGTGAAGCAGTAGGAGAGTAACAACCGAAACCGTCATCATGCACAAATACAAAACAGCAAATAATTTAGCAAAACGCATCTCAGAATCCAAAGAAACATTTATGCCAAAACGTATGTACTTTCTACCTGATTGTGCAGAAAAAGATTGCTCTTGAGTCTAGAATAGATTGAGGGGCTGGAATAAAAGGTGTGGGTTAAAAATTTGCCAATAAACAGGAGGTGGAAAAGTTACTGAACCTTGAAAACAGGAGGGAAGTATAACAAACATGTGCAAAACAACATCGCAGTTAATTAAGAACTAAAGGATTTTGATACAATTCAAAATTCAAGTTGCAAGGCAAGCTAAATTGATTTATTTTCTTAATTGAAATTACTTTGAAGAGTAGTAAATGGTTGTGGATCCCTGACAATCTTGCATCCATCAAACGGAAATGTGTTGATATTATCATTTAACCAGATGTACTGGTATTCGTGCTTCAAAGAAGGGACTTAAGACTTTCTCCCCTACTGTGAAGTCATTCCAATGAGATACACAAACTTCTAATCTGTAAAACTGTTTGATGCTATGTCTGTACACTTTGTTTTTGTCTTTGAGCTGGCTCACAGGGTCAAACATTTGAAAATAACAATGACTTTCTTGCCTTGGTACTGGCATTTCCTGAAAACAATGAATATGAGTAATGAATTCTGTTTTTTTTTTGCTTTTGTCTCAATAGCTCAGTACTTGTCTTGTAAAAAAGCTTTCAACAGTCTGATTAATTATTTCTTTTGTTTTCAGCGGTTTGAGCAACAAGCAAGCATGTACTGCTCAAGAAAATGCCTATTTGTATGGATGCTAGTGAAGAAGAGGTGTCAAAGATGTTGGGAATGCATTTTTAATCTTTGGGTATATGGTAATTGGCTGAAGAAATTGCTTCATTGGTAGCTGAAATACCAGGAATAGTGATCATATAGTCAGGTGTTGATGCAATTTGATCAAGTTTATGTTACAAAATGTTATCAAAGCATCATTTAGTTATTTCAATTGCTTCAACCTATTATGTCTAGAATCCGTGAAATCAATATATTTCAACTTATACAAAGTGTCCCCAAATACCTATGCCCACTTGTTGTGGAAGAGCTGTGATTTCCTTTATCTCGTTTTCTTTAGCTTCCAATTGACAGACAAATGATTGCAAGGTTTTTTGCATATCATCTACATTACACTGGGAATAAAAGTCCAACCAAAGGTGACCTAAAGGCATATCACTCTGAGGGCAGTTGTCCTCTTCGAGACCCCTATGTTTCATCAAATTCTTTGCACCATATTTGTCCCAAATCAATCCTTTATTGACAAACAGCTTTTTTCCGGAAATCACATTATAGGACATGACAAGTGTCAAACTTAATCGAAAACCCAAAGACAAGTTGTAGTTCTATCATTTCTAGTGGAAATCAAACAAAAGGTGCAGCCATGGTTGGGATATTGTTCTTTTTTAAATAGATTTGCCAAAAAAGGTAGAACCAGTAAAAGGTAAACTGTGTGCCATCAACATTTGATTTGGATAGCTTTTGCTATTTGACCACTGACTGGAGACTTCCCTTTGGTATGAAGGTTAGATGCTTTCTTTTTATGATAAACAATTGTTGGTATAAATTCTAAAGTAACAATTTGCTTTAGAGATTTTCTCTTGCTTAGTCGTCCAATAACGTGACCATCTCATGTCAGTAAAAATGTGAAGATTGAATGTTGACTGGGCGCCTCTTTAGTAGTTTTGGTGGCTCCATAGAACAGCAATTGAATGTATCTGTCAGAACAGCAGTCAAATTCGTCAAATTTTACCATTGTCCCGATTGATGGTTTTTTGGCAGTAGGACAAACGTCTGGTGAAAACTTTACAGCACCTGCCTGCCCCAAAATGTCAGAGTCCAATTCCTATGTCTAGGTCTCCTTTTATCATGAACGAAAAATACATTGATTTTACTATTTTGTCCTAAAACAGTAAATGATTTTCCATGTGCGCCCTTATCTTACAAAACGTCAGAAAATATTCTTATCCGTTAAATACTGCATCATACCATTTGTGAAAGTATATCATAAATCGTAAAGTGAGCAAAGCCCGACCTTGTCTGCATTTATATTTGGATCAGTTTGGTCCTCAAATTTGTCAGTGACGACTGAACAATACGTCCAGCCCGAGGATCCTGTGTTGGGAGCATTCTACACGGAGGAATTGCTGCTTTCTCTTACGTAAGATGACGTGACTATAAATTCGTGATTTCAATTTCAGGTATAATGACATCAATGTGACACGGAGAATTTGTCTCCTTTCACAATGCAGACTGAAAAGTTGTCGTGCAATAACTTTCTAAAGGGGACAAGACAAGACAAGACAAGACCAGTTAATGTTTTGAAAAAGTTGACACGAGTTTGTAGTACAAAGCAGTATCATCAAACTTTGTCAGAGTTGTGTCTGGAGACATTGTATTATCTAAGAGAAGCAACTATCCTCCGATAGCCATTATTGAATGAAGCAAACTTTGTCCCGTTGATAAATACTGGGCCTAAAAATTGTTAAAACAGCAGTATAAACTTCATGGAACAAGACACCTGCATAAGTTTTCTCTACGTTAATATTTCCCTGGATGCTATTTCTTGTTACTTGTAATGGTCCGATTTTAAATGAGATTTTATTTCCAAATGCTAAGTTTCGAAATGTACTAAAAAGTCCGCAAAATTATGTCCGTGCTATAGAATTTTGCCCTATAGCAAAATTCTAAAACGAGGACCAAACTTCGCGGACCTACCAGAAAGTCAGCGAGATGAAAGTCCGCGTTTTAGAATTTCACCCTATAGCGAAAAAAAGTCCGCAAAATTAAGGTCCGCCTTTAAGAATTTTGCTCTATAGGAAAATTCTAAAACGCGGACTACATTTCGCGGACAAGAAAGTCATGTTTCTTGAGAAGGTCCGTGGGGTCTGCGTGGTCCGTGAGGTCCACATTATAGACCTGGCCCAATCCTCTGGCTTTGCAACCAGAACCATGGGTTGTTGGAAAATTAGAAGCTCCTGTAAAGAATAAGAACTGTCAGGCCTACCGTGTGTGTTCTCTGTTTTTCCATCCCCTCCGTTGTCCCATCGATTTAGCATCATCCTCATCTTGGCATCATCCTCATCTTTTTTTTCCAACACCAGCACAGTACCAACCGTTCGCAACTTTGGATGTCTCGAAGAGCAGCGATGTTCAGGCCAACACGATTGAAATTTTTAAAATTTTTGGGCTGCGAGAAAGAGCTGCAGTGATTTGGTTGGTATTTACAGTTACAATTCAATTGGTTATTACAGTTTTTAATAAAAATGTTCAGTTTTCTATAGCAGAAAGGATTGGTAATTTCAGGTTAGGCCCCTTAGGCCGTTCACCTACGATCTCGCACAAAGTCTCTCAATATTTCGAAGATGCCTGAAGACTTTGTAACACTTGCAGTCGTCAAAACTTTGTTGGAGTCGCAAGCAAATGCTTTCAAAGCAGCAATGGAAATAGTTGTTAAGGATGTGAAAGAAGAAGTGAGAACGCTAAGGAATGAGGTGAAAGACTTGACCGTTAGCTTGCAGTTTACTCAGGCCAAAATGGAGGAAAGTCAACTTGATTCAGTAACTCTGGGAAAAACAGTCACACACCATGCAAACAATCTCAATGATATCAATGACTTTGCAGACAGAATCGAGGGAAAATTAGAGTATCTTGAGAATCAAAGCAGAAGAAATAATATCAAATTATTTGGCATCAATGAGAACAGATTTGAGGAGAAAACCTGGAGTGATACTGAAAAGGTGGTGAAATCAGCTTTGAGAGAGAAATTGGGTATTCAAGCAGATCTCCCAATTGAGCGTTGTCATCGTGTTAACCATGCAACAGGAAACAGCAGATATGCATCTCAGCCGAGGCCAATAGTGGCAAAGTTTTCTAACTGGAAAGATAAGGAATTTGTTCTGAAGAAAGCAAGAACTGTGAAACCTGAAGGTGTGAAGTTCGTTGCAGATTTTGCAAGAAGTACATTGCCAAGAAGAGAAGAGTTGAAGCCTCAACTACGTGATGCAAGAGCTAATGGCAAAATTGCATATTTTGTGATGGACAGGCTTGTTGTTAAAGATAAACCACCTGACAATGGAAATCAGAGCTCTGCAGATATTACTGATGCTACAGGTACAAATGAGGGTGACTCTACCACATTGTGAACTTAATGTTGAAGTGACTGGATGGCAGCATTCATTTTGTGTTTTCTTTATTCAAATTTTTGTTATTCTTCTTATTATCAGTTCAGGCGTCTAAACACTCCAAACAGTTGTGATAAAAAACCAAATAAAAGGTGGGCTATTTATGAAGCGTATCAAAAATACAAAATCAGTTTTGTGCTTGGAACATAATGGTTATAAGTGATACATTTCCTTGTGGCATTTGCCACAAAAAGATACCTGCCCGTGGTAAGTCAGTATTCTGTAATCACTGCAATCTTTGGGTCCATATAAGATGCAATAATATCTCTAATTCTGAGTATGAAGAGCTGCAAAAAGAGCCTGATGATGTACCTTGGTTTTGTTTGAAATGTACAGCAGTTATGTTTCCCTTTGGTTCATTGGATAATGAAGAATTATCTAACCTGTATGAATTTGACTTTCCATCTTTTCTAGATTCAATGCCATCCTTTGAAATAACTTCTGGTCTTACAAACTTGCCTAACTTAGAAGATTATGATATTGATGAACGTTTGCCTTCTAATGTCAATTCAAGTTATCACACTCCCCAAGACTTATCTACACTTGATACTTCAACAAATGATTTTTTATTATTTCATACAAATATTAGGAGTCTCTCCTTTCATTTTGATGAGCTTCTTTCAACTCTTTCAAACTTGAAAATAAATTTTGATGTTATTGGTGTGTCTGAAACTTGGAATTCTTTTGATAATCCTACAAAAACAAATGTGGAGATTCCTGGTTATAGTTACTTTCCTTCCCAGTCACATACCCAAAATGGCGGTGTTGCACTTTATGTGAAATCAGGATTTACTCCAATTCCTAGACCAGATTTATGCATGGATAGCACTGATTTTGAGTCAGTCTGGGTTGAAGTTGATAATAAACAGGGTAAAAACTATCTTTTCTGTTGTGTTTATCGTCATCCAACTTCAACTTTTGATACCTTCAATGAATATCTGCAAGAGGTTCTGTCCAACCCAGCTGTGTTCAATAAAAATGTCTTTATCCTAGGAGATTTCAATACCAATCTTCTGAATTATAACTCTAGTACAGCTATCGCAAATTATGTTAAGTTTCTTTTCTCAAAGCAATTTCTGCCATATATCATTCATCCATCTAGGGTATCTGCACATTCTTCTACCCTTATTGACAACATCTTTTCTAATATCACAGATAATGAAACCATAAGTGGTAACATTTTGACTCAAATAACAGATCATTTCCCGCAATTTTTAATTGTCAAACATGGAGGCATCACCTACAAGAATTTGTCATATTTCCAACATGATTTTTCTCACTTCAATGAAGAAAATCTTTTAAATGACTTTTCTAACTGTGACCTTTCATACTTAAATGATAGCGCTGTAGATGTAAATGCTAAGTTCATCAGATTCCTATCTAACCTTGATGAAGTGGTCAAAACTCATGCTCCCTTGAGAAAACTTACAAAAAGAGATATCAAGTTCAGAAATAAACCATGGATTAATGGCAAAATTCAAAAAATGATGCGCATCAGAGATAGGATTCTTAAAATGCTTAAAAAGAACAGCAATCAAGCTCTTATTGACCTTTACAAAAAGTTTAGAAATCGGGTTTCAGTCTTTTAGAATGAAAGTAAAGCTAGTTACTTCTACAACTACTTTCAAAAGAATAGTAACAACATGAAACAATTATGGTCAGGAATTAAATCAGTGATTGATGTTAGAAAATCAAGCAATGTAAATATAATAAGTAAGCTTAAGGACTCAAATGGTAATGTTACATCAGATCCAG
Source organism: Aurelia sp. 4 Dawson et al 2005 (assembly GCA_964019985.1). Classification (NCBI taxonomy): domain Eukaryota; kingdom Metazoa; phylum Cnidaria; class Scyphozoa; order Semaeostomeae; family Ulmaridae; genus Aurelia; species Aurelia sp. 4 Dawson et al 2005. The sequence continues at coordinate 2,509,234 of OZ026511.1, read as the reverse complement.
TGGTTATTGCAAACATATTTAATAAGTTCTTTGTTAATGTTTCTCATGATGTCACCAAAAATATACCAAGATCCAACAAGTCACCTGTGGATTTCTTGAGTGATAAAATTGGTAGTTCCTTTTTCACAACACCTTCAGTTCCCTTTGAACTATCTGATATAATCTCTGCCCTAAAATCTGGAAAGTCCCTTGGACCAAACAGCATTCCTATGAAAGTTTTAAAATGTCTTTCTCCTTTGATCTCTTCCCCACTTTCTCAAATCATAAATGAATCATTTCAGTCCGGAATATTCCCAGACAAGATGAAATTGGCCAAAGTAATCCCACTTTTTAAGAAAGGCTGTCCACTAACAGCATCAAATTATAGACCTATTTCTCTTCTCTCTGTTTTCAGCAAAAGCACAGAAAAGGTCATGTATGAGCGTCTCTATAAATTCCTGGAAAAACATGAAATCTTATATACACTGCAATTTGGTTTTCGTGCCAGCCATTCCATTAACCATGCCCTGGTTAGCTTAACAGAAGCAATAAAAAGCTCCTTAGACAATAGAAAATTCGGTTGTGGAATTTTTATTGATTTACAAAAGGCTTTTGACACAGTGAATCATGATATACTTCTGATGAAACTCGAGCATTATGGAATTAGAGGAACTGCTCAAGATTGGTTTAAATCATATCTTTCAGGCATCTTATTGTCAAGTTCTCTTTGAATTCTGTTTGTTGCAGTGTGTTTCTATTTTTGGCCATCTGATGCATCATTTGAACTGATTTGAATGTAATTGGTCACAGCAAATGATTGGGTCACACTGCAGAAACTCATTTGTTCTCGTCTCTTTGTTTCAATTTGCTACATTACGTCAATGGCGTTGTGTTGCACAGAGTATTTTACGTCATAATTTCGAAAGAGTTTGTTGTTGCATTGCCGTGTTACGAAGGGTAATTAAAACATGGAAATTGGTTTTCCCTGCCCCACAATCTGGAAAAAGTTTTGTTTGGACAAGGAATCTGCGACGAAACTCTTTAAAGAAGGCAGTTTTGAAAGTAAGTCTAAAAAAGTGAGACTTTCTTTGTGGTCAGCCAGGGGTGGGCAAGACTACTGTAAAATATTAGAAAATATTTGACCCCATCCATGTTTCTCCGAAGGAAATGGCAAAAATAATTGGTTCTTTTATGACACAGTACGACTTCCCTGCCCAAAACAACCAGTTTTAGGGACATGAGACAAAGATGAAAAATATTTTCATGAACTACCAACAAAGATGTAAAATATTATTGGGAACTACCGGTTTTCGGACAAAGGAAGGTATCGTCCTTATCAGTGTAACATGCCAGCCCTTGCTTGGTCAGCTAAACATATGTTTGGATATGAATTTGGGCCAGTACTGGGAGTTTCTCAAATCACGATCGGATCTGCATTCCCTGAAATTTGAACATTCTTTTGCAAGACAAGACAAAAAGTTGAGAAAAACAACAACAGACTAAAAAGTCGTCATGGCATCGTACCTGAAGTTCTGCTGTGCTCGTTGCATCCTCCAGCCATCGTGAGGGCGAATACTTTCACTTGGTTGGTGAACAGAGGGGCCCGGCTGTCTTACTGAAGTCTCTTGCTGCACTGGCGGCACTCCTCCTCGCCTTGCCTGTAGTGCATGCAAAGCTTTAGAATTCTTTTAGCTTCTTCCACCATGCTGTTTAGGTTCGCGCAAGCTTGCAATGATCCATTGTTTTGAACATATGGGTGGGTATTTGGCCCAGGGGGTACACCCTAACGTTAGATAGGGGTTGAATAGGGGTCCATGCCACTATTTCTTTGCTGACCCCTAAATATTAAGCCTAATAATTTGGGGACCCCAAATATTGAGTCTAACACCTTGGAGACCCACACCAAATTCCACAATTCTTCCTCTTTTCAGAGTTGCGGACCAAAAAATATTGAATTTTTGTTCCTGTTGTAATTCACAGAACCGAAATATTGATTTAATGCAAAATTTTGGACCCCAATTATTGGCATGCCCTCCTTAGACATTAGTGGGTTTTCTCTGAAATAATTAGAAGAAGAGGTTACCTTAATTGTAAATTGATTAGAAGAGGGTGCGTTTCTGAAAATTGAGTGGCAGACCCCCGTCCATCCGTAAGTCACGGATCTCCCGGGTGATTTTGCGCCTCTGACAGTGTAAGTGATTTTGCGGCCTGACAGAGTCGATGATTTTGCAACGACTCGAGAGAACAACATGACTCGACGATACACTGAAACCACTCAACGACGTGGTCTTTTGTACATACCACCATGGTACACTGAAACCACCACCTGATCGACTGAAACCACTCCACAATACATTGAAATGACTCGACGATACACTGAAACCACTCAACAACCTGGTCTTTTGTACACACCACCATGGTACACTGAAACCACCACCTGATCGACTGAAACCACTCCACAATACATTGAAACCACTCAACGACTCAGACCACACCATAGTATGACAAGACCACCACGTGACACACTAAAACCACTCCACGAAGCACTAAAACCACTCCACGAAGTACTGAAACAACTCTACAATACACAAAAGCACCACAACGAAATCAAGAATGCCACAACGAAAAGCATTACGGGTTTTTGCCACACCTCACTCCATAAACAAACATGGCTGCCACGGAGCAAGATGAAAATATTTTCATGTGATATTATCACAAATATACATGAAATTATGGAGGAAGGTGATGTAGAAGAAGATGATGACATGAAAAGTGATATGATTCTGACCTTAAACATTTTACAAGAACCATTAGGGAGCCTGGCGTTGAGATACAATTTTATGCAGAGGGGAGGGTGCTGATGTACAATGAGAAACACTTCCAATCACATTTCTGAATAAATTACAATTGATTTGTCATGTGTTTAGCTGCTGTAGAGACTATGGACTTGATTCCAACCAGCGAAAATCACTTCAATGGAGAAAGGTCTCTAATCAAGCTTGACAAGCAGTTCTTAGTTAAACTTCTGATATCTTGCCAGTCAGTCCTGCATGCGTGACATTGCCGACCGATTTAACATCACAAAATTAAGAGTCAAAAGAACAGTAGCCAGAGTCTTTGAGGTTACAAGATCCCTTTCTAGTGAGTTCATTGTTTAGCCTACTGGTGCATACAAAGACTCTGTCTTGCAGGGATTCTATGAGATGAAGCAAATCAAAGGAATAATTGGATTGATTGTTGGAAGTCATTTGGAAATTCCTGTGCAATCACAAGATAAAGTAGCCTATGTAAATAGGAAAGGCTTTCCTTCCATCATTTTCCAAGGAATGTGTGACTATGAGCTAAAATTCACAGCTTTACAAGAAGTGTTCCTGATGCTCAAGTGTTGAGAAGATCACAGATATACCCAGCCGCTGAAAACCCTTTGTCACAATGATCATTTGTTACAATGATGTCCACCATATCAGTTAGGAGGGACTCTGGCCACATTCCTTTTTTTCCTGGTCTTTTCTTCACTTCCTGGCCTTTCCTTTTCTTCCCAATAATATTTTGAATCTCTTTGTCAAGGGCTTCATAATTGCTTTTATCTTCATCCTCATTCCCTTCATCAAGAGTGTAACTGGCTTCATAATCTGTCCCACACGAAGTAAACTTCAAGGTACAAGCATTCTAATTAATAGTGTTCTAATGATTTATTGAAAACTTTTTGTGAAAAGATGACAAGAAATATTAAGTTTCTTACAATTGCTCATTTTCAGCTGATTGTTGTCCAGGATGAATCTTGGCAGTCTTGCCAAGATTCATCCTGGACAACAATCAGCTGAGATCTCAAGATCTTGGCAGTCTTGCTGCTCCTTAATGTTGAGTTGCATTTGAACAGCGTTCCCCCAGCTGTAAACATGGTCGTTCCTTGTCGGTAAAAAGGGCGTTTCCTGGCATAAAATCATTTTCAGCTGATTGTTGTCCAGAATGTGCTTTTCTCTGCATCAAATATTTCGGAGCACAACAACTTTGTACACTTGTGTGGGCCAACTAGTAATCAATATCTATTGCTTAATGCAATGAGGCAATGAATCGCCCATTGCTTCAAAGCCTCTTTCTGCACCAAAATGTGCACCAAAAACTAGATGAGCTCTTTCTCTTGACTGAACATCTCCTAGAAATAGACATTCAGATTCATCCTGGATCATTACTAATTACAAAGTCACTTTAAGAATGGGAAAGGCAATGAAGTTTAGTTATTAAATGCTAATTTATGGAGAATGTTAACCTCTGCCGGTGTATAAATGCCCAAAAAGCAGAACAGGAGGCATCAAAAAGCATGAGTGACTGACTGAAAAATGATCATGGTGCAGAATAGTGCATGCTCGGGTTCAAAAGTATGGACACAAGTTTCAAGGCATCGTCAAGTAGGCTGTATGAAATCCAACTAACCTTCTTGCTGCGTTTCATCACCAAGATCGCCATACTTTGCATTTGTATACCCTGTGTACTTGTGCATGTCTTCATCCTGATCTACTTGGCCAACCGCAACATCAGTTTCTTCCACCTCGTCTTGGAGATGTGGTTCCTCAATATCATCAAGGATCTTATCAATCTCATTTTCTTCATTTTGGTTTTCTGACCTTTGGAAAGAATTATGAGTCAGATATTATAACAGGATCAAGACAATAAGACAGGTCACATTCTTTGTTATTACTCAGAGTGTCATGCTACACAGTGTTCACCAGACATCTAAAAACTCTACACAGTTTTTACGCATTTGGTGTTTACTAAAGTGAGGAATGACCCACAATGACCTGCAATGACCCACAGCAATCCACAATGATCCACAACTATCCACAATTATCCACAACAACCCACAACCACCTGCAATGACCTACACAATGATCTACAACTGCCCAAAATGACCCGCAACAACCCACAACGATCAAAAACAAAAGGACTTTACCATCAATGGCAATGATTGTTAGCCTTGATTCCATTATTTGGTACCCATTTGTGAATTCTTTGAAGGGGGGGGAGGGTAATTATGTAATCTACCACCAACTAAACCCATTAGCTATAATGGCTCATCAAACTGGATTTTGTATGGGAATGATCCATTAGGTGTATCAGACAATTTCGCTGGTAAAGCCTCAGCCTTTAACATGGATATTATTGATATCAAAGCCTCTGCTTTATACCCCTCCCAAAAAAAAAAAAAATTCACAGTGACCCTGAATTTAGGATTTAGGATAGATCTAAGTCTTCTAGCCATTGAAGGTGACCAATGCTGTTGCTTTCATCATAATCAATGACAATTTTTTTTTTAAGTTTACTCATGTTGAAGTGAGCTTCCTGGATATAACTAGTTTCAGAAGAAAAAGGCAATTTGAAATATTTTAATGAATGGGTTATAGTTCCATTTGAGATATGAAATTCTTTTCAACAGAAGATAATAGAGTATTTTATTCATTGAAAAATTCTCAGGACTCTGACATTACTGACCGGTACTTTTTGCAGCTACTGAAGATGACACAAATCAGCCATTTTGGAGTCTGATGTATTTTCAAAAGGCGGAATCACTGACTAGCAAGTGGAATCAATTGACGATGTTGCTTCTTGGCAAACTTCAGTTGGTATATATCAACATATGACAAATCAGTTTGGGATCATTCATACCAAAATTTCCAAAATATTTTTTCAAATCTGCTAAAACTGCACAAATATGCGTTTTGTACAATTTCCATGCCTAGTTTTTTGAGTGGGAACTCGTACAAGAGTTTTCATATTTTATTCTGACTATAAACAGGATGATAAATCAAGATTATCATTAGTAGTTAATTTGCCCATGCCGTTGAAGCAGGAAAGCCAATGAAATATCCCTCCAAAATGGGTTAATTCAGAATTTTTCATTACCATGTCAGGATTTTGACAAGCATCTGCACAAAATTTGAATCTTCAATTTGCAAATGAATTTTTCTCCTGATGATATGCTGCATTTACAATGCTTTTTCCCTGATCAGACTTTGTTGCAGAGTGTTGCAGTTGAAATTAGAAATTGTTGAAAGTGCCATTTCATCTTTGATTGAGCTGTCATCAAAAACTTCAACCTGCCATAGAAAATTAACCGTATAAGATATGGAGCTGAAATTTGACCCTTCCTCTAGGTAACAATTACATGAAAAAAGTTTGAAAACGTTTCTCGAACATGACTTGACATACATTTGTTCAAATAATATAGAATGACCCTATTGTGGGTTGTTTTGGATCATTGTGGGTCATTGTGGATCACTGTGTAGGTCATTGTGGATCATTGTGGGTGGTTACAGGTCATTGTGGATCGTTGTGGGTGGTTGCAGGTCGTTGTGGGTGGTTGCAGATTGTTGTGGGTCATTCCTTACTTTAGTATGTACACATCAACTGGACTAAATGCAGAATGATTGTACATACATGTTATCAGCTTCATTGTCTTCAGTGTTATGTTGATTCTCTGCAAATTGCATGATGAAGGATGCCAAGCTTCCTGGCATATTCCTGCAAAGAAGGAACAAAACAGTGATGCTCGTTGACAATGTGTTTCTTGTGGTAAACCAACACTGATACTGTAGACCCTTTGCATAAAGTAATAGACCAATTAGACAAATGATGTTTGGAAACCTGGCATTGCCCACCATAACTTGTAGCAGACAAAAGGGTAGAAAAAAAAGTAACAATGATGAACAAATTTGTGTACAGGAATGACCTAGAAAATCAGTATGACATGCATATTCTTTTCATTAGCTGACCTGGGTCTTCACATATATCACCGTAGCGCGAGCCTGTAAATCTGAGGCGCCGGTATATTTGGGGTCTGCCTGTAAATATGAGGTGTCGTGGGAGTACTCAGACACTTTTGGCTATTGTTTGAATGGCCTTTCAAATTAAACAATGCTGTAAAGAGACCGCCCAGCGTACCAGACACATTACGCTCCCGTGATCAAAGACGTTGCCGCTATTTGTCGGGGGTAAGGAAGGGTCATTTGCGATGACATACGACATCGCATAATTTTGAAAAGTTTAAAGAAGAGAAATACTCGTTTTTTTTATAAGAAACTGGTTTATAAGAAACTAGTACTAAGAAGGCCAAAATTTTAAGAAACTCTAGTACTATGTCTGAGAAGTACTAAGAAACTTTTCAAAGTTAAAAGCATGGATTTTACAGCGAATAGATCATTGAACCTTCATTCTTAAGCAATATTATCTAACCATTTGTGTTTTCAACATAATAGAACACTGTTTATTCCTTTATGATGTTTTAAGGTTACGGTAAACGTTTCTGACACGAAATTTGGTTTTCACTCCCAAAAAGCCGAGCTATCAACGGAATCTAGTTAAACTATACATCATAAAATATATCGTTGAACCTTTAGTCTCGAGTAATTAACAAACCGTTTATATTATGCAAACAACATAGCACAGTTTATTCCGATATATGTGTCATGAAACGTAGCTATATATCTGCAACAGGTCAGTGTTAGCGACCATACGTTGATAACTTGTGCGCTTAGAATAAGACACAACGAAATAAGAAAGTTTTAGTCCTAAAAATGCAAAAATTTTTATTTTGAATTACGAAGCGACTTTAACGTTCCTCGTTAAAAACAGTTATCGGTATAGAGTAACATGAGTAATTTCTTACGACTGATGCCATTCAAATCTAGCACATAAAACAAAAAGAAACGAAAGTAAATTGGATACTTGTTCTTATGGATTCCCATGCGAAGTTAATTTCTAACTTCTGCTACTCATTCGTCAGAGATTTTGACCCCCGGACAGGCCTATTGTTTCCTTCGAAGCCAGACCTTGGGTTTCACCTTTGTCTTTCTCGCAATAGGTTATGACTGCTTGTGTCACCAACGAATAATACGTTTGATCTTGCCGACCTCATATTTACAGGCAGACCTCAAATATACCGGCGCCTCAGATTTACAGGCTCGCGCTACGGTGATCTCTCGGTCTTCAAAATGTTGTTAGGATGATGACTGTTTCAAAACACAAACATTGATAAATGGGTATACTCAGCAACAAGGGTATTTGGGCAGTGGCATACAGAGGAATTTCAACTGAATTTCAGAGCTTTAAGAGAATCATTTACCTCTCTTTTGATCCTTTTGTTGGTGTGCTTGTCTTCACTGTGGTTGGTAAACTTTCCAATGAATGTGGCATTAAATCTGACAGTGGAAGTTCTTCATTCACATGATCTTGAGGGCAGCTGTGGAGTAATAAAACGGATATATTTCAGTGAATCATTTTAGATTCTGATTCAAAAATGAAATGGCATTCACAACGACAACCAAACTTACATTAGTGACTTGTTCCCCTTTGTCTTGATGCAATGAAATAAATAAAATCTGATAATTTTAACGAACTTTCAGTGTTGGCCCAAATTCTTAGTTTCTTGTAAAAATAAGTGTACCTTTAGCAAGGGGTAGGTAGGCCTGCTACTCACCTTGTGGTTGCAAGTTCCTCAGTCTCCAAGGAGAACCAGCTGACGTGAACCTCTGGAAACTTTTCAGTGCTGCTCCCGTCAGGAGAAGCAATTATTATCTGGGATAAGAGTGGCATAACAGATCCCGCAGATGTTCTCTTTCAATTTCCTCTTCTTCTGCTGCTGGCCCCACCAGTAGTCGGCCTATTTTCAGCTGGCAGTGAAGCATTGCCACTAGAAATTCTCATTTCTCCAGCTTCGAGAAGCCACTTAAAAAATATACCATTGTAAGTGAAGCCAAGATTGTCATGAGCCTTGTAAAACATCTCTAGCACCTGCGTATTTTCTTGATTACTGGTGCCAAGGCTCAGAGTCAGGCGCTTGGCTGCCATTGCTAAGATGCAGAGTCCGACCGGGAGCGCAACACGACAACGCACAGTTTCATGTGATCAAAAGCAATCAACCAATCAAAGCCCTGATTTTTGATGTGCACTGTCAGCGAATTTTGACAGATAGGGTATACCTTGTTGTCTTATGCTGATTCAATTCCTTTAATGTAAAAATGAAGTTCCAAAGCATGGTTTTAACATGAGTATTAACGTTGTAGGCATTTGCCGAGAATCAACGGAGTCCAGAAAAATGATGTCTCTTTCTAGACCAAAGTGTGTGATTGATTTAGATAGAAACTGACTGTTTTAGGGTGTGGTATAAAGTTATTCCTTTGCTTTCAGAACTGTCCCACCTTAATTTTTTGTGACTCTAACATAGCTTGCTGCTTTCTGCGCCCATTTCTCTCACAAACAGATTGCCTTGACCACTTAACCCTTTCGCTAGGAAGGGGATCGTTTAAGACCCCACAGCATATGCTCCACAATTCTTTGGTCCGTGTTTTACCAAGAGTCCAAATTGGCCAGAAAGGCTGTCTTTTCCATTACGAGACTGCCTACCAAGTTTAGACATAGTTACATGAAGCATTTCGGTAATACAATCTTTTCAAATCCTCAAAAATCATTTTCATTGAAACAAAATGGCTGCCAAAAGAAAGTTTACAGTTGCAGAAGGACTTGCAGCTTTGCTGGATTCCTAAAGGAAATATGGAGAATGGATACCTTTATGGACTTCTACATCATTTGTTCTACATTACACAAGGGAGCTGTGCTTTTTAATCAACAACTGTTGTGTTGCTTTCCACATCTTCTCATTTCAAGGATTCTGAAGAGCTTCTTCCCTAGAAAGGCGCGTTAGAAAGGATCTTTTCAGTTTAGAAAGGCGCATGTTTCCGAAGCAGTTGCTGAAGCAAAAAAATCAGCTCATCTGTGCGAAAATCCGTTTCAGCACATTGACGTGGTTAATGGAACATCTGAAAGAACCTTCACTTTACTTTTGTATTCCGTTTTATTAATATCTTGAGCAAATTTTGGCCAAGGATATTGGAAACACTTTACAATTTTCTTCTGATCTAAAGAGCTTTTGATTTCTTCTACGTCGTCCTCAATTCATGTTAGCACTATTAATGTCCAATTTTTCATAAAGGGCAAGTAATTTAAGATCCGGGGCCTAAAATTACCTGTCCTGTATGAAAAATACATCAAATATGTTAGGTGCTAGCAAAAATAAGCATTAAAAAATTAACGCCACTTTTCGAGAAAAATCCCAATTTTTGGCCCTTTTAACGCCAGCCCTTTTAACGCCGCCTAACAAAAATCAATGCCATTTAGGGCCGGCGTAAAAAGGGCTGATAAGGTATCCAAATTCATCCAATCATGAAAATCCATTTTCAAATAGTTTTCCAATATGCTGTATGTGGTACACTGCTTTCACTTTGACTGTGATCATGCACATTTATCAACCAAACTGATATCAAAGTATCTCTCCAGAATTTTTGTGGACCAATGTTTTTGGCCACAGAACTACCATTTGATTACAAATATTACAACCAATGTACCATTAAACAGCCACAAGCAAGCATAACTAGAAGCTTGCTAAATTCTTTTGTGTAATTTTGTGAACATTTAATTACTTCTACTCAATTGCAAATCAGTTGACCTACTTGGTTTTAATAAAAACCTACTTGAAAGTGCGGAAAAGAAAATGCGGAAATTCCTTGTCCAAAAGTCGTTTGCTTGGTTCATCTGTTACTCAGAAAAATAGAAGACATCTTTGCCTATTAATCCCTTTTTTCTTGTTTTGAGTAAAGATTATATTTTCCGCGATTTCCGCTGTTTCCGCATTTTTGACCTGGCCGTAGTCACCTCTACTTCGCCAGCTAATTTCAAAAAGGTGATACAGGCAAATAATTTGCACAGGAAATCACGCTTAGCATCCTTCTATTTTTGAGCAAATAAGGCTCCCTCTACCAATGAAGAAAAGAGATTCATTGAGGTATTCTAGAGTACAGACGTATCATAGAGCTATGCATGTGATGCTAAAGTCGTTGAATGTTGATGGCGAAGTGATGGGTACATTTAATTCAAATCAATGGTCCATCATCTTTTAATGAATATGCAGAGAAGATGTTTGTGCTATGGTTAAAGAAAGAGATTCAAAACTGGCCAGAGAACAGACATAGTATGGGTGTAACCAGGCAGTATCCAAGAATCTAAAATCCGAAGAAATTAGGAAAGGGTAGCCTGTGTGCAGATTCTACCGATCTCACTTCCGAGAGGTTTCCCCCCTGTAGAGTCTGCACATCAGCGACCAAATCCTTGTTCTCATTTCAAGAGAACCGTGGAACCTTTGCTGATTGGCTGACACACATTCCTTTTTGTGGCATCTCTATCCTTGTTAGAACCTGCATGTAGTTAATTAGCGCTTTGATGGACAAAGTTGGCCAAAGACACCGTATCGTGGGTGTTATTCCTTCCCTTTCTATGGGCCACTCTATTGAATCCAATTCATTGATTTGGTTCCTCAAGCGAGGGAACCGTGCGTGGGTCAGAACACGGATTTGCTTCTTGATGCGAAAAGCCTGAAAAGAATCAGTAGAGTTCGGGGACGGGCTGACACTTGACAAATTAAATGTTTTTACACGTGAATAATTCAAAATTTTTACTAGGCCAGGTAGGACTCAAACTCGGATCAACGCGGCACTAGTCCAATGGTCATCCCACACCACTACTGAGAGTGTAATGAAATGACCAACAGACCAGTGGTCAACAGATACCAGAGTGAGTCGACTACCTGATCTAGGCTATCCAGCCTATTTTGTGTTTCGGCTTTATCCAAAGCCATCATCAGAGCCATGGTCGCCTTCACGCACATATTATCGCTTGATAATTCGGGGACGGGCTGACACTTGACAAATTAAATATTTTTACACGTGAAAAATTCAAATTTTTACTGGGCCAGTAGGACTCGAAATCAGTAGAGTCTGCATGCAGGCCAGGAAGAGGCGATTTCATCAAGAAAAAATTCTTGAGACGACGCTCTTCTAGACACTTGGAAACGCTCTTTCCACACTCATTAATTATGCAAATAGTCCTTCCAACTCCTTTCTTTGCAAATTGCTTTTCTTATTTTCAAAGTTTTGCATTCGTTTCAATGTCCATCGAATCCCTACGCACACTTTGCCAAGAGAAATACATGTAGACCACCATAGAAGTGTAACAAATTAGAGAATGGTCTCGTCTGGACCTCAAACAAAATTAGTGTACATGCAAACATCGTAGAAAAGAATGAATTTAAGCTAATTGCGAAAAAGTCTGCAAGTGCATTAGCAAAAGTTTTAAAGGCAGTCTGTCAAACATTTGATTGGGTGATTTGGACAATACAATGAATAGGAAATTTGAATGGCTGCTAATCCCCTGAAGTTTTATTTCTGTAGAAAGTCTCGAAGATTAGCACTCCTTTGTTTCAAATACAAAGATTGAGAAAGGAATCTGTTGTGTGTTGAGCTCTGACTTTGTCGCGGCCAATCAGAGACATGACAGACTGCCTTTAAGGTACCAGTATTGCATTTTAAGACCACTGATTCTAAATTTCAAGACCCCGTGTCAAGAGCAGTAGCTTTGAAAATGGAAACGTAGTTTAGAATTCTACAAATCGTATGCAAGACCACACTAAAAAAGGCATCTGGTAAGGACAAACAAAAAGTGTTTCAGTGCTATAGTAAAGGTGATGCTAAGTGCGAGGAAGCAGATACGAGAATATGCATTCATGTCCAACCAGATGGGAAACTTCAGCCAGAAATGCCTCATTCGAACTGCGTATGCATTTATTACATGCTTCAAAATCCTCGATGCACACGTAATGAATTGATCGTCGCCTTTGGTATAGGCAAGAACTTCAACCATGACAGCATCAATAAGCTCTGTCATAAACTAGAGAGGTCAAAATGCGAAACTTCACCCTTATTTCATACATTTCAGGATGCAAAACACAATCACAGTTCGATAATGAAGGGACAAAGGAAGCGTGGCAACCATGGCAGTTGTTCACCCCTATCACTAAAACCTTTCTGCATAACCCACCATTTAATTCAATCAAGCTGAATCTCAAATATTCAGGTTACTGGAGAAATTTACTTAAATTCTGTACTCATAAGAACCCACCAGGACAGCGGTGAATTCTTTCAAACAGGATCTTTTTTCAAAGAAGGTACCTTCAATGGAAATTCGTCCATCGATTCAGGTGCCTATCTGTAGCAACTGACATCGATCAACAAAAACGATGCATGGAGAAAGAGGAATGACAGAAATGTCAAGCTCTCATGATGTCCTGCCATGAAAAACAAACTGAAGGTCATTCACTCAGGAACAAGGGGGGGGTACCTTGGGTTACTGTTTTAAATTCATGATGCACCCTTTCATAGAGGCTGAGCATTTTATAGAATGTGAGACACGGCACCTTTCAATACAGCCAGTTTCTTATAAATACGCAGCATCACACCTCTGGTAGTATCTGTAGATTCAATTACAAGACATTACTAAAGAACACTTTAATCTGTGCGGTTGTTTTTCTGAAATGAAAATGTCTTTTTCAGTTTTCTCAGCCTCTGATTACTCTCTACAAACATAGTCATTAAGCTGGTGTGTAACTCACAGGGACCATCAAACTTTCAGTCATGTTTTACCATAAATCTCTTGAAGTGATCTACAATGTATCCTTAAAACATGGCACAAAGCATACAAAGAGCTGATCAAATGTGGTTGCAGGACCCATTCCTGTTTGCTTGCGAAGATGTAAATGATGATTTGCGGGGTTGCCACGTACAAGTTCAGGAACCGTGGAGCAGGGTAGGCTGGATGGGCTATAGCCCTTGCAATTTTTGACAACAAATGAATTTATTTTTGTTGGCAAAATTTTGAAAATGAGTAGTACTTAGTTGGCTGAAAGAGAAGCTAAAATGGAAGCCGTTAAAGACGAATTCAGAATGATACATATTGAAGCTCTTGATTTCATAGTACTCTTTATAGATCTAATACTTAATCAGCCAAACTTTAAAGCTACGAACAGCTAGAATCGCTGCTACTCGAAGCATTGGCAGCATTGGCATCCAATGATTTTGCAGGTGAAATTGAATACTTGAATCTATCACTTTGATGGCAATAGTTTCTTCACGTTAATATGATAATGGCACTTTCCAGGAATCCAGTGAGGTTCATCCTAAAATATTTTTCCGGGGGCTGCACCCCCAGACCCCCAGATTACGGTAACTTAACACTTGCTGCTTAGTCCATCCACTTTTTGAATCACTCCGCAGTACTTGAAGTTTATATTGATATAATGCAAAATGTGAAAATTTCGATCACCTAGCTAACTATGGTCGACTGTTTGTTTAGTCTTTCTTGTGGAAAGTAATGCTGTGCACTTTTTATTACTTGATGGCTCCAGACAACTTAGTTTTAATGCTTGGAAGAGTTCCCACTTTCTAAATTTGAGACATCTAGTGCTAGCGTTGAGTTTTACGCTCATTACGCTGCAAATTTAGCGAGTTAAGTGATGTGTTGACCCCCGGTTTTGCGAAATTTTAAATGCATTTGGTTGAAACGATGACAAAGACTCACAGATGCTTGATGTACAAGGATTAATGATTAATATAAACTCTCTAAATTGATGGAATCAGACTTAACGTACCCAAAAAAGGTTTCCAGGAAATTTTCATGTGACATCACCAGGTTTTGTTGGTAGGTTACCCCTGAAATCGATAGGAAGCGGCACCCCTTCTGGAAAAGCTCTCCATACCCCTAGGTATCACCTTGGAAAATTTGGTGCTTTGTTTCACTCTGTCACGATCTCACCAAAAATTTGAGTTAAGCGACTGGACTATATGTTCCAATTTTGCATAAGATCTGACAAAAGTACAATACTTGATACATAATCAATTGCCAAACCAGTCATTCTGCACACGTTAACTTCATAATACCACTGGGAAGACTAGAAATTTTGAATGTCAGATTAAAGGCTCTTACCCAACAACAGAATAAATTCAGCACAAACCTCAGGGGTAAAACTTTAGACCATTATGAGCATCATTTCAAGAAATTTTGTGCAATCATAACGTAGGTTCCAAATGTTTAAAAGGTTTGTGTTGAATTTTGGAGAAAATTTTCCAAATGTCTACAGTCAAAATACCTACCCCAAGGAATAAACATAACATTAAAAATAACAGTGAAATTGCTTCAAACCATTCAAAGTACCACTTTAACATGCAGTGCATCTAATAAACAGCTTCCAACTTTAAACTCAATATCTCTTGATCTGCTTACTAGCCTAGCAAAACAAATGAAACATTTCTGAAAGTGTAGTTATGCAATGAGCTCAAAATGAGCACTACTTTGACCAAATTTCGCAAAGGAAACAAACATGGAAGCTCTCCGCAGGGCAGTAGGAAAGATACAAAATCGCCCTACACAAAAACCTGTTCCTGATTCCATAGTAGAGGTTTTGTCATGCAACTGCAAAAAATCTAAATGCAGGAATCAATCATGTGTATGAATTGTACAGACCTTTGCAATTGTTCCAGTTGCAACAATGAAGCTATCAAAGAAGAGTACAGTGATGATGAAAATGACTCAAACAGCGAATTTTCTGATTAGTTGTATTGATTGCCATGTTGTATGGATTATATCCTTGTCTTGAATCTAAAGATACTTACTTTCTTGAAGCAGACAATTGATTGATTGATTGATTGATTAATTGATTGATTGGTAAAAGTGAAATATAGTTGCAAAGAGTCCCTATCCCCATTCCTATATCCTGCACTGTCCCCTAACTTGTTCAAAGAAAAACTTATTTTCTGAGAAAGATTTTGCCTCCGTGCTTGCTTGGAGCTATGAAGAGGAGCTTTTATATTTGTCATATCTATCAATCATTGGCACATTTTATGTGTTGTTGGGCGTATTTTTAGTCTAAAACCTTGCTTATGATGCAAAGGTGGAGCAAAACATGAAATTGTGTGCAATTTTGCTGGTAGTTGAATTGAATAGGTAATCAAATTGTAATTTTGTAAACATGAATAATCTCCCTGAGGACAATGACATATTTTACCAAAATGGCACCAATAACTTTAGTTGCCCTAAGGGCTGTATGAAGAAAATGTTGTTGGATTTCCTTCACAAGAAAAACAAGCATGTCCAACAGATGAAATCTTACTCGGGAGGGTCTAACGTATGATTTACTCACAAAATTTATTTACCACTAAACTTGCACATCAAATTTACGGCAGCATCCTGACTAAAAGTGTATGTTATGGTGTGAAGAAAAAGGAGCAATTGGAGACATTAGCCAAACAGAAATCAGCAGTAAAAATCTGTGAATTCAATGTGAGTGGAACATATGGCGGCAATGATGCTGTAATGGGAAGACGCACTGTCAACTACAGCGGTCAACTTTGATTATCAAAGTAATGAGACAGAAATTATTGCGGGTGGTTTCAATCAAGTAGCTTCTGACCAGCTGATTTCTATCACAGGGAAAGTTACCCAACTCGGGGCTTACCAAATCATCACCATTGGTGGTTCTGCTGTTAAAAGACAAGAGGCACTCATAGTGGACCTTACTGGATACATTAGAATTGTGTTCTGGGGAAGTCATGCGGACACTGTTCATGATGGATGCACCTACTGCTTTGCCAAATTGGGTCGGACTTCTTTCCGGGTTTTGGGGTTAGGTTTTGGGATTCGGGTTCAAGGTTTCCGGTTTCAGGTTTTGTAAAATTCTGGTTGTTTTTACTTCCACCACCATGTGTAATGCTTAAGAGGGGTTGAAGAATGCTGTGAGTACGAGTGTGACAATGTGTCTGTTGTGTTGACTTGTTGTGTTGCATTTTTCATGGTTTTCCTTACTTTCTGCTTGATTTCCTGCATATATTGATACGCTGTACTTTAACTTATGAAACAGAACTATCTTTGACTTAATCAATAAAAGATCAGATTTTGAGCGCTCAGAGTGTCTTACGAGTTTCTTAGAGGATCTGTAACAATCTTTTCCGATGTTTACATGTAACTTAAAGAACGCATGTCATCCATCAGTCTTTGCGGCCTTCTCTCGCATCACATCGCGTCGCGCGGATCCCTACTGTTATTATTACACCACAGCTCTGAAGACTTTCTTTATCTGTCGTCTCTCTACAAAATGGAGCAAAGAACGAATATCTACGGCTCACCCATCGCAGACTCGTTTGCTGCAGAAGATAGCAGCTCTTCTTCACCTCCAAGCAGTTCAAACAGAGAGCCAGAATAGGAAGTGTGCGCCACCATGACAATGTTGCCGTACTTAGGCCCATTGGTCAAGCAATCTTGGTACGTAAAATTCGTAGTTATTTATCAAGCTTGGCTTGTGATCCTCTCCTTGCCATATCTTTTCTGCAATTATTTTTACCGGACTTTAATACCGAGCAGCGCTCTGTACTTGTAAGTGTCGCAATGTTTCCTTCCAGTGAGGCAAGCCTCCCATCTCCATATTCGTATGCATTGTTGCAACGAGTCCAGCTTGAAAATATGACATCATTTCATCATAGGTATCCTGTAATTGTGCCACGACTTGTTCCCGCAAAAGTGGAAAGAAGCAAGGATGCCCTTGCAAGGATGCATCAAACTATGCAATGAACATTGCGTTTGTGGGGTAAAGAAAAAGGTTGTAAAGTGGTGTAAAATGGAAAGGTAAACGACCCTATATATTTTGTAAGCAGTTTCACATGAGAAAAGTATATGTGTAACATGACCATGCATCATTAGGAATACTTTCTTCAACAGTTTTGATACATATGAATAGAGAATTACTGGGAAAACATTGGAGGTGCCAGGTGGAGTTGTCTGTAAAATTATTGTGGACCTCTAGGGAGAAAGGCTCAAATAAGTCACCAAATTGTACAAGGGCTGGAACACAACTATTTTTAAAGTTCCATGGGCAGGGTAAATGCTTGAAGCAAAGAATTTATGGTCAGGGCAGGAAATAAACAATGGACATGGTTTTCTATTTGTATTCCAAGGATTGAATGGCAAGGAACAGCAATGCAATATATTTCCAAATAAAGGACAAATTATACAAAATTACACATTGTACCAAACATAATTATTGTCAAATGAGCTTTCAGTCATTGACACTGGTCATACTTTAAATTTCAAGAGAGTGATTTTGCTTCTTTTTGCAGGAAATTCATGGAAATCATATGGAATCTCAACCAGTTCAGGCAGCAACAAGAAGTGATGGTTTCTTACCATGGAACAAGAAATAGATAAGGCTAATGAAGACATACAGGTAGGATGTGCATAAAAATAAGAGCATGTCTACAATCTTAATTAGCAATTACTAATCTTAATTAGCAATAATAAACCAGTTCCTCACAAACCAGTTTCTTATAAAAAACGTGTAAGTATTGTCCTCTTTGTATCCACATTGTTTCAGGAGTGTGATGCCCATAGATAGTGTGCCTTCTTGAAATTTACAGCTACCTACGTACAGGTCTTGCACATATTGACTCCGCCAACAAATTCTGAAAAATACTTGGAAAAGGTTCCTTATATAATTCATAAAACCCCAGCAGGAGTTTTCACAATCTTTCATGGTACTGAAGATTCATGACCATCACATGCAAGGCCCGCCCTGCTTTCAAAATTTACATTTTTACAAAAAATTTCATAGCAGATTCACTATGTGTACTCTAATGTATCACACCTCCCAGTGATCAAAGACCCTATGCTGTAGCCTTTGCAAAGCTATGTTGTGATGCCACATGTATTTGTTATGCACCTCAATTTCAAATTCTTGTTTATGACATTTTGTAATAGTTTCACAGTCACAAAGGAGCCTAAAGAGTGGGGCCCTCTATCACTGGGGTTGAACCAATTGTTCTTTTAATCATTCAAGTACTAAGTATTAGTATCAAGTATTTTTCAAACTTATTTGATGCTATATCTAAAAATAGCCTTTGGTATAATAATGATGAGTCGCAAGATTTGCACAAGGTATATTCATTTATCAACAAATCTTGACAGCCGTTGCTGTACCAGCTCATCAGTTGGTGGCAGTCTTTTGGTAATGCAGATTGTTGGTGAGATAAGTTTTGGATTATCAGCTTGCCATGCCGTCACTGACTCATTGAAATTTTTCCTCTGCAGTAATATCTTCTTGAGCAAGGTATTTACATATCTGAACTCCTTCTTGGCTCTTAAAGGCTGTGCATGCCAGCGTTTAGTTCTCTTGCTGTACTGACGCTTGTATAAAACTTTTCCAGTCACTGAACAAATGTTTGGTCGAAAATTATGAGCATTGTGATCAATAGCTGCAAGTAAGGTTCTTCCAATAAAACTTGGATACCTACAAACAAAACGAGGTAATCAATCATTTAATTTGATCCCAAATATCATGAAGCAATTTTGGAACAGGTTCCAACTGCATGATGTACTCTTTTAAAGGGAATAGAGCAATTTTTCATTAAGCTTATGGGTTGCAAAAGCACAAAAGGGCACTTCTTCATCATATCATTTGCAAAATCTTGGGACGCATGCCCCTAGTTCCTGTGTCTAACAATGTGTCAATTTGTGTGAATACCTAAATGGGCAAGCAATGCTTTGCAGAGAGTGTTTTGCAAAGGCTGATTTCCAGTCAATAGAATTTCTAAGTTGGCTGAAATTCCACTGCATGCAAAGTAAAATGTCACTCCAAAGTTGGATTGAAAGCTAGTACTGAGTACTGCTGGTACTGAGCAACCTTTTTTGTCAAAAACTCCAGCTGTTCAGTAAATTTGACTCACTAGAAATTTATGCCCCGCCATACAGGACAAAATTCTACTGTGTTACTTAGGTCTGTTTTCATTCATATAAACACTAAATTTGTTAAACTTTGACCTTATCAGTTCAAATTCTGTAAGGTCTGATGCTATAAGGCCTAATTTTGTAACATCTATCTTTATAGGGTCTGATTTTATAAAGTGTGTTCTGTTTATAATGTGTATATTCATAATGTCTATATTCATAAAGTCTGTTTTTATGAACACTTGACTTTATAAGGTCTGATTTTATAAAGTGTGTTTATATAAAGTTTGACGTTATATGGTCTGATTTTATAAAGTGTATTTGTATGAAGTTTATTTTTACAAAGTGTGTTTTTATAAAGTGTGTTTTTATAAAGTGTGACTTTTCCTCAAGGTCTGATTTTTTATGAGGTCTAATATTTATGAGGTCTGATTTATGAGTCTGCGCAATGGTGCCAACTTCACTTGGCGGGAATAAAAAAAATGGCGCAGGGACAGCACGTTGACGAGGACGTCGAGGATAAGGTAAAGTCCCTTGTTGGCAGCATTCTTGCGCATCCAACGTTCCGAGAAACCATTAACAATATTTTTGGATCAGAATCGAGCTCGAGTTCAGCATCTACGAGGCAAGAACCAGCCGCTGCAAGTGGGACTAGGCCATTCTCCTCGACCACAATACCAGACAGCAGCGCAAGAGTTTTCTGCAATATTTAGACGAGGTGGCTCAACCCAAAGGCACGATTTTCAACGCAGGTTCAACCATCGTACCTCACAGACGAGAAGGGGGCGTCGACAGGCACCTTACACATCCAGCAGATCATCATCATCATCAGCACATGCACCACCTCAAGAGGCCAGTAGTCGACAAAGACATGGGGGGAGTAGCGCCTGTCGTGCAGATACACAATTCTTCCAAACCAAGGAAGTTGTGTTACTGCCAGATTCAAAGGCATAGCTGGTTTTGAGGGCCCCAAGAAAGGCTGTCCTTATGGAGAGAGGTTTTGTGTTGAGTGAGCTGATGATCAATAAAGGATGGTCGGAACAGGAGGTTATAGAATACCTGGAGGGCTGCTTTCTTGAAAAACTGGACTTACCATCTTCTTTGATGTCATCCAGGTGAGTGACCTGTACAGTTTGCAATATTCAGACTGATAAAACTATGCAAAGTCCGCCCGGAAGATGCATGCCTGGCCATTGTTTTAAACAATAAACTAGTTGATTCCAAGAAGAGGAATAGGGATCAAGAGTATACAGTTTGCAGTGGTTGGGGCATTAATAGCCCATTCTGTTTTGCAATGTGGTCCTGGGTTTCCTGTCTTAGCTGAATGACTACTTAATTAACAGGACACCAACACTCTTATGATATCAAAAGATTACATAATCAAAAGTGAGTCAACTGCCACACTTATTGAGCTAATTTAGAAGCTTGATGTTGTAGAATCAAAGGTGGCTTTAGACGCATTGTTAGAGGAAGATCCTAACCATGAATCATTCTGGCAAGTTATCAACTCTACTGAATGGTCAAGCACTGAAGCCATTACCATGGAAAACAAACAATTCCTTGTGCAGGAGCTCATTTTCACTGAATTGGTCAGACGAAGGAAAGATCAACTCATTGCCCTGGGTAAGGCATTGCAGTGTTTAGGCTTTCTTGACCTTTGAAGAGGCACAAGAAAGTTGCACAACATGTTCTACTGTACAAGCAAGAGAAGTTGACAGCAGAGAAATTTTTGTCCTTCCTTGGCTCCACACCAGAAGGTCATGCAGAAAGACAAGCACTGCAGTGGTTTAGAGAGTACATATGGACAGCTGAAGAAAAAGATCCAGAATTTTCAGAGGGCAAACTCAACACATTGCTGAAATTTTCAACTGGTCTGTGGGCAATACCTCCGTGTTCCTCAAAGATGGCCATCTCTGTGAAGTTTTTAGAAGACGATGAAGACTACTCACTGCCAAAAGCATCTGCATGTGCATGTATTATTATGCTTCCCACTGTCTTCTCTTCAAAAACAAAATTTTTGAGCAAATGGACATTGCTCTCAAGTTTGGACATGCAGGCTTTGCTGAATACTGACTGTGGCTGAAAGGGTCTTGCTGAACAAATTGAAATTGTTCTGTTGTTTAGATTGTTATGTTACATTCAGCACATATCCAATATAATGACAATCCCAGACAAAGACTGATATTTGTGGTAAAAATGTGCAGTACAGGCTGTGCAGACATTGAATTTTCATTTGAGCCACAGGAGAGCCTGTAAATCTTCGGAAAACCCACATTGAGTTGCACAAGGCCTGTATTGATCATTTTATGGCTTCTATGATTATCATTAGTTAGGTTTTTAGCTGTGTCAATGCTAAGTTTACAGACTGTCAAAACAACCGGTGCTGTTTTGTACAGATACATTCATAGACTTTGAGTAAGTTTGCATTCTGTTCCAATTACATCTGGATAAAATCCTCACAAATACCATTTGCACAGAGCCAAGGTGTCTATGCACTTTCATGTTAAATTGTTATCAATTGTAATTAATTGCTCTTAGCAGTTTCATGTTACAGGCTGTGCACACAACAACATGACAAGAATTCATAAAAATTCTTCTCATTGATAAGAAATTCAACAAAACTTGTTAAGGATTACAAGGCTAGAAAACAGTGTCAATAAATTTGTGCATGATCTGTTGTTCCTAACGGCACATGCATCATTTTCCTGCATGTGAATCAAGGATTCTTAGAAAGGAGAATATTTCTTGAGAGTTCTTGTTTAAAAAAGTTTCAGTCTTTTACTGTAATATGTGTCAAGAATTAATCAAAATATGAAGAACTTTTGAGAATTCTTGGGATATGTTATTGAAAATGGCCTTGAATTACACACTCATCGTACTAATCCCACAAACGCAATACTGTAATATGTACAAAGAAGACTGTTAACCCCTTTAAAAGAACAACAGCCGAAAAAACTTGTAACTGGCGAGAAAACTGTTGAATCCTGCCGGAGAAAAACTAGTTGATTTGAAACCCTGAAATGAGAGAAATAATGTGGTATACGTAATATATAAAGAGCGACGTTGAATAACCATGAATGTGAATTACTACCACAGCAAGTAAAACTCAGTTAATTTGTTGTTTGCTTGAAATGAACCGAACTGACGAGTGTGCTACAAGACCTGTTTTGGTTTTCAACATTGCTCTTTATTGCAGTTACTAAGTTATTTCTTTCCTTTCAGGGTTTCAGATTAATTCGCTTTTCCCTTGGAGGATTCAAAAGTTTTCTCACTTGTTTCAGGATCGTGTTGGTTGTTGTTTTTTCACAGGAGTTTTCAGTTTTCTTGCCACTTATTTCAGTGATTTCGTTGCGCTTATGGGTTTAGTACAATGAGTCTATTACTCAAGGCTGTTTTCAAATTCAAAAAGAAAAATTTGCGGATCTAAGGGAATCCATCATTTGTTCAAATAATGTTTCTGTTAAAATGTTACAGCGATTTGTAGGAAAGGCTGTTTCCTTCTCGCTAGCTCTCCCTGCTGCATGTCTGTACACACGTGAAGTTAACGCTAATATAAGCTCAGGAATTAAAAATTCAAGACCTGTTCTGGTAACTGGGCGGCTCAGAAAGGAGTTGGAACACTGGCGTTTTCTAGATAACTGGGAAGGATCTCTACGTTGGAAAGATGAACGACATCTCTCTATCATGCTGTGTTCTGACGCTTCAAATTCTGGATGGGCTGGCGTCTTACCTTTGCCAGCCGGATCTAAATCAACTAGAGACTATTGGTGCCCTGAAGAAAAAGCTGTTCCAATTACACTTCGGGAGGCAAAGGCTTTACACAATACATTAGTAGCTTTTGCAAGTGATATTTTCAACACACGTGTTGATGCCTACGTAGACAATATGGATTTACTAAACTTCTGGAACAATGAGGGTGGAAAGAATCTCAGCCTCACAGATGAAATTAAAACTCTTTTCTTGCTATGTTTAAATTTAAACGTCAACCTCAACCTCTACTAATTGCCTTCGAAATGCATGCCAGCTGATGCTCCATCTAGATTCTCCTCCGACATAGATTGCTGCCTGTCCGAATCATCCTGGAGATTAGTTGACCGCACCTTTGGGTCCCATACGGTAGACATGATGGCGATTCCATCAAATGTGAGAGCAGATAGCCAAGGACATAGCTTGAAATTTTTCTCTCCATTCCCATGTGAAGGATCAAGTGGCATTAACGTCTTTTCACAACAATTATCACCGGTAGAGATTTACTACATCTTCCCCCCTTTTGTGCTGATCAACCCACTATTAAAGTTCCTTCTGCCCTGTCAAGCACCCACTACAATAGTCATACCTGATATTTCGCCAAGAAAGTTTTGGTGGCCAATTATCAACAAGGCAGCGGAGTCCTACGTTCAGTTTGGAAAGAAGGGCCAATAGTTCATCCTGATGTTCCCGCCGACGAAAACTAAAGTTTGGCACACTAAGCCCCTTCCGTGGGACTTATATGCTTTTAAGTTTTTACCTTCATCATTGTAGGTTGCTCCAGTGGTGCCAAGAATTTGGAAGCCTGCGTTGAGTTGTACACGTTGTAGTTACCCAAACAACTTTGACTATAAGTTTTGTCAAAGGTGTGGTTATGGAAAAGATGTTATAATACGAGTCGCATCTCCTGATCATGTTGCAATAGACAATATCAGAATAAAATCTCGCTTGAAAGAGCTTGAAAACCTACGAAGCACCAAGCCATACCAACACCAAAAAGATAGCCCTCAACAACAGCTTGAATCTTTCCTGGACTCTCTGCCTTCTGCAAAATCCATTGCCACAGCTTCACCCTCCGATGTTGTCAATTTTCTGATTTGGAGAGACCAATTCGGAACAACTATCTCACACTCAAGAAGCTGTCCAGATAGAGCATCCGATAATGGGAAATGCCCTTGTCATAAAGGTTCATCAGCTGGGACAATACGAAATAACATAGGAAAACTTATCACTATTTTTAAACACAACGGAAGAAGTTCTCCCTGGAATGATGAATTGAATCTTGGAAACCCAGCTACACATGTTTCAGTTAAAGAATATCATTCTTTGGTTTTGGAGGAGCAAACCATAGCCAGAACATTTCCAAAACAAGCTGCGCCTTTTTTTATGGACAAATTAGTATCACTGACCTCTTTTTTATGCAACCTCATGCACCAACCCGGTGTTAAACCCTCACAGCTCTACATCCTTGCCAGAGATTTAGTATTCTTTTCAATAGATTTCTTCTCTGGGGATAGAGGCTCAGACCTCGGCCGTGTCATGGTCTCAGATGTCCTCACTACGCCAGGAAACAGCGCATTCATATTTAATCAAGTTTTCGGCAAGACCCTCAGAGGTAACGGAAGCAATGTTTTCGCTATCAGAGAGGTTCCTGGTTCACCCGTCTGTCCTGTTAAAAACCTCAAATGCTACTTGTCCGTCACAAAAGCAGCAGGTATCAATCTCAACCCTGGTTTCCTCTTCCGTTCAACAGATCGCCATGGCTATGTAACAGATATGTAACAATACAGAGAGAGAAACTTCTTGAACAGTTTTAAAAAGTTATTTGACAGCTAGAGTGTGAGCACTATGCTTCTGTTGTAAACTGGACTATATAGAACTTTTCAGCCTTCTATTTTTCCTTTTTGAGTATTGGAAGTAGTACTAGTCCTTTCTGTTCCTGTGTGTTTTCTAAGTATTTTTCATGAGTTTGTTCAGTGACTTAAGTCATTTTCTATAGCAACTCCGAAGCACTCTCCATATCTTAGTAGTTTGAAAGGAAGTGAGTCAGATCCGGTGAAGATACGTTTGTATTCTCACCGGATATGTCTCTCCGAGTTTCAATAAAAGTAAATATATGCCCGTACCTTCTCGCCCCAAGGGACCTCTACCTATTTAAACAAATTCAACGAGGCTATTCAGTCATTCTTTATGAGCTACAAGCAATGGAACTCAAAATCTACCCTCCGCTCCTCCCTCAGTGACGGATCTGCTCGCTCCCTTTCAAATGCAACTCCTTGCACTCTCCATATCTTAGTAGTTTGAAAGGAAGTGAGTCAGATCCGGTGAAGATACGTTTGGATTGTGGTGCGCTGCCAATAGAGGGCAAAAAGCCACACTTCTTTTTCATTAAAACGATTCTTGAAAATTCAAACTGGCTGTGTTCTCAGTCTGTCCTGTTGCCAAACAAATGGCTCCTACGAGCACAGGAAACAATCGTCTGAGCACGCGCAGCAATTTGAAAATCTCCTGCTCGCGCCATTCCATTGTCATGTGAAGAGAAAGCTGTGTGTGTGTCGGCGGCGGGAAAATTCATTCAAGCAACATCAATGACCTAAATGCGCCAAGCAAAGAAAATTGAGGAAAAAAGCAAGCAATCTTTAAAGGTTAGTTTCAACTTGATTTGTTGCTAAATATCAAACAGGGTATAACCATTGTAACCATGTTGTGTGCAAGGATCATTACCAAATAACATTCCGCAAGTGCTTAGATGATGATGTATAACTTCTTTTCATATCAAAATGTGACGTTTTCATCCACTGAAGCTATTTGATATTCGTTCCTTGTTATCCAGTGTTCTAGTTTGTGATGCAGTAACCTTTGAACTTGTCATATGATTTTAGAAATCATTGCATGTATACAGAGGCCTCATGATTCAGTCACATGTGACAAAAATGTACTTTACTCCTGTAAAAACAGCTATTGAGGCTAAATTTTTAGCTTATCTTAGTTCTCTTTCTATTAGCTTTCGAATGCTATACGACACAAAAGAATCAAACAAAATTTTTTTCCAAAAATTGGGTCACTTGAGCGATGATGTCATATTTATGTCACGTGACCAAAAATTTTAGTCACATATCTATGAGGATTTATTAATAAGAAATTGCCTTGTATATCAAAACCGAAAAAGTTTTGAGGGTGGGGAAAAATCCCCCCCCCCCCCTCTACAGGAATAGGGTTAAATTTCAATCTACAATCTTTCAAGTTAATGTTTTAAAGATGTTTGGTCAAGATGTGAAAGATCTTGAATTTCAATTTTCACTAGAAGACGCCATGCGACAAAAGCATTTGTCAAATTCATATGTATTCATATCAGTTTAGGCAGCACCCCACAAATTCACATCCCACTACACAAATAAATGTAGTGCTTTAATTTTGAATTTCACTTGATTTCCTCATTTGATAGGAGAATTATGTGCCTAAATGTGGCATTTGGTCGCAAGGGCCTACGCATAATTCTGCGACTCTTGAAGCTTCCTCATGGTTCTTTTTGTTATATAAAAAGACTACAACAAAGCAAAGCCACATGCATATCGCTATTTCGTAATCTCTGAAGTCCAAGGATTTTATTGATATGCACCAAAGATATCTAACATCTTTGTCCTCGCTCAGGAGAGAGGTCTTACTGTGAAAATAAGGCTTGATCAATCCCAGTGAAATTGGAAGCTGTGTGGCATCGAAATCTTGAAATGTTCCATTTTTTCCCAGCATGCTTTTCTTTCCGTGACAACGTCTATTTGATCTTTATGGCTACAATGTCATAAGCCTTTCAAAAGTCACTTCTTGCTGTTGTGACGAAGCGCGCATTGAAAGTAGATGAAACTCAAAATAAACTCGTAAATTCTGTTTTCTTTTCTCCGCTTCGCATTAACATCCAACAACCTAACGTATAACTTCTCGTTTAACCTATTCCACTTAACGTCATTCCTCTCTTCGTGCTCTTTCTGTTCTCCTCTCAACTCACCTAATAACATCAACAAATTAGTCTCGTTCCAGACCTCTCTCCCAATCTGTCTAAATTCATTTTTTTCTCACATCTTCACACTCCCCCGGCCTAAAATATGCATAACCCCCAAAACAAAAATAATAAACATAAATGTTAGATGACAAAAAAAAGCAATACCTAATAACCTGTTTTAAAATACTTCAACTACAATCAATGAGTCAATTTTTTTTTGTTTTTCTTTCCTTTTATGTTCATGGTTCTTCTCAGCAACATATCTCAATGTCAATTGTTATATACACAAGCAGTTTGGTGAAAGTCTCTTTCTTTCCTTTAGTTCAAAAGTCTAATACTGGAAATCCGTAACGCTCTGGAGGCCTTCGGTTGCGTCTCAAATCGTAAGGCCGATCGTTTTCAATTTCAAGTCCTCTTTCGATTTCTTGGTGTCCTGGATCTTCAATCTCAAATATAGATTCGTCAAATTCCGATTCATCACTGTACAAATCGTCGGCTTCTTGCGGAACTTCTTCGAGTTCGTAGTCAATTTTAAACGGCTTCAAACTGTTGAAATGAACAATTTTCCTCTTTTTGTCTTTCAGCGATTCCATTTCATAATCTCCTTCTTGGACTCTGATAATTACGTAAGGTCCGATAAATTTTTCTTGTAAGCCTCTTGCTCTAAAGTTCTTCAGAAGTACTGTGTCTCCGATGCGGAATGCTTTGCTTTGCTTCGAGCGATACTTGGAATCATAATTCTTCTTCTGCTTCTGTTGTGCTTTTTTCAATCTTTCAACTACGATCTTTCGTAATTCATCTTGCCTCTTCTTTAAGTCTTGTAAATATTTCGCAGGACCGTGTGTTGGCTTTGGGTTGTGGATCCTCTATCTCTGCACCTAATGGTAATCTGACGTCTCGGCCATATAACATTTCGAAGGGTGTTGCTCCGGTAGAAGACTGCTTGCTCACTCGGTATGCCAAAAGAGCGTGAGGAAGTTGTTCGTCCCAATCATCTTTATCGTTGTTAACTTTCATTCTCAGCAGGGCCTTTAATACGCCGTTGAATCTTTCACAAAGTCCGTCAGTTTGTGGGTGATACGGTGTAGTGCGTCGTTTCTCGATTCCAAACAATTTGCACATGCTTGCAAACAAGTGTGATTCAAAATTTCTTCCTTGATCGGTGAGCAAAATAGATGGCATTCCATGTCTTGCAAAAATCTGTTCCAGGGCTCGAACAACCGTTTCAGGTTCTTGATTGGGTAGTGCCTCAGCTTCAGCATATTTTGTGTAATAATCAATTACAGTCAGAATGTACTTGTTACCTTGTCTTGTCGTTTTTAATGGACCGATAAGATCAACTCCAATCATGTAAAATGGAATTGGCCGAATTTCAATTGGCTTCATAGGACTGCGCGGTCGAGGAACAATCTTGTTTTTTGCACAAATTTCACAACTTTTACAAAATTCTTCAACATCTTTGTGGAATCCAGGCCAATAAAATTTCCTCTGAAGCATTTCAAAGCTCTTATGGATGCCCAAATGACCGATTTGCGCATGAACTTCTTGCAAGATTTTTGCCGAAATGTATTTTGGCACGACAACTTGTAGGCGCTCGACACTATTTGGATCAGTCCATCTTCTAAACAGGACGTCATCTTCTAAAACCAATGAACTGAAATTGTTGTACAGGGCAGAAAGCGTGTCTGTGCAATCCTTTGGTCGTTCATCGGGCCTCCCTCCGGCGTGTAGCCAATTTTTGACCATTGAAATGTCTTCATCCAAGTCTTGAAGCTCATCAAATTCTTCAGTTGACCAGTTGGTTACTTTAATTCCTTGCACTGGAGCACGTGAAAGGGCATCTACGTGTTGCATCATTGTGCCTGGTCGATGCTCGACGGCATAGTCGTACTCTTCTAACTTTAATATCCAACGGGCTAGCTTGCCATTGGGGTGTTTCATTGCTTTTAACCACTGAAGGGCTCTGTGATCCGTGAATACTGTGACATGTCTACCATAGACGTATGGGTGGAAATATTGTAAAGCCCAGACGACTGCAAATGCTTCCTTTTCTGTTGTTGTCCAGTTCTTTTCTGAACCTGAAAAAGCTTTGGATGCAAATGAGATTACTCTTTCTGTGCCATTCTCATCTTCCTGTGTTAAAACAGCTCCTATGCCTACATCACTGGCATCAGTATACAATACATAGTCTTTGTCTGTGTCTGGAAATCCTAGAATCGGCGAGGAAATCAATTGTTCTTTCAAACTTTCAAAGGAATTCTGACAGCTCTGGTTCCATTCGAATTTGACATCTTTCTGCAACAGACGGTGTAAAGGATGCGCGATGTCGCTAAATCCAGATATAAAGCGTCGATAATACGAAATCATTCCGATGAATCTCCTCAGCTCAGTTAGATCTTTTGGAACTGGGTACTCTTTAATTGCTTTGACTTTCTCGGGGTCTGGGGCTAGGCCAGTATCAGCAATTTGAAATCCGAGGAATTTTAAGCTTGTTTGTCCAAAATGACATTTCAATGGTTTCAGCTTCAGTCCAGCATTTTGGATAGCGTTGAGTACTTCTTTCAAATTGTTTAAATGTTCCTCGAAATTGTGACCAACAATCAGGACGTCGTCTAAATAGACAAGGCATTTGTTCGGTAGTAGACCTTGTAAAACATTTGCCATCAGCCTTTGGAACGTGGGTACTGCATTACAGAGTCCGAAGGGCAAACGCTTAAAATGGAAGATGTTACCCCCGGGAATGACAAAAGCTGTTTTCTCCTGGCTCGACTCTTCCATTGGCACTTGCCAGTAACCCGATGCTAAGTCGAGGGTTGTGAAATACTTGTGGCCTGATAACGTGTCGATTAAATCGTTGACTTGGGGCAAAGGGTAAGCATCTTTAATTGTTACTTCATTGAGCTTACGAAAATCGATACAAAATCTCCAGGAACCATCTTTCTTTTTAACTAACACGATTGGGCTTGCCCACGGTGATTTGCTTGGTTCGATGACATCATTCTGCAGCATTTCTTGTACTTGTTCTTCGACGACAGGCTTCAATGCATTCGGAAGACGGCGTGGTAGCTGTTTAATTGGAGCAGCATCTCCTGTTTCGATTTTATGCTCTGCTTGAGAAGTAAGACCAATCTCTGATAAATTTGTTGCAAATATTCCTTGGTATTCTCTCAGTACACTGCTCATTTGTTCTCTTTCTTCTGGGTTGAGCTTTTCCAGATCGAAGTGCAGCTCAGGCTGTTCAGAGAAATCGTTAGAATTAGTATTACCCCCTGAATCTAAAACTGGGTCGTTCATTTCTATGTCAACCTGTTGCAGACAGCCTACACTTGTGCCTTTATACAATTTCACTGCGTCAGCCCCCGGGTTTATAATTTGAATGGGGACAGTTTGTTCTTTGGGCTTCACAAGAACACTGGCGATCAAAACTCCTTTTTCCGCTAAATCAAAATTGGGCTCTAAAACGCTTTCAGAAATTATTGGATTCCTGATGTGTGCTGTTTGTACGATTTCATGCCTGCCTGGGATTTCAATGTCATCACTCAAAACAACTACAGTAGGATCTTTCAAAGCGGCATCAAACACTAACAATGGCTGACATTTTGAATCAGGAAATTTCATTAGCATATTGGCTGTATCGATCACGACTTGATTGTTGACAAGCCAGTCTAGGCCCAAAATAACTTCAGATAACATTTCACTGGCAACATAAAACTCGTGATTTGATTTATGTGCGTCATTGACTTCAATGAATAATTTGGTTTTTCCTAAAATGCCTATAGGCGAATTGTTAGCGGCCTCGGCGACAATATCAGAAGGAAGTAAAGGCTCTTCATTTGACATCAAAGATTCCCATTCATTTTTGCTTATCAACGAAATTGACGCCCCGGTGTCAATAATACACAGTTTGTTTACTCCATTGATTTTGGCCTCAACTAACAAGGTTTTTCTTTTGTGAGCGGGCGAAGCAGCAGACAACCTAACTTTTGAATCTTTTTGAGGCGTATCTTTGTTATTCTGACTTGTGCTTTGACCTGCACTTTGACCTTGACCGACAGCCTCTGTTGATGTTTCTATTTCCGTGCGACAAAATTTTGAAATATGGCCTTTACGACCGCAACGATAACAGGTAGGAGGGGGTCGCATTTGACTGGTGCTACCTGAAACATTGGGATTTCGGTGTTGATTTTTACTGAAACAACCTCGGGCAACGTGACCTGGTTTATGGCAAAGATAGCAGGTTTTCTCGGAGCTAACATTACTACTTCGTCTAAACTCATTATACGTCGGACACTGTTTAGCGACGTGTCCAAACCCATTACAGTTAAAACATGTTTTAGACGTAAAACTCGAATTTACAGCTCCGATTGGAGTGCGGTTTTGTCTATTTGCGCTCCCTGCTTCAGCTCGTAAGGTTTCGATAGTAGAATTGGCAGCCTCAAATCTTCGAGCTATCAATACTGCATCTTCTAAGGTGCCTGGCGGTTCTTGCAAAAGTTTGTTTTGCGTCGGACGATCTTTCATGCCAAGTATAAACTGATCTACTAGTCTGTTTGTATATTCTTCTCCTTGAAATCCACATTTGGCTCCAAACTCTCTAAGAGCAACAGCAAATGAATCAACTGATTCTCCGGGCTCTTGGGTTCTTCGATGAAAATTATGTCTCTTCTCAGTCAATGTCTGATTTCTTTCGAATAACGACTTCAGTTGTTTAATCCAGTTCTTGTAAGCATTGTCTCCTTCTGCAAATTCGATCGATTCAGCTAAACGAAAAGCGTCTTCGCTGAGGTTAAAAAGTAGAGCCAGTCTCTGTTTATTTTCATCTTTCAGTTCAACAGCCTCAAAATAAAGGTTTGATTTCTTTACAAACAAATCAAAATCGTCTCCAATTTTGTACTTTTCTGGTCTTCGAAACAACGAAAGCGAACGGTTTTGCTCAGGAGGAACCTGGGCGGCTGGGCCAGCTGCAGGATTATCGTCTGGCATTTCGAAGCTATATTTACACTTTGTTTAAACATCTACATCATTTACAAATGCGTGCGTCGTCTTTAAATTCAAGTCCTTGTTCTTTGTGTCTGTCTCTCCTTGCTCTTTTCGTTCGTCTCTTGATTCTGAGTTTGTGGTTGCGTGTGTCCTGGCAGGATCGCCAAAAATGTGACGAAGCGCGCATTGAAAGTAGATGAAACTCAAAATAAACTCGTAAATTCTGTTTTCTTTTCTCCGCTTCGCATTAACATCCAACAACCTAACGTATAACTTCTCGTTTAACCTATTCCACTTAACGTCATTCCTCTCTTCGTGCTCTTTCTGTTCTCCTCTCAACTCACCTAATAACATCAACAAATTAGTCTCGTTCCAGACCTCTCTCCCAATCTGTCTAAATTCATTTTTTTCTCACATCTTCACACTGTCAACCTGGGCAACCTCCTATGGAGGAGTAAAGTTGGTTAGCTGATTTCTCTACACTCATTCCAGTGATGTCATTCCCTGACATGACTGTGACTGAGCCTTGAAACATTTTGACCAGCTCTGTTAGGTGCCCTGCCAACAGTGTGCTGTGGACTGCCATTTTGATGTATGCAGCATTGTGGAACTTGGATCTTGACAAAGCCGCGTCTGTACCATGTGATTCCCTTAATTCCAAATGGCTGCATCAATGGATGATTGATCGACAGGTTACTTCATGAAAATATTGGAATACTTTTTGACGGGATTACCAAGAAGTGTGCTCTCTTTCTGGGTTTTACCAATCAATGGCCCTGGCTCAATGGCACTATGGTACCATCATCTTGTGCCTGTTTGTCACAAATACCTGAGAATGAGTTTGACAGTGTGTTCGAATAGGATTAGTATAACTATTGCTTCAAACAAGCCCAAATTCAAATATTAGCAATTCCACTTGAAATGATTTAATTTCAGTGGAAGATGACCAAAGCCTTGAAAAAATATATCAAAAGCAACAGAAACAGACATAGAGGAAACTAAAGCAACCATATGAAGAACTTGTGCCAGTACTGGAAGTTTCTTAAAATTATGAATTGTTTTCATTATGTAGAGTCTCTTCCGAGTTTCATTCATCTTGCATATCTATTCCCTTCCACAACTATTAAAAATAAAGGCAGAAGGGCAACTCCTGTAGGATACTTTAATCTTTTTGTGACACATTTTCAAATGCGGCTAGCCCCTCAGAACAATGGTTGCTTACTTAAACTCGTTTTTGCAGCGAGGTTTAGCAGGAAACAATCACACGGAACTAAAGCCGATATCATGAGTTGAAAACATCGTGGAGGAAGAAACCAAAGTTCTTGGGTGTTTTGTCTGGAAATTCATGTTAATAAGCTGCATTTTTGTATCATTTCTTCTTACTAAGCTGTTTACTTTCAAATGAGGTTGTTCTGTTGATCTCCTGCCAGAGATTGTGATATAGACATGCAGCCTCCATAGCTTAGCAAAGGTTTTCAATATTGAGGAAGATGCAACGCGCTTGGTTCTCAAGCATCATCTGCTTTGTAACATTTTCAAGGTCACGCCTTTTCCTACCGTGACCAGGAGAAATTTTATGCTTGTCGTTATGAATGTTTATCACATTCATCACAAGGTATATACTTGATTATTTCTTCTAACTCATTTCAGAGATTATGTGGCTGGTCGCTGTGGCAAGAACAGTGATGCATGCAGGCAGGCCTGGTTCTTCGCCACTCTAGTGGCGCAAGAAGGACAGGAAGACAACCATTGAAACATTAGTATATTTCTGTTAATTTCAAGATTCTGTAACAGTTACAACAAGTTCAAGGTATTTTGAATGCATTTTGATATTTCTAATAAGTAATCAAGATTTCAGTGAAAGCTGTGGTACTCTACGTATGCACGAACTCTCTCAGTCTAACCAAGGGTAGCCAGCCCACGGGTAGATGGGCCTTGCTAAAATGCCATTTCGATATCTGGTATAAAAATCCACCAGTAGCAGAAAATATGAATTTAGTACATATGTATACATTTTACAACTTTTATGGAGGCCGATAGCTTAAAAGAAAAATATATAAAAATACCTGTATGCCATGAAATGGCAGAGAAAGGGCCGACCTTGGCTTTCACATGCCAGTAGTGATCGGTGCGAAAACGACCAAGAAAGATGTTGAAACCAGCAATTTTTACTTCTCTACTGTGGAATGTATGTCTGTACATGCAAAAATGCGATTTTCTTTTTGATTTTCTTAGTATTTTCTCTGAAATTCCAATTAGGAGGAGATACCTAAATAGCCACCCGTACTTTGGAACAGTGGCGGCTGGCAGCAGTACTAGTGGTACCAGTCTAGTACCATTCTATTTTGAAAGCTTGGAATTCTTTGTTTTAATTTCTAATATGTCAACAATGCAAAAAAGTGAATTCGCCATGAAAACAAACAGAAGGAAGAGTGGCAGCGCACACTAGAGCCAATATCTCAGCACGACCCTGCTTTTATTAATCCTCGTTGAATGAGTCGTATTGAAAAAGATCCTTTATGTATTCCACGGTACTAGACCTCATTCATATGGTACTGCAGAAAGCAGTCCCATTGTGATTGGTGACTTGTCATGACGTAAAATTCTTTGTGTACACGTAAGCCCAACAATGGCAAAGTTCGATCGCAGTACTAGATTCCTCGTTCTATTAACGCTGTGTGGCCGTCAAATAACACATCGATTCAAGATTACGAAATCGACCCCGCAGTACTTTCAGCATTATCAAATGGCATGTTAAACCACGGTTTTTTCAATGTGTTCTCTGCTGTTTTATTGAACCGACACTAAGGTATTTGAAACTATGTTACAAAGTTTTTAGGTCTGTGTTTGTTTCTGAGCAGTGACTAGTTCAAATGTCAACGATTTTGCTGTAAATGAACCGAATTTCAGAGACCTGCAACCTAACCTTTCTGGAGTTCCGCATATTTTGACGCTGCCGTCAGCTCAGGGTCACTTAATCATTTTACTCACGAGCAGCAGACCTTTCATAGAAATTAATGTTAAGATACGAGACTGTGAGAATGCATATTAGGATTTTTCAAGGATGCATGGCGAAAATACTTGCCTTCTTCTTTATATACTACTACTAGGGAAGCAATCTTTGAAAGTTGTTTTCCCACTCCTATACATTCCTGGTGTAAATGGAACCATTCAAATTGCTCTAAATGTTTTCATTTGTTATATGATTGATGAAAAATGCGAACTTTTGTGCATTGTACACAACAAGTGGAACGAGAAACCCACGCTACTAGAATCTCATTTTTGGTACCTCCTTGAACAGCGGCTAGCCAGTGATGGGCTGGGTGCCGCAAGTGATTAACTTTCCGAATGTGTTGCTCACAAGCCTCTAAAATGGCCGCAGCCAGCGATCGACATGACTCACAACATTTGCGTGGAAAGGTTTCAGTGATGCAACCGGCGTTGTGGGAATAACTTGCAAAAACTCATTCATTAGAAAAAAGTAGCATCATTTTTTAAGAAGGAGGTATAACATTATTTCCTGATAAATTGTGCTTGCAATTTCATCTGTAAAATGTTGTCCTTTCCGCTATGTTCAACTTTAAAATTTACCTTCCCAACTTTCTCGAAAATCCATTGGGAAAGGCATTTTGCTTGCATTTTTGAGACAATCCTTTACCCAATTTTTCTTAAAACTTCGAAGCTTCCCAGGGGCTTTGCCCCTGGACCCCAATGGGGGGCTCACAGCGCCCCCATCCCCCAGCTGGTCTGAGGCAAAAATTTGTTCGCTTCGCTCACAAAATTTTGTTTCCCTAGTACCATCTCACATTGCGTGCCAGCCGCCACTGCTTTGGAAGCGAATTTTAACTTACTTGACCTTGTTTCCATGATCTCCTTTGTTTTAAGAGTGTTGCGCTGTTGCAACAATAGAGTTTCCCTTCTGCCTTTATTTTTATTCTGTGTGAGAATTGAGTACCTTGTAAGACTTTTCTCATGGAGACCTTAGCCATCTTGCTGTGAGGTAGACAATGGTAAAGATCTGTCAGTTCCTTTCTCTACTTTAACACACAACTTTAGCATCCTCCTTTGCCTTGTTTCCTCAAGCAAGGAAGGTTGCAGTGGGTGAAAGCCAGGTGAGAAAATTACCACTAGCTGAACGAGATTTTTTGGGTGAAATTGGATATGTTTGGTAGCAATTTGAAAACGAATTCTAATAGGATGCATTGTCAAACTCATACTCAAGTTGTTTCTAAGTATTCAAGACAATTGGTCCATGGGGCAATAGGGCCCGAGCCATTGATTGGTAAAACCGTCTTTTCCTCAAGGTCAAGAATAGAAGTATAATGCTTTCTCAGTGCTTTCTCAAGATAAACAGACAATATGCTTTGGAAGCATTATATTTGAAATGCCAGGTAGAAGCATTACAGTAGTGTCCCGCATATAAGAAACAACATTTTCAATTTCAGGTCTGATGTGTTTCTTATGAGATGAGATATGAACTTCAAATCAGGGTAAAAGTTTCTTAAGTTTCTTATTAGAAAAATCACATACTATCAATGAACTAGTCAGACACAAGCTCTATGATTGTCCTTGATTGTCATAGAAAACAGACCATTTTGATTTGTATTAGTAAATTTTTTACTTCAAAGAACAGACGATTATTCCAGTGCTTTTTGCTTCATTTACATATGCAAAACTCTTGTTTTCATTTGAATGGATACAGCTTTGAGTCAACTGTAAGGCTGAAAACAAAACATTCTAATGGTCAATGATTGTAAACCCCCACATATTGTTTATTTTTATACAGTTTATGCTCATTTCCAGGAAAAGCTTCAGTTTTCCAGGAAGTTTGCTTGCTTCAGAGGACTTCAATGCCGCTTCTTTGTCTAATTATCTTTTAGTTTTCCCCTTCAATTTGAGTGAAATTCGTGATTTCAGGGACTAGTTGTAGCTTGCTCCTAAGGCTTCTAAGATAAGGGAATGTCCCAGAAAACTTTATGTCAATTGGAACTTCCAGTCCCATTCCATTTCCTGCATTGAAACGACATCCAATCACTTCTGCTTCTGCTTCACCACCATCACAAATAAATGTGTGGACTAATTCTGAACTTTGTATAGGCAAATGACCAACAGTTTCTTCATGGTAAGTTTGAACCACAACAGCAAACTCATCATATTCATTGTCAGGTTCCTCTTGGCAAAACAGCTTTTCTCCCAACGTTAAGGAAACATCTTTGTATACATGGTATCCTCTTAAACTTGTCTCTGCATAAAATGAAATGCCATTGTTTATGCTGGTATCAAAATAAGCACCAATAAAAATCAGTGGCAATTTAAAATCTCAGCTGCATTCGACTGGCCAATTTTGTGGGGCTCTTGTGCTGTGGCTGCAAATGAAACGAACTACCCCAGTCCCGGATTCCACTTCGTCAATTGAATTGGATGAAGATATTCCGCTTTATAATGGTTATAAAATCATCAGGATGTTAATTGCAACATGTAATCAATCTAGCCAGCATATCATACGGTGGTAGCCCTTTTTAGAGAGCCTCTTTTCCATGTGGTTGCAAGAAAACCATGCCTCTTGTGCAATTTGCGCAGGCTTTTCCCAGTTTCTCAGTAAGCCACCTGCTGCAGCAAGATATGTCGAAGAAGGTTCAACCTACACTGGCACATTTTAATTTTCAAAAATTCATTCGAACTCCAACAGGAACTGATTTTGAAGTTAAAATTCCAAATTTTAACTTTAAAATACGTGAACAAGCAAATTGCAATTTATGGGAGGTTTGAAGAAAATTCAACAGAAGGAATATCGGAAAGGGGTAACAATGATGAACACCAATTTGATCATCTGGATTCACAGTTGAGCCTTGGTGACGATGATGTTGATATACCATGTGTTGGCCGGCAAGATAACAGCGGTACAGATTTATTTTTTGAGCCTAATTTGTCAACTGACGTTTGCAGACAGCAGAAAACAAAAATCTGCATTATTGAGATTCAATGAGCCTTTTCATGGTTACGGCTACCATTTTGAATTAGGTGGGATTTAGGCCATAATGGCGGCACACTCAGAAACACAAAACTTTGTGAGCTCTGAAAATGTTGTTCTTGCAGGTATGTTCGCTTTGTTTAGGGATCAATTTAAACTAACAACATTATTTGTTTGATATGAGTACTTACAAGGTCAATGAGTTGCAGTTTTCTTCCTTGTTTTCTTTGATCTTGATCACAGCTCGCAATCGGCCTACGCCAAAGTGCGCTGGGGAAAATTGATTCCCTGCACCCACAGCACCTCTTTGAAGGCAAATTTTTGTTTCCTTGTAACCATTATGGATATACTTCTCTTTTGCAACAAAAATTAACGTCATAGGCCTCTTTTTCGTGAAGTTTCACGTGCTCAAAGTTCCTTGATGATATGCAAAGTCATGCACAACTGCGTCAATTCACTGACTCAGTCAACTGCAGGTGGATACCTCGTAAAATGATACCACTTCATTTTTGATTGAATAAAACTTAGGGGAAGACTACTGGAACGGTAGTTCATTGGTTCCTTTCATGGGGAGGCAGTCAATTTACGTAGTTACGGCATGAATCAACAGGAAAAAAGTGATTGGGCGAAACTTCATCCATATGAATACATAGCAAAGATACAAATATCTTCACTAACTTTTTGCAAACTATAAGAAGACTGTAGTGGAAGATTATTTGTTTAGTTTTAAACAGTTCGATGATGGCTTCTGGTGTAACATGTGCTGATTTTCTCGAATGGACCGTTCAGGAGTTGAAGTGTTTTCTCGCCATGAGGGCATTATCGCAAGAAGGAACGAAGCTGGACTTAGC
Source organism: Aurelia sp. 4 Dawson et al 2005 (assembly GCA_964019985.1). NCBI lineage: Eukaryota > Metazoa > Cnidaria > Scyphozoa > Semaeostomeae > Ulmaridae > Aurelia > Aurelia sp. 4 Dawson et al 2005. Next base: position 2,470,062 of record OZ026511.1, on the reverse strand, counting down.
GGCAAGAGCACTGGTTGCTTTTGAGAAGAAAGAGCCAGTGAGACAAGATTTAGGCGATCTTGAAGAAGAATTTAAGGGTACATACACCAAGATGCTGAATGATTATAAAATCCCAGATCCAATTAAAATTTCGGATCAGAACTGGATGGACAACGTATCTCTATGGCCTCAAGTTGATCTTGGAAAAGTATTTGCATTTGTGATTGAGAAAAAAGCTTTCGAGACAGAATATATAGGACAGTACAAAGCTCGGAAAGCATATTCGTATTTCATGAGCAGATTTGTCCGCAAGATCTTTGTTAACGAAGTATCTGAAGAGAAAGTCTTATTAAAGGCGAAAGTAACTCAATCGCAAAATGAAGATCCCCGTGAAGCGTGGGTACTTTGTTCGAAAAGTGGAGATGTTTTATGTGGCTACTGCACATGCACTGCTGGTTTTGCCGAATGTTGCAACCATGTTGTCGCCATTTTGTACAAAGTGGAATTTGCGTACAGTAAAGGGATTATAGACCCTGCTTGCACTGATGTTGCATGTTCATGGAAAGTAAGTACGCAGAGAGATGTACAGTTTATGAAAATTAAAGACATCCAAATAAAGAAACATGATGTCACAAAGCGAAACAAGAAAGGTCTTGTGCAAAGCGAATTTAAAAAGACTTTCAATCCCCGTCCAGTTGAATTTAGAGGAAAGGAGGCCGAAAGGGTGCAAGCATTTTTTACAAAGTTGAGGGATGAGCAACCTACAGCAGCGGTGCTAAAGTGCGAGGAGCCCCCACGAAAGCATGCATGCCCAGACCCGTTTCCTATAATCGCGGAGGAGATCTACGAACAAAATCCTGACAAGAGTGAGCAAGATCTTGTAAGCCTGTGTCAGAAAAAATGTCCTTTGACGAAAATCCCGTCAACAAATATTAAAACAAGGCCTGCTCTAAAAAATGTTTACATCCCAAGGTCGATAAAAAGGGAGCCTAGAGAGGAAGTACCAAAAGAAAATTCTACCAAAAATTCTAGTTATCAAAAGAAAAATATTGCAAAAAATATTGCTGAAAATGACACAAGCGTCAGTAAGGAGGAAGTCTGGATTGATTCAAGCATCAAGCAAGAAAGTGATGTTGCCACTGATTGCAAGAAAGACAGCGATGATGTTAAGGATAAAGGATTTCAACAAGGTAGCCTGTTAGAACTGATGACTCTAAAGGGGCTTGGGTGAAGGATCAACCACAAAAGGAGGTAAATGAAACAGATGGCATACAATTGGCACAAAGCCCAATTCCGGTCAGGAATGATTCATTCACAAGAAATCGCGAGACTCATCTTAAAACTGATATCTCTGTTCCAAGTGTTGTTTCATTGGAAGCAAAAACCGTGGATGAAGATAAGGAAAATCAGCTCTTTTTCGTAGGACAGCATTTTTCAAGTGTGCAACAATTAGACAAGACCAAAGAAAACTATGAGAAACAAAACTTTGCCAAATTTGGAAAAGAGATGTAAGAACACTCGAGGCTGCTATGAAAAGAGTTCCAAAGAGAGTTGCTATGGCCAATAAAAGCCTGAAATATCATTCAATGAAACTTTCTTGCAAGTTTGGTGGCAAAGAATGTAAACCCAGAGAGAACGCTAAAAGAAACACGAGCTCCTTTCGTCAATGCTGCCCATTTGAAATTTCTTTGATGTTGTCAAAAATGGAAGTGCGCTGGAGGTTATGAAGATAACTTTGGAGCGTAAGCACGTAATTTCAAGTGAGCTCTATAATCACTTGCCTCGCCAGAGAAATGTGAATGGCAGCCTCAGAGAAGAGGTGAAAGATGCAATTTCCTTGAAAGCCAATAGTAAATTGATTCAGCAAAAGATTCAAACAGCAAATGGTCATCCAATAACTTTAAAAGACATTGCAAACATAAGAGCTGAAACAAAAAAAGCTGTTAAGAGTAATGAGATGGAAACCATTATTCCATTTCTACAGAGTAAAGATGGTGCATCTGTGGAAATTGCTGTGGATGAGCAGCATAATTTTAAATGTCTTTTTTATCAAGACAGCCAAATGAAATCGGTTTACAATATGTTCCCTGAAATTGTCATGGTTGATGCAACATACAAGCTTTTAGATTTGAAGCTACCACTGTATGTTATGTTGGTTGTGGACGGAAATGGCTTAAGCGAAATTGTCGGCTGTTCATAGTTGCCGAAGAAACAGAGAACACAATTGAGGCTGCAGTTGATTTCTTCAAAAAGAATAATCCTGCATGGGAGCAGACTCAGGTGATCATGAGTGACAAAGACTTTGGAGAGCGCAATGTATTTGCTAGATGTTTTCCACAGGCAGTGCTTCAGATTTGCTTGTATCACGCATTTCGGTCAATCCGTAGAGAAGTTACAATAGAGAAAATGGGAATTACTTCTGAAGAGAGGAACAGGTGTCTTGAAATCTTTTCCAAAATCATATATGCTAAGTCCCCCAATGAATACAAGGCACATGTCAGCTTGCTGAGATCAACACAGATCAAATCTGTTATTTCATATTTTGAAGAAAACTGGGGTGGAATCAAGCAGCGATGGGTTTCTTGTTTCAAGGATACCGCCTTAAACCTTGGCGAAACAACAAATAATCGACTTGAAAGTTTAAATGCAAAGATTAAGAGTGTTTGCTCACGTTATGGAACCATAATGCAGTTTTTTACTGAATTTTTTTCCATTCTTGGAGCTCTACGAAATGAAAGAAAGCACAGCCAGATAATGGCTAGAGCTCGTCGACCAACATTTCTTCCTACCGTGGATGATGATTTACAGATGTATGCAAGTTATGTTACCTCATATGCATTCAGATATATCTTGAATCAAGCTGAGCTTGCCTCATATGTCAAAGTTGGTGAAAAGTTGTGGGGGACAGAATATCATGTTTCTAGATCAATGGTAGGAAATGTTGCATCACCAAATGACTGTAATTGTAACTTCGTTAAAAAGCTGTGACTCCCATGTTGTCACATCTTCAAAGTCAGAACTTTACTAAACTTGTCAAGGTTTGAAAAATCACTTGTTGCCAGCCGTTGGAGTTTAGAATACTGTGAAAGAGCAAGTGTTCTAGATTATGAAACAAAAGCACAAAGAAACTTCGATCAAAGCAATGTTACTTTGATTGATTCAGAGCCACCAGTAAATTCTCTCACAGAAGCGCAAAAGTACAGGAGAGCATTAAGAATTGCACAGAATTTGGCATCAGTTGCATGTGAAGGAGGAATGAAACTGTTCAAAGAAAGAATAGCCGACATGGAGCGTCTCCTAGGTCAGTGGCGAAACGCTTGCATTGGGGATCAAACGTCATTACCGGAAAGAATATCAAAAACTTTTGATGATTTTTTGGAAGAGAAGTTAAACCAGACCGATCCAGTTGATTCAACTGATGCTCAGATGAACATGAGCAATGTCCATTCGCCCAACAGTCACTTCCTTGCAAAGGATCACGAAGAGAGCAATGCAGACCAAGATGAAAACTCATCATTGATCATAATGCCGCCGAAAATGCTGAAGAGAGGAAGACCGAAGGGAGCTGAAGTAACTGTCATTGGTCTTCCGCGCATTAAGAAAGCAAGGCAAGAGAAGGGTGGCCTCAAGCCTTTTGCCAAACTTGGGGCGAAGGAGAAAGATAGAATTCTGTTGGAATGCTTTGTTAGTTCAAAAGTCGCAAAGGAAAGTCTCCTAGGTTTCCTCATTTCACCAGACAGATTACAAACCAATGTCCATTTGATTTCTGATCTTGTTAGAGAAAGTGATTCTGTTGACATTCATCGGATAGAGAAGTACTTCAGTGATGATGCATGGATGATTGTTTTAGAACTAATACACAAGAAAGGAAACTGTAAATGGACTTGTCCTCGCTGCTCAAGATCAATTAAGAATGCAGATGACAGTGTTGCATGCGACAGGTGCTTCTGCTGGTTTCATTTTCCGTGTGTGTCTGTGAAGAAGAGACCTAAATCCAAATACTGGTTTTGTAGGTGTTGTGTTATACTTTCCGCTTAAAATTACATACCCTTGGGACATTACTTGTGCGTGCGTGTTCGTAAACAACGTATGGTATAAATTTAGACAAGCTCGTTGAGTAAACATGTTTTGATAGTTATTGGCTTGAAACACAGACCTAATTTCTGTCTCTCCTCTCAACGAACACGACATGGTGACAGGAGCATAACCCAGTATAACGAGCCTCAAAGCTACGTTCTGGTTGTGAGCTTGGAAAGCTACAGCAGGGGAAGAGCGGTCGTAAGACTGCGGTTGATGACTTAGAGGCGCCACGGCTGTGAGCTCATAAAAATGGCAACATTCCAGGTTACACCTCCAGAGAGGTTCTCGTTCAAGCCCAAAGAGTGGTCGAAGTGGATCAGAAGATTTGAACGCTTCAGACTGGCGTTGGAGCTAAATAAGAAAGACGAAGAAAGTCAAGTGAATACGCTTATCTATTCCATGGGAGATGAAGCGGACGATATTTTACAATCATTTGGAATGAGTGAAGATGACAGAAAAAAGTAAAACGCAGTAAAGAAAAAGTTTGAGGGGCACTTCATAATCAAACGCAACGTGATATTCGAGTGTGCTTGCTTCAATATGCGTGTACAAACCGAGGAAAAGTCTGTTGATAACTTCATAACTGATTTATATACCCTTGCTGAATTCTGTGACTTCAGTGATCTACGCGACAAATTAATTCGGGACAGAATCGTGGTTGGAATAAGGGACAAAGCCTTGTCAGAGCGACTTCAACTTGAGGCAGATTTGACCCTTGAAAAAGCAGTTAACTTAGAAACTGGTGTAATTTTGGAACATTTTTCAGAAGATGGGAAGACTGCCATTTCAAGGCATCCATTGATCAATTTTGAGAGAGGGCCAGCTATCTCGTTTGCCCCATCGACAATCAATGATGTGGGTATATCATCACAACCAGCAGCCTTTTTTTTCTTTAGTTTCACTAAAATGTCTTTGATGCTTGTCATTTTGAAGTTAAAGGTGAATTTCTTTGGGTTCTGTGTATGATTCAAGGTTGAGTGTTTGTGATTTTGATGATGTTGATGATGTTGATGTCTCCATATTTTTTGGAGGGGTATGAAATTTTTTAGCCTTGTCTTTTTGGAATATTAATTTTGTTTTTACTAATTCATGATGAGTTCTCAATTTTTTTAATATATTCCCACCATTTGTCATATTGTGAAATGTAGAGCATTATATTGCTGTGAGATATAACGCTACAATTACATGAAATGATACAGCATATAACACATTTTGTTGCATTACAGGAGCATTACATTGCTGTGACATGTAATGCTACAATTGCATAGAATGGTACAGCGTATTACACATTTTGTTGCATTACGTAGTCTGAAGCATTACATCCTGTGACATGCAATGCTACAACTGCATGAAATGATACAGCGTATTACACATATTGTTGCATTACAGAGTCTGGAGCATTACATCCTGTGACATGCAATGCTACAATTGCATGAAATGATACAGCATATAACACATTTTGTTGCATTACGGAGTCTGGAGCATTACATTGCTGTGACATGTATTGCTACAATTGCATAGAATGATACAGCGTATTACACATATTGTTGCATTACATACTCTGAAGCATTACATCCTGTGACATGTAATGCTACAATTGCAAGAAATGAGACAACGTATTACACATTTTGTTGCATTACATAGTCTGGAGCATTACAGCCGTGAGATGTAATGCTACAATTGTATGAGATGAATCAAAGTTGGTTCGTCCTTTACCATCAACCATGACACCTTTGTATACACCAGGATCCTTGATTGGTAGATTAATTTGATTCACAATGTCTGTTACTGATAGATAAAACTGGTTATCTGGCAGGTCACAGGCTTCATACATACCATTGCCATTTATGATGTTTTCTTTGTACAAAGTTGCAATTTGTTCTGGCATATCATTACCTGTAGGGAGCTGCAAGTCCCCATGAAGAAAGAAATACCTGTTAGCAGGGAGATTACGGTGCAAGCAGTACTACCTGTTTCCCAAGATAAGGATCCTTGAGAGATTTCTTTTGAGAAGAAGAAAGAGGTCACTCCATTACTTGTATCTGTTCTTGAATTACTAAGTGCCATTGTCTCAGTGTTTACTAAAGTGTTGCTGTGAAAGTCACAACTGCACTTGACGGACTTACCCTCATGGCTGCAAGCATTGTTTGGACACATTGGGCATGATCTATTTTCGTCCTTACCTGTGTGGCCTTTGACGACATGACGGCATACCTTGCAATGATTACCTCGGGGGACTCTTGGTTTTGCAGCACAAATCAAAGCTGTGTTACCTACGCATAGAGGTGGTGGGCATAACTGTAATATTTCACTTTGCAGTGCCACAACAAGAGTTGTAATTTCATTGTCTGAAGTTTCACTTACATTTACATTTTCATCACTTACCTCTTTTTCTGACTGTTCATTGCAGCTGTCTAATGCAGTTTTAGAAACAGCATTTTTTGCAGTTTTTTTCAAACGACAGACTTCTTTCGGGACAAAAGACTGGCAAAGTGGGCATCCTACCTTCTCAGCTAGACAGCTTACATGGAATGCATGCCAACAGCCATCAAATCTACTCCAGGGCTCTGTTTTATCATTCAGAATACAACCTGGAAGATCACGATTCCTGTCTGCATGAGGTGGAATTGTGCAATGAAAGCCAAGTGGGAGGCACTGGTGTTGAATAGAATTGCCATGCCATAACCTTTGATCAAATTCATACTGCCCTGTAGAGAGTTTCTCACTTTTATTTACAAAAATTCCTTTCAGTATTGTTGCAGCCTTAACCTTCAAAGAATTCAGTTGGTTACCTGAAAAGGAGTAGTAATGAGGTGGAGTGAACGCACTGCGAAAGTTATGCTGCTCAGCCTTGGAAGCAAAAATACTTTTAGCTTTCTGAACTAACTGATCTACAGTGTAATAGGGCTTTGTTTGTGCTCTCAGGATTGAATGAGTGTTCTCAACTCCATACTCATCAAGCAATGTTATATTATCATCATCATGTGCAGCCAAATTGCAGTACAAATCACCATCTGGGTTCTGCAATCTGTAGCAGTATGCACAAAGTATTGCCTAATCAAAATTAGTAGTGATAGCAGCTGAAAGCAGCCAGCTTGTTTATTTCCATCTCCCAGCACTTTTTGGACATCATTTCTACAATCTGAGTTTGGTTTGATAGATAACAACAAGAACAATGCATTACAAGAATTCTTTGAAATTTTGCACCATTCTACTCATCATGGTAAGAATTCTTGATTCAGTGAAAAATTGCAAAGTACAGTGTACAAGAATTCTTATGTACTGTCAAGAGAGAATTCTTAGGCATGAAAACCATGATGTGCACAAGACCTGTACTGGAATACAAAATCATTTAATACAAAACACCTTATTGATACAAAACAACCATAAAAGCGCAACCTGAAAAATCAATTGATTTACAAACTATATAAATCCTTTTGTTTTCCTCAATGAGGAGCTCTCCAGAAGTAAGTAATGGAAAGGAAGAGCACCTCTGAAACAAAAGATAAACACAAGACAGGACCACCAGCTCCTGTGAGAACCAAATCTACTGTATCAAAAAAGAAAGGCTCTTACTTTTTTAGGTGCCAGAGATAAAAAAAATGTCTAATATTCTTTTTTTCCTTTCTCGTGTACTTGGCAATGGAAATATGTCGGTCTGATATCAAAGTTGACACAATCATCCCATCATTCAAGATAAAATCTAGGCAGCGCTTGAAGCCTTCAAATTCCATGGCTGGACTGCTCCCAACCTCATTGCGCTAAAATAGAAAAACAGAGCATAAGACAAGCTACCAGTATTACTTTGCTTGATTGTTTGTGGCAAAACTAGAATCCATCTGAAAAGACATCAAAGGGAATAGGCATAGGTTTCGGGCCCCACACAACATCAATTGTTTCTATAGCTATAATCAAGTTGGAAATGCCACCTTGATACCACCAGGCTTTACCAAGCTCTGCCTATTTCCTTTGAATGGTACTGTAAGCAGACATGCTTACCTGGACAAGGGCAAAGTCAATAATCTTGGAGATATTGCAGCAAAAAATAGTATATGCTCCATATTTTGCACTATGCCCCATGCTGTCATGCCTACCATCACCACCAATAATGAGATCTTTGCCATTTTCGTCCAACTGATCAAATAGCTTAGCTTGGTATCTCTTCCACAACAGGTATATGGATGGCATTATTTTTTCCTACAATATCAGACAAGAAGGAGAAATTGAGAAAGGGTCCCTAAATGTAAAATTATTACAGTTATGTTAGTATGATACTGTAAATTTGATGGGACAGCTGAAAATGAGAAAATGAAAAAATTCATACCACCTCTACTACTAAATAGAAAAAGAGACAATGGTTCTTGGTGAACAATGCATGGAATTCTATCTCAAGGAAGAGTTGTAAGTGACAAAGCAACACTGATATGCATGGTTTTATTTAGCTTTGAAAAAACATTTACTATTTTTGGTTGTTACTTATTCATTCAACAACAAGACACACAGTATACAGTATGATACATTCTGCCCTCTAATCATACCTTCTGGTGCTTGAAAAAAGTTCTCAATGAGATACATCCTAGACCCATATGCTGGAACACTCTTAACACTTTACTTGCAGATCCTCCTGCCACAAGAATTGCAAAGCAAAGTAGCAAATTTCCTGCTGGTGTTCTTGTCTTTGTCATGTCAGGCTGACTTCTCCAAACACTTTCATTAGATGGGCAAGTTATGTTTGAGCAGGTTGTCTTAACCTCCACCATTGTCCCAACTTGACGGGTTGTCACCAAAGGGCCAGAAGTTTTGCATGATGGGCATATTTGAAATAGCAGTAGCAGCTGCGACAGAAAGACAATGTACTTTGGTTCACATCGCATTCTGTTATCTGCTGCGTTGTTTCTAAAATACAAGCAGCAGAAATTAGCCTAGACTTCAACAGTTGAAGGGGACCTTTAGTCAAGCAAGTGCAATTCAAGATGATAACGTGAGACAAGATATCAGCATAAGCAGTTTTTGGAGAAGATGCCAAACTGAGTACTTTGATATTAGAGTTACCAACACAAATGTAGCCTTACAGAAGCCTTTCACTGCAAAAAGTTTACAACAAAAACTGAAAAAGAAAAACAGAGACTATTACAACCAAAGGATTGTGTACAAGAAGCATAGTACCTTTACTCCATACTAAGTCTTCCTGGTAACTTGGGGAAGAATGTTTCATACATGTCCAGCTGATTTGATATCTCCAATGACTGTGGCTAAGGACACTGAAAGAAGACTGCAGCAATGCCAATTAGCCTTGCAAAGTCTTGGTAAAGATTTACAGCTGATGTGTAGAAGAAAAGTCATGCATTATAGAGGTGTGAGCTATCAAAGTGTTGATATATACAGTACCTGTCATCAAATTCACAAGGTCCTTCCTCTGATTCATCATCTTCTTCCATGTCATAATCATCATCTGAGTCATTGTCAACTTCACTCTGACTCTCTTCTTCATATTTGTGAATTTCTTCTTCATTTTGGACTTGACAGCTGAAAGATGGATCTACTACTGCCTCAACAATGTTCGCTTTCTCTCCTTTTCTCACTCCTGTTGAGATGATAAAATGAAAATCATGCTGATGCAAAGCATGCAAATATCTGTTGTTGCATTTAATGAGAGGCAAAACTGTATTCAACTTATTTGGCATTATAGTCAAGTAGGAAAATAATCCAATGAACTTTCCGTTTGATTGAAATGTACTCACACATAGGCTACTAGAAGCTTAGCACAAAACGTGTTGGATAACAGCAATGTGCGTTGAATTTTCTCTTCTTCTTTAGTTGAATTGACCATTAAGAAAAATAATTTTGATATAAACTGGTGGAAACATGGAAAAGGAACCAAGCTATTCATTTGAAATATTTCACCAACACATGTTGTATTGAAATGGGAAATTGTACCTTTCTCCAGCATTGATGAGCGACAGTAATTGTGAACCTTTACCTCCCTCCTCCTTCAACCTATTACTGCTTCCCAGAAAAAAATATCCGATGAAAATAGGTTAAATTATTAAATTTTCAGGACTTGTCTAGCATTGCACACCTTGTAGGGTTTTGGTAGGTTTGGTAGGGTTCAGTTAGGATCAGTATAGCACAGGTTTGTGATGCTAGGAAGTGCCAAATTTTCCACACAACAGTTATCAACCAAGACATACAGTACCTATCTTCTTATGCTTTAACTTTAATTTGCGAAGCTTGAATCTATAGGCTAGCCACTGATTCCTCAGCCTTCGATTCTGTGTAACCAACCATTTACAGCTGGAACAACCTGCAGTCTGGCAAGCAACGTGTTTCACCTTTATGGATTGAAACATAAACAATGGTAATAATGTACAGCAAAGAATTAAAGAGACAAGACAACCAAACAAATTTTTTGACCGCTGCTGGAAAATGATAGCAACCACACAGTACAATGCTGAGGGGTATCATGTTGTGTGTGGGAACTGCCGGTGCTAATGGTGGAATGTGGAATAATGTTTCTCGGTAACACTACTGAACAAAACACTGGAAAGATTTTGAGACGTGTTGGAGAGAAGACGGAAGCATCACCCTGGGCTCAAAATTGGAATCAAATTAACATGTATGAACAGACCATCTAGGAACCTGCGAACAGTTAAGACTACTTACATTAAGGTCTTCATCGACTGTCTCTGTTTCACCTTGTTCGTCGATAGGCCTAAAGTCTGGCGATTAATTGTGATCGGTCGATGTTGATGCCGTAGATGATGTCGGAGATATAGCCTGAAAGGAAATAAACATTCATGAGAAAAGGTAAATATCCACACATTACCATACATAAACAAACAATGAATCAAACAAACAAATCTAAACATTTTGCGAAGTAAAAGTTGAAACTCTGCTCACCTGACGATGATCTCTCTTTGTTTTTCTGCCAACCGTCAACTTAGGCCGTGAAGAAGGTCCTACTTGCGGCGTTGTATAAATTGATGGAAAAGCCACAATGCCAAAATCATCACGTTTGAGAACAGCCTGTAGCTTCCCGGTAAACCCAGGCAACGAAGTGATTCTGTTCTCAAAGTCTTCGGCCTTAAAATGCTCTGAGCAAATGGCAGAGTACTGCGATGGGATAAAATTTGCTCGCTTTCTTTTAACAAAGTCAATCCATTGCTTCTTTCTCCTCTTTGCCATCGGTCTTTCATCTTCCCAGTAAGGCAAACGATGAAGGGATATGCCTTTATCTCTACCAACTTTGTCATTCTTGTTACTACAGCCGTAAACAACACAGCGATCAGGCATTTTGATGAAAAAAACACGCTAAAACGACCAACCGAGCTGCTATCCCTACAAGAAACACACTGTGAACTTGCTGTTGCCTCATTGATGGTTGTAAAATCCTTCCGGACTGTAGGTCATCAGGTGCTCAACCCATGCCTCTTAGCCCAACGTGACATTTTGCTGCTGCGGCCCAAAATTCGGTGTTTCAAGTCGCGAAAAAGGTGGGGAGGAAGCCCTAAATGACAAAAAGAACTGTACCAATCGATTTTTTGGCACCTTTTTGGTAACTGTAGCACTAATCATGAAGTAGCTTCATGTACACTTTAAGCCTCTCCATTTGTTCGCAAGCATATTTACCAGTCCCCCTGCATTCTTTGACTGTTGATTCTTCCTGAACATGCAACCGACATATAAGTAATCCTTTTCAGGGATCCTTCACAAGAAAAAGAAAATTATTTGACATAACTTGGTAAGTAAACTGAATAATCTCTCCAACTACAATGCCTGGAAAGTACCAAGAATGACTTCAAGTATTGCCATTTGCTATTTTATGTTACAAGTATTTTAGTCAAACACATTCTCCACTAGATACAACCGGGAGCGTTCAATGATTAGATATATGACAGTAGTTCTTTGCAATCTTAGAAATATCCTTATAGCCGCTAGATATGATGATTTCGTTGCAATGAAAATGGTGCTGGTACATGAGAGTAATCCCTTTCAGAAGCGTTTAAATTTCCCTGTTTCTTGTTTTCGGTCTTGCTACCAATGGAGCAAGAAAAGAAAGGCACTAGAGTGGAATATACATGAAAGTGGAATGTACATGACATCCTAGGAATATGCCAGTCTTTAGGTTGTGTGTTGACAAATTTTCCTTTTTTCAAAACAGCGAGGATGAAGACAACATGCCAGACATGTCACCGGACATGAACAGTTGTGATGAAAGTGAAGGTAGCCCTAGCGAAGCTGAAGATGCTTCAGGTCCAGTTTTTGGGTCCTAGTTCATAAGGTGGAAATGTTTCTGAAAAAATTATTGCAGATTTGAAATTAGGAGGAAATGGAGTCGCAGATGACATGTAGTGAACTTCTGACTTTATTTCTAATGCAGATGTTGGCCACCTCTCAAAAGAGGAATTCATTGTTGCTGAGGGTGTAATGTCAAAGAAATTCTCAGAAACAATTGATTGTTTTTAACTGCATAAACATCCATATTTTAGTTACCAACCTTTGATAGAATGTTTATTTAAATGATTGAAACAGTTTCTGGAACTAGATGCCTTAAAAAATCCAGCTATATTTAGTACATGTGAAATGTCCTCATGACCCCCTATTTTTGCCCGCTGTGCAACATCAATGGCACAAGGGCAACCCAACATTTGGGCACAAGGGCATATCAACAATGATGGCACAAAGATTTCCTCCCAGAAGTGCTACTTCATACTTTGTATCTTGGCTTTAGGATAGCAATGATTTTATGTCCTCGGATCTTCATGCTGTCTACCAGCTTAAGAGCTGCATTATGCTTAGAGATAAACATCCTCCCTATGCTTTCTGTCAGTATTTAAACTAGAAAATGAACTGAAGTTTCCATTTGGTATCGAAAACACATTCTATCCAAAATAAAGATGTCTGCAACGATGCATAAATACAAATTCTAAATTTTAACAGGTAAATTAAATAGCAACAGCAAGGAACAATATGATACGATAAATGAAACAAAAAATAGGGAGCATGCATAAAATTGGGCACACACAAGGGCTCAATGGCACACCAACATCAATAGCACGAGGGCAACCCAAAATTTGGCACAAGGACATATCAACAGTGATGGCACATCGGCACCCCAACAAATTTGGAGTCAAGGGCATATCAACATTGACTGCACAAGGACACACCAAAACTTTAGGCACACAAGATAATCAGAAGGCACATAGGGCACACTGGGTACCCAATTGAACAGACTGATTTTCTTTATCCTTCATGAGATTATATCCTTTTGTTGTCTCTAAGGTTGAAGTGTCCTTTAGTTTGTACTGCATCAGGTCTTTCTTTCCAGTCTTATGCAGCCACAAACCAGGCAAAGATTCCCTAGCTTCAAATAAGTTTTATATGTTGTGTATGTAGGCAATGAGATCGCTTTCTTCTCTTCCAGGGCTACAACATGCTGTTTAAGGCTGCACAAAGCACTTTTATGAAAGAGTAGCTTGAGCCTCCCAGTACTTCTTCCAGCTCTTTGCAACACATGCTGAAACTGATGTACATCTACACGAATCCCATTCCTTAAGGTTGTTGGCCATGTCTGTCCAATGATAGGAGAGGCAAGGTACAATGTGTTTTATGATTTTTATGATTGTTATGAGTCTATGTGTCAGTTTGTCAGCCCTAGAGGACTCGTTGGCCTTGAATGTCTGTTCATCAGTTTTATTTTTTCCCTGCTTGGCCACTACACAACTATTATTGGTAAAAACTGTATGAAGGCTTCCTTTTTAGCTGAAGAGCAAGCTATTCTGCAATAGCCTGCACCCTAGGAGGGACCAACAGGCTCTTCAAAGCCAGGCAAAAAAGCATCAGAGACACGTTATGGCAGGACCTGTGGCAAACCAAAACTGGGACACCCCATTACGTGTATGAATAAGCCTAGCAGCTCCATTAATACAAGTTAAGATATCTGACAAATTTTAAACATACAAACAAGGGTTGCTGCATGAAATACAGCAGCACCATCAATGTTGTGATCCTTTCTGAGTGAAGCTGTATTTGGTATAATTTATATAAACATTTTTCCATGGCCTGTCATGCTCTAATTGTCATGATATGTGGTGCTTTACCTCATTCTAAGAATACTATTCTGACTGAAAGTTAGGGTGTGCAAAAAACTGATAGATAAAAGCAAGGCATCAAAATGTTTTGACCGCTGTACACAGGGCACTGTGCGCCTGTTTGTTGTTTGGAAAACCAGAGACGCAAGAATTTAGCCATGTTAATTTAGAATTTTGTGGTTGAACCTTTTGTGATCCAGGCCTCAAAGGACCCGGTCTGGGAAGGAGCGCATGCGGATCATGATGACAATGAAAGCAGTAATGGCAGAAGAATTTTGGAAGCGATCATCCAAATGTAACTATGGAAAATACGACATCAAAATCATGTTCATTGGAGTTGACCCTCAGTGCTCATGTCCTGATCATCTTCAAAATAAGATAAGGCTAAAATCCTTACTGGTTCTGAGAACACGCGGAAATCATCCAACCTCAGGAAAATCAGCCAATGACATTGCCGCTTCTAACCCCCGAGACGAAATCAGTCATTTTTCGTGAAGTTTCTAGTACCCTCACAAAAACTGAAATGGATGCTCAAATATTGCAGTTATTTTGAATATTTTTTGATAAATCGGTTGCAGAGATATTCGTCCAGAGTTGTTTACATGTTTAGGCAAATATCTTATTTGGAGCCGGAGCTACGAGCGTTTACCGGCTGAGAAAAATTGACCTTTCTTCCAAAATCAATATTAATTGCTAAAAAAGAGATATATCGATGAAAGTTTCACAGAAAATGTGTATAAACGTGGGCAATAACCCAGATTTATTTGTTTTCCTAAGATCTCAAAATATTTGACAAATTTCAGTGATTTCTAACAGGCAAGGCAAATGGGCCTACGCTCATCCTTGGTAGAAACAAATTCTTGGGCTTGGAATCGGCCAATTATACCACCCCGAGCAAGATAATCCACTCACCGTTGACTCCAGCATCCATTTGAGCTCATTTATCCAGTAAATTGGGGTTAACTTTGACAGAAAGCAAACAGATTTGTGCAAATTTGAAAAAAATTTCCACGTTCCATGTTATGTCGACGGCTGATTCCAGGCCCACGAATTGTTCTTCAAAATGGCAATTGTAGTCCTTCCATACAAATCATATCTAAAAATAGAATTTATTTCAAGGTTCACCACATGACGTTCTATACACATGCACAGTTTCAAGGCTCTAGGTTGTCCAGAACAGAAATAAATTAGGGGGCTGACTCAACCCCCCCCCCTAGGCTTCCTAGAGCATCAAATACCCTAGGCCTGATGGGGTTAATTTCTTGCTCTTTTGCAACCGTGCTGTATTTCGGTATTGCTAAAAGACTGGAACTATCCAGAACCACCCAGAACCATCCAGAACCACCCAGAACCATCCAGAGCCACCCAGAACAGGCCAGTACCAGCCAGAATCACTCACACAGGAAAGTTCAAAAGAGCCCCCCCTCCCCTTTCACTCTTTTTCAACCACTTTGTTTGCCTCACAGAAGAAATGCTTGAGACCGATTGTGGCAGTTCAGTTCAGTTCCATTTTAAAATTCCACAACATACAAAATTCAAATAACATAAAAACATCTAAACTAAACTATGACATAAATTACAGTAATACATGCAATTAACTAAATATAATAAAATAGACAGGCAACCTCCTGCAACCACCCAGCGACGCGCCCAGCCCCCAGCCCCATGCCCGACCTGCACCAAGCCAACCGCAGCAACCAAGACCAGACCCGGATACATCCAGAATCCCGACCAGAGGAGCCACCCCTGATGATGCAACAACAGCCACCCCCAGAGCCAATCCCGCCACAATGCCCCAAGCCCCGTCCAACGCGCCAGAAAGCACTAAAGCCAGACAGCATCTGCTGTCCAGCCCCAGCACCCCAAACACGCCAGACCAAAGGACAAAGAGCCCCGGCGAGACTGGCCCCAGAAATGACAGCCGCCACACCACCACGAGCGACACCCTCAGCCAAAAACCCAAAACACACCCAGACCCAACCCCAATCCCACGGCCAACCAAGCACAGATCAAGCACAAAACCAAAGGCCAGACCGGCCACCAGACAGCCACAGGAGACCACAATACTAATAAAGAAAACAAACAATAATAAATTTACAACATAATTATATAGAATTTTGTATGGGGAGGAACTGTCTTGAAGACCTATTTTTCCATTTGCAACATTTTTACTTCCTATGATCCATCAAAGGGAAAGAAAGTTGAACTAACACTATATTCAGGACTTGGTACTTTGTGGAGAAAAGATCATGTGACTTTATAGCTGCTATCACCATTGTGCACGTTCGAAAATCAAAGAAAGTGCACCTAAACATCGTTTGATTCCAATTCTTTCTTGGAATAGCTAACTGGTATATTTCTGTCAAAATGAAAATTTTCCTTTCTTCGCCTTAAGTCATTTTGGAATCTTGGTCCCTGTGTTCTAGTGGCAACGTATTGCCATGCATACACGCGCAACAAAAACACAGGGGATAAGGAAAGACAATGTTTGGTGAAAATTGTTTCCTGCTTGAATCTCTTAAAAAATTGGTCATGGACACTCTGCTTTGGTCCGCTCAATCTAGTGAGACTACCCCAACAAAGACTTGTGCGCAAAACAGTTGGAGCTTGCTGTTTTTGATTAGTTTAGTTTTGTTTACTGATTTTTTAGCAGCCATGCCTGTAAGTAGGTAGTGCTCATGCTGTGATGATGATTATGATGTACTGGATGGTTCTGGATGATTCTGGCTGGTTCTGGATGGTTCTGGATGGTTCTGGCTGGGTCTGGTTGGTTCTGGGTGGTTCTGGATGGTTCCGGTGTTTAGCACTACCGGCTGTATTTGGCATTTTGATGCAAAACACCTTGCTCCATAGACTGCATGCAACAAGACGTTATTATTCAATAGACTGCTCTCAAGACATTAGAGAGGTTTCACAGCTTCACAACCGAGGACATTGAAAAGGTTACGTCATTAATTTATGCAGACAGGTGACTGATTTCCGGGACAACAGCAGCACAGTTGGCGTGGTGAATGGATTTCGACTTTGATAGCCGCAAGTATCAAAACGGATTTGATTTTGTCTCATTTATGACTACTTTGGTTCAAATTTGAAGACCTTTATGTAACATTCAGTTCCTTGTTGCATTTTGGGTTCAGAATTTAATTTAGATGTTTCTTTCTCAATTTGAATGTTGATCTGCCAATTTGAGCTTGTCTAATCTGAACCCAATTTTATGCGCCACATCTTACAGAAGACAAATTTTCCCAAAAATCCTTGTATTTGATGATGCGTCCATGGTCAAAAAGTCTCTCTAAAAGTCACAAGAACATCATGAGTATTTTTCATGTAAGTTTTGGATTATATCTACGTAATTTCGAGCCATCCAATGCCAAGGTGTTATCCTTTGAATCTTTCCACTTAGGATAGGCATACCGGAAAACCGGGACCCGGAATGCAAAGGTAGAATGCAAAGGTGGGACGCAAAAGTGGGACGCAAAGGTGGGATGCAAAAGTGGGACACAAAGGTGGGATGCAAAGGTGGGACGCAAAAGTGGGATGCAAAGGTGGGACGCAAAGGTGGGATGCAAAAGTGGGTAATGTCTGAACATTGGAAACACCTAAAAAAACATTGCTTTCAGACGTTCATGAAAAACGATTGTGAAGATAAAGATTTTTAGGGACACGGCAAGAAAAGTAAAAATTTCCCCTAATCTCCAACAGTCGAGATTTCGACGTGTTCGACGAGATTCCTACATGGAGATTTACACTTTGAGTTTCCACTTAATCTCCGCAACGTGAAACGTACATCTCGAGTTTCCTATAGTTTCCAACAGGGGAAACTGAAATTTCAAATTTCTATCGGGGAAATTTCCTCTTTGAAGATTTCCCCTAATCTCCAACAGTTGAGATTTCGACGTGTTCGACGAGATTCCTACATGGAAATTTACACTTTGAGTTTCCACTTAATCTCCGCAAATGAAATTTTTGTCGGGGAAATTTCCTCTTTTAAGATTTCCCCTAATCTCCAGCAGTCGAGATTTCGACGTGTTCGACGAGATTCCGACATGGAAATATACACTTTGAGTTTCCACTTAATCTCCACAAAGTGAAGCGTGCACCTCAAATTTCCTATTTGTTTCCAACAAAGGAAACTGAGATTTCAAATTTCTGTCGGGGAGAATTCGTCTTTCGAGGTTAATCAATCTCCAGCATTTTGCGACTTCCTCTTTGCAAGAGTAGCCTGATAACCAGACCCAAGTTCAAGGACTAGTTCTTTGGACTTGGGTCTGGTTATCAGGCTATCCAAGAGCATTTCAATACATTATACGAATAGCGCAACTTAGTCAATTTTTCAGACTTTGTGTGTATGGCATGAGAATGCCCACGGAACAATGTATTAAGGTCGATGTTTAACCCAATTTTTTGGGAGACATACCAGGCCAGGCACAATTCATTGTAGTCGTACTGAGGAAAGAGCAGCACTATACATTAGACACCCAGTCTTGTAAACAATACTGTCCCCTCGATGGATGAAAATGAAATCGAGAAAAATCTATGTCAAACATCCACAAATATGTTCTTCTTTGCTTGATTCAAATCATAAAATCAAATTCATTCACTTATAAGTTTGAGGCCATGAAAATAGCAAAAGACATTAGGGGAATGCAGAGCATGATAATGCGTTTCGATCGCTGGAGTTGTGCCTTGCACCATTATTCCTAGCACACTCAAGTTGCTTGAGAAAATAGTAAAGAAGCAAGGAATCTCAATCCTAAATAAAGATATTTCTTCATTCTCGACCAGATCCTCAGTCAGCAAGGAACAGTTATATATACATTGAAATTACGCATTTTTTAAACTGCCTTCCTTCGGATATCATTTGCCCGTTAGTGATACTCTTAAATCTGCTTAAGTTGCTGAACATTTGAGTCACACTAATTCATAATCATAAAGTATGAATAAATGATAACAAAGTCTTGCCAGGTAAATATATTGAGCTTTGGTCTCGGGTCGTAGGGTCGTATGGTCTAGGGTCGTAAGGTCCGGGGTCGTAGGGTCATAGGGTCCTGTTAAAAGAACATCCACTCAGATACCAACAATTTGCAATCCACCTGACACAGAAATGTTAGCCTTCTTGTGGGTGACAGCCTCTTGGTACAGCCATGCAGCCCTTGGCCATAAAACATGACCTGCAACCTGCATTATGCAACCTGTGTTATGCAGATTACACCACCCGTGATCTGATTGCCTTTATTCTCAAACCAAAGTATCATCCAAGATCATAAAGGCTTGGTAATTACTCAAAGGTTAGAGCTTTGTTTTTGATTTCAACTGCACAAGTTGCCAATCCCAACCACAACAGTGTGCCTTAAATTCTCCAATTATATTTGACACATCTAAAATGTGACATTTGATTCCAACCTATCTTCACTTGCTGCTTTTGTTTTTGTGTGCTGTTGTATGAGAAGTTCCAGAATTAAGATTTCTGAGCCACTCCATCTGCACTGATTCCAAATTTCCTTTTTCAGTAGTCAAACTATTGACTTCTGCTGCTTGCAGATATTTCTTTGTGTTGAGATATTGCACGTTTTGTCTTTCTGGCAAAGAATTTTACTCTCCGATTGATTTTATCTGTAAGTTAAGGGGTGGCTTCTGCTAAAATCATGCAAAATGAGAGCTTATTTCAAGGTCTAATATCTCCTAGAATAACCACAGAATGCTTGACAAGTTTGTACTTTTCTGAAAGTAACATTCTTTGGGAACTCTGGAATACTTTCAAAAAAATTCTATATGCCCCCCAAAATCATGGTGGGGCATGGACAACATAAGCATTTTGCGATTACATTTAAAAGGCTTACTCTTCCCCCACCCTACTTTTTTCAAGAAAGCTGTATATCTTGCTTTGTAACCTTGTAAGAATCTTACTTAATACTTGTCCTATGCACCTATGGGCCATTTTTTAAAAATTCAAAATTGTTGCCATGGTAACCAAGGATGAACAATGGACAAACATCAAACCATTATAAAATCACAAGGGAGCAAAATATTTGAAAAAGGACTCATAGGAGTATGGTTCAATATTGATACAAGAAACATGTGAAGTTTGGTTGGTTTTGGTTTTGGGATTGCAGAAAAACATGGGTGGGGGGCATTCCAGCATCCAAAAATTGATGTTTTGAGAAAAACAGTGTTAAAGTTCAAGATCCTTTCAAACAAATATTCAAAAGTCACTCTCACAATTACTGAGTCATTTCTTTTTTCCCTGCCTCTTTTCCTTCAAATTGATTAGCTTTGTGGAAGTTTTACTTCTTTTGGCAGCTGTTGGTCCATGAAATTCTTCATTAAATGTACCGGACTTATAAGTTGTCCCTTCAAGAGTTTTGATTCGTTCTTCTTCTCGCAACTTTGCTTGTCTTATTACCTGTCTGGCCTTTTTGAATTTCATTTGTACTCTTGTGAGGGAATTATTTACCCTTTTCCTGTCCTTCCTACCACTACCAATTTTTGTGTAAATTCCTCATGGAATTTCTAGTTCATTCATCACAGCATGTCTTCCTGTGGCTCCAACATTGACTTGTAGTATTGCAGATCCAACAGCAGTTTCAACTGATGTTAGGCCTTTGCTTCTGTGTTTGGGACATCTGTTCCATATCAAAGAATTAAATGACTCATTTGCATTTTGAGAAAAGCCTGGCAAACATCTCTTCAACAGCTTCTTGTGGCTCAATTTATCAAAAATTGGCATCAGGTAATTCAAGAAGACAGGATCCAGGTGATGATTCTTGTTTTCAAAGTTTGGAATACCAACTGCTTTGCTGTTCTTGTATGTACACCAGCTTTGTTCTGGGCAAAACTGATGCCTCTCTTCTTGATCCTCTAGTTTGACATTGTGATACAGCACTGCCTTTATTGCCTTCTGCATATTCTTTATCCCACTTTGTAACTCAGCATTAGTATTTGCTTCCTTGACTACACTTCCCCTAATTGCATTTCCATAATGCTTCTGTAATCTGTCAATAACTGGTCTTGTGAGCCTTCCTCTACTACCCCCCACTGGTTTACCATCATCCAGTTTCTTTGATGGTAAAGAAACTGGATGTGTTCATTGCTACATCTATGCAACATTCGGAGCATTCAAACTGCAATGTACCGCATAGGCCTGAATGTCGGGAACTCTCCTTCACACTTATTTTACTTCTAATGCAAGGGAATCTGTGCATTCCTTCGATAGTCTTTCTCATGTTTTCAACATATGTCAAACGGTACCCCTCAGCTGCAGCTGGTTGATCAAAATCTGTTACATTGCAATGTTATGAGTAACTGTGGACATTTGGGGTACTCTAAAGTGGTGTCATTGCTTCAGATGTAGCAGTAATTTTCCTAAAGGATGTTGAAGTGTCTGCCTCCTCAATTCCTGAAACATCCTCTAAAATTTGGCTTGTTGTTTTTTGGTGATATGTCGGCCAACTTTGCAAATCAAATGTTCCACTCTGATCTTGGGCTGAATCTCTTGTTTCCGACGGTTTTTTTGCATCAATCCTGTAGGTATGTGGACAAAAAATTTAACAATATCTCATGGGCTTCCTGCTGTGTCCTTCCAATAGGAAATGAAAACAGCTTTCAAATGAGCCATCATTGAGCACTCTAGCAGATCCAGAAGCTGAATTACATAAAAAGAAAGAGTATAAGTTTGCGAACTTTTTGTATCCTTTAAATAGAGAAAATTCTGTGATGAAAACTCTGCTGTGTAAGAAAATTTAGACACAGACAACCTAATTCATATTTGTATTTAGCAATACTTTCAAAAATGGCTCTAGAATGTATCACAAAGTATCAAAAAGCAAAATCCATAATATGATATCTGTCTAAGTTTATCATTTAGTTCATTTATTCATTATTTATTTACACTAGTTTGTATTTATTTCTTTAAAAGCCCTAATAGCTGATGTCAAGAGTTTAAAAGGCCTTAAAATCATTCAAAAATGTCAAAAGAACAAAATTTGGTCACAAAATTTTGTTTATGGTATTCAACAATTGTCATATGACGTCATTAATTTTGATGATGTCACTAATTTTTATGATGTCATTAACAAATGTTGATGTCCGCATTGAAATGTTGATCAGATAATTTCAACGGACTTTTTTCTTGAATGCTACTTGGTTTTCTCTTGGGGACTTCAAAAGTACTTCCACAAAACTTCTTGAAAAGCAAGAATTGCACATTGTCAGTCAATTTTCTCATCTTTTGAAACCTACTGACCACTCTTGATACATCATACTTTTGGGCATTAATCTCATACTTCTGCTCTATTTCTTTCAAAACATTTGTCACACTTCTATTTGGATCATTTACGTACAGATTTAAAACATGGCCTACAAGCAAAGTTTGGGCTTCAGATTTTGAGGCATATTCTTCCCCAAGGTAAGTCACAGCCATTCCAGGACTGACAGAGGTTTTTCGTTTTCTCTTTGGTGGCATTCTCAACAGGAAGACTGTGGATAAAAATGCAAGTAAGTTTAGTGTACATATAATTTGTTAAAAGAAACCATTCACAAGAAACTAAACCAGATTGCCAAAAAGTAATGAAACTCCAGTACTAAGAAAATAAGAATTTCCAACTACCCACTTAAGAAACTGTTTTTGGACATCCTTTACCATATGTTCCCTGAATCATATTTAGTCTGAAGATACTTGACTAAAGTCTTAAAATTACAAAGGCTTCCTACAATGGTTTTGAAATGTTCACAAGAAACATAACTCAAAATCTTATAATAATTAGCAGAATTTCAGAACTGGCTTAACTTGCAAGTATCAGCAGAAATGATAGCAATAATTCAAGAGAATCATTTGGACAAAATCCCCCAAACTAAAGCTCATTCGCTGAAAATAAGCAAAGCACCAAAACTGGCTGCAGTTTCAGGTGGGATGAGGAACGTGTCTCAACACAAAAACAAACATTTAACTGAAATCTTCCTTCCAACCCCGATTTTCTCGTACCGATGAAGCGATTTGGATATTCAGTACCCTACGATAATGATAACTTTCAAATAGAAACTCAAAAAGGGTGCAAGATAAAATACAAAAAGCTTGCGGCACATCACGAAGCGATCGGTCAGCACAGTCGGCCTAGGCCCGCCTCGCCTTCGACAAAACAATGCCGACTCACGCTCGAAGAAAAATGATGCGTACTTTGCGATCAAAACACAGCTTTCTCGATCAAATAGGGCAATAAAAGTAATGAATAACGTTTCTTCGATACTTACTTCGTATTTTCTATAACTTTTCATTCATTTCCTATGTCGGAAACATCATTGAATCTTCGTCGAAAAATGACCTTCAAATTGAACTGCTTCGGAAAGGTTCTTCAACTGCGATTTCTCATCTGGAACGCGGTTACAGACTGAGAACAATCAACAAGACATCTGATTGGTCAAAAGCCATATGGATTGATTGTTTAAAGAAATTAGGAAACAATCAGAGACAATCACGTCGCGAACAATCAGCTGATATTTCCGGTCACAAAATTTCTGCGTAGAAACCGGACAAAGAATCTGGCGTGAATCGAATGCGTTGCGCACATACCTAAATCCTGCCTTTGAACCTTGGTTTCCTTTGAGTACTGTTTCGTACACGAGATTTAACCCCATAACGGTTACCTTTAGGCATCTTGCTTTGATTCAAAACTTAGAAAACTCGCGTTGTATCAGGAATCACGATCCACTGTCGATCCACCATCAGAAATTTGGTAAAGCGCATAAAGATCCCGGATAAGTCACAGGAACTAACTAAACTACATGTTCAGCGGTTTTCCGCCATTATGTCTTTAACAATTCGTTTCCAGTCCTTTCTGCTTGCTGTTAACTCTCCTAAACTATTCATTGTTTTTTCAGCAGTGTTCGTCTCAATGTCTAATTTGATGTTGAGTATGGATAGGTCTTTTTCTATCAATTTTATCCATGTTAAGGGCGGTCTTCCAATGTTCTTTTTTCTTTGGTTCAGCCTTTCGTTTAGAGCTACTTTTGCGGGAGTGTCATTTTTCAGTCGCATAAGATGGCCCAGCCAATTGAGTCGTCTCCTTCTGATTGTCTTACTCCATGGCTCTGATCCTGTTTTTCTATATAGCTCATCATTGTTGATCTTTTTCGGCCATCTGATATCGATCACTTGCCTTAGTAACCTCCTCTGGAAAGAATCAATTTGGTTTTCTAACGTTTTTGTAACTGTCCACAACTCGGAGTTATACAGGAAAGTAGATGCACAAAATGCATTGAAAGTTTGAAGTTTCAGTTGAAGAGATATATTTTTTGATTTGAAAATCGGATGGTAAGTGGCTAAGCTGGGTATGGTTGGTCCTTTTCTCCTTTGTATATCTTTCTGAGTGTCCAACTTACTCCCTAACAGTTTGCATTCTTTCCAATCCGGCTCCTTATTTTCTACTTTTGGTGGTTTATGTTTAGTAATCCAATCAAGTGCTGACCAGCATATGGTATCTTCCCTTAGCTTCTTTAGTGTTTCTGTAGTGGGTGGTCGTGGAGGCTTCTCAGGTCTCAGTATTTCATATCGCTCTGTTTTTGATGTGTTTATTTCTAGATTATATTTTCT
Source organism: Aurelia sp. 4 Dawson et al 2005 (assembly GCA_964019985.1). Taxonomy (NCBI): domain Eukaryota; kingdom Metazoa; phylum Cnidaria; class Scyphozoa; order Semaeostomeae; family Ulmaridae; genus Aurelia; species Aurelia sp. 4 Dawson et al 2005. The sequence continues at coordinate 2,445,327 of OZ026511.1, read as the reverse complement.
TTGCTGAACTGGTATCTTAGCTTCTATTTCATCTATTTCTATCTTTGATGTGCCTATGAAAGTTAAGTCATCAGCGTACTTAGGTTTAATGCAGAACCCTTTCATTTTCGTTTTTGTTGGTAGTTGTAAACATTTTGCTAAGTATAGTATAAAGAGTACAGCACTCAGGCAATCTCCTTGCATAATACCAGTGTTCGTTTTGAAACTTTCACCAACGGTGTTTCGTAGCTTTACTTTTAGTTCTGGTTGGTTTGTTATTTTACTCAAGAGGTGTAGCTCATCGTCTTCTAAGATATCGTCTAGCTCTTCAAAGAGTTTCTTGCAGTCAACGGTGTCGAAGGCTTTAGACATGTCTAATAGTAGAAGATATACCTTATAATCATTTGATATTATAGCTTTTTCTGCTAATGTTTTTACGGCGAACACTTGCTTGGTGGTGCTCCTTCCAGGTTGGTAAGCCGATTGTTCTGATGGGATATGCTTTTCTAGTCTGTTCCATGTTCTTCTAATAAAGCATATTGTAAGGATTTTTCGTAAGATAGAGAGTAGGATGATAGGTCTTAGGTTTACGACCGGACCTCTTTGCTTCCCGGGCTTTTGTAGTGGTCTTAAAAAACCTAGTGTGAGTTCCATGATATTTTCTCCTGATTCAGCTACTTTGTTAAAGATTTCAGCAATTTCTCAGTGTATTTCTAGTGGTGCATACTTAATGAGCTCAGCATGGATATCATCTGGCCCAGCACCTTTCCTATTCTTTAGCGACCTGGCAGCTTTATTTATTTCCCCTTTGGTGAAAGGTTGCCTCATTCTTTGTGGTGCATACTCTTTGAAATTCCCTTCTTGGCTTTTTGGTGCTAACATTTTGTTGAAATGGTCAGATATGATCTTAATTTGCTCCTCTTCTGAGCTTGCTATTTCTCCTTTATCATTTTTTATAATAAGAGGTTTCTGTTTCTTGCTGTTATTCATTTCCTTCGTTGCCTCAAAACATCTAGCAGAGTCATTTTTCATATCTTCTATTCTTTTGAGCCTTCTTTCTAGTTGCTGTTCTTCTATCTGCTTAATCTTTTTCTTAATGCCACTTTTCAAATCTTTTTTCTTCTTGGTCATCATTTCTCTTTTCTGACTATTTTGGCATGATTCTATATCTAACCTTAGTTCCCTTAGGACTTTTGATTTTGCTCAAGTTCATTGTCATGATATCTTTCCATATGCCGTACTCTTCCTAGCACTCTTTCGCCAGCTTCAGTGCATACTTTGCAAATTTCATTCCACTTCTCTTGGCTTTTCTTTTGACATGCTATTCTGTTTACATTATTTCTAACTTCCTCATAAATTCCATCTGTTTGTTTTTGTCTGCAAATCTGTTTGTTTTCTCATTTTTTATCTTAATCCTGTACCACTCAAAGTTAATTTCTGCTTTCACTAGCTTATGGTCAGTTTCGGTTTCAATTCCTCCATACGATCTCGAGTTTGTTACAAACCTTCTATGATGTAGTCTATTTGATTTCTCACTGGGTTCCGTCTTAATTCCCCATTCCATGTTTCGAAACTTCTGTACGGGGCAGACCATGTTGTTCTATGACTTTTCTTATGCTTAAACGTTGTATTTGTGATGTACAAGTTATTTTTTTTGCACATTTCTAGTAGTCTCCTGCCAGAGCTATTCATTAGGCCTTTACCGTATTTCCCAATGTTTTCCCTAAATTCGTTCCAACCGCTACCTGTTTTGGCGTTAAAGTCCCCAGCCAGTATTATTGCATCCCTCTTGGATGCAATAACATCTGATGTAGTGTCTTTCCTCATCACTTTCTGAAGCATTCTCATAATTACTGGATTTGTGACCTTCATGTCTTTGAGAACCTTCTTATGTGATTCCCATCTTGTAGCAGCATGTCCTTTTAATGAAACAATTAACACCAACTCAAGCCCTTCCTGTGCCATCTTGAACTGATCATGTCTTTTAGGACTAGCCTCTATGAAACTATACACCTCATCTAGCGTTGCAATAATAGATTTACCTCAATGCAAGATAGGAATCAAATGTTTTAGCCGAATTTTGCTTGTGGCCTACGACCGGCGACTGGCAAAACCTCATTTTTACGGACCAATCAAACAGCGAATAAGTGAGGAAGTCAAAAGAAATGTGTGAAGATTTTGCTTAATTTTACCTACCCTCATAAAACGCAACCAGGACAGAAAACTGCCTGAAAGGACAATAAGTGTTGTGATTAGTGATGACACCTTACTTATTTGGGACTTACTGAATCATTTGTGGAAGAAAATCGTCAAATAGAAGCCAAGAACAGTCTCTTAGATACACAGAACTACAGGATGCCTTAAACGAACGAAAAGACGTGGGTACCCTTGAAATTTCTTACTCAAAAATGTAAGTTAGCATCAGATTTGCTCACCTATGAAGCAAGAAAAGGTCCCTAACCCCACTGTATGGACTTTATGGGAATTAGTGATGTTTCAGGTAAGTTTTAGAAGACTTTTTAGGAATAAATTAAGTACTAAGAATGCTAAAAGCTTAGAAATGCTGAAAATAAACAAAGGTTGCAAGTTTGAGCCGCCATAACTCCTTGGAATTGGGAGATACTTTGACTGTCATCCAAACTTGAATGCCCAAAAGCATGGAGAGTAGATTTCTTCAAAAAAATTCAGGAAACTTCAAGCAGCATTTTGTCCTGGTTGCAAACTTTGCAAATTGCTGGCACTGCAACACATGAAGGCCAGCTTGATTCAGACATGATGTTACTCCAACAAGGTGTCATAGTCATTCCTGAAGATGAAGTAAAAAGCTCTGCAAAAGTTGGGAATGGCCAGTCATTTGTGTTCCGAGCAAAGTACAAGGGCATTGATATTGCAGTAAAGTGTTTATTGGGGCAACATTAGAGTGTGCTAACCCAATCAGGCCTAGGGTATTTGATGCTCTAGGAAGCCTAGGGGGCTGATTCAGCCCCCCTACTTTATTTCTGTTCTGGACAACCTAGTACCTTGAAACTTTGCATGTGTATAGAGCATCATATGCTGAACCCAAAAATGAAACCTATTTTTAGATATGTCACGAGACCTTCCCATGACGTCACATTGTTCAATTTTCAAAGTCAATAGGATTCAGTACTAAAAATTTTCAATTGTTAATTGTGAGAAAACCAAAACCATTAAGGACATCAGTTTACTTTCATTGCATTCTATGTCTAAATAGTATTCGCTCTGTGAAGAAAAATTAATAAAAAATGATGACATCATCACACAGCAATGCAAAGAATGTGCAAAATCCGCAAAACCATATGCTCAAATTAAGAAATAGCTAATTTGTTAGATAGAGCATCAAAGTAGTATGTATTCCCTTCTTTTCATCATTTTATCATAGTAGCTATAGATTTTATGAGGAATTATTCAAAATTTTACACATACATCTCTCGAAAACTGATCACGTTTACCCCCTGGAATGATATTGATTTTTCAATAAATTAACTTTTGATTGTGACAAGGATAAAAACTACAAGTCAGAAACTTTCGGCTTTGTAAGTGCACTTGGTAAAAATCTATGGACAAAAAATCACTTGGGGAGCTAATTCAGCCCCCCCCCCTAGGCTTGATAGGGTTAAAAGAGTATCAGATAATCACCATTCTCAACATTCATCCCATTATTTCATATCCCTATGGCTGCAGATGTTACGGTGGAACTTAAATTGATGTTTGGCCTAAGATTTGGAGTGGTTGCATCAAATTTAGCTATATCTCTGAAGGTTTGTAATAGTGTTTCGTTCTTTAAAAGTGCTGGAAAACTTAACCCTATTTTGGTTAGGGGGCAAATTTGCCACCCCCCCAAGGAGGATGTAAAGTGTATTCCACAATGCACCTGGGACTTTCCATATATGTGACAAAAGCGCATGTGATACCAATCAGTCACAGTGGAGAGGAGTTAAAGAACAACAGGCCTAACCAATTGCGCCACATCGTCGAAGGAAAAATAGACCGAGGCAATCGCAGGAATTAAGGTTCCAAACCTTCAGGTGCACCCAGAGATTTAATTGCACTGCCTAGATGAAGACTCTGTCTTAACATACACATTATCTGACCTTGAGGTATTGTCGCTGTGTCTCACTTGAAAAGTTGGTAGCTACAGTTCTTAGGGCCTAAATTTTGAGAAATTTTAAGGCACCATAACTTTATAAATTGTGGAGACATCATGAGACTTCTAGGTTCTTTGAAAGAAACAACACAGCAAGAACAAGGTCGTTTTACTGAGTTTTAAAATGCCGTATTCCTCCGGAAAACTTTGCTATACGGAGTTATACATTAACTCTGCTTAGCCGCAAAACTTGTGTTTTCCAGAGTTTTCCGAACATCAGACAAGCGAGGAAATGGACTCCTTGTTTTACGTTGCTTTGCGGGCCCGCAACAACTCAGATATCCGATGCAGAAAACCCAGGAAAGCCCCGGAATATTCTCTTAAACTCTGTACGGTGTCAGGAATACTTCGGAAAACTATTCTTCCCGACGACGGATATCTCCGGATAAAGGCGTACTCTCAAGTACCGAATAAACGGGGGGGGGGGGGTTGGAATAATTGGAGGGCTGCTTGGAGAAGTAGAAAACAGCCCTTTTCTTAGGTAAACACCTATCTGTTATATATTTATGTGAACAGTGATGTTACTGATACATTTTCTTTTGAACTCTGGTTCTGTTGAATGACTTTTTCTTGCGTTTATTCAGAAATCATGTCTAATATCAAGGCATTTTTTCAATAGTTTAGATTGAGACAACAACATATTTACCTTTTTGAGAAAATACGATGAGTATTAGAGTGGCTTTTCCCACGACAGACTGTTTTCCTGACATTCACTATCTATCAACTGGGTGTTACATTTGTTTTATCTTCTATAGCTGAACGAGTGGTCTGTCAGTACAATGGTCTAGGTCCAGGGTGAGGTCACTCCTCAGATCTGTGACAGGCTCTTAGCCTTTAGCACAGAAATATTATAGTTATAGTTAAAGTTGTGTCTTGGTTGACTTGCAGTGCTCTTTCTTTCAGACCTTCACAAAAATAGACCACTTGCTGCAAAAAGGTGGGTGTCTCAAAAGAGGCTGGATGGCGTGGCTGATATCCTGAAGTTGGTACTAGAATATTCTGAAAACAGCTTTGTGTAGGCCAACATTTGTGGGGGACAATAAAGCGTGCACTGTTTCATAATTTAACAAAGGATCCAAAAGAAGCCAAAAAGAGCATCAATCACTTGATTTTAGGGACAAAATTGAGCTATTATGAAAAAACCTACATTTATAATAAATGGCTAGCTAAAAAAATAGGCCGAAAACTGTCCAGATACTTACTAGATAGCCTTCGTTTGGGGTTACATGTGGTATTATATGAATATTTGTGGCTCCTAATTAATTAACTAATTCAAGGTAATTTGATACAATGCCAATTTGTTTGCTCAATAATAATGGTTGAATTATCGAATATCACATGCTGCTAAATCTCAAAATGCCACCGGCCTCTGATTGGCTGATTTTCCCACCTCGTTTTCCTGTTTAGTGTGAGAAGATTAAGATTGAGAGAACATGAGTGCGAATCATGGTGAGAACATGAGTGCGAATTTTTGGAAGTTTCTGTCATAATCTGTACATACCACCACAGGGTTTTAAAGGGGAGTTGTTACCTTACTTAGAAATGGCGGAGATCCTACCTGAAGCTATGAGGGTTGTTAACGACAAAATTCAAGAATTTGACGTCAATGACTTTCATCTATGGTTAGCCCTAAATTTTCACCAAAGTGAATTGTTTGGTGTGTTTCATATCATATGATGTTTATACCCAGGGGCAAATCATTGGTTCTTCTTTGTACACCTTGAAATCACAAAAAATCACACAAATCACTGAAAATTGCTGAAAAGTCACACGAGAAAATCACTAAAAGCACCAAAATCACAAAAAATCACAGAAAAAAAATCATGTTATTCTAAAATAACAAAAATCACGTATGCTATTTTCAGAAGTGATGTGCCCCTCGGTTTATTCTTAACATTTCTGTGATTCATAGCAAACGAGATTTTTCAGAATAAAGGATCATCAGAATAATAGATTATGAGGATCAGAATAAAAGATTCGTCCCCTCGTTCTCCTTCACAAGCTTCAAGAGCATTTAGTTTCGCTAGCATTTAATTCTCACTCAATGTCTGATTATTCATGTGCATACAGGTAAAAAGTTAAATTCATAAATAAAAGAAACTATCTGAAAGCCATTATTTGCTTCATATCCGACCGTTTTGAGACAACACCATGACTATGCTTTTGTTGCAGTTTCATAGGGGCAATGTTGCACGGAAAATAGATCAGCGATGGGTTTCTATTATCAGCTGTTTAAATAAAAAATTATTGTTGGCATTTTTTCATTTGCTAATCATTTGTCTGCCTGTCTTCTTTTGTCTTCTATGTCTTAGTCTTTCATGATAAACATGAAACTGAGGCAGAAGATTAGCCAATCAGAGGCCGGTGGCATTTTGAGATTTAGCCGCATGTTCGAATATCAGAAAGGAGCTGCCAGGTCTGAGTCGTTCTTAAATCTTCCATTAGATTTCAGCAATTTCAACTGTTTGTGGATCTGTGCTTTCAAATAAACCTAGGGTTAGGGTTAGGTCTCTGTCCTCTCAGCCAAACGACCCTCTGTGAAGATCTATTTTCCGATCCTATTAAACGATCCTCTCAGCTCAGCAATATCCGCCATGTTGATGATATGTGAAGGAGGTTTTAATTGTGAGTGTTAAAGTTTGTGACTTTCTTTGCTGGTTTACAGTGAATTCTGACTTCTAAATTATCTTGATTGACACTGGTGTGATTCACAGTATTTAAAATGTCTTAAGCTGTTTCCTTAAAATGATATCAACATAATCTGTTTGTGGTTCAAATTTTGTGCAAAAGATGCTTTACGAGTTAGTTTTGGCAGATCCTGAGGCAATTTAATAAGGCTTCTGTATTCACGATTGTCTTCGAGGTTGGGGGCTAAGAGTGAGTAACTATGAAACTAGAAGAACAGAGGAAGCAAGAAAAATATAGCGATGTTTAATAATTACATAAGAAGGTACATTCATGTTCAAAATCAGTTTGTAACATTTACTTCTACAACTTCCAAAAATGTTTCCCACAATGCAAAACTGGAACCGTTCTCACTGGGAAGGTCCATTGAAATGACAAGTGGACTTAGATCTCTTCGGAATTCAGGTAGTAGAGACATTCTGTGATGTCCCCAAGGACTGGTTGAGCCCATTTAAAGTGAGTTTTAGCCTTGTGTTGCCTCCTTTTACAAGTAGAAAGTAAGTAACAAATCTTGCATGTTGAAATCGTGCAAGACTTGCTGCCACTGACTGTTGAGAACATGGAGGCCCAGTAATGTACCTGCTAACGTTGTGCCAGATGAATTGCAGAAAAGAAACCTTGTTCCTGGCGTTGTGCCCAACCAGAATGGAGATAAAAAAAACAGGCTGTGCCAGCACCAGCAGCAAACTATAGCATCTTTGTAGCTGAAGCATATGAGCACCTAAGTACGTGCCCTGCTGGTAGCCATCTTGGTTGTCACATGGCACACCTAAATATATGCTACTACTTATGTTACAACTCTACATCACAACCAAACTTGAAACTGTTCTTTTTTTGAACAAGTAAGAATCTTGTCTCAACATAACAATTTGCTAAAACCATGAAGTATGAAAACTGACTTTGAAATTGTTTTCTGGCTCAACATAACATCTGATTCAGAATAAAAGAGATAAAGTTTTCACTTACGTTTCCATGATGACTTACTGTCCAGGGCCTGGCTGTTCAAAGCTCCAATTAAGTTAACACACAATTAGAGTTAAATCTAGGTTTACGATTGCAAACATGTGATCTAGTTCCAGTGCAAACATGGATTCTGAGGCATTGTGGGGAACCTTTAATCACAGTTGCAACTCTGATTATTAACATGTCACTTCAGACATCAGCTATGCCAGACCGTTTCAAATTAGCAATGTTAAACCCACATTTGAAAAAGGCGGGACTTGAAATTATAAATGCTAACTTCAGACCAGTTTCCAATTTGGCTTATGCCTCAAAGCTCATTGAGAGAGCAGTTGCAAATCAATTAGTTCAGCATATGGTGGAAAATGATCTTTTTGAGCCACTGTAATTGGCATATAGAGAGGGACATAGCACAGAAACAGCACTGCTGAGAGTTCATAATGACTTGCTCATAGCAATAGATAAACAAAAAGTCTCTATCCTTGTTTTGTTAGATCTTCCGGCGGCGTTTGATACAGTCAACCATTCTGTATTGCTTGAGAGACTTTCCAATAGATGTGGAATTAGAGGGGAAGCTTTGAAATGTTTTGTTTCATACCTAGAAAATCGTTTTCAAATGGTTAAAGTTAAAGATGAAAAATCAAAACAGATGCCTCTATCTTGTGGTGTTCCACAAGGATCAGTGCTTGGTCCGTTACATTTTCTGGTGTATACGTTACCCTCAGGAGATATTGTTCGAAACAGAGGCATGAAGTTCCACCTCTATGCTGATGACACACAACTTTATATGTCATTCTCACCAAGTTCTGAGTGTGCATCTCTCTCATACAGCAAATTGAAGGGTGTGTCCAAGAAATTCAGTCCTGGGTGCTAACAAACATGCTAAAAATAAATGTAGATAAAACTGAACTACTGTTGATAGGAACGTGAAAACAATGTGCAAAACTGCCAAATCTGTTGATAGATATTGGAAACATTGCAATTAAACCAGGTGAAAAAGCACGAAATCTTGGTTCAGTCTTTGACGCAAATTTGTCACTTAAGTCACATGTCAACTCTCTGTGCAGCTCAGCTAGGTATTACTTGTATAATATCCGCCTAGCTCGGAAGTATCTTTCAAAGGAAGCTGCTGAAAAAGCCATACATGCCTTCGTCACATCTAGGCTAGATTGCAACAATTCTCTTTTATATGGTTTGCCAGTGTCTGAGTTACAAAAGTTGCAAAAAATTCAGAATTCTGCTGCCAGGATTTTGACCGGTGCAAACAGACATAGTCACATAACCCCAGTGTTGACCCTGTTACTACCGGGGGGGCACAAAGTGCCCGCGGCGCAGATTATTTGATTCAGTGCTGTCAGTTTGAAAGATATAGAGCTGAAACTTGGTGACTTTTCCTCAGATTTAATATAGTAATTAAAAATTAAAAAAATTTTTCAAAATGGTAGGACTGATCATGTGACCAACATCTTTTCAACACGTGGTCAGCAGTAATAGAAAAGAAGGGGCTCTTATTTTTCCAGAAAGATCACAGATCATTGACAACACTACCATTCAATAGATCTTGATGAGAGCTTTCAGATGATATATAGTTTTATTCATTTGCAATGATGTCAGCAATTTTAAACTTAATGACGTCATCAATTTTTATGACATCATATAAATAATAACAAATGTATTAGAAAAATTTGTATGACCTAAAAGGATTCTCTTAATTGTTATACATCATTTTGAGGTATTTAAAAGTATCTACATTGACAATTAGGGGTTTAAATTAAACAATGAAAAACTGGTGTATATAAATAATGAACATATAATGTACATAATGAACTTAAATAGATATTATACTATGAATTTGTATTTAATAATGCTTTGTGATGCAGTTTAGTCCATTTAAAAAAGGAATAGTCAAATAAAAACTTAAATATTGTCAATTTTGCCAACACCAAGCAAATACTGGAATTTTCCTCAATTATGACATCATTGTGACGTCATGAATGTAATGAAAAATAAAAAAGTAGCCTATTGTGTAGATTTTGTTACTGTACACCATTGTACCAAGTTTCGTTCTCATATCTGCAATGTTGGCGACTTTACGGAGGGGGGCACTTTGTGCCCCCCCCCCGGTACTACAAGGGTCCAAAAAGCCCGGTATTAATAGGGTTAAAACAACTCCACTGGTTGCCAATAACACAAAGGATCAAATACAAGATCATAGTATCAACTTATAAATGCATCAACAATCTTGCACCAAAATAACTTACTGACTTGGTGACATTAGGAACAGCAGCAAGAGGGACAAGATCTACTGATGATAATTTGAAAATTGAAGCACCAAGAACAAAGCTTGTGACAGCTGGAGATTGTGCCTTTATAAGTGCCTCTCCTCATCTTTGGAATAAACTGCCATATGCATTGAGAGCAACGGATTCCTTAGAAACTTTTAAGTGTAGACTAAAGACACATTTGTTTAAAGAATATTTTGATTAGGTCTTATTTTTGCCAATAATTTTTAGCATTCCTTGTAATTAATTCATATGATATTAACTTATTAGTTTTATGTAAATTGTGTAATGCACCTTTGAGCCAGGTGGATAAATGGCGCAATATAAATGCCTATTATTATTATTATTATTATTATTATTTTTATTATTATACGAACTTATTTCCCTATTTGCTAATTGAGGTATTAGGAACTGTTGCCAAAAGGCATATTAGAGTCGTGATTAGCTAATCTGTGATCATGCTTTCCTAATCCCCGGTTAACATTAGTGGATGATTTGAAAAATGGCGGCAAACCAAGACAGTGAAGCTTGGCAGCTTCGGGATTAGGCCCACATTGTTTTCAAACTTGAAGGATGGCGGCCTTTGACTCTGGAGGTCTCTTGGATGACATTAGCTCTGAAACAAACGATTTTGTCTCTGCTGGCATTGGGGATTGCCAAAATTCATTGAAGACTTTTTAATGCTTTTGATGCTTTGGAGGATGACGATGAAGAAGAGTTTATAGAATTTAGTTTTGAAATGCCAGAGGTGAAATGGACCGTTCGGGCAAGCGTGCGACTACAATCAGCTGATCCCGAAGCCATGCAAGATAGGCCAAAACCTGCACAAGCAATCGATCTTCCTGTAGATGCAAAGCCAGTGGATTTCTTCCAACTATTGTTTTCTGATGAGCTCCTGCTAAAAATTATGAACTGGACTATCCAAAATGCAGAGAAAAAATTGAACAGGCAAGAGGGAGAAGAAAAATGGACAGTGACGTTAAAAGAGATCAAAGCGTAATTGGGGGTTATACTCATTACAAACAGTTTGCTAATGACGCCGAGAAATGAGGTACTTCCCTGCGGAAGAAAGTAAGTGGATTTTTCATACCAACATGACAAAAGATTTTTTCAAGGGATATGTTCAGAGAAATTCCAAGGTTGATTCATTTTTGCAATCCAAACGTTCCCCTGGATAACACTGACCTTTTGCATTATTTGACATGCGGCTAAATCTCAAAATGCCACCGGCCTCTGATTGGCTAATCCTTCTGCCTCAGTTTCATGTTTATTATGAAAGACTAAGACATAGAAGACAAAAGAAGACAGGCAGACAAATGATTAGCAAATGAAAAAATGCCAACAATAATTTCTTATTTAAACAGCTGATAATAGAAACCCATCGCTGATCTATTTTCCGTGCAACATTGCCCCTATGAAACTGCAACAAAAGCATAGTCATGGTGTTGTCTCAAAACGGTCGGATATGAAGCAAATAATGGCTTTCAGATAGTTTCTTTTATTTATGAATTTAACTTTTTACCTGTCTGCACATGAATAATCAGACAATGAGTGAGAATTAAATGCTAGCGAAACTAAATGCTCTTGAAGCTTGTGAAGGAGGACGAGGGGACAAATCTTTTATTCTGATCCTCATAATCTCTTATTCTGATAATCCTTTATTCTGAAAAATCTCGTTTGCTATGAATCACAGAAATGTTAAGAATAAACCGAGGGGCACATCACTTCTGAAAATAGCGTACGTGATTTATGTTATTTTAGAATAACATGAATTTTTTCTGTGATTTTTGTGATTTTGGTGCTTTTAGTGATTTTCTCGTGTGACTTTTCAGCAATTTTCAGTGATTTGTGTGATTTTTTGTGATTTCAAGGTGTATGAAGAAAAACCAGTGATTGGCCCCTGGGAATAAACATCATATGATATGAAACACATCAAACAATTCACTTTGGTGAAAATTTAGGGCTAACCATAGATGAAAGTCATTGATGTCAAATTCTTGAATTTTGTCGTTAACAACCCTCACAGCTTCAGGTAGGATCTCCGCCATTACTAAGTAAGGTAACAACCCCCTTTAAAACCCTGTGGTAGTATGTACAGATTATGACAGAAACTTCCAAAAATTCGCACTCATGTTCTCACAATGATTTGCACTCATGTTCTCTCAATCTTAAAGGCAGTCTGTCACGTATCTGATTGGCCGCTACAATCAGAGATCAACACAACGGATTTCTTTGTGAATCTGTGTATTTGAAACAAAGGAGGGCTAATCTTCTTGACTTTTTATGGCCGTAGAAATTCAGAGGATCATCAGCCATTCAAATTTCCTATTCTTTGTATTGTCATTATCACCCAATCAAATGCGTGATAGACTGCCTTTAATCTTCTCACACTAAACATGAAAACGAGGTGGGAAAATCAGCCAATCAGAGGCCGGTGGCATTTTGAGATTTAGCCTCATGTCATTATTTGGGTTGGGCCCATTATTGATCATTTACAGAAGAAGTTCATGGCAATGTACGTTTTGGGAAGGGATATGTCATCACCAATCGTTCTGGAAGCTTGGTACAGAAGTGACTGCTGAGCAGAACGATCTCACGTGGATGAATTGGCCAAGGCAAAACATCAGCGCTCTGAGCATTGCTGTCTAAAGCCCAGATTTCATACCTGTGTTTGCTGTATTGACAACATTTCAACGAGCCCATTTGAGATAAACCGATAGGATTAGACACTAAAAACCAAACAAAGCTGGGTAGGCCAATAATTACCCTAAACTTATCGGATAAATACATTTCTTTGCCAAGATTCCATGGAACGATATCGTGAGAGGGATTTTGAAAATTGTTTTACTGCTATGGCGGATATGGTTTGCTTCAAATATCTGACTTCAAATGACTAAAATTCATGATGAAAATAGTGACATTACGTAATCACATAGACAAAATTTTATGCACAGTGCATGCGTTCATAGTCCCCGAGGTGATACCCACTGCCTCGTCAACTTGAGCTTGCACGTATCCCCAACAACTCATGTCATTTTGTCACACTTCCATGAGGTATCACTCGTTTTTGTTCTCTTAACAGTGAAACAGCCAAATCCTTTTCTAAATAAGAAAAAAATCCAAAACTTTAAAATTTCATAACTTTTTTATTAGAACTATCCAGTCAGAAAAAATCCAAAATTATGCTAAATTGAAGCTCTATCAAATGAGCTATTTTTTACCTCCACCCAGGCAACTTTAAAAAACAGCCTGACCAGCCAACCTTATATTAACGCTGAATATTTTCTTTACCTACCTGATCTTGACAAAAACTTGTCTGTTCGAGCGATGACAAAACTTGGAGCTTCTGTTGATTTTGAAGGAAATGTTTGCCAAATCTCAAGAAATTTGAAATCATTAGCTGTTGGTGAAATGGAAGGAAAACTGTATATTCTGAAAACTGTTCCTGATGAGCATTTAAATATTGCAAAGGATAACAATGATATGCAGTTTTGGCATTGTCGTTTTGGCCATTTAGGAGGAATGGACAATGTTTCAAAGTTGGTGAAAAGCAAGATGGTAGAGGGAATGGATTGTACTTGCCGTTAAATGCTGTAATGTCCCCAGCATCTGATTGGCTAAATAGAACAATAGCAACAGCCTCACTTTCAGTTACCTCTTTCTGGTGATCTACTTCCGTGTATTTTGAAAGCCGCTGTTTCTTTTGGCGCCAAAATCTTCCACGAATTTTCTTCCATGAAGAAGTGCGACAGCAGACAGCCGAAATGACACGTCATGGTAAGATTCCCTTTCATATTTTTACTATTTCTGTCTCTATTTTGTCGACGACACTTATCTGCCCCGACAATAACCTGAAATAAGTAATTCATCCAAGCTAAACTGGTTGTTAAAACCAAAACTGGTCGTACGCCTAGGCCTAAATGGGTGATTAATTCCATCCAAAGAGTACTCTAATATCACTTCAGAAATTCTTGATTGGAAACTCAATTCCAATGTCGTGGAAAATTAGCGAGGGGGATCTTTTAGTGATGGAATTCTTTGCATATTTTACTTCAGTCTCATAGTCTTTGTCAATTTTCTTTCACGGTAGTCTTACCTTAACACTAGGAGGGTTTCTATAGAAGGACCACCAAGTGGCTTCTCTGGTATAGTTAGGATACAGCAGGTGCTTAGGCCGGGGAGGGGGGGGTTCAAATTGCAATTTCTGGAAAAAAATTGAACCAAAACCAGTTTTCTCAACTCACATACCCAAAAATTATGCAGTCATACCCAAAAATTATGCAGTCAACATCCAAAGTGTAAGGAAAGTACCCTGAACAGATAGTTTTGTGAATGTATTTACATAATCATATGTGTCCATTTTGATAATTTGGCTTCGATTTCTATTTTTTCTTTCTGATCATCCTGATATTAGCGCCCTATTTGCGAACGAAATAATAATCAAGAATTTCATGAACCCTTATAAATAGTTAAATGACCCAAAATTATTTTTTACCCAAATGTTGGATCCAAAAAGTAAAAGTAAACTCAGAACACCTGAGCACACCAATTCTAAGTATACCAGAGTACCCCCCCCCCCAGCAGTTCACACATGAAGCTACCAGACCAAAAAATCATTGCGCCATTTAACTAACAGTCATCACTCAAAACCTGTTTATGTTAAGAAACTTTCAGTACTCGATCAAACCAGGGCCGTACAAAGGAGTCGAAGATTGGGGGGGGGCAATTGTTCTTAAAACAATAGAGAGCAATGTATCTATTTAATGCTAGTGACGTAGCACCATTGTTTTCAAAGTTATTGGGGGGCTTGAGCCCTACCTGCCCCCTCCCCCCCGCTTCCTACGGGCCTGGGTCAAACAATCGGTTTCTGGTAAAGAAATTTGCTATATTTCTGTCCAAAAACTTCATCGAGAATTGCGTAACCCCAAAAAGTTATCAGTTGTAAGTCGAGCGAATGAGGAAATTTGAAAATTTTGCATTAAACGTTAAAAGTTATTTTCTACCGAAATTTTCAAAGTTAAAGTTCTCATTTTCTTGGCAGGATGGATCTGTTCGGCAAAATAAAACGCTTGACCAGCAAACACTTCAGTCTTACTCAAGGTACTTAGCCTTCCAAAGCAGAAATAGCAATATTAGGTACCTACGGAATTCATCATTCGAACGCACAGATACCCTTGAAAGCACAGTTGACCCATTCCGTTCAAGGTTTTTACCGCCGAAGCATCAGCTTATTTCATGGCAGACAGTCCTTAGTCGCCGAAATGAAATCGAAGCTAGTGTTCATTACGTCCACTCTGAAATTGGCAACTTGACCTATGAAACCATTGGCCACTTTCTGTCGCTGCATACCGCTCGCGACGTCAAGCTAGCTGTAGAACAGGAGATTAACTGGTTTAATGAGTCGAAGCTGATACCGAGATCAGTTGTTTCCCGACCATCAAATGCTGCTATCAATGCATTTAAGTCTTTAATTTGGTATCATCCAAATCTTGAGGAAATCCCCTTTTATCGTGCAACTCCTAGTATTTTAGCTCAACTTTGCTGCACATGGGAAGTCAACGATGAGCATGTTCGAAATATTCTATCAATGCTAAATAAAGAACAAACTTCAGTTAGATGTATCCATATCAACTTTGTTACGAATGTACAACGCTTCGTTCAACGACGCATATTGACAGGCGAAAATGTGCCACAAAAGCTATGTTTCATCGCAAATGTCGGGATGCATGCCAACGGCAAGACCTTCTGTGGAAGTAATGGGCAACAAGGTAATCACTGGGTTACTGCAATGTACGACCATTCAGAAAGAAAGCTCATATATGGTGATTCCCTCGGATGGCCTATTCCAGATAGTCTTCAACAGAAAGTCCAACTATTTGCTGATGAAATTTATCAAGGAAGATCTTCACCCATCTCTCTGGAGTACTGCCACGATCCCGAATCACATAGTCATGGTCGAAGAAGCTGTGGTGTCCAATGCCACAAAAGATACCCACTTCAAACGTGCGGAAAAGTTTGTGGAGTAGTTGCTTTAGTTATGGCAGCTATATTTTGCCATAAAATCGAGTTCCTCAGGCAGATTACGGCCAATGAAAGTGGCGACGAAAGTCCTATGCTCTACCTAACACAGCCAACCAAATACTCGAAGTATCTGCGTTCAGTTTTGATGGCGTGGCTAGCAGAGAAAAAGATAAACATAGATTACGTTGTCACCAGTGATACCCAAGAGGACTCTGATTCAAACACCGACGAAGAAATCGCAAGATGCCCCATTGTGCCTGAGACGGAGGATGAACCGGTGGCAACTGTTAAAAAAGTGTCCATATTAACAGAGAAATCGAGCACCGAAGTTAAAACAGAAAGACCGAAAAAACCCATCGTCATCAACTCACACAAAGCTAGGCATCAGAATCAACAGAAATCATTCCAGTGTCCTCTCTGCAACCAAACATGCTCCAGGAAAGCCCATCTGGTATGCCATATGGAGAGGTTCCACAAAGGAGAAGATCACGCGAGAAGGAGCCTACAGACCGGACGATGTTTATGCCTACAATGTGGAAATAAATTTCGTCGTATCGTTGACCTTCGAAAACATTTATCCGAAAGGCACTCTTTCGTGTTTCGGGAAGAGACAGTGGAATTCAATGATCGCAAAGGTTGGTAGCTGACTAAGGGACCGTTCATTATTTACAGAAGGATTGGTACCGAAGAGAAGTGCGTTGGGTATATGAAATTTTCAGACATAAGGTTGGGTGAATATTTTGTCATGCAGTTACAAAGTTGGATAAACAAAGCCTTCCCTGCAATTAATGCTAAATTTTTAAATTCCCAAATTGTCAAGTTCGTCATCAAATCACCCACACTTTCCATTTCACTTTTATTGTCTACTTTGTTTTCATCTTTGTCGTGAATATTTACAACACTGACAGTATTTTACACTTACTATGTACATTTTTGGCATCGAAACAACGTTTATAAGTAGAGGTTGGGTATTTCAACCTGAAAATTGTTGGGTAGATATTTTTTTTTCAGTCACCGATTCAGTTGGGTAAAAAGACTTTTTGAACAAGAAAACATTTCTCTATTCAGTACCGAACCCTCTGTAAATAATTAACGGTCCCCTGGGTCCCTAAGGACTAAATGCATTCAAAGTTTTCCGATTCTTAAAGTTAGGTATTAGTTAGGTATGAACAGTTTTGCTAAATATTGTCGAGAAGAGAGTTTAGAGATTTTCGAAAACTGTAGATAGTTTGACTCCTTAATGTTTACACGAATGAACCTCTGAATGATGTAGGGAAAAAAGAGTCAATTTGCAACACGAATGATTTTTCTGAGATTTTCATTCAGTGAGTAGCAAAGGACTGCAAGGGATTTTTCAAGGCACCATAAAATTTCTGGTAGAGATCCTGTTCGTTATGTAAATAGCAAGACCAATTTCCGATTTGAAAAATTTGGGCTGAACAATTTCGCTACTTCTTTCTTACGTTGAAAGGCAAATATGTTTTCCTGAAACGATTGCCAATATCTACAATGATAATTTTCAACGATGAAACAAATACAACTTGAAACAAGTGACTGAGCTAAAAGACACTCAAGGATTTTAACCTACATTTCAATTCAACAGAATTCGAAGAATGGAAAGACCAGCTGGAGGAAAACTGCAAGTGCACATTTGTCAAGAAATCCGGCGAGTTTGAATCCAAACAAGGTGACAAGTTCGTTTACTACCAATGCAATCGAAGTGGTTTGTACCGAAAGAAACGAACAGGCAAACGAAGAACTAAAAGCTCTGGTATGTATGTTTTTATAGATCTCACAGAATCTAACGCATTGTTTGCATCTCAAATTATCGATTACCAAAAGCCGAAATTACACTATTGATAGGTGACAGGAAGCTCTATTAGTCCTAGGATGAGTGGTCTCGGTTGGTGTAAGTCTCGATTTGCTGTAAGTCTTGTTTTGAACAGCGATTACTGGGACTCATCGTAATAAGTCTGCTTGAAGTAGGCAAAAAGACCTTGAAAGCTAAAATAACTTTGTGTTCAAATTGACAGCTCTTTGGATTGGAAAGAAAAGAAAAATCAAGGCACTTCCCATCAAGGTCTCCATGGCAGTTAGTTTTGAAAAGCATGCCCAAGTCTTTTTCCCAAAACAAACTTTGCACACTCTCTACATTGGTATTGTTGAGTCCAATTCTTGATACTGTTGTTCTGTTTGGGGCTGCACTGGTTTAACTGAAATTAAACAGCTGCAAAAGCAAAAAACCTGCCACTAGGATAAAAACGAATAGCAGCTTCCATGCCCTAAGCAGACCCCTTCTTGGAGGGCGATAATGGATGACCACTGACGAATTTCTAACAGGTGAATCTAAGACAATGGTCTTCATGACCTCAAATGAACTGGCTCTACAATAAATGTGTGACCTCTTCACCTGAAATTGCGGTTACTTATGTAAAAGTGCTTCTCTCGTAGAGGTATAAAGCTACCGAATAGCCTGTCAGCCAAGTGTAAGCAAGCAAAACTGTTTGGAAACCGACACTGTCTCCTTTTTGTTTTTAGTTGTAATGTTTTAACATTGTTGTACATAGGTTTTAAAGGACATCTGTCATGAACATGATTGGTTCACGCAATACAATTTTCGCTATTGTTTATAACAAAGCACAGGATCGAGGCTGAATTTCCATTGCAATGAAAATTCATGAAGCAGAGATCAAAAGCCACAAAACAATGGAATCCCACTCCACACTTCTTTGTTGAATAAACCAATTACTTAAGTGACATATGTCCTTTAAACATTGAGGGTTTTATAATTTGATTTAATCAATAACTTTTCACCATGTTTCCTTACATTGTAATAAATGTTTTATCAGAGGGCCCACTGAAACCAGCTTCTGTTGAGGGGCAACCCCTGTTAAGAGAATTTAATATGAAAATATGAAATGAAAATATGTCTATTTTATTAATTCAAAAATTCTACTGCATCTTCAGCAAAAACACAAAGAGATTTATGGAAGCAATTGACGTTTTTCTTTACGTTTACAGGAACGTGCAAAATAGAACGAAACTGCACAGCAACTATCAAAGTTTCCGAAGCAGAAGACAAGAAAGTAACAGTTGATGTTTGCCATTCTCATTATGGCCACCGATCGCAACTTCAGCACATCAAGTTTTCAAAACGCCAACGTCGAGAAATTGCAGCCAAGGTAGAACAAGGAGTTAGCCGTGACAAGATACTGAGCGACATAAGAAAGGATGTTGGAACCATTTTCCAAAAAATTCACCTTGTTGAGAAAAAGGACATCAACAATATTGCAAAATCATTTAACCTCTTCGATTTTAAGCGCCATGACAATGACCAAGACAGCGTTGCAGCCTGGATACACGAATGGAAGAACCAGCCTGACAATCCCGTGCTCTTCTACAAACTGCAAGGTGAGCATTGCAGAGGTTTCGAAGATGATGATTTTATAATCGTGCTGCAGACAGAATTTCAACAACAACTCCTGCAGAAATTTGGTAACGATGGCATCTGTGTGGACACCACACATGGAACGAATATGTACGACTTTCTACTTACCACAGTGATGGTTGTAGACGACTTTGGTACAGGACAACCAGTTGGGTGGTGCATGGCAAATCACGAAACATTCCCATTTGTCAAGGTGTTCTTCGATGCTCTTATAAAGAACAGTGGCAATTTCTCCCCAAAGTGGTTCATGAGCGACCTAGCACCGCAGTACTATGATGCATTTTCCGAAGTCAGCAACAGCATTCCGAAAAAGCTATTTTGCACTTGGCACGTCGATAAAGCCTGGAGGGAAGAAATCAAGAAAATGGTGTCCGGAAGCATGGAAGTTGAAGCTGAAGTTTATAAAATGCTACGAGTTATTTTACAGCAAACAGAAGTCAACGTTTTTGAAGATAGTCTCGATGGGCTTGTGGACCACTTGAGTAAGACAAAGGAAACCAAAGCATTTGCAGATTACTTTGTTAAGTTCTGGGTACCAAAGAAGAGGCACTGGGGGTATTGCTATCGTGTCGGTTGCGGCATAAATACCAATATGTTTGTGGAGGCGTTTCACCATGTACTAAAGTACAACTATATGAAAGGGAAGCAAAACAGAAGGGTGGACGCATGCCTGTTCAGTTTAATCAAAGTTAATCAAGACAGAGTGTTTCAGCGACTGATACGACTGACAAAGGGAAAGCCTGGTTTCCGCATGAACCTGGTTCGCAAAAGACACGTCAACAGCCTCCAACTTGATACGGAAACTGTGGTAAAGGATTCTACAAATGACGATGTCAGTAAGTGGATCATTCAATCAGAAAATGGTGACAATACCTATGTTGTTACTTGCCACGAAGACAGCTGCAGCAACGATAACTGTCAACTCAAATGCCACGACTGCAGTGCTTGCTCACATTTCTTATCATGCACATGCATCAACTTCCTCATGAATAACATCAGCTGCAAACACGTACATCTCGTGCAACGAGTGAGAGTGCCGGTGCAAGACAATCAAGATCATTTCTCGCATGAGGAAGGGAGTGAAGATTATCGATCATCTGAGATTGAAAAGACATCTCACAAAGTTCGCATGCAAATAGGTGGAAGTGGCGCGCAAACTCTCACTTGTGGCCTGGTTTTGCAGAGTGGCACTCGTGTCGTCAATGGCGGTGAGTTTACATGCTACTTTCCTAGGTTTGGTTTCTTGTTGTTCGTTAAACGATGCCTTTTATACTTAGGCCATAAGCAGTCAACGTTTTAGGCCAAAGATTTCGCACATTTTCGTGCTCGTACCGATTAAGTGGCACGATCGGGCCGCTAAGCGATTCATGTCGTCGAGTTTAGGCCCAAGCACTGCAATCATTTTTCCTTTGTAACTTTCCTCGTAGGGGGGTTACCCCAAATATTATTGCATATTCATACTCCTTATAGTATATGCTTTCATTTGGTATATGTTTTATATAGAAAAAGTATGTTCCGAATTCGTAAGTTCCGCCACATTTTCAAGGAAGAAAATTGAAATTGATCATCCAGTGATCCATTTCAACGACATACCTGTGAAGAAAGTAGATGAACATAAACATTTAGGAATTACCTTGGACTCAAAGCTATCTTTTTCAGCTCACATAAAATCAGCTATTTCAAAAACTAGAAAGGGTATCGGTTTGCTGAAATATCTCTCCAAGTATCTGCCTAGACATACTCTAAATGAATTATATAAGCTTTATGTTCGACCCCACTTGGACTATGGTGATGTTATTTACCATATCCTTGCTAAAGTATGTGAATTCAGTCAAAACATTATTTTACCAAATCTAATGGAAAAGCTAGAGTCTGTTCAGTATTCTGCTGCTTTGGCTGTAACAGGAACATGGAGAGGAACGTCTCGCGACAAGCTGTACACAGAGCTTGGATGGGAGTCATTAAGTTCCAGAAGATGGAGCAGGCACCTTACCTTGTTCTACAAGTTTGTAAATAATCTTTGTCCTGAGTATACAGTAGATCCGATTCCCCCTCTTCATCAGTCGCAGTACCGTCTTCGTGATCAGGATGTCATTGGGCGATTAAGGGCAAGGACAGACAAATTCAAATCTAGCTTCTATCCAAATTGTTTGTCCGAATGGAATAAGCTTGAGCCTGAATTGAGACTTGCACCGTCTGTTGCTGTTTTTAAGAAAAAGCTCTTATCGATAATCCGCCCCCCTGCAAAATCTGTGTTTGGAATTTACGACCCAAAAGGATTATCCTATCTTACCCAACTCAGGGTTGGTCTAAGCAAACTGAATTTCCACAAATTCAAGCATAATTTTAGGGATACAATAAACCCAATGTGCCCAACCAGCGATGGCATTGAGGATACGGAGCACTTTCTGTTGCTATGCCCAACTTTTGATGCTCAACGTCGGGATCTTTTCGCTGGAATTGTTGAATTAATACGACCATTTAGGCAAATTACCGATCTTTCAAATGATTCTTTGACACAGCTTTTATTATATGGTGATCAAGACCTTTCTACTGAATTGAACAGAAATATACTTGAATTGACTTTGCGCTTCATCCACGATACTGGTCGCTTTGATTAAAATCATTTGCAACGTCCGTACCAAGCAGCCACCAAGTCCTTTAAAGTAAATGTTCTTTTTCTTTGTAATTCTGTTTCACATTAGATGCCAGGCAGTCTTACCATCTTTCAACTTCACGGAACGACTTGTTCTCGTGACTACATGTTATTTATCTGAAGCCCTGACCAGACATCTAATGTTAAACAGAAACTAGCACATTATCCATTAGGTCTTAAATCGTAGTGTAGCTGTTTGTCAGTTTAATGTTGCGTGTTTTCTTATTGGTCATGGGGTAGTCATTATCTTTTCGCACCCCATGGTATCGTCCCTGTAGTGTAGTATAGTAATTAGAAATTTTGTATGGTAGAAAGTAATATTGTTATTTGTAATATTTAATATCAATATAAAAAAAAAGATTGTATGCGTTATGGACAACAGTTGGTTAATGGTTGAGTCACCCGGGTGAAAACCAGATTGGTTTGGAGTTATAAGGCTATGGTCACATAGATGCTTGTAAATCATATCAAATAAAAGTTTTTCAAATATTTTGCCAAAAATTGGCAACAGGGAGATTGGGCGATAGTTATTTTTGCTCTGTCTGCTGTTTTTCTTGTGGACAGGAATTATGTTCACTCTCTTCCATGAAGTTGGGTAAACACCTGTTTCTAAGCACTTTTCAAAAATTAAATACAGAGGCTCCACAATTGCACTATCACATATCTTGATCATTGAGATCGAGATATCATCACAACCATGTGCCTTTTTTGTATCAAGAGACCGGATGATATCAAGGATCTATTCTCTGTCTACATGTACACTCTGCAGTAATGTAGGACACCTTTGTCGAAAAGCAGGAAGGGTACTAGCTGTTGCTATAGCACTGCATTGCTCCACAAAGTAATCGTTAAATAGATTTGCCTTAGCTTCCAGGTTAGTAACAAAAAGACCATTTTCTAAAATTGGCGGTATATTCGTAAATTTCTTTTTGTCAATAAGCTTATTCAAAATGTTCCAATAATATTTCACACCTATATGGGGATCAGACAACTTTTTACCTAATTTTGAATAATACTTATCCTTGGCTTCAATTATTTTTCGGGTATTTTCAAGCTGAATATTTTGAACTAGCTTCCAGTCTTCTTGGTTCCTTCCGCATCTTATAAACCTTCTGTAAAGCCTGTGCTTTCGTTTCATAGCAGTTTTAAGCTCTGATGTTAGCCAAGGTGGATCCTTGTCATTAATTCTAATAGTCTCGTTTGGGATGTAAAGGGACATAATTGCATAAAGAGTCGTCGTAAAATGTTCAACCATTTCTGAAGGGGTGAGAGGATTTAGGCTATTTACCCAATCTACATTGTTTATCGAGTTTCTTATCGATTGTGCGTTAGCCTTCAAGTAATGCTAAGCTGTTCTTTTGTAAGGAGGAGGCAAATGCAATGACATGTTAAGGTTCCAGAAAATGACTTGATGTTGCCAGTATATATCCAATGAAGGGTGGGCACCATAGTCCGCAAACATATTAGGTTTGTCAGCGATTATTAAATCGATACAGGACATGCTCTCATTTCTTATGTTGGTTGGCTCATCGATCAGTTGGTGCAGAATGTTTGTTTCCATGATATCATCAAGAGCTGTGCCCTCAGGATTTTCTATATCCTCAGACAACCACTGGGATGATCTACAATTGAAATCTCCAGTAAAGAGAATACAGTGGGGCCTTTCGTTTCTAATATTATCTAAAGCCTGTTGTAAGTTATAAATAAACATCTCGAACTGCTCGCTATTTTGGCTTGGACTGCGATAGATGTTAATTACAAATATCTTCTTACGAGAGATAGTGACTTCTGAAACAATCATTTCTTGCAATACTTCAAGATCATCTCTTCGCTTAATTGGCAGTCCATCACGAAAATATAAACAAACTCCACCAGTTTTAGAGTTGCTGGGGTGATCATTACGAAATACTTCTGGACTGAACCCTTTGATACGAATGGCATCATTTCTTATAGTGCCATCAAGCATTGACTCAGAAATTGCGATGACATCAAATTTATGAATGGCATCATATGCCTCGATTTGAGATATTTTTACGCCATTCCTCGCACAAATGCTATTTAAGTTCCAGTGAAAAAACTTGAGACCCTTATTTACATTTGGACCTGGATTAACGTGAATGTCTCCAGATAATAATAATAATAAGTTTAGAGAGTAGCCTGACTCAAGCTGCAAATTTTCGAGGCAGATGCAAAGAAGCATGGTATAAACAATGTTTTGCAAAATGAAAATCAATGTTTTAACATGCACTTTGTCCATTCTGCTATTTAAGGTATCCAGAATATAATTGAACAACAAATGAAGATGAATCAAAGAGAATGAATTCAAATGAGATATGACATAGATGGTGCTTGGGGATTCTGAAGTCATAGGAACGAAATGTGACCATAGCCAAACAACAACACCAGAAAGCGGAGCGGTAAAAACTGAAATCCACATAAAGAGGTACAAGTAGGCTAAACATCCTAATGTCTGCAACACCATTTCGGTAATTGGGAGCTTGCACTCATCTCTCTTGATAATCAAGACCGTACACTTAGAAATCCCTGCACGCCACTCATTTATTCCTAACGGCATTTAAAATGCTTTTGATATCTTTGACCATCCTCTGAAGACACTCCCTTCAAGTCCGAGCTATTCGTGAAAGCAACAATTTTGAAAAAGCAACAACAGCAACTTGAAACGAAAGAAAAATGGTAACGGGATTTTGAACAAAGGAAAAAGAAAATAATTGTCTGATAATAAAAAAACATCATTGGTTAAGTGTAGGTTTGATCAGTCTACTTGCACAGAACGATGGGCATTATTTCTCAGAGGTAACATAACTTTGGCGATTCCTGCGAGTTTCACAAACCAAGTACTCTAGAGACTTTGTTTTTCCAACGTAGACAAACTGGCAGTAGTTAAGCCTGGTTTTCATCAAATCGCAATCCACCGCCGACCATTGTCCCACAGCACTGCCGATGATCGCCGATGCTCTAAGACAACGGCCTGCGATGAACCACGACCCAACGAAAACCAGGCTTTATGATAATCATCCTGGAAGATGGTCTCGTGTGAGTTCAAGTCAGATAAATTCTCCAAGCAGCTTCAATTTTACTCAGTAAACAGTTACTCAACCGTAGAAAATCGAGATAACTTAAGGCTGATATCCACTCAGCAAAACTCTCCAACCAGACAGGAAGTCCTTGTTTAAGTGTGAAAAAAGTTGGCGTGATTTTGAATGGAATGTCATGGGTGGCTAGCATTTTATTGTCAAAATTCAGTCCGCTCGGAAAAATTCTACCAAGCGAAAATCAGCCCCAACTCAATTTTGCTTTGGTCAAAGGAAAAGGAAAAATAAACAGCAACAGAAAGCAAATCACTGTTACTTGAAACTGACTAGACTTACTACAACGTACCTTAGCAACTGCCATCGTCCACCCACCCCACCAGCCCATATATGATGAGCCAGTGATGTGGGCGGACGGCAGCAGCCCATACCACACAATCTACAATCCAAGAAAAAAAATTTAAAAAAATCACACAACAAAGATCTAGTTGGCACCATAGGCTGTCTAAGGACTTCCCACCACACATATGCAAAAGGGGGCCTTAATGAGCAGTCATTAGGTTATGAAATTTAAAATATGGTCTAATTAACGTATACTAAATATTAGCATAGTGGGAAATCCTGAGGCAGACCTCAAAATACCTTTTATAAACTTAATAATTGGAGCCCTTTCAGAGGGAGGCAGATGAGAAACATAACTCACAAGACAGCACCTGGCGTGTGAGTTGCTCGAGCTGATCAATCCCTGACTCAATTGCAGAGGCTCTTTCCTCAACTTTTTCCTCAATTTTCCTTTCCAGTCTATCGACAAGGTCATTCAGCAATGCATCAATTGCTTGTTTAGTTGGTAATTTGGCCAAGTTTTTGTGAATAGGTGCAAGAGCGTCGTTAATCATCTGCATGAGGTCTTGGCCATGACTTTGGCTACTTTGACCACGCTTTGGTTTCACCCGCATGCTTGTGCTAGGCCCTTCAACTGCTGATTCCTTCTGTGACATTCTTTCAGTTTCTTCACTTCAATGTCGTTTTGTGGCAGGTGGAATAGAATCAATGTTTAGATTTTCAAGGAATACCATTAGGAAATATACTGAATTGCCTTAAATTACGTGCATTTGACTGAACTTCCCTACATTACGTACATTCGGTGGAGCAATAAAAACACATCCTCACGCCGCGCACGCACGCACAAAAACACCAAGGAAGGAAGGAAATTTTAGTAGTTGTCAGATGATGAGACACCCATTGATGTACCAGAATATCAAATGGTCATTGGTTGTTTGACATATGCAACTACTGCCACACGACCAGATCTTGCTGCAGCAGTTGGCATACTTTCAAAATTCATGTCAAAACCTGGAAAAGATCACTGGACAGGTATTAAAAGGATCTTATGATATATTCAAGGGACACTCAATTATAGTATCGTGTTTTCTGCTGATAATAAGAGTCATACCTTAGTTGGCTATTCTGATGCTGACTGGGCAGGCGATTTAGATACTCAACGTCATTCAACCTCAGGATGTCTTTCAGATTCAAGGTAATTCTGTTAGTTGGTGCAGCAAAAGACAAGATACTGTTTCTAAATCATCAACAGAAGCTGAATACACGGCATTGAGTGGAGCTTGTCAAGAAGCTGTCTGGATAAGAAGATTACTTGATGATATTGGATTTGAACAAAGGGGACCATCTACTATTTTTGAAGATAATCAAGGAGCAATAGAACTTGCAAAGAACCCTAAGTTTCACAATCGTACAGAACATATTAATGTATCATTTCATTTTATCAGAGAGCAAGTAAATTTGAAAGCTATCTCAGTTAAGTATTGTCCAACTCAAGATATGTTAGTGAACGTTATGACTACAGGTCTTCCAAAGATTGCTTTTCAGAGATTTAGAGACAATTTAGGAGTAAAGGAGATAAATTGACTCAATGACTTGCTTATTTGTTTATATTTGTTTGCATAGAATATGATCATCAAGTGGGAGTGTTGGAACTCATTATTATTATCATTATAAGTGATGACCATATTTATGATTGACATTTACCGCTGGGTAGGAGCATTGTACAATTGAAGCATGCTCAAGTTAGATTAGAATTGTTGTTATTCATTCGCTGGTTATGTTTGTTTGAGATGGCCTAGTTGTTTCGTGTTGTCCTTCGTTGCAGTTATTTTTAACATTTAAAACTATTGATCAGAAAGAAGATGAGTACTTGTGATGTTTTGTTGGCACAGAATGTCTTAGTTAATCTTCTTCAAAGAATAATTGAATTCACTGATCTTTCCATTAAGGAACGTTTTATCTTTGCACCTTACAGTTTCAGAAAAGATAATACTGTAGTCCGGAATGGATGATAGTATCCAGTTAAAGAGGGACTTGACAACATCATTTTTAATTGCTTACAGGTAGCACCAAGTACAGTAACATCACTGATTAAAAAATGCTTCCTACATATTTTTGTGTGTTTAATATTGCCAAAGTAATAAAAAGTTACAGTATATGTTACAAGCTACACTACACTACTTACAGAAATACTCTACAATATAAGCTACACTACATTACCTACAGAAATGACTCTACAATACTACTACAACGATGCCCCAAGGAGCAAAAGACAATGTCTACCCAAGGCCATTAAACATATATATATATGTTAGGTAAGTTAGGTAGGATACGAGAGGGGGCTTTGTTATGCACTGTTGATGTCGTGGGACTCTATCCCAGCATTCCACATGGGAGGCGCTGGATAGAAGGGAAAACCCGGGCCTGGCTACTGATACCCTAGTGGGGTTGGCGTCCTTGGTCTTGGAGAATAATTATTTTGAATTTAATGATAGGTTTTATAGGCAGAAATTGGGTACGGCTATAGGCACAAAGTTCGCTCCGGCCTATGTCAATCTCTTCATGACCCGGTTGGAAGAGAGGTTGTTGGAAGCTTCACCTGACAAGCCCCTCATCTGGATGAGATTCATCGATGATGTTTTCTTTATCTGGATGCACGGAGAAGTAAGGTTGAAGTCGTTCATCAATCATCTCAACAGTAGTCACGAAACCATTAAGTTTACTAGCGAGCACTCACAGGATAGTATTAGTTTTTTAGATGTTCAGGTTAGCGTAGGGGAGGGGGGAGTCCTTTCGACAGACTTCTTTTGCAAGCCTACTGATACACATCAGTACTTGCATAAGAAGTCTTGTCACCCCTGGCACACCAAGAAGGCGATCCTCTATGGTCAGGCACTTAGGTTTTGTAGAATATGTTCGGATGATCGCCAATTTCAGGAGAGAGTAGTCGAGTTAGCTGGATTGCTTAAGGACAGGGGCTACGAAGAGTCTTTAGTTAACGAGCAAATAGATAGGGTACGTAGGTTGGATAGGGCAACTCTTCTAGCAAATTCGGGAAATAGGACTAATGACCAAGGGAGGGGGGAAAGGGTTCCTTTTGTTGCGACATATCGTCCAATGCTCAATAGTTTGGGGAAGGTTGCCAGGAGACTCCATCCTATGCTCACGAATTCGGAGGAGCATAGGAAGGTGTTTCCTGAGCCACCTTTAATAGCATTTAGGAGATGTAAGAACCTTAAGGATATACTTGTTAGGGCTAGGCTGAGTAATGAGGGAAACGGGGGGACTGATAAGAAGGGATGTTCTCGTTGTGATAAATCTCGTTGTCAAGTGTGTAATGTCATGAGTAATAGTGAGCATTTTCATTCGAACATAGATAGCCGGGAATATAGGATAAACTATTCGTTTAATTGTGACTCGTCAAATGTTGTGTATTTGTTTGAATGTACTGTTTGTGGTGTACAATATGTTGGTAGCACCTGCACGCCTTTTAGGCTTAGGCTTAATAATTACAAGGCGTGCAGTCGTAAATTTAATTCAGGGGCCTCAGTACCCCAGGCGGAATTCTTCAGACATTTTACTGAAGAAGGCCATCAGGGGTTTCTGAAGGATATTAGCGTAAAGATAATCGACAGGCTAACAGGGGGAAATAGGATGCGGGAAAGCTTCTGGCAATATCAGCTGGATTGCTTTGTCCCTAAGGGTTTAAATACTAGGCAGGTTGATACATAGATTTCATTTTTGTTGTAATTTTGGTTGTTGTGTTGTTTTTATTTTAGCACTGAGCTTTTCGTTAGGGACACACGCTGTCTTTTAGGCTTCTCTGTTCTGCCAATCCACTCTCGGATCTTTCTATTGTTTGTTTCGTTGTAATATGCGATCTTTTCAGCTTCGTCGAGACAGACACAGCAACCGGCTTCAGCAGTTCTTAACTCTGCGCTTTCTTTGATCTTTCTCCCGCCACCTTTGTATTACTCGCTATTTAACACTTTTTAATAGCCATTGTAATTAGTAGGATCCCGCTTAGGCTATTGTTTTACGTTGTATTGTTATTTTCAATTCGAAATCTACATGTATGCTCCTTCTAATTTTGAAAAGTCATACTGATGAAGGCTTCGGCCGAAACGTTTAAGGAATGTGTGTTTTTTCTGAGTACACAACCAACTGAGCTACTGCATTTGTGCTGAACTGAGAACTGAGAACTGAGAATATATATCTATACTCATTAGCTCAATCTTAATATGTAATAAAAATAGACATGGAAACTCAGAAAGAAGACATTCGTTTAAATGTTTCAGCCAAAGCCTTCATCAGTAATGACTGTTCAAAACTAGACGGAGCATACATAAAGACATCAAAATTACAAAGAATACAAAACAATAGCCTAAGCGGGTCCTACCTATTACAATGCGTAATTATGATGTGTTAAAGCAGCCGGTGATTACAAAGATGGTGGGTGAAAGATCAAAGACTTGCCATTAAATGCTGTAATGTCTCCGACCTCTGATTGGCTGATAGAACAATAGATCCCATAGAACAACACTCTTAGTTTGGTTATCGTCTATTGGTTACTTGCTCTAGATTCTTTTGTAAAAAAGACAATATGTAAACAAGACACCACGTCTCCAGCGGAAAATTAAAAGGCCTCTGAGATGGCGCCAACTCCTTGTCAGTTGTGCAGCTAGTGATTCACAAGAGTGTCAATGTTTACGAAACAAGTATGGTAAGTGTCAATTATTATATTTCTTAGGCCTGAGTTACAAATATTTTTTATTTCTTATATTTCTTATTTCTTATTTTTTGATATCCATGGAAAAATACACTTTCGAGGAAAATTTGCCTTGGGATTTCGGGAATCCCTCTGTCCTTAACTTCCCCCCCCCCTCCGCAAGACTGCCCGCATGTTTGTAAGGAATTGCTCAAGAAATTCAACACGCAGATGACCAAAAAATTCAAGGAATTCCAGCGCTGGAAAGTTAAAGTGATAAACTGAACCAAAAGAGTAGATTTCACAGGTAAAGGCTTGATAATTTCGCCGCATCAAAAGCCAGAGTGTACGTTTTTCTTCATGAGCGTACAGGAAGAAAATATCTAGGGGGCTGCCCTACACAAAGCCCATTGTTTACTTACATTTTCGCCCAACTAAGTGCAAATTTTGCCCGAGTGGGGCTCATTTTCAAGAATTTTTCCAAAGTTGGGGGCTACCACCCCCTCGCCCCCCGCCTCATACGCTTATGTTTTTCTATTCACAAAAACGCTCATTTTTTAAAGTTTTCATGAGCAAATGAACGTATTTCTTCAGAGAAAATTATCGCCATTCTAATCTTTGATGATCATTTCTCTGCAAATGTAGTAAGACAAAATAAAAACACTCATTTATAAAACAGCTAAAAGAAAACATTTATAAATTCCCAATATCAGATGAATTTCAATTATGCTTGCCACAACTGTGAACTACTGAAACAAGCATTTAAGAAACTCAAGTATTTTAATTTTGCAAGGACTATGAATAGACATTGGTTATTGTGTTTGAACAATTTGATGACATTTACAATCAGTGTTTCGCTTTCCAGGTACTTACTGTCCCGTTCAAGGATTGACTTTACTCAAACATTTCTTAATCTAACAAATTCTGGTACCCATTTTACGTTTGCTCACCCCCATTTTACCCCTAGAGAATCTAAATCTGGCTTGCTTCATCATTTATAGAATCTGATCATAAATTACTACATCAATTAGATTTCCAAATCCCATCTTCCCATATGGAAAACCGATAGTCAGTTGGCTTGATTTTGGCATTGGTTGATGGCATTTTTTGATCTTCTTAAATATGATCAAGGTGTTGTTTGGCAAGGAGTTGAAGTCTCGAGAAGTTGAAGTCTTGCGATGATATCGTTATAAAACCAGCTGACAAAGGGGGATGTGTTGTTGTCCGGAATAAAGATCATTACATTGGAGAAGGTCTATCACAGCTTGAAAACAATGATGAATTCTACAGGAAAATGGCATGAGATCCAACCAAGGAATTCAACAAAGTCATCATCATTCATGTTAAAAAAGAAATTGGAAAGGAACACTTACCCGATAACGCTGATCAACTTTTCTCTAATCATCCTAGAACATCTGTCTTTTACATGCTTCCAAAAATTAATAAGCCATCCAATCCAGGTAGACCCATCGTATCTGCCGTTTCATGTCCATCCTCATAGATAGCTACATTTCTTGATTCCATTCTGACACCCATCGTCCACTAATTACCCACATTCGTCAAAGATTCATCTGATGCCCTACGCATTTTTGATGACCACAATCGCAATCAAAATCATAAATCATGACCACAATCGCAATCAGCCTCTAGCCTCGCAGTGAACTTCAGTGGCCTCTTAATAATGCTTGAACCTTGGACCTCAAACAACCTCAAACTGAGGTATGTTATTTTTCATCAACCCTATTATAGGGTAAATGAAGCAGGAGAATCCAAAGGAAATTTATGTGAATCAACTAATATCAATGACCGTACTTTCACAGCTATGCGAAGCCTCAATAGATAATGACGTTTATCCAGCGAAAGCAACGTGAAAGGCAGCGTTTCAAGGACGGAACCAACGCTTTCCGCCAATAAGTAAACGCAAAATCGCTAACTGTTTGTTTAAGTTCCATTTTTCCGCATCCGAGTTGCAACAGAAAAACCGCATACCGCACTGATTTTCTTAATATGGGACCAAATGCGACTAACCCCCAAACTATAATGGACTATAATGCTTGAAAATGTGTGCACTCTGCTATAGTCAAGAATGAAATAAAGAATAAAGAGCGATAAAGAATGCCATCCACCTGTAATTCTTCCGCCACCAGATTTTCAGCTCTTGGTGTTGACAGCCACAGTTGCAATGGTGATTTGTTCCTTTCGCTTCATAGAGGATGCAAATCCCAACCAGATCGAAACATTTCTAAATGCCTATTAACCCGAGGTATGTAAACATAGTGAAGGGCAAACAGATGCATTTCAGGTCCCGTCCACACGTATACGTTTACGCATAGAATGTTTTCCATCCACACTGATCCACTGAGCGTTTTAGCCTGTCCACACGTAAACACCAAAACAATGGGAAATGAATGATGAGCATGAAATATATGACATCATCGTTTACAAAAGTATGCGTTTACGACCATCCACATAAAAACGCAAAAACAGTGTTTAAAAAAACTGCAAATGATTGGTGAATATCAAGTCTGTGACGTCACCGTTTACAAAAGTATGCGTTTACGACGGTCCACATGACGACGTGAAAACAGCATTTTCAAAAGTATCCACTTTGGAAAGCGTTTTCTAATGTATGCGTTCAGGATAACTTGAAACGCCGTTTACGTGTGGACACAAGGCGTAAACGTATAAGAATGTATGCGCTTACAGATAACGGAATCCATATCTTAATGGGAAAATCCACCCGTTAAGGAGAACGGAAAAAACAGTGTAAACGCGATCCAACATGTTTAATCACAACCACTGTTGAAAAAACAGCTTTTACTGTCTCAGCCAATCAGTGATCTACTTTTTCCAGATTCATCACTTGGCAGTAATATGAGCCATAATCCCGTTGACAGGGTGTTAATCCTACTTGATGCCTTTGGTATAGCGCCAGCGCGTAAAAATTATTCACAAAACACGAAGACAACAAACGAGAGAGCGTTTGTTTCGATCATTTGTATGAACATAGTGGTTTGAATACCGAATGAAAGTTTATCTAATTTAGATCTTGGAAGAATTGAATTGGAAGAGTGACTCGACTCCAATCACTCTATTCTTAACAAAGAAAACTTACGAAAAACATGCCCTTCCTGTCGAGAAAATAAAATCTCATTTCTTTATCATTCATATGTGCTTTAAAATGATCGAGGGAAAAGAGTATTGATATTCAGTAGATAATTTTACAACTTACCCACCAGCAAACGAGAATATTCAGCGATTGGTCATACTCCTTGCTCGCGCTCTTGGTAGGTAAACAGAAACTGACTGACTGACTCCACCATAAATCAATTGTTGTTTATAACACATAAGATCTACTGTGCGTTTGACGATACTCCGAGCAAAGAAACACGGGCAGTATTCCTTGATCTGTCAAAGGCATTTGATAGGGTATGGCATGAAGGACTTATCCACAAACTTAGATGTAATGGAGTATCTGGTGATATGCTTGCTCTTATCTGCAACTTTCTGATGAATAGGAAACAAAGGGTGGTTTTGAATGGGAAGACTTCAGAGTGGAAGGATGTTCTTGCAGGAGTACCTCAAGGGTCTGTGCTGGGCCCTTTATTCTTCCTCATCTATATAAATGACCTATGTGACAACTTGAATAGTGACGTCAGACTATTTGCAGATGATACTTCGTTGTTTTCGGTGATTGAAAACGAGATTATTGGTGCTGAAGAACTGAATCGAGATCTTGAGAAAGTGCGGCTCTGGGCCTGGCAATGGAAAATGCAGTTTAACACGGACAAAACCGAAGAAGTATTCTTTTCTACCAAATTAGCTAGAATTGTCCACCCTCCCTTACTGCTAGGTAACGATGAAGTTAAGAGAGAAGATGAGCACAAGCATCTAGGGATGATTTTGGATTCAAAATTAAATTTTCAGAGCCACATCAGAGCAGCCATTCTTAAGGCAAGGCGAGGAATTGGGCTTATACGATATCTCTCAAAGTATGTCTCTAGAAATGTCCTTAATCTAACTTACAAACTATACGTCAGACCTCATCTGGACTATGGTGACCTATTGTATCACAGATATGACCCTGAAATGCGATTAGGTTTTACACAAAAACTTGAACAAATGCAGTATTCTGCAGCACTAGCTGTCTCTGGTGCCTGGAGAGGTACAAATAGGCAAAGACTGTACGATGAATTAGGATGGGAAACCCTGTACAGTAGAAGATGGTACCGACGCTTATGTCATTTCTTCAACCTCAAAAATAATCAACTTCCTGAATATCTCTTCAATCTAATCCCTGCTGAACGGGAAACCAACTATGATCTTAGAAATCAGCGTATATATACCCCGTCTGTCAGTAGGACAGTCCGTTTTTCAAATACGTATTTCAGTAATGCACCTTACGAATGGAATTTACTTGATGGAGATACAAGGAATTCTAAGTCTATTGCTGAATTTAAGCATAAACTCCTGTCGAAAATACGTCCTGCTGAAAACTCTGTTTACAACATATATGATATTGAAGGTGTTAGAATCTTAACAAAATTGCGTTTGAAGTTCAGTGCATTGAATGAGCATAGATTTCGGCATAGATTCAACATTGCAAGTCCACTATGTAATTGCGGTACCGCGAATGAGGATAGTAAGCATTTTCTCCTGCATTGCCCCATGTTTTATCATCTTCGCAGAAACCTCCTTGGTCATCTCTCAGAAATTCTGAGCATGCATGTCTCCAATTTCGATGACGATTTTATTTGCTCGCTGATGTTGTATGGAAATTCTGAACTTCCATACATTGTCAACAGAATGATTCTTGAAGCTACATTAGAATACATCAAATCATCCAGACGCTTTGTTCCATTAGACTACGAAAATTATTAGCCCTTGAGAACAGGAACTTCGTGATCTTCATCTGTGCCTGTACGTAGTTTTTGTTTTGGTGCGTGCGTGTGTATGTGTGTGTGTGTTTATGCGTATGTTTGAGTGTTAGTGTGTGTAGCTTTCTTTTTTCGTTGGAACATAGCTGTAGGAGGGAGATGGCCTGGAGACACTACAATCTTTACTCTTGATTGATTCTGCTCGAGCATGGACCTCCGAAGGTGCAGGCTCGTTGCTCGTTGCTCGTTACACCTCAAGCGCCAAACACAATGGCCAATTGTTTGCTCCTGGGGCGTTCCTCTCCTACGGCTATAATTAGAGCAGTTTATATTAAATTGTGAGTACCATACATAGTGGGGACTCGCTGACTATAAGTCCTTTCCCACTATGGATGGCACGTAGTTAATTAATCTTGTTGTTTTTATAGATTGTTGTTTTTTAAATGAATAAAGAAAAAAAAACATTGTATTTTCATACATTGTCACTTTTAAAAGACCGAAGCACATCTGAGTGAGAATGGAATAGTGATATCAGAAGATTTGCCAGTCACTGCAAGTGTATCCAAGTGCTTGTCAATCAAACGCAGGATATCCAAGCGTCTCGACCAAGCTCCGGGCAGCGTATCTAAGCTTATGACGTTGAACATGATATATCCAAGCGTTGACACGTCTATCAAAGCACACACCAAAGCGCTCATCGTTCAACCAAAGAGACTTGTATTACAGCATGGATTCCTGAGGTCGATTAGCCATCCGGTTTGGTTATTCTTGTAAGCTCAAGCAATAGTCGGTGTCATTGAAGATCATGTGGTGCTGACTGAAATCACAATTTCCATGGTCTTTTTTCATTCAGTTCTTTTTCTTCCTTGTATCGTGTCACTGCACCCTTTTGAATCATGGTGTTTTGAAACTCATTTCGTTTGTACCCAATTAAGAGAGAGGATGAAAATGTTGACTATTAGTGGAACAATTTTTTCCACCTTTCCTATCGAGCTAAAGTCCGACAGGGGCACTCCTTGAAATGAAAGGGCAATCTGTAGTTATGATGCGAGAGATAGTGTTAAGCTTAAATTTGCCGATAATGGGCATGGTCATTGGGTGCGGTCATTTAAAAATCAACCTTACGGTGATTGGATAAATCTTCTATGAAATGAAAGTTGTCTTTTGGCTGAAAAAATGATGTGGTTAGTATATCACTTATTGGGCTACCGTCTTTCTCCAGGATATGTCAGTTTCTGGATTAAAATTGATAAGAAAGAAACGTGAGCGCACATTTCAATGGTAAATCCACCACAGCTTTCTGACCGGTTATGAATAAATCCGTCTGGGGACGCAGCTCTCAGGAAAATTTTTTGTGTGAACGCCCTTGAGACTCTCCTTTTACATAAGTAATGGCAAATATCCTTCATAACGTTTTCAAGGTGAAATCAATAAAAAAGTGCCCATAGAACAAGTAAGTCAATGTAGCAAATCAGCCTCTTTCCTTTTTCTCATTTTCTGCTAAAACAGCTACCTTACTGCCAAAATAACCTCGCTGCTCGAATTCTCTTATCGTTGTGGATTCATCAGTCTACGACAACGTAAAGAATTGCATGCTACGTTGCCAAGATTTCAATCAGCAGAGAACACTCATCCTTGGAAAAGTGTCTGCTGTTCTGTCTGAAGTAGGAATCAATATGAACGATTTATCTCAGTGTACTCTGTCAAATATTCTGCTATAGGGAGACTCTAGATAGGCTTAGTTGCACCCTAAATAGACGCATCATTTCGGCAATCTCCGAATATATCTTAGAATCTGGTCGAATGAACTGAGCTGCATCCATCCCCTCTCTTTCCTTCCCTGCCTTCCCCACCTTTATTTCCCCTTTTTCTTTTCATTTCCATTGTTTGCGTAGTCCTTGTTATGTTCTATGTCTAAATGTTAGCTGCAGGGGAGATGTGCTAGTTCACACCCCAGTCGCGTAACCAAGGGGGGATGGGGAGGGTCCGGACCTCCCCCTCCACTTTTCAAAAAGTTGGCTCTCAAGATTCGACAAAAATTTAAGGAACAAGCAAACCGTCCCGTACCTAAAAGAATTGACAAGGGGAAGAAGCGACGATATATCTGAATACTCAATATCAGTGTCATTGATCCTACTGTAGTTTCAGCAGAAACATCTCAGTAGATATGCGGAGGAGGTTTGCACTAAGATTACCTGTGTGGTAAATGACAATATAGTGGAATCGATCCTTTTTTCCTATTTCAAGAGCTCTTTGGCTGTGAATCTGTCCACAGCTCATCAATGTATCAAGCTGTTATCGTGACCGTAAACTACCAACAAACAGAAACAATGTACATCTGTCACTATCGACCTCTGAAACACAGCTTGAATCTAATTTTTGAAATAGGAAACGTGGGACTGAACTGAGCACTTGGCATTGTTCAGCATCGCCGTACATTTATCAGGGAAAGGGAGCCAAGAAGAAAGTTTCGTGCTGGAGAAAACAGATCTCGTTTACTGTACAAAATATTTGAACAAATGGTTTTCACTGGAATGAACATCAGGTTTTAGCTGATAGGCCCTGACAATAGATGCCATTAGACATGAAGTGAAGATGACAACCACGTGTATCACACCAGCCAGGCGAGAGCAATTTGGCGCCAAATCAGTCAGTTTCTGTTTACCTACCAAGAGCGCGAGCAAGGATTATGACCAATCGCTGAATATTCTCGTTTGCTGGTGGGTAAGTTGTAAGATTATCTACTGAATATCAATACTCTTTTCCCTCGATCATTTTAAAGCACATATGAATGATAAAGAAATGAGATTTTATTTTCTCGACAGGAAGGGCATGTTTTTCGTAAGTTTTCTTTGTTAAGAATAGAGTGATAGGAGTCGAGTCACTCTTCCAATTCAATTCTTCCAAGATCTAAATTAGATAAACTTTCATTCGGTATTCAAACCACTATGTTCATACAAATGATCGAAACAAACGCTCTCTCGTTCGTTGTCTTCGTGTTTTGTGAATAATTTTCGCGCGCTGGCGCTATATCAAAGGCATCAAGTAGGATTAACACCCTGTCAACGGGATTATGGCTCATATTACTGCCAAGTGATGAATCTGGAAAAAGTAGATCACTGATTGGCTGAGACAGTAAAAGCTGTTTTTTCAACAGTGGTTGTGATTAAACATGTTGGATCGCGTTTACACTGTTTTTCCGTTCTCCTTAACGGGTGGATTTTCTCATTAAGATATGGATTCCGTTAGATGTAAACGTATACGTGTGGATGGGGCCTCATTTGAAATATCGAGCAAGCCTTGATCCTCAAGGTAAGAAAATGTGTGATAGAAGACTCCTGTGCACCCAGTGAAAAGATCACGCCAAAGACGTTCGATAAGCTGATTGTGACAGCTTGTGCCCGCTATAAAGCTCCCTCTATCCGGGCCTCTCAGTGGATGGTTCAGCACATACCAGGCAACATCCATGTTTTCTACACCTTGATCCCCTCTAACACGTGAAGGTAAACCGAATTTATCAACTGCCTCAAGAAACTGGTGAAGAACTGTCTCAACCTTGTTGTTGTCACTACACTTTAAAAACATTATCAGACGACTTGAGCCATCGATGCAGCCATGTATTACCAATGACCATCTGTTTGAAATGAACGGGATTAAATGACATCATATTTGAAAACTTTGAAATTTGGCTTTGAAATTTGGATTATGTTTGACAAATCTGGAACTACAAATTTGACGAAATAGACTTGGAGCAAATCTATACATAACGATACGAGTCCGTCTGACGTAAAACCATGAAATTAGCGTCAAACTGGGAATATATAACTTTACATTTGCCATCTAGACTATATTGCCTTTCTTTCCAGTATCTTAGTACTCAGAAGGTACTTGAATGATGTCTAAACATTCAATAGACTTCAAAAAACTTTGTTTTGAAATGTTCACGAAGGCACAGGTGACAGCTTTAGTGAAAGTGAAGATTGTTTCTCTACCTGGTAGTGCATCTGATCAGTGGCGGACTGGCAGCCATTCTACCCACCGGGAAAAGCAACCAAAGAGGCGCCTGTAGGTGGTCATGGTCTCGAAAACTCTATGCGGCGGAGAATCAGTTTCTTTTAACAATCTCATGGTGTCTTTTCGAAACCCTCACCATGGACTTGTGGGATGGTGTAAAATGGGGGGAGAGGTTTCAAGGGAGGCAAGTAAACTTGGGCTCCGGGGGCTTGCCCCTGGAAATTTTTAGAAATACACCACATAGAATGTCGCAAAATGCCCCATTTAGAATATACCTCTTCATTCGCGATTAAGATGCTGATAAGAGGACCAAGTCATTGGCAAAGAGTAGGTGGCTAAAGTGTTTGTTTTCAAGGCTAACCTGTTTGTTTTCTACGACGCAAATAGTTCTTTAAGGAATTTTTTCCCAGTATTGGAGCTTCTTAATTTCAATCATCTGAAAGTTTCTTAAATCATCAAGTACTTGGAGTATCTTGCAAGTTTCTTTAAAGGAACAAACATATGTATATCGGCAAACTGCTATGAATAAGTTGAAGAAACGCCCACAAAAGGTATTGTTTCCTTTGCAACAGAATGAAACCACACTTGTCAAATCTGTCGAATACAAAGGCAATAGGTTAGCCCTGTCCACAAGTTGCTCAAAATTTCTCAAAGTTGCTCAAAATTTCCTGAAAATCAGTGCCAAAAGGATGCTATTTATTTCAACAATTTTGTTAACTAAAGCAGTTTCTGGGAAGTTTGAGCCTTTTCACGCTTATATTTTTGGCCCCATCTGGCATATCTTTATAATTTTTGCAAGAATCATTTTTGATCATAAACAACAACAATAACAACAACAACAACAATAATAATTGACGAATGGTAATAATCATCATAACCATAATCATTATCATCATCATTACATTATCATCATCGTCATCATAATCAGAAGCCACTATTCTCAAAGACCAGCTCTTCACAAATCAAAACGTCGAATCCCATCGTGACCAGAAACAGATGCTTTACATTTCTGATTTTCATTTAAAGAATAAACAAAACATCATTGAAATTTTTGTAATATTTCTAAAATAAGGACAAGTTGCTCAATGTTTTAAAAAGTTGCCGAAAAGACTGCAAGTTGCCTGAAAGTGGAGCGATTATAGAATGCAGGGCCTTGCAGGGCCCACTCATAGAATGAACGGCAAATATCATGAAATGAACAGCAAACATCATGAAATGAACGAGCAAATATCATAGTGGGACCTGCATTCTATAATCAGGCAGTTTCGGACTCAATTTTTTGGCGATCAGATAATCGAGTTTCTCATAACCAGCTTCTTATAAGAATGCATGTAGCACAAAAGGAAGGTACATACAACTCACCAGATCAGTTTGTGATTACCATCAAGATACCAGAGGGAAAGAGGACCCCTAACTGAATAGACTCTTCAATGAACAATATTGAGCTGCAGCGGACGCAAGAAAACTCCCTCCGGATCATTTCGTGGCATAGATGCCCTAACTCTGTCCCATTGCACTCTAATGCTCCTTTCCAAAAGAAAACCTTGCATCCTTTTTATACCGCAATTTGGAAAATCATTTGTTATATCTCGGATAACACTGTCAAGCTGAGCATCAGAAATTGAACTGTACCGTGGAAAACCCTCACGAATATCAAACTCGGCCATTCTACGCTGTACGGTTCGACGACTTACGGAGAGCATCTTAGGAATGTCGTTAGTTGTGAGTCCATGTTCAACTAAGAAGCACATCATGTCTCTTGGCACGTCAAATCTGGGGCGACCTCTTTGGCCTGTAGTCATGGTCAGTGTCTCCCTCCGATCTAAATTGTATCCTTCATCATTGATCAAGTCCAGTGCCCTGCTCAATGCTTTCACTAGCTGCAGTCTGAGAGGTTCAATTTCATTCCATCTAAGGGTTGCTTCTATCAGCTGTTCGAGACAAAATGCCACATATCCAGAATCACAGCCCTCGTTGCAGAGCCTTATCAGATCTGTTAAGCAGTGCCTTGCATATGACAGGAAAATTTCTTGAGGAGATTGATCTGGAACTTGTCTTTCGTAAACCATTTCATCTGCAGCACCTCAGAGCTTTGTCTACTACTTTCAAAACGAATCAGGTTATAAAAGGACCTGGCTCTGATCTCTTAACGGGCTTTATTAAAGAAATATAATGAGGTGCAAAAGATATGCCTGTCTACTGCACTTGATAATTTTGTTGGTAAATTTTTTGAAGTCACCCCCTGAAAAAAATTGGAAGGGATTCCGGCTCAGGGTACTATTACCAAAACAGAACAATGACTTAATTGATTCAAACACGATGCATGCAGGATGCATACACGATGCATACACGATGCATACACGATTCATACACGATGCATACACTATTCATACATGATGCATACACGATGGACGATGACGAGTCGATGATGATGATTTGATGTATTGATGTAAAGGATGGTAACATGATGAATTGATGGATGATATGAAACGACTTGAAGAGTGACGAATTGATGTATTACTAGACGATGAGTCAACGATGAATGCACGATGCATACGCGATACATACACGAAAGATGATGACAAGTTGATGATGATGAATTGATGAATGATGTGAAATGACTTGAAGTGTCATGAAATCAACATCACAAATTGATGTATTACTGGACGACGAGTTGAGGATTTTGAGCAACAACCATGTGAATTGAAATGATGGAATGGTGTTTCGGGGGGGGGGGGGGGGGTTTGGAGTGATGAATCAATCAACTTGCATGTTATGAATTTTGTCATACATATACCCCCATAGAAGAGGCGTCTCAAAGCTCCTTCATAACTGGCCTGCAATCATTGCAGCTTTTGAAAATGCTTTGGCTACAAACTAAGGATACCGTCCTGAGACAAGATTAAAACTGGCAGGTTCCTTGAAGAAATTGAACAGCCATCCTTTTCTCGGTCAAGTTTCTGCCCATTTGGATGTCCTGGAAACTATGAGCCCCTCTCTCTAGTCTTTGAAGAGGCTGGCTTAATGGCATTCCAAATCCCTCCAGCAATCGAAAAAACAATTCCTGCCTTGGAAGAGATTTCGGATGTCACTGATGTTACTGATACGTCCCTGATCACATTTCTTTCCAAGTTTCACATGGAGAACAACTTTGTCAAAGGCAAATATCCCAAAGCTGGGCATGAGCGATGCCAGCCAGCTAACCGGGAGAACAATGAAGTTGAGTTGGAGATGACAAATGTTGGTGTCACTTCATTTAAAAGGGCAATCGAAATTCAAAGAAAGGCTGCCGATATAATATGTCCCTTGATTCGAAACCGCTTTTCGTCCTATGACCGAGAAATTTTCAAGGCAACAGGCTGGCTTGACCCCAAACTTTGGGACCACAGCGACAAAGCCTTTGGCAAAGAGGAGATCAACCAGCTCTGTGATACGTTCAAGGAGTCACTGTCAGCTGCTGGTTTCGAAAGAGGCAAGATTTTTGAGGAATGGCGCTCATTGAAGATCACCCAAAAATCTTTCTATGTTAAACTAGAATCACGTCAGCTTTGGGAGAAAATCTTGAGTTCCAGGCGAAATAAGTTTCCAAATTTGTGCCTGCTGGTTGAACTTGCTCTCTGCATTTCTGCCTCCAATTCCACAGTAGAACGAGCACTCAGTATCCTGTCCCTAATCCTGTCCGATCGCCGCTTAAGTATATCTCACAAGATGATGGAGCGTTGCATCATGATTGCTGCAAATGATTCCAACTGGTCCAAGAGTGAAAGAGAACAACTGATTCAAAGGGCAGTTGATCTCTACATGGAAAAACGCAGAACCGCTGCCTTTGCCAAGGAGGGGAATAACGTAGCTGGAACATCATGAAAAGAAGTGCTTGAGCATGAAATTCCAGAAAAAGAAAGCAGCGAAACATCCATAGACACATCAGCAGAGGAAAGCAGCTCAGAAAGTTCTGATGAAAGTGTTGATCTTGCTGTTTTTGACTAACGAATAATATTTCATTTAAAGGCTCTGCCGAACACTTTCATTTTTATAATTAAAGCATGTATATACACTTTTTTGTGGGAATCTTAACAAGTCCTGAGTTAGGAGGAAAGCAGCAACCTAAATATGGCCAACAAGAGGTTTCCTCCTAGATACAACTTTCTGAGCTTTTTAGTATGTAGCGCCCTGTTTCTGGCTAACTGTTTGGTTTCTTTTAGAAAAGATGTCAAATGTTCATTGCGTTATGTTTGGTTTTGTTGGAAAAGATATCAAATTCATTAACTGGTGTATATCTTTACTAAGGGAAATCCAGGAAATTCTTTGTCAATGTCTGTGATTTTACCAGATTTTCAACTGCACACCATCGCACACCTGAAACTCTCAAGGAGTGCGATTTACCACACACCTTCAAAATTATTCCCAGTAAGGCCTGTGTTATGATAATTTCTTTCAGGCATTCTAGATTTAATAAGAGCTTCCAGTGCCAATTTGGCTCCAATCAATTTTCAGTAATTTTGTAGCCAATCCTGAAAACTAGCTAAAACAGCCCTCAAAATTTCTTTGTTATAGCTTTACTGCATCTAGTATTATCTTTGTTTGGATAAAGTGACTCTTTCAATGTGCAGAAAAGGGTGTGGTCGAAAAATAGGCGTTTCCCTAAATCTAGAGCAGTTAGAAAAATTTTGTTTATGAATATGATTTCAACATTGCCATATCTATTTAGACACAATCCTGTAGATCAATATGATCCACCAGATAGCAATAACTGACATTCAAAAACTACCCTTTTTAGCCTATTCTTCCATAGTAGAATTGTTGTTGTAGAATAAAAAACAGCTATACACAACCTTTTTTTCTTTCTTATAGTTGTTCTCTGAGTTATGATGCCTGTCTTGTCTTCTTGCTCAATCCACCAAAGTATTAGGCCAATTAGTCAACCACAGTAAGACCCAATCCTCCATG
Organism: Aurelia sp. 4 Dawson et al 2005; assembly: GCA_964019985.1. Lineage (NCBI taxonomy): Eukaryota > Metazoa > Cnidaria > Scyphozoa > Semaeostomeae > Ulmaridae > Aurelia > Aurelia sp. 4 Dawson et al 2005. The sequence continues at coordinate 2,401,193 of OZ026511.1, read as the reverse complement.
AATAAATGCTGCCAAAATGAAAGAGAGAGAAAAGTTGGTTGCTTCTCGCCAACTGTGGAGGCCACTTCAAAGTTTTTCTGTCCAGCCTGCGGCTTGTGAGCATTTAATCCTTCAACAGAGCCCATGTATTCACAGCTCAATGAGCCCTTTCCATGCTCTAACAGGCAAATATCTTCAAAGCTAAATGCATAAATGAAATAAGTCAATTTTGCTACGGCTATTCAACCCATTGCTATATCTCCAGACGAATACAAGAATGAAACATGAACCAGATGAAACCTCAGAATGATAATTCTAGGGAATGTAAGGGGAATGTGATACATGAAACATAGAAATCAATAAAAGAATTTTTAAATTTAGACCAAAACGTGCAGCAGTGACTGAAACATGAATAAAAACTGGAAGAGTATTTCACAATTTTGAGCCAAAGAATTGGACTGTTTTTAGTCCACAGAGGATGGTATTTTTCAAGGTATTAAGGTCCCACCAGCGTCAATTACGTGTCTATAGTTATCATGTAGCAGTTTAGAGATCCCTTTGAATTTTCAATGCCAGTTAATAACTAGCAGTATTCTATGATTGGCATTGTTCAAAGTTTTCTCTTTGGGTTGCAATAGCTCGTTTTGATCTATCCCTTCAAGGTCCTTGGCAATTTGTGTCATCCCCCTTTCGAATATCCTCTTCTGACATAAAATTGAGAGTGCATATTCTTTTGATTCGTATAAACTGAGAAAGTGGGCTAGAGCATAAGGTATGAGGAGGGTGATCAGATGAATTATGTAAATAGGTGTGTGTTGCTGTAGGTTTGCTGTATAGTTCCGTTATGAAACTGACATCATGGATCCTCACCTTTGTATCAAGAAATACAACATTTGAGCTTGAATATTCCGATGTGAACTCGATATTCGAATTATGGTTGTTTTCCGTAGCATATGAATTACAAAATGGTAGGAAATGGTTAAGGCTTTTCAGTTCATCTTTCCATACAAAAAAGATGTCATCTATGAATCTGACCCATGAGAACGGATACTTGCCATACAGCTCTACGTAATCTTCTAATAACTTTGACTCAAATTTTGACATGAATAGGTTTGCGTAATTTACGGCCATGGGTGTTCCCATGGCAGTGCTTTTGATTTGATGGAAATACTAGTATTATTATTATTATTATCATCATTATTATTATTACTATTATTATTATTATTATTATTAATAATGTGAATTTTCCATCAATACAAAATTTCTCATGGTTGAGAGCTACAGTATCCTCAGTACATTTATTGCCATAGGATTGAAAATCCATAGTATTTGTTTGAATACCTACAACGTGTAACTCTTTAGAGTAGTGAAAGGCCCATTGCCTATTGTTCCATGTGAATAGAGTCCTTACGTTTTGATCAATGTTTTTGGCCCTTTTGCAGTCATTTTGCAACCATGAAATTTTGATAAAGTTGAATTTACCTATACTTCTAGTGCTGGTAAGACAGCGAGAAAAATCACAAGAATACTTCAATATCTTGGCTTTTAATTAGAATTGGATGCGTTGAAATCGATGATGAATCCTTGGTACTACAAATTTGTAAAAGTGGGAACTTTTTCTGGCTCATCAGGTATATACACTGTAGGTACTTGAGCTTACCATCGGTGCTTTCCTTCATGGGAAAAAGAACCTAAGAGATCCCTTTTTTTGTCTTTTTGTATTTCCTTTCCCGTTTTTCTGCTTCCACTTTATCCACTTTATCAACCATCTTAAGCACATGCTTTGCCGGTGCAGTTTTTCTTTCACAAAAATTCAATCACCCGGGTTAGCCCATACTAGCGCTTGTCAAGGCGGGAGGCGGGGTGATGTCATGGTGCACAGAGTGCTTAAATTCCTTTCTTTTGCTTTGCTTTTCTTGTTTGTTATTTTTTCTTTTTCGATTGTTGTGAAAGAGTTTGTTAAGTGTCGTTCATAGCCAGAACCAGATGACAACATGTCTATTTCTGCTATGGAGGGCACAGAATATTGCATTGTATTTCCTAGTTTTTAATAGACATTGATATAAAAAAAACTTTATCCACAAGGTCACCAGCATATTGCAAGAGGAAGTCCCCTTGCCTAAACGGTTGTGTTGTGAACATCCCCATACCTGACAAATGGACAGAAAACTGTTATTCATTGCAATCAATCTATGTGATTTTTTAGCTTAGAAATAAAAATTTTAACATCATACTGCAAGATCATTTTTCCCTTTTTTATCAATCAACCACTAATTCAGTAATGACTGTTTTCTGAGCAGTGAGCCATAGGCGGCTACTGTAATCCACGGGTCAGCACGTCATGTAATCCACGGGTCACCAGGTCATGTAATCCACGGGTCACCAGGTCCCAGGTCATGTAATCCGCAGGTCACTATATTTGCGGTCAGTGGCTGAGCCGCTATCCCTGCGAGCGTTTCTACACCGGTAGGTCTGTAAAACGTCCTCATGGCCTAGTTTCATTAGCTAATTTTCGCTTGAATCGCTTCACGATGTCAATCCAAGGGTTGACTTTGCCAGCTGCTGACTCCATCAGCATCGTTCTCGATACTGTGAATCGCACTGTGTAGCTTCCACCATTAAACACAATGTTGTCTTGAAAACTCTCACTTACCTCATCTTTTGGCCTTATGCCAATGGTTTCTAGATCTCATAACTTGCAAATCTCACTGTCTACATTACCTTCTTGGATTTCAGCTCGGATAGCTTTTACTGTGGCAGCACCATGGGGTGTATCGTTTAACCTACCCTTGATAGGTCCTGACAGTACCCATCCCAAAGATGTTTGTACAACAACTGGCTCATCAGGTCTACCACGAATAACACAGCCCCCTGGTACTGCCATAAATAATCTGCCCCAACGAAAACAGTAATTTCCAAGTCAGACTTACCTTGATCAGCATCTGAAAACCATAAACCTTGAAGATGAGAGTAATTGCATTTAACAGAATAAACATGAACATTTTTAATGTTAGAAATGACAGGCACTACATAAGCTTCAATCTTTGTTACACTTCCACCTGTAAGAGAACACAATTCAATTTCTATCACATCTCTAAGACCAGACTGTTCAGAGCTATTACCCAATGTTGTGAATTGTAGCCATTCCTTTCTTTTCACCTTAGGGTTAATGCACTCTTTGACACTGGTTGTAACAAAGGACTTGTTACTTCAAGAATCAAATAACACACAAACCCTACATTCACTCTTTCCCCGAACAAGCGCCTGCACAGTTTGCATCACCACACGACCCCCAGACTCCCCCACATGCATGGGACTAGCTATAGCACCAACATTCCCCCAGAGTCCATTCCTCCCTCACAAAGAGCAGGGTTATGGCTCCCACCCCACTTTCACAAGATACATTAATTGGACAAGTATTAGCTCTATGACCCTTTCCTAAACATTTAAAACATCTTGAATATTTACGTAAAGAATTCCTACGCTCCTGTATGGTCTTCACCTTTTCAAAGTCCTTTGGTGCATGCTTTCCCAGGCAAAATGGACATTTGGAATCTACTGTCTCAGTTAAAAATGCACTAGCAGTTGCTTTCTGTGTAGAAAACAGTTTCTTTTTCTCTTCCTTGTTAGGACCAGCAGCTCTTGAAATTTCTTCACTCAGCTCCAGTTCTTTTTCATTGCAACCAACAAATCCTTGATAGTTCAATTCAAAAAATCTTCTCCTCTTATGATTGTCAAGTGCAAATCTTTGGAAGCTTCTCAACAATTTTTTGCACAACAGTGGCAGAGTATGTCTCTTCATCCACACCCAAAGCTCTCAGTCCACGACAATGAACCTCAATAGTGTCCTGAAATTTCCTTAGTCCAACAATATCATCCTCGTATTTAACTGCAGCATGGTTCAGGATACCATTCAAATGTGCTAATTGTATCACAGACTTCTTCCCATACCTATCCTTCAAAACACCAAGAGCTTCAGCATAATTGGCGTTGGTTGTTTCGTATCCTGCAATAACAGCCTTTGCTAGCCCATCCAAAAGTACAGGTAAATAGTTTAATTATTTCATGACAGGTGTCAAATCCTGATTACTGTCAACAGAACTCTCAAAGCAGTCCCAAAACTCTTGCCATTGACAAATATCTACATTAAACCTCTTCATTTCAAGTTTGGGAAGCCTTGCCTTGCTGTAAACTGAGGCCTGTGGTCCAGTAGACACATGACTGCCCCCAGATTTACTAAATTAGACCCTCTAGATGGTGCTCTTGGTGAAGTGACTGGCAGCATGGGTAACACTCTCCTGGGATTAGAAGGTGACTTGTTCTTATTTAATAGGCTATCAAGCCTTATCAACATTGTCCTAACGGCCGTTGCCAAATCATCAGCCTCTTCTGTTTCAGCTGCGATTGTATCTTCCTCAATCCCATCATCCTGGCACAACTTCCAAGAATTTGTTCATCAACTTTTACGATTTTATCCAATTTCGAAGCTAATCCGACTTTCAAACATAACAACTCGGCATTGTCCTTCGAATTGTTGTCTATAGACTCCTGTGCATCTTTGAGCTGCTTTTTAACATTCATATGATGTGCACTTCTGCACCGTTTCAACGTCCCTAGTTGCTCAGCCATTGTTTGTCAACACGTTTCTGGCCTAAAAGGTGGCCTGACTGCAACGAGATTTCGTCAATCTTCATCGTACCAGCTGCCAAACAACACATCCCGGTTGCTGGTACCAACTGCTGTAGCAGGTTCTTTAATGCAAATGTAAAGCATACGTACACATAAATAAATGGCTTGCTTAATTTGCGTAATTTCTTCAATTTCGAAAAACTTCAACTTTCTTCCACTACAAAACTTCAGCAGACTCTCGCACATGCTCTTTTGCAAAGCATTATGGGAACTGTAAACCTACCCCGCAGTGGCATTGGGCTGGGCTACCGCACACTGCTTCCCCTCTTTCTAATTGCTTAGCGATACCTCAAGGTTCCTTCTGCCATCCCATACTTGGATGATGTACATCGTATGGACTTCCGGTCTGAATTTCAAGCAAAGCTTGTTCCAGATCATGACTAACAAATCTAATGACCAAAATTACAGAGAAGTTAGAGTATCCAACCCAGTGGAAGATTAGCAAAGTTAAATCTGCACCAAAAAAGGGAAGTAATCTGGAAAGAGGGAATCGCAGACCCCTCTCCCTCCTCAGTATACCAAGTAAGATCTATGAAGGGGTTATAGGAGATGAATTGGATAATCATTTTGTTAAAGGTGGTATATCAAGTGTCCACCAATGGGGGTTCAAGCAAGGGAAGTCAACTGAAACACCTACGTTGCATCTCACAGAGAAATGAAAACAAGCACTTGAGGAGAACAAAGTTGTTGGTATCTTGTTCATTGACTTCAAAAAAGCCTTTGACTCCATTTGCCACAAGACACTAGCATTAAAATTACAAGCTGCAGGCATAACTGGTCCATTATATGATCTCATTACCAGTTATCTTACAAATAGGAAGCAGTATGTAGAAATAAATGGCCAATGTTCCACACAAAAATCAGTAGGGTTTGGGGTGCCTCAGGGTTATGTTCTTGGCCCCAAACTATTTAGTATACATGTTAATGATCTACCCAGTAAGGGTTCATTAGAAATGTTTGCTGATGATACTGAGTTCTACTGCATTTGAGACACAATGGATGAAGTTACAATAAACATACAAACTGCTCTTGATCTACCATGTATTAGTACATGGTGTAAACAAGACAGCCTCACAATACACCCTGATAAAACAGAGGTAATGTTGATGTCAAAAAAGCCCTTTATTGGACCTGTGAGACCAATCAAGATAGAAGACCATGTCATTAACTATGTATTGGAATCAAAATGTTTAGGAATGACAGTTGATAGCAAGTTAAACTGGGAATCACATATCAAGAATTCTGCATCCAATATGAGCAGTAAAATCAAGCAGCTGAAAAGGATGAAAAGTCTGCCAACTGAAGTCCTTGAAACAATAAACTTCAAGGGAATCCTTCCAGGATCGACTTATGGAATATCAGTATGGGATAATTGCTCCTCTACAAAAATGGAGCACTTAGAAAAAGTTCATAGGAGGGTGGAACGCATAATACACAAGATACCTAGGGGGACAGACAACGAAGATGTGTTGCAAAAAGCAAATTGGAAGTCAGTACAGTATATGTACAAAAGAAAGGTAATCTGCTTAACACATAAAGCATGTTATGGCAACTGTCCGGATGAGATTAGCAACATCATTGAAAAAGTGGAAATGTACGGAATATGAGAGACAACCTAAAACTCAATGTACCACAACTAAAGACAGAGGAAGGAAAAAAGACATTTAAATACAGATCGGCGCTACTATGAACGTTACTGCCTGAAAAAGTTGTCTTGTCATCAGCCAATTTCCTCTGCCCTTTTTTCTCATGAGGGATTATATTCTGCGAGTTGTCAGTTGCAAGTTGTCAGTTGCGAGTTGGTTTTTACTCATATTTTGCGAGTCGCGAGTTGAGAGTTGTGAGTTGCAAGTTGGTTTTCCATCATATCAATTCATGCTATTACTTTTTTTCTAATCTTAGATTGTAGCCAAAGTTTCTTATGAGTTCCCTCCCGTAACTGTAAGCTCAAAGCTGAAACGCTTGCTCTAATATGTGTTGACTGCATAAAAATACAGAAAATCGCATTGAGTGATGGAACCAATGCCACAAAATTTTTCCTCGATTTTACTCTTTTGGCTCTCATCTGAAACTCATCTCATCTCATCTCATCTGTGGCCAGTGTCAAATCAAAACTATTTAATAAAAACTGAGTCAAAATAAAACTTGCCAGTGGCTTCATTAAAATCAACATTGTTGCTAATTTCTTTATTTAAGTCAGTTTTAACTAAATACGTTCATACATTGTAAAGTCACAAGAATATGTTACGATCAAAAGGTATTGAATACATTACTTTAAAAATATTGGTAAGCGGCATAGCCGTAGGAACTAGGGGAACTGGGGGCACGTGCCGCCAAGATTTTGGAATAAACAAAGAAATGGCCTTTCTTTTTTCAGGAAAAGTTCCTTTAGCTTAAGGGGAAAAGTGCCATGGAAGCGTCATGCCCCCTTCTCACAACTGAGATGATTCCTATGGGTCTGGAAACCGAAGTTGGTGTCATAATGGTAGGAACATTATCTATGAAAGAATTAGTACCCCTTGTGTGCTCTGTGGATTTGTGGCGCTCTTTTTATTTTTTTTCTTTATCTTAGTTGGTCAAAGATGCTCTGATTGACCAGTTAGTATATAGCCCCACAGAAGAAAGTGCAAGTGAACTGTACGAGGAATGCAATAGAATTGCAGAAGACGTCATCATGGAACAACAGGATATGGATTCTTTTCACGGTGGACCAATGATTACTACGGCTGATGTTGAAGTTGTTCATTACAAGGATAACCAAATATGTGTGTCTACTGAAACCATCGATAAGAATGTAAGAAATGTACGCAGTCAAGCAAAAAGACGATGTCTCACATGCAAATGCAACAAGCAAAAGCGGGATTTTGTTATCAAATGAAATAAGAGGCTGCTGAATGTATTACACCGAAAAAAGGAGACGATCCAGCGTCTCAAGGATCAGGTAAGAAATTTTTGCAAAGAAATGACATAAGATATTAACACAATGCATTAGCATACATACTGGGGTACCTATGTTACCTAATCACTTTTTCTCTATAGTATAAAATATTTTCCCATAATCAAACATCGAAACCAAAAACTCGTGACTTCTGTTTGATGTTAATTTCCAGATCCACCCCCCCCCCCACTGAATTCCTGAAAGTTGCTATGGCATGACAATGTGCACCCCAAAATCTGAGAAAAATGTTCGCTATTCATCAAAGTACCAGCCTTCTTCGAAGAAACGTATGTTTCAAAGTCATTGAAATGATTCCTTGATGGAAACAATGTGAAAGTGATGCAAACACCTTTGTATCCATCTGGTAAGAATTTTTGCTTTGTTGATTGCAAGTTTTTATCATAAATATTCAGTTGTCAATATTCCTTGCTGCTTTTAGATGTTGAGTTTAGTTGCAAAATAATGTTTGTTTTCATATATCAAATGTTAATTGATCTCCAAAGACTGCAAACAATGACAACAACAAATTGTTACAAGCCTATGGTTACAAGCCCTAGGTTTGCCCTACATAACTTTGGAAGGCATAACCAGAATTTGAATGCAATTTTGGTACCCATCCGGGTAAGAATATACCACCAAGAAGTATGTTCCCCACTCCACATTCTATTCTTTACATTTCAGCTGAGCAACAACACAGAATGTAGCTTGCAAATAGCACAAAACTGCAAGATGCCACTTCCACACAAAGTTCAAGCATGGTCACAATAGGAAACTTTAGTCTGGAAGCTGACAGGCGCTTGTTGTCCAAATCCTTTGTTTCGCGTTGAGAACTTGGGCAGGACGATCATGTGACCCTGAGGGTGCATCAGATTCACAACAAGATTCGAAACCTAATGGAGACTGCGGAAGGACACACGAGGGATGATGATTAACAAGTGATTTTCGATCTCATTGATGACGGCATCTTTGAAAAAGATGCAGAATTTACAAACTTGATAAGCTCTAACGTATCAGAGGTAAGTTTCTTTGTATTTTACATTCATTTTGTACTTTAAAGCGCAACGATAAATGAAGACTTAACTTATGTAGGCGCAGTCATTTTATGATGTCAGAATGTAGGAAGAGAAAGCAAAGTCAGGATTAAATTTTAAGCGCAGGATAATGCTGAAAAATATCTTTGCGAAACTATTGACATTTTGCTCTTTGGATTAACTTTCTTTTCTATCAACCAATGAATGAATTTCAGCAAGAAGAGGGCATCAGCGAACAGGGCAGGGTGTGTGCCGGTAGCTGTAAGAAAAAAAAACTGACAGACATGGTGAATAGAACTCATAAGTGTACGGGGCGGGAGGGCCAGGGGTCGGTAACCCCCAACTTCTGAGAAATTTTCAAAAATCAGCCCCACTCGGGCAAAATTTTGCTCTTAGTTGGGCAAATATGTTGCTAAACAATTGGCAGCCCCCCTAGATTTTTCTTCCCGTATGCTTATGATAGAAGTTTCTTTTCAAAACTATAAAAACATACAATAACATCTTTATTGAATTGGCTTCAATGATAGGATCTACTGGGGTAAAATGGGTGAGAAAAACAAATGTGACAAATCTTCAGCTACAGGCATTCTCTATCTACATCTATTAGAGGAACCCTTCTCCATCATCAAGTATGACTGGTTAACAGCCAGTTAATAACATACCGGTTTTTTAGCAGTCAGCATTATCCATTTTACGCAGTCTACCAATTTCACCCCAGCAGACCCTATTGCAAGGAAAGGAAGAAAGGACAACCAGGTTTCAAAATGATCTGACTAGCAATTGAAAAAATTAAAGGACAACATTTCAATGAGTAATCAAGGCCATACCTTTGCGGAAACTGTAAGGTCTGTCTTTTTCATAGAGAAGAACATTAAACACCTTGGAGATATCCTTCGCGAGTACAATTACAACTTGTGCAACCCTATTCAGCTGTATGATGCTGGATATAGAAAATTGCCACTCCACTGTCCATACAAAGCAACTCAATATGCCAAGGCATATGGTAAAAACCAGAGCGTAGAACCCATAGGACCCGGACCGGACCCAGACCGGACTTTGGACACTCCCCATTGTAACTCATGGCGCAATGCGAACTTTCTTTCAGCATGGCGGACGAAGAAGGCATCACTTGCCATTAAATGCTGTAATGTTTCCGACCTCTGATTGGCTGATAGAACAATAGATCCCATAGAACAATACTCTTAGTTTGGGTATTGTCTATTGGTTACTTGCTCTAGATTCTTTTGTAAAAAAGACAATATGTAAACAATACACCACATCTCCTGCGGAAAATTAAAAGGCTTCTGAGATGGCGCCAACTCCTTGTCAGTTGTGCAGCTAGTGATTCACAAGAGTGTCAATGTTTACGAAACAAGTATGGCAAGTGTCGATTATTATATTTTTTAGGCCTGAGTTACAAATATTTTTTATGTTAGAGACCACTTGTCAACTCATGCTTTCAAAAAATAAGAAACAAATAAAGAAACTTTTAGTACTAATACGGACAGAAACTTTTGCTAATGGCCTGATTCAAGTTCCCCATAAAATGTGTGTACTCTCAGAGCTTGTCTCTTCCACAGTTGCAAAGTTGAATGAATGAATGAAGAATGGACCTGCCCTAATTGCTGCATGCCACAAAACTCCAATATGATATGCTGTGACAAGTGCGAAATTTGGTATCACTGGTGAGTGGTTCTCTTCAGATACTAAATATGTAGCTACTTTTTTAAGGAAATGGCAATTGTTGAAACAGATTCAAAACTTCCAAGAACTGAAACATCTTAACACCTTTACACCCCAAGGTATTCAAATTTATTGACATCACATTCAAATTTACTTCTATCAAGACAGTGTATTCATTGGGAAATCTAACTGACCAAAACATTGTTTTATTGTGCGTGCATAGTGTAGTTGTCTGACCATGGCATTTTATTTTATAGGGAAGGTGTTGGAATCAACAACCTCAAAATTTGCTATTTTTTTCTGTGAAGGCATACAAGAACAACACATTGGTAATGGGAGACTGTTTTTAGATGTTTTAGGTACCTTTTGGAGCAAGGAAAAAATTTTCGCTGCAATGATCATTTTTGATCTAAAATTGTAGTAGCCATACCCCTTAAATGTAAATGGGTCTTTGATAAACGAATTGTTGTGGTACGACTGTATCGGGTGGCGATATGACGGCGTGATGAATGGCATGGCTGGATGCACAAACTGAATAATTACTGAATTATCCATTGGAATACGAACGGGTATTAGTTGATTATTGATAAATGGTCTATCATTTACAGTATTCAAAGGTGAAGCTTGCACCAAACATGCTTGTCCCGGCGCATAGTACGATAAACGGTTCGGTACTTGACGTAAACGAACTGGTCTTTCCGAACATACGATATGTTCTTCCTCTGCATTAGTAATAAGAGGCTCTTCGCTTACGACTACTTCTGGAACGTTTGATGATGGCAGTGGAGGTGTGAATGGTGCTGATTCACCATTTTCAATTGGACTTCTGTTCTCTGGCGGTTCATTCTCAAGAAGCTCTGCGTTTTCATTAGGTAGAATGTCACTTCCTGCTTTAATGATAGGCATATTGTGATTTATATCGTTTTCAGCTTCTGTTGATGGCAAATGGTTTGATACCAACATGATCTCTTCTTCTTCGGAACTCTCCTCACCGTTTTCATCGCTTTGGCAACTATTTTCATGAGTTAAAAGACGTTTTTGATGGCGTTTAGACTTTCAAATTGGGCGACTGGCACGTTGTGGAGGCGCATCATCTACTGGTAAGTCATTACACGGCAGCAAAAGATTGCGATGCAGGATTCTGGTTGCACCATCTCCATTTTCTCGCGTTACTTCATAAACAGGCAATGACTGATTCATACGACGCACAACAATGTGGACATCCTTTCCCAGTATGCTCTCAATTTTCCTGGTTCTCCCCTCTCCCACAAGTTACAAATGAGGACCCTATCATTTGGTTGTAGCTCAACAGATAGCATGGCTCTGTCATATCTCTCTTTATTCCTCGATGCACTTACTCCTGCTCATTTGCTTACTATTCCATACGCTTGCTCCATAGCTTCCTTCCACTGTTTTGGGTATTTGGCACAACTACCGGCTGGAGATGATGTATCAAGATGGAGCAACAAATCTATGGGTAAACGAGGCTGTCTTCCTAAATTTGAGGTAGACTTTACGTTCTTTTTGTCTTTATATAATTTTTTCTCTATGTCAAGGCTGCGGAGTTGCCAAAGGTTTTTGCTCTCCGTGGTATTTGTCCTTGTAGTAGTACGGTAGACTTTAGGTAGCGTTAGATAAGTACCTCGTATTGTAAAATTTGATCGAATGTAAAAAAAAGTTTGTATGGGAATTAGAGTTACCCAATGCCAAACCAAATTCTATATCTTTTACAAAGACACAGACACACAATTGAGATAATTAGAAGTCTAAAGGGCCATGAGTAGTCAAACCTATCGTAGGTACAGTTCTTTCACCTTGCACTTAAAGAAAATGGCAATCCACCTCGCCCTGCCTGACAGAAACAATTTCTTGTGCTTTTGAGGTAAAAAATCCAAACAAGTCATCAGGCCACTATATGCCAACATCCATTTCGACAGTTTCAAAGCTAACTATCTAAGCGATACATTAATATCGCGTGTCTATTGTAAATTTGTCATTTGAACATTACAGCAAGAAATTTCATAGTTTTCAGAATTTCCCCAAGCAGGGTGTTACGTACGTTGAAGGAGTATATGAGCTGTCTTCCAGGGAACCCATACAAAAAGACCCAACCCTGCCCCTAATTAGTTGCTATGAGTTCTTGGTTGCTTTCCAAAAATTCTTATGGAACATCTAAGAGCATTTTATCCACAAGAGCTATGAAAGTGTAGAAACAGCGAGTGCTGTGCTAATTCAGCAAACAAACATGGACTTTTGCCGGAACATGTAAGCAAGGAACAAGTTTTGCAGTCTGTGACGATGAGGATATTTAAGAAGCTACGTAAAGGAGCCAAAGTGATAACCATGACGTTGTTTTGATGGAGACGTCAGGACATTTCACGTCTGAAGGGATGGAATCTTCATGGAAAAAGAGCATAGTGGTCTCATCTTATTTATGTAAAGGGGGGAGGTGAATTTTGAGAGTTGAATCCCCTCAAAAATGTTTACAATTTCTTACTGGTTTTTAAACATTCCAAAAGCACTCTTTATGTTTACTTCCTATTCCCCCATGATCATTTTGAAAGGACTTTTTTGAAGCTTTTCCTGATTTTTAGACATTACTCAAGTACCTTCCAAGTAATATGATGCAAGGAACAAATTGAAACGAAGTAAATATATGTTGAGGATTTTGTTTGCCAAAATAAATATAGTTTCTTAAGGTATATTTTCCCAATACTGGAGTTTCTTAATTTTTTTGGGATCTGAGAGTTGAGTTTCTTGAAAGTAGTTTCTTATGAAAAGCATGCGTGAAGAGTTAGTTCTCTAAACCATGGTGACTGTTCTCCGCAAAATCCTCATTGGGGCAAAATTGCTGTTTATTTAATTTTGTGAAGATGAATTGGATTCATAACTAAGTCCAGAAACACTTGGTCAAACATAATTCTCAATTTTTTTTCTGAAACACCAGTTTCGACCAGTATATGTTCTGAAGAGAAAATTTTCTCCTGTACCTAATGCCGTTATGGCTGGCATGGCTCTGTGTTTACTTGTTTGATCCTAGGAAGTCAAATGCTTACCGTGAAAGCTTTATTAACGCCCCCTCTCTATACTCACGACATTTGTCACCAGACAGTTTCTTGTCCCAGCCCCTTTGTCCCAACAAAACTAATGAAAAATTACCTTCAAATTGATTGTAATGAACTAAGGCATCCTAAGTTAATGAGGCATTCTAAGAGATCAAAGATCTTAGCAGCTACTTTCAGTAAGGAATGCTGTGTCAGAGGTAACAAATTTGCAAAGTTGAATACGTGCTGCACGTCAGGATAAATTTTACAATTAACATTTTCACCTTATTGTCACTACACTGAGGGCCTAAAGCCGAACTGACATATGATTGATCTTCTTTAGAAACCTTTGTCTTACCTTCGTTTTGATTCAAATGACTTTTTCAACGTCATCATGCCATAAAAACCCAAGAAAATCTCTGTTGGGCTCCTTAATTTCAATATGATGAAATGCCTTTTCGATATCTGTTGTTAACGCTATTGTGTGACTCCGGAATCTTGATAAAGCATCAAACAAATGCTGCATATAATTTGGCCCAAATTCAAGGCGGTCATTAAGCGTTAACACATCATTAGTATTTCTAGCACTACTGTCAAGAACAATACAAACCTTTGTTGTATCATGATCTCTCCCAGTAACACAATGATGCGGAATAAATTTGCTGTCAACCTTGTTTTGGGCACCTTCAGGAACCTTCTCAATTATACCGTTCTCAATTGCTCCTGAATGATAGCATCATATTCTTGGCATAATTGTGGATCCTTTTGTAAGTGAAAAAGTACCAATTCCAATCCAAAGAAAGTCCAAGGAAAGCAATGCAAGGATAAGCTGTCTCTTTGTCATATTTTTAGGAAAGCACCATAACTAGAGTAAGACAATAAGAAAGGCTACATGTCTTGTTGTTACTCCGAGTTTCACGCTACACAGCGATCATCAGACAATTGAAAGCACTATATGTCACTTAAAATGTTCTTTTCCTGTTGCGTGAGGCATTTTACCACCCAGGAGAGCTTAAAAGTGTCTCCTGCAGCTTATTCCATGCCTACAAGTTTTCTTACTGCTTAGACATTTTACTATAGTACACATTTTTTTAAGACATTAGGATAGGAAATTAGAAATGTTTACAACGATTGAGAGACAGAGGTCTGACATTGAATCCAAAGGAATGCAAATTTATACATCAATCAATTTCTTTGGCCAGATATTTTCACAATAAGGGACTCGCCGCAACCCAAAACGCATTGAAGATCTATATCCTGCGATGATCACAGACCCGATGAGTTCTGGAAACAAAATTTTTGATTCGGAAAGTTTATCGGCCATGGTTGCTGATGGTGGTCACTGATGTTCCCAAGAGAATGGCATTCATGAATGGTAATATCCCCTTACCTTATACAGCAGAAAGAGTGCTTTTGCACAGTTCATCATTGATTATTGATCAGATGCGTTGCTCGAGCTGTCATCAATAAAGCTAACGATGCCACTTTCGTCAATTAGCCAATGTCATCTTGTCATTCTGTCATCTTGACACACACCATGCTTCTTCATAAAAGCAAACAAACCTTTCTGAGCTTCTTGTTTCGCTCCCTTGAACTTGGTATCAAATGGGAGTCACTAATTCAAGATTCAAGATCCGGAATTCAAGATTCACACCAATTCAAGATCCGGAATTCAAGATTCACACTTCTTTTAATCGGAAGTCACTTGTTTACAACCACCTTAACTCAGAGCTTTATGATGTACTTACTGCTATGTTGTTTGTCTATGTTTTGTCCCCTCGTTGTTTCTTTGTGTAAAGTTTCTTTTATTGTCCTTGTTGTCCTCGTCATGTCATTTTGTTTCTCTTATCGGTATCGTCCCCATGGTGTCGTATTGTTATGATTAAACAGTATGATAGAATATAGTATATGTTGTAACATTTTTCTTGTTACAATATAATCCTTTGTGGACACCTGAGGGCAACAGAATGAACCTGTCCCCAATTTTTTGTTCGAACATACACTGTTTGTTAACCCTTTCCTGCATGGTGGCATCATATGGTCCCATTACGTAATTTTGTCTCCACAATGCAAACTTTATCAAACAAGGCGAAACTGATGGATGGACCATGTTCTGTAATCATATACCCATCCAGAATGCTTGTTTTGTTTTCTATTGCTGGTTGCTAGGAAACACTTTCTCTGAAGCTCTGAACATCAATGGCGGACCCACGCTTCACAGCAACTTTGACGATTTTGTTCAGTTATTGACAAAGTGGAAAGACAGGTGAGATTATAAAAAAATAACTGCTAATATATTCAACATCTAAGAATTGTTCTGTCAAGGCTATTTCATAAAGTTTTTATAATTTTTTTTGTTTTTTTCGTAATTTACAACTTGGGACCATATGGTCCCAATATGCAGTTAGGGAAAAATGGGCCTAGACAGTAATCAAATCCATATGTTCATATTTTGAAGACTATTCAACGGAAATCATGAACCAAGGGTATTTTCAATTTTTTTTATGGATCTTTGAATTTTCAGCATATTTGTGCCAAAATATCCCTTTAACCCTATAGTGGTTGGGCTATTTGATAGTCCTATTTTGGTTGGGAGGGGGCAAAAAGCCCTCCCCCTACCTAACTCTTGACTGGTAATAGGTAGAGTGACCAAATTTTGTGTGCTAATAGCCTCAGGCATGTATTTTCTGAAAATGTAAAAATTAACCTAAGATTGGCCCTCATTTTTGCTCACGTCGGCATTTTCCTTTGTGTGGTCAAGAAAAGCGGCAAAATTAACTAAAATCAGGAAATCGTGATAAAATTAAATTTGGAGCACACTTTCCACCCAAACATGATAATTGTGATAGAATACATCAAATAACACTACACTACAAAAGAAATTTGCAAAATATTCAACTTACGTTCCTTTTTTCGCGATAATTGAGATTTGAGAATTTGCGATTTTTCCAGGGTCAGTCCCAGAAAATTGTCATAAATGATTTACCAAAGTCATCCAAATTGTTGTCCTTCTACCTGTTTGCTGATGACACTAACATATACTTTGAATCTGATAACCTTTCCACACTCGCAAAAAAGGTCAACAACGAATTGAGAAAAGTTAGATTATGGCTTGATTGCAATAAGCTTGCATTAAACATTGATAAGACAAATTTTGTTTTGTTCCATTCTAGCAGAAGGCAGTTGACAGATTTGCCAGTTCTTAAAATTGGCAAACAATGTATAAATAGGGCCAAGTGTGTTAAGTTCTTGGGAGTCCTGATGGATGAAAACTTGTCTTGGAAATACCATATCACTGAACTTTACAAAAAGTTATCAAGATCCGCTGGGATTTTCTTCAAAATACAGCACTACATTCCTTTATCTACCCTTATCTGCCTCTACAACTCTCTTTTTTCCTCCTTTCTTAACTATGGCATCACAGTTTGGGGTCTCACTTATGATACCTACCTGACTCCATTGTTTCTACTCCAGAAGAAAATCCTGCGATGCATTAAATTCCAGCCCTTCTCTGCACCTTCCTTGCCAATATTCAAGTCTTTGAAAGTTCTCAAACTTGAGGACACCCTACACCTGAATATCTTGACATTTGTTTTCAAAGCCATTAATAGGCTCTCCCCATCATGCTTTCATAACTATTTTCAACCAAATTCAAATATTCATAAGATAGGAACTCGTCAGTTAACCAGAGGTGATCTATACAAAACAGTAAAAAATACTACAACTTATGGTCTGAAATCAGTGCAATTTTTTGGCTCTAAGCTGTGGAATACATTGCCACTTTTCATTTGTGTCGCTGGTACAGTTACTGCTTTTAGGTCTAAGCTAAAAACTCATTTTCTTGATTCCTACGTTTGAACTATTCATACCAGAGTAAAGGAAAACACCTGGTGAAGTTGTAGTTTAATTTTAATTTAATAGGTTTAGTTTCTTTGTTTTTATGGGGGGGCTCTCTCTCGATTAGTTTATCTACTTAGAGGGCTCCTCCTCAGTCAGTCATTTCTAAATACAATTTGTAATGTCCTTTTTTTCTTCTATTGTAGTTTTATCGTAGTTGCTTTCTTAGATGTGTATTTATAAATTTTCTGTAGTTGTGTATTTATAAGTGTATGTAGTGTGGAGCTGTAATATTGTATTTAGAAATGATTGATGATTCATATGAAACTGAAATTTCAGGTTCAGAGCATAATTTTGCTTGTAAATGATAAATTTCTGCTCACTTGCACAATGCAGCTGAGTGGCAATTTGTCTTCGTGCAACAAAGGGTTGGGTACCGAAAGGTTACTTTGTGCCATGGTGTGACAAAGGGGAGGATAATTTTCTATTATGTCATTTGTGAATGGCTGTAAACCTGCTTTCAAATTGATTTAAGTAACACTGGAGTGGTATGATAGTTGCTTTATAAATCTTTCTGTAAGAATTTATAGTAGTTGCTTGTGCTAACAAAGCATTGTTTTTTTCCTCCCAAAATTGTTCTGCAAGTTTATCTCGTATTTTTGTTGCATCAGAAGCCTTGTCTTGAAGTTTCCTTTCAGCTGTCATATGAAGTAAATCTTGAACTTCTCCACTTGCCAGTTTGCGCTTTGTTTTAGGATCCACTGTTATATCTAGGGTGCTAGGGATAGTATCACCTCTATCAATGCATATGTTGTGCAGTACAAAACATTCCAGTGTCATAACTTTTACTTGCTCACAAGAGCTTTCACACTTTTGTAAAAGAACACGAAATCGTCCTTTGAGTTGACCATAGGCACCTTCAATTACAATTCTTGCTCTGCTGAGGCGGTAGTTGAAATATCTTTGTTTTGGGGACAAAATTGCGTTTGTATATGGTTTCAGCAGCCAGTTTTTTAGTGGAAAAGCAGAATCTGCCAGGATCACAGGGGGCATCAGAACACCCTCAACTTTTTGATGTATGGCAGGAATGAAGCCCTCTTCCTGTATGTCCTGCCATAATTCTGTTGACTGGAATATTATGAAATCATGTGAATTCCCAGGAAATCCACAACTTCATTTCATTTCATTCATTTTCATTTTTTATTTTTTATCCACGGTAGCCCCGTCAATCTGCATTGATTGCTTTACAGGGGGCCGTGCAAAAAGACATATAATTTCCAAGTTTAAAACCTAATCCTAATTAATTTATAATTGTGTTTACAAAAACGAAAAAAAAAAATCAAATGAATGTACATAAAAAAGATCTTTAACCCTCCACTACGTCTTTAAACCTCCTTTTGAAGGTAGAAAGGGAGGGTGCAAGTCTGACATCAGAGCTTAATTGATTCCACAGCTTAGGCCCACGAAATGATATTGACTTCTGCCCATTTGCCGTTTTGAAGAGAGGAACACGCAAGTCAGCTTCGGTATTTCTAAGTCTCATTGTGTTAAGCGCTGAGTTCTTTACAAACAGCTCGGAAAGATATTCAGGCGCAAGACTATTTGTTGACTTAAACATTATGGTCGCTGTTTCACTTAGAATAATGTCCGAGATTGTTGGCCACCCCAGCTTTTTAATCAGACCAGTTGCTGAAACATGATAGCTGCTATTTGTAACAATTCTGGCAGCTCGATTTTGCAGTCTTTGGAGGGCATCAATTTGAGTTTTGCCGCAACATCCCCATACTGAGCAACAATAACGAAAGTGGGGCTCAACAATTCCTCTGTACATTTAACTGAGCGTTCCCTGTTGGAGAAATTTCTTTGCATATTTCAGAAAGCCTAAAGCTCGAGAGACTTTGTTTCTCATACCCTTTATATGCTCATCCCAAACAAGATGACAATCCAACTGAACACCGAGGTATTTAGTCCTCTCGACAGTTTCTATCTGTGTGCCATTTATGAAAAAGGAAGGCTGCTCACTGACTTCTTCGGAAATCCTCTTGAGCTTTGGACGGGATCCAACTACCATTGCGTGAGTCTTAAGGACGTTTAAAGACAGTTTGTTTCCCTGAAGCCAATCTTTTAAACAATCTAGATCTTGGTTCATAAATTGGTTTAGATCATCGATGTTATTTGATGCAAATGAAAGACTAGTGTCATCTGCATACATGGTCACTTTACAATTATGTAGAGCACGCGGGAGGTCATTAATATAGATTAAAAATAACAGGGGACCAAGGCATGAGCCCTGTGGAACACCGCAAGTGACATCCTTTATGTGCGACAATGCACCATTAACTTTGCAAAACTGCTGTCTGTTATTGAGATATGAAACGAACCAAGAATGTTCCACATCTCTGATACCATATCTAAGTAGTTTGTTAAGGAGAGTGTAATGATCTACAGTATCAAATGCTTTCTTAAGGTCGATGAATACATTTGCTGTGTATTTTCCGTTATCCATATTTACGTACCAGTCGTTAGTACTTGCAAGCAGACAGGTTACAACAGAATGTAGCAATCGGAAAGCAGATTGATTCGAGAACAGTAGATCGTTTTTGATCAGAAAATCATAGATCTGATTATAGACCATCTTTTCGAACAGTCTAGCTAAAAATGGCAAAACAGAAATAGGCCTGTAATTTGAACTGTCATCTTGTTCACCGCTCTTGAAGACAGGGGCAACACGCGCAATTTTCCAGCTGTCAGGAAAAACTCCAGTAGCAAGAGAGAGGTTGAAGATGTCGCATAGGGATTCAGCTATCACAGGCAGTCCAATCTTTATGAAAAAATTGGCTAGACCATCAGGGCCAGACCCCTTTGAGGTGTCAAATTTTCCTAAAACCTTTTCGATTTGAGGAACAGTGATAGGTTCGAAATGAAATTGCACGCTTTTAGGATTCACCTCGTAGTCATTATCTAAAAGAGGATTAGATGACTGAGGTATTTTGTCACTGAGGGTCTTGCCAATTTCACAAAAAAAGTTATTCATTGACTCTGCAATAGCTGTATCTCCCGATACCGTTTTCCCCTCAACATCCAAGGATGTAATATGGGTGGTCTTTGACTTCTTATTTAGAACTTGATTAATTGTTTTCCACGTGTTTTTTAGGTCGCCATCATAGGAGGCGATCTTGTTTGTGAAAAATTCGCGCTTCAAATTCAAATTCAATTTATTTACGCGATTCCTCATCTGCCTATAAGCCTGCATCAAAATTTCGGACTTAGACCTAACAGCAAGTTTCTTAAGCCTATCCCGAGATTTACACATGAGTTTGAAATCTTTCGTCAACCAGGGGGAAAACTTTTCAGATACTCTTCTGTTTCGCGTGGGGGCATGCTTTTCCAGAATAATAGAAAACATGTTTGACCATTTCTCTACAATAAGGCTAATATCATCAGTGCTTGTAACTATCTTCTTCCAGTCAACTTTACTCAAGTCCTTCAGAAAATCCTCCTCACTGAAATTTTTCATCTGCCTAGTGGAGATGATTTTGTGCTGCTTTTTAGAAGCACCTCGGAATTTTCTGACACAGTAGACTAGAAAATGGTCACTAAGACTGATTTCCTTTACATCGGAAACAACAATGTTAGACTTGTTCGTCGTAGCAATATGATCTATCAAGGTCTTAGATGTTAGAGTTACTCTCGTCGCCTTGTCAATTAGCTGTTGAAATCCGAAAAGATCATAAATTTCCATGAGACACTTTGAATGAGCAGGAAGACTATTTGCTGAAGTTGGTTCCGTGCTTGAATGATTAGCTAAAACGTCACAATTTGTGTCACCTAAAAGGATGACTTCCTTATTTTCATTATCCAAAAACTGCAGAGATTCCTCTAGTTGACGAAAGATGTCAACAGACTCATCAGGGGGTCGATACCAAGCAAATACTATAAAAGGAGCGGAGCGAACCGGTTTGCATTCGATGCACACAGCTTCAAGGGAAGAAACGGGGACATCCTCCCGAACACTGCATTTGTCGAACAAGTTATCTTTAACGTAGATTGCCACCCCACCCCCATTTCGATTCCGGTCACATCTTTTAATAGAAAAGCCATCAATATCCACGAGTTCGTCAGCGATGTGTCCATCCAGCTTAGTTTCATTTATAGCCAGGATATGTATACCCAGCTCCTTAACAGTCGCACGAATCTCGTCGATATGCAGGAGAAGGCTATTCACATTCAAAGATGCAACCACTACCCCCTTCCTATGACCCAGGAAAGTGTTGCCCCTTTCTGAAGAGCGGTCTGGGAGGGTATGAGATTGGAATCCAGATGGAGATGTCAGACCTGCATCCTCATTTTCAGTTACATCCGAGTTCGTTTTTAGTCAATGTTGTAAATTACCTTTTGTGACTTCAAACAAATTGTTTGCAAAGATATCTATACCTGATTTATTTAGATGTACTTTACTACGGTTGAGATTCTTGGAAGGATCTATATTTGCATGATCTGTGTAAGAGATCTTATTCTCCTCACAAAGGTCACGCAGAACGTAATTTACCTTAACACGTTTAGGCTCAAGAGCATCATATCTAGGAAGTATTGCTGAAACTATAGGTTTAATACCGCTTTCTGCAATGTTCTTAGCAAGATTCACAATGCTTTCTGCAATCTCTACTTCGGATTTTGACTTCTTTCCAAGATCGTTTGTTCCTACGTGGAGAACTATGCAGTCAGGTTTCCTGTCAATAGTCGGCTTGACATAGCTTTCCATATCAGACACCGTACTCCCACTAAATGACTTGACGTACACATTTTCTTCTGAACCACATCTATCATTTAGTTCCCAGCCTTTTACATCTTTCAGCAAGGAATCTCCAATTATGAATGTGGTCTTTTTCCCATTCTTCCGGATCTCAGCTTTACGCATGTTATCGATGCCTCCCGGTGGCGGGTTATTCCGCATCCCAGTTTGATGTTTGTTGCAAGTGTCTTCCGCTAGTGGGTTTTTCCGTATCTCAGTTTGATTTTTGTTTTCAGTTTCTTCCGGTAACAGGTTATTCCGGGTCTCGGTTTGATTTTGGTTTACAAGGCCACTCGGTATCTGACCTTCCTTTGTGTTTTTTCCATCTACGCCGACTGTTTTGTTTTCCTGGGTTTTCTGCAAATTTGACCTGCGGTTACTTTCGCGCTGCCTCTTATTTGGTCGCTGTTTCTTTTTACCCTTGGTGTCATTTTTTATTTCAATTGATTCCAGGACAATGTTTGGATTGTTTAGGCCTTTGTTCGTCATTCGAGCAGCGTTTGCAGCCTTGCCAAGCCCAACAGGAGCATTATTTTCAACATCCAGTCCTCTTGGGGCATCGTTTGTAGTATCCTTCGTAGTCTCCATAGACATTTTCGCTTCATTTCCATTTGTATGCATATTTCGTATTGTTGGATTATAAAGAAGTAATTCAATGATATGTTGTTTTTGATTTAATTGCCGTTCTAGAGAGTCGATCCTTTCTTGAAGGCATTGAATTACTTTGGCCTGCATGACATTCTGGCTTGGCGGTGGTGGTGGCGATGGCGGTGGCGCCTTGCAGGCGGAGGAGGAGCCATCCTTGCTTCCACAAGTCGAGAGTGGAGACGGCATTTTAGAAAATTCGTTGATACCAGTGTTTCGTGGTCTAACTGCCCCATCGGAAAACTTTAAAGATTTGTCGTTTTCAAGTTCGTTTATACGACGCTTAAGGGATTCATTTTCATCATGGAGTTTGGTTGTAACTTCCAGCTGTTTGTTTAATTGTTTCTCGTGACCAAAATGCAGGGCAGAGCCGTCCATCTGAGCACCAGCAGTATCCTCGTGATCAGCATTATGCCGGATAGGTGAATCCGAATCATTTTCAAACGAAGCATCTAGCTGGGATGGGATTCTAAATGACTTCTTACCTCGGTACGTAATATTGTTGATTTTGCCTTCCGCTATCATGTCACTTAAATGAGTTGAGATCACGTGCGGATCTAGGCCATGTCTCTTTGCAATGATGGCAGGAATTGTATCCGAGTTTGCAAGTTTATTCGAACTCTGTGTTCTTCGAATTTCATCCAAAATTACTCTTTCTAGTTCCAGCGATGTTTTGCTCGTTTCGGGGCTGATTTGCTGGTCTGAGACCAGCATTCTGCTGTCTAGATCAGAGAGCGTTAAATCTGCAGCCGCCATGATGCCAAGTCCTCCAATTCTTCCCCAGATAAAATTCTTCCCAAGACTTCCCCAGATAAAACAAGATTTAGCATCAACCATTGCCATTAAAATTACAGAGTAAAAGTTTTTAAAATTATGATACTCTTTGCGTGTTTCAAGACCACCTGGAGGGCATTTAATTGGGATGTGACATCCATCTGGTGCTGCCCAGGCACAAGAAAATTGCCACAATTCCTGCATATCATGAATTTTGCTTAAAAATTACGTTTCACACGTTGGCATGTGTTTTGAGACTTCTTCTTCCCAAAGGCAATCAACAAGGGCTTGGCACACTTCTGACACAATTGAACAAATCGTAGACGTTCCCAGACCAGAGATATCTCCAATAGACTCGCCGCTAGGGACAGCACCCCTCCCAAGAAAAAAGGAGGCTGCAGTGGATTTCAATGTGAGGCTCATGTTGATCGCAATAGTGATCGCGATAATGATTGCAACTCCTGATTCAACAATGATTGCAGCATGCATCACAAACAATGATATGACACTGATACTTGGCAAGACGAACAGGGAAAGAGCGAAGGCCCGCAAAATAAAACAAGTTCCTTGATTTGCTTTAGGTTTCTTTTCTAGTTTCCTAATTTCAGATGATTTGTGAGCTAGCCACAGGTTTCTTTCACTGTTAATTCATCAATCCCATAATCAATCATCAATCCCTGGAGTCAACTAAGCGTGAAAACTTCAACGTTAGATTTTTCCTTTCCCCTTCATCAATCCCATATCTCGCGATGAAAGCAATGGCAGCTGTCTGACATTTCTTTGAACGTGCTCGCAGTGTTGGAGAAGCCTCAAGATAAAGTTTGTAGGATTCCTCATTGCTAACCTGTGTACACTCCATCTTGAAGGCAATTAAAAGTAGACACAAACAGTGTTTTAGATGTTGTATACTTTTCACAAAAATATACACGGGGTGTTGCGAAATATTTCAGATATGAAAATTCTCACGCAAGGCACTGATAGTACTTTCATAAAAAAACCAACAACCTTTTGGGTGCGAATATCCCAAATCATGAATTTTCTACAAGAGCACTGTGGTGTGAAGTGCACTGCTGACAATTCCTTTGCGTGGCATCTATGAATATATTTTTTATGTTCTTCAGACCAAATCAACCGGAGGTGTTTATTACATTTTTAGATCATCTGACCCTACCCTTGGGAAAAGATCATTTGGTCCATCAATACGAAATTCACACCAGAATCAAGAGGCGGGGAGTGCTGGATAAGAGGGTATTTAAAATAATGTTAAAAATAAGTGAAAGCAGTTGCAACAGACTTTGTCCCCATGACATACACAAAATGAATAATCAATTTATTTTAACTGAGCTAATCTGTCGTTAGGGACAAGGTTAGGGAGCACCTTCAAAATTTTTCTTCCCAAATCTTCTTGAGATTACATTCTTGACTCTTTGCATACAATGAAGGTGAAACTCGTAAACATGATTGCAGTAATAGAATTGGCATCAGGGTAACTTTGTGCGTTAAAACTCGAAGAGAAACGACAAGAGAAAGCTGCATGATTACCTTACGAATACTTTTTTATTTAAAAAGTGAATTGAGAGTCAGATAATATTCGATAATATCCAATGCAACATGCAGCGAAGAAATTACTCTCGTGTCCAAGTGCTTGGAATTCAACAATATTGAGATTAGGTGCCAGTCCCCCAAAAACGCATTAAAATTAAAAATTTTTTACACCGTTGTATCGGGTACATAATCCCGCATCTAATGAGCCCTCTGCCAAGTCTGTATGATGATTTTTAAAAGAGTTATTAATTGTTTCCTGAAAATGAGATCCTGGGCACACAGTACCGTTGGATACCCAACTTCTTTGCTCCAGGACATAGCATATTATGCAACTGATGTTGCTTAGCCATTGGCAAACAAAAATTAGGTTGGCGGAGTGGAATCCTCCCCCAAGTGAGATACAGTAGGGTTAACCCTATAACTACCGGGGGGCACAAAGTGCCCGCGGTGCAGATTATTTGATGCAGTGCTGTCAGTTCGAAATATACAGAGCTGAAACTTGGTGACTTTTCCTCAAATTTAATGTAATAATTAAAAATCTGAAAATTTTTTCAAAATGGTAGACAGCGATCACGTGACCAACATCTTTCCAACACGTGGTCGGCAGTAATAGAAAAGAAGGGACTCTTTTTTTTCCAGAATGATCACAGATCATTGAAAACACTACCATTCAATAGATCTTGATGAGAGCTTTCAGATGATATATAGTTTTATTCATTTTCGATGATGTCAGCAATTTTAAACTTAATGATGTCATCAATGTTTATGATGTCATATAAATAATAACAAATGTATTATAAAATTTTTTATGACCTAAAAGGATTTTCTTAATCATTATACATCGTCTTGAGGCATTTTAGAGTATTTAGATTGACAATTAGGGGCTTAATTTAAACAATGAAAAACTGGTGTATATAAATAATAAATATATAGTATATATAATGAACTTAAATAGATATTATACTATAGATTTTTACTTATAAATGCTTTGTGATACATTTCAGTCCATTCAGAAAAAGGAAAAGTCAAATAAAAACTTAATTACTGTCAATTTTGCCAACAGCAAGCAAATACTGCAATTTTCCTTAATTATGACATCATTGTGACGTCATAGATGTAATGAAAAATAAAAAAGTAGCCTATTGTGTAGATTTTGTTACTGTACACCATTGTACCAAGTTTCGTTCTCTTATCTGCAGTATTGGCGACTTTACGGTACTACTGTAACCGGGACCAAAGTTACAAAATATTGCGATTTTACGTGCACAGACACGGAGCCAGAAACAGACGTTGTTCTGTGACGATGATCATGAGACTGACTAAAGAATTTACATTTGACTACAACTTAAATACAGATTAATTACAGGAAGTGATTACATACAATACAATAGAATGAAGGAGAAATAGAAAGTCCATACATTAGAATTAATGTGGAAGAGAGGCTGTTATTGACGTACTTGTAGTCCTACTACAGTCTACCCCTCCTTGCTAAGAGAATACGAAAACTTGTTGAAGTATTTTTTACGAGTAGTACTAAAGAATATAATGTCACTTGTACTGCATTACAACATTGTAGAAGTATTACGCTACGCAACAGTAGTATGAAAAGGAAGTATACGGGACCATTTTTTAGTACCTTCCCCCCTAAAATAGGTAAACCCAAGGTCCCTAACTAACCCAAACCCCCCAGCCTCATTCCCAGCCCAACCTCCATATCAATCCATGCAGATATGACAAATAAAGAAAACACGCTTATAGAATTCAACTATCGATCTAACTCATCACTATTACTACTTCCAACATCACAGTTTAACTTCTTTATCAACGCTACGGTACACTGTTCATTATACTCGTTTCTTTGTATCCCATCAGATCCATGAAACAATGAATCAATCAATCCCCTACTGAACCCCCACTCACCCTTACCCTAAAGATAAGGATGAATGGGGGCTCAGAAGGTGTTTGAAGTTTATTTAGAATAAGTTCATCCACCAATCATCATCTTCCATGTTCACGTCCAACGCCATGGCTTCTGCTGGAGATTTTCTGATCCACTCGTTTGCAGTCCATGTTAATGGCAGCAATATCATCGCTATCGTAAAATCCAATTCGTTGTTTGTTAGCCAACTACCTTTCTTCAAGCCATGCACTATGAACCACGTGCAAGCCTCGGTCGCTGCAGCCAATCGTCCACAGTTTGTTTTTCCACCTTTTTCCTTAGAGCGGCTCCAACCTTCTTACCAACCCCAGACTTCAGCCTTCTACCGATGGAGGAGCCTGCTCTCTTAGCAAGACCCTTGAATAGTCCTCCAACACCACCGCCACGCATGCTTCTCCGTGCTCGACGAGGAGGTCTTGGTTCGTTAACGATGCCTATCGATTTGCCATCATCCCATCCTCCTATGAGGGGTTCTGATCGACCTCCTCCCTTCATGGTTTTAACTAGACCCGTCGCAGGCATTCCATCGTACGTAACCCCTAAGCTATTCATCGCTTGGTTTGAAATGTAGCGTTATGTATACCTTTCCCTTGAAATTTACAGGTTCTGAATGCTCGTTTCGCAAGGTAATGTTGAAACCTGCTATCTGCTGATATTTTACGTCAAAGTAATGAAGATTCGTGAACTGCATCCAATTTATACCTAGTTTATTCCTCAACGGAAACATTCATAGTAGAGGTATCGCCCTCTCTCCAACAGGATGAGGTGCAATCAAATCTGAGAAGATGAATGCATTCACCTCTTCACATTCATATTCGTTTGCCTTAATCCTTCCTCGTATGATTGCGCACGGATCTAGCACTTGGAATATTCCCCTCTTAGTTACCCCTTTGATTTCATCGATGGGGTTGGGAATTCCTACCATCTGTCTCACAAAGTACTTCCACGATCCAAATCCTTTCACCGTTTCCTTTAAGATACCACCTAACATGTCATTTAACCAATTCGTGATGGCAATTGATGCCACATAGTATGGGAGATGTAAGTATATCGTTCCTTCATTCTTGTTTAGGACAAGCTTTGGCAGTTGAAAATACTCTTCGTTAATCACTAATTCGCGCCCACTCGTTCCGTCGAAGGTTTCCTGCAGTTTCTTTATCGCATCCTCCAAACCCTTAAAGGATGAATTTATCGAGTCGACGATGTTCTTCAAGGTAAGTGTTTTTACTTTCTCAAAAGCTTCCTTGATGGGATTGAGCGAAAATTCTTTCTTCCTCCTAGCTTTATCATCTCTTATTTGATAATTCCAAATGTCAAATTCTCGAACATATGTTTTTTCCCTAGGGTCATATGTATAATCACTACGCTCGAATGCTTGCCTATTGGAGTCAGACTTCAAACCTTCCTTCTGAATCTGGATGCTGAGGATTATTTCAGTTGATTTATTGCGAATGATGGAAGAGTCATGCTCACCCAATCGCCTCTCTCTCTCTCATGGATATACGTGACATCAACGATGGCCACTTGATGCTTACCGGTAAGTTGTCTCGTTGGTTTCACATCAAAGTATTTATTAGGACTGTCTAGTTCTACGTGAACATAATCCTTAAGCTGCATCTCTTTTGAATGCAAGGGTTATGAATGAATCGTCGTTGAGCTTCACAATCCTAGTTTTACCACTGGAGCTTTCTAAGACTCGCACGATGAAATTACTCATATCCGTAACCGTTAGTTCTTTCCACCTGAGGGTATCAAGCGATTGGATTCCCCCCTTATCGGTTATTGCTGAAATTAACAAGGGAAGTTTTCGCACGGCTTCAACATCGACTTGATCGCAGCATACGTCTACAACCCTTTGCTTTGTAGACACATTTGATAGTCTATAGCTTCTAACGCAACACAGCCATTTACCTTTCAATTGACCTTTGAATGACTTTCTGATATCAGTGTGTATATTAAGTCTTTTCAAGGTTACGTTGATAATGCTACGTTCTTCCATGACTAAACGTGAGCTTAGCGTTGCACTTATATGATGTTTTTGTGCATGGTGTTATGACGGCGTGGGGGAGCATACGATTGAGTAGGACGGGGATGATAGCAATCGAGGTGAAGAGCTATGATTCATCCCGGCTCCCGTTATCTCCATCGTTCGGGGCTCACTAAGCTTGATTTTCGCTAAGGTTGAGGCTCATTGCAGTTAGAGCATGCATTCGTTTGGAAGAACGTTTGTTATCCCTTCACCTCACTCTTTCCCATGCCAAATGTCAATGACTAGCTCATCGCATCAGATGGGTTGCAGCATTACGCTCATGTAAGGTCTCCCAACGATTGATGAGTAATTATACTTCACAGGTTCTCTTGTTGAGTTATTCAACAAGCGAATCCTTATGGTGTTAAACTCGGTTATAGCCAGAGGCATAGCTGTGAGATGCTTAGACTCTCTTTAAATTTCACTCACATTTTCGGATGCTCCATCATGCAACGTTTTGATAATTTTTCCAGGAATGCCACTGATATAGGTGCTTTCAAGCAAATCACATTCAATATCTATTAATTTACCACAATCCACGTTTGAGTGAAAGCTTCCCTTGTCAGCCGCAACGAAAGCAGTCCCTTTCTTTAAACCATCATTTGACATGATTTTACCAGTCGTCGTGTTACCACCTCTACTCCATCAACACTCGCTTTCTCCTAAGAGTTTTGAACCGTGATATGTTCTAAATCTTAACGTTTTCCCAAATAAGAAATCATATAAACTGAGCGGTATTTTCAAGAATACGCCACATTTTGCAGGGAGATCCTCTTTCAATCGTATGAAAGTGTTTCCATGATAACGCTCTTCCGTCGTAATGCTCGAATCCGCAACTCCCATTTCTATGACGCTGGTAATTCTCGTTAGCGATAAAGGGTTACCGATCTCCAATTCATGCAATGCTCTAGAAAAAGACTCCAAAACCGTTGTACCACCTCTTGAATGGAAGTAATGCTTCTCCTTAAATGTGCGGGTGGATGTATACCCATAGCTACACGTGAAGCAATGCTCATTGGGGATCTGACCACTGCGAAGTATTCAATTGTCGAGAGGCAAAACTGCTTCCATCAGGGACATTGCCCACTTCTTCCTAGGATCAAGCAGCATCATTGATTTGAATGTCACCGTAAAGTCGCTCATTAAACTCTCATAGCGAGCCTTTTCTTCAGAGCTTTTGGGAATAGTCTTTGGAATGGTGGGCGTTAGTATCACGTAGAACGCGTTGCCTTTGGCATGTGCTGTCACACCACATTCATTCATGTTTGATTTTTCTTCTAAAGTGAAGCGTTAACCATCCACTTTTAAAGATCTCCCTAGTGTTTGTATCAGAATTCATAAAGCTAAGCCTTATGCGATTCAACCTATTGTATTTCAAATCGCAATAAATTGGATTGGCGTATTGAACGTACCCTCCTTTCCTTTCTATTATTCTAAGCCACGGCTCTGAGCGATTTCCAATTGGTTTTGATTCAACCAAGTCGGGTGCTAGGATGCGTAGGGTATTCTGTTCAGCCTCAGCGACTTTATCACTCTCTACAACTGAATGAATCATCGTTGCAGGGTCGCGAATTATATATGACTCTCTGTAAAATTGATACACAACCCCTCTACCCTTGTCAGCCACGTAATTTGATCCTGTTAGTGGTGAATGTACGTGAAACAGATTTCTCGTAAATATTTTATCGATGTGTACTAGCGGATAAGTCTTTATAGCTTCGAAGTTTAATATTTTTCGCAAACTAGGACGCATATACACTTTCCTCACGTAGTACGGCACATGCATTGTCACCAGACCATTAACAATATCAAGTGAGGGTATTGAGAAATAAGGAGGTCTCACGGCGAACTTCTCGCCACCAGTCTTAGTAAATACGGCGCTTAGGAGTGGTACCGCATGATCACTAGCCCCCACTTTCATCCTTTCGTTGAGGATAGCTATTATTTCATGTATAGTAAGCTTCTTATTGGGATTATTTTTGAAGAATACATCATTCAAATAGCTGCTGACCGTTCTGCCAGTAAACTTCCTCACTTCTGGGTTGATTTTCATATTCCATATATCAAACTGACTGGATTGCATCTTCTTAGCATTGTTTCCGTACTTGTAGTCGATCCATGCCTTCCTTGCGTCTTCATTTACCAATCCATCCTGTTTGATTTCATACTGAATGGTGAAGTCCATCGTACCATCCTTGAAAGTTTCCTTCACATACGTCTTTTCAGCTGTGACGGAATCCTTTCCGGAATTGGGCACATCGAGGTGGGTATCTAAAATTCCCACTTCCAATGACCCGTCAAGCTCAATGCCTGGTTCAACCCTCGAAACGCGCGACGCGCTTACGTGCAGAAACCTCTCAGACAACTCCATGATAGAATAGACAGATCTTAAATTGGTCTAAACTTGATTATCATATAAGGTTTTTCAACGAGCTTACTATCGAACGTCTTGTTCAACTTTGTAACAATATCTAAAATGTCAACTCTTACAGTCTTTAGATTGCTTGATTCCACAGGAACGTATTTGAGTTGTTTTGCTTCATATCTTCCCGGTGTCACTATGCCTATGGTTGACATTCCTTTGTCTACTCCTGCCAGCGTATTACTCTGCAGGAGATCGCAGCAAATGATCATAGGCGTTTTATTATGATCATGAGCTCTTCTTTTGTTTGCATTACCTCCATTCCACTTTGATCTGCTCTTAAGAACTAATCCAACGAGTCTCTTCTTCGTCACCTCTTTAGGAACTTGCTCTCCAGCGTCAGTTTCATATCCAATTTCCACCGTATCAGTGGTGTATGAATAAGAAATCACTCCCTCGAAGCCAGGCTTTGGCCAAATCAGTTTACCTTCCCATATTTGATCCCATCCATTTCCAAAGAGAAGACAAAACTCTGCAGATCGAAAAGCCACTAAATCTTTCTTATCGATTGCTCTAATTATGGTGATAATTGCGTGTCCTTCTTCGCTCATTCCAATCCTTAAATGTCTCTCATACTTGTGATATGTAAAGGGTCCTAGGAATGTATTGCTATCTAGAGTTTTATGAAACGCTGCTGCGAATGAGTGAAAGTCTGTTTCCTTATCTGCGGGGTTGTAAAAGTGCTTTTCCGCAAACGTCCTACTCTTAGGAATCTTACACCCCTCACTATCAGCGTCTCCAGAGGTGCACTCTCTCCAAAACCCAAATTGAAAAAATCGTTCTTTGTTAAACAATTGAGGTAAGTGGATGAGTTTTGGCATATGACATTCAACGAGTGCTGCTTCCCATTTCCTATTAGGGTTTAAAATGATG
The DNA here is from genome assembly GCA_964019985.1 of Aurelia sp. 4 Dawson et al 2005. Lineage (NCBI taxonomy): Eukaryota > Metazoa > Cnidaria > Scyphozoa > Semaeostomeae > Ulmaridae > Aurelia > Aurelia sp. 4 Dawson et al 2005. Next base: position 2,368,973 of record OZ026511.1, on the reverse strand, counting down.
CTGTTTGCAAACACGTTGTAAAACGTACCATTCTTCCATGGATCGTCGGCTGGTGATAATGCAACGGTGAAAGTTTCATTCATAACTCTACCAAATCCTCCGCTGGAATCCATTGTTGAAACTTTTCAGGATAACCCCTCCAGCTTACTAGGATTTCTCTCTTTCCTTTCCTCGTTCTCCTTTTATGCACCCTTTCCACCACGTACGTCTCGGGTAATGCAACCCTTTGTAGCTGCTTTTCGTATATCCTACCAGTAATCTCCTCATCCAACAAATCGCTTACCAGATACGTGCGTGGATTCGTATCTAAAACCTTTTGAACTTTGAATATCTCCTCAGTCCAATTTGGTGCATGCTCCTTTTCGAACATTCGCTTGTTCTTACTTATCCTAACGTAATCGCCAACTTTAAACTTTGGCTTGACACGCTTACCTTCCATTTCCATGGGGAAAAGCTTGACGCGAATCGCAGCTTCATTTCCAGCATTAACTTCGCTCGGTCTGATCCCAATCGATCTATGATGCGTGTTGTTGTATGAGTCGATTAGCTTCTGCAAAATGTCTATGTACCTAAGTTCATTCCTGGAGGTAAAGGCCCTGTACATCTTATTCTTCAGAGTTCTATTAAATCGCTCAACTATAGCAGCCTTTGTATCATTTATGGCTTCATATCCATGAATGCTTCTTTCTTGCAGTAGTGCTTGAAAGATTCGATTCTTAAACTCGCTTCCTTGATCATAGCGCAGTTTCTTAGGTCTTCGCTTACTCTCATTCATTATATCGTTGAAGGCTGCAGTAACAACTCTCCCTGATTTATCCTTCAACGCTCTCACCCATGCATACTTGCTAAAGGTGTCAATGCATACGAGTAAAAAGGTCATGCCATCATTGTATTCCCTCAACCTGGACACATCAACCAAATCAACCTCCCAAAGGTAATCGATACCTTGAGTGTAAATTCTTTGCCTTTTAAATCTCTTCCTTGCAGGACGGTGCATTGTGTAGGGTGCGACTTTCTTACTCCATTCTAGTAAGTGTTTATACTTTAAACCGGGTATCATCTTCCTTGCTTCAGCGTAAAACTTTTTCAATCCTGAAAACGAAGCAGGGAAGCTGGGATCGTAGTATAACTTTTCAATCCTTTGATCCATACCGACTTAAGATTTTACCCAAACTCTCTCGATCTAAATCCTTCAGCAGCTTCCTGACGTTTCTCCTATCACCCTTCTTTACCTTCCTCACTCCTTCCCTTTGAATCGTTTCACTCCTTACCTTGGACTTTTTCAAAACATTTAATACCTTTTTGGTACCATTTGGAGCTCTGTGCACTGCAGGCTTCTTATCCTTCAAATAGTCGATAATCTTCTGATAGTTTGTATTTGCAATGGATGAATCACCTAACTTCAAACGTCCTTTATTGTCGATGCCAATCCTATCCACTTCCTTAACTATTATACCTTCACTCATAGGGACATCTATAACCTCTCGTTCGGAATCATCGCTCACATTCCTCCTCTTACCCGTAAGCATCTCATACTTGGCAAGGGGAATCACAACCATCTTTTTATAATCCATCTTTACTTCTTACATGTGCAAACGATTTCCGCTAATAACTTCAACAGTTTATCGCTTAAATACACTCCATTCACCTTCCTTCCTCTAACTCCTTTCTTTTTTCCCTTCCCCTTCTTTCCTTTCTTCTTCCTTCCTTTCTTCTTTACCTTTCTCTTTACTACTTTCTTTTTGTTTGTCTTCGTAAGCAGCGTTTTTTACCATTTCTTACTCCCTTTAACTTTCTTCCTACGTTTCTTCCTTTGTCCTTTCCTTTGTCCTTTTCCTTTGGACTTTTTGCTTTGGTAATTATCTAACAAGTCCCGCAACTTCTTCTTATATAGAGCATTCCTCGCCCTCTTTTGCTTTACCTCCTTTACTAACTTAGACTTCTCTTTGAATTCAGCTGCGCTCCCCTTCTTAGCATCCAAAGCTTGCCTCGTCAGCATTTGCATAGCAGGTGGCATTGTCCGCATGGATAGTTGACCAATCGAACTATTTGCCAATTCCCTTCCAAACTTATTTCCCATGCTTACTGATCCAACTGTTTGCTATACCTCCTCAAATGAGTTATTTCGTGCGCCCAACTGGGAGTGGGTCGTGACCACTTGGTTTCAGGAGCAAGGAGATCAAACGCTGCTTGCCCTCCTTGAAGGTATCCTCCTATACCCTTTCCGATCATAGACTTCATGAGCTTTTTTCCTTTATTAGCTTTCTTCTTCTTCTTCTTCTTCTTCTTACTTAAATACCTTTTTTTGCCACCCCTTTTATGCTTACCTTCACCGATGAGTTCACTCATAGCATACGCGCCACCAGCTCCAAGCGCACTCTCAGCCAATGCTATGCCTCCTCTTTTTGCCATGGCTTCCATTGTAGACCTCGTAGCCTTAGAGGTTACCTTTCTCATAAGCTTTGAAAATGCCCCCATGGTTATACTTTGAGGGTAAAGGGTTTCTCCTTATATAACACATTTACTCATACGTATGCAATCATTGGCTGTTCGTTTGGAAAAATGTTTGTCCTAAACCTAAGCTTATCAGGCGTACCCTGAGTGAAGTCACAATACAAATACCCATAGTTTTTGCTCGTTGCATCAGCAAATATTTCTAAGAATTGCTTAACCTTTCCAGGAGCCACTTGCTGCGCAAAGTACCTCACTTGACTTTTATCTCTAGGATTCTTAAACAATACCATGTGATGAGCGTTTATGGATAAGTTCCTAGCCTCACTACCGCTTGGAAATACATTTTGCCATAAGAGTATAATGTTACAATTCAAGTGCGATCTTCCCTTCGTAAACAGTTTACCTACCCCTGCCATACCCGAAGTTTCCTGCATCAGATCGTCTATTACTATCGTCGAATTCCTTCCCTGCTTTTCCACCTGCTCATAAACTTCCTTATCAATTGAATCAAAGAATCTAACAGTACCTGTAAAACTTGCCCTAACGCGTTGGAACAAAGCCGGTCGCTTTGTCCCGCTGAACCACAGCAAGGTTTGATATTTCGAGGCTCCATCGGTTACCGTTTTAAATTCTTTCAACAATCTTTCCAACCAAGTAGTCTTTCCGCAACCGCTAGCGCCAGCAAGTATCAGAGTAAAAGGCGTTTTCAATCGTACATCAAACGTTTCCATATCAACAAATTACAACTACGATGAACAACTATTTATAACAAACTTTAACTAATAAACGATGAGTTCATACAATGGTTGGGTTTAATTCAGACAATAAAATGTTAGTAACGTCAAATAAGAATCCCTCCAACTTTATCTCCTCCTTACATCCTATGGCAGCACTTTGAATCAGTTCGTGCAACTTGGCGATGCTCTCAGTATCCCCTTGATCATTCATTTCAAACATCTTCCTTGAAAACGAATCAGCACTTTCTCCAGCTGCTAAGCCCAATACGAAGGCAACATGAAAGGTTGCAAATCTAAGAGGGTCTGACACCAAGCAATCAAATCGATGATGTTCTTCGTATTCAACTTCACCATCTCTGACAGCTCCAATGATGTTTTGAATTGGAGTTTCACCCGAAGCATCCTTTATTCATCGTAAAATGTTGGCATAGTTTATCCCACAACCATCGCACAATTCCCTCGATTTTAGCAGCAAGAGCTTGTGACATACCTTTATGAACGCCTTCAATGTTGCTTCTGATTCTCTAACTCGTTCGATTCGAGCATTCAGAAACTTGCGATACATCTGCGCTGACGTTAGACGAAACATTGGAGGTGGTGGACGAGGAATTTCTTCTTCTTCAACCTTTTCTTCAACCTTTTCTTCAACCTTTTCTTCAACCTCTTCTTCAACTTTTTGTTCGATTCGTCTACGTTTCTTTGGAGGAGGATTATCTCCTTCATCATCATCTTTCAACTCTCCATATCCGATTTCCTTTTCCATCATCAACTTCAAAAGCAGCACCTCAGGAATGCGAATGCCTGACTTCGTTGCCTTGTTATCCTTCCATTGTCTGATGTCGAGATATACGAAAGCTGGGGCAACTTGAACTATGTTAGAATAAACTGAATCAGTTGAAGTCACTTGCTTTGCACACCTCTTCAAACCTAACTCAAAGATGACAAAGTTCCCATTTGCTTCATCGATGGTTGATCTCACTGTCTTCAATGCAAGATATTCTTGCATCCCACCTCTGTATTTTACCTTCCTGACCATTGAATTCATCCTCTTGAATCTTTCTTCTTTTTCCAAGAAGATACCGTCAGATTCATCAAATATTGCAACCTTCTTTCCAGCTAGGCCCATCCTTTCCAGCAGCCCTCCTTCGTACATTCCTTCTCGCAACACCTTCTTTGATAGCTTTACGCGATTCGTAGTCCATTCACCATTCTTCTCATCCTTCCTCCAACTAAGCTCTAGCGTGCAATCTCCATCGCCTTTGCTTGTAACCCTAAAGGTGTTTTTACCATCATCGCTGCTGCAAGCATATATCTCAGCCATCTTCTTGAAGGGTGTTTTCCAAACGTGTGTGAATAAATCAAACGCATCATCACATTTATAGATACGACATTCGAAAATAGAACGTTCGAAAATCGAATGTTCGAAAATCGAGCTGCTGAGTATAAATGTAAAACGTCTACGATATGTGAATCGGAACACCTTGAAGATGAAGAGGTGGAATGGAAAGAGGCATTGTTATGATTGCTTTGGGTTGGATGCTCCCATATGCGAAAAATGTTTCAAACCTGATCCTACCTTCAAAGGTATATCAACGAGGGACCGCCTTCTTGCACGAGTCAATGCAAACGCAAAGACCTATCCCCGCGTGGAAAAGGAGTTGCTTAAGATTGAAAACGATGCGAGGAATGGACTATTGGTAAAGATTCAGAGAGGGGTTATGAGGATGAGCATTGAAGCAACGCATAGAATAAATCAACGATATCCAATGTTTGCTGAACTTCGTCGATTTGGAACCTTTGATGAACCTGAAGCAGTTAGAGCCATTAAGATTCACATGTGGGCTATGCAAAAAAATTTAGTTTCCTATATGGAAAACCTATGCCTTGAATCACCCTACCTAAATGCTTTAACGATGAAGGGACTTGCAAAGGAAAGGAGGTACGTTCGCATCATGCAACTGCCAACGAGAGAAAATCCATACATAACGTTTGTGTATAGCAACTCGATATATTGGAATCAACCAAAAAGTAACAAGTTCAAACAATTGTTGGGATCAAACACCATTCCCTATCAGAGATGTAAATTCACGATAGTCTTACCCGAAGCGGTAATCAGTAGGATTGAGAACATGAAAGAATACATAACGATAGGCAAAGAGATGATAGACTCAAAGGTGTGGATGCTTTTCTTTGCGTCTGGAGTTCATCCTGCTGAACATTTATTAGAAAAATATCAAATGATTACTGACGATTGGAAATCCTGCTCTGATTGTCATGCGTTTGAATTAGACCGTGAGGACATAATGAACATGCGCACCTTGTTTGATCAATCACTTGACATGCTTTATGAATACGAACAGTTTCTATGTAATTCATGATGTAATCAATATGCGATTGAAAATAATTGAGATTAGCGAATCAAAATCGTCTACTTAATTGTGTCAATATCTTCTGCTTGAAGTCGATCAACCAATCACAGACCTCTAAAAATTATATATTTCAAACAACCAATCAGACAGCTCCAAAATATATAAGTCAATCAGTCAATCAGGCATGCTTATTAGCGGATGGGTTAATCCTTTGGGCGAGTTTCAAGATGAGGTTCTTTCAAGTAATGTGATTGGTTAATTTGGGATTGCCATGGTGAGGGTAATGTGATTGGTTAATTTAACATTGTCATGGTGATGGTAATGATACATAGATAAACCAACCAATCACAGACCTCTAAAAATAATATGTTCCAAACAACCAATCAGACAGCTCCAAAATACATAAGTCAATCAGCCAATCATGTGCGTTCAAAAAGTACATACCTCAAACAACCAATCACATCCCTTCAAAAAATATACATCGAATGCTTCATTCGAACTGGTTATATAAGTCAGCTCCCTCGGTGGATAATCACATTCATCATCATGGCTGGATGCTTAGTCAACATCGTCTTGGGCGCTGCAGAAGACAACGCAGAGTGGACCGTTTGCAGGAGGGCTGACACAACCGATGCTTCTACGCAAACGAGTAAAGAAGGCAATGAGCTGAGAAGCATTGTATATAAGATGATTCATGGAAGTACAACCTTCCAACTCCTTGATGAATATGGAGATACATTCATCAAGAACTATAACAACCTCATGAACATTGCCTCAAAGATGAGGCTTGACGCTTATCAGCACCTAAAGTCAAAGGTTGACGCTGAAAAACAACAAAAAGAAAAAGAACAAAAAGAAAAAGAACAAAAAGAAAAAGAACAAAAAGAAAAACAAAAAGAAAAAGAACAAAAAGGAAAACAACAAAAAGAAAAAGAACAAAAAGAAAAAGAACAAAAAGAAAAAGAACAAAAAGAAAAAGAACAAAAGGCAAGATTGAAGAAGAAGAAGGAGAGGATGAGAAGCCTCGCCAATTTGGTGAAAAAAAGAAAGACCCTTGAACACTCGCCCTTGAACACTCGCTTTGAGACGATGGTTGGCAAGTTTGAAGAAGAGTCCGTTGCAACTCCAATTAATGTTACGAACCCGTTTGACTTTTAACTTTGATAATGTTCTTTAGTCTTTGAATTCTTTTTTTTTTTTTTAATAATTCGAAATTCGAACGTTTAAAGTATTTAAAGCTTTGCGTCTTGAACTCGTCTTCATTCTCTCCGCGAACATGTCCAAAGCATACAGCCAGCGAATTAGCGAAAACTGGTGCTTTACCATACACACCTCTCATTATTGTACACTCAAGCTAAGAAATAAATTCACCAAGGCTGCAAACCTCAACTGCGCCGAAGTAATCCTCAAGAGGTTTCCAAGTGGAGAAGGCTACATAATCGAAGGCTTCGCTAAGTTTGAGGAAGGAGTGCATAAGAGCATCGTTGAAACAGTGATTGGTAGTCACGGAAGCATCGTATGCATACAAGCTGTGAATAAGCAACATTTCTATTGCCGGATTCAAAAGTATACATGATGGCTTCTGAACAAAAGATACATGCCAATACAGTGTTATTGTATGGAGAGTTGAACTTATCGAATCCATTCACTGGAAGATATTCCGTCAATGAAAGCGAAGGAGATGATGAAAGCTTCATGGCAAAGCTACTCTTTCCAGATGCATACAAACTAGGTGAGCAAGACTTTGAAGAAGATTATCGTTCGGTTTGGGAGGGGACGTATTATCCTGCAGATGAAGTAATCAAAACACTCAGAACTGAAGGAATAAGTTTACTGCAGAAAAAATATGAATGCAACGACGTAGAATTCCTTCGTCAACTAAGGAGATGGCTTAACTTCATAGAATTCATGAGGGAGCAAGAACGTAACCTCAATGAACCCTGTAGGATAATCGTACACGTGGTCACGTGGTAAGCGTTCGAAAGTTCGAAACATCTTTAAATTTCGTTGATTGATGAAACATTCACAATTCAGCATAATGGGCATAGATGTGTACATGTTGTTTGGGGATGCAAAGATTGAAGACAGAGAAGAAACCGACTACGATGGGCAATGTTACATATGGGAGAGTTATGGAGGAAGACAAACATACGTGAGTAAATTGTTATTCCCTGAAGCCTTAGAAGATAAGTTTGAGATAGGCGTTGAATACCACGCAGACAGTGTCATCGATTTGTTCATAAGCGAAGGAATTGACGCATTGTGAGTAAGATATCCAATCGATAATCATTTCATGTGGGCGCTAAGGAATTGGATTCGCTTTCTGACGTTTATGAGAGAACAAGAAAAGTGTTTGGAGAAACCTTGCACAATATACATTTCCTACTAGTTCGAAAGTTCGAAAGTCTAATATAAACAGTGGATTCAGTCATGGCATCACATGCTAAGGATGAAGACTTCAAATCATTACTAAGTCAATGCACTAAAAAATTTGCAAAGTTAACAATTAGTGATCAACCTCAGCCTGAATTTAAACAACATTCAATCCGACGACATCCATACCAAAGACCTACTGCAGAAAACACAAGGTTCACGATCTACGCAGAAAAGGGTGCGAACATCTACACATCATCCAAGGAAAATCCCAACGTTATAATTGTTCAGTCTGCAAACAAAAATGAGCGCTAGCGGCACGAAGCACACAGATGATAGTATTCCTGCTGCCTCTAGCCATTATTGGATAAGCGATCAAGAATTTAAAGCGCAAACGCATAAACTACTAGATGAGGCCTTAGGAAAACATGGATCGATAGAATTTGAAAATGCTACCACCAATACAACAGGTGATGCTTGGGAAAAGTATATGGAATTGAAAAGAAAACTAAGATATCAAAAACCCCATCTGGAGTATCCAGTCGACCCTTATCACGTTGACGATAATCTACAGCTTACAATGCACAACCACAGCATATGTGAATTCAATGATACATGTCCATTGGCACGCACATCACGATCATGGAGATTTACAACACGTAAATTCCCTGCAGTGAGGAATGAACTCAATGTGGAATTGGTGTCAAAGGTCGTATGGGTGAAAGGACTTCAACAAAAATTGGAATTGTTTGAATCAATGAGCAAAATATTCCTCAATGTTTGCGGGTGTGAATCATGCAACAATAGGAAAAGGGTCGTAGTAAAGGATTGTCACAAGTGTTCAAACTGTAAGGCAAATTCTCAGGTTAAATTCAAAGTAGACATTGGTTGCTTAGTCAAAACCTCAAGTAGGGAATGGAATTGCCGCTTATCCACAATTGAAAGTTATAGGAGCGTGCGCTTCGATGAAGATTCAAGCAGTAGTAGACATACCGTTAAATGTAAGGAGTATGGTTATACAGACTGTTTCAAGAGTTGCAGTGAATGCGTTCAAGTTAGGGAAGAGCGTTGCGAGGATTGCATTGATTGCCATACGTGCAGGCGCGCGTTCTTGTTCAAAGACATCGATGAGATGATTGCAAGGATAAGGGGATCTGAAGAAATTCAGTATCATAGATTACTTAAAATGAACCTACCCCTACCTCTCCCCTCCTTCTCTGATCATTAGAATCTCACGTTCGAACCTTGGCTTAAATGATTATCACAGCTAATATTTCATTATTCCTTTGCAGACGATTGAAGGATGGCGACTCTGAAAGATGCCCTGGCGATATATGATGCGCAAAGGATTATGATACCCATCCTGGAAGAACATGTGATGAATGAGATAATGCGTCTAGACATATCATTGAGTGGAACAACTCCTGCTTCGTGGAATAAAAACATAATACTCACAACCTCAGTGCGTGACACTTCATCATGGAATGACGAGGTTGTGATACTAAGCCCCGAACTGACGCAGGATATGAAGTATGCAAAGGAGATGGTATCTGATTCGCTGAGAGGGATCTGCTACATTCTAAGATTGATGTTTGATGGTTCTACGGAATAAAGTTCGAGTTCGAAAGTTCCAGTTCGAAAGTTCGAAAGTCTAATATAAAGAGTACACGCAAATGTTTGGGAACTGTTCATCGTTGACCTGAGTAAAGCCATCGAAACCTTGAAGCGAAATGACTTGTATGATGAACTTTGTATTGTTGTTCAATGGGAGAAGTCTAAGCAATTGGAAAGAAGACATATGTAGTTCCAGAGGACACATCTTTGAAATATGCAGTCGCTCGATTGGAAAGCATGTGTTTCCTGAACTGATCAATGGTGATAACATTGAAGAGGAAGTAGTCGGTGAACTGCTAATAAGGAGGAAGAAGTATGACTTCAAAGAGATAATGGAAAGATATATGTTGAATGGCGCAGTCAAGGTGATAGAAATGAGGGAAGGAAATCATACCGACATCTGTTGGATAATGGCAAGGTGGTTCAGTTTCATGGATCTGATGGGATACAAAGAAAATGAGTATAATGAACAGTGTACCGTAGCGTTGATAAAGAAGTTAAACTGTGATGTTGGAAGTAGTAATAGTGATGAGTTAGATCGATAGTTGAATTCTATATGTGTGTTTTCTTTATTTGTCATATCTGCATGGATTGATATGGAGGTTGGGCTGGGAATGAGGCTGGGGGGGTTTGGGTTAGTTAGGGACCTTGGGTTTACCTATTTTAGGGGGGAAGGTACTAAAAAATGGTCCCGTATACTTCCTTTTCATACTACTCGCAACTCTAACGACGAATCCAAGGAAATATCGTAAGGCTAACATGCCATAAAGAAACAATGAAAGAACAATGCCTGTTAGACTTAACGAAGATGTGACACTGTTGTGCTACTAATAATGGTATGTGGACTTTGTGCCGACTGCGAGACAATTGTGCTACCTACCATGCCAAATCATGGCCAAATGATAGCGTGCTTGGCAATGATACGCGAACTGAAATGCCTATGAATGGGGCATTGACACAAACATACGCAGATAATTAACAATGAATGAAATAAGTCTATCGATACTGCTATGGAGATTGAGCCGTTGGCATAGATCCTACAATTCTGCTGATGGACTCTGATAGCGGTTGTAAACCTTAACGATATCCTGCAAACGATGCAATTGTAATACTGGTAATATTTTGGGATGCTTTGTGCTATTACTTGTCACGCATTATACGCCAGCACGCGCTGTGTCGGTTAGAAAGGTGTACTAAAAAGAGAATGAAGGTACTAAGGTTGTCCGAAGATCGCCATATTAGATCACGTTAGAGTTAGGCTCTTCATCGATATTTGCTTAGGCCTAGTTACATCATTTTGTGTAACCCTGTTGTGTCGTCTATGACGTGGCATTATCTGTATTGAATAGGCATCCCCTATTGCGTCAGGAAGGCATCAGACCTACTGCATGGAATCCCCGCGCCTTTGTTCCTTTTGTTTGGAAGGATTAGGGATTTGCCCTACCTAAGCTGTTTTGATGCATAGTCACGATTACCCTGTTACCTTATTTGGAAACATAGAACCTTCTAGCATAATGCAAACCTTTTTTGGAAGTATTGCACGTTCTCGTGTAAGTTTGTGGTGCAACATTTAGAACATTCTAGGGTATCCTTTTGTTTTAGCCATGAAACCCCTTTTCAGTATAAATAGGCCAGGTGAAACGTAGCGTCGTTAGCGTAGATATACACTTGGTGCTTGTGAAAGACCACAGTTGTATCAGTTGAAGAGTTTGTGATATAAGTTTGAGAAAACCTATATCTCGTGTCGTTTTTGCATCGAATTCTGCCGCTCGAATTCTGCCGTGAACAGGAGCCGTTCACAACTGGTGTACTACGTCGCGGGATTTTGAAGTCTGTGAAGATTCAGAGCCCAAGCACCGTAGCCGAAGTGAAAAGCCGCTTAGCCGTAAAAACTTGGAATTGTAAGTGATCACTGTATATAAACTGTTCCATTTATTGACTTTATCACTCGAGTTTGTACATAGACTTTGTAAATACATTCGAACAATTTCGCTGACCTGGTTCAAGTAAAAACTCTTTGCGTTTCATCATTTAAAATGGGTAAAGGAACCAGATCGACAAGAGCAGCGAGATCATTTGATATTGAAGAATCATCAAGTCCATTTGTTCTACCGCTTAGAGCTCCTCCTGAAGAGCAGCCAAAAACAGTAGTCCAGCCTACTAAATTTTTCGGAGAGCCTGGAGACGATATCGAAAAATGGCTCAAAAGTTTCGATCGAATTTAAAAAGCAAATGGGTGGAGTGAAAAGCGTCAGTGCGACATTTTACCAGCATTTTTAAGAGATCGTGCCGCTGAATTTTATGATGAGTTGCCAGACCGACAACAAAGCAATTTGGATGAGCTGAAAACTGCCCTAATCGAGCATTTTATCCCAAAAGAGGCACGACGTTTCTATTATGCGGACCTCTACTCACGAAGGCAAGGGGAAACTGAGCCATCTGAAGATTTCGGGCGAGAAATTCAACAACTGGTTCGCAGGGCATATGCAGAAATGCCAGTGGAACATCAAGATACGCTTATGCGTGAACATTTCGTTAATGGTCTGCGCCCAGCCTTGAAAAGAATTGTCTTGATTTCTGACCCGAAAGATTTTCAAAAAGCATTAGAGGTAGCTAAAAGGGAGGAGATCAATGATCAAGTTTCGAACGGTTCAGCACCATGGGTTAGATCTGTCCCTTCATCCAGTCAAGCATGTGCCGCCCCTATTGCTGCCATTTCCGGGGAACAGCGCCTAAATGACCGTATGGACCGTCTCGAAAGTCTTGTGGAGAAACTCACTGTCGCCGTGGCTGAATCAAAACGTCCAGCCCCTGAAAAACCACCAAACTTTGGGAGGAAGTATAACTGGAGTTCGTCAGATAGAAATCTTCGCTGCACCGATGGTAGACCGATTTGCAATTATTGCAAGAAAGTTGGTCATGTCGAGATGAAATGTCATGAGAAGAAAGAAGCTGCGTCTCAGGACCAAAAAAACTAGACACTGCTGCACACAAGACATCATTGGGGTGTGATGCAGCTGAAACTGGTAAGAAAAATCCCCAAGTTTTGTTAAATAACGTTGAAAATAATGCTATGTATCAATGTGTAACAATTTCTGGTAAAGTTGCCAACTATGAAACAGATATTGTAGTTGATTCAGGTTCAGGAATCACAGTTATGAGCCTTGATTTATTCAATTTGATTAACAAGTATGCAAAAACATCTCTTGAAATTAATTGTAATGATATGTTAGCCAAGACTGCCACAGGTGAATCGTTAGAAGTAGTTGGAACAACATGTGTAGAAGTAGATCTTGGTAAGAGTGTCTGGTATGTAGACTGCTATGTTGTTCGAAATTTCAAGTTTTCTTTCTTGTTAGGAACGGACTTCCTAATTAAGGCCAGTGCAAGTATAGACCTAGGAAAACTGCAAGCAACCATAGGACAGGAAACCATCCCTGCAACCGTGCTCAAGCGCCCTAGTCAGGTCCAAGTTTGTGTCGTAGAATCCTTTGAGATACCGGCGCGAAGCGAAGCCCTTCTTACTGGTCGTGTAAACGGGTTACAAGGCACTGTTCTAATCGAGCCCAAGTACGAGATAGCTAGTGATAACTCTTCTCTTTATCCTGCTCGTTGTATTGCCAATGTTAAGAACGGTGAAATACCTATTAAAATTGCTAACCCAAACATCTTCCCAGTTAAGATATTTTCAGGTACTTGTGTTGGAATGGCCGAAACGATGGACAAGGAGAACTTGCAGTCAAAAGAAGGTGAGTCCACTTTTGAAATTTCTTCTACTTCTTGGATTGATGATATTGACATAACTAATTGCAACATTTCTGAACAGGAGAAGAGCCATCTAATAGATTTGCTAATTGAATATGAAGATGTTTTTGTAACTTCTGCTTCTGATTTTGGTAGGGCTCATCGCTTTACCCATAACATAGAAACGGGTGACAATCCTCCTTTTAGGCAGAGACCATACAGAATCCCTCAAAGTCAATTAGATATGGTCGATGAGCACATACAAGATATGCTCAACAAAGGTATCATTCAAGAATCTATTAGCCCATGGTCTCAACCCTTGGTAATTGTCACCAAGAAAGATGGTTCTCCAAGGTTTTGCATCGATTTTAGGAAGCTAAATTCAATTACAAAGAAGCAAATATTTCCCATGCCTAGGATTGATGAAGTTCTAGATTCATTAGGTGATGCATGTTACTTTACAACTCTTGATCTTGCATCAGGGTACTGGCAGATTCCAATGAACCCTGATGATATGGAGAAAACTGCTTTTTGTACCAGACAAGGTAACTTCGAGTTCCGGGTAATGCCGATGGGATTAGTGAATAGTAGTTACAGTTTCCAGAAGATGATGCAACTTGTTTTGAGTGGTCTGCAGTGGCAAATTTGCATGGTATATTTAGACGACGTTATCGTCTATTCCAAGTCGTTCGCTCAACATCTTAATAACCTCCGCTCAGTTTTTAATCGATTTAGGTCTGAGGGTCTCAAATTAAAGCCAAAGAAGTGTCACTTTTGTAAGCCAGAAGTATTATATTTAGGCCATATTGTCGGTAAGGATGGAATTAGGCCTAATCCTGATAAGATTGACACAATTAGAAACTATCCGGTACCAACTAGCTGCAATGAAGTACGTAGCTTTGTAGCTTTAGTTTCGTATTATCGACGCTTTGTTAAAGATTTTGCTACTATTGCCAGTCCTTTGAATGCACTACTGAAGAAAGGAGTTCAATTTGCTTGGTCTGATGAATGTCAGATATCTTTTGAACGTCTGAGAGATTCATTGCTCACATCTCCAATTCTTACGTACCCAAATTTCCAAGAACGGTTTTCCTTGTATACTGATGCAAGCAATACAGGTATTGGTGCCATACTTTCACAGACCATAGATGGAGTCGAGAAAACTATTGCTTTTGCAAGTCGTAGCCTAAAACCACACGAACGGAAATACGCTACCATAGAGAGGGAATGTCTAGCTATAGTTTGGGGCATCAAGCACTTTCGGCCATATTTGTATGGACGTGAGTTTGATGTCATAACTGACCATAACCCCCTAAAGTGGTTGGATAATGCACGAGATCCGCATTCTAGACTTTCTCGTTGGTCGTTAGCCTTGCAAAGTTATGCTTTTACTATCAAGCATAGACCAGGTAAGTTGCATAGCAATGTAGATGCACTTTCTAGGAAGCCAGAAGGACAAGTAAGTATTGAAGAAAGTAAACCAAAAGAGACAAGTACTGTGTATGCAATTGATTCTCCAGGACTTCAATTAGATAGAGTTAAGCAATTACAAAGACAAGATCCTGGTTTAGCTGATTTGCTAAGTTATTTCGAAACGGGAGAAATTCCAGAAGACTCAGTAAGTGCTCGTCGTTTAATGGCAACAGCCGAAGACTATGTGTTAGAAGAAGGTATCTTGTATCATTTAGATAAAGGTCGCGTCAGAACAAGAAACTCAGTCCGTAAACAGTTGGTGGTACCAAGAGCATTGAAAGATGAGGTAATTTTATCATTGCATGAGGAAATAACATCTGGTCACTTAGGTTTTGAAAAGACATATCTGAAGATACGACTTCGATACTTTTGGACAGGTATGTATACTGAAATTCAAAGGTGGTGTGCATCATGTGTTGATTGTGCGACAAAGAAAACACCACGTAAGTTACCGAAAGCACCGTTACAACCTATACCTGTAGAAGGTCCTTTTGACCGCGTAGCAGTTGATGTGTTAGGTCCCTTTCCAATTTCTGAGAATGGTAACAAGTATGTAGTGATATTTACCGATTATTTCACAAAATGGCCGGAAGCTTTTGCAGTAAAGAATGCCGATGCACCAACAACTGCAAAATTATTTGTAGAGCAGATATTATGTCGTCATTCTGCACCTCGTAAACTGTTATCTGACAGAGGTAAGAACTTTTTGTCGAAGGTTGTCAAAGGTATATGCAATATGGTAAACACATCCAAGGTAAACACCACAAGTTACCACCCTGAATGTGATGGACTTGTAGAGCGTTTCAATCATTCTCTTACAACTATCATTTCAATGTATGTATCGGAACATCAAAAGGATTGGGATCATTTTATACCCTATGCTTTGTTTGCGTACCGTACATCTATACAGGCAAGTACGAAAGAAACACCGTTTTATCTCATGTACGGGAGAGATCCACGTCTCCCTATTGATGCAACTCTTCTAAAGGCCCACGAGTTGTATACAAATACGGACGATTATCGAGCTGTTTTAGCCGACAGATTCCTGGAAGCACGTAAGTTGACTCATGATAACATCGAATTAGCACAGCAGAGGCAGAAACAACAATATGATAAAGGTACAAAAGAGGTTTCATATGATGTAGGACAACGTGTTTGGCTCTATACGCCTAACAACAGGAAAGGTTTATCGTCAAAGTTAACTCATAACTGGCATGGTCCATTCCGTATTTTGGCTAAGAAATCGCCAGTTAACTATTTGTTAGATTCTAATGATGAACGTTCTTATTCGCATGTAGTTCATGTTAACCGATTAAAACCTTGTATTTCACCAGATATTCGTCCCGAACAAGATTTGCCTGATGACTTTGATGACCAGCCAGACGAGGAGAATGTTTTGAGAGAAAACGAACAAGATATGTCAGAAAGAGACGGCGAAGATGAGCAAGATCCCGCAGAACTCGCAGTCAAAGCAATCGTGGACAAAAAGATCGTTAAAAACAGATCAGGACGCCGACAAACATTATACTTGGTTCAGTGGGAAGACGAGGACATCGAACCGTCATGGGAACCTCTACGTAATCTACACTGTGGTGAGTTGTTGAAAGAATTTGAATCTTCCTTGTTAGCTAAGAAAACTAGTTAACTCGTACTGGATACCGGTTTATGAACTTGTGTCTTATTTCGCCAAGAATCGAGGGCGATTCTTTTCCCCTACCCCGGGAGGGATGTAATACTGGTAATATTTTGGGATGCTTTGTGCTATTACTTGTCACGCATTATACGCCAGCACGCGCTGTGTCGGTTAGAAAGGTGTACTAAAAAGAGAATGAAGGTACTAAGGTTGTCCGAAGATCGCCATATTAGATCACGTTAGAGTTAGGCTCTTCATCGATATTTGCTTAGGCCTAGTTACATCATTTTGTGTAACCCTGTTGTGTCGTCTATGACGTGGCATTATCTGTATTGAATAGGCATCCCCTATTGCGTCAGGAAGGCATCAGACCTACTGCATGGAATCCCCGCGCCTTTGTTCCTTTTGTTTGGAAGGATTAGGGATTTGCCCTACCTAAGCTGTTTTGATGCATAGTCACGATTACCCTGTTACCTTATTTGGAAACATAGAACCTTCTAGCATAATGCAAACCTTTTTTGGAAGTATTGCACGTTCTCGTGTAAGTTTGTGGTGCAACATTTAGAACATTCTAGGGTATCCTTTTGTTTTAGCCATGAAACCCCTTTTCAGTATAAATAGGCCAGGTGAAACGTAGCGTCGTTAGCGTAGATATACACTTGGTGCTTGTGAAAGACCACAGTTGTATCAGTTGAAGAGTTTGTGATATAAGTTTGAGAAAACCTATATCTCGTGTCGTTTTTGCATCGAATTCTGCCGCTCGAATTCTGCCGTGAACAGGAGCTGTTCACACAATGAATGCAACTCTGTTATTCAAATTCCTGGTGTGCCAAGTTTTTGATGTGGCAAATGCGACAAACCGATGAGGACAAAATTTTCAGTCCAAACTTTGCGATCCCTAAAACTCATTATTTACGTATGATACGTGAAAACTTTGCGAAAAGTTTTTGAAATATGCCTTTAAACTACGAAGAACATCGATAATAGTTTATAGTTACGTGTCTGTTTGTGCGAATATACTTGCAATGGTGTCCTTGAAATTGTCTTTGAATTTTTCTTCGTGAAATCTGCCCTTTGCTATGACTGGAACAGCTGGCGAACCGACCAGAGATGATGCGTGCTGAGATGCTTGTGCTGAAATGAGTGCATTCGAGGTATACACTGCGAGACCTGTAGCTTTGAGGATGAGCTAGCGAACAGAAATGAGCGCGTCCAAGGTATGAACTGCGAGACGAAGCGAGCTTTTCCGGGCGAGGTTGAGCTGCAAACCTTTTGCGTCCAAAGACCAGCTTTTGTAAGGGGAAACTGCCGAACCTTTTGAAGAAGCAAATGGAGCATCTGCTGTGTCCTTCTTTCGATGGAGAAGGTCATCTTGGTGTGTCTGGTTCTTGTCTTTCTTTAATTTCTGAAATTTGCTTTGAGCTGTGTATGTGAAAGAGCTGAGTGTTTCCTCTTGAAGATCTTGATATGTTCTGAACCAAATATGGGCTTTCAGAACAGCACGGGTCCTCCACCATTTGTAACCGGGACCAAAGTTACAAAATATTGCGATTTTACGTGCACAGACACGGAGCCAGAAACAGACGTTGTTCTGTGACGATGATCATGAGACTGACTAAAGAATTTACATTTGACTACAACTTAAATACAGATTAATTACAGGAAGTGATTACATACAATACAATAGAATGAAGGAGAAATAGAAAGTCCATACATTAGAATTAACGTGAAAGAGAGGCTGTTATTGACGTACTTGTAGTCCTACTACACTACAAGGGCCCAAAAAGCCCGGTATTAATAGGGTTAATACTTACCTCAGGAAAATGGGCTGTCAGTGCATCAGCCTCTCTCCCCCACAGTTAGACCTGACTGCAGAGGAGAGTGCACTAGGCCCCTTTGCCTGAACAGGAATTGCTTTTACGGTCGGTGATAGACATGGAATACGAAATTCCGGCTAATGCACCTGTCAGGAAGTCCGACTGGACAACCGAAGAACTAAAAAACGATAACCCAAAAAATGATAAACACAGTAACAAAGAAAAGAAGGGACAGGGAGGGTGGGGAAAACTTTGTTCTTGCTTGTTGGCTTTGAACCGCGGACTGAGAGATTCAGGTTCGTGATTCAGAATATAAAAACTCCTAATTGCTACTTTTGGTGACGTTCTAAGCTGCCAAACAAAACAGAGATCAAACAAAGCGATGGAGACATCCAAGATACGAAAATGAGCCACTCGCTGAGACATTATGAGATATTACATTCACATATGTCTCTGGAGCATCATACCCCTAACTCAATTTACTGGCAAGATTAGAAACCGATAGCAATGGCCAAAGGAGCAAAAAAAATACGGGTTCATGCTGAACGTTGGAACAGGATCTTGGAGCAAGGAGCCAAGTCCTAGCATGGAAACCAGTAGCAAAAAAACTCCTGAGCCGCATTAACCCTAATTCGCATGGGGGGGGGGGTGTTTTCCACCCCCCCTCGAGGTTTTTCTTGCCGAGTGTTTGAAAGACATCACCTATGTCCCCCAAACCCCTCTGACTTTTACTAATTATCTGTTCGCCACATTTTGATCAAAAAATTTTTAAACAATAGAGCTCACAGGTCACGTGACATGCCCATATTTGGAAGCAGGTAGCAGAAAAATCATTGTTTTTGATGATTTGAATGGAAAGATTGGGTCAAATTATGAAGTATTATACACCAAATGAATCAGTAAACGAAGAGCTTTGATTTGATACAGCAATTTCTGGAATTTGATGATGTCAGCATTTTTTGATGATGACGTCATTTTGGCCGCCATTTTGGGCTAATTAGCAAGCTTTTTGAATATTTTCGAAATTTTTCAATTGAAAACACTCCAATGATGCGTTTGTGATGGAGTATTACCACTTTGCAGCTTTTTTTGTCTATTTCTACAGAGAACAAATTCAATGCATTAATGACATCATTCAGATTGGCTAATTTCTGCCAAAATATCACCCCAAGTTCATTAATTTCAATGAAATGATATCTTCATATCAAATTTGTTGCTAAGTGGAACCAAAAACTACCAAATTTTCATGGAAAACCTTCTTTGAATTCAAATTTAACTTGGAAACCTGATTTTCACTGATTTTAAACTTCATGACGTCACTATGACGTCATAAGGCGTGGCAGCCACACCCAAAGTAAGCTACATGCTAGGAGTTACCTGATCTATAACGGTGCCAAGTTGCATTGAATTCTGACCAGGCTAAGGCAGTTTACAGAGGGGGGGTGGAAAGAACCCCCCCCCCCATAAATGGTAGCTCGAAAAAAGCCCATATGGATTAGGGTTAACTTGGCTTAAAATTGCATTTAACCCCTATTTAATCTATAGTATTACCCATGTCCTGCAACAGTGATATATGCACTTACCTCTTTCTTTTGGAGAGCCTTCACATTTTATGGCACGTTTGTACCTGAAAAGATATCAATTATATCAAGCATTGGCTTGTTGTCCCAACAATGGATCATTTAGGCAACTTCACAGTGATATGATTAATTGCAGTAATCACTGCTGTCTATACTGTTGAGATGAGCACAGGAGTGGATGCTGCGAAGATCCAGTACAGGCACAAATATTGGGAATGAAGGAAGAATACGGTCCATAATTTATGCAGCACATTAGTACGTAATATACCAGAGAATTACAGCACAACAGTCTGATCCGAGTTGCTTAAGTGTATTTACAGAGCAATTCTTTAACAACAGGAAAAGTTTAATTTATTTTGGAAAAGAAAGGAAAAGAAATTTATCGGGAAAAATGAACAGTCACTATAGCACCCTTTAGCACTTTGCTGTCCTCTTTGAGGGTGAATCAGTCTTCCCTTGATATGAACAAATTATTGTGAGGGGTTCCATCCTCCCAAGAGGACGAAATGCACAAATGCATGATTGTATTGAAAGTGTTAGGAAAGAAAACAAAGGAAACTTTTGTTCACCGTTTTGCATGTTTTGCAGGTTTTTTAGAAGTGTTTTCTACTGTATATACAGAAAATTCCATACCTAAGGGAAGGAATGACCAATTTAAGCCATGAAAATTATTGGAACCTAATTGGACATATTGGCAATGAGACAAGACAGTTTTTCAATATTATTGCTCTCATATTCAGGAAACAGTGGCCTTTAAACAGGAGTTGTTCCTTTCTTCTAAATCATCCAGGAGAGCCCTTACCAAGTTGGCAACTCAAATTCTTCATCAGTGCTATCTGGACCAGATGAAATTGTTATTGGCTCTGTATTCAGCAGCTGCCTGTAACAAAGTGTAACAAACTTAAGTAAGTATGTACAGTAAGTAAGTAAGTAAACTATTGATGAAACATAGATAAAATAGTCTGAGTTGTATTTTTCAGAAGACATACTATCCCATGACTCAAATCTGAAGAAAATCAAACTGAAATTTCATCAAGTATATTTGGCAAAAGATGATAAAAGGTGATACTTCAGTTACAATGGATTCAGTCACAGGCATAGCCAATGGGGGCTGGGGGCTGGCAGCGCCCCCAGGGTGAATCTTTGTGCTGCTTTGCGCCCCAGGGGGCACTCTATAAAATTTCAGATAGGGATGCTCATTTGGACAGATTTTTTGTCTACCCAAAAACATGACAGGCCCAAAATTTCAAACTCAAAAAATGACAGAATTATTCTCGTGCCCCAATGTAAAGCACAATGTTTAAAAATATTCATTTTGGAAAAAATTGAAATCAGACCTATATGACTGAGGTCTATCTTGTTCTCCAGGCAATTACACATCATTTGGTGAAAATTTGGGCTCAGTACCATGCATGAGTAGTTTTATATTATTTATCTTTGCCTTGTTTTTTCTTGATGTGAATCACATCTTAATTTTCTAAAGGTTCATTTTGACACTGAACTTATAGGAATTAGTTTTTTCTATATTTTAGTTTGGTAACCCAAAAAAATGACGGCAATTTTGTCAACCCCAGAAAAATGAAGCCAATTTAGAGAAACCCAAACAAATACATTTTCATAAGTTTCAAACCAAAAAATGACACGAGAATCCCTACTGAAATTTTTAAAAGTGCCCCCCGGGCTTTGCGCCAAATGTTTTGGAGCACAACAATTTTGTGCGCCAGTGTGTGCAAAGAATAATTGATATCTATTGTTTAATACAATGGAATGTTCAATTGCCCATTTTTTTAGGCCTCTTTCTGCACCAATTGTGCGCCAAAAACCAGCGCCAAAAACCAGATAAGTTCTTTCTCTACTCTGCACCAAAGATCTTCTGGAAATAAGATAGGCAGTCAGATTCACCCTGGGCAGCCCCGCCCCCAAAGTTGAGAAAAATTGCAAAAAATTGGCCATAATTGGGTAGGAAATTAGCCTAGTCCTTAGTCAGCAAAATGTTCATAAACAATTGATTCTTTCAGACAGTACCCCTAAGCTTTAACCCCCCCCTTCGACGAGTACAAATTATGACTGGAACTACTACGGATGGTTCTGCAGTGGTAGGCCAGAGAGTGGTTTTTCAGGTATTTATACAGGACGTTGGGATTTTTGGCATATTTTTCACAAAATGAAGCCTGCTAGGAGCCTGGGGATGCGAGAAAGCTCATCAATTTCACTTGACACATTCCTCCATACCTCTTTGTACAAGGCGCCATATTTTGGCACAATTTCTAATTTTGGCCACTCCAGGCTCCCTTTTCTGATCTGAAACAACTGACACCTTAAAATTCTGCAAGCACGCAGGAAAGATTAAAATATTTTGTATTCTTTTCCAAGTCACAAACTCCTGGGGCTTCAAATACGCATAACAAAAGGAACTTTGCAAGAAAACTCACGACTTCAATGACCATGCTTCACTGTTGTTCTCCTCCATGATATTCCATGAGACCACGATGGATGTGGCGGTGGCCTCACCGTGTGCATGCGTCCAATTGTAACCTTTCTACAACACCCTGCAAAACCGAAGCTAGCTAGACAATTGGGAGGTAGGTATTACTCCTGCTGTTCTTATTATTTATATATGAATATCTTCACGCTTGCGAACCTATACGCACTACTGTGGTGGATACGCCATACAGAGGCGGGGTATTATGCTAATGTGGTGGTGTATTATGCTAACGTGATGGATACGCCATACGGAGGCAGGATATTATGCTAACCTAGTAGGGTATTATGCTTGATGTTGTGGATACGCCATACAGAGGCGGGGTATTATGCTAACGTGGTGGGGTATTGTGCTTGATGTGGTGGATACGCCATACTGAGGTATTATGCTAACGTGGTGGGCTATTCTGTTTGATGTGGTGGATACAGCTTGTGGGGGAGATTTTCGCAAGGTTTTATCGAAGAAGATTTGGATTCAGACTACAATGCATAGGTCTCTTATGTATTTGCCTCTTATTGTTTAGTGCATAGATTCGGAAGTACAAATACGTCAAACGTTTCTCAACCTTCAAAAATGGTTTTGCAAGGTACAAAAGTTTGATTGAGTTCAAAATCAAGGCTTGAAATTGCAGTAGATACTTGAAATTGGGGTTGCTGTAAACCGTGGAACGACATAACGACTAATAACGACATAACTACTAACAACGAGCTATCAAATTACAGTATCGAGTTGTCTGTCCAAATGGATGTATCAACCGGACCACCATGAGTACGGAATGGACTGATCAGTGGATCTAGGGGATAGCGGAGCTCGCGAATTTTCTGTTTCGCCGGAAAACAAAGTAAGAAACAAGCAAGCTCATCAATATTTTTCCTCTGTATCCCTTGTTTTGTGTAAATGTGTAAGTAGAAGATGGACAGAATGGTTCCCTGTCTCCTTACAATTTTTTTCTGACACAACAACAACAACTTTTGCAGGTACGGGTATAGGCCGGTATTGGCAACATTCCTTGGCTTCCTAATAATAGTTTGGACATTACTCAAATACCTTTCGAGTAATACTAAAAATGAAAAAAATGAAACTAAAGTAAAGATAATATGTGAAGGATTTCCATTATCAAAATGTTCTTAAGTTGCATTTTCCCAGCACTGGAGTTTCTTAATTTCTGGCGATCTGAGAGTTGGTTTCTGATAAGTAGCTTCTTATATAAAAATATGTGTACTGTATCTCAACCATACACAACCGCCACTCTCCTTCGCTGTGGCTGAACACATATTTTTTATAAGAAACTGATTATAAGAAACTCAAGTCTCAGATCACCAAAACATTAAGAAACTCCAGTACTGGGAAAATATAACTTAAGAAACTATTTGTTTTGATAGAGGAAATCCTTGACACATTTCTATTCTATTTTCACTTGTTTCCTGTATCATGTACCTAAGAAGGTACTTGAGTGATGTCTGGACATTGCAAAGGCTTCAATAAACATTATCTTATAATTTTCAGGAGAGCACAGGCAGTGAACATGAAGATTGTTATTGCGTCTTTAAGAAACTTGTAAGAAACTTGGAGTAGTCAAACTCTGATAACCTTAAGAAACTTTCTTATCTTACTTAGTTTCTTATCAAAAAAAGCATGTGTTACTTGAGGAACGGATTTAGTTTCGCGCCAAAGGCAAAGACAACTACCCTCTGCGAGGGAGAGCGTAGAACCGCATGGAACAACGAGACAACTTGAAATGAAATTCCTGGATCAAATTACACTATTTTCGTTGCTGAGACAAAGAGCGCACTTCCTTGGCACATGGCCTGGGCTGGACTCATTGAATTCATATTATCGGTAAGACTTCTACTTCTTTACTCCTGATCAAAATCCCCCTCATTTTCAGGTTTCTTCATTGCTCCTTTTAGCAAGTGAAGAAACGCGTTTGGGGTTTGAGAAGAGAATCGTGTTGGTGCAAGGGAATGTGCTGGAATTAAACCTTCTGATAGCAGCACACCATGTGTTTAATTTAATTCTCGCTATCATTGCCACACTCGTAAACGTTTCTTATGATACTAATATGTCCTTTACATCTATTTCCAGAGGGAATTTTCAAAGGTTGCAGTCTAAAATTCGGAAATCCTATTCATCCACAGTTTGCTCACGGGTTTGATGTTCAACGGTCACAGGCTTGCAGCTAAAATCAGTAATATGTAATTCGATACTGTGATACTGGTATCACCGAGAACAATCAGAGAACTGCATCGCAAAATCTGCAAGGAATCTTAAATGAAGCAAAAAACCAAACAGCCGCTTGCAAAAAAGAACCTCTGTCTCAATGTTAGGAAACCCTGGTAAGAAATAAAGTTGTTTTATTTGTTTATTTGTTTTCTCTTTAGACTTGAGAAAGGTAATGGAGATTTCGTCTGATGATGACCCATTGGATACTTCAACGCTGAAAGTAAGTAAATCTCCAGATTCTTTGAGTGAAATAGCATGAGGACGCTACGATGTCCAATTTCTTTCTAAGAAAATTTGAAAGGTTACGAGGTTTGCGGTGATATGAAGTAAAACAACAACTGTATGAAATATTTTATCAATGGCTGCAATTTAGATTTCAACAAGGGAGTACACCTCTGCAAAAGCTCCCTTTGAAGGTTTACAAAGACATTTACCAAGACATGTTGACAATCAAGCATGTCTGCCATTCCACTTTGGACCGATTCTCCACCCATGTATTGGAAACAAGACATTTTATCCATTATCTCATAATATTAACAGCTAGTATAAATTATACATCTAAGCTAAGGAATTTTATATGGATACCTAATCTAAACGAAGGGAATTTTTCGGGAGAAAAGTAGCCATTATGGTGGAACATTTTTGGATTTTGGCACAGTGAAGCACCAAAGCACCTGAAGTCTCACTTATTTATAGCGTGCACTTCATAGTACATTGTAAACCTACCAACTAAAGGTCCTTAGATTCAATGTTTATCACTCCCATCCCTTCAAGAAATCATGCCTTTGCCTTGTCTATGTAAGATCAATATGCTCTAGCATTGAATGTCGACTTCGAGAGGGACCAAGTACACAGTAAAGATTTCACTCAACCTCATCGAATATTTTGCCGCAAAAAACGTTAAAGCCACCGCTAAATAGATGGCCGTTTTATGATTGTTTTACCATATATATCCTGTTTTGCTTGATAACTGGTGAAAAGATATGCTAAAAAAGACAAAGTTCTGTACTCCCCACTTTAGCATACTGCCGAATTTGCATATTTGCATACCAATCTATAAAACTGACAAGCGGTTGTATGCCCTCACACCTTCGAAGCTGTATATCCTTAATCTTGACGAATAGTGGAAAGTTTTATCCAGAACATTTTTTCCTGAGTCTATATTGTCAAAATTTTTAAAGTTAAAGAACTTAGTTAAATACTGACTTTTTCTCGTTTTTCTTCAGCCTTGCCACTCTGTAAACTCTGCCGCCCATCGCCAAAATTTATTTGCAACAGGTATAACGTTAAAGAATGACTTCTTTGGAGTGTCCTTTCTGATAGTAATGCATGAGGGAAAGGAAAGAGCTTCCCAGAACCGAAATAGCCAAATTTAGGCAAATGCGCATGTGCAAGAGCAAACTAAGTGTGGAATGTCCATTTTGGTTGGTTCTCTGTACAGGTTCGTCTTGTATCAAGAATCACAATGATTTTCGTAGGACCACCAAGATTTTAAAACAACTTCTAATAATAATCTGACACATTCTTTTTGGCTATAAAAATAGGAAATCATAAAATGGCTATCTTTTCATCTCATTCTACGTTTGACATAGAGGGCAGTTTTATTTCTGCAAAGCAAGCATTTTTCTCGTGCAATGCATTTCCCTGGTTCCCTGCAACTGTAATACTTAATTCACAACTCTTAATTTACATACCATTTCAAAAGTTGTGCCATTTCCTCCTGTTTAGACAGACATTCTGAGGCGAGTGGATCTCATTATCCATGGCCAGCATCAATCAGGTATGCTTATCTTACTTCTTATTGAGATAATAAGAACTATCGATTGATAGATTGTGTTATGAGATTTCGTTGCATCAGGAAGATATGCTCAGAACTGGTGTGATCATAAAGGCGATACATACACGTAGTATCACATATGGCACGCCACCCCCGTCAAAAGTAATCAGAATGCGAAGTTGATGTTCAAAATTGTTGTCAGCATTCAGAAATTTGCAGTTGCAATCAGATTGTTGAAGTTGATAGTTAAAACTTAGTGCCATGTATCTAAAATTTTGTGCTATGTATCAAAATGTTTTCTTTTGAATCCAGGAAATAAGTTTTTCTGATTTCTAAATTCCATTTTTTGATATCCAAATTCGTGATTTTTAAAATCAAAATTTTCAATTTTCTCATATCAAAATTCTCAATTTTTTGATATCACAATTCTCAATTTTTTGATATCACAATTCTCAAATTGATATCACAATTGTCATTGGTTTGGCAAAACTTGTAGCACCCTGTAGGGCCCTGTAGCGTGCATGCATTTTCAGTGCATGCCTTTACTGGCCTGGCACACATAAAAGAAAGGCAAGAATCCTCAAAAATTTTAAGAATTGTCAAGAATTCTTCAAAATCGGATCAGACTTCTTGAGCCATGAAAGACAGTAAACTTTTTGTGGGTACTAACACTTGACTTTGGGAGTTGGTCCACTTTCAATGCTCTTGGAATTGAGTGATTTTGATGAGACTTGCGACCAAATGTCAGTCTTTGTCCAGTGTTATTGATATATGAAGTGTGTAATATTCAGCCCCTCTAGCAAAGGACATAAAAGAAATCTTTGATAGTTTTGCTGTGTTCTAGAGGCATGCTCTTTGCCATGTAGAATTATAGGCCAAGTTTTCATCGTGTTGGCGGAATTATGGGTTGTATTTTTATCCCCTTTGCGGAATTATAGGTCAGTTTTTCAGGCATGTGCAGAATTCTGGATCAAAATTTTCAACCAAAATGGCACGTCCCCGTCCAAAACTAGGCTTAGTTACCCCCCCCCCCGAGTAAGAAATATAAAGATGCTTTGAGACCTTTTCATTGCATTCTGCAAAATTTCTGCTTCTTTCACGCACTGCTGTTGTGAATAAAGCCTCATGAACTCAGGTGCCTCTGAATTGACAGTAAACAATGAGCTTTCAATGAGCAATGAGCAAACAATGATGAAGATTCAGTCACAACAAAAGAAATACCTGAAAGTCCTGAATAAAATAAGAACTAAATAAAGAACTTGAACAGCCTAATTTCCCACTAAATACTCAATATATATGAACCTAGTCAGGCTGATTTGCAAAATTGTAGCTTCTTATACGCAGGTTCTGTACTCATCATCATCTGGTAAGAATTCCGGTAAGAATTCCACTTGAATCTTTCCTGCCAATCCACACATTTCAGGTATATGCCAGTATGTTAGCCGAGGGCTGCCATTCAAAAGCCTTTATACTATCAATATGATTTATATTGTATTCATATTATGACAATAATATGACTTCATCAACAACTTTTGTATGAAATTTTTTACTGTTCCAACGAAAATCCTTTTGAAATTCCGTAGAAAAATTATCAGAGCTGATAAGAAATTGATGAAATAAACCCCTCAGAAAAATTGCATTGAATTGAAAAAAATAACACGTACTCCCTGTGCTAGAGCTGCCATAGTATACCATATTGCTTTGTGAAGAAAATTTGCGCTATTTCTGTAGCCAGAAATGTTTCAATGGAAAAAGGTTGATTGATGAATTAGGTTTGATCAATGGTTTGAAGGTTTGATGAAAACTGATATAAAATGATCAATGGAAATGCAGTATAATTGAAAGGAAACTATAAGAAATGATATATAGTTATATGATAAGGGGATTTGATATACAGTATATACATTATATGACACTCTATCTTTTTGAATCCTAATTGGCAATCATTCAAGAAACACACTGTAACTTTGTTGAACATCTGATCTGTTGAGTGTTAACCTTGAGAAGATTTTGACTGTAAATCTTTTTGTGATTTACAATTTTGCTTGCTTTTGCAGGACTATCCAACTCTGTTTGTCAATATGGAATAGGAGTCCAAGAGCATACCGTGAACTGGAAAAATCAGGAGTTATGACACTTCCTTGTGGGAGGACATTGCAGATTTACAAAAGCTCCTGCTCGCAAGCCCCGGGACTAAACAATGACGTTCAAGAACTTATGATGTTAGAAGCTGAAAGACTGTCCTTGACAAATAAAGAAAAGAGGGGAATTATTGTAATTGATGAAATTTCAATCCAAGTACGTACTATATTTTGACAACTTTGCAGGTACAGTAATAATAATAATAATAATAATAATTTCGAATATTTAAACTGGATAGACACGTCAACTTACGAGAAGCTGTTATCAATGTGTGTCCAGTATAAATTAAAGAGTGCAACCTAAACATAAACCAAATCTAAAGAAAAGCAATATAAAAAGTACTTATCAATTTTACAATAAAAGTGTACTCGCATCTCAGCTAAAATGTTTCTTTAAAAAAGTAAGAAAATCAGTTGTTGGCATTTCACGAGCTTCCAATGGGAGCGTATTGTACTCTTTAGCACCGGTGAATGAGAAACTTTTTCTGGCGTACTCTGTTTTAATCATTGGCAGACGTATTATTTTTGAACTGTTTCTTGTCTGTATTGAATGCTCTATCAGCTGGAAGTAATTTTTGAAAGGATCGACGACTTTATCATCTAGGCATGATCTGACAAGGGTACAAGCTCGTTTCTTGTTGGCATTGGTAACTGACTGCAGTGTGATTCTGTTTACCGAGTTTCTATTTACAATGGCTTCGGCTCTAATGTGGAAGGAATCCAACTTTTCTGATTGGGTTCTTGTGTTGCAGAGCAGGAGGATACCGCAATATGTGAACGTTGGTAAAATCATACTTTGGTATATGGCCTTAGCTGCTTTCATATCCAGGTCTCCTCTTAGTTTTGCAAGGAGACTGAGTCGAGAGGACGCCTTTTTATAACACTTGTCAAAAAACGAGTTCATATTCAGGGTACTGTCAATTGGGATTCCGAGGTACTCGTAGCTTGCGGTTTTTGTTATCACCCTATCGCTTACGCTCGGTCTGAAATCAGATGAACCATTCGCTACTTTCTTAGCGGTTCCAAATAGAAGAGCTTCAGTTTTTCCTTTGTTGAGGTTCATAATAAGTTCATTTTCATGGAACCATTTATCCAGCCTACTGAGATCTCTGTTGAGTTCCTCAGTGATATCGGTAGCATTTTTCCCAGAAACGTACAATACTGTATCGTCTGCATATTTTATTACTTTAGAGTTTTCAATGACATCAGTCAGATCGTTAAAGATAATTAGAAATAACAGCGGTCCAAGGATCGATCCTTGAGGAACCCCTGATGAAGGGCTAAAACTTTCAGAGTATTCCTGTGCAAACTGGACGATCGCATTGCGGTTGAATAGATAATCAGTAAACCACTCTAGCTCTGTATCGTGTATGCCATATTTTGGTAGTTTGGTCAAAAGTTTTGCATGACTGTGTCGAAAGCTTTCGACAGGTCTATGAAACACGCACCAGTAAATTTTCCTTTGTCGACGTTTGATCGTATTTCGTCTAAGAAGAGAGTTACTGCTTGCTCGGTAGACATACCTTTGCGAAATCCGAATTGATGACTGTAGAGTAGATTGTTCTCTTCTAGAAACTTCATCAGCTGTTTGTGAACAACTCTTTCAGCGATTTTAGACACAATCGGTAGGATTGATATCGGCCTGTAGTTGTTAAATTGAGACCGGGGGCCAGACTTGTAAACTGGTGTGATACGAGCTGTTTTCCAACCTGTTGGTACGACTCCATTTCTGATTGAGAGGTTGATAATGTAGGTGAGAGGCTCTTTAATCTCATCCTTAGCGTCCTTGAGGAACACGACAGGCAGATTGTCACATCCGGTTGATTTCTTCTTTTTCAGCTTCTTAATGAGACTACAAATTTCCACAGGTGTTACTTCTTTAAAGCGAAATGTTTTGTAAGTTTTAAAGATCATGTTACTCTGTTTCCGTCATGCGAAGTTGGTAAGGCGCATGGCTTGTGACTTGATGTGGTTGACAGCAGTTGAGAAGAACGATCTGAAGCCATTGGCAATTTGTTTCGCATCAATACACATCTCCCCATTTATATCGAACGAATTGCACTGTGGGTTACCCTTTGATGATGTTGGGTAAATGCTCTTGAGAATCTTCCAGAATTTGTCCGGGTCATTGGAGCTCTCCCTTAGCAAATCCTTGTTGTAGTTACTTCTTGCTTTGCGGAGCGTCGTATTTACTTGGTTTCGTTTGTCCTTGTATGCTCTCCTATCACAGTCTAATTTGCTCTTTCGGTACTTTCTGTAGAGCTTATCCCGGTCATTCATGAGGGTTTTTATTTGAGCGGTAAGCCATGGGGCTGGTTTAGATTTCACTCGTTTGTTTATCATAGGGGCATGAATGTCAAAGAGTGTTGACGTGATTTTATGAAATGCTTTCCAGGCTATATTTACGTCATTTGTGCCATAAACTTCCGACCAATCCGCATCCTGAAGATCGCGATTTAATTGGTCTGGGTTATATCTGCTGTAGTCACGGCAGCGGATTTCTTTCGGTTTAAATCTCAGATGGTTTACTTTGCGAACACAGCCAATAAGATCATGATCACTAAAACCCGATGGGAAAACATTTGCGGATCGAATGTTTTTACAATTGGTTGTTGCAATGATATCAATCAGAGTTTTTGTTGTCTCACAGATTCTTGTAGCATCCTTTATCAACTGTTTCAGTCCCTGGAGAGCAAGAATTTCTTTAAAGTCCTTGTTATCTTCCTTCACAAGGTAATTTACATTCACATCGCCCAAAACAATCACTTCTTTGCTTTCTGCTGTTGCTGTGGACAACATCTCTCGCATACGATCATTGAAGTTGTTTGGGAGGTAGTGTGAGCTGGACGGGGGGCGGTACATGCAGCATACAAGAAAGTTTTTGGCAAATCTGCAAGTAACTTCGATCCAAATACATTCGATATCAGCATACTCGAGATCATTTCTTCTATCAAAACGCATTTTATTGGAAAGGTACATACCAACTCCCCCACCTTTGCCAGTAGGGCGGTCCCGATTTAAAAATATGAAACCCGGAATCTGAAGTAAGGCTTGCGCCGACTCATCCTCTGGATCACCTGTAATGTGAGTTTCTGTGAGACCAAAAATATCAATGTCTGGGTATATGCTAAGTAAACTTGAGACATGAACGAAATTACTTTGGAGGTTTTCTAACATTCCCATGGAGAATCTTTGTGCCACGTAGTTTAGCAAAATCATTTAGGTTTAGTGGCCCTGGGCATGGATGAATATCCCCGCAGAGTAGCAGTAGAATGCAACCAACCGATTGAACACAAAAAGAGTTATGTTTACCTCTGTTGTTTGCCCACAAACTTGTCATGATAAAACTTTCTTCGTTGAAGTCAACTTCCTCTCCAATGACACTAAGTCCAATTGCATCAGATGATACAAAATACCACCTCTTGATCGAAAATGATAAGAAAAATATTGCAGCGATCAACAGTACGTCTGCTCTTCGAAGCGCCATGACGTCGAGTAGTAGTGCAGGGGGATATATGTACTGTATGCAAACATTAACATGGCAATAAATCTCAAAGATTTTTAAAGTTCTCAAAGAATTTGTGAGTAATATGAAAAGCTATGAAAAAATTTGATTCTTTTATATGGAATTTAGTAAGATATATATAGTGCTCATTGCACAAAATAACATCAAAGCAACATTGAGGTTGAAGGTCATAGAGGCAGGAAAACAATGTGGATGTGTGCAAGTCATTCTGGTAGCCAATAAATTTGTTCTTTTATGCACTTTCATAGCAAAGACGTAAACAAATGTGCTGGTTGAATCATAGTGAATAAATTATCCTTTCATCACATTTTAGGGTGATCTGCGCATGAAAGTGAAAAAAGATGCTATAGAAGTGACTGGTCTTGTTTTGCTGGGACAAGAGCACACAGATATGTCAATCATTGAGAAAAAGGAGGACAATGCTGAATTAGCAACTCATGTTCTCCAGCTTGCATTCCTTGGACATACTGGTAGATTCCGATTTCCTTTTGCTCACTACCCAACTACCTCTGTGTCAAGTGCCAGTCTTTTTATCATTCTTTGGGAAGCCTGTGGATGGCTAATGAGCACTGGTTTTAAAACAGATGCTGATGTTGCAGATGGTGGAGAAAACAACAGGGGGCTATTTAAAATGCATTTTCCAAACCATGACATGTTAGAGAAGAGCTACACCATAAAACGAAACCTGTTTGGAGCAGAGCCATTCACATTTGCAATTGATCCAAAGGTTTGAGTTTAGTGATTCAATGCACCCCCCCCCCAGTAACAACCCTGCAGAAGCGCTGCCCTGCCAAGGTAAAAAGATGACCCGGCAGGAGAAATGTGTTTCCGTGCCAAATTTGAGTTTAAAACACTCTCCAGGCCTTGTTCCTGTTGCTTCCCCGTTGAAATTTTTGCTTCCCCGTCAAAAATTATAATGGTTCTATCACAGCTGATAGCCAAAAGTTTTTATTTCCCGTCACAATGTTTCAATCTCCACCCTTAATTTTATAATTACATAATTTCCAAGCTGTATTTTTAATGTCCAGCAGAGTCATTACTGGAGATGTTTCAATGCAGAAGCACAAAGCCTGTTTAATTGCAAATTTGCTGCAAGTCAATCATCCTTACCAGTGTTCCAGTGTTGAATAATTTTACCAAATTTCACCACACTCAACAGCAAAAGTTTTTAACATTGTCCATGCTTTTATCACTCAAATACAATTGAAGAATATTTTTTAGATATTCCAAATGGTACACTGCTTTTTGTGGATTTTTAGGCATGCCTTAGAAACCAAACAAATTGAATGATGTTTTTACTTCCTGCTGATGTAAGTCAAATTCTGTTACCTTAAGCACAAGGGTACAAAATAGCTTTTGAAGGTGGTACACTTCTTTAAACAATAAATTTGCCTGAAAAATATCATTTTACAATATTTGCCAATAATTTTGATATGGTTAGAATCCCCAAATTCTTGTGCATTGAATGATGTACAGTTAACCTACATTCCGTCAATAGTTCGGCTCTTAGGGAGCAAAATCCAAATTTCGTGTCACAAACGTCTACTGTAATCTTAAATTTCACATTTTCACATTTGGCAGAAATGAACTACGGCAAATTTCACATTTTGGGAAATTTTGGAGAATAGAATGTCACAAATTTCAATTGAAAATGTGCTAAATTTTTCCCCTAAAAGTTTCTTCCCTTAAATTATCTGTTCTCATTTTAATCACAGCATAACATCAAGAAACTGAGAAATAATCTCCTCAAGAGCACAATGTCTGAAAATGGTAAAAGGCAACTTGAAATACATGGGAAACTTGTTCTCTGGGTGCACCTGTCAAAGGCATTTGAGTGGGATCAACAAAATACCTTGCCCAAGTATCAAAAATTGACACCAAAGCATTTCAGCCTTGACAGTGCAGCACTGATGCGCAACCACCTGGCAGAAGACTTTCTAAACAAAGAAATGTTGCAACTAGTTCTGGTAAGAGGTATTTGAGGCATTTATACAGTATACATTGTAGAACTAACCTGCGACGAACTAATCTGTAGAGCTATAGCCTGTCACTCTGACAACTGCTACACCTACTGCGCTTTAGAGCAGAAGGCCTTCCAAACCTACCAATCCTAATGCTTTCAGGCTTCCATGGTCAATCAGACAGGAAGTCCAAGTTACTGACTCTACCGTTTTCAGAATTGGAAAAGATCACTGTCATCAAGCACTGATTCTGATCTGCAGATTAAAACCAATTTTTTCAAAGCAGCCTGTTTCTTTGATGGACCATGTCTATCAAATTTCCATGAAGTTTCTTATATGAGGGCACCATTTCTCACAAATGGTTTCTATTTTATGGTTCTTACAAGACCCTATAATCACAATATGTCTGTTTGGTTGAACTGTATCCTTCGCCTTGATGTAGAGCCAAGTCTCGAAGCATGCATTACTCTCAGCAAGGAATGAGATATGCTGTAGTGTTGAATGTACTGTATGTGCATATGAATATGTATGGTGTAGATTTCTTGCCCTCATTATAAGGTATTTCTTTCCAGTACTTACCTATGAAGCAAAGTTTCTGATCATGGTCAAGTATAAATAGAAAACAATGTACGGGATGATCAACCCTTTCACTTTGTGACCCTTTGAAATTCCTGTTGTTATCACAGGATACTCTAAATGGATGATAGGGCAGTGCTCAGGTACATTTAGGATACAGTGTGCTCAGGCTGGGGTGGAAAGCATCAACCAAAAAATAGTGATCAAGACCCCTATCCTACACATACCTGAGTGCCCCTTGGGAATCCATTTGTGACTAATAATGTCAGCAAATAATAACCAATTTCTGGTATTTTACAGGATTACCAGTCATCCTTCCAAAATGGAGAGTGGCTGAATGGAGTTGTTGAATTCTTAAAGTTCACAAGCAAAATTGTTTTCATTTTCAAAAGCAGTTACCCAGTTGTCAACATGGCAGATGATCGCATAGTCATGTTGGATGACTGTGTTTCTTGGCTACATGATTGGATCAAGGAAAATAAAGAAAGCCATGATACTCCAGCAGAACGAAACAAGAGGATAATTTCAGAAAAAACCATCTTTGATGTATTCAGTATGTTGCTAGGCTTTCGCAGAGTATGCAAGAGCATGACTGAAAATGGTGGAATGATTGTGCCAAGTCGTTTCAATAGTGATATTGTTGAGAATGTGTTCTGCCAGCAAAGAGGAAGTCATGGACAGAATGACAACCCAACTTATCTACAGTATGCAGATGGCATGAATGGCATTCTTCTTGGACAAAGTATTACTACTTTAAAAAGTAACACTGGTGATGTAGCCTCATTTTCGTATTGTAAGCCAAAAAAGTTGCACAAAAGCAGTGAAACTATCTGAGAATGTCTTGAGTAAACAAGAATGTTTACCATGATGACTTCAAAGTTCTTTGTAGGTGAGTCAGAAAAAAGGAGGGTGCTTGCAAATATATGTTCCTTGCATAGAAGAAAGGCTAACTCAGAAACCAAACTGTGTTTGTTGAAGTTTGTCTTGCTCCGTGATTACAAAAGATTTTAGTAAAATTATCTTTCACAAGGTTCCCTAAGTAGACAATCAATTAGCATGTGTGAGCTTCTAGACCCTGACAAACAAATAAGTTGAAACAAGTCTCTGTCAACCAGTTGAAACAAGGCTTGTATTGTGCTAGAAAAACAGAAAACTATACTTTAAGATAGCTCTTATCCCTTGGGGCACATCAGTCTGGTTGTCATTGTTAGGAAGGAGGAAGTACTTGTATTAGCAATATTTTTCATTCAATAATAAAGTTATTGCAAAGTTTCAAATGATTACTGCATGGAAAGACAACAAGTTAATTCACTGCAAAATGTTTCAAAACTCTTGACAGACATGTTATTGCCTTAATATAGCTTGTCAAATACCAGTGAATTTTTCCTGACTCACATGGTACTTTGTGCGATTCTGAATTAGCATACAGTATATATATCCAGATCAAATATGATTGAAAGAGTCTGTGGGCCAAATGTACAGTAATCACATGAAAACATCTGGATTAGGAAAGTTATTACAAGTTAGAATTTTTACACTTAGTGCGTTATTCATGGTCTCCTTATTCCGCATGTCTTTATTTGGAATGTTATATGCTTTACAAATCAGTTTCAAAAATTGCTTTTTGTACAAGTGTACCCTTGTGAAGATTAATTTGTCCTTCATCAATTGGGCCTTCAGGCGTGTATGAGAATAACTCTTTCCTTCAGTGGTATCAGCTTTAATTTCCTCTGCAGTAATTCTTTGATCCTTTTTTATGCCATCTCCTTCCTTTCTGTGACTCTTTTCCTTAATTCTTCTTCTTCCTTCCATTTGAAATCTCTTCTGTAATCACGGAGGTACTGCTTACCTCCCATGTGTAAGTAGCGAATCACTACAGCATTGAACAGCTTGGCAATAATAACAGCTAAATCAAATGTATGTCCTGTTACTTGGCTTTTAGATTGTTTTGGTAACCCAGCAAAGAGAAAGTTCCATTTCAGTTTCAATTTCTCATTTGACAGCAAAGAATTCTCTGCTTTATTAAAGATTTGACCTTTGTACTTGTTAAGTTTTGAGTGATTAATTTCATTCACTCTTGCCTGTTCCAGATCCAGAAAGAACCAATAAGCATCATCTGTCAAATGTGTCAATCCATGGTTCCTGTACTGCCTCTCCTCTGTTACCTTCAATGTTTCAATATGCTCTGAATTGGCATGCAACAATTGTGAATTAGCTTGTAAATGATCAAGGACCATCTTTTTTCTGGTACTCTTCATACACTCTTTCTCTGACCCTGACATCATGAGAATATCCATTTTCTCTCACATACCTCTTGCAGGATTCTCTTACCTTAACTACTGCCCATGCCCCACAATACCTAACTTTACCCAGTCCTTCTGCTCCCATGTCACTGACATTCTTCCATAAAATACTTTCTGTTGCACATTCTTTGAGTGACATATTTGCGATGTGATGCAAGATACATGAAGTAATGCAGAAGCAAACCTTACCCAAGATCAGATGATGCTCATCCTTTACTACCTGTGGTGACCCAGCAACCAACAGAAATTGTTCCAAAAGGCTGTCTTCTTGTATGTGATCGGCCACTTTTGAATATAGTTCCCTAAAATCCCCCTGTTTCACATTGTCCTTTTCAATTATCAATTTTGCAAACTGATAAATGATGTTCCACTGAATTTTGATGAATTTTGAAGTCATGCTCTCACTGGACAAATAAGCAATGAGTTGATTAGCTCTGTATGATAGGGAACCTTTGATCTTTGAAGCAGCATCATCAATCTCAATTGACATAATAAATTCCTATACATTAAAGAAAAAATGTACATCTAATAAAAAACTGATATCAAATACTGTAACTACAGTATCCTTAAGGTTACTCAAGATTTTGGCAGTTTTCTTGACACATAGAAATTTTTCTCAAGAATAGACCTTTTCACTTCTTGGAGAAGAGGTTTGGACCGAAGTTAGCTGTTTTGAACCGCTGATATTCAATCAAAAGAAACGTCAGCTAAAGATGAATGAAAACAATGAGAAAAAAGCAAAGAGACCATTAACCTTGCCTCCGTGTAAACTAGACCATTGCCCTGTGCACATTTGTCAATAATAAACTCTCGTAAAAGTGTTCTGAAATCCAAACCAGCACCTTGCCACCCAGCTACTGTAGCAGTTTTATACCAAGAAAAGAGGTATAACATTATAATATTTATTATAATTTAACTTAATATGATAAATCCTAAGAATTCCTTGCAAGAAAACGGTGTTATTGCATCATGCGCATCAAACACAGTAAACTGTCCCCAAATTCTATGAAATATAATGGTACGTTCTTACCTTAAAATCCATATTTTCAGGTGGGGTTGCAAGAGCTTCATCCAATACATCAATATTTTCAAGAAGTATGTCCAGATCAGCTTCAGTGATAGCCTCATTTTCAACAATTGTGAAATCTTCTTTCAGGTGTGCTTCAGTTGCCCCTTCTATTTCATTCATGAACAATTCATCAAATTCATCATAGCCATCAATGCCAAATGCAGATAGGGATGGGGAGATAAAGTCTTCTTTGCGGGGAATCTTCAGGGCTTTCTCTGAATCTTCTGTGCTCTCACTGCATTTGCATTCAGAATGAGGAACAACAAAATTAGAATTTTCTGTCTTCAGGGAAGAGAGATATTCTACAACAGTCTTGCATGGCTGATATAGTCTTGTTTCATCAAAACCTAAAACTTGAATGTCCTCTGCACAATGGACTCAAGAGAGGGCAACATATAGTTGTCCAGGACTAAACTCATTGCCACTATGAACAATCGCTTTACTGACTGTTTGTCCTTGCCCTTTATGGACTGTCATTGACTTTGCTAGCATAAGGGGAATTTGGGTTCTTGTAGCAGCAATTCTTGAATGGTCACAATGATCAAAAATAGTAAATGTTACCGCCTTAACTTCCATTCTCACACCAACTGACTCAAAATGTACAACTGGAAACTGTCCTTTCAAGTCCACAACAGTACCTGTTGTCCCATTCTTAACATTTTTCCATAAATTGTGTGTGCACATTGCTTTTGCATCTTCTTTCAGTGCTAGTTTTTTGTTAGCATTTGTTTCCCTGTTAAATAGAGCTTCTGAGCCTTTGTCTTTTGAAGTGAACAATTTCAGTTCTCCTTCAAGTTTATCTAAGTACACCATATTTGCTAGCATCACTTGGTCTGACAGACTGAAAAATGATATGGCATCATTACATTGATTGTTGGGCAGTGGTCTCTGTAAAGTTTCAATGAAGACTTTGGATTTTTCATTCAGAGTTCCATGGGCGATATCATGCAGCAGCATCACAAAACCTGGATCTCACTGTCTGTGGACTCTCTTGAGAAGTATCTGATGAGGGAAGACAGCATTCCAATTGTTTGACTGAAAACAATAACTTGCTTCATCCCAGGTATCTGGAATTGGTGGAAGCTGGAGGAAATCATCTATTCCAATCACTTGAATTCCACCAAATGGTTTTTCATTCCTATGAACATGTTTGAAGATACAATTTGCAACATCCAAAGTTTTTGCACTAATTTGAGAGAGCTCAATTACCAGCATCTGCAGATTCCTTATCTTAGCCACATTTGCTTCATTTTCTAACGCCAACTTCACAAGAAAGTCATTGGGGCCCTTTCCCTGGCCTATTCCCAAAAATGAATGAATTGTGCTCAAAGAAACTGATGGCTTTGACACGTCTAAAAACAAGCCTGTCGCCAGACCAGTACGGCAGACAACAGCAATCCTTTTGTCAAGGCTGTGCTCTTTGATCATGGATTTGAGTAATGTTGTCTTTCCAGTCCCAGCTGCTCCACCAAAATACACATTGTGGCTGTTGTTCACAAGATTCCAAATAAACCTTGAAGGACAGAAAAAAATTACGTTCAGCTGCAAAAGAAATGGGATTTGAAACTTGGAATATGGCCAATGTACTGAAATAACAAGAAGGCTTGGCCCCCACCCCTCCTCGTACACTTATGCCAATTATCCCCACCCAATTGATTTTGGCTAAAATCGGAGTTTCAAGTAAGAACAAACAGTAGGATTGGACAAATACACATTTTTTTGTTACAAGAAATTTCGATCAGGCCATTGTACTAAAAGTTTCTTAATTTCAGAGGAAATGTTGTCCATTTTAGTACTAAAAGTTTCTTAATTGGTTTCTTATTTTTTGAATGCAGAATTACTAATGTGATCGCTAAAGCCTGAAATACACCATCAAATTTATTGGATTCAATTTATTGAATTCAATTAATTGGACAATGTAAACACTAAAATTGGATGATATTTCTCAGTTTCAACAAATTGAAACCACAATTTTAAAAGTTGGACGTGTTCAACTT
Source organism: Aurelia sp. 4 Dawson et al 2005 (assembly GCA_964019985.1). NCBI lineage: Eukaryota > Metazoa > Cnidaria > Scyphozoa > Semaeostomeae > Ulmaridae > Aurelia > Aurelia sp. 4 Dawson et al 2005. The sequence goes on along the minus strand of OZ026511.1, from coordinate 2,329,124 downwards.
TCATCCAACTTTTTCCTTTTGTGTTTCTTAATCCCTATTGTCTTTTTGGCGCCGAGAGAAATCCTACGCCCAGTTTCTCATCCTCATTGCAATTCTTGAGAATAGCCAATGCAAGAAAACATGGCCGCTAAAACGCAGCGTATTGAGCTGACTGAAGATTTCATAAATCTATGGAAGGAAGAAAAAAGTCTCTGGGATGTCATCTCTCCCCTCTACCGTGACAGAGATGCAAAACATAAAAGCTTGCTTAGTTTGGCGGAGCAGCTCTCGATGTCAGGTATGTATTCATGGCGATGCCTTTTGATATTTCAAAGCTGAGTGTGTGCTAGAGGGAACACTTAGTATCTCCTAACGTCGAGAAGATCGCAGTATTTTTAGGGGTTGTTATTTTACTTCAAGGTACTGTTAAGGGTATCTTACTACTTGTTGATATTTTTAGACTTGAATCTCTCTACCAACAGGCATTTTTAGATCATACATTAATCTTTTGGACGATACCCCACCCCCTCCCATTCCTCCGATAATGTTGCATAGGAAACCGTCGAGGATACATGCACTTTGCGCAATCAATAAGTTAGAAAATGTGTGAAATTATCTAAATCTTTATCTCATCTCCATTGACTATCGTTAGGGTATTCTATTTTTCTAGAAAGCGATGTGAAGAGAAAGATAAATGCCCTTCGCACATATTTCTCAAAAGAGTTGTCCAAAAGTGCACCAAAAAGTGGAGCTGGCAGAGATCAGACATACGAATCAAAGTGGCCTCATTTCCAGTCAATGATGTTCCTACGCGACACCATCAATCCACGTAAAACAACATCGTCATTTGTATGTATATTAAACAAATTTTTCCTGCCATGGCACTTTTCCAGAAGTGTTAAAGTATTTACAAAACTCATCTCTAATAATTTTACTGTCATTACTGTAATTGTTGCTACCTGAAACAGCAATAGATTGTAGTTGCCCTTGCTCTAATTTCCAACTTCCATCAATAACTCGTCCCTCCTCCTTAGATTCAATGTCTAGGCTTCCAGTTGGTGTGTACCGCGACGAAGCTTTGTCTCGCAAAAAGTTATGCAAGGCACAACTAACCAGTGTTATTTTCTCTACATTTTCTGGCGCAAGCTGCATAGGTGACAAGAACACTCGAAAACGGTTTGCCAATATGCCAAACGCATTTTCTACTATACACCTCGCTCTACTCAATCTGTAGTTAAAAATACGTTTTTCGCGTGATAGTCCCCTGAACGGGTACGGCTTCATCAAATTGTTTTTCAAGGGGAACGCATCATCTGCAATGATTACATAAGGTAGCACAGTTTCACAGCCATTTGGTGATCTAGGTGTAGGTATCCCCAGTAAATCACTACTCAGTGCTGTTGACAGTGAGCTGGCGCGAAATACACCTCCATCACTGATTCTCCCATTGCAACCAACGTTGACATATATGAATCTATAATTTGCATCCACCAGTGCCAACAAGACAATGCTGAAGGTGCCTTTATAATTAAAGTAGTACGAGCCGCTATTTCGTGGCTGTTTAATCATTATGTGCTTGCCGTCCATTGAGCCTAAGCAGTTAGGGAAATTCCAACGGTCCTCGTACTCATTTGCAACAGTTCTCCATTCTTCTTCTGTTGAAGGCATCTAAAGAATATAATCATATTTTCAGAACTTGACCACTGAACTTGAAGGTGATATACTTGAAGAAAATTATAACGAGAGTGTTGAATTAGATGAATTCCAAGAAGATCCTGATGATGATCTTACAATACCTGAACAGCCAAAAAGGAAATCTACAAAACACCCTTTACCACGGGAGAAAAAGCAGAAGACCGAACAGAAAAGTAAAGAGGATATCATGCTTGACGAAGCTATGTCGGTTCTTGCTGCTAGAAAAAGCAGGGTAGCAGATGCTGATGAGATTTTTGGCCAAAACGTTACTGCAAGCCTTCGCAATATTGTGGATAATCGTTGCAAAGAGTTCTTAAAAGTAAAGATACAAGAACTTATTTTTCAAGCACAATTTGGAATGTTACTAATGCCTTTTCAACAGACCAACATAGTGCCAGGCCCAAGGCCACAGCTACAATCCACATTTCATCAACAACATACGTACCCATATCAGAGGGATACAATTTACTCAAACTTCGGGGCAGCACAATCACCTAATTGCAGTAGCAACAGTAACGAAAATACTGCATCATATTCTGGCACACAGTAGAACACACGTTACTACAATGCCTGCCAAAAGTCCTTGGAACACATGACGAAATCAATGAAAAATACAGATACTTTGTTTAACTAACATTTCTATGACAATAGTTATGCTAGAGGCCCCCCTCCCCCTTAAACAATGTTGCTTATTGCGAATTTGCGATAGCAGCCACTTCGAGTCTTCATAGCTCTCGAACATGCGACAGTGACAGAGTTAAACAACATTGTTTGAAAGGGGAGAGGGGAAAGTAGCAGAGAGCATGCTGAAATCGGCTCTGCTGTTCCAACACTTTTGGCAGGCATTGTAGTATGAAAAAATATATCATATCTTCAAATAGTTGTCTTTTAGTTGCTTGTACAGCGCTTCACATACTTCTGGGATGAATTTTGACAATGTACTCTTGTGAATGCGAAATAAATGTTGCAGATCTGCGTAGTTACTACCAGTAGATAGAAACCGAATCGTTGCTGCCAGCTTCATGCTTGCGGGTATTGCTTCACGTAAAACTGTGTCTTGTTTTTGAATGTCAAATTCAACGAGGCTTAGGAGTTCGTCGAAATTTCTGGGGACATTCTCAGAAACTTTTTGTATTCTTCGTCATCTTCAAGCCGAAATTCTCGCAATAGAGTTCTGTCAGCACCTAGCTCATTTCTTCTACTTAACCATGGCTTCACCCAAACAGATCTTTCCCTTTTCTTGCGCAGCCTTTTCCTCTTTTTAATCAAAATTGCAACCACGACAGCTGCTGCAGCACATTCATCGTCAGAGTCCATAGTGAAATGAGAGACTCTTCCAACAAATCGTTCCAATTTATTGGATGAATGTAAACGGAACTTCTCATCCAATTAATTGGAACATCCAATTTATTGAATCCAATAAATTTGATAGTGTATTTCAGGTATAACACTGCGGCAGATATGTTTCTTGACATTTAAAATATCATAAAGGAATAAACAGTGTTCTGTTATGCTTTAAACACAAATGGTCAGATAGTATTGCTCAAGAATAAAGGTTCATTCAACGATCTATTTGCTATAATATCCATGCTTTTAACTTTGAAAAGTTTCTTAGTACTTCTCAGACATAGTACTAGAGTTTCTTAAAATTTTGGCGATCTTAGTACTAGTTTCTCATAAACCAGTTTCTTATAAAAAAAACGTGTAGCCGAATCAGTGAATCTGCGTATCTCATATGACATGGCCTAGCCCTTTACAAAACAGTCTGCCCTGCCCTACCTACTCCTAGTCTGTTGCCGCTTGCCACTTTAAGACTAGAAAATGTCAAACAAGATCAACTGAACAGTCCTGGATACTGAAGCCTGGAAACTGAAGGAAAACATATATACAGGACAAAACTTACGTTTCTGGGGTTCCTTGTCCTGCCATAGCCATTTTGATCAAATTCTCTTTGTTCGTCGTAGTCCGCGTGGTCCGAGCTTTACGTTTGATCTAGCAAAGCCTTTGGTGCACCAACAAATTGAGGCGCAGATAAGAAAATAGGATTCTTGTTTTAAATAATAGAAATACAAAGGATATTGTGGAGAAATCCATTAAATAATACGTGTATATGACAAATAGAGCTTTTATCTACAAGCCAATCATATCAAGGATACATTTTGTAAGCATGACTTTGGAAAAATACAAGTTTAAATGTCATGGTATCAGAGAGTTGCTTCCCTTGTCTTCTTTCTTTCTCCTCTTTCTTCTCTTCTCTCCTCCGCGTTTTCTCCTCCGCTCTCTCCCTCCTCCTCCGCAATCGCTAATTCGCTTGCTCCATTCTTCTGTCTTCATTGCTCCTTCGCAGATGCCGCACTCGCGGGTAGAGGACACATTGTGTCTGGTTTTCACTATTTTTTAAGGGGGCTCCCTGTGATGAAAGCAAAACAAATGGCCAAGCCAATGAACACGGCCAAGAAAGGATCAGGGCATGATCAAGAGGAGCTGAATCAAAGAAGGGAACTGATTGTAAAGCAGCTGAGCAGCCATGTTTCCAGGCTCAGAAATAAGGCAGGGTAGGCCCAAGGGAATTTGTACCATGCCCTTTTGATGAATTATCGTTCAATGGAATAAAAGCTGCATGTTTGCAACATTTCTCTGCCAAAAAGTATATTCAGTTCTGTCTAATGTGATCCTGTTTTGGTTATTATTTGTATGTTTGAGAATGTAAAGAAAGAAGTGAGCTGAACTGAGGAAGTATGAATCAGAAGGCCAATAGCAGCTGTTGTCTCTGTTGCAAATAAAATTGGTACTTGTCTCCTATGTTTCCCCAAGGTGTACAACGTATTGAGCCTATTTGCCAGTTGCTTCTCAGCTTCGCTTGGCAGCGTTAACCTCCTCTTCTCGCATTTAAGTTAGTTATTTAGCACAATGTTACTTCAACTAACCACATCCACTCCATTTTTTGAAACATTTCCCTTATCCAAATTTTTCTTGATCTCTTCCTGACCAAAATTCCTTAAAGAAACTATGTCAGCTGCTACAGGCGATTCCAAACTGGATGCAAACGCATCCTGGATGTGTTCCTGAAACGCATTGTTTTCAAACTGGATACAAACGCAAGTAGTATGTATAAACTGACTACTTACATTCATAAAAATCTAGAAATCTCTAGGGTCGCGCCTCCAGTCTGCCAAAAGTATTATTCAACTAGTAATCAAGATCACTTAGAAATTGAATATTGAAAGAATTAAGAAAAGAATCAGAATGAGATTTTCTATCAGGAATAAAGTTAGGGAGGTCCCAGCTCTTACTATTTCCTTTTGTTCAAGCTCTGCACTTGTAACCAATCAACAAGAAGATAGAGCTCCTTTCAAGGTATAGAAATAAATTATGATGCACAATAAGTTTTTCAATTTTGCAAAACAACTTTAGCTCCTCTTAAAGCTTGGTACTCACTGCGCGTTTAAGTGCGTTTAAGTGCGTTTATCCAAGCGCGTTTAAGTTAAGCCCTCAGTGAGTATGATGTGGGCGTTTAATTTTTGGTATTTAAACGCACTTAAACCCTCAAAAAAGTTAAACGCGCAGATCAAAAAACTTTGATCTTGGCGTTTAAAGTTCAAAAGTGCCGAAATATGCAAGGGATTAACGCTATTGAAATTGATATTGCGTTGTCCGTTTGGGTGAGTCAGGATAACTTTTCAATGAGAAATAATGAAGTTTATGTGTAAGGGAAAGGATTTAAAGGCTGTTTTTCGAAACAAGAAATAACAGCAAGGTAACAACAAACAGATAGATCTTATTAACAACCTTCCTCAAATAGGTACTGACTAAAGAATGCATAGGATTGATTTACAACTTCTCTTCTCAAATGCAGTTGACTATTTGACTAGTAGTCTAATGCGTTCCTTCTGAAGGAACAGTCTGTTTTTTGATATGTTTTTTGATATTTAAAACATCATAAAGGAATAAAGAGTGTTCTGTTATGTTGAAAACACAAACGGTAAGATACTATTGCTCAAGAATGAAGGTTCAATGATCTATTCTCTATAAAATCTAAGCTTTTAACTTTGAGAAGTTTCTTAGTACTTCTCAGACATAGTACTAGAGTTTCTTAAAATTTTGGCCTTCTTAGTACCAGTTTCTTATAAACCAGTTTCTTATAAAAAAAAAACGTGTAATTAAGCTTGACAAAGCGATGATGGTGCATAAAATTGTAAATGAAGAATGTCCAAAAATCCTAAAGCAAAAGTTCACAAAAAGATCTCATGCTTCAAAATATGAAACAAGGAGAGTGAATGACCTGCAGATACCACAACCTAGGCTAGAGATAACTAAAAAGAGCTTTTCGTACAAAGGTTCAAAGGTGTGGACTGTTATCGCAAACAATTTTAGAAATGTGGAATCTGCTGCACTTTTCAAAAAGCAGTTTAGCAACTATTTTTGGTCCAATAAGACATCGAAGACCCCTTGAAACATGACCTCCTGGAAGAACAGTGTGATTACATATACATTCATCTTTATCTTTATTTTATTATATATATATATTTTTAGCTGAAGCAGTATCATGTATAAAAAAGATTAAATGAAAATGAATGAAATGAAAAAAGTACCTAAAGAGGACACCAGATATTCTCACACACAAAGAGGCAATGGAATGGGGGTATGAAACATGGGAGTCGGATGGGGGGATGGCTCCCGATAGTCAAGTAAATGTAGGCTTTGACCTAGAACAAATCGCAACAGAAATGATTTTTGCAGGATCTGATAGCTTAAACAGTGCTAGTTAACATACTATAAGCCCAAGATAATCAGAGCATTCCGATGGGAAGACCACTAAATTCGACATATTTCTTAAGAATATTCCTCTCTGTTCCATGTTATACACTACAGTTGCGAAGCAGACTCAAAACTTGTCAATTTCATAAATCGGTATTCACATCCCGTATCGTACGTATAAAGTGCGGACTGAAGGACAACATGGGATGATTAGACAAACCAGATCTAATGCTCTAATATCCAGAACAAAAATGGATTGTTGGCTTTCATAAGTGAAATATGTTCTTCCTTTAGGCCTTTGCAGTTGGGGTACGTTGAAAGTACGAATTACATGAGCAAGTGGTTTTTTGGCGTTAACTCGGGAGGAAACATGCATTCAATGGCCTATGAACAAATTCCTTAATATGATCATTTCAAAACAAGGCTAATTTCTTAGCAAAGTGATACAGGACACAAGTGAAAAGAAAGAAAGTGTAGGTCTAGGATTTTCTTTGTGAAAATACGTAGTTTCTCACGCTGCAGATCATAACCGGACAACAAACATTTCATGCGGTACTACAAAATTGAACTTTGTGAGGATAACTTCACCTCGTTAGGCTTTTCTCTGATACTTCCCACAAACCACAATTTCAGAGAACGCCCTTCTAAAATGCATGTGATCTTCAAATTCCTAGGACGCATGTCCCGCAGATCATCTAGGGGCTTATCACTTTCCCAAAATCCCGTACACCTTTTAGCTTCACATCACAATATTTCGTTCTTAGGATGACTAAATATTATTGTTTCGCAAGTTTAACTATCAAGAACTACAGTTGTTATTGTGGCAGTGACACTGTGTCGATGCATCTGTCTGTCTCACAAGTGTTTGAGCGGCACAGACATCACATAATGGCAGGCACTCCAATGCCTTTGATAGTGAAGAAAGGACACTAATTGCGCCATAATTCTTTCTCACTGCATTCCCAGTTTTGAACAAACAATGTGGCTTCGCCATTTCTCAAGATGCAATGATCACACTTTCTGAAGGTGGTCATACACCTTCTTAACAAGGCAACCTGGTTTTGGAACGCTTCAAACAGGCGCGGAACGAGGAATTTTACGGGCAGGGGCCTACATCAGAAAAAGGCAGGCACACTGCAGATCAAATGTCAAGGAAGGGCTGCTACCTGAATAAGAGGAGCAACTGTTACCTTGAGCGTTAGGAAACATATGGATTGGATTTGTGCGGTCGAAGGCTGTGGCTTACAAATCTTGAAGCAGCCGTGATATATTCAGGGCGGCTTCATTTCATTTGTTACTCACTTGACCGCTGACCCAGCAGCCAATCATTTGCCAATCGATTCAAGTCCTCAAATTCAGATGGGTAGAAAATCAAGTAAAATCCTTAAAAAACTTCTCTCCAATGGCTCGTAACCACTGATCAGTGCTTGTAACATTCCAGAGTCGTAGAACAATGGCTGCGTCCAAAAGGTGACGTCACCGTCAAGTCCTTCGTTTGTCTGCAACAGATCCTAATCTTTGCTTGTTATTGAAACCCCCGTTTTTCGCTAGCATTTTTTTGGAATGGAATTGTGAATTTGCAATGGAATGTTACGAGCCGTTGGAGAAAGATTTCGCTTCGAAAAACGATAGATTTTATTGTCCACAGTCCCTTGTTTTCCTACCCATCTAAGAATTCAGATTAGTCAATAAGCAGATTAGCATCTGTGGGGTCAGCTGTAAGTGGCTAGTAGCAAGTGAAGTCGCTACGAAAAGATCGCGGCTATTTTGAATGTACAAAACCAGAACCTCCAACCGAAAAATTTTCAAAGTCAAACGAAACGTTTCCTAATGCCCATGCTGTTACCTGAATAAGAAGGGCTACAAGAAGGCCAGCTCCTCTTAATCACAAAATCGTTACTCTACCAAAATATTTCCGAGAGACTGGAAAACCACATCTGAATTCAACTACTATCATCAAAACATGTTTTTGTGCTTTGGATTCAGGACATCAGTTCCACGTCCCAGGTTACTGCCTGCCTTCTTTCTTAAAAGTAAAGATCATGTTTTACAAGAGAACTTCACTATCCTCGTTGGCATAAAACAATAAATTTTCCTAGGGAACATTTTCAAATATTTCTTAGGGAATATGGAACGTGGGAACAAACAATTTTTTCATGACGGAAGAGGGGAACAAAGAACCCCTCTACATGACCATCATTCCTACTCCGTCTCCTAATAAGGTAGCTTCGTGACTTGCTGACAGCTTTTCTAATTAGTTATTGTACTCTACTGTATGTTCCTATTGTTCCACGTTTTGTGTGCCGGTCATTAGCAACAACAGACGGATCTGCCTGCAATTGCCTACTCCACAATGCCACTCATTTATGACGCATCTCACAACTAATCACTTATGTGAGAAGCCTCACTTTTGTGAGCGCTATAAATAGCAATTATATTACAACCTCTCAGACAACTTTCTGCTGCTTCAGCGACAGACAAACTTTACATCCTTTACGTATTCGAGCTTGGCAACTGCACAAGTGAGCAAAATCAGAAAACAGCCAGAGCAAACGTGGAATAATTTACACAAACGACTGATAGGGCTACCAGAGCCAACAGAAGCCCTGTTTTCGGAAGAAGTCTGGGCATTCCTTTGTAATAAAGCAAAGGCGATAAGCACAAACGTCGGCTACTTGGTTGCCAGTATAATATCCACTTGCGCATACCTTGCTGGAATTAACAGCAAGATTTCATCAAATGGGAGAGAAATGCCCCTAAACCTGTTCACAATCTTCATGGGCCCACCTGGAACGGGGAAATCACAAGTTTTGAAACAATGCACCCAAGAGTCCATCAACGCCATATGTGAAGAAAGAGGCGTCGACAATCTCGGCCTCCACAAGTGTACGCCATCTGGTACGTAAAATTCACTTATTTTTTCTCTCACCGTTCCCTCATGAGCCTGGGGGGGGGGGTTACTTAACTTGTCTATGGTACGGGGTTGTGCCATTTTTAGGGTACCTTTTTCATGATAGTTTCCGGATTTATGGGTATGGTTTTCAACAATGTTTTGCATCTTCCGGATTTATGGGTATAGTTTTCTGTCAGAATTCATTTATTGTTGAGCTGTTTTGGCATTCTCAGATTTATGGGTATGATTTTCAGAAATTCTCCAGATTTATGGGCATACTTTTGAGAAATTTCTCCGGCTTCATAGGTGGTACTTTTACGATTTGGATGGCACAAGCCCGTACCTTGGCAACTCAAGTTACCCCACCCCGGGCTCATGAGCTATTTTTTTACAGACTATTACCGTTAATTCTAAATGAATGTCACTATTAGGTAGATCAGTCACGTGACTTACCGTTGCGGAATCAACCAAAATGTTATCCTCTTCGTCTTTCCCTTAAAGTTACGGCTTTTCTGCAGCGTTAATCGTCAAACAAATTTCATATTACTATTTCACATGCTTTTACGAGTTGTTTGATGTATATCAAGTTAATATTTCGACTCGCTAATTTCCATAACGAACGCAATTTGTTCAGAGGATTTCTCTCGCTTCATCGCGGCAAGTTTTGGGCAGGCATTTTGACGACGCGCTCATGAGATGGCCTCGTTTTTCGGTGTTTTCGCAGCCTCGTGTGCAGGGTACCTCGGAAATAACAGGGACCTTACAAAATGACAACGAGAACGGAGACAAGGATTATATGATCTCGTTGCCGTCCTCGTTGCGGTTTTGCGGTAAAGTACATTACGATGCACTCTCCCAAGACCCCCAAAATGGTAGAAGTTCCAATTTTGGCAGGAAATCCACAAAGGTCCTGGAGTTGTTTCTGCAGAATCAAGAATGCCATCATTCAGAGAAAACCGAATAAATCTTATGTTTGCACACCAAGAAGGTATAATCGACGGGGATGAATTTGTTTTGCTGTATGACCTGAATACCTCCAAGAATCCAGATTTACCTTATTGGCAATATGACAGTTTTGACTTGGATTTGATGTCAGATGCAGAGTGCAAGACAGAATTTTGTTTCTATCGCAGTGATATATACGCTTTGTGCGATGTTCTCGAGATTCCAAATGAAATTAAGTGCTATAATGGTCTTAAAATAGATGCCTGTGAAGCACTCTGCATCCTTCTAAAACGGTGTGCTTACCCATGCAGATATGCAGATCTTGTCTCCAGGTTTGGAAGACCGACACCCTCTCTGTCAATAATTTCAAATTACATGCTTTGTTTCATTTATGCAAGATGGCACAGACTTCTAACCTCATTTGAGCAGGAATGGTTGGCCCCTGCAAAGCTGCAACAATTTGCAAGAGCAATACATGAAAGAGGAGCACCACTAGATAACTGTTTTGGTTTTGTAGATGGAACAGTTCAGCGTGTATGCAGGCCTGGTCAAAATCAGAGAGCTCTATACAATGGCCACAAAAGAGTACATTCCATTAAATTCCAAGTAGTTAGTGCACCCAATGGTCTGTGCATCAACTTGTTTGGACCTGTTGAGGGAAGGCGCCATGATAGTGGAATGCTTGCTGATTCTAGACTTTTAGGACTGCTTCAAAGGTTTGCTGTTACACCTGATGGTAGTCAACTTTGCATTTATGGTGACCCCGCCTACCCTCACCGTCCACAGCTGCAAGCACCTTTCAAAGGAGCCATGCTGACTCAAGAAGAAAAGGATTGGAATAAGTCAATGAGTCAAGTTAGGATTCAGGTTGAATGGATGTTTGGGGATATCATTAACTATTTCAAATTCCTAGACTTTAAGAAAAACATGAAAGTGCAACTTAGTGCTGTTGGGAAAATGTATATTGTTTTCACCCTTCTGCAAAATGCAAGGTCATGTGTTTATGGGTCTTTGTCAGCAGATTACTTTGGAGAACTACCTCCAACTATTGAAGAGTACTTTCAATAAAAGAATTTGGTTTCTTGTGAACTCTGAATAAACTGATATAGAGAAATATAACATAACTAATTGGTCAGCTCATCAACTGTGTTAGAAACAAAACAAGCTTTTTTCTACTCCATTCTTTATGTTAGTAAAATTAACAACTACTCAGTGCTGTGAAGTACATAGGATGGATCTGAATGAATAAAATTTTGCTTGATAGTAGAAAGACTGAAGTCAATTTTTTCATTTTACTCAATTTTTATGAGCAGCAAACATTTGTATATTTAACTTTACAAAAATCACTGGCTGCAAGATGGCTAACAGAGGGCCTAAAATGCTGGATCAAATCATAAGGAATTCCTCAAATGCCATAATACAGAGCAATGGACAATAATCCTCTCAGAAGTCATAAGAAATGAATTTGTAAACAAATATTAAAAACACAAGAAAAATCACCAAAATGCTTTGATCTTTCACCTATAAGATACAATTTCTTTCATTGCAATCCATCCAGCACTCTGGAAATTACAAATTTCAAGCCCTTTAACTTCTTTTAGTGCACCTGGTACAACAAAAACAGTTACTGGATACAATTTTGGGTGATTACTCCACTTTTGGTAGATAATCAAGATCAAACTGTTGATGTCTCAAAATTATCAGACATACTGGTTGCTAAAGATGTTTTTGGGATCTGAAATGAAAATTTTATGGGGACCAAAGAATAATAACCTAACTGTAATTTCAAACATGCTGGTAAACTGGTTCAACTTTGAGATTTCATTAATTTAGTTTAGTCCTTATTCAGCATCTTGTCTAGCATCATCATCATTGCAGCACTCTGCTGCTGTTGCTGCTGCATAAAATTCATTGTTATAGTTTGCATATTTGTCAGCTGATCTAATAACATTCCCTCTCTTCTTGACTTTTCTTCAGTTTCTTTTGCCCTTTGTGCAAGCTCAGCTTTCTCAATTTCCAGCTTCTGTTCTTTCATCTTCAACTCTTTGGCTTCCTTTTCTTTCCTCCATTCAATCTCTTGCTTTTTGAAGTCATTGTCCATCTCAGCCTTTTCTTTCAGGTACTTGAATGTATCTGATCCAGTTGAACGATTTCGCTTTTTGGGGGGCTCTTCTCCATTTCTGGTTTTTGTTTCAGCAAAAGTTTCAAGACTTCTCCTTCTCATTTCAATTGCTTTGCCTTGTTCCTCTTCATGTTTTTTCAGCTTTGCATCATTGAGTTGCTCTTGTTCTTTCTCTGCCTCTTCTACAATTGGAACAATGTTATCTAGAGCATTGTCCACTTCATCTTGCTCTGGGGATATTCCAGATGCTCTCTCTTCATCTCTGTCTTTCTTCTTGTGATCTTTTATCAGTGTATTGAACCTATCTCGTACAGAGCGTTTGTCTGTTTTAAATTTAGGGTCTTCAACTTGTCCTAATGACTCTACAATCCTTTCCCAAACCTCCACTCTTTCTGGTGTTCCCTCTCTGTGTTTCCATGGCTCAAACAACGACAGCTCTCTAACAAATATGCAGTCATGTTTTCTGGTCCATTTCATGACAGGAAGCCCGCAAGGAAAAGATAATCATTTTTACAGCACAGGTGGAAGAAGGTTCTTTTGAACTCTGGAGAATTATCATCTAAATGAGAGACTAGTTATTTTTAAATGCTCTCAGAAGCACACAACTATCAGCATGCTTTTACATGGAGACATGGACGAGCTAAACTTGATAATAGTAATTTAAAAAATGGCAGTCTTTCGAAAGCTTCCTAATCTTATCAAATTCCCTAAGAATTTGAAGTGATGCAGGAGAATTCCAGTTGTTGACTCGACTCCAATGGGCCTAAGCCAAACGACGTAAAGTTCCTTCGCTGTTTCTACAGTAACTAGATCTTTTCAATGATCAAAAACAATTTGAAAAGGGATGCAAGCATAAATGAGCATGTTAAAGGCAGGAAAATTGCAAATTTAACTCACTTTTGCTTCTGTTTCGCCTGTCTTGGGTCTTCCATAACAGGACGACGTGAATTCTTGCAAAGTCAGGTTGGGCACGAGGCACGACTGCTTGGCTCCTATCAGAGCGCATGCGCCCTTTGGGAGGGGGAATGCCCGATGCCCGCGTTGCCGTCGCCGTTGTCATTTCGTAAGGTCCCTAACATCGGAATGAGTCAGGGAAGACTTCCAGCTCTCGAATGGTGTCCTAAACTTTGTCAAAGCATCGATTATCAAGATTTTAGAGCGGTAAGTAAACTTTTTTGACATATTTCGCAGATTTATATGTGTTTTACTGCAAAGTTTAGTCGACCATCGTTTTTGGCTGCCTTTTTTGGCCCAGAACGTATCTTTACTTTCTTATTTTGGCCGAAGACTTTTTGCAAAATTTTTTTTAAAACATCATGGTGCAATCGAAAATAAGGTGAGTCAACGGTTTCTCATTCCAATTTAGTCATTCGATGTGTCACTGGGTAGGGCTCTATATGAGTAATGTGGTCTATTAAACTAAGCCTGATTCAGTTTAATTTCATATCAAAACGTACTAGCCTACTATATGGTAAGCAACAAACTAGATAAAATAATTTCAGAATCCGAGCAAACATTAACATTATTAGGCATAGGAAAGCATGACTGTCACTGAGTTAGAAGTTCATAACTTTTACAAGGCTAATAAGAAATTAAGTTTAGCAAACCTGGTAGAGTTATTTGTTGAAAGTTATCCTGAGTACAGAAATGAGGAGACTAAACACTTGTATCAAAGAGTAAAATTCACACACAGAAAGGTTGCAAATTACATAAAGAACAAGAAAAAACAAGAATATGCAAGAAAGTTAGAAAAGGCTGAAAGTGAGAAGTTTCCAATTTTTGAAGAAAGAGGTTCTGATGTAAATGTCACCGTAAATGAAAACAGCACGGCCGACAGAGAAGTTGATGATTTGGTACACCAGTTGCACTCTGAAATTTCAGCACTGAAAGAGGAAAATGATTCCCTTAAGGCACAGTGTACTACCTTGAGTTCCAATGTGTCTGAAACTTTGTCTAATTATGAGGAATTGACATCGGAATTACAGATTTTAGCAGGAAGGGCAGAGCTGGGTATTGATAGCATTTTAGAAAGTAAAGATGAAGAATTAGATGAAGCAAGGTATGAAATTCAGGAACTTGAGTCAAAGTACTTTGAAACAAAGAGAAAATTAGATGATGCACAGAAAAAAGTTAGTAAATATTGCACAAGGAATATAAGGAGAAGAGAAGAGAGACATATGAGCGATATAAATAAGTTAAAGTTAGAGAAAAAGGGCATGAATGCTACAATTAGAGAACTTACCGAAAGAATTCAACAGCTTAATGAAGAAAAGCAAGGTCTTGTTGAAAATTATGAGGAAGAGCAAGATAAGGTCCAATTGTTGCTTGCAGAGAAAGTAGCTCTACAGAAAAGGCACTCAGATTTGAAAATAAGGAAAGGAAAGAAAATAGCTAAGGTTGAAGAGGAAAAGGAAGAATTGAAAGAAGAGATAGACAAGCAGTGGAATAGGATAAAAACCTTAGAAAAAGCAAACACTGACATTCAGGAGATAGTTGATCTTTGTGAAAGAGAGGAGATTCAAACTTTCAGTGATGGGAAATTTGTAACACCATTGAGGGAAGTGATAATAAAGTTAATTGGAATGAACATTGGGCATAGAAATATTGTTCCTGCAATCAGAACAGTAGTTGAAAATTTAACATCCCAAAAATTAGGTAGGCTTCCATCATATGGCACTGTGAATAAGATGGTCCATGAGGCAAAATGCTTAGCTCTTATTCAAGCAGGAAAGTCCATGCTGCAGGATAAGGAAGGTAAAGCACCATCAAATATACTCCTTGAAGATGCAACCAGCAAACGGAGAAAAACATACAATGCAGTTGTTATAGGTACAAGTGAAGGTCTTAAACAAATAAGTTTACCAAACCTTGCCAGAGAGAATGCAGAGACACTTGTTGAGATAACAAAAGAAAGCTTTGATGAAGTTGCATCAGTACTGTCAGAACTTGAAGGTGGGGAGCAGGTTGATATTGCAAAAGAGATGTATAAGTCAGTTTCTGGAACCATGTCAGACAGTTGTGAGGTGATGAAGAAATTCAACAAGTTAATGTCCGAAGTAATTGTTAAGGAATCTGGAGATGAGGGGAGGAGTGTTTTAGATATAAAGAACCATTACTGTTTCCTCCATGTAATTATAAACCTTGGAGATGATGCCATGACCAATGGGCTGGTTGATTTAGATAAGTGTTCACTGCCATCAGATCATTTAGAAGAGCTTCATGCAACAGCAACATCCACTACCTATTCAGCTATATTGCTTGCAGCTAGGATGATGCACCAGATGGGTTCTGAGAAGTATGGAAAGGCAGATCTATTCAATGCATTTGTTGGATGGTCAGATGAATCCATGCAAGAATCTGAGGGGGCAAGAGCTCAGTCTTTAGGTAGTTCCAGGAAGGGCACACAAGCTTTAGCTAAGAGCAGTTATTTTGAACGGGAGGTTGGAAACAGAGCGCATATTACCTTCCATAATGGCAATGCACTATGGTATCACAAGGATGATATTGCAAGGTTTATTGATTTGCATAAGGGGGATAATACCATTTCAGAGCCAATGAAAACACTGGAAAGACTTTTACAAAGTAAGGTCTGCCTAGCTGGAGCACGGGCATTAGGCATAATTAAGCACTGTCTTACTGGCCCATTTCAAAATGCTTTTGACATGAAATGCAACAACATTTATGAAATTGTTCCCTATGCAATCAAACTTCAAGAGGCTTTTCAAAGATTTTCTCAAAATGGAACCAGCTTGCTTGAAAATCCCCAATCTGTTTTTGAAGATATCCCCTTGTCAAATAGCCAATACACTGACAGCCTCTATTGCAACTCAGATTCGGAGTTTGATGCTTTGACAATAATGGCAATAGAGCTTGTTTTAAAAAACATGCTAATTAAGTTTGAAAGGTATTGCAAGAATTATCTAGCTGGTGGACAACATGAGAATGCATCAGAGCAAGAAAAAGAAAGCATGCGAAACTGCCCCATGACAAACAGGGCATGTGAATCAATCATGGCAAAATTGGATCATTATGTCAAATCAAAGCCTAATGCCACACCAGGATTTTTAGAAGCATTGACAGTTTTCAAAGGAATGGAATTATCGAAATATGACAGTTTGCCAGAGGAAGAAAAAGAGAAGCAATGGGTTGTAGCACGAAAATATGCCCAAAGAAACATAGAGAACAATAAAAAGAAATTGTCACAGTTAGTTAAAGCAAGACAGGCTATTTTAAGAGAAAAAGAAATTGAAAAAAAGCAACAAGCAAGTTGTAAAAACAAAAATGATATCAAGGATAGTATCTGAACTATCTAAGTATGGAGGGGAGTGGAAAACTATTGAAAGGGTAGATCGAGAATTGAGTAAGATGAGTGAGAAAGAAAAGAAAGATCCACTAGAGTGGCAAATAAGGTACCATAAGCATGTGTTGAAGCTGCAAGAGATACTACCAAAGGAGAAAAAGAGTCTCTTAGCCTTATCTAACCCTGTTCAGGTGCTAGAGCAAAACCTTAAGGAGATAATTAGCATATCACCTCATATAGGTAAGGATTTGCAAGATCTTGATGAAGGAGAAATTGTAAGGCTCACCAGTACAACGGTCCTCACACAAAATGAAAGGAAGACCCTTTATGATGAGCGCATCAATATACTGAACGAAAGGTTGAAAACCCAGAGACTTAAATTGAAAAGAAGTGCTGAAGGACAGGGTGAGGGGGGAAGTGGGGAAGATGACCAAAGACCACAGACTAGTGGAAAACGAGCCAAGTTAGGGAAAAGGAGACGGCAAAAGCTAGATCTGCCAGATCCTATTTCATTGATTGGAAAGCGTGTTGACCACAGTTTCTATGTTCATGAGGAGGGTAAAAAGCTTCGCAGTAAAAAGGTTTTCACTGGAACAGTTATAGGTATTGCTCGTGAGTCACAGGACCCATTGTACACAATTTTTACCATAAGGTATGATGTTGACAATGGGAGCAAAGATTTGGATGATAATGATGATGATGATGAGGGGGAGGAGGATGAGGAGGAACTGCAAACTGATTGGAACTATGAGCTTCTGATTGACTATGTGAATGGTGATTTGAAACTTTTGGAAGATGAATGAACACAGGTTGCAGAATACAGCTGAGTATGTTGATCCGTACACTTTTTGGATATTTTCTGAAAGGAATCGTTAGGGTTGGGGGTGAGGTTAGGGGAAGGGGGTGGATGGTTTTAGACTTAACAATTGGAGCCAAAGCTACTTTCTTTCTCGTTACCTTCCTCATTTTTTTATTTAACAGGAATTTCTTACTGTAATAATGCGTTAAACTCGTAATTTAAGCCAGCCTGTGGTTTTTTGACTTGCAGTTTCTATCTATGCAAAGTCTGATTTTGCATGAAATCTTGAAAAATTTTTAATTCGGATGGATGGTGGTTGTTTTTTTCAAGGTGGTCAGGGCTAACTTTTTTGTTAAGCCTTTTATGGATATAATTCCTATTCACATCATAATCCTTTGATAGTATCCTTCTTACTTCTTGCATTTGTGATTTGTAAGGCCTCGTCAATTTTTCACATGGACAAAAGACCAATGACATGTCACGTGACTTTATCTATGATGTCATCTTTAAGAAAATGGCCGCATTTTGTTAGTTAGCCTTTCTGCCAGAATAGTTTGACCACAATTTTTCCCAGCACAAATGAATCGATAAAAGCTAATCAGTAGGGTTGTTTCTACCTAATTTGTGTAATTTTGTGGAAATTTTGTGCACCATTGGCATTTTTTTGTGTTTACGAATACTAAACGCTGTAAAACTCTCAAGTGTGGCTGTAATCACAATCAATTTTTCATGCATATCCTAAGAAACTATTTCAATATGCCAATATATTCTCAAGTTGGCATCAAACTACTATTCTCAACCCTCTAGTTCCCCCTCCTCCTCCAGAATACAGCTGAGTATGTTGATCCGTACACTTTTTGGATATTTTCTGAAAGGAATCGTTAGGGTTGGGGGTGAGGTTAGGGGAAGGGGGTGGATGGTTTTAGACTTAACAATTGGAGCCAAAGCTACTTTCTTTCTCGTTACCTTCCTCATTTTTTTATTTAACAGGAATTTCTTACTGTAATTATGCGTTACATGTTATACTTCATTACAGGTATTTGTTGCAATCAGTCTTAGCACAGTGTGCTGACTCAGCACAATTTGACTGCAAAAACAGTGGGGGATACTTTGCCAATATTAGGGGGTGAAGCTCCATTAGTTTAAAAGTATTGTTTCATTGTTTTCAAACAAAAGATCTTTGTTCTGCCCAACATTGGGGTGACCACGCCCCACCACAACCGCACCCCATTGCCCCCTTGTGTCCGCCACTGAGAAAACATTTATCTTGCTTCACATTTTATTTGTATCATGCTTTTTGTTTATTTCAGACTTCAGTGCATAATTATCTATTTAAACCTGATATATTGTTTTATCTTTGCCGACAGGGATGCCATTTTGGACAAAAGCCCAGTTTCCATGGCAACAAGGACATTTCTGAGTCCGGAATCAGATTCCGCAAGTCAAGATTGGTAGGACTGCTAACTTTCATGATAATTCATTGAGTTTTAATCAAGATACTGTTTTGTAAATATAGAACTCAGCAACAATGTCTTAGTTTTGGTACCATTTCAATAATCTTGACACAGTACTAAACCTTTACAACTAAATTCCGCAAAAGTTCATGTGATTGCTAATCTTCAAATATCCATAATTCTGAATTTACTTGTCCGATTTTGATGAAATAAAAAGTAAAATGATCCATAAGACTGCTACTGCTGTTTTTTGATGTCTGATCACCTCTCAGAAAAGCCCCACCATTCTACCTGATCTACCTACACTATTTGGACAAACAAACTTCTCTATAAAGACACAAGCAGTCTCCCTATGTATTTGGACAGTCTGCAAAGCACTGCACGTTTTTTATAAGAAACTGGTTGATAAGAAACTAGTACTAAGATGGCCAAAATTTTAAGAATCTCTAGTACTATGTCTGAGAAGTACTAAGAAACTTCTCAAAGTTAAATGCATGGATATTATAGCAAATAGATCATTGAACCTTTATTCTCGAGCAATATTATCTAACCATTTGTTTCTTCAACAAAACAGAACATTGTTTAATACCTTAACCCTATTCAGACTGGGGGGGGCTCATTCAGCCCCCCACCTACATAATGGAGCACTGCTCCAAACTCGTAATTTAAGCCAGCCTGTGGTTTTTTGACTTGCAGTTTCTATCTATGCAAAGTCTGATTTTGCATGAAATCTTGAAAAATTTTTAATTCGGATGGATGGTGGTTGTTTTTTTCAAGGTGGTCAGGGCTAACTTTTTTGTTAAGCCTTTTATGGATATAATTCCTATTCACATCATAATCCTTTGATAGTATCCTTCTTACTTCTTGCATTTGTGATTTGTAAGGCCTCGTCAATTTTTCACATGGACAAAAGACCAATGACATGTCACGTGACTTTATCTATGATGTCATCTTTAAGAAAATGGCCGCATTTTGTTAGTTAGCCTTTCTGCCAGAATAGTTTGACCACAATTTTTCCCAGCACAAATGAATCGATAAAAGCTAATCAGTAGGGTTGTTTCTACCTAATTTGTGTAATTTTGTGGAAATTTTGTGCACCATTGGCATTTTTTTGTGTTTACGAATACTAAACGCTGTAAAACTCTCAAGTGTGGCTGTAATCACAATCAATTTTTCATGCATATCCTAAGAAACTATTTCAATATGCCAATATATTCTCAAGTTGGCATCAAACTACTATTCTCAACCCTCTAGTTCCCCCTATACTTTTCATATAGTCTAGACTAGATCACAGTGTTCACAGTTCACAGTTCAACATTGAATTATGCAACTAAACATAACCTTATTCTGAAAATGTGATTATTTAGGCCTGCTTTTGACCCTAGGTTTTAGTTAGCTTAGTTAGGCCATATGAAGGTAGATACCAACCAAGACTGGCCAAGGGGCTAAAACATTGCTAGAAAGGACGGTTAGGCGCTGTTTTTGGGGTTTGCCAGCCAATTTTCATTACATTTTTACACTGATTATTGAAAAACCCCACTTTTTTAGGATAATTGCAAGATAATTAAACCCCACTATAATGCAAATTGCAGGATAATTAGCTTCTAATTTAGAAGTAGGATTTACAGTTGAAACCCAGAGAGACTCATAGTCATAGATGAAGGAACCAGGGGGCACTGGGGGCACGTGCCCACAAGATTGGCACATGCCCCCAAGATTTTGCAAAAAAGAAAGAAGTTCCCTTTTTATTTTTAGAAAATGCCTCCTTTTTCTTAAGGAAAGAAGTGCCCTCAAAGTGTCGTGCCCCCCAAGTTTGAGATGCTTCCTATGTCCCTGGAGAGACTCGAGGTTCGCAATAGTGCTGGGAGGGAATCTTCATACAAAGGGTAAACCTTTGCATCAATCATGTATTTTATTCTTTAAAAAGTGATAGAATTCCTATTTGTTGATTAAGACTTGCATAGGATCAATTTGGGCTCTTCGAGACACAGGCTTTTCAGAAGAGATAACAAAGCTGAAACTAATGAATCTTAGTAACTAGAGAATTAATCTCATGTACTCTGGCATAGATTCTTATTTCTTTCGTTACGCTTTTTGTCAAACCAAATGCCTATAGACTGGCCAATAAAATGCTGCCAGCCCATTGTGAGCTTCAGTTATATTCAACTATGTACACATTTTCTTCTTTAATTCAGTTTATTTTAAACCCACTGTTATGGCATGCATTACAACAAGTGATGTTGCACAAATAACAAATGGTGGTTGTTGTATAAATGTTACCTTTGAATTGTTGCTGACAATTTATCTTGAAACAAAGATTCATATAAAAATATTTTCTTGCCCTAAGGCAAGGAAATAGTCATTATTTCTTGTCAGGAAGGGGGTGGAGGACATCTGGGAGGGGGCACCAAAATTTTGCGTACTGAAAGAGAATGGGGGAGGGTGTATCAAAATATAGAGATAAATCCCCTAGTTCTCTAAAATGCTAGTTCATCCGCAGGTATATAATGTAACTGCTTACTCTTTCTTGTCATAATTGAAATGGTAATTTTCATTCATTTGCTAAATCTTCATGCGCACAGAAATGGTGACACTGTTATCATATACAGTACATATACTAGGAAGGGGGCTGAAAATATTTTCTACCATATTGGAAGGGGCGCCAAAATTTTAAGGAAAATCAGGGAGGGGCTTTGAAAATTCTATCAAATATCTTTAAATGTCTTCTACCTCCTCCTTAGCAAGGATTAATGACCCATCACTAAATTGTTAAAACTCAGCATTGCCATTTGGCGAAACTGTCATCCATAGCTACTTCCTGTCTTTAATTGATGTTATTATGAATCCTTTAGTTTCTGCAAGGGGCCAGCATTCAGAGCAAAGCCAGTATTGTACATCATCAGATTGCTTCCAATGCAACTTTGAATCATCATCACAAAGTGGGTGGTATTTCTTACCGCAGAGATGGCATCTTAGAAAGTCATCTGCATCAGAAGGGTTGTGTGGCATGCGGCATTTGCAGTAAATACGGAAGGATTCAAGCCTCCCCATTGCTGGTGATCTGTAACCTTGAACTGGAAATGGTCTCATTTCAGATTTCTCAAGGCATTCTAGGAGATGTCTGCGCATTGAAGCTTTGTCAAAGATTAAACGCCTTGGGTCTTGTCCAAAGCAGAGGGAAGTGGCAAATGCAATCGCAAAAAGCCCACAGCTTGTGAAATCTCCTTGGAGTGGCACATCTTCCTGTCTGAGAGGGATGCAAGGCTTTTTTGAAATAATTAGCCCTGCAATGATCCTCTTCATAGCAAATGGGACATTGTAATCATTCAGGCTATCATAAATGCAGACTGCCCCAGTCTCTCCTGTAGCAATATTAGAAACAGTGATCCAATGAGAATCCTCCTTGTGGAGAATCTGAATGAACTCTCCTTCTGCCAATGCCACCCTTTTGCTTTTAACACTTATGGTGTCCTGGAATCCAGACAAAGAAGTGAACTTTTCCTTCAAGAGATGCTGAGATGCATTGATGATATTGCCTGTTATCCATCTATCTGGGGATCTCAGGATAGCTTTGTCACTGTCTAGCAAATCCACCCTGCCAATGGTCTTCCATTTATAGCTGCCTGCTTCACTGGATGATGTGCAAGATTCAACATCAATTCTTTCAGGGCTGTCAGTGATTGCAACATCAGATGTGCAGCTATCCATGGATAGGTTTGTGTCACCAAACATACCTTCTTCAATATCACCAGAGAAAATCTCGGTTTCTAGTAGTTCCTGCAAAAAGGAACATGAAGTTTACTGATCTTTAACCAAAGATATCAAGGGGGTAAAAGTCAAAAAGTTTCAGACTGGGGGTATGAAGGTATATATACCCAGAAATTTTTATCACACTTTTCAATTGCATTTTTAGCCATACTTGTGAAAGTGTGAGGCATTTACCCCCTCATACCCTCCTCTCAAGTGTGCAAGCATGAAACAAAAAAATTGCTTTTTAGAAAGTGTCATGATACTTTATCAGTTGTTTTACTTTCTTTCAATAAGTTCAGGAACAATCAATAAATGCATGTGATTTATTCATACTGTACCTCATCTTTTTTCTTAGCTTTCAGTGACTTCTTTATTACAGCCTTGCCTCTGAAATCTAAAAGAGAGAAATTACTAATGTGTGAATGTGATTAACAACCATGATGCAGTAGTTTCGCAATACTACCTTAATGTGGTCACCTTAGCAAGAGCTACATGCTGCCAAGCATCAGAGACCACACCAAAATCCTCAAGACAAAAACACATGGTAATGTATGTATGAAAACTTATAAGTTGACTCTTCTCATGGTGTTTTCTAGCACATGTTTTCATTGGTTGTTTTCCATCACATTATTTATTGTTCTAAAGGCAAGCATACTTTGTTTCAAGTGAGCCTGAAGGCTGTTACATCAAGACGATTTATTACCTCTGACATCTGACATCATTGATAGACCACTCTTCAAAACTTTTACGAGAAATTTTGATTGTACTGGATGTCCCAAAAAAACGCAACAGATTTTAAAAATGTCTCACACAAGATGTGTCGAATTAGTAATCCAATGATTATTTTTCTCTAACTCTGCAATGATTAGATAAAACTTTGATATATTTTTCAGAGGTTTTGGTGACTTGGTTGCAGATTTAGAAATCAATTTATAATTTGACAATTTAATCCACCTTTGCAAATGCAGCGGCTCTGCTTTTGACCTAGAGGCAATTTTGAAGTATGCTGATTTTTAACTTTACAACGAAGTCACCAAAAAGTAGTGGAAAATATGTCAAAATTTATTTTAGTTATATTTAAATAAAAACAACCGTTTGCTAATGAGTATGAGAATTTGTCAAATTTGTTGCGTTTTTTTCTGGGACAACCGGTACATGCTAAAATTAGTTTTAATCCTTAACACAAGACGCTTTGTGAAATGTGATATTAGCCGTTCCTTCGTAAACTATCTGCACAGATGTTTTCGCTTACAATCATAAATCATCATCAGATGATAACAGTACAGACCTTGCACCCAGTAACATGACAAGGATTCTCAAGAATTAGCGAGAGAGTTCAGTCATAAGGGATAAGAAGTTTTGAGCCAAATGCAGCACTGTTACGTTTTTAGCTAAAAATCTGTGAGAACAATAAAAGATGATGCTCAGGCAGAAACACTATGGTAATGTGTGCAGGGCTTGTACCATATGATTAGTACTAGTGTTACGGTATTACTTTCCTTCAACATAAAGTTCTTTCAGTTTAGACCAAAACCAAGTTGTCACTTGAGAAAATTTGACTGCAAGAGTTGTATGTTATGAGATATTTCTGACTTAAAACTTGTAGCTTTTTCAGGAAAACATCAAAACATATGACTGCAGCCTCACCAAGCAACAGTTTCTCAAGTTGGGAAAATTTCAACCCATGTCTTTGAAAAAAGTGGGGGTGGGGAGCTTCAGCCCCTGCTGGCCCAATGTCTGCGTGGTCCCTGGATACATGTAAGCATCTAAGCAATACTGTTCAGCGGTAAAAATCCACTGTACTGTACCTGGTAATCCAGTAGCAATATCCAAATTGACGTTTGTGTGTGCCACTCGAGTATCATAAGCTTGGCCATACCGTCTCTTTGATGACTTGTCATTTTGCTTCTTGGGTAGCAACCGCACTTGGCCAGTGGTCTCATGGCTTGATCGACTTTGTGCTCCTTCACTTGTTATCAATGGATCTTCTGTTGCAGCTCTTTTGCGTTTGATTTTCTGTTGCAGCCCTTGGTTGATGTGACCTGTATCCTCAAGGATAAAGCCATTATCCCTGTCGGCGATATTTTGGAGATCCTCTGAGATTTGATGTAATTTAAGAAAAAGATGCTGAAGGGTAGTTTCGTCTGTTATCAGATATGTTAAGTTCCGTATTTGACTTAGATAATCCCTGCATTCGCTGGCAACAGTTAGTCTCGTTGATGAACGCTTTGGTAATTGGACTGCTTTTCTTGCTGTTTGCTCCTCCTCTCCAAGGCTAAGTGCATCATCCTCGTGAACTTCAGTCTGTATCATTGGCTCTGACTGAGAAGAATCTTTAGGAACAACATGCAGATCATCAAGGCAGAAGAACGGCGAGTCTCTGTACATTGCTGGAAGACTGTGCCATGAGTATTGCGGGGAATGTAGCATTACTGCGAAGAAGTGTTTACAAGGTAGCAGATTCAGTTGCCAATTGTCACATTCGCATGACGGCATTTTGTTTTCATCACCAAATGACACCTTGTATGTTTTGAACTTTGGCAGAGCTTGGACACTTTGTACTTCTATTTTTCCATCATACCTGATCACGACATGCTCTGGCAGTATGCTGTTTGCAGCTTGAATGCTTTGCATGCAACTTAGTATGAAGAATCTCGGGCGGTCACTCAGGAAGTCGGGAACAACTGCTTTGTATTTACGATATCCACTTGACGACTTACCATTCAGAATTGCGTACCTGTTGAGAAATCAACTGAAATTTAGCGACAGCAAGTTTCTTGTCACTGGTAAGGTGACAGCATGCTGATTTGATATGTACAGTATCGGTGTTTGTTATCACACGATAAACTATACAAACGATGTGGTGTAGGTAAGCAATTACCATTGACCAAAAGTCTTCTTGGAGTACCTTCAAATGCTGAAGTTCTTATTGCTTCATGAATTTAGTGCAGCTGTAGAAAAGGTTTCCCATTTGAAAATTAGTGGCGAACTGGGAATGAAGCAGTTTAGAAACCCTTACAAAGACGAGTCAGTTAAAATATTCTCCGTTTCAAAGACCTCTGATCTCTATATATCTCTATATATCTGATCTCTATATAGCAAGACCATGATATCGGTAACGATGTAGAATTTAACGATAGACATGTTTAAATCTACTTTAGAATTTACCGAATGAAATCGGCTAGTCCTTTCTAAAATTATGAAGGATCTTCTCGAAAAAGCGTCTTCAAGAAACCTGCATACTATGTCCGAAATCACCAAAGAATATCAGTTGATTGTAAGGTCAGTTTATTGGTAGTCACATGTTACATTGTTGTCAGTAGTAACTTACTTTCTGTAGGAATCAGGAAAAAAATTCTCAATTAGTATTGTTGCCAACTGCGTTACTGAACACTTTCTTTTGCACCTCAGATAGCTGTACTTAAGCATTTCATTTTGACGTTCTATGCCATTGTTTGTCTTTATCAGAACTTGGAAAGAATTGTTTCTGAAGGCCCAGACCCATCTCTGCGGAAAGAACGAAGCCATTAGGAGTTAAGGACACGTGATGGAGCCTATGGGAAATATTGTTTGTATTTTAGAACGAAAATAAACTTTAATTCGCACATGATAACAACAGAACAATGAATGGAAAGCTAAGTATTCAATTGCTGAAGTTTAAGCTTGCCATTTTTTTCAATCTCCTTCTTGGGTCCTTAAGACTGCGTTCACACGATGCCGACACGTTTTGAAAACGGTGAAAAATGTGACGGATAGGCCTCCCGTTCACAACAAAACGGCAAATTTTTGCCGGCAGATTTTGAAAACGGTAGATTTTGATGCGCAATGTCGAAGGCGGAGAAGGCGAATTATGATGATTATGATGAGATTTTGAAAGCGGAACTCTAACCAGCACATTTTGGTAATGGCATCGTGTGAACACTCGAAAATGATGAAAACAGAACATTTTTAGACGCTTTGGAACGAGACTGGTCGATTCTTAGGATGTAGGTACACTTCTTTGGTATCAAAGTTCTGCAACGAGTTTTTTATCGTCAGATTTCCTACCGTTTTCAAATTGTTCCGGTATCGTGTCAATGCTAGCTCAAATTTTGCTACCGTTACATTTTTCACCGTTTCAAAATGTGCCAGCATCGTGTGAACGCAGTATAAATAACAAGGCAGACAAAAATTCAATATTTGTGGTCCACAAATCTGAAGAAAGGAAGAGCCGTACAATTTTGGTGCGATTCATGACAGTGACCCATTTAATAAATGTCGTTCTGCATATGTTGTGGATTCTTGGCCAGAAATATATAACAATATTTTTGGGTCTCCTAAAACAGTAGACTCAGTATTTATATAAATATCGCAATATTGCTATATATCGCAAGATTATGCATTGCTTCACCTTATACTCTGGAAGCCACTGATTGCCAAACCACTGTTGCAGTGTTGGACTCTCTTTCCATACAGAAGATTCAGTCAGTTCCAGTAGCATCTTTTTGTATTGCCCCTCAGAATTCGACCTGGCTAATCTACGCAGTCGTGCCAGCACTTCTGTTCTGTATTCCCGTACTTTATTTTTGGTAGCACTCACCCAACGAGTCCAGGCTTGTTCCCGATGGAAGTCGCACAAGTAGACCTCTGCTGCTTCGAAAGATTCCTCTAATGCATCGATTTCTTTCTCATCAAAATCTGTCATGAAGAAACGTGGATGCCATTCTTTGTTCCAGGACTTAATAACTTCGATTCCAGCTTTGATTTCCTCCTTAGTCTCGTTTTGGATGATGAAAGCACCCACGACTTGATAGTTGACATTGGTTCGTACGCAAATGAAGAATAGAGGGCGACTGTACCTCATTGTTTTGTATGTTGCATCTAGAAGTACTATTTCGCCATATCTAGCCAAGAGCCTTGCTTGTTGCTTTGACTGGTAGACAAAAAGGAATCGTTGAGTTTCTTGTTTCGACTGTTCGTCTTCGAGTCGCAGCATGCAGTGAATGTTGTCTTCAGGAAATATTCTTTTCCACTCATTTACCTTTTGCTGTAGGTTCTCTTGATCGTTTTTTGAGTACAGCTGCCTGATCTGTGATAGATACATGTGGTTTCTGATATCCTGCAGTTGTGGGTGAAACCTGCGATTTTCAAGTTGACTTCTTTGCTCTGGGTGTTTAGAACCAACAAACTTTTTTAGATGTCTTTGCATCTCAATCGCATCATAGACTCCTTCACTGACAAGTTTGTCTAATTCGTTTAACACTGTCTTGTCGATTGGTTGGCATATGCCAGCTTGCTGAAAGAGATTTTTTGATATATCAGTAAAATTATAAGCAAAGATTACTGTATGTTTACTATTACTACCGGGTGACCCAAAACGAACTTCAAGATCATAGCTGGCTCCCTGAAATCTAAGCTATTGCCAAATGCTTTCTATCGCAGTTTGGTTGAAAGGAGTGGCTTCCGAGATGCTGCATGGTCATTTTAAGCAATGATTACCATCCGAAAAACCAGATTGAAAGAAAATTTCGAATTCCAGATTCCTCATTTTGAGTGAAATAATCACCATCATTTTCCAGTCAACATTTTGTGAAAACTCGACATAGCGATGGATTTGAAGTCGTCTGGGGAAATTTTTTGTTTGCAATATGATTTACCTCTGTTCCTCATTCAAATTTCATGCTCCAAAGCAAATTTGGAATCCAGCTTTTTTCACACTTTCCAAAACTTGGACTGGAAAGTGAAAGAATGGTCTGAGGAATGAATAAATTTCCATGTTTTTGAAACTGTTTTTTTGGACAGTAAGCATATCTTAAATAGACCAAGCGACATCTCAGAAGATCAGTTTTGAGATATATGTTTCGAGGCTTGGATTTTCAATATCTTCACATGATAGGCATCAGCTGATAAAGATTTTGAAAAGAGTGGAATCAATATTGTATTAAAAAAATGCATTTTGTTACAGTGTTAAAGCGAATTTAACCGTCATCGATTCGAGAAGGATTCTAAGAATGTGTTGATATGTGCGGTCAGTCTCTACCTTTCCAACAACGTGTCCAGAATGTTCTTCCTGACTTGGTAGCTCAACAGCTATGCATCTTACAGCAACAGTTAAGTCAAGAGATTCCTTTTCCAGTTCCTTTCGTACCGCGTCTGATGCTTTCCTTCGTTCGTATGGCGTGTCTTTAGGAATCTGTTTGAAAAATAAAAACAATTTCGTCGTTCTTAAACTGTTATAGTCTTTATTACATTTTACCATCTAGCTATGTTACTACCTTAATAAGTATCAGCATACCTTTGCACAAAAACAAAAAACCTCAAACTTGCAGTGGAAAATTCTTTGATACCTGCCGTACATTTGAAAATTTTTGTAAAAAAAATCACCTAGGTTTCAGTATCGTCAAAGTTAGTTAGCAGCAAAGCTGATAAAGAATGTTATGCCTGCCTGAAAGAATTCCAAGAAAAAAACATTGTAAAATCGATTGTTAAGGTGGTATGCAAGGTAGGGTGGTCATGTGAGAAAGATGTAGCCACTTCTGACATACCTACTTTTGTATCATCCATTTTAATTAAGGAATATCATGCATAAGTAGTAAACAACTTGCCTGCGCGCAGAAATATTCCAATTACTGCATACTGAGTCTGCGCGCAGGCTACAAACAACAGATTTGCAATCATATTAGACTTTTGTACAGATATGGTACTTCTTATTTTTGGATATTGGACTCACGTTGAATTCAGGGAAATGAAGTATTTCTCGCATTCTGATCTGTGCCTTGCAGTCAAATTTTTTCGTGTCTTGCACTTTTGCACATCGTCTTGCAAATTCATGCTCAGATTGCTGCAAATAGATTTAGTTGGAAACAGTCAACATACAAAATGAAATATGAAAGGGGAATGAAATTGTACGGTAGTTGGAGAAAGGGTCGTTCTAACTGCAAAGTGGGGAACCCGTGGCTCCAAGCTCCCTCTGCTTGCTGGCTACGACCTTTTGCCTTGAGGTTTATTTCATACCAGATCAATGAGAGAATGTGATTTGGTTCACCAGACTTTCCCTTGAAATTACCCTGTGATTTACCCTTGAATGGAAAGAGAGACCAATCTTGAACGGGATGTATTTTTTCTGTTGCAGACTGCTCATTCAAGCGAAACTGGCATTGCGTTTTAAATGGATTTTTCTTCAATGCATTTGAGAGATTTGAGTGGATAAAGTAAAGGTGATAGCTGAAAACGCATCCACTTTGAAGTGTCTGTGGGCGTGGCTGCCAGTTTTGCAGATGCAAACTCATCCACCATTGAAAGCACGAAAATCAACCATCGAAGTTCGAAAGAACTATTTTACGTTATGATGCTGATTATCAAATTTCCTCAGTATTTCACAGAAACTGCAGATATTCGTGTCAAAAGCCGCAAATTTCATTATGTGAATGAAATAAAAGCTAATTCATTTGTCTTATACCGCTTTGTTTTGTGCTTTTACTTTTCCTGCAATGTGACGATCACGGCCATGTTGGCAGTCCAGAATCTTGTAGTTCAGGATAATGTAAGGTGTTTGCGCCATCCACATTGTTTTATACTTCTGTTCTTTGTTAAATTCTGAAAACGAAGGGAAATAGTTTCAAAGTTTCAGTTCATACTTGCATGAATCACACGCCAGTCTAAATTAATCTGAAATGGATGCCGATACCACTGGTCCTGCTTCTCCGCATCGAGAACAGTACTGGTGTCAGAACAATCTTAAAGTCGTAAAGTCAATTTTGCAAAAATTTTACTGTATTGGTTTACTCTCGGCTCACTACATGCAATTTTTTTGGCAAACTTTGCTGTAGGATTTGTATTACCAGCAAGTTTCCTAATTTGGGGAACCATTCTTTCACTGGAGCTTCTTGAAAAGTTCCTAAATTTCACCGCGAATTTCATGAAACCATGGGCAATCTGAAAATCCAAGTAATACCTTGTAATTTGATACAAGGGACGAGCAAAACCACACGTATTTTGTTACAAGAAACAAACTCTCAGATCACCAAGAAATAAACTCCAGTCCTGGGAAATATACTAAATGCTTACATATATACTTTATTTCACTTGTTTCCTGCATCCTCGGAATCCCCTCAGAATACTTGATGGAAACCCTTTAAACACATCTTTTCGCATTTTGTATAAGAAACTAAGAACTTGGGCCAGTACTGAAAGTTTCTTTAATCAGATTTTGAGTAGAGTTACTTGTGAGTTTCAGGCCAAAGGGCTCTGGCTGGAGGCGAGGAGCCTACTCTTATAACCTCTTGTGTAAATGAGTTTTGTATAACAATCGAGTAGAAGCTAATGCCTATTCTGATGCAGCGTGAGGTGAGCATTGTGTTTTTCTTGTGAAGGATGAACAATGGCAGCTAATTTAAAGGTTTGACGTCAAAACGAGGGGTGTATCACTTCTGAATAAAATTTCAAAAGAGTGTTACATCCCTCGCTTTAAAACGTAGGGCAAAACGGGACTTGGCAGATAAAAAGAAATTAGTATTTGTCTGATATGAAACTGGACCATTTATGTTAAAATGCTATCAGATGTGGGGAAGAAAAATTTCAGGTTGAGAAACAAAAGTTTTTTCTGAGTCCAGAACACTGATCTGGAATCCAGAAGATATTTATCCTTCCAAGAGGAAATATTACTGACATCGCTGCAACGATATTCCCGAATTTGGGTCATGGGTGTTATTTTCTAGCTATCTTTCGTTGCATAAAAATAAAATGGTACAATTTCCTAGAAGCCGCACACATTTGCGCATATTTTTTTACAAGAAACTGCTTATTAGAAACTCAACTCTCAGATAGTCAAAAAGTTTAGAAACTGCATGAGGTCTTGGAAAATATTACTCACGAAGCTATTTATTGAGGCCCCCCCCCCATAGTACCCCTGGATAATAGATTCACATGTTGATTTTTCGTTTTTCATGCCATCACGGACTATAAAACAGCATTTTTGCTTTGACGTTGCAGATATTTTAAGAATGCTCCAGAAAGATATTTCTATGTAAATACATCACTGGCGACAACACACGAGGGAAAGTAGGGTAATTTTAACAGGGATTTAAAGTTTCGGAGCCAAAACTGTGAGTGAAATGAGATAAATAGGGGTCCACCGGCTTGGCCTGGAAAATTTTTAGAGTATTTGCCTTCTAGAACATTGAAAGACGCCATATTGTGGAAATTAAAGTCTGGTAACCTATCATTTGCTTCTTAGAAAAAGTTTATTTTCATTCAAATAGACTGCATCTTTTACTTTGCCGGTGGCAATTTGAGTAGTACCATGTATAATTTTTAGGTAAGTCAGAAATTCTTTATGTAAGATCAATGCTCTTTTTATCTAATACCTCTAGGAGATAAACATCTTTATATGGGTTACAAGCGAATGGAGTAGAAATGGGGGTCCGGGGGCTTGCCCTTGGAAAATTTTTTAGACCACACTACACAGTGATCCAGAATGGCAAAATAATGTAATAATTGCCGAAAAATGGAAGTTCTCAGAATTAATCAAACTATAGCTCATTTGAAAGAGCAATGATTGACAATCAACATAAAAGAAGAATTATCAAAATCAGACCGGTGAGAGCCAAGAAGCTGATTTTTGAAGTTTCAAGATATCACATGTTTACAGATTTCACATCAAAAAGGTAATGAACAGTCAATTTATGCTAACTTCAAAATTCAGTTTCTCTGCCTACACTAATCCGATTCTTGAAATTCTTTTTATTTTGATTGTTGACATTTCAGTATCATTTCTGATTCATACAGTCGAGAAAAAAATGAGAAATTTCACGGATTTCGCAAATTACAAGATAGTACCATACTAGAGGATAATTAAAGGCCCCCATTAGCCATGTTTGAAGAATGAGATTATGCACGTAGCTTTTTGCTTCATAAAGTGATGTATATTTGCAATTGGAACTTTTTAATGCAGGATTTAGTTCATATCAGGATGGCAATAGCCTAATACTGAGCCCCCTTAAGGAGACCAGATTTCTTGATAAGGAACAAATTATTAAAGTGGATGTGCCAAAAACAAGGATGGCATATGATGTTTCAGTGCTACTCCAAATCCTAGGTTCTTACAGCATAGGTTTCAAATCTTTAAAAAGCTGGGTGTAAAATT
Source organism: Aurelia sp. 4 Dawson et al 2005 (assembly GCA_964019985.1). Taxonomy (NCBI): domain Eukaryota; kingdom Metazoa; phylum Cnidaria; class Scyphozoa; order Semaeostomeae; family Ulmaridae; genus Aurelia; species Aurelia sp. 4 Dawson et al 2005. The sequence goes on along the minus strand of OZ026511.1, from coordinate 2,296,306 downwards.
GTCTGACATATTTCTTTGAAATGAACAGCTTCAAAGAAACTTGAACTCTTTTACAGTAAATCTGCCGTTGGACTATTCTAAAATCTTCAATATTTCCAGAATTATTGTGTTTTTCTTCTTTTGTAGGAATTCAGGAAAATTTTCGAAAAATTCGGAAAAACTGTTGTAACTTCTAAACCTGCTGACGAAAGATCGAATAATTTTCAAGAAAACTATGTTCATGGATGCCTACAATATGGTATCTATCAAGCAAAACTCTTTCGCTCTTCTGGTTTGTGATTTAGAAATTTGATGATGTCACATCATAAAATGAGCTGAAATATAGAATAGGCTGTAATTTCGACAAATAATCAAGATTTCTGAAAAAGTCCAAGGGTAGAATCCTAGAAAAGTGGCTAAAGTTTCTTTTTAGTCATTCTGTGTAAAGAAATAGGTCATTGAATTTTACACCCGCCTTTTTTCGTAGATTTAAAGATTTGAAACCTATGCTAGGTTCTTACCAAAAATGCGTGTAGATGTAGAGAGTAAGGGACGTCGGACAAAAGGACAGCACTCCTCGTTGTTGAAGATTTCAAACAGTAAGGGAACTTTGCCAGGTCACAGAGGTCAGATCTTGGAAAATTGCTTTTTAATGAGTTGGCAGCTCAGTTGATGGATTCATTAACAGGCATAATTTTGCAGCTCACTTAAATTTAATTGTTGGCACAAGTATCTCTGAATTGCTCTGCTTGTGTAAATTAACAATGTCTATAAATACCTCAAATGCTTTATTGATTGTTTTGATTGTGTGCAGGAATAATGCCTTTTGTTACAACATTCCTGATTCCTTCCTAGGCCCCGTTTACGCTATACCGGATAGCTATCGTGGCGACACGTCGCGGAATGACCTCTATCAGATAGGGTGACCGTTTACATCACATCGGATAGCAGTAAGAAGTGCCCGTAGACCCCGCAGGAGATTGCGTTATTCTTTGATTGGTGCCAAAAATCATTCCATAATTGCAACTGGCCTAACGTCTCTTGTAACCATCTCAGGCAAGATGGAGGTCCCCCAACTGGCGGTAAAGGAAAGGAAGACAATTTTTCTTGGACAGATGGAGAAATCGAGTTACTTCTTGAATGTATCAAAGTGTATGCAGCAACCTGTCGTTTTGAAGGTCTCCACTGGGAAGGGATTAGAGCCAAATACGACAATATTCGAGAATTGTTCATTGAGAGATACCCATGAAACGGAGGCGATGGAAATTGATTTCCAAGAGCGCCTTGTGTCCAAAATATAACTAAAGAGCGAATATCAGCGAAGGTGAAGAGCATTCAAACAAAATACAAGAAGGCTGTTGATGTAGGCCGAAGGAGCGGTGGTGGACGCATCGTGATGACATTTTACGATCTGTGCTCTGAGATCTGGGAGGGATCACCATCCACGAACAGTATAGAAGGTAAGGAAACAAATCAGTCTTCAAGTGGTTAAACCATTGATTTGTTGAAGATGAATTATCAGTTTCAAAAGTCCTGAATGACTTGAACTGGAAAATCCAAACAAGAAGGCAAATATGCCCCACCACCACCACCCCCAATGTATACAGTACAGTAAGAACCCACAAAATGGAACCACTTTTAAAGACATGTACGGCTGATTTTTTTTAGAAATGATACCCTCAAATAAGAAACTTATAAGTTTTTAAAGAAACTTTGATAATTCCTCACAGAAGAAGCTAAACAGACTGTTTGGAAAAAATGGTTTCTTTTTGCGGGTTTGTAGTTAATGTAAATTATTTAATTAAAATGATGATGAGATACTGAAGTGATGTGATTTGGCAAAATCTGTTCACATTTTCCTTGTACCCATTTTACCCCCAGGCTACCCACCTTACTCCTTCCAGGGATTCTACCATCTCCAGATGGTTAGAAAGGAACTCAGTAAACATTGTGACTGCTCTTGCTCCTTGCATGAAATAATAAAATTCAGATTCACTCATGGTGCAAAATGTAAAATTTCTGAGCTGTTGTAAGCTAATAGAATGAACTCTTTTTTACACCTCTGGGATTCTTACAACAATCTTTTCTCCTCATCCCTTTCAGGAGGAATTGATTCAAACAACACTTTATCTAACTTAGATGAGCCAACTTCCACTGATACCAGTATTTGGACCAACAGTAGTGCTGGCAGTCTCAGTGAACATGATGACAGCCATAATGATGGAGCACAAGAAGACAAGGAAAATTCTGGTCAGGACGTAAATGTGGATCGAAGAGAGAAGATTGCAAAGTTTCTTAAGGACCAAAAAGAGAGGAAAATGTCACACAAACTTAGCTTAGAACAGCAACAGCTGAGCTGCATGAAAGATGACTTGACACTGAAAAGAAAAATGCGCGAGAGAGATGAGGCAGCAGATAAGGCATTCATGGAGCACGTTAGTAAGACTGCAAAGACCATGGAAGATGTTGCCAAAGCAATGACTGGTTGTTTTCAAATGATAACTGTGATGTTTCAAGCTCAAATGCAGCAACAAGCCCAGATGCAACAGCTCTTGCCGCAAAGATACCATGCACCACCAGGTAATGGAATGTGCAACATGCAACCAAATTACAAAGGTTATCCAGAATCTCTCAGGATGCAACCCCTTCATCAAAATCCTCAAAATTACAGATCATCAGCTGCAGCTGCTGAACAAGCAGAAACATATTTAGAACTGTAGACATGAACAGTGATGCCCGTTATGGTTGACTAACATTGTTTAATATTTCAAGTAACAGAACTAAAATTCTTTTCATAGCGATGATTCAACACACAACAAAGTAAGACATCTTACACAAGATTGTCAATCATACAGTAGGTTATTTGACAAGGATACACATTTTAAAATTACAATGAGAAACACAATATGAAAACCATGAATGCAATATAACATGTTTAATGTAAAACAACAGAGTGTAATTGCCAATTTTTGAGAAGCAGGCAATGAAATTATTATCAAATCAAAAAAAGTGATTGTTTGGTGGATTTTCTAGCTTAGCAGAATCACCTTTATGTGGAATTATTCATCAGATTTTACTGTACTTTAAACAAAAAAAAACATGCAAAAGGAAACAGTAAAGGATGAAACTAAACTTTCTCTTTGTATAGTTATGTATTTGCAAGCTATTCAAGGTAAGGCCTAGTTCATACGGCGCATTATGGGCGCAGCGAATTAAATTCAATTCAAAACGCTGATGAAGCGCATTGAATTGCTTTATGGTTTCAGGCATCGAATTTAATTGAGCGACTTTAAATTGGATTTGGGAGCGAAAACTGTCCAATGTTAATCCACAAAATGGCGCCAACAACGATGAGAGCTTCCCAGTTGCAGGCTTTTTCTTTGCTTGCTATCTCAAGGCAGTTTCAATCGATTCAAAAAGAAAGCAAAAGAAAAAGAAAGCTGAGGTATCGTCTACTGTTAGAAAATTTTTGATTTGGAATCGTGAAGCAGGTTTGGCTTTTCAACTAGTTCTTTTGGCTTTCAACTTGCTCCAGATTGCTAGGCCTATTTCTCGCAGCTGTCGTCGTCTTCCAAGATTGCAAGGATGGTGGGATATGGTGTGGAACAACTTTGATGACAAACGTTTCAAGGCCAATTTTCGTATCAGTAAAGGGACATTTTTGTATTTATTTGGAGAAATGGAAGATTTATTGACGAGAGAAACTATCTGTGAAGAGCAAGTGCATCCAATGACGAGATTAGCAGTTTGCCTTTACAGGCTAGCCAGAGGGGACTACCTCCACACGATGGGTGAGCTTGTGGGTATAGGGACATCAACTGTATCTGTAATTGTGCAAGAAGTGTGCAGTGCAATAGTTAATCAATTGTGGAAACCCTTTGTTGAGAAAAACATGCCAAAAACATTACAAGAGATTAAAGAAAACATGGCAACATTTGATGAATTATGGCAATTTCCTTTTTCTTTTGGGGCAGTTGATGGATGCCATCTCCCAATGAAATGCCCCAAAGGTGGATTAGAGAGTGCTAAGGAGTATCATAACTTCAAGAATTTTTATTCGATAGTTGTAATGGCCATTGTTGATGCAAGAAACAGGTTTATGTGGGCAAGTAGTGGTTTTCCTGGCAACAGCCATGATGCCATAATTTTCCAGTCAACAGACTTATACAATAAGATTTCAAATGAAGAGGATCTTCCTGCTTACTGTATTAAGGATTCTGAGACAGAAATTTACCCAGTTCTTCTTGGCGATTCTGCATTCCCTTTCCTACCATGGTTAATGAAGCCATATGGAAATGCCATTCTAACCAATGAGCAGCGTTACTTCAACTATCGTCTCAGCAGGGCACGAATGGTAGTAGAGGGAGCATTTGGGCAGCTTAAAGGTCGCTGGAGGATTCTACTTAGGAAGAATGAATGCTGCAGCGAAACACTGAAACTCATGTCCCTTGCTTGTATCATCCTGCTTAACATATGCATTGATTTAGAAGACAAAGGGGTAAGGGCATGGGATTTAGCCTTTGACGAACAAACACAGAAACGTCACCCAAGAGATATTGTTAGAGACCTGCTCCATATGACCAGTTGCAGAACATTTTCTGGAAGTTCACAAAAGGCTAGACAAGTCCGAGACCACCTGAGGAACAAATTTTGGAATGAGGAGATTCAAATGGACGTTTAATTGAACATTTTCAAAGTTCAGTACAATAAGCAATATTTTATGTGCTATTTTATTGAAATGTTACACCAACAAATTCAACATTTTAATGAAAGAACTGTTAGAGAAACAGTTCCTGTGGGTGTTTTGGGGGTTTAGGAATTGCAGTAGTGCTGTTACGTAAAAAGTTTCGTTAAGAATTAACATAATTAAACATACTCTAGAACACTCACTTCTTCTGAGAGGCTACAGTGAACTTGTAGCAGGCAGGATTGAAATAAAACTTGATCAGAAGTCAACTGTAAGTAAATTCTGATGTGTTGGTTGGTCAATTCTATGAAAATCAAAATCTATGGCAAGTTGGTATCATATCTTCATAACAATTTAAGAAACTTTCCTAATGAAAACATGTAAAAAGAAATGTCTTTAAAATGTCTTTAATCATCCAGTAAATAATTTCTGTTCATGAAAATATGTACCTTACAAGCAACTTTACCCCTGTAAGTCTTGACATGTTGTTCAATGCAATTTTTTTCACAGCAATGTACGGATCAAATTGTGTCTTCTCTGTTCACATATGACACCCAGGTAGAACTATTTCTTGAATAATTGTTCTCAAAACTTCTTGATTGATTGTGATCAAACATGTATGGATTTTCATAGCCTTGTGGTTGTCTTGGAGAAGCAAATGTTACTTGCTGTTGTGGGGCCATTTGCCCTTGCTCCTGGTTTCTGAATGTGGCCATCATTGTTTGATAAATCTGCATCTGCATCTCCATCATTCTTTTCTCGTGTTGCAGGTTTCTTTCATTCTCTTCCTTTAAGAATTCAACCATGCCATTTAATGGATCTTTTGATGCAAACTTATTAAAAGCAGTGACAGCCTCCTTCAGTAAACTTGTGGATGTTTCTTTTTTATTCGTTTTGGTGGAGTTGGCACAAACAGTGCCTTATCCTTTGGCAAACTATTTGGTGTTGCATCTGCAGAAGCCCTGGAGTCTGACATTTCTCCACCATCTGAATTGCTTTCTGATGATGCAGCAAAAGATGGTTCAGAAGCCAAACTTGGATCACATGAGTCCCGTGACTCAACAAAAGGGAACAGTTTCCTGAACCAAGCTGGCTTCTGATCCATAAAGTTTGCAATCCCTGATCCACACTTTCTGGTCATTGATGCTTTTTTGCATGTGGCAACACAGGACTTAAATTTTGTCCTTGTTTCAACAGGTGTGAATTCAAAAGATCCTGTGCATCTTTCATTGAAATGAACTTTAACTTCATTGACAATTTTTGAATATATTTCTAGATTCTTTGATGCTTTATTGTTTGTGAATATCAACTTTTTTCTGTAGTACTCGTTCTCACAAATAACATTCACAACTTCATCGATTGCCTCCTCTGGCCAGCAAGATTTTCGCCCAGCTTTTTTCTTCCTTTTCAAGGTTGTAGATCCTTGTACCTGCAACTCTTGGCCTAGAGCTTTGTCAGCCCCATCATCATCCTCCTCTGCTTCTTCATCTGTTTCATTACCAGTGGAAATTCTATCACGTAAATCCTCCCCTTCATCTTCGTCAACAATTTGGGTGCAAAATTGATCTTCTTCACTGTTTTCACCTTCATTTTCAATAATTTTCAGACAAGATTTCCTAAAGGCCGCCATTTTGCTTGGTTGAGCTGCGACTTGGCGGGTTAATTGGTGGGCATGCGCAATAAGGCGTAATCACTGAAATTCTGATGATTCATGGATGATTTGAGGTGATTCACCTCATTGTCAATTTAATTCGCTCCACAGCAAGTGTGCTGTATGAAATGACAGCGCATCGTCCACTCAAAATTCGCTCGGCAGAGCGAATCAAATAATTCAATTCGCCCTGAATGCAAAGTTGGTTTCATACAGCGCATCATCAGCGAATTAAATGGACACTTAGAACTTTTTTGTGGCAATGATTCAATTCGCTGCGATCATAATGCGCTGTATGAACTAGGCCTGAGCAAAGAAGTTGCATCACACCTTTCACTGTCAGTCACTGTTTAATCTCAAATCCTATTAAACAAACCTCAGATCCATCTTGAAATTTGGGAACAATTCAGCTTGCTGATACAGAAAACTGGTTGACAACACCTTTAAAGGAGTCCCTAGTGTAAAATATTATGAAACAGGCTACTTAAGTACCAAGCAATTGCTTTGGCAATGAAACAGTGATGGATTTTTGTTTTGATGAAAAATGGCTGAATATTTAGCGGATTCAATCACAAATCTTCCATATGTTTGAAGGAAGCTGCATGGAAAAATTTTCACATTGAAACCTTAATAACCTTTTCCCTAACAAAAATTTTACAAGAAAGATTTATGAAGCCCTATCACTTTTGGACAATTATTAGGTACCTTCCAAGCAATGCAATACAAGGAACAAGTGAAAATAAATGAAAAATATTTCAATGGATTTCCTTTACTAATTGAATAACTTCTTAAATAGTCATGTCACAATTTTGAAATTTCATTTCAATGGGATGAGAGATGAGTTTGTCATGAAGAGTTTCTTGCAAGGACAATGTGCATCTTTTATCTGAGTTGACATGCTACATTTTTCAGACAATTTGACTTGTTCACTCATCCAGTAATCTGAAAAGATCTTTCAGAAAATGGTGCTATGCAACTATTTAAGGAGTCAGTGATGTTGATTCTATTTACCCACTAGTGTTTCCATTTATGACTATGCTGTTAGTTCTTAGTTTATTCAAAGTACTTCATGAAAATTCTTCGGTATTTTTTGCCTCCTCTTTCATTGTTGTGAATTTCTTGAACAGGTTGCATTGCAGGATTTCTTATTTCCTCATCATGTGTTGTGTTGTTCATGATTTGTCTATCAAATGGCTTTTCACAATTTGCTTCACAAAAGTTGTGAAGAAAGAAGCATGCCTGAATGGCATGAATTGCACTGGGAAGCTCCAAATCTATTGGTTTCCGAAGTATCCCAAAACGTGATTTGAGGCGTCCAAATGCACATTCAACAACCATCCGCGCTGAAGACAATCGGTACCCAAAGAACTGCTCACTCTCCGTGTTTCCACCTTTGGCAAATTCTTTCATCAAATATGGAAGCAATGGGTAAGCAGGATCACCTAAGATACAAATGGGCACTGGATCTTCATCATCCACTATAACTTTGGGACATTTTGGAATCACACCATCTCTTAGCTTTTGGTTTATACTTGAGTTATCAAACACTCTTGAATCATGAACACTGCCAGGCCATTTTATGACAGTGTCAAAGAACATGTACTTGTAATCAACACATGCTTGAACATTCAGGCTAAAGAAACCCTTTCTATTTATGAAGTCAGTTGCATTTTCTTTTGATGATGCATGATGCATGCATCATCTTTTCATGATGCATGCATCATCTTTCACCAAATCAGTACAATCCCTGTTTTCTTCCTTATCTTTAAACTTTTCCAAAGTCGGCAGCATTGTTGGGATGACATCATTTGTTTCAGATTTGTGCTTAAACTGAAGGTGGGTGTTGAGGTACTGCTCACCGGTGAAAGTTGCTGAGCAGAATTTACAAGGAATGCTCTTTTTCTTGAGTTTCACATTCAGTGCCTGGCTCGATGTTACATCATATTTCCGACCGATTCTTGTTTCTACTTGCTTCTTGAAGCCACAGCTGAACAGTGTTTTATTCATGTTCCAGCTTTTTGTGAGTAATCCAGTGCAATTTTTTTATTTGATAAAGATGGAAGTGTTGAGAGTAAGTTGTTTGCATAGAAATAGAAGGACTAGAATGCGCTGTGTATTGTTTCGCTTTTGTTTGCTGCGTAACACACGTGGGGAGCCAAGATGGTAGCAACACGTTGGCAAAAGATTTTTGTAAACAAAGGACCCACAGTGGGAAGACTTGCAGTATCTCTTCTGGTTGGTGCTGCTGGCTTGCAGAGAGGCAATAAAATATCAAGAACAAGCCATATTTAAGTAAGTAGTGCCATACGTATTTGATATTAACCATTTTTAGTCGACTTATTCATTAATATCGACCCCAGAACGTAGCAACGTAGGCCGACGTTTATAGGATCAGCCGACTTGAAAATAATTTTGATGTGCTTTACTGGCAATAGACCAGCCAATTTTTATACTTTTAACATGTTTTTACGCATTTTCATTGCCACCTGCCCTTCTCCTTGGTCATTTGCATCTTGTGAAGGAAGTTTGGAGCTATGACAAAGGGGGAATTGGAGGAAACTCAAACGTTGTATGTGCCAAACCTGCGCTTAGGCCTGGCCTATCGTTTGTATTGTAAATCAACCCGAATTTGGGATTTGTGGCAGTAATGATCGGATGTTTCAGATAATTGAAATGTTCTTAATTACCTTCTAATAATGGTCGTCCAAGTAAACAGTTTTCTCAATGTGAAGATGTGAAGCACCAGAAGCCACCTCAATCTGATGAAGATTAGAAGCTAGACAGATGATTGCCTACCCAACCTAGGTGACCGACCAGACTACCCTCCTTTAAACAATCTTGTTCTTTGTAGCCAAAGATCCTAAACTTACCCTAATATCTAAAATGTTTACAATATTTACAATATTTACACCTATGTACAAGCTGTGACTAGATGGCATTTCCTCCATTTGTTGGGAACGAACCGGGTAAATTGACCGCCGCCTAGCATTTGGCATTGGTGTTACAAGGGGGGTTACTTGGGTATATCTTGGATAGGGATGCTCAGGTTACTTTCATGGATGTAAAATTTGGGCAGAGCTTAGTACTTTTTTGGGTCAATCATTTGTACAGTGTAATCATTTGGGTTCCTGAATTTCTGCATTACTTTCTTGGGGTCTCAAGTACAGTATGGGTTAAAGTAAGAAAATCAAGAAATATATATCTCACAAACAAAATTTGAAATCATGTAACATCATTAAAATCAAGGTACTTGAATGTCCTATAATACATTCAAGACATTCAAACTATTACACCAGAAATTATTTTTTTGGGTTGATGCTCTGTACCCCAGCCTGAGTATCCCTGTCATAAATATAACTGAGTACCCCCCTGGGTCATAGAATGGGATAACCTTCCCTAATACTTAAGATTTACAATATTTACGCCTATATGTACAAAGCTGTCACAAGATGGCATTTCCTCCATCTGTCGGGAACGAACCAGGTTAATTGACCGCCGCCCGGCACTCGCGTTACCTCAATGTAGATCTTTTAGGAAAATGACAATATCTATATGTCTATTCATGGTTGAATAGAATTTGTTTTGTTAATTTGTGTCTTCATGATGATTTATTCCCTTTGATTATACGCTCAGTATAAATTCTGCCAAACTGATGGTAGAAAATTACAAGATAGTTTTTAACGATGAGTTTTATCAAATTTGTAATATGATCATCTCTGAGGTGCTCATCCAACACATGACATTGCTGTGAGTGTTCTTGAATTGATAAAAAGGTAACATTTTTCATTTCATGTAAGACTGTTGTTGTTATGTTGGCATTAACTTCTTTTGAGGTACATTGCCATTTGCACAACTCTGTTCTGGCAACTTTGTCTACACATTCAGCTACCTTATAGACTGACCAAGATGGAACCAGCAAATTTCCATAGCGTTTGCATGACAGAAGGGAAAGGTGGCTTTGGTAGCCATGATCAGCTGAGCTGTCAGAGGTCTGGTATAATGACAGTGCACAATCTGGACATTCTAAAGATTCCAGAATATTTTTAACAATATAGCCGGAAATGTAATGGAGGGCATCATGCCTCCGAACATTGTTTGAAAGCAACATTTCTGATATTCGTGAGTCAACTTTGTTCACTTCACTACTGTTATTCACATTTGCAACATCAACACAATTTGCTGTGGATGGAGATTCAATTTTGTTTTTTAATAACAATTGTCTCAAGGAATACTTGAATTGGAGTAAAGTTGGATTATTGTTCCAACCAAAGCGACTTCTTGGATTTTTGAAAAATACATTTCAATTTGATCTTGAGAGAAGCGATATGTTAAAATATATTCAAACGGTGCTTCTACTCTTTCTAATAACATTTTGCTTATGTTGATAATTGAAAGGGCTGATATGGTAAACCCAAGAATGAATGTTTTCCGTGGACCTTTGATGATAGGGGTACCTGCTCTACATAGAACACAACAAAAAGATGTACTGAATCTTGCAAATAAACTGAAATCAAAGCATGTCCAATGGCAAAATCATAAAATGAAAGTCAGTGTTGCAGCCCAAACTCTGAGCCATTCTGTTTCAGCAGCAATAACATTTTTACGCAATCTTCAAGTGCCAGAGTTTAAAGATAGCAAGGCGACGAGTGAATTCATCCTTTTGATGAATAATTTATTTGACATATTAAATTCAAAAAGCAAATTTGGAAAATATACAAAGAGGCCCATTACCTTGGAAAATTTCTATGAGATTGAAGGATACTTGATGGATGGAATTGAAACTCTTAAATTCTTGAAAGACACTGCAAGAACATACTCCCATGATATTTTTTCTCCACTAGGGGTACAAAAGACCTTGATATCAGCAAAGGCATTCCTTGCAAGTAAGAGCATGTGGCAGATATCAAGAATGACATAAACTTTTTGATTTGGCCTTGATGGATGAGGAAAGGATATTTCAAGCCTCTTGATGTTACACCCAAGTTTTTCGGCCATGCTGATATTTTTTGAGGCACCATCAAAAATGACTGCAGCTACCTCTGCTCCTTTCTCGGTAAGCAAGTTGATAGCTTCATATATCAGCTGTTTTAAAATGTCTCCATTTAAATTGTTTGTCAAGAAATATGCAATGGGGACATACCATGGTTTCTGGAGCCCGCATACCATGAAAAGAAGAGCATTAGTGGCAATTGTATCACTAGCTTCAGCTTTAAAAGTGCCATAGTGAGTGCTTCCAACAAATTTGGACTGTTTTTTGTCCCACTGGAGTTGTTTTTTAATTGACATTTCATCCAGCATCAGTACACAATCTTTCTGGCCTTCATTAACCTTGCCTTCGACAAATTCAAATGGCTTCTTTAAGAATCCTGGTTCACACTCAATATTTATTGACCATGATCTTATTGTTGCTGGATGTGGCCAATTCAGGGACTTTCTAACAAATTTATAAGCCCTTGGGCTGTAGAAATGGAGCGAAATAGCGAATTCTTTAGTTTCCTGAGAGTACCTGGAGCCAGATAATTTGTTGCAGTTCTTTGCCTCATTTCTGAACAGTTCAGTAGCCATGTGACCAAAGTTATCAATAATGGATTTCTCATTTTCTTCCGACAATAATTTCAATTCGTTTAACTGCAAAATCAATCCCGTAATGGTTTTCTCCTTCCTGAAGTTTCTAGCCTGCAGTCTATTAATTATATTGTTCTTTTGCCTAAGCTTTTTCTTATAATTTGCTTTCATTTTCCTAGGTGAAATATTGGACGCGTAAGTGTGGTCTATTCGCACATGTTTCGGATCCACAGCAGGAGGAGTTTCTGGAGGGGCAGGATTAGACCTTTTGACTGGGGCTCATTTCTTTGGACTCCTTTTTCGTAGATGTTTTGGAAAATTGAATACAGATGGGATGGCATCTTTTTTCAAATATTTTTTACCAAGAGATTCAGAATTTGGCATGGAAGGAGGGTAGCTGTAATCACTAGGAAGGAAGTGGCTCTCACAAATTCGTTGTGATGCAGATGGATGCCAGCTTTTGCGACGCATTGCAACAAGCCATTTGTCTAACAATCTCTTATTGTGTAGTGGAAACCTGTTATGCAAATATTTAATCAAATGTAAATTTTGAGTTTATGGTTAGTTTTGAATAAAAAAGTGTTGATCCATCCTGGACTTTTTGTTATTTTTGAAAATCTTTGTTTGAAAAGCAGATTGCTGAATTTGTTTACATTTGTGGGCCTTACATCCTTTCTAGAAATTATTTACATTGCTAAAGATCATGTCATGTACGTAATAACCAATGTTGGTTGTTGTACAATATCGTATAGATAGATAGAACTTGACTGTCGGGCCAAAATGAGTTTTAATGTTAATAATTCAGGCAATGATACAGCTAGCAATAAGAATCTGACTTCGGGGAATGCAGAAAAACTGATACGCAGTTGCTGCATGTTCGTTGGAAGTGAAGTTCATGATGGGCCTAGATATTACATTAGTCCGTCCTTTCAACCCGACGTGGACTAAAAGGCAACTGCTCTTCATACAGTATTTATGGATGCAAATTTTAAAAATACACTTTAAGAATGAAAATTTCATCTGTTAGTTTAAAAACTTGGTAGTTTAAAAACTAAAAAGGATTGTGCCGCTCGATGGTGGGCCTAGGCATAGGCTACTTACTGGTGAAACGAAATGTTTTTCTGGCCAGGACACAACTCCTTCTTTGCAATCCAGCGATTTTCGCATCCAAACGCTGCACAAGAGACTACCATTTTCAAGCTTTCAGCGATCTCTTGAATAAAAGCTTTAAATTTGCTAGGAATTTTCGACCAATTCAGAAAGGCTACTACAAGGAGGAACCACTGTTAGCTGTGATTTCCCGCGGTTTTCTGCCAACATGTTGCTACCATTTTGAATCCCCATGGTTGTTATGCGTCACGTGACCTGCCACGCATTCTACACAAGTAGGTTTACAAGAGTGCTTGAACAGACTGTCTAATTATTGTAACAGATGGGGCCTCAATATCAATTTAATCAATTTAAAATATCAGTCTGTCCTAAATCTTCATACAAGCCAAGCAAATTTTGTTGCTAAAGTCTTGAAGTCAGCGGGTGTCCATCAGTTGGAGTTTCCAAATCTTTCTGCTCATGGATGGACAGAAATGTGTGAAATTATTTGGATGAATAAAGCATTTCCTGACAATATCAAAGAACTCTTACTAGATCTATATCAGAATGAAGACCAACTAGAAGGGGATGGATGCTTTTGGACGGGACGATGACACTGATGACGATGATGATGATGAATCACAAGGTTGATACTGAACAAATCCCAATTCGTTATACTGTAGGTAAGCATTTCAATTTCTTTGCTGCAAACTCCTCTCACTCCTAGATCAGAACGATGAGCAAATCAGTGAAGGTGCTTAATTTATCAGTATCAACAGTTCCTAGGTCATTTTTCCACATTATCATGCCGAAAAACATGAAAATCAGAAAAATTTCCATATAAGGAAAAGGGTGAATTCTGGTCAAGTGACCTATAATATAGACGTTAATTTAGGGGTAACAGACCAGAAGACCCAAACAGTGCAGGTACGCATCAAATCCATTGCGAAATGCCATGTAGTTACCTTGTAAACAACCGATTGCTTGCGATCTCCTCTGCAGAGGTCAGATGCTTGAAGCCGTAACTTTGAACCCCCGTATTTTCCACACCCACCCAAAGATCCTCGTTTACCATCACGATTTGTGATAACCAATGGAAGGGCTACCCACAAATCGTAGTTGCATAAATTCCGCACAAAAGTGGCACCTACCTCCACCACAGCCTGGTCTAATTGGAGTTTTTTCAATTGAAAAATTCTGAAAATATTCAAAAAACTTGCTAATTAGCCCAAAATGGCGGCCAAAATGACGTCATTATCAAAAAATGCTGATGTCATCAAATTCCAGAAATTCCGGTATCAAATTAAAGCTCTTCCTTTACTGATTCATTTGCTGTATGATGCTTTATAATTTGATCAAATCTTTCCATTGAAATCATCAAAAACAATGATTTGTTTGCTACCTGCCTCCAAATGTGGGCATGTCACGTGACCTGTAAGCTCTATTGTTTGAACATTTTTGGTCAAAATGTGGCGAATAAATAATTAGCAAAAGTCAGAGGGGTTTGGGGGACATAGTTGATGTCTTTTAAAAACGTTGTTGGAAAAACCTTGAGGGGGTGGAAAACACCCCCCCCCCCCCATGCGGATTAGGGTTAAGGTAGGGGACCAGGCGAAAAACTAATTTCTACATTCCACATCCCAGAGAGATGAAATTATGCCACTAGCACAAATTTTATATGCTGATTACGAATATGTAACTAGTTTCTAAAAATAGCCTTTGGTTTCCATGGAAACCTGGAAACAAAAGAAAAAGAGTCATTTCTCTCTTGGATCCTTAATATTCTAACTTTGAACAGATATTGATGTGTGCAGGGTATCATATTGAAGCTGAAGCCTTGCTCTGTGCAGAGAAATGTTTTATTTTGATGCAGTGTACACCATTTATTTAAATTTTGCACTGTTAATTAGTAGTTGGTAATTGATCGGATTTTGTTATCTTTGACTTACAGTATCTTCTATCATGTTTCTTGAACAAACAATCTTTATAATTCTCTGCACTCTACATAAACTAAGCTACAAAATGGTGTATAGGATGATGATTTTCCTCCAGCCAATTCAAAGATTAACTTTCCAAGAGTTGTTGTAATATGCGCAAAACCAAAACTGAGATAATTGCAGTTGAAAAACTAACAAACATATTCCTGCAAAAACTCTGCAAACAACAGCATAAGACAAGTACATTAATGGACCAAAACAAGATATTACATGCCAAAATGCTGTCTGGCCACTAACTAACTACTATTTCAATATCGCTGTCAATATATCAGTCCTTACTGCAACAAAGTTACGCAAATGACCCAGCTTTATATGTATCTCCTTCCTTTGTCTTTTTTGCTTTCTCTTTTGTAACCTTTGCATACTTAAATCTCTTCCTTTTCTGTTTAGCCTCATTGGTAGATGCCATGTCAGCTTTCTTTAGTCTTTCAATTGACTTTCTCAGTGATCCTTGCTTCAAATAATGGCCTGGGTCAATTCCAAAAAACTCTAAAAGAGTTTCTTGGAAGGTAGCACCTTTTGCAAACTGACACAATGCCAGGCAGGTTGCACTTTCAAGGGTCTTCCTGCCAACAAAAGTTATCTTGGGGCAAAATCTCCAAATAACATTGTGCAAAGATTCATTTGGGTTTTGTGTGCGATTCCTTGTGCATCTACACAACAAACTGTCATCAGTTAATGGCTGAAAGATAGGCACAAGCTTCTTACCAATATCTTCGGCAATGGTTTCGTGTTCTTTATGCGGCCCTGGGTTCTCCTGCCTGGCAATGGCCCTCTGCCAAAAACACCATGAATTTTCACCTGGTGGGCAATGAACATGCTTTGGATTCCTGTCAATAGACGTCAGATGAAAGAGAATAGCAAATATTCTCTTCTTAGCAAGAGCAGGATCATGGGCATTATCTTTTATCGCCCGCCCATAATAATTTTGGATTTTTAAAACCTCCTCTGTCAACTTCCCCTTCCCAGAAATTGACAGCTTCTGTGCCTTGCATTCTTGTACCACATTATTTAGAGCAGTTCCTATCCGTTTTGATACATGGTTGACACATTCTTCTTTAAATATCTCAACTTCTTTGCCATAAACCTGATTTTGTTTCAGATGCTCAAAGGACTTACTGTCACCATCTGACAACATTGTTGTGTAACAAAGGCCATGTTTTGCAACTGATCGCTGCCAAATTCGATTTGCACATTCTTGTTCCATGGAATTGGCTGAGCCATCATAATTTTTTGCACACTTTGCTTGATGCTTGGTTTGCCATTCAGTATACTCTGGGTCATCACGCCCTGGAGCCTTGAAACATTGGTGACAGAAGTTGCAAACAACTTTGTAGTCAATAGGCAAACCTGTGAAAAGATCTATGACAATGCCTGCACCATTGTGAGAAGAATGTCCCCTTCTTTGCCATGTGCTATCATAAGAAACAGCAATGTCAAGAACATTGTTCTTATCTGGCAATTCACCAAGTTCTGCATGTTTCTGGCCTATTACTTCCACTGACTTTGTTGCAACTTCATCAAATGTTTCTTTGCTGGCTGATATCAATTTCTCTTTGGTTGATTGATAAGCATACTTATTTGGACAGTTTGGAAAATTCATAATTGTTGACCAGTCTCTCATTGCAGTGTATCCACAACCAATGCCCATAAATGCGAAAACTGATCTGGTATTCACTTCAAAGGGCCTATTTGTTGAATGAGAGCCACCAATTCTCTCACTAAGGTAGCCTTCATTTATCACTGTTTCACATGAACCACAATAAACATACCCTTTTGCACAAAATCCCATGTGTTTCTCTTCATAGGTATCAAATTCGATTCCTGGCACCTTACAATTTGGGCAGCATAAACAAGACAACAATTTATTCAGAGAAACCTTGTCTATCATCAAGAAATACTTGTCTTGACTCTCTGGTTCAGTCTGCTTTGTCATCTCAACCATTTCATCGAGTTTCAATCCAAAGAATTCAAGCTTCTTCGAGCTGGCGGAAGGGGCTTGTCCGTTATTTCATTTTCTTCAGCTGGGATGGGCCTAGCTTCAGCTGCTTCGAACGTCATTGGTACAACTACTGGCATGTTTCTCCTCCTCTTTCTAACACCTTTAAAACGATTAAACTTGCTATTTCCCATGTTGATCGATAATTTCGTTATAAATACGAAGATAATTTGTTACTTTTAGAACGTTTTTTACGAGCAAGCTGCGACAAGTGAAGATAGCATTGAGGAAATATTGTCACAAGCGCCTCAACGGATATCAGCTGTTCTCAACAGCCAATAAGATTTCACCATTCGGCAAATCCGCCAATCAGATGGCTTAAGTTCAGCCTCGTAACCAGAACAGTTGAGACCAGGATTTGCACAGGGATAAAAAGCTTCACATTTCAGCTTATTTTTACATCAAGTACCAAAAAGAGCGGTATTTTCGAAAAGACGAAAGAGAGAGCTTTTCAACGGTATCCAGGTTTTTGGGATACAATCAAGGGGGAGGAGAAGAAAGCACATAACAGTGCATCAGTTTTTGATCAAAATTTAGCAATAAATGGCTGGCTAATGCTGACTCACCCAAAGAAAATGTCAAATTATTCTTTCCTAGCTGCTGTTCTTGGCATATCATTAATATCATGTAATATCATTTAGATATTACAAATCTAAGATAACTGAAAAATAAATCAAGAAGAAAAACAAAATTTCGATTTTTTTCAGAAATCTGATGACTCTCGCCTGGTCCCCTACCTTAAGAGCCCTAAAGTGCACAAACAGCCAAAAATTTCTAACTGATGTGGCTTAACCCTATTGTACCCAGGGGGGCAAAAATGTCCCCCCCCCCCACACACAAACTTTTGATTATAAAATAGACAATAAAAAGGAAATAGACCTGAAACAACCTTGACTATTCCTAATTTTTAAATGCCAATTGAATTTTAGGTCTTTCATTGTTATAATTTCAGTATTATATTTGGAGAGTAGTCACAAAACAAATCACAACCATAACCATAACTTCTTTGTTTCAACTTTGATCAAGCTATTGTTGGTACCAAACGATTGCCCTTTCAAAGTACTTTCATTTGATTATACATTATTCATATTTGCTGACATTAGCAAATTATAGGCTTTATGATGTAATTCAAATTGATGACATCGTATTTCTAATAAAGAAGGATAAAGTTTCAAAATTTTGATGTAAATCAATGGACAGTGATCATTTCTTCACTCTTGAGTCCTTTATTCAGGTTAAAAAATCCTATTTTCTGAAATAATTAGCAATTGTTGCTTCTACAGTACAGAAGCTTATAGCGACATGGTCCTATTATTTGGTTGCCTGGCAACAAACCATGTGACCAATTAGCACCAGACTCTGTATACAGACTTCTAATAGGTGTTATTACTATTGTACGAAGTTACAATAACCTACTAATTATGGTTCTAGAGATAATTGGGGGGAATTTTTTGCCCCCCAGGGCAGTGGTCTGACCCGAAGAGCCCGGGTACACATTCAGCATCAGCATAGCTTCTACAGTGAACAGTTAAAAACATAGGAGGCCTTGCAAGAGAAATCACGAGTTTGCTAACATACACATGTTTTCTTTAATAAGAAACTTGGATAAGCCCCCAGTGTAAAAAGTTTCTTAATTTAATATGTCACTTGGGGCCTCACAAGGGTTCGGGAAATCCTGGGGAAATCGCCGTGAACTTTTATTTCTGAGTAATATTCTTGATATTTTTGCGTTCTGAGCCTAAGAGAACTCTCTTTCTTGTTAAGAAATTGCGCTGTTTCTCAAGAAAAAATATGTGGCAGTGGCAGAAAGCTACATGCATCCAAATATAAAAAACGAATTAAGAAACTTTTATTGCTAAGAAGCTGAAATTTTCATTTTAACACTTCTCTAATATGGTACTAGAGTTTCTTAGATTTTTAGCTGTCATCGTTCGGTTTTTGGACGGATGTAGTTCGGTTTTATACCAAACTTGGTTTTATACGGACGTCTTCGCGTTAATATTTCCTGATATTGATTCGGAAACAGTCATTTCATGACAATATGAACATTTTCATTCAGGCCCATATTCTCAACTCATCACATGAAATTTTCAAGATTTCACAATAGTGAGGTCAATTTTTGGACTTCCGCGTACATTTTGAGGGAGACTAAGTTTTTTCAAGTGTTTTCAGGTAGAATCAAACATGCTGATCAAAACTAGTTGGGGTATATTTTATTTTTTGGTGGGGAACGGCTAAAAATGAAGGAAATCCATAATGGCGGCAAAAACCACTTTTCAACGTGTGTGATCGCAACCACTTTCTTTAAAATGGGTCTAATTGAGCTTCATGTACGATTATGATGGAAAAATTGAAGCTTGAATGACGAATCAACTCCATAATTACTGCATTAATTAAAATGGCGGAGTTTCAAAATGGAGGCTGATTGGCAATGGTAAAACTATGTAAGATTTGAATGATGATGTTAAGTAATTACCATATCATGTAATGTGTAGCCTTCATAAAGAACAGAGAAGCATTAACAAATACTCTGTTACACTGAGGAAATTTCTCTTAGAGTTACTTTGCATTGTTTCAAAATTTGCACATAGTCTAATTCAGAAGGAGCATATAAAGGTTTCACCGGATTCTAAAATTTGAAAAAAAAAGACCTGCTCTGACCTGCCCAGCATTTCTAGGTTTCCCTCATCAGAAATCGATCGGTGCACTTGAATCACCTTTGATTATTGTGAAAAGATCAATTTATTGCATGTTAAATTATATTGCAATAGAAGGCAGTTGAAAAGCTTGTTTCTTGATGAAATGAGTATCGGCTTTGTTTGAGAATGCTCGAAAATGGCGTTGCGAAGAAGTCTCACAATCAGTGACAGAAGAATGTGCAGCAAAAACTGATTCAGCGGAGCCTGTACTTTGTCAAAGGAGGAAAGAAAATGAGGTTATTCCCATTCATTCATCAGAATTGAGCATATTTTGCTGCCAACCAGAAGATAAATGACACCCAGGCCGCCAAAATTCAAAGCTATTTCGAATAGAGCAAAGAGGTTCATGGAATCAGTTCAGGTCATGTACTCCTTTCGTCAAGGATGCTGCCACAAGGGATCGTCTCTTAGCTTTTACCAGAGAGTGTAACGATCCCTTTGCAATGGATGTCCGATATCATAAGAAATGCTGGATGGACAATGTCCGTCAGTCGTATGATGCTGATAGCTCAAATCATTGCGAAGATCTGAGACCACAAGAGGTTACTGCATTATTCATAAAACACGTCAGAGAATGCATTTTTGTAAATAAGGAGCCTCAAACATTGTCAGGACTCCTGTCAGATTACAACAAAATGCGGCATAACTTCAACATGGAGAAATTCACCAAAAGAGCAACAGTGAGAATGATGCTGGAGAAAGAATTTGGTGCATCTATAGGATTTCATAGGCGACATCAAGCTAATCAGTCCATTATTGTATACAACAAGTCCGCTGGTGGTGATTTCATTGAAGCTGCAATCAACGCCTGGGGTATTGATGATGAGCTTCTGTTGCAAAATACTGCAAAAAGACTGAAGGAGAAGTTTTCATCTCAGGTACCATATTCATGGCCCCTGGATGCAGAAAGCATGGAGAGATTCACAGAGCCTCCACTTCTGATAAGGAAATTTGTTTCTTGGCTTTCAGATCCAGCTGCAAGAAACTCTGAGAAGAGCGATGCATCGGTTATCATGCTAAGTGACCTTGTATGGTCTCACTTGACTGGCAAAAGAACATCTTTGAAGGTACACAAACTGTTTTGTTTCGGATAGTTTGAATTTTTGGAAACTCGTTTTGCTGCGTTCATTGACACCTTGGCATTATGCACAAGATCATCCTATTCATCTAGTGTCTGAATGTATTTACAGCCCAAATTCGACTCTTTGCCCTTTTCTTCGTCCCTATTATCTTGTGACAAGGTGCAGTTTTTATTGGAATGTCCTATGTGATATGACTTTATAGGCAACTTATTCATGTCTTTTTCTTAAAGGGAGTACAAAGACCAGCAGCCTTTGCCGTCGTATGTTTTTGTTTTTGTGAATATCGAACAGTCAATTATTCTGGAAGCTGTGTAGAGCAATTCGCTGACTTCGTGCAAAGCATGCGGGTCTTTGTACTCCCTTTAAGCAGATCTTTTCTCATTTTCAGACTCTCCTTGGAATAACAGTACATGGTATGACTCGTAGCAAGGAGCTAATCCTGTTACTGAAAGAGCTGGGCCTGTCAGTATCATACTCAGATATTCTCGATGTATATGCCGCTTGGGGCTTACAAGAGAAAACTAAGGTGAGTTATGCTTTGATGGTGTTTTTGCGAGCTCGTGCACATTTAACACTGTCTACCGTATGGTTATGAAAAAAGTGTTTCATGTTAACAACTTTGTTAAGAACTGCCAATGCCATCCTGTACTTATCGATTGTTATCATCCTTTTAGAATCCTATTTGCCCAGGGGATATTGCAGATGACTTACCAGGCATAGCAGTCATTCACAACAATGATTTTAAGGAAGATAAACACTTACTGGTGAGGATCATATTTTAGATATAATCTTCGTTCAATGTAAGCTATTCCACCTTGAAATTTGCCAGCCTTCTGAAATTTCACAACCAGAAAATAAGTAATGTTTTGATGTCACAGAATGTGGAACTCTTTCATTTTTCAGGAGGAGGAACGTCCTATGTAACCAATATGATGATTCTGCAACCAGAGATTATGCTGTCAGAGGCCTGCAATATGCGATCCAGTAACATCACATTACGAATACCAGATTATAAGGAAAGAAAGAGCATGCATGACGATCAAATGCATGTGGATACTTACAAGTCTAGTGGAAGAGGAAATCCTGAGCCAACCAACGTTGCTACTGTGGAAGATAGTAATTTCTTCCAACTAAATATGAGACATTCACTTTTTGCTCATGCAATGCTTCATGACAAAGCAGTGAATGCAACCTCGGCTAAGACACAATTGATTGGCTCTTTCTCAGGATTTCAGTACTCCTTGAGAGAGAGAACTGTCAAGTCCAGAACTTATTATCATGTGATCTTTCTAAGGCCTCCTAATAAATCAACTGTTAATGAAGCCATGGAAAGATGCAGGAGTGCAGCAAATTTCAAGCGCATGCCATTTATACAACTAGTCGGCGATCAGCCAGTTTATGCACTCATGGTAGAGCTGAAGAGCGAGAACAAAGATAGATTCTGCAGTGTTCTTCCAGTTCTTGGATCATTCCACATCCAAATGGCATTCATGAACACAATATACAAAAGGTTTGCCGATTCAGGGTTGTCTCATGTTGTAGTTGCAGCTGGCTTGGTACAAGCTGGATCAGTCGAAAGCGCATTGAAGGGAAGACATTACAAGAGGTGTATGAGGATACACAAGTTGCTGTATGAATGCCTTGCCAGAAGAATGATTACAGGGATAGCCAGGGAAGACGATTCCTCAGTTCGTGCTGCATACAATCTTACTTGCGCAAATAGCCAGTCTGAAAGGAGAAGCATTTTTGATGCACTCGTTGACAGTGAATCCTTTCACATGATGGTGGACACAGCTGTCAGGAAAATAGAATCTTCCAGTTCAAGCCATGCAAGAATTGGCTTAGCTACATGAGCATGGTGGAGATACTCCTGCTAAACAATCACTCACTTCGAATTTGCGACCGGGAGGGTTACCTGTCATCTTTAAGACGTATGCTACCTTGGATGGCTATTTACGACAGCATTCATTACGCAAGATATTTGCCTCTGTATTGGTCAACCATGAGGTCTTTAGGAGATGAGGAGACAAGATGGATGATGGAAGGCAATTTTGCGTTTTCATTAACAGGAAGACCGTACGCTTGTCTGCCATCAGATCAGACAATAGAGATGACAATGAACAAGGGCAGCAAAATCAAAGGTGGCTGGATCGGAATCACCAACAACTTAGCGATGGTAAAGAACCAGTGTTTAACCGTCAACAAAGTAACCACAGCCAAGAAAACATTGCAACACCTTACTGAAACCAGAAGAAGAGACGCTGATCATAACGAGAACTCAGCATACAGAAGAGCAAAAGATGAAAAAGTGATTCAAGATCTTGATGCCTGCTTGGAGGAGTGGAAATGTGATCCTAGGGATCTGAGTGACACAAATCCGAGGTCAATGCAGTCAGGATATCCAGCTGAAACAATGCTGGTGGAAGATCTTGAGACTGCGCATACTGATGGTGAAGAAATCGTGCAAAAGATACTGAAAGAAAGAATCTGTAGAATGGAAAAGAAATTGCTTGAACCTATCAAGAGGAACAAAAGATACAAATTTGCAAAGCCACCAGCAAGCAAAAGACACGTCTTTCGAAGAATGCACAGAAGATGTTAGAGATGGAAAACAAAGCTATGACCAAGATCGTCGGCATAGCTCAAGGAAGGAAGCTTGATCTTGACAAAATCATGGCATTTAGGTTGACTGATGACCCCCTAGCCATTTTCAACCCAAATGGCTCTATGCGGAAGGTTGTGAAGTCGCAACTGGCTGAAAAGCTGAATTTGGAGATTGTGTGTAAAGATAAAATACATGGATCAAAGGTAGCCGTTGACATGGGGTTCCTCTGGCGCTATGGATCTCCTACTGCCCAAGACAGGGAGAAAGCAGATAAGTCAGACTATCTTTGGGAGGACTATGCGAAGAAGCTGTTTCAGATGATTCAGAAACGTCACCCTGAAGCATCAGAAATATACATGGTAAATGACAGATACGATGTTGATAACTCAATCAAAGACTCAGGGCATTTGCGACGTGCCAGCACCATTAAGAATTTCAGTGGAAACGTATTTCCTAAGAGCACACAAAACTTCCCCTCAAGTAAAGAGTTCAATGCCTTCTTCATGAATAGCAGTAACAAAATCCGTCTTCAGACATATCTTCTTCATGAACTTATAAGCCTTTCAAAAGAAACGGAAAAAAAGCTGTTTTACAATCATGGCACTAACTGCATCGATCTGGAAACCTCAGAGAGAATTCCACACCTGGACTGCCATCAACATGAAGCTGACACAAAGATGTTTTTCTACTCATCACAAATCAGCCAAACAGATCCAACCAATCCAATTGTCATCGATGCTGAAGATACAGACGTCTTAGTAATTGCTGCACAAGCTTCTCATGACATTGCTGCACCCATGTTTCTGTACAGGAGGGGAAAGCTTTACAATTGTTCGAAAATGGAGAAAGAGGATGTTGCTCGATACATAATACAACTGCATGTTCTTTCAGGCTGTGATTCCGTCAGTGGCTTTTTTGATCATGGGAAACAAGCAATTTTCAGTAGTGCTTCAAGAGCTGGAGCAGATATTCAGGAGCTACAGAGGCTAGGGACGTCATTAACCTGCAACAATGAGCTTTTGAAAGGAGTGGTAAAATCTATCCTCTGTTTCGTGTACAAGGAAAAGGAAACAACGAGAATCAACATTTCAAGAGCCAAAAGATGGAACTCCATGAAAAAGAAAAACACGGCAAGACTACCACCCGATGAAGATTCACTTTATCTACACATCAGACGTGCAAACTACCAAGCACACATCTTCAGATCTTATGCCGACCCATCTGCCCCAGTACCACCCTATGACGATGGTTGGGTAAGTAATGATCAAGGATACTTGGAACTCATTAGATCAACAATCGCCAGCATTCCCGAAGACAGCAAAGAAATATCCACAGAAATGGATGCAGCAGAAGGACAAGCAGATAATGACTATGCAAGCTCTCTTGAAGATGATGACAGTGATGACAGTGATGACAGTTTGGCCCTTTCCGATGAATGTGACTCTGAGGAAGAACCCAACCGATTAACATTGATTGATGATTCATTACAGTTGAAGTTAAATGGACAAAAATTTGTTTCTTTCATTTTCACAGCATGATCCTTCACAAAATCACTGGAACCCCCTTCTCTCTTTGCAGCCATTTTGAAATTCCGCCATTTTAATTCTTGTGGTAATTACGGAGTTGATTTGTCATTCAAGCTTCAAGTTTTCCATAAAATCGTACTCGAAGCACAATTAGACCCAATTTTAACGAAAGTGATTGCAATCACACATGTTGAAAAGTGCTTTTGCCGCCATTGTGGATTTCCGCCATTTTTAGCCGTTCCCCACCAAAAATAAAATGTAACTCAGCTAGTTTTGGTCAGCATGTTTGATTCTACCAGAAAACACTTTAAAACCTAGTCTCCCTCAAAATGTACATGGAAGTCCAAAAATTGACCCTACTACAACAATCTAAACTACTTTAACAAAACTCAGGTTGAATTCTTTTCCTCCGTAGGAATTTGCCTGTTTGTGGAATATTTGTTGATCTTGCTGTTTATCAAATTAAGTACTTTGCTGTTTGTGGTAAGTTGCTCTTCTATCAAAAAAATTATGTTATCTTTATGTTTAGTACAATACGAATTTTGAACTACTCCCTAAACTACTTCTCAAGAAAAGGCCCATTTTCATCATGTTCTTTCTTCGAAATGTGTTCATTTGTATATTGACTATTTGTGGAACTTGCTGTTTTTTGTAAGTTGTATTACTGTCAAAGACAATACATTTATATTGTCATTTTCATATTCCCAACTCATCTGCTGATGATCGACGCTTGCAAGTTCATTCTCCAGATATCTCGATAATTAATCATAACTTTTCCCATTGTAGGTCTGTGTCTATTGGTTTTTGTTGGTTGGTGTCATCTAGATCGTTTGTGTATTTGTTCTTTTAAAGTTTTTTCCAAGTTTTTTCGGTGAGTTATGCTTTTAACAACCCAATGTCTGCTTCCTCCTCTATTCCTTCAGCCTCCTCTATACCTAGGGGGCAATGAAGTGACTGTAAAGCAGAGCATAAGCATCTAGGCATGATCCTCGATTCTAAGCTAGATTTTCAGAGTCATACCAAAGAGGCGATTACTAAGGCAAGGCGAGGTATTGGTATGATAAGATATCTTTCCAAATATGTTTCTAGAGATGCACTAGATCAGATCTATAAGTTATATGTGAGGTCCCACTTGGACTATGGTGATATCATCTATCATAGAGATGATCCTCATATGCAAATGAATTTTACCCAGCGACTTGAGCAGACTCAGTATTCGGCTGCATTAGCTGTGACTGGAGCTTGGAGAGGTACAAGTAGGCAAAGGCTCTATGATGAACTAGGCTGGGAAACCCTTTACCACAGGCGGTGGTATAGACGCTTGTGTCATTTCTTTAAATTAGTGAGGTCTCACTCACCGGAATATTTGTTTTCAGAAATCCCTCTGGAGCGTCAAGTAATGTACAGCCTTAGAAACCCAAGAGTTTACAATGAAAATATTGTACAAACTGTTCGATTTTCTAAGAGGGTGCACAATAGGGTACCCTCATCCCGCCATCCCGCCCCTGTTTTCTCGCATATCCCGTATCCCGCCGCTGCATTTTTGCAAATCCCGATCCCGCCCAGACAAAAGTATGGAACAGGGCATGACCTACAGGAGCCCATATTCAACGTTGGTAGACTTCTCGCGTGACAGAAATCTTGACGGATCTTATGGAAAAAGACGGCAAAAGGCAAAGGAAAACGCAAAGCTTATCACGCATGACCGTACGTTTTCTTGAAGGGTATGAATCATCGACAGCGTGATAATTTCTGATATTTTCAACTATTCTATAATTGCCTATTTTGGGATGCATATCTCCAGTTGAATCAAAATTTAACTTTATGGTGTTAGATTTGGCCACTGATTGTAAGTGGAAGCAACAGCTAATAAACAAGATTGAAGAAAGTTCACTACTTCAAAATGAGCCAACCAGAGAACAAATCAAATTTAAATGCTGAAATTTAGCCTTCAAACAAAAGTTTAAGTGCGTTATCTGATTGGATAATTTAGAATCAGGGCACCAGCCTTTCTTATCTTGTCCGATGATTTCATGACTGAGAAAGCGTTTATTCGCTGTTTAGAGTTCTATCGATAAATCACTAAACAGGTTGTTTATGTTGCTGCTGTGTATGTGAAAGAAAAACAAAATGATTAAGCAATGGAATATTTCTTACCTGCTTTGTTTTATGAAATGAATCTGTTATTGTACCGAATCGTCCGACCAAACCTTGATTTCGTTCCAATCAAGAAATTTGCTTCAACGCCAATGTCATCTATATCATCATTTACCTCATCTTCCTCGTTTATCTCTTCCTCGCTGCTTGAATCATACTCTGACAGTGCCCCATCTTCGAATACCCCATCTAAGAATGCTACTCTCTGCTCTGGTAGAATCTGCCGTTGATACAAGTAGCTAGGTAAAGTTCCAGCCTTTGCCATTGTAGTTTCTTGTCTTACCGTGCGCTGACGCACACAAGCACCGTAAGCATGTGCCCACTCCTTCATTAAACATGTATCTTCTTTGCTCAAAGATGCTGGTTGACTAGGAATGGCAAGATCTATGTCAGACAATGTCATTGCACGGTCTGGTAGAGGATACCATGACCTAGAATTGGTGTAATAATAAGCAGCCCAAGAGGCTGTTCTTTTTAGTCCCTCTTTTACGGCGTTTCCAAAATTTTGGGCATATTCCAGTGCAGTGCAGATTGCAGACTTGTGGTGCACAATCGAGTGCATGTTTTCGACATCCATGGTCATGCAGCTGAGCAAGTTGACTGCATCATAATCAAACTGCTCCAATGTACGCTCTAGCTTTATGAGGCCATCCTTTAGCATTGCAACTGAATCAATCGTTTTTGATGCCACGTTCCCTTGAGGGCCATTTAATACATTTGTGTTCAGTTTCATTTCTTCTCTGATCAATAGCTCATTTTGTCGAAGATATTGTAGGCATTCATTCAACAGCAAAATTGCATCCTGCAAACTGCATTTGATGTACTTCTGGCGTTTCTCGTGAACGGAAAATGCCTTATAGATCTTCCCTAATGCATCCAAAAACTCTGCGGTCTTTGCAAGACTCGTGAATACTTTTATGCAACTTGTTTGTGAGTCGCAAACGTAGACAACGTTGTCGAACTCAATGGAAAGACTAGTTGGCTGATGGAACTGGCATTCTTTCGATAACCCGTCTTTGTTACCTTCACTTGTGGAACCTGCAAAAATCTCATTCTCTTTCCTGTCTCTATCCCAAAATCGAACGACGTGAGATTTAGGGTCGACATACAGGATACCACTCTTGTAGGACTGAACCGATGGACTTGGGGAATGGTAATATTGACCCCGAGGAACCACAAGGCAACCTTCGCCAGAAGTGAGAGATATCGCCACTATGCCCTGAAGATGGGCCACATATAAGCTTTCTTTATGAACTGCCATCGATGTTACTGAGCCCCACTGAATACCGTATGAGATCAAATGCTCAGCAGCCCCACGAAGACCATAGCAATCTTTTGACATCTTGATTGTAAATAAGCACTTATCACTAGCACTAGCCCCATACATGATACCACTATCGATAACATGTATTGCTTCGAATTCCGGTTGGTTTTCGTGTTCCCAAAAGTTGATGTGATCTCGAACGTATCCTTTACGGTTATATTCATCTTCCAAGCTTTTGATATGATCTCTGAGACGTTCCTTCATGTCCTTAACTGTGCCATGACTTGACAAGTTGTGCTCTTTCATGAGCTCAGCAATTTCCTCCTTTTTTCTAACTTTAGCAAGATTCAAAGTTACTGCTCCATTTTCAAGCTCGTAGATAACAATTGGTCCTCTCATGCTCACTAAGAATACAACGTTCTCTTGGCAATGAACCTTGGTTGCCTCTATGTCCTTAAGAAGCATGGTTATCTTTTGAACTGGATTATGCAGCTGAGCAATGTATAGACTTGATCTCTTGGATTGGCTATTCTGAGTAAGAAATAGCAAATAACCAAACTGCCCAGTTGCAATGCTGATTGGACAAGGATACATGCCTACTTTATTGCTTTCGGTAAAGCGATCAGTTTCAGGAATTATCGTGTGCCCAGCGAAGCCAAGAGTGGAAAGATACTCAGTCAAATTTCTTTCAGTGAGCTTGATTACAGCTTTGGGATCTTGACGGTCTTTGTTCCTCACATGATCATTACTTGGCAAGAACTTCTTCATGTTTTTCTTAATCTCTTGGCTTGCTCTGTTGCGCAGCATTCCGAGGATTGCTAAGTTTCCTCGTTCATTCCCAAGTTTTAAATACCAATTGGCAAAGCTAGCTTTAAGACTTTTCCCTACGTGTACGCTATCTGGTAGAGTGGCCAACAACTGCAGATGTGGATTTTCAATGTTATTCATGGAAATCATTGCCTGCTTGTTTCCTTCCTCACAATCTACCGTTAAAACAAGAACTGCAATTTTGCAGCACTTAATACCAGCTTCCAGACATGGCCTGCATGCTCTGAGGTTTTGTAATATGTTGACCTGACCTTCTCTTTTACAGTCACAGCAGACATTACCTTCATCAATGCATTTTGTACAAATACTGTCACACCTTGTTTGACATTCTTCTCTCACAATATTATCACTCAAACTTGATAATGATTGACAATACTGGCAGGTTTGGATTAGGCTGCAGTGATGCTCAAAGAAAGACTTCATGTCATTGCCTGTTTTACCCTTCTTTGGAACGTAGTCCACGGCACAAGGTAGACTGCTACAATTATCAAGAGATGTTATAGAGGAAACAAGTACTTCTGTAATAATGTGGTTGCTCAGAAATTCTGGTGAGGGCTCTTTGTTCTCTTTGACAAATGAAACGTCAACTTCACAGTCAAGTCCGACATTCTTCTTAGTTCTTGTGTCAAACTGCAGTGCCGGCTTTAGGGCGGTCCCATCATTGGCTAATGCGCATGGTACAACACGGAGTTTTTCGTTATCGATGAGAAAACTGCATTCAGAATTATTCGATAATGCCAGCTTCTGAAAACTAGAAACAAGATTGCGGTGAACACCTGAATCATTTATATATGCAGCTTGACTCTTCCTACAAGTTTCTAAGGAAGGCCCACCCAAATTCATTCTGCAGTAAGACGTATTGTGTCCTGATCCATGACCCATTCCTCTAAACATCGGACCTCGAATCATGTTCACAGTGCGACGTCCACCAAGGTAAGAAATCGTGTTAAAAAATTCAACAACTTCCCTGTCATACTGATGCTTTGGATCGTACATGAATTCAACAACATCGTTGAGATACTTATAGAAAATCATTTCCTTTTTGACTTTACCCCTCCGAATAAGTTCGTTTAATCTGACACACAGAAGATCAGCATTTTCCACACCGACTGCAACTAATCTCCAATCGCTATCAGTTATTTGCGATATATCATTTGAATCTTCTTCCATCTCTTGAAAACAGTCATCATCAACAACGTCCTCCTCACTGGTTGGGTCATCACATTCATCGGTCAGTGATGACTGGTAGTCAGAGATACAATCGATATCGGAGCTGCAAGATGCAAGAAAAGAGGCAATAGTTCAAACTTTCTTGGGACAATTGTTTGACCTCACCTTGCAAGTCAACGTTTTAACATATATATATACCCAGCATGTAATACATTTCATTTGATTTTTAATTTATCATGAATTAATCTGGGAACTCTGAAAGATCTGGATACTCTTCATTGTTTGGTGTTGATAAAGAAGGGATGATCAATGTGTACTCTCAAAAAATTAACGTACAAGGAAAAACAGTTTAATCAAGAAAACAAATAAACTCGTGACTTGCTCATTCAAGCGACAAATCCTTTGCAGCATAAAAATATGTCAACTACAAAACAAGAAAATAAGTAATAAATGCCAAATTCACAGAAGTATAAGAGCTCTTTGCTGCATTATACCGCTTTCATACTGACACAGTTAAACCAGCTTTACCCAAACCAGGTTGAATTTCAACCAATCAAATGCATTAGCTTTTTTGCATTGCCCAGGCTCAATTCGGTAACCTGGTTTAGTTTAAACTGGTTTAACTTGCAGAGTGAATAGGGTATTACTTACAAAGTTTCAAAGTCACAGTCATTGTCTGAAATCTCAATGTCTGTGTCATATGCAGGGTCATGTGGCTTTTGTTTCTTTGCTTTCTCAGCATTCTTTGCAAACGTTTCTGTAATCGTAGACTGTGAAGAAGACCTCCGCTTGTTGCCTCTCCTCTGACAGTCATCAAAATGATCTACAAAATTCAAAATGTAAGGAGTCATAAAGGCAACTTCGCAAATTGTTTCAGCTATCCTTACTACTTACAGACAAAATGTTCATACTCTTTGAACAGCCTCTCTTGAAAGAAAGAATAAGTGTTGGCTAGAGTCTGGTTTTGTTCCTATTTACAGGTAATCTTACAGTGTTTAAGGTAAGATAAAGAAGATGACTTAGACAACACAGAGAAATAATTCTTACTGATCATTTGCATTGGAAGATAGTGCCAAAACATGATGTGGGGTAAAATGCAAGAAAGGTAACCATTGTGTAAATGATTTTTATGTATCCTAATTCAGAGGATCACACCTTTGCTACTATAAAAACAGAGTAAACAGCAGAAGTGCCTCTACACCTCTCAGCTTCATTGAGAGAAATTTTATGAGTACACCAAAAGGACCAACCACTGACTCAGCACAAAATCTGCTCATTTTTATCATGCAAATGAAAATATGACATAAAAATGTTGCATACGTTTTTTGAAATATGTCAGTCTTCCCTTGGTAGAGGCATCTGCTCTCAATTGTAGCTCTGTATTACACAATCCACAAACAATTTTCCATGGCCATGAACCAGTTCTCTTTTTTGCTTGCACAGTCACTGCTGATCCTTTAGCAAGTTTGCTTTGACCAAGATTGATCAGTTCTACAAAACAAGAAGTTAAAGGATCATCTTACAAGAAATGCATATTGCTGTGATTCTATACATTAACCATAAACTTAGAGTTTGTTTTAGTTTGCATCTAATTTGCAACAGATTTGTATATAGTTTGTTGCAATTTTATTTTACTGTAAGTACATTTCAGATTGAAGAGTTTAGGAGTTGTTTGTAAAGAGTTTGAATTTTGCACCAAGCCATTTTGCAACAGTTTCTTTGGAGTTTCCTGTAAAAATCCAAATCTTCAAAAAATGCAAACTTGTAAATGTCAAAAGAATAATTGAGTATACCACAAACTGAATTTATCATTAGTCCTAGTAGTCATCTGCAGAGCTGCAATGCGACATGATAATACTTTTTATTTCAGTTACCTGCTTCCAACTCTGTTCTCCCGCTTTCTGTGAGAACAATTTCTTCATTTTTCTTTGGCAACTCTTTTAAGATTGGTTTGCTAGATCCAGCCACACTTACAACAATTCTTGGGCAAGACTTTGCAAAGGCAATTTCAACAGGATAAATGGTCACTGCAAATAAATAAAAAACTTAGCATCAAAAATTAACCCAGTTTATATACAGTATATTGCAAATGCATTGTGTGTGAGCAACCTGACTTTTCTCCTTCAACTGAGCTGGCTACAACATTCTGGCATCTATCTTTAAAGTATTTCAGCACCATAGCCACTCAACTGAGTCAAAACAGGGATCCTCTCTGAATAGCTTCAAAAAAGTACCAACTTAAACAAATCTGTGTTCTGTGTACCAACTTAAACAAATTAAGCCAACATGAATATATACTTACATTGAAGTGTGTCATCACCATTTTGGATGCTTGGCAATTCAAGTTGCAGCTGGGAATCAGTGTTAATTGCATAGCAAGTAGGCCCTCTGTCTGATTTTTGGAGTCTTGCAAGCTTAATGTCTAGACATTCACCAAGACCAATTTGTTTTGCCACGTCATGAACACCTCCAAAGTTGCTTTGTAATGAGAAAATTAAGCATAATTACTTATCTTGCAAATGCATGTTATAGGCTAGCAATTTGGTTTCTTTGATTTTACCAAAAGGTGTTGCCATCTTAAGTAAAAATTTGACAAGTTGCCATCTTAAGTAAAAATTCAGAACTCGGGAAAATGGCTAATTATGCAAGAGGAGATGGCTTAGAACCTAAAGTGCCAGAGAAGAAACACAAAAAGGGTTTCCAAGGGGCAGACACAAACAAACAAGGTCTGCAAAAAGAGTATTGACTCAAGGTTGACACATTATTACAACTAATAATCAAATTGGTTCATTCCTTTAGGAATTTAGAAAAGCAGTGCTGGCCAGCTGCCTGGACTAACTAAGAAATAATGTTTTGGCTGCTGGATCCCTGGATATCCTAGCCCTCTTAAAGGGGCCTGTGCAAGATAGAGCCTTTGCGGGCATGCATGGAATCAAAACAAACATTTGGCTATTCGCTAGGGTGAATACGAAGCAATTTCGTTCCGTTCAGCTGGGCAAAATTAAACGGATTTCGATGATTGTTATGCTTATTTTTGTTATTGATTCAATCAGAGTAATTTACACAATCAGTGATGGAAATATTGCTGAATATTTCAATGCAGATTAACCAACATTGCTTAGACCCTTTGTGTACAAATAGTGTTGTGTTGCCTTCACGTAAAGTCCAAAAACAGTACTAAGAAGACAAACATGGCCTAATTTTCTCTGTCATAAATGAAACTTGGAAGTTATACTTTATGATATGACCAACATGTCCGCAGGTCTACAGATTGTCCCTTTTTCTAGACTATCAACATTACAAACATTTGGGGTTCCTGGACAAAGGCAAAGCCCTATCATCTGATCATATATAAGCACCAAATGTTTGAATCTGAGCTTACTGTTTCGCTTTCATCCAGCTTATGTCAAATTGGGAAAATACACAACATGCCCATCTTCTCCCCTTTTGTCTTTCAAGCTTATTGCAAGTGCCGGACAAATTCCTTGTTAGATTAAGAAACTTTTAGTACTATGGCCTGATCCTAGTTTCTTATAAAAAAAATGTGTATTATAAGTTAGGATTTTACTTCTTACACCAACTTTAGTTTCTTCGTACACCAACCATCATTTCTAATGCACATCTGGCTCTGGTTATTGTTTTTATAAAGATTTTAGTTTCTTTGTTTTTATGGGGGGGGGCTCTTTCTTGATTCGTTAACCTTCAGTTCTTTATTGTTGTATAGTGTCTTCTCTTTAGTGCTGCTCCAGATTGGAAAGTTGGCCTTGCGTGGCTGTGATCTCTCTGCTGCGCACAACTTTTCAGCCATGATGGTTGCACAATTTTCATGCAACAACAAAAGAAAACGTCATTGTTTAGTGAAACAAATCCAGCCGCGCAAGCAATTTGGATGAAGGAGAGATCCCCCACGCATTCTGCAAACTTTCCAATCTGGGTATTGTTGTTTTCTCTTTTTTATTCATATCATAGAGCAATTGTATTGTAATGTAATTATGTTAAGTTCTTTGTAGGGTGTAATTTCTTTAGTTTTGTATGTTATCTTGTAAATTTGTAGTTGTATGGTTATGATTGTAGAATTGTATTTAAGATTGATTGATTTGATAAATAATTGAAACTGAAGAAAGTGGTAAGGCTAGGCCTATTATAATAGGTTGGCCATCAACCTCTATTATATGCTCAACTGTGTAACACGTACGTACCTTACTATATCACGAAATTCCTTCAAGGTCTTCCTGTTCCTAGGAACTTCAGCCCTAAATCTTTCTTTCCGAAGAAAGCTGCCACCACTTTTACCCTTCTCGTAGAATATCGAGACGCAATTAATTATGTCACAAACAGTATGGACTTCTTCCGCTTCCATCTTCTTGCTTGTTGACAAAGAGATGATGAGGCATGCAATGATTTTCGCGCCTCACGCTTTGAGCCTCGTGCCTGCAGAACTGTAAAACGAGGCTGGCGGCTATGATGCTTTATTTGCAGGCTTGCAGGCGTCGCGAAGACCAAATAAAGTCAGCAGCAGCATACGATTTGATTTCTTTTTAATCCCGCATCCCGCCCAACAAAATGCTGAATCCCGTATCCCGTAAGGCTATATTTTCAAATCCCGATCCCGCTTCCACTTGGCTATCCCGTATCCCGCTTACCAGGAATCATATATCCCGTATCCCGCCCGTCATAAACGGCCGATCCCGCCATCCCGCCAAACCTATTGTGCACCCTCTTCTAACACATATTTCCAGAACTCACTCCATGAGTGGAACTTACTTGACAACAAGATAAAAAGTTCTAGGTCAATTTCTGAGTTTAAGCGAAAACTGCTTCAGATTTTAAAACCTATGAAAAAGTCATTGTGCAACATTTCTGATATAGATGGTATTAAGTATCTGACTAAACTTCGGTTGAAATTTAGTGCTCTTAATGAACACAAATTCAGACATAGATTTGATTGCTTAAACCCCTGTTGCAGCTGCGGCGAATTTAACCGTTGTTGAAAATCGTATTGTTCTAGAAGCGACGATGGCATATATAAAAGCAACAACAAGATTTAGTTTGGGCGTCTCTGCTTTCTGCTCTGGTGGGCGCGGAAAGTCGTTCTCGAGGGTAATCTCTGGGGGATTAGTTTTTTTGGGGGTGCAGCGTAGTCGTTTTCTTTGAGGAGCTAATTCCTCACAGCCCTAACAACGTTTTACACATAAAACCCATACCAACTTTGTGATCCCTGGGGGGCGCCTGTCCGTGCTTGTCGGGGTGGGGGGGCAGAGTTGCCTTAAAAATTATATGAGTAGATCGCAGCACGCAGTATTTCCGTTCTTTGTACTGTAGTGTTGTTTTATTGTAATTTTTTTTTTTTTGATGAACTATTCTAGCCATTGTATATTTATTTAAGTGCTGTTCACAGTGGGAGCTCGATGACCATGTGTCTATTTCCGCTGTGAATAGCACAATGTATCTTGAGCTTAGTTTATCTGTATCTGTTCCATGCATTTTAATTTTATTGATTATAAAAAAATATCAGTTTTACATTACAACGATATACGACAAAAGGAGGATTCAATTCTAAAAATAGTTATTTGCTAACAAATTAATCACATATTTCAAATGTACTTCATGACAAAATCGAAATTTTGGTACCTTTCACTCATTTTCAAAAAATCGTTCCTCCGTTCTATTCGCCTAATTGCATTTGTTTGTATCGTGATATTTGAAATTTCAGTTATATTATTGGTAAGTCCTACTACTGAGTCACTGATTATCAACTCCTTACAACCATCATTATAGCATAAATAGGTTATCACGTTCTTCATTGGATTTCTTTCCACCAAAGGTTGTTATCACGTTTGGCTAAAGATCTTGGTGAGTTTGCATTTTCAAATTATTCATCATCATTAACACTTCACTGTATTTAAATGACCTGATTCAAAAGATAGTATCCCATGTGCCTGGGAATGGAATGATGCATCATGACCGAACGATGCTTAAGCAAAGAAAGCGAAGTAAGCCAGTCCAATTGCCTAATTCATGTTGACAGATAAGGCTTCTTTCCTTTGCGTATAAAGCGTTATACATGATCAGTTCACATTTTCTGTACCTTTTCACACATTAAATTGCATTTAATTGAATTTAATTGCAGTGAGCTGCTGAAATTAGTTAAGAACAAGTTGATTTCAGAGTCTATAGTGCATATGCTCTGCAATGTAATTTCATGCATTGAGTTCGACCTGTACAAGCATGATTCTTTGTACTATTTGATAACTTAAGTCTCACAATAACATAGAAACGCAGAAGAAAATTCCTACTACATGACTAATTCTTTCTCCAGAGTTATTATCTAAGTAATAGCGATTTGGGTGCTGATGATACCGTCTATATAACAAGGGTAAACTCCGTTTTGAGAACCATCATGCAAAGTGCGTGTAAATTTCATTACCTATGTCGAACGTATTGGGTGAATCAGGAAAAAAGTGGGGCATTTGGCGCACTGGAGCGTCGCTTGTAGCCACCCGACTGTGAATGAATTACTTACGGAATAGTTTTGTTGGCAAGCTGGAAGCCCCATCGTGATTTGAGAATGTTGAACTGCTTGAAAACAACTAATTTCTATTTGTTACCACAGGCTGGGTATGTGGGCAGCTATACAGCCGATGTCGTCCTGCAGCACTACAGCTTGTGCCTTCAGAGTTATCTTTGAGTACTTGAAAGATATCGTTTCACCATACGATCTTTAATTTCTTTTCCAATCATATTCTAAACACATTCTAATTTCTTTAATGTCTATATTATAGACAAACAGATACCATCAGAAGGGATACTAGAAGTTGCAAAATGGGATTCCATATTCTACATGTATAAGAAGAGACTGATTTTATACATGCACAAAGTCTACAACAATAATACTGTCAACCAAGTCTCTGAACTCTTTGAGAAAAATAGAAACTGTTATAGTTTGAGGCAGGCAAAGAACTTTAAAATCCCAAGAGTAAAAACTGACAATGCCAGAAATTCAACAAGATTGAGAGGCCCAGTCATATGGAATTCGCTTGATGACTCCTGGAAGGATCTTACTTACATGCAGCTGAAGAAGAAAGCAACTATGGAAAAGAAGAAAATAAACCAAATTGACTTTAAAAAAGGAACATTTGTAAGTATGAATCGATCTAGCAACTTTATTTATTATTAACTTTCTATAATTTTAAACTATTTTAGTTATGGACGCAAAAATAATTTAAATATTACGACTTTTATAACTCATTTTTCGCTGTAATTAAATTTTAGAATACAGGTCCACATCAGCTGCACAGCTGCCATAGATTAACCTGTTTAATATAAAACATGTATGTATGTATGTATGTATGTATGTAGTGACATGACCTACATTCTGGGGACATTTGTTTCTATACACACCTACGTTGTGGGGTCTGTCAGAGTTGTGGGGACATACATCTGGTCCCCATAACGTAATTCCCTAATTTCATCTAAAATATGATTTTTTCCTGTTTTAACTCATTTCCAGAAGGTCCCCACAACGTGTGGGTTTTCATGGTATGTTACATTGTGGGGACCTTTGTGTATTCCATGTTACTTTCTCAACCCTGTAATTGTGGGGACATTATACACACTCAGGCAATTTTCAGTATATACAATGTGGGGAGGTCTCTTTTTAAGTTCCCTTTTTCCTTTTCACATACTACTTGGTGCCCCAAAAAGCTAGGACTGTAAATTCTTTATCCTAGAAGCTGTTTTCAATTGTATGAAAATACTCCATTCTGAATAGCTACCTTATTGTTAGAAATTGTTGTGGGAAGAAAACGTTGCAAAGTCACAACTCTTTTCCTAAGAAAATTGGAACTTAACGTCGTGAGAATTAAATGTTGCGATTGGGTAAATCTTTTAAGGTTGCGGGAATTAAAAGTTGCAAATGTTGGGGAAAAACTCTCAACTTTTAATTCCCGCGACATTTTCTCCCCACAACAATTTCTGACAATATGGTAAATTAAATTTTGATATTTTCTCCCCTTTGCCAAACAGTTGTTTTTAGAGTTAGTAGCTGTTAAATCTCAAATTTAAACAAGGATCGAAGCCATCATTGTCATTGCTGCAAAGTTGAGACAAGATTTCATTGCACCCATCCAAACCGTCGGAAAGCAAAACTTGGTTAAGACTGAATAGGAAAAGCATAAAGACAAATACCTTTTCAAAAATTATAAGAATAAGTCATCTATTATCAACTTGAAAGAACTAAGTGTCGCCTATACTGCTCAAATATCTGGACCAATTACCTAGACCAGTCTAGACACATATCAAGACAAATATCTAGATCAATCTCAAATACCTAAAAAGGACAACAAATTATCATTTTACGCCCATTTTGCCTCCTTTCAACACTCTTCATGATACAATTGATACTCTAGCGAAGTTCAGCAATACCCTAGCATACTATCTGCGCTAGGCAAAATTGATATTTTCAAAAATGCATCAACCCCTCTTGAGCCAAGGATAGGATGAACAAAAATTACCATAAAAACGGCCTATTCTACATTGCATGTACGAGGGACTCTCTGGCTATGCAAACAAATTGTACAATATTGTACATAATATTGCTTTAGAAAAATTGTACAATTTCCTTCTTCAGAGGTATTGCCATTTTTATGCACAGTGTGTCCCGAAAAATCGTTTGTCTCGTTGGAATGGCTGCTGTGGAGGAGTTGTGATTTCAGTTCTCTCAGTTTAAAACTGTCATGAAGGAAAGGCGTCAATATTGTGTTTGGGAGCTTGTTTGAGTAAATCGGACCCGTAGTTACAGAGTTGTGGAAAAATAAAGTCTAACTCAACGGTTGCTTTAAAACGAGAGGATCACTTTTCATCATCAATGCAAGCAAAACTCAAGTAAACACTGTTACAAGAAATTTTTAGCATTGATTCTTATTTGCAAAAATCATTGGCAGAGTCCTAAAACTTGACTCTACCTTCAATGTGTAACATAGAAGCAATAATGCAACCGCTCTAGCGTTTCTAGAAGTAGAAATGGCAAAACAAGAGCTACAAACAATGTCATATTTGTCGATCAAGTGATCTCCTTGTTGGAGTCAGAAAATGTACGGTGACCATTAACTTTATTTTTCAGAAGCTTCTTAGCAAATATATTTCAGGCTACTGTCCACACTTTAGTTCTTTTGTTTGTTTTCTTTTAACCTTTTGACTTGAAATATTTTTAATGCAAACTCACATTTTGAGGTTATAAATAGAGAAAATAATTCTGCATCAAATGGTGAAGACGACAGCTTGTTCTGTTACTACACGGGTAGTCACAGCTGCCGACTTGCCTACCGGTATTCCAAAGATTCCTATAAACTTCATTGTATAATTTAGCAAACAAACATCAATAATCCGAATCTATGTGAAAAATGACCTATAATAACAGACAGTGACAAACTTGCAAAATCCGTTGCACTAGATTACAGTAAAAATGCATTTTTTGAGGTTCATGCAGGATGGTCAGATAATTGTTGCCAGTCTGTAGACATGTCACTTGGCACCAAGCCTTTTTGCTCTGACGATCTGGTTTCTTACAAAATCCTTGACATTTGTCCACGATCGCTTCCCCAGAACTGGATGGCTGTTGATGCAGCGAACACAATCAGCTTTTCCAGGGACCACCATCTTTCTGATTTGATCTGCGAACCACTGCATCACAGCCTTCTTTTCAGTGGCACTCCAAGGGACTTTGACATCTCTCTTCGACACTTTCTTTTTGATCCGTTTTGAGACTTTCTCTGTCATGGAAAATTTACGATAATCAGCAAATATCTCTTTGATTAGGAATCAGACGAAATTCGAACAATTTGACGACTGATAAAAATGGAAGCTGCATCCAAGAAAGCGCTCACCATACTTAGATGGCAAAAAGAATTTAACGAGGATAGGGAAAGCGATGAAATTGAGTCTGAAAACGAACTTAACATTCATGATGATGATCAAAATAACTGTAATCTTAGCAGAATGTGCCCAACCAGCCTTTCTTTTAACAAAAGATTATACATGTCAACATATTCTGATTAGGACACTAGATCCGCCAGAGCCGCCATTGTTGGCCCATTGAGATGGCAAAAAACCCTCAAGCATGGCAACTGTAGATATTCTCAGCAAACAATTTCCTGCTGCTCTGATTTTCATCTGACAAAACCAAATCAAAGATTTTCCTTGAGAAATTATATCACTGTTTCTCAGTGGCCACAAGAATTCTTTACCTTTACTGCAATCAACCAGTTATCGTTAAAATTACAATTCAACGTAAAGTGAAGTAAAGAAATCTCTGGATTAATGATAATGTAATATGATTGTCTCTCGAGAAGATCATTCTCTCGGTTTCTACAATCAAAACCACAAGGCATATCAGCTTTGGATGTCGAGGCAGACATGTCTCTGCCTTCTCTAGAATCATTACCTCTTCCCTAATGAAAGCTCTGGTTTGGGCCTAAGAGGGAATTTTACATTTGCTGATTTCTTGCTCTACGACAAAGTTACTGAAAATTATAAGAAAGCTATCAAACTTTAATTCAGCCATTGAGGGTTAACATAGAAATATTTTGGGGTAATTTCATTCCTGGTACCAGGATTGTTCAGACTTCTATGTAGTTTTTTGGGAACCCGTTACAGTAGTGTCCCGCATATAATAAACAACATTTTCAGTTTGAGGTCTGAAATGTTTCTTATAAAATGAGATATAAATTTCAAATCAGGGTAAAGTTTCTTAAGTTTCTTTTTGGAAAAATCATGTACTATCAATGAGCTAATCAGAAGCGAGCTTTATGATTGTCACACAAAATATAATATTTTCTTTTGCATTTGTAAATCTTCACCACCAAGAAAGGTTACATTTAATCGAGGAAGGTGATTTTTGCTTCATTTGCATGCAAATTTCTTATTGTCATTTGAATAGGTACAGGCTGATTCAAATGCAAAGCTGAATGTTTTTCAAATTTCTAATGTATACATTGTTTTTTGAATAGGAAACAAGTCTTTTTCAGACCTGCACCAGTTTCTTATAAGAGAGGATATTATTTTGAAAATCAAGGTCTGGTGCGAATTCAATCGCATACGGGAAAAGGTGTTTTACGATTTAATTCGTATAGCCGCACAAGTGATACGAATTGCACACGAATTGTTTGATTTCTATATGAATTATGATACGAATTTGATACGAGTTTGATAGGATTTTGATACGAATTGCGTATGCGAAAAGATACGAATTGCCTATATGATTTTGATACGAATTGCGTATACTAAAACTGCTTATACGAGTCGTGCATACGATTTCATATCATGATTTTGATAGAGAAGAAGAGAAAATGATACAAAATTGAAAAGTTGATGGTGAGAAATAAAAATGATAATAAATGATACGAACGTGATGATTTTTTTTCGTCATGACAATGAACATTTGCTGTTTTTCATGTTCGTTGTCGACGAATAATGGGTGGTGCGAGCGGCGTACTCCTATTGCTTTAAACAACGTCGTACGCTTTTCGAGTGAGTGAAATGTGCCTTCGAGTGGTGCTTCCAAGATGACTTATCATAGTGTAAACTAATGGAAAATAAGAAAATTGACCAACCAGCCTTTGGATATAACGGGCGAGGGGCGGTGAGGTCGGCAACCCGTTGACGCGTTTTGTTGATGTACTTGTTCTTTCGCAAATATGCTTGTTCATTCCAGGTCACTGCCGACTTTTTCAGCAAGGGACTTTTCATTGCCCTCGTAGATAAACTTCTGTGGTACAAAGTTACGGAAATTCATCTTTCGTTGAGTTTTACGTTTCTATCGTACTGTCTTTCGAGTTAAAGAAAGGCTAATGCAATCAGGCCATCCAGCTTCCTGTTCTCCCGACTGATAAAGTGTGAAGCCCAATTGAAACGAAATAAAGATTACACAGAAGTTATCAACAGATTAAAGGAGGGATCAAAGATGACAGCATACATTCATGCCCTTTAAAGAAAACAACCAAACCTTCTGTAGGAAACTTTACGCAAGCTCGTTGTGGGCCAGAACTGGAAAATATCTGTTTAGACAAAGGATCCCTTCAACCTCTTTTACTTCCATTCCACTTGTTTCCTTTATCATATTACTCAGAAGGTACTTGAATAATGTCTAAATATTAGAAGGACTTCAAAAACATTGTTTTGAACCGCTCGCCAGCAAGCAGAGTGAACACTGTTATGGAGGCTTTAAGAAACTCGTAAGAAACTCTTGACTACTCAGAATTTGATTATTTTAAGAAACTTTCAGTCTGGTGCAAACTCCTAGTTTCTTATAAAACATACGCATACATGCAGAAATGTTTTGTGCAAAGATCAGATTGAGGTGAGTTGGTTCCATAACATATAAGTCTTCATGTTTACCAGCCGTGCCCTCGTGAACATTTCATTAAGAAATTGTCCATTCCTACAGAGCTCCCTCCACATGATTTATCAATAGATATTGAAGCGTCCTCATTCGATAAATCAGAAACTATGCATCGGGGCTTCACTGTTCCGCAGTAATATTTACATATCGGCACCGCATCGTAAAATTTTCAAGGACACTCTACGACATTTTCCAAAAGTAGATTTCAAGTTTTCCTCCATGGCGAGCGGTGCTCGAATTGCATACAATCACATATTTGTTAACAAATTGTATAGGAATCAGTTATACGAATTGTATACGGACTTGTTATACGAATTGTATACGAATTCTATACGAATTGTATACGAATCACATAGGAATTGTATATGATTTTATATGAATTCCAAAAGGTGACGATACGAATCAATTCGTATGGAGCTTATAGAATATCGTATCAATATCGTATGATGATACGAATTCCCTACACGAATTTGATACAAATATTTGGAGACCATCCCTTATATGTGGGACACTACTGTAGTTTAGGATATAGCAACGGAATGATGAAAATAAAGATAACTGAGGTCATAGATGAGGTACCGTAGTTGTAGAAAACAAGGTTCAAAGGATAAAATGGGATGATCAGTTAATGGATCATACAACAAGAAATAATTCAAAAACAAAAAGAGAAAAGTTTTAAAACGAACCACTTGTTTCTGCGCTTGGCATGTCCTCGTCAGGTTGATCTAGCGACTGGGTGTCTGCTTCACCACCTGCTTCACCATCTGCTTCATCAGTTGCTTCATCATCACTCTCAGCCATCTCTTCATCATCAAGAGCAAGTTCTAGCAAATAATTAATATCAGTTAAAACCGTCAATTGAAGAGTCACTTTAAAGGGGTGCCATGATCGAATGCAAACCCAAGGTAGAATTATGACACAACCAATACAACATCATCGGATAATAACTGCTGCCGTAGCTAGCTAAGAATAAAGATTTGATGTCATTGCATTGCCTGTTCTGGTGGCACCAAGCACAAGAAACAAATAGGGACCTACAAGGATTTTGTATTTCCATTGCTCATGAATAATTCATCAAAATACTGTCCCATCGACCGGTCCTAGAAAAATGGGTCTACCAGCAAATGTGCTTATTTTCTCAATTTCATCAGCCGCTATGTAAAAGGAAGGGAAAAATAGAGGCAGTGCAGATTTTTTCGCTTTCAAGCACAATCATGAAGCAAAAGTTATCCCATGTAGACATTTATTTGATGGTCAATGGGAAAATTCATTTATGCTTTCATTAAATTAATTTCAGACTATTTTAAACTCTGAGGCAGGTTTCATTTAAAACAAGAGTTTCTCAGTAAAAAACAACAAAATAAACAAGATATATTTACCATCCACTGTTATTTCACTTAACGTTTTGCCTTGAAATTTGGCAACATTGCCTTCGTCGACAGCAAGGAGTAATCTGCTCACTTTTGAGAGCTCTAAAGTACTGTCATGCAGACGATAGTACTCTCTGTGTACAGATAGGTCGTGCCCCATATGTCTCGCTAGCCACTCAAGTTCCGATTCACTCAGATCGATTATCTGTGATACCGTTGCCACATACTTCCTAAGCTTTGTACTTTTGATGGCTGCGGGATTCTCCAGCTCCAGATTATTTACTATTCTGCTGAGACAATCTGGGCCACGCAGAAATTTCTTGGAACTTCTAGTGGGTGCCGCAAAAACAAATTTGTTCTCTGCTGACACCCCAACTGCAGATCTCGTAGAAATCAATATCTCGATTGCATTTACGATTTCTGTTGTCATTAGAATAGGTACGCGCCTGCCTCTTTTCCCTCTGATATAGACCAGGTCCAATCTGCAAAATAAGTTGGCAAGTTAGATATCATCAAATGAA
Source organism: Aurelia sp. 4 Dawson et al 2005 (assembly GCA_964019985.1). Taxonomy (NCBI): domain Eukaryota; kingdom Metazoa; phylum Cnidaria; class Scyphozoa; order Semaeostomeae; family Ulmaridae; genus Aurelia; species Aurelia sp. 4 Dawson et al 2005. The sequence goes on along the minus strand of OZ026511.1, from coordinate 2,251,720 downwards.
TTTCATTTTTATCTCAAAAGATACATAGAATGTAAATGGCTTAAAAAAATTTTCTCAATAGTTTTACAACAAACTTTGATTAGCACTATATTTGCTACCTAAACAAAACAGAAACCTCTCTTGAAGGACATATGTCACGTTAGCAATTGGTTAATACAACAAAGACGCTTGGAGTGGAACTCCATTATTTTGAGATTTTCAGTTTTCGTTTTCTGAATTTTCATTACAATAAAAATTCTGCCTCAATCCTGTGCTTTGAAATAAACAATAGAGAGAATTGTGTTGCGTGAACCAATCCGGCTCATTTTTTGTGATTGTTTTTCAATTTTTTTTAGTGGGCTGTTGTCAGATAGCTCACGAAAACTGTTTAAGACCTTCGGCCACCCAACCCGTGACATATGACCTTTTAACTGAGAATGAGCATACCACTGATAGTGATTTTAATCCAGTTGTACTGTTCTTTGTTTTGCTTGCAAAACCTATGGGGAGCTTAAAGGACAAGTCCAGGGTTGGTATATTTGTTGATTATTCAAGATATTACACTGTTGCAAATGGTGTGCAGTACGTTTTTCAATTTTTTTCTTGTTTAATCTGTGAAACTAAATATTTCAATCTGCTACAAAGTGCGAAGTGATGCCATTTTCTATGACGTCATTTTAAATTGACCCGAACGAGGCTGCAAAATTTGTTGATTATACCATTCATATTGCTAGCCTCCTTACCACGCACACAGTCGTACAAAATACGAAATTGCGATGATATTTGGCCTAACTTACCAAGATTATGTTTTCTTTCACTAGCGCTTATCGCTAGCAATAAATCGTCAAATTTATGAAAGTTTGAGGGATGAAAACTTGGAAAGAACTCAAGATTGGTGTTCAGCAGTTGGTAAGGTTGCCTTTGAACTATAATCTTCTCAACCCTGGACTTGTCCTTTAAAAGTGCCTTTTAGTAACCAAGTTTCTTCTAAAATTAAGCGTCCATAAGAACTGTAAAGTTTATGATTTAGTTTATGACGGACACTGGATATGTTTGAGTTCTTTGGAATCAGTTTAAATAAAAGCTAGAAAACCATAGATGTGCCGACATAAAGACTTCCTTTCCTCACTCTGATTTCTTTAAAGTAATTCTCATTGGTCCGCACCTCTTTTGCATGGTTTTGCAGTGACTTCATATATAAAGACAGTTAAAGACATAATTAGCAATCAAGTTTTGGATGTTTCTGATTGGCTTTCTTCAAAATACAGCTGGGTATAAATTATTGTTTCATCCGGCTTTTCATAGTCAGATCAATCAAAACGAAAAACTTCTAGTATGTTTTACGATGGTGTTTGGCTTTTCAAAACAATCTTCAGGTTTCGTGTATACATATATAAAATATGATTATGTAGTGTACAGTTGATCTGCAGATGCCCTCGCAGGCTAATCTAACAGCAATGAGAGAAAATAAAATGCACAAAAGATCAAATTGATGCATGTTTTCTTTGAGTAGTTAGGCCTTCTTCAACCGTACACTATACAGGGTGTCTCAATATTTGTGCCATTTGAAAGGCTACTGTGAAGAACCCAAGAGTCCAAGTTTCCTGTTTTCAGGATTTGCGAATAGAAGAGACTTCAAGATGGAGTTTGATACCGAGTTTGAGTAAATCTGAAAACTAGTTGCCAATTTATGGAAAGTGGAAGTCAAAAGTACTGGTTGTTTCAAAACCAGGAGATTTTCATCTCTGTACGTGACTTAATAATTTGAATTTTAGCACCAAATGGAATTCAAATTTACATTTGTACCAGTTTTTGGTTATGGTTACTTACAACATAACAAAAGAAAATTTACCAAGAAACCTATGGAATGTCAAATTGTTGGTTTGAAATGACTTCATGACTTTAGAGAAACGAAGTAACTGATGGATGCCTATCATGGTCTGCAGCACTTGTTTTGCATAAATACCAGATCTAGTAGCCCTAGATATATGTTCTGCTTGGTTATCACAAAATCCAAATTTATGACTATGTGCTTCACTTATGAAAATTAGAAATCTGGGCGACGTATGTTTTTTCACTCAAATCCTTGATTTTGATATCAATGGAGAATCCTATATACTCTGGTTTTCCGGCAACCAGTAATTTGACTTTCTTTCTCCACAAATCAGCAACTACTTTTAGGATTTACACAAACAAGGTCTCAGACTCTAAATTGAAATATTTTCTATTGAAAAAGTAAAAAAGCGATAAAATTGGATTCATGGCCGCTCCACAACAGCCATTCAAAGGATGCACATGTTTTCTGGGACACCCTGTCAAATAAAATATGATTAACATACCTTTTGCAAAGCTCTAATTCAAGTGGCTTTAATGAACGGCTCATCTCTTCCATGCTCACCTCTGCCCAAGTAGGACGGTCTTTGAATTGGGCAATCTCTAATTTTGTTCCCTCGTTACCCCTTCTTTTGTTGAACACTATTATTCTAGATGCAGTGAGCTCTGCCAGGGTTCTCCAATTTTCTAGCGTTGGGTGGGACTTTAAGGCACTTGTAAGATTTGGTATTTCAGATAAAAGATATTCTCTCAGCTTCACAAGATCAGCAGTGACAGGTAGAATTGGAGTTTTCTTGAACTGGGCATCGCTCAGTGTCCGCAAGGCAGCTGAAGAGATTTTGCTTGACCACTCTGAGTTGAGAAGTTCCAAAAAGGATTCTACATCATCTTTGAGGTTCTGGTCTCGTTTCCTCAGTGCAGCTCCTCGCAATAATGAAGCACAGCTTTTCAAGTAGTATCCAGTATGCAAAGCAAGAGAAGGTCTATCAAAGGCAGACAGATGATCATTATCAGCTTCTACGTTGTGGGAACATAGATTTTTGGTTGCGGTAACCACCAAATCAAATTCGGTTGGAGAGATGAAATCGGCGAGGCTGTAACCCTTGCCAGGAGAAAGTTTCCGAAGCTCCATAAGCAATCGTGCCAGTGATCGCATCTTCTGACTGATGTAGTTAGCTTTACCTGACCCACTCTTCTCAAACAACGACTTACCAAATGTCAATATCAGTTCGTCAGTTTTTGCAGTCATCGATATCTCATCCACTCGCATGGAGCTGATCACATGTTCACGTAAACCGAGACTGATGGCATCATGATTACTAGAATCTTGGCTTCCAAACAAAAGAAGCTGACTTTCATATTGCAACTTTCGATTGTTTGCTTCGGTGTCTCCTTTTTTTTTTCTTTCATTGAACGGGCAATTTGCAACGTGGCGCCATAGCTCATGCTTTTGGACAAATCCTAAGCAATGTGGGCATGGTTTAAACGTCTTTGGGTCGATAATTTCATCCTCTGCTGGACGACGGCAAACTTTCAGGTCTCCCCCATATTGAAGTACTTTCATGTTGTGATAAAAATTTCCCTTTAAACGCAACCGGTCAAATTCAAGCTTTTGGCGGTGCTTTCCATTATTGCTTTTATCATCGATGGCCAGAACTTGCATCACTTCTGACTCTGATTTGTGGACATTGCGAAGATGCCTTGCAATCTTCAAGTATTCATTCTCACAATACAAACAAGCATTGGATTTGTCATAAATCCTGCCGCCATGCTCATTTTTCTTCATTCTTGGGATAGTAACTAAAATAAAATGGGCAAGTAAACTTCATAAAGTGCTTTATATAAGTGCGGAGTTCTTAAATTTAGGATCATAAACTAGGAATACACCTTTTCAACTAACGGCCTCGTTTTGGAAATTTTTGAAAATTTCTCGATACTAAATTTCTGACCATGGATTTTGATTCAGCACCCCAAGTTTAGTTTAATTCCAAATTTTCACATCCCTAGAGTATGTGATTTCGATTTTAAGGCGATAATAACTTAGCGAATTTATGAGGGATTTGACCATCAAAATCGTTCGGGGTGAACTTTACACCCTAAGTCATTATTCACGGTCAAATTCCTTATGAATTTTCAAATTTGTTATCGTCATAGAATTAAATTTGCTAGCACTAAGATCATGAAAATTTGTAATTAGACTAAAATAAGGGTGCTGAATGTGAATATGGGGTCTGAAATTTCATACGATGCAAGCTAAAGAAATTTTGAAAAATTTCAAAACGAGGTTGCTTAGTTGAAAAGGTGTATTGTGAACTTCGGTGAACAACAATAATAATGACAAAAATTGGTATTAATTTTAAATTTAGCGATCAAAGAGTAACCTCAACAACATATCATTAAGGCTGAGGAAATCATATTTTGCCATTCTCAATAACAAGTACATTAATATGGTTGAGTCAGTAAAAACGTAGAGCATTTATCAAGTCATTCCAGTTCAGAATGTGTTTACTAAGTTTATATTGCAGAAGAAAGATTAAATTAGTTTCAAAATTTAGTGTGCTAAAATTGTTTATTTCAAAGGTTATTGTCCAATTTTTACAAAAAGCTTTCAATGAAAAATAATACCGGGTGTCTAAAAAAGTACCCCCTTTTGATTGGAAAACAAAACAAAACGATAAGATATCGGGACATTCCGACTGCACTGCCAAATTTCTTAAAGCCTGGTTTTCTTTAAATCGTAATTCATCGCCGATCATTGTCTTAGAGAATCGGCGATCATCGGCGATGCTGTAAGACAATGATCGGCGATGAACTACGATTTAATAAAAGCCAGGCTTAATGTTCAACTTAAATGCACGTACTTTGGATTTATAAATCTTTTACCTAATACCAGAGATACGATCTCCCAAAGTCAAAATTTGCAGTGCACTTTATAGTCAGAGGTAACATAGGTTTCAAATCTTTAAAAATCTGGGTGTAAAATTCAATGACCTATTTCTTTGAACTAAACAGCCTCAAAGAAACGTTAACTATTTTAGAGAAAATCTTCGGTTGGACTTTTCTCAAATCTTCGGTATATAGTCAGAATTACACTGTTTTTCTTCTTTTTTAAGAATTCAAGAAAATTTCGAAAAAAAACTTAGAACTGTCGTAATTTCTAAACCTCTTGACGAAAGATCAAATAATTTTGAAGAAAATCATAGTTTATGGATGCCTACAATATCGTATCAAGCAAAACTCTCTCACCCCTCTGGTTTGTGATTTAGAAATTTGATGACGTCACATCATAAAATGAGCTGAAATCTAAAAGAGGCCATAATTTTGACAAATAATCGAGATTTCTGAAAAGTCCAACGGTAGAATCATAGAAAAGTGGCTAAAGTTTCTTTCAAGTCATTCAGTTTAAAGAAATAGGTCATTAAACTTTAGACCCGCCTTTTTTCGTAGATTTAAAGATTTGGAACCTATGCTATCAGAGGTGTTGAGAAGTTAAATTAAACCAATTAAAATGGTCTTTCCAACTTGCATCTTTGACAAGTAAGATTTCCAGAGGTATTGGCATATTACGGTACTCTAAAAGGTACGTGCCTGCATCCACTATTAAGCAGATGTATAAAAGCCTCGTAAAACCTCACTTTTAGATATTGCTGCCCGGTTTGGGGTAATGTTGGCGAGACCTCATTAACTAAACTCCAAAAGCTACAAAATCGTGCAGCCAGAATAGTCACCGGAATTCGATATTACCAGTCAGCCTTGCCACTCATTCGTGCCCTTGGATGGCCCACATTCAGGGAGATGGAGTTGCTGATCTTGATAGAGTTGCTGATCTTGAAACACTCAAAATGGTTTTCAAGTCCCTAAACGGTGATGCGCCATCCTACATTAGCGACGTGTTCACCAGAGTGAGCGAAGCAACCTCAAAACAAGTTTTTAGAGTATTTAAATGCATGGCCCCCTGTAAAACAGTTTCTCTTTAACCGAGGAGCTACCATGCCTAAAAAATTGAAAATGAAATGAAATGAATGAAAGTGGCCTATTTTCAAAAGGTATTTATCTTTTATTTCAGTCCTTGCTTTTGAAAAGAATTACAGACATGTAGCCACGCCCCTAATCATATAAATGAATAGAAGAAAAATCTGATAAAAAGAATAAACTTGTGCCATATCTCTACTATAAGCGTGCATGTACCTCTTTTTCCTCTTCTTTGATACAAATAACTTTTCAATAGAATGTGAGAAATTATGTTTTCCTCAAAGGAGAGTGGTTTGAAGAACAATTGAAACATCTCAAAGTAGAATTCTTTTGAAAAGTAACAGTTAAAATGAAAGTTAAGAATTGCATTGTAAAATACCCATGAAGGCAAAGAATGTGGCTAGGCCCTTTTCAAAACCTCAGGTTTCTGGTGCACTCTAAATTTTGACTTTGCAAGCTGGCATCTCTGGAGTTTGGAGGAATATTCATAAATGCTAGGTGAGTACATTTAATTTGAAGATTAACAAAATTAGTTGTGTAAATTTAGGTGTACGAATTTAATTGTGTTTACTTACATTTAAATAGAAGATTAACTGATTCAGTTGCAAAGTCCTGAAGCAGATTTAAGTCCTGTTTTAACAATCTTGCACATGAACTCTTACAAAAACTGCATTTTAGAAAACTCCAGAAGGGCCAATTTCGACCAAATAAGTTGTTGCTTACTTTAAAACCTTCAGACGTGCAAAAACTTTTAAAGAAATTAATTCAGGGAGAATGCTTGAGTCATCAATATAGGCAAACTTAGTCTTTGTAAGTACGCCCAATAATATATCCTACCTTCAATGTCTGGATTTAGTGGAGTGGTAGAATATTCTGCCAAGTGCTGAGGAGCTGGATCTTCTGGCACGATTTTTCTGGCTTGGCAGGGCCCGATGTCGGGACTCGTAGTCTTTTCAGACGCTGTTTCGGGCGGGCCATGCTCGTTCTCTAATTCGCTCTCGGATGACGAGCGCATAGGTTCATCGAAGTAGTCTGGGTCGGCAACGGTGTCATCTTCCTCGCTATCCAGAAAGTCAAATGCCTAAAAATGTACATACGTTTATCAGTTTTCAAGGGAAGGGTAATAGGAATTGTTGTATTTGCGAAAGAAATTATTCTCTTGCAACGTATACAAAAAGAAATGATCAGCAAAAGGTAAATTACAGCAAAACTTAAGGTAACGGTAAACAATTGAAGACGGAAAAAGCCAAGTTTCCAATTTACTCAAATCCCTGAAGCCAAAACTTTTAAGGAATGCGAAGATACCAACTTTGAAAGTAACAGGAATGTTAAAAGATCCGGAATTATGATTAAATGAAAGAAACCATTACTTCTTGCACAAAGCTTTTCGAAGCCCTAATTGCTCAGCCTGGATTACATGTGGCTTATTTGATCATTATGTTTGCAAAGCAAGTATGATTTGTAAAATCCCGTTTTTTTAGGACTCACAAATCCAATAGGAGCAGGTATGAAAAAACTATTCTATACCCAAGGAACCAATGCAATAGCTCCGTATTTTGCACATTGCCAGAAAAGGCCTCAGGCAAGAAAACAATGTTTTGCCATCTTCCTATAGCCTCTGGTGCATCTCTTATCCTTTATATATATGAGAAGTTAAGTTTCATGACCTTTTAACAAACTTTCATTTATCAAACGTCATTGAAACTGATAGAACAAAACTTACAAAAGAGAACTACATCTATACACCAAACCGGAATTAACTATTCAAATTTACGTCAGAAGGTACTAGCACAAAAATTTACCAATTTAAAAAAACATTCTGCAGCAAAATTACCTGTTGATCCGATCCCTCTCTTAAATTTTCATTATCATTATACTGCAAAAAATAAAAATATAAATCAAAGCTTTCACTTCAAATTAAGTAAAAAATTTCTACTATATGTGCTAAGCAAAATAATGTCATTTGCTATAAAACCTAGTGTGGACTTCATAGGTAAACTGCGTATAATTTCCAGTTCTATAACTTCATTTTGCTATACAAAATTAGTGGGGACTTCATACAGAGAGTGGATATAAGTTCGAATACTATGACTTTGCTTGTACTTTGAACTTATATGGCTTTTACCTAAGAATTCCCACTAATTGTGCATAGACAAAACAAAGTTATGGAAATGGAACTTGTATGCATTTTACCTTTCAAGTCCCCACTAATTGTGTATAGACAAACAAAGTTATGGAAATGGAACTTCTATGCATTTTACCTTTGAAGTCCCCACTAATTGTGTACAGACAAACAAAGTTATGGAAATGGAACTTATATGCATTTTACCTTTGAAGTCCCCACTAATTGTGTATAGACAAACAAAGTTATGGAAATTGAACTTCTATGCATTTTACCTTTGAAGTCCCCACTAATTGTGTACAGACAAACAAAGTTATGGAAATGGAACTTGTATGCATTTTACTTAAGAAGTCCCCACTAATTGTGTATAGACCAACAAAAAAATGGAAATTGAACTTATATGCATTTTACTTAAGAAGTCCCCACTAATTGTGTATCGACCAACAAAATTATGGAAATTGAACTTACATGCATTTTACTTAAGAAGTCCCCACTAATCGTGTACAGACAAACAAAATTATGGAAATTGAACTTATATGCATTTTACTTAAGAAGTCCCCACTAATTGTGTGTAGACAAATAAATTTATGGAAATTGAACTTCTATGCATTTTACTTAAGAAGTCCCCACTAATTGTGTATAGACAAACAAAGTTATGGAAATGGAACTTCTATGCATTTTACCTTTGAAGTCCCCACTAATTGTGTATAGACAAACAAATTTATGGAAATTGAACTTCTATGCATTTTACTTAAGAAGTCCCCACTAATTGTGTATAGTAAAACAAAGTTATGGAAATGGAACTTACATGCATTTTACTTAAGAAGTCCCCACTAATTGTGTATAGACAAACAAAGTTATGGAAATGGAACTTATATGCATTTTACCTTTGAAGTCCCCACTAATTGTGTATAGTAAAACAAAGTTATGGAAATGGAACTTGTATGCATTTTACCTAAGAAGTCCACACTAATTGTGTATAGACAAACAAAATTATGGAAATGGAACATGTATGCATTTTACCTAAGAAGTCCACACTAATTGTGTATAGACAAACAAAGTTATGGAAATGGAACTTATATGCATTTTACTTAAGAAGTCCCCACTAATTGTGTATAGACAAACAAAGTTATGGAAATGGAACATGTATGCATTTTACCTAAGAAGTCCACACTAATTGTGTATAGACAAACAAAGTTATGGAAATGGAACTTATATGCATTTTACTTAAGAAGTCCCCACTAATTGTGTATAGTAAAACAAAATTATGGAAATGGAACATGTATGCATTTTACCTAAGAAGTCCATACTAATTGTGTATAGACAAACAAAGTTATGGAAATGGAACTTATATGCATTTTACTTAAGAAGTCCCCACTAATTGTGTATAGTAAAACAAAGTTATGGAAATGGAACTTACATGCATTTTACTTAAGAAGTCCCCACTAATTGTGTATAGACAAACAGAGTTATGGAAATGGAACTTATATGCATTTTACCTTTGAAGTCCCCACTAATTGTGTATAGTAAAACAAAGTTATGGAAATGGAACTTGTATGCATTTTACCTAAGAAGTCCACACTAATTGTGTATAGACAAACAAAATTATGGAAATGGAACATGTATGCATTTTACCTAAGAAGTCCACACTAATTGAGTATAGACAAACAAAGTTATGGAAATGGAACTTATATGCATTTTACTTAAGAAGTCCCCACTAATTGTGTATAGACAAACAAAATTATGGAAATGGAACATGTATGCATTTTACCTAAGAAGTCCACACTAATTGTGTATAGACAAACAAAGTTATGGAAATGGAACTTATATGCATTTTACTTAAGAAGTCCCCACTAATTGTGTATAGTAAAACAAAGTTATGGAAATGGAACTTATATGCATTTTACTTAAGAAGTCCCCACTAATTGTGTATAGACAAACAAAGTTATGGAAATGGAACTTATATGCATTTTACCTTTGAAGTCCCCACTAATTGTGTATAGACAAACAAAGTTATGGAAATGGAACTTGTATGCATTTTACCTAAGAAGTCCCCACTAATTGTGTATAGACAAACAAAGTTATGGAAATGGAACTTGTATGCATTTTACCTATGAAGTCTCCACTAATTGTTTATAGACAAACAAAGTTATGGAAATGGAACTTTTATGCATTTTACCTAAGGAGTCCCCACTAATTGTGTATAGACAAACAAAATTATGGAAATGGAACATGTATGCATTTTACCTAAGAAGTCCATACTAATTGTGTATAGACAAACAAATTTATGGAAATGGAACTTCTATGGATTTTACCTTTGAAGTCCCCACTAATTGTGTATAGACAAACAAAGTTATGGAAATTGAACTTATATTCATTTTACTTAAGAAGTCCCCACTAATTGCGTATAGACAAACAAAGTTATTGAAATGGAACTTATATGCACTTTACTTAAGAAGTCCCCACTAATTGTGTATAGACAAACAAAGTTATGGAAATGGAACTTCTATGCATTTTACCTTTGAAGTCCCCACTAATTGTGTATAGACAAACAAAGTTATGGAAATGGAACTTGTATGCATTTTACCTTTGAAGTCCCCACTAATTGTGTATAGTAAAACAAAGTTATGGAAATGGAACTTATATGCATTTTACTTAAGAAGTCCCCACTAATTGTGTATAGAGAAACAAAGTTATGGAAATGGAACTTCTATGCATTTTACCTTTGAAGTCCCCACTAATTGTGTATAGACAAACAAAGTTATGGAAATGGAACTTGTATGCATTTTACCTTTGAAGTCCCCACTAATTGTGTATAGAGAAACAAAGTTATGGAAATGGAACTTCTATGCATTTTACCTTTGAAGTCCCCACTAATTGTGTATAGACAAACAAAGTTATGGAAATGGAACTTATATGCATTTTACCTTTGAAGTCCCCACTAATTGTGTATAGACAAACAAAGTTATGGAAATGGAACTGATATGCATTTTACCTTTGAAGTCCCCACTAATTGTGTATAGACAAACAAAATTATGGAAATGGAACATGTATGCATTTTACCTAAGAAGTCCACACTAATTGTGTATAGACAAACAAATTTATGGAAATGGAACTTCTATGGATTTTACCTTTGAAGTCCCCACTAATTGTGTATAGACAAACAAAGTTATGGAAATGGAACTTATATGCATTTTACCTTTGAAGTCCCCACTAATTGTGTATAGACAAACAAAGTTATGGAAATGGAACTGATATGCATTTTACCTTTGAAGTCGCCACTAATTGTGTATAGACAAACAAAGTTATGGAAATGGAACTTCTATGCATTTTACCTTTGAAGTCACCACTAATTGTGTATGGAGAAACAAAGTTATGGAAATGGAACTTCTATGCATTTTTTCTTTGAAGTCCCCACTAATTGTGTATAGACAAACAAAGTTATGGAAATGGAACTTCTATGCATTTTACCTTTGAAGTCCCCACTAATTGTGTATAGACAAGCAAAGTTATGGAAATGGAACTTATATGCATTTTACCTAAGAAGTCCACACTAATTGTGTATAGACAAACAAATTTATGGAAATGGAACTTCTATGGATTTTACCTTTGAAGTCCCCACTAATTGTGTATAGACAAACAAAGTTATGGAAATGGAACTTATATGCATTTTACTTAAGAAGTCCCCACTAATTGTGTATAGTAAAACAAAGTTATGGAAATGGAACTTATATGCATTTTACTTAAGAAGTCCCCACTAATTGTGTATAGACAAACAAAGTTATGGAAATGGAACTTATATGCATTTTACCTTTGAAGTCCCCACCAATTGTGTATAGACAAACAAAATTATGGAAATGGAACTTGTATGCATTTTACCTAAGAAGTCCCCACTAATTGTGTATAGACAAACAAAGTTATGGAAATGGAACATGTATGCATTTTACCTAAGAAGTCCACACTAATTGTGTATAGACAAACAAATTTATGGAAATGGAACTTCTATGGATTTTACCTTTGAAGTCCCCACTAATTGTGTATAGACAAACAAAGTTATGGAAATGGAACTTATATGCATTTTACTTAAGAAGTCCCCACTAATTGTGTATAGTAAAACAAAGTTATGGAAATGGAACTTATATGCATTTTACTTAAGAAGTCCCCACTAATTGTGTATAGACAAACAAAGTTATGGAAATGGAACTTATATGCATTTTACTTAAGAAGTCCCCACTAATTGTGTATAGTAAAACAAAGTTATGGAAATGGAACTTGTATGCATTTTACCTAAGAAGTCCCCACTAATTGTGTATAGACAAACAAATTTATGGAAATTGAACTTCTATGCATTTTACCTTTGAAGTCCCCACTAATTGTGTATAGACAAACAAATTTATGGAAATTGAACTTCTATGCATTTTACTTAAGAAGTCCCCACTAATTGTGTATAGTAAAACAAAGTTATGGAAATGGAACTTGTATGCATTTTACCTAAGAAGTCCCCACTAATTGTGTATAGACAAACAAAATTATGGAAATGGAACATGTATGCATTTTACCTAAGAAGTCCACACTAATTGTGTATAGGCAAACAAAGTTATGGAAATGGAACTTATATGCATTTTACCTTTGAAGTCCCCACTAATTGTGTATAGACAAACAAAGTTATGGAAATGGAACTGATATGCATTTTACCTTTGAAGTCCCCACTAATTGTGTATAGACAAACAAAGTTATGGAAATGGAACTTCTATGCATTTTACCTTTGAAGTCACCACTAATTGTGTATGGAGAAACAAAGTTATGGAAATGGAACTTCTATGCATTTTTTCTTTGAAGTCCCCACTAATTGTGTATAGACAAACAAAGTTATGGAAATGGAACTTCTATGCATTTTACCTTTGAAGTCCCCACTAATTGTGTATAGACAAACAAAGTTATGGAAATGGAACTTCTATGCATTTTACCTTTGAAGTCCCCACTAATTTTGTATAGACAAACAAAGTTATGGAAATTGAACTTTTATTCATTTTACTTAAGAAGTCCCCACTAATTGCGTATAGACAAACAAAGTTATGGAAATGGAACTTATATGCACTTTACTTAAGAAGTCCCCACTAATTGCGTATAGACAAACAAAGTTATGGAAATGGAACTTCTATGCATTTTACCTTTGAAGTCCCCACTAATTGTGTATAGACAAACAAAGTTATGGAAATGGAACTTCTATGCATTTTACCTTTGAAGTCCCCACTAATTGTGTATAGACAAACAAAGTTATGGAAATGGAACTTCTATGCATTTTACCTTTGAAGTCCCCACTAATTTTGTATAGACAAACAAAGTTATGGAAATTGAACTTATATTCATTTTACTTAAGAAGTCCCCACTAATTGCGCATAGACAAACAAAGTTATGGAAATGGAACTTATATGCACTTTACTTAAGAAGTCCCCAGTAATTGTGTATAGACAAACAAAGTTATGGAAATGGAACTTGTATGCATTTTACCTAAGAAGTCCCCACTAATTGTGTATAGACAAACAAAGTTATGGAAATGGAACTTGTATGCATTTTACCTAAGAAGTCCCCACTAATTGTGTACAGACAAACAAAGTTATGGATATGGAACTTGTATGCATTTTACCTTTGAAGTCCCCACTAATTGTGTATAGAGAAACAAAGTTATGGAAATGGAACTTCTATGCATTTTACCTTTGAAGTCCCCACTAATTTTGTATAGACAAACAAAGTTATGGAAATTGAACTTATATTCATTTTACTTAAGAAGTCCCCACTAATTGCGCATAGACAAACAAAGTTATGGAAATGGAACTTATATGCACTTTACTTAAGAAGTCCCCAGTAATTGTGTATAGACAAACAAAGTTATGGAAATGGAACTTGTATGCATTTTACCTAAGAAGTCCCCACTAATTGTGTATAGACAAACAAAGTTATGGAAATGGAACTTGTATGCATTTTACCTAAGAAGTCCCCACTAATTGTGTACAGACAAACAAAGTTATGGATATGGAACTTGTATGCATTTTACCTTTGAAGTCCCCACTAATTGTGTATAGAGAAACAAAGTTATGGAAATGGAACTTATATGCATTTTACCTTTGAAGTCCCCACTAATTGTGTATCGACAAACAAAGTTATGGAAATGGAACTTGTATGCATTTTACCTTTGAAGTCCCCACTAATTGTGTATAGAGAAACAAAGTTATGGAAATGGAACTTCTATGCATTTTACCTTTGAAGTCCCCACTAATTGTGTATAGACAAACAAAGTTACGGAAATGGAACTTCTATGCATTTTACCTTTGAAGTCCCCACTAATTGTGTATAGACAAACAAAGTTATGGAAATGGAACTTGTATGCATTTTACCTATGAAGTCTCCACTAATTGTTTATAGACAAACAAAGTTATGGAAATGGAACTTTTATGCATTTTACCTAAGGAGTCCCCACTAATTGTGTATAGGTAAACGATGTCAAAGTAGTCGAACTTATATTTGTGCTTTAAGGATGAACCCCCAATTAATGGTGTATAGACAAACCAGGTTATAGAAATGGAAGTTACATGCATTTTAAGAATGAAGTCCCAATTAATGGAGTATAGTCAAAGGAAGTCATAGAAATTGAGCTTAAATGCATTTTTGTATGAAGTCCCCACTTATTAGGTAGGATCAAATTGTGTTATTTTAATTAAACATATATGCATTTTAAGTATGAACCCCCAAGAATTGTCTCTACGCAAATAATGTCATTGGAATAAAAGTTCATAACAATGCATTTTCAGTAAAAGGTCATCATCAACTGTTTTATATGTTTTATCTGATTCTTCCACTAGTATAGATATAGTACTTGATAGGAAATTCATATGCTCCTCTTGAATGAGTCACATTTTTTGTCAAATGTATAATATGCACTTACAGGTTCTCCGTTTGATTCATTGCTGCTGGTGTATGTTGTATCTGCTACCTCTGGAAAGTCCCCATTTATTCCTGAGTCATTCAGCATATTGACCTACCGAAACAGAGATGAAGTATGAAATTGGCACTGAATTTATAAATAAAGTTTAATATCACAGTGCATTACAGAAAACTCTATTACAAAATGACAAGCCATAACTATTACTGAGGGGTTTTTCGAAGATAAATAGAGACATTATGATGATGATATTGCTACTAATGATAATGTTTAGGCAATTAATACTGTGTTGATAATGATGATGATAATGATAGTCGGCCTGGTTGCGAATATGCTTTCAGGAACGATCTACAACCACATTGTAATACATGTAACATTCTTTTATTACTCAAGAATCATTACCATTGGTAATGCATCATTCACAGTGTTGCCTTCATCTTGACTATCTTCAACCTGGAGTCAAAAAGAAAGTACAAAGCCATCAATGAACCAGTAGCTTTTCAATAAGTAGATACTAATAGATACAACTATAAATCATAAAATTATTATGTGTTGCAAGTTCATTAGGTAACAGTGGCATTAACTTTTCAGACATAACTGAAAGCTCATAAAACTACATATGTATCAAATTGTGCTATCTTTTCCTAAAAAAGTCTATGCTTATCGATAACATCAATGTAATGTAGTTTAATGGTGAAAAAAATGTATTTTTGAGAAAGCACATGCAAAAAGCAAAAATAGAAAAATGACAACTAGGAAAGATACAGGTAATGAAACTTTAGTTAGGCCCATAGCTTATCATTAGCTTAGCAACCATAGCTTAGCAACCATTGTTTCCACCAAGCATCCAAATAAAACACTTGACCATCCCAAAACAATCAAAGAATGACAGCCCATTCACCATTTAATATAACTGAAAGGTATCGGGTGTCCCAAAAACTGTATACAGATTTGATTGAGTCCATCATGACAATCTAATCAATGGCTAGTTAATTTCAAAATGTTCCTATTCAGGTAACTTGAACATAGCTACCTTGTTTGTTGATATTGGTGCTTTGAGTGCTGAAATATTAATCCTGAAAGTTCAAATTTGCTCTCACCCCCAAACCAGAGCTTCAGCCTTTTAGCCTAAGCTAACTGCTGAGGCACATTGAAATTTAACATTAAAATTAAAGAAAAATGATACAATTGCACAACGGGTGACAACTGACGGCTGACCACACCAAATAGAATGCTATCTAAGTTATTTCAAATTTACGTTTAAACTAATATTACCTCTACTACATTAGCAGCATCTGGCAAAGGTGTAGATTTCATTCTCTCCTTCTGAGTCTGCAATTGACAGAAAAAAATTAATTGATCTTACTTTCAATCAACATAGATGACTAAAATAATTCTAATATTAAATTTGAATAAATCTTACAAGGAATCTTAAATGTTTTGCAGCTAAGGACTACTTGTAATTCCCTCTTATTCCTTGCCTAAAAACAAATAATAACAGAAAGAAATATTTGCAGATTATCTTTGTGCCAGTCATACCTATTGTATTTCCAAAAGACTAGCTTAATACAAAGACTGCCACTATGTTTAACATATCAACAATAAAACGAAGAATTGAGGTATAGCTGTTGCAGAGACAAATCAATTTGAAGTAGAACCAACTCCTTTGAATGTGAGTAGGCAAAAACAAATCAAACTTAATCAAACTTATCTTACCTCTTCTTCATTAACAGCATCTGGCAAAGATCGTGTAGATTTTATTCTGTCTTTCTGAGTCTGCAATTGACAAAAACAAAATTGATGTATCTTACTTTCAAACCAGATAGAAGACTAAAGAATTCTCATCATAAAATTGAATAAATCGTTTTCAGAACCTTCAAAAGTTTGCAGCTAAGGATTACTTGTAATTCTCTCAGATTAATTAACTAAAAGCCCTTCAAAAAAGATTGAACAATTTGTGGACTATCATCACGCCAGCAATAAATATGGCATTTCGACAAGAATAGATAAATACAAGGACTGCCATTATGTTAGACATAACTACACTAAATAACAAGAGTTAAGGAAAATCAGTTGCATTGACAAATCAATTTGAAGTAGGACAGAATCCTTTGATTGTGAGTAGGCAAAGACAATTTTAATCAAACTTATATTATGTACCTTCATTTCATTAGTAGCATGTGGCAAAGATGGAGTAGATTTTACTCTGTCTTTCTGAGTCTCCAATTGACAAGCAACAATATTAATTTATCTTACTTTCAATGTACATAGATGACAAAAATAATTCTAATGTTAAATTTGAATAAATGTTACTTAGAACCTTAAAAGTTTTGCAGCTAAGGACAACTTGTAATTCCCTCTTATTCCTTGCCTAAAACCCCTTAAAAGTAGAAAGAAACATTTGTGGTTTATCTTTCCGCCAGTTACTCCAACAGACTAGCTTGATACAAAGACTGGCATTATGTTAAACATATCAACATTAAAACCAAGAGACAGGGTATATCTGTTGAAATGACAAGGCAATTTGAAGTGGGATCAAATCCTTTGATTGTGATTAAGCAAAGACAATTTTAATCAAATTTATATTACCTCTATTTCATTAGCAGCATCTGGCAAAGATGGTGTAGATTTTATTCTGTCTTTCTGAGTCTGCAATTCACAAGAAACAATACTGATTGATCTTACTTTCTACCTACATAGATAAATAAAATAATTCTAACGTTAAATATGAATAACTCTTACTTGAAACCTTAAAAGTTTTCAGCTAAGTACTACTTGTAATTCCCTCTGATTCCTTGCCTAAAAACCCTTAAAAATAGAAAGAAACATTTTTAGTTTATCTTTGTGCCAGTCATACCTATGGTGTTTCCAAAAGAGTAGCTTAATACAAAGATTGCCATTATGTTTAACATATCAACACTAAAACCAAGAGACATGGTAAATCTGTTGCAGTGACAACTCAGTTTCAAGAAGGACTAAATCCTTTGTGTGATTAGGCACAATGTTAATCAAACTGATATTACCTCTCTTACATTAGCAGCACCTGGCAAAGATGGTGTAGAATTTATTCTGTCTTTCTGAGTCTACAATTTACAAGAAACAATGTTAATTAATCTTACTTTAAAATTACATAGAAGATTAAAACAATTCTAATCTTAAATTTGACAAATCTTACTTGGAACCTTAAAAAGTTTGCAGCTAAGGACAACTTCTAATTCCATATGATTCCTTGCCTTAACCCCTTAAAAATAGAAAGAAACATTTGTGGTTTATCTTCATGCCAGTCATTCCAAAAGACTAGCTCACTACAAAAAGTGGCATGATGTTAAACATATCCACACTAAAACCAAGAGACAGGGTAATTCTGTTGCAGTGACAAATCAATTTGAAGTAGGACCAAATCCTTTGATTGTGATTAACCAAAGAAAATCTTAGTCAAACTTATATTACCTCCATTTCATTAGCACCATCTGGCAAAGATGCTGTAGATTTTATTCTATCTTTCTGAGTCTGCAATTGACAAGAAACAAAATAAATGTATCTTACTTTCAAACTAAATAGAATATATACTAAAGAATTCTAATTTTAAAGTTGAATATATCGCTTTCAAATCCTTAAATGGCTTGCACCTAAGAACTACTTGTAATTTTCTCCTAATACTTAACTGAAAACCCTTCAAAAAAGATTGCACAATCTGTGGACTATCATAATGCCAGCAATAACTACGGCATCTTGATAAGAATAGACAAATACAAAGACTGCCATTATATTTAACATATCAAAACTAAAACCAAGAGTTGGGGTAAAACTGTTGCAGTGACAAATCAACTTGAAGTAGGACCAAATCCCTTGATTATGAACTGGCAAAGACAATATCAATCAAACTTATATTACCTCTATTACATTAGCAGCACCTGGCAAAGATAGTGTAGATTTCATTCTGTCTTTCTGAGTCTATAATCCACAAGAAACAATATTAATTTATCTTACTTTGAATCTAAATAGATGACTAAATGATTCTAATGCTAGATATGAATAAATCTTACTTAGAACCATAAAAGTTTTGCAGCTAAGGACTGCTTGTAATTCCCTCTGATTCCTTGCCTAAAACCCCTTAAAATAGAAAGAAACATTTGCAGTTTATCTTTGTGCCAGTCATACCTATGGTATTTCCAAAAGACTAGCATCATACAAAGACTGCCATTATGTTAAACATATCAACACTAAAACAAAGAGTTGTGGTAAATTTGTTGCAGAGACAAATCAATTTGAAGTAGGACCAAATCCTTTGATTGTGAGTAGGCAAAGACAATTTTCATCTAAGTTATACAGTATTACCTCCATTACGTTAGTGGCACTTGGCAAAGATGGTGTAGATTTTATTCTGTCTTTCTGAGTCTGCAATTGACAAGAAACAATGTTAATTCATCTTACCTTTAAATTACATATAAGACTAAGATAATTCTAATCTTAAATTTGAATAAATACCACTTGGAACCCCAAAAAGGTTGCAGCTAAGGACTACTTGTAAGTCCCTCTTATTCCTTGCCTAAAAACCCTTTAAAGTCAAAAGAAACATTTATGGTTTATCTTTGTGCCAATGATTCCAAAAGACTAGCTCAATACAGAGACTGCCATTATGTTAAACATATCAACATTAAAGGCAGTCTGTCCCCTTGTTGAATGAAAAAAGATCAAAAGATCTCTATTGAATATTCCCCAAATTTACGCTAATCTCCTTTATTCAACGAATGTACGGCCATTCATGCATAATTTTCATGGCCATGAAAATTACACCTGAATGACTTTGCTTTGTTTGGGTGAAGCAAATTATCGAGGGGACAGACTGCCTTTAAAACCAAGGGTTGGGAAAAGTCTGTTACCATGACAAATCAATTGAAGTGGGACCAAATCCTTTGATTGTGATTAGGCAAAGAAAATTTTACTCAGACTTATATATATTACCTTTTTTACATCAGCAGCAGCTTGCACAGATGGTGTAGATTTTATCCTGTCTTTCTGCGTCTGTAATTGACAAGAACAATTTAATCAGTCTTACTTTCAAACTTCATAAAGACTAGGAATTCTAATTTTTAAATTTGTATAAGTCCTTTCAGAACCTTAAAAGGTCTACAACTTAGGACTACTTGAAATTCCATCTTATTACTTGCCTAAAACCCCTTAAAAATAGAAAGAAACATTTGTGATTAATCTTCCGGCCAGTCATTCCAAAAGACTAGCTCGATATAGAGACTGCCATTATGTTAAACATATCAACATTAAAACCAAGAGTTGGGGAATATAAATCTGCTGCAGTGACAAATCAATCTGAAGTAGAATAAAATCCTTTGATAGTGATTAAGCAAAGACAATCTTAATCAAACTGATATTACCTCTATTTCATTAGCATCTGGCAAAGATGGTGTAGATTTTATTCTGTCTTTCTGAGTCTGCAATTCACAAGAAACAATACTAATTTATCTTACTTTCAATCGACATAGATAACTAAAATAATTCTAATGTTAAATATGAATAAATCTTTCTTAGAACCTTAAAAGTCTTCCAGCTAAGGACTACTTGCAATTCCCTCTGATTCCTTGCCAAAACCCCTTAAAAATAGAAAGAAACATTTCCGGTATATCTTTGTGCCAGTCATACCTAAGGTATTTCCAAGAGACAAGCTTAATACAAAGACCGCCATTATGTTCAACATATCAACACTAAAACCAAGAGACAGGGTAAATCAATTGCAGTGAAAACTCAATTTCAAGAAAGACCAAATACTTTGTGTGATTAGGCACAATGTTAATCAAACTTATGTTACCTCTATTACATTAGCAGCACCTGGCAAAGATGGTGTAGAATTTATTCTGTCTTTCTGAGTCTGCAATTTACAAGAAACAATATTGATTTCTCTTACTTTAAAATTGCATAGAAGACTAAAATTATTCTAATCTTAAATTTGAAGAATCTTACTTGGAACCTTAAAAAAAGGTTGCAACTAAGGACTACTTGCAATTCCCTCTTATTCCTTGCCTAAAACCCCTTAAAAATAGAAAGAAACATTTGTGGTTTATCTTCATACCAGTCACTCCAAAAAACTAGCTCAATACAAAGACCGGCATTATGTTAAATATATCAACACTAAAACCAAAAGTCAGGGTAAATCTGTTGCAGTGACAAATCAATTTGAAGTAGGACCAAATCCATTGATTGTGAACAGGCAAAGACAATTTAATTAAACTTAAATTACCTCTATTACATTAGCAGCACCTGGCAAAGATAATGTAGATTTCATTCTGTCTTTCTGAGTCTATAATCAACAAGAAACAATATTAATTTATCTTACTTTGAATCTGCATAGACCACTAAAATGATTCTAATGTTAAATATCAATAAATCTTACGTAGAACCTTAAAAGTTTTGCAGCTAAGAACTACTTATAATTCCCTCTGATTCCTTGCCTAAAACCCCTTAAAATAGAAAGAAACATTTGCAGTTTATCTTTGTGCCAGTCATACCTATGGTATTTCCAAAAGACTAGCATCATACAAAGACTGCCATTATGTTAAACATATCAACACTAAAACAAAGAGTTGTGGTAAATTTGTTGCAGAGACAAATCAATTTGGAGTAGGACCAACTCCTTTGATTGCGAGTAAGCAAAGACAATTTTAATCAAAGTTATACAGTATTACCTCTATTACGTTAGTAGCACTTGGCAATGATGGTGTACATTTTATTCTGTCTTTCTGAGTCTGAAATTGACAAGAAACAATGTTAATTTATATTACTTTTAAATTACATATAAGACTACAATAATGCTGATCTTAAATTTGAATAAATACCACTTGGAACCCCAAAAGTTTTGCAGCTAGGACTACTTGTAATTCCCTCTTATTCCTTGCCTAAAAACCCTTTAAAGCCAAAGAAATATTATTGGTTTATCTTTGTGCCAGTGATTCCAAAAGACTAGCTCAATACAGACACTGCCATTACGCTAAACATATCAACATTAAAACCAAGCGTTGGGGAAAGTCTGCTGCCATGACAAATCAATTTGAAGAGGGACCAAATCCTTTTGTTGTGTTTAGGCAAGGACAATTTTACTCACACTTATATATATTACCTTTTCTATATTAGCAGCATCTTGCACAGATGGTGTAGATTTTATCCTGTCTTTCTGCGTCTGTAATTGACAAGAAACAATTTAATCAGTCTTACTTTCAAACTTCATAAAGACTAGAGATTCTAATTTTTAAATATATATAAATCATTTCAGAACCTTAAAAGTTTTGCAGCTAAGGACTACTTGTAATTCCATCTTATTACTTACCTAAACCCTGAAAAATAGAAAGAAATATTTTTGGTTTATCTTTGTACCAATGATTCCAAGACTAGCTCAATACAAAAGGTGGCATTATGTTAAACATATCACGACTAAAACCAAGAGTTGGGGTAAATCTGCTGCAGTTACAAATCAATTTGAAGTAGGACCCAATCTTTTGATTGTGATTAGGCAAGGACCATTTTCATCAAACTTATATTGCCTCTATTACATTAGAAGCCTCCTGGCAACGTTGTGTATAACTTTCAGGATTAAACTCAATGGTTCTACAACACCAAAGAACAGAATTTGTCCACATTAAATGTGATGGTCTCCTAACAAATCCATTAAATTGTATCATTGCTGCAGCAATATAGCAGAAACACAGCTGCAAGCAAGAAATATATATCTGATACATATATCCAGCTATATACCTTTGAGCCACCAGGAAACACTCTGGATAAATTCCTCTTTCTCCTTATTCTTTCTTGATGTGAAATACCCTTTCTTCTCTTTGTTTCATTCTAAAACAGCAACAAACAAACTTTGTAACTGGCTTCCATAAAGGATGCACAAGCCCTTTCAAGGGGACCTCCCATAAAAACAATAAAAATAAATCTGAATTAAATTACTGTTAAAAATTTACAAAATAAAAGAAAATATTCCAACCCCAAATACATTCTTTAAAGGAATTTAGGGAGATGCTTGCTTTGAATCAGCTGAGAGGCTAATACACAACTTTGCTCCTCTGTAAGAAAAGCATTTTTGCCCACTTGCTGTTTTTTCATTGGAAGCTTCAATTCTGTCTCTGTGTTATGGAAACTACAGTAAGAACCCACAAAATAGAAACTAGTTTTTTTCAAAACAGCCTGTTTAGTTTCTTATTAAAAGGGCATTTGTCAAGGCAAGAGGCTGAAAGGTTTCTTATACAGTATATAATATGATTAACAAAACCTTCAATGATTTCAAGTTAAATATTATATTTATATTATATACAGTATATGAGTATGCTGTAAATACATTGCTGCACATCATAAACTGAAATTTAAGATATTATCAAAAATGGAAGTTCACAAAATTTGTATGCTGATGCCAGCTTCTGCGTGCATTCCTTCATTTGAAAATGACCTTATCAAATTGCTCAGCCATGATGAAGTACAGTATGCAATATATTTGGCTGAGAAGTTTCTTATATTAGGGCACCATTTCTCAAAAAAATCAGCCTGAGGTTTCTTACACAGTGGTTTCTATTTTGCCGGTTCTTACTGTATAAGAAAAGAAATTGGAGTTTCTTTTGAAAAGGTCACTATTGCAGAGCCAACTCATTTAAGGATTTGAAGACCATTGTCTGATATTCAATTCTGTCTGATAAGTTCTTCAATGGTTTCCACCCCAGCCCAACAACAAGTGGTCTGCTTGGGGCATCATAGCTGCTGCTTGTTACAATTCTGGCAGCACAGTTTTGGAGCTTTTGTAAATGGATAATGTTGTACTAAATCAGTATATAATCTGAGATTTATTGCTGAATCCGAAATCTTACGAATGAGAAAACAATGCACAGCTTCTTACCTTGAAAAAGGAGAAAAATGGTGGATCTTTATCAAAAGGTGCACACCCATGGAAGAAGCCAAAAATATTTTGTTGTCACTTAACAGATGCAGCTAGTGAAACATTGGCTGTGGTCACACTACTGTATTTTACACTAAGATGTGAATTGTATCACTTTCTTTAAATATATTTTTGTTGCTAGAAAGCATGGCAACATAGCATGACACCACCCACTCACACAGTGAAATCATGTATCATGTAGCAACCATGCAAGGATATGAAGTAGACTCATGACAATGAATCCCTTGTATCCCTGTGGTAAGCCTTGCTCAAGAGGGACTCATAATGAAACAGCCAAAAACCTGGCCCTACTTTCTTCAATCATTAATGGAATTATGAAAGAATAATGGCTTCAAATCTCAATCCTGTGGGAGTATTTTCAATTCTTCAATTGAATCAAAAATTCTATCACATTTACACCGTAACAACAGTAATTCACAAATCTTGCAATCTGATTGGTACTGGAGAAACCGCAAAGTTTGGGGCTAAATAGGGCCTGGTTTTTTCAGAGCAATGTGATGAGTCTCTGTTGACTGAAGGGCCATCGTCAAGTCATAGAGCACAGGGAAACAAGAGATTCACCCTGAAGACTAGAGATTCTTCTAGATATGAAGACCACCCAGTTATATGAAAGACCTAAATATTGCTAAGGACCTTGTTTTTCCTGTTGTTTTGCATCTTATAGGTTTCCTATGGAATCAGTTCCCATGGCCAAAGCATTCTTACAGTTTTATATGTAAAAACGAAACATGACTACACATCACAGCACAATTTTGCAAAAATACAACAAAGGAACAATGTTCAGTGTGATTGCAGCATTGCATTTGACAACAAATACATCATCATGTTCTACTAAATTTGCACAGCAATGAGAATACTGTACCTCTAGGCGCCATGGTAGATCATTTACCCCATAATCATATCTTATCTCCTCGTCAACTGCAATATCTCTCAAAGCAAAGAGGCACAAGTGTGGTGAGCCATCAACTTCTACCTTCTTCATGACTGCATTTGGATGGGCAGAATCATTTACGAGACGACCAAGACGGCTATCAGGCTTGGTAGCATCAACACTACAAGGATTAATACTGTAGTTATGAGCTGCCCATTCAAACAGCAACAAGGAAACTAGAACTGAGCCTTCACTATATATACATGCCAAAGTCAACTTTTACCAATAATCACTAAAATTTCTGGAAACTTTGTTCACTGTCATCATTCAATCCTTGAATCATTTTTGTTAAAACTCTACAAAGTACATAACAACTTGATAAAGAGACGTGGGACGAAAAAAATACTCAGACAAATTCAACACACTGAGGCCTTTCGGACTTGTGTCCCATGAGAATGTGATTTGAATGAATCTAAAATATTGATACGGTGCTTATAAAACTGCGTTTTGAGAGGCCACAAGTCTAAAATGCCTCAGTGGGTTGACTATCTGAGTACTTATCGTTGTCCAACCTCTGTACATAAAGTTTATTGTGGCACATGACACAGGTTTGATCAATTGTGGCATTGCTGTGAAACAAAATTTTATACATAGTTAATTTCATTCAATTTCACAAATTTCATTATTTGCTACACTGGGAAAACAAGGAAAACATTGAGTCTATAGGTTAGTTACTAGGGCTGTGTTAATTTAAGGGGGATGGTTCTCTCCTCTATTTTGATTACCTATTGATAGAAATCCTCAAGTAATTTTCTCCACACAATTTATCTCGTTTTTCAATTTTTATTTGTACATTGTATATATTAATCATCCATATATGAATCCGTATATATATATATATATATGAGGTGTCTTTTTTCCCATATATAAATACTGTATATATATAAAATTTAAAATTTACATTCATATACATATATATATGTAGCATCATCTCAAATCCTTGTAGATTTGTTATTTGTGTTGGTATGATTCAATTGTATTCATAATGAATTCAAATATAAAACTGAAACTAAGTCTAACTTGTGCTTATTCAGAATACAAGAGGGAAGGAAACAGCTCAATTGTTCTTGACAAACTTACCAAAGTGACTTTCCTTCATAGGAAAAGAAAAATAAATAGCTCCCCAGCAACTGCTTCTGGTAATCTGCTTCCCTCGTTTCTGCTTCACTTGCAGAAATCAGTTCACTCACATATTCCAAAAGAAATGAGCCTTTGCTGAGTGTATTTGTTGCAAAGACACCCCATCCTAGAAAAAATTTTATCAACGTAAAGAAACACAATTGCAAGTTCCTTGTGTCCGAAATCTCAATGAGATTCTTCATGCATAAAGTACATTGTACATTCTGAAAATTTATTTAGTTGTTACTTCTAGAAGTATGGCAAAAGAGTAAAAGAAACGGAAAATTATGTATTTATACCCACACTTTAGTGCAGAAAGTGTGCATAGACATTGGAGGGACAATAGACTAATTCTTGGGTTACCAGTTTTTTTTTCTTAATCTTGGTCCATTCAATTTTCAGCAAGTTGTGTCCATTTTAAATTATGAAGAATCTTCATGTTTACTTGCTGTTCCCTGAAAAAGGTTTTTTGAAGCCATCCTAGTGTTTGGAAATTAATCAATTGCCATGACAATGTGATACAGAGAAAAAAGATAAAGCTAAAATACCGTAAAAGCTCTATTAAGCCCCCTCTCTATTTAGCCCCTCTCTCTAATAGGCCCCTCCTGAGTCAAAATCTGAAATAAGGCCCCCTCTCTATTAAGCCCCCCCCACAGAATTATAGGATTTACTAAAAATGCTTTCCATCTATTTAAGTACACAACGACAACGTTGCAAGTTAGTGTTAGTATGGTTTGGGATAAAAACTGTGTTGAATTTACGTATTTGGGCCGTAAGGTTGTATGTTAATTCTGCAAAATATGGGATAAAAGAACTCAACTGAAAAGCTACCAAATATACCCTTGTCAATTAATTTTATGAATAAGCCCCCCCTCTCTAATATGCCCCCTCTCTATTAATAAGCCCCCTTCCTTGAAGGTCCAAAATTAAATAAGGCCCCCGGGGGGCTTAATAGAGCTTTTACGGTATGTTTTCAAAGGATTTCTTTCATGACAAAATAGTTTCAAAGAACGAAGATAAATAAATGAAAAAATAAATTGATTGAACATAGTTTCATACAAATATGCTAAGAAGTTTAATGTACTCACCAACAACATCACTAACCATCCTTTTCTCCAAGTCATTCCTGTCGCTTTGTTTTTTTACATATATTTTTGCCTCTTCCAAAGGAGGAGTGCACCTTGTCGACTTTCTTTTACTCATCTTGATCTAGTGGAAGAAGAGATCAAAACGATGTTTTTAACAACTAACAAACATTCAAATAAGACAGGAAAAAGACATGCAGATAATTCGACTGAGCGTAGTTGCAAAAACAATCATCTGCAGTGGCTAGTGGCTAGCTACCCGATGCTGCACGTGAAGCTAAAAAGAAAATTATCACATGGGATTTTCTGCAAAGAACGGTGTGTCAAATTTAACCATTTAGGCCATTTCAAGAACTACCCTAATGTTCAAAATAAACATTACATATTCAGATTGCAAAAGAACTGGACGTCAAATTGGGAAAATTAACTCACGTTGCCACAGGATTGCAGAGATTCGTTCAGTATTTGTATACCTTCCTCGTTTCGTTAGTGACTTCGTTGTGCGGCCTTACATTTCATTCAAAGACCAGACCAAGGATAAAGATAGACTGATTACAGGAGTCCCTTTAACTTTCACTCATGTTACGTTGTTGTTGTTGTTGTCTGGGGAACGAAACAAGAGACTTGTGGAATGAATCTGAAGGAAAGAAGGGTTGGTGCTCCTCCACCTGTGATAAAGATTTAATCTCTTTCCCTGTGCCCAACAAGAGGGAGACATCAGTGTTGGACAAATGCTAGATAGGGGGCTGAAAAAAATTAGCAGGGCTTTGTGACAAAAATCCTAGAAAGGAGTGGTTACATAGCAGGGTGAGCATTACCTTAGGGGTAGAAAGTTTCGCGGGCAGAAAGTTCGCGAGAAGAAAAAATCGCGAAATTAAGGGAATAAATTTTCGTGAATGACACTTTTTCCCGCAAACTTCAATACAAAAACTTTCGCGATCGAGAAAAAGATGCATTTTCGCATGAAAAAACTTCGTGACTGAAGAAAAGTGAAGGGGAAAAAATTTTCTATTCATTTTCAGTACTATTCACTGTCACGGTGACAATTTACAAGCTTTTAAATAGCCCAAAAGAAGAAAGATCGGGGTGAGGAACATTAAAGCAAAAACTTGAAGGAACAAAAATCATTGGATAGAAAAAACCTTTGCGAGTCGAAATTTTCTGTAATTTCGCGAGCAAAAGCTACAAATTTTGAATTTAGATCATAGTCTTAAGCGCACGAGACAAGAGGGCTGCAGCCCTCCCAATGACAGAAAAGTCTGCAAAAATCACCCCCTTCTCCGGCAAAACTCCATCGTAAGTTGGGCAAAAATTCTCGCAAACAATAAACTCTTTATCGGGCAGCCCCCTCCCAGATTTTGTCTTCCGGTACGCTTATGAACATAGTGTTAGAGTTTCTTGAAATTTTGCCCGTCCTAGTACTGGTTTCTTACAAACCAGTTTCTCATAATATAAGAAACGTGTACATCATTCAAAAATTCTTTTAGTGAAGATTAATAATATTGGATCGAAATTATTCAATTATAGAACTGCCGAGGTGAAAAATTGAAACATAGATCTTTCCGCATTTTAGGGGCTGATGTTTAGGCCTATCAGAAACGATTTTTTCGAAAAGTAACACATCATTAGAAAGCCCTTTGGGAGTAGATTCATAATATTGGGTCGAAATTATTCAAATAGGAAATTTGACGGGTGAAAAATTGAAGCATGTGTTTTTGCACTATTTGAGCGATGACTTTTAGGCCTTCAAGAAACGGATTTTTACAACAGTTGTCCATCATTCCAAAGCTCTTTTGGTTTAGATTAATAATTAAGGGTCAAACTATTCAATTAGAAAATTTGAGGGGCGAAAATTAAAAGCTTTTCTTTCTGCACATTTTGCGCCATGATATTTAGGTCTTTGAGAAACGGGTATTCATGAAAATCATATATCATTTGAAAGGTCTTTAGGTGCAGATTAATAATAATGGATAAGCATTATTCAATTAGAAAATTTGAGAGGTGAAAATCTAAAACAGTTGTTTTTGGCCATTTGGACGACGACTTTAGGGCTTTTTATTCTGAAAAGATTATTTATCAAAGCTTTAGTATACATTACTTGCAGAAAGTGTCTGGTAGGTTGATTTGATAGATTTTTTAATACAGTCCCAACGTTCAATGTACCGAGGAAAGGAATAGTTTCTTCAAGGAGCTGACCCTCTGGTTAAGCGGGTGATTGGAAAAGTGGCTGAAAGAGAGAAGAAGTGAAGGCTATAACTTTCACAGCAAAAGATGTCTATGATGATCAATACGGATTTTGACGAGTCGGAGCTGGCTTTGCCACAATTAATTGTGCAGGGCCCATACTCCATACTTGTTTTTCTGCATTTG
This sequence comes from Aurelia sp. 4 Dawson et al 2005, assembly GCA_964019985.1. Lineage (NCBI taxonomy): Eukaryota > Metazoa > Cnidaria > Scyphozoa > Semaeostomeae > Ulmaridae > Aurelia > Aurelia sp. 4 Dawson et al 2005. The sequence continues at coordinate 2,222,413 of OZ026511.1, read as the reverse complement.
GATAAAATCTCATCAAAGATATGGGCACCACATAGAATTTCATTCCTTCAAAAATTGGCCTATGTTCGGGAATTATTCAAGAACTCTAGAAATAAGGCATAGCTTCCAAAGTTTCACACATTACTTGATTTATATCAAAGAATAAGATGAAAATACTTGTCTGTGTAAGTTTCCAAAATCCTTGATGAGTTAAAGCTATTTGCTACCAAGAAAGCTATCATATCTCTCTTCATCCACTGCAGAATGCCATTATTCGGTTTTAAATCAGCTTCACTTGCTGTAGCAAAGCATCACAGCTTTTCACCAACAACGTCACACCAATTCTGATTATTCTCCGCCATAAAATTGCCATCACTTTTGATAAAACATGACAAATCTTCAACAACGCTTTGCCGCGAATACCATTCCAAGTCATGAATGTTGTTGCAAATACTGTGCGCGCACGTGGAGCAATTCCCGTTGGTGATCAGAAATCTCAAGCAGAATTATCATTCCACATAATTTCTATGCTAAACTGAGGATTTGCGACAGTACTAAAAGTTCCTTAAAATGTAAAAAGAGCATATTTGCAACAAAGCAATGCCTGATAAGCATTTGCATATAGTTCATTTGGCCGTTTCCTAGGTTAAACTCTTATAACTAGGCATCACAGAAACAGGAGAGTATACCTCTAACAGGAAAGAATAATGTACAAGTAAAAATTGTCACAAAAATATCTGAAACAGTTTCAATTGAACATGAAAACCCTGACATCATTACTACCCGAAGTTTGTTCCAAAATCGTATGCAGTGGGAAGATAAAGATCCAACGAATGATTTTGTAGAAATCAGAATTTTGACTAAACACATCACCATAATCCAACAAGCCAGAAATATCAAGGTGTTTCTTGAATTCCGGTTCTTGAATTAACATGTGAGACTGGTTCTTATTTCTAGACTTTGTTATTAAGTTCTGCCTCGAGCTTCTTCTTAGATCAGGGTATCTATTGCCCTTTGAATCCTGATTATTTAATTTAGGTGTCTGAACGTCGTTGTTAGAACTGATTCCGTGATCAGCGGGTCTAAAATTGTTTCTTGAATTACTGCTCATGGCTGAACTCCCTCAGCAACACCCTCAACAACTAGTTACAGTTGCATATCTAAGCACAGAGTTCTTACATCAGGATATCTAAGATTATTTCTTTAATTCCTGTTCTTAGCTAAATGAGGTTGTCTACATTTGGTTCTTGGAATTTGGTTTCAAATTAGAGTGGTTTGGTTCTTAGTTCTTGAATCTTAAATTAGGAATTCCCAATGTCCTTCCAGGATACAATGTATCATATAAATGTCACAAGAAATATGATCAAGCTTATTATGTCCCCAGAGAATGGGCTAACCATGGATACATCCAGTTTCCCCAGAAAGTGTGGTACATTGAATGTCCCCACAAAGTGTGTACACTGAGTGTCCCCAGAAAGTGTGTGCACTGAGTGTCCCCAGAAAGTGTGTACATTGAATGTCCCCACAAAATGTGTATATTAAGAGTTTACAAATCTGATGTCCAGTGACCATCATGAAAGCAGAAAATTGGGTTAACTGTCAGGATAATCCATTAAAATGGTCATAGTATGGTATTTCTGACCAAGCTGAAAATATGTCCCCACAACGTTGGTGTGAAAGGTACAGACCCCACAACGTGGATACACAAAATTTGATCACATGTTTGATATCATTAAAGCATGTGCAAGGTCAAGCTCTTTGTTTTTCTTTGACCTGCTCTCAGCTGCTACTTACTGTTGTTGAATTATATTGAAATATATGTGGTCCCCACAACGTATGCGCAGAACATAAGTCCCCACAACTATAGTCATGTCAGTATGTATGTATGTATGTATGTATGTATGTATGTATGTATGTATGTATGTATGTATGTATGTATGTATGTATGTATGTATGTATGTATGTATGTATGTATGTATGTATGTATGTATGTATGTATGTATGTATGTATGTATGTATGTATGTATGTATGTATGTATGTATGTATGTATGTATGTATGTATGTATGTATGTATGTATGTATGTATGTATGTATGTATGTATGTATGTATGTATGTATGTATGTATGTATGTATGTATGTATGTATGTATGTATGTATGTATGTATGTATGTATGTATGTATGTATGTATGTATGTATGTATGTATGTATGTATGTATGTATGTATGTATGTATGTATGTATGTATGTATGTATGTATGTATGTATGTATGTATGTATGTATGTATGTATGTATGTATGTATGTATGTATGTATGTATGTATGTATGTATGTATGTATGTATGTATGTATGTATGTATGTATGTATGTATGTATGTATGTATGTATGTATGTATGTATGTATTCTGTATAACCAACAAGTAATGACAAGGCATCCCAATGGGAGTGCACACTATTCCATAACCACTTCATTCTTCCATGAATCTCAACATTTCACAAGATTCGCATGCAGGGTCTTACGGCAAAATTTTTGATTAATACATCAGGTGACCGATTTCAACAGGGGAGATCTATTAACTAAGATAGACATTTTGGCTCCAGTAATGGACTAATTTCATGACAATCACGTGCTACAACGTAAGTTACGATGCTCCTTATGCCCCACCTGCTTTCTGACTCACCCGGCAGTAGCCATGATCTCTAATTTTGTTTTGCCTAAAGATTAGCATTCTCAGTTTGACAAGGGATGATGGCAAATATTTTAACTCAGTCTACTATTTTTCTAGAGATCAAGCCTCATTCTATCATTTCAAAATCATAAATCATATTTTTCATTTAACTATTAGACAGGAGACTATTAGACATATCACTTATTAGTTAAGAGCAACTGTAAGGTAAAATATGGAGGAATCTTGATACATATTACGAATGTCACAAGTAGGGAGTTTTATCTTGAAATTTATTCTTGAAAGAATGATCCTGCTTGAGATATACATAGCTTGAAATGGGCATAAAACTACAACAAGTGTACATAATTCAAAGTTAGTTAATATTTTCACTGAATTGTGCTGTTTGGTAGGGGGTTTTCGGGATTTTTACTCGAGAAATGCGTCGGAATAACAACGGAACATTTTGAGATCAAAGGTCAACTTCTTTCAAATGTATTCTCTGTGTCATACATCTGAAGCAGATTTGATGAAGAGAGAAGGGACCAGAGAGGCAAAAACATGTTTATTTCTTTCACAAAGCAGGGCTTATGACATTTAAAGCTATAAATCGGAAGTTGGTAGGGAACACGATGGCCTACTGCAACTTTTCGCTTTGGTTTGAGATCGTCTTCACCCTCAAATCTCGTCATTTTTGGTGATCTTGCGAAGCTGCAACCTAAAGTGCCAAGGAAATCACCTGCAACTTGAAGGAAGATACTTAAAGTAAGGTTTTGTTTTAATAAACAAAAATTTCAGACAATTTTGAACAAGTTTGTAATACTTCATTTTGTGTTTTGATAAAGTTTTCGCGCCAAATTTTTCATTTCAAAATTACAGGTCTGTTTTGATGATGTGTCGCAAAACAATCCAGGTGGGCAGCGAACGCGTGCGAAAACAATGCAGGGCTCAAAGGGTTAAGTACTGTCAAATCTTAAACTGTAATCCCTGCGTTGTTAAGCAATTGCTTGTGAATTGGCAGCAAATAGTTCAATACTCCTTCTTGTAGGCGGCTAAGGAATGGGACGAAAAAGGGATTTTTCATGCGAACGCAGTCAGCGTTAAAATGGAAATAGACATTTCCGAGTTTCCCTTCCTTTTGGTTTCCTTACTGATCATAGAACTTCCTTCGTGACTTACCAACAATTACAACATCATTTGGAGGAGTGGGGTATGAGCCATCTATGCCACGGAATTAACCACTGCAACCGTAACACTTTGATGTCTTGTCATGACACAGCTTCAGCAGTGTAACAAGGTACGTTCCTGGCAAAGGGTCAGGTGTGGTAATTCCTTTTTTTCTTCCTTTGTTTTGGCAATTTGGTGTTGCCACACTTTGCGGAGCTTTTGAAACACTTTGTGTTGGAATAGTAGAAGGACCAGGCATGGTGTCGTTTTGCCGCTGTTGATAACCAGTGATGACACTGACAGGTTTGTTAGCAGCACCCTTCCTCCTTTGTGTCGCTTTTGTGGCCTTCTTTCCAGCATCCTTAGGGTGGTCAGTGCTTGCCAGCCTCGTAATACTGAAGCGATTCTCACGGTTGAAATTAGAAAGCATGTTTCCCAGCTCACCTAACTTTTCTGCAACAGATATGGTGTGGGCACAGATCTTGTATGCGGCAAATTTTTGGCATTTTCCTTGACATTTAAACCTTGTACCCTTTAAGAAAACCATCAGGGGTTGGCTTGGATCAGCTTCATTAGTGACGAAAAACGCAGAGTTGGCTTCCAGTCAGGGTGCATTCACTATGTGTTTACCTGTGTAGACCAACGAAGAAGCGTCTTGAAACATCTGCTTGACAACAGTGAAGGGAACAGTAGGGATGTTACTTTCATTAGCTTGAACCGACAACTTGCAGAGCACATCACAGCTTGGTGTGTCGCTCGCCAACTTGTTAATGCCATCCACACCGACAGTCAAACCAGTGACCCTCGCTCCATTGAAAGTTGCAAAAGCCTTTTTTCTTTGTTCAACAGACATGCCATAGAACTGGTCTTGTGGGATTGAGTATTTGATGTAGTCATCAGCCACTGTGTACTCGCCAGCTCCAAACTGCGCCAATCGAACCTGACTTTGCTGCTCCTGCACACATGCTTGTATTGCTAACGCAGCCTGTTTGCGTGCAAGTTTCTTCCCTCCAGACTCTCTCTTCAATACAGAATTAATACTTTCGTTTGCATTTTGAGTGTAGACATTTGGAGGAAATCCCAATCCAGAAGCATTCCTTATTCTGGCAGTCATTGAGTTCTTTATCAGAGGCAGTTTGCGCGTCTCCAAGTAGCTACAAAATGCTTCACATTTGACATGTAGTTGTTTCCATTTGGCAGACAGAATCGTAAATTCTGTGTCAACCTGCAAAGCAAATTATCTAATTACCAATGTAACGAGGCAAAATATCACACTAAAAAGGTGCACACAATTTTTAGTGATTGTTTCTGTTTGTTGAAACACATTTAAGTTGCATAGGTACTGTGACATTATTATAGCTCAATTAGGGGACTGAAAGCAGACACCAAGGAGATGTCAGTGCTTGAAACTTCTCCAGTATTGAAACAGGTCTCTCCACTGTCATTTGTGGGCACTACGCTGACACTAGTGAACTTCAAGAAAGTAGCAAGTCTGCCGAACCCATTCTTCTTGCTCCCTGACCTATCTTAATGGTATCATGAAGATTACATTTAAAAACTCTGCTGAAATGCAGAGAGCCACTGATAGTTTCTGATGCTACCACTTCTTAGTACAAAGCCTTCTACTTACAGGCGACTCGATGTCAGTCAGTCAGTCAATCAGATTGATGATCGACATCTTCCAATGTGAAGTTAAAAAGAGAAACTGCATACTTTGCAAGCATTTCCTGCAAAGTTCCGAGATCTTAAGAAAATTTGACATCGTCCTTTGTAATATACTTGCAAAAACAAGCCATAGCTGAAGCCCAGTTTCACTCTTATTCCCCCGTATTATGTTTAATTGGTACAATCCTTAGAGCAAATTAAAGTCCATCTCAAGTTAGATGTCACCCGAGATTTTCAATAGCGCAAGATCCCTTTGCAATGCACTTCCATTGCAGGAATTTTGCAGGGCAATTTGCAAGTGACCTCGCGGGGGGTATCTTAGTACTTTTTGTGGTACATTTCTTAGGGGTTACCTTCTTCAAACCGTTGCGGAATCATTGGTATCATGTTCACAACTTTGAGACATTTTATGGAAATTATAGGTATCCGTTTTAGCAAATTTGTCATAATTTCGTGAATTACGCCCCAGATTTTCATTTGAATTGCGGGATTATGGCCCTAAAATTTCTTCAGAATTTATGGAATTATGGGTAGCAATCTTTCGGGTAAAATGGCACGTCCCCATCTAATGATAAGTCAAGATACCTCCACCCCCCAGCAAGGGACATTTAATGTGAGACAGACAATGATCAATTAATTTGTGCGGTAGGTTACCTCATCTGAACTCCAGGAATCTACAAGGCCCTTGATCTTGCAATCACCATCAGCTCGACCAAATATATTATCAAGGATTTCTTTTTTAATGAGAGTAGCTTTTTGTTGTGATAATATGGCTGTCGTCAGCTGTCTTAAAAATGGTACATGTAAAGATCGTCATTTGTCCTTTTTGTTACGGGAATTATCTTTGTTGGCAATTACACTGGATTTCACGTTTACTGCTGTTCATATATCTGGTTTTAAAAATGCCAAGGCTGATGCTTTGTCTCGCTTTGATTTCCAGAGATTTCGAGAACTTGCTCCTCAAGCAGCTCTAAAACCCTTGAAGGTATCACAAGATCTAGCCAATCATTTGTTGTTTCCACCTTGGATCAAACATGGCAAAACTTGCTGAAGGATTCGCTTGCTGTGAATACTCAACGTACCTATTGTTCAGCTCAGAAAAGATTTATTAGGTTTTGCGAAGATCATGGTTTTCTGCGGGCGAATGGTTCTCCTTGCCCCACTTCCGAATTAACTATTTTCAGATTTGTTGGTCATTTGAGCGAGACTTGCAAAGCTTCTTCAATCAAGGTGTATTTGGCAGCTATCCGGTCTTTACATATTTTTCATGGTTTTCAGGATCCTTTAGTGGGTTGCTTGCGCATTCCACTAGTTATAAGAGGTCTTCGCAGAATGAATCCTGTTCATGAGAATCGTAAGATGCCTATAACCCCATCAGTCTTGTGTTCCATCAAAGCAGAGCTTGATTTTAGCAAATATGATGATATTTTATTGTGGGCCATTTGCTGTACAGCTTTCTTTGGATTCTTTAGGGCGTCCGAGTATACTGCGTCGAAAGAAACTTTAGCTAAGGGATCTGTTCTTTCCCTTCAAGATGTATCCATTGACAAACACGATAGCCCAGGCTGCATTTTTCTAAACCTACGTTTTTCGAAAACAGATCAAGTTGGTAAGGGTTGCACTGTAGTCCTCGCTCGTTGCGATTCTTTCATTTGTCCGGTGGCTGCTCTGCTAAGGTATATTTGGATCAGAGGTTCGGACCCAGGCCCCTTATTTTTATGTGAAGATAAATCACCATTGACAAGGGACAAATTGAACAGTCGCTTGCAGAAAGTTTTTAAGTCCTGCAACATTGAAACCAAGTTTACGCTTCACAGTTTCCGTGTTGGTGCAGCTACAACTGCTGCTTCGTTGGGATTTCCGGAGTACATGATAAAAGCTCTCGGACGATGGTCAAGTGACGCATATAAAGTTTATGTTAAACTGCCGCTAGAACGTTTGTCCGCTGCTTCACTTTACCTTGGTCAAGCAAGGCAATACTCTTTGCAATTTAATCACTGATGGCATGCTGTCGTCGTTTTGTTTGCATCAAACAATGGAATTTAAATGGGAACATTATTTTAGTGCTGTTTAGAAATTTGTTATCTGCGGTTGCGTTATTTAAAGAGATAATAAATAAAAATAAAAGAACAAAAAAAATAGAAAAGTATTTAAACAAAAAGAAAAGACAAACAAACAAAACAATAGCAACAAAAAATAAACATAAGGCGTGAAGAGACAACAAATATATATTTATTTTTATATAAGTTATATAAAAGAGTTTAGCATATAAAAAAAAGAGGAATTTATGTGTTACGTTTCCTGTTGTTCTGTTTGTGTTTCGTATGGTTCGTAAGAAGAAAGTCAAATCCACAAGTAATAGTTATAGTTGAAAGAAGAAGAAATGAATAGTTATAGTTGAAAGAAGAAGAACAAGAAGAAGGAAAAAAAAAGAAAAAATCAAAATAGTTACAGTAAAAAGTAAATCCCCTTGTGTTGGGGTGGCCAAGTGCTCGGTCGTAAGAGCACAAGAGTAAATGAAAGTAAAATCCCCTTATGTTGGGGTGGCCAAGTGCTCGGTCGTTGAGCACGATCCTCTTCAGCATTCTTCGTTGTCTGCCTTTCTTTCTTAGGTGGTGATTGGGTGGGGCACTACGTGTTTGGGCGGAAAAAATAAAGTATTTTCAGTCCAATCACCGACCTTAAAAGTTGTTGTTGTATGTTCGTGCTAGCAAATTCCGGGCGGCTGCACTACTGCCCAATTTTCTAGCAATTGCTTCCGGCCTAATTCGCAATAATATTCAATTTGCGCTAAAAGATGTTTTGAGTTTTCGCCATTTTCGGAAGCGCACGGACAGAACCTCTGTGAGAGTAGATGGATAGAGTGGCTTTAGTCATTTTAGACCTTGTAAACCTTGAGAGGTTTTGTCCTCCTTTTTCTTTATTATCAAAGGAACCATTAAATGGCGATTGAATGAAATTTAATCGTAATTAATGGAACTTGGTGTTTTTCTTTTAGTTTCTTACACAATAGGGCGGAGTCCCTTATGACCATGGCTTTATCTTTATCAGTGTGATAAGTCATTGGTAGTAACTTCACGCTTTTTGCTAAATGGCTGCACCTGGAATGCCTGGTTTTCGTGGCTAGTTTAAAAGTATTGAATGGATGTTTATCATTTGTCTGCTATCATCAGCCAGAGAGAAAGAGCAGGTTGTTCAGCGCCTCGAGTTTGGGCGGAAAAAATAAAGTATTTTGTTTAAAGTATAATGTTTTGCCAGTAGTACTTTGGTTTCTTGAATTTTTTATCCAAAAACTTGATTCTTTGAAGCGCTTCTTGAAAATAGTTCATTTATAGTATGGCAGCACCTTCTCAATTTGGTTTACAGCTGGTTTTACCATTTTCTAATCTAAAAAAATTACATTCAAGTGTCCTTGTAGATGTAATGATCATCATGTACAGTATATACCTATTGTAAGTTTATATTTATGGTAGTTTCACAATAATTATTTTGAACATAGACTTTGGTTATGTTTATGTGTTTTGGTGTTTTGTTTGTCTGCAAGATTTTGTGTCCAGAATTCCTGAAAGAGTGCATGAAAGTTTTTCACGGTTAAGTTGTTTTTCTGAAAATTTCCTGGCAGAGTTTCTTATTTTGATATATACAAAGTATCTTGAAGTATGATTTTGTTGCAAATTGTCTTTCATCGAACACTTACAAAATTACAAAATGGTTCTCAGTACTTTTCAAAATTTCTTTCAGTTCCCAAGAAAAACATAATCCTGATGACATTCAAGATCTCTGAAAAGTATTAAGGTAGAAAAATCACAGTGTATTTGCTGAGCAGTCAAAATATTTTACACAGACTTTTCTAAATATTTGGAAGCTATTGTACACTGCACACTTGTAGAAAATACAAAATTGAAATATTTGAAACTAAAGGTATAGCAAATGATTATATACCTGTAGAAATTTAACCACTGCATGAAAATCTGCTATTTCAAAGTGAAATCCCTCCTTACGCTCTGTGGAGTTAAAACCATTTGCTACTTCCATTATACTATTGACACCTCTTTCCACTGTCAATTGATCTCCAACTATTCCCTGACTGCTGTAAATGGCTTCATCATCTTTCTTGTAGAATGGAACATGTGTGTGTAGATCAGCAATGATGTTTTGCATACCGCCAGATGTGTTTTCGTCTTCATAAATCAAACAACAGAAGATCTGAGGAAAACAAATTACAACTCTTTCTTATTGCCATGCATGACATTACACATTATACTGTACCTAAAGCACCAGAAACTTGAACCATCAAATGACTCACTATACATGTTTCTTTACTTCTGACAATGATTGGCAACGGATATGTGCAAGCAAATCAAACTGGACAGCCTAGAGTGTCAATCTTTTAAACAAGAATGGCAGGGTTGGACAATTTCAAATTTGCTTTGTCTCTCTCTAAAATAGTCATGAAGCAATGTCAAAATAATGGCAGTGGCATTTAATTGTTTTTGTTTACAATAGTTAGCCAAGCTTTTCAGGCAAATGCCCTTTTCATTTGAGCACTAAAATAGTAAAATAATCTGAAAGCTGTTGCCTGGAACTGAACTGAAGGAGACACTTACATTTTCTGTTTTTTCTCTCATTTCCTTTGAATGTCTATGAGGGATGTGCATAGTGACACATTGTTTTACATCTTCAAAGCATTTTAACTTCTCTGCGAGTAGCCTCTGGATGAGTATCATGTACTCCCTTTTCTGTAACTTGTGTTCCAGTTGACTTGGAATGACTGTGCCATTTTCCATATCAAAAATATCACTTTCAGCAACATCTGACAGCTCCTTAGCACTAACTCTGTTTTTGACTGCAAGATGGGTTACCCAATTTTCATTGATGTTTTGATGCTCTTCAGTCATATCACACACCTCTTTCCGCATATTGAAGTTGTCAATGACATGCTTGAGTCCTGACTTAACTTCAAGGTCTGACTTTCCAACTTCTGCTGTTTCTTGAAGGCGCTTACATTCATGATCAAGTAATTGAGATAGCCTTTTATCATGATCAAGACCAAACTCATCAAGCTTTTTTGTAAATGTATGTGTGAGATGGAGTAAGACGTAGAACTCTTAATCTACCAAGAGCAGCCTGGAGGGAGGAAACAACTTTATCAAAACGTGCCTCTGATACACATAATCAAGTAAGGTTTGCTTTTGACCAAATCAAGTCAAGTGACCAATTTCTTTTCAAATAAGTCTTTTGCATGCTAGTCTTGGCCATCCAAACCTGCAATAACCTTCCCACAAGTAATTCACATGACTTAAAATGAGTAAAGCAAACCTTAAGACACTTCGTCAACTACTACTGAAGGAACTGTAACTATGACAAAAATCATAAAAGGGGAGACCCCCAGCCCAAGACCCATAACTGAACGAGCAGAGCTATAAATTAGGTCTACAGCAAAAAAGCTTACTTTTAAGTTAGTTGAATTGTTTCAGGCAAAGCAAAATTTTATGATTTACTGCGCTTACTTTCAACTAATTTGATAAAAGTGATGTAGATAGGACCGGGTTTGCCCAGTGTTTCCAACTTGTGCAAATAGAAGAAGACCTGCATACTGCATAGTGCTTTAATTGTTTTCTTTATCACATACAACAATTCACCATAAACTCAAGAGTTAAAAATGTATCCTTTGCCATATAAATTTGTGTGTCCAATCACAAAGTCTCTTAGATTGAGAGATTACTTCATTTATGGTTATTCCATGGTTATTTCAAAAGGGCAAAGTTTAATCAAACTTACCATAAAGCCTGAATGTTGAATGATCAAACCAATCATCAACTGCAATTTTGTCATGTATGATGATCTATTTTTAAGGCATACAGCTGCTGCCATACAAACAGCAGGATTCCAATAGGCATCATCTTCTCCTTTACTGGCACGAAGTGACCCAGCTTTTAACACAGCACGGAAGAGGTGCACGCTCTTCAAATTCATTGTCAAATTCTTTGAATGAGAAATTCATCAGCTGATTTTTTTCCGTTTTTCGTAAATATGAAGGATATTTTGATGAACACAAACCATCGCATTCTTTAACAATCTGCTTCAGGACTTGCTGAACTAAGTGTGGTCGTAACGACTTGCATCTCCATGCAGCATTGGCGATTTGCTCGTATGTTCCACGGCAGAGCATCTTACCTAGTGATGCAAGGTCTGCTTGGAGCTCTCTTTTCTGCACCTTGCTCTTCCACACAACTTTCACTTGAACTGATGTTGCTCCTTCTTGAATTGGAGTCAATGCATTTAGCCGTTTTATTGTCTCCTGTGCTTTAGTTGGTGTTTTCTTTGATGATGCAGCACCCTCTGAGGCTCTCATGTTGGTATCTTCAACAGTAGAGGAATTTCTAGAGGCAGTGGTGCTTTGTTGCTTGTGTGGTGTTGATGTAATAAGTTGTGCAGGAGACACAAATGGATTTTGAATGGAAAGCTTTGATGAAGAATATCTCATCTTACATGGTGGTGGCTCAAATGTTAAGGTAGGAGTTTGAGTTTCCTCCAGCACTGCCATTGATTCTTGGTTGCCATCAGTGACATGCACATCGAAAGACCCGACTGTTTGCATCGATTCCGGTTGTATGACATCAGCTTTGTCAACTAGCGAATCCTGGTATGCCAGTTTGCGTTTGGATGTTGCTTGCGGAATGTTGTCAATTTTGTTTTCTTCCAGCGTCCTTTCGTAGTTTTCCTTGATGTCTTTGTCGAGCTGCTTCAGATTTTCTTTCAGGCCTTTTCGCCTCTTTAAAACTGTCAAACACTTCTTGCAAATATGGTCTGAACACCTAATAATAACTGTCGGCAGATCAAGTAATTCATTCAGCACTTTAAACTCTCCTCTTCCATCAACTCTGTTCTTATCGCTCGGTTTTTCAAGAGATGAAAAACATAAAATACACTTCAGAACGATCGCCATTTTTGTCAGTAATCATGCATGATGACCTGTGTCTTTAGCATAAATTATCAAGCAATACGTAATTATGTGAACCTATCTGGAACAGCATTATCTGCTGCATTGCGCAGACCGATATTTCCTTTCCCTTCAAATTTTTCTCCCCCTAAAAGTTAGCACCGCAGACTATTTGATTCCTATCTCGAGTACTCATTTACTAGACTGATGACAATGAGTCCCTTGTATCCCTGCGGTAAACCTTGCTCAAGAGGGACTCATAATGAAACAGTGAAAAACTTGGCCCTATTTTCTTCAATCATAAATGGAACTATGAAAGAATCACAGCTTCGAATCTCCATCCCATGGGAGTGTTTTCAATTCTTCAATCGAATCGAAAATTCTATCACATTCACACCTTAACAATAGTAATTAACAAATTTCGCAATCTGATTGGTACTGGAGGAATTGCGAAGTTTGGGCCTAAATAGGGCCAAGTTTTTCAGAGTAATACTATGAGTCTCTATTGCCCAAAGCGCCATCATCAAGTCAAAGAGCACAGGGCAACAAGAGACTCATCGTCATCGGTCTACTCATTTACCATGAGCTTCCTCCCTTTCTTGCTCAGACGTGCCCTCACAGTGAGGCTGCTCCTTAGGGCCCTCACAGCATGGGCGAAAATATTCAAAAAGGACCAGATAAGTCCCTGGGGATCTACCTTGGAGAAAAAGAACAGGGATGTGCCTGCCAGAAAAAACTGCCGTGACCTTACCCTGGAATATCGTTTGAGAACATAATACCTGTCCTGGATAATGACAGCTTCCTTTTCAAAGACATTCACATTGTTCACTTCAAATTTGACATGTATAGGAAAGAGAAGCCTTAATGGACGTACCTGTGTCTTAGCAAAGACACAAGCCAAGGTGTAATCCTGTCCCGGAATTTCCAACTAACCAAAAAAGTAGCACCCTGTTCACCGGAAAATCCCTGGATGCTCAATACATTACGCAGACCCCCGCCCCCAGGATAAGGCACAACAAAACAAGAAAACATTATTTGTGATATGCTCAATGATCTTAAACCTACAAAGCGTAAGGGCATCAGGTGGGGGGCCGGGGGGCTGGGGGCCGGGGGGCGGTAGCTCCCCCAACTTAGAAAATTTTTCGAAAATTAGCCCACTCTGGTGAAATTTTGCCCTTAGTCGGGTCGGGCAAAAATGTTAGTAAACAATGGGCTTTGTGTCAGGCAGTCCATTTTAGGTTTTTTCTTCCCATAGATACGCTTATGTTGCACACTCTATCACTTTCCTTTTGCAAGCAAATGTAGAATGGTAAAAGATCTATTCAGCAAAGAAATAGTCTTGTGGGTAAAAGCTTATAATTCTTGAAAAGCTAGAACCAAGTTCATTGTTCTGGTTATTCAACATTAGGTTGACGCGGGCTCACGTGTTCATCAAGGCCTAGCCAGTTTCAGTTTGCACTGCACTGTTTTGTCTTATGATGCCTTACGAAGCACTAATTAAAAGTATGAATTAATGAATCAGTAAATTACCTGTCTTGGTCAGATGCCTTTTCTTCCATCTTTTGTCTCTTCTTTTCTGGTGAATTGAGATATGAAAAGGAATCGGACAGACTTTGTATGTCATCCAATTCCATTTCGACGATAAACCACAGTGAACCACCCACCCACAGCTGAAAACCAAATTGGTTCAAATACCTGGCGATATTGAAAGGCAATGACGGGCCAGAAGAATTTGCCAGGGGTGAACAGCTTTCGCGAAAATTGTCGTACAGAATATAATGGCAACTGTAGGTATCTTCTGCCATTTGTTTCCCCCCCCCCTTTGTACTATTTCGAGAGCTGTCTGCATGTTTCCTGGTATTGATTTGTGGAACGGAAGCTCGTTTGATGGAAGAGGGGAAGTTGATGACGCCCAGCAGCATGCTTGCCAGCTTGATAACATGTGCCTATTGTTTGAGAGTGGTGATGACCCACTGGTGTTAAGGGTCCTTTTCATCTTCAGTACTTAATGGTCTTCAGGGGTCCTAGGGTCCTAGGGTCCGGTTTTTACAACATGCCCATCAAAAGGACCAATATAAGTATGTATACTAGTTTAGGTTTCATGGCTAAATTTCGTTTTACCTTCAAGTTACCAGAATTCCATTTTTCTAATGAGAAGTTCCTTAATTTGTATACAAACATTTTTATCAGAACATTTCAGAAGGAAACAAGGGAACACAGATTTCACAACTAATGTTATTGGGCGAAAGCAGAGAGTAAAGGAGCAAATAGATGATAAATAACTGGGAAAGATCACAGAACAGGAACAGTATTTAAGTATTTCAGATAGTTGTTATCTACTTCAGATTGTTGCAAGGGGCGTGATAAGTTATCTTCATCCAAGAAAATTTCTGAATTAAACAGTCCTCAAGAAAGTGAAGAGAATCTAAGAACGCCTCTGTTCAGAGCCATAACACATTTGAATGTCACTGAGAAGAGCCTCAGAATGCCACAAGGGGCTGTATTGTGGGTAGCTGAGAGCAACCTCAGAATGCCACAAGGGGCATAACAAGTATTGTAGGTAACTGAGAGCAATATCAGAATGCCACAAGGGGCATCAAAGTATTTTAGGTAACTGAGAGCAATCTCAGAATGCCACAAGGGGCATAACACGTATTTTAGGTAACTGAGAGCAATCTCAGAATGCCACAAGGGGCATCAAAGTATAGTTGTGGTTGAAAGAATGTATGAATGCCGCAAGGCGCAAACAATTTGAAGGTAAATGCCACAGGAGGCAAATAACGCACCCAAAAGTAACTGAGAAACATCTCAGAATGCCACAATGGGGCATAAAAATAAAAAACAAGGGACAAAAATGTGTTAATCTCAAAATACCACATGGTGTTCCACAAAGAAAGGTAGTCAATTTTAAGTAACTTGGAAAAATCTCGCAGTGATGCAAGGCAGAGACCAAGAAAAATGTCAAACGTAACTGAGAAAGTTCTCCTGTGAAAATTTGGTGAGCTACAAAACGTTGTTTTCCTACCGAGTAAAGCCCCTCTCTTAACACCCACTTGGCCCTGGCTTTGTCATCCAAAATACTGTGAGTGTTTTGTTTTGGTCAAAGCAGACAAGGCCTAACTGTCGTGTTGATATAAAAAACGTTGTATCAAGTTAACCATTAGGTTGAACCAACTGGGAAAGCCCACAAATAGCAAACATAAATTCCGTATAGAGGGCACAAATGACTTTCGATATGATCATTTCAGGTTCAAAAAGTAAATCTAAACAAAATAAGCCCATACTCTTCAACATTCACCGACATGCTGTGAAATAGATTCTACCTACGCGCCCACTTTGTCTTAGCTTCCTGTCCCACGCAGGTAGCTTGGCCACAGTGAACGCGGTCGGGCTGTACCTATATCATGTATTACAGGGCCTACCAAATCAAAATGTGTATTTTGGTTATTGGAGAAATAGCACAATCTCTTTTCGTAGATGTAGAATAACTGAATACAATATACTCACTTCGCACAAACACTTCAGAACTTCAGCACTGCGAAGCGGTTGTGAATCTTCTTGACAGCAGAGCAGCAGGCCACCACAGGGAACAGACACCATCACGTCAGCTGACATTGATTCATGATAATGATTGGCTATTTTCGAATATTGCTGCTGCGCAAAGAATTATGGTTGGTGGAAAACGAGGCTAACTTTGCGTACAGGAAATTTTCCCCAACACAACCTCATTGATTCCGCTTCGCGAATCAAAAATGAAAGGTGCAAGCATAAGTGAAGTTTAAAGGCTGTGAGGGTAAAAATAGATCCTTATCAGATGCAAAGAACCTTTGTTGTAGCTGCAAGCTGCAAAAGTTGTACACCTTATGAATGCAAGTTTTCTAAGCTGGCCAGCAGTATCAAATTGTTCAAGTCCAAACATAAACAAATTAAAGATGCTATGTGAGCTGATTTTGTTGTGGTTCAGAAAAAGGTGGTAATTGGTTCATGCTGCAATGGATTATTTTGTCAAAATGCAAACAATTGTTCACTTGGCCAAATGTGCAGTCTTCCTATTTTCTTACTCTTTCAACTTACACCACATAAACACTGCATGCAGGCTAGCGCACTGGGCATTTGCTGATGTTCATATGCTTATAGGCAGTTGAGGTCAATCACAGCCATTTTTGGGTGTGAATTGTGGCAAGAAAATATTATTGCTTTGTGAATGAACTTAACAACATGAAATTAATTTTAGAAACAGAAGGGGAGGTCACAATCAACCTTCTAAACAACAGACTGCACAAAACTTTCCACTTTGATGGATGCATAACAAGAAGTTTGAATCCACAATTACAACTATTTATTGTACATTGAGCATGGATTATGAGATCTTTCTGTGGAGAGCTTTCTTATAGACTTGCTTCAAGTTTTTTCCTGCTGTCCTTAAAACCATTCCATTTAGGGCAATTCATCAGGCCAAGTTACAAATCCCAAAAAAAGTAATTAACTCTAAAAACTTTTGATGAATATCATATAATGATTAAAAAATAGTGATGATAGTGATAATGTTTGGAAAAATTTGCATTCTGTTTTCTTAACAGGGCGATAACCGTCTGGTGCTAAGGGTCCTATGTGACATTAGTACTTAAGGGTCCCAGGGTCCTAGGTTCTCAGGGTCTGGTTTGTACTGCGTGCCAAAAATTTTAATGGGATAAATGAGGTTTAGACAATATTTGAACTGGGTTAATCCAACCAAGGGAAATGGTGTTTTGGGTCTTCATCCCACTTCTCCGAAGTCCATTCCTTCCGGGTAGATCGGCCCATCCGAGAACTTTGTTATGGGTGGGCTAAGTTAGAATACCAAGGGTTTTTTCATCATTCGTTTGTAACTCGCTTCAAACTCATTCGAGATATTCGCTGGCGTAATTTTGTTAAAGTTTTATTGAAGACGTGTTGGTTTATTTATGGTTGGCCTAACTGACTTCACGGCGTTGTTTACAGTGTTTTTTGGACATTTTCTTAGAGTTTTGCAGTGCAGAGTGCAGAAGGCCTCATTGGTCACATCACAACAACTTCAACCAGGAAGTTCTGCTTGTGCGGATCATTCACGTAAGATCTTACCAGTTTGTTCCTATTTGGGGTTATTGCAGCCAGCAATTTGGGTTCAGTTCGTTGGACAGCTGTTTTTCCTACAGTACTCCGGCGTAGAGGGAATGTTTTCAGCCAGCTAACCATTTGTTTGTGCAAGGTGTATGACCGTGTATTTTTGGTGACTTAGGCCAAGCAACTAAGGGAATACCAATAACATTGTCTTTTGGTAGAAACTTTATTCAAAATGGATCCTCCAAAATCTTCTGGAGCACCAGTTTCTGATCCAGGAACAGTACTGGATCCAAAGGAAAACGATCTCACAAGTGATGCCATGAGCAGGCAAGAGGCGATGGTGCGTTTTGCAAACATAGACTCCTCCATGGAAAAAATTTTTGGCTTGTTGTCTAGTTTTGCTCAGGGAAAGCAACAGCAAGCAGCATCGCAGTCAGCAACTGTCTCTCTCAAAGGGACTGCAGTAACTACAGCAGGTGGCGAAACCCCTAGCAGTAGTGGTTCAGGTATGCTCCACACAGCTTCATCTGTGGGTCAAGCTGGCCAAGTTCACCCTGCAACTGCCCCATCTTTTGTCAAATTGGCTTCTCAGTCCCTCCCAGTCACCTTGCCTGCTCATAGTGTCGCATCACCTGCACCATTAGGGGTCATGTCATCAAATGGGGACCCGGGGATTCTGGCAGGGCAAGGAGCAAAGGAGGCTTCCCCAGTAGTGTCGCCGACATTGGCCTTGTCGGTGTCCTCGGCGTTACCCCCAGTTCCTGGTTATCTGGTGGAAAAAATCAAGAAAGGCCAGTACGTGGATTTCAACCTCTTGCGGCCTTGTAACCTTAAAAAGCTGCCAGTATCAGAGCCTAGCCAGTTCCAGCTCAACAAAATTTTTAAATCAGAGTTGCAACCCATTCGAAATTTCAATGATTGGGCGGAGGCCTGGGCAGTTCATGGGGCTGTGATTGCAAAAGAGTGCCCTGGAAAGGCAGCAGATCAGTTGAGTTATTTTCTTTTGTTGTCATCAGCTCATAGAGATGTGGCAGGGCTAGGCTGGCTAGAGTGCGACGTAGCCTTTCAAAAGCATGCGGCTGAAAAAGGGGCAATCACATGGGGCGAGGTAATGCCAACGCTTTGGATGACAACAGTGGTGGCAAAGGGATCCCAACCAGCTAAGGATTCACAGTTGCCAAAACCAAAAAGTGTGTGTTTTAAGTGGAACAGCTCCTCCTGCACATTCCCCCACTGCCGTTTTGCTCATGTGTGCTCAAATTGCCGGGGTTCCCATCAAAAGGCGGATTGCCCGAGTGTGGCTGCTTCTTCGGGTCAGTCCACGGTTCGCCGCACAGATAGGGATGGATCACCTGTCCCAAAGAAGGTTTCTCGGAAGTGACTAGACTCAGCTGTAAGTATTACTTTACCAAGCCCGGGTTCTATAAAACTATTAAAATTTTTGGTTTGGAAATCTCACTTAGACAATATAACTCACGAGGATGCAGCTTGGGTGCTGAACGGTTTGCAGGCTGGCTTTTCCTTGGGCATCAAGCCTGGTGAGACACGATCAGCTAAGCGTAATTGTCGGTCAGCCTATGATCACCCGCTCATCATTGACAGTTATTTAACTGAGGAACTTAAAGCGGGTTCGATGGTGGGACCTTTTCCGGCCCCACCTTTGGAAAACCTTCACGTGAATCGTTTTGGAGTTATCCCAAAATCGACTCCTGGTAAATTTCAGCTTATAACTGACCTCTCATTTCCTCATGGTAACAGTGTTAATGATTTGGTCCCAGATTCTGAAGCAGAGGTATCATATGCTGGGATACTGGAAGCCATTTTTATGATTATGAAACTGGGGAAAGGCTGTAAACTTGCAAAGTTTGACATAAGCAGGGCCTATAGACTTCTCCCAGTTCATTCTAGCCAGCGCCGTTTTTTAGGAATGTTTTGGAAGGACAATTTCTATCTTGACCTTGCCGTCCCATTTGGATTGCGCTTGGCGCCTAGAGTCTTTACTCGTTTTGCTGATGTACTGCAAGATATTCTCCACACAGTGGGCAAAGTCGCAAACATTCAACATTACTTAGACGATTTTTTGATAGCTGGGCCATGCAATACAGTCCAGTGTGAAATAGACCTAGCATCTTGTCAAGAACTTTGTAATACTCTGGGAGTTCCCTTGGCTGAAGAAAAGTCTGAAGGCCCAACCTCTGTTATTACATATCTTGGTTTTACCCTTGACACAGATTTACAAGAACTTAGACTCCCCAGCCAGAAACTATCAAGCATAAGGGGACAGTTAGCCCAGTGGCTTAATCGTAGGCACTGCACTAAACTTGAGCTGTTATCCTTAATTGGTACCTTACAGCATTGCTGCCAGGCCGTGGTGCATGGCAGGCCTTTCCTGCGTCGTTTAATAGACCGTGCTAGTTCCGTACCAGAACTATTTCATCACGTTCATTTATCCCCTTGGGAAAGAGAGGATATTGCATGGTGGATTAGCCTGTTAAACAATTGGAATGGACGTAGTTTGTTCCAGTTTCCAAAATGGGAACAGGCCCCCAATATTTCAATTGCTTCTGATGCTGCAGGCGCATTTGGTTTTGCGGCTATAAATGGAGAGGTGTGGTTTGCAGGCAGCTGGCCCGAGGGCACTGAGGATGTAAATATTGCAGTTAAAGAGCTGGTCCCTATAGTAATTGCAGCGCATATTTGGGGACATACGTGGGTGCGAAAACACATTGTTTTCAAGTGCGATAACATGGCGGTAGTTGACCTGCTCCGTAATGGGAGTTGCAGGGACCGGCACTTGGCCTTTTTGCTCAGAGAGTTGGCGCCAATTGCAGTTCTCAAAAGTTTTACATTTACATCTGTGCATATTCCTGGGGCTCGAAACACACATGCTGATTTGCTTTCTCGCTTTAAGTTTCAGGAATTTTACAATGCTGTCCCAACTGCGGCTTCCAGTTCCTTGGACCTCCCTCCAGGCTTGCTGAACCTGCTCATGTTCCCGCCTTGGATGCAAAGTGGCAGAGGCTCTTAGGAAATGCATTGGCTAATAACACTAAACGTACATATTCATCAGCTCAACGCTTGTTTCTTTCATTTTGCTCCAACCACAACCTGTTGCACGACAATGGGTCACCTTGCCCAGCTTCCGAACTGACAATCTTACGGTTTATTGGTGAAATTAGTGACTCTCGTCAGGCCTCCACCTTGAAAGTTTACTTATCAGCAATTTGTGCCTTACATGTGCAAATGGGTTTTAGTGACCCTTTTCTAAACCGCCCTCGTATCCCGATGGTTATCAAGGGTTTACGACGGGCTAAAAGTACTTTGAAACAACCTGAAAAACTGCCGATCACAGCCCTTGTGCTATACAGTCTCAAGCTGCAGCTAGATTATATGAAGAAAGACAATGTAATGTTATGGGCAGCGTGCTGTGTGGCTTTCTTCGGTTTTCTCCGGGCCTCGGAGTTCATGGTACCTAGTTCTGGTTTCCAACCAGGAGTTCACTTATCACTTTCAGACATTTCGGTGGATGCATTCCCCTTCCCATCTACGGCGTTTGTGCATCTATCCCGTTCAAAGACAGATCAGTTTGGCAAAGGCTGCTCAATTGTTCTGGCCAGGTCCGATGGTCATATCTGCCCGGTTGCAGCTTTGATGTCTTACTTGCATTGCAGAGGCTCGCAAGATGGCCCACTTTTTGTGTTTGAGGATGGCTCACCTCTAACTCGTCTGAAACTTAATGCCCGGTTGCAAGTGTTGCTTGCAGCGGCAGGTTGGCAGGGAAGATACACTTTACATAGTTTTAGAGTAGGGGCAGCTACAACAGCAGCATCTCTGGGCTTCCCAGATTACTTGATCCAAGCTATGGGCCGTTGGTCCAGTGATGCGTATAAAGTTTATATAAAGCTCCCTCAGCAGCGCTTGAAGGTTGCTTCTAAGTCCCTAGCGACAGCAACCTCGTTCGCCTCTTTTTAGCTGGGAAGTGCCTGCCCCCATGGATAGGTGTTTGGGGAAAGGCATTTGGTAATGTGATGGGTTTTGTTTATACGAGCACCCCCTAGGTATTTTTACAGCTGGCAGCACATGTGATATCTTTGTATTTGGGGGACCAGAGCTCTTCATTTATAACTTGTAGCCTGTTTGTTTAGTCTCCCTTGACTCTCAGTCTGGAATTATGGGAAGCCCACGGGTTTTCTTTCCTAACCAAGAGCTTTCAGCTGTAGCAGGATTAACATTGGGCAGCAGTAGTCCTCGTATTTGTTTCTGCTTGAAATAAGCCGTAAACTTAGGCCGTGTCTGCAATTTCACTGTTCAGGCCCTTTCTGATCTTAGAGTTTATGCTCAATAATCCTCCGTTAGGCTCGATGCCATGTTGCCACGTCCCCCTAGCTCCTCATCCTGTGAGTCATATGTTGCCTTCCCATAGGTCACACCCCGATGAAAACATAAGCTTGAAGGCCTTAAAGTGTGCTGGAAAAATCTGTCTGAATTTTTGGCGTCCGTTTTATTCTGGCAACTTATTATTTAGTATAGACATCAGTACCAAACTGCTTTGCTATGGATACCCTCGGATTATGAAGTCTTCTATATTTTAGACTCTTGGTCCCATTGTTACAGGGGTTACTGTGTTCATTACTGCTGGTCTCTTATCTCTAGCTTAGAGTATTCTGTCATAATTATAGTTTTTCCCTTGTAAACCATGTTTAATCGTATAGCCACATTATCAAGTCGTTAAGTATGTATTGCTGTTTCACCGTTAAGTATTTCTTGCTGTTTAAGGTAGCAATGTTTAATCGTTCTGTTACCGTTTTTGATACTTAGAGGTTTCTGTTTTTCATTTGGTGTTATGTCTACTTAGGGAGGGGTCTTGGGCTACCATGCCTATGGATTGTGTCTGCTCACTCTGACACAGCTTGGCTGTTCCTGCTAATGTTTTAATTTCAGTTTGGATCCGCAGCCAAAACCTGAAAAGTTCTTTATACCAACATGGTTCAAGTCATGTGTTCAGTTACCGTTGTACCCAGCTGCGAGCTTTGTTGCTCCGATGCAGCCTGGGGTGCTTTCCTAGTGACGAATTTGGGTTCTTGTCCGCATGTGAACCTGCCTAAACGCTGTGAACATCAATCTCTGTTTAAAAAAAAAAATGTTTTGGTTTGGGTTTCCAAGCTGTGAGCATGTTTGCTCCGAGGCAGCCTGGAGGTGACCATACCCTATTCGATTTGGGTTCTAACACAGTAATGATTTTGGATGGTGCTTTCCCAGCTGTGAGCACGTGTGCTCCGATGCAGCCTGGGGGTGCCTACTCCCTGTTTTGACTTGGTTCTGGTCCACCTCTGAATCTGCAAATTAGTTTGAAAATCAAATTCATAAAAATAGTAACGATCTCGATGGTGTCTTCCTAGCTGTGAGCCTGTTTGCTCCGATACAGCCTGGAAGTGTCTGTGGGCTAGGTAATGTTGGGGTCTCGTTCACAAGCGAGCCTTAAATGTGGTTCCAAGTTGGGCTTCAGTGCCTTCTTGGAAGTTACTTATGGTTGACACTGCAAGCTTAACTGTTGCAGGGTGTTTTAATTGTTTTCCTACCAAGCTGTGAGTCTGTAGGCTCCGATGCAGCTTGGGTGGAGCATGTGAGTCCCACGCTTTTCTTTTTCTGCCGTTTACTATTCCACTTCCAACTTTCTATCTCTTGCCTCCTATCCTTCACATCAGTGGGTTTTATCAAGCATTTATGGGTGCACTGCCGGATCCTGGCGACTGAGGGTTTGCGTTTGCTCATGTGGTCCCCCCTTTTTTTGTTCTCTTCCCCTAGCCGTTCATCCCCTCACCGGGTAGGGCTTGCCTAGCAAGGTTATAAGAAAGTAGCATCTAGGGTCGGTGTCTGGCGGGAACACACTTGTGTTCGGTGGGCGGGAAATATATTCCCAGTGTGGTCACCGACCTTAAAAGGTCGGTGCTTCTTACAGACTTTTGATGGACTTTTCTTTAGAACAAACAGACCTTTGGCAGAAGGTGCACGAGACCTTCAGGAATTAAATGTCCCTCGGCCAAAATTATTAAAAAATTTGTTATTTCAGTCAAGGGAATCTATAAAATCATTTGTCTGTATTTACACGATGTTTCACATTAGGCACATCGTGTAAACATCAAGGGATCCCTACAAAGTTTGAGTATTCAAGTAATAAGAACCTTTAGAAAGTTGCAGATCGATTGTAGGCTTCTAAGTTGGGTACTTCAAACATGTTTCTCGCGTCAGGTTATTTTTGGCTGACCTCACAAGTTCACTGCAGTTCGAGGGGCAAATGAAATGGATGATTTTTTCGTACATCTTCCTTGAAATCACAATCACATACAAAAAATTCAAAATAGCAGAAAGTCGCATACAAAAAGCACAGAAATCACAAATCACTGAAGAATTACTGAAAAATCACACGAAAATATCACTAAAGATAATTAAAATCACAAAAAATTACAAAAGCCTCGTACTACGCTATTTTGAGGTGATTTGCCCCGCGCTTCAGTTTGCCCTAGCCATGGCTTGAATTATTGTTGACTTTGTTTACGAATGCAGAAGGCTGAAACTTTCAGGAAAGAGAAACATTTGGGCAGAAGAAAGAGAATGTTTGATAGATTACTTTGAACAAACGCAATTGCAGTAAAATGCAAAGAAATGGCGCAACACGCAGTCACATAACCCCCCCCCCCCTGATCAGTTTTGCATGCCTCGTTGTACATGTGCAATATCGATGCCAGCTCTAATGCCAATTCCAATGCCAGTATTCCAATGACGGTGTTTACGAATGGCCCTGCAAATTGTACCAGTCCGTTCCATTGATTACCTCATTCCTCATCCTCACTCCCTTACGTCCGTTAAATTCATTCCCTCGTTCATTCCCTCATTCCTGGATCCAGGAACAACGGAAAAGGGATGAGTACAACGGATTGACATAATAGACTTGGGGCAATTCTAGCTTTGTTATAACATCTGATAATTCACCTTG
Source organism: Aurelia sp. 4 Dawson et al 2005 (assembly GCA_964019985.1). Classification (NCBI taxonomy): domain Eukaryota; kingdom Metazoa; phylum Cnidaria; class Scyphozoa; order Semaeostomeae; family Ulmaridae; genus Aurelia; species Aurelia sp. 4 Dawson et al 2005. The sequence continues at coordinate 2,197,918 of OZ026511.1, read as the reverse complement.
AATGTATAGTAACCCTTATGAATATCAGCAATACCAGGCCTTCGCACATTATAATACTTTCATATCTTGGGAGAATTCTTAATTTCTTCTGAAGAAACTATTCAATTTGACAAAATATCTTGTCTGGTTTGGAAGTGGGTGCACGTATCTTTTTATTGGAAACTAAGGATTTGGACTAGCACTGAAAGTTGCTAAACATTGTCAGATTTTGAGTACTCAGAGCTTCTTACGAGTTCCTTAAGGGTTACATAGTCTTCATGTTCACTCTCTGTGCCCTCCTGAACATTTCAAAACATAGTTTATTATATAATAATAAATGCAAATGCACTACCTCTATATAAGGTACGGCAGCAATGCAGGAATGCAACAGAACATAACATTATCACTAACAAGACTAAAATTACCTCATTATGATTAAGAATAAGCAGCTAACTACCAAGAATTAAAGAAAACAAACAGAAACATTAAATTTTTTCTTTTTGGGGGGGGGGCATGAAAAACCTTCAGGCACTCTTTTCATTTCGTATTTTGAGTGCGTTTTTCAGAAATTTGGCTAAGGCATAGATCACTGGCTCACTCTTATTTCTCATGAGTTGGATAAATTGCAAGTTAGTAGGGAGTGAGCTTATGTTGGCCAGTGTTAGGAGGGGCATTCTACATTCGTGATATGCAGGGCACTCTGTGAGGAAATGAGCCTGATCTTCTATAGCATTGTTTGTGTACATGGTACATAGTCTTTCCTCGACTGGCAGACCTTTGTCTCCCCCTCTCTATGTGTCAGGATGAGTTCAAAGATATCTTTTAAATCATTAATAAACAAGTTAAACAGCATAGGACTCAGCACATCTCCTTGTTTCAATCCTTTTATACTTTCAATTGGGCTGGTTAAGCCATCATTTAATTCAATACAATATCTTACAGAAGTATACATTGCCTTTATAGCATTTAAGAACGATCCACCAATACATGCGTCCTTCATCTTAGAGAGGAGTTGATATCTATCAATGGTATCATATGCGTTCTTAAAGTCGATGAATGCAACAAAGGGTTTACTTTTCTCTTTCTTAGCAATTTTATCAATCAGCGTTTTTAGTACAAAGATGTGATAAGATGTTTGCTTTCCTTTTAGAAAGCCTATTTGGTGCTGGGAGATTAGTTTATGCTTAAGAATGAATTTATTTAACTTTTCAAGAAGAACATAGCTGTATAGTTTACTTAAACAAGAGCTAGTGCAATGCCTCTGTAGTTGTCTGTATCAGAGATGTCCCGTTTCTTGTGAATAGGTCTCAGCAGATTCATTGCCCAAAGCTTGGGATAAGATGATGAGGTGAGGATCAGGTTAAACAGGTTGCAAAGGGGTTGTAGGAGATATTCCTTCCCCGCAATTAAAAATTCCTTTAGGATTCCATCAATTCCTGGTGATTTATTTCTCTTTAAAGAATTAATATCACTGGAAATTTCTTGGTGTTTTATACGGAAGTTTAATTCATTAAATACTATAGATTTGCATTCATCTTGGTGGCAGGAAGAATCTTTACCAAAGAGTGCCTCAAAGTGTTCTATCCACTCACGTGCTTTTATGGTGTCTACAGGGTCACTTTTTTCACAGCTCCAGCACCTCATTTTCCAACAATCTTCCAATACTCTTTTGGATTTTCATTTTCCAGGGCTAGGAGTTTATCTAGTAGATGGTTGTTGAATTGTTTCTCAGCTCTTTTCAAACAGCGTTTGTAACGTTTCCTGCACGTTAAGTAGTTGCTAAGTGTATTTTGATCAAAAGGTCTTGTTTGCAATCCCTTTTTTGCAATGTTAAGTGTACTCTTAAGTTTCCTGCATTCATCATCATACCACTTTTTCCTATTCCTTCTTCTAGGGGAACGTTTCTTGTGTCTATTAGTTCTAATTTTCATAGTTTGATTAGCTGCTGAGAGAATAGCTTTTTCCATATGTTCATAGTTTTGCAGTATTGTTCAATAGTTTTTCAGTTTCTCGTACCACTGTACTTTCCAATAATGTTACCCCGTTTCTCATTGCTGACATGCAGGGCATGTTTTTACCGGTGCGAAGGAATAGTCTTGCGATCGGAAAACTGTATTGATTTTCAATGGAAGGTTCTTGGGGGATGTGCCTGAGGGGCATTTCACTGCTGAAAATCTTGTACTCTTTTTACGGAAATCCTTTGTTTAGTAGAAAAATCTCATTGTTTTCAAATTGTATGGGAGGAAAATTTATTGTTCTCACATTTAGGAAGAAGTACCCCAATGTAAATTCAATAGGAGGAAGAACTTTTAGAATCTATTTTTGTTTTGTAGAAACATCTCATTGTTTTCAAATTGTATGGGAGGAAAATTATTTTTCTCACATATAGGAAGAAGTACCCCTATAGAAATTCAATAGGAGGAAGAACTTTTGTGATCTATTGTTTTCACGTAGGGCAAAAGGGCAGGATTGCGATTTTTGACTGAGCACCCAGGGCCAAAGTCGCCGCCCAGGGAAAACCATATAATTCAATTCCTGGATATACATCCAATAGACCTATTGTTCAAATACAATTGCTTATTGTTGTTTTACAAAGGGGGATTGTTCAATTCAGAATGGTTAACAAAGGAGCAAAGCTAATTGGATAATCGTTTACCTGCCTTATACATATAGATTACTTTAATGAAAACAGCAAAAACATAAAGCTTTTATTGACTTGCATAAAGTCAATCATTAGCATTAAAAATTCTCAGGTTAATTTCATAAACAAACTTAAGGACAAAAATGGTAACTCAACAATTGATCCAGCAACTATGGCTACTATTTTTAATGATTTTTTCTCAACGTAGCAGATAGTGTTATAAGGAGGATAACAAGGTCACTAAAGTCCCCCTTAGATTATCTTGATAATGAAAATCCTAACTCATTCTTTATAACTCCCACAGCCCCTCATGAAATAGTAGGAATTTTGCACAGGGGAGGAATTCCACATCTCCCAAAAAAAGACTTTTGTTCAACGATGACTTTTTGATTTTTCGTTTGTTCTTCGCTCATATGGTCTTTGGGCTGCGTAGGCGCAAGTTCTGACCTCGACCGGAGTCGGAAAGAACAAGAGGGAGGCTGTGTACCTTTCGGCACGAAAACTGAACAGCGATAGGCGCGAAGAGTGAAAAGCAAGCCCACCAAAGCAAGGGATGGAAACTTTAGAAGAAGTCTGATCAGGTACGATTCCGTTAGATATTCAGCCAATGTTATTGTAGTAAAGGCCTGGCTTTTTTTTATCTAAACTTGGAATAAGGACTCATTTATATGAAGTATAATAGCAATATGACATAAAAAAGAAACAGAATGTCTGTCGTCCTTGTGACGTGATATACACATTTTTTCTCATAAGAATCATAGTCACAAGAGAGAACCATAGTCTGGAAGCAAAAACAATGACCCATTGTTTGGTTGTTGTGTTCATGCACTGATGTTGAAACGCACTATCACGTGGCCATGAGAGTGCATCGATTCACAACATGCGAGAGGATCCTCGCACTTACGGTGAAGGTTTCCGTCTTGTCGTCTCTTTCGATGCATGTTTTTTTTTGGCTGTAAAGGATTTGTTGGAGCAAGATGAAACTATCAATTCTGAAATAGATGGTGGTGTGTTTGAGGTACATTTAAATTTGATTTAGTTTTGTTTTCTTTCATAATCGCACAATAGTTTATTGACTAAACTTAGGCGGTAGGCCTACTTTTGCATATCGCCAGGAAACTTGTTCTGCTTTTGGTTTAAAACCAGATTACACCGGGAACAAATTTGTTATTTCTTATTATTAAATAACGACAATAACTCTACTCATGTATATGTGTGTCAAACTCTCCCTTTAGGTTGAAGATGAACAAGAAAAGGACACATTTTCCTGAGCGATTATACTATTTCATCATTATACTATTTGACCATTATACTATTTGATCATTATACTATTTGATCATTATACTATTTCATCATTACGTTATACTATTTGACCATTATACTATCTGATTCAACTAATTTTTCACTAATTTTTAATTTTTCAGCGTCATCTTATTCTCGTGAAAAGTCATTCTACCAAAGTACATGCCTGCAAAACTTCCATTCTGGCCGATTTGCAAAATTTAATTCTAAAAATTCTCCCGGGGGCAGGGGCATATGTCATGTTGAGGATGTGGGATACGGACTCTATCTGATTGAGGATGGAGATACTATTATTTATGTTGAGTGATAAGAAAGATGATGTTTTGCAAATATCAGAAGATGCTTTAATACCGCCATCCAATTCAATGAAAGTCATAGAAACTGGGACTTTTGTAGATAGCAATAAATTGTTGTAGTTCCAGACAAGATGGCGGAAAGTGGAGAAAGTGAAAAACTGCAAGCTGCTCTAAACATAATTGGGCTTGGAGCACTAATAGAGGCATTTAGAGGCGAAAGGGTAGATTTTGATACAGTTATTGCAGCAACAGAGGTTGAACCAGGACCGCCGAGAGGGGGGGGTAGCCGGGGCAACTGCCCCGGGGCCCGGGCCCCGCTAGAGGCCCGTAGAAAGAGGAGCCATGCTTTTCCATTGTATGTTGCAATGATATCACCGAGCTGGGCCCCGCAAGGGGCTCGTAAAATCGAACTTTCTACGTTAGTTCAGCGTAGCTTCATTCTAGAAAATTCAACTACACACAAAAATCATTTAAACCAATGAAATTTATAAATCTTACAATATGACAAATCACGGAAGATGACAAAATTACAACAAGATTACATAGAACACCAATAGAGAAGAATTTCCTTAAAGGAGGAGCTCTCTCAGTGGATAAACTAATCCCCTTCGCTAAAAGCCTATCATTCAATTTGAAATATCTTAAACATTTTGGGATTGATTGATGCAAAAACAGCTAAACTTCTAAACTTGATAATTCGGAGAGAACACGTGTAATTTTAGTTAATGACGAAACTCATCACTAAAGAAGATTGTTTAATTTTCAAGGGAATGTTGTTCCAAGATTTTGCTAGCACCAGGGTACCTCAAAGATCTTTCATCATGTTGCAAGAAGCCACGACGTTTGTCCTTGTCCTTTGCACTTTGCAGTAACAATAACAATTCATTATCTATTCCAGAGATTTCACTAAATCATATTGAGAACGAACGCAGGAACTATTGCCTAGGCCATTACCTATGTTTTCGAATAACTTAGCTCTGTCAGAAAGCTAGTAGTTTAAATATAAGTTCTTGCCTTACATTATTTTGAAGCTAGAAATCAACCAGGATCGACATTGCTTCGCACTATTAGTTTCAAATTCCATTAAAAGATCCACGCTTTCAGTAGCATCGCCACAGGGAGGGTATGAGGGGGCAATTGCCTCCCCCCAAAAATTTTTGAAAGATGGTCCTCGAGATTCCTTTAAAACCGTAGAGAAATGGCGGGGCATTGGTTAGGTAAGAATTTTTCTGAGAAATGCTGGAAGATATGTAACTTAACTATGTTCCTAAGACTTGAATTTTAGCACTGGAGAACGAAAGGATTTTTACAGATTTTTGATTGATTTTTCTTTAAAACAAGCGGGTTTTTGCCAAAGTAGTACGAGAGCTTTGGGAGTGAAATCCCCCCCTTCAAAGCCAACGTAAAGGATGCTTCTTCAAAAATTTGTCATCGCACTTTGATTTATACAATAATTGTCATAAAATTGTCTACGTTTCTTTATAACCAATGGCGAGCATGATGTTGCCAGATGCATTCTAAGCTAAAGTAAAGGGCGTGGCCTCAAAAAATGTCCTGGGGGCTTCGCCCCCAGACCCTCTTCATTTTACTGTCTTCACTTAGTTTGCCCTAGCTACACCGCCGCACAATTTTCACGAAATTCTCTGGTGCGGTTTTTTATGAAAGTAGTCACACATATCTAACATTTCAAAGTAACGACTATAAAATGTTTCGAGTAAGCAAAACACGGGTTGAGTGATAGGCAATAAAGGAGTATGTTTGTGGAGTGAACTTCTTTCTCAGATTAAAGACATCTAAAGCCCTTATATCTTATACCTTCGCTAAAAAACTCAAGAATAGCTTCTCTGACAAATGTTAACTAAAAAGAGTGCAAATTCAATATCAATATCATACAACACACCTCCTTCCTCACAAACCTAGATATCTTCTTGCTTCATGTAGCTCTGTATCTCATTATACGATATCATACGTTTGTGCTTATTTTAACTTTATCATCTTATTTCTATTCTTAATTTTCAATAGCGGCCCCAGCTAGATAAGCAATGCTTTACTTGGGTCGCGTAGGATACCACTAAATTCTTATAGATTTAATCTCAATTGTAACAATTTGTATTTTGCGAATGAAATTGAGTCGAAAATTGAAACTGTCAAGCAAGGGGCCCGCATCCACTAGTTGCCCCGGGGCCCTGCCTCGCTCTCGGCGGCCCTGGGTTGAACTAACTCATTTAGGAGTAGTGACAATAGGAGACAGGGTGAGGCTATGGGACATTTGTAGAAAGGAGGTGCAGCACGCTGATGCTGCTGCTGGCGTTCAAGAAAGGCCATCAACTTCCACTTCAATACCATCACGCAGGTCATACCCTGATATTTTGCGGGAAAGAGCTTCCTTATTCTCAAGCAGAGGCAGTAGAAGCAGAGGTGGTGGAAATCGTAGACATGAACTAGCAGCATCAAATAGAAAGAAAATCCCTCGACCATGGACAGTGCAATTATATTATCTGTCAAGCAAATTTGCTTTCAAAGTTCCCACACAGGCCGAGAAAGAGATATTGCACAACGCTGGACTTGGCCTTCGAAAAATCTAGCTTGATTTATCTGATGATAAGAATGAAGTGCAGCAAAAATTAACTTTAAATTAACTTAGGAGTGGTCCATAAAATTTAGGGATGGAGTGTTTTGCAGTGTACATTAAAAAGACCTATCTGGTTTGGCTAAGTTGCTGACATCATCACTTGGTTTCTCAGATGCGTCTGAATGTGACAATACCTTACCAGAAGAATCTGTGGACGGTGAGAGAGAGAGTCTTGTGTGTAACCTCTTAATGCTGTAATCTAATTGTTCTGGCTGGATTACCTTCATTTTTTCCAAAAGTAAAACAATCATTAAAGGGGCATTCCACGGAAAAAAACCAGATATCGGCGACTGCATCGTTTGCATATAAAACAAACATTCATATTATTATCAACATTTCCCGATATTTCTCCACCTTAACTAAAGCTCAAACCGGCCACAAACAACAGACCGAGAACTCAGCCATAACTTCACATTTGAATCCGAGACAGATACCGAGAATTGTTGTTAAAGGTGATTATTTCTCTGGATCGTAGTCGATCGTAGACACATGAATGGACCCATACAACAGGATTTTCAAACTCAATTCTAAGAGCGACACGCAATAAACCCATCAATGCTCGCCGACGACTAACCGGCGGACAATAACAAAAATTTGCAACCTTTGTTGGTCAACAACGAAGCACAAAAATGGTAGGGTATTAAAATTGAAACCGGTTCAAATGATTTTCTCCATATCTTGCCTGTGAGAAGTGCGATCGAAGAGAGGACAACAATTTCTGAGGGCTGACAAAATCTGCTTTTCGATCGGGATAACGATATAAAGCTTTGCATGCATTTGATTTTCGCGGAATGTCCCTTTAACCCTAATTCGCATGGGGGGTGTTTTGTAATAGGATCAACGTTGGAATTGATACGTTCCGCAAGCCAGAGAACGGAGAGCAGCGAAGAGACATAGAGAGACGTGTTATTGGTTTTAGTGAGTGTGCTACTCTGAATAAATTAGGAATTACAAGATTACTAATAGAAATAAATTTGTTAATGGTTAGCTAAATAAGGATTTACATGTGACGATACATGTGACACCAAGTGCACATGATATTAGGTGCACGCGATCTTATGTGTACACGTGATGTGTAATGAGCATTCCTACCACAGTTTTCCACCCCCCCCTTGAGGTTTTTCTTGCAGCGTTTTTAAAAATATCAACGATGTCCCCAAAACCCCACTGACTTTTACTAATTTTCGTTTTAGTAACGCCACATTTTAACAAAAAAATTTGCAAACAATAGAGCTTACAGATCATGTGACATGCCCATATTTGGAAGCAGAAACCAAACAAATAATTGTTTTTGGTGATTTCAATGGAAAAATTTGATCAAATTATGAAGTATCATACACCAAATGAATCAGTAAAGGAAGAGCTTTAATTTGATATCGGAATTTCTGGAATTTGATGATGTCAGCATTTTTTGATAATGACATCATTTTTGCCGCCATTTTGGGCTAATTAGCAAATTTTTTGAAAATTTTTGAAATTTTTCAATTGAAAACACTCCAATGATACGTTTGTAATGGAGTATTACCACTCTGCAGCTTCTTTTTGTCTATTTTTACAGAGAACAAATTAACTGCATAAATGACATCATTCAAATTGGTTAATTTCTGTCAAAATATCACATTAATTTCAATGAAATTATATTTACATATCAAATTTGTGACTAAAATGAGCCAAAAACTGCCAAATGTTCATGCACAACCTTCCTTAAATTCAAATTTAACTTGGAAACCTGATTTTCACAGATTTTCAACTTCATGACATCACTGTGACATCATAAGGTGTGGCAGTCACACCCAAATCATGCTACATGCTAGAAATTACCTGATCTATGACGGTGCCAAGTTTCATTGAATTCTGAAGGGGCTAAGGGAGTTTTTAGAGGGGGGGTGGAAAGAACCCAGGGGTGGAAACTGAAACTGAAACTGAAATGGTAGCTCAAAAAAAGCCCATATGGATTAGGGTGAAGGAAAAACAGTAGACTTCCTTGCACAACAGATGTTTCCAACTGTGAATATCCGTTCTCCTTATCTCATTGTTTTTGTAATATTCCTAGACAAGGCCACTTGTATTGGTACAAGAACAACTTTATTTATTTGATACACCTTGTTTGTGGGTTGCTAAAAAATTGAATCCACTTTGTTTCAACTACATAGAAAGCTATTTGATTTTGGACACAATTTGTGTAAGAATCGTTTCTGAAATCATATGTAATTTATCCTCAATTCGTTGGGTACAAGGCAGTCACGCAAAGAAATTGTGAAAAAGCTATATAACCATAGGATTAGATTCGCAGACTGATAGATGCAAGCCCACAAGTTACATCTCCATCGTCTGGAACATCGAAAGCATACGGATGAAGTCACAATCTGTGGCCAAACAAGTTCAACAGGATGATGCATAAAATCTGGTTACACATTTGAACAGAGGTGGACTTTGGCTGGCTAGTTTTTATTTACAGCAAGTACTTGAAGTAGCAGAGGGAATATTTCAGGGGAAACAATTGATAGAAAAGAATTCGTGAAACATTAATTGCAAATTAATGAAAGCAATGGCTATTTTGATGTGATGCCAAACTTCCAATTGATGATTGAGAAGTGTGCAATTGTTGTGCCTAGTCATGCGGGAAAAGACGCATTGGCACAATTTTGCCAGTTACAGTATAGCACTTGAATGGAAAGAGCTCTACACCTATACAGGCTCCTTCTGTATCAATCCCTTTGCTGTAAATGTGACAAAGGGTAAACAAAGACAAATGCAAATAATTTCAAGACATCTTTTGGCTTTACTTGACCAATCTTATAAATCTAATGAATCTAATCTGGAAATAAATCTGGAAATCTAATAAATTTTTAATGTTCAGGGTAAACCAAGGTCATAAAATTCCAAGAGCAACACCAAAACAGTCAAGCCACGGCAAGTGTAAAAGGCAGGTTTGCAGGTTAGTAAAACGCAGGCTTGCAGGTTGGAAAAACGCAGGTTTCAGGCCAAAGGGCTCTGGCTGGAGGCGAGGCGCCTACTCTAGTAACCTCTTGTGTAAATGAGTTTTGTATAACAATCGAGTAGAAGCTAATGCCTATTCTGATGCAACGTGATGTGGGCATTGTGTTTTTCTTGTAAAGGATAAATAATGGCAGCTAATTTAAAAGTTTGACGCCAAAACAAGGGGCGTATCACTTCTGACTAAAATTTCAGAAGTGTGATACACCCCTCGCTTTAAAACGTAGGGCAAAACGGAATTTAGCAGATAAAAGAAATTAGTATTTGGATGATATGAAACTGGACCATTTATTTTAAATGCTATCAGACATGAGGAAGAAAAATTTCAGGTCGAGAAACAAGAAGTTTTTCTGAGTCCAGAACACTTATCTGGAATCCAGAACATATTTATCCTTCCAAGAGGAAATATTAATGGAGACATCATTGCAGGGATATTCCCGAATTTGGTTCATGGGTGTTATTTTCTGTCTTTGGTTGCATAAAAATAAAATGGTACGATGTCCTAGAAGCCGCACACATTCTCGCATATTTTTTATATAAGAAACTGCTTATGAGAAACTCAACTCTCTGATAGTCAAAAAGTTTAGAACCTCCAGGGCTGGGTCTCACACTTTTCTTGAATCATATACTCAGACAGAAAATACTTGAGTAATGTCCGAAAGGCTTCAAAAAACAGTGTTTGAAATGTTAACAAGGGCACAGAATCAAATCATTATGGAGCCTTAAAGAAACTCATAAGAAACTCTGAGTACTCAAAGTCTGATAATTCTAAGAAACTTTCAGTGCTGGCCATAATTCTTAGTTTTTTAAAGAAAATATGAGTATCTTCGTTTAAAGGAGCATGTGCTTGCAGCGGCCACTTCAAGGAATCAGTTCATGGGATTTTATGTGATCACTCATTACATTTCTTTGCCCTTACTTTTCTATGCTTGTGGAACTGCCAGTGGTGCCTTGCTAATTGTGTGTATTGAAGAAGGCTTGTTTTAGGAGAAATCTAATTATGTCATATGCAAAATTCCGACAGCCTCTATGCGACACATTCGAAGGAATCCAGGTAACAACAATGAACAACTTTTTTACAAGGATGTGACTCAGTGAGTTTGGAAAATTGTGAAAACTTGTATGCGACGCATTATCACCAAGGATACATAAACACAACGCCTCAAATTTGCAGTTTCACTTCAATTTTCAGTGATCTAGTCATAAGCAAACTAAAAGTAGAGAGTCAAGCGAGGGGTATTTCACTCCCAAAGGATCTCATACGCTTTTGGCAAAAGCCCTTTTGTTTTCAAAGATCCGTGAAAAATCCTATTGTTCTAAAAAATGTGAAATGTGAAATTCCCCTCGAGTCGAGAGTAGATGACTGGTTTCTCATGCAAAATCCCAGAAAGATATGCGCATTCTCGATTTCTGTTTCTAAGAAGCTTGAACTTGTCTCCAAAGGGCCAATTCACACCCAAAAATCTCGTACATCTTTGGAAATCCACAAAAATTCTTTTGCTTCCAAGAGAAATCCTTCAAATTCCGTAAAATCCTTTTGTTCTGAAAAGCTCTCGCACACTTTTTTGAATAAGTGAAATGCCCCTGGCTTTACTCAGTGCCGAAGTTTCTTAAGTTTTGTTTCATGAGTTTTCAAGCTTTCGGAAGAGTTTCATAGGATTTTTTATCAAATTCTATGCTCTTATGAGATAGTTTACAGCAAAGTTTCTTGGGGCAATGCAACTTTCGACACACCCAAGTACCTTTTCCAAGTAATTCAATACAGGGAAAGAACCAATATATCTGTTGTTATCAATGTCTTGTTTTTCTTACTCATTTAGAGCAACAGGGGACCATCGATCCTTCAAAAGCTGATCCTTTGTTTCCACCATCCCAATACAAAGTCTTGGCTAATGAGGAAGTCGTGAGACGAGTGGTTTTGAATAATGGGCTCCTTGCCTCCAGCCAGAGCCCTTTGGCCTGAAACCTGCCTCTTATCAGATAGTTTACAGCAAAGTTTCTTGGGGCAATGCAACTTTCGACACACCCAAGTACCTTTTCCAAGTAATTCAATACAGGGAAAGAACCAATATATCTGTTGTTATCAATATCTTGTTTTTCTTACTCATTTAGAGCAACAGGGGACCATCGATCCTTCAAAAGCTGATCCTTTGTTTCCACCATCCCAATACAAAGTCTTGGCTAGTGAGGAAGTCGTGAGACGAGTGGTTTTGAATAATGGGCTCCTCGCCTCCAGCCAGAGCCCTTTGGCCTGAAACCTGCGTTTTACCAACCTGCAAGCCTGCGTTTCACCAACCTGCAAACCTGCGTTTTACACTTGCCGGTCAAGCCACCTTGCTGCAAGGAATGCACCCATCTGGTTCATGTTCCATAAAAGGGGAGAACAGATTATGCACCTTATGCCCTAAAAGTGTCTGTGCTCCAATTGATTTCAAATGGGATCGTCCCTATTGTTTATATCCGTGTTCATTTTCAGTAAAATTATATGCCGAGGAAGTGAATTGATCCTTACTGTGAGTCGCTTTACTTCCACCTAAATATCAGGCCAGTTTCGTAGAAGTTCTTTCTCATGCAAAGTAGTCACAATTTGATGTTTACATATAATCTATTTTAGTTGTGTGTTTATTTAACTTCTTCTCCTACCTGTTATCTTTTCTCAGAAAATGTGACTTGGCAGAAAGTTGTGTCCACTCTGATAGTTTTTGGCACTGGTGAGTCTTCAAATGCTATGGTCACTCCTTCCACACTGAAAGGTTGCTTGTGAGGATCTCCAAATGCCCACTTTGCAAAGAAACAATTTCAAACGTGACGGCAGCATTGACACAAAGAGCTAATGATGCAGTGTTCGATATTGACGACATTGTAAGAGATGCTGATGATATCAAGCAGGGGATGGGAGCTGAGGCAGTAGGCGAAGATGATGATGCCCAGATTGTCTCTGACAACAAAGCAAGCGAGTCGCGATTCAGAACGATTGCTGACGGTATCTAGAGTTGGCCACAACCAGCTGTTAATTTGCATTAAACCTTTTCTTTGTGTCTTAATATTTGTTATAATGATAAGCATGAGATCAATTGTTTGTTCAGTTAAAGTTAATTTGTTTCTTGTTTTCATGGAGCCATGATCATAGGCGTATGAGCCAGGGGGCTGGGGGGCGTCAGCCCCCCCCAGTTGGACACAAAGAAATGTCAGTCGGGCAAATTTTCGCAAAGACTTTCACAATGTATTGGGGCAAAAACAGAATTTTAGAGTTTCAGTTTTGATATACACGTATGTATCTTTTTAAAAGAAAGCAAAGATTTGGGCAAGACTAGAAACTTCTTAAAATTATCAGATTTTGAGTTCTATCAGATTTAGAATTTCTTATGAGCTTCTTAGAGCTTTGAGGGCAAGTGCAAAATAAGAGAATCACGTTATGGTTGTATTTTCAGCATATCTTTTCTATTAGTCCATTTTCAAAGATGACAGTCAAAGAATATGGCAAGAATATGACAGTATAATTAAGGCGATTTCATTTGACAGTGTAGTTAAGACAAATTCACGCGATAGACATGATAAACGAGTGGCTTGGCTTTGGCCATTGTGAAATTTTCAAAACAAGGATTTTTAAAGCCTTTCCAATGTTTTTAGAAATATGATACAAGAAATAAGTGAAAATAAAGGAAAAACTATGCGAAAGATTTCCTTCGTCAGAATTAATAAATTCTAAGTTACATTTGCCCAGTACTGGAGTTTTTACATTTCCCGCGATCAGAAAGTTGAGTTTCTTATCAGCAGTTTCTTACAAAGATTCATGTTTGAGCTGCACATTGTAGTATCTGTAAAACGACCCAGTTTCTATGACCTAGTGATTCAGTCTTTCGTCTGGTCATTCATTCGTTGTTCATGTTTCAAATTGCACTTTGACACTGTATTGGCTTCACAGTACTTGACTTGATGGGCCATCAGCAAATCAGTTTGATAATTGATCCGCTATTCATTTCCCAGAAGTGGACCCCCGACTTTTGATGTCACATGTTACTAATTTTGAATATTTTGCTATCAAATTTTTGCTGCTACTTGCAGGATAAACCAACAGCATGCAAAGATGGTTAGCACTCGAAATTGTGTCAAAGAGGAAAAAGGCCTTAACGTTATCGCGTACAATGTGAAGAATGTAGCAGTGAGTTTGATTCTGACTACCGACGTTCTCATTTTGAAAGAGCGCATGGTGGCAATTTTTCCAAATGTTGGCCAATTCTAAAGATTTTACAGACTACACTTCAAGGATTTTTCAGGGCTAGGCTAGCTGTTAGTGTACCTAATTCTGGGGCTGTACTTCCTGCATCAGAGGATATTCATACAGAGGAAGACAATGCGTTTGATGATGGGGCAAAAAGTGATGATGTTGACTGTTCACTGCATGATACCATCAAGACAGAAGAACACGAGGATGCCCTTGCCCCACTTGCAATCTCAAATGATACTGAAGACACTGCTGAAATTGTTGATGAAGTAGGCAACGCTGTAAAAAGTGATGGTGTTGACTATTCATTGCATGATACAATCGAGACAGAGCAACACGAGGATGCCCTTGCCCGTTTGCTATCTAAAATGATACTGAAGACATTGCTGAAATTACTGATGAAATCGCCAACGCTGAAAAAAGTGATGATATTGGTGTTTCATTTAATGGAAACTTTGATACAGAACAAAACGATAATGCTCTTGCCCCGCTTGCCATCTCAAATGTTGCCAAGATTTGTGCTAGTCAGAGGCAAATAAGTGAATCATCTTCCAAATTTGACGCCAGTTCACGATCAACACCATCCAAGCCAAATCAGCCATTGCTTAAAGAGTATCATACAAGGACCTTCGGTAAAGAGAAATATAAACGAAGATTCCAGCCAGAATGGTATAAGAAGTACCCTTGGATCAACAAGGACAGATTGTGACTACAAGGATCAGCTACGATATTAACAATGATCAATGTGTTTGTTTTCCCTGCAGAGAATTTGGCAAGGATCAATCTTTCAGCTTCAACAACTGGAAAAAGCCTGAAAAACTGACAAAGCACAATGTCAGTGAGAAGCATATCGACTCAATGACTAAATGGATTCTGTTTAAATCCATGAAAAAAAGAAACACCTCTGTAGTAGATCAACTAGACAGTGCTCATCAGCAACATGTTAAGAGTAACCGTCGGCATTTGCGCCTCATAATTTAATGTCTTGCATTTACCGTACAGCAAGGTATTGCATGGAGGGGACATGAAGAAAATCGTTCATTGATATGGGAGGTCTCTAACATCAACAGAGGAAACTTCTTAGAGTTGTTGTACCTGAGATCAAGGGATCTGCCTTGGTTAAAGACAAAGCTCAAGAATCAGTTGGAAAACCATGCTCAATGGACTTCACCTGATATTCAGAATGAGCTTCTTAGTATAATGGCTAATGTCACCTATTACCAAATTACCTTTGCAATTAAAATACGCTGGACTGTTTATAGCTTGATTTATTTGTAGTTTCAATCCTTTCATTTTTTTCTCTCTCCTTACTCTGTCCGAATAGAGGCTGTTCGTATATAACCCCTTCATCACAAAGATGTAATACAACATACCTATACGGTACCTCTATGATAGGTGACACTGGCAATACTTCGGACACAATAACACAACACCTTAGCATATCGTCACTTCGCAAGTTAGCGGGACAAAAACGTAAAATCAGAAGAGGAAACAACCAAAGCAAAAACTCACTGCAAAAAATCCTACACCGAAGAATAGTCAAACAAGCTAAACCTATTGATAACATAGTAAACCTTGTGGGTATCACCTTAACCAAGGCACAGACAAGTGTCTTTAACAAGGGCCTTAGTTTTGCACAAACTCCCAAAACAACGAATTTAAAAAAATAGAAAAATCCTTTGCCGATTTTAGAAGGAAAATGTGCACACATTATTTCTACGCAACCCGACAAGATTTAAAACAAAAAAAATCACATTTCGTACTAAGTCAGCCTGGAACCCACCAGAGGCCGATAATAAACCCCTGATGGAACATCTCAGGGCTGTACATTGCGATTTGATACAATTACACAACAACTCCAAGGATAACAATGAAAATCTCTCACAATCCGAAAAGAAAGCAATCTCACAACTAAATTCAATGAAAAATGTTATATTTTGGAAAGCCAATAAAGGTGGAAAGTTAACCATCCTCACTGCTGGCTTGTACCTCGCAGAGGCATATAGGAACGTAAACTCAAAAGCAACCTGTTCATTAAACCAACACACATCTGCACACTCCTTTTTCTGTTTCTAATGGTTCTCCTTCTGCGTTTTGCTTTCTCTGTGCTTTTGTAGACAGAAAGATTAATTCCCTCCTTATCTTCTTTTCTGCCTGTAGTGCAGCAGACAAAAGCAAATTTTGGTATGGATCGTGAAAATTGTGATAAAAGCATGAAATTTGGTAGACATAGACACTTTGCCACGCTGAAAACGATGAGAGTTGGACCCATTCTGAAAATTGTCCCGATCCCCTATTTTTAGACGGGGGTTCTCGTGCCCAGTCCCCATAGGAAGAAACAACTTTATCTATCCTCTAGAAAAAGGTATTGATACCAAATTTGGCAGAAAAAGACAGTCTAACATACTGAACAAGATAAGAATTTATAAAATTTCTGAATGTGCCCCTAATTCTATTTTAGACAGGGGTATTAGTGCCCAGTCCCCTTATACGGATACCATTCTCTTTTGCATACAGGTAAGATATCAAAAAATGAAACTTGGTAG
The DNA here is from genome assembly GCA_964019985.1 of Aurelia sp. 4 Dawson et al 2005. Taxonomy (NCBI): domain Eukaryota; kingdom Metazoa; phylum Cnidaria; class Scyphozoa; order Semaeostomeae; family Ulmaridae; genus Aurelia; species Aurelia sp. 4 Dawson et al 2005. Next base: position 2,181,300 of record OZ026511.1, on the reverse strand, counting down.
GTATAGACAATTCTATTTACAGAACAAGATCAGATTTTTGAAAATTCGTAAACCTGTCTCCCTGGTTCTATTTTTAGATGGGGGGTACTAGTGCTCAGTCCCCCTTGACGGATAACATTCTAATATTAATTACAGCTTAGATATCAATGTGAAACTGGGTACTCTTGAGTACCGAATAAATGGGGAGGGTGAGAATAATGGGGGGCTGTAAATGGTTTGATATAACAATAATTGGGGGTTTGGAACAATGGGGGTGGGGGTGTTTGGAGAAATTTAAAATATTCGTTTTCTGAGCTAAACACGAATATGTTTATGTGAACAATAATGTTCTGATACATTTACCTACGAACTCTGGTTCTATTGAATGCACTTCTAGAGACTTTTCTTGCATTTATTCAGAAATTATATCATTTCATTTTTTCAAAAATTAATTGAAGTGGGGTTTGACTAAAGGCGGGCGAGGGGTTACAAAATTTCTCCAAAATTAATTAGTGGGGGGGGCAATTATTCGGAAGTCGAGAGAAGGTATAGACAATTTGATGTACAGAACTAGTTTCAAGTTTCTAGTTTAGAAAATTCTCAAATAAGCCTCCAACTTGATTGGGTGCATCTCCTAATTGCTAACACATAAATCTCCCCAATTTTTTGAATCAGTGACAAATTTTCATCAGTATGATACACAGCAAGCCACAAAATATGACAGATTCTTAACTCGAAAAAAATACTTTGCAATATAGTATCAGGTCTGTGCTCTTCTTTGGTGCTAAATCTTGGAAGAACATTCCAGTTGCTATAAAAAGTCGTCATCTGTTTTTATTTTTCGTCAAAAGCCTCAAGCCAACTTAGTTATGAAAAGCAATCAAAGTTGACCCTGAAGTGATAAATTTTGTTCTGGTCACTCGATAAATGATTCAGTAAGATTCAGAACCATCTTCTAAGAGGGGGCTGTCTCCCCTCGATCAATTTATCTATTGAGAGACCTCCTCTTAAGGAAATCACCCTCCATGCAACATCTTACATACAGAAAACTATATCAGCAAGAGATTTCTTAAAATCACAAAGAAAGTAACAATGGATTTCTCCCCTTTGCACATTGCACAAATTGTACATCGACTGATGATACTTCTATGCCCTGGAGTAGAATTTCACTTCCTAGAATAGATGAAACAAAGTTGAGCTGTTTGCCCTCCTTGAAAAGCATCTTGTAAAGCATACAGCGGAATTGTCTTACAGGGAAAATTGTTGTTACCACTAATACCACATTAAGTTCTTTTCCATCCCAAATCCAGATGAAGTATCCCCCATCTCATCATGCACACACGAAAAAGCAGATACTCGTTGCATTCTATCGCCGTTGAGTTGTGTTCAAAACGGGCTACACACAAGTTAGATGACATAGCTGTTACCTGCGCCGTTGATACGTACATTGTGTTTCTCGCAACATCAGTTGCTTCCAGCTACGCGCAATGGAATAGTGGAGTTGTACCCACTTGCAACGGAAAGGATTTCCGACATATTCCAATTTAAGAGCTGGTACTCGGTCTTAGCGACGATAAGTCAGTGGCAATGACTCTCTTCCATGCCTTGATCGGCAGCGACATGTGCCTTATTTTGCTAACATTGGGACAAATGTGTGACACGAGGTGGAAATGTTCTCCAGAGTTGATGGAAGAATTGTTAGCGCCACCGGTTGTTGATCAATTAGAATCTGCTTGTCAGGCAAGAGAGAAATTTGCGGTTTCTTTGTATGATAAATCTAGCATAGCTTCCAAATCTTTAAATCTACGAAAAAGGCGGGTGTAAAATTCATTAGCCTATTTCTTTGATCTGAATGACTTGAAGGAAACTTCAGCCAATTTTCTAAGATTCTAGCGTTGGACTTTTCAGAAATCTTCATTATTTGTCGAAATTACAGCTTATTTTATATTTCAGCTCATTTTATGATGTGACTTCATCAAATTTCTAAATCACAAACCAGAAGAGTGGGAGAGTTTGGCTTGATACCATATCGTAGGCATAAAAAAACTATGGTTTTCTTCAAAATTATTTGAGTTTTCGTCAAGGGGTTTAGAAATTACGATAGTTTGAAGTTTTTTTCGAAAATTTTCTTGAATTCTTAACAAAGAGGAAAAATACTGTAACTCTGAAAATATTGAAGATTTCAGAAAAGCCCAATGGCAGATTTACTGTGAAATAGTTTAAGTTTCTTTGAAGCCGTTCAGTTCAAAGAAATAGATCATTGAATTTTACACCCAGCTTTTTAAAGATTTGAAACCTATGCTGATAAATCTTGTGCAATCGCAAAACGAAGCAGCGTCAGTCAACACATCTCAAAGGGATTGGTTTGCTAGAAAAGCAGGACAAATGATCGTATTCCTACAGGTTTAGGAGCTTTCATGATGCAGCTACAGGGTAGCATCTACCAAGAGAACCATTAACTTGGAGAGTACTGCTAGAGCCTATCTCCAAAATGTCAAATCCTGACCTTTGGGGCTCGAAAGAATACAACGATGGGCTCTACCTTCCTGCCTAGTTACATCTGAGGTCCTGTTCCAGACAAATTTCTTGTTCATGCAAGAAAGGATGTAGAGGACATTGTATATCACGATCTGACAAAGATTTATGGGCTGAATGTTGCAAGTGAGCTGGGAAATGCAAAGACGATAAAATGTGAAAGAATTGCTTACATGATCAATTGCAGTTTTTGCACCTTGCAGCTCTTTCTGGGTTGAGTATACACATATCTCAACCAGTATCTTGCAGTTTAACGGGTACATATTTTAAAGCCTTCAGTTCGTCTTTTTCTACCAAATTTCGTAACAATACCTTTTTTAAAATGGAAAGAGTGTTATCTACTGACAGGGGACTGGAAATTCTTTCCTTTGCTTAATAATGGGATGTGAGAAATTTCATCTAGTGCCCTCGTCTAAAAATAGATTTAGAATGGGCATGTTTGAGAATCTCCAAGCCCTTACCTCGTTTAGAATATCACATTGCCTAAATCTAACAAATTTCACACAAATATCTTTATCCATAAAGAAAATACAGTGAGATCCATTTCGGGGCCTGGGCACTAGTACCCCCATCTAAAAATAGAACTATGGAGACATTTGAGAATTTTCCAAACTGCTATCTTGTTCTGCACATAGAACTGTCTATACCTTCCTGGTTTCATGTTGATATCTTACCTGTTTGAAAAGTAGAATGGCATCCGTATGGGAGGACTGGGCCCTAATACCCCAGTCTAAGTATGGAATTTATAGGGGCATATTTATAAATTTTTCAAATTCTTGTTTGTGCACTACATCAAACTGTCTATTTCTGTCAAATTTTGTGTCAATATCATTTTCTAGATGATAGATCAAGTTGTTTCTTCATGTGGGGACTGGGCGCAAGAACCCCCGTCTAAAAATAGGGGATCGGGACAATTTTCAGAAATGGGTCCAACTCTCATCTTTTTCAGCATGGCAAAGTGTCTATTTCTGCCAAATTTAATGCTTTTATCACAATTTGCAAGGTGCAATTCATTATCCGCTGCACTATGCTTTTTAAATAATGAACACCAGGTTCCAACCCCAACTCTTCTAAAACATGAGCTAACATGAGCTAAAACATGTCTTGCATCCATCATTAAAATGACTCAGTGCTAGAAAGGTTGCCAACCTCATAGTTGTCAGACTTGAAAGGCTAACCTTTGGTGCACGCTTCTATGTAAGAGCATTGTATGATTCATTTTGGTTTTGTGTTTGGCCATGGAGGCAAGATGATAACAGGTGGTCACTGCTCAATGCCTCAAAAACACATTGAGCAGTGACTTGTGCAACTTTTCAGCAACTGGTGCAGGAAGGGGATGCAGGTGCTGATAGATAGCAGTGCCATCGGCTATGTCCTTCTGGAAGCCACACCATGAATCCTTACCAACTGGACATAAATGATGGTAGGGATTCTCATCAGTTGACCTGATATGGTTCCAGATGGCCATAACTGCATTCTTCATTTCAGGTAAACTATGACTATTTCCTCTTATTGCTTTACCATGTATACCTGAAGTGAATCTATCAACTAATGCGTTAGCCTCCCCTTCCCACCAATTGATTTCCCATCAGCAAGCTTTTCCTTTCCACAGCTCTTTTGCAAGGACCTTAGGTGAGAACCCATTCTTTTCTGGATGTGGCCAACGCATTCTAATTTCTTGATGCCCTAGTCACCACACACCCTTTCAGTTTTCAACTAGCTATGAGCTTTGCTGTCACCATCTCCAAGAAATTTGGTGTATCTCAGGGAATACTTTTCAACAGAACGGTTGAAGATGGCAACACACCCAGCTGGATCCATCTTACCAGAAAAACAAAAAAAAATGCATGGCATTCATGCTGGTGACCTTCCCACCACAAATCGAATTCTGGTGTCCCCTCTTTATTGCTCTTCAAAAGACATGTTCTGCATTCCCTAGACATGATCTCTGTGTCTAGAACATTTCCAGTGACCAGAGAAATTGCAGTTACAATGCCAGTTGAAGAATTGAAGCCTCTCTTTCTCCAAGTGCCATCGCCAGAGACAGCTACATCATATATGCCATCATCCTCAGATTCATAAAACTCTTTCGTTTCTGTAGCAGCCTTATCTATACTCCTCTGTGCCACACTTTCAGCTGCATGTTCCAATAATTTTACAATGTCCTTGTATGAATTCTTTTTCATTGGTGGTGGCATGTTCATGACACCAGAGAACTTCACGAAACCTTTGTGGCCAATGCCAATTTCTCTCGCTGCAAGAACTGTTCGTCTGTTGATCTCAAATGCTTGACCCTTCTTATTTGGAGTCAATCAGCCTGAAACCTGTGCTCGGGGGGGGACTTCTTGTTCTTCTCCTGAGGATGCATTGCTGTCTTCATTTAAGCTCAAATCAATTTCCAACTTTCGCTGGGATGCAGTTAGAACTAACCTTGCTTTTGGCGTTATATCACCCAACTCAACTGTGTCACTGTCCGGCCTAACTTCATCCTCTGTGCCAAGGAAATCATCGTCATTACTTTCATCAGCATGCTTGGCTAAAGGCTCAGCACCGACCTCTGCTACTGTAAATTGATTTCCAGCAAACTTCTCTTTCTTTTTACGAACTGATCGCTGTTTTCTACGTTGGTTTTCCATTTTCGTCACAAATTTACTCACTTCAGATGCCACCACATCACAACTTGGGAGATTTGCATACATGTGGTTGTCAGGGACAACAGCAGCCTCTTCTGTACTCTTGCCTCTCTTTGTGAGCTATATGGAATGGACTTCAAGAGATAGAAAGTTTTGCTTTTGATAACTGGATAATTTCTGCTGCAGGTCAGCTGATTTCCATTTGGTTACCATAGCAAGGTATATAATGATTTGGAGTAGGATGTAGAAAATAGGGTTCCTTCTCAAATTGGTGGGGGGGGGGGTACATCAACAAACGACATTGAACCGCATCATTCAATGTCTTAGGGTGCTTGATACAAAAAATCTCAAAAAGGTCAAATTTTCAAAAATTTAGTGTATTCATCTACCTTAACAGTTGTAGGCTGCATATTTCTTTGTACATCCCCAATCTTGGTGTTGTGGTAAACCCAACTCAAACCCCTTGGTGTTGAGGACTACCAGGGTTGGAAATCTAGGAGGCCAAAAGAAATCTCCACTCTTTGAGATCACTTTTCCAGGAAGACGACCATGAAGATATTGCATGCTCTGGTTACGGGCTGGGGCCCCATCTTGCTGCCACCACATATTCTCTAGATTTATGTCTAAGGCTGTGAATCCTCTCTGGACAACATTATACAGAATAATGCATATGGAGTCTGTTTAATTCAAATTTCGGTTCACAAAGTGGGACATGAAATTCTGCCATTGCCTTTTTATCCAATTCACACCATTACCCACCCTGCCCCTAGCTGCCCCTCAATGTAATGGTTATTAGGATTGCCTTGTCCATCAGGGTCATAGCTGATGAAATTGTGCACATTCACTTCAGAATGGAACCCTTTAAAAGGAAATGTTACAGATCTGCAACAATGCTTTGATGTTGATTAATGACTATGCATCACTTTCAATATCAAATGACGTCATCTTGCCTGTCAGAACAGTGCCATCTAGATGCAATAAGTCCCAGTATTTATCAAGGTGAAACGTGAAAGGCAAAAATCTTCCTGTGCAACGTGAAAAGCTTATGTTTGTGTGCAAAAAATATTGCAAAAAATTATGTGCACAAAAAAGTCAATGAATACTGCAAAAAAAACCTGATTTGCAGTTATTTTGATACAAAAGATGATTAACTTAAATTCAAATACTTCAGTTTTGTTTCAAATAATTCTAAATCATCGTATGATCAAGAGGTATGATCGAGGTATTGACAAGTATGATCGAGGGGTCATTGAATTCTGTAACACTTGGCGGTGAGGATGTCATAATTTTATGCGGGGCCCTATGTATTTTGGTACTGGAAAGGAAGGTAGGAAAAATGGGGCAATGGCCAATGCAAATCTTGGAGGTCCATCAAAAACAACACACCAGAAATTAAAGGGAGGATATACATTTCAAAATGGTGTTATGAAGAATATGCAACTTGAATTCTTAACAATAGCAGCTCAAAGTGAAAAAAATTGTAACCCCTTAGTTCAAACAGAGAAATACCAAGTAATTGGTCTTGTTCTTCAAAACAATGGTTTTGCATTGTAACCAGGGATTATATTTGATGAAGGCACAAAATTAACTGTTAGACTGAAAGAAAATATTGATCTGAATTTTGTCAGTCAGACCCTAATCCTTCAGTGCAATTTTCAAAGGCCAGGTTGAAAACTTGGAGATCTCGGAGATCTCGGAGAATTATCTCGGAGTTTTCCATCCCTGAGTTTTCGTCTTAGCCCTATATGTATAAGTTGAAAACTCAGAGATGTTTGGAAATCTCATCAAGACTTCTCTAAATTGTCTGTTTCACACTGTTAAAGCTTTATTTCACTAACAGCATGTAAAATGAGTGGTCTCTGGTCAGGTGTTGTAAACCCGACATCTCCGACTTTTTCATCTCCGAGTTTTCGTGTTGGTCCCATATGCATAAGTCGAAAACTCGGAGATGTTTGAATATAGTTTCCAAACTTCTCTAAATAGTCTGTTTCATACTGTTAAAGCATTTATTTCACGAACAGCATGCAAGATGAATGATTTGGTCTTGTAAGTCCAACATCTCCAAGTTTTTCATCTCCAAGCATTTTACATGCTGTTAGTGAAATAAATGCTTTGACAGTGTGAAAAAGACAATTTAGAGAAGTTTCGAAGAAATTTCCAAACATCTCCGAGTTTTCCACATTTGTATTTAGGGCCAACACGAAAACTCGGAGATGAAAAAGTTCTCCGAGATCTCTGATATCTCCAAGTTTTCGACCTGGCCATTTTTAACAGACAAAGTAGTTACTGAGGCAAATGTGTCAATGCTTAGCACTGTGGATGATACAATTTTTTTTTTTCTATATTCATCTAAAATTTTACAAAATATTTTACATCTACATCCTACTATACTTTCTAATTACTATACAAACTATACAAACACTACAGGGACAGGACCACAAGGAGCAAATACAATTGGTATGCCCACAGCAGTTCAGCATATGACCCAGGGTGGAATCCATGTAACATGGACGCCGGAGATTTGAGCAACGATAGGGGGCTCTACGCCAAGAATATAATATATCTTGAATTTGCAAAAAGTCGTGCGCCAAGGTTTTATCGATGCATCTGATCACTAGGAGAGTCATCAACAGAGCACATCCATATTAATTCATGAAAATCTCTGATTACTGAATATGTCTCATTGTTATATACGCATTAGGATCAATCTTATCAAGAACAAACACAAAGAAGCAATTGCAGGACGTCAATGAAATCATCAATAACAGAAAATGAATGATAACGTAATCAAAACAGCAACTGATTCTTAGCTATAGTTTCTTAGCAGTTTCTTATGGGTTCCATAGTTTCTGATAGGTTTCTTATGGCGCTTGTTCGAGCATTTACGGTATATATATCCGTGTTTGCTTTCAACAAAGGCTTTCAAGTACCCTCATGAACATCGCAAAGTTTTTTGAAGCCACTCAGGTACCTTCAAAGTAATATAAAACAGGAAACTAAACTAGTGAAAATATGATGAAGATACGTTTGGGATTTCTGTCATTAAAATAACCCCCGCTATTGGAGTTTTTTTTAGCTATTTTGGCCATCTGAGAGCTGAGCTACTTTTAACCAATTTCTTACAAAAATTTTGCGTATGATGCTTTTCATTATATTTCCAGGATTATCTTTGCGTTTACACGCATTATCGAGAGCACCATGCATCAAAGCAGGATCAAAGAAAATCTTGAAACCACACCGTTTCAACGGGGATCACAAAAATCGTGGTACGTGAAGGCAGCATTTTGGCTGAGAATAACTAACATTGCACTTATGATTATCTGCTAAATCAAAAGTGAACTAAAACGTCTTCTTGTAAGGTCTACTGCCTGTTTAACCATTTAATGATGAGCATTGTAGTGGAGTCACTAAAGTCATAAAACAGGGTCAATCATGCAGATTGTGATACCAGCATGAAACTTCGTGCACCTACCCAGTTTGATGCGCTGAAAAAGATAAGAATCAGACCCCAACTCAAATTTGCCCCCAAATGCTATTTTTAGACTGGGGTACTCGGTCCCAGTCCACCTAAGGGGCATTTATTATAACTCTACTGCAAGTGACGATACAACCATGCAATTTGGTACAGATACGTAGTTTGACACGCTGAATAAAATGAAAAAGAGACCCCTTTGAAAATCTGCCCCCAAATGCTATTTTTAGACTGGGGTACTTGGTCCCAGTCCCTCCAAGGGGCATTTATCATAACTCTACTGCCAGTGGCGATACAACCATGAAACTTGGTACAGATACGTAGTTTGACACGCTGAATAAAATGAAAAAGGGACCCCTTTGAAAATCTGCCCCCAAATGCTATTTTTAGACCGGGGTACTTGGCCCCAGTCCCTCCAAGGGGCATTTATCATAACTCTACTGCCAGTGGTGATACAACCATGAAACTTGGTACAGATACGTAGTTTGACACGCTGAATAAAATGAAAAAGAGACCCTTTTGAAAATCTGCCCCCAAATGCTATTTTTAGACCAGGGTACTTGGCCCCAGTCCCTCCAAGGGGCATTTATCATAACTCTACTGCCAGTGGCGATACAACCATGAAACTTGGTACAGATACGTAGTTTGACACGCTGAATAAAATGAAAAAGGGACCCCTTTGAAAATCTGCCCCCAAATGCTATTTTTAGACCGGGGTACTTGGCCCCAGTCCCTCCAAGGGGCATTTATCATAACTCTACTGCCAGTGGCGATACAACCATGAAACTTGGTACAGATACGTAGTTTGACACGCTGAATAAAATGAAAAAGAGACCCTTTTGAAAATCTGCCCCCAAATGCTATTTTTAGACCGGGGTACTTGGCCCCAGTCCCTCCAAGGGGCATTTATCATAACTCTACTGCCAGTGGCGATACAACCATGAAACTTGGTACAGATACGTAGTTTGACACGCTGAATAAAATGAAAAAGAGTTATTGCTACATCTTTCGACAGAACATTATGCAACGCCGACATCGATTTAACTCGCGTATCACCATGTAATCATGAGGAAGCGGACACAAGGATCTTTGTCCATGTAAAACATGCAGCAGACTCTGGCCATCGCAAAATCGTCGTGAAAACGGTGGATACAGATGTTGTGGTACTTGCAATTTCCTTGTTCCAGTCTTTACAAATCGAGGAGCTGTGGGTGGAATTCGGCGTTGGTAAGCAGCTGCGTTGGCTTCCGATTCACGAGTACGTTACCAACCTAGGTGAATCCGTTTGCAAAGGATTGCGTTTCTGGTTTGCCTTTACTGGATGTGATACGGTGTCAAGCTTTGCTGGCAGAGGCAAAAAATATTCATGGACAGTATGGAGGTCACATCCAGACGTTAACGAAACCTTCGAAAGGTATGCACTTGTTTTTCATTTGTGTAAAAAGTATAAGAACATCATTCTGTAACACTGTCGACACAATTGTTGAAATTTTCTCCATACACAGTAGCTAATACAAACAATTTGATTTTGTTTGATACGTTTAAGTTGTTTTTGCTAGAAGTGTATACATTCCAGAAATTTGATGTTAAAGCATTGCAAAAGCAGCCACATTTGTTTGTATTTATGATAATTTATTTGCTCCAACAGATTATCTTCTCCGTGTCAGCAACTGTCAGATGAAGATTTGAAAGCCATTGAGAGGTATACAATCTTACTGTATGATCGTACAAGCACACTTGAAGATATAAATGAATGCCGAAGGGTTTTATTTGCAAAGAAAGGCCGTTCAAGTGAGAATCTGCCGCCGACTCAAGATGCGTTAACACAACATGTAAAACGAGCTGTATACCAAGGAGGGTAAGCGTTTTGATCACTTATTTGTTAATTCTACTTGGCAAGAAATCATTTTTTTCCGTAAAATAGCACAGAAATTGTGATACAATATCTTTCCCTCTTAGAATGTTTGCTCATTGACATTTCAACTACGCAAGCAAGCAAGCAAGCAAGCAAGCAAGGAGGCACGCAAACAATCAAGCAACGTTTATTTGTTAATGCAGTCTATGTGTATAGCAGCTATGCAGTTTCTGTGGACTTGCAGCACCAAATTGTTTGATGTTATTTCTTTGATGTCTTAACTAATTTCTTTGTTTGTAGCCACATTTGGGGGCAAAGCACTCAAAGCTGCCAAGTTCTTCCAAGTTTTGAAAGTTGGGGCTGGACAAGAAACAATGGTAAAATCAAGCCTTCATGGATAACAATCCCAGAAGCATCAAAGGCATGTTACGAGCTTATCAAGTGCAGTTGCAAGAAAGGTTGCAGTGGGAGATGCAAATGTCGTCAACATCAGCTTGACTGCACGGAGCTCTGCCAGTGCAGTGGACAATGCAGCAATGACTGAATTACAGTATCCTTTGTACATATTCGAACCTAGATTCATGAACCAATATTATATGTATGTCAGAGCATAAAACGTTTAAAGTTAGATAGAATAGTATTCATAGTAAGTGCCCCTTTGAAGAACTGGGGCCAAGTACCCCAGTCTAAAAATAGAATTTGAGGGCAGATTTTCGAAGGGATCTCTCTTTCATCTTATTCCACGTATCAAACTACCTACCTGTACGAAATTTCATGGCTGTATCGTCACTTGTAGTAGAGTTATGATAAATGTCCCTTAGAGGGACTGGGACGAAGTACCCCAGTCTAAAAATAGCATTTGGGGGCAGATTTTCATGGGGGTCTGATTCTAATCTTATTCAGCGTATCAAACTACGTACCTGTACTCAATTTCATGGCTCTATTGTATGTTGCAGCAGAGCTATGGTAAATACCCCTTAAAGGGACTGGGTCCAAGTACCCCAGTCTAAACATAGCATTTGGGGGCAGATTTTCATGGGGGTCTGATTCTAATCTTATTCAGCGTATCAAACTACCTACCTGTACGAAATTTCATGGCTGTATCGTCACTTGTAGTAGAGTTATGATAAATGTCCCTTAGAGGGACTGGGACGAAGTACCCCAGTCTAAAAATAGCATTTGGGGGCAGATTTTCATGGGGGTCTGATTCTAATCTTATTCAGCGTATCAAACTACGTACCTGTACTCAATTTCATGGCTCTATTGTATGTTGCAGCAGAGCTATGGTAAATACCCCTTAAAGGGACTGGGTCCAAGTACCCCAGTCTAAACATAGCATTTGGGGGCAGATTTTCATGGGGGTCTGATTCTAATCTTATTCAGCGTATCAAACTACGTACCTGTACTCAATTTCATGGCTCTGTTGTATGTTGCAGTAGAGCTATGGTAAATACCCCTTATAGGGTCTGGGTCCAAGTACCCCAGTCTAAAAATAGCATTTGGGGGCAGATTTGAGTTGGGGTCTGATTCTTATCTTTTTCAGCGCATCAAACTGGGTAGGTGTACGAAGTTTCATGCTGGTATCACAATCTGCATGATCAATGTTATTAGGACCCTAACTATTGCATAGGAGTCTTATTGGGATGCATAAAAGTTCATCCGCAATCAAATAATAAAATATATGTTACAGTTGAACATCTTTTATAATAAAAAAGCTACCAAGGACTTTACTCAACAAAGCAAATGAGTACCATCATTACGTATGTTCAGACTAAAAATGGACATCGTCTCGTGTCTGCGTTTACTCGGTCAACAACTTTCGACACTTCATACTGCTTTGCTCTTCCAGAAAAAAACGTGGCTTGCCTGTGTGCTCTAATGTTCTCGTCACCTTTAAGATATGTTTTGACACTTTCCCTTATTATGTCGTCACAATTCTTCAATGAAGGGAGGCACCAGCCTAACTTTGTCCTTCTTCCAAGATTTTCATCTGACTGACCTCCAGATTTCTGCTGGGCTTGCATTGTACTATAATAGCTCTCAGCTATCGCCTCTGGGCCTCCTTTAGACAGCACAACATCCAGTATAATGCAGGATGGTGGCTTTGCAATTGAAAAGATTCTTTCGGTGGAATAGAACGAGGCATATACACTCTGTTCATGCAAGCGGACTTTGATTTCACTACCATCACTCAATTTGATCATGAAAGCAGATTCGTACTCAAACGTTGTTTGTGTAGGTGAAAATTCATCGATTTGCAGATCTCCCAGTTTCATGGACATGTTTGTTTTTACATCAATGAACCACTCTGGACAAAGCCCATCCCAAACTCCAGCTGCAACTGCTTCTTTCAGACATAACATGTAACGGTAGGCAAGTCTTGGGTCGAAATCAACTCCACACTTTTCAATGTGCTGCATTCTTGAAATTACTTTCATGATTTCCTGGCACTGCTCAACGCCGTATGTGTCATATTCCCCTGCAGAAATCTGCCATGCTACAACCCCAGAATGTCTCTTTCCACACTGCAACTGGACAAGTTGTGCGGCATCAAATACCTGCAACACAGCTAAGCATTCATCTGAGGTTATTGTGCTCACTCTCTTCTCTATTGCTAGCAGTAGATCCTCTGCAAATCTTCTGTGGTCATCTTTGATATCTGTTTCCTCTCTCATTTGCCATGTATATTGTTTGTCTCGGCCTGTGCCATCCACTGCCGTTATCAGCCAACCTTCAAGAAGATTAACATCTTTGTACTGCATTCCCGGCTTGACAGGATCAATTTTCTTCAATCTGGGGAATGAATCCACACCACCTTTTGCTGTTCTTTCCATCTTTGCTTTCAAGCTTGGCCACCATAATTTTAGCTTCCAGATGGGTGTGTCAAGTGACTGAACACGTAACATAAGATCCACAACCGGCTCCAATGTATCAAGGAAGGCTAGAAGATCGGCAACAAAGTCGGAACCTGCTATCATGTACTGGTACTCTTCCTCTTCAGATCTATTTGGGTGTAGTAGGTCAAATGCCTGCCAGAAGGAATCAAAGCTTTTCTCAATTTTTACCCATTGTTCGTAAGAAGAACTGGCAAATCTCTGTGAGGCAAATGAAACTGGTCTTTGTGCAGAAGAATCCACAAGTTGGAAGAATGCAAAGCCTTTTCCATGTGCAAGGATAGTATTGAAAACGTTGCATCTTTTGACAAATCTCTGGAAATGGGTGCCACTTTGAGTCTTAGAGTCCTTTACATCAAGCACACCCAAATTCATGGCATGTGCAGCGTCCCAAGAGACTGGCAACATGATCTGACTATCGTCTTCATCAAATATTCCAAGTTCTTCCAACAACTTGTTTCTGAAGCCTGTTGCTTGATAAGGGCCATCTGCAGCGACCCCACAGAGCCTAGGCAAAAGATCCTTTGAAAAATTTTCTTCTAATGCTTTCAGGATCATCATTGCAAGAGATTCGTATGATGCAGCTTCCAATTTTGTATAAACTTGGGGAGCAGCAACTGGTATTGGACATGGAATACCACTTTCATCCCGAGCAATGATAAGTATAGCCTGATTGGTAGTACGCGAGGGCGTGCCTTTGTCTACAGTTGCCCAGAAATGGGGTGGCAATTGTGTTGATGGAAGCGGCTTGTTCAACCATCTGGTGATTTTGCGGTTCACGGTTTTCTCTAAGCAGTAGAGAATATCATTGAAGTGCTTTCGGGAATGGCCAATGTTGCCTACATCCACAGCGCACAAAGCCAAAAATGATATTAATGTTTCTAAGTGCTTGCCAGCTGCACCCAGCTTCAAGTCAACAATCGCAGCACTGAAAATGTTGGTTAATGCAGATGATCTCTTGTCTGCTAATTCATTTTCTTTTGTGTAGGCATCCAAAGCTTTCTTGTGCACTTTGGAACCATGGCCAATCATAGAAAGATGTTCAACGCAAACATTCTTTTGGCGGTACCATGTTGCGTTGTGACCCCTTATCAGCAAACGAGTTGTATCTCTTTTCAGGAACATGCCAGTTGCCAATGTTCCACTACTTGTTGAGTTGAGAATTCGTTGGGCTTGCAGTGGTGTCAGATTTGTTATGTGTGGTTTTGCCACAGCGTGTAATTTGAAGCAAGGAAGGCAGCGGAGGACAGCAGTTTCTGAAGATTCATCATAGAACCACTCAATCAGCTTTGAAGCCTCAGCCAGCTGGAAGATGTTTTGTGCCTCACGCATGCCAGTAATAGATTTGCGTGTTGTACCATCTTCGAAGGCTAATTCAGTGAGAGCAACATGCTGCTTTCCTATATTGTCAACTTTTAATGACAGATTGGAAATAGCTTCCATCACGTGATCCAAGGTCGCGTCAGCAGAAATTGTAACTTCAGGTTTCTGAAACTGCAGCAGAGTGGAGGGCACTTTTGCAACATTTACCAAGGGCTCGAGTGGCTCGAATGTCGCTGTTTGCTTTACAAACTCAGATGGCGAGTGGTCATCATCTTCTTTACAAATGGCTATTGATAACATTCCAGATTCTTTTCCTCTTGGATTTTCATGAAAAATTTGTATCTCTTGCAGTAGATTCGTTTTGTTAGCGTCAGCAGGTTGATGTTTAGCAGCAGGTTGTTCTTTCGGTGTTTTGATGCCACTTTCTTTAGCTATCTCATTCTCTTCCCTCCTTTTCTTGACTTCTACAGCATTTAGCGGCACAAATGTACAGGCCTCATTATGAGGTAGGTTGTGCCATCTTGCTTTGTGACGTTTGACACTTGAAGCATCAATCCTACAAATTGTTGCAAACCTTTCCTCTCGCTTCTCTTTAAGGCAAATGTCTAAACACTCAAGGCAAATATATTTTTCTGACGATTTATCCTCTTTCAGCCCTTTATGTGAAGGTTTCTTCTGTTTTGCTGGGGCAATGTCTGCCTTTTCAACCAAAGCACCCACTTTCCAATCCCAAACTAACTTTCTTTTCTCTGCCTTCTTTGCAGTCCCATCAGACTTCACAGATTTACATTCCGAGAGCATTTCTAGAAAGGAACGTTAACAAGATTTAACCACTTCTGAAAGTGAAGTGAAGTTGGAATTAGATTTCACAAGTAACTGCAAGGCTGACACCACAGTTGCTATTGCTGGTTTTCTGTAAGCCAAATATCAAGTATTAAATCACTGCACAATGACGGCAACACTGACAGGCAGAAAAAGCAGCAAATGATTCTTAACCTGGCAAGTGATCAATATGAATGCACCATTTCATTTTAGCTGTAAAGTTCTTATTTTCTGGCACATGACTATTCTCCCTTTGTTGAACTGATACAGAATTGATCAATTTTATTAGATCTTTTGGCCACGAAAGACTGCATTGAATGTCCCTGCAAAAAGATATCATGTTATTCAAAGTGATTTATAAAATTTTTTGAACTTACCATCATTCAAACAAATTTGGCAAATCACTGGCTTTCCATAACCTTCTTCACCCTGAGTGACTCAGCAAAATGTATGAATGAAGCTGTTGCATTGGGTACATTTATGAGCTGCTCCCACATCCTTACTGCACACACGGCATACTCCTTCCATTGCTAACATTTAACCAATTGATAACTAAAGGAAAAGTTATCTCATTATAAAAGATTATCAAGTTGTTTTTTAGTCTATTTCGAACGACAAAGAAGAAATTGCTTGCACATTATGCATTTGCGGTGCCTCTGCGACAGAGAGAGGGGTGGAAGAGAATACCAGATGCTTCTTTCACGTTATTCGGAAACAAAGGCAAAACTGCGAGCATTCTTTCCATGAAAAAATAGTGGCTCAATGATTCATAATATTTTTGCTACCAAGGAGAGAAAAATGATAGACCACCGTACCTTTTGTAAACAAATACATATGGGAAGAAATTTAACGCTCACCTCAAATGGCTTAAAATTAACATCAAAAAGTGGGAAAAAGTTTCCAAGGTAACAATTTCTGTTTTCGCCAAAGAAATATAACAGTGGCGGCGCCAGCTCTGAAAAATTTTAAAAGAAGGGGGGGGGGAGATTTTGACGTAATTTTTCAATCTAAAGGTATACCCAACTAATCTTATGCCGTTTTTCTTTGACAATTTTGCTAACTTTTCGGATTTGGGGGGGCAAGTTCCCCAGTCCCCCCTGGCGCCGCTACTGAAATAGAACAATATGGTGTTCCACTTTATTCTCAACTGTTTCTCGCATAAAAGTTCGTTGTAATGATGTTTTTTTGTAAAAGTTGATAAAATTACAAGAAATTTTATTACCATCATCATCATCATTATTATTATTATTATTATCATTATTATTATTATATTATTTCTATTTTGTTATTTATTATTTCACTTGTTTAAGGAGGGTTCAAGGGGCCCTCCACTTATTTTCAAGGGGCCCTCCATTTATAAAACATAAAAGCATAAGCGTATGTGGTGGGGAGTGGGGGCGGCAGCCCCCCAACTTTGGACATTTTTCTAAAATCAGCCCCACTCGGGCAAACTTTTGCCCTTGGTCGGGCAAAAATGTTTGTAAGCAATGGGCTTTGTGTCGGGCAGCCCCCCCATAGATTTTTTCTTCCCGTACGCTTATGCATAAAACTTACTAACAAAAATAACATTTAAAACTAAATTAACCTAATTACAATTCGAAATATACATACTACTAAAAACACTATTCAAAACCCTATTACGATCTAAAATACAATAAGAGAAAATCCAAACCACAGTCACCAAAGAATAATCCTCACCATCTGTCCATCCGTCGCCAACAGCACGGTTTCTTATTTCATCAGTTCGAAAAACCGATCAATGCAATATTTGTCCCGATCCTTTTGAGAATAAATGAAAGGCCCGTTCAAAGAATAAAACTCACCTTTGCTTTGAAGCATCACTTCTTCATTATTAAAAAATTTCTGCTTCTGCAAATACCCTGTGCTTCTTGTTTAGTTTGCACTCCGTTCTTCTCAAAAGGAAATTCACACGTGCACAATCCACTTGTAGACATAAATTATCGCACCAACAAAGAACGAGACATGTGACATTCCTGACTTGTGTCTAGAACAATAGCAGTCAAATATTTTTAAAAGTTGTTAAACAAAGAGCTTGCTTCCGTTTCCGTGTCCTACAGCTGTTGCTGGTGTTCTGACCAGGCTGAACACATGGAAACAAGGTTAAATAAATAAAGTGAGACAAGACTTTGAAGTTTTTAACGAAATAATGTTAATCGTTGTTTCAGACTCACGCCAAACATCGATAATTCATCACGCCAAGGCTTTAGAACCAGCTCAACTCACGCCAATACGCCTGCCAAAAGGACAAGTCCACGCCGGAGATCTCCGGCATAACATACATGGATTCCACCCTGGTATATGACCAAAGTTGCCAGAAAAGATGAACAAATCATTTTTTTCACCCTTTTTGCCAACTTTGGTCATGAATTGTACTGCTGTGGGCATAATTGTATCCACAATGCTTGATATATTTTCTTCGCAGATGGAAAGGCAAAATCTGCAATCCATTTTGTGAAGTCCGCTGGTCAGATATGGCACTTTTGAAAGATATAAGTAGCTGACCAGGCCGAACACATGGAAACAAGGTTAAATAAATAAAGTGAGACAAGACTTTGAAGTTTTTAACGAAATAATGTTAATCGTTGTTTCAGACTCACGCCAAACATCGATAATTCATCACGCCAAGGCTTTAGAACCAGCTCAACTCACGCCAATACACCGGCCAAAAGGACAAGTCCACGCCGGAGATCTCCGGCGTAACATACATGGATTCCACCCTGGTATATGACCAAAGTTGCCAGAAAAGATGAACAAATCATTTTTTTCACCCTTTTTGCCAACTTTGGTCATGAATTGTACTGCTGTGGGCATAATTGTATCCACAATGCTTGATATATTTTCTTCGCAGATGGAAAGGCAAAATCTGCAATCCATTTTGTGAAGTCCGCTGGTCAGATATGGCACTTTTGAAAGATATGGTCTTACTAGCTACTCCCCTGCTTTTAGAGTGTGCACAAATTGCATATCAAAGGGTATTCAATTCATACATTTGGCAATACTAGCTCTGTCATCTGACTGTGAAGGGGGCAACAAGAGAGCAATGGAAGTATTGTTGCAAAATGAAATGGATGGAATTGTTGACCCCCAGCTTGAAGACTGTGTATTTCTGCCACATGCTGTTCATGTAGGAAAGAGCATTAAATGCAGTTTTAGCAACTGGTTTTGTTTGCTAGATGGATACAGACTTGCATTGTCAGTTGTGCATACACTCAGAGATGATAGCAATCTTGATGCGAGACTGAAACTTGAAAATTTCTTCCTAAAAAAATGTTCAGAACAAAGATCGCATGCCAGTAGGACCAATCCTGTCCGTGTTCAAGTCTTGAGATCAGGTCTGATAGATGCCAGATGTGTAGATTACCTACCAAGCAAAAGAGCTGCCTCATCGTATCAACGATAGAAGTTGAAGATACTATCAGCATAAAGGTGTCAACACTGCAAAAGAGAAAAGCTTTCAAGACAAAATAGATCATTTGCCATCTGATTGGAGCTTACTTAGTTATGATGGGGTAACATCATAACTAAAGGGTTTTTTGGACAGAGTTTTTTATGGTGCAATTTGTTTACGCTTTTATTCCAAAGAAATCACCATGGAACAGTTTATGATGAAATGGTTTTATCATAATAGAGATCCATTTTATGGTTGTGCCACATTTGTTCAAAATGGGGGGGGGGGTATCCTCATATCTGTCCAAGACGAAACTGGTATCTGATGGCATAGAATTTTTCCAAGGACGGAATGTCACGCTAAAAGACATAATGGGGAAAGTGGTTTGCTGTAGCTTCAATACATTGATTCGTTTGAGAAGCCTTCAAAAATTGATGTCCACCTTGTCAAATTATTAGATATTTTTGGATGTAATCCCTAGGGAACAGATACTCAAAATATATGAACTGGATGCGGTGGACATAAATTTTTGAAGGCTTCTTAGATGAATCAATCCATTGAAGCTACAGTAAACCACTTTTTCCCATCAAATCTTTTCGCATGATATTCCCTCTTTGGAAACATTATGTGACAAGTAGATGCCAATGTTGTCTTGGACAGATATGAGGTTACTTTTTGAGCAAATATGGCACAACCATGAAATGCATCTCTATAAGGATAAAATCCATTTCATTATGAACTGTTCTAAAATGCTTTCTTTGGAATAAAAAGCGTAAACAAATTGCACCATGAGAAAATCTGTCCAAAACATCCTTTAGTTATCATGTTACCCCCATGTTGGCAAGTGCTGCTATTTGACACCCTTCCAAACTCTGTTTGGCTTCCATATTTGCATGTAAATAATTTATGAGGTGTAGGAGTCCATGGAAAAAATTGCAGGAATGTACCTCCTTGGGACACAAGTTGGCCAAATTTGACCGTTTTGAGCGTGCATCCATTTTGACAGAGCTATTGTTCTTATATCAGAACAAAATTTCCCTTGTTTTGGCACTTTTTCAGAACTTCTGCATGTGCACATTTGGATCATATAAATAGCTATCTTAAGCGTTGCAGGATTTGTGCAAGAAACCATCTGAAAGCATGGAAAACTAGACTTTTCGGCTAAAATTGAGAGACTCTGCAACCCCCCTGGACAAAGGAATTTTGCGAAAGCATTTGCTTGATTAAGATATAGCATCTGGGGTAGATCAGTATTCTATTCCGTAAAACTGAAAAGCATCATGGCATTTATCAATCAGAAAGCCAACACCAAAATCCTTTCCCCAGACATTTCGGGACCAAAATCAAATTTGTTTCAAACTCTGAAGCAATATTCTACAAATACGTTGGACTTCAATTACGCGAAACTTTAAATTTCTACGATCATTTATAGTGTTGTATAAGTAAATGCAGATTGAGGTGGGTTAGGAAATTTTATTTTGCATATAGAGAAGCGTCGCCCTAAATGGTCGGGTTGCGAGATAAAATTGATTTAAAAAGAAGGAGATGCACTAGGACACAGCAAATAACCATAAAAATGTTCACATACTCTTTCTCAATGTAGACTTTGAATGCAACGACCTTCCTCTTCTTCGTCTTGAGTACATGAGTACCGGGGGAGCAATAAGAAGGTCTTAACCCTATTAAGGTAGCTGTTTACAATTAGACATTTTTTTTCAATTTGAGACTAATAGTTAGAATGAAGTTAAGATCAGAATTTTATGGATAGACAGAGGACAACTAGCTCTAAAAATATTGATTTTGCCAAATGGGTGGGGAGTTTTGGCCACGCCTCTTTGAAAAAATCACATTTGTTTCAACAGCTGTTTTACAGCAATCACATCAGTTAGGGCAACCTAGATTTTTGATATGACTACCTCTTGTAGATCCTAATGAGGTGGACCAAAAAAACTTTGGATGTCTTTTGTATACTTAAGGTAGTAAATTGTTCTTAAAAATTGTCGTAATTGTACATAAGCGATCATCTTAGATTAAACTTGCAATTTAAATCATAAAACATTTTCTGAATCACTTTGCTTCACCACATAAAAGAAGTTGTCAGGGATCTTCAGGCAAAATTTAAAGTTGATATCTTTTTTAATTCTAAAATTATGCTTGCTGAAAGTTCAGTGAGCACTCGAAAGTGTTGAAATTGAGAAATTGAGCTTTAAACATTTTGGTTTTAAAATATATGGTATTGTTGCTCTAATAGCCTCCAGGTTCATATACTTCTCCTTCTTTTTCAGTTAATTGGTCCTGAAAACCTTTTCTGATAGACCTGAGTTGTTTTCTTCTTTTCTTCTCTTTCTCAGATGATTTTCTGGCCATATTGCTAATGCGGCGGTGATCAATTTTTGCGCCGAGAGTGTGCGTATAATCTCCTGTTGGAATTCCAAGGGTACAAAAGACACTATCAAGGCCCTTGCAACCATCATTGAAGTATAGGATAGCTGATGCTGCTGCTATATCAACAATTCTTTTGCACACAAATGTAGATTTAGGACACCTTTGCCAAACTATCTTATTCAAAGCCTCATTGGCATTTTGAGTTTGACCGTGAAGGCACTTAGACAAGAGTTTGTCTTTGCTCAGCTCTTGAAAAACAGGTAAGACAGCATCTTTAATTGACTTTGGAAGGTTGTCTTTACTCTTGTATGTAGTTTTTCCACTTATCTTGTCTGACTGAAACTTGCACCAGCTATCAGTTTTTCAGTTTCAGTTTCATATTTTAAATTCTCTACATACAATTTATGAAATAACTAAACAGACAAATAATTAAACTACAAGAATACGAGATACAAAATTAATACATCAGTAATACAATATACATTGAACAAAACAAAGAGAAAAGATAAATTGTATGGAGGGAATTACTTAAAGGAGGAGCTCTCTCAGTAGTCAGACTAATCGAGGAGAGAGCACCCCCTGTTTAGTAGTATTCAAATACATTCGATGACTTTCATGGAAATTAAATGACCAGGGTGGATGGTGACCTATTTGTGCCTACTATTCTAAGATAAACTGTGATAATTATTTTCAAAGAAGAAAGCTTTGAGTTTACGACGAAAAATATTTGTAGAAGGTGATGTTTTTATATCCAGGGGAATGTCATTCCAGCATTTAGCTCCAAAGTAACTAACTGATCGAAGACCATATTGAGCAGTTTTTTTCTTTGTTAGAAAAATATCATTTTTGTGGATTGTCGTGTACCATATTGATGAATGGAATGAACTAAATCAAAAAAAGAATGGAAACAAGAAGGAGATATCTTATTTACACAATCATATACAAAAAAAGCAGTTTCAATTGAAATAGATCACACAGCTTCAGAATCTTTAAATCAGTAAAAAGAGGTGTAGTGGGAGAAGTAAAGTGTTCAAAAGCAATAGCCCTTATGACCCTTTTCTGCAACAAAAATACTGGATTGATATGAGTCTCATAGGTAAGGCCCCAAACTAAAATTCCATATTGTAGAAATGGTGAGAATAAAGAGTTGTAAAGACAGACTAAAATATTGATGGGCAAGAAGTGTCTTACTTTGAAAAACATACCACAAGTTCTGGCCAGTTTTTTGGATAGTTCTGTCAAGTGATACTTCCATGAGAGATTTTTATCCAGAAGAACACCAAGAAATTTTACATAACAAGTTTGCTTAATAGGAAAATTTCCAATTTTGATGCAGACAGTTTCAGGTGAAGAATGTTGAGGTGACTTAAAAATTATGAAATTAGTTTTATCAATATTGAGTGACAATTTGTTGACCTCAAGCCACATTTTCACTTTCTTTAATTCCCTGTTAACCATACTTTGAAGCTGGTCAAGACTTTCAGATTCACAATAGATATTAGTATCATCTGCAAATAAGTAAAAGGCTAGTTTTGAGGTTGAGAGAGGCAAATCATTAATGTAAATTAAGAAAAGAAGAGGACCAAGAAAAGAACCCTGTGGAGCCCCACAGGTAACATTGAGATAACAAGAGTGAAATCCATTCACTGAGAAACATTGTTTCCTATCTGAGAGATAGGATTCAAACCAATGTAATGAGGTTCCCCTAATTCCATAATGTTCAAGCTTCATCAAGAGAATATGATGATTTACTGTATCAAATGCCTTCTGTAGATCAATGAATATTCCACAACGAAATTTTCTGTTGTCTAGTGAATTTTTGATGGCTTCAGTTAAACTAACCAGGGCATGGTTTATGGAATGGCTGGCACGAAAAACAAATTGTAATGAATACAAGATTTCATGTTTTTCTAAGAAATTATAGAGACGTTCATACATGGCTTTTTCAATGATTTTGCTGAAAACAGAGAGAAGGGAAATAGGTCGATAATTTGATGCTGTTAGTGGACAACCTTTCTTGAAGAGTGGGATTACTGTGGCAAACTTCATCTTGTCTGGGAATATCCCTGATTGAAATGATTCATTTATGATTTGACAAAGTGGAGAAGATATCAATGGAGAAAGAGACTTTAAAATCTTCATGGGAATGCTATTAGGCCCAAGAGACTTTCCAGATTTTAGGGCTGAGATTATATCAGATATTTCAAAAGGAACTTTAGGTGCAATAAAAAACGAATTTCCAACTCTGTCACCCATAAAATCCACAGGTGACTTATTGGATCTAGGTATATTTTTTGTGATGTCCTGAGAAACATTAACAAATAATTTATTAAAAATGTTAGCAATAACTGCTGGGTCTGATGTGGTGTTACCATTTGAGTCCTTAAGCTTGTTAATCACATTCATGTTGCTTGATTTTCTAATGCTAACAACTGATTTAATACCTGACCATAATTTTTTCATGTTGTTGCTGTTCTGTTGAAAGTATTTATAGAAATAGCTAGCTTTACTTTCATTCAAGGAAACTGAAACACAATTTCTAAATTGTTTATACAGATCAATAAGAGACTGATTGTTGTTCTTTTTGAGCTTTCTGAGTATCCGATCTCTAATACGTATCATTTTTTGGATTTTACCATTGATCCAAGGTTTATTCCTGAACTTAATATCCCTTTTGGTAAGCTTTTTCAATGGAGCGTGAGTTTTCACTAATTCATCAAGTATTGACAGGAGTCTGTTAAACTTAGCATTTACATCTAAAGCATGGTCATTCAAAAAGGTAAGGTCAATGTTTGTAAAATCATTAAGGAGATTTTCTTCATTGAGTTTTGAAAAATCATGTTGAAAATATGACAGATTCTTATACTTCATTCCTGCACGCTTGACAATTAGAAACTGAGGGAAATGATCTGTTATTTGAGTCAAAATGTTACCACTTATGGTTTCACTTTCTGTGATATTTGAAAAGATATTATCAATAAGAGTAGCAGAATGTGCAGATATTCTAGATGGATGAATGATGTATGGCAAGAATTGCTTGGAGAAGAGGAAATTAACATAATTAGTAACAGGTGTACAAGAGTTATAATTCAGAAGGTTGATATTGAAATCTCCAAGGATAAAGACTTGCTTATTAGATGCAGCTGGATTAGACAGAACTTCTTGCAGATATTCACTGAAGGTATCAAATGATGTGCTTGGATGGCGATAAGTGCAGCAAAAAAGATAATTTTTGCCATTTTGATTTTCAATTTCAACCCAAACAGACTTGGAATCAGTGCTATCCTTGCTTAAATCTGGTCTAGGAAACAGAGTAAGACCTGATTTCACGTAAAGTGCAACACCACCATTTTGACTATGTGACTGACATGAAAAGTAATTGTAAACAGGAAATTCAACATTAGTTTTAACAGGATTCTCAAAAGAATTCCAAGTTTCAGACACACCAATTACATCAAAATTTATTTTCAAAGTTGCTAGAGTTGAAACAAGCTCATCTACATGAAGAGAGAGACTTCTAATATTTAAATGAAGTAAGGAAAGATCATTATCTGAAGTATCCAGGGTAGATAAGTCCTGGAGAGTATGATAGCGAGAGTTAACATTAGTTGGTAAATGTTCATCAATATCGTAATCATCTAAATTAGGTAAGTTTATAAGATCGGATGTTAGTTCAAAGGATGGTGCTGAATCAACAAAAGATGGAAAATCAAAATTATTCAGGTTAGATAATTCTTCATTATCAACTGAACCAAAAGGAAACATGATTTCAGTACATTTTACGCAGAACACAGGGACATTTCCAGGTTCTTTTTGAAGCGCTTCATATTCCTTGACAGATATATTATTGCATCGTATATGGACCCAAAAGTTGCAATGGTCACAGAAAACTGACCTATGATGCTCAGGAAATTTTTTGTGGCAAATGCCACATGGAGAGGTATCAGTTCCTGTCATTGACATCTCCTATGTTAGAAACTAACACTGATGGAATATCATGACCAAAGATGACACTCCCAGCAGCAACTGCAATCCCCGGACCCACATAAAACCCGACAACACATCCCCCACAGAACACGAGGCAACCCCAAACGAACCTGGGTTCATCTGAAAGTGCCTCACACTCCGCAGAGGTCATGCCACCGAATCCCACACGAATCCAAGAACCACAACCGCCACCGAGAATGCCACCCACAGTCATATTTTGATAAGGAATCTTTGTTTTAATGCATGGCATTTTGTTCACATATCAATCATTGAAATGAACTGAGAGAGAAGAAAAATGAAATAAAACAGAATTGATAAATAGATAGTGACTTAGGTGATAACTACAAAGTTATGACTAACAACAGAATTATGGGTCTTTGTCAAAAGATACTTCACCATCATCTTCACTGTAACCTGCAGTAGTATTGAAACCTTCAGTAACATTAGAATCTGCATTAGTGTTGAACTCTGGAGTCTTCTTCTGAGTGCTATTGGGACCAGGTGGTTTGTTGCGAATAACAAGTTTGTCCACAATAAAGTAGGCCAATTTTCCTCTTTTTCTGGCCTCCAGCATTTCAGGGATTTGATTGTTTCTTTTTGCCAGTGTTTGTTGAGAGAAGTCATCAACAAACTTAATAGATTGAGGACGCACTGCACGAGCCTTTTTCACAATACTCTCTTTGACTTTCCAGGATGAAATCTTTGCAACTATAGGCCTGGGTTTTGGGGGTTCATAGCCACCATCTTCTCTGCGGCGACCTGTACTCTGATACTTGCCAACTCTGTGTGCTCTCTCAATTTCAATATTATCCTCAATTTTCAACTCGCTTTTGATCAACACTTTCACTTTCGTTTCCGTATCTTCCCATGTCCTTTCAGATGAGCTTTCAGGAAAACCAATTATTTTGACATTGTTCCTCCTTGATTGGTTTTCCAGGTAAGATGCATGGTCAGCCATGTCTTCCACACTGGCCATGGTATCATCTTCAACCTGGTTTATCTTCCTGGTTAATTTATCAATACATGCATGAATGCGGCTATCTGATTCCTTTGATTCAACTTTTGCTGTATCATATTCCTTACTGAGGAAACTTACTGATAGCTTCACATCGTCTAAATCTTTGCGTAGCGATTTCAATTCGCCTCTGACATCTTCCATAAACAATTGAATGGTGGCACGGTAGGCCTTGTCCTGAGACTCAAGTAACTGCTTCACGATGGCCAATGTCACTGTTTCTGTCATTTCTGCGGTAGATAATATTAACTGAACTGATTTCTAATTTTCTTAAAACATTGTTGCTAAGACTAAACTCAATGCTAAGTGTATAATTGAGGCACGAAGTTTCGAAAGTAATACGTGTAGACAAACACGTCCGTCCCTCGCCATGACACACGTGGTATCCTTGGTTCGTGGACAACATTTGTGTTGGTCATCAACATTACTATTTTCTGTGAGATGCAACAATATTGCAAATATTGACTTTTTCATGGCATAAAGTTGATTGACGTTTTGTCTTATGGCAAGTCCATAGTAATTTTGCATCTTATTGATGACTTTGTCAGTTAATCTTCCCTTTCCTGATATCTTCTTGCCATCACTGAGAAGCTGACTCTTTAATCTTTTTCTAAAATTCCGCAATCTATTTCCCATCCGCTTCTGGATGTGTCCGATACATTCAAATTTCTTGATTTGGATGTCTCCATATGGAGCAGTAGCTACTACACTTGGATAAGAATTACTGTCACCATCACCAATATAGCCTGTAAATCGTAGGTTGTGCTGTGGCAAAGATCTGTTAAATATAGCAATGGCTCCAGCAGATTTCATTGCTCCAGAGGAACCAAAATGGTTTATTTGGCAATCATGAGAAGCCTTCCATCTATCATATTCCCTGGTCCCTTTCAACTGTTTCCATTTTTCACATGCCTTGCATGTTTTACTCAACACTTCATAATCAAGACACTTCTTACTATCACTGCTAATTGCAGTGACAATGCCATTAAGAGAAGAGAAACCTCGTCTCTGCCATGTCCCATCGATTGACACGGTACAATCGACTGGCTCTCCATCATCATTCCCCTTGCTCTTTAATTCATCAGCCGCTTTCCTCATGCTTTGCATGGCAGTCTCAACATAAACATCTCTCATGTTGTCAACCATGTTGTTGTATGCCTTTGATGACATTGGAGGTGGCATGTTTAAATTAAACATCTTGAAAATGTCTCCATTGACCGCAAACCTTGGCCAAATTCTCGAAAGCCTGCTATCATTCTCAGGTTAATTTCATAAGGCTTTTGACCAGGTGAATTGCTTTTATTTATGGTACTAGATGTTTGCCATATAGTACTCCATCCACACTCCATGCAGTAGATTTGTATTGAATAGCAATACCCCATTCTTTTATTGGCAACATTTTCAACATTTAATTTTTTCTTGTAGCATTCCTTACACTGTCCTACTTCAGCTATCATAGCCTTTAAACACATCATGCCTATCAAAATAAACATATCACTTGCCCCAAAGTCAGTTCTTTGCACTTCAGGTCCACTGGTTTCAAGTTTTTTGGCCGATGTGCAGGCCTTTTCGAGATCCTTGCTGGCAGTCGATGATGGCCTAGGCCTCCCTTTTGGCGCCTCCCCAGGTGCAACATTATCACACCGACTTCTTTTTGGGTTATCAGTGTGTTGATTGCCTTTAAACTTTCTCTTCTTAGATCTGCTTTCTCTGTATCTCCTACTACTGCCCATTTTGATGGCAGAGAATGTTTAAATCAAATTAGAGCTCTCAAAAAATTTCAAGCCACTTGCAACTACTTCAATGCATTCCTTTCTCAATTCGGCTGCAACATCATGCTTTTACCTCCTTCAAATGCTATTCAAAACGAGGCAGACTCAATAAGAAAGCTTTCCACGTGGGTATTTGATAGATTGGGGCCAGACTGGGCATAACAGGGTAAGAAAAGAAGTTGAAAATAATTTTTTTGGTTGCTAAGGCGTTGCTAGGGATATTTTTTGCAACAATGCAGTAAAAAACTCTAATTTGCACCAAAGACAATAGAAATTGCGAATAAAGGAGTACCATAGGTTCTTCTCAACAATCTAGAGAGTCTTTTTTAACAAAATACAAAAATTCGAATTTTTAGTAAAAATTCACATTTCTAATGGTAGACAGCTACCTTAATACCGGGCTTTTTGGACCCTTGTAGTACCGGGGGGGGGCACTTTCTGCCCCCCCCCCCTCCGTAAAGTTGCCAATATTGCAGATATGAGAACTAAACTTGGTAAAATGGTTTACAGTAACAAAATCTACACAATAGACTACTTTTTTTATTTTTCATTACATCCATGATGTCAGAATGACGTCATAATTGAGGAAAATTCAAGTATTTGCTTGCTGTTGGCAAAGTTGACAATATTTAAGTTTTTATTTGCCTATTCCTTTTTTAAATTCACTAAAGTATATCTCAAACCATTAATAAGTAAAAATTCATAGTATAGTATCTATTTAAGTTCATTGTATATATTATATATTCATTATTTATATGCACCAGTTTTCATTGTTGAATTTAAACCCCTAATTGTCAATTTAAACACTCGGAAATGCTTCAAAACGATGTGTAATAATTAAGAGAATCCTTTTTGGTCATCAAAATTTCTCTAATACATTTCTTATTATTTACATGACGTTATGAACATTTATGACGTCATTAAGTCTAATATTGCTGACGTCATCGAAAATGAATAAAAGTATATATCATTTGAAAGCTCTCATCAAGATCTATTGAATGGTAATGTTGTCAATGATCTGTGATCATTCTGGAAAAAATAGAGTCCCTTCTTTTCTTTTACGGCTGACCACATGTTGAAAAGATGCTGGTCACATGATCAGTGTCTACCATTTTGAACAAATTTTTAGATTTTTAATTAGTATATTAAATTTTAGGAAAATTCATCAAGTTTCAGATCTGTATCTCTCGAACTGACAGCACTGCATAAAATAATCTGTGCCACGGGCACTTTGTGCCTCCCCCCGGTAGTAATAGGGTTAAGAGACGTTTTGAAATACTTTAAGTTAGTGAGGATTTTTACAGTGATTACAAAACAATTTTCAGTTAATTAGTCATAAATATTGATATATGAAATGATGAAGTAGGAAATTGTTTAAAAAATCCATGTATCTTACTTATAATAGAAACAGTCACTTTGTTTGTACGCTTCTTTATTGAACCCCCTAACTCGTCAAACTGTCCTTTTGACCTTGTGACTTCTGACAAGCCCGGTTGACAGTGCAGCCAATAAGAGAGTTCAGGATCCCAAGGCTGACCAATAGGGGCGAAGGTAGACCAGTCAGACTACTTGTTGGCTTGAATTAGCTTTTTAATTTCACATAGCTATGTAAGTTGCCAACTTGAAATAAATTGATAATAATAATAATAATAATAATAATAATAATAATAATAATAATAGTAATAATAATAATAATAATACTGAAACAAAACACCCGGCTCCTTTACCAGTTGCAATTTTTTTAAACTTTTCTTTGAAAGTTACATTTTGAGGGTTGGAGTTTCCCATAAATAAACCGTAGTTTTACTTTACTTCAAATTCCGAAGCAACATGAAGAGAATAAATCTGGAGCTTGGAAAACAGAAAGGAAACAAAATACACTCACCTGCATCCATTTCAAGTATGTATTTTCAAAACATTCTTCGCAGCAAAGTTATGCAGTTTAAAACCAAAACAAAACAAGAGAGAATTTCTTGGATGGTGTCAGCAAATAATTTTTGCGCTCTTTCGAAAAAAAAGCTAGACTCAAACTTCTTCTGACATGTCATTTTTGCAGCGCAGTCAAAACATGGTGAAAACGTAGGGTGACCATTTAGGGCGACACCTCTTTATTTGAGCTTGAATTTGCCATCTCGTTTAAAAACACATTTTTGCATCAATTAGCTCAATGTTTAATTGAGCATAAAACCTGTACCAAACAAGATATCTTGCTGAAAATTTTTTCCTGAGGCTCTTAGGTGCATGGGTTCACGTGGTTAAAACTAGAAGGACTTTTGAGAATGTCACCTGACATGCATCTGTTGTGCTTATTTGTAATGACCCCTTGGAAAAAGCAATTTGTCAAAATTTTTGTTCTCTTATTCATAACTTACTGCAATTACATTTGATAAAAACTGTTGAAAAAACTACCTGCAAAGTATTGGTTGGGAAATTTATCTCAATTGCATTTCATAAAGAGCTATTTAAGAAAAACTGTCAGAAAAATATTACTCTGGTAAAAGGTGCCTGCAAATTTTTTTCCCATGTTCCCATGTTTATGCAATCAAATTGATTGTTCAGATTCAGACCGGTGGGACAAACAACATTGATGTCGATGTTGCCTGAACAGGCTGTTGAAAAGAAAGTTGCAAACAAGCTGCAAGAGAAATTAGCCAAAGTTGTAAAGTCTCTCCCAGTCTTGTTTACATGAACCATTTCAGCTCACTTTGGTTTGAAATCCCTAAGATTGCTTTGTTTACGAAAACACCACTTCAATTAAGCAGCCTCGTTTTGGAAATTTGTATAAATTCATTCCTATTGTTCTTACGAAAGTTTCCAGCCCAGATACCATAGCTCTCATTTGCATGAGCATGCGCGAAGATCTTAAGGGTTGCCAGTGGGCAATGGCGTAAGGTTGCCTCCTTCGCTGAATGATGCGACTTGTGGCCTAAGCACAGGAGTGAAGAAGGAGAATAAAAACGTTGATGAAGTTGAGCTGCAGGTTACTGCACTTTGGATAAAAATCGTGAAAGATAACAAGGATTCCAGCGGTGAATTTATTCTAAAATTCTGAAGTTGCAACATATGTGCTGCAAGCGAACATTTGTGCTGCTCGTCCACAGGAAATTTCAAATTTTGTCGTAGACGCAACAATTACCGATATGCTTTCTTAACGGTAAGAAAAAGAAAAGGGCTCAATAAAACTAAAAACTTTGTCATCATTTAATGCCTTTGTAGACCTTTTGATATTGCTCTGTGTATGTGCTGGTAAAATTAAATTTAGCTGGGATTTTTGGAAGAAGCCACTGCAGTGCATGCTGCAAGGCCGAATGAAACACAGGTGACAGTACCTGTATTTACCGATGATGTTGTTTAAAAGTTCTGTTTCAACGATTCGACTCAATTTGACTGTGGGAAACATATCAAAGTTTCGGCATTTCCCCTTATTTTCCAGCTGCAAAGATTTTTTCGTTATTCGAAAACGCGGGATAAATTCCGCTGATGCAGAAACCGTGATTTTTAAGTTAATGTCTGTTGGTTGCAACACGTGTGTTTAAGGTTTTCAAAGAGACTTCACAAAAACACCTTTTCAGAAATGGCAGATAATTGCTCTATACATGTATTTTCATAGATAATTACAGAAAAACTCAACTCTTTTTAGAATAACTGAACGGTCAACAAACTAGACAAGGGTGACGGAGATTCGATTCACTTTGCCCGGGAAGATTAGGGTCAAGAAGAAAACCAATTTTCCTACTTAGAATTGAGGTGCAGTTCCCCCTCTTAAACATTCCCCGGCAGCCCGCTTTGAGTAGGAATCTGAAATGTAATGTTTGGTTTAGGAGATCCCCACCTATGAAACAAAAGGATTCTTGCTGAAAGAAATTTCACGGAATCTTTCTGCCCTTACGTTGTTATAAATCCCAAAAACCATTGCAATATTTGTCAATACTGCAACTATCAAAAAAGATTTGACTTGAGAGGTCTTGGAGCTTGACAGACGGTATCTTAAGAAGCTGCTCGTGAGAAACTCAGTTCTCAGATCGCCAAAAATTAAGAAACTCCAGTAACGGGAAAATATAATTTTAGAAACTATTTTAGAAACCTGGGTTTCGTTGGTAAATTTGATGGTGGGATGTATGTGGTTAAGTATGGTGATGAAGTCTGTAAGTTAGTTTGTCTTGTCCGTGTGTCCAAATTAAAAAAATATCATCAATAAAACGCCACCATACAAGAGGCTTATATGGTGCGTTTTCTAGGGCAGTAGCTTCAAGGGACCCCATAAATAAGTTTGCATATTGGGGAGCCATTCTAGTGCCCATGGCAGTACCATGTTTCTGTAGGAAAAATTGCCCGTCAAACTCAAAATTGTTGTTCTGTAAGATGATGTTGATGAGGTCGCATATGGTTTCTGTAGGTGGTCTCTGTGTGGTACGTTTGTTGAGGTGTTCCCTGGCAGCCTGGATGCCTTCGGAGTGAGGGATATTAGTATAGAGCTAGGAGACGTCCAGAGAGACAAGGAGAGAGTTGTTAGGGAGATTATCAAGTGAAGAAAGTTTGTTGAGGAAGTGTGTAGTGTCCTTGATGAAGGAAGGCAATTTAAAGACAAGAGGATTGAGGATATTGCTAACAAATTCAGAAATTCGTTCAGTAGGATGACCGTTAGCTGAGACAATAGGCCTGCCAGGTGGTGTCTGTCTGTTTTTGTGGATTTTGGGGAGGATGTAGAATCTGGAGCATCTGGGATCTTTAGGGAGGAGGTAACTGTACGTGTCTTTGTCTATGTCTTTGTTTTGTTTCATTTGTTCTAAGTATCGTGTGATGGTCCTAGTAACTTTGTTGGTGATGTCATTGTCGTGTTTTTCGTAGAATTTGGTGTCAGTCAGTTGTTGGTTGCATTCGTCGATGTAAGACTGTTTGTCCATAACCACTGTTCCTGATCCTTTGTCTGCTGGCTTGATGACGATGTCCGTGCCTCTTGTAAGTTTCTGTAGCGCGTCCCGTTCTTGTGTCGTCAAGTTGTCGGAGATTTTAGTGGGTTGTATGTTTGTTATGTTGCGTTCTATGTTGTGGATGTACGAGTCAAGTGCGGGGTCAAGGTTTTTAGGTGGTGTCCAGGTGCTGGTCTTTTTGTATCTGTGTGCTGTCTCGTCTGTATCTTCGTTCTTGTTGTTGTCGTCTGTTTCTGTGTTGTCTTGTTCGTGTTTGTCGTGGAAGACGTGTTTGAGTCTAAGTCTGCGTTTAAAGTCTGTCAAGTCTGCGTTGAGTTCGTTCCAGTCGATGTTGTTAGGTGTGGGGCAGAAGTTAAGTCCGCGTGACAGTAGTGATTTTTTGTCATTGGTGAGGTCAGCTGTAGCAAGGTTGATAACTGTTTCTGTTTCGAGGTGTTTAGGTTTCTGTCTTTTGTTTTTGGTCTCCTTACATGTGTGACTGTTGTTGTTGCTGTAGTCTGTTGTGGTTTGTCGTTGTTGTTGTTGTTGTCTTCGTTGTCTAGGTAGTTGTTGTCTTTGTGGTTTTGGTCCTGTCGTATTAGTTGGTGTGGTTATGTTAGTGGAGGGTACATTAGTTTCATTGATGTTAGGGTTACAACAGCTAAGATCAAAGGATATTACAGTTTGGTTGGTGTTAGTTTCTCTGTGCTTGTGACTGTTGTTGTGGCTGTTACTGTTAGTGTTGCTGTGGTTGTTGTCGTTCGCTTCTGTGGTCTGGTCAGCGTCGTGGGTAATAGGAGTAGTATTGCATCTAGTGTTAGTGTTAGCGGTTATGTTATGGGTAATATTTCTGTTAGTAATTTGAGTATTGTTAGACTGGGTAGCTTGCAGAGAAATGGAAGTGTTATGATTACGGTTATTGTTAGTAGCTGGAAATTGTGAATGAAAAGTGTTACTGTTCATAGAAGGATATTGGTGTGGTGATATATATCACTGGTACATCTTACTATCATGGCTAAGATTAACAAAATGGTTACCAACTGGAATAGGAGAACTAAAATGGA
This sequence comes from Aurelia sp. 4 Dawson et al 2005, assembly GCA_964019985.1. Taxonomy (NCBI): domain Eukaryota; kingdom Metazoa; phylum Cnidaria; class Scyphozoa; order Semaeostomeae; family Ulmaridae; genus Aurelia; species Aurelia sp. 4 Dawson et al 2005. The sequence goes on along the minus strand of OZ026511.1, from coordinate 2,147,245 downwards.
TAATATTTACATGAGATTTTGGTAGGTCTCTTTTTAATTTCCTTGATTCTTTTGACTGAAGCTTGTTCTTGAGGTTAATACAGGAATGCGATATGTTTTGTTGAATTTGTAGGAGTAGTTGATAGTCGCATAGAAGGGATAAGTTGTACCAGAGTTTGTTCAGTTCACTGTGAAGGTTAATGATCGAGTGTTCATGATGTTTGACTAATAATTGCATCTGTGATTGGGCGAAAATGAGTATGTTTTGATACCAGAGGTTATATAAATTTGCTTGGAGATTGGCATTAGGGACGGATTTTGGAATGAGTCCTTTTGATACTGTGTGTTGGGCAGTTTGAGCCAGTAGGAAGTCCAGGTGGTGTTGATGTTTGATTAATTGAAGTTGTGTGCATCGGATATTGTTGAAGAGTGTCCTTTGGTTGTCATTCAGTCGATTACAGATGTTTTCCGGACCAGGATTTGTTTCTATGTCCATGCATATGAGTGGGTATATAGCAACGAAGTAAGTGAATATAAGTAACGTTATACATACGATGAATCTTTGATTATTAGGCGGATTGGCAAGTCTTTGATTAGATGTTTCTTTATAATTTGAATCAGTGGTAGTATATACAAAACGATTGGCGTTGAACGTTCCAATTACATTTCTCCATTGAGCTAAATCAATGCCCATAGTGTCAAATACTTGAGCAGCACTGTCACGTCGCACGACAAGAGTAGTGAACTGGTGGCTTAAGGCTAGTAAAATGAATTGTATCGAGAAAAAACCACGATGACAGGCTGTGCGTCGGATCTTCCTTGAATGAAAGATGCTTGCAGCGAAGAACGAGTGAAAATATTTGAAGACAGGAACACCACAATACAACGCGTAAGAAATGACAACTATTGTTTCGATTAAATATTGATTATATGAGAGATGATATTTCGCCTCAGCGTACGAGGCTTCCTCAGAGCTAAACTAACGTTATCACAAATGAACAATAATTTGAATAAGGTATCTATGGTATCTTTGGAATTTGTTGTCTATTTACAGTAAAATATTTGTTACGTATGAGCAAGAAGATCTCCTTCAAAAATAACTTTTGCCAGACTGGTTGTTATTGCCTTGGAATGTCCCCCTTAGAAGAAATTGTCCGCATTATTCCTGTTCTATTATGGGTTTTAAAATATCGCCACGTTTCTAAAACCAGAGTTTTTGAAAAGCTGTTTTCGCTGTTGTGTTTTTCAATGCGTTGTCTTTTAACCGTAGAGGAAATCTGTCAGTATGAGCAAGGCAATCCCTTTGTAAAAGGAGTTTTTCCAGGCTGATTGTTTTGCTTCTCCACAAAGCGACTTCACACTCCATGCCTATCTTATCAAAATTTTCAAAACATTGCCACATTTCTAAAACCAGAGTTTTTGAAAAGCGGTTTTCACAGTTGCATGTTGCAGCTCTTTGTCTACTTACTGTAAAAAATTTGTTCAGTATGAGCCAGGCGACTTCTTTAAAGATAACTGTTTTCCAGACTGATCGCAATGTTTCCCCTGGAAGTCTTGTGCCACAGGTGCTGAGTAATATCTTGAAATTGTCTGTCTGAAGGTCGAAATAAAAACATACTCGTCGTAGTGTCACTTCTTGGTGTGTAATCTTGATATTGAAATGGTTGACTAGTTATTAAATCGTCATAGGCATCCTTGAGTTACTAATAGAATCTTTGCAAACCAACCGGCGAAGGCGGGAATCACAAACATGCAAAAGTTAAAAATTCCCCTCGTGGGTGCATGCATACGAGGCTCCAACTGTATGCAGGACCTTGGGTCAGCGGTTGAATCGAATGAGAGCTATGCTAGCCCAGATTCGATTTAGCACACAAGAATTAGTCTAGTTTCATGTTTTCAAAGTGCTGGCTTTTGTGATATTGATTTGATGGCAAAAAAAGTTCAAAGATTCATAAGGGATTTGACCGTCAAAAATTCTTTGGGGTGATACCTTACACCCCCAAGTCATTTTTACGGTCAAATCCCTTACAGATTTACCAACTTTACGCCGCCATAAAATTAACACTATGACAGCTAGCAACATGAAAAATTGCAGTTGGATTAAAGTTTGGGTCCTGGCTATTGTAAAATTTGCTAAACATCCAGTAAATATCATCAAACTTTGAATACTTTTTTCTCTGGAACACCATGGCCTATCGTCCAAGTTGAAACAACATCTGGTTCCGCTTTGACCACTAATCCCCCCTGACCACTAATCCCCCCTGATTCCCACTGTTCGAAGACAAGTGACTGTTTTGATCATAAATCTTTCACGGAAAGGCGAGTAGTCTCCTCCAATCATATTCAAGTACGATAAAAAAGACCAAAGAGAAAGCAGGCCATTGCTACTTTGTCCCCTAACTATGTATCATGTGATATCATGTGAATGTGAATATCATGTGACTATGTATCATGGTATGTATCATGTGAATGGGGATGTGTAGTATTTTGAACCAAGCAGAGAAGCGAATTCTCGTTTCACCATGGCAACCATCACTCAGATGGCTTGTTCAAGATGTCGGGGAGAGATTCTTTTAGAAATTGAAAATTCAGGAGCAGGAGAAAAAGCAAGAGAAAGTTTACTGGAAATCAATTTGTGACTGCCGACAAAGATCCAGTTCAAGAGGAAGAAACGGTTGTTGGACAAACTTTCACAATGCTTACAGCCAACATTGGCCAGATGACTCACATTTGTATTCTGCTAGATCCCCGATCTGCTAGACTCTGGCTTCAACTGGGCCCTAGCAAAGGAAAAACACAAAATACGTAAAGTACTAGGATTATTCTCTGAATAATGTAGCAGAGACAAATTTTTCAATGAGGAGGTGAAAATGCGAGTGGATTGGTACAGATATGCGTTGACAGATGTACAAAAGAAGAGCAATAACTTAACTATTACACGGATGAAACCAAAAGGTGGAGTTGACTGTCTGCATAACCTTGATTTCATGGCACACAACGACTGAGTGCTCATGATTTGGGAGGAGGACAAGGATGCTATCACGAGGAAGTTCGGATAAATAAATCCAATAATGGCACCTGGAAAAATTGCTGATGAAAGCAAAGAATCATTGTTTCCACATGCAATATGGGAAGATCCAACACTGGCAAAGCTAAGACTACCATGCCAAATGAAATATGCACTGGAATTTGATCCACAAGCAATGTATGGTGCTAGACTGAAAGGATCACAAGAAACTGACATGCCTCGCATAAGAACATTCAGACCAGGTGCAAACAATGCAACGTGGCAATTCAAGTGGAAACTGCCAAAAAAAGAGATTTCCACTGGAAATTAGTATCAAATGGGATACACAATCATGGCTGGGACCTGGAGAACTAGGTTTTACAAGCCTCAAAGAGCAGCTGACAGTATTTTTCAAGATGACAGAAAAAGTGACAGGAGATCTCAATTGTTAGCTGGCTTTATGCCATATCTGAGAACTGATGCCAAAGGAAAAAAGCTCAGACACTACTGACTGCCTACAAAGCCCGCAGGTCCAGAAATGATAAGATGCAACGCAGGTCAAATCGCTACTCAACCGAAGGCGCAACAATGAAACCTGACCAGGATCAAACAGTAAATCCATGGACAGTTCAAGGAGACCACATACACATGCCAATCAAAGGTGGCTGCCCAAAACCAGTACCTTTCTCATACATGGCATTTGACCAGTTCAACTTAGAGAAAGAGTACGAGATAGCAATAACCTGGGAAGAAAGGATCAACTTCACATGGCACACACAAGTCAACAAATGAGTTGTGCCACTGCACATATACAGACATATTTCACCACCGTACGACTTTCAAAATGATTTCCTATGGGATCACAAGGTGCACAGTTATGGAATCTATCAATGGCAGACAGACTATCAGAAATTCAATGCAGAGATATCAAATCACCACACATTTTATCAATGGATTGGACATGAAAGCATCAGTGATAAAGGAAACAAGTATGATCATGCAATAGAGCAAAGATACAAGGCCTTTGAACTTTGAAGGTTCGCTGAGAAGGGGTAGGGGGCACCTTGTGCCAGGGCCTCATAATTGGAGAATTTTGACATTTTCACTACAGGAAATGCTCTGAAATGACTTGGTAATGAATCTTTTGATGACTTGGAAGATTAGCAGGTTCAGTGTCAGGAATTACCACCACTGTCCTGTGAACAATTTGGTTTGGACTTCTCCCTCTTCCTCTATGTGGCTGTGGTCTTTGCATTGTAAAATGAAAGCACAACTGGCCCACAACTAGTTGAAGTAAATTGTGAATTTGTATGTTTGAAAAATTTTTATTCACTACTTTTTCTGGATACTACAATCTCTAGGCCTAAATAGACTCCATTGCAACTGTTGAATTGAAAGCTCAGAATCTACAGTTTTCACCAAAGCCCACCACCTTGACTCAGTCTGCAAAGCATGACAGTTCTCAACAAGATTTCACACATCTAGACCAACAGAGCAATGGCATACTCACATGCAAGGTCTTAGATTCATTTGTTTTCAAAGAAGTGAAAAAATATCTGATCCAAAATCAGAAGCATGGTCAACATATAGGCCAGCTGAATATGCCTTAGGTGTATCATAATATCTTCTTCTTTTATGCTTACAACTTATTACACACCATGCCTACCTCCTACTACCAGCTGTGGCACTGTATGTGCTGGCAGGGCCAAACCATTGTGGAGCTGAGACTTCGCTTCCATTCCTGAAAGTTGGGAAGAGAGTTCTAAGCGACAATGCCAGTGACATTTGCTGCAGAACTCTGCTTGTGTTGTTGGCTGCCCTAGGGCCTGCACTGCCACCGACAGCAGGATATGTAGCTATTGATGTATGCTGCTCCTGTCACAACGATGACAAAAGTCATCGCCCTCTTCATCCAGAGCATTTATTCTTGCCACTGCATCTCGCAAAATGTTGTCTGCCATCCTCCATGTTCGTTCCCGTCAATATTCGCCTCTCCAGGAGGCCACAAGAATTTTTCACGCTATTTCAAAATGCCCGAAATGCATTATGTCATGCAGAAGTGCATTATGTTATGTGAAATCAAAATTAACTGGAGAATGAAAATGTAAATGGTAGGAAGGGAAATGAACAACGTTATAATTGCAAGGTAAAAGAAATTTGAAATATTATTTTAACCTATATGTCACGAAAATAAATTGAAATAGCATACCAATACCAAAAAGTTAATTGGAAATTCAAAAAGGCAATTTTGACACATATCACACTCCATAAAAGATGCTGCAAGATCGGGTGTTTGGAAAACTAAGACCCCAAAAACAAAGACCTAAGACCTCAAAAAAAGACCTAAAACGAAAACCTCAAAAACGAAGACCTCAAAAACAAAGACCTTGAAAACGAAGACCTTGAAAATGAAGACCTCGAAAGCTAATACCTCAAAAAGAGTTTCTCACAATTTTTGCTATCTTATTACTAATTAGTATTTGTTATGTTACTTATTACTATTTCTTATACCAGCACGTGTAAAAGAGGACGTTTCCAAAATATACACATTCTCATTTTCCAAAACGCGCTGGTGCAGTTTTAACCAACTAAAACGGAGCAATGTGAACGGGCAGCATAAAAAGAAGCAGTGTGAACAGAAGATGGAATCAAATGCTAAGTTTCTCTAGAACAAAAATCACGAAAACTAAGACCTTGAAAGCTAAGGCCTTGAAAACCAAGACCTCAAAAAAAGACTTTGAAACCTTAGACCTCAAAACCTAAGACCTCAAAAACGATTCCGCACATACACCGATACATTTTAATATTGATCGAGCAGAAATATTTTTCAAATCCTTTTACTGGGGACAGGAATGACATAATTTTTAATGACAGAGATGACAGAATGATTTTCGGCACTCTAGTTCAAAATTTACATGAAAACATTTGCATGAAAGTGCAATGCAATCTAACAAATAAGAAAATAGTCATAAAAACGATGAGAATACGTGTATCCTTAGTTCATATAACATCCTATTACAAAAAGTAAAAACGAATATTGAAAATTGTGTCATGTGATACCAATTTCACTTTTTGATTTTAGGCGCAAGTTAAGCGAAATTGAAAATAGTATCATGTGACACTATTTTCAAATTTTGATTCTGGACGCAATTTAGTGAAATTTGAAATAGTATCATGTGACCCTTTTTTATTTATAAGTCTAGATGGAAGGAAGGTTACAAAAGTCTAAGATACTATCAAATGGCAATGATCTTACAAGATTTATTTGCTTCGAGAAGAGGGGGATCTTGAGGTTGTTGCTTTTGGTTGTTTTTGCGTCAAGTATGATGCGCGCAGAGCCCCCCAGCTTTTACATCACTGGCACGACAAACAGTGCCTCTCCAATCCCCCAATCACGACAGTGACATATTGACATGAAAATTCACGCCAACAGCATGCAAACTAGCGAAATATCAAAGGTCCCTCTCTTGTCTCTAACCCTTCACGAACGACATGATTTATGGGTTCAGAGGTCTAGACAAATACCTCACATGCAGGTAGGTATAAATGACTTCTGAGTTGAACAAAAACGCAAAACAGGGCACTCCCTTGCTGATACAAGGGCAAGAGTAAGGTAGCATGGCAGACATGAGTTTCTTTCGAAAGAACCTCGTTTTGTACAGAGGCACAAAGCGTGTCAACATTCGTGAAGAGGAGCTCAATGCACGACGCATTTCTTCAGTTTTCAAGGTAACCATTTTTATTTTCTGTCTTTCACATATTTCAGACGTTTACGCTTCTACATGAAATATCTATGTGAATAGAGGTAAAGACATCCTGGAATTCAAACTCGGATTCAGCAACCAAAGTCCAAATTATGATAAATATGAATTTTAAAAGACTTCATTCTATATTAGGGACCCTACGCAACTACGATGGACGAATCTGAAATGGCATTGTGCAGATTGATTTTGTCACATTTTCTTAATGAGCATGCCCAGTTGAAGGGGATGCCCTTCTCCACGTTTTTCAAGTCGAGTCCTGAACGTCATGTTGGTTGACATGCCGTCGACCTGTCAACGTGTTCCACTTACAAGCTGCAGTAATGGCGGAGACGAAGCAGCCTAGCCAGACCACTTCGCAAAGTAGAAAAAGGTATGTAGAATAGGATACGTTTCAGTCTAAAGATGCAGAGTGGTCTTGAAGAACATCTTGGAGCATTTTCAGAAATAAATTTTGCATAATCTCAAGCATTAAAACGCAAAACTTGAGGCACAGTAGCAGGTAGGCCGTAGGCCTGGCCTACCCTAGGCCTACCTAACGCAAGTGAAGAAGCCAGAGAGAATGGGCATAAATCTTGCTTTGTTTCCTGTCCTGCGTAGCAGGGTTTGGTAGGTTCATTTTATGGGACCTAAAATTGGTTTTAGGATTAGATAAAAGCTGATTAACAGATGTTTTACTTGGTTTTTGAAGCCGTTTCTTGGTCATTTGAAACTTGCAGTTTAAAGAAGAAGATGCTCCGGGCCTGATTACATGGGAGCTCTCACCATAGGGCTGATATTTCAGCCCACCTACCCGAGGTGAAACTTCATCTCTTCTTTCTGGTCAAAGGCTTACCAGATTGTGTTTCCGATTACATGTGACATTTTCAGCCCTGGGTTGAAACTCACCATAGGGCTGAAATCTCAGCCCTCTTTCCTCTACCTGGGATGAAACTTTAATCTTTATTGTCACACGTAATTATCGGTCAATCCCTATTGTTTTACATCAGATGACCTGACGTAATCAAGGCATTGGACTGCTTTCACAACTGAAAATGTGATTTCACACGTGGCAGCAGATTCCAGCCCTGGGTTCAAACCTCCCATGTAATCGAAAATATTTTCACCTTGGAAGGCGGGCTGAAATCCCAGCCCTATGGTGAAAACTCTCATGTAATCAGGCCCTTATACAAGTGATCTGCAGGTTTTATGTCTGGTCTAAATATATTTTAGTTTCAACTTTCATCAAGTCATTTTACTTGTGTATGTTTTTTCCTATTTCATTTCATTGTTTTATCAGGAAGCCACGCATGGTATGGACCGAGACAAAGGATGAGCTGCTTTGCAGATAAATTTTACTATTTGAGCCATACCAGTATAAAATTCGAACAAAGGAAAAGGGCAATACCTGGACTGCAGTTGCGGACAGTTTGAATGAATTAAAGTCACACAGTTTTCAAGTTGATCAGCGAGCTGTACGTGACAGATTCAATATCCTCAAAAATTGGTTTGAATAAAAAATGAAATGTGAATTAAATGGAAGTGGAATTTCTGTTGACGAGAGAACCCCAGTTGAGGAAGCATTGGAAGATATAATTGCTAAAGAAAAAGAGATGGCCAAGCAACATGACATAGAAAGTGCAGAAAAATCTGAGAAGGTTGAAGCAGACAAGTTGACTGCAGAAGACATGAGATTACAGTCATTAGAAACATTTGCCACAGGAAGCCCATATTACAGATTATTAGAAAAATATTTTGTTCAAGAAATTATTTTCCGTTCTTCCACATATCACTGTGTTGTTCTCCTTTTGTCCTTTCGTTTACATTCACATCCAAATCCGTGTTATTATCCGTGAAATAAAAACTTTTGAAAAGAGCACAAGGTAACAAGGGAGCGAACAGTAAAGCTAAAAGCGAAGAGAAAGAAAAATGAACAAGGACTGCAGCTTTCTCAGGCCCGTAATCACAGCGACAGTTTTGTTTTCGCTCATTTCCCGATTCCTTTGTCTAGACCATTCAGAAAAGTCCCTTAAATCAAAGACCATACCCTATTCAACATACCTGATAGGTTTACTTTGAAAAGGTAACCATTTTTCACCACAAAATTGAAGCAGATTTCTCTCTATATCGACAACATGCATTTTCTCATCACTCGTGGAATTTTCATCCGGGCCAAATCAAAGGACACCGACACTTCCAACGGTTTTCTGATTTGAACAATTACCCCCGTCTTTTGCGGTTTTTTAGTTGCAACAACATCAACAGCTGCAAAAGACGGGGGTAATTGTTCAAATCAGAAAACCGCTGGAAGTGTTGGCGTCCTTTGATTTGGCTATCTGTGAGGGTAATCTCAATGACTTAATTGATGATTTTAGGCCCTTTTACACTCATTTTGAAACCAAGAAATTCCTGTAAGTTTGGAAAAAGCAATAAAAAAGGATTCAATTTATTCTGATCTATCCAGTAATATAGGTATCATGAATTCTCAGACACCTGAATTTTTTGGCACACCCAGTGGCAGTGCCATGGGGGACTGGGGGACTTGCCCCTCAAACCCCAAAAGTGGGCAAAAGTTGTCAAAGAAAAATGGCATGAAATTTGTCGGGTATACCTTTAGGATGAAAAATTACCTCAAAATCCTCCCCCAACTCTTAAGGATTTTTTAGAGCTGGCACTGCCCCTGGGCACAGCTATGTTTTCTTTTTAAAGCATCCTAGCAAATTCGATGTTATATTTTTTCTGTTCTTGTTTTTCTTACGATTTTGAAATTTGATTTGACTGCAATATATGTCTGGGTAAGGCCAAGGAGGGGTACATGACTTGCGGATGGATGGGGATCTGCTGCTTGGTTTTCAGAAACCTACCCTCTTCTGATTACCGAAACTAGCCATCATACCCACTGTTGTGATGAATTTTGGTGGAAAACTACCCATGTTGACAATTTTTTGCCACTTACTGGAAAACCCACCCATGTTTAAGGAAAATCTGCTGAAAAAGGAACCCTTGATTAGAGAATTTGGGACCAAAAAACCAGCCATAAGTGTGGCACATACCTGTACCCTCAACATGTTATGTATCCCCCCTGGGGGCAAAGTTGACAACACATTTCTCAGGCATCATTTAGAAGTTATTACTACTTAATAAGCTATTTCTTGATTTATGTTGCGAACTTTGTTGTTTTATATTGAGTTAATTCATGTTTGTTCCCTTTCATGTATTTTACAAATATGATGTTTAATTTACATTGTAAAACCATTGAATTTCCTTAGTTCCCCTTTTTTCACATTGTTATTTATTACATTGCTAAGAAGGCAGATGTCTAGAAGGTTGATAAACTATTTTCACAAGATGGGTCTGGAGTCAGATTATGTTTATAAAGTCAAAAAGAGCTATAGCTTTCAAAATACATGATTTCATTAAACGATTATTGGAAATATGATTCCAATACTGGTGGGTCCAGTTCAAAATGTCTAGAAGTGATTGACTTATACAGGCATGTGCGGGCATTGGTTAGCGAGGCACATACAGCATACATTTTGCCAACTGCACTAAGGCCAACTTTCAGATTTTTTCTGAAGTCCAAAAATGCAAAGTAATCTATGATGTCACCAAAAACCCATTCTACAGAGCTGCACACCTGGCTCATAGCTTTGTTCAAATTTTGCTGGGTTGGTGTAAGTCTTGCCCCTTTAAAGGGAGCTTGAAGGTGAATCCGCATGGGGTATGCTGGATCTCCGTAAATGCACAAGGGCTGGCCATTAGGGGAAAAAGAATGCTCCTGCAGGGATGTCAACAGTCTGGATTTGGCAAGCATTCCACTGTCGTGTCGCTGCCCTTCTACGGGGCCATACAAGTTTGCGATAGGGCCATTAGGTGCCACAACAGACTGAAATTTGATTGCGTGAATCCGTTTGTGACCATTGTGATTGCGTCTCTGATGTTTACTTGGATGGCATACAGGCTTCACAGTGCCATCCACGAATCCCCAACAATTTTCCAGTGGTGCACCTGCATTGTGTATTGAATTTGCATAAAATGCAAGATTTCTCTTTGATAACCATGGCTGATTGAAAGAAGTCAAGTGATCATGATGTTGTTGATAAACCATGTCTATTATTTGGTTGGATATCATACTTAGCTGTGGTACTGGCTGGGATATCAGTTAGACTTCAGACGAGTAACCCAATCGTATAAACTTTAGAGTAGTTTTTATCATGGTTTTATTCGATTTTGTGGTCTGTCCAAAGTCTCACAGTTCCTGATTTCTGGTCTCTGGTTAGCAAAGTTACATTTGACTTATCCTGGGTAGCATATAAAACAAATCAGTAAAACAGCAAAATTACAGCACTACGTAGTGTCCTGGTTCTCAAATTCTCAACAGCACAAAATCGTATGATTTGCATAATAACAATAAACGCAGCGGAATAATAAAAAATCATTGTTTTTCAGCAAAATAATAAAAGGCGTGTATTAACAAAGTTAATCAGCGAAACATCCTCCACCCCCGACAAGGGCATGGTCCTTATCCAAAGTATCGACTTGAGTTCAATCGTATCCTTCTACTGGAGATATAACTGCAATCTTTGTCACCGGGCGACTGTATTCTCCTGTTGCTGTTTTCACTTTGACATTTCGAACTCGTCCATCTGGTCCGGGGAATACTTCTACAATTCTTCCGATGTTCCATTTACCTCTGATTGCGTTATTTCGGCAAGAATGACTGTGTCATCTGGCTGAACATTACGGCGGTCCATATGCCATTTCTTTTGAGGAACAAATGATGGAAAAACATCTCTTATCCATCTTCTCCAGAATGAATTGACAATTTTTTGAATAAACTCAACTCTCTGACGTGGATCTTTGGTTTCTTGAAATGGGCCTTGAGGTACTTCTGACGTAGCTCTTCCTAGCAGGAGATCGTTTGGACATAAGTAGGCTCCATCATCAGGATCGTTTGGAATTCGACCAATTGGACGTTGGCTTAGCAAATTTGCTACTTCTAACAAGCAAGTGTACAGTTCAATAGGTCTCAACACTTGTTCTCCAATTGCAATCTTTAACGCCCTTTTGCTACTCTTGACAAGTGCCTCTGCACATCCGTTTTGATGTGGTGCTGCTGGTGTGATGAAAATCCAATTAATACCTCTTTCTGCACAAAATTTTGAAGTTGTTCAACGCGAATCCCTCTATCATCTCTCGCAAAACTCTTTCTGCACCAACCATCTGTGTTCCATTGTCGCTCAAAATTACTTCTGGAAAACCTCAAATGCAGAAAAATCTTCGTAATACTTGCGAAAATTCCATTGTAGCACAGTCTGTTGCTAACTCTAGGTGAACGGCTCTGGTGTTCAGACATGTGAAAATGACACCATAATGCTTTGTTGTTTTGTTACGTCCAATCCTGACATTGTATGGTCCGAAATAGTCACAGGCTGTGTAGTAGAACGGTGGTGTTTGCGGTGTCAGTCGCAATGAAGGAAGGTTCGCCATTTGTTGCTCTTCTGCTTTGTGTGCCAATTCTCTGCAAAATACACACTTGAACTTGACAGACTTGCTAATCTTGTTACCCTGCAGTATCCAGTACTTCCTCCTTATCTTGGCTGTTGTTGTCGCAACTCCGGTATGTCCATGTTGATGCATATGTCTTGTTATCAGCAGTGAAATCCTGTGATCATTTGGTAGCAGTGCTGGGTGTCTGGTCTCGTAAGACACTATCACTTTATCCACTCTGCCTCCAACTCTGATAATTCCCTTTTCATCTGTGAATGGACTCAGTGACTTGAATTCACCTCTCTTCAATCAATCGTGCAAGTTGTTTTGTGCATCTTTGATCAGGAACATCTCTGCTTTCTGAAGCTCTTCAGGTGTCAATGGTCCATTGTGACGTATTTGATTACGCTTTTGTTCCCTGATATTCTCAGCAAGCCTTTTGATCCATGCAGCAACTCGGATCAGCCTTGTCCAACTTGAGAATCTCTCGTAATTAATGACATTTTCAGCTCTTGTGTTTATCACCATATGGACCTTTGTTGCTTGGGGGCGTTCGTTGTCTTCCTCTGCTGGTGGTGGGCCATATTTTGTTGGCCAAAATTCTTCTTCAAGTTGTAGAAAATCTGGACCAGGCATCCATCTTCTGTTCAGTTCATGCACATGATTCCCTCTTGACAGATCATCTGCTAGATTGTCTTCACTTGGGATGTGTCTCCACTGGCTTGGATCTGAATTGCTTTGAATTTCTCCTATCCTTGATGATACGAATGGCTTGTAATTGCGTGATGGACTCTGAATCCAAGCTAATGCTATTGAGCTATCAGTGAAGAACTTGACATCTTTGAACCCTATCCTGGATTCTTCTTGAATCGACTTTGCTAGACGTGATGCAAGTATGGCAGCTTGTAACTCTAAACGTGGCATAGTCAGCTGTTTCAGTGGTGCAACTCTTGATTTAGCAGCGATAAATGTCACATCAAATCTTCCATCTTCAATTTTCTGTCAAAGGTATGCACATGCTCTGAAAGCTTCTTGTGATGCATCTGAAAATAAGCATAGCAATGGTTTCTCTGCAGCATCAGGTGTAAGTAACGCTCTCTTGAAGGAAACGTTGTCAAGCTCTTTCATTTCTTTGAACAGTTCAATCCACTTGCCTTGTACAGCTGTTGGAATTTCAGTATCCCAATCTACTCTAGTCTGCCATATTTCCTGCATGCCAATCTTTGCTCTGATAATAAATGCAGCGGCGAAGCCAATTGGATCATAAATCTTTGCAACTTCAGAAAGTAGCTTTCTTTTGGTCAGTGTTACTTTCTCTGGAAAATGCCCTTCTTCATCAATGAGCTTCATCAAATCTGATTTGACTTTAAGCGACAATGTATCTGATTTTCTGTTTCAAGCAATCCCTAGAACTTTCTCATCATCTTCACCTTGTAACATCTTGATTGTATCTGACTCGACTTCATGTTGACCTTCTTTACATAGCGCCTTGTTTGATATCCATTCTTTGACTTGGAAACCTCCATTCTTTAGCACGATGTCAATGTCCTTTGCAAGCTTCTTTGCTCCTTCTACTGTGTGCACTGATTCACATATGTCATCCATGTAGACATTTTCTGTCAGTACCTTTGCAGCTTCCGGTTTGATTTCTTTAGATTCTTCTGCTGTTTTTCTCAAAGCTATTTGTGCCATCGCTGGAGCTGGCTTGTCACCAAATGTGAGAACTGTCTTAACATAGACATCAAGCTCTTTGTCTTTCTCTAAGTTACGCCAAAGAAATCGGTGAACATGTTGATCTCTTTCTGGTATCAATATACGATGATACATCTTTGAAATGCCACCAATCAACGCTACTTCTCTCTCTCTGAAACGCAGATTGATTCCAAACAAATTGTTCAGCAAGTCTGGGCCTTTCATCCAATAGTCGTTGAGCTGATGACCTTGAAACACTGAGGATGAGTTGAACACAATTCGGACTGGTGTGCTTTTCTTTTCTGGCCTAAGGATTGCATGATGTGGGATGTAATGCACAGGGCCTTTGTAATCTTTCAGTTCTTCACTTGTCAACTGTTGCGAAAAGTTCATTTCATTCATTTCTTTCATCTGCTTATCATATGCTTCTGCTTGTTCAGGTTTCATCTTCAGTCGGTGCTCCATTGACTCTAAACGCTTCAGTGCCAGTTGCTTATTGTCAGGTAGAAGATTTGGGTCTTTCTTCCAGGGATAAGGAACTAGCCATTGGTTTCCCACTTTCACACATGATTCAGCAATAACTTTAGCTTTGTGTTTCTCTGCTTGGCTCAACTTGTCTTCAGTGCATACACAAGGTTTCATATTCACTCTCATTGCTTCCGTTGTCCAAAAAGCAGCTAGATCTACTGGTGTTGCATACTTCACATGAAGAATAGGTGTGGTACCACTTGTTTCTCCTGGTCTAGCTCCAAAAATAAGCCATCCAAGTGGAGAGTGACGAGCCATCAAATGGTCAACTTGCTTCATTTCACCAAGATGCATAAATGCATAATCAATGCCACTTAACAAGTCCACAGGGCCATTTCCTCTTCTGAATTTATCGCTTGCAATCCAAACATTTCTGGTAGCCTTGATGTAGTGACTGCTCTGATATCATCACTTAGAACTCAGGGCCTCCGACGATGGGGGGGGCCGGGGGGGCCATGGCCCCTCCACTTCTTTGCAAAACATATGGAATTCCGAACTTTGTTGATAATCATTTTAATTCTCTTTAAAACCCTATGCTCATTTAAATTCAAGCAAATTTCCTAGCATCCATTCGATTGAATCCCTGTTCTGTTGATAAGGGAAATTTCATGTCGGAAACTAGCAAGGTCACAACTTCACTATTGTACACAATCACAGACGATTTTCAGTAATATCAATGTTACATCTTTTAAATCACTATGAATATACAAGAAATCTAAAGCTATAGAAACTGCCCCAGGAAGCAGATAGTCAATGCAGAATGCAAAGACCTCGTATCTCTTGGGCCCAAATCTAGCTAGACTTGCTCCAAGTCTATTCCGAGATATATCAGCACTAAGGAACAAAGTTACTTCTGCGGGGGCGTAAACCACGAAGATGACGCTGCGAAGGAAAAATCTTCGTGGTTTACGCCCCCGCAGAAGTAACTATGCTCCTTAGTGCTGATATATCTCGGAAAAGACTTGGAGCAAGTCTAAAATCTAGTAGGCAAGTAAGGTAAGTGCTGCTTGCTAGCCAAAGAAAATGCTACTTTCTAAAAACTATACACTTTCTCGGTAGGGTATCCTACTACTATTTCCTTTTCAATTCTGCCAGCTTTAATTCAAAATGGGGATTTTTCAATGAGGTGAAAGGCGTAGTCTAAAAATTCTTTCAAGGGCTGCAACCCCAGACCCCTAAGTCAGGACCCCTACTTCAGGACTTTACCCACGCTTCACGCTCGCACACCTCAGTCACTTTTCCCTCTAGATCTGCCCCTAGAGCAGCTTATCATATTAGGCTATGGTATATTTTCATACCAAATTTTGGCCCCTCCACTTTTCAGGTTTCGTCGGAGGCCTTGTAACTGGAATACCAATTGCCTTGACAGAAAACTGTCTGCTCTCATTGATAGGGGAAACTGTAACTGTGTACTTCTTCTTCGTTTTCAATATTTCTTCTTCTCCACCAACTTTTGTTATGGTGACTGTAACATCTTGACCATTTAGTCCTAAGGCTTCAGCAGTCTCTTGACGAATCAAGCTGATATGTGCACCAGAATCCAGCAATACATTTCCTCGCTTGAAGAAACCTTTTGAATTTGAGATGTGGATTGAAATAACTGGTAGAATGGCTTCTCTGTCATAAGATGCTATGGCAACACCCACCCCAGCTGAGTTGCTTTTCTCTTTATGCAGGAGATGATGATGAAAACCATTGCAGCGTACACCATTTTCCACTTCTGAACATTGCTTGCGACGGCTACAATTGGCAGCTTTATGATCTCTTCCAGCTTTCTTTAGGCAGCTAAAACACACATGGTTCTCTCTGACTGTTTTATGACGGTCATCAATATTGAGGGCAGCAAACTTTGTACATTGGTCTGGCCAGTGTGAGGAGTTGCAGCAAAGCCAGCATTTGTGTCTCATTGGCATGTTGTTGTTGTTGTTTTTGGTTGTGACGTGAGAGACAGTAGTACGTTTGTTAACAAAGGTTGACCTAATCAGTGCTGTGGCTCTTATATGAGACTTCATCTCCACTGTCATCCATAACATCAAAGCTTGTAAAGTTGGAACTTTCTTTTCTTGCTCTAGGTAATGTGCCCATATTTTTCTGTCATCAGTGCACATTTTTTGCTCTATAATTGAAAGCATATGACTATTGTCCATGTCACTTGGTATGCCAACTTCTTTCAGCGTGTTATAGCAACGTTTGACAAGGTGTACCAAGTCGCAAAAATGGGCATCTTCACCATCATGTATTGGTCTGAATTTGGTGATATCTTGCGTGATTGCATCTGATACAAAGCGTGGATCTCCATAAATAGCATCTAAGTACTCCCATGCTGCATCATAATCAGATCCAATTCCCTTTATTAATTCCAATGGTTTGTCCTTTAAACATGTACGCAGCAGTGTTATTGCATCCCTCTTTGTGTACCTAGCCTCAATTGCATGCTTAAAAACCAGAACGAAAGATTGCATAATCCCGCACATCTCCTGAAAATGAGGGCATTTTGGGCTTTTCCACCTTAAATCCACAAAATAGCTGTTCTTTCACAGCACTTTCTTTATTTTCCTTCTGAATCAACCCCCCTGATGCCTTAAAATGGTCCTTCTCATCATTAATACTGGCCGCTAGGGACAGCACCCCTCCCAAGCAAAAAATATAAGAAAGAGGCTACAGTGAACTTCACTGTGAGGCTAGAGTTAAGCGCAACAGTGATCGTGATATCATGATCTTGATTGCAACTTTTGATTCAACGAACGATTGCTGCATGCGTCAGAGACAATATCAGAAACTTCGCAATAGAGCTGTGATAAAGGAGAGTCGTTTTCCACAAACATATCCCATCATTCCCGATTACACTTTTTTGCTATTATCCTCCAGGGCTGGGTCTAACACTTTTCTTGATTCATATACTCAAACAGAAAGTACTTGAGTAATGTTCGAACATTGGAAAGGCTTCAAAAAACAGTGTTTGAAATGTTAACAAGGGCACAGAATCAAATCATTATGGAGCCTTAAAGAAACTCATAAAAAACTCTGAGTACTCAAAGTCTGATAATTCTAAGAAACTTTCAGTGCTGGCCATAATTCTTAGTTTTTTAAAGAAAATATATGAATTTCTTCGCTGAAAGGAGCATGTGCTTGCAGCGGCCATTTCAAGGAATCAGTTCATGGGGTTTTATGTGATCGCTCATTACATTTCTTTGCCCTTAGTTTCAATGCTTGTGGAACTGCCAGTGGTGCCTTGCTAATTGTGTGTATTGAAGAAGGCTTGTTTTAGGAGAAACCTAAGTAGGTGATATGCAAAATTCCGACGGCCGCTGTGCGACACATTCAAAGGAATCCAGGTAACAACAATGAACAAATTTTTTACTAGGATGTGACTCAGTGAGTTTGGAAAATTGTGAAAACTTGTATGCGATGCATTATCACCAAGTAGACAGAAACACAACGCCTCAAATTTGCAGTTTCACTTCAATTTTCAGTGATCTAGTCATAAGCAAACTAAAAGTAGAGAGTCAAGCGAGGGGTATTTCACTCCCAAAGGATCTCATACGCTTTTGGCAAAAGCCCTTTTGTTTTCAAAGATCTGTAAAAAAATCCCATTGTTCTAAAATATCTCGTACGCTCTTCAAAAGAGTGAAATGTCCCTCGAGTCGAGAGTAGATGACTGGTTTCTCATGCAAAATGCCAGAAAGATATGCGCATTCTCGATTTCTCTTTCTAAGAAGCTTGAACTTGTCTCCAAAGGGCCAATTCACACCCAAAAATCTCGTACATCTTTGGAAATCCTCAAAAATTCTTTTGCTTCCAAGAGAAATCCTTCAAATTCCGTAAAATCCTTTCGTTCTGAAAAGCTCTTGCACACTTTTTTGAATAAGTGAAATGCCCCTGGCTTGACTCAGTGCCGAAGTTTCTTAAGTTTTGTTTCATGAGTTTTCAAGCTTTCGGAAGAGTTTCATAGGATTGTTTATCAAATTCTATGCTCTTATGAGATAGTTTAAAGCAAAGTTTCTTGGGGCAATGCAACTTTCGACACACCCAAGTACCTTTTCCAAGTAATTCAATACAGGGAAAGAACCAATATATCTGTTGTTATCAATGTCTTGTTTTTCTTACTCATTTAGAACAACAGGGGACCATCGGCCTAATGGTCCAATGGCACTTTGGTGGTATCATCTCATGCCTGTTTGTCACGAATGCCCTTACAGAAGTTTGACTGTGTATTTTACTAGGATTCGTAAAAAAATTCTTCAAACAAGCCCAAATTCAAATATTGGAAATTCCGCTTGAAATGATTTAATTTGAGAGGAGGCCAACCAAAGCCAATCTTCCAAAAACATCTTCCAAAAGCAACAGACTCAGGTATAGAGGAAACTAAACAAACCATAAAGAACTAGTGCCAATACTGGAGGTTTCTTAAAATTATCAAATTTTCTGTACAAGGAGTCTTTTCCAAGTTTCGTACATCTTCCATGCGTATTCCCTTTCATAACTATTGTTATGTTTACCGATGTTTACCCCCCCCCCCCCCCGTGCACATTTCAAATGTTGGTTTTTTACAGGAAGCAGTTGAAGATAGAGGAACAATGTGCCAAAGATCTTCTTGACTAAAATAAAGTTTCTTTGCAGATTTTCCAAGTAGTCGATTTTCTAATATTTTTAGCGGCAAGTGTAAAACGCAGGTTTGCAGGTTGGTAAAACGCAGGCTTGCAGGTTGGTAAAACGCAGGTTTCAGGCCAAAGGGCTCTGGCTGGAGGCGAGGAGCCCACTATTCAAAACCACTCATCTCACGACTTCCTCATTACGCAAGACTTTGTATTGGGCTGGTGGAAACAAAAGATCAGCTTTTGAAGGATCACAGGGCCATAGGGCGTTAGGGCCAGGGCCATTGATTGGTAAAACCCAGATTGTTTTGATATCTGTATCCATCCTCTTTAATTACATCATCTTTAATTATTTCGACAACAGCAATTATCTGTTAGTCCTTTATTCAAAAGTCTGTTGAGAGGAAAAAAGACTTCAGGTGTTAAAGCTTCACTTTCTAGGTCTTTCTCTTCAACACCTAGAGATTTCTTGAGTGTACTCTTGACTACACCCACCATTCTTTCAAAGAATCCGCTCTGAAGGATAAAAGGATAAATGTTGATTCATTGACTCATTGCTTCTTTCTCAAAATTGAGAGAAGGTACTGACAAGAGCAGACATTGAGCAAGTTTTATGAAATTTTTTTGAGTTCGTTTCTGCATGGAATCTTTGGTAATATGTACAAAATACTTCAAATGTGATAATAGCTAAACCAATAACTAAGACATCTTTGGACTTTTATTTTTTGCATCAAAGTTGAAAAGGAGCGAGTTTTAGGCCTAAATTTGTGAAAAATGCCATGGTCTGAAGTTTGCAAAAATTTGACTTGATGAAATGTATTAGCAAATACGTTTTCCAGGAGAGTATCAATGGGCTCTGCTGGATTTTAAATGAAAAAAATTTGCAACTCGGATAAGTAACTGTGATGCAGCAGCATTTTGAAGTTTGTCATGTTTAGTGAACAA
The DNA here is from genome assembly GCA_964019985.1 of Aurelia sp. 4 Dawson et al 2005. Classification (NCBI taxonomy): domain Eukaryota; kingdom Metazoa; phylum Cnidaria; class Scyphozoa; order Semaeostomeae; family Ulmaridae; genus Aurelia; species Aurelia sp. 4 Dawson et al 2005. Next base: position 2,127,269 of record OZ026511.1, on the reverse strand, counting down.
TGATCAATTTCTTCCTGAAATTCCTTAGATATGATACAATACAATTTCCTGAAAGTTTGCCAAGATTCTTTCTCTGGAATGAATGGCTTGATTCGTTTCAAATTTTTTGCACAATGATGGAAAATTCTTTCTGAAAAACAGAAAATGAATTAAAATCATAGTGCAAATTTGAATTTTGGGTATTTTTTCAACTTTTTGACATATCTGGATCATTGTGCATCTAGCAGCTTTTTTGCTAAAAGGCCTAGAATACATAGGATCTTCTAATTCATTTTTGCATGTGGCAGTCAGGTATGGTGAGTGATGTAGCACAAATTTAGGTATTATTTCTTTTTATTTGTTACTTAGTTTCTTTACCATTATTCTTAGATTTACTAACCACTAACCCAACCTGTGCGTAATACCTATTTCATAGGTTTTGTACAATAGTTTATAGATAGAAAATGAAATCCTTTCAATGGTATGCTTTAAAACAACAAAATGAATTCTGTCTTGTATTTTTGCAATAAATGTTGCCATCTGAAAAAGCTTTCTATGGTCTGACAAGTTTTGTTGTTTGTTATTAGCTGACTATCTATTGGGGGAAAGGGAAGACTTACAGATAAATTGATAGAAAGTCTGCAAGTCTATTATGGAAAAGCAATCAGGGGCAACACTGATGATTTCCAGGCTATGCAAAATGCTTTGATGGCTATATGGAACCACAAGAGATCCACAGATGAGAGCTCATCTCGCCATTTGTGCCCAAAAGGTAATAACTCATGGTGTGGATTTCAAAGAGACATAGCAAATGATACAAATTATTACAGGCACGATGATCCATTGCCAGCTGTTGTTGCAGATGAAATCAAATTTGTTTTTGATGCTCTTAGTAAAGAGTCATTATTGGTTTTATGTTTGCATGGTGTTACCCAAAACCAAAATGAATCTTTCAATGGATTGATTTGGCAGTGCGGTCCAAAGATAACTCACTCAGGTCTTCACACTGTGGACTTAGCCACCCATTTGGCAATTGGCATATTCCATGATGGCACTAAAAAAATTTTCAACATACTAAAGGAGCTTGGAGTTGAACCAGGAACCCTTTGTAGGAAACTGTGCACCCGTATTGATGAAGAGGGCAAATACCATGCAACTAATAAAAGCACAGATAAGGCAAAGAAGAGGAGAAAAACTATAAGGAACAGGAAAAAGGGCTATTCAGAGGTACAAAAAGTCAGAGAAGAAGTTCAGTATGACGCTGGAGCATTTTGAACAAAAAAACCTTTAGTGCCATGTGAAGCAAACAGTAAATTTTAAACGCGATTTTCAGGAAATTGCTATTTTGTGTGCAATTTTTAGGCTTTGGCAAATGTAATTCAAAAAGTACAAAAGGTATCCCCCTCAAATTTTCAGTGCATGTTACCCTACAAAAGACCTGTGCAATGACTTAGAATGGAGCACATTGGGCTTTCATAATCAGAATGATGACCTTTCCCACAAAGTAGATTGACATTTTGGTTGCATTTTAGCAAAGGACTAAAAGCATACTCAGGAGGTAGCTATTATCTCTTCGTTAGTTCCTTGCACATATCTACCTAGGGTATATCAACTGTGAAAATTGTATGCCATTATCTCAATTAGTTTTTGAGCAATCATTGCCAAAAAACTGATGGGTTTTTTGGCACTCGGTAAAGGGTGTGGTTAAAGAAGGGCCATATTTGAATAACTGCCACACCCTTGTGCAAATTTGATTGCTATACCTGTTCAGCTAAGGTTTTTTATGAGACAATCTTGTTGATAGTAACATTTTGTACATTGTTGCAAAGAAGCGAGAATTAAAAAATATGTCCTTGGAACCTATCATTCCAGCGCAGTTAAACTCCAACACTGAATGATATAGAGGCCCCACCCACAGTGACAATCAAGATGGCCAGACTCAAATGGAGAAAAAAGGTGTGATGCTCTAGCAGCTGGGAGAAGAACCTTTATTAGTTTGTACTACTTGATAAGGAGCGAGGCATGGGATGATATGGTAAAGTGCGAGTTGCGAGTTGCGAGTTGCAAATGCGAGTTGTTTAAATTTTGCGAGTTACGAGTTGCACTTACTGTGCAATTTAAGATTTGCACTTATTATGCAAGTTACGAGTTCTGTGTTGCACTCATTATGCGAGTTGCGAGTAGAACGGAAGTTGCCAGTTGGAAACTCAAAAGTGTGAGTTGAAACCAGACTTGCGAGTTGCCTGGTGAGCGTGTGGCCGAGTGGTTAAGGCGTCTGACTCGTAAGCCAAAGGTCAGAACGGCCGTAGGTTCGAATCCCACGCTGGACAGTTTGGTCGCTGTCCGTTACACTAGCCCGGGTCGACCAGAGCCATGTGAGGGAAATCTGGTAGCTGTGGCAGGTAGCTGCGGCGGAGTGATGGTAAAACATCGGTGGCCCCTGCTGGAAATAAGTCTCTCAGACTTTCGCGGGCTAGCCACGTTAAATATAAATACCTACCTACCTACCTACCTGAAAAAAGACAATTTTCGTCTAAGAGAAAGGTATTCCAAAGTTGCAATCCGATTTGCAACTTTTTTGCAGGTTTTCCTCTTTAAAAACCATTTTTAGGCCATTGTAACTTCCCTTATGAGAAGCCTTTTAGGCGACCGTCTCAAAAATGTTTGGTTAGTGTCGCCCGACCGACCATCTTCTGAAATGAAAAAAATCAAGTTTTTGGGTCGGGCATCTAAACTCTATACAGGAAAGCTGCAACAAACATTTTCAGCTTTAGTTTAAACTTTAGTGACTCTTGTGAGCATAATTTAGCTATAAGTACCTGGGAAAGTCGTAGGACTATAGGTATCCAGTTGAAATTCCAAAGCAAGCGGGCCTAAAATTGCATTTCTTCCTTGTGGGGACGTACTCAAGCCCCAAGCAATTCGGCGAGTGAGAAGGTTTCTCCATTTCATCAACAACTAACTGCAAGGATGTAAGGAAGTAGGAATGATTGTTTATGAATGATATTTGCCAAACTGATGCCTGCTTTCTCTGTGTTGTTTCTCTGCCAAGTCTGAGCTGATGGCTGAGTTTGTGGGCCTTTCTTGCTACCACGCAGCCACCATTCAGGAAGTTGTTGTTGTTGACGAGTTTTTATAACGCGTAACTGTTTTATCGTCATATAATGACGGGGGTCACCAACACCTACCTGTCTTCGGGATCTGAGGGGCCACAAACTTTCGTGGTCTTATTCATAGTCACAAGACTGACTATGTCTTATTTGAGTAAAATGCACCTTTCATTTATAACTCGCACGAAGTGCTGCCACTCTTCACTTGCATTTTCCACCTACTGCGCAGCAGATTTCTTCATTCCCTTTCGCTTCTAGCCTACACGTGGACCCATTATTACAGCTTTTGGAACCCAGGGGGGGTACTCAGTACATTTGTCCGACGGGGATTTTCCGTTTTTCAGGGTATCGTTTTCGCCTTTTTTTCTGGAACGGGGTATCAAAAGAAGGCAATTTTTCTGGAGCCGGTTGTCATAACATTTCAAAAGGGGAAATTTTATTATTTGAACGCAAAATTCTGGAGCCGAGTAAAAACATTTTTCGTGGGCACACCCCCATGCAAACTTTGGCCCGTTTTTGGAATAATGGGCTACACGTAGGCTAATTCATTTCCATATGTTTTGTAGATCCCCAATGGGACCGGCCTTTACATTGCGGCTTAAAAGCCCTAACACTATTCCTCAAAAGTTTCGTTGCGGAATGCAATGATTTCAGAGAGCCTCATTCATATTTGTGGTCCCAAGAACATGAAAAAAATCTGATGATTGTTAGGAAGTTGAACAATACTGATTCTATTGTTCCCCCTGGGAACAAAAAACATTGATTGATTTGCTATTGTTCCAGTCAACCTTGTGACTGACTAAGACATGCGGTTCAAACATCTTCAGCGGTGAAATGGCCGACAAAGATTTTAATGAAGAAACTGACTGGTATTCTGTTACTGTTGGACAAGGGAAGGAGCCTAAAAAGGTAAGCGATGGAATCTTACAGGTTTAGTGTGCTTCATTTTGATGATCTATTGCAACATTCATCCCATAATCCCAGGTATTAAAACCTCATGAGTAAATTTTAAAAAATTTCCTACTTGACACTGCTCTCTTTTAAAAACATTTGCAAACAATGCTTTCCATTTTTTCTCGTGAAATCTAAGTGAACCATCTTGAACATTTTCAGGATTTTCAGTTGGTTATTATCAACGGAATATCGAGTGGCAAATCATTTATTTTTGTCGTACTCCTTCTTGAAATCACAAAAAATCAGATGCAAAGAAAAGATCACAAAGTCACAAGAATATGGCAAAAGCACAAAAATCACAAATCACTGAAAAATTACTGAAAACTCGCACAGAATAATCACAAAAATCGCTATTTTAAAATCACAAAAATCACATACGCTATTTAGGGCCGTGATTTGCCCTTCGAAAAATATATCCATGTCAGTTTGGTACCCCCCGTAGGGTGGGGTCCCCGATATGTACTTGACTTGACAGGATTTACCACTCAACAACGTGTCCTTTTGCGGCAAAAATCATGAGATAGGGTATCTTTTTTCAGACAAAAATTATGCAACAGGGTATATATTCTATAAAAGAAAGAAACAATTTTTAGAGGTCTCATGGACAATTGATGACGTATACCTTCGGCGAAATTTTTACACGACAGGGTATACTTTTGGGGCATTTTTGATGCGACAGCGTGCAGGGTCGAGAGGCTTTCCACACACATCCGTCGCTTCCCTTGCCAAGCATCTCCCACGACATTGTATTTACCGTAGGGTACTCTGGGACATTCCATCGAATAAGCCTAGCCCCCGTAATATTCACTGAAGTGTCCACTATCAATTTGTTTGATTACTGCGAAGGCGCGAAAGTACTTAGTGGTACAATAGCTTAAACATCATTGTAATACTTTCATGCAAAATTTCTGACCTATTTCTTCCAGTGTAAAATCTTGGCGAAAAAATGGATTGAGGCGAAGAAGTCAGAAAACGTCGGAGCATCATGGACATCAATGAAGGAGGACTTAAAGTTGGAAGCTTATCAACATACCAAAGCTTTTACTTTGTGCAATGACAACGATAAGTCTGCACTTGAAGCCCCAGAAAAGATGCCATTAGAAAACCTCAGAAATGCCATAGAAATTGTGTTTCTAGTGAACAAATATGATGAAGAAGAAACTGCAAACTTGCCGAATCGTCCGAAAAAGAATGCCTTCGCTGTTCTCATGGACAGATCAACTTGCCATCTTCTGCACGCAGAAGTAAAGACAAGGAAAGATCAACTCTTCAATGACGTTGTGGATATTTCACGAGAATATGATTTCAAGTACGCCAAAGAAGATATGGACAATGCAAAGAAACTGCTGCATTGTGTAACTGATTGTTTGTGGTCTATCGATACAAATCACGCCCAAATCAATAGCGCTTCTTGCAACAAGAAATGCAAAGGTCTCCCTGCTGCTTTCAAAACTATTTATGACATCGAATACCATGACTGGAGAGGCCAGAAGAAGGCAAAGTCGAGGCTTTCTGCGGAAGCAACAACGCAAAACAGCAATGAGCTCTTCGATATGTTGTCTCTTTGGAATAACGTGAGAGGGACGTCAGACGAGTTTATGAAGGTATGCCTTCAGCTTGCTGAATGCCTTCAATCGTACTCCCAATATCTTAAGAATTCCGCGGACATAATGGAGCGTAACAGATCTTCAACAGTAGCCCCAAGAAATGCAGAGACATCATTTACCATGCCAGCACCGTTCGAAAAAGCCTCCAAATTGAACCCAAGATATTTTAGACTCGATGGCGTCATCAATGATACTGATTATTTCCAGCCAATTGTCTCAGACAACGATTAAGCAGATTTTGGAATCCCAGAGGATAGAAAGCTGTGATATTTTTGGTTTAAGGAATTGAAGCTGTCTTGCAGGGAAGCCTTGGCCAATTCAAAAGTCTTCGTCTCACAAAAGATGAGTTTCTTGCTCAAGAAAAAACATAATTGACAAAACATGATGGGGGACTTACACTAAATTTTTATAAGAAACTGCTTGTAAGAAACAGTGAAGTCAAATTTTTGAGCGATAAGAAACAGCCCTGCCTGAATTTAAAAAGCTGAGAAATTTCTGAATATGATTTTGCAGTTTTAATTTTTCCTGGTTACTGAAAAAAATTTGACACTGTAAACTATTTGGACATCATTTTGAGCGCGGATTACCTTATTTACTCACTTTAGGTCTTACTAGCTTATTCGGGAGCCCTCTCAACAAAAATTAAATGAACTCTACCCTTCATGCATTAAAAGTAGCTATAAGAAACAAATAAGAAACTGTCATAGCAATATGGCCCAAACAATAAAAAGCTGCCCCGCAGATCCGGACCTTACAATCTCTTGCTTATTACAAATACGTGTATGCATTATTCTGCTCATACGAACACTTTCCTTGCAGGGTACAGTTGTATCAGTACAATGCTGGGGGAAGAATTGGCAACATCAGCTTTTTGTGGAAAATCCCTGACGGTGAGCTCGAACAGAAGAGTCAAAACATGACAGTGAGGAAGGTATCAAAAATGATTCCCGAATATGAGACTCGCAAATTTGCCAGAGAATTATGCAACAGGTACTCAGTAGTGCCGGGTTTTACACCTGCTGTTCGAAGAAATTTTGTTCAGTTTCTCACTGGAAAACTACCAGAGTAAGTAAACGGTTGTGATGAACCTTAAATCTTAAAGCTTTGGAACGATATTTCTGATGAACTTCATTTGATCCATGAACTCCAACCTCTTTCCTTTCACAGATCTGAGATGTGTCAAAAGCTTAGAAAGTTAATCATTGAGTGAAAATGAGGTGTCGGGTTTATCTCGCTCATTTTCTGCCCAGCAAAATAAAAAAATCTCCACAACAATCAAAGGAAGTATCCTTAGCCCCAGTAAAGGAAATAAAGTTCAATAAAGAAGCTAAAGTTCAATGCTCTCATTGAGGTGTTTTGGAATTCAAAGATTACGAAGATCAGTGCTGGGTAAAAACAGATTGAGTTCTTTATGTACAATAGGAATGTTAGCGGCCTATGGGCAAGACTGCTTATAAAAGAGAAGATCAGTGCTGGGTGAAAACAGATTGAGTTCTCTATGTAGAACAGGAATGTTAGCAGTCTATGGGCAAAACTGCTTATAAAATTATCATTGGGTTGCATCTCTTAGAAGCCTGCACTCAGACTCATATTGTTTTGCTGTATTGACAATTAACTAGGATGCCTGTAACGTTTTTCGTGTATTGTACCAATCTCTATGCTGCTAAAAGCAGATTCAAGTCCGCAGTATATGACGAACTAATATCATGATTACCTTTTCTTCTAGGTCGAAAACGGAGACGGATGACCTCTATGAACAGTACATATCTATGCCAGCTGTCGGCCGTGAAGCTGCTAAGATCATTTACGACAAGCGAAAAGAGAATTCCGGTCGTCCCGAAGGTGATTTCAGCAATTTTTACAGGGAGCTAAACAAAATGTTGGAAGAGTATGGCAAGGCTGCAGAAGAGAGGCGTAAATCTGTTGCAACACACCTTCCATTTGCTGTTTCAGTGCCTTCACTAATACGAAAGGTAAGAACCAGTTTTCAGACTCAAATAAGAAACACCAAGTTAACTTGAAGATCTTGAATTCGGACGGTATCACCTCAATGAGAAAAGTATGTGGGACTCCTGCCGTGAAATTTGTCCACATAAAATGCTTCGTTTTGTTCGAGCTGTGAGAGAATTTTTAATCACAGAAAGAATGAAGTCTACAGATACAAAGCCAGCTGTTTATCAGTGTGGCGAAGGGCTTGCGAAGCCATACGGCAAAATTTAGGAGTGAAACCCCTTCGGTGAAATTAGCAGATGAACCAGCGGTTCAGGGATGCCTCTCAAGAAGATTTTGCAACACCGCCCCTTGAATTGACTGTACCATTACCATTTTGTAAAGATTCTTGGGAAATCTAGAAATTTGTGATTAAGTCTTGATCACCTTGGTGCATGGAAGGGGGCTTTCAAGCTGTTGGATGAGACTTTATGGAACTTGTGGTCCTAAGACAGTTTCATCCTTGCTACCTTCCAGGCAGCCCTGTTGTTGGCAGCTTTGACTTTCTGTTTCTGGATGTCACTATCGGCTGTTGCAGAATTGCTTATTACTTTTTTTCTAATTTTCAGGTCAAAGAAAGACTGACTGAGAATGGTATTCACTCAGCCATACCAAGTGAGACTACTGTTAGATACCAATTCCTGCCTCCTACACGTCAGAGTGGTAATGCTTTCCGATACACTGGTTGATTCGATGTCGTAAGCAAGATTCAACGAAGGCAAATGTGCAAATTCCATGAAGATGCACATTACGTCAACGCATATTTCTTGTAAGTTCAGTTTCTGTTTCACTTTAAACTACTATGTAATGAAACATTTAAAAAGGCCGCACACATTGGGGTATCAAATGCTTATTTCTCCTAGGAAAAGACGAAGCTACATGGTAAGGAAACTCAAGATTGTTTTTTGGGGTTCACAAAGTCATTTTAAAGAAACTTTTGGCCTATTTTGCTTGTATGGCGCCAAAAATTTACTGTGCTTAGCGACTTGGCCCCTGTCGAATGGACTTTTTAAGGCTGACATTCCACCTGTCAATCTACCAGGTTCACTAAACAAGGTATTCACCTTTTCGTTAGCTATCCAGGACAACTTGAGGGCAGTCTGTCCCCTCGATAATTTGCTTCATCTAAACAAAGCAAAGTCGTTCAAGCATAATTTTCATGGCCATGAAAATTACGCATGAATGACCCTACTCTCGTTGAATAAAGGAGATTAGCGCAAATTTGTGGAATATTCATAGAGATCTTATTCGGTATGTTTTCATTCATCAAGGGGACAGACTGCCTTTAAAACATCATTAGGGGTTGGAGTTAAGCCTTTGCCTTTTTTGGACACCTGATAGTTCTTTCTGGTACTGAATGTTTGCATTCATATTGTAGAAATATCAAATCGTGGTGTGCTAAGCACAAATCAAAATGTCAACTGGTGTTCATGGATGACAAAGCGAAAATCCCAGTTGGTGAACCGGGCACCCCTGAAGCGTCAACGTCACAACCGCTGGGCCTTAACTTTGCATGGAATTGAAATGGAAGCAAGTGATCATAATTATCACACAGTTAGTCTGACGCCCTCAGTTTCCCTTTCATGTGATATTCCAGACAGCCCGAATGAATCATTCTACGCTGGACAGATCTTTGTCGGCATCAAGTATTCGGTATTCAATGGTTCTGATCCTCTGTGACACGTGGTCGAGCTTCTGACTGTCCTACGATCAGAGTTAGAAAGGCTACCACCTTTCCTGGTGATATTTTCGGACGGTGGAGCTGACCACAATATCACATTTTTGTTTGTGCAATGTGTGCTCCTTGCGCTGTTCAAAATCGGCGATTTCAATATTCTTAATGTAGGCTGTTGTGCGCCACATCAAAGCTACGTCAATCCTGCAGAGCGATGCATGTCCCTATTGAACATTGGTCTGCAAGGTCTGGCTCTTGAGAGAGACCATGCAGGACTGTTTGAGAATAGCGTACGTGCTTGTGGCTCAATGAAAACGCTCAGAGAAAGTGGCGGAAAGCTATCTGGCTTCAAAGATGCTTTCCTGTTGTCAATTGAAGCCTCACGTAAGCAACTTTGTGAAGTAATTAGATCACTGCAATTAAAGGGCAAGAACGTGAAAGTTTATGAAGCAGCAAGGGATCCAGCTGAGGTAGTGCAAGCACTCAACAAGATAGAGCCAAATATTTGCCAAGAAGAAGACATTCCGCATTCAATGTCAAAATTAAAGGATTACCCCAGCCTCAAGCAGTATCTGGAAAGGCATATGGTTGAAGGCCTATATCTACTGCAGTTCAGGAAATGCAATGATAAAGATTGCTGCCTTCTCCAGTCTGATGCATTGCCACCACCAATTCCAGCCCCAGTATTGCAACCTGAGGGATGTCACTACATGTCATTTGCTGACACCTACAGGATCTTCAGCACATCGGAGAAGGATTGTCCTTCTCTTAACAAGGGAGAAGGCTCAAAAAAAGCTGGTGCAAACTTCAAATTTCTGGCAAGTCGTGTGGTTGCATCGATAAATTGCTGTCAATGTGGGAAGCCAAGATGTGTGTACAGCCATAACGGTTCATTGTCTCTGGAAGGGCAACGCGAGTTAGAAGAAATTCTGTTTTCCTGTGGTTCACACCTGGTGACAAAAACAATATACACGGCAAGTCACATCAAATGCTCATCTACTGTTGAGCATACCTATTATGCAGCCAGGTTCACAAAGAAGCATGTCTGCGTTCATTGTGGATCGAAAGAAATCATGTGGCAATCGTTCAAAGAAAAATGTCAGTCCTTCAAGACAGTTTTCCCAACATGCGAATGGTGCATGACGAAAGATCTCGAAGAGATATGCTTGGAAAAGAGTGCTTGTTTGGGAAAAGGAAAAGTCAGTAAAGTTCAGAAATTGATGCAGTCGATGATATCAGCAAATTCCGCGCCTGCACAACGCGACACAGCAGTAGAGCCAGAGCAAGGACCAGCCAATGATACCACTGAGGCATCCTTCGAGCTGTTGAGCAGCCAATGTGAATAAGTAGGAAACATACAAAGGAAGGTACCTTTAAAGGTGGCTTGAAGTGAAAATTCATACTGATGCAAATGAATAGCATCATAGAATGATAAAAGATTATTCTTAAATCTTTTGATATCGCTTTTGTTTTCCAGTTGTCTACTGATATTAGCTGATGACGTCCTTTTGCTTACAGATTACTAGCATTATTTTATGGAAACATAGCAGAGGTTACAGTTGCAAGAAATGTTTCAGCTAAGCTACGTAAATACACCATGAATTGTCTTCCGAATCCCTTCACATTGTGCAGACAAAATGATGTCATCAACCTACCCTACAAGTAGTGGATAGCCTTGAAACGAAACATCAAAAAATTTCACTAGAAGTTTACAGTTTAATTCATTGGCATCAGTAAAAATTTTCACTTCAGATCGCCTTTAAATTCAAACTGGGGTTTTTAGAGTAGCCTTTAGTGCATGCTGACTTTCCAAGTGAGCAGCACTGCAGTAGGAATATTTAAACCATTGTAAAACTAATCATTTCTGCAAAACCAACTTGTAACATTTGGCATTGGCCTATCAGTTCATTTGAAACAGAAAATGGCATGATGTTATTGTGTACCAAATGGTAACATTTGATTCCCCAATTTTAGCACACTCAATCAACGATCAGCTTCAGCAAGGCAAAGAAGCCAAAATTTCACGATGAAGATGGATCAGATTCAGGTGAAGAGGGTGAAGAGAGTGAAGACGATGACCTTTGTTACATATGCAAGAAGGACAATGATGCAAGAAATTCTGCAAAGATTGCTTGGGTTGACTGTTATGTTTGCCATAAATGGGCACATCTATCTTGTGCAAAGAAATCTTGGAGAAATATGAGGAGAAGGAATTGGCTTTGCATTGAACACAAAGATTGAATGTTGAAAGTATTTGATAAGAGGACTGTTTTCTTGATATTTGGATGTTTGCAGATATTTTGTTAGTTACCATTGCTTCCTTGATTTAGAATCCCACAATGCTAATTCAAATTGACACTTTTAGAGGGAATACAGTAAAGCCCTGCAAACAAGGAAATAGTACTTTTCTAAAAAACAGACTGGCTGGGGTCTCATAAATGAGATGGGTATGACATTTTCAGGGTGTGGCTCTTATCGCAAGGTGTGACTATGATGAATATATAGCTATACAGTATGTGTTTAATAAACTTGAGGGTGAGATGACCATGTTTAAATATTAGAGGGTGTGGTATTTTTTTTGGTAACAAAGCAATTTATATCATTCAGCTTCATAAAACAATTTGCATATCCCTGGAAACTGTTAGGGTTGTTCAGTTATCATAGCTGGGAGTTTGTTTACACTTTACACTTATCTGATGAAAATTCTGAATTAAGTGTACCATCTCATAAGAACATTGAAATAAATCATCTGCTTGGTTCTTATCTTTGGGTGTCTTTTTTCCACAAAATCAGTCTGCAGGTTCTTATTTTGCAATGTTCTTGTTTGCAGGGTTTTATTGTATAACAAGCATCTGCTAGCATGAAAAGCTCTAGGAAACCTTGAAATCCGGAAATTCTCAAATACATTTTTATACTTTATTAGAATGAGTCTTTGTTAAAAAAATGGGATGCAGGGCACTCTAGCCCCACTCAATTGAGGAAGTATATACCGTATTTTGTTACGTTATCACATACTCTAAGGTTGCTTGAGTTACGCTGCTGTGAAATGGATAGTTCCAAGATGTTTTTCAATCGTATGTTTCCAATTGAATGCTGCAGTCTATTTCGTTTAGACAGTGTTCACTTTACTATACACTAAAATAAAAGAAGTCCATTGCAGAAAGGAAGATATTGCAAGATGCATGCAAAAGGGGAGCACGATAAGAACAAGTTCTTCACTTGGAAGTTTAATTTTATGATTCAGTGACCTGTTTGAGACACTTAATTCGAAGAACAACTTTAGAAGATTTTAGGAAATTTTTCTCATCTTCAAAACAATTTCAGGCCCTAAGAATTAGAATTATCAACAGTGTGTTTTTTTAACTTTTCGTTCAGTTCATTGTGTATTTATCCTATTATGTTTCCAGTGATTCTAGAAAATCATTTTGCTTCAAAAACCGTTGTTTTTCTTGACAAGACTGTATCTAATCATGATTTTATCATCAGACCCGTTTTGAATGACATAACATTGTAGGCTGTCTCTGTGCAGGTGAGAGTACAGTGAATGCATTACATGTATCTTTTTCTATAAGAAACTGCTTATAAGAAACTCTCAGATCGTCAAAAAAATTAATAAACTCCAGTACTGAGAAAATATAACTTAAGAAACTATTTATTTTGACGACGGAAATCACATAAATAATTTTACTTTATTTTTGCTTGTTTCCTCTATCAAAGTACTTAGAGGGCACTTGATCATTGTCTAAACACTAAAAAGGCTTCAAAAACATTGTTTTGAAGTGTTCATGAGGGCACAGGTAATGAACATAAAAATTGCTATATCTGATAATTTTAAGAAACCTTCAGTGCTGGCCCAAATTCTTTGTTCCTTGTGAAAAAATATGTGTATGCATTCATCTTCGATGTGCCACTGTGAAGGAGCTTTCCCGCCACACTGCATTCCTTGATTTCAGCCACAGTCAATTGTCGTGGTTGTTTAAAAAAATTCGAAATTACTGGCAGAGAATGGCATCGAGAACTTTGAAATACAGTGTTATCAAGGAGGAAACAGAGTATTTCACAGCATATTAAAAAGTACATCACAGAAGTGGATATTATTGGTAGCCAGGAGCAAGTAAGCAACACCTGCCACGCATACTGGCCTAAATTTCCTTATTCCTATTGTCCAAAACATAACAATTCAGGAAAATGAAAAATTTGATCAAATTTCCGACCGACCGACCGACCCATATTTTTCAGTCAAAATGACACTAACAAAACATTTTTGAGACGGTCGCCTTATAAAATACTAAGGCCTATTCCCGGGGGAGGGGGGGTACTTGACTATTGCTAAGATATCTTTTGAAGATTTCTTCTAAACCAACAGGAAATGGATAACCCAAAGAACCCTCATAGAATAATGTGTCAGATTCAAAGTAGTACACAGTGATATTGTTGACATTGACAGTATTGACATAAAATAAACGACTTTGGGGTAAAGAATCAAGAATCTGGCCATTTCTTTTTCAACGTGCTTGCTAATTTTGCCGCTGCTTGTCTTGCATCCTCTTCTTTGCTTAAGGATAATGCGTATGTCTCACTAGACTGCAGATTGATGATTGCAACAAATCTAGCAAGTATTTTGGTATTTATCCAAATACAGGCAGCAAGCTGTTTTAAACTATCAACCAATATTTTCACGTCATTACACTTTTCATTGCCTGGCTTGTTTTGAATATGGGAAATGAGGCGTCCTGCAATGGCTATGTCAACTTTAGGTGTGCTAACTGTCTGGTGCAAACAATGTTTACCACTATTATGTTTATGTTTACCACTATTATTACGAACTACTTGTAAAATATTGCAGCCAGAATTTTGAAAGGGTTATGAAGCCTTTATTATTGAATATTGTAATGTATCAAGAAAGTACCAATAAATGGTTGCAATTATGTAACTCCTTATGGATAGTTACGAATGAAAGGAAAGAAAATGTGACACTGCAAATATGAAGGGGAAGCTCAGTTTTGTTGGTGATATGTTGGAAAACTTAAGAACAAGATCTGAAGCAAAGTCTGGCAAGAACAATATAAAGCAAGTTGTGGTTTGTCTTTCATGCAATATCAAGAATTACTGCAACACTAGACAAAAGTCATCTTTATCATAAGAGACTTTGCCAAGATCGCAAAAAGGTATTTCAAGCATTGAATGACAATGGTGAGCAAAGACTGACAGTCTCACCTTAACCACACAGCATTTTCTTGCGGCACTATGTACTCTTCTTTCAAACACACAGTTTTGCAGTATTTCGGTAGGCAATATAACAGACTCGCCACTAGGGACAGCACCCCTCCCAAGCAAAAAATATAAGAAAGAGGCTACAGTGAACTTCACTGTGAGGCTAGAGTTAAGCGCAACAGTGATCGTGATATCATGATCTTGATTGCAACTTTTGATTCAAGGAACGATTGCCGCATGCGTCAGAGACAATATCAGAAACTTCGCAATAGAGCTGTGATAAAGGAGAGTCAACTGTGTTAGAGATATATTATATTTCATTTGTTTTGTGCGGGTTTGGCCAATTGAAGTTTCCATACTTTCAGAATTCAGACAATAAGTATCAAACCCCATGGCAAGTGAATGCCAAGCTTTGTCTCTGGACATCGTTCTCTTTTCTTTTTTTCGTAAAATTGTTAAATTCTAAGATATGACATCACAAAGACGCCACTGCTGTCTTGCTGTGCAGCTTTCTTTGTGCTTTTGTTCAACACATGTTGGGGTTTCCCTGTAGAAATTCAATGCCGCAAATTTACTGAGGGAAGTCTGCTGCCAGGAAGTAACTTTGACAGATGTGACGTCAATAGAGCCCTTCTTGACCTTGGAAGTTGTCCTTGGAAGGATGTGCAGACAAAGGAAAACAATCAAGCCAAATTAATGTCAACCTTTTCTTTTGTCTCATTCAGCAAAACAACAAACTTTATCATTCAGTGACATATTCAATGATAAGGCCAGGAGGAAGAAGCAGAGGCGGTATGGTAGGAAAGCCCAACAGCAGAATAAATGGCAAAATTCTTTTTGTGAGATACAAGATAAATTGGAAGTTTTTGCTGCTCAGTTTTGTTAGTCTCAGTTTGTATGTGAATTTTTGATTTCCCTCTGTTTGAAAAAGAAATGAATTAACAGTGAAAGAAACCTGTGGCTAGCTCACAAATCATCTGAAATTAGGAAACTCGAAAAGAAACCTAAAGCAAATCAAGGAACTTGTTTCATTTGGTGGGCCTTCACTCTTTCCCTGTCCGTCTTGCCAAGTATCAGTGTCCTATCATTGTTTGTGATGCATGCTGCAATCATTGTTGAATCAGGAGTTGTAATCATGATTGCGATCACTATTGCAATCAACATGAGCCTCACATTGAAATCCACTATAGCCTCTATTTTGCTTGGGAGGGGTGCTGTCCCTAGCGGCGAGTATATAACAGAGGTGTGTTCATAGTTTTTTCCAAGTATCAGTTTGAACATGAACTCTTGATTTTGTAGACAAACAAACAGTACTTCAATGTTGAACAAGTAAATGGATTTTGGTTTCTAAAAACCTCTAGATCCAAAAATTTGTGACTGCACTACCAAGTGTAACATACCTCAACTGACAATTAACAGATCAATCACACATCTCTTTTATAAGATAAGGCAAAAAAAATACAGATGATTTTCTTTTTAACTGCTTCTTATCTTATAAGAGAGGATAGATGAAGGAGAGGACGATGATGAAGATGGTGAAGATGAAAAAGTTGAATAGATTTCCTTAGTTTGACTCTCTTGATGTTAGTTGTGTTTAGTTGCAAAAGTTTTAGTCAACCCAGTATTTTCCCAAGGCCCAAAAGTAAGTCTAGGCGGGGTGTAATAAGAAAAAATATACATTTCCCTTTTTTCTTCTCTCCGCGTTTCATTAGATCGTCTCTTAAGAAACGTCATTTTCTTTTGAAATAGGAAAGGGGTGTTACAAATCGGTTATTATTGGCACGTCATCTCTAGAAATCAACAAAAAATTCCAGACCCCAACAGATTTACTTAACAGCCCAGACCACTTCCCTCTCCTTATTATGATCTACGACTGCCCCCCCCCCCTATCCAAGAATTGTTGGAAACTTTGTTGCCCGCATTACAATCTGACAGTCTGTCTCACATTGGGTGTCACGCAAAATTTTCCCGGAACGATACAATTATAGTGTTTTCCGTTATAAATTTCGCATTCTCGCAAATCTCGCGTGGTATCTGGTTTGTGATAGACTCCCATGGTTGTTATGGGTTTTCATTCTTTACAAAATTAGGTTGCTCCCCTGACAGTTTCAGTTGTCAGTTTCATTTATTCATCAATCAATCTTAAATACAATTCTACAAATATAACTATACAGCAACTAATTAACAAGATAACATACAATACTAAAAAATTACACTACTACAAATACGCAAAAACTTATCATAATTACAAATGCTACTATAAAAAATTCAACAATACTAAAGAGAAAACACTACTACGAAAACAAAAAACTCTACATGATTGTATTTAAGATAGATTGATTAAGGAGGAGCTCTCTAAATAGGTTAACTAATCAAGAGAGAGCCCCCCCATAAAAACAAAGGAAACTAAAATTTTTTATAAAAACAATAACCAGACCCAGAGCCAATTTGCATTAGAGATAATGGTTGGAATGAGAAACAATTTCCTAATTTTAATAGTTTTAAGGTCTGTTTCATCCAAAACTCCCCGCACGCACAGTCCCCCAGCCGACCCCCGGCCCACCAAGAGACAGCACATGCAAGGCACTCCAGACAAAACAGCCTACTAGGAATAGGAATCGATGAAGTATGTCTTTAGCTTTGATCGAAAAACTGAAACAGAGCTAGCAACACGTATAAATAATGGGAGAGTATTCCAAAGTTTGGAACCAAAAACCTGAATTGTTTGCAAACCATATACAGTGGTGTTTTTAAAGGATTTGAAAAGGTCACCTCTGGTTGCTTGACGAGTTCCAAATCTGTGTACAGAGGAGTTTGGTGTGAAATAGTTGTGAAAGCAGGAGGGAGATAACTTATTTATGGATTTATAAACAAAAGTTAGAATATTTAAATGTAATAAATCCTCAACTTTAAGTATCTTCAGAGAAAGGAAGATAGGTGCTGATGGAGCTGATAATGGTTGAAAGTTAATGCACCTTAAGATTTTCTTCTGCAGAAGGAAAAGTGGATTTAGATATGATTGATAGGTAAGACCCCAAGTTGTGATACCATAGTTGAGGAAGGAAGAAAAGAGTGAGTTGTAGAGGCAGATTAGTGTTGATAATGGAACGCAGTGCCTTATCTTGAAGAAGATCCCACAGGATTTGGAAAGCTTTTTTGAAAGTTCGTTAATATGATATTTCCAGGTGAGATGTTCATCCAATAGTACGCCTAGAAACTTGACATATTTGGTCATTTGGATTCTTTTTTTGCCAAATTTGAGAATGACAATGTCAGGTAATTTTTTCCGAGGGGAATGAAAAAGAACAAAGTTAGTCTTGTCAATGTTAAGCGCCAATTTATTACAGTCAAGCCATGTTTTAACTTTACTGAGTTCTCTATTGATGGTATTTGTAAGGCTTGTGAGATCATCAGCTTCAAAATAAATATTTGTGTCATCAGCAAACAGAAAAAATGATAACAGTTTGGATGAATTAGGCAGGTCATTTATGTAGATGAGAAACAGCAGGGGACCAAGAACTGATCCCTGGGGAACACCACAAGTTATATCACATAGACTGGAGGAGAATCCATTAACTGAAACAAATTGTTTACGGTGACTAAGGTAAGATTGAAACCATTTCAGTGCTATGCCTCTAATTCCATAATATTCTAACTTACTCAGCAATATCTCATGGTTAACTGTATCAAATGCTTTTTGGAGGTCAATGAATATTCCACATCCAAATTTATTATTGTCAAGTGTAGACTTTATGCTTTCAGTTAAGGTAATCAGAGCATGATCTGTAGAGTGTCCACTTCGAAACCCAAACTGCATACAAAATAGAACTTCACATATTTCAAGAAAATTGTTGAGGCGTTTCTGCATAACTTTTTTCAAATATTTTGCTAAAATTGGAGAGTAGTGAAATTGGTCTATAGTTAGATTTTTTGGTTTTAAGTCCTTTTTTAAATATGGGGATAACTTTTGCAATCTTAAGCTGCTCAGGGAAAATGCCAGTTAGAAAAGATTCATTTATTAGAACAGAGAGTTCAATAGAAATATGAGAATTGAGTACTTTTAACAGTCTGATTGGAATGCAGTTGGGTCCAGAAGATTTACCATTTTTAAGTGACTGAATTGTCTCAGATACTTCATTTGGGGTGCAAGGAGAGAGAAAAAGAGAATCTAAGTTTGGGTTTGACAAATAAGCTAAAGGTGATTTTGGAATTTTAGGAATTTTTTTGGTGATTTCACCAGCAACGGTTGTGAAGTATTCATTGAAATCATTTGCAATTGTTACAGGATCGGTGACTTTTGTACCTTCTTCATTTATTAGGTGTGAAAATGTATCACCTTTACCAGGTTTTAAACTAATTATGTCCTTTATGCCTTTCCAAAGCTTTTTCATATTGCTTTTATTTTCATCAAAGTATTGATGATAATATTGCTTTTTACTTGCATTTATTTCGTTAACAATACGATTGCGAAATTGTTTGTAAGCTGCTAGAACAGTTGGTGAATTTGTGATCTTGAATTGGTGAAACAATGCATCTCTAACTTTCATCATTCTTCTAATCTGAATATTAATCCATGGTTTGTTCCTTAATTTCAACGCTTTCTTGTTTAACTTTTTCTTTGGGCAGTGTTTGTTTATAAGGGAGTGAATATCATGCATAAACCTGTCAAATTTCACATTCAAATCAACACTGTCATCATTAAGGTAGGCAGTCTGAATTTCTGAATATTCAGTCCGAAATTTTGTTTCATCAAATTTGCTGTAGTCATAGACAAAATATGATATATTATTGTAATCAGGTGCACTATTATTCACGATAGCAAACTGAGGAAGATGGTCAGAGATCAACGATAAGATATTTCCACCAATAATATCACTATCGGTAGTATTGCTTAAGAAAATGTTATCAATCAAAGTGGAAGTAGAGTCAGTGATACGAGTAGGATGCAGAGTAGAAGGCATTAGGTGAAAAGAAAACAACATATTGATGAATTCATTAGTGAGAGTATGATTTTCATAGTTCAGTAGATTTATATTGAAGTCACCCATGACAAAGATGAGCTTGTTCTCTTTAGTTATTGATGAGAGGGCTTGCTGCAAGTGATCAGTAAACTTGGCAATATCTGAGCTGGGATGGCGATATGCACAACAACAGAGGATATTTTTTGCTTTAGGATTGTCGATTTCAATCCAAACTGTCTCAAAATCAACATCACTGACAGAAAGATCATCTCTCTTATCAGCTGTAAGATTAGATTTGAAGTAGATGCCAACACCACCAGCAGCACTATGGGAAGTAGTGTGGTGGAATTTATAGCCAGGAAGCTCAATGTTAGATTTTAAAGGGGCATCACTGGAGGCTTTTACTTCTGAAAGGCCAATTACTTGAAATTCAACATTTGCGGTTGTTAGGAGAGCATGCAATTCTTCATAATGGAGTGACAGACTACGGATATTCATATGAAAAAGAGTGAAGTCTTTGTTTGAGACTTCCAGTGAACTTAGTTCACGCAAGGTATAATATTGAGAGCTTATATTAGGATTCAAATTTTCATCAATATCATAATCAGATAGATTAGGCAAGTTCGTTAATTTTGAAACAATTTCAAGAGATGGGGTAGGTTCATAGTTAGAAGAGTTTTCAATATCATTTGAAGCAAGGAGGGCTTCATCTGTCACTAAAGTAAAAGGGAACATAATGGAAGTATCTAATATGGTACAATACATACAAATCCATTGCTTGTCATCAGGTTCATTTTTCAGAACTTTGTATTCCGAAACAGAAATATCATTACACTCAATATGAACCCAATGGCTACATTGGTCGCAAAAAACAGCTTTGTCATTGTGTTTAACATTACTGCTGGAAATGCCACATGGAAATTCTGCAGCAACACTGCTAGACACTGCTCCATATCTTATTTTTTCAACAATTTGATCAAATTTCTTAATTGCTGGCAACATCTGGGTATCTGGTTATAAAAAGAAAAAAGCAAGACACAAACTAAATTAAAAAGAGCAAGAGATCAGTGGACTGGAAAAGCAGCTTACAACGTAAATGATGCTATGGTATTTAGTTCAGTCAAAATGCCTTGAAAGACGTATACTTTTTGTCACTTTTTGACTTTTTAACCATAAGTACAGCAGGGTATTTGAGATAACCACTCACTATTGCTTTACCCTCTAGCAATTCTTTCCTTTTCACCAAAGCAACGTTTCTTCTTTTGGTCAATTTTTCAGAGAACATCTGTTCAACTCGAATCCCAATTTTAGGATGCTGCTTTACTATGTTTCCAAATTCAGTTTTAATCCTTTCAGAATCTTTCCATGAATGGAATTTCGCATAAATGTGACGGGGACCTGTAGAGTTTGCAGAAGCTCTTCCTCTGTGGGCTCTCTCAATCATATTGACAGTAGTTTTGGGCTCAGTTTTCATGTGACGGTTTATCACATCAATCAAAAGATGTTCAGATTGTTCCCAAGTCTCATTTTCCTCCTCTTTAATCCCTTTGAAAATAAGGGTTGATCGCATCCCTCTGTTGACTTGGTCTTCTAGCAGAGTTTCAAGCGCTTTGTTTGCAACATGCAAGGCTGAAATTTCCGATTTCAATAACTGGTTTTCATTGGCATTTGCTGTTGACTGTGTGCCAGCTTTGTTCGCTGTCTCACGAATCAAATCAACATCTGCTATCAACGAATCAATTTTTGAATTTATTTGAGTCACAATGTCAACTTTATGGGAGTCTAACAGTTTCTTTATATCTTCGAGGGTCGCGGCCATTGGCTTCGTGTATTTTGCGTGCACTTCTCGTACCCACGTTTCCGGCCTAAGCAGGCTCAAGCTGAAGAAAATTGCCAGGTGGTTTCGTTAAAATATTTGTTTGCAATGTAATAGCACTGATACACATCATATGAGGCACAACCGTGTTTCAATCGAGGTGGATTTAAACTTTTAACATGACTGAAGCAGGCTGAAGTTTCTTGTAAGCTGGGAGCTCCAAATTAAGCGTCCATCTTCGACGTAGCCTCGATCTCACCCTTTCCTGACAGTTTCCTTATCGTATTAGTGCGTTGAAAAATACTTTGATTTCTCCCCTGACAATGAAGAATTCATTTGAAAATTATACACCCTCGCCCCAAATGAATTTGAAGCACCTGGGTTTTCTTTGTCTCGCGCATGAACAATAAAAATGATTCCAATACAAACAAAACAACTGTACAAAACAATGGTTCCATCAAAATTTTACACCTCACTTTTAATTTCCACTGTTTAAAGATGTATTTTGCCCATTTTATCCCACTGTTGAATTGCAACCTTTGTATTAGATTCTGTTTGTGTCGTATTATTTTTTGTTCTTGTTCTTGTTTGTGGTATTTTTATTTAGTTTATTGCCCGTCACTTTGTGGTTGCATTGTATCTGCCTGTCCCCTAAGACCAGTGAGAAGGTTTCCCTACGGTGATGCCGGTTGAGGTCAATCAGTGGAGAGCAGCAATAGGATGCTTCCGTGCATCTATGCAAAACTTATCACGGCTAAGCAGAATTGTAAGGCCACTTTCCATTCTCTTTCAAATCTTGAAGTTATATTGGTTTTGTTATGGGTTTATCGCAGTCTCGATCCTTGTTCTGCCATTTACACTGACAATGCAGTTTCTTGCAGTTCACTCAATTGCACCAGAGTTATGTTTTTTGCCTTTGTTCGCCCGCATGCATCTGTCTGCGAAGATAGGACTGCACGTTTCTGTAGAACTTTTAAAGCGAATCCCACTAGGTGTCATCGTCATTGGTCGATATAAGTACTTTCCCTCTCGATATGCTTACTTCTACACAGCATGCGTAGCATGTTGCTCTCTTCATATGCAATGGTTAGTTTTCAGGGTCATTCTGCTGAGCGGTGATGTAGAAACTAATCCTGGCCCTGAAACACTTGATTTTTGCACTTGGAATCTAAATAGTATCATTGCGTATGATTATTTACGAGTCTCTCTCATAGAGGCTTACAATTCGGTATATAATTATGACCTTATAGGTATTGTTGAAACTCACCTTGACAGCACCGTGGAGGAAGATAGACTGGCACTAAATGGCTACACTTTTATCAAAAATAACCATCCTCAAAATGTGAAGAGGGGTGGTGTTGGTTTATATATCAAGGATTCTCTTGCTTCAAAAAACCGCTCTGATTTAGTGACCCTTCCTGAATGCATCTTATACGAAATTCAATGTAATAAGAAAAAGTACTTCAAATTAGCCGTAATTTATAGAAGTCCAAATCAGAGCCCGGAGGAGTTTGATAACTTCAAAACAAACTTTGAGTTATTGCTATCCAAAATACATGCCGAAAATCCATTCTGTGTTATAGTTACTGGTTATTTCAACTGTAGATCAACTCAGTGGTGGGAAGATGACATCGAAAATAACGAAGGAAGACAGTTTGAGATACTAGCATCCGACAATGGCCTTCATCAGTTGATTTCAGAACCTACCCATTTAATGGGTGATTCAAAATCCTGTATTGATTTGATATTTACTGATCAACCTAATCTCATTATTGAGTCTGGTGTGCATCCGTCACTGCATGAGCAATGCCACCATCCAATTGTTTACAGTAAATTATCTGTTTCAAACATAGCACTACCTCCGTACACACGCAAGATTTGGTTTTACGACAAGGCAGACTTTATAGCTATTAGGAAAAGCATTGAAATGTTTGCCTGGCACGAACATCTCGACAGTTTGACATGTCCTAATGAACATGTGAAACTACTCAATGAGGTCCTTTTGAACATTTATTCTAATTTTATTCCTAAAAAAGTTAAACAATTAGGCCTTGCCAAGTACCCTGGATAACGCCAGCCATCAAGAACTTTCTTAGGAAAAAAAATCGTGCATATAAAAGTTTCGTGAGGAGTGGCCGGCCAGATGACAAGCTCGAATGTATACAAAGGATGATAGCTGAAGGCGCAAGGCTGATTGAGGAACCTAAGCGGAATTACTTTGGCTAATCCTGGGACCAGTAGTAAAACCTATTGGACTTTGATAAACAATGTCCTTAACAAAGCTAAGATCCCCATGATACCACCCTTGCTAGAGAACGGGCTGTTTGTAACGGACTTTACGGAAAAAGCACTGATCTTTAATGATTTTTTTATACTTCAATGCACAACCATTGACACATGTAGTGAAATTCCACAAGATATTCCATTAACTACGACTCTGATAAGTGATTTTGCCATCTCCGATGAAAAGATACTTAATATTCTTAGATCACTCAATCCTAACAAAGCACATGGCTGGGATGAAATATCTGTGAGAATGATAAAATTGAGTGATGATGCATTGGTTCTGCCACTCAAAATTATTTTTACAAAGTGTTTGCAGCGTGGTTTATTTCCCGAAATATGGAAACATGCAAATGTAGTCCCGGTTCATAAGAAAAATGAGAAAAATCTGAAGGGGAATTATCGTCCCATTTCCCTGTTACCAATTTTTGGGAAAATACTTGAAAAACTCGTATACGATTCTTTATACTCACATCTCGTATCATGTGAGGTACTAGACCCAAATCAGTCAGGTTTTCGCCCAGGAGACTCAACAGTCAACCAGTTACTGTCAATAACACATACAATATTTCAAGCCTTCAACTGCAATCCTCCACTTGACGTCCGGTCTGTGTATCTTGACATTTCTAAGGTATTTGATAGGGTGTGGCATGATGGCCTAATTTATAAGTTAAAACGATGTGGTGTCTCAGGACAACTTCTTCTGAGTTCTAATTGGGGAGATATCTCAGCAGGAGTGTCCCAGGGCTCTATTTTAGGACCCTTGTTTTTCCTTGTGCATATAAATGATCTAGCTATAGGCTTGAGGTGCAATGTTAAGCTATTTGCCGATGATACGTCATTATTCACAGTGGTAGAAGATTCAAATACAGCTGCCAGTGATATGAACCATGACTTGGACTTGATAAGTCAATGGGCTCACACTTGGAGAATGTCCTTTAATCCTGATCCGCAAAAACAAGCTGTTGAATTGACATTTTCAAGGAAAAAAATTGAAATCGATCATCCAGTGATCCTTTTTAACGACATACCCGTGAAGAAAGTAACTGAACATAAACATTTAGGAATTATCCTGGACTCAAAACTGTCTTTTTCAGCTCATATTAAATCTGCCATCTCTAAAGCAAGAAAGGGCATCGGTTTACTGAAATATCTCTCCAAATATCTGCCCAGGCATACTTTAAGCGAATTATATAAGCTTTACGTTCGACCCCATCTGGACTATGGTGATGTCATTTATCATATCCCTGCTAAAGTATGTGAATTCAGTCAAAATATCATTTTATCAAATTTAATGGAAAAGCTGGAGTCTGTTCAGTATTCTGCTGCTTTGGCTGTAAAAGGAAAATGGAGGGGAACATCTCGAGAGAAGCTGTACACAGAACTTGGCTGGGAGTCACTAAGTTCCCGAAGATGGAGCAGACGGCTTACCTTATTCTATAAGATTATAAATAATCTTAGCCCTGCGTATACAAAGGATCCAATCCCACCACTTCATCAATCGCAGTACTCACTTCACTGTCAGGATGTCATTGGGCGATTGAGGGCAAGGACAGAAAAATTCAAGAGTAGCTTTTATCCTAACTGTTTGTCCGAATGGAATAAGCTTCAGCCTGAATTGAGACTTGCACCTTCTGTTGCTATTTTCAAAAAAAAGTTCTTATCAATAATCCGCCCTCCAGCGAAATCTGTTTTTGGAATTCACGACCCAAAAGGATTATCCTATCTTACGCAGCTAAGAGTTGGTCTCAGCAAGTTGAACTTCCACAAGTTCAAGCATAATTTTAGGGATACAATAAACCCAATGTGCCCAACAAGTGATGGCATTGAGGATACGGAGCATTTTTTGTTGCTCTGCCCTTCTTTTGATCTTCAGCGTCGAGACCTTCTCACTGGAATTGTTGAATTATTACGACCATTTGTGCAAATCACCAATCTTTCAAATGATGCTTTGATGCAACTTTTACTATATGGTGATCAATACCTTTCTTATGACTTGAATAGAAACATTCTCGAATTGACCTTACGGTTCATTCACGAAACTGGTCGGTTTGACTAAGATCTGTTGACTCTTCAGTTACGTACAAAGCAGCCACTAAGTCCTCTTATGTAATGTTATTTTTCTTTGTAAATTCTGTTTCACATTAAGTGTCAGGTCTTTCCACTCCAAACAACCCACGACTTACGCTCGTGACATTTTAAAATTATCGCAACCTGTCACCTAATGTAGAACAGAATCGTTCGTATTTTGTTGTGTTGTAGGTAGATTAACTTGCTCGTCTTTATATATTGGCTATGGGGTAGTCATTGTCTTTCGCTCGCCATGGTGTCGTCCCTGTAGTGTTGTAAAGTAATTAGGGAAGTTTTGTAGAATGTAAGATTTGTTGTAAAATTTTTATATGAATAAAAAAAAGAGAGGGTAGATGTATATTGATATTTATTACAAAACACTTACAAAATATTGTAGCCAGAATTTTCTCAGTGTTATGAAGCCATCTGGACGTAAATAGCTGCCAAAGTACTGCACGGCTTTTCTTGGTGACTTAAGAAAGTTTGATACAGTTTGTATGCCACAGTCTTAGCTTATTCATTCCAAGTTTTTCCAGTTATGATGGATGACTGCATATTTTTGCAGATGATAAGGAACATTGATATTCAAACAGCAGAGGAGAGTGGTGGCATTGACACCTCGAATAAAAATATCTAAAATGAATTCAAATAAAAGATACCAAAGACGACATCAGGGGAGATTGACTGCCACAGGGCAGCAATAATGAAGATGCCAGGAAAGTACAATGGTACTGAAAAAATGTGAATTGTGTCAATCCTTTGTGCCTGCCACTCATTACATTTCAGTGAGTTTGCTACATGCTGAACCAATATGGTTCCTTTCTTTGGGATATTATAAACAGTTTACAGCCTCTTCTCGTACAGCCCATCGAGATGGAAGATTTGACTAAGCCATATTGGTTCATCATTGCATGACTATCTGGTACAAGATGGACCGGTGGTGTTGTTAGCGTCTCACTATTTGAAGCCCACCTGCCTGGAATCAACAAACTCCTATCACTGAATCTCACTCCAAGAACAATCATTGAAGTCAATTGTGTGATAAAGCATTTGTCCTAATTCACCTGCACTGTGATGTCCGTGTTGTGCTTGAAAATTCTTATGCCAATGACCAAAGAGTTGAAGTAGTTCATGCCAGAAAGGCAAGCATCAACAGGGGCGGATCCAGCAAAAATTTTGACCGTCTTACGGGCGAGCGCGAAGCGCGAGCTGATTTAGTGAGGCCCCGAGCGTGAAGCGCGAGGAGCTCGGGGGTCCGGGGGCAGGGCCCCCGGAAAATTTTTTGGGCCACGCCCTTCAGATCCTCGGAAAACGCCCTGTTTTAATACTTAATATCTAAATCATATATATTTTCATTGGCGTTAGCAGTTATCTTAAAAGATCTGAAGCAGAGCTGTCATCAGGGATTAGGGTTAACTTGGGGACGTTACATGTGGCGTTCCACAAGGTTCATGCCTAGGGCCTCTCCTCTTTTTACTTTATATCAACGACCTACCCCTATCACTCAATTATTCTGACGTGAATATGTATGCCGATGACACCAGCATCTCTTTTTCCTCTGATTCCATACCCACCATAAACGAAAGTGTTAATTCGGACCTTGTTTATTTAAAAACCTGGTTGGAATCAAATAAGCTGTCTCTCAACGTGGCCAAGACACAAAATCTCCTCATAGGAGGTAGAAAGAAGTTGAAAGACATTGAAAATTCTGAAACGCAAAAATTACAAATAGTTATTGGTGAAGAACTAGTTTCCATAGTTAAACACATAAAATACCTGGGGATTGAAGTCGACCAATTTCTAAGTTGGGATGATCACATTTCCACTGTGACCAAAAAGATTTCAAAAGGAATTGGTATGTTACGCTATGCGAAAAGATATCTTCCCTTAACTACGATTCAGTCAATGTACAGAAGTCTCATTGAGCCATATTTCCGTTCCTGCTGTTCCGTGCGGGGAGTCTGTAGTACCACCGCGTTAAATAGACTACAGAAATTACAAAACCGTGCTGCAAGGATTGCTACTAGCAGCCCTTACGATGCGTCTTCGCAACCACTCCTGAAGGAACTAGGATGGCCAACGGTCAAAGAACTTATTGAAACGGAAACTGCTAGGATGGTGTACAGGTCGATAAACAAGGAAGCTCCCAGTTACCTTACAGCTCTGTTCGATAGGTTGTCAGATGTTACTATTAGAGTGCTTCGTAATACTAATACAGACCTCAAGCTACCTCGCCTTAAAACTTGCAGTGGTCAACGGTGCTTTGCTTACAGAGGGGCACAATTATGGAACAACCTTAGTGCTGAAGTCAAGAAAGCACCCACCTTGAGTCGATTCAAATCTGCTTATAAAAACAGCAAGTAATCTTCTCGTTTAACTCATTAATACATAGTTTTTTTCCTTTTCTACCTTTTTCCTGCTTGTAAAATTGTTATGTTTAGAAATATTAAGTTTACTGTATTTATTTTAACAGGGCAGTTTGGAAATCAGTTTCATTGTAGCTGTAACTAAACCCTGTATAATGAAAATAAAATGAAATGAAAATGAAATGAAAATGAGGGTTGATGATGAAGTTTCCTTGCATTTGGTAGGTGGCTCAGATTCTTTCCTTGCAAGTTGATGATCTGTTGCCAGCTTTCTTAGGAAGGACAAAATGCTTTTCTGTGTTGGCTTTGGAGCATTGATAGCATTAACAGGACTACCCTGACCTGGCATAACAAACAGTGGAACGAAGTGGTTGGATTTGTAAGAAGAATTAAGTTCAGTACTTAAACAGCCCTCACGTGAAAACATCAAATTGATTGGAGCATTCAAGCTTCCAGGCACTTCCCTTGGTTGAAGCACAGCATTTTTGAGGTTTGAAGAATGGCCTGCAAGCCTTTTTTCTGCCAAACTCTGGGAAAAAGAGTTAACCTGCAGGCCTAATACACTTGAGAGTGCCATTACACATATAAATGGGCTCTGCCTCCTGTCTTGACATTTTTTCAGGGCTTCAATCTTAATGCTATCTGAATAATTTTCACTCATGTTGGACGATTTATCCACATCATGAGAGACAGAACAACTGAATATGGACTTAAGGATGTAAGATGTTTCCTCATTTGCCAAAAGATTAAGAAAGTGGGGATGAGATGCATAAAAATTAGAATGAAGATATACCTCAGCTGATGTGAGTGCTCTCAACAGATGGCATAATTTTTCTTCACCAGTAATTGCCAAGGAACATGCATGCAACCCTGTATTGATGTGAAATGAAAATATGTTGCAAATAATGTAGATATTCTATGGAACTCTAAATGTAGAAATACTTATCATCCAATATTGATTTAAATTTAGGAAATTTATCAAAATAATGACACTAAGTTGATGAAAAATTTTGAATAAGAGAACTAAAATTTGTAGACTACCTTGCCTCCAGATTCATTCCTTGAACACATCCATAATCTTTTGGTGGCTCATAATGGAAAGTGGAGGAGTGGTCTCTACTTTACAACAAGAGAGGAAATGTCATGGGGATACTTTTACTAGAAATTTTTGTTGGTTGAGGTCTAATTCTAACAAGAACTGCTAGCAATGTTATGTTTTTATTCAATGCCAGGTAGAAAAAATATCTTGGCAATGTTTTGTTAATAGGATCAACAATAGCTGTTCACTTTTCTTGCATTGAACAACGGTACCAACAGTTGACTTGTTTCTGGGACTGGATATCAAAATCTCACCCAAATGCTGGGATTTGACTACAATAGAAATCCTTCTAGCAAACACCAATGCATGATCTATTGATGTACCCTTCCCTTGGAGTCCATTCATGCACATTGCAACCATACATGTATTTTTTATGAGAAACTGCTTATAAGAAACTCAACACTCACTAAGAAACTATAGCACTGGGAAACTATAACTGAAGAAACTATTCATTTTGATAAAACCAAATTGTTAACATATTTTTTCTACATTTACACTTGCTTCCTGTATGATATTACTGAGAAGGTACATGAGTAATGATTAAACATCGAAAAGGCTTCATCAAACATGTTCACCATAGGGCTCAGACAGTTGACATGAAGGTTGCTATTAATCCTTAAGAAACGCTTAGAGAAAATATGAGTACTGAAAATCTGATAATTTTAAGAAACTTTTAGTACTGGTCCAAATTCTTAGTTTCTCATAAAAATGTGTTTATCTGTTGAAAGGATTTAAAAGTCCAGCGTGAGACATATGACACCTAAACCATCCTCCCAGGAATCAGGGTTTACAACATTCCTGCCAGGAATGTTGTAAACCCCGACTTCCAACCCTTCAAAAGCCCCAATGCGAACACTTCAAATGAACCTTAACCGTAAATGAACGCCGATGCTAACCCTCAAACCAATTATTCCGAAATTAACCTTCACACAGAGCGCAGACCCCTTGCATAATTGTCATATCTCTCAGGTTGCAAATAAAACCACAGAACTGACTGATTAGGAATGATCTGGTTCTGCTTTGGAACCCCAAAAAAACCCCACTCCCAACCCCATTCGATAAGGTTATTCAAAATGATTAAGAGTATTAAAATAAAGAATTACCTCGCTGGGAAAATGCTTGTGCCTGGTTGAAGGCTGAATCGATCATGTTGAATGTTGAATATGAGGAAAGAGCAGCTTCATCTGGCTAGGCCCTCGACCACAGCAAGGCTGATAGGAGCGTTTCTCCATAATCTGATGAGCTTCTCACTTGCAAAGCTTTCAATGCCAAGATCATCATCAGATAAGATAAGATCTTCAATTTTTCCAAGCAAATCCACCTCTAAATCATCAAATAAGTTGTTTTCCATCTTGGCGCGAAAATGTTTCAAGAAGAAGTCGGTAAGGTCGAGGTCAAGCTTGAAAGGGACTCGCAGGGGCACAACAAGGAAGCATATGAAGGTGCAACCAAGCGCCCGTAAGACGGTGTTAAAAAGCCTACCATCGCCTCGACCATCGTCCGAAAATTTTCCCTCACGTTTCTAGTGTAATTTTTGCCAGGTATCTAACATACATCTTATCTACCGTCTTACGGGAACAATCCCATCACGTGACAGTTTCAATTTTGATTGTTTCAGAGTGTCCGCGCATGTTTTAATTTATTTCTACCGTCTTACCAATCATCTTTGGCCTTTCGGTTTTACAGTTTTGTTCACTAATTTATGCAATGAGCTTGCAGAAGAATAGGCTGCTGTTGGAATGGCATGACGTATCTGCATAGCACTTGGCATAGCAACGCTAGAAGCAAAGTGAGGCTGTTGCAAAATGGAGAATGCGTTGACAAAAATTCAACGACTTACTCGTTTCCCGTCTCCGTTACTGGCATCGAGGATTAGGGGGAAGGGGTTAATCTATTTATCTAATTCGGTTTACTATGCTCCTACGTATAAAAGATGATATGAATCACTCAGCAATATCTATCACTATAATTTCTATGTAAAGTCAGGTTTTGGAATTTGACCGTCTTCCGTAAGTACCGTAAGACGGTCTGGATCCGCCCCTGATCAATGTTGAGCTGTGAAGCCAGAACACAGTTTCAGTGATGCTGATTTTGAATGTTGTGAAACATGAGAAGTGTCATTGATGAGCAAGGGGCTGCACAGCAAATGTCGTTTGATTCTGCATGAGTTCAAGGTGGTAGCACTTCCCTAGAAAACGCAAGGGCAAATGGAAAGAACGAGAAAAAGGTGGCAATGGTGGCATCAAAATACACTGTTGTTGAAAGAACGCTGATGTAGCAGGATAACACTACAATTTAGAAATGCTTTTAAAACGAAAGGGAAAAGTTGATACTTTCTTATGTGAAGACATTTAAAGTTATGCATCAAACAAGTTATTTTATGCATGTCGAATCTATCTTCTCACCAAGTAAAGGTAAGGGCTCACAGAAGCACATGTAGTAAAATGAAGCCCATTATAGGACCCATGCGCTGAATATCACTTATTGCGCCAAATATCACTCCTTCTGCCAAATATCGCTTACTGGGCTTATTGCTCTCACTGCACTAAATATCATAAGCCATTTTTTTTTGCTTTTATTCAATTTAGCACATAGGATATCAACTCGTTTGAAGAGCACCTTGGAAGAAAAATACTCTTGGTCAAAGCATTGGTCTGCATAATTTCTTTGCAGCTTCTGTATGAAACCAATTTGATTTCTGTTGCTGTCATGGTCTATGGCACGCCAAACCGTCAAAAAATAACTTTTGCGTGTATGTCAATTTTGTGTGTGGTGTGTATGTCAGTTGTGTGTGTGGTGTGCATGTCAGTTGTGTGTGGGTATATTTCAAACCTGTGTGTTTGCATTTCAAACATGTGTGTGTGTATGTCAAAACTGTGTGTGTATGTCAAACCTGTGTGTGTATGTCAAATTTGTGTGTGTATGTCAAATTTGTGTGTGTATGTCAAATTTGTGTGTGTGTCAAATTTGTGTGTGTATGTCAAATTTGTGTGTGTATGTCAAAGTTGTGTGTGTATGTCAAATTTGTGTGTGTGCTTAACTTCTGACATGTGTCTAACCCACGTGACTTCCTCCCATTAAAAGGTGTGTCTCCTATTATTCTAACTTAATTTTATATTCTAACTCCTATTATTCTAACTCAAAACCTTGATTTCTTTGGATACAGCACGAAATTGTGGAACATGTTTTATGTACTATCCACAGGAACCTCTGGAGCAATGGACCTTCAGTCCTTCAAATGATACAACAGACCCATGGCCGCAATTTTCTATCACCCTCTTTGTAATTCTTTCAGATGTTTTCGGTGTCATCTTTTCCTGATGAAATGAAAGTTCTTGCACGGAAATCTTTTCAACATATTTCTGCCAATAGTCCTTTATCAGTCATTAATTTTAACTTGATTTTTGACAATAGAATCTTGCAAATTCGCTAAAAATTCATGGCATTATTAGACTTTGAAGTTCAGCTTTGTGCGAAAGCCAGAGGCCTCGAAATGGATGCTTTGAGGAAACCGATTCATTCTCTCGTCGATTATGTTTTAAACCGCTGTCTTTGGGTACATGCAATGTCTAGCAAATTTTGACAATGACTGTAAGGATTAAATTATTTTAGCAGTCCTATTTGATTTGCTGTGATATCAAGGAGAGGTATGAAAAGTGGATAGCCTTCATAGTGGATGCATTCTAAGCCAAAGTAGAGGGCTTGGCCCCAAAACTTTCCTGGGGGCTTCGCCCCCACACCACCCATTTCCTGTCCCCACTTAATTTGCCCTCGTTAGGCCACCCCAAAATATTCACGAAATTCTTCCAGTTAAGCATTTCTGGTATCAGTGTCAAGAAAGGGGCCCGTGTCCAAGAATTGCCCCAGGGCTCTCGGCGGCCCTGGCCTTGATCTTTGAGCTTTTTGCATTACAAGTATACTGGGGTCTCTGGTTTCCGCTGTCATATGCCAGCCTTACTGTTTAAACCTAGGGAGAAACACCATGGGAAATGTGGACACCATTTGGGCCTTGATCATGTCCACAATACCTTGCCTAAATTATCTTTAATGATTCATATATTCATACCTATACTTAGTTCTTTTAAGGAGGGTTGCGCTTCAAGGAGTTGATTTTCAAGGGGCCCTCCCATAAAAACATTAATTACAACATATATTGTAAAAGGAAAAAAGCTATTAATTAAATTAAACTATAAAACCTTACTTACAACGGCAAGTGTAAAACGCAGGTTTGCAGGTTGGTAAAACACAGGCTTGCAGGTTGGTAAAACGCAGGTTTCAGGCCAAAGGGCTCTGGCTGGAGGCGAGGAGCCTACTCTAGTAACCTCTTGTGTAAAAGAGTTTTTTATAACAATCAAGTAGAAGCTAATACCTATTCTGATGCAACGTGAGGTGGGTGTTGTGTTTTCTTGTAAAAGATAAAGAATGGCAGCTAATTTAATAAAAGTTTGACGTCAAAACGAGGGGCGTATCACTTCTGACTAAAACTTGTGATACACCCCTCGCTGTAAAATGCAGGGAAAAACGGGATTTTGTAGATAAAAGAAATTTGTATTTGGATGATACGAAACTGGACCATTTATTTTAAATGCTATCAGACCTGGGGAAGAAAAATTTCAGGTCAAGAAACAAGAAGTTTTTCTGAGTCCAGAACACTTATCTGGAATCCAGAGCATATTTATCCTTCCAAGAGGAAATATTAATGGAGACATCGCTGCAGAGATATTCCCGAATTTGGTTCATGGGTGTTATTTTCTGTCTTTCGTTGCATAAAAATTAAATGTTACAATGTCCTAGAAGCCGCACACATTCTTGCATATTTTTTATGGAAGAAACTGCTTATAAGAAACTCAACTCTCTGATAGTCAAAAAGTTTAGAAACTCCAGGGCTGGGTCTCACACTGTTCGTGAATCATATAGACAGAAAGTATGCGAGTAATGTTCGAACATTGGAAAGGCTTCAAAAACAGTGTTTGAAATATTAACAAGGGCACAAAATCAAATCATTATGGAGCCTTAAAGAAACTCATAAGAAACTCTGAGTACTCAAGGTCTGATAATTCTAAGAAACTTTCAGTGCTGGCCATAATTCTAAGTTTTTTAAAGAAAATATATGAGTATCTTCGCTGAAAGGAGCATGTGCTTGCAGCGGCCACTTCAAGGAATCAGTTCATGGGATTTTATGTGATCGCTCATTACAATTCTTTGGCCTTAGTTTTCTATGCTTGTGGAACTGCCAGTGGTGCCTTGCTAGTTGTGTGTATTGAAGAAGGCTTGTTTTAGGAGAAATCTAATTAGGTCATATGCAAAATTCTGATGGCCTCTATGCGACACATTCAAAGGAATCCAGGTAACAACAATCACCAAGGAGACATAAACACAATGCCTCAAATTTGCAGTTTCACTTCAATTTTCAGTGATCTAGTCATAAGCAAACTAAAAGTAGAGAGTCAAGCGAGGGGTATTTCACTCCCAAAGGATCTCATACGCTTTTGGCAAAAGCCCTTTGTTTTCAAAGATCCGTGAAAAATCCTATTGTCCTAAGAAATCTTGTATGCTCTACAAAAGAGTGAAATGCTCTTCGAGTCGAGAGTAGATGACTGGTTTCTTACGCAAAATCCTAGAAAGATAAGCGCATTCTCGATTTCTGTTTCTAAGAAGCTTGAACTTGTCTCCAAAAGGCCAAGTCACACCCAAAAATCTCGTACATCTTTGGAAATCCACAAAAATTCTTTTGCTTCCAAGAGAAATCCTTCAAATTCCGTAAAATCCTTTCGTTCTGAAAAGCTCTCGCACACTTTTTTGAATAAGTGACATGCCCCTGGCTTGACTCAGTGCCGAAGTTTCTTAAGTTTTGTTTCATGAGTGTTCAAGCTTTCGGAAGAGTTTCATAGGATTTTTTATCAAATTCTATGCTCTTATGAGATATTTTACAGGAAAGTTTCTTGGGGCAATGCAACTTTCAACACACCCAAGTACCTTTTCAAAGTAATTAAATACAGGGAAAGAACCAATATATCTGTTGTTATAAATGTCTTGTTTTTCTTACTCATTTAGAGCAACAGGGGACCATCGATCCTTCAAAAGCTGATCCTTTGTTTCCACCAGCCCAATACAAAGTCTTGCGTAATGTGGAAGTCGTGAGACGAGTGGTTTTGAATAGTGGGCTCCTCGCCTCCAGCCAGAGCCCTTTGGCCTGAAATATGCGTTTTATCAACCTGCAAGCATGCGTTTTACCAACCTGCAAACCTGCGTTTTACACTTGCCGATCTTAGTTCTTTATGTTAAAGGGAGTTTGCAATGGTACATACGCTTCCCTATACGAAGAACAGAGAAAATGCACAAACACAGCATTTTTCTTTAGGCATCAGTAATCAACATCACATGTGGGCCATTAATTTCAATGGGATATTTTTAGATTTGTCTGCTCTGTGCAAATGCAGGCTTATAGCCTTGCACAAACCCTTTAACACAAGTAGTTTGATCTTTTTAAAACCTGCAAAATTTTGCAGAAATGTCTCCGCTGCAAATGTAGGTTCCCAGAAAGGAAACATTTTTGCCACCCCTGTTCCTCCTAGCACAAGAGCAAGGTACAGTGTCAAGAATTTTCAGCCAAAATGCTTGTTTTGCGACAGAGAAGATTCTGGTGAAAATCTCACCCAGGTCCATACCTTTGAGCTGGATAGAAAAGTTCACGATGCAGCAAGTCAGCTTTGTGAGGAGAATCTCTTAGCTAGGTTGAGTGAGGGTGATATGATAGCTGTTGAAGCTCTTTATGACAAAACACGTCTCTCTGCATTGTGCAACAGGCTTGGAGAACTGAGAAGTTTCCGACCAAAAGCAGACTCAGATAATGCTTCCATAGAGGGAAGCGTTCTGGCAAAAATACTTTATTATTTGAAGAGTTCTAATGAATCATTGGCAGCTATTCTATTGTTTAAGCTCAGTGATATCAAATCTTTATATTCTCAGCGCAGTATCAAGAAGATTCACAGTACACGCTTGAAAGAAAAGATTCTCGGCCGCATTCCAGAGCTACATGAAAGTCAAAAAGGAAGAGATGTCAGAGAAAGTGTAAGACAATGAGCAGATATGAAGTTATATGCCAATTATGCCTGATGGCAAAATACTCCCCTTTGTATTGGCCCAAAATTAAGGCAATACCAGAGAATGGGATTGTTCACAACACGTTGATATGCAAGAAGATAACCCATAATGGTGCATTTGTGAATTTTGCAATGAAATGCATCATGAGCGACAAGCAGTTTGTTGCCAAAATGCAACACAGAATCATGAACATACTTTTTGAGCACCATATATTACTGGAAGCCACGCTGAAATTAGCCATGCAAAATAATGTAGGTCATTTGTATTCTCCATTCCATTCTAGCAGCCCTGCCTACTGGTGTTTCACTGCTTATAGGCGGTATTGTCCTTGGGTATGCAGGAAAGTAGGCAAATCAAATACGGGGGTGATACCATTGTGCATACAGGGATTGATTGCCAGATCCAAGGAATGTTTATACCTGCTTCTTTGATCTTGAGTATAACCTGTGATACTGTAAAGTCTGCTTGACTGTGCTCAGTTTGAACGGCAGTTAACATGACAATTGTCTGACAACCCTAAAAAACTCATAAGAATCTCTTGGTACTGAAAATGCGATGATTTTAGGATGCTTTCAGTACAAACTTCTCTACTCAGTTGTTTGTTACATGCTTTTCTCACTAGCTGCCTGCAAACACGCTAAACTTAATTATGGCAACTTTCCCAAATAAAGATCTGCCAGTTTATACCCTCAAAACATTTAGCGAATCAATGTTGATAGCCCTCTCCTCGTTATTCCATATTTCAAAAGTAGACGTGTTTTTACTGTGGGTGCCAGAATCTACCCAGGGCCACGTTTTTCCAAATCGTAAACATTTCTCACGAAAGTTTCTTCCCTGAAAACAGGACTGCCTGTGCTGCGAAGGAGCTGAGATGGAATCACTTTGTGCCCCCCCCGGTACTACAAGGGTCCAAAAAGCCTGGCATTAATTCATTTTTCATTTTCATTTTAAAAATATTTATCCTGGGATACAATTTAGTTAAAAAATAGCAACTGCTTTCCAATTGTCCCAGCAAAGGAAAAAAATTGATAAGATATGTATAAGCCTATTTACAATAATTTCTACTTAAATAGTTACAAAAACGTGAAAAAGGAAAAAAAAGGTAACTCATTTGATCAGCTTTCCTTGAATGTTCTCACTTCAAAGCTGTTAGTTTACTTTTAATTGACTGAATCGAAGGGGCTAATTTAATTTCAGAGTTGAGTTTATTCCATGCGTTGGCTCCACGAAACGCAAATGATTTTGGCCATAAGCTGTTCTCATTTTTGGTACAGCAAAATTGCATTTGGTATTACGTAGAACCCTGGTATGAACATCAGACAACTTGGAGAAAATGTTACCTAGGCTTTCAGGTGCGAGGTCATTCAAAGATTTAAACACCATTGTACGAGTTTCTCGATTGATTAGTTTATCAATTGACGGCCAGCCAAGCCTCTGCAATAGAGGAGCGGCTGGAGTGTCAAACGGGCTACCTGTAACAATTCTAGCAGCTCTGTTCTGTAATTTCTGCAAAGTTTTCAGTTTAGGTTAATAGGGTTAAGAGTCATTGAATGAAACGTTTTGGGTGGTGTTTGCAGTGATGCTTATTATCACGAAGCTTTGGAGCCATTTGCATATGTCATGAAGGGCTTTTGCAACCAATTTACTGGAGGGGTGGTGGTAGCGCTAGCCAGAACATAGACAACAGAATATAGACAACAGCCTGAATATCAACAAATGCGTAACACGCTAGAATAAAGGAATTAGAAGCGAGTATTGCAGCGCTGAAGATTCAAAAGGAAAATGAGCTGGAGGCTGCCAGAGAAAGGCTAGGAACCACTAGAAAGGAGACGGGGGTTAGCGCGGAAGGATCTTTTTTTATATATCAATTTAACGCCCGCGGCTCTTTCGTTTTACGCAAATACAAACTTTCAGGCTAACACAAGTAATGAGGCATTGAGTGGCAGTGTACTGGGTCGTATCGGTAATTAAATTTTGCACAACAGATCATTGAATTAAAATTCTGGCAAGATATTTTTGGATGTAACTAAGTGCGTATTGTTGTCAAGAATGCTTGACTTGCAAAGAAATATTGGCATAGTCATGGCTTGTAATTAACAGCTTGGACTCTGGACTTGAACGTGAGATATTTCACGTTGAGGAATCGAATGTTTGTTTGGTTGGATTTTCCCGCAACTTTTGCCGCCATAATTGTATGGTGGCCTAACCGCCACTTGATGCTGACTTTCCTCTGCTACTGGAGGTTGAGTGGTTACACCGAAGATTAGAGATAGGATCCAGACTGACATGTGTAATGTGGAGACTTCTCCATTCGATAAAGCAATACAACAACTAAACTTGACTTAGACTTGCATACCATCAAAACTAATGTATGTTTCAATTATGATGCAGAGACTTCTCTACTTGGGAACTGGGTTACTGTGGAATACATGTTTGCACAGAAGGTTTTCACTGGGAAGGCAGGTTTGCCAGAGGGCGTGGGAACTTGAGTGCTTAAACAAAGGACTTTGCTGTACCCGAATTCCTTTTCTCTTCTAAGCATAGAGACTTCTCTGTTTTGAATTACACAAACGATGCTTTCCCAAGCTTAGCTTCTATTTATCTGAGAGACTTCTCTTCTAGTGATATTACTGATTGGAGGACGTTTTATATTACTTATTTTTTATTCTTTTCACCACGATACAACACTGACCAAATAAACTAAACCGCTTGGTTATCGTATGGAGACTTCTCTATTTGGATTGCAAGGAGGAACTCAGATTGGAACCCATTTGACAACGCGTGGGGCATAATGGGACGAAGGGTTACAGTTCGAATTAGTTGTGGAGACTTCTCCACCGGGTAACAGACTACGAGGGGGATTTGTCTGGAGACTTCTCATTTAAAGACAAGGCAAGAAACCATCTCGGTATACTTTTTCAACTTTAAGAGACTTCTCTAGTGGATGACTGGCTTGTGAGAGCGATTTCGTTTGGATACTTCACCGTTTAGCACAATGAATGGAATACCACTCAAACTACATTTTCAACTTAGGTTCAGAGACTTCTCCATTTAACACAACGGTTACAACACAACTCAAGACTACTTTTGATCTAAATGTAAAGACTTTGCTATGGTTAGACTTTCTATTTCTTAACGACTTTCTTCAAAGGAAATTTGGGGGGGGGTGTTTTTGGGAAACGGGGATGAACGAGGGGGGTTTGACTAGGTACAGGCGCCCGATTGGCGAAACCACCTGCACCTTGTGTATAAAATTGTTAACTCAGTGCTTGCTTCTGAGACTTCCTGAAATGGGAGCAAGGTTTAACAGATAAAACAACAATATGACCATGTTAGGGGCAACAACTATCCTTCCAGACCAGCTGAAAGGGCTAGCCAATGCCCATGGCTTGAGAATTGCCTAAAGGGAGGGAGGGAAGGGGTTTAGATGATTACGACAAAGATTTCTTGACTGAACGGAGCAGAGCAAATTGACAATGAGACGATTAGTAACGGGGCGAGGAATTTTAGTGGCGTGCGCGACACGCCCTAGACTGCTAGAGGACTGGGTACGAGGCGAGGTCAGAAATGCGCCCTCGCCTTGTCGTTAAAACACATTTACGCAGCCGTAAATGTTTCATTGACGCCCGCCGCTCTTTCGTTTTACACAAATACAAACTTTTAGGCTGACACAAGTGATGAGGCATTGAGTGGCAGTGTACTGGGTCGTATCAGTAATTAACTTTTGCACAACAGATCATTGAATTAAAATTCTGACAAGATATTTTTGGATGTAACTAAGTGCGTATTGTTGTCAAGAATGCTTGACTTGCAAAGAAATATT
The DNA here is from genome assembly GCA_964019985.1 of Aurelia sp. 4 Dawson et al 2005. NCBI lineage: Eukaryota > Metazoa > Cnidaria > Scyphozoa > Semaeostomeae > Ulmaridae > Aurelia > Aurelia sp. 4 Dawson et al 2005. The sequence goes on along the minus strand of OZ026511.1, from coordinate 2,087,219 downwards.
AGCATAGTCATGGCTTGTAATTAACAGCTTGGACTCTGGACTTGAACATGAGATATTTCACGTTGAGGAATCGAATGTTTGTTTGGTTGGATTTTTCCGCAACTATTGCCACCATAATTGTATGGTGGCCTAACCGCCAAGATACGCCCAAAACTACCACTCCTTGCCGGCAGACAAAATTAAGCCACTAATTACACCTCCGTACCTCTTATGACGTTAACAAGCTCGGAATTTGGTCGAGAAGGTCCGGGTTTACACTAACGTAGTCCTGGTAGCAGTCGCTGGACCAGCGGCAAAGAGATTTGATTAGCCAGACGGGGGTATTCTTATCTGCGGCGCAACTGGCGGCGCCGATGCGAAAACTATGCGATGAATACAACTGAGGGTTACATGACTGAGGTAATAAGCTTTTCAAAATCCTTGAAAGCATTTGTCTTGATAGATACGTGTTATTTACAAACGAAAACAAAGGCTTGTTTTGAGTACTACAGTTTGCCAAGTGATTCTTCAGAGCACGAAATGGGCAGATTGATTTACCCGACGGGGCCAGTCTTACTTTGTTTCCTTCACTAAATTGATCAGTTTTTGATGATTTCAAGTTAACAGTTATTGCTTCTGGAGTAACTTCCACATCTTGGACGAGAAGAGTTTTTAATTGATCGTACGAAGACTGACTTTCGGAGCAAAACTCGGATGCTCTTAGGAAACCAAAGAACGCTGTGGTGAAAGAAGCCCATAACATTAACTGGTCAGATGACGAACATTGTGATAAACGTAAGGAATGTTTCAAGTATTTTAATAAATTTAATGTGATTGGGGACCGTTTGGGCCTAGCCCGTGAACCTTTCTCACGCTTGATACCGCGGAGGACCATCTTAAGCAGGGGCATGTCAGACACAGGCATGAAGCCGAGTTTGATGTTTTGTAAACGAATCGATGATAAATATGTTAAGATAGTAGAATGACTTACGCTCCTCACCAAATATGTGCAAAATAAACGTAGTGTCTGTTCTTCTAATGGGTACGGGCACAAATTGAATTTGGAACAAAATTGAATGTACGATGATTGGCCTTGATCGTATGTTTTTCGTGACTTTTTAGCAATCACCTGAGCTTGGAAATGAGACAAGGAATCTGCTAAAGAGTTATATGTTCCTGCGATATGTGTAATATTTACAGTAAAATTGTTGGTTGCTGCGAAAAAGAACACTTTGCGGACCAGAGACATAATCTTAGGACACTTCGAAGATCCAGATGCCCATATATTTGTTATCGCCAAGTTATCACAATGAAACAAGAGCCTTTTTTCGTGAAATTGATTTCCCCATATGAAACAAGCAAGATAAATGGGAAACAACTCTTTCCATTGTATTGAGTAATCGCAAAACTCAGCAGGCCATTTTTTGGCAACCCATTGACCGTCAAAATATACGCCGAAACCGATTTGCCCTGATGCATCCGTGTATAAGTTCAGGGAGGGACATGGCGTAGTTGTTTTTTCTAGAATTTTTTGCTTGCCGTTCCATGATGGTAGAAACTGTAACCACCAGTTTATGTCTTCCCTCGCTTCATGGTTTAATGAAATACGATGGGATAAGTTCTTAACTGTGGTTGATAGGTCAATTAGGCGTCAAAGAAAAGTACGACCTGACAGAATAATTTTTGATGCAAAAGATAACTTGCCAAATAGAGACAGGAGTTCACGTTTGGTACACTTCTTTTTCTTTCTAAAATGTACAAGAATCTGAGATATTCCTTGGATTTTACCAGCAGGCAAACGAAGTTCCATTTTCGACAAGTCTATTTCGATTCTGAGATAAGTTAGTATGTTTTTAGGGCCGACGACTTTTTCTGGGGTAAGAGGTATACCCAACTTTGTAAGTACCGATATGGTTAGGGTTAGCTGTTCTTTGCATTTCTGGGACTGACCCGGACCAGCTAAAAAGTAGTCATCTAAATAATTGGTTGCGTTTTCGATCAAATAATTGTTTTTCAAAATCCATAATACTGCGTCGGCTAATAGGGAAAAACGATTAACGGAAGATCTTAAGCCAAAAGGCAAGCAAAGATCCACAAAGTACATATCCTCAAACATAAAACCGAGAAGGTGCCAATCCTCAGGACGAACCGGCAAATTCTGAAAGGGCTTTTAACGTCTAGTTTCGCGAGAAGTGCGCCTTTACCCAACTTTGCAACCAATTTTACGGCCTCGTCAAAGTGATTAAAATGTACGACGGATTCTGAGTCTGGGATGAAATCATTTACCGATGTACCGCGAGGAGAGGATAGGTCTGTTATGGTTCGAAATTTTGCAGAGTCTTTCTTCGGTACAACCCCGATTGGGGACGTGCGGAAATTTGGAAGTGGTTGCACAAAAAATGGACCCGCCACCCGTTTTGCTTTGAGTTCTGATAAGATATTGTCAAATAAAACTTCTGTATGAGAAGAGGCCGATTTTAGATTGTTTGATAAAGACTGAAATTCAGGGCCCTTATAGCCGATGTTAAAACCGTTTTTTAATGCAGAAACCAAGTTTTCTTTCAAATTAACCGTATATAGTTGCAACTCTTGTTCCAAGTCTTTTATGTTCAACGGTGTAGGGGCTTTTTGAGGCAATGCATTGAATTCACTCAGTAGGGCTTCTGCACGAAAAGGCTGGGTGGTTCCCCTGGCAATTGCGGCATTTATGGGCAAATCGGCAGTTTTGGTTTGTACATCTGGCAATGTTAAAATATTTGCAAAATGACGGGGAGCTTGAAGATGATTGGCGTGGACTAAGTTGTGGAGACGCTGGGGCTTCTTGTTTGACACGAAAACGCTTTTGGGGGCATGTATTTGCCAGATGCTGTGGAGAGGAGCAAAACACCTGGGAGAACTTTCTACGGTAGGGCAACAAATAAAGCGGTTAAAAGCGTATTCATCGTGACAAGACCAGGAAAGAGCCTTGTTTGTGGCATTGTTCATTCTAAAGGCAGCATCATATTTTAACCAGGCCGAGGCAGGATACAACCTTTAGTATGTACAGATACTCTCCTGGTACACTAAAAGCTCAGGTGCTAATTCTGGGTGGACATGCACCATCGCACGAATATAGATGTTCCAGGCTTCAAGCCAGGAAGACGCATCGATAATCTTTTTCTTTCTGTTGTTTTTAGATGAGAAAGAAAGGCTCTGCTCCCCGCTAGGAGATGGGTTGACCTTTAAGTAAAGGTTTTCAAGCTCAGATGAAGCATCATACAACACGTTTGGTAGCAGGGTATTAAAGTTGATGAATTCTTTATTTTTAATCTCTTTGGTGACTTTCTCAGAGAGAGGTGGAAGGAGAGAGGTACTGGTAAGAGATTGAATGGAAATACCTGTGGCTTGCAATGAGCTTTGGGTTTGGACTGCCGCCAGTGGATGCTGATTGAAACCAAACTGAGTTTGCACTGGTAAAGTGGTACTGTGGGAGAGCAGGCCAGGAGCTGGTGATGTATGCAGCATTGAGGCAGGGGAGAGTGGCTGGGGGGTGATTTGTTGCAACCCAATTGTGGTAGATGACGTTTGCACTGGCTGCTGGTTGTTGGTGGAGGCTTGTGAAATTGGCTGATGCAAGGACAACTCCTGGTGGATCAACTGGCGGAGATGGTCGTCGGAGATGATGTCTCGTTGATGGGGAGGGCAGGAAATTGTATGGTTGCGATCCATATCTGCGTCTTCCTCCTCATTCTCTGACGCAGAACTGTTGGCGTCATTGTTACTTATACCAGAAGGTCCTTGGCCATCTTCTAATGTGGCAGGGTGAAGATGTGCATAGAGTCTGTCGATCAGATTGGCTTTCTTGCCCACGGTAGACAGGCCGTAGGCAGCACAACGCAATTGCAATGTGTTTTTCGTCTTACGAAACCAATCGAAACGAGATAGCCGGCGCTCTTTACCCCTAATGACTTCTTGAGTGTCTTGGGCAGACATTCTTAAGTTTAGATGATTATGACAAAGATTTCTTGACTGAACGGAGCAAAGCAAATTGACAATGAGACGATTAGTAACGGGGCGATAAATTTTAGTGGCGTGCGCGACACGCCCTAGACTGCTAGAGGACTGGGTACGAGGCCAGGTCAGAAATGCGCCCTCGCCTTGTCGTTAAAACACATTTACGCAGCCGTAAATGTTTCAATAAAAAAATTTTACAATACATGCTACAATCTACTACACTCTAACTACTATGCAACACTACGATGACGATACCATAAGGAGCAAGAGACAATGTCTACCCCATGGCCAACACATAAAGATATATAATTAAATAGACAACTAAATAAACACGTACAAAAAAAGGTACACATACGATACGATACCATAAATGGTGGAAACTGTTTCACATTTGCTGCTAGGTCAGTGGAGGCGAAAATTTCACTGCTCAAGACATCACCTCTAAGTTCTAGCGGAAGGATCTAGCATTGAAAAGACCATCCTCTAGGTAGCCCTAGGGTCCACAAAGATTTCTTGCACAAATGCATGTGGGGCCGAGAAAAGATTTATGGTCAAATACCCAAGGGCTTGGAAATTCTCTCAGCAATACCCAGGGGCTGCTCATGTGATAGGCGACAATTTGCGTCGAATGAATTTGCTTTGCAAGAGAGTAAAATCACAATAAAATTGGTCATGAGTTACATTTTGACATAATCATAACTCAGACAATGATTAACTAACTGCAAGATTTTACGATCAAAGTTTTTATACTATTTACACAAAAGGAAATAATTAGCATACATTAAACTACAAATAAAGGAATAGGTGCGCATGTGCTAAACGAAAGGAAAAAAGTTAATTCATTAGATTAAACGCGATTACGAGGCTAATGGATATGACGTAAGAATAAAAGCGATCCTGCTACAGTCCACCCCTCGTTGATGAAAAAAATTAGAAACTTTTTTTAATTTTTTTTTTCGAGAATACACAATTACAATCAAGCAACTACAATAAATGTCCAAATCTGAATGTTCAGTAAAATTGTCCGTTGAAACTACAACTACAATAAAATTATGAGCAACAAATCCGGGAGAACACTTCTTGGTTCAATGACAAAATATACGTTCCTCCATGCATTCCTCCTTCGAGTTGGAGGTATGGGCACGACTTAACGAGACCTCTAAGTTTACCGTGTCGCGCTAAGATTTCTCGAGATGCGGGGAAATCCTCGTACACATGTTTACAAGCTTGAGAAGATACAGCAGACTTAGATGGCAGTGATTCAAGATACTTACCGAATTTATGTGATACTGTAACGAGATCTGTATTGGCGGACCTTATGATACCTTGATCTACAGATTCTGTTTCTGGTTCAAGAATGGCATCATTAGGAATGCGGAGATCATTGGTTTCGGGATCTGGAACAACGACGACCTTCTCTATGTTGACCGGGCGCGGCACAGAGTCACCTGTGAGAACATTTCGCAGCGTAAGGAGATCTGAGCGGTTATACGGATGACCTGTGACAACAAACGGACCGTCAAAATTCCTGATAAATCGAGACGCCTTACCTTTAGGTGACGAAATGCAATCTTTGCGAATGTAGACAATTTTGCCGTCTGGTACTTGTAAATCGCGCGAAGCAATGTCGTACAGTTCGCGTTGGTGACGACGTAGATCCGATTTTACTTCACGAAAATACGCATGCGCCTCTTTCATGTTGGAAACCAAATGCTGCTCATAGTGATCTGCAGGAAGAGGATCTGGCGGCAATTGCAACGAAATGGTTTCTGGCGATGGTGCATCGCGTCCAAAAACTAGAAAGAAAGGTGTGATGTCTGACAAACTCGATATTGGCGATGTGTTGTGCGCGTATACGGCGGGTTGCAAGAATTCTTCCCATCGCTCCTGGTGTTGTTCGCAATATATACCTATAGCGCTATTAAGGAAACGGTGAACTCGTTCCGTAGAACCGTTAAGGCGCGGCCGAAATCCAGAGGTGAACACTTGCTTGATGGAAAGTAGCGAGGTAAGCCTATGTAAGACTGCGTTGAGCCATTCACCTCCTCTGTCGCTTTGCAAAACAGTGGGAAATCCAAAAGGAAGGCAGATTTCTTGCAATAATGCGCGAGCTGCTGTGGTGGCAGTTTTGTCCGGCACTGGAATAGCGCGCAAAAAGTTAGAATACGGACAAACAGCAGTGAGAATCCATTTGTTTCCTGACGGAGATGGTGGTAATTCACCAACGTAATCAACACCGAGTGTGTGGAATGGGTGCTGATAGATGCGCACATGCATAGGCCCATGAGACTGCTGCAAAGTTTTAAAGCGAATGCAGTGCGGGCAGCGACGAATCCAATTGCGGACGTGCTTGGACATATTGCGCCAGTAGAAATCGCGTGCAAGAGAGTTGTACGTCGCATCACGACCTCTGTGCATGGCAATAGGGGAATCGTGATATGCTTGCAAAAGATGGCGCTGCAAGTCGGTGTCCGATGGAACGAAAATGCGCAGATGGTCTGGATTTTTCATAAATTCATCGGAATAAAACAGCAGACCATCAATGAGTTTTGTACGCTTCGCAAGGCTATAAACCCATTTTTTGACTCTGTGGCTACATTCAGAAATAGCTTGAGGCGAATTTTCAGCTATGAGAAATCGCGCGAGTGGGCCTAGCCATGGATCTTGGCGCTGTTTTTGTGCAAATTGAGCTCTATCTAGATTGAGTGGCTGTAATTTCGCAAGGTCTTCTGGCCATTGGCGCACTTTTGGCAAATTTTCAGTAAGAAAAGTGTCGTCTGACGCTGCGATGGCGCACAAGTCTGCAGGGCGTGGCGTTGGTACCAAAACAGGCTTGTCATGGGAAACCTTATGAGCTGTAGAAGGTAAAGATAAACTGCAAGCGACATTTAGACAGCTGAGTGAGAAGTCTAAAGTCTAGAGAAGACATGGCAGTAAAACGTTTTGATAATCGATGGATATTGACAAGGCCAGCAACAGGTTGCCCCTTGGCACACTATCAAATAAGCCTTTGATATGATTTGGGAAATTCGGGAGAATTTTCTTAAGGTCCAGATTTGCAAACTACGTTGTCGTTTCAATTTGACGTAAATGAAGCCCACACAGACGACTTCGTCCATTTGTCATATGTAACTTGATTAGCTAGTAGAATGCACAGGATATGCTAAGAAACATTTCCTCTTTCTTTCAGACTCTGATGATAGTAAATTTGCACGGTTGCCTTGCGCAATTTGTATAGAGGTCAAATTCCAATCCACTGCAGTGTCACCGGCCATTCAAATGAGCAATACTTTGCTTTTGTAATCCACGCATCAGCGAGGTTTCTAATGACTTCCATAACGACTGCCATGAATTATCTACACATCATCATGTGTGGGCATGAGCTGTGAAACAAACCATATCTGTATCAACGACACGTCAATCACACAGACCAGCTCTTGTAGGAATGCTCGCAAGTATAGCCGCCCGGCCCCAAACCGCAAATCTGATGACCCGTCGATCACATGACCTGGTGACCTGGTGGCCTGTGGATTACATGACCTGCTGACCCGTGTTTTACAGTTGCCGTAATGTTCAAACATGAACACATTTCGGAAGTACTCCTCCCTAAATGATGCTCATCAAATGACAGTTGGAAATATCTAAGCTAACCATCCACACCAATATGGTTTTTATCACACCTTCACATCTATGTCTCTGATGCACTTCATGGAAACATTTGCATCAAATTGATGCCTCTCAGTTGTCACCTTTTTTACAATATTTGGTCTTACATAACAATTTTTGAAAGACCACACTAACACTGTTGCTATGGCTGATTTGTGGGGAACATGAAAAAAGGATATAAATTGCACAGGAAACTATATTAGTTTGGATAATGGCTTTCCTATTGAGCAAACTGAATCTTAATCTCCGTTTTCATTCTTTTTCTTCATGCAGCAGCCACGACATGTCCATGTGGTAGGCAGTTCTTGCTCCCTTGATACACATGACCTGCAAAAATAGCATTTAGTACTTTACTTAAAACATGTTGTAACTTGTTCCAGTGCCATCAAGACTATTTGAAGAGTGCCTGGATAGAGAGAATCTGAGAAGGAAAAGAAGATGATTATAGATCATAGAAAACAGGCCAGAATAAAAATGGGACTCACCAGTGGAACCAAATCAAACAAATCTCACATTCAATCATGTCTTTATGTTGAGGGCGTTTGCATTTTGGACAGCTCCACATATTGCGAACAGCAGTTACTAGAACAGAGAAAATACTTCTTTAAGGAGGATCACCTGATAACTGGATGGAAACATTCCAACAGTTTAGGGAAAGGAAGAGAGAAAACTGTGTTTCTGCTGATGAAATGCTTTGGTGTGGCACCCCAAATATTTGATAGATCTGATATTGGAAGTGCAACCTTCAAAATTAGATTTCTGATCCAAATATTTGAGCTAAGCTGGACTTTCAAGTTTACATGGAAGATGCCCAGATGAGTATTGGCTTACAGGGGATGCTAGCTGTATTGCCGCTCCTTTGATTATGCTTAAGATTGGGTGGGAGATCCGTCTACTGTGGAGTGAATTTCAATGATCACAGGTAACTAAGAAGATGAAGGCTAATGGTAGATGTTCTGATACTTACATTTTCAATATTATCATCTGATTTTACTATTCAATTTGCCTCTCCCATACTGTATCTTAGTAAGTGCCTGTATTACGACTCTGTGACGTGAGAGAATCTACAGAATAGCTGTGAAAGGATTGGCACTTCAGAACCACCCTATAAATTTGTTTGCTGCTCAGATACTCACAAGAATTCATGCAGTCCTGACACACGACATGGTAGAACAACTGCAATTTGGCAAAAGCTAACATTTTCCTTACCAAGCAAATTTGCAAGCATAAATAGTCAAGTTGTACTGTATTTTTGTCAATGCACTTTTTACTATATATTTACCTATCAATAGACTGTACCTGACTTTCAAGTGACTAAATATATCATTCAATAAGTAACAGAACTTACAGAGATTAGAAACTTTATTCCATGCACTTGTTGTGAACAGAGGAGCCAGCTTAGAGATATCGGCATTCACTAATTCACCAGGCAAGTCTTCTTCACTAATTGAAATGTCTGTTGTCCTTATCTTGTTCTCTCCAATGGCTGTGCTGTCAATTCCAAACATTTCCAAGATATTTGCTGTTAACCAAAGCAAGCAAAAGAATAGTTCAATAGCTCTTTGGATGGAATTAATCACCCATTTAGGCCTAGGCGTACGACCAGTTTTGGTTTTAACAACCAGTTTAGCTTGGATGAATTACTTATTTCAGGTTATTGTCGGGGCAGATAAGTGTCGTCGACAAAATAGAGACAGAAATAGTAAAAATATGAAAGGGAATCTTACCATGACGTGTCATTTCGGCTGTCTGCTGTCGCACTTCTTCATGGAAGAAAATTCGTGGAAGATTTTGGCGCCAAAAGAAACAGCGGCATTCAAAATACACGGAAGTAGATCACCAGAAAGAGGTAACTGAAAGTGAGGCTGTTGCTATTGTTCTATTTAGCCAATCAGATGCTGGGGACATTACAGCATTTAACGGCAAGTCTAACAATTAAGTACCCCCCCCAGGTTCAGTACATACTGCACAGTATTTCCTTGATGTAGATTGTGTCACAAAGCTACCTGCATTGGATACTCACTTTTATCTTGTCTCTTTTGGCAGCTTTTTCTGGAGATCCTTCTCCACAAGACCTCAGATCATCAGCTTCACTATCACTGTCATCAGTATTTATGCTCTCTTCCAACACATCATAGCTCAAATCAGCCTCATCATCCTCATCATCACTGTCAAAATCAATTGGCATAACTTTAGAATACCCCGCACTGTGAAGGAAGTAGTTTTTTATATGGTGCATACGTAGTTGTTCATGCGTCAGGTGACGATAGACCTTTTAGGTATTCAGGGAAAGAGCCTGGATTGAGCGTGTGGGTACGAGGTCACATCGGGGACATAGGGCTTGTGGATACGCAGTGGATACAAAGTCAGATCGGAGACATAGGGTTTGTGGATAGGCAGTGGATACGCAGTGGATACGAAGTCACATGGGAGGCATAGGGTTTGTGGATACGCAGTGGATACGAGGTCAGATGGGGGACATAGGGCTTGTGGATACGCAGTGGATACCAGGTGAGATCGGAGGCATAGAGTTTTTGGATACGCAGTGGATACAAAGTCAGATGGAAGGCATAGGGTTTGTGGATACACAATGGATACGCAGTGGATACGCAGTGGATACGAGGTCAGATGGGGGACATAGGAGACATTTTGAAATTTTGTAATTATTTTATCGATTAGTTGTATTTTCTGACGTTAATTTAATTGAATATTTTTTGCAGGGGCTACCATGGAAAAAGAGATAAAATAGAAAATAGAAATAGGGTTTTTTGGATACGCAGTGGATACGAGGTCAGCTCGGAGGCATAAAGTTTGCTGGTTCGTCGTCAAATGGAAGGCTAGCTCCTGGGGGGTGCACTACACATATCTTTCGGGTACAGAGAGGTGCCATCGGGAAGGGTATCAATTTTCGGTATAAAGAAGGGTATAAATTTACACAATGTTGGTATAAGGAACAGAGAATGTCCTTCAACCCTGATCCTAGTAAGCAAGCAGTTGAGGTGATATTTTCAAGGAAAAGGATACCATTGAACCACCCAAATCTTTTCTTTAATGGTTCTCCAGTAACAACGGTTACGGAGCACAAACACCTTGGAATTGTATTAGATTCTAAACAATCTTTTGTGAGTCACTTTCGATCAGTTGTTTCAAAATCCAGGAAGAGCATAGGTATGCTGAAATGCCTTTCAAAATATTTGCCACGTCAAACACTAGATGAGTTGTATAAACTCTACGTGCGTCCCCATCTGGATTATGGTGATGTTATTTACCACACCCCTCAAACTATTTGTGAGTTTACTAACATCGCAAACCTTAGTAATCAAATGGAAAAGCTTGAGTCTATTCAATACTCTGCAGCACTAGCAGTAACCGGTGCTTGGAAGGGTACATCTCGGGAAAAGTTGTATGCGGAGCTCGGATGGGAAACGCTAAATCTTCGAAGATGGAGCCAACGCCTTGTTCTGTTTTATAAGATCGTAAATGATATGACTCCAGAATACATGAGATATCCCATTCCTCAACTGCAGGAATCAACGAATAATCTTCGCAGACCTGTCACAATAAGTCAAATATGTGCAAGAACCGAGTCTTTTAAGTCAAGTTTCTATCCAAATTGCTTATCTGAATGGGACAAACTTGACCCTGAAATTAAATTTTCCACCTCAGTCAGTGTTTTCAAGAAAAAGATCTTGTCTCTTATCTGTCCAACTTGTAAGCCCGTTTATAGCATTTTTGACCCTAAGGGTTTGTCCATCTTAACACAGTTACGTGTCGGACTCAGCAAATTAAATTCTCACAAGTTCAGACATAACTTTAGGGATACCTTGAACCCTATGTGCCCAATTAATGATGGCACTGAGGATACGGAACACTTTTTGCTGCTCTGCCATGCCTATGCTTTGATCAGGTGTGATCTTCTCGACAGCGTAAATGCGACTCTGCAAACAAATGGTTTATCTAACCTTTCTTTACAAGAAATGACAAAAGTTCTCCTGTATGGTCATGAAATGTGACTGGCTGATGCAAATAAGAAAATCTTATTGGCGACATTAGAATACATCCATGCTTCAGAACGCTTTCAATAGACGAATTGGAAACTAGAAGTCCTAGTTACTATTGTTTCTTCTCTCATGTCACGTGGTATATAGCACCTTGTACTTGTAATTTTTATTTCAAGTATCTGTATTTATTGTAATATTAATTCTATGTATGCATAGCGTTTTGTAAATGCTAGTCTTGTTGCATGTCTCTATGTTAAAGGCCATGGGGTTGTCATTGTCACATGCTCCTCTTGGCATCGTCCCTGTAGTGTTGCATAGTTAATCTAGTAGTATAGTAGAATGTAGCCTTGTAATTGTGATATTTTATTTGCATAGAAAAAAAAGGAACGGTACCGATTTTCAAGATGTTGGTATGGGATATTAGATTGAATATACTTTTTGGAGAAATTGGTAGAAGGTCGGGTATACTTTTTCCAGAAATTGGTACATGGAAGGAGTATGTTTTGGAAGCATCAATGGGACGTCCCCACCAAAATCAGGCCAAGTGCACCCCCCCCCCCCGGGGAATAGGAACGTTGATAGTAATTTCCATGTACTAAGCAACTTGTTCCTAAAAAAAATTAACTAAAATTATTATTTCATAAGTTTACCTATCAAAGAAGTTGAATTGTTGTTGTGACTGTGACAGTGTAGCAATGCATCAGCGTATGTAGAAATGTGCGAGCTTCACATCTCATTGTTTCGTCCATAGAATGAATGGAAATTATTGTTTCATAAGTTGACCTAACGGTAATCTGCTCATGTAAGTACAGTCGCCTATCCACTCTGTTAATATACTTTCATAAGAGGTAGAGACTTGAAAATTGGCACAAGGAACAAACATGATCAGGCAAATAAGATTACGTCATTTTTTTCTGTTTGTGTGACCTGACTAAGTGCTGATGTCAGCAACTGTAGCTAAATAAGGTACAAAACCACATGAACTTTGTTGCGTTGCATCTCCAAATTGATAAAACATACCGATATGATATTCGAGACATAGAAGAATATATGTAATTTGGTTAAAAAAATTGCAAAGAAATGGTAAATGTGGAGAAAATGACCTGCTACATCATAATATGTTGCTCATTTTTCGAATACCTTAGTCCCTTCAAATCTCGCCTGCCTTCAATTTTGGCTCCCTTTAATTTTTGCCTGTTAAATGTTTGCCCCCTCATGTGCAGAAGTTTTGCTCCCTTTAATTTTCGCCCCCTCCAAATTTCAAAGCTTTAACCAAACCATTTTCCAAGCAAGGGAATTGCAGGGTACAATTATAACAACTTTCATGCAAAATGGAACCACACTCATCTGAGCAGTCGTGTCACTACATTTGGCAATAGACAGTCAATTGGCCGTAGACAGTCAATTTATAGACCTGGCCAAGTATCGTCTTTGTCTTATTCGTCGATAGTGAGCTGTGAAGGAGCGAACGGATGGGAAGCCGTTCGCTTCGCTTGATTCACTTTCGCAGCTCACTACCGAACAAGTAGGCTTGAATTAAGTAAGGAGACTTGGAGCTAGTCTAGTCATGGGAGACTGATGTTTTGAACTGACATTTCACAAGAACACAGCTATTGCATACGTCAGAGATTGGCTACGCAAATATACCTGAAAACCCAGAAATCCATCAATTACAACTTGCTTTCAATATCTTTGAAGGGATCAACTTCAATTTTCTTGTTTATATACACAGCGATCTTCGATTTACGCCAGCCATTGCAAACAATTTCTGGTTTTGATCGAATGTAGTCATAGAAGTTGGTCACCCATTTCGCATGCAATGGCTTGACAACGGATAACTGTGTTCCAACTTTGATTTCGTGGGGTAATTTACCCGCCTTTGTCTGTTAAACTACACGTTTTTTTATAAGAAACTAGTTTATAAGAAACTAGTTCTAAGATGGCCAAAATTTTAAGAAACTCTAGTACTATGTCTGAGAAGTAATAAGAAACTTTTTAAAGTTAAAGCGTGGATATCATAGCAAATAGATCGTTGAACCTTTATTCTTAAGCATCATTATCTAAAAATTTGTGTTTTTGACATAACAGAACGCTGTTTATTCCTTTATGATGTTTTGAATGTCAAGAATCATATTTGCCGCAGTTTTAGCAACCACATTGATAATTCCGCATTCAAAAAATAAGAAACTAATTAAGAAACTTTTAGTACTAAATTGGACAAAATTTCATGTGAAATTATGAAACTTTTAGTACTATGGCCTGATCCTAGTTTCTTACAAAAAAAAAACGTGTATTTGGCGACAACTTCATTCTGCAGGCCAGCAGGCCATGTAATCTGCGGGTCAAACGCAAAAGCAAACACGCGGGTCACAAGTAGGGCGAAGGGCCCTATGCAACAATTGTCATTCTGTGTTTTCAGCAGATAATCTCCAAGACTGTTTGATTGATCGATTTTCGTCAAAACTTCCCCTGCCGTGAACATTTCATTCTTCTCTAAAATTTTGAATTTAAAATGTGAAGTCTTTCCAACGTTAATCATGCGATTTCTGTTGCATGTTGTGTGTTGTTTCTGTCGACTTGATGGCTATAATTATCGATACTTGGGTGTGCAGTCGTCCAAGCCTTATAGTGAAAAAATCAGACCAAGGACTAGTAGGACCGAATCCTAAAGGAGTAAACACCTCTGGAGAATACATATTCATGTCCTTGTTTTCAAAAAGTGAATGGGGTGTATTTATAACGGGCTAGGTGCTTGCTATTGGCACATATTACAGCCTATTCCTTGGTTCCCAGAAAGCTGCTTGAGGCCCACATCAGCTCCTTGCCCTTAGCCAGACCTGAATTATCAAATAGATCTGTAGGTGCAAAAGTGTATCATCCCCAAAAGAAAGCCAACGCATTTCTTTAGTTGGTAAATTACTTTTGAGTTGTCTTAGATTTCAGGATGCTGTGTTATCTGAATCTCGATCTGAATTTCAGTGTAAATATGTCCTAACTAGGCGACCAGGCCATGTGTGTGCAGTGGCGAAGTTAGAGGTCATGCTTGTCATGCCAAGGATGACAAAAAATTTTCAAAAATAACATTTTTTTCAATCACAAAAAATCGTTTCTTCGTGCGAAAACGCAGTTTCTTGCCACCCAGCCAGTTCAGAAATACAAAGATTGATCGAATACACCCACCCCTTGCCAATATGGTAGGTCTAATGATGTCCCCCGTGTTTAGTTCAGCTAGTCCAATAAGATTCGATAGAGAACAGGAGAAAAACAGGGCATCCGTTGTGATCTTAGCACGACGTGCTGGAAATCCCCCTATGAATATAGTCATGCCATTATGACTGTTGTCCCTATGTTCAGTCATGCTAGACAAAAGAACCCACTTCTGACACAAAAGCGAAGGACAAAGCTTGGTCGGGCTCCAAAAATAGAGCCTGACCTAGGTCATAATAATAATCATAATCTACTCCTGCTTCTCGATCCATGGTGCGTTTTGATTGGTTGAATATTTTATTCCACCAAAATCAATGCAGAGAATTTGAACCTCAAGTCCGACAATTTCTCAAGGCAGGACTGCAATGATTGCAGTAACCCTGTGTGTCGCCGTGAGTTCGTGATTGAGTTCAATGGTTGCCGTGTAGAAAAGAGAGGGCCTAGCCAGCAAAGCAGAGAGATCAGAGCAGAGAAGGGCCTAGGAGAGAAGAACGTCCAGTTTCGCTTTGCACAGTTCGAGCAAGCTTGGTTACTGATTTATCTTGCCATGACGTTTCGTGACGTTTCATGATTTTTCATGACGTTTCATGACGATTGGAGCCGAAAGTAAGCTATTTTGGAGGATTAATACTTTGCAGTAAACATACTTGTAATGGAAAATTGGTTGATACATCATTTTCAAACATTGTTTGCTTATCATTTACAGGTATTTAGAATATTGCATTTTAAATTTTTCAGCAGAAAAGAACTCGACAAACTGGCCTATCTTCGACGCATAAATTAATGGCCTAAAGTGACCGGTGTAGGCTGGAGGATGAATAACATGCTCTAAATTACATTTTTCAAGGAAGAAAGTATTTTTATTGCATTAAGTGGTTATTTGGCTCGAGTTTACAGGCATTTCAAATAGAAAATCTTTATCGGAATATTTGTTAAGAAATTCACGAACTTGGCCTAAATTCGTTGTGATGAAAACAGTGGCCAAAATGGCAAAGTGACCGGTGTAGGCTGGAGGATGAATAACATACTCTAAATTACATTTTTCAAGGAAGAAAGTCTTTTTTTTGCATTAAGTGGTTATTTGGCTCGAGTTTACAGGCATTTTAAATCGAAAATCTTTATCGGAATATGTTTTAAAAAATTCACGAACTTGGCCTAAATTTGTCGTGATGAAAACAGTGGCCGAAATGGCAATGTGACTGGTGTAGGCTGGAGGATGAATAACATGCTCGAAATTACATTTTTCAAGGAAGAAAGTATTTTTATTGCATTAAGTGGTTATTTGGCTCGAGTTTACAGGCATTTTAAATCGAAAATCTTTATCGGAATATGTTTTAAAAAATTCACAAACTTGGCCTAAATTCGTCGTGATGAAAACAGTGGCCGAAATGGCAAAGTGACCGGTGTAGGCTGCAGGATGAATAACATGCTCTAAATTACATTTTTCAAGGAAGAAAGTATTTTTATTGCATTAAGTAGTTATTTGGCTCGAGTTTACAGGCATTTTAAATCGAAAATCTTTATCGGAATATTTTTTAAAAAATTCACGAACTTGGCCTAAATTCGTCATGATGAAAACAGTGGCCGAAATAGTAATAGCGATAGTGATTGTTGTAAGCTGAGACAATAGTAATAGTTCTTTTAGTAATAGTTTCTTAGAGTAATAGTTCTCAGTTCTTTTCTGAGACAATAGTAATAGCGATAGTGATTGTTGTAAGAACAGCCCAAGAACGCCAAAAAGCTACGTTTCCAATAGACGATTCCGCAAAAGATGGCGGACCTCATTTCACGCAATGCATGATAGGAATATGCCCCCTAGCAACACATAGCTACCAAAATTTACGACTGCTGCATAAAATCTTGACCTCATGCTTGACCTCATAGCAACACACACACACACACACACACACACATACATACAACATTTATTTTATAACGCAGGTTGGAAAAAAGGCAGCCTCAAGATGGCTGATGTGGACCTGCATACCTGCATACTTCTACTTTCCATTCATAAACTTGGCACAAACTTAATGTTTGGAGATGGAAGGCAAGATTCCTTACCTAGGCCTATATGACAAACTTTTATAGAGAACAGATACAGAATGATTTTCTGACTAACAGTGTTGGAGGTTTGGTAATACAGAAAACTAACGGTGATCTTTATAAACGCATCACAATCCTAAAATGTCTAGATAATGTCTGTTACATTGACTGCATGTTCATAAATCAACACAAGAAAGGCAGAGAGGTCTCTGAATTGGCGATCCGGTCCACAACTTTTGATGTTGCGTTTGGTTTCTTATGACGTCTGTCTCCAATCGTAGGCCACTTGTGTCCTTGGTAGCTCTTAAGCTTGTCTCCATTTAAATACACATGAGCGGTGCCATGGACGAGTTTGTCAGCCTGGATTACAGGAGGAAGCAACCATTCCAATTTTGTCCTCAGAACAAGAGTGTCATTGTTCTGGCCACCATACATGGTCTGTGCTTTCATTGAAGAGTAAAAACTCTCCACAATAGACTCTGTACCACCTTTGGCTAAACTCATATCAATACAGATGCACATTTCAACCCCTAGCTTACCATACAGCTCTGCATTTTGGTAGATCTCCTTGATTATGTTTTCTTCACAGATGACAATGTTGAATGTGGCTTTTGAAAACTGCGCTTCATATCTATTTGGGAAGATAAAACTACCTCTTTTCTGTGTTGCCTCACACACTTGAAATTTCCTTAGCAGTCCCAACTCATCTCTTACAGACTCAGCTTTGCCGGCATTCTTGTCATTAAAATGGGTGCTTAGCAGCTCCATTGTGCCATCTTTCTTGATCACCTTGAGACACTCTGCCAGAATATCAATATAATTTTGATCCCAAATTAGCATCTTCAAGGTCTCCTTTAATTTCCTGTGAATGACATGAGCCAATGCAGGCTCAAGGTTAAGTTCTTTGTGCTCTGCCAGCTTTTGCACATGGTTTTGAGTGCAAACACACTCATAGAAGTCCTTAAATTCCTCCTTAGCAAAGTGCTCCAACTTTGCTTCGTCAATCCTGACGACACTTTGCTTATTAAGCTCTCCAGCCATGCAACCTACCAATTGATCAAGGTCCATACAAACCAGTTTATGTTGGATCCCCGACACCTTTGCCAATCTTGACTTGATTGAAGAGAGAAGATCAGTGGCAAGCTTTTGCAGGTCTTCTTCACAATCACTTAGCTCTCTTGCCATCCACTCCATAACAGGTTCACCATCCTTGCCTTCTGTCTGATCAACCACTATCCATCCTGGCACAAGTGATGTTCCTTTATAGACCATGTTTTCGATGTCTCTTGCATGCGATGTCAGGCTAGCCATGCTTGAAGGAATGCTGTTTCTTGAAAATCTTTGGAATCTTTCCAGTTCCTTCAGTAATTTCTCTTGCCAAACTACGACTTTCCAGATTGGCAGCTGCAGACTTTGAAGCTCTATGAGAAGAGAAATGACTGGGTTGAAGACATCTACTGCACCACACATATCAAACACGAAGTCTTGGCCAGCTATTTGGTATTCGGTGATCTCAGAGTAGTTGAAGCTGCGGAAAGCTTTCACATATGTAGGCAGTGACTCCAGAAGTTTCAGAAACTCTTGGTATTGGGAACTTGCAAATCGAGTAGAGCATGTTCTGCTTGTTACAAGGATCTTTGTGTCATCTGCTTCGGCTTGTACCTTTGCTTGTGCAAACATCTTCCCTTGGCTGAAAATTTTATGATATATGGATGCCCGGCTCACCAGGCGACCTATGAATGCTTTAGAATTGCCGACTCGACCTTGGAAGACATCTTTGATGGCAAGATCTATCAGATGAGGGGGGTCCCAAATCACATCATTAAATGTGGTATCATGTTTTAACAGCAGGTTTAATTCATTCTTGAATTCTTTTGCTTGGTACTGTCCATCACAACAAGTACCTTGCCATGCACTGCTCATTTGACCTTCGGATAGGTGAAAGGTGTCTTTGATAACCGAGTAGACTTTGTATGCCAACTCATTTGCTCGAGCACCAGAAACCTCAACCGCATTGTCTTCATCTGTATTCTCATCTCCAGAGCCACTGCCAGCGTTTGCAGAGTAAACACAGGGTGCCTTCACTGGAATTGCGGCTCGTTTGCCATCAACAACAAGGCATATCATTACTGCTTGGTTAGTGGTGTGATTTATGGTTGACTTATCGGCAGTGACGTAGAAATGTGGTGGCAAATTGGTGGATGGTATCGGCTTCACTAAAAATTCTTTTGTCTGGTCATCAATGAAAATTTCTGCTGCACGCATTATCTCATTGAATTGCTTTCTTCCATGCCCCATGTCTCCCATATCGGATCCTGTTGACACGTGGCTTGCTATAGAGGTTTCAAAATGCTGAGCAGCAGTCTTCATTTGTATTATGGTGAAAGCCACTCTCACAATATTCTCAGTGACTTGAATTCCTCTTTCTCTCCTCTTGTCTGTCATGCTCTTATACTGTTAAGAAAGTAAGTCCAATGAATAGTCAGCTGCACACATTCAACATGTGTAATCTGATGTAAGCTTTGACTTTACATTACATTACATTACGTTACATTACATTACAATACATTACATTACATTACAGCCAGTCTATTTTTTATTATCATCTGACCAATCCGATTCTGTGATTCCCAGATCCACAGCTCGACCAACCTTTTTTCTTTTCAAAATGATGGAATTGCAGCTTCTGAAACTGTGGGAGTGGATTGGTCAGATGAACTTCGAGAAAATAGACTTGGAGCAGGTTTAGTGTAGACTTAAAATGTGGAGTTAAAAATCCACACAGTAAAAGAGCATGTGCTAGGCGCAAATGATAGTATCTTGTATTTTCACAGAAGATTCCTTCACAAACAGAAGGACGTTGCGAAAAATTTTTTCTTTTGCCTACCATAGCATACATGAACTTTTACCAATGTGGAAACAAGCGAAACGAAATGCCTTTAAGCTTTGTCAATCTCGCTGCGATAGCCATAATAACTCATAGGTTTTTGCCATAAGGGTACAGAAATATGAAAGATCTAGGCGAGCTGATGATTAAAGGCCCATTGTTCGCCAACATTTTGTACGGCTAAGGCGGTTTTTGCCCGAAAGAAGTTGATCCTTTCATTAAAAACAACATGGCAATGCTCACCTTTAAAGCATCAAAATGAAGACTAGATAGCTCTCCACCACAAAGAAGATGATTCTTTATTTGCCTCTTCATATTAAACCAGTATGGATTATGGCCTTCTACCAGTTTCATGTAGTTATCACCATTGATGACCGTCTTACGTAGGATATTAATGAAAGTACAAGACAGTTCTGAACCATTTTTCTACCTAGAACATTTTTTTCCATATTAGTCTAATCGCTGAAAGTTTAAATTATGCATGAACATGTCAAATGTTTTTTTAGAAAAATTACACCAAGGTCAGAAACCTTTCAGGGACACCAAAATCATAGTGTCAAAATCCATAAAACATAAGAAACATAGGAAAAAGTTTTCGAATTGCATAATTGCATTTAAGTTTTGCAGGGTGGACCGAAAAGAACTTCAGCTGCTTTTATGAATGAGGTGCGAATGAAGTATTGGACTGGATCAAAGCTTATTTGATAGCCGAAAGGATGTAATATTTATTGTTAGTTGTTCTGCTTTCCTGAGCATTAGAAATGTATATAAATCTAATCAATCAAACACATTTGTTCCTCTTAGGAGTGAAGACTAAAACCTTTATGAGAGCAACAGCATATATCATCTGATACTTTTGCAAAGATCCGTTTCTAAATTTTTATTGAAGTGAAATGTATTTGCACCATGCTGGAAGTAAACAGACTACTTATCCTTTTTCATACATTTTGAGGTGAGGAATGACCTTTAAAATTTCTTAACTTGATTTTTGAAAGTTC
The DNA here is from genome assembly GCA_964019985.1 of Aurelia sp. 4 Dawson et al 2005. Classification (NCBI taxonomy): domain Eukaryota; kingdom Metazoa; phylum Cnidaria; class Scyphozoa; order Semaeostomeae; family Ulmaridae; genus Aurelia; species Aurelia sp. 4 Dawson et al 2005. Next base: position 2,066,445 of record OZ026511.1, on the reverse strand, counting down.
GTTATTTAATGGCTTGAAATACATTGCAAGCTTTACTTCATTATTCTGTAAAATCCAGTGTGTTACGATATATTTCCAGCGTATGCATTTTATGCTCCTTTTTGTTAAAGTTCTCTGCACAACAAAATTCAGTGAAAAAAACAAAGAACATGATCGGCCTTGACACAAATTGTTCTCTCTTTATACTGCTTCAAAATACTCTTTAAATCTTTCACACTTAACACACCAAGATCTTCAAGACAATTAACAACCTTTCCTTCATGAAGCAGACTTTAACTCTTCCATAAATATTGATCTATTACTAAATAAAGTCGAAAGATAATCTGATCTAACGCAAATCTGGTTAGTTTTAGAAGTTGTTCCTGTCAGCTGACAGTTTTTAACATTACTTGACTCGTTTTTGATAGTTTGCATCGCTTTCCAACTCTGCATGACGTAATTGTGAAAGTGGTCTATTTTGACCTGCTTAAAAGCATCCTGCTGAGAAATTCTGGATGGATGTAGGTATCCAAATCCTTTCAAAACTGCTCTCTTCTCCTTGCCATACATAGAGAGTACCCAATAGGTCTTTCGGGAAGCGGGAATCGCCATTTTTTTAACTCGGGATTCGGGAATCATCAAGATTTTTTGTGCGGGATGCGGGAATTGGCCACAGCGTTCGGGAAGCGGGATTTACCCGGATCATGTCAAATTCCGCTCTAGCCTCGTTTCATGTGCCTCGTTTTGGAATGATTTTTGGAACTAAAGTTGTCCTGCATCCTGCATCTGCATGGGAATTTGGGAAATGTAAGAAGACACATGTGTATATGGAAAATGGAGTCAGCCAAAAGATGCGATGTGATCAACTGATTTACATTATTTTAAAAAAGTTGATAGGATTAATAGGGTTTAAGATTAGATATGTAGATTAGATAGGATAATTACGGTTTATCTACTAAAGATTTTACCCATTAGCATAGGGGGTCTCATCTCAATCTGTTAAGAAAAGATTGTTGTTTTAGGCATGAAAATCCTTAGAGACATAATATGCAAAGGACACTAGCTAGATAAGAGTTTAAGGTTGCAAATATTTTCATTGCATTTGCACCAAACAAACACTTTGACACTTCACATCAATTATCCTTGTCTTTCTGAAATAATTGATAAGTTACAGTAAGCTGGAAAGGTAAAGCTAAAGGCCGATTTACACAATCAGATTCACATAAACTTTGCTTCACATATTTTTATGTGATCACAGAATGTGACTGTGTAAACGGGCCTCACAAGTTGCTCGAAGTTATGCGAAGCAATTAAAATTAAGCCCCTTTAATTTGCCATCACAGATTTTTTATTTGAAGGCTTACACTCAGTTGAATTTTCAGAGCAGACTCGAATTCCAATGTTAACGAGAGAAAATGTCTCTTTGAATTTGAGTACAATTTGACACACAACAAGCATTTTATTGTGTAAAACTCTGTCGGCTCAGAAAATTCTACTGAGTCAAAATCATCCTTAAGGAAGATTGTTTTCAATGATTTTGTAATTTGTATTTACTGGAATTTTAAATCAATGAACTCATCTGATGGAAATAACAAAGATATGAACAAAATGAAAAGCATTGTTTTTAAAAATCATTTTGAAAAGAGGAGAGAATGACAAAATATGATGTTAAGATCTATTAAAGTTGTTAAAATTTGCATAATTTGTAAGCACTCACCACTTGCCAGTTCCTTAACCCTAATCCATGTGGGCTTTTTTCGAGCTACAATTTATGGGGGAGGGTTCTTTCCACCCCCCCTCTGTAAACTGCCTTAGCCTGGTCAGAATTCAATGCAACTTGGCACCGTTATAGATCAGGTAATTTCTAGCATGTAGCGTAATTTGGGTGTGGCTGCCACGCCTTATGACGTCATAGTGACGTCATGAATTTTAAAATCAGTGAAAATCAGGTTTCCAAGTTAAATTTGAATTCAAAGAAGGTTTTCCATGAAAATTTGGTAGTTTTTGGTTCAACTTAGCGACAAATTTGATATGAAGATATCATTTCATTGAAATTAATGAATTTGGAGTGATATTTTGGCAGAAATTAGCCAATCTGAATGATGTCATTAATGCATTGAATTTGTTCTCTGTAGAAATAGACAAAAAGAAGCTGCAAAGTGGTAATACTTCATCATAACCGTATCATTGGAGTGTTTTCAATTGAAAAATTTCGAAAATATTGAAAAAGCTTGCTAATTAGCCCAAAATGGCGGCCAAAATGACGTCATCATAAAAAATGCTGACATCATCAAATTCCAGAAATTCCTGTATCAAATTAAAGCTCTTCGTTTACTGATTTATTTGGTGTATGGTACTTCATAATTTGATCCAATCTTTCCATTCAAATCATCAAAAACAATGATTTTTCTGCTACCTGCTTCCAAATATGGGCATGTCACGTGACCTGTGAGCTCTATTGTTTAAAAATTTTTGATCAAAATGTGGCGAACAGATAATTAGTAAAAGTCAGAGGGGTTTGGGGGACATAGGTGATGTCTTTTAAACACTCGGTAAGAAAAACCTCGAGGGGGATGGAAAACACCCCCCATGCGGATTAGGGTTAAATATTATATTATTTTCTCAACAATTTTGGAGGAGTGAGAGATGTTGCAAAAAAGATTGGGCTTGGTGATTCAATAGAGATAAAGGTTGCTCGGTTGGATAAATCAGACAAAAAAGGCCCCCAGTGCTATGCAATCAACACTGATGCACAATTATTGTTAGAAATACCCTCAATTAGAACAGGACAACATCTGTTTCAATGTAAGCATTGGATGGTTGGCATATGCTGTGTTATGTTGCGTCTATTACATTACATTGTGCTATGTTATATTATGTTATACAATTATTCTTATCTCTTCTTTTCTGTTATGAATATCATCATAGAGTAAATGTAAGAGCCCAACTGGCAACCACATGATGAAATTGGTGTTCTGTTAAAGATTTGCTTATTGCATACAAATTTGATTTTTTTTAGGTTTATAGATGATTCAAAATGAAGATGCAGTAAATATGAAATATGTTTATTGAAAATAACTTTTAGTCTATGATTGTATTATCTAGAAATAACTTTTGAATTGATCATAATTTACCTGTATTTTGCAGTGACTATATACCCAACAGAAATCTCTTTCTCAAAGGCATGCCCTCGAATCATTGTGAAGGTTAAGAATGCAAATAATGATCAAAGTTATCTCAAGAAGAGCAAAGAAGGTTCTAACTTGAAGAAAAGCAAGTCCAGCAAGGCACCCATAAAGATACAAGAAACAGATGAAGGTAAGATAAAATTTTTTAACATTGCAGTAGGCATTTGCAGAAGACCCATTGGAAGAAGAAGTGAAACTTGGGCTTTTTGATGTAGCATGATTGTACATCAAATATCGTAAAACAAATATCGTTCGAGTCATAAATAGAGTGTGTGCCTCTGGCCTCCCCTGTAAGTCGCCAAAATGATCCATTTAGGTTTAAACACACTTATAGACGAAAAGCGGGAATGTGTTCAAACCAATGGTCGGGAATCGGGAATTGGGCTAAAAACGTGGCGGGAATTCGGGAATCAGGGGGCCCATTGGGTACCCTCTACATACTCTGTTCTCCTTGCCAGATATGTTTATTGACATGAGAATGTGCAATGTCCTGTTATGTTGAAAAAACAAATGGTTAGTTAACATTGCTCAAGATTGAAGGTTCAAGGTGCCGTCTAAATGCAATGCGTCTCAAGGCGGTTTTTCAGACCACTGCGGGATACTGTGCAGCACAATTCCAAACAATGGTCTGTGTGCCATGCGCAGAGTCGCAAAGCTGGACTTAACAAATTTCAACAAATTTTTCCTGAAATTTCTCAGGAAACCTTTCTTTTTAACACCATAGAAATTGATAGAAATGAAAACACAACAAGTGCTACCAAGTGCTACCAAGGCTTGTCTCAATTACCCTGGAATAGCATTGAATGATTGTGTTGGTTTTGCAAATGATGGTGCCTCTGTTATGTTTGGTGAAAATGACTCATGTATGGCATGAGAGATGAATCTCCAAACTGCATCCTCATGAAGTGCATTTGCCACTCTTTGGCCCTGTACATCAAGCATCTGTTTGAAAAGCTGCCCTCGCACCCTGGGTTACTATTGAGTGAGATTCCAAAGTTGTTCTGGAAGAGCATCATCAATCATCAGACGTGGAGCATGCAAGTAACTTTTCAACACCATCAATGGAAATTCAGAAAGATCTAGCCTGCCTCACCCTTTCCAAAAGTTTTCCCAGACTCGCTGGCTGGTAAGTGGAAAGGTAATCTTCAACATCTTTATGAACTGGGAGGAGCTTAACACTTATTTTTCCATTGCAGAGCTGGTGGGAGATGCAAAAGCCCCTTACAAGGCAAGGCTGATTGCAGACATTCTGGAGGATTCACTCAACAAGCTTTACTTCTACGTTTTGTTACCAGTTGCTGCTGAGTTTGAAAAAGTAAATGCTTTCTTTCTGGCCACGGACATTGACCCTCATGAAATCCAACTATGTTTTGTTTGCTGCAAATATCCTCCCAGGATATGAACATAATGTATTAATTATAGAAGCCAGTTCCTGTTCTGAACCTGCTTTGTTAGTTTCAAATAGAAGGCTTTGGCTACTCTTGCTTCCAATCGAGCTGCATGTATGTTTGCAACAAGAAATAAAATTTTGATCCAGACCATGAGGCAGGCACAGTGATCCAGACCATGGAATAAATTGAAAAAAATGAACTTTCAAAAATGCAAGTCTGGTGTCATTTTCTTAAAAAAGGATACACTGAGGGTTAACAAAAAGCAAACCGTTTGAAAATTGTTTCAAGGTATAATTCTTTTCAATGGAAAAAGCTAAAGGTAAAAGTCGAAATTCCTGTGCAACATGCCTGTGATAGCAAATTATGGCTAGGCCCTTTTACAAAACCTCTGGTTTCGGGTGCACTGTAAATTTTGACTTTGCAAGCTTGTATCTCCAGTGTTTGGTGGCCAATTTTCAAATGCAAGGTATGTGGATCTAAGTTGAAGATTGATAAATTTAGCTGTCCACTCAGAGAGTAATGATATCTTATGATTTTGTTCCTATTTCCAGTTAAAAGGGGGTACTTTTTTGAGACACCCGGTATGTACCAGGGAGCGCCGAAGGCGCGGGAGGGGAAACGGCTAATGTTTTGAAAACTGATGATCGATGCGCAGCTTGAAAACGAGATTGAACGCTCTCAAAGCAAAATGCGAATGCAAAGCTGTAAAGCTGTGGCCAAACAAGTGATACAAGAAGATTCAGCATTTCCTCCAAGTTTTGTTATCAACTCATCTGGTGTACGTGAAACAAAATAAGCTGCCATCTTTAGTTCTGAAAGACACTGAATCTATTTCATCTCTGCATGCAGCGAAGCTGCTCTCATTCTCTAGTGAAGTTGGCCTAAAAAAAGCTTTTTTGTAGTTGGACTCGAAGAAACTCGGACAAATGTGTTGTTCAGTGTGTAAGTCGCTGCTTGAACATTATGCAAGCCATTAAGTCATTGCAGGCATGCTCTCTTTTGAAAGCTAAAGTAATTACAAGGACCAATCGCAAGTAAGATTCTTGTGGATCAGGCTACGTGTTGATGGCATTGGCCTTTGTTGTTACCTGAAGAAACTGCAGTGAAGAGAGACACTTGTTTTAGAATTGCACTTGTTCCTGCCAGTGGAAATGGCAAATCAACCAGTACCAATCAAAATTAACTGAAACTTTGTCTTTGACAATAAGAATAAAGTATACATAAGAAATTTCATATTGGGAAACTGCTCTAGGAGTTTCATAATGGGAAACTGCTAAAATTTGCAACTTGAACTTGAAGCAAGGAACAATCATGTTTTTTTTAATTCTTTTTACTGCTTGAAATAAACTTTGGGAATAATATTGCTTCAGGCATCAAAGTTTTTAGTTGTTGATTTATACAAGAGTTTAGTTTTTAAAGGGGTTTACTGTAAAAAGTCTTACAATAATATGACCCTATTTGTCAAACACAGAATTCAGCACATTTTTTTACATACTCTCAAGTATCAAATAATCAGGGGAGTTTGGCAATGGTTTGATAGGGTCTACTGGGGAAGAATATGGATAAATCTGGGGTAAAACAGGTATGGTGAAAATGTAGATGAATTTTGCCAGGATCAGTGTTCACAGTTTTACTCCAGCTAGAGTACATCTAACTACCCTCCTGGCCATAGTGAATGTTGATTATAAGTTGCAAGTCAACTATTTTCCATTAATCACAACTACCAATTTTACCCACAGCCTACCCATTTTACCCCAGTAGACCCTATAATAACAACTGGGGCTTGAACAACCAGGGTGGCGATCAGAAAAATTAAATACACATATATATATATATATATATATACACATATATATATATAGATATGTATATATGTATATATGTATATACTCATAAGCTCAATCTCAACGAGTAATAGAAATAGATATATGAACTCAGAAAAAACACATTCTTGTAAACGTTTCGGCCGAAGCCTTCATCAGTATCACTTTTCAAAATTAGCAGGAGCATACATATAGATTACGAATTCCAAAAACAATGCAAGACAAACAATAGCCTAAGCGGAATCCTACTCATTACAATGCGTATAAAAAATGTGTTAAATAGCCGGCAATACAAAGGTGGCGGGAGAAAGATCAAAGAAAGCGCAGAGTTAAGAACTGCTGAAGCCGGTGGCTGTGTCTGTCTCGCCGAGGCTGAAAGGATCGCATATTACAACAAAACAAACAATAGAAAGATCCAAGAGTGGATAGGCAGAACTGAAAAGCCTAAAAAACAGCGTATGTCCCTAACGAAAAGCTGAGTGCTAAAACCAAAACAACACAACAACCAAAAATATAACAAAAATGAAATCTATGTATCAACCTGCCTAGTGTTTAAACCCTTAGGGGTAAAGCAATCCAGCCGATATTGCCAGAAGCTTTCCCGCATCCTATTTCCCCCCGTTAGCCTATCGATTATCTTAACGCTAATATCCTTCAGAAACCCCTGGTGGCCTTCTTCAGTAAAATGTCTGAAGAATTCCGCCTGGGGTACTGAGGCCCCTGAATTAAACTTACGGCTACACGCCTTGTAATTATTAAACCTAAGCCTAAAAGGCTTGCAGGTGCTACCAACATATTGTACACCACAAACAGTACATTCCAACAAATACACAACATTTGACGAGTCACAATTAAGCGAATAGTTTATCCTATATTCCCTGCTATCTATGTTTGAATGAAAATGTTCACTATTACTCATAACGTTACACACTTGACAACGAGATTTACCACAACGAGAACATCCCTTCTTATCAGTCCCCCCATTTCCCTCATTACTCAGCCTAGCCCTAACAAGTATATCCTTAAGGTTCTTACATCTCCTAAAAGCTATTAAAGGTGGCTCAGGAAACACCCTCCCATGCTCCTCCGAATTCGTGAGCATAGGATGGAGTCTCCTGGCAACCTTCCCCAAACTATTGAGCACTGGATGATATGTCGCAACAAGCGGAACCCTTTCCCCCCTCCCTTGGTCATTGGTCCTATTTCCCGCATTTGCTAGAAGAGCCGGCCTATCTAACCTACGTACCCTATCTATTTGCTCATTAACTAAAGACTCTTCGTAGCCCCTGTCCTTAAGCCATCCAGCTAACTCGCCTACTCTCTCCTGAAACTGGCGATCCTCCAAGCATATCCTACGAAACCTAAGTGCCTGACCATAGGGGATCGCCTTTTTTGTGTGCCAGGGGTGACAAGACTTCTTGTGCAAGCAAAAAATGGTTAGTGTCCTTAACATACGACCTACTTTGGCTAACCAACGGGTTAAGGTGGTGGTCTTCAGAATATTTAGACCACCACCTTAACCCGTTGGTTAGCCAAAGTAGGTCGTATGTTAAGGTAGCTTACCAACAAATGAATCAAATTTTCTGCAAAAATTTCAATTTTTTGTTATTACCATTTCCAGGGGTAAATTTATCGAAGATTTTGATCATTAGGTCTGTTTTTACCTATCAGTAGCAGAAACTGAAGTTATTTCCAAAAATTTGAGGAGTATTCTGTAATATTTACCATAGCAACGTCATAGCAACCATTGTCATTTCCTTCCCCGATTTGCTGGGAAGCCTATTTTACAAATTTTTTGGTTTGCCTCCCCAAGTAAGGAATTTTGAGCCACCTGTGATCTTCCAGATCTGTGTATGAATGCCCTGTGGTTCATATGGGACTTTTATCAGCAGTTTCACTTTCAGCTCTTGACCTGCTGCCATATCATAGCATTGTAGTCGACTAGCTGAATCTTCCAAGTTTGTTTGAGGTTAAAAGCTGCATGACATGGGTTCCAAAAAGAATACAAAATATAGAAAGCAACCAAAATTTTATGGTAATCGTTACACCAAGCTTACAGCGGAACAAGAGAGTCATGAAAACGCTGCAAATGTTCAAATGGAGAGAGCAGATACCCCATCAGGCCGGATGGCTAGGCCAGCTACTTGTGAGAGAAGTATGCAAGAGGAAGAAACACCTCAATGTTCGAAGCAGCTTAGGCTAGAAGCAATGCAAGAAGGAGAAGGGCAGCCAGAAGGGTCAACAAATTATTACATCTTTACAAACTTCACTGCACTCGAAGAGATTGTCAGTCAGGTTGGTAGTTGTCCAGAATGTCAACAAAAAGTCAAAATCGAAAACATGTTGGAGAAGAGAATGGGTTATGCCCATACCTTGAAACTGCATTGCATAGAATGCTCCTGGCAAAGCTTTCATTACACTTCAAGGCCAGTAACGTTCAAAAAGGGCAAGGGAAGACGTTTTCATGAAATCAACCTGAGAGCTGGGATTGCCTTTAGAGAAATAGGGAAAGGGCATCAAGGTCTGGAGAATTTTTCTAGGATAATGAACATGCATAGTATGGCATCAAATGCTTTTGCGGACATTCAGGAAGAGATGTTTCAAGCATATGAAAAAGTTGCAGAAGCTAGCATGGCAAGGAAAGCAGCTGAAATAAGAGAAAAGAGTGTTTGTATTTCAATTTATTTTGAGTGGGCTTGTCAGGATTTCTAGCTACTGAAAGCTAATTTAGGCCCACTGTGCATGCCGCATCCAGGCACGGGACCCCTAGTTTAACGTCCCTTCCGAAGGACGGCGAGGTGAGTTGCAAGGTCAGGCCTCAGTGGTCACCCATCCGAAATCTGACCTCACTCGACCAAGCTTAACTTCAGTCACCTGACAAAGACTGTATAAGCCACTCGGCCACTCACCCCGCGAGTGGTGTAAAGCTTGATTCAGATCCTTCAATAGCACTCTGCTAGGTCTCCTTAGATCGATCATGGCAAAAGCGAGGCCATTCATCTCTAAATGGACTTGTAGCTGCTATATGTGATGGAAGATGCATTGATAGACATGTGATGACAAAATACTGTAAGGGCTGCAAGATGTGGGAAGCAAAAACAGGGTCAAAAGAGTATGATGACTGGTTCCTTGATCATGATTGTCCTGTCAATCATAAGAAATCATCTGGTGCTATGGAGGGAGCAGGTGCACTTAGCATATTTTGCAGCACTGTAGAGAAACATAACTTGATATGTAGTCATTATATTGGAGAAGGTGACACATCTGTGTTCAAAGAGGTGGTAGATGCACAGCCATACAAAAATTTTGATGTTGTACCTGTAAAGCTGGAGTGTGTTGGGCACATTCAGAAAAGACTTGGAACACGATCTTTGAGGACTTAAGCAGTGACGAACTACTCTCTAAGTGTCTTCATGGTAAGACTCAAAATGCAAATGAGTCAATAAATAACATCATTTGGCAAAAATGTCCAAAGAACTATTTTGTTCAAAAAGACACCCTTCAATGTGGTGTTAATTCTGCAGTAATTCAATCAATGAGGGTCCATGTGGAGTCCATGATGTATTGGAATATTTTTGGATGGAACCGGGATGCGTTATGACCAGAAGCTCAAATAAGCGAGCAATCGATCAAATGAGGAATGTTGATTCAAAAGCATCAGAAACAGGGAAGAGGAGGAGAAAGAAGCTCAGAAGTATCAAAAAAGGGTACATGGATAGAGAAAAGGAACAAGAGGGAGGTCCATCATACATTTCTGGAGGTCATTCGCAGTGACTGACATGTTCCTAACTTTGAATCAAATTTCTGCGACTATTGATTTTGGACGTAATAGCTGATTTAAAGAAAGATTTCACCAAGAATACTCTGAGTATGAAGATGAAACTTTGCATGATTTTAGTTGAGATATCAGAGAAGGGCAAGGGCTAAAAAAATTCCAGAATATACAAGGTTGTGATGCTGAAAACAAAAGATATGAGGAGCTATACCACTGGCAAAATCCGCCATTTTGAAATGCAAATTAAAATTCACTGTCAATGTGATATCTCTGTGAACTTTTTTTAGCCCATGCCCTCCCTAACCTAATAAACTGTCTGCATACAGCATGACTTGAATTGGGCTTTTACTTTTGGAGAAATCTTTCTTAGACTGATAGTATGTTTTCAGTAGGTAAAATATTGATGACGTCATAATTAAGCAAATATATGCAAATTGGATATGCAAAAATTTCTTGATTTTTGATGCTTGTTAACTTGATATGATGATATTCAACCCAAAAGTTACCATACAAAAGTTTGCTCTTTTGTTGGTAAGCTACCTTTAGGACACTAACCATTTTTTGTCTAGGCTAAGTAAGTTAGGAAAGATACCAGAGGGGGCTATGTTGTGTACGGTTGATGTTGTGGGACTCTATCCCAGCATTCCACACGGGGAGGGTTTAGAGGCCGTCAGGGAGGCGCTGGATAGAAGGGAAAACCCGGGCATGGCTACTGATACCCTAGTGGGGTTGGCGTCCTTGGTCTTGGAGAATAATTATTTTGAATTTAATGATAGGATTTATAGGCAGAAATTGGGCACAGCTATAGGCACAAAGTTCGCTCCGGCCTACGCCAATCTCTTCATGACCCGGTTGGAAGAGAGGTTGTTGGAGGCTTCAGCTGACAAGCCCCTCGTCTGGATGAGATTCATCGATGATGTATTCTTTATCTGGACGCATGGGGAAGAAAAGTTGAAGTCTTTCATCAATCATCTCAACAGTAGCCACGCAACCATTAAATTTACTAGCCAACAATCATGGGATAGGATTAGCTTTTTAGATGTTCAGGTTAGCGTGGGGGAGGGGGGAGTCCTTTCGACAGACTTGTTTTTCAAGCATACTGATACACATCAATACTTGCACAAGAAGTCTTGTCACCCCTGGCACACCAAAAAGGCGATCCCCTATGGTCAGGCACTTAGGTTTCGTAGGATATGCTTGGAGGATCGCCAGTTTCAGGAGAGAGTAGGCGAGTTAGCTGGATGGCTTAAGGACAGGGGCTATGAAGAGTCTTTAGTTAATGAGCAAATAGATAGGGTACGTAGGTTAGATAGGACGGCTCTTCTAGCAAATGCGGGAAATAGGACCAATGACCAAGGGAGGGGGGAAAGGGTTCCGCTTGTTGCGACATATCATCCAGCGCTCAATAGTTTGGGGAAGGTTGCCAGGAGACTCCATCCTATGCTCACGAATTCGGAGGAGCATGGGAGGGTGTTTCCTGAGCCACCTTTAATAGCTTTTAGGAGATGTGAGAACCTTAAGGATATACTTGTTAGGGCTAGGCTGAGTAATGAGGGAAATGGGGGGACTGATAAGAAGGGATGTTCTCGTTGTGGTAAATCTTGTTGTCAAGTGTGTAACGTTATGAGTAATAGTGAACATTTTCATTCAAACATAGATAGCAGGGAATATAGGATAAACTATTCGCTTAATTGTGACTCGTCAAATGTTGTGTATTTGTTGGAATGTACTGTTTGTGGTGTACAATATGTTGGTAGCACCTGCAAGCCTTTTAGGCTTAGGTTTAATAATTACAAGGCGTGTAGCCGTAAGTTTAATTCAGGGGCCTCAGTACCCCAGGCGGAATTCTTCAGACATTTTACTGAAGAAGGCCACCAGGGGTTTCTGAAGGATATTAGCGTTAAGATAATCGATAGGCTAACGGGGGGAAATAGGATGTGGGAATCGGCTGGATTGCTTTACGCCTAAGGGTTTAAACACTAGGCAGGTTGATACATAGATTTCATTTTTGTTATATTTTGGTTGTTGTGTTGTTTTGGTTTTAGCACTAATACCAATGAAAATATTTCTGTTGACCATTCCGAAAGTTCAGAGCACTGTGACAGTGATTCTCAAGATATCCAAGTAGACAGTGACCATGACGTTGACGATAACAAAAACTTGGAAGAAAATTATGACACAGACAGTCATTTTGCTGCCATTGAGGAAGAAGTGGGATCAGCTGTTGCAGGATTACGAGCAAAAGATAAAAGTAAATCTGACATTGATGCATCTGCGCATGTTATGAGGAATCCTTACATAACAGTTGAAAAAAATGTTGACACCATTGACCCAGCAACTCTCGTTGGTCTAAAAATCAGAATTGATGGAAAGGACGATTTAGTCAGGATGAATCCATGTCAACCACCAGAGTCAATTTTAAGCAAGCGAAGGAGACAACAGGGGGACCGCTCCCGATTTTGTTCACAGCAAGTTTTCTTTCACGAAAACAAATCAAGACGCAGATGGCTATCCTACTCTCTCAGTAAAGACAGCTTATTCTGCCTACCGTGTTTATTGTTTACAGGTGCAGTATCGAGGGGATGGTCAAAATCAAGGCAATGCCTTCACATGCAGTGGCTTCCGCAACTGGAAGAAGCAATACGACAGTGTTCTGAAACATGAGCAGTCTGACGCTCATCTGAACGCCATAATTGCGGAGGCTCTTTTTCTGCAACAAGGGACCATAGCAGCAAACTTTCAAAGGCAAGAGACGCTAGAATCTGAAAGAATTAAGCAGCAAGTCATTTCGAACAGAAATGTCATGACGCATATTGTGGATGCAGTTATACTTCTAGGAAGACAAGGACTCCCATTCAGGGGTCATCGTGAATCCCTTTCAAACCCATACCAAAACACTGGTAATTTTTTGGAACTTTTGAAATTTTTGTCTCCGTACGATTCAACAATTAAAGAGCATCTCCAAAAAGTCACCACAGAACAACAGCAACTTGCTGCAAAATGTAGCGAAAAGCCTGGCCCCATAGGACCTGGCTCAAGACTAACATTTCTAAGTAATGACTCGCAAAATAAGCTCATTTCGGTAATTGGGTCTGAGACATCTGCTGAAATCATACGAAGGATTAAAAATTGCAGGGCATGGTCATTGATTGCTGATACAACACCTGATGTAACTCACAAGGAGCAATTGAGCATTTGTGTAAGGATAGTGGATGAATTTGGAGATTGTTCAGAGCACCTTCTTTCGTGCCAGCGTGCATCAGGAACAAGTGCAGTTGCACTTTACAACGTCATTGCCGCAGCTTTAGAGTGCTATGGGGTGACCTTTGAGAAGCTAGTGGCCCAGGCCTACGATGGTGCGTCCAACATGAGCGGATGCTATAACAGCTTGCAAGCCATCATAAAAGAGAAGATCGGGAGTCATGTCATCTATGTCCATTGCTATGCCCATACGTTAAACCTGGTCCTTGCAGATTCAGCTAGTGTCGCCATCAATGTCATTAGTCTGTTCAGCAACCTCGAAAAGCTGTATGTTCTGTTCAGTAAATCCCAAAAGGTGCATGAACTATTCGAGTCAGTTCAAAAGAGTGCACAGCTCCAAGTTTTTTCAGTAAAGCCTCTAAATACCGTTCGTTGGAATGCCAGAGAATTTTGTCTGAAGATATTTCTCTTGCGCTTTGACTGCATTTTGCAAGTGCTGCAGACAGTTGCTGAGAATAGATCATTTGAAGAAAATCAGCGAGCAACCGCACAGGGACTTTATTCCTCTTTCCAAACGAAAAAAATAGTTGCAACGGCCTGCCTTTTTCGAGAAATCTTTGCGGTGACTGGCCCTCTCAGTCGATATTTGCAAAGTGTTGACGTCAATTTCGGCAAAGCAATTGACATGGTAGATAGTTCAATTGAAAAAATCGAGAAAATGCGAGATGAAGCTGAGAAAATTCTCCAAATCGTTGAAACAGACTTTGAAGGTGTCCATTGGAAGACAACGAGAATTTGCCACAAAAGAGTGATGGATGGTGAGCAAGAAAGGGACCAACCAGCAAGCACAGCTGAGGGTTAATGGAAACGTGACACTCTCTACTCTGTTGTTGATACGATTCAAGCTTCCATGAAACAGCGCTTTGAAAAGAATCGACCATTGCTAAAGTCGGTTGCACTGTTTGCACCATGCCACTTCCAAGACCTGCTAAGAAGATACAAGACAGCACGTGCTCTTCAAGCCGATATCACGACATTTTGTGCAATTTACCAACTGGATGCATTCAGATGCGCAGATGAGTTATTTAGCTTTGCAACAACATTCAGTAAGTTCAATTGCTCTCAAGTGACAGAAACAGACAAAGCTGAGGATTTGGGAAGCAGCGATGGTGAAGATGATGATAATGATGAAAAAGAGGACCCTTCCGCTTCCGATAATCCTCCTCTAAATAAGATGTCAACAGAAAAGAAAGATGGAAAAAAGACTCCTTCTTTCATTGATGCCTGGAAGCTTCTTTCGTTTCCAGAGTACCACCTTGTTGATGGGTATCCAACATTGTGCCAGGTTTGTGCAATTGCAGTAGCTATACCTGTAAGCTCTGCTTCTGCAGAACGCTCATTTTCTGCTTTGAGTTAAGACAAGAGTTAAGACAAGAATTCGCTCAACGATGGTGCAAGATCGTCTTGAGTCATTACTTGTTATGATGTAAGGAAGATTCTGCTGTCTTTGAATAAAGATGAGATAATGCATTTGCGAAGACATCTTCACAACTTACAAAGGCCCTGATATAAACATCTACGTTGCTTTAAATGACAATGGGGACGATGTTGTTATTCTACACGAAGTTCACGATTTATTTGAGCATTTTTTATTAATAAGGACAGAACCTGCATTTGCAGATTAGAGGCCTAACTATTGTTTCTTGCCCAGGGGGGGGGGGTTCTTGAATCCAGAACCCAAATAAATTCAAAATTTATAGAATTCCCGACCATGAATTTTATGCTTATGTAGAGGGGGTGCCAAAAAGGATCTTGGCCACCCCAGTAAAAAGTGGCCCACCACGCCACTGGTTTTTAGTTCTTAGTGTTGTAATGTATCTTAGTTGTAGAGTTTTGTGTATGAACTGTATTTAGGTTTGATTGATAATGAATGAAACTTGAAACTTGAAAACTTCTTTGTTTTGAACTTTTTCTGAGCTCCTCCTTCCAGTCAATAGAATGATTGACAGTAAAATTTAGCTAATGCAAATGTGCAGACTCAGACTGCCTCTCACAAGCACACTTGCCAGTCGATATGCTATGCTGTCGATATCGAACTGGAATCAAACATGAAAGAATTTCACAATTTCAAAACCCCCTCTCCATATCAAGTGATATCTCCGATATGTTATAATATGTTACTTCGATTTTTACAGAAGTACTTCCTTGATGGTTGCACTCACTGAAAATATCAAATGCGGCAACTTGTTTGATTTTTATTTTGAGAAAATTAGATGTCGCCGCGGTGAAGCTGTGGATGGCCCTTGGACTAGGCCCATTGCAACAACAAACGAATGCATTTTTTTGAGTAACTTGTAGTCTGATCGCTCTCATGTTTCATTGAAAGGAGGAGATATCACCCGGGAAGAGTTGTAAAGTAAAAAACTGGACTCACCAAGTACGGATCTGAAGATTTCGGCTCCCCTTCAAGCTCAGCTCTTGCAATGCAACCCAATCCTTCCACTCGGAAAATTTTGAAGCTGGAGCGCAACCTCAATCGTATGCGCATCATAGCTCATTCACACAAGTCACTGTGCGTTTCCCCTCCCGCGCCTTCGGCGCTCCCTGGTATGTGCCATGTACATCCAGATGACTTTACCCGTTGAATCCAACTAGCCTTATGAGTTCACTGGTTCTTGAAAACAACTTTGTATTGCCGTTTAGTTTAAAGGCTTGGCAAATTTTGAAATGTTGTATGACCACTTAGCTTTCAAGATTCCTCATTTAGAGTGAAATAATCACCATCATGTCTCAATCAATATTTTGTGAAACTAAACTTAAAAATTGATTTGAAGTTGTGTTGGGCAAATGTTTTGTTTGCAAAATGATTGACTTCTTTCATTCACTTGAATATCGTGCTCCTAAGGAAATTTAGAATTCGTCTGCTGTCACATGTTCAAAGAAATGGACTGAAAAAGGAGATGATATGTAAGAAATTAAAGACCACACCATATCATGGAAAGAGCTTTCTTAGACAGAAGGGACAACTTAAACTGGCCAAGAAACATATAAAAAAGATAGCCGAGTTCTTACGTCATACGCTGATACCTTGTTTGTGATCATAAAGCCCTGGCAAAACGACTGGACATTTGCACTGAATATGCACTGGACAAATGTCCAGTGTAAAAATGTCCAGTCGTTTTGCCACCTTGTCCAATCTTGTTCTGTCGTGGTCAGTGATGTTGAGGGTTGTTCAGTCGATTTTGAAGGCAGTCAAAAATGTTCAGTGGACAAGATTAAATTTCTTTTGCTTGAAGAAAATGTTCAGTCATTTTGCCACCCCACCTAACATTGTCCAGTTTGCGCATGAGCATTGCAAATTCAAGAAAGGAGAGTTTGGTGATTACAGGGAAGAAATGGAGTCATCAGCGTCAATTAATTTCATAAAGAGCAGGGAAAAATACTTAGGCAGTAACGAGGATTCCGCTGACCATATCAGTTGCAGTTCTGAAGAACCCAAAGCGATCGCAGAGAACAAGAATACAATTATGTTGATGGGTCTAGCAGCAAGCCGAATCGATCTTCAAATTTCTTGAAATCAATGATTACTAATGTCAAAATTTTGGTGGCAGATTTCATGTTTCCATCCCCTTAGCATCCTTTGATCAGTTTACCCCAGGCTTCTAAAACTAAATTCCAGACCCCAAAAATTGCGTGCCTTTGACTGCGGAGAAAATGCTCACTGGACAATATTTTACTCGTTTTGCCACCCCTAAAAATTTTTCATATATTCACACAGATTCACACTATTTTTCAATCAGATGGCGAATAAGTGAGGAATACAAAAGAAACGTGTGAAGATTTTTCTAAATTTTACTTACTCCCGAGTACCGAATAAACAGAGGAGGGAGTGAGAATAGTTGGGGGTTTGCAATGGCTTGATATAACAATAATGGGGAGGGGGGCTGGAATAATTGGGGGGTTCTTGGAGAAATAGCAAATAGCCCTTTTCTTAGGTAAACACGCATCTGTTAGATGTTTATGTGAACAGTGATGTTACTGATACATTTAATGTTGAACTCTGGTTCTATTGAATGCACTTCTTGAGATTTTTCCTTGCATTTATACAGAAATTATGTCTGATATCATTTTTCCAAAAATTAATAAAAGAATTGTGTCTGAATTGTGTTCCTACTATCCTTTCTTACTATCCAGGTTGGATAAACAACAGATGTGTCAACAATGGATAGAAATCGGCTGGATAGAAATTGGGAAATGGTTGAAAGGTTTCTAGAACTTGTCAATGTAAGTCAAGATAGGTCTCCACCAGCAATCACTGCCATTATCATGAAATCCTTAACAAGTATGGAGAGTCATTGAACGAGAAGCTTGTCATGCAGACATATGATGGTGCAACTGTGATAAACTTTCAATCGAAAATATATCTGAATTGTTCAACATGAATTTAAATTCATTGTTTACCTGCTCTGAATCAAATTTCCAAATTGCAAAGCTATTTTCACATGCTACTCTTTTTCCAGCTTCCAAGAAGTAGATTCATAAGTTATGATAGGTCTTTAAATCATTAAATGTGTCTCAACTTTAAAGTTTCTCAATCACCTCATACTGTCGGGTGCCTAATACAAGGGGGATGCTTATTAATTTTCAAAAATTTTATCCACCTCTCCCCGGCCCTCATTAAGACCCCTCCCCCGTTTATTAATTTTGGCAGAACAATGTCCAAAGCTCTATATGATTCTATACAAAATTTTGTTCGAAAGATAAACCATTGCAGTGTACGTACTCATAAACTAATTCAAATGTTTTCTTTTAGAAAAGAAGTCATTGTAGTGCACTTCGTAAGCTAATTTGAATGTCTTCTTTTAAAAAAAGAAGTCATTGCAGTGTACTCACAAAATGCACTTCTCTCCAGTAGATAATGTAAAAAACCCGTTTTTTGCGAATTTCTGACCCCTCCCCTACCCACCAAGACCCCCGTTTATCATTTTCTTTGAGGGGTTCCCATCCCCGTTTATCAAGACCCCCCCCCCATGCATTAGGCACCTGAGAGTACATTTTTTTAATGTCTTGATCAAGCAATCATTGCAAAGTTTTCTTGATTAATCTTCTTACCTTCCCATTCATGCGCTTTCCGTTTGAGATTTTCCCAAGTTATGTTGAAATTGCTTTTTTATTTGTTGCAAGCCTCCTTACAACGGATGCTTGCAAGCCTCCTTTGTTGTTCTTGTCGTTTTTGCTTCACTTGGCAGGTGTAGGTGTCAGTACATGAGAAGACACTTTTACCTACCATGATATGGTGCTGTACAGTAAAAAACCCGCATATAAGAGCCAGGGGCGGATTGAACGCGGGTTCCGTGAGTTCGAAAACTTGGTCAAAATTTCAAAGATATGTTTCCGAGAATAGAATTATGATAATCAAAATCACCTTAAATTCTTTTCCAACACAGAAATTAAAAATATTCGCTGTCGCAAGATCATAGGGTGAGCATAGGGTAGTTTGAAATGAGGCTAAAAAGGGGCTCAAAGTTGAAGGAGTTTCTGAGTTTCACCGGCTACCCACCTGCCCGAACCTGAAGGGCCCTTGGACTCCTGCAGAGGCCCTTGCGAAAATCGCTGGAGACGGAATGGCCATCCATATTTTGTTGCTTGCTGCAAAGGCTTGAAACTGAGACCTTGGTATTGTTTTCAATGTTCGGAACTGAGACCTCGATTTTGATCTTGGTGAGGAACTGAGGACTTTGAGTTCTTTGATGTTTGGAACTGAAACCAATGTGCCTGCTTGACACTGAGACCAGCAACCACACCATACAGCCGTGACAGGAGAGAGGTCTGAGGACAGTTCTTCCACTTAATTGCGTGAGAATGGCGGCAAATTTCAAGGAAGGAAGGTAAGATCTTTTTAATTAAATTCCCTGTTAAAAATTGGCACAGGATAAATGAATAAAACCCCGAGAAATTTGAATTTCAAGTGAATCTACAAAAAGGGCCCCATGCTTTGTTTGTTGATAAGCAAGTATGTGTCTGTATATACGGGTGGCCTGGCTATTCAAATGCTAACACAGAAACAATCAAGATAAATAGGCCTACCTAGGCCTATCCACTTGGAAAAGAAGCCTTGCTTTGATTTAAGAAACTGTAGGCTTTCGTATACTCATGGTTTTATTTCTTCTTCATCCTTCAAAAGACCTGTAAAAGTCAATGATCTGATACAGTAACCCATTTGAGGGAAGACTTTTGAGTTTACATTTGAGTTTACATGGTGATCAAACATAGGCACATAGGAACATTTTGGTGAAATAAAGCCATTCTAAAATCTAATGCAAGGACTTACCAGAAAAATAAAAATTTTATCCTAAAATACAATACATATTCCTCTTAAAAGTGCATTGAAATGATACCAGTGGCAGAAGAAAAATTAGAACCTTCATTTGAAAGGATAAAAAGTGTGCAAACATCACTGCTAAATTACATGAAGCCAAATCAAACAGTGTCTTTAAGTACTGAGCCTTCCAGAGATACCACTGGTGCAAAGAAAAGGGCACTCATTGAAGATGAAAATGCTTCTCGTTTAGGAGAACCAGTTCCTAAAAAGCTAAATGAAGGTGGTGTTTTAGCAACAGCCTTGCAACAAATGCATGTCAATCCTTTCAACACTGGGTTTTTTTTACAAGAAAGTTAAGATATCAGATGCTGAGGAGTACTCGGCATTCTACACTACTCAAAATTTGTGTTTCCAGTGTCAGTAGAAGTAGGCAAAACAGGTCAAATTGTATCTCTTGGCTTCAGCAGTTTCCTTGGCTAGTATACTCAGAATCTCTTAATGGAGCATTTTGCAAGATATGCGTGTTTTTTGGGAATGCAAACAGCAGCAAGAATGCTGGGAAGTTAGATAAGCTGTACAAGTCACCATATACATATTGGACAGGTGCCAAATGTAAGTTTACAACTCACGAGAAAAGCCAAATTGATCAAAATGCTCTCCTATCATATGCAACCTTTGAACAAACGATGCAACAAAAAATGGTTCCTATTGATGTCTGCATGAACAGAGCTTCACAAAAGATAACTGAAGATAATCAAAGGATATAACTAGCTACGTATGCTCTCTTTGATATCTCCTTGTGTTCCAGCATGGAGAATGGCATATGGCCTTGAGTGGAAATCTGAATACATGACAAAATTCTTGATCAAGCAATCTCAACTGGAAGTGATAATTATCATGATCTTGACAAAACACAAGAATCCTTCTACCGTTATATCCTTGCAGCTTGATATCCTCGATACAAAATCCTGAGAAATCACTTCACTGTGACTCTTAAATCCTAAACTATTCTATTCGTCATTACAATCCTAAAAACTGAGTGTATTTATTGATTGTTTCTTTAAGACTTGGCAATGCTGCTGCTGTTAGGCAGGCAGATGGAACTTTCTTGTCACCAATCTAGGATCATGCTTTAGCTAATTACAGTATGAGTAGTCTTCTTGCAAAGCAACTGCAGCATTCTTTTTTCCAGTTGGTTCCCCTAGAACAAAAAAGCCAATATGAAATATGTTTAGCTTCACAAACGTTTGAAATTATAGAGTCTTATTACTCATCATCTGATTGCTCTTATGGTCAATATCCATTTTACCAGTCTTATGGTAAGCCTGGACTAATAGTTCGGATTATTGCCTCATTTACTTCCACTTCACGATACACTATTGCAAGGGCCCCTTCAATTTGATGTACCAGGGAAATTAAATTTAATTTATTTGTCTCCCCTGGTTGGCCTATTGTCCCCAAGATTTTAAATTTTCTCCTAAGCAAGGAACTATTATTAGGCTCTTTGAATCTAATATCTGTAATCTCTCGTACCTGGTCTGGTCGTTTTTTCTCCTTCAAACTCAAGTGTGCAACTTTTCTCGTAACTCTTGCTCTTTTACCAATCTTTCCAGTTCCTCCTTAGCTGCTGTATCGCTGTGTTCTTCCTCCCTTTCTTCTGCTTCTCCTTCAGAGTAGGGCATGCTAGGCTCCCTGATAATCCCTACGATGGTTGCCAAAAATAGACACTCTGCTCTGCACCACTGGTTTTCGATTCAATTGCAGCTTCACTTTCTTTAACAGATTTTGTTTGGTCTTCCATTGCTTCGTAACTTCTAAATTAGTACACAAGTGGGTCAAAACATCATCTTGCAGCGTGTAAAGCTTGCCTAAAATCGCAATTTCCACCAAGTCAAGGTCCATCATCTGCTCCATTTTCGAAGCAACAACGGCCTAAGCAGCGAGACAAAACGTCACCAAGAGTGGACAAATGAACAACAAGCTGGCCAAAAGCACTCCAGTTCTCGTGATTTCTTCTTTAGTGAGAGGTGCCAAAGTGTGAGCTTGGGCATAAAACCCTTGCTTGAGGTTTAAATTAGAAAATCATGTTTGGATGTAAAATGTGCTTCAAATTTAGTTTTATCGTGATTTTCCTGATTTTGGCCATTTTTGTTGCGTTTCTTGGCCAGACAAAGGAAATGATGGCATGAGCAAAACGACGGCCAATGGTAGGTTAATTTTTATATTTGCAGAAAGCACATGCTTGAGGCGATTAGCACACCAAAATTGGTCGCTTTACCTATTACCAATCTAGAGTTAGGAAGGGGGGCTTTTTTGCCCCCCCCCAACCAAAATAGGACTATCAAATAGCACAACCACTATAGGGTTAATGAACCAACGAAACTTGAAAGAATAAAAAGCATTCACTTACCGTATTATATACAGTACCATAGACAGTATTATCTTCCTATGAACCAAAATTCATGAACTAAACTTGTAGCGAACCTTGCAAAATGACGTTGCGAAAACTGCAGACGGCTACATCTTGCATACCATTAGTACAATTTCGACGAATCTCTCTTTCAAGTTCGACCAACTGTCATAGCTTCCCTTGGAATGTCGTAGATGTCCCACAGTCACACGCAGAATCGGCGAAAGACCTTTTTTGCTGACCTCCCTCAGTCCCGTGCTTTGAGAAACACGCTGAGAACGTCATGCGTCTGTAATGCACAGGCAATCCAACATGACTAGAGTCACATTCAGCAAAGAAAATCTGCGCACAAAACTCTGCTGTATCAGCAAGTCAAAATTTGTGTTGGTTTTGTCCAAAAAAGAAAAACAAGGAATAAATGTGAGAAGAAAAGCAAAACGTGACAAGGCAAAAACAGAAGCGGTAAACAGAATTAAAAAGCAAACTCAGGGTAAGACCATATCAATAGATGAAAAAGCGTGGTTGATGTAACGATGTAACGATTATTCAAATATTCATTGAATTGTGGACGAGAAATACATCACATTGAGCTACATCATGATATTTTGCCCCAATAGATGCAAAAATGTGTGTTTGTTTAAACTGAATTTGTCAAAGATTTTAAGAGGGCTTTCTAATAGAATTACTCAACTGGAGTAATTCAAATACTTCACATTCATAAAGATTTTCGTACGTCACAAGAGCCCTTTGCACAGTCATTTTTGAGCCACAAATTTGATATCTTTGCCCAATTGGGGGCTCTGCCAGTTGCCAGTTCAATTGAGCTTAATCAGTTGCAGAAACATCAAACTAAGCTGCTAGAATTATCACAGAGAAGCAGCTCTGATACCTCAAGCTGACTACTTATGGACAGGCTGGTTTTGAAGAATGCTCAAGAACTTATAGCTGGTGAATCTAAAACACGATCTTCAAGTCCTACCCTTTTGACATGAGGACACTTCACAGTGCACTACAATGGTTTCACTATATGTCTTCGTGGAAAATTTTTTCTGCCTTGTAGAATTTCACTATAGTCCGCGAAATTTGGTCCTCGTTTTAGAATTTTGCTATAGGGAGAAATTCTAAAGCACAGACCTAATTTCGCGGACTCGTTCAGAGTTTTCCCTGCATTTTCAAACGATTTCCACTGCAATCTCCATAAAATCTGTCATCGGTAGTCGATCAACGCCCATCAAATTTTATGGGCCCATTGGGTTTCGATAGGGGCACAAGACCCGCAATAATCAAAGGGAATGTTGTTTACTTTGGATGGGTCTGGAACCAAATGCAGGCTTTCCCAAGCATGTAAAGATGAGCTCAAAATTTCTTGAATGTATCAGATTGTCGGCATTCTGAGTTTCTTGCAAGTTTCTTGGACGTTCCATACCTAGCTTCTTGTCCCTACCCATGCCCTTCTGAATGTTATAGGGATCAAAGTTGTGTTTTTGGGATCGAGGTGCAGTTAACGTGCACAGACACGGAGACGGAAAGCGACGGTGTTGCGTGACGACATACAAACTGACTGACTTACTGACTAAAGAATTTACATGCTATGAGAACTTAAATACAGAACAGAAATGACTATGCACATTAGAATACAATAGAAAGAGAACATGATAATGAAACTACATTAGAGTGAAAGCGAGGCTTAAGGAACATACTTGTAGTCCTGCTACATGAACACTAAAAGGCAGACCACATTTCACGGACTTGAAAGTCATGTTTCTTGAGAAGGTCCGCGGGGTGTGCGTTATAGACCTGGCCAAGAAAGAGAGGCGAAAACGAGAAAAAGTGGCATAGTGTGAACAATGATCCAATTGTCGAGAGAAAAAGGGACAGACTTTGAAAGACCATAACCAAATAACTAGAAAACTGCAACTGTCTCATCACTTGTTTTGCAACCCAATGTGCAGCCTCAGCTCTTTCCAAATCACATTTTATAAAAGCTCTGCGTTCTAGTGGCTAGATAATCCTATACTTGGTTGGTTGTTATTTTGTACTGGGTTTTTTGTGACCATATGTTGGTTGGGTTACCATCGTAAATGTGGTAGATCTTCTTATGCTGGTTTGGTTATTATCCAAGGATGATAGCCCACCCAGTATAAGATAACCCATCCAGTACAGCATTGTTGCACCAACTTTGTGTCTCTGTGGATTTCTAATCCATGAGTTACGAGTTACAAGTTACGAGTTGAAACTCCATAATATGAGTTACATTTTATGCCATGAGTTACAAGTGACGAGTTACATTTATTTCACGAGTTACATCTTATATAAGTTACAAATTACGAGTTACATGTATTTTACGACCTTCTTCTTATGCTATGAGTTACAAGTTACGAGTTACATGTATTTTGCGAGTTAAATATTGTGTTAAGAGTTAGGAGTTACATGCACTTTGCGACTTAAATCTTACGAGTTCTACGAGTTACTCTTGAGCACCGAATGAGCGGGAGTCTTCAGTAACTCGTAGAATCTTAGAAGAATCAGGGAGCTGGAAATTGTTCGATATGATTATCAATGTAGGGGTTGGAACAGTCAGAGGGGGTAGAAGTTGAAAAAATTCGAAATCCTTTTGTGTGCATGTTCACTATATTAACTACCATCTCAATTTTTCAAAGAATTTACAAAAAAGGGGGCTGGAAAGAAATGGGTGTTTGAAAATCTTTCAAAAATTAGTAAGCGGGGGAAGGGGGCGGGAGTACATGTATTTTCAAAAGTTAATTCTCATGTTGCGAGTTACAAGTTGCAACTTCCTAGTTACTTTTATTTTGTGAGTCATCATTGATATCAAAGGAAATGATATATGATAGATGATTAGATAATTACTGAAAGATTGTGTTAGAGGGTATTTGCGACAAATCCTTTGAGTAAATGAGGGCTGGAATAAGTAGAGCATGTGGTTTTTAACCCTATCTCACCTGGGGGATGGAATCCACCCCCCCCCCTCGTTCATTTTCATTTATAAGTTTTTCCCTGTTTGTTGAATGCCTCTGAGATTTAGCAACTTTAACTTTCTATCATACAGCAATGAAACTGTAACAATTTTGGTGTTCTACTTTTAGCCTTGTCTCCGTGGTAACCAAGTTGTCGTGCCACACTCTGTGAAAAATATAATTTGTATCTCTTTTACTCCTTTACAATAGGTCCGATTAAGTCTAAAGTATGAATTTACATCTATTTTGATCTATATGTTTAATTTCTTTACAGAAAATAAAGTTTTACAACTTTTTAACACACTTTCATTTTTATGACGTCATATGACGTCATAATGTTAATTATGCTCTAGCAACAACAACAACAACGCTAATTAAACCATTGTTTCACAAATTCATTGGTTACATAATCAACAACCTTTGTGCCAAATTTGGCTGCCATATCTTAAGCAACAACAGAGATAAACAGGGGGGGTGGATTCCACCCCCCCAGGCATTGACCGTTTCAAATCGCCCAGGTGAGATAGGGTTGATAAGTAGAGCAGAACATGTGAACTTGTAATAAGAATAAGGCTGTCGTGTGTCTGGCACCTATGGTAATGGTATCTGCTCAGTTATGGCCGATTTTTGCAAATGTTTCCCATGTTGCTTCCAGCCCCCTGTCTCCTAAGCCAAAAAGTCTTTTATCTTTGAGCATGCCTGGGTGCATGAATTGTAAGGCTTCTCCAATTCTCCTGATACGTTGCTTGGCATATACTATAACCTCAACGAGACTTCATGCTTTGTCTTGTCTCTGCCATCCTCAGTGCCATAACTTCTTCCCCACTAGTTTCTTCCTCATTTCAAAAAGTAGACAACTTTGGGCCGTGTTGATACCATAACATTACCAATGTGTACTGTGTTGGAAAAGTGGCTCCTCCGTGGCCAGGAGCCGTAGCTCCTGTTGTGCGAATGTGAATCCAAAATGTGTTTTCATTGACTAAGACGAGGGGCAAATCACTTCTCAAAATAGCGTACTTGATTTTGGAATCACATGATTTTTTCTGTGATATGAGTGATTTTTTCGTGTGATTTTTCAGTAATTTTTCAGTGATTTGTGGTTTTGTGCTTTCTGCATGTGATTTATTCGTGATTTTGTGATTTTTGTATGTGAATTTTTTGTGATTTCAAGGAAGATGTACGAAAAACAGTAAGTGATTTGCCCCTCGGGCGAAGAGCCATTCGAACTTATCCTTTGTTGATGCTGTGTGCAAGTTTGATTTAAACGAGATATTTTTAGAATTTCTGCTCTGTGCAAATGCAAGCTTTTAACCTTGCACAAACCCTTTAATTGTTGGAGATATGAAGAAGCCAAGTTGTGAGCCTCGTGGAATGGCCCTAAAAGGGCTCCAGATAGCATTCGTAGTAACGATATACTTCAATTATGTAATATGCAAATCAGCTTGACCATTGAAAGCAAGAAATCAAAACAAAGGAAAGACGCACATGACAACGTGAGCCCCAACGTTGATTCGCTCTCAACAAAGCTTAAACAACAATGTGTCTGAACAATAGGGTCAGCACTTCATCTCCCCAACAAAAAAAAACACCAAAAAAATTCAGGCGGTTGCATGGTACTTACAGTACCATGCGCAGTGAAAAGGGATTAATCATGTATGATAGCAGCCAGTATTTTTGCGATTTCTGTCATGCTTTTATTAGAATGGAGAAGGAAGAAAAATTAGTTTTTACGGAAATCCTTGTTCTGCAAAATGCCTGAAAATACTGAGATAAACTTATTGCAAAGACCTATTGCTCAAATAAACTTATTGCAAAATTTCTCGGATCTTAATATCTCAGGTCTTACTTTCTGGGATCTTAATTTCTCGGATCTTAATTTTTGGGATCTTAATTTCTCAGATCTTAATATCTCGGATCTTAATATCTCGGATCTTAATTTCTTGGATCTTAATATCTCGGATCTTAATATCTTGGATCTTAATTTCTTGGATCTTAATATCTCGGATCTTAATATCTTAGATCTTAATTTCTTGGATCTTAATATCTCGGATCTTAATATCTCGGATCTTAATTTCTTGGATCTTAATATCTTGGATCTTAATATCTCGGATCTTAATTTCTCGGATCTTAATATCTTGGATCTTAATATCTTGGATCTTAATATCTCGGATCTTAATTTCTCGGATCTTAATATCTTGGATCTTAATATCTCGGATCTTAATATCTCGGATCTTAATTTCTCGGATCTTAATATCTCGGATCTTAATTTCTCGGATCTTGATATATCGGATCTTAATTTCTCGGATCTTGGATCTTGAATCTTGAATCTTAAATTATACCATCCCGCTTCAAAAGCAGAAAGTATTTCTTCTTCCACTTCTAAGGAAGCTACCTTTTTCCCATCTATTGAAGAAACCTTTGTTTTTGTAAACAAGGCAAGGCATGGATATCCGATGACAATTAACCATTTTTTTCCTTATCCTTACCAGTTTGACTGCTCGTATTTTTTGAATTGTAAGTTGTATTTGATTTCTCAGCTGTGAAGCTGGTACATTTTGCTTTCTTGGCAAGGGACTCATCCTCAATGGAAAGTTCCCTTGGGCTAGCTTCAGAATCAATTAATAAAGAAGTACTGCCATGTAAAGAAACTTTGTCTTCATCATGAGATGAAAAGACTATGTCCGTTTTCAGTTGCCTGAAGCACAGTGGTGCAAGATTATGACATGAGCCAAAAAAAATCAACCTTCTCAATTTGATTTCAAATTCCCCTAATTTGAAGGAGCCATAGTTGCTGCCCAAGAAAACATATGACTTAGCATCATATCTTTACAGAAACATCTTTGGCAATTATTCGTTTAACGTGTTCTGAAAAGAACTTGGCTGAACACAAATTTTTGTTATACATATTAAAAACAGCCATCTTCAATCACCTATGAAGCCAAAGCCTTCGGACCAATTTTGATGAAATTTGAAACGAAGATTCCAACACCTTCTTTTGATTACTATTCAAGGTTTCCTTTTCCTACTCCACTTTGATCTCTGTGAAACTAATTTTCACATTAGAATAGGTAATGTTGGTGAAAATATCAGCCACGTCATCTGAACCCAAACCACAGAATATAGTCTCCCAGTTGACAGCGTTTAAGGCAGCTTTAATTTTTGCAACATTAGCTTTACCGTACTCCCAGACAGTTCTCTTGTAGGGAGGTGGAGGGGTCTATTTCAGTTCATCTCGACCCTGGAACATTGTAACTACCCAGTTACCTAATGAAAAAGTGATGGAAGAGTAGCTGAAGAAGCTGGGAGTTAAGATCAACCAGACTATCCGTGAAGAAGTAAAAAAGCTACCAATCAGTTGCATGCAAAGATTGAGTTGAGGTTGGAGCTCAAGCATACGGTTTATTACACATTACCAATCATTTAAATTAGATGAGCTAGAGTCTGGGAAAATAGATGAGTTAGATGGCAGTGTTACATTAAAAAATGTAATGGTTCATGAACTTTGTTTTTACAAGTCAAGAACAGGCAATATGTGTTCTCGTTTGGTAATAGTTTGCAAATGTTGTGGCGTATGACCAGCCAGTTGCGTGGCCTCCCAATAGGGGGTATGAGTCACGGATTCACGGCGCAAATTTTTGAAATTCATGTTTTCACGCAAAATTTTTTCATCATTCACATTCACGTTAACCTGATTTGTATTCGGAATTTAGAACTCAATGAAGATGCGGCCAAATTTCCTTTCTAACAGTTTGGTGGTCAGTGCAGTTGCTCCACCTATTTGCAAGTATTACCATTTTGTAGCCCAAACGCAAATGTGATTGCAGAAAGAATAATTCTGGAAGCGACCATTTCCTTCATCAAATCAACACAGCGATTAGGCTTGACATAAGACTATCAATGCGCAGCTCTCCCTACCAGGTGAGTCAGAGATATATGTCTTTGACGCACCTGGTAAGCCTAAAGTTTTGTAGCATATATATTTTTTTGGTTAAACTAGATATTATCGTTGTGTAAATTGTTGTTAGTGTCGTTCGTAGTGGGAACTTGATAACTCGATGGCCTTGTATCCTTTTTCGCTACGAACGACACATTTTTCCTTTATGCTAGTTTAACTATTGTCGCTCTTTGTATATTTTAATATCTTTGTATGTATATTTTTGTATATTTTAATAGGATGATATATCAAAAAAATTTGGTTCTTTTATAACGTCTAAACAATTAAACAAAACTTGCATACAGTGTTGCATTCGCTGCGTTGATTGACCAGGAACAATACACATACCTTCAAGCAAGCTGTCATCAAAGTATTCTGTTGCTCACTCTAACTGTCCTTCCAAACCTAGAGCAGTGTCCAATTAGAAAATTTGCCTCTCTGTTTACCTCACTGATTCCTGCAATAGTTCCATCCAATATTTCGTCACTTGAATCTTCTCCCTCTGTGTCAGTGTCATAGGTTAGTTATTCCTCCGTATCATTTGTCTCTTCCCTCTCTTCTACGTCATTCTCTCCCTCCAGTACAGTTGCTTCTGCTGCTAGGTTCCCTATATCCTTCGTCGTTAGTGCCGTTCTATAAGCAGCCTCTGGTAGTGTGCCAGCTTTTGCCATTGTTGTTTCTTGACGAACTGTCCTTTGTCTCACAACTTGACCGTTAACCAATGCCCATTCCCTCATCATAATCTTATCGTCTGGCATCATTGATATAGCGAGTAGAGGCGTAGGAAACACGAGGTCTTTCAATTCTAAACCATCGTCGGGTAGAGGATACCAGCTCGATGCACTTGTGTAGTAATATGCACTCCACTTTGTCAATGATTTTAGGCTCTCTTTAACTGAGGATGCAAATGCTCTGGCATATTGAAGAATGGTTTGACAGCCTTGCTTATAATTTACTGTCGAGTGCAAATGCTCAACGTCAAGAGTCATGCAGCTGAGTAAATTATGTCATTTTATTCAAAAATATTGAGATTTGCCTTTAATCTTTGCAGTCCCCATTCTAACAGGAGAACAGATTCCAGAGTTTTTGCAGAAATACTGCCCTCAGGCCCATTGAGCTTGTTTGGCATATTGATGTTGCTACTTTTGATGTTATCAACATAGCCTTTCAAAGAAGAAGCACATAGGGAGACAAGCTCTATTGCTTCTGCCAAGCACTTAACATCATATTTTCCACCTTTCTCATGGATGGAAAATGCACTAACCAATTTCCCGACTGATTTCAAGAAATGCGCAGTGTCCATCATGGTTGTGATTTGCCTGATGGATCCGGAACTAGAAGCACAAATGTATACAGCATGATTGAACTCTACTGCGATGCCACATGGCTCGTGAAACTGAGCGTAGAGTGCCGTTCCGTCTCGTGTGCCTTCTTCTCCGGATCCTGCAAATGTTTTAGAGCAATTTTCTTCCCAGAACATAACTCGATGGTCGTTAGATGAGGTGAAGAGGAATCCTTCCTTAAAAGGAAGCCCGAAATTTGGAGTGAAGCCTTTTGATTCCATCAGTATCACTTTCTTTTCTCTTGATTGCAGATCTATCAACACAGCTCCCTTGTCATACAACACTGCCAGGTTTTCTTTGATAACCATAACAGCACAAACGTATTTCCATGTAACAGGATATTTCGAAAGTGTTGATCTAACTCCAATAAGACCTAGTCCATCCCTTTTTATCCTCAATTCTTTGATGGTTTTCCTGGAACTACATGGGTAAGGCAGCTGAAGCACATCTTCTCCTCACCAACAAAATTAATCTCTCTTGTATCCCAGTTGTTTTCCTCGTATCTTTTCTGCAGCTGCTCTTGATGCTTCCTAACACGGTCTTTGCAAGTAGCCAAGGTACCTGAGACACTCAACTTGAGATCTTCCAGCACTTTTTTCATTTGTCCCAAGGAACGAACGCTAGTAACATCTTGCTTCACAGGATTACGGGTTTCTAATCCAAAGAAAGAAATTCGTGTGTTGCCAGTAATGAAGATGATACCGTTGAAGTAGTAAATGCGAGTGCCTTTGATATCTCCTGAGATGAGCTCAATTACTTGGACTGGGTTGTGAAGCTTGGCTTTGTACAGCTTTGAAGTCCTCTTTTCAGCATTATAGGACAAAAACAACAGCCATCCTGCGGGTCCAGTTGCAATACTTGTAATGTGGGGAAATGCACCAACCCTGTCTGTTGCTGTAAACCTCACTGTTTCAGGAACAATGGTATGGCATACATACCCAAGGTACGAAATATAGTCACACATCTCGGAATTGCAAAGTTTAAGAATGGTTGTTGGGTCTTGACGGTCATGGTTTCTCACGTAATCGTTTCGGGGTAGAAACTTCTTTATCACCTTTCAGACTTCAGGCTCTGCTCTGTTTCTCAATGTACATAGAAAGTAAAGGTTCCCACGCTCGCTTCCCAGTTGTAGGGGCCAGTTTGAAAAGCTAGCTTTCAGGGTCTTCAACACATGTGGAGCGTCTGGTAAGACCGTCAGGAGACTTGAGGCTGGATCTACACTTCCACTGATGACCGCTTCTTTGAAGGAAACCATGCATTTTTTATTTCCTTCTTCGCAGTCAAGCGTTAACACTGTTACTACCCTAAGAACACACTTCAGATCGTGCTCCAAGCAGAACTTGCAAGGTCTTACAGATGGTATGTAAGTGACACAGCCTATCTTTGCACAATCTTCACAGACAGTTTTGCTCTGAATGCAGTAGATGCATTCACTTTTGCAGAGAATGAGCTGTGCTGCAGGCAAGATTAAATCTGACTCCTTTGACCTCTTCTGGCAATTCTCGCACATTTGTAAGATTTTAATCTCCTCTGTCAGCATCTTTTTCATGTAATCACCTGTTTTCCCACTTTTTGGAGAATACCTGGCCGAAACAGGCATGCTGTATTTGTTATCTAGAGTTGAAATCGAACTTACCAAGGCCTCACAGACAAGCTCTTTTTTCAATGTGTCACTGTCTACAAAAGGATTATCTCGTACAAACTGCATGTCAATTTCCGATGAAAGGCCTACGTTCGATTTTTTCCTCTCATCAAACTGGATAGCAGGTTTTAAAGCAGTTCCATAGTTGCCTAATGCTACAGGAAATACGAGAAGTTTGCTTGAGTCAATCAGGGGCGTCGCTTTATTGGATTCACATCGTGCTGCAAGTTGGTAGTTAAGTAGACTTAGATGTCGATGCACTCTAGATTTAACAGTATAGGCTGCCTGTTTTTTGCACAGCGTCTCCTCTGATGGTCCACCAAGGTTCATCTTGCACATCTTTGTCCTGTCAGGTAGCCCTCTTCCCTGACCTGCAAACATTGGACCACGAACCATATTGTAGGTTCTTTTTCCACCAAGGTACGCCAGTGATGCAAAGAATTCCTTGGCATCATCATCATAAGCATGTCTAGGATTGTAGAATACTTCCACCATCTCGTTCAAATATTTGTATAAAATCTTATCTCTGGGAATCTTACCATCTTGAATAAGTCTATTTAAACGTTGGCAGACAGGGTCAGCAGTTTCTACGGTCAAGCCAATGTTCCTCCACTCTTTGTCAAAGTCTGTTCTGTAACCTACTATTTCTTCTTCAGAATAATCATCATCTCCTTCATTTGTGTCACTGTCGCTTGATAAATCAATGGAACTGGCGCCTGCTGAGTCAGACATCTCAATGTCACTATCCAGCATCCTAGCAATGAATTTGATTGAATACATGTTATGACCATGGCATTTAACTTAGTGGAAAAAATGCTTGCCCATGTGACCATTTGCAGTTATCAGTCACAAAAACCTGGGTAATAGGCCCAAGTTGTTGACTCTGCACAAATAATTTAAACATTGAATACCGACTATTTGGCTGTACATGAGATCCTATACATTGTACTCTACCGTATGTTTCAAAGAAGTATACAGATTCGGTTTGATGCAGCTATGTGAATTTAGCTTTAATCAAAGCTCAAAATTGCGTCTGCGTCCAAACCAGAGCTTTGGACCTTTAGCCTTTGGCCATTAAAGATTCTTGAGGCTCAGTGAATAAATCAATGATAGCCTTCATGAAATTTGAGCAATGTGCCACAATGTTATATTCTGTTTGCCAGGGGTGATCAATTGGGCATTTCATAAATCTTTGTTCAACTTCAGTTTCTAATTTTGATTTGTTTCACAAAGACGCAAGTTTGAACTTTTAGAATTATCCAGGGTGAGCCAGAAGAAAGTTCCCACTTTTGAAACTTCATGGGACCAAGACTACTTCACAGATTTGAATCATTCAAATTTGTGGCATATGGGAAGAAACAACTGGCTGAAACAAACAGCAGCTTCAGGAAATACTTTTTCATAGCTCGAGTGAAAAGACACTTCAATTTTGGAGCTCATACAAGTGGGTGGTAGAGTCTTTAATGATGTGGCAAACTGCAACAATTTGGCCAATTGCTCTTGAGGACTTACACGGCAAGAACTATGGAGATTTCCACCAATTTCTAAGTAACGAGATTTTCGCATTTCTAATTCGTTTCTGAGACTGAAACTCACACTTGTAGTTTCCAGTTAATTTCCATTTTGGTAAATGCACACGTAGAGTTTCCGGTCAGTTTCTGACTTGCGAAATTCACACGCAGTGTTTCTCGTCATTTCCATGACATTTCCAATGGAAGAAATCCTCCTATATTCGTTCCCAGTCCTCTTTCAATGACAGGGGTCTTTTGTTCCGAACGTCGTTTGACATTTTTGCGCTCAAATTCATTCTTTCCTCAACGCTCAGCGATAATGGAGGGTGTCTCTCCAAGCTGCGTACACACTTATTAAGCCAAGTAAGTGTATGAAATCAAGAAGTTTCTTAGAGAGAGCAGCGACTCAAGCATTAAAGATTCGTTACAGAAAGTCTAAGATCAGGTTTGTTGAGTCTTGTATTTTGCATTCTGAGGCCTAGACTATCTCCACCTTTTAGGCCACAGCGCCAACGGCTACTGGAAAATGGCGGGCGAAGTGTTTGGTTGGCCCACAAGAAGATCTTTCCATTCTACCTTGCTTTCAAAATAATTTAGAAATTTATAATTGCTAGAGGGTGTGAACTATGGATGAGATGCGATGATCTAAGCTTTCCTTCCTGAAAATAAAAAACAGAATTGCCTTTATTAGGCCCGGCGGCAGGCAGATCATGTATTCTCGAATAATAGGGTTGTGGGAGACGACCTGGTCACTCGAACAAGAAGCAAATTGATGAACTGATTGTTCAAAAATCAGCACGAGAAACTGTCCCACACAGGGCACTCCTTCCATAGACTAGGAACAACCGAGAGGCATGTGCCTCCCCCCCAAGATTTTGCAATAAACAAAGAAGTATATACCCTTTTCAATTTAAAAATGCCCCCTTTTTTAAGGAAAAGGTGCCCTTGATGTGTCATGCCCCCCAAGTTTGAAATGCTTCCTATGTCCCTGACTCCATTGTTAAAATTGACATTTTTATGTTGGTCTTTCAAAGTTTTGCATTTTGTTTGTCGGCAATCAAGATTTTGTCTCAAAAGTGAGATTCTGGAACTATCTCTTTCATCATAGAATTCCAGCTTGATGATGACATCGACAGTCTGGTCAAGACACTCAAGACTGCAAGAGGGGGAAGGAGAAAAGCTGGTGAGATTATTATTTCAAACATAGCAAGTGATTTCAAACTCTAAATCTTTCTTGATGATTGATACAAAGAGTGGAATGCTAGACCAGCATATTATCAATTTCTATACCTAGTTTTGAATATATGTGAGGCAGTTCTGCGTCTCGAATGCACGAACTTGTCCAGGTGGTCAGCAATCAAATCAATTTGTTTTCAACCATGCAAGCAGCATCTTCATTCCCCACTTTATTTTTTGCCATTCTTGAGTTAGTTACAAATAAACTGTTCTTTTTCATTCCTCCAAGCTCCTGTCAAGTTGTATATAATTGCAAAGCAAGGATAAAACTGGTTAGTTCACAAATTTTCCCTTTACTTATCCTCAAACATTTGGGTTTTGAAACATTGAAGTATACCTAATCATGGGCATTTTTTTTATTGATCTGAAACATCTTGCAAGCAGGCCATGTGAGTGAGGAAGGAGAATACAGACGCTTAACAAGAAACTCCAATTGGCTGACTGAACACTTTGAAAGGAAGTTGATTTGAGAACACCAGAAAGTTATCGTTGGCATATGACAGCCCGGTGCTCACTTACCAAGCCCCTAGACCTTTTCTGATGTGTTTGAAGGCACAAGCTCAAGCACCTCTTCTTGCAAGGCCTCTTGAAAGCAAGCAGGGCACAGAAATGAAAGAAACACTTTGAAAAATTTCACTGGAATTGTTATAGCTGAGAGCCTATGATTTTTGACTGGACAGGATTATGATCAGCCTGTTATGATTCATTGATAGTGAAATGAAGCTATATATACTCATTTTATGTGAAGGTGACACTAAAGCCAAAGTTATGCAAAACTGCAAAAACTGCAAAAACTTGAACCTGTTTGGTGATTTGGGGCTACAAATTGTAAGTGCTCACAGATTGGCAAAAATGAAGAAACTTCAGCATTTTTGTCTTTATTCCCATTTGGTTCCTGTCTGGTATTACTCAAAAAGTAGTTGTCTAATCATTGGAAAAGCTTAGACACACCTTGTTTTGAAACATTCATGAGGTCACAGGTCTGATGTTTGTCAGAAGCTTACAGTACTGAACCAAATTATTTGTTGTTTTTGAAAATAATATGTGCAGATCATTAATTTGGAATAAAATTTTTGGAAGTAATTCATTATTTATTTGATTGTGACAAAGATCAACCTTTGAAACCACCAGGCTGGAATATACAACTCAGCTTGCCTTTCCCACATCATTACTTGGAATGATTGTAAGTTTTAAAGTCAAAAGCTGCCATATGTATTTCAAGTTTTTGTTGTATCATTCAGAAAATGTGGGTTTTTCTCTTCTTCTCTTTCATAATAGCATTCCAGATTGATTGCTGACATCGGGAAGAGTCAAGTGGAGAGAGAAAGAAACACTGGTGAGATCATATTTAAAATTGTAGCATTTTGCTCATGGTTGAGACTAAGCGAGGATTTATTTTCAACCATGCAAGTAGCACCTTCATTCCTCATTTTTTGGCATAGGTATAATACTAATAGTCATATAGAAATGAACTGTTCTTTTCAAACCTGATATACCAGATTTTATTATGAAATCTCACCCGATAATCTAGTTAGATAATCCGGTATTTTTTTGCTGGATAGCAGATTTTTCTATGTCAAAATTTTCTCACTATTCATCGGCAAATGAGTACCCTGGATCAGAGTATTTTTTAGAATTTTGAAAAAAAATTTGTATCTTTTAGCATTTTGGAAAAAAATTTGAATTGAAAGAAAAATAAATAAAAGAAAAATAAAAAAAATAAAAAAAAATAGGGAAAAGGGAGGAAGGAAAAATACTCTGGAGACATGCGACTGTAACCTTGTTCCGGTTTTTGCAAACAAAATGGCGGGAAATTTAAATTCGATACAAAAGCAAACATGCCCACGTGAAATGGCCTAAAAATGAACGATGGAGGTTCTGCGGTAGTGACACCGGTAAAAGTATATGCATCGAATCAAAATTCATTTTGCCAAATATGCAACTTTGATTTTACTTCTGCTGGAAAAGATGAGTCACATAATCTTCTGAATCCTTGAAAAAAGGCTTCTTCTGAAAAGTCGCATGTCAGTCTAAGATGCAAACTGGAAGGACTGTTAGGACAAGCACTTGAGGAGAATTCGTTTGTGATCTCTGCAGTCATATGCAAAGCGTGTTGCAGAAGAGTCGAGAGATTGCACAAGACGTTTGAGAGCATTCAAGAATTAAAAAATGATTTTCAAAGGATAGAAACACTGCACTCCAGTGATGCTACGGAGCCAATGCCAGTCTTTCGAAAGAAACGTATGTCAAATTCTCCAGAATCTTCATCGGGGGTGCGGAAAAGAATACCTCTCACTCCAAGAAATAATGATGCGTTTCCCGGGCGATTTTCAAGCAACCAGACAGAAAATATCACGCCTAACTCCCTTCTTGCCTGCAACCAGAAACAACGGAAAATGATTTTGCCCAGTCCATCACCACCAGTGTATCTGATAACGCCAACTGACTTGCCATTCCATGACGTTTCAGTGCCACTCTGCGATTCTCACAAGCAGCAAGATACTAAAATAGAGGTAATTAAATGCACGCATACACGTTGTTCTTAAGAAAATGGTTTACAAGAAACTAGTACTAAGATGTCCAAAACTGAATTAAGGAACTTTCAATACTATGGACTGGTCCATGTTTTTTTCTCAAAAAACGTGTAAACATTTATTACCGCTAGTTGCAAACACAGACTAAGTTCGAACTAAATTTCTACGCCAAATAAAATAGCAGCTACATTTTGATTCCCACGTCAGGTGTTCCTTTGTAGACTACCCTGACCAAAATGAATCTTAATCTATAATTATTTTAGAATGTCAAAAATCTCTGCTTCAGGGCAACTGCTCACTAAACAATCAATTTACCTTATTTATGAAAATATATTTGAACCATAGCCCGACCCAAGTTAGCCTTTTATCACACAGACATTTGGGACTGTAAAAAGCAAAAATATTGGAGAAAAACATTAGCTTTTTGATTATTTTCTTTAATACATAGGCAAAATATGTCTATTTGTAGTAGTAAGGAAAAGAATTTCTTATACATAAAAACATCTGCTTATCAATAGGTGCACATCAAATATCCAAGCCGCACGATTGTCAAAGAAATTGGATCTGCGTCTACAAGTAAAATCATTAAAGAAATTGCCGATGGCCATCTACAGAGTGCCATGAATGGGATTGTGCATTCGGAGACCTTTAAGACATGCTTTGAAGTGAGCCTAACGAAAATTGTAGAGCAAGAGACACAACATCTAACAAGCAGAAAACAGCCAAGCATCTTGTCAAAAACAGATTCAGAATCCCTGCTGACCTTCAGTGACAAAAAATTTGTTGATGAGATTAAAGAAAGAGCACCAACGGTATACAGAGTACTACACGCAATCAGTACAAGTAAAAGACAAGCAAGAAATGTCACAAAAGGCCTGAAACCAGATCGCAGCCTGCAAGCAATTTCAATGGCTTGCTCTGTTTTACTTAAAAGTCACTGCAACACACTCTCTGCCCAAGCATATCGAGTGGGATTTATCCTTCATCATAGTGGTGCAAAGAAGTTGGTAAGTGGTTTATTACTCCAAAACTCTCTTTCTCATAATGAATTATATGCATACAGTAAAAGTCTCATTTTCTAAAAGACCCTTACAAAACATGACCAAGGGTAACAACATCTTTCACGTAGACTCGAAATCTAATACTTCAAAACTCTCACTAACATTATCAAATTCATCAATTCCTTCTATGTCTGAAAATTCCTCAAACAATTCTTCCATGCTTGGATCCTCACAGTACATTTCCTCGTCATCGGTACTTCCTTCCAGGTGAAATGATTCAAACATGTCTTCTAAGTTGCTTTCATTATTTAAGACACCATCCATATCCTCGAACACGTCACTGATCATGCTCATTCTAGCTGTGGCATCCTCCTCCTTCAGCAATGGGATATTTGTATGAATGAAATCAATGCTATCAATATATTTAGCATTCGCAATTACCTCTTCAATGACTTCAGTTGTAAAACCGTGAACAAACCTCTGGTCATGCAAGCATTTTCCTTTATACTGTTCATCGAGAAAGTGTTTGTGATCCGTCAGCAGCTCCCTCAGAAGTAAAATATGCTCTGCTGTAACTTCTCTTACGACTTCACATTCATCATTCAAACTAGAACGCAATCCTTCGTACTGAGGAAAATCCTTTTTGCATAAATGTTCCTCACATCTACATTCAATATGGCATTTTGAGCAGCAATTATGGTCTACACTTGGTTTTTCAATGTTCTTGTCATAAGCTCCATAAGGGGCTAGCCTTAAACATCCAGATGAGCTTTTACCATATGCTTTCATCTCTTTGCTACTTTTGCCAAGGTGTTGGCCAGAGCAGTACAGAATTGCCTCAGAATCCTTCCCATCACGACCTGCTCTGCCAATACCTTGAATGTAGTCATCCAATGACATTGGAGAGCCATAGTGTATGATATACCTGATATCCCTGATGTTGACACCCATTCCAAGTGAGGAAGTGGCAATGACAAGCCGTATGCTTCCTTCTTGTGCTAAGAGTGACTCAAGTACCCTTTCCTTAATGTGATCATGGGTTTTGCTGTGATACATTGCAACTAACTTTTCATCTCCCTTAACAGAATGGGAGAAAAACTCATATAAACAAGCAACTGTTGTTAAAGACTTGCAGTAAATGATTGTTTTTCCATGACTGTTTCCTCTTTCATTAAGACTTTTTTCTAGCCAATTAAGATCTCTTGCAGGATTAAGTTGTTTTACCTTTGTTACATGAAGTCTGACATTTAGTCTATTAGGGCTTTGACAGATGAATGTGTATCTCCTTAATGCCAGGGACTTAACTATTCGCTTCTGTGTTTGTTGGTCAGCTGTAGCAGTTAACACACAAGCTGGTGTCTTTGTTAATATGGATCGGAAGCGTCCAATTTTTGCAAAGCTGTCTCGAAAAGCTTTCTTAACCTGTTTTGCACCTTCGTGAATTGCAATTATGGCATCATCACCCCTGGGCAAGTGAAAAGAATTAAAGAATTAGTAATGGAAAGTAGCCTGTAAAAACATATGGCAAAGTATTCCATGAATCAAGCATAACAGCACATGGTTATACTACACAGGCCTTGCACACTTTAACACTTTAACATGATAAGGATTCTCAAGATATCATGATAAGATTTCTTGAGCAATATGCAAGACTGAAAATTTTATAAGCAAGGATTCTTAAGAAACCAACAAATTTCTTGAGAATTCTACAGTACTCTTAGGCCGGAAACCATGTAAATGTGTGCAAAGGCCTGCACTGTATGATGAGAGAAAACATTTTGTGTCCCATTAAAAAATTATCATCAAGGTTCTTTACTATTAAGAGAAAATGTACCCTGGATCAGAGTATTTCTTAGAATTTTTAAATTAATTTCTCTTTTTTTTCTTTTATTTTTTTTTCATTTCAGATTTTTCAAAAATCCTAAAAAATACCAATAAAACAAAAAAAAATACTCTGATCCAGGGTAGAGAAAATATTTCAAAGACTGGAACTGTTAAATTGATTCATACTATTTGAACTTCTACAGGCCTATGAAAGATTCACCAAGTGGGGTTTGTCTGTGAGCTCCAAATCTATGATACGGAAGATTGAAAGTGTAGGTGAATTGCCACTCATGCAAGTCATGTCTTGGAAGAAATCAGTTGAGCAGGTTCTAAAGTTGCAAACATTAGAAGATCCAAACAAGAAGACCTCCTTGTGCAACCTGCACAGCAGCCCATATCCAACAACCATGACTACTGTCAACATGGAAGATAGTATGTTTTCTGAGACAGAAGTTGATGTAATCAAACAAAACATTATGGAGAGAAGTCAGCAACTGGAAGGAAAGAAGCTCTATCAAATAATTTTTGACAACCTAGACTTCTTTGTCAAGGTCAAGCATATGTCATCAGAGAACAAAAACAAATCAATTCATTGGGTACATGTCCTGCTAGTCCGTGATCGGGTTACTGGTGAAAACCTTGATGATACAAAACAACTCAGACCTGCTATCAGCCTCAAGAATTCCGATTTTGTGCCATCTTTACTACATCACAATGACCTTTTGAAAACTTTTGTTCCTATTGTTGCCAATGTTTTGGTGGATAACATTCCTGCATTTGCATGCTTCAAGGGTGCAACTGTACGTCACATCCCCCACAGATACTCCGATGCCATGTCACAAGCAAGTGAACAGGTAAGGATAACTGTAATCTGCTTAATATAAAACGCAAAATTGCTATTAGTGCAGAAACCAACAAATAATGAATCATTCTCAATGTTTGCCTTTTTACAGAATGCTAAGAGGGATTAGCAAAGAAACAAGTACATTCTCAAGCATAGCAACAGGTTTTCTGGCTGTCGATTTGCTTTAATCTTTAGCAACATAACAAAATGCTGAGACAAAACAGGGGTAGTCATAACAAAATACATTACCTTACTGTAGGACTGAGACATAATTCTTCATACTGAAAAATGGTGGCATAAAAAAACAGCAGAAGTCCCTCAATTAAAAGTGTCCCAATAACATAATATTGAATCATGGTAATAAGGATATGCAAAATAGTTTGTTTGATAATGGTGCATACTGTGTACTGTATTTTCCATTGTGATGGTTGGCTGAACCTTTGTTGTTGTACTATATTTTCTGACACTAGAATTCAGAATATCACTTTCCCTTTTCAGGTACCAAGCGGTCTTATTTTCAAAAATGAGACTGTTGGCTCAGAGATGATAGAAATACTCCAGATACTTCAAGATAAGTACGTCCCAAAAAGGAGTGAAACAAATGGAACAAATGGAGATAAATCAACAGTTACACAGAAGATATTTCTTGGAGGTGATCAATTATCTGAGGAGCGAGCACGATGTGCAATGAGTGCAATGAAGGATGGTGATACTGAGATTGAGCGTCTTGATGGATTGATTCCAAAAATAGAGGATTGGCATGCAATAAGATACATGTATGCGGTATGTAGAGAAAAAAAGTTAGATCAGCATCTTACTGTGGGGACCATACAGGCCTTCTGAACATTAAATGAAAGAAACCTTATACAGTTCTTAAGAAATCTCTCAATACAGTTTACAATTCTACAAGAACTCAATAAGAATATTTCAACAAGAACTCTCAACAACATCTACTGTAGGAATCATAGCATTAAGGCCTGAACTGTAAATGCACTTATTGTAAGTTGGAAGTTACAGAAAGAGTAAATGTTGTTTCTTTGCATAAAAACAGTGTCAGTGAATATAAGACATATACTGTACTGAGCAGTATGTTGTATCATTTTGGTTCTAACAATTCAATTGATTTATCCATCATGTTTCAGATACTCCACTAGTCCTTTTTTGATAACTCTTCAACCAGTGATGTTTGCAGTATGGTGTACAACATGAATGTTGTTGGATGTTCCAATGCAAGAGGGAATGTAATTGACACATTCAATGAATGCAAAGAATATGTGACATTTGAAACCAATTGTTATGTTGTGGAAATGGCACTAAAGCATTTCAACATGAAGTTTTCTAGTTCAGAAGAAGATGTCATACCACCAACAATTAGGGCTTACGACAGAAAGAAGAAGCAAAAGTGGCTGCATCACCAAGTTACAGAAATGCTGAAAGAACACATAATGAAAATACATGTGGAAACGATAGAAGAGGTAAAGCACATTCTTTTTCAGCAATTCACAACTTCAAATGCTATGTAATGTGCCATATTTGCAAAGAGGGGCATTTGGTGGGGAATGATTAGCCTACTTAAAGACTTTACTTTACGGGAGCATGGAAAGGGAAAATATTGCAAAGGCTTTTCCCCTTTCCATGCTCCTTTCGCAAAAGTGAAGTCTGTACACAGGCTAGGAATACTTTGTTGACTGTCAGCTGGCAGGTACTAATAATGCAACATCGTTGTTTCCTTTACATTATGCCAGTGTATGCTATACTATATTTTATTACATTACGTTGCACCTTGAAATCTACATTTATTGAAACAAAAAACAATTACAAATTCGAGACTGCAATATACAGTATGTTTGAGACATTACATTTTTCAACATGAGATAAAAGGTACAGAAGTTTTAATCTTCACTTAGTTCACCAATCTCCAAATCCTGTGTTTATAAATTGTATGAATTGTAGCCACATGGGAATATGGAGAAGACAGAAATATAAATCAAAAGTTTAAGTGACAACTAAATTTCACTAAAATTCAATAATAATTTGTCTGCTAAATAATAATCTCAATAATTCAATAATAATCTGCTGCATGTATAACTTTCAGCATGAGTTTGGTAGTAGGAACAAAAATGGTCCCTGCTCAAAAAGGGCTAATGAGCTAATGGCATTGCCTATTGCATGGATACCCTGCCCTCCTATGGGAAGAAAAGATATTTCCGGCACACAGAGCAGTTAGTTTCTATAGTTTTCTTTGTTTTATCAGTGCAATGTCTGGCACACAAAACTTTAACTTTCCACACTTGACACTGCTACTATACATATGGAACTATCCACATGCTTTTGTAGGTAGCAAACACTACCCATACACCAAGCAATGAGACAGACAAAGCATACTCTTGCAGATGTCCTGACTGCTCTAAGGTATACAAGTACAAGAAGACAAGAGACAACCATGAGGTGAAGATCCATCAAATGGTAGTTGCAGATGCAACAACTGATGTGAGATACATGACAGAAAATAATGAAACAAATGCAGCCAATGATGATGTGTACAATTATGCCACTGCTCGTTTAAATCTTGGGCTGCTCATT
This sequence comes from Aurelia sp. 4 Dawson et al 2005, assembly GCA_964019985.1. Lineage (NCBI taxonomy): Eukaryota > Metazoa > Cnidaria > Scyphozoa > Semaeostomeae > Ulmaridae > Aurelia > Aurelia sp. 4 Dawson et al 2005. The sequence continues at coordinate 2,022,929 of OZ026511.1, read as the reverse complement.
AAATTTGCTGATGATGCTGTTCGTGAAGGTGATGGGGATCGAATTATATTGTGCTGGAGGTTTTTCCTTCTTTATTACAAAACATTTAAGCATCACAAGTATGCCCTTGCAGCCTTCAATTTGCTTGCAAATGTGACAGCACTGTTAACTGAGAAAAAAGCACATTTGCTGACCTGGAACAGAACCATCAACAACAAAGGTGGAAAAGGCAAGAATGAATCAAATGATGTTCGTTTGGAACAATGGAATTGCCTTGCAAAGGAACTACTTGCAAACCTAGGGGTCAATTTAAATGAACAATGTGCACAAAGGGAGGCAAATGCGATTGCATTTATGAATGAATTACTGGTCTCTATTGATGACGACTTGCAAGTCAGACGCCCAACTGGGAAGCACATCATGAAGAAAAAGGAAAAAGATATGAAACTGCTGGTTGAAGAATTCACAAAGAACAAAATCTTCCAATTCACTCCCGGTAGAAAGTATGACACTTTTAGTGGCTTTGATGGAAATATACTTTCAAGAATGAAAATAACAACACTTCTTGACTGGCTAAATGATCAGAGAAAGAAACTTGGATTGCACCATGAATGACAGTATTTTGAACCTTCCTTAGAATTTGTTAATGGCTATTGTGTTCAATGTGGACATTAAGGACCTCAACTCTTTAAAATAAATTGCACAAGCTGCCATTGCATCTCATTTTTGATTTAATAGCATGACAGGAACTTCAGGCACACTTGCTCTTTTTGCTTGTTAGTGATTTCAATATCTTGCTTGGTTATTTTTAAGGATGAGAATATTCATTTAAAGTTCATTTAAGGTTAAGACAAAATCAAAATCATTGTAAAGCCCAGGAAAATTGGGCAATCTGTATGAAAACCATTTGCAGGCCGTAAGCATAAGTCTGTCACTTTCCCAGTTGATTATTTAAGTAATTTAATAACATCAAAACTTAAAAGACTACTGTGGTTGCAATGCAAATGCACAGTTTATGCTTCCAAGATAATGAAAATGCATGAAAAGGAAGATGCAGTAACCTTGTGCAATCTCTTTAAATATCTTATACCTATGCTGTTGCTTTAATAATGACCAATTTTTACAACATTTGAAAAATGTTTACAAACATTTCAAATTTAAAAACTGTGTCCTAACCATTTTGGGATACAATGGGCTTCGTCAGCAATTAGTGCAATCGATTTTGACCTGAAAGTATCCGATTTAAATATTGCCGTCCATTTGTCGGTCCCAACGAAGGACTCTGGACTGCCAAACAAAATATCGAAGTCTCCATTCTTTAGTTGCAGTTCAGCACCTTCATCCATCTCCTTAGTCAAATTTAAGGCCGTAATACCACGCTTATTGAGTACGATAGTTTGAGTTTCGATTATCGCCAGCAATGGCGACACAACAACAACGAACTTCTTCCCCTTCCATTTGCTGTATCCCATCTTTCCAAGTTCTTGCGTGATTGAGGGAATGAGCTGATACATCAGCGATTTACCCGCTCCAGTTGGAAGTATCGCGAACACATCATTTCCTCTGAACAGCCCTCTCCACGCTTCCATCTGCTGTTTCGTTGTAGTTTTAATTTCTGGAAAAAATTTCGCCAAGGAAACATTGACACAGTCTTCTAGATCATCCTCGAACCGGTTTTGTCCTCGGACAGCAGTCGCCATTTTGAAGAAACCAACTGAAGACTTGCATGCCTCGTTCACAAGTTCACGGCCATCCTGATGGCCGTTGGCTCTGATTGGTCAAATAGACACAAAGGAGGTCGCATATCTCCAGAGTATTTTTCCTTCCTCCCTTTTCCCTATTTTTTTTTTTATTTTTTTTATTTTTCTTTTATTTATTTTTCTTTCAATTCAAATTTTTTCCAAAATGCTAAGAGATACAATTTTTTTCAAAATCCTAAAAAATACTCTGATCCAGGGTAGCAAATGAGGAGCAAAAAACATGAAAAGATATTATGTTTAAAGAGACATTTAACAGTCTTGCCTGCACCTGCTCAAAAGAACTTACGTTTGGAAGCAGAACAAAGTGAAGATTTTTTCTTCTTCATGGAGGTTTACAGGATTTCTCAATGCAGGATCATTCAAATGACAGTTAAAGGGGTTTCTTTAAACATGAAGTAATCCCAAAGAATATATATATTATATCACTAGTATGTTATGAAAGAGTTACATGAATAATTCTTTGATGAAGATGTAATTCTTTCATAAAAAACTTGTAGTACTATAATGGCCAAAAACTTATGAAATCCAGAGCTATATATATTTTACAAGTATATATATATATATATATATATATATATATATATATATATATATATATATATATATATATATATATATATATATATATATATATATATATATATACATATATATATATATATATATATATATATATATATACTGAGGAAGTATTACAAAATGAAAGTCAGGTTGTTATAACAAAGATGTCTTTGCTATTTCTAAACTATAACTTGGACAATTATAACTTTTCAAATAGATCTTAATGGAAAATTCTAGGTATTTTTCAAAGGGAATAAACATTAGCTATAAAGTTCCATATGAGTTATAAATAGACTAGAGAAATGCCTACAAACCTATTGTTTCTTTACAGAATGAAATATGATGTATGAAAAACTGTTTAGTATACTTTTGATGTGGCCCTGGCCAGCTTTTAACTATGTAAATTCCATTTAATAAACAGTACATTCTTTTATGTTTCTGCTGGAGTGCATATCTTGATTTGCTCTGCTGTATGTATGTTTCATAAACATCTTTATTGCTGGTTTTGCCATCTGCTGCAAATTTTATATATTAATAGAATTCTCAAGCATCTGGTAGCTGGCCAGTTTTTCGTCTGGAATCCAGCTGAAATGGGATGTTTTAAAAGTTGGCAATCTGGCACTGGATTATCCCCCTTTGCGATATCCAGTATACCCATAATCATTTTCATCATGATAAGATATTGATCAGCCTGGTTCTGAGGTCTTAGTGTGCAGGAGCTTACTCATTTTATGTGAAGCAGTAGGAGAGTAACAACCAAAACCGTCATCATGCACAAATACAAAACAGCAAATAATTTAGCAGAACGCATCTCCGAATCCAAAGAAACACATTTATGCCAAAATGTATGTACTTTCTACCTGATTGTGCAGAAAAAGATTGCTCTTGAGTCTAGAATAGATTGAGGGGCTGGAATAAAAGGTGTGGGTTAAAAATTTACCAATAAACAGGAGGTGGAAAAGGTACTGAACCTTGAAAACAGGAGGGAAGTATAACACACATGTGCAAAACAACATCGCAGTTAATTAAGAACTATAGGATTTTGATACAATTCAAAATTCAAGTTGCAAGGCAAGCTAAATTGATTTATTTTCTTAATTGAAATTACTTTGAAGAGTAGTAAATGGTTGTGGATCCCTGACAATCTTGCATCCATCAAACTGAAATGTGCTGATATTATCATTTAACCAGATGTACTGGTACTCGTGCTTCAAAGAAGGGACTTTAGACTTTCTCCCCTACTGTGAAGTCATTTCCAATAAGATACACAAACTTCTAATCTGTAGAACTGTTTGATGCTATGTCTGTACACTTTGTTTTTGTCTTTGAGCTGGCTCACAGGGTCAAACATTTGAAAATAAGAATGACCTTCTTGCCTTGGTACTGGCATTTCTTGAAAACAATGAATATGAATAATGAATTCTGTTTTTTGAGAGATCACCGTAGCGCGAGCCTGTAAATCTGAGGCGCCGGTATATTTGAGGTCTGCCTGTAAATATGAGGTCGGCAAGATCAAACGTATTATTCGTTGGTGACACAAGCAGTCATAACCTATTGTGAGAAAGACAAAGGTGAAACCCAAGGTCTGGCTTCGAAGGAAACAATAGGCCTGTCCGGGGGTCAAAATCTCTGACGAATGAGTAGCAGAAGTTAGAAATTAACTTCGCATGGGAATCCATAAGAACAAGTATCCAATTTACTTTCGTTTCTTTTTGTTTTTATGTGCTAGATTTGAATGGCATCAGTCGTAAGAAATTACTCATGTTACTCTATAGCGATAACTGTTTTTAACGAGGAACGTTAAAGTCGCTTCGTAATTCAAAATAAAAATTTTCGCATTTTTAGGACTAAAACTTTCTTATTTTGTTGTGTCTTATTCTAACCGCACAAGTTATCAACGTATGGTCGCTAACACTGACCTGTGTATAGCTACGTTTCATGACACATATATCGGAATAAACTGTGCTATGTTGTTTGCATAATATAAACGGTTTGTTAATTACTCGAGACTAAAGGTTCAACGATATATTTTATGATGTATAGTTTAACTAGATTCCGTTGATAGCTCGGCTTTTTGGGAGCGAAAACCAAATTTCGTGTCAGAAACGTTTACCGTAACCTTAAAACATCATAAAGGAATAAACAGTGTTCTGTTATGTTGAAAACACAAATGATCTATTCCCTATAAAATCCATGCTTTTAACTTTGAAAAGTTTCTTAGTACTTCTCAGACATAGTACTAGAGTTTCTTAAAATTTTGGCCTTCTTAGTACTAGTTTCTTATAAACCAGTTTCTTATAAAAAAACGAGTATTTCTCTTCTTTAAACTTTTCAAAATTATGCGACGTCGTATGTCATCGCAAATGACCCTTCCTTACCCCCCGACAAATAGTGGCAACGTCTTTGATCACGGGAGCGTAATGTGTCTGGTACGTTGGGTGGTCTCTTTACAGCATTGTTTAATTTGAAAGGCCATTCAAACAATAGCCAAAAGTGTCTGAGTACTCCCACGACACCTCATATTTACAGGCAGACCTCAAATATACCGGCGCCTCAGATTCTCTTCTTTAAACTTTTCAAAATTATGCGACGTCGTATGTCATCGCAAATGACCCTTCCTTACCCCCCGACAAATAGCGGCAACGTCTTTGATCACGGGAGCGTAATGTGTCTGGTACGTTGGGTGGTCTCTTTACAGCATTGTTTAATTTGAAAGGCCATTCAAACAATAGCCAAAAGTGTCTGAGTACTCCCACGACACCTCATGTTTACAGGCAGACCTCAAATATACCGGCGCCTCAGATTTACAGGCTCGCGCTACGGTGATATATGTGTTTTTTTTGCTTTTGTCTCAATAGCTCAGTACTTGTCATGTAAAAAAGCTTTCAACAGTCTGATTAATTATTTCTTTTGTTTTCAGCGGTTTGAGCAACAAGCAAGCATGTACTGCTCAAGAAAATGCCTATTTGTATGGATGCTAGTGAAGAGCAGATGTCAAAGATGTTGGGAATGCATTTTCAATCTTTGGGTATATGGTAATTGGCTGAGGAAATTGCTTCATCGGTAGCTGAAATACCAGGAATAGTGATCATATAGTCAGGTGTTGATGCAATTTGATCAAGTTTATGTTACAAAATGTTATCAAAGCATCATTTAGTTATTTCAATTGCTTCAACCTATTATGTCTAGAATCCGTGAAATCAATATATTTTAACTTATACACAGTGTCCCCAAATACCTATGCCCACTTGTTGTGGAAGAGCTGTGATTTCCGTTATCTCGTTTTCCTTAGCTTCCAATTGACAGACAAATGATTGCAAGGTTTTTTGCATATTATCTACATTACATTGGAAATAAAAGTCCAACCAAAGGTGACCTAAAGGCATATCACTCTGAGGGCAGTTGTCCTCTTCGAGACCCCTATGTTCCATCGAATTCTTTGCACCATATTTGTCCCAAATCAATCCTTTATTGACAAACAGCTTTTTTCTGGAAATCACATTATAGGACATGACAAGTGTCAAACTTAATCAAAAACCCAAAGACAAGTTGTAGTTCTATCATTTCTAGTAGAAATGAAACAAAAGGTGCAGCCATGGTTGGGATATTGTTCTTTTTTAAATAGATTTGCCAAAAAAGGTAGAACCAGTAAAAGGTAAACTGCGTGCCATCAACATTTGATTTGGATAGCTTTTGCTATTTGACCACTGACTGGAGACTTCCCTTAGGTATGAAGGTTAGATGCTTTCTTTATATGATAAACAATTGTTGGTATAAATTCTAAAGTAACAATTTGCTTTAGAGATTTTCTCTTGCTTAGTCATCCAATAACGTGACCCTCTCATGTCAGTAAAAATGTGAAGATTGAGTGTTGACGGGGGGCCTCTTTAATAGTTTTGGTGGTTCCATAGAACAGCAATTGAATGTATCTGTCAGAACAGCAGTCAAATTCGTCAAGTTTTACCGTTGTCCCGATTGATGGTTTTTTGGCAGTAGGACAAACGTCTGGTGAAAACTTTACAGCTCCTGCCTGCCCCAGAATGTCAGAGTTCAATTCCTATGATAGGTCTCCTTTTATCATGAACGAAAAATACATTGATTTTACTATTTTGTCCTAAAACAGAAAATGATTTTCCATGTGCGCCCTTATCTTACAAAACGTCAGAAAATATTCTTATCCGTTAAATACTGCATTATACCATTTGTGGAAGTATATCATAAATCGTAAAGTGAGCAAATCTAACTTGAAGCCCGACCTTGTCTGCATTTATATTTGGATCAGTTTGGTCCTCAAATTTGTCAGTGACGACTGAACTATAGATCCAGCCCGAAGTTGAAAGGGGGCAATTTGGAAATGGGGGCGCCGGCTTGCGAAAATTTTTGGGACGTTATTCGAGAAAATTCTCTGGTATTTCTATTGAATAACGCCTTAGTTTATATGTTTCCCCGCATTCAGAACGAAACAAGAGTTCATTTGGGCCAGGTCAAGGGCGCTGTTCTTGCCAAAAAGAGGGCGTCAAAGCTGAGTTTTCATCATGAAGAGGGGTGCAGTTGCCCCCATCTGCCCCCTAAATCCGTCACTGCTGAGTCCGTGAAAATGCATCTTCCTCCCACTTGAAAGATGTCAGCCATACCAAGAGCATTTTCAGAAATCTCTCTGCTGCGATCCACATAAAAATGTTGCGACATGAGCATGAACATATTAACAAAATTTCCTCATGTGATTCCAAAGATTCTGGCCGGTTTGAGGTATTGAAGCAGCAGAGTGTCAGTTGAGGTCAAATTTGATTTTCAGATATTCTCAAACTGTGCCTTGTGCTGAAAGGACCACGGATCCAGGGGCGGATCCAGGAAGTTTTTAAAGGGGTGCACTCAGGCTCGCTCACAGCGCCGAACGCGCGCAAGAAAGCCCATTGCGCCGTAGGCGCAAGGAGCGGGGGGTCCGGGGGCAGAGCCCCCGGAAAATTTTTTGGGACCACGCCCATTTTTCGGTCCGGGAACGCCCTTTTTTGATAGGCTTGGACAACGCCCACTTCCGTGGAGATACAAAATCACTCGTGCACGGAAGGAATATTCTCATTCAGCAGGCATTTGTTGGGGTTTCAGGTTTAACGCAATCATTTCTGTTGAAAAATTGCAAGGATTATTTAGTCACTCAATAAAAACATAACTGAAGTTAGCCTCAAGCCCCACGTCACAGGAATACTCATTGCTTGAGTTATCCTCACCTCACCAGCTCATTGACAACAGTAAAGCTGGTTAAAATCAAACTGACAAGAAATCTACCAAGAAGATTGGCTGTTGTGAAAGGAAATTCTTCCGATCTGCAACAAATTACGCAAACTGCAAGAATAAAATTCTTTTGGAAAGTTTCTTCTATTAGCAGCGAATTATAACAATATTGCATAAAAAGGAAAGTTCACTTTGAAAGCTCGTTTGGACAGCAAGACATTATTTGATAGTAACCAACGGGTATACTCTTGATATAATTAGGACAGAGGTGCTCCGGCTGGGGATACAAATACCAACATAAGAAAAAATAATATCTGCCATCAACGAGGACCCAAATTGTTTCCTTAGCCTTCACACTGAAAATTAGGTAGTCAGCATGAAAAAAATGTAAAAGCACTGTGAATTGATGGAACTTAATACTAATGCATGTGAAGATTTATTTTTGACTCGTCGTTTATCTGCAGCAAATCTGAATAAAATAAGTCTTTTGGTACATCCACTTACCTTTTCACTTTTCATCATCATCAAGAATATTCTTGAAAGCCATTTGTGTCTTGTTAGTTCTTGCGAAGTCATTCACAACCTCTTCATTGTTAATTGGTAAATCATTGTTTATGTGCATCAGAGCTAGCGCATTGAATCTTTCTTGCTCCATGGTGCTTCGCAACCATGTTTTAAGTCGTCTCATAGCTGACATGGACCTCTCACATTCACATGATGTTACTGGGATCACTCCAAGAATGTTCAGGCAAATGTAAATGTTTCTAAATGCGACCTTGTCAGCTATTTTCAAGGTTTCGGCTATGGTAGTTGGCAATCTAACATTTGCATTCGTTTTCCAAAATCTTTCCCACATTTCAAGCTCAGTTGCAATTTGGTGATAATCTGGAAAATCTTCCATATATATCTCGGCAAACTTTAATACCTCATTTTTCCAATTAACGTCTTCGGAACATTCAGTAAATACGCCAGGGATAATATACAGGCCTGAAATAATTCTGCAATTCTTTGTCGAGAAGCGTTCGTTTACTTCATTAGACAAGTGGTCTAACAATGGAATAGTGATTTTCTGCTTATAGTATTCACTGGGTGAGTAAGCAGCGTAGTTTTCCCTGAAAATCTGAACTTTGCAAACTCTTGGTCTGCTTTCAGGCACATTGATCTTTTCAGCCATTTTTAGACATTGCTGATACAGCCTTCCGTGTGTTTCGTCAACTTTTGTGCGGAGATCACTGATTGTGTCCTTGAGCAACTGAATCTGATTCAATGAAGCAAGAACATCAATTTTCCGCTCTTGGAGATGTCTTGTCAAAGGCAACGTGTAGTCCAAAATGCCTGTCGTGATACGAATTGTGACAATAAATTTGAATGAAGAGCATACAGAAAGATATTGCGATGCTTCTGCAGGTGTAGGTGGATTCCACAGCTTTTCCACGTTCAATTTCATCTCCTCCAGTGCTTCAACTATTGCCTCATGTCCATCGATGAGACCATCTAAAGATCTGACTCGCTCAACCCAACGAGTGAGTAATGGATCAGCAAGCTTTGACCTTTTGAGACTATATTCAGTGAACTTCTTATTCAAGAAACTGGCTCTCTTTGTAGAATGGTTAAAGAATGAAGCCAGCGATCTTGCACTATCCCAGGCATTTGATACACAATTAATGCCACAAGACTTTGCAATGCAAAGGCTCAGCCTGTGACTTGCGCAATGCACGTAATCAGCATTTGGATTAACTTTTGAAATATTTCCGGCTACTCCTTTTCTGAGGCTTGACATTACACTTGCTCCATCGTATCCTTGGCCACGGCAGTTTTGTATGGGTAGACCAATGTTCTTTAATGCTGTCAAGATCTCACTTGCTAACACATCGCCAGACGTACCATTGTTACAATGGATAAATCTTACGAAACGCTCTGCTATGTCATCGTGATCGATGTACCTGATGACTATAGCCATTTGTTCTTTCTTGCTACAATCTGTTGATTCGTCGGCGAGTATCGAGAAGAAGGCGTTACTATTAACATCATTGGCAATCTTTTGTTCAAGCTGCTTGCCACAAATCTTGATCAGTTGATTCTGTACAGTTTTAGATCGATAAGTTGCGTTTTTTGCTGCAGTTTCAAAGTGCTTCTTCAAAACTTCATCCCCACTGCTGATTCTATACGAAAGGAGAGCCTGAAAGTTACCAGGATTTGAATCGCTGTAATTCTTAGAGTCATCCCTGTGACCTCTGAAGGCAATGTTTTGCTTTCCCAGAAGAACGACTGTTTCCACCATGGAATGGATAATCTTTCGATTTTGATTGATTCTTTCATTCAGAACTCTATCTAGTTGTGAATCTATTGCCTCTCTCTTCCCTGACATTACTTGCTTGAAGCTACTGGCACGCAAAACTGAGTATTTATGAAGTGGCGACTTTTGACAGTGTTCCTCAAACTTGCAAACTGTGTTCTGCCAGTTAGTAACTGGTTCTTTGTACAATTTAACAAGCTTCATTCCTGCTGATCCAGTTTCCTGACCAAATAAGACACAAGGAACACAGAAGGCACCATCAAACTTCTTAGAGTATGACAACCATTGCCATCTTCTAAGCCATGTAATCATGAATCTCCTTGACACAACTCTCTTTGCACCATATTGTCGAGATGGAAACAGATATTTCTCACATGGCTTCCAATGATGTTCAAGCAATCTATATCTTGTTTCATCATCTGTTTGAATTCCAACATAATTTCTAATGTCCATTTTATCAATCCCAGGGTCAGATTTAAAAGGAATCTTTGGCCTCTTGTTTTTAAACTCACCATACAAAGAAGGGGCACTTTGTTTCACACCAGATTCTGAAACAAAATAATGCAGACAGTTAAAGTCTCCAGAGACTATCTGGTAAAACCATTTGATTATTCAGTTAGTATACCTTTCTTAAAGTAATGTAATTGAAACAACTATAGCCTTTGATACTCTGTGCTAAAAACAGTTCTCCAAATTAAGGCTAACTCAATAACAGAAAATTACTTGTTAAATGGGTATATACTCACTGATAATGGATGTTGTTTTACCAAATATTTCATCTTCATTTGTCTGCTGGGAAGAAGTTTCAACACCTGTAATCGACAAAAATAATCTCATAAGATGGATGAACATGAATGAAAGTTGCTCAGTTGAATATAATGTGTTTGCCACAGATCTGTCTGATGCAAGCTTTCACATTTCTATCATCAAGATTTTTAAGAACTATATACACTAATGTACATTAAAAGTGTTGGTGTGGTGTACTTGTCAACCCTATACTCTTCAATAGTAATCTTGCACTACTACCCCTACCACTACCATTACATCATCTTCCACCTTACTCTTCTTCAGCATATGTTTATTTGCATGCACATATATATCATATAATTATGTAAAGATTTCTATTGGAAAATCATCTACCTCTTGATGCAGGATCAAGAGTATCACTAACCTTTTTTAGTTGCAACTGGTTTGAATGCAAGGGTTTGTTGTACCTTTGTCTGACTGCAGCTTGGTTTATCTGAAAGAATATTCATAATGAAATGCAGTAACAGTCATCTGCAAAGGAAATAACTGGTAAGGTATATAAGGGATATATAACAAGTAACGGTAGGAATTATACAACAAGTAATATATCATTGTGAAACTCACAGCATAATTCATATAGATACTTAAAAGTTAAAAAGAAAATAGATATTTCAGAAGAAAATGAGAATAAAAAAGCAAATATTGTAGAGAACCTTTTACAGTACACACAAACACACATACACACACACACATGCACAAAAAAATTTGTATAGAGGCAATAAAGAAAAGATGAAATGGATACCAGTGCGGATGAAAAATGAATGAAAATACTGCAGTCACCAAATTCTTCATGTCTCACTGGTTTTCATTTTATGCCTATGTCTCACTGGTTTCATTAACATTAGTATCCCAGAAAGGGTACCATTGAAAAATTGCAGGCAATTTGATCATATATGATTGTTATGGAACCATTCAGCCTGTTTTTGCAATATTAGAGTTTACATATAGCAAAACCAACTCAAAGCTAAACTAAGGAAGCACTTAATATGCAGTTCCTTTCTCTTTATTTGTCAAATTCAAAATATATACAAATATATACAGGGATAAATAGACACACTTTCTTTTACTATTTATATATACATATATATATATATTTATAGCTTGTAGAGATATCCTGGCTTGATTAAGCACATGCTTACCCATTTGATTTCTCAACAAAACCCCTGAGGTATCCATATTAGTGTCATTCAATGAAACTGAAATAGAACTTAGAAATTGAGTATGGAATCTAAGCAAAATATGGAAAACACTTCAACAGTACAAAATGCCATCATTATGCCAGGACCATTTTCCCATCAAATCAATGCCATCAAAACTATCTATCACTATGGCTAAGAAACTATATGCTCATGCTCATTTGTTTCACAATGGTTTGATAAAGACTCCACAGCCATCAAAGCAAGATCATTTGATGTTCTGTAACTAAAAAAAGATCCAGTTAACTATAAAAAATAGTGCTGGCAAGATTCCTGTTCTATGTCTGGCCAACCTTCCAGTCAAATAATTCAGCTCATTAGTAATATCAAGGAATATTTTACATTTGACTAGAAAAAGTATATGCTTACCATCACCTTGTTCACAATCCTTTGATAATGACTCATCATCATCCAGATCAATCACATCTTGCTTTTCTGAAGTAAAAAAAGGGTTGAGATAAATTTGAGAAAATCACTTTTATGAGGTTTGAATAAATTGACAAATCTTTTCCTTGCTGAAAGCCAAAGCTACGTACCTTTGTTTTTTACATTAGGTTTTGACAAAAACTTCATAGCCTCCACCCCAGTTTGAGTTGATTTACCTGAAAGGAGGTGAAATGTCTGAATTTTTGGAAAAATGCCATTTTCAGCTGGCCCAAAATATCAGTTTTCACTGTTTTGCCTTATAGATATTTTACATCTTTTACTACCCTGATTCTTCAAATGCTGAATGTGAATTTCTGGTAAAGATGATGGTGACTGTGTGGCTTTTGGCACCAAAACTTGATTCACATATAAGTAAGAATGCTTGATTAACCCTAAGTGGTGATACTACGGTATTCTGCTGTTTAGACATGGTAGAACAGCTACAGGCTAAAGCTTCTTCATGAAGGCGAAAAAGGATCCCCATTAGGTAATCACAGAGAAGTGTCCTTCTCTAAAATTTTAACATCAAATTAATACTGATCTCCAGATGAAATTGGTACAGGGATGTGCCACTCAGGTACTCATGATTTGTCAAAGAATTTTTAAAACAACATTGCCATTTCTATTGAAACCCCTCAAAGAAAGATTTGGTGTATCATATCATGATGGACACCTCAATGATGCTAACAGCACACATTTCATGACATTCTGTGAGGTCTGTAGTTGAAACCCTTTTATAGTTCTCAGTGGCATACCCCTATCAAATCCTTCTTACCATCAACTTCAATCCTTGTGCTTGACATTTTCCTGGCAGTTCTTGAAAAACCAGTATGGGGATGGCAGGATTCTATGTCCGCCAATGGAACAAAATGATTCGGTTTGAAATCTTCATCAACTCCAGAAAGAAAACTTGAAGAACCAGCTTTGGACCACATGATGATAATCTTTTGCTTGATATCAAACTTAGTATGAGCAGATCTTGTCTTTATAGTACCATTCCCAATCCAGCTATATTTTGTCTCAAAGCCTTCATTTTCTGGATACACAGACATTATTTCCTTTCCTATTACTGATGAAAGTCCAAGCATGCACATAAGTGGAGCATAATTCCCAGGAACTGCATTATATATTGCTTGACTCTCAATACGTTTGTGCTGAGAGCCCTGGATTTTTGGGTCATAACCATTCAAAACTTTGTCTGACAGTGACAATGACAATGTTGTGTTGTATGACTTGAATTTTGTCGCTTTTTCAGCAATATACAGATGCCTTGCATAAAAATCTTTGTTCAAATACAATTCCATGCTTGTCAAGTCTCTCAAATATGGCCACAAGTCTTGGTGGCCACAAAGTAGCTTGGAACATGAACGATACAAGCAATTGCCATCTCCTCCACTCTGTTAAAAACAAATAAATTTTTTTTATTATTTCATAGGCAGATTGTTTTGATATAAAGGAATGAACAAAGCAAATTCTTTTGGACTTGAGATTGGCTGTTCTTCAATGTTTTGCATTTACAGGCTGGAATACTCTTAATCTGATTTAATTCTGCAATCCCTAATTAGAGCATATCATTTTGTGGAAAATTTTGGAAAGGAGGACAAGACATCTGGCATTAGAAACCTGCATTTGAAACATTTCATTTCTACCTGTAGATATTTTGACAAATAAAATCATGATGGATATGGGCCTAAAAATAAGTACATGTGACTAAAGGATGCCCACTTGTTGATGTTTTTTGCTTTACGTAATAATAAGTAATTGTAATTATATTGATTCTGCTGCTTTTGATAAGTCAACAAAGCCATCATTATGTTATCCATAGGCTAGTAATAATAACTCTCCAACTTACTTCAGTGCAACAGGAGTTGAGGAAAAATGCTGTTTGATTTTCCATTCTGGCATCAAAGTTTCTGCATACAGATCTCGACTGTGCACTCCCTTATACGACAAATGCTTTTCGTTAATCTTCGTTCTCGAATTTTGAATTTTTCTACGACAGGCTTCTTGTTCCTTGACGATTTTTCCCACCAATCCTTCCTGTAAAACGGCGGCGAGAGAACGTCCTTTTGCCGCCATAGTAGTTGCATTTACAACAGCAACTGTAAATGTATTTCACATGGCCTCCGAGCAGGTCAGTCGCATGTTACATTGCGCAATAACAACCTTTGGGCTGCACCGGTGAACGAGTGCAAAAACTATTTTTCTATTGTCCTATTTTGACCGTGAGTGGCATAGAGGACTAGGGACCGGTGCACATTTTTGTTGGGTAGCAACGCAACAAAAGGCCTGCTGAAGAGTTTGATTGACACCGGTGCAACTATGAAAAATATTGAGCAATACCTGTACATCATTTTTGACAAGAACGAAACTTCGGAGTCTTGAGGCTAGGTGAAGCCTGGAGCGAGTCGTTGTGTCTGCGACAACTTCAACAACGTAAAAAGAGAATGCAAATCGCTGCGCTTCGCTTCCAAATGATATTATTAGAATGGTCACAGTGATATTAGGTATTAACTGACAATAAAAGGATCAAACGCTTTCTATGGAAACAATCACAAATCATTGAAAATTGAACAGGTGCAACTGCACCGGTTGCACCGGTCTGGATCCGCCCCTGCACGGATCTCAGAATCGAAAGGCCATCGCCATCATAATGATTTTTACTTCAAAAGTATCTTGTCACGGAATTTCACACTTAACATCTTGGCGAAATTGGTGCCGCAGACTTCGAGAAAAATCAAATTGATGCATTGGTTTAAATGAAAGGACAGCGCTCGTTTGTGAATGCGTTGGAAAGTAAAAATAGAGATATTTCAACTACCCCGCAAACTTACCCTTCTCCCTCTCTAAAAGATCGGAGTACATGCTTCAAAAGGTATAATGTCAGCCTTTCAAGCAAACCACTTGTTTTATATCTTTGCATGTTAACAGAAAATTATTTGTGGAAACATATGCACTTAGAGGGTTGTTTTCAAAAAGCATCCTCTTCGGTGACTGAAAGACATGACAGAAAATCAGTGGCAGACACTTTGCCAAATATTGGAGGCGAAGCCATTGTTTCAGTAAAAAGCATTGTTTACTTCTATTGTTTTTGAACAAAAGATTTTTATTCTAGCTAACATTGGGGCGATCACACCCCCTTGCCCCCCAAATGTCCGCCACTGCGGAAAAAGATGTCTTTTGGCATGGGCGGTCCCCGGTTGAACGAATTTGTTTAATCATGGAAGCATCGGAAAGCTAATTCCTTCTTCACAGCTTTATTGATAAAATGTTTCTCCTGAAATGGGTTGTCTCAATAGAAATAACCTAAATGCCTCAATGGAATTAAACTTTAGTTCTTTTACAGTTGTCTGATAACACATATTTTTTAACGAAACTAAGAATTATGGCCACTACTCAAAGTTTCTTAAAAATTATCAGATTTTGAGTATTGAGAGTTCATGAAGGGTTTCTTAAACATTCTATAATAATCTTTATGTCAACGAAATACAATGTGGTGAACATTTCAAACCTTGGGTTTTCCAATGTTTAGATACTACTCAAGTACCCCCTCCCCCAAGTAATATGATACAGGAAACAAGTGAAAATAAAGTAACAATTTGTTAAGGATTTTCTCTGTGAAAACAAATACTTTCTAAAGTTATATGTTCCCAGTAGTGGAGTTTGCTAACTCTTTGCGATCTGAGATTTGAGCTTCTTAAAAGCACTATCTTATAAAAAATATGTGTAATGATGGTTGTATGATGTTGTATTGACAAAAATAGAGTAACTTATATCATAATATTACATAATTTCATCGTTCAATCTCTTCTTCTCATGAAGTCTGCAATTGATGTATGATCTTTTAACGGCATGAGCTGTGATTAGCAGAAAAATTTTAGTTTTTCCTCCTGCAAAAACTGAGTGAAAATGTTCACATTTCGTTGGAAAACCTTTTGTTTCTCTTCCGAAACTCTCAGTCTCTGCAACATTTCCGAAAGAAATGGTAGATTTTATAACATCCGAAATGGCCCACCCGAAATCAAGGCAGAAATGTCAAGTAACCATTGAATCTCAGCGTGTAAATTCCTCAGAATCGGTCCGTTTTGTACACATTTCTGACGTGAAAACTACTACAAAGAAACGTAAGATGTTCTTGCCGTGAATTATCAGACAAAGATTAGTTTGTTCCTTCTGCAAAAACTGAGAGGAAATGTTCACATTTCTTTCAAAAAAACCTTTCATTTCTCTTCCGAAACGCCCCCGAAACGTTCAGTTTCTGCAAAATTGCCGAAAGAAACGGCAGATTTCATGACGTCCGAAATGTCCAAATTTCTGCCATGAGACTAACAAAAAACAGAAATGTGCCTTTCCGACAATTTTTTATGTCAGAAATCAAAGCGGAAATGTTGAATTTCCCTCGAATCTCAACATGAAAAATCCGCAGAAACGGTCCGTTTCTTACACATTTCTGACGTAAAAACTATACTGAAACGTACGTACTTCTTGCCGTGTTACATCAATGAACTGGATGAACCAATCATAGACCTGCTCTTGGACAGGTGACAGAATGACATCTTTGAGGGCTAATGCTGACAACAGTGCAGTTTTAGAAACACTCTGGCCTGTGATGAAAAGCTCTTTCATCAATTCAGGGTATAACCGCAAATGCCGCTGCACACCAACAACTTCCAGGCCATCTCTTATTGCATTTAGCTGGGTGACACGCTGTCGCAATAACTCATCAATGATAAGCTCAGATATCAGACCACCCCTTTTAACAACAGTAATCACTTCTGTTATGTCCCATGATTTGCTATTCACAATTTGTGCATTGACTTGACCTGTGGACGTTGTTTCATCTAGGAGGAGATCTAGCTTTTCTTCAGTGTCAGCTTTGCGTATTTCTTTAACAAGTGTGTGCAGCAAGGCAGTTCCAGCATTGAGAGGAACTTGTTCCTCAGAATACAGCAATTCGGCAGTTGACTGGAAGTCTCCTGTGCATAAGTAGTGATAGCACCACTCTGGGAAGCAACATATGCCTGGACCGCTTTGGAGAATCGAATGCCCAATCAGTGCACCAAAAACCTTGTATGCTAAGTGGCTTGTTGATGTCTTCTTTGGAACCATGCAATCTTTGGCTTCTTCTAGCAGTGACTTTTTTGCTGCATCCAATGAAACCTGGAAGAATTCCAACTGTAGTGCACCGCAATCAACCCCATCCTCACCAGCAAACTCTACCTTAAGCTCTCTGAACAGCCTTGATTTATCAACAAAGGAAACTTTGTAAAAAGCCAAGCAATCCCGCCATATTCTTTCCCTGGATATGGTGATATTGATAACGTGATCAGAATCTACATGATTTGTTAGATCCTCCAAAACAGATTTCAGTGTTACATCTTGGTTGTCAAGTATTTTCTCAATTGCCTGTTCAGAGGTGTCACTTTCATAGGCATAATGCCGCAACAAATCAACTGGCCTATCTGCAAACATTGCTTTAGTCTTTGCAAAGATCTCCTCTGGGTCCTCTACATGTGGCAACCTAGCAGAGTCCTCAATATCTGGCATTGAAAAGGATGACGTTTGATGAGAAGTGCTGGGTCTTGAATCTTCATCCTCTGACTGGGCAGGCAAAGGTCCTCTAGGTGGTGGCATTGAAAAGGATGACATTTGATGAGAAGTGCTTGGTCTTGAATCTTCATCCTCTGACTGGGCGGGCAAAGATCCTCTTGGTGGTGGCACAATTTGGGTTGCTAACATTTCTTCTGGTTGTGTAATGGTTGATGTTTCATTCAATGAGTGGTTGTCTGATGGTTGTAATTGGACATAGACAGCACCTTGTCCTGTGATGCGCAGGAGACAGTCACATGTTAGAGATGATCCTTGTGGCAAATTGATTGGGGTCAAAGTTCCATAGCTTGCCTTTACAAACCTAACACGTCGCATTGATAAAGTTAAGGGGAGCTGTTCCATTACATTCAAAAGCACTTCATCTTCATCCCATCTCTTGCCAAACACAAAGTCATCTATGACAAGTCCTACCCTGGGTACCAGAGCCTAAAAAAAGTAAAGAGAAAAAGAGAGAAGAAAAGAAGGCTCTGGTTCCATCCAAACATAACCTCGTTCTGAATTTTCGATCAATCTGACTTCCCTTTGTAATCATTAAAAATCACGCGATCATTGATATAAGTGATCGTGCTGCTTTCTTGGAATTAGCACAACAAGATGGCCTCGCGCAACAAAAGGCGAAGCAAAACATGGCGTAGCGACACAAGTCATAGCATAGTTGATCCTAAGTTGTAGATGACAGAAACAACCAAATCATCAATGACTGTATTGTACTGCATGCAATGTTCCAAGTCATCGGCGGTTTCAATTTGTTGTCAGCTTTGCGTGGAGTTCACTCGCACTCGCAGTGGTTTGAAGCCAGAAACCCCATAATCTTTTTCTGAATCTTTGGCCACAAGAGATTTATTTGGTAAAAGACTACTGGAGGACATTTAAGAATTGCCAGCTGCTTGCACAAAATCCTTGCTAAGAATGCAGGACTTCATTTTTTCAATTGATGCTTCTGTAAGACTTTGTCTGGGCCCTTTTCTGCAAAATGCAGATCATCTGTGCTGTGAAGTAGACTGAGGCAGAGGTCTCATTTTGAAACACAGTGAACAAAAAAGTGAGTTCTCACCACAATTTTGCTCACATTGCTTAGCGCCCCTCTCCCATTTTGAAACTGCTCCAAGGTCTCTGCTCATATGGTACATTCTGAAAGGGTCTCTGTTCTTGTTAACATAGAAGGACTTGGGGCACTTGGGGCATGTGCCCCCAAGCTTTTGCAATAAACAAAGAAGTGCCCTTTTCATTTTAGAAAATGCCCCTTTTTTCTAAAGGAGAAAGTGCCCTTGAAATGTTGTGCTCCACAAGTTTGAGATGCTTCCTACGTCCCTGCTTGTTAGTTATTTCATTATTGCAGGAGCAAGTGAGTTATGAATATACTGTAATGAGCATATTAAACATACTTACTTGGCTCTATTCAGCCTTTGATGGAAGCAACCATGCTGATGTAGAATGTTTGATTAATTTCAGACTAACAATGTAGCAACAGGTAAAATGCTTGTATTTTGGCATTGCTATATTTTGATTGGCATAAAAAGCCAGATCTAAAGTTCCACATCTCTGAGGAAAAATTTAGAAGTGGTTTCTGAATTTTTTTGTGAAACTGAGGTTGTATTTTTCTGAAAGGTCATACAACATTAAACACAGTAGTGTCCCGCATATAAGAAACATGAATTAAGAAACACCAGACCTTGATTTTTAAGATAATATCCCCTCTTATAAGAAACTGGTACAGGTCTGCAAAAAAGCTTGTTTCTTATTCAAAAAATATGCATATATTAGACATTTGAAAAACATAACAAATTCAGCTTTGCAGTTGAATCAGACAGTACATATTCAAATGAAACCAAGAATTTTACATGCAAATGAAGCAAAAAGGACTTTCCTGGAATAATTGTACCTTTTCTTGGTAGTGAACATTTACAAATACAAATCAAAGTAGTGTAGTTTATATAATAATGGAGCTTGTATCTCAGTAGTTCATTGATAGTACATGACTTTTCCAATAAGAAACTTTACCCTGATTTGAACTTTATTTCTCATTTTATAAGAAACAAATCAGACCTCAAATTGAAAACATTGTTTCTTGTATGCGGGACACTACTGCAGTTTGAACAATTTCTGCATGAGTTTCACTCTAATAACAGACACATTTTTTCATTTGCAACTGTTTATAATTCAGCTATCAAAATGCAAACAATTAAGAAATCCAATACTGAGAAAATACAACTGTAAAAATTAAAGCTACTTAGTTTGTTAAAAAAATTGGTTTTGTACTTTATCTTCCCCCTCTTGAATCATTCTCAGACAATAACCAAGGACTGAGATACAGGAGGTCTAAAGGGGTAATGGCCCCCTCAAAAATTTTCAGTAGTTGCTGCAGTGGATCTTTATTCTTTTGTAATTTTAGTCACCTGGTTTTCCCATGGCCCTCTCAAGTGAAAAATTGTATCTTGGTCCTTGAAATTTGTCTAAAAATTTGAAAAAGGTTTTAAAAATCTTGTTTTGAAATGTTCAAGAGGACCTCTTTAGCAAACAAGAAAATTGTCTTGGAAACTAGGACCCATTTATCATGTTTCTGTGTGTTTCTGTTTAATTTCAAGAATTTTCTATTTTCAAAGCTTGTGATTTTTGTGCAACACTTGAATACAATTTGTTGCAGCAAATATGGTTTTAAAAGCAGGTTTCTTTTTCAGAGAGGTTTCTCCTCTAGTGGAGTCTGTGAATCAGTGACACAAAGCAAGTCTGCTGGTAAAAGCATAGGCTGATTTAGATTTAATCGGGGGTGCATAAACAAACCTAGCCAAAGAGGATCTAACTTGATGGCAATAATTAGGCAAATTCTTTGAAGACATGTGCTGATAAATTAATCTGAAGGAGAAAAATAGAGATCAATTTCCTCCAATGAGGTCTGGCTCTTCAGGCCTGGGAACCAGATGTGACTTTGGACAGGCTTTGTCCTGCTGACTCATTGACTCCACTGGAGTAGGAGCCTCACTTCTCTTTGGGGAATCAGGGGAGTCTGCATGCAAGCTATTTGCAATGGGCATTTTGGTCAAAAGTTTGAGAAAGTTTGTTGCTAAGTTGACAGTCAAGAATTTGTGGTATCATTAATGTACCCAAAAGCATGCCGACTGACAATGGGTCTTTAAGACACTAGTAAGAAACTCTGAGCATTCAAATAAAGCCTTTTTTTAATAATTTTCAGTACTGACCCAAATTCTTTATCTCTTTTGAAAAATGTGTTCAGTGGCAGATTTAGGGGGGAAGTGGGGCAACTGCACCCTTCACAAAGGAAACTCAGCTTGGTGCCCCCTTTTTTGGTTCGAAGTGGGCCCCTTGTTGTGATCCTAAGACATTCTTCTCTAACTGTTTCCATCAGAATGTGGGGCCAACATGCAAATCATGACGTTATTTAGTGGAAAAGCCAATGAATTTTCTCAATCAGAAGTCTAGTAAATTTGCATCCCTTTGGTGTGCTTACTTTCAATCATAGTTTGGGCACCCTTCCACAGGCCACCCTTCCTCAACTTCTGGCTGGATCCGCCCCTGTATGTGTAAAGTTACCACTGGAGACTGGAAGCCTGAGTGTTGAAAAGCCTCTATCTTTTGTTTTAGTCAGTTCAGAGAACTTTTTGCACAAATTATCCAAGTAGTAAATAAGACTGCACTATGGATTGTAACACTCATTTTTGATACGGAAAATTAAGTTGCAGGGTTGGTAGATAAGACAGTTTCTTAAATTTTAAGAAATTTTACTATCAAATGTCTCCCTTGAGATTTTTAGATTTTTAAGTTCCTAAGTATAGAGTTTCATTCTTGTCTGAAGCACTTCCATATTACTTCATTGGATTGGAAAACGAGTGTAACACAATTCACATTTAAAACAGTGCCAAAGTACAGTGCCTCTAAAGCCACTCATAAGAAAAAGGTGTAGGAAGGTGACAGTTTTCAACATATCTGTCTGAATTAGTTGTTGCTTTGTTTTGTAGAAGGGCCAAACCCCACCCCCCCTTTGATTAAGCATGAAATTACAAAATATTTCAAATACTAAAGTGGCTGGAAGCCATTATCTGCTGAGATTCTTTGCTATATCATTACGACTTTCTTACCACATAATGTTCTCTGTATTAAAAGTACTTAGTTAATAGCAAAAGGGCTAATCAATGTTGCAGTGTTACTTCTTCTTGCTGTGTATGCAATTACAGTTATACCTCAAATATTGCAGCAGAAAAAATCATGGTCTTCTATGTACTTTTAATTGTCCCTGTGAATAGTGTAGATTTAAAATGATGGCACTTGCCAAGTGCCAAAGTTACACACATTCAAACAGTTTCTGCACAAATTCATAGTCAGACTCTGGCCATACTTTCCAGAATCATCAAATTATCTTCTTTCAGCTTACCATGGTATAAATAATGAGGTGGGTCGTGAGTCCCTTGTTAGATCATCAAGTCGTTCATTCATTTTCTTTATGCAGGCCACAGTTTCCGTAGCTTCTTAAATAGAATCATGGTAGGTGAAGAAGGCAACATCCCAAAGAACGTCCAGGGATCTCAACTGTATTCATACTAATAGGTCCACATCGACGAGTACTTGTGAAATGACGATGTCATTGCCCCTCAAACTTTGATGGGCTTCTGCTTTGATGTTCGGGCCTAGCTCTCATGAATTGTGCGGATCTGAGAGGCAGAAACTTTCTGTGACCATTAGAGCATTGCAACTTCTTGCTTCCTCGAAAATGGCTTTCATAATCTTCAGTTGCAGTAAAGCCAGTTCGTTTGGGAAGAGACCTCAACACTTTCTCCACAGCTCGCTCCCAGATCAAAGTTGATTTTTGACTGCGATTCAATCAATATTCTGGTGATCAGGTCACATGATCCAGTTTGACCAATCAGAGCAATATTCCACTTCTGGAATATGATCAAAAATTCAGAACGAGGTTATGTTTGGATGGAACCAGAGCCTCCTTTTCTTCTCTCTTTTTCTTTTTATTTTTTTTTAATTTTTATTAGGCTCTGGTACCCAGGGTATGACAAGTCCCTGTAGGCGAAGCTCTGCCCTTGCACGGTGTGTAGGTACAGCAGTTTCTTCTGCGTCTGGTATGATTACTAGTGCTTTATGCACTATGAAATTTTCTGTGTCTCGCTCCACAATTTTGAACAGACCTTCCAGAAGTGACCCTCTCATTAGATCTGGATGCTGGCTGGTATGGTAGCCTTGTTTGCTGTTGAACTGGCATTCTGATTGCAAAAACCAAAAGAAAAATCTTAACTCATATCTGGCAATTATTTTAATCTAAATAAAAACTGCTAAGAACTATTGAAGAAATGGCAAAGCAGAGTATTTGTAAGGTAAATTGTAAATGGTGCAAATTTCTTCAACAAGGAAGGAAGTCAATGAAAATATTTTCCCTGTATTTCTTATCTGGGCATTTGCACCAGGAATAGCACCCACCCTTAAAAGAAACTGAATGACAAACTATGGCATATTCAGGCACTGAATATTTGACTTGGGAATCATTAATTTTGGAATGCTTGCTCTACTTCACCACCTCAATATTGGAACTATTTTGGGGGCCTTTTGGCAGAAAATGCTTCAGAGAGGCCAGGCTCGGCTATGATTTGTACAATTCTGGACCCAATTCAATGTCAATCAGGGAAGAGAAATGAATACTTGTAAAATTACCAACATTTTCAATGATTTTTTTGTTAATGTTGCTAATGAGATAGCTAAGAAAATCCCAAAAACTCCAAAATCCCCTCTTGAATACTTGTCAAATAGAACTCCTAGTTCACTTTTCCTTACTCCAGTTACTTCAATGGAAGTTAATGACATCATTAATATCCTAAGTCCCTCAAAATCTGTAGGTCCTAACAGTATACCTATAAAATTACTAAAGATTATTGGATCCTCAATTTCCCCCATTCTGGCTCTACTTGTGAATCAGTCCTTCCAGTCTGGTATTTTTCCTGACAAGCTTAAAATAGCCAAGGTGCTTTCATTGTTTAAAAAAGGTAATCCTGAGCTGCCATCAAACTATAGACCCATTTCTCTTTTGCCTATCTTTAGCAAGATATTTGAGAAGTTAATGTACAATCGACTTTACAGATTCCTTGAAATACATAAAACTCTTTATTCTTTGCAATTTGGATTTCAAGGAAACCACTCAATTGATCATGCCCTTGTGAGTTTGACTGAAGCTGTAAGATACACTCTTGACAATAAGAGATTTGGTTGTGGTATCTTCATTGATTTACAAAAAGCTTTTGATACTGTTAATCATAAAATTTTGCTTTTAAAGCTGGAACACTATGGCATTCGTGGTTGTGTTCTTGAGTGGTTTAGGTGATATTTATCTGAAAGAAAGCAATATGTTTCTGTTAATGGGAGCAATTCAAACTTACTTTCCATCACTTGTGGCGTTCCACAAGGCTCTGTGCTGGGTCCCTTACTTTTCCTTATTTACATAAATGATCTGCCAAACGTTTCCAAGAAATTAACCTTCTACCTTTTTGCTGATGATACAAACATTTGCTGTGAATCTAAGAATGTATCAGATTTAATGAGAACTGTCAATAAAGAGCTTCGATCTGTAAAGAAATGGCTTGATGCTAATAAACTATCATTAAAGATTGATAAGACTAACTACATTATCTTTCATTCTCCATCTGTAAGTATTCCTTCTGATGTTGTTATCAAAATAGGGAAAAAACACATTAAGAGGGTAAAATTTGTTAAATTCTTAGGTCTTCTCGTAGATGAACATCTTAACTGGAAATACCATCTCATTGAACTCTCCAAAAATTAGCTAGAACCTGTGGAATGTTTTTCAAAATTAGAAACTTACTTCCATTTGATGTCTTGCTCTGCTTGTACAATGCTTTGTTTCTGTATTTCTTACAGTATGGACTTATTGTCTGGGGTCAAACCTATGCACGATACACAGAACCAATCTTCAGGTTGCAGAAAAAAGCTGTCAGAGCCATCTCATTTCAGCCTCGCATGTCTCCCTCACTTCCCATCTTTAAAGATCTTAAACTTCTCAAACTTTCAGATATTTTTGAACTCCGACTCTTAACTTTTGTCTTTGAATCTGTCAACAAGACATCACCTGATTGCTTTCATAACTTCTTCCTATTCAGTTCATCTGTTCATCAATATTCTACTAGACAGGCCAGTCGTGGAGATTTATACCTGACTCAACAAAACAGCCTTCAATATGGTCTAAGATCATTACGTTACCTTGGTGCCAAACTTTGGAATACACTCTGCAGAGCTTAGAAATGCCCCTTCAAAGCTTTCCTTCAAAAGAAACCTGAAAGTTTACTTACTGAACAAGGTCAATTAATATTCCAAACTTTTCTGATGCCTTACTGGACCGGCTGTGGGTGGGGTGCAGGTTGCTTCTGGGTGGGGTCTGGGTGGGTGCTTTGGGGTGCCTGTTGCCCTGGGCATCTTGGGGCGTGGTGGTGGTCTGTGGTCTGCTGGGGTTTTGGGGGCTGGCTGGGGGTGGGGATTTGGGTGCTCTCCTGCAGTGGGATTTCTCCACTGCGGGGGTGTGCCTGGGCTCTGGCCCCGGCGTTTGCTTCCGGGGCCCCGTTGGATTGCTGATCACTGTGGCGCTCTGGGCTGTTGGAGGTTGTGGGTGCCTTGGGGTTCCCGCCTGGGTCTCTCCGTTTGGTGTAGCCCTTGTCACATTCATAGCCTGGTTTGAAGAAATACCATCTCATTTTAAATTCATTCTATGGCCAATTATGATAGGGGGGGGGGGCTCCCTCCTCAATTAGTTTACCTATTGAGGGGGCTCCTCCTTTAAGTAATTCTCTGCATACAATTCTCTTTTTTATTTCTTCCTTTAATGATAGTATTTGCAATTGTATTTGTAATTGTATCGATATTGTATTCAATTGTATTAAATTTCTTTAAGTTTTGTAATTTGTTTGTATAGTAACTTAGTAGAATTGTATGTATGGAATTTAAAATATAAACTGAAACTGAAACTGGGCCTCCTATATTCAAAGCAGAAAATCTCCCTTGTACTTGTTGCCTTCAAATGCCTGCCACGGGAATCCCAATTATGTTGTTTACAAGCTTTACAAGGTAATTAGTTCCTTGGTTTAGTCAACAAATGAATAAAAACATCCAACACATCAGTCATCTCCAAACATGGCATATGCTTGCTCACAACAAACATGAAATTCAGAGACTGGAAGTCTGGAAAACTGGAATATTTTCATTCTGATGACTTTCAGAACACCAAGAGGCATTTAACTCCTGAAAAGTCATATATACCTTTGGCAAAAGTCAATTTGTTTTAAAGGAAAGATTATCAAAAATCCATGGAAATCCTCTTGTTCTGAAAAAATCTCATACTCTCTATCGAATGACTGCAATGCCCCCTGCAGAACGCACTGTGCCTGGCTCCCTGCATGGAATTGATCAAGGAGTATTAGAGAACTTTTTCTTCAGAAGGATTTTGTGGATTTTTGATAGATTTTTCTCGAAAACAGGCATGTCCACAGCAACTCCACTCAACCTACTTTGATTACCTTGGTTACGGTTATTTTCCAGACATTATTTCGTTCATGGAGTTTAAGAATTCTAGCCGTAATTTATGCAAAAATGTCACCTTCTCACCCTGACATAATTTCCTACCCTGCACAACAATGCATACAGTTACATTTTGTCAAATGATGACAGGAATGAGGATGCAGTCTCTTCTACGAGTTACCCATACATAGGTTCACCTTTGATTTAAGCTTCTTTATACACTAGTTTTACTGGACAACAGTCATCAGCCAATTCCCTATAGGCCCACCCCTTTCATTTCCAGCCATCTTTCTTCCAAAAACTACAGACCTTTTGTGTACCATCAAATATCTGTCAGTTCAGCTATCATTACTTTCTGTCAAGCTAGGATTTATCTTATTACTTATTGACCAAAAGAATACTGATGCTCAACCACATTTTTGAAAAAAATTATTTGCAATGAATTTGACACAAATCATTGTTATGTGGGGAATTCTCCATCCCCTTTCTATAACTTGCAACAGTTGACTTTGAAATATACGGAAAGAACATTTACCTCCTTGCTGAACGGGAGCTGCTCCTGAAGGTTGGGAACAAATTTCGGATTGATTCGGATATTGATAATGATGATGAACTGTTGGTTAACCTTGGCCCAGGATTAGACCCAGTCGCCGCAGCCCCCACTGACGACGCAAGTACGCCGCCAGGTGCTTCGCTGAGGTGACTCAGCAGGCGTTGTCCTTCTGCCGCCAACTGATTTATCCGATTGACGGCATCTCTGATTGATTCTTACTCTTCGATAGGCCTGGAGGCATCCATCTTGTTTGGGCAATGTGACGGCGCTGATCAATTTTCCCGCCAAAACATAGCTATTGCGCAATAGACCATACAAAATGGACAGGCCGTTCAGAATCAGGGTTTTATGATGTATTGCACAATAGGCCATGCTAAAGTTACATTTAACATGATGTACTACGCAATAGGCCACACTAAATAAATAGGCCATACTAAATTCCATTTTGTCACGACATATTGTGCTAAAGGCAATACTGAATGCAAAACACCATTCAAAATGAAAGTTGGCATATAAAATAATATGAAAGCCATACTAAATAGAGCAATTACCACTGAAAATATGTCTCATATCAAAGAAATTTAGGGTATAGGATAAGAATATGTCAATTTGTAATAAAGACGCAAACGACACTCCATACAAACCAGAAAGTATATGAAAACACAACGTTAATATACGCATGTATATGCACCAGAAATTTCCATATTGATATCCCTCTAATTGATGACTTCCTCAACAATAAATTTGGGTCTTAAAATCCATAATAAATGCACACAAAATATAGGATTTGGGGCTTTAACTGTGATGAGTTTCAAATTTAAAGCATGGAAAGTTTAGTGCATATTCATTATGTATATAGTAAATACTTCATAGCGTATACACAAATTCAATATCAAACAGCAGTTGACTGACTTTAATCATTGCAAGTCTTTTCTTTTTTAATGGAAGAGAAGATATTATGGGAACAAGGCTCTTGCAGTACAATGTTACTTCATTGTCATCATCTGTGGTAGGAGTTGTCATGGATTTTATGGCATCATTAGTTGATTCCAGTTCTTTCAAAATAGCCTTATCATACGCCTCTTGGCGACTCTTGAACCCATTTCTACTCTTTGCAGGTGGAACTTGCATATCTGCTGCCTTTCTTTTCAGAGTGCTTCCATTTGAAACATCTAGTAACTGAGGGGTTTCTGAAATAACAATTTCCTCCGCTGGAACTTCTTGAATGATGTTACTCTCAGTTGGTTTGTTGGCTGTTCCTTCATGCAAAAATTGCATCTGATCAAAGAATTTACATTTTGGCAAGGAGGAAGCAGCTGCCCCAGACCTTGTCAGTTTGTTTCTCTTGTCAAGACATTTCTTTAATGCATCTTTCAATTTCTTCAGCTGTCTTTGAAGAAATTCCACTAGAAAAAGATTAAAGCTTGTAAAAATACGTTTTCTCAATAACATGTGTTGTTCAAAATTTTGCACACTTTCAAATTTCTGAAAGGTAGGGTGTGGCCCTCACACACACAGAGCCCATCAATATGCCAGTCAATTGTCGAGATTCACTGCTTCGTACCTGCTGTGGGATTGTAATTCGTACTTTAAAAACCCTTTGTGTACTTTCTAAGTTTTCAAATCTGGTACTTTATAGTACTTGGGGTGTACATTGCATATGACAGAATCATTGTCAATGAACAAACTACTAAACCAAACAAAGAAGTTTCTGGACCGTATCCTATGCTTACTTCTGAAAAGACAGAGATTTTGATTTTTAATTTCAAAGAATCAAAACCTAGACACCTTCTAGAGCACCACTTGCAATAGGAATGAAAATCGCTTTTTTAGAAATGCTGGGCCTAAATGAGAAAATAACACTCTGACACTCACCATCTTTGTTAAATAACTGACTGAGT
This sequence comes from Aurelia sp. 4 Dawson et al 2005, assembly GCA_964019985.1. Classification (NCBI taxonomy): domain Eukaryota; kingdom Metazoa; phylum Cnidaria; class Scyphozoa; order Semaeostomeae; family Ulmaridae; genus Aurelia; species Aurelia sp. 4 Dawson et al 2005. The sequence continues at coordinate 1,994,073 of OZ026511.1, read as the reverse complement.
TTTGACCAGGCATTTTGTTTCATAGGCCTACTTTTATAGCCTTCAGAATTCGTGTCCCACAAACACCTGTATCTTCTGATTTCTTCCAAAAACAATTCTTTTCAAACTGTGTGGAAGGCACTTCTTCCGGACTTGCTTGACTTGCTTCATGGCACTGTCCTTTATCCAGGTCGTTGAAGGTCGACGACGTCGTTCTGGTTTGCCCAAAGTTGGATGACTCTGAATCATGAACTTTTGACTGCGTTTCGTCCTCATTGTCATCAAAGCCAAGGGTAGCAGCAGAAGCCTCCATCATTCTCACTTGCTGCTGACCACTGAGTTGTGCGAGATTTGCTATATCAGTAAGATTTACGTTTCCGTTCGTCATGAGTTGGTTGAGCAAAGCCAAGTTGAGGCCAGCCATTTTGAATGTGCGGGAAACAAGAGGTGCGGGGAGGCCTCATGGGACTTCCCCATCACCACGTGATGGACATCCTAAGTTCTGATTGGCTTGCCTCTTCTTTCGCAGCGGGAAAGTAAAAAATGTGCGATAAAAACTTACCAGTGCGATAAATATGAGTATTCGCAGCTGCAAATTTCCTGACAAAGCAAAGCGAGCTGCTGTATGCCCACTGGATCAGGGAGAATCAGATGCAACTGTGGAAAGAAACTTTTGCCCTGTTAGCGTACTAAATGCATTCTCAAAAATATTTGAGAAGGTGATGACAAAACAGTTAAAGTCTAAACTTGACAAGTCCCTTTCAATTTTTATTGCAGCTTATAGAGAATTGTATAGCACACAACATGTTTTGATAAGACTAATTGAACGTGGAGATCTAAATTAGATAATGACTATATTGTGGGTGCAGTTTTGATGGACTTGTCCAAAGCGTTTGACTGTTAATTGCAAAGCTCTCTGCATATGGTTTTGATGAAAATTCCTTAGCCTTGGTCTATTCCTCCCTAAAAAGACGTCAGCAAAGTGTTAGAATCAACAATACGTACAGCAGTTTCCAAAGTATAGTATCTGGTGTTCCCCAAGGTTCCATATTAGGCCCAATTCTTTTCAATTTCTACATAAATGACCTTCTTTTGTTTGTTAAGAAAGAAGAAGTCTACAACTATGCAGATGACAATACTTTAGTGCATTTCTCTAAGACATTGCCAGATCTTGTAAATATCCTAGAAGAAGAATCTAATGTCTCTTTAGATTGGCTTGAAAGTAACGAGATGATAGCAAACCCTGAAAGATTCAATGCTCTGATCGTAAAGAAAGACCGATCCAACATAGTGGCTTACCAATCAAACTGAAGGACCACAACATCCAATCAAAAACTAATGTCAAACTATTGGGTATCAAACTTGACAATAGATTAAATTTTGACCCCCACATTGCTGATTTGTGTAAGAAAGCAGCAACGCAACTAACCGTCCTGAAACTATTGAAATCCTTCATTGGTTTAGAAGAAAGGAAAACTCTTGTTGAAAGTTCTATATATTCAAATTTTAATTATTGTCCTTAATGCCGAATACCTCACGGGTTCTGAAAACATGAATGAATGAAAAAAGAATGTTTTCCGCTGGATTTCGAGCAAAAGTCAATGAAAGAGTGTCTACCAACCGAAAGCAATAGGTAACCGACCTTTTGAAATCCCTCTTTCAGTTCAACAGCAAAAAACGAGATGCTAATGCGGAGAAGATGAGGCGGTGGTTGGCTGTGATTCGTCCCTTGTCTTTTTCTTCTCTCCTTCTCGCTTTTCTCTCCTTTGCAGTTCCGTTTTTCACAGTTCCTTTGCAGCTCAACGCGCTACGAGTCCTTCGCAGCATTCATTTCAAGGCTTTGCAAATCCTTCACAGTTTCCTACGGAGCTCCTATTCTAGACAATTTATGTTTTGAGTTTGCCAATTATTCCTGAGCTCCCTGTGGTCACAAATGAAGCAAAATAATCGCCGTTCATCTTCTCATACTGCTCAATTTTGCAAACTCCTCTTCCATGCGAAATACAGACCATCAGTTGAACTTTCTGCGATCCGATTCCGCACTTAGATGCTCTTTCTGTGCAACCCTTTGTGAGACCCTCGTGAGCGGCTCGCCGGACATGGGTCCTCGGAGATTTGATACTTGCATGGGGGTTTCTCTTGTACTCAAAAGATTTCCCATCCAAATAGAACATAATTCCATTTGACCAAATGTCAGGGCTGTACTTCGTCATCATGTCCTTTGCAAATTTGCATTGCAACTTCAAGTCCTTGGTCGTTAGGATACCTAGAAAAAATAGGAAAACTTATGGTTTACTTAGTTACTCAATTTACCGTTAATGATAAAGAAAACTGTTCTCGGCAATTATTCAGCCATAAATCCTTGTTCAAGTGATAATTCCTTGTCAACGTGAGTTAGAATGGCAATGACTCTACGTTTTCCAACCATAATCAATGAAATATGACTAGAGACTGGAACTAAAAGACTCAAACATTAAGAAAACTACCCTTTCTGGGTGGCTGCACGATGGACGCACGATGTCCTGCTGAGGTGCAGGGTTGATTGATACAATGAAAAAATAGACCCAGTGGTTCAAAAGTTATGACTGAAAAGGAATCTTTTTCACAGAGCACTCAATTTAAAATGATGTGTTGACCCCCAGAATCATGAATGACAGACCTGGAACTAAGAAACATCTTAATTTCAAACCTGGAATTGTTTCTTATAAAAGGAGGCTCTTGTGAAGAAAATGGACCAGTTTCTCATACAAGGGGTTTCTTATACGCGGGAACCTACTGTACTTTGCTTTTATCAGGATTCCACCTCTGTGTACATTACTACTGCAAGAGTCACTGGCATTGCAACAATTGTAGTTCTTTGATAGTTAAAGCGATGAAATAATAATTTGTAGCTACCACTTGTCAGATGTAATCAAATTCCATGCCACAATGAGAATTGTATTTTTTTATATTAAAAGCTGTTAGTCATTCTAAGACCGAAAAAATGTGATGTGCAGCTCAGACATTTGTCAGATATACTGATGCATTGATACAGTGCTGCTGTCATGACAACAATAGTAGTTCTTTCATAGTAAAACTTAGGAGACAATAACTGTTACTCATTCTAAGAATGAAATAATGCGATGTGCAGCTCAGACATTTGCGAGATACATAGATGCATTCAGACAGTGCCACTGTCATTACGAAAGTAGTAGTTCTTTGATAGTAAAAGTGAGGAAACAATAATTGCTAGTCATTCCTAAGAACGAAAAAATGCGATGTGCAGCTCAGACATTTGCCAGATACACCGATGCATTGAGACAGTGCCACTGTCATGACAAAATAGTAGTTCTTTGATAGTAAAACTGAGGAAACAATAATTGCTAGTCATTCTAAGAACAAAAGAATGTGATGTGCAGCTCAGACATTTGCCAGATACACCGATGCATTGAGACAGTCCCACTGTCATTACAAAAATAGTAGTTGCACTGTCATTGCAACAATTGTAGTTCTTAAACCACCTGTCACATTTACTGAAATTCCAAGCCACAATTATGTTTATTAGCATAATACAACAGTTCAATGAATGGTATTTGATGAAGTTGCAACTGTTTGATAGCAAAGTGCATGACTTCTCAAAGGTCCCCCGTTGGGTTGGCCATGTCCATTTGATAGCAAAGTGCATGACTTCTCAGAGGTCCCTGTTGGTTTGCCTTTCCCATTAAGATACAGGCTCCTGTCCTCCCTTTGCCGTCCTTCCATGACGGAAACATGCATGATTTGCCGACTTGAGGACTTCCTCTGCAGGAGACATGCAGCATTTGACTAAACTGATGTACTGACACTGCAAAGAAGGAGCGTGTTATTGTCTTGGCATTGTCTTCAGCAAAGTATAGTGTGTGCTCAGCAAATAGTAGATAGTGTGTGAAGGATTCACTCGAAGCCAAGGGCAAGGGATGTTCCCCCTTCCCCGCCATATTTTAGCAAGGCAGTCCAGTCGTCATGTCTCCCTCGCCATATTTCATCATGTCCAATGGTCATGTCCCCCTCCTGGTCCCCATATTTTGTTTTCTTGACAAGATCCGGGACATCTTCTTTCCATGTTGCCTTATGACAGCAAGAGGAAGGCGCGCAACTTGTCCACGAGTAGTTGAAGCAAGGATGCTTTGGGCCTATTGTCAGAAGACGGTAATTGCCAAAATTGTCATGGCAGCCAGTGGAGTTGTAACTTAACGATGCAGGGGGCCCACGTGTAGGGTCGTGATGAGAGATCTCCTCATACTGTATGACATGTATGTTATTTACATCTATTAAAATTAGAAAATGTCATCATGCTCCAGAAGGGATGAGGACTGCCCTGCGTTTTGTCCTGCCACAGAAGAACAGATGTGAAAATTTTCAGATATGAATCAAAGATATGACAAAGAACAATTACTCCACCTTGTATTCAGTATTCACCTCTCCAGCCGTTGGAGAAAGTGTGGGGTATTCTAAAGTTAAGCCCATTACTTGTGCACTTTCCAAGTAAACTAATACAGGAAGCAATTAAAAATGAATGAAAAACTAAAAGAAGAATTTACTTTTTCAAAGAAATAGCATCTTAAGCTACATTTCCATATTAATGCAGTATCCTACTCTTTGGGCAATGACTCTCTAACAGAGGATGGTGACAGGGAGGGTTTCTGATACTGGGTACTGGCCCCTATGGTACCTGGTACTGGGACCTTTGGTACCGGCTTCTGGTTAGTGTGAGGATGGTACCGAGCAAACTGTTAAATAACTAATTTTTGCTATCAGTCAAAAGAACAAACAAATCTAATGAGCAACTGCTTGTACCAAATCACATGTATCTTTCTATCTACCTATCTCAATCCATCAACAAGCTGGATGCTTTATAATTGAAGCTTTTGTGAAAGTGTGATCTCCATGAACATCCAAAATGAATTGTAAAGTGTTTTGTGGTGTAAAGTCAGATTTTCAAACTATATGCACATACAAAAGGGTTTCAACAGTGATCTAAACCACTGTCACTGTTATTATCATTGGATCCCTACATGAAGAATAATCATTCAGAGTAAATGAGAGTAATTCTCTCCTTTCAGCCAAGCTGGAGAATTGCATGTGCAGGTGAGGAGGGGTGATAGGAAGAGGAGGGGCAACTGGAGGAAAGACAATGGAGGGAGGGGTAACTGGGGAAAAAATTTGGAGCTTGAAGTAATTAAGAAGTGCAATCTGGAAGAGAAGACTGGCATGGTCCAATTGCCACCACAGTAGGCCATGCTAGGTCTTCTCAGCTGCCTGAATGCATACCAAAATTGACGAGAGAATAGACATACAAGAATAGTGACCTATTGAATATATCACTCCTTAACTCAGCTGTATTGGCAAAATCAGACCAACCTTTGAAAGTGTTGAATGTCTCTTCAATGGATCCTTTCTCTAGTGAGAGCAATGGTCCTAGAGATTGTCTGGCTACTGTCTCATTCTCTGCAAGTTTTTTGGTTAGTATCTAAACAGATGCTGCTAAAGCATCAATTTTTTATTAACCCTTTCGCATCTGCCAACCAGTTTTCTGGTTTATGCTTGTATCCCTGTGCGCTCCGCCAGCCAGTTTTCTGGTTTTGAGACTACCCTCCAAATATAGCCAAAATTACCTTATATGGGGCGGATAGACAATTGTTTGCCTTACAGAAAACAATTCTAGACAAAAAGTACTACATGATTGGCTTATAAACAATGGGGGTGCCATATGAAAAACTTGAGTGATTGACGGTTGAAAGTTGCAGTCACGCCACGCAACAAACTTTGTTTACAACTTTGTAGTGCAGCCATGGCTCATGCTCGTATCAACGATGATATGGACTCGGACTTGGACAGTGAAGAATCAGAATACGGTGAAGCGACTGAATTAGAAGAATCTGATAACTTGTTTCAATCATCTGATGATGACGAATTTGAAGGATTTGTGTACAACGTAGGCCGGGAAGTCAAATGGACAAGGGGACAGCCACCAACCATACGGCCTAGGGAAGTTCGAGCTAAAAATGCCGCTGGAGAGCCTGTAAGAAATCCAGGTGTACATGTCGCTGTCAATGATTCATGGTGTCCATTTGACTTTTTCAAACTATTTTTGACCCTGGAATTTGTCAGAGACGTTTTGGTGCATCATACCAACCTCAAAGCTCAAATAAGGAGGGCTCAACGAGGAGACAATGGAAACTGGACTGAAACAAACGGTGAGGAAATGTTTGCATTTCTCGCATGCCTCTTTGTGATGAATGACTTTGTAGGCCTGCCAAGTAGCCAACCATATTTTATGACAGACAGGAGGAAGTTGTTTCTTCATTCAAACAGCCTTGGGCAGATATTTTCAAGACATCGATTCACTCAACTGAAAAGATACTTCAGTATCCAGAATCCAACGACTGTGAATCCACCGAAAGGTGAACAAGGCAACGATCCGCTGTTCAAGGTTAGGCCACTTATCGACCTGCTCTCAACAAACTTTCGCAGTGTTTACCAACCGCAAAGGCAAGTTTTGATCGATGAAACGATGGTACCATTTAAAGGACGACTAGCATACAAGCAACGGATACCATCAAAGCCAGTTCGAGATGGTATAAAGATCTTTCAACTGACAGAGTCGCCATCTGGGTACAGTTGGAGCTTTGAGATTTACGCCGGGAAGCGTCAAGGCGAAGACCAAATTGCAGGAGACTTGGGAGTGACTGGTCTTGTGGTTACACAACTTTTGTGGGGCCTAGAGTTTCAGAACTACGAACCGTACACTGATAATTTCTACACCAGCATTCCATTAGCATTATTTCTGCAGGAAAGAGGCATAAGGTTGTGTGGCACGATAAGGGCGAACAGAAAGTATTTGCCAAAGGCAATCATTCAAGCTGGAAAGCAACTGAAAAATCGCGGTGACATCGTTTATGCCTCATCAGGAAACTTGTTATTTCTCGTATGGAAAGACAGAAAACCTGTATCTTTTCTGTCTTCTTTGCACAATGCAGACTTGGGAGAAGTTATGGAAAGAAATTGTAGAGATGCGGAAGGGAATCATGCGAAGCTTGCAGTGAATTGCCCTCAGATTGTGCATGACTACAACGCGTACATGATGGGGGTAGACAAGAACGATCAAGTGTGTCGCATTCGCAAGGACCAAAAGCAGCTAAAATGGTACTTGAGACTAACCATAAAATTGTTGATTATTGCAGTTTATAATGCATACCACATAGAAGATGCAACCATCAAGCCTCATCGATCTGCGGATGGGAAGACCGTGCGCTCCTTGCTCACATTCAAGGAAGAGCTGATCAGAGACATGATCGGCAATATCCGAACCCCTCCAGAATCTCTGAAACGGCGACGCAGCTATGGATCGGCGACAGCAAATGAAGAGCTGAGGCTGAGCAATGTTGGTGTCCATTTGCCAGAAAAAGGAGAGGGTCACTAGCACACTTGCCTTGTGTGCAGGGAGAAAATAAAACGCTGGATGGCAGCGAACAGAGGCCATGAAGACAGACCATGTCTGCATGGTAAGCGGCCACCAAGAACATCGTTCCGATGTATTTCATGCAAAGAATACTTTTGTATTACGCAAGAACGCAACTGTTTTATTGATTATCATACAAAATTACAATACTGGAGATAGACACTGAAGAAACAGTTGTAAATAAGACATTTTTTTATCGATATTTCAAGCAGAAAGTATTGACATAACGTACTTACATCTTAAATCGCTAAGATGTTTTTTGCCTCACGTGTGAAGAAAATTTAAAAATCGACAAAAAAAACTTTGATTAGTTCTGTACATTTTTCATATAAAATATTTTTACATGTGAGCATGTTTTGGCATTGAAAATTTGATTGAAAACTTGTGCTATCTAATTTTATATCGTCCTGGGGAGTGTGGATTTCTGGAGGTTTTGGCGCCAGAATTTGTGGATGCAAAAGGGTTAAGGATGTTGATTTCTGAGGTGTAATTCACAGCATGTTCTATCTACCGGACCCTCTGGACCATTGGACCATTGGACCATGCCGCAGACCCCTGGCTGCAATTTTGCTTCTCGCTGTTTTTTCCGTTCAATGGTTTTTTCTTGTTGTAATTATTTGAATCATTTACCCTGGGCTCTATTGAAGCTTCTTTGCATTATTGATTGTACTTTTCCTGGTAGAATAAGTATTCACATTTGAATGTTTGAATTATAGAATAAAAGCACAGACCTATTTTTGTTATATTAAGAAAAAACATGCAGGCAAGCACTTCGCGGTGAAGATGGAATTCAGACGAAATTACAAAATTTGGCAAGTTTTATCTAGATAACTCCAACTCAGGCACTTTTGATGGAGAAATTAGTCTAAACAAGGGGGGATGATACACAAAAATTGGTCTAGCCAAGGGTTACATTTAAAAAACTGTGGGCAGCACACCCCTACTTGAAATTTGGCCGAGAATCCCCCCCCCCGTGGCTGCGTCACACAGAATACTTGAATTACTCAACATACAGCGAAACAGAGCAGCTTGTATCCATTCTTTACGAGGTTAACTTTGGGTAGACATGGTTTTGTTCTTGTATGCAACAAATTGACGTGAACCTTTGATTTTGGCTTCAGCTTAGTATTGTAAAATTGTCATGCCATCAACCGATTCTCTTTCTATTCTGCGGCACGGGGCATTTCACTTCCAAAATCTCATCCACCTTTGGCAGAAATTCTCTTGCTTTCAGGGAAAATCAATCATAAATCCACCAGAAACCTCTTGAAAGAATCTTGTATCCTTTTTTGAATGAGTGAAATGCCCCTTGCTCTGCTGTATTGTTGCTTGTGTTGTAAAAATTGAAATTCTATGGTTGTTAGTCCCTCTTGATTCCCTTTTGTCTCTTTGAACAAAAGGATTATGATGCATAACTGAGAACACAGGAAAATTTTATTCAGCATAATTGCATGTTACTCAATTGTTATTGGAAGACATTGTTGGGGAGACGAGATACGTACGCTTTATCCGAGAGAACTTACGTGTCCCCTGTGCAGTGGCTTTGTCCAAGAAAACTTACGTGCCCCCCTTGCAGTGGGTTAAAGCTCATGCGCAGTAGTGCTTTGGAGTTGAAGCGGTGACGGGTGCATGAGCTTTAACCCACTGCACGGGGGGACACATGAGGTTTCTCGGAAAAAGCGTATCTCCTCTCCCCAACGAGATACAAGACAAAATGCATAATATTTTGGCGGCCAGGGGTCTGCGGCATGGTCCAATGGTCCAATGGTCCAATGGTCCAGAGGGTCCGGTAGATAGAACATGCCATAATTCACATCGTCAGTTGTAGCAGGTTTGCAAAAATAGTTTGCAATATCACGCTGACATTGTCCTTCTGGGGTGTTTAGTTGATCACTTCTGCTAAAAGATCTTTTATCAACATCCTTTGCTTTTACTTCAGTTTTTTTCCAACTTTTCAGCACACATCAGACAGACCAAAAGATCATAGGCAGAAGCAGAACCACATTGATTTGCACCAGCAACAATGACATTGTAGTGAGTCTATTCAATGACCACAAATGACCATACGTGTTGGTGATAACGGCAGAGCTGAATTTACTGAGGGTAAGGTAGCTTTAGGGATTTTCAAGTTCAGCAATATTTCAGCGTATGATTCAGTGTATAAAATCAGCAATCATATCATACAAACTACCAAAGATGGCAATTACCTGTGAAATACAGATATATTAGACAGATGTACTGGAGAGTTGATGTGAGGTGGTAAAGATATTGTTTGGAAACACTTTGAGAGTGTCTATGATAGAGACAAGAAGGAACATTGCTATGTTACTCCCTCCGCAAAGACCATGTTTTTATTGACTCAGTGACCAAAATCAGAGTGAAGTGTGCTGTCAATACCCTATCACACCAAGTTAGCACAGAGATGGGTCAGTGTGTTGGTGCTGATACAGTTGAGACCCAGGTTTTTGTAGATAGTTGTGGAAAGTCTTCAATGGCAATCAAATGCTCTGCAGCATAAATGATGAACGTTTTGAATTGCTTGCAAATGTTCTTGATTACTTTACACAATGGGAAAATGAAACTAAGTTTGCAACAAAAACAGGAAGCTTCGTCTCATTTCCTAATGTGGGAATAAATGTTTGATTTGAAAGTTAGTAGTCCTTGTTCACTTCTGTGTGGAAATCTAACGGTTAGAAGCATATACAGTAGCGACCTTGTGCACAGCAGTTGGCAAGAAGTCTTGTGGGAAAAATTCTTCACCCGTAAGACTAAATTTCTCCAAATAACAAGTTTTAGGTTTGGAAAGTGTATTAATGCCTGCGAGGCCTGATGATTTTAGTCAGACCCAAAGTTTTGAAACCACTTTGTGTTTGAATATTTTTACTCCAACTATTAATTTTGAATTTTTATTAATGTTACTATTATTATTATTATTATTATTATTATTATTATTATTATTATTATTATTATTATCTCTATTATTGTTATTATTGTTATTATTATTATTATTATTATTATTATTATTATTATTATTATTATTATTATTATTATTATTATTATTATTATTATTATTATTATTATTATTAATATTATTTTCATTGACTTGGAAGAGTAAGTTTGTGGGTCTTTTAGGGGTTCGATTGTTATAGGTTTATCCACTGGGGTTTTTTTTTACTTCACTTTCAAAACTTTAAACTTCTAATTCCCGTTTGGGCTTTTATTTCAATGTAAGCTGGGCGTTCTTGTCAGGCTTGGTATGGTTTTAATTGTTTGGCTCTTCTTTATTGTATCTTAATTTAGGTTGTTTATCTTCGGTTATAAATGCTTGGTTGCTTGTTTGCAAAGTTAGGCTGATGAAGATTTTTAAATTGAAACATACAAAATTTAACAGTGTGGTTTTATTTATTATTTTTTTATTATCATCTTCCATATCACTTCCTCTTACTAGTTATTAATATTTCATGAATACTACCAATATTAATTTGTAGGGTCCTGCTAAATGGGAAGAACTCGGAATGGGCAACAATTTCCGCTGGATTACCTCAAGGCTATGTTTTAGGCCCCTTGTTCTTTCTGGTCTATATAGATGGCCTTGCTGATGAATTAAAGAGTGATGTTAAGATTTTTGCTGATGACACATTTTTTTCTGTTGTGAATGATGTTGACAGAATCCAAGTAAAAGTATCCAAGGGGGCTGACTGGCCATTGTTGTTTAAACTCTCTGTTAACAACTAACTTTATGTGTTGCTTTGACTTTTTCTTCAGTTTCGTTCACATCACCGCTGGAAAAAGAACACAAAAAAGAAGCATTATAGTTAATGCGAGCGATTGCAATAACATTTAGTTTGTTTCATCGTAGATATTCAGGGGGGGGTTATTTTATCTTGAAGTTAGCTAAAGAACCTCTCATTCCATCATACACATATGCAGGTAAAGGTATGCATTTGCTGCCTAATTTTCCATAAATATGGCATGTAAACTCTCTACAGGAGACACTTCTCTGCAACGTTGATGAAAATAAGTCTGTATGAGATATTGGAAGTAGAATCGGTACAAAAGACGGTACAATGGTTCATCATCATCATCAGGCCAGGTTTTACTCGTACATAAGGGTCCTGCAATCAAGATATGGATTAATGGTTATGGTGTGTTGTATTTGTTTTACAAACAACTGTCTTGTTGTAATAAAATCAAGGGAAAAAATGCAACAACCATTTACATACATACATACATACATACATACATACATACATACATACATACATACATACATACATACATACATTTTTTATTTGTCCCGCAGGTTAAAGTTTGGCAGCTCTGAGGAGCTGATGTGGACCTGCAATTAAAGCTATACTTAATAACAACACTATGAAATCTGGAATTTAACTTAAAAGTAAAAGTAATAATCCTTTTTATTAGATATAGTAATGTTTCCTTTTGTAAATTTAAAATCGTTTATGAGCTTGTTGTGACTTTTCAGTTTGATCTTGAAGCCATTTGTATCTTTAATTTGTTTGAGTTCATATGGTAAAGCGTTCCATAAAACGGACCCTCTGTATCTAAAACTGTTTCTGCCAACTTCCGTCTTGAATCTATCTACTTTTAGTTGCATCAAATGTGGTGAATTTTCACTTCTTGGAGACAACTTTTCAAATTCTACCAAATAGGACTTAGATTGATTGTAAATTGTGTGCATCAATACAGCTATACATCGCTTGTAGATATATGCAAGTGGCTGCCACTTTGCTATTGAGAGGCTTTCTTCCTTAGATGTACTTCTTTTAAGGTTGTAAATCATTCTTGCTGCTCTTCCATGGATAATTTCTAGCTTTTCGAATTGGGCTGTAGAGCAGTTCCCCCAGACCGACGTGCAATATGTAACTTTTGAGATGACAGTGGAGAAGTAAATTTTCTCCAGAACTTGCCTTGGTAGAAACTTCATGCGTTTCAATGCACTCAATTTCTGGGAGAATGCCTTACATAAACTATCTATTTGTGGCTCCCAGGTCAGTCTATTATCAATCCTTACTCCAAGGCAAACAGCCTCACTCACTACGTTAATAACATTTGTCCCGATCATTATTGGTCTGAATGGTCCAACAAAGGGCCTTTTCATCATTATCATAGCCTCACTCTTGCCAGGATGGATTGTTAACTTATGTTTGTGGCACCACAGATATACTTCTTTCATGGCTAAATTCATTTTATCTATTAAGCGCTCAATGTTAGTATCTGTGCAGAAAAAAGTTGTGTCGTCTGCGAACATATGTATCTCTCCTACATCACAAATATGTGGACTCTCAAGCTAGTGTAGAGTATATGCGATGCCACAGTAGAGGTACCTGGAATAGAATGAATTGGCTGGTGTTCTTGTGTCCAGAATAGATGAGGATCTACAATAAAGAGGGCAGGTGGCGACATCCGGTAACCAGACATAAACATTTGTTGAAAATAAAAAATGCAGTTCAAAATACATTTCCAGCAACATGACTGCATATGTTGCACCTTCGAAGGCTCAAAGGGAAGCAATTCTAGAATACACCATCCTTTTCAGAAGCAGCCACTTTTCAATTAATGATACTGTTTGAAGTAAATTAAACTCAAAGAAGCAAAATTATTTCCCATTAAGTTCCACATCATGAAAATAATTTAGGCAAGCTATTATATATTGCAGCTGAATGGATTGTCTTGTCGTTGTTTGGAAGGCCAGCTACTCAAATTCGAAAAAGGCTTTACCAATCAATTGGATTAATCGAAATAGAGAGTGAAAGAAACATAGTTGGTTTTACTTTGATATAATGGGGAAAAGGCAATGCTATCTTAGCGGTAATGCAAAAAGACTGACAGATGAAAACAATGAATTTCAAAGGATCTATTGTCTATTCTGACAGTGAGAAGAGCCAAGAGGGCAAGCAGAAATCGCTAGTCTTTGTAGGATTGTTAATGGGAGTAGGATGGAAGATTTTTGGTGTCACAAAAATAAAGTCTAAAGTTTCAATGAAAATTTTCAAACAACTTTCTTGGATTTAGCTTAACTTTCTTGGCATTTCTCAAATATGGTATGATCTTGTGATACATAGTTGAAAACGTTTTGTGAAAGTTTCATATGAATTTTGAAAATAGAAACTATACTGTATACAATATAGAAAATAGTAACGATGGTGGTACCTCGTCTTTTCATTTCTAATATTCAAAACTTCATTCTATTTCCTTGTTTTTTTGAACACTTTTGCTACTTTCATACCCCCTCCCTAAAAAGTGTTATGTTTTGTCCCCCTCTCTTTAAGTAGGTAAAATTTTGGTAGCCCCCCCCCTGCCAGATGTCTTTGAGCACTTCCGTGCGAGAAATAATCATTGGTCCCCAGGCTGCACGGTATTTACAACTAGCTTCAAAATACGTTTTGAAACTTTGTAGAATGGAGAAAAGAGTCTGAAAGTTTTTGTTGGAAGTTACTTTTTTGAAACTTTTTGGCCAAAAGATTGTGATCTTACCAGAGTTTGTTAATTTGGTCACCGTCCTGGCACTAGTTTCTTAAAAACCAGCATCTCAGATAAAACAATGTGAGGTGTTTTTCACTCACTGAAAAAGTGTACGAGCCTTTCAGAACAAAAATATTTGATAAACATACTTTTGAATGGTTTGGCTTAATTGCAAAAGGATTTTTGCTTAGGTGTATGAAATGTTTTGGGCATGAGATGACCCTCAAAAATGTGGATGATGGAAGTTTGCAGTTATTTGATGCTGGTCTGAAGGAAACATCGTGACAGTGTATCAACGTATCAACAAAAATCAGACCTTTATCTCTGGGATTGACTATCAATATATCACCACGCAGATTGACTATAGTATGGCTCCACTCAGTAATATATCACCAGCAGCATAGCCCCTAATCTTTGCTTGACTGCACCATTCCCACAAAGATTTGCACAGTGAACACTTAATTACAGCAACTAACATGCTACCTTTCAAAACAGAGCTGACCGTGACAGCAGTGGATAAACAAAAATGGCATATTGACAACAACAATAGCAGCTGGTTGTGAAACACAATGTATTTAGGCTCTTTATGAGGCTCTGAACTGTCTTGGAAGGGCTCCATTTTCCTAGACTGTGGCAGTGTATCTTCATCACTTGAGTAATAATCAAGATCATCATTTGGGTCATAATCACTGTCTGAATCCTCATTGGCACTAAATTCATCATTGTCACTATCACCATCACTCATGGCATCATCAATGTCTTGCATGTTCTGTGTTGGATTTTCTAAATATTCATATTTTCTTTTTTTGTTTTGCAAAGAAGATGGTGGAGGAACGAAGTCCAATGATGCTTGTAAGCCTCTTTTGTTGTCTTTTGGTCTTTCTTGGAGGCATCTTGCTTAAAATTCTTTGTCTGAGTGAATTTACTTAATGATTTTTGAAGTTGTAATTGGTCAGTCTGTGTAGCTCTTGAAATCATGTTATTGCTATGGGTAGTATCCACTGCCAAGTCTTTCTCAGTATTATCTTGTTCAGCATCTTGAATATTATCTTCACACTTTTCTTTCAATATTTCTTCCAGTATACGTGCCCCTTCTCTTTTACTGAATGCTAACCTTGATGTCTCATGTGTTAATGTGTCCTGAGAATGGATAGTTGGCACAGCAGTTTTTCTGTTCAGTAGAAGTCTGAAAAGAAAGTGAAAATCTCATAACTACACGTACAAAAGCCAATAATATTGTTTTCAATTTGTTTTGAGTGGGCTTTGTCAGGACTTCAAGTCACTTAAAGCTAATTTAGGCCCACTGTGCGTACCGCATCCAGGCATGGCACCCCTTATAGTTAAATGTCCCTTCAGAAGGTGATTTGTGAGGTTAGACCTATGGCAAGGATTTACTTGCTTGCAACCCCTATTATTTGATTTCTTCAAGAGAAGTGCTACATGACAAAAGTTTACTTCAGCTTACTTGAGTAGTTTAGGCAACAAGTACATTTTCTGTGAGCAATGAAATACTTTTGATAGACATTAGCCACAGGCCACTATCACTGTCAAAGATGTCAAGCAAAATAGGTTGAGAACGTCACTGGAAAAGCCGTAGGTAAAAACATTCCTGTTGAAATTGATAGAGAAATGGAAATTGTGCCTTGTCAACAACTGCCTCTAGAAGGCATAATATTGTCAATGATGCTTTTGACAGCTTTGTGCATCATCATCTGAAGTATTGCAATCGTAAATTCTGGCTTGCCTTTTAGCAAATCCGGAGTTGAACTGCGAAAGGTTACTGAAACATTCACCTTAAAATGCTTCCTACACAGAACTGAATTTTTTGTTTGCTTTCACTTGTCCCTCTTGGTCTTCACAAAAGAATTCCACTGTTTCACCAAAGAAGCTTGTTCTGGCCAGTTGAAAAGTTGACTGTCCTGGTGATTACAGTCCGCTGCAACACATCTTCTTGGCATCGCTAAACGATAAGTGGACGCTTTCAATTCCAAATGAAAGCTAGAAATACCAAATACATCAAAAGGCGAAGGCGAAGTACACTGTCTTTCACTGAATGCGATGCGGGTCTGACCTCGCGGTTCTCACTTTGACGTCACAGCCTCGGTTTAGTGTCGCGCGTGAATTAAAAAATTTCTGCCTTTCGCTTCACCACATTAGCAATCTTCAGCTCATTTTTTAAGCCGCAAGACTTGTTCACAAATAAGCAAAATGGTGCCTGCATATTTATTTTAACTCAGTCTCTAAAAATAACCATAAAAATCGGGTGCAAAGACTGAAGACAGCTGAAGACGCGTCACTGCAAAGGGTGATCACCGACACCGCGTTAGTTACCAGATCTCCAGAGCGCGTCTTGCAAAGGCACGTCGTGAATCATAAGATCCCTAATAACTGCTCAGCAAGGAAAGGTGTCTATTCTGGACTCTGGGATACTCATTACAAAACACTTTCTTGTAATCCATTTTTTCGACAATGTAACATAATATTTTCATTTTTGTTTGCTGGCTGTTTTTAAACAAAACTTGTCATTAGTTATGAAATTTTGCCTCCCAAAACAGTACCAACCTTTCTTCCTTTCCAGATTTGTCATACTTCTGTCCTCCTGTCTTGTACTTATCAGCAGCCTGTTTCAAGTACCATTTTCTAAGGCATACATCTGCAAAACCTGGATGGTCTGTGACACAAGATCAAAAGACCGACTTCTAGCTGACACAGCCTGGGCCAAATCAGGAATAACACTTGTCAGAGACATATGCTACGAGACTATACCTGGTTTTCTCCCCCGGGCGGCAGTAGAAGAATTAGTGGGCCCCAAGTTCAAAGACTCCACATATAATGAAGTTATGTCCTGCATGCCACAAGACTGGAAAGATGTTATAGATACCGAGATTGCTCCACCAGAGCGACACAATTCATGTTTTAAGATTCCAGTTCAACCAAAAAGAGAATCTAAGACATTTGGTGATCTTAAAGCAAAAGATTTCTATACCCTCTTAACCCATCTCGATGTCGATATTAGTAACCAGCGATTCCGTATATTTTCGGACGATAAATTTGGCAAAACTAAATGGCATCTTGTCTTCCACTCGCTGTTTACTCGTGACGATTTACAATTACACGATCATTTACAATCGGAAAGCATATGATTTACAATGGAAAATAATTCAACTCGTTGTTCCAACTGCCGAACGCCTCTTTAAGCACAAAATTATCGACAATCCAACGTGTCTACGCTGCAACAACAGGGACGAAACTACCCTCCACCTATTTGTCTATTGCCCCGCAGTGCGAGCCCTGTGGGATAAGGTAAAATTTCTCATAGAAAATCTCAACCCGGACTTTAACATTGAAAATTTGGAGCACTTCGTTGTGGTCGGATTTGCTCACCCTAAACTTAACAAAAAACTCATGCCAGAAAATGCAGTAAGAGATGCTGTGCTTCTAGCAATCTGGAACACTAGGAATAAAATGGTTTTTGACAATGAAATCTTCCCCTTACAGAATCTCTTCACCAACTCTCTTACCGCAAAAATCAAAAGCGAATACCTCTTATCGAAGGACTCTTCAACCGGCTTATTCAACTTTAAGATATATTGGTGCAAGAACGATGTCCTTGCAACCCTGTCTCAAGACAACACTCTGACGATAAATGTTTGAACCATTGTACTATTGCATCCTATGCAAATTGCTATCTATTCGCTGTATATAACTCCAAATAGTTGATTCTAAAATGCAAATACGAGATGGACGTTGCTGAACTGAATTTAGATTACATATAGTGATTATTAATTTCTTTTTCTATTATCTGTACATATTGTAATTAATGTTTTGTTGAATTACACGGGTCCTGGCATGTGCCAGACTCAAAGGAAAAAAAAAAGATATATTTCCCGTTATCTCCCTTTGTCTCTCCTCACTCTCAATGCTTCCTTGCAGCCTTCACTCATACAAATCGATAATAACTTAAGCGATAGCAACAACAGCAGCAACAAGCATAAGTTAGAGGGACTTAGGTGATGTGGTCTAGCAAGCTATCATTCGATTCTGATTCCTTTCAGAATAGCTATAAAGGTCTATTTTTTCATAGATCATTAATCAAATTCATGGTGCTTAGGAAACTGGAAAACACAGCGACAGGGACACTTAAGGAAGGTTCTTCTGTTGGGCTTTTACCAGAAATTGAAATCCTTGATTTAAAAGAAATTGATTTCACCTTGTAGTAACGTTTGTAAAAATTGTTGTAAGAAACGTTTAACTAGATGTTTGTTTTTTCTGCATCATTGCTCTATTGCAGAACCATATTTAGCTGGCGTGTTCTATTCGCTGGACCCCAAGACTCCAGGACCCCAGACCCTAAGACCCCGACCCAAGACCCCAGAAGTAAATGGAAAAAAATTTCATCATGAAATTTTTTATATCAAAGTGTTGGAAGGTGTGTAAAAAGGGAAGAAAACAGGAAAACTTAGTGTGATATTTTTATTCTTTGCAAAAGAAGGAGAGTAAGAAATCAACCCTGGAAAGATAATTTGAGTACTGAGATTGTTGACATCTTGAGAGAGGGAGTGATAATCCTTTCATAAGGCTGGTTTCCTTGAAGTAGTAATAGACATGAGAAATGGACAGATGTCTTGACACTTCTTCAAATCAGAATTACATTTTTCGAGCTTAATCTTCAGTTTCTTGAAAAATGAAAGGCATGGATGCGTCATTTGGAATTATAGATACTACGTGATTAAGATTTTGCCTGGATCTAACTCTGGGTACCAGAGCCAAAAAATATTGAAACAAGAAATCTGAGATTACTGTTAACCTGAGGTATTTGAAGCGTTGGTGCACAATAAACAGTTACGATCACCTGGTCCAAGAAATCATTTACGTCACCAGTTACGATCACCTAGCCTATTGTTTTGCTACGAACGAGAGACGTTTTACTTCCCTTTTTACAGCACGCTTTTCGTGCTGTGCACTGCAACATTATAGCTTTCTTTGTTTGAGTTATGATAGCCATTATGTTGACAAAAGTTTATCTCCAGCATTGGCTATTGCGCATAAAATTCCTGATTTTAACAGAAGCATTGGAGACTTTGCGATATTTATAACTTCCTATTCTGTTGGTTTGTTTTCACAACATGCTGATTTCCTGTTGCGGCTACAGTTTATTCTGTATTGGTTTTTATAAGAAACTTGTTTATGACAAACCAGTACCAGGAAGGCGGAAATTTAAGGAACTCCATGCAAAGTTCAGAAAGAGCTAAGAGACTTTCCTTGAATAATATTGTTGAGTAATGGCATCAGCTGTATCAGGCCAGGGCTTTTCACTGCAAAAATTTCTCTGGTGGGGAATTTTCCGCTACCTTTTTTTATTTCCACTTCTAATCTTAACATGCAAGTGCAAGTGTCGCTCCCTCAAAAAGCGCCCAATCCGATGTATTTCAGGAAAATGAAAGAATCTCTGAAATTGTTTTAGGGAAAACAAAACAATGTCTTTAAAAATTGCTGTGATTTATAGGGAGTAGTTGCCCTTGTGTCTTTGGGATGTGTCCGGTACAGTACAGTAGTCAAATGCTCTTTACATGGTGGATTTATTAGTTTTCATTTGCTGACTTAAATCTGATAGGATTTTCCAGTTTTCCTCCATTTTCACTCATTTCGACCACTTTGATATCAAAAACTTGCATGATGAAAAGTATTTTCATCTATTTGTGGGGTCGGGGGTCTTGGGGTCTGGGGTCTGGGTCTTGGGGTCTGGGGTCCTGGGGTCTTGGGGTCCAGCGAATAGAGCATGCGTATGTAGCTCTGAGTTGCAGCTTTCGTTTTGTGTTTTTGCTTTGTGTTTTCGTTTTGTATTTTCGTTTTGTGTTTTTGCTTTGTGTTTTCGTTTTGTATTTTTGCTTTTAGTTTTGGTTTTGTGTAGTCATTTTTTGTTTTCGCTTTCTGTTTTCGCTTTCGGTTTTCATTTTAAAAACACCCCCTCAAGTGCTTCAGCTTTACAGCCAGCCACAGTTTGCCTCACAGACACATACAAGGGGCCTGGTTTGTAGATACAGTTAAAAATATTCCAAATCCTTGTATGTATTTATTTGGTGGAGTAGTTAACATTGCTGGTTTATCATACAGCTGTGAATTACTTGAAGATCTTACCTTTGTCCTTCATCCTTTGTCTGTTTCCTCATGAACTTGCCGCCATTCACGCAATTTTTCAGAACTGTCAGCCTCAGTCTCAAGCAGGCATTTATGTCTCAGTTCCGAACATCCAACAAATGATAATGCCTCAGTTCCCGACTAAGGAAACAAATGATGTCACAGTTCTGAACATTCTAAACAATGTAAAGGTCTCAGTTCCAAACATTTACGCAAACAAACAAGACATGGGGAGATTCAGTCTCAGGAACTGCCGAAAGGGTCTCACAGTGGTCCAATTGTATTATGCCGAAACTTGCGAAACTCCACGACCTGACAACAAATCTTCTATTTCATTCAAATGAAATCACCTGGAAGTGCAACCAATTTGAAATCGGTTATTATTCTTTTCATCATGAATCTCAATTTCACTATTATCATAATTTTATTCTCAGAGACAAATCTATGAACTTTTGGCAAAGTTCTCAAACTCATGGAACTCGCGCTAAAGGCGACCCTGTGACATATGAGGTGATTCCAAAATAATTTCTCCTTCATAGAAAACATGACAACAAAGAAATGACTGGACAGACACTATGGGCTGGGGGCTTCGATGTCTGAGAGCCAGTGAAAGCCAAAAGGAAGCTAAGCAGATGCAGCACTGATACAGTTTCACACACTGCCACTGCAAATATTTTTTTATAAGAACCTAAGAATTTGGGTCAGTACTGAAAGTTTCTAAAATAGTTAAATTTTAGGACTCAGACTTTAGAGTGCTTACAAGTTTCTTAGAGGTTCCATAATAATTTTCATATTCACTACCTGTGACCTCATGAACTGTATCAAAACAAAGTTTTTTTTAGGCTTTTTCAATGTTTAGACATTACTCAGGCACTCTACATGTAAAATGATGCAGGAAACAAGTGTAACTAAAGTAAAGTAAAACAGTTTCCTTTATCAAAATATATATGTAGCTTATATTTTCCCAGCACTGGAGTTTCTTAATGTTTTGGCAATGTGGGAGTTTAGTTTCTTATGGGCAGTTTCTTATAAGAATATTGTGTCCTAATCCTAAAAGGTGCACAGTGATCCAAATTAACGAAATAAGGGAATAAATCGTTAAAAATGAAACTTGTAAACTTCAAAATTCTGCTACCTGATATCAACAAGCATACTTTGACATACATGATAAACCAATTTTCGGCAAAATCGGCTTTCTGGATGCAGAGATATTGCATTTTGAAGTTGGAAGAAATTGATTAGGTCAAAGGTCAGTACAATTTCCGGTCGAAATTCACATTGTTGGCAGAACTTTAATGACTTTGAGGCAGAATTTTATCCACTTTCCGAACTCCGATTGCGGGGATCTTGTCTTGTTTTGTACGTTTTTGTCTTTATTTAACAACAATCATTTATACAATTTCATCAAGGATATTTCGTGTTTTGTATGTCTATTAGAGACCCTTTACATGAGAAAAGTCAACCCAGGTGGAGTTTCACCCTGGGTTGAGTTTCAACTCGGCCGCTGGAAAAACCTTTGTTACTTGTGAAATCGTTTACATGAGAAAATTTCAACCCGGGGCGAGTTCAACTCGCTTTCTCAACCCGGGTGGAAATTTCGCCCCGGGGCAAAAATTGCATGTAAACGCAAATTTTTCTCAACCCGGGGCGAGTTGAGAAATTCGAAGGGAACTCTGGGATTGAAAGTCAAGGTTTTGGGTGTTTTAGCGCCAAAGAAACCTTTCAGCTTTGTCAACAGAACTCGACAGTGAAGACAGGAAGAAACAGGCTCTGAAAATGAATCCTGCAAACAGAAGAACGCTTGGAGTTCGAAAGAGGTGAGTTTGACTGATGTCAAGTTACAATGTTGTGTGTGTTGTGTGAGATTATGAAGGGAAAGACCTAGAAGCAGATCCTGTTAAACTTTATGAAGACCTCAGGCAAATGATGGCAGAATTTTACTCAGAAGAGAACTTTGGTCCAGTTGAATGCACAGGTATCAACAATGTTGTTGATACAAAGCTAATAAAAGTTGGATATGGAAGGATACGTGAAAGGGTGAAATTGCTGCGACGGAATTTCAAGAGGGCTGTTGTAGAGGGAACTAGATCAGGCAGTGGGAAGCTGATAACCGAAAACTGGGATCGCCTGGTGTTCATATGGGGTGGGTGTCCATCAGTTATCCAGATTAAAGGTGCTGTGTCATCTCATGCAATTGAAGACGTTGAGCAGGATGAAAGTTCTTTGGGTTCTGAAGAAGAAAATGTAACCTGTGAAGAAGACTCCTCTGAAAAGGATGAACCAGTCAATCCCATGAGGCGCACCATTGGTAAATCCAATTCTGGTAATGTCAAGGAGATCAAACTGATTGATAAAAAGCGGCTAAAGCTGGAAAAACCATTGTCAGCACAGCAAAGAGACCAAGTTATGGTGCGTCTGGCGAGAGAAGAACTTGACCTCAAGAAGAAAAATGCAGAGGCTTTAGAACAGAGTGCCAAGGGTATGGAGAAGATGGTTGAGACAATGTCACAATCATTGACAGCACTGGGTCAGCAGCTAGGAAATGGATTGGCAATGTTGGCCCAAGCATTAGCATCCAATCAGACAAATCATCAAACAATCCCACCTGCATACCAGCCACAGTACAACCCTTTTGTCCAGCAGCAGCATCAACAATTCATGAATGCCCCTAATCCAGGACCAGCTGCCTCCTCTCCAGGTTTTAGGTCAATGCTAGGCAGTCAAGGAATAGGAAAAGAAAGTGAACAGTTATTTGAACTTTAAGGCCAATTTCCAGTCAGCGGAATTTTCCGAGTGGGGGGGATTTTAGACAATAAAAGGTTGCTCATCCGTAACTATCTATTCAATTTCAAAGCGACATTTTCCCTTGAAAACAATAGAATTTCCGCCCGCTCGGAAATTTCCACTGACTGAAATCAGCCTTTAAGTTGATAAAGGCTTAGAATCACAGCAAAGCAGTCATAATAACAAAGCAAAGGTGTGGTGTGTTATATTAAGCATATTCTTGGAACAAACATTTCATGAGAAACAAAACATTGTAACATAAGAAGCTAAACAAACTTGATCACGCAGGCTGATGTAAACATTCCAATCATGATTTTAATTCACATTTGTTTTAAGACATTGTCTGTGTCTTAGTATGTTTACTGTGCATTGATATGTAGTTTGTCTGCATAACTACCTATACTTTTCATGCCAAAAGCATCAAGGAACTGCAGCCCTGGGAAAATATATGGCACACCATTTGTTTCAAAAGGTAGTTTAAAACTTGGAAATGGTTTTAAAGTTGGAAGTGATTTTACAGTCTTGGAATTGGTTTTAAATATTGTGAGTGATCTTAACCACTGTACTGTGAGATAGCAGCCCTCCACTGTATTGGGCACTCTCCACCATACTGCGAAGACATTATATACCCAGTGTGATTTTAAATTAATTTCAAAATTTTAGAACCAATTCCAAGGTTCTAAACCACTTCAATGATTTTAAGCCACCAGCTAAACTAATTCCAACATTTTAAGACCAATTCCAACATTTTAAACCACTTCCAAGATTTTAAACCACTTTCAAGATTTAAAAACTAATGCCAAAATTTTAAAGCCACTCACAATATTTAAAACCAAATCCAAGATTTTAAAATCACTTCCAATTTTTAAAACCACTTCCAATCTATAAACTACCTTTTGACACAAATGGCGTGCCATAAAAAATATAACTTAAGAGGCTATTTATTTTGATAAAGGAGGAATTCCTTAGCTTTGTATGACATTTTCATTTTTTGGTGTATCATATTGCTCCAGAGGTACTTGAGTAATGTCTAAACATTGGAAAACTTTTTGAATTGTTCAAGAGGGGGCAAAAACATCAAGATTGAAGATTGTGAAGCACCTTTTAAGAAACCTTGAGTTGCTTGAGTGCTCAAAATGTGACAATTTGTCAAAGCATGATTGAACTAAAGATGCCACCATGGAAGATTTGCTGAGAGCTTTTATCTTATCAACTTTAAGTAGTTTGGTTGGTTTGCTGAATAGAAAGGGTAGTGCCCAAAGTCCTTTGATCCCAACTTTAGTGCAATCTTCCATTGGTGTTAGATTAATGAAAATTAAAAACTGGGCAAAAACTACCCAGAAAAGTTAAAATATTATATACACAACAATCCAGTTTCATAAAAAGTTTCCAAAGTACTCCTTAAATCCTTCTCTAACGATGCTTCCCCTGTTAGAGTTGTATGAATATAGCCTGTCTTGCACTGAATGATGGACACAATCTTGATTTGATCTCTCACCATGCATTTCCATGTTAACAGCCTCTTGATGAAGATACACTTTTCTTGACTCACAGAAATTGTGTAGTATGAAGCATGCATAAATAAGAGTTGGAACATGTTCTATTGCAAGGTCGATTGGTCTGGTTAAAATCCTCCATCTGGCTTTCAGTCGCCCAAAGGCGCATTCTATTTGGTTACGCACTGACCTCAGCTTTATGTTGAAGTAAACTTCTTCATTACAAGTACAGTTGCTGTATTCTTTCAAAAGACCAGGCAACAACGGATAAGCCGGGTCACCAATCAAAACAGGTGGTATGTCAGCCATCATCAGTCAGCTTTTTCTCAACATTTGGAAGCCTTTTTTCTTGAAAAAGTTTATTCAGTTTACTATTTGCAAACACCTTTGCATCATGTACACTGCCTGGCCATGAGCAATCAACATCTAAAAACATACCCTCATGATCACAAACAGCCTGCACATTGATTGAGTACTTCATTTTATAGCAGAAGTAATCATGAGCATTTTCAGTTGGCTGCCTGACAGGAATATGTGTTCCATCAATGCAACCAACAACCATTGGGAATCCAAATTTTTCCTCAAACTTTGACATAAGGTCTCCCAGACCCTCTTTGGTGGTGGGAAATTTAATAAGATCAGCTCCCATCACTGTTACAATGGCATCACAAACTTTCCGTATTGTACAGGAGAGGGTACATGGAGCTACTCCAAATAGATTGCTGGTCATTCTCAGTGATCCTTGATCCTTAAGATAATAAAGGGTCATAGCTAACTTCTTGAAAGAGCTAATCGTATCGCCTCGGAATGAATTTCTACTTGGGTGTAGGTATGGTCTCAACCTTTGCTCGAGTGTCATGAAGTCTTCTTTTGACATTCTAAAATTCGCAATCCACTCTTCTGGCAACATTACCCCGGACGAAGCATTGCTCCACCATTTGTCGGTACGGCCCGGATTTTTCCACTGTCGACGTGCCCTTCTTCTCAAAAATTTATTGCGAAGCTGATTGTATCTTTTCAACGCGCGGTTCTTTTCCTCGATGGCACGTGAAACTTCCCGCTTCAAAGCTTGATGCTGATGCAAGATTTGAATCAACAGCATGAAATTCATCTGCAAGGCAACACTGAGAGTTGTGAGCAGAAACTTCAAAAAAAACACGAGGACAATCGTATGTTGTTTTGGCGCCATCTTGTCCAGTGGAGTTGAAAAAATGACAACAGCAACAACAACAACAACGAAAATGAAAACTCGCCCCGGGTTGAAAAATCTCATGTAAACGCGAGCCATATTTGCAAAATCCAGCAAAACTCAACCCGGGGTGAAACTCCACCCGGGTTGACTTTCCTCATGTAAAGGGCCTCTTAAACTATTCTGTTTTCGCCACTAAATCTCCGAAGAACTGAAGAATTCTGACTTTGAGGCTAAAAACAAAAAAGGGCGGAAATGGCACCTATCCCTTGTGGAAGTGTTATTTCAAATGGACATTTGTGCAGAAGGGTTCGTACAAATTCGTACAGATAAGAGAGCTATGCTATTTTGAAAGATATCACTCTGGCTACATGGTTTCAGTGAAAAATCAGTCATTTCTCATAATTTTGCATTTCTTTTGTAATAATTCCATCCTAAATGTTTTTAAACCATCCTTGCTACTTCAAACTAATCTAATTCATTTTTCTCCATTATTCTTATGAGCTTTAATCTACAACAAAACTATTTTTTAATTCCAATTTCCTCGCTAAGTCGTTAAGCATGATCGTATATAGATGGTACACCTGCCTTTTTCAATGGACGCTCCTCAATTCTCTTCTGGTGATTTTGCCTCACAAGGATGCTTCTGACTTTAGAGATTACTGGTGAAGATGTTACAAGCATGGTCGCAAAAATGTCGCAGATGTTGTTTTGGATAGAATTTTGCCTTACCCAACACCCTGCAACACTTCTGAAACTTTAGGCATGTGTATTCCATGCCTAAAGTCCGCTCTTGGACCAAACGGCTATTGGCTTTCCCTCTAGAATATAAAAAAGCTCCCAACCACGTGCAAGTATTTGATGTACCAAGTAACTCATCTGTACCCTAGGGAATTTCAAAGCTAATGTAACACTGGAATTTGATAAGAACTTCTTGATTTACACAAAACATATCTAAAGATGCAAATCTGCACACAGTTGCCAAATCCAAAGAACTGTTCTCATTATTGAAAGTTTTGTTTAAATTTACATGTTTTTCTACATTCAACTCAATATGTGTCAGTGGTTATTCCTACAAGTGGTAACTTGCTATCTCTTACAACAAAAGGGACTTATATTATAGCAATTTTTTTAGAATTGAAATCACTTTCTTCTCTGTAACCACGCTGTGATATAGTTCATTGATTCTTTCTTGCATGTGCAAAATGTCTTTCGGCAAAACAACATCCACGACATTTTTGTGCGCATGCTCGTAACATCCTCATCAGTTATCTCCAAAGTCAGAAGCATCCTTGTAAAGCGAAAATGCCAAAAGAGAATTGAGGGGCGTCCGTTGACAGAGGAAAAGCAATCATACAATCTATGTACGATAATGCTTGACAATTTAGCAAGGAAATTGGACTCAAAAACTGGTTTTGTTGTGAATAAAGCTCATAAGAATAACGGAGAAAAATGAATTAGATTAGTTCGAAGTAGCAAGGATGGTTTAAAAACATTTAGGACGGAATTATTACAAAAGAAATGCAAAATTATGAGAAATGTCTGATTTTTCACTGAAACCATGTAGCCAGAATGATATCTTTCAAAATAGCATTGTTCTCTTATCTGTACGAATGTGTAATAATAATAATGATAATAACAATAATAATAATAATAATAATAATAATAATAATAATAATAATAATAATAATAATAATAATAATAATAATAATAATAATAATAATAATAATAATAATAATAATAATAATAATAATAATAATAATAATAATTGTCCTGGGTATGACTTTAAACTGCACCCGGTTGTGGAGTTTCGATGTGGGAGAATGAGGTTACCCTTTGCCACAACTACCTCCAGGTCACCCTTGAGCAAGGTGTAGTACCTGTTAGCTCTCCCCGAGACCATGAAGTACCGGGTTGGCGTCCGGCGGGGGCTAGTCTGTCTCATGGGTACGGGGGACTCTTCAGCCTTGGTTGGCAACCCCTTAGTGATGGTGTCACTATAAAAAAAATACCGTGTTACCAAATCACCCAAATTGGACAATCTCATGATTTCATGATGTCAAATAAGAGTAACCAAATTAACGACGTAAATGAGAGTGGATCCACCAATGGTGAAGCTGTCACGTCCGGTATGGATTGTGTGACGGAGCAGGCACAACCAGATCGTCATTCAGCAACGGTTGCTATAATCTGGATCCACCCCTGAAGGTGCCAAATGGAAAAGAAACTAAATCCATAACAAGAAAAGGTTATTAGATTAGATAATTCAAAGAAACCGAGAGATAATATGCGACAAAAGTGAAGCAGAAATAAAACCAATACTAAGGAGGGCTTAGTTGGTTAGATATTTCGAGATTTGCAAAAGATGTCGAATAAATTTGAAAAATGATAAGAAACAGAGAAATAATATGCAACAAAAGTGAAGAAGAAATTAAACCCATACTAAGGAAGATTCATTAGGTTTCACACCTTGAGATTTTGGAAGGACGTCGCATAAATTTGAAAAATGATAAGAAACCGAGAAATAATATGCGACAAAAGTGAAGAAGAAATGAAACCCATACTAAGGAAGGGTTATTAGGTTTTGTATTTCGAGATTTTGGAAGGATGTTGCATAAATTTGAAAAATGATAAGAAACCGAGAAATGATATGCAACAAAAGTGAACAAGGATTTCAAGGAATTTTCGCTTTCAAGGAATTAGGGAATTTCAAGGGTCCGAAAAATCCTTAGGCCACATGCTTGATTTTATTTTGTCCGTTATGCTTCAATCAGGAACCTGAATTTGAAAAAATAAAACAAAATGGGCACACTGGAATCTCAGCTTTCGCCTCCGCTTATTTTAAGGACAATTTTTATACTCCAAGTATGTCATCCTGGTGCCACTAGAAGGCGCACCCAAAGTTTCGCAGCTCCCGTCCGCCATTATGGATCCATTTGCCACTCAATCAGGACCCATGGCGTCAATATGCATATCATGTATTAGAAGAATTGCTTACTACTTGACACATTTTTTATAAGAAAGTAAGGTCTGGGGCTGGCAGGCAGTTTCTTAATCTTTTGATCTATGTGGCTGCCAAAAGTGTCGCAAGTGTTTCTTATTCTTTAAATGCCAAAGTGTACAGTTCATTTAGTTTTGTTAGGAGGGCTCCCAATTTACTTAGAAGATCTCAAAGCAAGTAATCAAGCACTCAAAATAATGCCAAATTAGCTGCTACTACTGTTCAGTGTCAAAACATCTTTGAATTGCCTGGGAAAATTAAAACTGTGAGCTGCAAAAGTTTCTTGGCTTTCTAAATTCAAGTAGGGTTGTTTCTTAACTTTCATAAATCGAGCTTGCCATTTCCAATAAGGTGTTTATCAGAAAGAGTTATGTGTAACTGACTGAAATTTGATGCCTGAATACCTTCAGTATAACATGATTTATTGTAGGTACTTGTATACTGTAAACAAGTGGGCATGTAGGGGAAAGTTTTCGTTTATTTTTGCATGGAGAATGGGTGTGGATTCTTTAGTTTATCAACAGTAGACTATTTTAACATAAAGATATCACAGGGAGTGTGCTCCCCCGTGGGTATCTGGAAGATATTCATATGAACATACGCAAGATCCCTTGCTACTGCAGCTAGAAGGATGTACATGACCACTGCAGTATCTGCCAGAAAACATGAGCATTTATGCAAGAAACTTGGACCCAGAATTTTTGTGAGAACTATTCATCGCAAAGGCTATTTAAGTGAGAAAATTTGGCTGGGTCAAAAGTGGGTTTTTAGAGGTAGAACCTTAGTATATCTTGCTTCCTCTTTTCTTCTCTTCTAGATGATGAAATCAGCCAACCGTTGCTCAGCATTTAATAGTGGCTGTTCTTGATTAGCTAGTAGAAAGGTGTCTGGTGCCCCTAATCTGGACTAAGTTGACAAACTTTCTATCAAACACGGAGCTAAATTTCTTAGTAGAGTAACTGTATCTTATGAATTCAAGAATTTGTTGTTAAGCTCTACATTGAGAGACAATTTGCTGTGTGCTGAGGATAACATCAGTATCTGTGCAACGACATTTGGTTTTCTGACAACTCTTTTCTTTTTGTGCTTAAACATTTAATTATATGCTGCAATGCAAGGTCGTTGCTTTTATTTTAAATGGGATACTGTTATCTCTGTGGTCATATGCAACAGAATTCTCATCATCTCCCTGTTCCCAATTCCAATTCATGTGTCTTAGGAATGAGAATAACCTACAAGTACTACAATTCTGACCAAAACTTGAAAAATATGCATTTCATGTTGAAAGATACTTCCCCTGCCTGCTGTAAACCACAAATTTCCACCGCTAAAACCCCCACCCTATTTCAATGTTGACCTATTAAAAACAGATTTGTGAACTCATCTGTGAAATTGTTCCGGCTTCACTGCAATATGGGCAGGAGGGTTTCACTTGAAAATTATAAATTTCCTCCACTTGAAGCAAGATGTCTGAAAAGAGTTTCAGTTGGGATAAGAGTATTTATGGAACTGTTTTCATTACAAGGGCTTCCATCTACTCAAGCACAGTTTTTGTTTAAAGGTCTTGGGGCTGATCTCCGCTCCGTCGAATTTTCTGAGCGGACTGGAAATCTTTTGTTTACGTCGAAAATGTCGCTTTGAATTTGAATGGAATGCTGCGCGCGACAGAAATTCTGGTGTGTAAGATTCATTCTGCTTGGGGAGTTCTGCTGAGTGGAGGTCAGCCTCAGGAGAACTGTTCTTGAAGCTCTACCGTTTATTGAAAAGAAAAGAGAAAACTTTCAAATCCCGCTGCGCCTAAAATAGTACCAGACGTTTTCCAAAATAACCTTTAATTCATGCAAGACTTCAATAGGCCAACAATTGCTTTTCCTACAATTATTGTTTTTGTCTCCCTCCAAAGCTTTTCATTTTTACTCAATGTTTCAAAACTTGCTCTAAGTTATTTTGCTCCCATCCCCTGTTCAATCGCTGCAACATCACTTTCAATGCTAAACCTCATGTGCCTTCGCGTCGTACTGAAGAGACTGGGACGTCCAACAATCTTTGCATTAGAGCAATCTTCTAGCAATCTGGCGAAGGTTCTACAACCTAGAATAAATAGGCACAATGATGCACCCCTTTGGATGGCTTCAAGGGAATCAAGCGCCGGCATACCTCTACCTCAAAAACGTCAGAAATTTTTTATTCCAATTCAGGTCCCCATGGAATCGATTGGAAGACGACGCAGATGTGTTATCTATAGCTAACAAATCTTTCACAATGCTATACGAGAAAAACCTCCATAAATAAAGTGAGATGCAAAGGAAATTCTGAGACGTATCATTAAGGGGGAAGGCATAACATTTTAGCTTAAAGTGATCAATTCCTCGTCCATATGCCAATCCTGTGCAGTTTATGATAGCCCCTAGAACGGCAATTAATAAGGCAGTGACGAAACTCAAACAAAAGCCGCTTAGCACAACTACTTGGCTTCAAAGAGCCATACTCTGTAATTTCTCAGTTGACCTTGCTTTGCAAACTAAATTATGACGTCATAACTGAAAGCCGTAATTTCATTTCCAGATTTGAATTCTACTGATCAAATTTGTTGGACAAGTGTAAATTTGAATTGATCCCAATGGCTTTCAAAAATTCCCTCCTCAGGGTTGGTAAATGAAAAAAATTCGAGATTTTCCCAGCATTCTCAACACTTATGGTCAGGATTGAAGGAAGGGTATCGGTTTAGTTAGGTATCTTTCCAAGTATGTTTCAAGGCACGTGTTGGACCAAATGTACAAGCTGTATGTAAGACCCCATCTAGAATATGGTGATGTTGTGTCTCATAAATATGATCCAGAAATGAAGCTGGATACAACTAAGAGATTGGAGCTAACACAATATTCTGAAGCACTAGCTGTAACAGGAGCTTGGAGGGGGACAAGCAGGCAGTGGCTATTTGAGGAACTGGGATGGGAGAGTCTTTATCAGAGGAGGTGGTATAGGCGCATGTGTCATTTCTTCAACCTCAAAAAAACATGAAGGCCAGCGTATCTCTTCGAAGAAATTCCTGCTTAACCCAATGTTTCATACAACTTGCGACGTCAGCGTGAATACCAACCAACTGGAAGAACCGCGCGTTTTGCAAGTACCTATTTCCAAAAAGTCCTTTCTGACTGGAATTTGCTGGATCAAAACATCAAAGACTCCAATACTCTTGCAGAATTTAAACGAAAATTACTTGCAGTTATCAGACCAGTTAGAAAACCTGTGTACAATGTTTATGACATGATAGGTATTAGGAACCTGACCAAATTGCGGGCGAAATTCAGCGCCCACTCAATGAGCATACGTTTCGATACAACTTTGACTGCTTAAGCCCTCTTTGTGTATGTGGTACAGGAAACGAAGATAGCGAGCATTTTCTCCTGCACTGCCCTCAGTTTGACTTCATGCGCACGGATCTCTTCAGTCAACTAGCGGATGTACCTGGGTTAGACATAACAAGTATGGATTCAAAAGATTTGTGTGAACTACTATTGTACGGAACTTCTGATTTGAATGTAGTTGAGAACAGAATCATTATTGAAGCAACAATATCCTTGATTGAACGATCTAAGAGATTTTACTAGAAACTCATTTCGAGTAATTTTATAGCAGCAACTTCCCCCTATTTCTCTTCTCTTTCTTTGGTTTAGTTTTTGTTCTATGTCTGGTTTTTTTATTGTTCTCGTTGTTTTGATTGCTTGTTGATTTTCTTTTTGGACATTGTGAGCCTTAATTTGCAAGTCCCATCTACAGTGGGAACTAGGTGACCTCGTGTCTTTTCCCACTGTGGTTTGGACAAATAATGTAGAGTATATTTAGCTTAGGGTTTTGCTTGATAAAAAAAGAAAGCAAAGTCTCAAAGCAAGTAATAACATAGTTCAGACTCCAAATATTGTTGAAGTATTTGCCATGTTTACTGCACAATATCAGAGCATTTCAGAATGACCTGGGAAAAGAGAGGCTCCAAGCTACAAAGTTACTTGTCTTCTCAATCTGGTTTACACAGGGGTTTCTCATCTTTTGAATATTGAGCAAACACTATCCTATAAATGGCTTATATCGAAAATGAATGTATCAAAAAAGAGGAAGTGGCCAGAACGTTATTGCTATTGGCCCTTGGACAAACAGTTTTCGTTGGTTGAATGGATGGATCAGTTCTCAAAACAGGTAACTATGCACTCACTGTGCATTTGCCTATAATAAACATACTGTATTTAAGAAACGCATAAGAAACTTTTGGCAGCAAGTGTCTCAAAAGTCGAGAAACCACCTGCCAGCCCTAGACCAAAGATTCTCTGGAAATGAGTGTAGCTGCATATCAGTAAGTTAGGTATGAATGGTAAAAATACTGTAGAACTGACAATTGTTGCTTTTCCCCCGGTAACTTCAAAGACTTCAAAGTATCAGTTTCCCTTCAAAGTTCTCCCTCTTCATAAAGGGCTTAAAACTTTGTGCGCTTCTGGGAAACCGAGTAAACTTACTCAGAACAAAATGAAACGGCCAATATGCAAGAAAGAGTAATTGTTGGGGAGACGAGATTGCTTTGTCCGAGGAAACTACTGTATCCCCCCGTGCAGTTGGTTAAAGCTCATGCGCCCGTCACAGCTTCAACTCCAAAGCGCTGCTGTGCATGAGCTTTAACCCACTGCACGGGGGGACACATAAGTTTGTTTCCTCGGACAATGTATATCTCGTCTCCCCAACAAGTAAAAAAGGAGTATGGAAATTACATTGATTTCAATATTTCTACTGAAAATTAATCCTAAGCTGTCTCTGACATTTATTTGTTTACATCGCGGCTGAGATTTGGCAGTTTAGTTTCCAGTAAATGTAGAGTTGCGTGTCATGGTGATCGAGAAGATATCAAATTTGTATCCATTGATTCAAGATATGACATATAATCTCTTTTACCAGCTGTGGCAACATGCGCGCACATAAAAGACGTTCCTGCCCCTTGCTATTTCTTATTACTATTTATTATTTTTGCCCTATTACCAATTATATCGACTTTAACTGATATTGCTTATCATTAGGTATCAAATTCAACTTATTCATGGTCACGTGACCAATTATACCCCTTACCATATATGGTAAACTTGCTTTTAAACGCAAACTTACTGTTTTATTTTGCGTTTTAGGCCGTAATAATTTTGTTGCCAAGTACTGAATGTTTACGGCTCGAATTCATTTAAAAAAACGTGTTTAAAATAATCATTGCAGTCTTTTATTTTGCTTTCAATGACTGCAGCTATTAATGACTGCAGTTACAGGCTTTGCGTCTATTGACAAAGCTGTTGTTAGCAACAGAAAAATAACACCTTCCTCTTTGCGCCATTGTTGCATGAGATGGTTCGAAGCTGTGATGTTTCATTTCAAGTTGAGTTAGACGATCGTTTGTTAGACGATCGTTGCGATTGTTTGAAGACTATCGCAGTGGACAACTGTTTTGCTTTATCCATGGAAGCTGCCGTTTGATTGATACCCTGTCGCATTTATCAGGTATGTTCATCACTAGGAACTTACACATTACTAGTATTTAAGGCCTCCTCTGTACATAATCTAAGTGTATTTATTGATTTCCTTCGACTCTTGATGTTCATCTCCCACTAACTTCATACTAAATATACGTTATATAAGTTTACCATATATGGTAAAGGGTATAATTGGTCACGTGACCATGAATTAAGTTGAATTTGATACATAATGATCAAAAATATTCATCAAAGTCGAAATAGTTGGTAATAGGGCACAAATAATGCCACGATTGAGCATGAAAAGGAAAACTACCTCTTTTCTCCTCCACAGAGGCAAAGCCCTTGACCTGTAGTTATTGAACCCCGGTTCTTACCCCTTAAACCCCAGCAGATACCCGTTTACCTTCATTTTTCCAAATACTAGGGCATGTAGCTATGTGAAAATGACAATTGGAATTTCTCCGCCTTAAGGTGGTACCTACCTCCAGTATAACCTGGTCTATAAATTTTTGTTGAATTCATTTGAAACTGCACTACAATTCTAATCTGATTTGCGTTCAAAGCGTCAAATGTTGTGTGATGATCTAGCCTGCATCAAGACCCAATATTCCTAAGAAGAAATGGTCTGCAAAACAATGACCAAGAGCTTGCTTAACAAGCAATCATGGGTTTCAGGGAAAATTATTTATGCAATCATTGGGAATTTATTTAGGAGTATACTTTTTTTGCTGTCAATACTGTCACACATGGGTGTTCAGTCATGCATTGTGTTGTTCCTTCTCAGCACTTATATGTTTTAGATTGTATTGTGGCTTTTGTTTTGAGCATTCAATTGTTCATTCCTATAAGGACCCCAAGAGGACTGGATAAGGTGTGTGGTTTGCTATAATATCCTAGTCATAAGGGGAAAATTAAAATGTCTCCTAGGGCTATGCTACAATCTATCTGTGGTGAGGGTAAAATTAATGGCCTGCAGGGATTTGCACTGTGTAGCAAGCTTGGTCATTATTGTGCAGACCCTTTCTTCTTTGGAATATTTGATCTGCACACAGGCTAGTGAGGATCACAATCTAGGACATTTTCCTTTTTTTGCAATACAAGGGTTTTCATTTGGAGCTATACAGTTAAAAACAATGGTATGCAAGTGTCTATTGTTTAAAATAATAATTGAACAATAGGTGGTACAACAAAGATCTATTTTTATGAAAGGTTTTGCTTTTCCAGGCTTTTTTGTGATCTTGGTTTGGTTTGGTAACAACCCCGTCAAAATGCTATTCAATAAAATATTTTCAATAACAAAATTGGTTGTTGTAAGAATGCATTCCCAAGCATTGGAGGTGGAGGCAGGAGATTACAATTTCATTCTCATTCACAACCAAAAAGAGCAAGGAAAAGTCAGGCCTACTTATTATTCATTCCGCCTCTGGAAACATGCACGAGAGACTTCTGCCTTTTGTCAAATACAACAGATGCAAAAGTACCAATATTTAGTGAACTCAAGGAATTGAAGGAAGCTGGTCTTGGTAGGAAGAGGGTGGTCTTTCCAAACAAGAAGGCAGAGCACAATGAAGTGCGGAAATGCTTGGAAGATGCTTTTCCAAAACTTTAATCACAAGCCGGTGCATTTGAATTTCTGAGAGCTGAGTGAGGCGGGAAGTATTGCCCACTGTCAGTACTACCAATTTCTCCCAAAGGCTATACCATTGAACATATCAAAGAGACTGTCTCTGCTGGATCAGTTATTTATATAAGGCCTATGCAAGATAATCTTTCCAAATCAAAAGTGCCATCTGCT
The DNA here is from genome assembly GCA_964019985.1 of Aurelia sp. 4 Dawson et al 2005. Classification (NCBI taxonomy): domain Eukaryota; kingdom Metazoa; phylum Cnidaria; class Scyphozoa; order Semaeostomeae; family Ulmaridae; genus Aurelia; species Aurelia sp. 4 Dawson et al 2005. Next base: position 1,958,227 of record OZ026511.1, on the reverse strand, counting down.
GTTGACAAGTCATTGGTGACACAGTGCAAGGAGTGTAGAAAAAACATCCCAATTAATCTCATAAGAAGTCACCTGTCGTCATGTGTCCTACGTCCTGCTAAAGATAACAATCTGCCAGTGTCCAAGTTTTTAGAATTGAATCCCCCTAAGATGGATCCATCAACAGTTATTCCAAGGAAAAGTGTGCAACATAATTTCAAATACACTACTTGTAATGCACCCTCCACATCAACACAACATCCAATTTGCCACACTGCAGCAGCAACATGTAGCTCAGCCGAGGCAGATGACCAGGAAGAATGGAGTAGAAAATTGTCTCTCATGTTTCCAGACTTGGAAGATGAAAAAATCAATGTTGCACTTGTAGGTGCTGATTCCCTTGATGAAGCAGCGAATGCACTTATTGATTCTGTTGACGATGCAACTTTTGAAGTTGTTACATATGGCCCAAAAAGGGATCTGAAGCCCTCCATGAATCATATTTTTTCAGTGAGCAAGAATGCTCCTCCAAGAAACCTGGATAGCTTTCTAATCCGTTTCACTAAGGAAAACGTATCTGATGAGTATGAAGAGATGACTGTGAATCGGGAATGTATCTGAAAAGATGCACTTAAGTATTATAAGCGGAAAGTTCATGACGTGAGAACCTTGAAGAAAAGGTTAGAAGTGTCTTTTGAGGGAGAGGATGGCCTGATGGAGGTGCCATGAAAATAGAGTTTTTCCAATTCGTATTTGATTAAGTTTCCAAGCGCTTGTTTGAGGGAGATTCAAGATTCAAGCAAACTGTTTTTGTTTTTTTTGACAGGGATGCTAATAGTGAACATGATTTTGCAAGATGGCCCTTTGTACACAATACCTGCATTGGCACCGTCTGTTGCTGAAGCAATATTGGGTGGTGGCCTTGAGGAAACTGTACCATTTCTATCCAAACACCATATTCCATTAAACAGTTCAACAGAAGCATTACATGATTTAATAGAAAGACTGGATGTTGCAAAAACGGAAGAAGAATTGCAGATGCTAATGGATAAAGATGAAAGCAAAGAAGTTTTTTGGCAGCTTGTGAACAGCTGCCACTGGCCAATTACAGAGGCAATCAATTTGAGAAATAAAACACTTCTAATGCAGGAACTAATTTATAATGAGCTTGTTGCATCACGTAAACAAGAAATTGGGGAATTACAAGCTGGCCTGGAAACATTGAGTTTCCTTGCCTATGCAAAAGAAAATCCAGCATTTGCCAAAGAGATTTCATGCCACAATGATGCACTTCGCAGACCATTTGGGATTGAAGAGCTGAAGTCAATTGTAATTTCAGACCCCAAGTCATATGAGCAGAGGCAGGCACTGACTTGGTTGTATGAATATTTGGAACAAGGCGATGAAAGCAAAGAATTAGTTTGTGGCTCAAGATTGAACACACTGCTCCAGTTTTGCACTGGTCACAGAAGTCTTCCAAGAAATGGATTCAGAGCAAAGCTGCAAATTCAGTTTTTGCCAGATGATGATAACTACCAGATGCCAACATCATCAGCATGCCGTCACATCCTCCGTCTTCCTACTGTGCATTCAAGTAAAGCACAATTCTTTCGTATGATGGAAAGCATGGGGGTCCGTTCTGGTCAAAATACAACTCACCCCTTCAATTAATTTTCCCTTCAATCGGAATAATTCTTAATGACATTATGATTAATTATCTGATAAGCAAAATTAATTTTATCGCTTATGTAATTTGTCATATCTGTTTCTCCAATAGTTATTTACTTCATATTTCCATAATTATTCTTATCTCTTCTCTCTATAATTAATTTTTTCTGTTTCCATATGATTATTAACATGATTTTTTCAGATTTAATTTTATCTTACTCTTCAATAATTATTTAGATCATGTTTTCCATAATTAGTTTTATCTCTTTGCCCTTGAATTTCCCGTAGCCAAGGCTGAGTTTCTCGTATCCAAGGCTCAATACATGAAATCAAGGCTAGCCTCGATTTAAGATGTTTTCCCGCGCTTTTCGCTTTTTCTTTTCTTCCTCATTTCTGTAAAGTGAGAAGAGAAACATGGACGATATTCATTCCATCACAAGGAATGCAATAGAAAGTATAAATCAGCTCGCAGCACTTGTTCAGCAGTCATCACAAGGACATGGGCAAAGAAGCTTCAGGCCTGTTGAATCAACAGCAACAATCTCAACTTCCAACAGCTTTAGTAGACCAAGGCCCACCAGCTCCTCTGCACAATCGGCATCATCATCATGCACCACTACTGGCAACTGTAGGCCCATCACAAGAGTCTCAAACGCACTAACAGAATTGCAAAGAAGGTTTCCTACAACAAGACCATATTCAAATCCAAATCTTCCATCATCAAGAAGTGGATCTAGATCATCATCAAGTGGTGCTCATTCAAGACCACCCCCTGGCCGCCCTGCAGTTTACCTGGTTACCAGAGATGTGATAGTCATGGATTTTGATTCTGAAAAAGTGCCTTCAAGATCTGAGAAACCAAAAATGGAGCAGGAAAGACGAATAATCTCAGGATTTGATATAGACATACGGTGGAATGCCAAAAGATTGCATGAAGAGTTAGAAACTTTGCTGCCAGAGCCATGGATGATTACAGTTGGCTTTGAAATTGTCAAGAACAGTTCAGGTAGTTTGGTAAAACCAAATACTCCCAGGAATAAAGCAATTGACTCACAGCTCCTTTTCAGATCCATTGCCCCTTCTGGAAGAGTTTATGTGAGACTTCTTGCTGGAAAGCCATCAGATGATGAAGAAGATGACATTATTTTTTGTTTTGATGATCAACCAATGTCAATGAATGCAAGTACTGTCATTATGAGTGATAATGAGGAAAAATCTGACACAGAATTTGTTTCTGGAAGAGACCAAGGTCAAGGAAAAGACCCTGATGAGCACAAGAAAAATAAAGGTGAGAAGAAAAAAGAGTATAATTTTGGCAAGAAATAATTATTTTTTGGTTTGGTCAATTTTAAAGTAAATTTTTTGAGTTCCTGAAGTTATGGGTTGCTTTCATAGGTATAAAATATGCTGAAAAGTAAAAAGATTGAGAATAGCATAGTTTACGAACAGGATTGAAATCAATTGAAATCAAGATGCTTTAGTATCTACAGTAAATGCATTGCATGAAATACAGCAGTTAGGCTGCTTGTCTATAGATCTGAAATTCAGACTTAATCATTTTTGGCATGCAAATTATTTTGATCTGTTTTTATGCCAGAAATTATTTCCTGGGGTTGATTCTGTGTACTCCACTCTGAGCACCCCCTATCAGTTACACCCTGAGCAAATTTATCTGCTTCCATTATTTCTGTAATGATTTGCCTGACACTAGTAACCTAATACAGTATCTCTTAACTGCTTGTTATCATTCATTCATCTTATTTTGTAATCCAGCCTACCTTTGTCATATCCAGAATGGTTTCTCTTTTATGTTACATGCTCATTTTCTCTGTTAACATTGCAAAACCAAATATTCCAAGGAAAAAACACCAAGAACAGTGAATTTTCCACACCAATTATTGTTTTGTTCTAGCTGTAAATTGATGCTTAGTTCTTTTTTTTATTTTCTTTCTGTTGCTTTTTTTCTTTAAAGAAAAATTTAAATAAATTTACATTATTGCTGCCATGCCTGTAATTAGGTAGAGCATCGAAGCAGGAAAAACCACATTTTCCCCCTTTTTGCTGCTTTTCCAAGCACTGAAGCTGAATTGACACTTAATTCTCTCAAATGAACTGTAGTGCCTAAACATTTGAAACAAGCTTTGTAACACTGCTATACCTCATCTAATTCTGGAAAGTGAACTTCAAGTTATGTGTCAACTGAGCAGCTGTTTCAACAAAACTGGTTAAGGCTATTTTACATGTTCATTTCAAGCAAGCCTGGGTGCCATTATCAAATGATGTATTTTGAGTATTTTCTTTGTTATCATCAGGAGAACCAACTGACCAGACTCAAAGCAAAATAAAATGCCCTTTTGCGATACAGGCAACAATCAACAAGATAAAAGATGCTCAAGTCATTGACCCCATTGAAGCTTTGAAAATTCTTCAGAGAGATGTTATGCAAGGCAGACCATTCCGTGCTTCAAAGGATTAGCAACGGATTACGTTCAATTCGCAGGCTATTAGTGACCAAAGATCGACCAAATTTGGAAGCTGCTCGCCGTATGGAAGAAGATTTACGGAGGAATCTGATCCGAATTAGGAATCTTGTCTCGAATAATGACTTTGAAAACTTACAACATGCATTAGACGTCATTTCTGAAAAGATAAACGAAGTAAATGCTAGACGAAACCATGCTAGCAGCGATGAACAAGACATGCCAGTTTTTAGGCTGCCACGCATACGAATTGCTACAGTTGGACGAGGAAGATCGTTTTATGACATTGACAAAAACAAAGTTGAACACTTTCTAAAAATTGGATTTTCTGTAAGATATATTGCGAGGAATTCGGAGCGTCTCTTGGTTGGACGAGTTCATTACAATACTCTGCATCGGTTCATTCATCGTAATAATATGATAGCAGGAAGTCACCGTTTTACTGAGATAAACGACCATGATCTGGAAATCATTATTCGCAGCCTGAACAGACAGTATCCAAATTCGGGTGCTGCAGAGATGTTGGCTCTATTGAGATCAAGAACACCACCGATCTTAGTGCCACGTGACCGCTGCAGACGTGTTCTGGCAGAAGTAGATCCGGAAGGGACTGCACGACGATGGGCACAAGCAATTAGGAGAAGGCAATACAGTGTTCCCTCGCCTAATTCACTATGGCACATGGACACCAACCACGCACTTATTAGGTAAAATGATTAATAAACATTCTTTTAACTAAGAATTTCCTGCAAACTTACCGTTTAGATGCTCTTTTAGCTTCAGTAATTTCCAGGTTGGATTATTTCTGAATGTGATATTGACCACTTTCCGCTGATGCAAATAGACGAGACGGTGAATTATCTATAGAGCATTTAGATAAACTGATGGCCAGATAGGGGAATTATTGCTGCATTGCCCCCCCCCCTCTCGAAATTGTACAAAACTTCCCAGATTTTTTATCTTTATCGAATACTTATGTGCTCCTTGCTCCCTATTACCATTCTTGTAGTCGTACTCCCCTCCCAGCTCCCATTCCTTTATAGATCCCTGCCCCAACCTTTATGAAAGCTTCAGATTTGTAACATGCATCCAAGCCTCCGTTTTCAACACACATCAAAGGATGTCAAACTTTTTCTCATTGAGGTGAATATTTTGGGCAATGTGGCTTTTTCGCAAGATGGGTGTTGTGTTGTAAAATATATTGTCAATTCTTCAGTTGTTATCATTCGCTATATTGTCCTTGCAGATGGAATCTGGTTATTCATGGAGGCATCGATGGGTTTTCAAGGGTTGTACCCTATCTAAAAGTTACCAGTGACAATAAAGCGATTTCTGCTCTAAGAGTGTTCATTACTGGCCTACGAAACTTTGGTGTCCCAAGTAGAATTCGCGTAGATGGTGGATCTGAGTTCAATTTTGCACGTGGTTTGATGAACCTATTAAACGGTGACAACCGTAACAGTGCCTTGACAGGATCCTCAGTGCATAACCAAAGAATAGAGAGACTATGGGGAGACGTATATGCAAAAGTCTTAGATAAATATTACAAACTTTTCTATCACATGGAAGAACATAACATTCTCTGCCGAGAAAATGACATACATCTGTACTGTCTACACCATGTCTTTATACCGCGCCTGCAGAGAAATTTGACTAGTTGGGCGAGGGCACACAACAACCACGCAGTAAGAACTGAACATCATAGAACCCCATTACAGCTGTGGTACTTAGCCAACCTTGGAGACTCGGAGCAAAACAGTACTGCTATGAACAATCTCTTTCGTCGAAATCTCACTGGGATTGGACGAACAATCGCACTTTACTTTCGAAACAATAATCTTGTTGAGCCAGATGATATCACAGTCGTTCTTCCACGAATCCCAAGACTGTTAACAAATGGCCAATATGAGCGCCTTCAAGCAAGTATAGATGTTCTTGCCGATTCTGAAAGTGAAGGACTGGACATCTATGGAAGAGTTGTCGTTTACGTTTCAAGGTGCATTCGCTAATTCTTATCAAGAGGGCGTCACTTATCTGGCTTGACTTTGCATTTGACAGTAAGCTTTGAACCACTTTCGTATTCTTTGATTTCCTTTAACTACCTTTGAGGTGAATGCAACAACGGAACATTTACTGAGTTACCTCCACACCCAATTTCAAGAAGTTAATAAATGAAACTTGCGTCACTAAAAACTTCAGCTAGGAAGATAGGACTTGTATTGAAACAGAAAACTACATTGTATTTTAACAAACTAGATGGCCTTTCTGGCATTTTCTTGCTAAATAAGGAATGAAACAACTACCTTTATGGATCAATCACAAGCCAATAACTTTTGTGTAGAATTTGGCAATGGCCATCAAGGCCAGCCTTGGCTCCTTTTTGAATCAACGATAGTTGATACACAGAGTGAACAACTTCAATTCTCATGGAAGTAGGATGCCCGATGTCAACTGCAAGTTCTGTCAGATCTATAACATTGTATAAGAAACAGCAATTAGCCGTAGTACAGGATTAAAATCTTTTAATTTTGTATGATAATTCCTTATCATAGTGCTAGAAATCTTTCAATTTGTTCTTATTTGGCTTCAACAAGTACAATGCCATTTGTTAATCACGGTATTGTTTCTCTGTTTCAACATCATCTTTGTTGTGTTGTGAAACATATCCTTTCTGACCTCACTATACCCCCACCTGGATTATGCCATGTAAAACTAGATATAGCGTGCAAACTTATGGATAGCTATTAAAACTAAACATTCAATTAAAGACAGTCTGTCGTGGCATTTAGCTGACAGGACGAGTTAAAAACAGACGACTGAGAGCGATGGTTGGTTTCAGTTTGAATGGTTTGAATGCCCGAGAGGTAACGCGAGTCTTGGGATAACGAGAAGGACCGCAGAGAGGGGAAGCAGGACAATTTGCGCCCGGGCCTCGGAGTCCAAGGGGCCTCATAATTGAAATCTTCAACATTTTGACTGCCGAAAATGTTTTGTAATGTATTTTCAGCCATCTAAAGGGCGTGATTGAAAAGCTCATTTCGCAGCTTTGTCTATGGGCCTCCAAAACCTCTCGGTGGCCCCGATGACGGGGCGTGCAACACAGAAGTTTCAGTGGTTTCAGGGAAGACCCACATTAGAGGATTGTCAGTCGACTTTCATACCCATTTTTTGTGATTTTAGGGGAGAAAAGTATGTTAGAATCAAGTTTGTTTCACTCTTAATTTAAATTGATGGAAGACATTTACTAAAAATCAATTTTTCAGAGCTAAGACAAAGAAAATCAGCGATAAGATTTTTCGATCGCATTTTCTATGCCCTTGAAGCACTCAGTTGTGAAGGTATCTGTGCTCTTATGGTAAAACCAATCAGATTCATGACAGACTGTCTTCAACAGCAATTACATAAACGAATGAGAACAACAGCTGATGATAATTGTTCTGTAACTAGACAAATAAACCAATGCCAATCCGAAATTGTCTGCATTCTGGCGTTTTCAAGCAAAGCTCAGATCGTGTCAAAGACAGACCACAGCGAAGTACTCGAGAGAAGATTCTTGAAAATCGATTCAAGACTTTGGTATGTCAGAAAGTAACGAGAAACATGAAGGCTAATAGAACAGGTATGGGCAGATGGTGCCATCATTTCTTCATTGGACTCGCTGTTGAATTCGACAAGGATAGATGGCGGTAATACTTCACTTCCAGAAACGAAACGGACGAAGGCAAGCAGATCTCTTTGATTCAGTGAAACAAGAAATGTATTTAAGAAGTGTGCCACTCGCTCTTCCATTGGTACACGCCATTCATTTTCCTCATCTGAGTACTTGAATCGCAGCCTAGAAACAACTTCAACCCCTGTTGGCACCATACTCTTCAGCAAAGCTCTGAACTCGTCATCTGTTGTTTCACCAAACATCCTAGTAGCAATCTCCTTGATTGGCGCTCTAATTGCCTCCAAATAAAAGAATGGCCTGACTAAGGTTGTATACCTGGACAGTGCCTGGAGAGTCCCCGGTAGTGTTTCCTTCTTTGGGATGACACCAAAGTCATGCTTAGCCAGAAACGCCCCAAGACGAATTTTCACTTCCTTGGAAATCTCGGAATCAACGTTCAATGATCCATTTACAAGGAGCTTGTCACCTTCGTCTAAACTTCCCATAAACTCGGTAAGCAGCATTTCTGACGATGGCTCACGGCCAACTAGCAACCAAACCAGAACACCTGCATTCACGTAGTATGGTAAATAGCCACACAAAATGTATCCATGCAACAGTATTCTGCCCACTGCCCTTAATTCTTCCTCATCAATCATTTTGGTGGGATTCAAGCTTATGCACAACTTGTTATTTCCATTAAGCTTTTTGGCCCAGTTCTGCCAGAACAGCGAGAAGAATTCTCGTGTCAGGCCCTCCAGATCCTCGCCTTTTTCACCATCAAACTTCACGAAAAGTTTGTGATGAAGAATGGCGATATCTTGATACTGCTGCACTGCATCTTCAACAATGAAATCTCTTCGGACCAGTAGCTGCTGTGTTGCGGTCAGTGCAGTGTATGCCTGTGTTCTGCGCAAATGAAACTCCTGTCGATTCATTACTTGGCGAATAGTTACTTCCGGATCCTCGTCAGCAGAAGAATCTTCGTTTTGCAGATGCTGGAGACCAAGATAACCATCAACATCCTCCTCGACCACATAAGTTGTGCCGGATCGGATGGACCATTGTGCCAAAGACAAGTTACTTCTCTTCGGCAAAACCTGCTCTCTGTTGTCTTTCTTCAAAAGCAAGAAGTCGCTGATGGCAAATCTATTACCAACCGATGCATATACGTCTTGTGGTCTGCAACTGTTGCCGAAAGTCAAGCGCTCTGTTGCATCCCTACTAACTATAGTCAGTTCAATGATGTTCCGGGGAAGGTTTGGTTGCAGAGAGAGCATTGGTGGGTTGACTTGCATTGAGGGGATATTTTGTGGCGTTTGGAATGAGAAATCATCAACGGCAGGTGTTACTATGGAGGCATCCGTGCTTCTAGTAACATCTGTGCTTCTAGTAACTGGTGTGTTGGAGATGTTTGGCTGCAGAGATGGCATTGGTGGGTTCTCGTGCACTGATGGGATGTTCAGTGACATCTGGGATGGCGCTAATGCATCGCCAGCAGGTGTGAGCAGAGAAGCTTCTATGTCTACGGTGGACTCTGTAGGGTATACTGCACCAGCCTGATTGAAGCCCACGATGAATGAACTTTCCAGTGGAGCTTCGCTTTGAGCAACATGCCTGAAAGGTGTATTGCTGTGAGCAGAGGCTTGCTGAACAATGTATACGCCCTGGTATTTCAGCTCCCATAGAGATTTGGCATCGCGTGACCCAACAGGAATAACTTCAGGCTTCTTTCGCTTGTCCAGTTTAAACAAATCGAAGTCTCGTTGCCCGAGCATTGGAAGTATCTCTCTTATTCTGGCAGAAAGTTGCTCCTCGCTGAAATGTATGGAGAAGGACGTTGCCTTTGCTTTATTAATGGTGGCATTGAAACACTCTCTTGGAAAACCTAGAAAGCATGAGATACGATTTTGAATGACCTACGCCTACGGTAATTTTAAGAGAAGAGTTCTAAAATTTCTATTAGGGTTTCTCAAATTCAGGCACAGTTCACAAAAGTTTTCATCTGTAATTTTTGGTTGTAGTTGATCAGTAATACACCACAGCAAAGGATGTATTTCAGCGCTTTTTCCGTTGGCAAGCCCCTTTCCTCCAATAAGCCCTTCCCCTCTGAGCTAAAATTTGCAATAAGCCCCAAGTGACATTTGAAATAAGCTGCCTTTCAATTATTTAGCAAAAATGATTCAAGTAGCAGTTTTAACATGGTTTTAGATTACAAATTCATTGAATGTGTGCATTTCCCTCCTGAGGGGGGGGTTCTTTCCATAGTAAATGTACTTGGGGATGTGCCGCCCGCAAGGGCATACTTTTTCGGACTTCTAATCTACCCAAGGATATACTTTTTGGCAATTTCAGTCGATATTAGTCAAGGCAAGGGTATGCCTTTCGGCAATTTTGGTCAAAGAAATGTCAAACTTCGGTGATACCTGTAAAGAAACCAAAATTTTTTAAGTTTGGTCGAGAGAATGCGAACATTTGGCAACTTTGGTCTAGAAAACGCCACCTCATGGCACTTTTAATGTAAAAATTAGTCTAGCCAAGGGTATCATTCCACACAAATTGGTCTAGCCAACGATTCCATTTTGAAACTGTGGGAGGCATGCCCCTACCCGAAATATAGCCAAGGGCCCCCTCCCGTGGTATTTCCTAAAAAATTGAGATATAAAACTCAAAAAGGTCAAGGCCCCTCTGTAATAAGTCCCCACTTGAGTCACTGCCATTTATTCCGCCCATTTGTTTTTGAAAAAGAAATGCTATTTTGGGGGATAGTTTCGGGGGGGGGGTACCTTAGTACTGTTCGTGGTACAGGAGACGTGCCTTTTTTAGGGGCACTTTTTCAAGCTGTTACGGAATAATGGGTATCATTTTCACAATTTTTAGACATTTCACAGAATTATGGGTGTCCTTTTCATGGGATTTTTCATAATTTCCAGAATTATGGCCCAGATGTTTATTCGGTTTGTGGATTTATGGCCCTAAGATCCACCAGAATTTACGGAATTATGGGTACCAATTTTTCGTGCAAAATGGCACGTACCCGTCACATGATAGGTTGAGATATCCCCCCCCCCGAGGGGATAGCGCTGCTTCTGTTTTTCTTTTAGAGTTTTGCAAAGTAGACTAAATTGAATTGAAATCATGTATCTGTCATTAGTCTGAAATATGTAAAAATCGCTTAGTCACATTTTAGTTGATTTTGCAAGGTCGAAGTTCAAGCAGTAGCAATCAGCACAACCACAATGGTATGGAAACAAACAATGGTAATTGATATTCATTGTACTAACTTTGAACGGAGCGTTGCGTAAGGTTTCCCAATGACGTATATGTTTAGAAAACGTTGTGGCACCTCTGAGAAACTCATAAGAAACTCAAAGTACTCAAAGTCTGAGAATTTTAAGAAACTTGCAGTGCTGGCCCAACTCGCAAATTCTCAGTTTCTTATATAAAATATGAGTGTGATGATACAAGAAACAATTTAAAATGAGGTAGAAATATGTGCAAGAATTTCCTTGACGAAAAAGACAGCTGCTTGAAACAAAATGCGTCATCCAAACATTGCCTCAAGAAATACATACCGTAACCTTGATCCATATGTTGTTTTACCAACCCATGCGTTGTAATTCCAAACATTGGCACCTGAGATGCCTCAGGAAGATGGTACAACTTCATAGCCAACACTTTCGGTCGAGGACCACGTGGGCCTTTCTTTCTCTTTTCGGTTTGTTTTCGTCGGAATTGCATGTGCCTCAAGTTTTCAACATCAGAAATTGCCCCCCCAAGAAAATCGTTAAAGCTATCTTCACTGTCCATATTAAAAAAAATAAACAAAATCGAATAGCTAGCTGTTCTGAAAATCAAGGAAACACGTGCGGAACAGTCATCGAACACCCACGTTATCTGGGAAAACCCACCTTATCTCAGAAAAACCCACTTTATCTGAGAAAAACCCACTTTATCTGGGATAAACCCACTTTATCTGAGAAAAACCCACTTTTTCTGAGATAAACCCACTTTATCTGAGAAAAACCCACTTTTTCTGAGAAAAACCCACTTTTTCTGAGATAAACCCACTTTTTCTGAGAAAACCCACTTTATCAGTAGAAAAAGTGGGTTTTTCAGATAAACCAACTTTATCTGCCAGAAAAAGTGGGTTTATCAGATAAAGTGGGTTTTTCTCCAGAAAAAGTGAGTTTTTCCAGAAAAAGTGGGTTTTTCTCCAGAAAAACCCAGTTTTTCTGAGAAAAAGTGGGTTTTTCTAACTATGGTGACAACCGCTTGCCATAGACATGTTGGTGCAGAAAGCAGTCCTTGATGCATTCCAAGAATCTTGATGCTTTGTGATGCATATTCTGAGATGTGCTACATGTATCCAAATCTATCTCTGGATGGTTAAAATCTCCTGTTATTAGAAAGTGAGAGAAACTCCTTTTGCAAGCCTCTGTTAGTTCTTCAGCTAAGTAACAGTCCTCTTCTAAGCTGCTGTTTGGTGATCTGTAAATACAACCTAGTAGTAGTCTATCAGTCCTTTGAAGTGACATTTCAATCCAAACAACATCCATCTCTCTACCAGTTGCGGCAAAATTTGTTAACTGGATACATTCTAAGTCATTTTTCACATAAACAATAGCACCTCGTTTGGGCTTATCATTCACAAAAGTCTGGTATCCATCTATAGAGAACTCTGTAATTTCACATTCACGTGTATGATTCTTTGGTAAAGATTCAGTAATGAAAATCACATCAGGATCATCTTCATTTATGATCAATTCTAATTCAGACAATTTGTTCAATAATGAGTCAGCATTATAATATAAACAATTTAACCCAAATTTTTTTGAATTTTTGTACTTTCTTTTAAGATTAGACTTTCTCTTGGACTGTGTCAATGTTGCACTGCCTGCAATGTTGTCCGTAGATTCTTTACAGTCTGCTCTGCACTCTTTGATTTCTCGTTGATTATTGAAGCTGGATTTATCTGATCTTTCAAGGGTCTTTGGGGTTGTGGAAATTGCTGAGAAGGTTGGTGGGGCTGTGGGGCTTGTAGAGGTTGATGGGGGGTTGGTATTGGGATTGGGGTTGGGGTGTGTGTGAGTGCTTTGAATTCTGTTTTGACTGTGTCTTGACCTGCTCCTTTCTTGTATTCTTCTTTTCCATTACTTGTTTCCTTTGTAGTGGTGTCAGGTCGCTTGATATGAAAACATTCTTCAGTGTTGGATGATTCTGCAAGTTTTTTGCTTTTCTTTTAATCATTCTTCTGGCTCCTATGTCATCCACTAACACTTTAAGAGGCCTGCTTTGGCTCTCTGTCCTTTTCCCTATCCTTGTAACTTTCTTAACTTTTCCATTAATATCAACTTCAAGAGCATTACAAATGCTGCCTATTTCATTCATATCATGTTCTTTCCGTTACTCCACAATACCTGAGTTGCTCTCCTCCACATTGAAAAACATCAGGTTGTCTGCTCTTTTTTCTCGCTCATGAATTTCGTCTAGTGCCAATCCAACAATTTCACTGGTTGATGATGACCCAACTGTGAGGGTACTAAGATCTTCCTTTTTGATGCAATCTTGGAGTTTCTTATTAGTTGATGCCTCTAGCCTGTCAAATCTTTCTTCAAGTTGGGTTTGTCTGACCGCCACATCTGCGAGACCTTTGAGAAGTGCTTTGGCAGTCCGATTGCACTTCTGGCAATACTATTGTATGGCACTTTTAGCATTTTGTTGTAGAAATTGGTACACATTTTCATCCACCTTTTCACAATCAATATGGTGCCAGAACTCACAAATATCACACAGGATTGCATCATCTTCATCAGCTACCAATCTTGAGCATGATCCACAGTAGTTTGGTTCATCCTCATCATCATCATTGATTAAAGGAATTACAATATCCTGACCTTTACTCTCCTTTTTTGACTTCTTGCCTGAATAGGTTTTGCTTTTTGAGGCCATATGTCTGTACTGACAAGATGATGCACTTCACTATTCACATTTCACATCCACTATTTAGTCTGGCAATAGGACTAAGTTGGGCCTAAATTCTGAAAACAAGATTCTCAGCTCTTTTTCACTGTTTTCACAAACACAGACTTCATCATTGAATACTCTTCTTGTAGGTGACTAAATGTAATCAAATTGCTACTCTGTATTCCAGTTATATTCTTGACAATATTAACTCAAGTTCCTTATCAAGAAAAACACGTCTGCTCTCTTACAACAACAGCAACAACAACCCAGCAATTTGTCACAGCAATTTGTCAATATTTTACCAAAAGTTTTTGCTTTTTAAATTCAGGTAGCACATTTTCCTCAAAATTGGCAAAATTGACTCCACAGTTCCTTGTTGTAGAAAACGGAGGATGCTTGTATGTGTGGAATAGTGTTTTTATTTCTTGTTATTGGAATAGTCTTGGTATGGCTTTGCTTGTATGTGTAGAATGATAACTGGAATTTTACATATTCTTATCAATGACTGGGGCCCAAGACAGTATGGATACCCCTAATTTCCTGAGTTGCTGCATAGCAACACTGAGGGCAACATACAATCCAATTTGAAGATGTTTCAACAAGCTTGTAAATGTTTGTAGGTCTGTAAAGCCGTACAATTTTATGGGATTGGCCAGAACCATTAAGCAATTCTAACAATAGTTTCAGAGAAGGAGACTGTCTAGGGGACTACTATCTTGTTGTATCTCAGAGAAAAGGAAGTAAAATGGAATGACTAAGTCAAATTTGGTATTGAATTGGAAGAGTTTCCCTGAGCACAGCACAGTACAGCTGAAAAGCAAATTGGAACAGACAATCTGTAAAGTTGGCACTTTTTCAAAGTTTGACAATGTATTTGCTGCAAACCTTCCAAATGACCTTTTTGGCGTCTAAAATGTTGCAAAATGCACATCTTCAGCATCCCACATCAGACTTTGCTCCAAAGCAAGGTACTTTCACATTATGATATAAGTTATTTTCCTCATGATAACATCATATGTGATTATCAACAAAAGATGACACAACATGCTGTTATTCAACACATTTCATTGCATCAAACTTTGAAAATAATATCACTACATCATGTCAATACAAGAATTTATCCAGAAAATATAAAGACACAGATTTAATCATACAATCAGCACCCTTCAAAAAACATTAAATTAGACCAAAAAATTTCAAAAAGTGAAATTTCTCCTTTCGCTTTTCACTTTCTACAGAAAAAGCCCTGCCATAAGGTAGGGCCTCAAATGTCTGTAATAATCATGCTTTTCTCTCAATACTTTTGTGAGGACAAAGAAAGAACAAACCAGGAATTGATATAATTCTTTCACCTGAGTTAAGCTTTAAGCTGCAGAAATGATTGTATAAATATATTATAGTTACCTACAGAAAACAATAAAAAATGATGTCATTCAATTTACAAGTAACACACAGAAGACAGCATTTAGAAGAAAAGTTTTATCTTCATTCTGAAGAACAAAATAAATTGTTCTTGTCATGCTTTCTTCTGTGTCCTTGAACATTTCACAGAAATTTCACAAGGAACCACTTTAAAGGAACACTGTCGTGGTTGTTATTGGCTAGTGGTAATGTTGAAATCAATAACAAAGCTCAGGCCTGTGAGTAATTACCAAGCCTTTATGCTCTCGAATCATACTTTGTTTCGAGAATAAAGGGAAGCAGATCATTATCATCTTCGTGAATTTCACTGTACAGCTAAATTACTGGACCTTGCCTAATTCTTTTCTTCTTGGTTGTGTTTTCTGCCCAATCAGTGCCACAACAGTGTGCCTTTAATACTCAAAGTTGAGAAACATCAGGAGCTTTGGTACTGAGTTAAATTCTTGGCTTCTATTAAAAGAACAGGGTGCTCTGCAATTTGTGGCACTACATGTCTGTCGACATATATTTCAGACCACCAATGAATCAAGAAACTGCAGTGCTGGGTGAAAATACATTTAAGAAATTGTTCATCTTAATAAACTATTCATGGTTTGTATAAATCTTGGAAAGGCTTCAAAAAACTATGCTTTGAAATTTGCCCTTGGGGTACATGAATTGTGGATGGATGGGGGTCTGACATCCAATTTTCAGAAAGGCACCATCTTCTAATTACCAAAACTTGTCTTTGTACCCACTTTTATGATGAATTTTGGAAGAAACTACACATTTTATACTATTGTAGCAGGTTTCAGCCAAACACACCCATAATTTAGGAAAATCTGCCAAGTAGGACCATTGCATACAGAATTTAGAGCCCAAAATCTACCCATGCGGGCAGCATATACGTCTTCCCACAACATTTTATGTACCTTCCGTGGAGAAATTTTCATGGCAGAGTGTTAAAAGGGACATGAATACTTTTATGGATGGATCCTTCAAGAAACTTATAAGAAACCCCGAGAACTCAAAATGTTATGATTTTAAGAAACTTAGAAGTGGCTCCAAGTCCTTGTGTTTCTTACAGAATATATGTAAACCAATGCCTGATTGGAAACTGTTGTGCACACCAAAAACTTTGGAGCAAAATTTTAGGGATAACAACTGCAGAAAAGTAATTGGTTTGTTTGCAATCCAATAGACTTTGGTGCACATTTTGCAAAGATTCCAACCTAGCAATAATACCATGAACATGATAAATGCTGGAAACATGTTTTACTAAAACAAGTGCTCAGAATCTTTAATCAAACCACAATGTCAATTTGAATTTGCATCTTTTCGATCTTGGTTTAATGTTCCTGTTAGTGTCATCAACTCAACAACAACTCCAGTGCACAATCACAAATGTTCATGTAGACACATACAGTCCAGACTCAGCTGTTGCCTCTCTGATTTGCCTTCACCAACACAAGAGTAAGATGATCCTTATTTATTCATTTTGCGTGATCAGTTGTGTCCAGATCTGTATGCATTTCATTCAATTAAAATATTTTGGACAACTGGCGAAAGTTTGAATCTTTCACCAGGATATTTGTTGGGCCTTTTGTTTTTGCAGACAATCTTGAAATATTTGAGTTTTGAAAAGATTCATAAACGCCCAACTTGGCTGCCTAAACAACCTTATCTTCTTCATTGAAGGTCTCTAATGAAAATGTAATTTGAATCCAATCCATTGACGATTGTTCAGGACGATAAATTCTTTTCACCGCTTCCAATCATCTGCTTATCGATTTGTACGATCACAAGTTGGCTAGGCCCACCTTTGCATCAGCACAAGCTGCAGTTTTGGCAAATTGATCGATTCGACCTTCAGGATCGCTTGTTGACATATGCATTCTTGGTTCAAATACAGGGGTTGTTACCTATTACCTTTAATGTCATTGTCAGCATCAATTCCAGCTCATCACTACACCTTATGCCACCAGTCCGCCATTGTTCCTTTGACAGAAATCTTCTTATCCTTCCCCCGTTTTTTGTCACATTGATAACCATCTGTTTAGCATAGTCTCCCTGTGCTCACATTGTAGTAACATCATCAGCCCCATGCGAAAGTGCGCTGATAAAAAGACAATAAACTTATTGTCCCCAGCCTTCTGACTGGTTACCCATCCAATTTCTTCCTTGGTTGGGACGTATTTTTGAAATGGTGTGTGCGGAAGAGCGTAGTGCAGAGGCGCGAAACACATTTGCAAACCAGGGAGCGCCTGCAAACCGTCAACAGGAAAGGTGCCATGTTTGTCGTGGAAGGGGAATCAAGCTCAGTTACTGGCTGTATTTCACAGGAATGGCAAGGTTAGGATACGACTTAGAAGAACTAAAGTGAGTATTCATTACATATTAACCCTATTTTGGTTGGGGGGGCAAATTTGTCCCCCCTTAGTAGATTTTGTTTAATAACTCTGCTAGGAAGATATTTATAGCCATGAAACTTCTGGACTTTTTGCAACTAATTATTATACAACTTCTCAAAAAGTTTCATTAAAATATTTTGAAAAATGAGGGGGCAGGAGACAATTTTCTGGGACTGACCCTGGAAAAATCGCAAATCCTCAAATCTCAATTATCACGAAAAAAGGAACGTAATTTGAATATTTTGCAAATTTCTTTTGTAGTGTAGTGTTGGGGTGAAATGAAATTTCACCAAAGGAGCAGTAAGGCGCCTTCTTCCCTCCGCTAGATCGTGGGTGACCCTTGGGCAAGGTCTAGTACCCACTTAGCCCCCGATCAGGGTACGTGAAGTCATGGCAGGCAGGTGACGGATGATCTGATGAGCAGCCAAATAGTTTGGAACTGGTCAGCACTTCTATGTGTTAGGCAGAGGATACTTCATTGGTACAATGGCTAAGACAACCCGCTTGAGTACAAAGCACTGCCCCTATAGAAAGTAATTGCAGCCTACTATAGGTACACTTCTGCAAAGAATAATCATGACAGAAAATCCAATCAGAATGAAGCATAACGACGTCAAAGGGGTTTGTGTTTCAGATCCGAATCCCTTGTCCGGCAGGGATTGCTGTGAGCAGCAGGCAGCACCAGGTCGTCAGCAAGCTACTGTCTGCAGAATAAACATCAAAAAGAAACCATTAAAAATAGCTACTTGGAATGTAAGAACACTAAACCAAGATGGTAAACTTGAAAATTTTATCCAAGAAATGGATCGAGTGAACCTTAATGTCCTCGGTTTAGCTGAAGTTAGATGGAAAGGTGCAGGATCAGTGATTGTTGACAATAAAACCTTGATATACTCAGGCGGTAAAAAGCATGAAAAGGGAGTAGGAATCATTTTTGATAAAGAAACAACGAAAAGCCTAAAAGGTTTTTGTCCCATTTCAGAGCGTATAGTGGTAGCAAAATTAGAAGCCAAACCTTTAGACTTAGGTATTATTCAAGTGTATGCTCCAACCGCTGAGAGTGAAGATGAAGAGATAGAACAGTTCTATGAAGAACTAGAAAGAGCTAAAAAATATTTGAAGTCACAAGACATCACAATAATAATGGGAGATTTTAATGCCAAAGTTGGAGATGAACGGGTAGATGACGTAGTAGGACCCTATGGGTTAGGTACACAGAATGAACGTGGAAGCAAGTTAATTGAATGGTGTCAGATGAATGAGTTTATTATCACTAATACTTGGTTTGAAAACCACCCAAGAAGACAATGGACATGGAAGAGTCCAGGAGACAGAACTAGAAACAAAATAGACTATATACTAATTCAGAAAAGATTCAGAAATGCTGTTAAGATATCAAAATCATTACCAGGTGCTGACTGTGAATCAGACCATATTCCAGTCATGTGCAACTTCAAAATAAAACTTAGGAAGCTTAAGAGAGCAAAAAACCAACCAAAATTTCTAATTGAATTACTGAAAGCAGATGAACAACTTAAAGATCAAATCAATGTTACAATACGAAACAGATACGATGCTCTTAGCAATATAACTGAAGTAGAAGAACTCTGGTCAAAGATGAAAGAATCTATCCACAAAGCTATGGAAGGTATTATCCCAAAGAAAAATAAGAATAAAGACAAGAGTTGGATGACAAAAGAAATCTTAGATTTGATGGAAGTAAGGCGTAAAACAAAACATGATAAGGTAGAATATAAAAAACTCAACAAAGAGATAAAGAAGAAATGCAATGAAGAAAAAGAAAAATGGATAAATGCACAATGCAAGGAAATAGAACAAAACCAAAACAAAGACAGCAAATTTTATGCACTCTAAAATAAATGAAGTAACTGGCCGCAAACGTTATTGTAGCAGCCCCGGCTGCATACAAGCTCAAGACAGTACAATGCTCATGGAAAAAGAAGAGGTACTAGCTAGATGGTCAGAATATGTTGAAGAGCTTTTTAGAGATGCAGAGGACTAGTCTGCGTTGCAGACCGTGCGGAGGAGGAAAACGACGAGGAGGAAGAAAGAACGGTCTGCGCAACGCACTGTATAATCTTGTTCTGCATAAATTAACCTAGATTTGAAGAATGTCGTTAATGTATGCAGGAAAAATTTAAGGAGGAAAAATTTCAAAATGGCGTTTCAAAGCAGCGATGCGAGAGCCAATTGCCTGAGCGAAATGTCAAGGTTTGACGAGGGTGTACGGCATGTGTGCACTTTTTTCAATGTTCCAAGTCTTCTTCAAGATCAGCTTAAGGCACTGAAGGCTTTTTTGTCTGGTAGGGACGTATATTTCAGTGCACCAACTGGTTTCGGGAAGAGCCTAGTTTTTCAAGCACTTCCATTGATATATGATGTAATGAAGGACAATTTGGTTGGAAGCAGTTTCGTGCTTGTTTTGTCGCCACTTACAGCACTGATTGAAGAACAGGTTGAGTACATTAATAAGAACACTGGACTGAACGCTGTTTATCTGCATGATGGACTGGATCAGGCAATTATTGAAAGCATTGAAGATGGTGGAACATATTCCTTGATTTACGCTTCCCCAGAGAGTGTGCTTACTGGCAATAGATGGCGAAGCATGCTTACATCTAAAAGACTTAGAGAAGATTGCATAGCAGTTGCAGTAGATGAAGCACATTGTATTGTCCACTGGTAAATATCTGTCTTTTCTCGCTGTTTTCTTTAGAGAATTGTTTGTATTTAAATACAGTATATTCTGCCAAAAATTTCTAAACACACAACATCACCTGAAATCTATCAATTACTACAATGATGATTTAAAATTGAAGAAAATACTTTGACTGTCCTATGACCAATGCAAGTAAAAGGTTCTAAGCTTTATCACGATTATGCACCATGCACCCACATTGCTTCATTGCTTCATCGTTTTCAAATTTTAACTCCAAAGCATTTTCTTAATTCAATTAACTTGTCAATGCAATTTTGTTGTTTTTTTTTGCAGGGGAACATCAGAGAAAGATGAGAAACCCTTCAGAATATGGTATGCTAACCTGAAAGAAATCAAATCACTCCTCACAAAGAAAACTGGGTTCATGGTTTTCACAGCCACAGCCACTAGAGCAACCAAGCAGAAGATTTTTGACTTGCTAGGCTTGGACAAGAATAGCACAGTCATAATGGAAAAGAGTCCGTGCAAGGAGAACTTAAAATTCATTGTCCGGTACATTGATAGAGATACTTCTTTTGAATCTGCATTTGGCTCTGTGGTTAGTGAACTGAAGCAAGACAACTGTGAACGAACATTAATATATTGCCAAACACGTAAGCAATGTGGTTTGTTATTTCGATTTTTCAACGTCATACTAGGGGATGACATGTATTCGGAAAAAGCAAGAAAGCCAACTAAACGACGTGTTGAGATGTTTCATGCAGGGTCACCTGACTCAGTTAAGAAGCATATTTTGACTGAACTTAAAAAAGAACAGTCTCACTTGCGAATAATTGTGTGCACCATTGCTTTTGGTATGGGCATTGATTGTGTTGGCATTAAGAGAGTCATCAATTTTGGTCCACCAAAAAACATTGAATCATATGTCCAAATGTGTGGAAGGGCTGGCCGGAAAGGTGAAGACAGCAAGTGTATTTTGCTTTATAATGGAATGCTTTGCAGTCATTCAAATAATGAAATAAGGGACTATTTAGAATCAACCAAGTGCCGTAGAAAAGAAATTCAAAAGCATTTCACACAAGCAAACTTCTATGATAAAGCTCAATCCTCAAATCCATGTGAATGTTGTGATAACTGTGCTTTGGAATGTTCATGTGGCTTACAATGTCGGAAAGGTGAAATGCAATTCAAATTTACAGAATGTATTGAAGTTGAAAATGTTTGTGAACAAAGAACTAGAGTTGTTACAAAAGAACAAATTGCAGAATTAGAAAATAAATTACAAGAATATGCCCAAATGTTATTGAAAAATGCACAAGGAATGGTTTCCTATCCAAATGCTATGTATGAATTTTGGGGATTTCAAATTTCACAAGTTGTGAATAACATTTGCATCCTTTTCACTATTTGCGATGTAAAGAAATATGTTGAGATTTGGAGAGACTGCTATGCAGTTTCTGTGCTGAAAATAATTGATGAAATATTTCATGATGTACTGGCTGAAGAACTAAACGGAGACGACCAACTGGAAGATGTTGAGATGAGTGATGTATGGGAGGACCTTCTCAATGATTCAAGTTTGAATTCCATTGATATTAATTCAACTGCTGGTCAAGAGGCAATTGGAATGGCACTAGATGCCATGGATGAATCTGGTAAACAAGATAGAAGTTTAAATGCTTTGTTGGGTCCATTGATTTCATCATGTGACAAATCCATGTGAAAACTGACATACTGGTTGCACAACACTTTAATCAATAATTCATAACATTTCTTGTAGAATGTACAACTTATGTTCTGGTGTAATTCATAATTATTTTTGCACACAGAGTAGTGGCTTTGCAAACATAAACATCGTTTCCCTGCCCCTAAGAATTGGCATCAAGAACAATGGTACCTCAGCTCCTATCAATTCTCCCATTATCAGAAGATGCTAAAAAGAATATGCCCTAAGAATTCTTACAAATGTTAACATTCACAAGGCCTG
This sequence comes from Aurelia sp. 4 Dawson et al 2005, assembly GCA_964019985.1. Lineage (NCBI taxonomy): Eukaryota > Metazoa > Cnidaria > Scyphozoa > Semaeostomeae > Ulmaridae > Aurelia > Aurelia sp. 4 Dawson et al 2005. The sequence continues at coordinate 1,936,002 of OZ026511.1, read as the reverse complement.
TAATGTATATTTTGGCACAAGCACATCTATAAACAACCTTCTAATTCCTATACATGTTGCTGTCTCTACATTTAAAGAACCATTGTCAGCTAATGTCCTTTGTATGCATGCTGCTATTTCAGACTGCCATAGACTTGAATTTGGCATAAGAGAAATATGGATCCACACAGCAGCTGTTGTATGGATAACAAGTTTGACTTTTGTTTACTTTCATATCAGTTCAACTATAGCAGTACTAATCCATATTTTAAGCAGAGGACAAAATTTGATTATCAGAATGCCTAAAATTGCAGCATGACAGCTAAAGACCAGGGTAACAATAGCTCTTTAAAACAAACTTTGAAAAAAGTCAACGTGCAGTTTTTTCAAAGTGGATTTTCTTTTTGTGGTCATTTATCCAAGTGAACATTTTGTGCAAATCAAATCCTTCAAGGAGACTTGGAGCAACCTGACTGAAGTGCTTGTAGGATCTTCCATTGGTTTTCTTGAATGCCTTTTGTTTCATAAGTTCTGCTACAATTTTTCTTAAGTCTTTTTCATCAGCCTGCTTAAAATGCTTTCCAGATCTTTTGATGAACAAAGCTTCTCTGTCCCAGTTGTCCAAAGTCTCTTTTGTAACTGGTAGAGCCTTGCAATATCTTGCTAAGACATTTGGATTTGCTGCATTGTGGCCTACATTTCTTGCAATCGTTTTCAGAATTCTATTGAAGTGTTCGTTTGACAGGTCAAGTGGGATGTTTCCACCAGCCCCATATTTTGACTTATAGAAGCGATTCCATATCAGGCGATAGGCAGCAGATGGAGACAAAATAGCTTTCGCTTGACAGATAAGGTACAAAGCCTCCAGAGCATATTTTCTGCTTGTTGAGCCATCATTCTTGAGATACAGCAAGAAGAATTTCCAGCACCTGATTATTCTATCACCATCTCCTTCAGATATAGCGTCAGTGAAATTTCGCAACAGCATCCCATATTCAAGAAATGCAGACTGATAATCAAGCATATCATCTTTCTTTGTCTGATCTCGGTGTGTGGCTTCATGTTGTTTTTTAAGTTTTCTACGTGAACATAATCCTTAAGCTGCATCTCTTTTGAATGCAAGGGTTATGAATGAATCGTCGTTGAGCTTCACAATCCTAGTTTTACCACTGGAGCTTTCTAAGACCCGTACGATGAAATTACTCATATCCGTAACCGTTAGTTCTTTCCACCTGAGGGTATCAAGCGATTGGATTCCCTCTTTATCGGTTACTGCTGAAATTAACAAGGGAAGTTTTCGCACGGCTTCAACGTCGACTTGATCGCAGCATACGTCTACAACCCTTTGCTTCGTAGACACACTTGATAGTCTATAGCTTCTAACGCAACACAGCCATTTGCCTTTCAATTGACCTTTGAATGACTTTCTGATATCAGTGTGTATATTAAGTCTTTTCAAGGTCACGTTGATAATGCTACGTTCTTCCATGACTAAACATGATCTTAGCGTTGCACTTATATGATGTTTTTGTGCATGGTGTTATGACGGCGTGGGGGAGCATACGATTGAGTAGGATGGGGATGATAGCATTCGAGGTGAAGAGCTATGATTCATCCCGGCTCCCGTTATCTCCATCGTTCGGGGCTCACTAAGCTTGATTTTCGCTAGGGTTGAGGCTCATTGCAGTTAGAGCATGCATTCGTTTGGAAGAACGTTTGTTATCCCTTCACCTCACTCTTTCCAATGCCAAATGTCAATGACTAGCTCATCGCATCAGATGGGTTGCAACATTACGCTCATGTAAGGTCTCCCAACGATTGATGAGTAATTATACTTCACAGGTTCTCTTGTTGAGTGATTCAACAAGCGAATCCTTATGGTGTTAAACTCGGTTATAGCCAGAGGCACAGCTGTGAGATGCTTAGACTCTCTGTAAATTTCACTCATATTTTCGGATGCTCCATCATGCAGCGTTTTGAGAATTTTTCCAGGAATGCCACTGATATAGTTGCTTTCAAGCAAATCACATTCAATATCTATTAATTTACCGCAATCGACGTTCGAGTGAAAGCTTCCCTTGTCAGTCGCAACAAAAACAGTCCCTTTCTTTAAACCATCACTTGACATGATTTTGCCAGTCGTCGTGTTACCACCTCTACTCCATCAACAATCGCTTTCTCCTAAGAGTTTTGAACCGTGATATGTTCTAAATCTTAACGTTTTCCCAAATAAGAAATCATATAAACTGAGCGGTATTTTCAAGAATACGCCGCATTTTGCAGGGAGATCCTCTTTCAATCGTATGAAAGTGTTTCCATGATAACGCTCTTCCGTCGTAATGCTCGAATCCGCGACTCCCGTTTCTATGACGCTGGTAATTCTCGTTAGCGATAAAGGGTTACCAATCTCCAATTCATCCAATGCTCTAGAAAAAGACTCCAAAACCGTTGTACCACCTCTTGAATGGAAGTAATGCTTCTCCTTAAATGTGCGGGTGGATGTATACCCATAGCTATACGTGAACCAATGCTCATTGGGGATCTGACCACTGCGAAGTATTCGATTGTCGAGAGGCAAAACTGCTTCCATCAGGGACATTGTCCACTTCTTCCTAGGATCAAGCAGCATCATTGATTTGAATGTCACCGTAAAGTCGCTCATTAAACTCTCATAGCGAGCCTTTTCTTCAGAGCTTTTGGGAATAGTCTTTGGAATGGTGGCGGTTAGTATCACATAGAACGCGTTGCCTTTGGCATATGCTGTCACACCACATTCATTCATGTTTGAGTTTTCTTCTAAAGTGAAGCGTTAACCATCCACTTTTAAGGATCTCCCTAGTGTTTGTATCAGAATTCATAAAGCTAAGCCTTATGCGATTCAACCTATTGTATTTCAAATCGCAATAAATTGGATTGGCGTATTGAACGTACCCTCCTTTCCTTTCTATTATTCTAAGCCACGGCTCTGAGGGATCTCCAATTGGTTTTGATTCAACCAAGTCGGGTGCTAGGATGCGTAGAGTATTCTGTTCAGCCTCAGTTGCTTTATCACTCTCTACAACTGAATGAATCATCGTTGCAGGGTCGCGAATTATATATGACTCTCTGTAGAATTGATACACAACCCCTTTACCTCCGTCAACCACATAATGTGATCCTGTTAGTGGCGAATGTACGTGAAACAGATTTCTCGTAAATATTTTATCGATGTGTACTAGCGGATAAGTCTTTATGGCTTGGAAGTTTAATATTTTTCGCAAACTGGGGCGCATATACACTTTCCTCACGTAGTACGGCACATGCATTGTCACCAGACCATTAACAATATCAAGTGAGGGTACTGAGAAATAAGGAGGTCTCACGACGAACTTCTCGCCACCAGTCTTGGCAAATACGGCGTTTAGGAGTGGTGCCGCATGATCACTAGCCCCCACTCTCATCCTTTCGTTGAGGATAGCTATTATTTCATGTATAGTAAGCTTCTTATCTGGGTTATTTTTGAAGAATACATCATTCAAATAGTTACTGACCGTTCTGCCAGTAAACTTCCTCGCTTCTGGGTGGATTTTCATGTTCCATATATCAAACTGACTGGATTGCGTCTTCTTAGCATTGTTTCCGTACTTGTAGTCAATCCATGCCTTCCTTGCGCCTTCATTTACCAACCCATCCTGTTTGATTTCATACAGAATGGTGAAGTCCATCGTACCATCCTTGAAAGTTTCCTTCCCATACGTCTTTTCAACCGTGACGGAATCCTTTCCGGAATTAGGCACATCGAGGTGGGTATCTAGAACTCCCACTTCCCATGACCCATCAAGCTCAATGCCTGGTTCAACCCTCGAAACGCCCGATGCGCTTACGCGCAGAAACCTCTCAGACAACTCTATGATAGAATAGACAGATCTTAAATTGGTCTAAACTTGATTATTATATAAGGTTTTTCAACGAGCTTACTATCGAACGTCTTGTTCAACTTTGTAACAATGTCTAAAATGTCAACTCTTACAGTCTTTAGGCTGCTTGATTCCACAGGAACGTATTTGAGTTGTTTTGCCTCATATCTTCCAGGTGTCACTATGTCTATGGTTGGCATTCCTTTGTCTACTCCTGCCAGCGTATTACTCTGCAGGATATCGCAGCAAATGATCATAGGCGCTTTATCATGATCCCTTCCTTTGTTTACATTACCTCCATTCCACTTTGACCTGCTCTTAAGAACTAACCCAACAAGTCTATTCTTCGACACCTCTTTAGGAACTTGCTCTTGATAAATTAGATTCGTATTGTTGTAACATATTCCTCTATGTAGGCCTATTACTTTTGTTATGTTTTTTGCTTACTGGATGAATCTTCCGTGTATAAATACGTTAAAATGAAAAGTGAACCCTATTGTATGGACCAAAACCAAAGACTATTGAATTGTACACACTTTTCATTGGTGGTGTCCATCAAGCCAATCAATGTGCATGTTTTCATCACTGACATGTAAGTTGTCATGATCACTTTTCTCATCATCACTCTCAGCACTAGCTCTGGTGACATCCTTGCAAGAATCTGATCAATTCGGCATTCATCAATGTGCCTGTCATTTGATCTGGCAATATTCTTTTGCGGGCCTCAATTTTCAGGCAGAGAAGTTTTCCTCTTTTGGGAGACAACATAAGCTGTTTAACCCTTTGAGCCCTGCATTGTTTTCACACTCGTTTGCTGCCCACCTGGATTGTGGACTGGATTTATTAACACAAAACCTTACTTTAAGTATCTTCCTTCAAGTTGCAGGTGATTTGCTCGGCATTTTAGGTTGCAGTTTCGCAAGATCACCAAAAATGACGAGATTTGAGGGTGACAACGATCTCAAACCAAAGCGAAAAATTGTGTTCCCTGCCAACATCCAACTTATAGTTTTAAATGTCATTAGCCCTGCTTTGTGAAAGAAATAAACATGTTTTGCCTCTCTGGTCTCTTCTCTCTTCATCAAATCTGCTTCAGATGTATGACACAGAGAATACATTTGAAAGAAGTTGACCTTTGATCTCAAAATGTTCCCTTGTTATTCCGATGCATTTCTCAAGTAAAAATCCCGAAAACCCCCTACCAAACAGCACAATTCAGTAAAAATATCAACTAACTTTGAATTATGTACACTTGTTGTAGTTTTCTGCCCATTTCAAGCTATGTATCTCAAGCAGGATCATTCTTTCAAGAATAAATTTCAAGATAAAACTCCCTACTTGTGACATTCGTAATATGTATCAAGAATCCTCCATATTTTACCTTCCAGTTGCTCGTAACTAATAAGTAATAGCAGCGAAAATAAAGTGTTATATAGTTGTTCGTTTGTTTCCCCAGCATCAGGTTAACATTAACAGTTGCTGCTAACGGCAGCAGTAAAAAATAATCTCTCGGTCAGTTTTAGTGAGTTTTGTCTCTCAAATTGTACATCGATCGGCCTCCTCGGCATATCTCCATCTAGGAAGGATCCAGCTTGAGGCCAGTTTCTTCAGTAACTTTTTGCAGCCAGCCGTGGTAACAATATGCTCCAGTTGCTGTATCTACTTGACATCACGTCGTCTTCTGCTTCGATGCTTTCAGAGTTTAGGCCTATGGGACCTTCTCCTTCGGCATTGCTCGAATCTCGAGGCCTCTTTGACATTATGATAAGCCATAAAACCCTTCAACATTGCTGTATGAATCACCAAACATCTCTCTGTACTGCTCTCCATTCAATACAAACGTCTCCATATTTTGAATCAGCTGATTCGCAAGCAAAAACAACATAGAATTCTCAAAACTTTCAACTCGCCGTAGCTCCGAAAATTTCACTGGAACCACCACCCGTATTTCACATCATTCTGAAGCTTATTACGTAACCTATCCAAAGAAGTCCCGTATGAACCAAAATGGCTGCTTTACTGCGTTGAAAATGCGCTAGGACGCGAGGAACTACGCTCGTCGCAAATCTGCGACTGCAAGCCTACGCGTGGGTGCATTGTTGTCGCAGATTTGCGACTGCAGGGCTCAAAGGGTTAAAGCTTGGGTCAGTGCTTCAAGCCTTGTGATGAGTTCAGAACTCTGCCGAGCCTGACCTTGCTGAATCTGTTTGAAAGCTTGATTTGTTCTGGGTCCGAATTGTTAGCAGTGTTTGGTCTCTGCCAGGATCATGATCAAAAAGGGAAACAATAACTTCTCAAACTGCTTTGATGTACTGTAAATCAAAAAGAGGCAACTTGTTATGATATCTGATTCTTGTGCACGATGACATGATAGTTTTATTGGCATGATAGCTATAGGAATGATTGCAACAAGCTTGATTTTGAAAATTTTCAAGGGGCGAATGCCTGGAAAATCTGTCCTGTTTAATTCTAGTATTTTTTGCTTCTTACCTTGCCGCTAACTTGCAGGACTCCACTTAAAACATTTGTCTAAGAAGATTTAAAGCCATTCAATACTGATTCTGTTTTCCATCACATTGAAAAGCAATCATCCACTGAATTGCATATCCTCTTTTCCTAATGAATTTAACTTGGAAAGGAGCCGTTGATAGGGCACTTCATCAAACTATTTGTAACCCTCAGATTATTCTCACCACCCCAAAGCTAATTTGATAATTGAGTACCCTATGAATGTTTGTTTGTATGTAAGGGGCATTTTGTTGACAATTTCATGATCATATCTAACTCTAATGCAATGACAGAATCATAGCATGTCATTTTGCCAGACAGAAGTGTGTAAATAGAGTTGGAGCCTCTTGTTTTGTAAACAATATCCAACCCAATATTAACCCAATATCCAATATCCAATGCCTATCAAAAGCAATATCCAACGAAGGAAGAAGCTGAAAACATAGGGAAAGTATTTTCCCATGATAAGGACGAACTGTCAAAGAGCATTGTGACCACCAAGTTAAAGAATGTAAGGCTGAAATACAGGAGAGCTGTTGATTCAGGAAGAAGAAGTGGCCATGGAAGGGTTGTGTTCCTATATATGGAGTTGTGTGAACAAATCTGGAGTGGCTCTCCTGCAACAGACAAAATAAACACAGGAATAGAGACAACAGACCTCAGTCAAGAATCAAGTACTAGCCAAGCTGATGAAACTGACAGTCCTGCATCTCTTGAGTCAAGGTATACACCAGAGCCAGAGGCAAGTGATGACAATGAAGCAACACCAGGATGCAGTCATACTGGCCCAAACATAAATGAAAGAAGAAATTTACTTGATGCACAGCTAAGGGGTCATAAGAAGGAGCGGCTGAAGAGAAAACTTCCTGCAGAATTGCAGATGGTGACCATTGCACAGGAAGAATTTAACTTCAAAAAGCAGTTCATGGATAGAATGGAACATATGGACAAGGAGCATTCCAGTCACATGAACAGGCTCATTGCAAATTTGGAAAAACTGACAGGATCCATAGCAGATGGCTTTGCCATGCTTAGACAAACCATGCTGCAATCCTCTGCTGTACCACAATATGTACCCAATGCTGCTCAAAACTACACAAACATGTATCCAAGTCAGTCAACACCAAACAGATGTTCAGCTATGAACACATCTAACCGAAACAATGGTCATTTTTCTTACACACAGTCACTTTTTAGGAATGATGTTGACGAACCTTTTTAGAAACTTTACACAACCTACTGCATGTTTTTCTGTGTTTATACTTTACAAGCTAAAGTTTCTAGTTACAGTTGAGCACTATTGAAGTTTTACAAACAAACCCTACTTTGAAGTAACTTTCAATGTGCTGGTGTCTGTGCATTTCTGTCTATGATTTTCCAGTAAGGAGTGGGTGAAATTAAAGCAAGAGTTGTGTGAAAACGTCATATAATTAAGACAAACTACAAGAAGATAAACATACAGTTGAATTTGTTTGAATCTTGTGAAAAAAGTTGAATTGAAACAAACAGCCAAATTAACCCTTTCCTTCCCATACTGGCCAAAACCGGCCGGCAATTTTCCTTCAAATTTTTCCCATACCGGCCGAAACCGGCCTTCCAAATAGGGCAAAAGAAATACCATATTTGGGTCGTCTACTGTTCCGTCCATAATATATTTTAATGCTAGCAGAATATATTAATAATAGACCAATCATTTGGCAGTATTTGCGCATAAATTATCATTTTTAATCATTTATTTCAAATTTTTTTAAATTTCACAAAATATTTCAAATCTTTTGAAATTTCACAAGAAAAAGAAAAATTTCGTCAACACAAACAAGATGGCGAGCAGCAGTAACGTTGAGGTGATTTCTCAGGCTGAATATAACGACTTATTTGGGGAATCTGACGAAGAAAGTTTTTTGGGATTTGACAGTGAAGATGATTTGAGTTCTGGTGACAACACGGAGCTTAAAATGGATGAGGCAGGAGAGGATGGCGAGGATGAAGTGGAAGCTGATGGTGAATGGACAACCAAATTCACGGTAGTCAAACCTGATGAATTTTCCGAGAGCACAGGTCCAGTATTGACTGATTTTGATGAAGATAAGGCAATAAATTATTTTGAACAATTTTGTGGGGACAATTTGCTGTTATTCATTGTCAGAGAGACAAACAGAAATGCTAGAGAAAAGCTTTCAAACAGCTGCCATCTTGAAAAGTGGCAAGATGTCACTGTTCAAGAACTGAGAGCCTATTTTGGCTTGGTTATTGTAATGGGAATCAATTCCTTGCCTGAAACGTCCATGTACTGTTCATCAGATATTTTTTATGGAAATGAAGGTGTTAGAAAAGCTATGCCAAGGAACAGGTTTCAAGAAATTGGACGTTATCTCCATTTTTCAGACTCTTCCAAGGAACCAAAGAAGGGTGAGGAAGGGTACGATAAACTTTACAAGATACAGAAAGTTTTGGAATATTCGAAAATCGTATTTCAACTGCGGTACAAGCCTGGAAAGAATGTGGCAGTAGATGAGGAAATGATTGCCTACAATGGACGTTTGTCTTTCAAACAGTACATGCCGCAAAAAGTATGGGATGAAAGTTCGGGTTTGTGCTGATTCTGAAACAGGCTACGTGCTCAACCACGAAGTTTACCTTGGGAAAGACAAAGATGGACATGCCCCTCAAGAGCAAGGCCTTGGCTATTATGTGGTCATGAACATGACAAGCCTATACCATGGAAGGAACTTTAGTGTCTCCGTGTTATCGTAGTTTTAATCAAAAACGTAGAATATTGGGCGAAGAGACATGTTTACTCATACACGCAAATCACACAATCAACAACTCATTTTTACAATAACAAAGCATGTCTTTCTTCAGTGTCCTGGGCACGAGTCTGTTTCGTAAACAACACAAATGTCATGGTCTAGAAAACACTACATCACTTCCCCTTTTTCAAGGTCACTGTTTATCTAACTTTCTCTGGGGGTATCGGTTCTCCAAAACGAACTGGTGGTCTTGACGGTCTGCTGGAACGTCGTACAATATTTTGTTGCTGCTGTTGTTGCTCATTCGGAACAATGACTTCATCGGCTGGGTTAAATGCTACGTCATGTGTATCAATCACATCATCAGAATCTGAACTGTCAATTGGACGTGGTAGTTTTGGAATACGCTTGAAGTGAGAAACATTGCGAGTGATGCGACGCTTATTGCTATCCTCTGCAGTGACACATGATCGCTTTCGCTCAACAACGACGAATGGGGTTTTGTTGAAACGAGGGGTCAGCTTGTTTTGCTTTTCTTGTTTCACAAGAACACAGTCTCCAATTTTGATGTCACTTCTTTTGGCAAATCTTCTTTTATCTGCATAACTCTTGTTATAGATCTTACGCGATTGTTCATTCTCTTTGGCTTCTTTGTGTCTATCAACAACATTTTTCTTCTCTAACGTAGGGAGTTTACCGTTTACGACCCGATTGAAAAGTAGTTCAGCGGGAGGAACTTTTGTCGTGGCATGGGGGGTGGTGCGGTACTGGAGGAGAAAACGGTTTAATTCTTGTTGCCACACTTTTCCCTCGAGCTTTGCAGTTGTTAAAGCACGACCCAACGGTTGATTAAATCTTTCAACTTCGGCATTTCCCTGCGGCCATTTGGGAGTTGAAGGATCTTGGTTGATACCCAGAGCTTTCAAATAACGACTGTACTCATTACTGTTAAAAGGGGGGCCATTGTCTGTTGTCATGGAAACTGGAATTCCATGAGTAGCGAAAATTTTGTCAAACTTGGGAATTACGCTTGACACTTTTGTAGATCTAACAATTTCCACTTCTGGATATCTTGAATAACGGTCGATAACAACGAGGAGATATTCTCCAGAAGGGAGGGGACCATAAAAATCTGCATGTACTTTTTGCCATGGTCCTTGAGGCATGTCAGACATTTGTAGGGGTTCCGGTGGATTAGGCTGTCCGGTCGCTTGGCAAGGGATACATCGATCAATGTTTTCTTTCACAAGTCGGTCTATTCCTGGAAACCAAATTTTTTCACGCAAAATGGCTTTAGTTTTCACTAATCCTTGATGTGTGTCATGGGCAATATCGATGGCTTTTTGTTGCAAACTTTCGGGTACAACAATGCGAGAGCCACGGAGTATGATGTTCTGAGGTGTAATTGTAAGTTCATCTTTAACATCCTTGTAAGGTTTGACCAAATTACAGTCCCACATGTTGTACCGGATTGCTGCGCGAAGGCTCTGCAACGCTTTGTCTGCATCGGTAGCTCTTTGAATCTCACTCATCGTCATAGCTTTGGGAACTGCTGATAGAGCTAAGAGGTTAACATACTCATCTGCCATGACTGCATGCTTCGATGCACTTTCAAGGGTTGGGTGTCGTGACAAGAAATCAGCAGGATTATCTTTACCTGGTTTATACACAACGGAAAACGTGTAAGGTTGAAGACGAAGTACCCATCTTTCAATGCGAGCAGAGGGTTTTGAACTGACACTGCCATAAATCACTTCGAGCGGCTTATGGTCCGTAATAAGAGTGAAGTGAGAGCCATATAAGTACAGATGAAAGTGTTCCACAGCCCACACTATGCTCAAAGCTTCCTTTTCGGTTTGGGAGTAACGCTTTTCAACTGGTGTGAGGGCTCGACTGGCATATGCGATAACTCGTGAATTATCTGAACCGTTATCTTTCTGGCTCAAAATTGCTGAAATGCCTACGGGACTTGCATCAACAGTAAGTAATGTTTCTTTCTTTGTGTCGAAATAATGCATTACAGGGGCACTTGTTAGGGCTTCTTTGAGCTTACTAAAAGCTTCTTGCTGAGCCTTGTTCCATACGAAATGGGCATTTTTCTTCGTTAGGGCACGTAAAGGCTCAGTTATCGTTGCATAGTCCGGAATGTAACGACTACTGTAGTTAGCCATTCCTAGAAAACTTCTGATTTCATGCACATTCTTCGGGATTTGGGCATTCTGCAAATCAGTGATACGTGCTGGGTCTGGCTTTGTTCCTTCAGCCGAAAACACCTGGCCGAAAAATGACAGAGACGTGGTCAAAAGCTTGCACTTTGCTGCATTCAAAGTTAAACCATTTTCAGACAGACGGGTTAGGCAAGAAGATAAGGCTTGATCGTGTTCGCTTCTTGTATGTCCAAAGACAATAATGTCATCAGCGAGATTACGGACTCCTGGTAATCCTTGTAACACGGTCTGCAAGGTGTGCTGAAATATTTCCGCCGCCGCATTATTCCCAAAATTAAGGCGTTTGTATCTATACAATCCAACGTGCGTACTGAACGTCGTAATAAACCTGCTGTTTTCGTCTAACTCTAACTGATGATAGGCCTGTGCAAGATCGAGCTTGGAAAAAAACTTTGCTCCATTTAACTCTTGACTTATTTCATCAACTGTTGGAATTAAATATCGAACTCTTCTGATTGCTTGGTTAGCTTTACGCATGTCCACACAAATTCTCACGTTGCCGTCTTTCTTTGGGACCGCTACGATGGCACTTATCCACGGTGTGGCTTGGGTCTGAGGGACCTTTTCGATGATATCATCCTTTTCAAGCGCTTTGATAGCATGTTTCACCTTTTCTCGGATGTGATAAGGAACACGCCTCTGCGGCTCCGCAGTTGGCTGAACAGTTTCATCGATGTTTAAAATAATCTTTTGTCCCTTCAGTTTCCCCATTCCATTGAAAACTTCTTTGTTCTGCTCAAGAATTTTAATCAAGTCCTTGTCCTTTGTTGTCGGGAAAGTAGTTGTTTCTCTTGAGGATTTCTGTGCAGACAGCTTATTCAAATGAAGACTAATGAGACCTAATTCTTGTGCTGTTTGTGCACTCATCAGATTTCCACTATTATCATCTTCAACAACAAAAAATGTTGCAACCGTATAGCGTTTCTTTGTTTGCACCAGTGCTTGGAATTTGCCAACGAAATGCACGGGTTGTGACGTATTGTAGGGAAAAGCTTTTGTTGTTGTGCGAGCAAGTGTTACATCAACCATTTTCGAGAACGTTTTGTGATCAAGTACGTTGATAGATGAACCAGTGTCAACCATAATATCAAAGGAATGTCCCGAAACAGTGATTTTAGCATGAGGCCTAGCAGTCTGTGTACTGCTAACAGGATACAAATACTCATCGTTTTCAGATTCAGAATCAGAGTGGGTAAGTGGTCTAATACTTTTATTGTGCTTGGCGTGAACAGCTTTTCTTTTTTCAGGCTTTTGAGGCTTGTGGCTATCTCTCGATTTTCCACGACAAACATTTGCGAAGTGATTGGGTTTTCCACAGTAGTGGCATTCTTTACCTTTTGCTGGACAAAGACTGGTATGACTGTGTGAGGAACCACAGTTTCTGCACTTTCGCGACTTTATTGTAACCTGGTTGGTTTCCTCTCTGCAATCTGGTTTCCCTTCGATTTCCTTTGACTGGAACTTGCTTATCTCATCTCTCCGACCATCGAGTAACATAGCTTTTAGGTCATATTTTGGATCACGCAAAGCCAGTTTACGAATACGAGATGAAGAACCACCTATGATTATTTGCTCTTCCAGCTCAAAATCGAGGTCTGCAAACTCACATGGATCAGCTAAGGCTCTTAGGCGTGTATGATATTGATCCAGAGTTTCATTAGGTTCTTGCATCGTTTTTCTGAACACGTATACATCATACCTTTTGTTTTTCTGAGGCTCAAAGTACGCCGTCAGTTTCTGCTTGGCTGTGTCGAAGGCATCTGCATTACCGGTGTCTTCAAGCTGTGCAAATATCTCCCTAACTCTGGCACCAGCTTGATACAACAGGAGGGCACGTTTTCGAGTATCATTGGTAATACCAGAGGCAGCGAGATACATGTCAAAATCTGTAAGCCATTTTTTCCAACGAGTAGCGAGGCTTGCTCCTACTTCGGTGTCAGGATTAAATTCAGGCATAGGATGAAGCGAAATGCTTGACATCTTGAACGAAACAAGTTGTAGACTCTTGTTTTCCTCGTCGCCAGTTTAGTGTCTCCGTGTTATCGTAGTTTTAATCAAAAACGTAGAATATTGGGCGAAGAGACATGTTTACTCATACACGCAAATCACACAATCAACAACTCATTTTTACAATAACAAAGCATGTCTTTCTTCAGTGTCCTGGGCACGAGTCTGTTTCGTAAACAACACAAATGTCATGGTCTAGAAAACACTACAGGAACCACCATGTGTATTTCGATAATTTTTTACGTCTCCCAAACTTATGGAAGATTTGCTCGAAAGCAAACCATATGCAAATGTTCCCATTTACATACTGCGCATATATATGAAATATCTTGGTATGGACCTTGTTTTTCTTGAACAAACCCGCCGGTAGCATAAGTGAAATTTTGGCGTGCTTTCTTGGTAAGGAAAGGGTTAAAGTAAATTCTATAGTGATACACTATAATTCCAAACCTGAAAGCACAACGTCCATAAGCAAATACTGTCATGCAAGTGAACTTATGTTCACAATGTTGTGGGTGATAGCATTGGAAGTGGGGCATTTTAGAGGAGGGCCCCTTGAAAACCAGCACTTGTGTTGAAGGGTTACCCTCCCCCTTAGTTAAATAATTGAATTGAATTTGCTTTGTTGATGGACCATTATGATTTAAGTGATGGATACAAAACAATGGCGGAGAAAAGGCAATATGCTTTGAAGGCAGGGAACATAAAATTGTATCCACCACTCAATACATAATGGCCAAATACCAATGTTTTGTATCCACTATTTAGGCATAATTCCTACTGGAGCCTCAGTAATAGCTACCACCACACAAGGTGCATAAATAGGTTCACAAGCACAACCCTGGAATAACAAACATTGCTAATCAAAATAAAAACAATTTTTTTGAAACAGTAATCATTTCAAAAAAAGTCAAAAAAGGCTTCATGCAAATAATAAAACCGCAAAATTTTTTAGCCTGGGTACAGACAATACCCAAGAAAAGGTATATCCTGTGCAACACCACTAGTTTTGTTTATTGTTTATGTCACATTTCATTTCAATAGCTGTTTGAATGGCTCATTCTTAGTGGCATCTGATAATCACCTGCCATGGGGAGCTTACAGGTATTGTCTTGTTAATGTTTGCTTTGAAAACACAGTGAAACTTGGGATTTAATCACATGATAGCCATTCTCAAATCTGGTTGCTTCCTTGTTTCCCAGGAACGTAATGTTATAGGCTGTTAAAACAATAAGTTTTCATTGTTATCATTATTACAAAATAAATGCTGAAGCACATATAACACAGAAATAACTATAGCATTTTGCAGAATATACCTTCCTTGGGTCTAGTCTGAAGACAGGCTATCAATTTTTCATACTGGACTTGCTGAAGTCATTTTGCAGGTCATCATGGGTCAAAAAACTTTGTAAGAGTTCTTCTTACTCTTTTTGCTTCTGTCTCATTGCAGTCAGTTCTATAAGTATTTTGAAAAGCTTCTGGTTGAAACTGTTTGTCATCATCCATTGCTGTTTTTACATGTTCCTCATTCACTCTTTCATTGTTTGACTCACAAAAGTTGTGCAGGACAAAGCATGCGTATCTTTCAGGTTGATATCCATGGATCTCCGCAAAGCACCGAATCTTGCCTTCAATCTCCCAAATGAGCATTCTATTACCATGCGTGATTGGCAAAGGGTCATGCCAAAGTATTGCTCCTGTTGGGTTGCACCCCCATTGGCATATTCCTTCATGACATATGGCATGAGGGGATAAGCAGGGTCCCCTAAGAGAAAAACTGGGACTGGATCATCGCCTGACAGGATTTTTCTTTTACACGGTGGGATTTTATCCTCCCTAAGAGCAGCATTCAAGCTGGAGTTCGCAAATACCCTTGCGTCATGAACCCTTCCAGGCCACTTTACAACAACATCTATGAAACAGTACTTGTAGTCACAAGCAGCCTGGACATTCCGAGAAAACCGACCCTTTTGGTTCATGTAATCCGTTGAGTTGATGGTTGGTTGCTTTATGTTGATATGTGTGCCATCTATCGCTCCTAGACACTGAGGAAAACCATGTGCCCGGTAGAATCCTTGAGCAAGGTCTTGTACTTCTTCTTCAGTAGTTAGAAGCCTTATGTATTTAGGACCAAGGTGTAATGTGATGGCTCTACACACTTTTCTGACAATTTTTTAAACAACTTGGCGCGAGATTCCAAAAGCATTAGCCGTTTTTCGAAGGCGGCCTTCGTCACTTAGGTAGTACAATGTGCAAGCTACTTGCGTCGCTACATCAACAGGCAACCACAAGATTGTCGCCTTTCCTTGAATGTGTGACTGCAATTCATCAGCAAGACGGTACAGTGAGTCCCGACTCATTCTAAAGTTTTCTTTCCAATCTTCTGCAATGATGATCTCAGCCCTAAAGTTGTCCCACCATGCTGTTGCTCTTCCTGGTCGTACCCAAAATCTACGAGGCTTTTGCTTCTGACGCAGTCGTTTCACTGGCTTCCTGGAATCAAGAAGTGCAGTTGACCTCATGAGGTTGATCCTTCTTCTTATGTAGTCAGCATGTAAACTTATTAATGCAATGTTCGCTTGAGCACATGAAATCAAAGCAGAAATTACACCAAGCAAGAGTGCACTGGTCGAAGCATGGCCCGCCATAATTATCATGATTCTTGTTTTCGTGTTCCTGTTACAATAGCCTCTTCTGACAATGAAGAACCGAGGCTATGACGTCATCGTTCACAAAAGTATGCATTTACGACCGTCCACACGAAGACGCCAAAACAGCGTTTTCAAAAGTATCCACTTTGGAAAGCGTTTTTGAAAGATCAACTGAAACGCCGTTTACGTGTGGGCGCAAGGTGTAAACGTATGAGAATGTATGCGTTTACAGACGTTATGAGGACGGGGCCTCATGCTTAACCCAGTGGACCCTCTTGCAACATTGTTGGTGGGTACAATTATGGCTGGTCTGATGGACACTGTTTAGCATGCTCGATGGACCAATTCACCCTATCAAGCCAAGGGGGCTTAATCAGCTCCTCTAGCCTTTTACCAAGTGCACTTATATCAGTGAAACTATCTGACCTTTAGTTTTTATCCTTCTCACAATCAAGAATAAATTTTTTCGAAAAAATTAGATTCATTCCAGGGGGTAAGCGGAATCAATTTTATTGAGATGTATATGCAAAATTTTGAATAATTGCTAATAAAACCTACAGCTGATGTGATAAGATAATAAAAGGAGAGGAACATGTACTGTTTTTTATGGGCCAGGTACCGCTATTTTTCCAGGCTCCGCTTCGCCATGGCAAAATACCTGATTTTAATCCTATTTTCAGACCAAGGCCAAACTAAATGGAAACGAATCGGAAAATATGAGTTCTTGTTACAGAAATATGGGAAAACCAGGAAAAATAAAGAGCTGTAAGTCTCAAACTCGGAGTTCAACATAATAGGCTTAAAACCAACATTGGAGACAATTCATAATCGTGGACTTTTGATCCGTGGTTTAGGTTTTCCTTAATTAAAGAAACAAAAAGGCAGGCATTTTATATTTGCTGACTTTGGTTCCACGGTTTAGGTTTTGGCCTATTTGAAAACCTAAAACGCGGACTCTAAGAACCACGGATGTGAGATCGGCGAAGTCCATGTGGTCCGTGTCATAGACCTGGCCCCGTTTTATGGTCTATCTCACCAAATAGCTATTTTTTTAAAGCGTCCTTTCAGCAAAACGGTGCATGCTGGGTAATCAGGATCAATATCTCACACCTGTTTTACGTGTTGTATCTTGCACAAGGTAAGAAACTTCTGCCATATATTTTCCACACTTTTAGGTACTTGACATTTTGGTGACGTTTCACTATGAAATATGATGAAGAGCTTCATTGATTGCAGGAGTAGCAGACCTTAGGCCTATACTCCCTGTGTTTGCCAGTGGCAAACAGCATGTCTTCGCTACAGCAGTTCTTTGATACATTACTTTTTACATTGACAAGATCCTTTAAAGCTTTTTCCATAGCCAAGTACCTAAGACAGTGATTCAAGTAAGAAAAAGCGAAAAAAACTTCTCCCTTTTTATTCAGGAGTGAATAAAAATCAGAGGTTTGTAAAATCAAATGCCAGTTGTTTGTTTACACGAGCAAGTGAACAGTTTGCTTACATTCACGGCAACCAGCACAAATATATCACAACGCAAAGGTTGAAAGGAAGAGTCATTTTGTTTTTCTTTGCTTGCATTAATGTCTTAGTTAGTTAGCTACAGTAAGAGCTTTTCAAAAGTCTTGTGAATTAATAATGTAAAGTATCAAAGTAATAGTGCCGCAATGATATGCTATTTACCATTTCAAAATGCAGGGACTCTAGGCTTTTGGCCATCTGCGCCTGCTATCAACGATGCCCTGCAGCATATTTCAGAGTGAAACACCACCACAAAGTCAAGAAAAAGTAGCTAAAATGTGGAATGTATAGGAGAGAAGTTTTTACCTCGTTTATAGGAGGAAAATTGTCATAAACCGCTTGTGAAACAACTTCGAAGGGCAAGAGAAAAGGCCAGCACAATAGAGACAATGCAGCGTGTGGGAGAGATTGATCCTGATTACCCAGCATGCACCGTTTTGCTGAAAGGGCGTTTTAAAAAACTTTAGGGCTTGGCCACTTAAGATCACTTAAAGAGGTTGATGTCTATTCTGCAAGTTATGCCTTGTATGCTCAAGGGGTCCAGAGGCTTGCCCCCAGAAAATATTTCTGGGACCACACCCTTCGGAACGCCGGAAACGCTCATTCTTTTCAAAAGAGATTTAAGTATAAAGCTATTACGGTTCCAAAATTAAGGTCTATATCACAAACTAAATGTTTCATGTCCGTTCCTGAAACATGCATAAAGGTTTGCATTTGAAGAAAACAAAATATTTTGACAACAAGAAAAAATTTGGTCCAAGCTCAAACATTGCAATTAACTGTTGCAATTAGCCGTTAAAGAGAATCATTTTTTGTTCAATGGACGGTTATTTGATCAAATAGATGGAATGGCAATGGGATCCCCACTGGGGCCTACATTAGCAAATATTTTCATGTCAGTTCTCAAAACTAAGTTTATGGCGAATTGCCCCTCTGAATTTAAGCAAATATTATACCGTAGATATGTTGATGATACTTATTGTTTATTCGAAAAAGTAGAGCATGTTGAAAAGTTTCTGGCATATCTCAACGGACAGCATCGGAATATTAAATTTACTTATGACATTGAAGAAGATAACTCGCTACCCTTCTTGGATGTTTTGGTCACTTGGGACGGTTCCGATTTTGTTACTGATTTATTTCGTAAGAAAACATTCACTGGGCTCTATACGGACTTTGGCAGTTTTACACCAAGCAATTACAAAACTAATCTTATTACGGTCTTGGTGTATCGTGCTTTTCATATATGCTCTACTTACATAAGCTTTCATAAGCAATTATTGTTTATTAAAGAAGTATTGCACGATAATTGTTACCCTAAATATTTAATTGACCGTTTCATTAAGAGGTTTTTGAATAAACATTTTGACCCTAGGCCTAAGCCTACTACGGTCCAGAAAATGCCCTTGTACTTTTATATGCCCTATCTAGGTCAAATCAGCCTTCAACTTAGGCGCAAGATCTCCAGATTATTACGCAAAGCTTACCCCTGCGTAGACTTTTGTGTTGTTTTTCGATCAGGAAGACGTATTGAACACTTTTTCCCATTTAAGGATCGTATTCCTAAGGATGTTTGCTCCCATGTGGTATATAAGTATTCGTGCTCAGGTTGCCAGGCCTGCTACATAGGTAAAACATCTCGCCACTTGTTGATTAGAAGTAGGGAACATTTGGGAATAGGTAAAAAAAGGTCAGCCTATCAAGACATCACCTTCGGCCATTAGTGAACACATTAAACAAACAGGCCATTGTGCGAATTTAGAAAATTTTACTATTCTGGAGAAGGCCAATAATGAATATAATCTTCTGATTTTTGAGAGTTTATTAATTTTGCGTGATAGACCATCCCTTAACGCTCAAAGCTCATCAATACCCCTCGTTCTGTTCTGATCCCTGGGGTATTTGGCTTGTTTACTACTTAGTTGTTTTTTTTCCAAGTTGTCTGGACTGACCAGTTAAACCGGTTTCATAATCAGTGCTATATAAACAGCATGTGCATTTCGATTTATTAGCTGAGGATGGCACGAGTTTGAGTGCCGAAACGTACTAACTTGATCATGTCATTTAATTTATTTAATATTTCTTAACTACTGGATTGTCTACTGGATATGTCATAATTACTGGATTGTTGATTTTGTTTTCTACTGGATTTGTCGTCTTTTCCGTCATGTCATCCTGAGTATCCTGAAAATTAATAAAATGAAACCATGAAACTGTTCGTCGTGACACTTGCAATAAAACTCAAACATATAATCGCTGTCTTTATCCAATTGTTATGAAAAACGTATATCGCAATTGGCAATCTTTTCGAGTACATCAATAACATCACATGCATCTATTTTCTTGAAAATTGTTCAAGACGTCCTTGATTGCTCTCTTCAAACCTGCTAACAACATTCTGGTAAGATGTTGGTTCTTTAGTAAGTGATCGTAATATAGCATGCTCAACTTGTAAGAAAACAAGGTGGTCTTTCCTTTCTTGCAGCATCCTTGATCTCAATGCCGAAATCACTCTTTTTATGCGACTGAAGAGTCTCTCGCAGTGTACGCTTGTGAGTGGAGTCACTGCTGCAACTTCCAGGAGAACCATTGCATGCGGAAGAGCATCTGCGAGGTTGGTGCTATGTATAATAGTTAGCAGGTCTTGTATGCTCAATGCTTCTCCGTGTAAAATTTCTTCCTCAAGGCCCGTACTCTCTCTTATTTGGAACTGATCAATTTCTTCCACGTCAGCTACATCTTCCATCACCTGGTCACCAGAGCTGGCAATGGCTCCCTTGCGATGGCTTGCGCCTTTTCTTCTCTGCCTTGCTCTCCTTTGCTTCATAGCTCTGTTCATTTGGTCTGCACATTTGCGCAGAAGCAGCGACATCTCGTGATTATTATGTAAAACTTCCAGATTGTGCTCAACTGAACTGATATCAGTCTTGGTAATATTAGGCGTGCGATCGCACACGCACGCCTCCACACATGCCTAAAACTTCTGAGGCGTGCGTTTCATTGCACGCGCAAACAAAGTTTTTGACCAATTTTTTTTCTCATAGCTTTTCATGTGTTCCTTGACGAGTCAAGTTGTGAAGTGATAATTTTTGGCCTTAAGGGACCACGCCGCTTTTGTCAGCACAGTACTACGATGTGCCGCTCCTTTTGGCGGTAAAATTTGCGTAGTTCTTGGTGTTAAGAGGGTTGTTGATAAATTGATAGGGATTTCTCTAATGGGTTGGGGAAATCTGTTAGTTCTTTTCTCCTTGCTAACCGAAAGTGTCTCGGACAGCAGAAAGAAACAATAGGTGACAACATCGGATTTCTGTAAAATAGGAACGTTAGTAAACCTGGCTTCAGTAATCACGATGGCAAGTGGAAATAAAGTCGAAGTTTCAACGTTTTTGAGTTGGAGGAAATCTGGAATAATCGGACACAAGACTGAAGTGGGTTCGAGTAACTCAAAGGTCTATGTGAATTTTATTTGGTGCAAGGTCTGCGCAAAGCATAAAAGTAGAATTGAAAACAACCCGTCTTTGAAAGGTAGTGCAAAAACTGCAGCCCTTGCTTTTATAAATTGAACCAAGGCGGTGACGAAATATCAGGTGAGCTATTCACTATTTTTATCATTTGAAAATTCTTCGTATGGTAGAGAAATTGAGGACTACGTTGTGTAATGAAACTGTTTGATACGTATTTCGTCCGACACTGATCACAGCAAAATCTTTGAGAGAAGATACAAGTCACAGTGTACTGTTTTATCCTCTTATAATTCATGCTGCACCCAATATCATTAGAAAATATCCAGTATATTACTCTGTTTTCAATGCAGCATTTATTATAGGTAAACTTGTTCTCGTTCTTTGTAGCTCTTTGCATCCCCTTTGCATGGTTATCAACATTGCATATTCTTGAGATAATCTGATTTTTGTTTTCATTGCAGGTAACTAGACATCTTGAATCTTCTGGTCACAAATTTGCTGCAGAAATTGAAGGAAATCAGCCCGCTGATAGCGGTCTTCCAGTCTCGACATCCCACGCCCAAAAGAGTATCCGAACAACATTAGAGGCCGCAAGTGAAGATGCCTGCATGAAAATAATCCAAACTGCTTATGAGCTTGCTTTGAACCCGACGCTGCCGATGACACAGTTCAAGACACTGGTAAAAGTTCAGAGGCAAAATGGCGTTAGACTGATAACAGGAAAGGACGACCACCACACAGCTTATGAGTTTGTATCTTCCATCAATGAGGCAGTCATAGAAAAATGTGCGGTAATTCTTGGCAGTGCTGACTTTATGTCTCTGTTGACGGATGGCTCGCAAGCAAGAAAAACTGGCCATGAGAAAGAAATGTTCCTTGTCAGAACAGAAAGAAACGGTTTGTACTCCACAGTTGCTTTCTAGCTATGGATAATGATAATTCTGCAAGTACCGAACGCTTGGCACTTAGCATTGAATTGATATTAATTGCAGTGTTTACTGTATTGGTCTCGCATTAAACCGCAAAGGAAACATGGCATATCATAAAACTTACTTATTTTTGCACTGTTATTAACAACTTTATTTCATTACACAAAACATTGGATTAACAAAAATGTTTTTCAAGCTTTGACTTTACCACAAGGATGAACGCAAACTAGACTTTGATTGCTCACACATTCTTTTCTCAGAAACTGTTTTGTTGGAAATTAGACCTGTGATGGCCAGGGAACTTATAATGAAACCCCAGTAATACGTCTGAGTTCCTATAAGGAATGTTTCTCATAAACAGGTGAAAGGTGTGCCGAAGAAAGTGAATGAGGAACAAAGTTAAGAATCTTCGGTGTTCCATGTAGCTATCTCTGAATTTTGAAGGGCTTCATTGCTCTCATTTTGCTGCCTCTGCTTTCTGCCTCCGCTGCGGTAAAATCACTTAGAAGGATTTTTACTGTCGTTATCAAAAAACAGAAATTTCCTGTAAAGAGACTTTTTCCACTGCAAGATTTTGGTACAGTCTGTTCTTTAAGAAAATCGCTTGTAAGTCACAGTTTCTTTGTAGACTATACCTCCTTTGGCAATCTTTAAGGTAGCACTTACAAAGTACTGAATTTAATTTCATTTTCCAGGCATTCCCGTTTACCTTGTGGCATCACTACTGCAGATGTCAGAGTGGGGTGGCACCAATGCAAAATCCCTCAAGCTGGCCATCGACAATATCTTTAGTGAGAAAGGTCACCTTCCTCTCAAAGGCTATGAAACAAAGCTGATAGCCGCAACTGCAGATGGAGCTGCTGTAAACTCTGGGCATATTCAAGGACTTATGACTGGTCTGTGCGCTGAAAGAAACTGGCTCCAATTCATTGCATCAATCATTGCATCGAGCTTGCCGTTAAAGATGCATTCAAGAAATCACAATTCAAAAAGATCGAAGATTTTTACAATGCCAACTTCAGTCTTTTGAAAGCATCTGGAAAAATCAAAAGCGAGGTAGCCAATGCCGCTACGACTCTGGGCATCCAAGCCTACAGTCTGCCAAAGTTGAAAGGAACCCGTTTCGTTGGACATCGACTCACTGCAATGCAGAGACTTGTTGACATGTGGCCAGCCTTCGACCTTGCCTACGAAAACATTGTAGCCGATAAAGGGACAAGAGAAGAAACAAGAGCGAAAGTCAAAGGATTACTTAGAAGTTCCGTAACTATGAGTATTTGGTGTTAGTTTGCTGTTTCCTTGATCTTCTTGAGAAAACAAGGCCATGCTCCAAGGTTTTTGAAGGTAAAAGGGCTGTTGCCTTTTGAAGTATGGCCTTCTGCACAGCAAACCATTGACGATTTAAGGGAACTTGTGGCTGAGGAGGAGGAGTGTCTTGACAGCAACTTGCGGCGATTTGAAGTAAAAGTAGATGATGGTGGCAAAGTATACCTCGAGGGAGAATACACAAGGGTAAATGGCAACCTTCGCAGTGTTGAAAATCAAAGACCCATCCCTGTATGCCTACATAACATAAAGAATATCAGGAATGAAGTGAAGCGACAAGCCTTACGGGAGTGCCGCATTGTTCCAGAAAAGCTGGTCCAAGAAGTTGAAGATCAATTTTTAATGTCACAGGGGATAGTCTCTCTTTGCAAGCATCTTCGGATCCATTATTTTGCGTTTCAATTCCACTCACAACAGCAATGATCTATGCTACTATACTATCAGATCCATGCTAATGGAGCACTGGAATTGCTAAAGACGCGAAACAAGTTTTTCGCAAGATGGATCTTGGAATGTTGTTTCACGCAAATTGATTGAACTTACTGTCTAATTGGCAGATCTTTTTGGCCCTCTTCTTTTTCTTGGTTGTGGCCTTGCCATAATCTTTGAAAGCCTGGAAATGCAAATACTTCATTTAACAATGTTTAGAGCATTACAAAGCTGTTTTTGCCTCATTTTACAACTTTAAAACTCAGTTACTTTTAGTCTCAGCATGAAAGTTTCAGATTATACACTCTTTTCATGAGGCTATCATCAGACTAACTATTGATGCAGGTAATTACTTCATAAAGCAAATCTGCCTCCATATAATTTTTGGCTAATAAAATGAATACATTTAGTCACACCTGGTTTGATATCTTGTACAGGCGCGGAATTTTCTTTGTGACCAAGAAATTGTTGTCTTTGCTCAAAATGATGCCCCGCCTTGACATGTCATTGAACATGGCTTTCCTTGACCGTTTAGAAAGAACCTGATAATCATACCTGTAGAAGAAAGACTCTCTTTTTAAAAATAAATTCTCAGCAACTCTTCTGAAAGAACCTGAAAACGTTGACGACGCATGCGGCAATCGTTCGTTGAATCAAAAGTTGCAATCAAGATCATGATATCACGATCACTGTTGCGCTTAACTCTAGCCTCACAGTGAAGTTCACTGTAGCCTCTTTCTTATATTTTTTGCTTGGGAGGGGTGCTGTCCCTAGCGGTGAGTGAGACAAATAAGCAAGGAGCATGCTGGCTCGATGAGGCTGAAGCATCATTGATAGAACAGATCTTTACAATCCTGTTCGACAGACGATGAACTACCATCGGTCATTATGTTCATTCCATTATCCTATGTAGAACCTAAAGTCCAATAGACAAAAAATAGCTTTTGCGTTTGTTACCAAAACACATCAAATCTAACATTTCAAGAAATGCAGTCGTTGTTGTTCGTCTTGGTCTTCTCGGTGAACCTAGCCCTGGCTTTCACAACAACGCCCTCGTCGGCTTCTTTTGGCCTAAAAGCTAGCTTTTAGGAAGTTCTCTATGTCAAAAGCAAACAACCCAGATAGTTGTGAGATAATTCATCAGGTATGTGACAGATCCATATCACTAATGATGAAACTTACCGACCGTGTTGTGGTGGCGCAGAGTGAACTGCTCTTCCTCTGTTGTCTCTCTCTGTTTGCTTGTTAAGAACTGCAGATGCACTGCGATGTTGGCTAAGAGGAGAGGGAGTCCATGGTCCTTGCTCATGTGTAAGCCATCGCAAAAAGACCACTGACGTTTCTTAGTCTTCTGGAAGGAGCTTGTCACATCCAAAAAACTGACTTCTTGGCGAGTGCATGCTTCAGCCAGCGTCCTGCTCATGACTTCCCTTCTGTTGTCATACTTGTCAAGTCTTGCTGGAATTGAAACGAGTACGTGTTGCATGCTGAACCACGATACTGGAGAAATTATTCAATAAAGTAATGTTTTTCGCATCCATAATCATCCATAACTTGTTTATCATCAATGTGTACAGCGATTGCTAAAAATAACCTGTGTTTGCCTAATCACAACACAAAACGAGCCGGCCTAATCACAACGGACGCGGCCTTGTGCTAACCTAGAGAGGTCTGGTACAGAGTCCTTCGCAGTAGTGCTTGGGCGTTTTCGGATGGGATGCTTTAGCCTAGTAAAATAGAAACAATAATAAGAGATATTTACGCAGTCTCTCACATTCTCCCCCTCTTCAAATGAGAAGTTCAATCTTCTTAGAAATAGTACTCAACGATGACATCTCAGCTCACAACTGGTATTGTCTCTTTAACATCATTATGGTGGATCCGGTCCATAATTTGTTAAATTAGTTGAGTCAATCCTTGCGACGCTCAGCTTAAAACTCTCTCTTCAAAACTTTTTTTTGTAAGAACTGTTATAATATCCACTTCGAATGATCATTGTTAAGTCTATAGTTAACTATCTCTTGGTCTTTTCTATGACCGTTTAGCGTCAAATGAAACGCAGATTCTGAATTATCTAATGATAGCATAGGTTGCAATCGACAAAGTCATGGTAAGTAGTAAACAGGGATTCTAATCCCGAAATAGAGGTTCTGATCGTGAGATTTTCATGCGATTTATCTGTGTAGTAGTTCAGCGAAAGAGTCTTTAATTATTTGAAAACAACGGCAACACAAAAACGATAACTCAAGCTTTCGTTGTTCAAAGTCTAGTAACCAAATGGCATTGGCATCATATATGATAGTCTTGGTTGAAACTGTGGTGGACAATAGACAAATGCTGGTCTTTGTGGTGTCTGTACGACGTTACATACTGGAAACGATGATGGCTGTCCAAATCTTGCATACTGCAAAACTTCCGGTTGTCTTCTGAAGCGTTGTGGGCGAAGTGGTGGTGTACTTGGTGTATCAGTTGACGCAAACGATGACTCAAGGTCTCCTGTTGAACCGCTGATATGTTCTTCCGGTGCTATGCCCTCATTCTCGTTGTCAGGTTCAGCTAGTGTCTCTGGTGACTTTGTGGCTGCGGCTATGTCTGGGTCTCTGGGATATGGTGTTGGTGGTCTTGAATGTACTGATCGTGTTGGTGTGCTAACTACCGGTACATCATCATTGGGTGATCTATCAACGTAGAATATCAACTCATCATCCTCAGTCTCCGAGTCGGTTGATGCCTGGTCACGAGATTCAAGTTCAGTTTCCAGTCTTGGTCGATGGCACTGAGTATTTGACTTTCTTTTCTGTTTAGGCTTCGGTTGTTCCACTGGCAGATCGTCACATGGTAACATGAGGTTGCGATGCAAGACACGTGGTTTAGAACTAGGTGTAGACTCTAGAGTTACTTGATAGACGGGGCTATCCTCTCCCATGCGTTTAACGACTTTGTACACTTTGTTTTCCCAATAAGACCTCAACTCTCCAGGGCCTCCTCGTTCTTGCAAGTTTCTGACAAGGACTCGATCCCCTGGCTCCAGAACTGTGTGGCGTACACGTTTATCATATGTTTGCTTGCTTCGTTCTTGTGATGACAGAGCACGTTTTGACGCTATCTGATATGCTTCACGCATTACCTTTTTCCATTTTGCAGCATAACTGGGATAATCTCTTTGGTTTGGTGTCTGATCAGTACTGGTCTTCAATATAAGATCTATTGGTAAACGTGGTGACCTGCCGTACAGTAAGAAGAAAGGTGAATAGCCTGTTGTTGAATGCCTCGTGCAGTTGTAAGCATGCACCATCTTATTCAAATAGTCCCGCCAGCGTGATTTCTTATTTTCGGGCAGTGTTCTCAACATAGCCAGGAGAGTCTGGTTGAACCGCTCCACCTGCCCGTTACCCTGGGGGTGGTAAGGGGTGGTTCTTGAGTGCTGTATTCCACACAATTTTTCCAGGCACGTGTGCAGTTCATTCTCAAATTCAGGCCCTTGGTCATGATGCAAACGATTTGGGAATCCAAATCGAAGTACAAAGTCATTGTAGATCTTATCAGCTACCGTCTTTGCACTCTTATCTTTGGTGGCGTAGGCCTGGGCAAACCGCGTAAAATGGTCCATCAGGACAAGTATATACTGGTACCCTCCTTGACTTTGTTCCAGGCGTAGAAAATCAATAGATACTAGTTCAAACGGATGAGATGTGACTATGCTTTGCATCGGTGCTCTGATATTTTCATTAGGACGACGTTGTTTCAAGCAATGACATACGTGTGATGTGTAATGATCTATGTCTGACTTCATTCTAGGCCAGTAAAATCTCTGTAACGCAAGTTGATGAACTCTTTCACTGCCAAGATGGCCCAATTCGTTGTGTAATTCTACAAACACCATATTATGGAATTTCTTTGGTAAGACTAGTTGCTTGTACTCAGTAGTTTTCCGATATAACAATCCACTGTCATCTATTTCTAGCTTGTTCCATTCACGAAGTAAGCTCTTTGTTAAGAATGGCAAGTTCCTTCTTTCTTCAACTAACGGTTTGATGCCCTTCTTCATATATTCCAAGATAGGTGAGATCACGCTGCCATTGGCTTGTGACTGGACTATATCTGCAGTGTTAAATGTTTTTACCCTGTCTGGCTTGGCTAGTTCATTCTCGTTTAAATCATAAGCATCAGCCGATGGCGACAAGGCTGCTATCCAGATAGTTGAACAATCACTTGATACTTTGGACGCATTTATCATAGCCTCAAATTCAGCTGATGTTACTTCTTTACTGCAACTGGACATGAAATCTTCTATGTTGATGGGCATACGGGACAAGAAGTCTGCAGCTACATTTGATTTCCCTGGACGGTACTTTATGTCAAAATTAAAATCTGCTAATTCGGAAACCCATCTTTGACCTGTAGCATTGAGCTTGGCTGTTGTCATTACATACATCAACGGGTTATTGTCCGTGTAGACAGTAAACTTTGGCGCATAAAGTAAGAGGTCTCGAAACTGATCGCAGATGGCCCATTTGAGGGCTAGAAACTCTAGCTTGCCGGAATGGTAGTTGTAATTACGTTCTGACGCTGTCAGTGTTCTAGAAGCATACAAGATCACACGTAGCTGTTCCTCTTGCTTCTGATAGAGCACAGCACCAAGTCCAGCATTACTAGCATCCACATGCAGCTCAAACGGCAAATTGAAATCAGGGTATGCAAGAGTTGGAGGTGTGATAAGGCAGTCAACTAGCTTATTCAGCGCGAGACGGTGTTTATCTGTCCATTCAATTGGTTGACTGGAATTACGTTTCTGCGGCTGTGATTGTCCTAATTTCATAGCTTTACTTCCACTATCAGATTTATCTGAAGTCTGTAGCAGTTCAAAGATTGGCTGTGCAATTTGCGAAAAGTTTTCGATATACTTCCTGTAGTAATTTAAGAGACCAACAATCCGTCGCACATCAGCAACAGTCTTTGGTACAGCATTCTTCAACATTTCTACTGCTTTTACATTCGATCTGTCTGTGCAATACCCTTTTTCTGAAACTATATGTCCCAAGTATTTCACTTTGTGCTTAAAAAGTTCACACTTTTGTGCTTTAAGCTTGATACCTTTCTCGCGTAACCTTTTGAATACTTCACACAAATGGGCTAGATGTGATTCAAAGTCAGGGCTGTAAACGATGATGTCATCTAAGTACGGGACACACATAGTGTCTCGCAATCCCACCAGACATTGTTCCATGTACCTCTGAAAGCTACCAGGGGCATTTCTCAATCCAAAAGGTATACGCACCCATTGGTATAGGCCCCACGGTGTTATGAATGCTGTCAAGTGTCTGTCCTCTTCCTTTACAAAACCTTGATGATACGCCTTGCCTTGGTCCAGCAAAGAAAACCATTTATTTCCTCCTAGCTTTTCTAGAGTATCTTGCACCCTGGGTAATGGATGGCGATCAGGGATTGTATGCTTATTCAACTGACGATAATCAACGCAAAGGCATAGGCTACCGTCTTTCTTCCGCACGCATACCACTGGGCTTGAATAGTTAGACTGTGAATGAGTGATCCATCCCCTATTAAGAAGGTCCTCTATGTAACTTTTCACTTCAGGGTATAATGGTTTTGGCACTGCGTTGTACGTTTTTTGCACTGGCGTTGGATCGTGAAGTGGGATAGGCATTTGCAGTCCCTCCGCACAACCAATATCATCACCGTTGAGTGAAAACGCACCGCGTTCCTGAATTAAAACCTTTGCTGCAAGTTCTTTTTGCTCTGCTGATAGATTACTTAGGTCAAACTGTTCCAAGAAATCCCTATTGTTTTCTGCATTTGCTTCCACTTTGTTAAGCCCACAGACAAAAGGTGATGGCTTCGAAACAACCGACTCATCACCGTGTTGAATTTCCTCTTTCAGCTTAACATCAAACGGTGTCACTGATGTGACCAATTCAAGTCTACCAAGAACATTTCTAGCTTTTAAAACAGTTGGATGATCAGAGTTATTATAGATTTCTAAGCCAATTTTGCATGATGAGCCCTTTGATATTTGAAGCAGTGTTTGTGAAACTTCTAAACCAGCAGGTAACGTATTTCTTTCATCAGGCTCAAAAATGACAAATGTTTTTGCGTTAATCACCTGAGCATTAGCACGACACTTTATTATTCTTGATTGCTTGGGTGGTATGGTAACACTTTGCTTTGGTGATCTGACTGCACACAGAAAGTCATCTTTAGTTTTTATGCATTGCACCAAAGATTCAACAGAATCTGCACTGATTTCAGAGAATGATTTTTTCATCGCTTTCAAAAGATTTTGTAGACCATTCGTTTCGATCAAGTCAATTTTTTCTTGTTCTGTGTTGGTTGCAAAGAGATCCTTGTTAACTATTTCATCAATCACATTATACCCAATAATTGGTGTTGTAAGTTGAGCATCTGTTACTAAGAATGGTACAGCTAAACTGGAAGAAACATCTTCACTCAACAGATGAAACTGAACCTCAACAAAGCCAGCATATGGAATTACAGAATTATTAGCAGCGCGTAAGTCTAATCTTTGCTCAGTACCCAACAGTTCTTGCAACTGTGTAACCTCAAGATGGGGAAAATTTTGATTCAAGTACTCCCTTGACATGATGGATACTTGGGACCCTGTGTCCCACAAGCATGACTGTCTTTTCCCATCCAATAAACATTCAAAAACACATTTTTCACCCACAATCTGTATAATTTTCAAATGTTCTTTTGGTGTTAAGTGGGCTACAGAGTTATTTCTAGGGCTTTCACAATCAATTTTGGAGGCTTGAATAGAGGACATTGCCTGACAGAGTATTTTGTGGTCTTCCCAATGTCTCTTTTGACAGTTTTTGTCACAATAGAAAACAACTTTACAGCCATTACACAGTGGACGAGTATCAGATTTAATAACTTTTGAACAGAAATTGCAGTAAATGTTTGGGGAATTTTTCGCAGCTACACTTTCCCCCCCTGGTGCAGCTGCCTCCTGTTTCCCTGATTTCTTTGTCGACATCCGCGGGCAAAATGTTCCCCTGAGCCACAGATGAAACAGTGGCTACACTGACTTCCTGTACCTTGAGAGGCACATTGTTGACAAGATTTCCTCTCCCTTTTATTTTGCTTAGTGGAATTTTGCTCCTGTTTTGCAAAGGCTGCCTTCAAATTATCAACATTAGCTTTAATTGCATTTAAAGTGGCTAAAACTTTATCTTCTTTTTCATGTTTTGATTCTTTGACCAAAGAAGGTGTTGCATTTGAGGCTATGCTATTTACCAGGGCAGGTTTCCTAGTTGACTTCCTTGAATTGATCTTATTGGCCCTTTCATTTTCACTTGACATTGCTAAATTCATCTCACGAATCAGCTGCTCATCAGTGACTTGTTTTGACTGAAGTAAAGGCCGCAAGCGTGACCTAATTGAATCATCAATAAGACCTGTTTCCAGAGAATTCAGGAAAACACTTTGAACTAAACCTTCATCATATCTTATTTTAGAGCCTGCCTCTTGACTAGAAGCCAAAATGTGTTGTCTGAGCTTGAGAGCACGCATGAGAAAATTAAGGGGGGTTTCATTGTGCTCCTGTACAACACCAGCCAGTTCTTGATAGGCTTCAGTTGCAGATTTTTCACAATAATGGCTCCTCAAAATTTGTTGCAACTGTGGAAGTGTTATGGTTTTCATACTTTCCAAATATGAGCGCAAGTGTAAACTTGGGGCAATTGCACTGATAACCCCATCTATGATATCATTTTCTGGATAACCCCTCTTCAAAGCACTGTCAATTTGCTTATTTAAACTGGAATATGGCAGGCGGTTTTTTTCATTAGAAATTACTCCAGTTATCTTAAAATCTTTGATTCTGATCATATTTTTTGAGCTGATGGTTGCATCTGATTCATGAGCTGCTACCTTCTTACCTCCTGTTTGTTGCTGATACCTTTGCTCAACCTCCCTCAACTGGGTATCCAATATTTTCTGGAACTTCAGCTTCAAATCTTCAATTTCAGCAATAGGATTTTCACCTTCTGTATCACCATATTGTGAATAATCTTCTTCTATTTCTTCCTGTCTACCTCCAATAATTACTGCCTGTAAACCCAATAAAAATTCCCGAACATGTTCTCCTCCAGCATCCACTTTCTCATCAACAGCCTTTCTAATTTTCCTCAAGGTTTGAGCCCGTGATTCTCCATCTGTAATTTCAAGCTTCAAAAATTCCAAGACTTCTCCCAACTTTACCAACGATAGGGCATACAATCTTTCCTCAATCGACAACTGCAGCTCCTCCATTTCTTGGTTGCTCATCCTTTGTCCCATAGGAAAATTAATGCCAATAAAGTCAGTAGTTACCGAGTCTTCTCCAGCTTGATTCAGCAGAATTATGTTGACATTCAAATACGAATCCTATTAAAATTCTAAGAAACTACCCTCTGCTACCAAAATTGTTGCATGCTGAACCACGATACTGGAGAAATGATTCAATAAAGTAATGTTTTTCGCATCCATAATCATCCATAACTTGTTTATCATCAATGTGTACAGCGATTGCTAAAAATGGCCTGTGTTTGCCTAATCACAACACAAAACGAGCCGGCCTAATCACAACGGAGGCGGCCTCGTGCTAACCTAGAGAGGTCTGGTACAGAGTCCTTCGCAGTAGTGCTTGGGCGTTTTCGGATGGGATGCTTTAGCCTAGTAAAATAGAAACAATAATAAGAGATATTTACGCAGTCTCTCACATACGACCTGCGGTAGGTAATACAAAATAACTCATTGATTTCCTTGTGCAAAGTGTAAGACGATTCGCAATAATTGATGGTACAAATGTCAGAAATATTGAAAATAGAAAAGAACATAGAAATGTGACAAAAAATCTAATTAATGATTGTTTTGACAGCAGCGCTCAAGGTCTTTGAATGGATTTTTGACCTAAAAGTTTGGTTCCTTGAAGAATTTCTTGGAAACGGTTCACGTATGGCAGCACTGTTTCAGTTTGGTTCGCAGCTAGTATTACCATTGTTAAACCTGGCAAGAGGTTCACTCAAATGTTCTTGCAGGTGTGATGATGAACGTGAACGAAACCTGATATTAATGATAGATTTACAATTATTTTCAACATATGTTTTTTTGTATCATGCTTGTACTTTGGTCTCGTTTTTGTCCGAAAGTTTTTTGGCCGAAATACCCCCAAAAAACATCAGAAGACTTTATTCCAAAGTTTTCTTTTGCAACTTTTTGGTCCAAACATTTTAAAATTTGGTCCAAACGACGTCATAGACATTAGAATGTTCGCAATAAATCAAATGTGAAATGAGTGTCTTTTTGTAGTGAGGTGAACGTCACCTTTCGCTTTCTTACATCTTTGTTTTATCACCGCCTTCTGAGAGAAGGCAGTTTGGAGGCACGCTATTAGGAGCATATGCGGTTCAGAGTTTCAAAATCTTGTTGTTGATGGTGGGTCTGATATACACAATCTAATGTACCCATCTTTTTTCATTCTAATTTATTATGTTATAGTTAGCATCTACTGGCATTTCAGCATTGTTTATCTCTTACTAGATCTACCATAGTAACTGTTTACTGTGACAGTTATTTAGCAAAAGTCATTCTCATTTTCGTCCCTGTGATTACATGGCAGTACAAATTAAAACAGAAGTTACTTACTTTTGATTCAGGGAAGCGCTTTTTTGCTGTCTCAATCAAACTCCCACATGCTTTATCCAGCCTTCCAGGCAGAAAGTGCCTTGCCATGCCATTGGTTCCTGCCACAAAATGACAATGAATTTCGGCGTCACCTCTCTGGGAACTTCACATTCTGCCAACTGAACTGCAAAGTCCAACAAGCAGCCTCCAGGGGTACTATTGATGTACCAATTATTTGGAATATCAACAGATCCCTTGTCCACCGGTCTCATTTGAGAATCCGAGAAAACTGCAGCCTAGGACAGAAATGAAATATATATTCATCACAAATACACACTAGTTAGACTAGTAACCACCAGAATCAATGGTGTAACGCTTCACAAATTAATAGTGAGAAATTGGAAGCATAAGTAATTCCAAATTATTAAATCGAAGATATCACAAACGTAACTCTTATTTGTTGTATTTGGTTGTTGCAATGATGTTGCTTATAATATCAGATGTTGTCATGTTGCAATCATTCTAATTCTACCTGTATAGGATTGACCAAAGTTCCAAACTTCAATGACCATTTACCAAGCTTCAATCAAGAGGTTCCTACTTACTAGCCTGGTGGCATCTTGTGTTTCATTTGGTCGTTGGAAGTCCTTATTTTACTTGCCACTGACACCCACCTTCCACTATTTTGCTGCAGCTCTCCTACCAGTACCTCTCACTTCAACGCATCAAAGTTCTCATTTTCTTGTCACGACCCCAAGCCCTTTACGAAATTCTAAATTGTTCTTCCGAAATCCTAACATATTGTCCCAAAATTTATAACACAGCCAATAGAACATCAAAAAGCTTCAAAGAAAACAGAGAACATCAGAGAACAGTTCAGAGAACATCAAAGAAAATTTATGTGATCACATTCCGACTCATTCATATGAAGACACATTTGATTGTGTAATAAATATCAGCAGTTTTAAATTGCACATTATGCATACTATTCAATATTTCTAGAAACAGGAACTGCAAAAAAGGGTCAACCACGTTGTTTCATGGGTAGTCAGATACTGCATTAATACTGCGGCATGTATGCTTCTGCAAGCAAATTTCTATCGTACTTCTTTCGCTGCCTCGTCTCCAGTAAACTATGTTTTTCCTCAACTATCGATCTTAGGCCATTTTAGAGGTATATAGCTTTTACTTGGAAAACGATCAATTGCTTGGAAAACAATTACGATCAAGATGGCAGTAGTGAAGCGCGCGTTTTTCATCGCTCTACTTTTGGTCATCTGTTTCCGAGTAAGAAAGGCTGCTTTTGTCTCCAGTGGTTGTTTATACTTAAGTCATGATGATGAAGATTCAAGTCAGCTGGGAGAGACATACATTTTATCTAGTTTATGGCAGTCAAGAGGTGGCAGATTCAACTTTGCTGTGAGGTGTTCAAACTCTACCCTCTTAGGCCTATTGTTGTTGTTGTGTGGAGACGTCGAACCTTGCCCGGGACCAATTCAAAATACCAGATTTAACCCGGAGCTGGAAAGACTTACTTCCAAAAAAGGAGTCAGGATACTTCACCAAAATGTGTGTGGCCTGTCGTCAAATTTTGACCATATTGTTGAGCTGTTGAAAAGTTTCCCGAATATGGATGTATTAACATTGAGTGAGACACACCTTCAACAGGGAAAAACGGACGAGGACCCTGAGGCTTTGTACTCCATACCTGGTTATTCGTTTGTAAACAAACCGAGAAAGTCGGGGAAAGGGGGTGGAGTAGCAGCGTATATCTCGGATAAATTAACCTTCAACAGGGGCCTTGATCTCGAAAATGACGAATTGGAATGTATTTGGGTGGAAATGAAACCAATAAAATCAAGCTCGTATTTAATTGGTGTTATTTATCGACCGCCAGATTCATCGAAACACCTGCCAAAAAGTTTTAACAATTCTTTTGATGAAATGTTAAAAAAGTCATGTGAGTCGTCATTGGAAACAATACTCATGGGAGATGTAAATGTGAATTATCTAGTCTCTGGGGATGGAAAAGATTTCAAGTCTATTATCAGCTCAAATGGTTTAAGGCAAATTATTCAAAAGGCAACCAGAATTTGCGACACCACAAAAACTCTCATTGACATTATTGCGACAAACAGCACTGCCACGATAATTCACCATGACGTAATACCAACAGGTATCGGAGATCATGACATGGTAGGATGCATCAGAAAGATAAATTCAACAAAATTCAAACCAAGGTTGATCAAGTGTCGAGACTACAGAAAGTACAACCCAATAGACCTGTCTGAGGATCTGAGAAAGCTAAACTGGTACCCTGTTCTAAATTCCCATAATGTAAACGAGGCTTGGAATAAAATGAAACATATTGTTGTGGAGGTTTTTGACAAGCATGCCCCTAGAATAATGAAGAAATTTAAAGGTCAGATAAAGGCAAATGCGATTTTTTTATATTCATAATTTCAAACTATGGGGAATCCGATGGCAATAAAATTTTTTAGCTTTGCGATGCAAAAGGATAAGTTTGGGGGTTTTGAAAAAGGGCACTCCTTCAAAAAACCGCGTGATGATAGAGGCCTGGAACTAGCTAAGTCATGACGTGGAATGAGTCATAAGAAAGCCAGCACTTGAAGAAGTAACCGTGAAGAACACACGCCGCGCGGCAGATACACATCGAACAGTAAACAAAATAAATTTTGGATGGCGGCCAATAGCTGCTCTGATATTTCCAAAGATCGAGTATTGAGCTCCACACCCTCATAGTTTTCCCTCGATGCAGAAGAATGAATTGAACACAGTCAGACCAAGCTTCCTGTGTTCTGCTCTCCTCAAGTGGGACCGACTCTGAAATGGAAACATAAAAACATCATTTGAATTATTTTAATGCAAATTAGCAATTGAATATTGATTGTCTTTAGCTGTGAATGGCTGGGTCAAACCATGGTATTGATCAAACATTTAACTATTGTGTTGTTTCAAAAGACTACGGAAAAACAAGCCTTGATCTCCCCAGTGTTGGGATTCTTCCTCCTCATTAGACCGACAAGAGCCTATCGAAGGAACATTTGCGTGGCTTCACGAATAGTCTGTAAATACAAAATATATTGTAAGAGGCACCACTGGCCACCTAAAAAGTTTGCAAAGAACCAAAGAGCTATCGAAGAAAAGGAAACATAAATGTGGAGAAAGAACTTGCCCTTACCTTATCCATGAATGTGATAACATGGCCTAGTCCTGATATGGCAAAATCCGATGTCATCATGTTCGAAGAGTGGGTGAGTGCATCATTCGATTTCAACTATAATTTCATGTTTTGCACGTCGAAGAGTTCTCAGAAAGGTGCACTTGTAGCAGCCAATGAATGTTTAAAGTCGTTAGGATTGAAATATCTTGTGCAGACCCCCAATGTTTTCGTTGTTGCAACTCGCACGGGTTCCCTCTCCAAGTCAGTCCACAGCTCACTGCTGCGACAAGTCTGTCCGCGCCAAAGTTCGGAATATATATTCTTCTCTGCACAAGCTGACGTGCTACGACGATAAACTACCTACTTTCTCGGCGTTTTTTGTTTGAGATAGTTAAAATAAGTAGTCATTTCTAACTTTCGTGACTTGACAATCGGTGAGTGCAAACAGACTCCTCCATTCCCTCACAGCTTTGCAATGACTCGATCGACTCATTCCACGTCACGCCTCTGCTAGATCCAGGCTCTTTTGCTCGCGCGGTTTTTTTGGAAAATTTGACTGAAAAACGGAATTCGACAGGTGATTTCGATAGGTTCCAGAACTCATATCGAAATTTCGTTTGAAATTTTGAAATCTCCAGGCCGTAAATGATCGAAATCAATAAAAACTTCTTTTGCCTTTATCTGACCTTTAAGGGGAAATTTGCACCCTGGCTAACTGATGACGTAAAAAAACTTATGAACGAAAGAGACAAGCTCCTCCGCAAGTCTCGGAAATCGCCACATGCTGAGTTTTATAAAACAGAGTATAAACAGAAGCGAAATGCGGTAAATATTGCTATAAGACGAGCAAAGGCATCATACTACAAAGATCCATTGCAGGAAAACTCAACCGGAGACCCAAACAAATTCTGGAAGACAGTAAAATCGATTTATCCAGCAAAAGCAAAGAGCTCTTGCAACAGCAAGGTATTTGAAATTGATGGAAAAGAATCAACGGACCAAACCGACATTTCAAATGGATTCTGTTCGTTTTTTATGAATATTGTTGCATCTTTGAAGCAAAAATCAATTTTGTTGAAGAATTTTGCATGGCAGTTTCCTGCTTCCATCACAAAGAAGACAGAGAGTGTGTTTAAATTTCAATTTGTAACAAATATGGACGTAGAGAAGATTATCAAATCCATAAAATGATCAAAAGCCACTGGAATTGATGATCTCCCCCCAGGCCTCATCAAAGATGCTGCTGACGTGCTTTCAGTACCACTTTCTTATGTAATAAATTTGTCCCTTGACACTGGCCAATTCCCACAGGAATGGAAAGCGGCTAAAATCATTCCCTTGCACAAGTCAGGATCGACAAAAAGCTTTGATAACTATAGACCAATTTCCGTACTACCTATAGTGTCAAAGGTAATAGAGAAGATTGTACACAAACAGTTGATGAACTTTTTAGACAAAAACAAACTACTTTCTACAAGGCAGTTTGGCTTCAGAGCAAAAATGTCAACAGAACTAGCAGCAACACTGCTGCTAGATGATATCAGAAGAAACGTGGACAAAGGGCAACTAGTCGGCGCTGTGTTTGTTGATCTTAGTAAAGCCTTTGACACCATCAGCCATTCCAAATTGTTGACCAAGCTTCCATCATATGGCATTGATGGCAAAGAACTTGCATGGTTTGAAGACTACTTGTTTAATCGGTCAGCACGAGTGAGCTACAACGATGTCCTATCGGAAGCTCAGCAGTTAAAATCTGGAGTTCCACAGGGGTAAATCCTTGGACCTCTACTCTTTGTTTTATTCTTTAACGACATAACCGATGTAATTGAGACAAACATTGTCAAATATGCTGATGATACGGTTATTTATTGGGCGGATAAGGATGTTACAAATTTGAGCAAAATCCTCAACAATGAAATGAGAAAGCTTGAAAAATGGATGGATGAGAATGAACTCATTCTAAATGCGAAACAAGGAAAAACAGAGGTGTTGGTTTTTGGGACTGCCCAGCGTCTAAAGCGACAGAGTGAAGAAATATGTATTCAATACAAAGGGACCAAAATCAATGCTACAACTTCGTATAGATACTTGGGAGTGGAAATCGATTCAACTTTAAATCTAAACACCAACTTTGAACTGTGTTATAAACGAGCTTCTGGCAGACTACGCCTACTATCGAAGCTAAGATGTTACTTGGATAGCACAACGGCTTGTAAACTTTATCGCTCTATGATTGTACCTGTTGTTACATATTGTGGAATTTTAAACCTGAAACTAACAACTGGTCAGTCACGAAAGTTAGCTGCTCTTCATGAACGTGCGATACGAATAATTGGCACAAACTCAAAGGAATGCAGTGTTCTGTCACCTGAAAAATCGAATATAAAACGAGCATGTGTCGTGGTGCATAACATTTTGAATAATGATATATGTGATGCCTTGCAAAGTCATATCACAACACATGAACACATCAAGACGACAAGAAACAACAAATGTTTAGCCACTTTGCCACGCATCAAAACTGAATATGGGCGAAAGGGATTTTATTACATGGGGGCAAAGTTATACAACGATTTGCCTATAAACGTAAGAACTGCTGAAAACAAAAAGGATTTTAATGAAAAACTAGAGCTATTTTTAAAAATGAAGTAGTTTTAATATACTAGGATTTTAAGGAAAGAAATCATCATGGACTGTTTTGCTGTCAATAGACTCTAAATGCGATATTTATTCAGAATTGTAAATTAGGTTTTAACATTTTCTTTTCTTTTAAGCAGGACAGGCATTGAAACCAGCAATACTTTTGTTGAAGCTTTTATCCTGTTGAAATATTCGTATCATTATTATTATTATTATTATTATTATTATTATTATTATTATTATTATTATTATTATTATTATAACCTGTAAACACATCGAAAATGCCTGTAAACTGGGTAGAAACAGCTAAATGACTGATTTAATAACGAAAATGATTGGAATTTTGAATTTAAGACAAGTTATTTATCCTCGCAATGTTACTATCTTAGTGTAGGATCGTGTCTTAGGCCACTTTTTGAGGCGTAAAGTTTTTGCTTGGAAAACCGATAAAGACGTCAAAAATGCCTGTGAGTCAGTCAGTACATCTTCAGCCACCGAAAGTTCAAAGCCAAAACCAAAACAGAGGAGGTTATCAAATATGGAAATTCAAAAGATGATTGTTGCTTATAACATCCATACCGATAACGAATTATGGGCTCTTGCAAAGAGGCAAAGTGATGAAGGACGGGAGGACTTTACGGAAGCAATTTTGGGCAAGAAAGACGCACAGCGGGAGTCAATGATTGTAAACGCTTGGAAGTTAGAAGAGTCTCTTTCAACTCTTGAGTGGGCAAAATCATCCAGAATGGAGCTTATAAAAGCTGCACTTGATGGGGACTGCGTTCTGAGATGTTTCAAGCAGTGGATTGAGAGTGCAAGGTAAGTAATCAAACAGAATCACATCAATATTCATATGTTTTCCTCAGAACTTAGAGAGCTTGATCAAAGGAAGGGGCAAATGGCGCAATGTCATGATAGTAAGGCCTGCGAACTGCTGGAAAACATTTCTGCTGCTGCCCCTCACTACTATCTTTAACCCTACCTGACCTAGGTGATTTGAAACACTCAATGCCTCGGGGGGGGGCAGAATCTGCCCTCCTGTTTATCTCTGTTGTTGCTTGAGATATGGCAACCAAATTTGGCACAAAGGTTGTTCATCATATTAAGAATGAATTTTTGAAACAATGGTTTGATTAGCATTGTTGTTGTTGTTGCTAGAGTATACTTAATATTATGACGTCATATGACTTCATAAAAACGCGAAATGCGAAAAAAATTTTGATGGAGCATCCAATACAGTGGAGTCAAATGTGCCACCAACATCTGGCAAAGATCTGTAGACTAGTCAGGCTTGCTTTGCACAACGATGCTGTCAGATGGAGACAGTAAATCTTTTGATGCCGTATCAAGGGTCAATGTGTATATAGATGATACTGCAATTTCAAAGGAAGATTTGAACTATTTGTGAATGAAAAGATGAGAAGATTTTTGCAAATTTTCACGAAGTTCAAGAAAATAGAGGCATAAATCGCAGGAAAATTTGGCTTCTGCTTACTTGGAATGTATGGGCCTAGGCACCCAAGTGAGTCCAAAAAGGGCAAGTGGTTTTTCCGTTTTTTCACAGAAGCTTTAAACGGAACCTTAGGGCTTGGGTAGAATTTTTTGAAATTTTACCGATTATTGTACTGAAAATGTTTTAGGTGTTTTGGGTGAAGTATAATTTTGTGGCGGTGTAAAAACCAAGCACAGTTCTTCCTCCACAGCTAGGTGCGGGTCCACCATGACACTGAAAGTTTAAAGTGAAAACGGAGGCCACTGATTGGCTGTCTGGTAAAACGGTAAACAAAGCGCTTGATTGGTCAATAACAAAATTTGCTTATGTTTTTTAAACATTTGTTTGATAATAACACTCCATGGCATGGGTGTTAAACATCTTGATTGGACATGGCTTCTGGCTGAATGCCACTGTGGTTGATTGATGCCTTGCACTGGTGTACCTACATATGATGTTGGGGTGACTCGTTTGTTACAAAAAGCCTGTGGCAGAAGTGAGTTTTTGCCCAATTCTCCTGGTTTGTTTTGTTCGTTTGTTTTTTGTTGAATGTAATAATAAGCCCAGATTTTGGGAATTTCTCAATGCATTGAGAATTGGATTTAAGTTTTATGTGAACAATTCAACCAAAAAATTGGAAAACTGAAACAAAATGGAACAAAGAAGATCTGCATAATGCAGGTTGTATAAAACAGGTTGCAGGTCATGTTTTATGGCCAAGGGCTGGATGGCTGTACCAAGAGGCTGTCACCCACAGAAGGGTAACATTTCTTTGTCAGGTGGATTGCAAATTATTGATATGTGACAACTACTGTTCCTGTAGAAAGAACATGCCACAGGATTAGCAAATCAATATCATGAATTAAATCCCTTGGTTGCAAGTGATTAATTGCCTCTAACTCAGATCTTGATGACCACAAACCATTGTTATCAAATCAATGGGGCATCAATGAGTGACATCATTCTATTCATATTCAATATGCATATAATACCTAACATGATGCAATTGTATTGTAATGGTATCCTCAATAACCTTGTGGATTGTCATCAACATGTTATGTAGTTTTGTGGGGAATTTTGTGGGGAAATCACTCATTCATCAAGATTTTTTTCAGAAGGATTTTAAGATTTTTGATGGATTTTCTCAAAAATAAAAAGGATTTTTGCCAGAGGTGTACAATTTTTTGTGAATCAATAAGATGCCCCTGTGTTCGAAAAAATGGAATTTGTGAGCAAACTAATCTGAATTTTCTCTCAATTATCGAAATTGGTTTCATTCTACACAAGAAACTTTGACAAAGTACATCATAGATACAATTTTGGCTATCTGTAAAACATGGAGTGTGGAATGATGGAATGGAATGATGGAATGGATTAGAATGATGGAATGGAATGATGGAATGGATTAGAATGATGGAATGGAATGATGGAATGGAA
Organism: Aurelia sp. 4 Dawson et al 2005; assembly: GCA_964019985.1. Classification (NCBI taxonomy): domain Eukaryota; kingdom Metazoa; phylum Cnidaria; class Scyphozoa; order Semaeostomeae; family Ulmaridae; genus Aurelia; species Aurelia sp. 4 Dawson et al 2005. Next base: position 1,893,919 of record OZ026511.1, on the reverse strand, counting down.
TAGTCAAGATGGAATAGCCAAACTACTGGTCGCTTTTGAAAAAAAAATTATACCACTGTGTTTCTCAAGATCTCCTTAACCTATTTTGCTCATATTTTCTTGAAAATTTTATGAAATTCCCTTCAATCTCAACCAAAACAACAAGCATGATAGCAGACAGTGTGGGCAGACACTGCGTAAGTCGTTTAATTGGTGTGAGTTGTGGGAAAAAATCTGTAAAATATGGAGTGATGGAATGGAATGATGGAATAGAATAGTCAAGATGGAATAGCCAAACTATCGGTCGGTTTTGAAAAGAAATTATACCAATGTGTTCAAACAAAAGTTTGTCGAGAGGGGGCACGAAAGTAACTTTGTGAAAGACAATAAACCTTTTAGCTATTCTACAAAAGAGCCTGGATCAAGCAATATTTTTATACAATTTTATACGCAATGTTCTATAGAGCGGCGTTAAAGCTTCGATCGCCATTGTGCACATTAAAAAATTCTACAAATTGTAATGAAACATCGTTCGATCTACATTCGTTTTCAGAATAGCTAAAAGGTCTATTGCCAATAACTGCATAAAGAGTGGCCAAACTCCTCTGCCATTTTGAAAGCCTAAGAATTTCCCGTCAAAAGACGTACATGACTTGTTGTGAGCCCATCATCTGGTATTCGCCTCGCGTGGAATACGAAGCATTTTCGGAAGAAATCACCAAAAACCTACATGGACTTTGACCGCGGTCAATGTATGTCAAAATAGCAAGTCCCATCACTGAGGGGAAATTACAGGTTGGGCTCCGCCCGTGTTTGCCCACAGGGCAGTTGTCGTCCACTGGACAAAGGCAGATGCAAGACCCACCATCTGATGGCTTGCCTCCAGGGCATTTGAATCCAGAAGGGACATTGTTAAATGAGCCTAAATCTTGCAAGAAGCGAATGGGCGATGATTCAGCCTCATCTTCTGCTCCTATAAAACAAACTTGCACTTTTGAAATTCACGATCACCCTCACGGTTCTATTAGCATTCTTGCTAGTGACGATGAACTTGAAATTGACGCAACCTTTCAGCCAACTGAGCCAAGAGCAATGCTGCAGCATCTAGGCGAAGACCTAGAAACTGATGAAAAACAAGCAACGATGTGACTCAGGAATTAGCTACGATTGTCAATAAACGCTGGGGAAAACACTTGTCACCCGAAAAACTTAAGGCTATTTCAGAAAAATATAATCGCCCAGCTAACTGTAAGGAAATGCATCCGCAGATTAAGGTGAATAAGGAAGTTTGGTTGTTTTTACTTTCCGACAAGAAATCTGTTGACACAAAAATCTCAAACATCCAACAAACAATTCAACGTGTGGGATGTATTGTAGTCGACGCCGCAAATTATTTGTTAATGACTGATGTGGGTGACCAACAAGAAGCACCATCAGCAGTACACAAAACTTGTCGATGATATCACATTACTTGATCACGTTACCAATGACTTATCTTGTCTCAGGCCTAATGCGTTAAAAGCTGCAGCAAAGCCTGAATATAAGGCTCTCACATTACCAGCTATTGGTCATAGCCAATACTTGTTTGGGTCAGATTTTACAAAGGAGCTAAAAGACGCGGAAGAATCGTCTAAGAAGAATCGTAGGTTTCTAAAGCATTTCACAGTTTACGCCCAAAGGATAACAAGTTTCGAAACAAACCGGGCCCATCAAACCAGTCTGCTTACAACAGAAGAAATGATTTTTTATACCAAGGCCGCTCACGACCCCCGTTCCGAAAACGAAACTTCTACCAGCAGAAAAATCACACCTCGAGCCAGCACAGCAAACAAAACCAATGAAATGCCACGAAATTTTAGAGGAATTACAAAGAATTCAAGAGTCAGTTGATGTAAGTGAATTTTCTGCTCGATTACCCTATTTAATTTCACTTTTGACACTTGAATGTGAGTCTTTTCAAGCCGGTAGAATTTCTAACTACCTATCGGAATGGAGAAAAATTACCTCTAACGCATCGAGGATTGGAATGGCCTCTCAGCTGAGCGTAAGCAGGCATCCACTATTTATAAATCCACAAAACTCGACAAACAGTAGGTGTAAATATGTAATTCGATTTCATTTTATTGCTAATATTTATTTTAGATCATAGGGTTTTATTAGTATTTTATGAAAATTGTAATTAAGTTAGTTTAGTCTTTTTTCTATTATATTTTAATTTGTAAATTTGATAGTTACAAACCCTAACCCTAACCCTAACCCTATTTGATAGTTACGGGGTTGAGTTACGCCCACTGACACTGTATGTATAGAGAGATATGATAATTTTGTCTTAGTTTTGTGATTCTACTGAGCCTGACAAGTCTATACCTCACGAGTTTGAGCCTGCATATTCTGATGTACAGTCCTCTTAATATTTTACCTTGCTTGTATATAGTATGTAAATAGTTGTGAACGAGTTGAGTCTATCAAGCCTTTACAGACCTAATTTCGAGTTGTTTAATTTTGTGGAACTCAGGAGCGGCCTGAGAGGCAACACTACCGGAAATATTCCAACCCTTTTTAACATGGTCCACGCTTGTCAGATTGATTGCATTTCATGATGCCGAACCAGAAGCGAGCGAAAGCCTTACAAAGCCTAGGAAAGACATGCAAAGTCAGAACGGGGCACAGAAAGTATGTACAACAAACCATCAAGTCTGTGAAAGAGTTAATTGCTGAGACAGAAGAAACGAACATCCCAAAGTTGAAGCAGCTTAAGCTGACACTTAAGGAAGAGCTTGATATTATCAAAAATCTTGACGGTAACATTATTGACCTAACAGAGGACGATGAAGAATTGTTCACCGAGATCCAGGAAGGAGGCAAATTTCAAGATTCCGTGTATGAAACACTGTCGGAGATCGATCATGAAATAGGACCAGATCAAAAAGTACAGCAGACCAGTAGCGCAGCAGAAAGTCAACCAAGACAAGTGTCAATGTCATCGATTCTGCCTAAATTAAAGTTGCACAAGTTTATTGGAGAAGTGACAAAGTGGCAGACATTCTGGGACAGTTACAAATGTGCCATTCATTTGTAATTTGAATTAACTTGTAATTAACTTGTGTGACACTGTTGAAATACACGTGCGAGGCTTACAAGCTTTAAACGTACCGACTTCGGCATATGGGAGCCAGAAAGAATATCCTGAGACAACAAGGTTGCTGCTATGTTTGTCTTCGCAAAGATCATATGGCGCGAAATTGCCCATCCAAAGGAAAGTGTCTTAATTGCTCTGAAAGACATCACGTGAGCATCTGTGAAAATTGAAACGAAACCACAGTAGTGTATAGTATGAAGTCATGATAGGAAGATATCACACCTTCGTTTTGGCCACTATTGTTCTCCCTTAGTCAGCGGCTTTGATGTTTAAAATTGAAAGGATTTAAATCCTTAAGTGAATTGAGACACAGGATAATCCCTAGGATTATCATTTTCAAAGGGGATTATCATTTTGGCCGTATTGTTTTAATTATCAAAAGACAAAATGAAAATATCCCCTGGGAATTAAAAGTAATGTAAGTTTAAGTACTGTCACAGCCGCCGCAACGGGTGTGAAAAAATCTTCCTTGTTGGAATAAACTGCATTTTTGTTATGATTGGAATTATCACGAAACAAGCAATCGCGTATACCCAAAGGATAAAAATTAACAAGGATAAGATCCTTGAAAGTGCTCACTCGTGCTTAAATTGTTTCTATTCTGTAAATCAATCTTGACTGGAGAAAGATATTCCTTGGTGATTATTTACATTCATTCACAAGTTTGTCAGTCTTTAATTTTTACATTTCCATTCAAATGTGTACCTAAGCACACTGGTCCTTGTTCAGAATTTCTACGCTATGTATGCCCTTGAGGAGATTCCCCTAAACAGCGCATTTGTAGTTTAGGCCAAAACCTAAAAGCTCTGGTTTCGAGATGGAGGCAAATCTGTGCTTTCAAGATAAAAATATCTTCTCTCGATGTTCTAATATCACCAAACAAGGTATCTATCTTCAAGTAAACTATCAAGGAATAGTTCAAAAATGATTTCCGATTGATTCGAGCTCAATTCTTGACACTAGCCTTGATCAAATCTGTTACCTTTTTTTAGGACACCCAGGCATGTTCAAAGGCAAAGGAAGAAATCATCCTTTTCAAGCACCAGGCAGGTTTGTTGTTTGAGGTCAAGGCAATCAAGTTTTTCGCGCACCCAGGAGGAGAAATGTTAGAGGAAGAGGTTTTATCACAAAAGATCAAGCGAAAGAAGGATTGTCTAAAGCCATAAAGTTGGTGTTCCACTTATCGGCAAATTGATCAAGGGTATTTCAAAGCAGCAGAAAAGGGGGTACAATAGTGTCCCGCATATAAGAAACGATATTTTAAATTTGAGGTCTGATTTGTTTCTTATAAAATGAGATATAAAATTCAAATCAGGGTAAAGTTTGTTAGAAATATCACGTACTATCAATGAACTACTTAGAAAGAAGCTTCATTGTCATATAAAGTAAACCATTTTCATATTATTAAAACTATTATGATTTAAAACTCTTTGTAAATTTTCATTACCAAGAAAAGCTACAATTATTCAAGGACAGTGCTTTTTGTTTCATTTGTATGCAAAATTCTTGTTTTCCTTTAAATATGTACTGTCTCATTCAACTGCAAAGCTGAATTTTTATGCTTTTCAAATTTCTAATACATTCATAGTTTTTGAGTAAGAAACAAGCCTTTTTTCAGACCTGCACTAGTTTCTTATAAGAGGGGTGTTGTCTTAAAAATCAAGGTCTGGTGTCACTTAAATCCATGTTTCTTATATGCGGGACACTACTGTATTCCGTTCCAATGTGAAGAGTAGCGCTGCAATGCAAGGTAGGTAGCCAGTAGACTTATGACGATGAGTCCCTTGTATCCCTTCAGTAAACCTTGCTCAAGAGGGACTCATAATGAAACAATGAAGAACGTGGCCCTATTTTCTGCATTCAATCATGGTTTGATTGATTGAATCAGGATCAAACGACTGCAGTGTCTCTGTTAAACAGTACCTCCTTGGAAAGAAACTGTGATGAAGACCATGTTAAGCAGACATTCAATCAACGAAACTTGGTATAAACCTGAAGAAAGAAGTCCACTTTACTTGCTAAGTGCAAAGTGAGTCTCTCAATGCTACATTTTTCATGTTTTTAAGACCAAAATAAACCAGAGAAATCTTCAACTACGTGCAGCAGCAACTTCGTTCAAAATCTAGTCAATTGTGTTATTTAGTTTAAAAATTTGACAGCATTGTTCTTTGCCAAATCTTGCAATCTGATTGGTACGTTAGGAATTGCAAAGTTTGGGCCTAAATAGGGCCAGGTTTTTAAGAGTAATATTTTAAGCCTCTCTTGACTGAAGCGCCATCATCAAGTCAATGAGCCAAGGGAAACTAGAGACTCATCGTCAAAAGTCTAGGGGTAATCGGCCTTTATAGAAAATACCCCATTCCGATGTGAATACAGTAAGGCTCCACATATAAGAAACCACTTCTCCATAGCATGGCCTAAAATGTATCTTATACCTATGATGTTTCTCGATTACTTCTCAGAAACATATCTCATCACAAGCAGTTGAGCTAATATTCCCATGATGTCAATGAAGTCATGCAAAACAACTAACGATTTTGAAAGCTAATGAATGAACTTCAGAAATTCGCTATTTTACCCTATGCCTATTTATCTTTCCCCTGAAAACCTTACAGTCCAGCAAATTATTACTCATGCAGTTCTTTTGTGCATTTAATTCTGTACAACCTGAGGGTGTGGTATCTCTCAAAACATGGAAACATTGCCTTTTGGCAAGTCGTGCATGTAAACTTAGTGGGTCGTGGTCATCTTGAGATCTACGTCCTGGCCTATTACTTGTCCTCTTGTAACCATCTAGCAATTGCTCAATGAGGGTTAGTTGAAATTTACGGGAGCTGAAGACCCTGGGCTGATAGAAAGCCTGGTATGTAATGCCAGCATTCACCACTGCTACCTCCAACATATGAAAGAAAGCTTTCTTGCACCAATTTGTGCAGCCATGCAAGTTGACATTATATGCTGCCTTCTGATCGGCCCTGTCTAGACCTCTGGTTCGGTTTGTTTGGAATTTCTAACGGTAGAAATTCATTTTCTGGAAAATTACAGAGAAATGAGTTAAGACAGGAGGCTGCTTTAAATAGGTATATTGGCCATGTTTAGCCATAAGTGTACGTTATCAATGATTGTCAAAAGCATCAATGAAATGTAGGTAGAAATGTCTTGAAATTCAAGGTATGCTGCTAGTAATTTGCTATTAACATTGCATTCTGACTTCACCATGAGCGTTGCAGCATCCACAGCCCCTTCTAAACATTTCCTGCATACGATCTTAGTCTATTTTTTCAAGTAATGGGCAGTCTTGGAGACCTTGCATCATGTTGCAGTTATCCACTATTGGTAGAACTGGATGGATACATTATTTTGTTTGCAGAAAGTGAAGGAAGTACACTAGTTTAACTATCATTGCAAGGCGGAATGGAAGGAAAATTCATGTCATTCTACTAATGTGCCTGTGTATGGAGCTCATCAGAAAGCTTTCCTGCCAAAATGGCATGAGTGCATTGTAGTGTTCCGTCTCCCTCAGGGCGAGAGGGTTACCAGGTTATCATGATATGTTTACTGTGATTATATGGACCCGTGTTATGAAATCTGACCTACAATCGTGGACATACGGTGTTGAGAAAAAAGCAAATTTTCTCTATTTTTTAGACATCACAACCAACATACAGTCGGGGAAATCACATTTCCCCCTCCCCCCATCTCAATGTTGTTATTTTGTGATCAGTAGTCATGGTAGGCATCCGATCTTAGGGCATTACCACAAACAACATTGAAATGGGGGAGCAGGGGGTCATTAGATGGAAAATGTAGAGATTTTCCAAACGTTTTCAACACTTATGGCCAGGATTGTCTTTGGATGAGTGGAAATCACTCAATAAAGAATGTCTGTTAATTCGGCCCTTGTAACTAGGTGTACTATCAAAATGGTACACTTTGTCGGATGCACCATCTTTTCACGCAATTCTTCCATGAAAACGAGGTTGTATGTCTCATTCGTCCTTAAAATCATATGTCAAATGAGACTTAAAATACTTTAAGGACTCGATCTTGAAGGAAATCTCCACACAAAACTTACAACATGGTCGATCACGGACGCATTTCGCCAGAAATTCGAGCCTTTATTAAACTGGACAGAGAAAACAGTGCTAAGAAACTTGGAAAAGATTTGGCTGTGTCTGTAGCTCAAGTCTATCGTATAAAGAAGGAGCCTTTAAGGCATGTTTCACGCAAGAAGAACTCAAGTAAAATTGTTTCCTGCCGTCCTGAGAAATTACCAAAAGGCAGCTGACATAAGAAATGTTTCTAGAAGAACAGTTAGCAGATTTCTAAATAAAAACGGATACAACTATTTGCAAGCTAGGAGAAGAGGATTGATGTCGGACAAAGACCGGCGTGCAAGAGTAGCATTTGCGAAAAAGGTTGTGAGGGAGCACGGACAGAGCTTTTGGACCAATAAAATTGCCTTTTATCTCGATGGGGCAAGTTTTACGTATAAAAGGAACCCAAAATCTCAAGCTCAGGCACCGAAAAGCCGAGTTTGCAGGCGCCAGTCAGAGGGACTGCAGCCTGGATGTGTTGCAAAAGGTAGTAAATGTGGCACAGGAGGAAAAATGGTTTGAATGATTGCTGCGATTTCCTATGGCAAAGGAGTAGTTGCTTGTTTTTTTTTTATTTTTTTTTTATTCAATATAAAAATTTTACAAAACGAGGTACTTATGACTACTGGACTACAAACTACTAAACTACATAACAAGAACGATAACCCGGGAAGCAAGAACCCATGACTATCCCAAGGGTCATTAAGGTAGAAACCCTATAACTTTTGATCAAATTCCAACTGTATGGATCGTTTGATGTTTATTGATGTTGGATATGTTGGATTTGGAAAAGTCATAGAGATTCTACCTTGACATAGAACATAGAACTAAAACTACATCTAAATATACAATACGAAGAACTACATATTAACGATGTTTACTGACAAAAACAAACAGATGAAAATGGAAACAAAATGAAAGGACTGTGGCTGTGAGGCGTAAAACAAAGGTTTTATCTAGCTTAAACAAATCGACCCGTTTTGTGGATAAAATCTAAGGTCAGTTCGAGTATACTTCTATTAACGTCACTTGAAAAGTTTTTATCACCATATAGCAAAAGTTGTGCAAGAACGTCGTTAGAAAGGCTGTCGATTTCAACAAATGGTCGTAATGCAACTGAAACTCCAGCGAGAAGATCTCGTCGTTGGATATCAAAGGAAGGGCAAAGCAACAAGAAGTGCTCCGTGTCCTCAATACCGTCATTCGTTGGGCACATTGGATTTACGGTGTCCCTGAAATTGTGGTTGAATTTGTGGAAATTTAGTTTACTGAGACCGACCCTTATTTGAGAAAGATACGAAAGGCCTACTGGGTTATGAATACCGAAGACCGATTTTGCAGGGGGGCGAATTATTGATAGAAGCTTTGTCTTAAAAATAGCAACGGACGGTGCAAGCCTGATTTCAGGATCAAGCTTATTCCATTCAGCAATGCAGTCTGGATAGAAGCTAGATTTAAATTTTTCTGTTCTTGCCCTCATTCGCCCAACATCATCCTGATGGCGAAGGGAGTAATTTGACTGATGAAGCGTTGGAATTGGCTCCTTTGTGTACAAGGGAGTAAGATTATTCAATATCTTATAGAACAAAGCAAGGCGTCTGCTCCATCTACGGGAACTTAGTGATTCCCAACCAAGCTCTGCGTACAGCTTCTCACGTGATGTTCCCCTCCATGTTCCTGTTACAGCAAGTGCAGCAGAATACTGAACAGACTCTAGTTTTTCCATTAGGTTTGGTAAAATGACGGTTTGACTGAATTCACATACCTTAGATGGAACATGATAAATAACATCCCCGTAGTCTAGGTGGGGCCGCACATAGAGCTTATATAATTCGTTCAGAGTATGTCTAGGCAAATCTTTGGAGAGATATTTTAGCAGACCAATGCCCTTTCTCGTCTTAGAGATAGCAGATTTGATATGAGATGAAAAAGAAAGCTTCAAGTCCAGGATTATACCAAGATGCTTATGTTCCTCTACTTTCTTCACAGGTATATTATTAAAGAAGATATCAGGATGATCTATTTCATGTCTTTTCTTGGAAAGCAGTAATTCGACAGCTTGTTTTTGTGGGTCTGGATTAAATGACATCCTCCAATCATGGGCCCACTTGCTTATCAATTCAACATCATGGTTCAAGTCCTCGGCAGCTGTATAAGGTTGTTGAACGACTGTGAACAAGGATGTATCATTGGCAAAGAGCTTTACATTACATTTCAAGTCGGCAGTGAGATCGTTGATATACACAAGAAAAAGCAGTGGTCCTAGTATAGCACCCTGAGGCACACCTGCCAAAATATCTCCCCAATTAGAACACTGTCCATTCAAGACAGTTCGCTGTTTTCGATCCTTAAGGAAGCTTTGGAGGACAGAGAGCAGTTGTCCTGAGACGCCACATCTTTTTAGTTTATAAATAAGACCATCGTGCCAAACCCTGTCAAAAGCTTTAGAAATATCAAGATACACGGAACGTACGTCAAGGGGAGGGTTACAGTCGAATGCTTTAAAGATTGTATGTATTATCGAAATTAATTGGTTGACTGTTGAGTCACCTGGACAAAAACCAGATTGATTGGGGTTAAGCAGATCACATGAATCAAGATGTGAGTATAAGGAATCATACATGAGTTTTTCGAGCATCTTCCCAAAGATTGGTAGAAGAGAAATAGGACGATAGTTACTCTTTAAATTTTTTTCGTTTTTCTTATGAACCGGGACTACATTTGCACACTTCCATATTCCGGGAAATACACCTTGTGACAGACAGTTTGTGAAAATAATTTTTAAAGGAGTAACTAATGAAACATCGCTAAGTTTTATCATTCTTATAGAAATTTCATCACAGCCATGTGCTTTATTTGGATTAAGTGATCTAATAATTTTAAGTATCTTTTCCTCGGAGATGACAAAATCACTTAGTTGAATAGGATGCCCTTGGACTGCAGGTGGAATGTTACTGCCTGTATCTATCGTCGTACATTGGAGAATGAAATAGTCATTAAATAGCTGGGCCTTTTCAGTAAAATCAGTTATAAATAACCCATTCTCATACAAAGGTGGTATTATAGGAATCTTGGCTTTATTAAGAAGGGTATTGATTAAAGACCAGTAGGTTTTGCTAGCAGTACCAGGATTTGCTAAAGACTGCCCTGTCTTACGGAGGTAATTCTGTTTAGCATCCTCAATCATTTTTGCACCTTCAGATATCATACTTTTTATTCCCTCAAGTTTGTCACCTGGCTGGCCGTTCTTCACGAAGTTTTTATAAGCATGATTCTTTTTCCGAAGAAATTTTTTGACAGATTGTGTTATCCAAGGCGCTTGGCGAGGTTTAATCATTTTTACTTGGTTGGGAATAAAATTAGAATAAATGTTCAAGAGAACTTTGTTTAGTAATTTCACCTGTTCATTAGGGCAAATAATTTTGTCAAGGTGCTCTCGCCAGTTATACATTTCGATGCTTTTCATAATGGCAACGAAGCAGAAGAAAAGCAAATTTTCTCTATTTTTTAGACATCACAACCAACATGCAGTCGGGGAAATCACATTCCCCCCTCCCCCTATCTCAATGTTGTTATTTTGTGATCAGTAGTCATGGTAGGCATCCGATCTTAGGGCAATACCACAAACAACGTTGAAATGGGGGAGCAGGGGATCATTAGGTGGAAACTATAGAGATTTTCCAAACGTTCTCAACACTTATGGCCAGGATTGTACCACTGGCACTGTGCATGAATATACATCAATGGTAGTAAATGTGCAGCTTTAGTTGTAGACTCCTTGTTTCACTCACGTCAACGAATATAGTTTATTTGATATTCAGTCCACTCGACATATTTCAAAGTGTGTTGGAGCAGTGCAGCAGGAACTTGTTAGGGAGGAAGTGTGGGGGCTTCACCTTGTAGCAGAGAATGACATACGTGGTTGAAATTGGTTCACTGGATCTGCAACACGTTGGACAATGTCAATCTTTTTGCATATGGGCGGTGTGGTCCCTTCTTTCAGTGCATCATTGATGTCTGCAATGAATTGATTGTTTAAAGCTTTGAGCAAGTGTTGCACCTATTCTGAAAGGAGTATGTGTGGTAGTTTTTGTGAAGCCTTGATATCTCCAGGAACACATTTGCCGTATGTTGTAAGGGGCCTTTCTTGTCATTTCAAGTGACATCCCGAAAACTTGCATTACCTGGTAACTTTTTCAAGGTTTTTCAAAACCCCACGGCATGTTAGAACCCAGGAACCCTTATTTGGTTTCTTTGGATTCTCCAAGTATCCCTTCAATTTCAGCACACTTTCAGTGAACATTGGATCCTTCTCATCATCCTTTCCTTTTTCCATAGAGGACTGTAAAATGCCCTGTTCCCTCTCCCTTCAAATGAGTTTTTTTGTTGAACATTGTCATAACTCAGATTAACGAGCTTGTCACCAGCTCTGTTTCCAGGTCCTAAGACAAAATGAAGTAGATTTTAGCCAGGCAATGCTTTAATCAGTTGAACAAAGTTTCTTTTATATTCATCATAAGTGGTTATCAACCCTGTGGGTTCTCTTATTGAATAAACAGATAACAACATACAATGTGCTTTCACAATCGAGCAAGTAATTGATGAAGCTGGTTCATCAGGGCCAGAGGTCAGACTCTTTAGAAACAGACAATTTTCTCCTTTCTTGGAACAAGTAGACCGTAGTTGCGGTATTTAGCAATGGTTGCTGTTGGGAACCGAATGTTTCTGTCAAATAAGGCACAACCATTCATATAGGCAGCTTGCCCCTGGCACAGAACAAAGGTTTTATTTCTAGTGCATTACATTGCCGCTCCAGTTCCCTAAGTTCTGAATTATCCTAAATTCCCTTACTGCTTTAAATCTTTATACGGATGACTGTTGTTGAGGAAGCTAATGAACCCACGTAATACGTTCAAGAAGTAAGTGTGGCACTATTACAGTGGCAAATCTTGTTTGGCTAATGTAAAGAATTTGTCAAAATCATGTGGCATCCTTATTTTTATCTCTTGGACGCTGTGCAGCTTCTTTGGCACTGTGGTGATGGAGTTGTAAATGCGTGGTGAAGTACAAAGGAGACTGGTTTCCCTATGGTTTACTTGCTACAACTATGTGGATGTTAAATGAAGTTTACTTTCGCTACCGGTTTTGGAACACATATCTTCAAAGTATTCTTTAGAAGCACTACAATTTTAGTTGGCTAGATTACCAGTTTTGTATTTGTAATGTCTAAACATTGGAAAGGCTTAAAAATATTTGCATGGAAACGTTCAGAATGACACATGAAGTAAACATGGAGATTATTTGCAATGGAACATTTGAGAAACTCATAACGCACTTGTAAGAAAGATATGTGTATATGGTATAGACCCCCTTTGCGGATGAAAGGTACTTGAGTAATTGTGAAATTTTACAGAATCCTCAAAACGTGAAACATAAACCCCATTTAAGCATGATACTCAGTTGAATGCAAATTAAAAAAAAATTCTGTATGAATGGTGCTCGTAGTAAAAGAATGCTGTGGAAACTTTGAGCCATATAAAGAGCTCATTATCTCGACCTTGATTCTATCCTTCTCACTTGAGGCGTTCTGTACACTGATCTGTCGCTTCACTTCCAATTTATAGCCCATGCCTAACTGCTAACAAGACATCTTTATAGTACAGGCAGTTCTAAACTTTTCCCTCTCTGTAATCTATTTTCATTTGTGTCTTCAGGAAATCTAGTGAAATACATGGATTGTACATGGCTACTTCTGCCCCATGGACATGGTATTCAAAACAAAAAATTCCTAAAAATTTTCCATTAAAAATTAAGCTATTGTTTTTAAAGTTTTCTGGGCTTTCCTTTTTGTTTGATGTATTTAGGAAATCTTGTGAAGTAAATGGATTGTATGTAGCTGTTTCTGCCCTACAGGTATGATATTCAACACAAAAAATGCTGAAAGATTTTCGGACATTGCTAAAGTCCGAAAGCAGTGGTTCAGAACATAATCGGCAAGAGACTGAATCTGTTTCCTCAAAGCATCTATGTGCTTGACAGCTAGGTTATCAAAAACCTGTTTGAATCCAACTTGGTTCGCCCTGAAACAATCGAGAAATAACAGAAACGACCGCCTATAGAGCTTTTACCAAAAATGCCATTTTGAGGCCTCTGGTTTCAGCATTTGCACAAATTTGAACTTCAAATGCTTGTAACTCCATGAATTTTTAGCGGATTTGCAAGATTCTTGTGTCAAAAATTAATCTAAAATCTCTGGAAAAGGGTGACTTAACCAAGGGTGCATTCAACGTATCGTTATTTTTTTTAGCATTTAATCAAACGTCAACAAATTTTATTGAGACACCCTGTGCTATTTGCAAATGTTCAAGGAATTTCTTAAATCTTGTTTGCTCTGCGTCCTTCTTCAATTTGGTTATAGAACCGGTTCCATCAAAGTTTGATTCATAGAAATGATCAGAGCAGATCAAGGAATCAGCTGTGGGGGTCCAATCATCCCAATGAATTTGTGTGATCAATCTTTTCTGTCGTTCAGGGTCTCCAGGAAATCTGTGTACAAGATAATAATTTTCTAAACAAACGTTTGTGAGGAAATACAAGACACTTGATCAAGGTGGGACTTTATGACCAAATAAATATAAATTTGAGCACTTCAGACGTCTTAGAATTCAACTTCATGACCTACTTTCTCATCTAAGCTTTGTGTTTTGAAAAAAGATTGTTTATGTGCCCAAGACTAGACAAGCATATTTTGGCTGTTCAAAAACAGTAGGCCGTCAATCAGCATTTCCTCTCAAAGCGGAATCGCCACCCTTTAAAAGAAAATCAAACTTATTTACTAACCATTTGTGGAAGATAACATCAATAAGAGATCCATAACACGTAACTATTGATCCCGCTCATGGGTTAAGAAAAATAAAACCTCATCCATCAGTGTGTGGAAGAAAATAGGCCTAACACAATAATCTCGAATGTACTTACGCATGAAACGCTCTTGGGAGCTTCCTTTTAATTTTGGACTCATCATCATTACTTCCTTCACTATCACTTTAATTATTTTCGATACTTTTCCATTTTTCCCTCTTTTTGCATCCAAAAAGCACAACACTGAATTCCATGTCTTCTCTCCATGTTTTGCACTAGGTTTAGGTTTTCCTGCTGTGTTTGGGACCTACCAATATTGCTGCCACTAATTTTGGCTGAGTTCAAAGATTGGCAGTGCGAAACAATGAGTTGGTTGATCCAGTCTTTTTTCAGATCAGTGGCAAATATTGGTTGGAAAGCGCAGCTTTATTATAAATCGTAACATTAGGACCACGACAAACATCATTTTGAGAGTCATTTCAGAAAAGACAAACGTAGTTAAATCGACATTTCCAGTTGGTTAACCCTTTATCTGGCAAATATTGATTTTTGTACAAAAAAATTTCTTTTCTTCACAACTGTATCAATTTAGAGATAAATAGTAGGGATATCAAGAATTTTTCAATTTTGCCCCCACATTTTTGGGGGCACAATTTGTTGCATATTTGCAACATTGCCAAAAAGCGGTATGCAAATACATAAAAACTGATAATTGCATAGAGCACAATTTCTGTACCAATGAGGTACAATTTGAGTCTAAGCATTGCTTTACAAGTCCAATGGGGGTGGAAAATGCAAAATAAACTCAGTCTTTGGGCGCGGTCAATGATTTCGTCAATTTGATTTGTCAGATTAATGAATCATTCAACGCTTCTGATTCTTATCTGGCATATAACAATTTCACATTAGGAGGTCAAGGATAGAAAAGATTTGATATTCAACATCATCTCAATTTATCACACTTGGATAACTTTCCAAAACAATAAGAAGTAGCACACTTTCAGTTATGAGTCATATTTGAATCATAGTTATCTGGAATGGTAGTCTTTGAAGCAGTTGCTACCATTTCGCAAGCAAAGGCAAACTCCACATTTGCAGCAATACACTTGAGAATAACCAGTTTTACAATGTCGACAACGTCCTCGTCTGTCTCTCTCTGGTTCTGGCCAATGCCCCAATTGGTCAAAACGCAAATCTTCATTTGGCTGTGGCATTTTTGGCTTTCTTCCTTTGTTTTGAGTCTCATTGGCAGCTTCAAGGCTCTTTCTCTTCAGGGGCCTCCCAGGTTTTCCTGCAGAGCTTGCTGGAGCAACTTTGTTGGCTGAGAGCAAAACCTCTGCTATTTCAGTGATGAATTTCACTAATGACATTTGGCGTTTCTTTGGTATGCCATGATCATCACAGTGCCGACGATACAAAAGCCATGCATTAACCTTAGCAATGTCTACACAATGCCAGAAAATCTTTATGTACCATCTTTTGGTCTTTATAGCAATTCTGTACAATGAAATCAGCATATCTGCAAGGTCGACACCACCCATTCCTTTGTTGTAGCACACTACAATCTGGGGGCACTCAATTTCCTTCCTCTCTTTTTCTGTGGGGCACCATCTCTCCATAGAACTCATTGGTTCTACCCCAACAAAGTTTGATGCAAGATGCACCGCATTGTTGTCATACCATTTTGTAACAATGATCCCTGAATTCAGATCAGATCTATAATCCAAGGATCCTCTCCCTCCTTTCTTTAAATCTTTGTTGCTACTCAATGGGCAACCTTCCAACCGATTAGCCCTGACTGTCCCACATGCTAAAATTCCATTTTTCTTCAGGTAATGTAGAAGGTCTAAACTTGTA
This sequence comes from Aurelia sp. 4 Dawson et al 2005, assembly GCA_964019985.1. Taxonomy (NCBI): domain Eukaryota; kingdom Metazoa; phylum Cnidaria; class Scyphozoa; order Semaeostomeae; family Ulmaridae; genus Aurelia; species Aurelia sp. 4 Dawson et al 2005. Next base: position 1,877,986 of record OZ026511.1, on the reverse strand, counting down.
AACCAATTATCAAAGAAAAGTTTGTGATTCTTCTCTTTTGGCAAATGAGTGCAGAGTCGTGCAACAACTTGGGAAGACTTCTGCAGGTGTTTATATTGTTCAGGTGTATCCATGGATGCTTCTTTTCCAGCATACACATAAAAATCATACATGAACCCTGATGCCCCAGCACGAACATGATTCTTAAATCCCCACTTAACTGGCTTTTTTGGGTTGTATTGTCTAATACCACTGTATCTTGTTTTTGCTGGTATTATCTGCTCATCTACAGAATGGCTCTCCTCTGGGGGAACTTTCAGACATTGCTGCCTAACACTCTCAAGGATTGGCTGGATTTTATAAAGCTTCCCACTTGTTTGCTGATCAAAAGTTGAATTGTCTACAAAGTGTAGAAACCTTCGCAACTTTTCGTATCTTTTCAATGACATTTTATCAGCGATTGGGGGATATCTCATCTTTTGCGACCAGTACATTGCATATGATGGTAGTTGAATAATCCCCATCATGATATTCATCCCCAAGAACTGCTCAATTTCATCGTGGTTTGTGTTGACAGAATAGCCTGTCTTCTGTGTGCTGTATAGATTTGTCTGTTCAACAACCAAATCTATCAGTTCATCACTCCAGAAGAACTTGAAGTACTCAAGTGGTGTTTTCAGCTCTTGCATCTCCTCTTTGTTTTCATGAAAAGGTGCATTGATTTTTGGAATGTCCTTATGCCTCCATCGATAAACATGCTTCTTGGAAGGGCTTCCATTATTCATAGCAGCTCCACTGATGCCTTGTGCTGCACTTGCTTCAGCTGCTTGCACAGGCTCAGAACCATCCTCACTCTCACCCTCAGAAGAATCACCAACAGCTTGAGATTCAATAACAAAATTGTCATCAGCATCGTCATCATCATCTGAACTGAAATCCTCCAAGTCAGAATCATTCCCATCAATTATGTAGGCAAGGGCATCCTGCACACCAAGTTTTTTTTGAGGCCATGTATTCATGATCCTGAAAAGTAAACAAAAGATTTAATTCCTGGCCATAGGATGTCAATTTTAGAAGGAATATTGTCAAAAGATCTGGAAAATAAACAAACTTCAAGCATATCATTTCTTATTTTCATTACATTGGGAACTGCAGCAATATTAAAACAAAACATAACATCTTTGATCATGAAAAACAGTACCTTTCCTGGGACAAAGCAAATGACACTTGCCTGTTTATTCTTACCCATTCTTGGCAATGTTGCAGATCTGCAACAAATTATTTTCACCATTCAGAAATTACAGGCAAATGGAAAGAGTAAAAGAATTGAAGGGAATCACGCAAGAACTAACTGTTCTTGATGAGAATAATGTCTTCACAGCATCATTGATAATGATTTTTGACACTAAATATGAAATCAAATTAGGCCATATAAACATACCTCAAACATCCAATCTTCGAGCAAATGGTGATTCTGCTGTGACCATGCCAGGAGAAAGGATGACATAGCAACGTGATCAGCAAAGTAATGCAAACTTTGCATGATGGGTAGGATCACCATCCAGAACGAGGCTGGCTAATAATGGAAGCTTGTTGAATTTGTTGCAAATCTGCAACTGTGCCGGATAAAGGGTTAAGACGACATTTCCATTAGCAAAAAAATTAATTAATTAAGACATGTTCAGGACGTTTCGAGACGAGCTTGTCTCATCTTCAGCTAAATCAAAGTTACACGTGTGAGGTTTTTATAGTGATAACTATTCTAGAGAAAATGCATAATAAATTATCAATCATACGATATCTAAATAAGGAAAGTCCATTGAAGTTAAACCAAATAAGAAAGTCCAGTGAGATTAAAAAAGATACAACGGTATAGAGGAGTTCTGTTGATTGAGTGTCGGGCGGTCCCTCAAGATTAGAAGGCTCTCGTGTATCAACAAATCAAAATTGTTGTTGGCTTTGTCCAAAATACAAAAATCATCAAAAGACGCGGCATGCCCAGTTTCATTAATATGGTCCCTAATGGATGAAGAAGCACTTTTTATACTTATTCCTTTCTTGTTTATTCCTAAATGTTCCCTACAACGAACAACAAAGTGGCGTGATGTTTTGCCATAATAAGCAGCCTGGCAGCTACTACACGTAAACTTGTAAACAACAGAAGAACAAATGTTCGTAGGGATGTGATCTTTGAAAGGGAAAAGGTTTTCAATGCGTTTAGCTGATTGAAAAACAACGCGAAAATCGACATGGGGGTACGCGTTACCTAAAAATTTACATAGTTTCATTTTCACCCTGAGACTGTATTGGCCTAAATAAGGTAAACAAAAAGTTACCGGGAGTTTCGATACGGTGGCCGGTCTTATTTTAGGTATGTATTGCCCATCCAAAAATTTTTTAATGAGTTTGTCGATAAGATGTTTGGGGAAGCAGTTTTGCTGTAGAAATCGTTTGATGTTACACAGGTGGTCGTGAAAATGCGCATAAGAGGAACAAATATGAAAAGCGCGATAAACCAGGACTGTGACAAGGTTAACCTTATATTTACTCGGTGACAGGCTTTCAAAGTTAGTATATAGGCCTGTAAATGTTTTCTTACGATACACATTAGTTGCAAAACCATTACCATCATGAATTACTAAAACATCTAAAAAAGCCAGTGAATTGTTCTCTTCTACTTCATGTGTAAATTTAATGTTCGGATGCTGGCTATTTAAATACTCAAGAAAGCTCTCGACTTGATTAATATTTTCAAAAATGCAATAGGTATCGTCTACATATCTGCGATAAAGTATTGGTTGAAACTCAGACGGGCAATTAGTAAGGAAATTTTGTTCTAAAGCACACATAAATATATTGGCAAGAGTGGGACCCAGAGGAGAACCCATTGCTACACCATCTATCTGATCATATAACTGATCGCTAAAAATGAAATGATTTTCTTTCACCGCTAATTCAAGGAGTTTCTTAAACTGAATCTTAGTAAAGGAGCAATCCGCAGTCTTAAGTGTGTCTGTTTCACTGAAAAGAGTATCCGTAATAATAGCAATCGTCTCATCAAGAGGTATATTGGTAAACAAGCTAGACACATCAAAGCTGGCCACATGGGAGCAACCATTCTTGGGAGTGTGATCCTTACATCGGAAAATTTTTCAGTAAGTCTTCTTGATCGAACAAATAACCCAGAAGTCTATGCAGGGGTAAGCTTTGCGCAATAATCTGGATTTTTAAACGATAAATTTGAACAATAACCTAAAAATCAACTAACAAAAGAACACAACATAATACTACACCTCTCTTAACCAATAACACTATACTACATTAAGAGGGTAGGTAAGGTAAACAGAAATTTTTTTTTGTTGATCTTCATTAAATGATGGAAATGGTACCAGTCATTCTGGCGCCTTAACCCTATTTCACATGGGGTAGTTTTTAGTGATTTTGGCATGGGGGGGCGTTTTTCACCCCCTAATTATCTCTTAAACTATAAGAGATACAACAATGAAGCATTAATCATCACCAACTAATGGAGAATCTATTGATAGTATCAATTCTTAATTGGTCACGTGACTCGTTCCTAGGCAACTGGTTTTCTGAAGGTAGGGATAAGAAAATTGAGCTTTTTCTTGACAAAACTTGTAATTATCAACGTTTTCATGTCTAAAGTGGTCAATTATCTTCTCAAAGCATTAAGCTAATATATTTTGATAATTTTTAAATATATTTTCGACAAATTATAAGAATTTATAGCCAGAAAACAACATTGGGCAGCTATGGAACCTGAAGCTACATACACTAAAAACGGGATATTCAATAACCATTAAATCACATCTCATAATTTTGATGAAATAACCATCTAAATTAATCTTTCTTTGCATATCTGGATTGTTTATTCATCATTTTATACAAAATAACTTGTTTCCCAAAATTTTTTGAATTTCCATTAGAACAATGACATCATATTGAAGTGTGATGTCATAGTTCTGAAAAACTACAAATGAACAATAATGTAAACAAAATATATATCAGATGAAAGGTCTTGATGAGAAGAATTCAATGATATAATTCATAGGATAATTGGTTGGAAATTACAAGAGCTACAACCAAATTTGTGTTTTCTTTTGTGACTACTCTCCAAATATGGGCATTCCGTGGTCATGTCACCAATTAGAGCTAATTGAAAATTCTGGTAGTGCCTTAATTTTTAGGAAAAGTCAATGAGTCTCAGCCTCTTTGGACCTGTTGCCTATCTGCTACATTGAATCGTTCAGTTGGGGGGGGCCAAAAACGCCCCCCCCCCCCTCATGTGAAATAGGGTTAAGGATAAGAAACACCTTCTCAATGCAGTCAGCATGCGGTAGTTTTGGCAAGATGTCTCCAACCATAGATATATACAATATAGTTTTCCAACAGGTTTTGAATGGCTATCTTTAAACCACAGAATATTGTATTTTGTGTTGTCAGTTAAGGAAATTCCTTCATCACCTAAATAATGAATAATAAAAATCTTGCTGTTTGTAGTGTTATAATACAAGGATCAAAGCCATCGGCTTGATAACGGACTACATTCCAAATGTAGCTTCTTTTAATCTGCATGAAAGTGCTTGCATTATATTTCATTTACTTGTTTACCTAAATATATACTTTTATATACAAATGGCATTTCTACATTTTCTATTCTGCTAATGGACAACTTAATCATGAGCTTGGTATGTTACGTGACCATTAACATTTTGAATCAGGCAGGCAAACAAAAAATGAAAGCCATTCAATTGTAAGGGAAATGAAGTATGGTTTCAAGATGCATGCAAAATTGTAGACAATGTAGATGCTGTAGTCGGGCTTCAAGGATCTGCCAGAAGCAAACTCTCAAAGGAAAGGTACCTTGACTGAGAAAGAAGGGGGTGATTTGCAAAGGTTCTGGCTTTCATATCTACAACTATGTGAAATGTTGCGGCCAGGTCTATAACATGGACCGCGCGGACCTTCTCACGAAACATGACTTTAAATTCAGCAAAATGTGGTTCGTCTTTTAGAATTTTCCTGTAGAACGAAATTCTAAAACACAGACCTTCATTTTGCGGACTTTTTCCAATGCCTGTGAAATGTTGTCTGCATCGTAGAATTTCTCTATAGGGTGAAATTCTAAAGCGTGGACCTTCATCCAGCGGCTTCTTCATGGTCCTTGGACATTTGCGTATGATTGGCAGAAGTACTCTACTCCCTCTCTTAGATGAAATCATAACCGATCCTTGAACTACTTTGGTCACCCTATCACGGTATAACTATGGATTTTGGGATGGGGAACTAAATCTTCAAGCAGCATGGATGATTACTCATGAGGTTTCAGACAGTCTGTCGTAAGATATTATTTCAGAATTGGGACCTTAAAACCACTGGGAACATCAAAATTTCTACATCTATTGAAAACCAGCATTGTCTCAGCTGACAAGGTTTACTCCAAAACCCAAAGGTTAGACTTGATATAACCTGACATGCTTCACACTGCTTTACTTTGATTAAAGGTCAGATAAAGTAAAAAAAAGACATTTTTATTGATTTAAATCATTTACGGCCTGGAGATTTCAAAATTTCAAACAAAGTTTGGATATGAGTTCTGAAACCTATCAAAATTGCCTGTCAAATTCCGTTTTTCAGTCGAAATTTTAAAAAAAATGCGCAAGCAAAAGAGCCTGGAACTAGCAGGGGCGTGACGTGGAATGAGTCGAAGGAGTCATTGCAAAGCTGTGAGGGAATGAAGGCGTCTGTTTGCACTCAGCCTTCTACTTGTTTGCTGATGATACTAACATCTATTATGAAGCTGGGAGTCTTGCTGAATTGCAGAGTGTGGTTAACAAGGAATTGAAAAAAGTGAAGATGTGGCTAGATGTTAACAAGCTGTCACTCAATATTGATAAAACCAATTTTATAATCTTTAAGTCCCCTCAACATTCTTCTCCTGAATCTGTCAGCATTAAAATCGGAAGCCGTCCTGTGAAACAGACTTGTTCTGTCAAATTTCTTGGTGTTCTCTTAGATGAAAATCTGTCATGGAAATATCACTTAACCGAGTTGGCAAAAAAACTGGCTAGAACTTGTGGTATGTTTTTCAAAGTAAGACATTTCTTACCAATTAATGTTTTGATCTGTTTATACAATTCTCTTTTTTCACCTTTCCTGCAATATGGCATTTTGGTTTGGGGTCTCACCTATGAGACATACATCAATCCAGTATTCTTGTTGCAGAAAAGGGTTGTTAGAGCAATTTCATTTGCACATTTTACTGCACCTTCTTCACCTATCTTTTCTGACTTGAAGATTTTAAAACTACATGATCTCTTCCAGTTGAAACTGCTTAGCTTTGTTTATGATTGTGTAAATAGGACTTCTCCTTCTTGTTTTCATTCTTTCTTTGATTTAGTTGAATCTGTTCATCAATATGGTACACGGCAAGTCACCAAAAATGATATTTTCCTAACGCGGAAAAATACCCTGCAATATGGTATTAGGTCAGTGCGCTATTGCGGAGCTAAATGCTGGAATGACATTCCAGTGGATATAAAAAGATCACCCTCTGCTAATATTTTTCGTCAAAAACTAAAAGCCTTCCTCTTTCAAAAGCACTGCAAAAGTTGCTTGTAGAAATACTGAGATAGAAAGTCAACATCTGCCCAAAGTTTTTGTAATTGAATCAAATTTATCTGAGAAATCTTGAAACAGGGGGTGCTCTCTCCTCGATTAGTTTAACTACTGAGAGAGCTCCTCCTTGAAGTAATTCCCTCCATGCAATTTATCCTGTTCTTTAATGTTGTATAGTATGTATTTGATGTATTAGTTACCTGTTTGTAAATTAATCAGCATAAATTGTATGTAGAGAATTTAAAATATATATGAAACTGAAACTAAACTCACTGATTGTCAAGTCAGGAAAGTTAGACCAAACCAAAACTCAAACCGAAAACCAATAAAGTAGATAGTTTATCACCATGGCTAGTTTATCACCATAGCTAGAATTGTGCACTGCTTGCGCTGTAGCATGCATCTTCTGAACTGGAAGGTAAACTCAATGAAGCTTGGTTGTATTGTTTGAGAATGCTTGTAGCATGTGATTTTTGTTAACCTTAATCAAGGTCTAGTCATACCTGGAAACTGGCCAAATTGTGTCAACATACTTATTTCAAGCTCCTTCAAGCCAAAATCATGCTTCTGTCAAGCTTGCACAATATTGTTGAGAACAAACCTGCAGAAGTTCAAAGTGAACAATTTTGGAATTGCATTAACAAAACATAGAATAAATGCCATATTTTGCATTATGCCCGACAGAATAAAATCTGCTATCACCGCTCCAGGTAAGATTCTTCATTGGTCTGAGGGCTGCTAACATTTTCTCCCTACAACGGTCCCAGTAATTCAGAACTGTTGGGAATAAAAACTTCTTCTAGTGCTTCAAAAATGTACGTGCAGTATAGCAGCAGACTCCCATGTGTTTAAACACAAGCAGAACCTTACTGATAGATGCACCAGCACCAAGAGTGGCAAAGCTTACCAAAATGTTACCAGAAGGAATCTGCCCAAGGACTAATGACTGGCTGCTCCATGTGAATTCTCCCTTGCATTTTCTACAGGCTTGGGTGACCTTTGCCATTGTGCGATACTTCAAGAGTCCAAGTGTTGGTTTCTTTTCTCCACATTTAAAACAGAACAAAGAGAATAGTGCCACCAACATTGACTGGAATACAATGAATTTGGGCTCATCTTGGATTGTAGGAGATTACACTCTCCTGTCTCGCTAGTTCTTAATAATTGCTGAAAGTAGATACACTCAAAAAGAAAACACTTTCTGATCATCCATAGCCATTTTCCATCTCAAATTTCGATCTATCTCTTAAAGACATCCATCTCATACCATTCAAGGCGCGGTCTGATCTATTTCAAAATTCATGTGACTTAACACTACATTCAAAGCCATAAATGACTAATCTTTGACCAATAGGATTTTAACAAGTATATAACATGATGCAAGTTCTTTTAGCAAGATACAATGGTTTTTACTCAATAAGAATACTTATAAGGTATAAAACTTAGTCACCATCCGGGAACCTCTTACCAGTGCTACTGCAATTGAGGCTATTACGTACTTTGGCATCTAAACAATACTGCAGTAAAATTCCGATGACACTTAATACCTTGCCGCAGCCTTAATGACTCTGGAATGAATTAAACTTGCAACTACAGCAATCACAGGGAGCCCAGGAATAATTGGCAAACTCAAAACATAAATTGTCGAGAATAGGAGCTCCGTAGGAAACTGCGAAGGATTTGCGAAGCCTTGAAATGAATGCTGCGAAGGACTCGTAGCGCGTTGAGCTGCGAAGGAACTGTGAAAAACGGAACTGCGAAGGAGAGAAAAGCGAGAAGGAGAGAAGAAAAAGACAAGGGACGAATCACAGCCGGCCACCGCCTCATCTTCTCCGCATCAGCCTAGGACTCGGGAATCGTTATCATCTTCGCCTCAAACTAAATCACCGAGAATTTGTCGGTACGACAGGAGCGAAGTGTCAATGAAAATAAATGGCGGAAAACAACCACAGCTAATGTTGCTTGCCTAAATTCCATGTTTCAGACGACAAAATGACTTTTCCACTTCAAAATTTGACCAACGTTATTGACATCAAACGCAATAATGAAGAATGGAGGGGAGGAACCTTACGAAGGTGAGTTATCTCTTCTTTTATTCCAGGTTGACTTGTGTAGGCCTTGAGCCTTTGAAGGTCCTTGCTGCTGCCATTATTCTTGTGCCTCTTTGCCCATGCTCCCGACAGATTGTCTATTTTTCTCGACCTTGAAAATATCTCTTTTCATTATCCAGGTTGCTGTCAATTGGCAAAGAATGCAACGTTTTGGCCGATTCGAATAACAATGTCGATATCCCTGACGCACTTGTGACTTCAATCTCTTTTGATGGCTTCAACAGTTTTATTATCCTTCGCAACAAAAATGTTTTCCCTGTCCGCGCTTTTCCAAGTACCACCACGTTGTGTCCAGCCAGAATCGTGTCAAGTACAACCTGCTGCGTTTTGTTGAAGGTCGATTTGTGACGGTCACCGGTAGCCATTTTCACAATAAATTGGCCTCATGTACTCAGCAACAACGACTTTCCGATTGATCAAGCGATGTTCCTCGTGATTGCCCTCCGAAAATTTCTTTTGTAATGTGTCCTAGGTCGATGCGGAATACCTCACGGGTTCAGAAAAAGTGATGTTTTCCACCGGATTTGGAGCAAAAGTCGATGAATGAGTGTCTACCAACCGAAAACGATATGTAACCGACCTTTTGAAATCCCTCTTTCGGTTCAACAGCGAAAAACGAGACGCTGATGAGGAGAAGATGAGGCGGTGGTCGGCTGTGATTCGTCCCTTGTCTTTTTTCTTCTCTCCTTCTCGCTTTTCTCTCCTTCGCAGTTCCGTTTTTCATAGTTCCTTCGCAGCTCAACGCGCTACGAGTCCTTCGCAGCATTCATTTCAAGGCTTCGCAAATCCTTCGCAGTTTCCTACGGAGCTCCTATTCTAGACAATTTATGTTTTTAGTTTGCCAATTATTACTGGGCTCCCTGTGCAGCAATAAGCAAAAATAGTGATCACTAACATGTGATTAAAAATGTCTCTACAATGCAGTGTGGGATTGACCGGGTTTCCGAACACTCCCCCCTCCTTGACTCGCTAAGAGTCAAGCATAAGCTGAGTACGCCAACGCGCATCCATAGATGCTGCCCTGCGAGGTCTATCCCCCATGGAATTCTCATTTTCCTTCCGTACTCCTGTCACATGTTCATCCATCCCCTTCTCTTCCCTTCTTTCCTTGTCATCCTCTCTTTCCAGATTGATCTTCACCTGCACTCTCTAAAGGTATCAATTTCTGAAGAGGTCTATTAAGAAATTCTGGCTTACCTCTTGCCATCTTGCGTACCTTGGCTCCTCTGATATTTTGATCTTTTCCTTTTATGATCTCCTCAATGATACCCATTTTCCACATTCCCCTTTTTGTATTATCATCTTGAATTAAAACAACGTCTCCTGGTTTCACTTCAACTGGTTCTTTGTTATTGATTCTGTGAGCTTCTCTTAAATCTACAAGGTATTCTCGCCTCCACCTATTCCAAAAATGACTCAGTTTTCTGGTTAAGTACAAGAATCGCTTGGAAAGGTTCAATTGAGGGTCACTATCATCAAAATTTGAATAAGTTGCAAAACCTGTGGAAAGAGGTGTCAATCTTCGTCCAACTAACAAATGAGAAGGTGTTACAACTTCCTCACCAAATTCTGAATAACAATATGTGAGGGGACGAGAATTCAATGTACTCTCTATCTCTGTCAGTACAGTGCTTAACTCATCAACAGAAAGTTTAGCATTTCCAAGAACTTTGCGAAGGCATCGTTTTAACCTCCTTCCCACGGACTTACCTCCAAGTTGAATTTCCACTCAATTCTCCTGGACTGTAAAAAATCTACAACATCAGGATCCTTAGCAAGTTTCTTCAACAATTTTGCAGTTGATTTAAATGTTTTGGCATTGTCTGAATTAATCAATCCTAGCATAGCCATCAATCATTTCGAACAGTTTCTTTTGATTACTTTGGAATAGTCTGTTCTGCATGAAAGCATTGTTTTGCTCTTTGTATCTCTTGATCCTTGCAGTTTTTGCTTTTGCCCTCTGTCTTAGTTCTTCAAGTACCACATTCATTCCTTTGGCTTTTACATGGTACTTTCTTTCCAAGTATTCCATTTTATCTTTATCTTTCAGATTGCTTCGCGACCACTGATCTAATTTACTTAAATCTCTTCTCAATTCTTTTATCTGCTTCATTATTCTTTGCTTCCACCATGGTTCTTTGTTCTGCTCTTTTTTCGGTCTTTGTTTACGTTTTACTTGCAGAGGGTCTGCTACAACATTTGCTCATGCCAATGTTAATCTATTTGTTTCGCTAATGTTTTTGGTATCAAGTTTCTTTATCACATTGTTCACGGCTTGCGTTGCTTCCTTCAGTTTCTTTCTATCTACAGCTCTAAGATTTTGTGATGGTAACTCATTCTCTTCTAATAGCTTTGCTCTTATTGCTGCTGCCAATTCCACTTGCTCATCACTCATGTCTGCTTCATTTATCTGATTCTGTCCACTGATTGTTTGATGACCACTATTCAAAATTTCACTCATTCCTTCATCACTATTGTCTTCTGGACTTATATTCTCAACGTCTGGGTTTTCAATTGTAATCACTGCTTCGTTTGTATCATTCTGCTTATCTTTAATGTTCCTACGGATCTCTTCTATTTCCACCTCAGAAAGCCACCCATTCACCTTAATTGCCCTAACTTGATCTGCTAATCTTTGCTCTGTCACCTCAAAGACACCAATCTCCTTCCATATAGTTAGCATTCTTTTTCTGTATCCCCTTGCTGATGGATTACTCTCAATGTAGCATCTCATTATACGCTTGCTTACTTCTTTGTTCCAAATCTTTCTAGCAGTAGCTTGTTGACGACCAGGGACTCGCTGCTGTCCCCAAGTACCGCTGCCGGACGAGGACCCTTCACCTGGGTCGGTTCCAGTTCCATTCACGTCGTTATCTCTAATTTGTGTATTAGACATCTAAGCATCATAATTTAATATTATGAGATTGGTTTTATCCAGGTTTCCTTCCCTCGGGTATTTTTATTGAGACACCATCTCTAGGGGGGTTGTCGACCAGGACCAAAGAGTCCCCTCCACCCATGAGACAGACTAGCCCCCGCCGGACGCCAACCCGATATTTCATGGCCTCGGGGAGATATTAATATTAATTAATATTGTTATTATTACTATTTAGTTACAATTTTAATAAAAGTAGTTGCATTGCAATTTAAATCATGTACATAAAGAAATGGGCACAGAACATGAATTTTTTAATATCTTTGTAGCGTAAAGAACTTTTTTGAAGCATTTTGATGGCAAGCATTATTATCATTATTATTATTTATTGCTTTACTATATGGAAGCATTTATTACTTTATGCAAGCATTACTTATTATTATCATTATTATTATTATTATTATTCAATGCTCAATTTTCACTCGGCGGTGATGTTGACTGCCGGTTGACTTCTGGATAGCAGGCCAAATCCCTTGGCTTTAGGTATCCAGTACTGTTGTTGTTGTTGACTTATTTTACTTTGAATGAAATAAATAGCTTCTAATCATATATGATATACAAAAAGAAACTAATCAAATTTGAAGAAAATCTAAAGCTAAATAAATGCACTAAATTCGATATGGAAGCACCAAGGAAAAGAAATTTAGTTTCCTATAAGGAGGATGAAAAGTTGCAGGCCTTTCAGAAGGACCTTCAAAAGACCAATTAGATTTTTGAAAAGAAGACACTACACCAATCAATGTAAACTTTGACACAAGTGCAAGGGGGCCAAGCACGCAGGACACCCAGCACACGAACGGTCAAACCACGCCACAGGCGTAGCCATCCAACCGAGCACCCGGTATCCCACCGGCCAACCATCCCGCACCTGTGTTCATTAGCATTCTGTGTGCCTGCAGACGTTGCAGCCACATTTGATACCCTCCCATTCTTTAATTAAACGTTTAAAAGCAGCGAAGTTATCAGCCGATTTAATCTCATTTGGCAAACTGTTCCAAACTGTTGGTGCCAAGGCTCTAAGGCTATTGGAGCCGTAAGTTACCTGATTAGGCCTATGGTGCAGTAGGTCATAAGGATTTCTTTGAGAACGAGTTGAGTTAGTTGATGATTTGAATTTGAAAAGATCCTTCATGAAAATGGGATTCAAATCTTTCATAGTCTTGTATTCAAATCTTTCATAGGGCAAAGCTCATAAATCCAAATGAATGTCAACACTTTGAAAGCATGACTCTCCTGCGGGGAATAATTACCTTTTCAAGTATCAATATCATGAATGAGAAGCACAAAAGCACACAGCCAGGAGCAAGGGAAGAAATGGCAGAAGTTGAACTGTCTGTAAGGCGCAATACACTTGCAATTGGACAAGCAGTTGATTTAGCTGGCGAGCAAAGCTACATGAGGACTGCAAAAATTGCAGGTACTTAACTGTAGTCTGTGTCTTAACCATCTATAAACTTTTTCCATGCCTCCTTCAACCAACAAGTCTGTGTGATTATGGCCATGAAAAGATTTGTTGAGAAGCTTTTAAACAAACCATCACTTTGAATTGAGAAAGTCTGTGAGAATGATGATGATCAATTTGTTTAGAGGTAAACCAATACCGCTGCCGGCTTTGAACATGTGTTGAAGAACTAATGAGCACTTTTCCCTCCGTTAATCAAAAAAGAAATATTTTAAAAGCTTGAAGTAAATGTCTTATCTTACTTTCATGTTTCAGGTGGAGTGACCCAGTTTGCTGCGAAAGAAAACACAGTTACGAAATGGGTGTTGAACAGGCCATACCAAGCAAGGTTTGCAGAGTCTTTGATAGAGATTGCAGGCCTCACCACAACATCATCCAATCCAAGAAAATGTCAGAGACCAAGTGAGATCTTAAAGTCAAACAGAATGGTTGAAAGCATCTTGAAGGCTTTAAAGACGCAATTTATCAATCCGTTCAACCCTGATCTTGACAAGGAGAAGCTTTACAATTTGGTTTCTGCTTACCCAGTGCCTGATAATGTCAGTGAAAGTCTGCTCAACGTTGAAAAGACGGGTATGGAATGCTTGCAAAACTTTGAAGACCGGATCACGCAGGAAGACCACAAGGAAGAGTTTTTTAGCCCGGTAAGATGAGTGCCTCTCAAAACATTCAAAGGTTCGGCTGTTAAGAAAACTGTGAAAGGCAAAGCAAGGTGCAAAGATGTCGCTTTTCAGAGGGACATCTTAGGACTCCTTGTGGCATATTCCAGTAAACACGAATCGGGAATCAACCTTGAAAGAGCTTTGACCTTCCCACTAGCACCGGTCTCAATATCTCTAAGCACAGCCGATGGTGCAATACGGAAAACGTCGAAGAGCAAGCTTTATGATGCCTCCACTAACGATCTGAAGACTTTGTGTAAAGAAGACTTTCCAAGAAAGGAGAACCTGAAGACATACTTCTTAGATCTTGCTGCTTCAATATGGAGCTTGGTTGGAGCCTTCGGTACAATCAGAGAAATGGCGGCAAAGATTGTTGCATCGGTTCCTAGACAGTATACGACCATTGAAATTGTGTGCGACACTTATAGCAGGGGATATCAATTGTGATTACTTGAAAAGAAGTAGCCATCCAGGAATAAAAAGTGTGTTTACAAGACATGGGTTAAAACAAATAGTTAAAAAGCCAACAAGAATAACAAGAGAAACATCTACTCTTATTGATGTCAGAGCAACGTCTCATGAACATAACATTAATAAGTACATCACGTGCCTTAACTCCCTCAGCGACCATTACCTCACCGGAGCTTCAATTAAAAAGAACTGCCAAAAATACAAACCAAGGAAAATCTTCATGCGAAATTTTGCAAAGTATAATGAGAAAGCATACATGAGAGACCTTGGGGATTTACCTTGGGAATGCGTAAAAAACGAGAAAGATATGAATAAAGCTTGGGATAAATTCAAAGAAATGTTGCTATCTGTAATAAACAAGCATGCCCCTCTTCTTGAGAAAACCGCTCGGGGTCAGGAATGTCCATGGCTCACCCCTGAGATTAAAGAGGGAATGATTGAAAGGGACTATCATCTAAGAAAGGCTCGTAAAACTGGAAGAGAGCTGGACTGGTCTACTTACAGGCGACTAAGAAATGATGTAACCAGAAAAATTCGTTATAGCAAATCGGCGTATACAAGATCTATATTTAGAGAAAATATCTCACGCCCAAAGCAATTTTGGAATCAAATCAAAAGGTGCTACCCCGTTAAGCAGCAAAAGGAAGTTCCAGCCAAACTACTTAGCGTCAATGATAGTTTAACACCCGATAAGAAAATCATAGCCAATGGTTTCTGCAAGTTTTTTGCAGAAATTGGAAAAAGAATACAAGCTGCTCTCCCCTCAATTTCAAATCCAGTTTGGAAAAACCACGTAAATTCAAGCTTAAAAGAAAAAGTGAATCCAAAAAACTGTCAATTTAAGTTTAAGGAAACATCTGCAAGAGATATGTATGAAAGTCTGAAGTCACTAAAGAGAAAAAAGAGCTCTGGTTATGGCCAGATTCCCACCTCTCTCATCATTGATGGTGCTGGCGTACTATGTGAACCTTGGTCGCTCCTGATAAACTGTTCTCTACGTAACTCCATCTTCCCAACTGCTGAAAAGTGTGCAAAAATTTTGCCTGTTTATAAATCGGAAGAGAGATCTGCAATGGACAATTATCGACCAATCTCAGTTCTCCCCGTTCTTTCTAAAGTTATGGAGCGCGTTGTATACAGACTGGTCTATGAGTATCTTTGCAAAAACCATCTCTTGTCAGATAATCAGTTTGGATTTAGGCGTGGTTCATCGACTGAACACGCTGTTACTTATTTTACTGATCAAATAAGGATGTGGATGGATAAAGGACTTCTGACTGGAGCCGTGTTCGTTGACTTGAGGAAAGCGTTTGATACGGTGTATCACGCCCGATTACTCTCAAAGCTACCGGCATACGGAATAACCGGAAGAGAACTACATTGGTTTGAAAGTTACCTCTTTAACCGAAAACACTTTGTCGTATTTGACGGTGTAAAGTCTGGCGAGGAATCTGTTACGTGTGGCGTGCCGCAGGGGTCAATTTTAGGCCCACTGCTATTTAGCATATTGATCAATGACATTGATTCGCAGTTGAAAAAGAGCAATATAATCCTCTATGCAGATGACACTGTAATATTCACATCGGACAAGAACAGCAAAGAGGTTGCCGAGAAGCTAAATGATGATCTACAAAATCTTGGAAGTTTCTTTGTCGAAAATAACCTAGTGGTAAACCTTAAAAATCGAAAACAGAATTTGTGCTCTTCGGAAGCCATCAGAAGTTAGCAAAAACGGATGCAATCGAGATCAATATGATCGGTCAAAAGACTATCGAATCAGACAGATACGAATACCTTGGGATAACCATTGATAAAAACCTAAATCTGTTGAGCCAATTTGAAAAAAATGTACAAAAAAGTATCTTCAAGAATCAAGTTGCTTGCAAGAGTCCGTATGAATATCAGCCCTGCAACTGCTGAAACCATATATAAAGTAATGATTTTGCCTATATTCTTATACTGCAGCAACATAAGCATTGGAATTTCAGACTCACACAAATCTAAGCTTGAAAAACTTCAAAATCGAGCAACGAGGATCATCAACGGACATAATGGCAAAATTAGCCTTCCATCCATCAATCATGTAAGAAATAAACGATGTGCTATTGAAGTTTTCAAGTGTTTAAATGGCCTTGCGCCAAGGATGTTAGAGGAACATTTTAAGAGACTGGACCATCAAAAGGACACCCGAGGCAACAAATCAAATCTCATGGTGCCTCACATAAGAACAGAAACCGCCCAGAAAGCATTTAGTTATCAAGGTGTAAAAATATACAACAGATTGCCGCCTGAACTGAAAAATGAGAGCTCGTTTGTGAGATTCAAGAAGGGATGTAATGATTTTGATTTTAACTTTTAAGAAACCTTTAAATTGTAAATAATAGTTTTTACTACTTTTCGTTGGACACAGGTCCTTGATTTATAGCAGCTGTTCTCAGCTGACCAAGCAAACCTGTATAAATATTGATATATTATTATTATTATTATTATTAGGAAGAGCATCAAAGGGGGAGAACGCCAGGCAAGAGGAGAGAGCAAAAGGTACGTTCTGGCCAGTCCAGACATGAAAGTTCCCTATGACTTTGACAAATTTCTGAAGAATGGAGAAAACAAAGAATCACTCTTCAATTTGATAAAGCAAGCAATCAAAGAGGGGAGGGAAGATCTCGGAGAGAGAGTCATTTACTTTTCGAATAAGTCAGAATGCAAGAAGATTACAGTCAATGAGACTTCACTATCAAACGAGCTCGCAAGTGATCATGAGGAAGCGGACACTAAATTGATAGCTTTAGTATTAGCCGCTGATGTCACTCCCGGTGACGCCGTCATGGTAAGGTCGCCATCAGGTGACATAGATATTCTCATTCTTTTCTTGGCACATGCGGAGACAGAAAGAGCTCAAACCCTATCAACTGGGGCAAAGACATAACATGTAAGTATACCAGCAATCTTTTTTTTGAATCTGTTGCCCTCTTTTCCTCTGACAGTGATCCAAAGTTGACCAATTGCGAATTTGACATGGTCGATACGAGGGTCAGTAGTGACGTAAGAAACTGGCCCTTGGAACCAGGTTGGAAGCTGAAATGAATGAAGAGCTCATGTAGTAAGTCTGTAACAAATAGCTCTGCTAAATGGTTCCGATAGGGAAGCTGTAGCCCCTTCTAGCTAGGAAGTCCCAACTTCTAGCCCTCCCCTGGCCCCACCACTGTCTCATTTTAGGATTCCAAAGGAAATGAATGAAGAGCTCATGTAGTAAGTCTGTAACAAATAGCTCTGCTAGATGCTTCCGATAGGGAGGCTGTAACCCCTTCTAGCTAGAAAGTCCCGACTTCTAGCCCTCCCCTGGCCCCACCACTGTCTCATTTTATGCATTAAGGATGGGCCGTGAAAAATTTTCCCACATGATCGGTGGGGTATTAAAATTCTTAGTTTCTTTCAGGTTGGGCCACCATATTTTGATTTCGATTTTGAGAAAATTTTGATTTTCCCTGCAGCCCACCCTAGCAGATACTTAATGACCGATCCCTACCAATTAATTTTTTTTGTTGAAAATGAGGGGGGGGTAGTCTTTAAATGCATCCACAAATGGTATCCATAATTTGTATCCTCTTTGAAAGATTTGAATTTCAGCTCTGAAATCTGGTATGTTGTGTACTCCCCCTGACAATGTGTGACTTGGCATTGGACTAGCCTCCCTGCCAGTAGTATTTGATGAAATTTGCTTCAGTTTTCTGGCAATCTTTATTCTTGGGTGTGATGATTGTTGTGTGTATCTCTATGTAAGCATCATTTTCCATGTTAATTTCCTCCAAAGGAACCTTTTTCAAAATGTTCGCATCCATCATGTAAAAAATCTTCATTTCATTTCCTAACAAACTTAGAATAACTTGCAAATGGTGTTTACAACTGCATGTATTCCTCCTTGGTCTAAAATGTCGTATGTCTCTTTTATCAATTGTGTAACCACAAGGTGGTTTCTCCCTCAAATGGTCTTCAGCCTGTCTAGGCCTTCATCAGCCTCAGCCTGCCCTTCTACTTTTTGACTTGGCATTACAAATTTATTCATTATTTTCTTTACAAACCAAGTAAACAAACTAATCCACGAGCCTCGCATTGGGTGTCATGTAGTGAAGTTTATGAATATTCTTGTAGACTGATTTGAAGAATGAATAATGAGGACCAAACAAGACAGTCAAAACTCTATAAAAATATTAATATGCTCTATTGGCTCAAGGGCTGTACATTTTTCGCACAATATAGTCACTGTTCATGATAAAAAGTGCTAAATTGAAACTTCTTTGGCAAAATTCTGGTTCATCTTCTGCATCAACATTTCCAGGTGGGTTGGCTTATCACTATCCTCTAGCACTAGGCTTGGTTCATGAAACATGCTACTTTTGGGGCAGAATCTTTAGCGGGCAGGAATTTTTGCGAGAAGCAAAAATGCATGAAATTAAGGGCATAACTTTCACAAATGACATTTTTTCCAACAAATTTAGCGACAAAAGCTTTCACAATCAAGAAAAAAGTACATTTTCGCGTGAAAAAACTTTTGTGACTGAACAAAAGTGTGGGGAAAATACAATTTTCTATGCATTTTCAGTACTACACACAGTTGTGGTGACAATTTACAAGGTTTGATAGCTCAAGAGACTAAAGATCAGGGTGATCAAGGAACAGCAACGCAAAAATTTGAAGAAAAAAAAATTGGGTAGAAAAACCTACACAAGTAGAGAATTGTCTGTAATTTCCCGCACAGAACTGCATCATGTCATTTTCAGCAACATTCAAAATCATATACTGTACCTTGAATGGTGCTTGCCACACTGGCAATAGGACCTGTGTCATCATCATCAGAATCCATTGGGTTGGTTACATCATTTTGATCTTCACCATTTGATTAGGGGACCGTGTGGATATTGTCTGAGTTCAGAACATACCACGATGAAATGGGCTCACAATTTCTGAACACTCTGATGGCACTTAGGCAGCAGTAAGCAGTGTCACAAACCCGGAGAGTAACACAAGAGAGAATATACTTCTTGTATACTCCCAAAACAACTTTCAAGTACAATAACCTTTGTCTCCATCTGAGCCACTAAATCGCTATTGCTGACTCCTTGGGCTAACGGTATTCGGCGAAATAACGAAATAGCGAAATAACGAAATAACGAAATAGCGAAATAACGAAATAGCGAAATAACGAAATAGCAAAATATTGAAATAGCGAAATAACGAAATAGCGAAATAACGAAATAGCGAAATACCGAAATAACGAAATAGCGAAATAACGAAATAGCGAAATAACGAAAAGGAGATGAATTTGTGCAAACATTTTGTGGATTTTCATTGACTACTGGCAGTCGTTCTTTTGTCTCCAAAGAGAACAGCTTCTTCAAAAGTTTAAAAGACGCGTTAAAGATCCTTTGCTCCTTTGATCCTTTGTGTGCTGAATGGAAAGGACTTTCTGAAAGTCGACTTTGGTGCCACGAAGGATCATGGTTAGGAATGGGTCTTTGAAATCAGAGGCCAATAAATCTTTCCCTAGGTTGTTACTTTTTCCCATATTTGAGACCCAAAAAAGTAAGAATTTCAGGAATTCAAAGATAACTGTACAAATCATTGCCCCACAAAACAAGCTTTGTCCAAATTTAAGACCCAAAAAACCATGGAGTACCCCTTGAACCAAGCTTCGGTAGAGTGACAAAAAGAAGTTCTCGGATTCAAAGATATCGTAGATCAAAATACAACTGCAAAGTACGTACACACCGCAAAGGTTCCACTACACGTATCTTTTCATAAGAAGGATTAGAGCCCGCACTCAATTCATTCTTTGAAGTTTAAAGTTATGAGATTTGGAGCCGTAAGAGTTTCTTACGAGTTTCTTAAAAGGTTCCAAAACAATCTTTCGTGTTAATGACATGTCCCCTCATAGATATTTCAAAACTAAAGCCTTGAAGCTTTTCGATAAACAGACGTTTAAAACCTAGTAACACTACAGAAGAAAGAGTAGTTTCTCAAGCAAGTTTCCCACTTGGCGTATTTCTTTACGCAAAGCGATCTTTTCCGCCGCGAAAAAAGCAGAAATGTTTTGGATTCCCTCCTTCGCAGAGAGAAAGGGAGCCAGCGACAATGTGGCACCTATAGCAATTAAATTGCGTATGCCTAAACTCGGAAAAATTTGCTTCACCCGAAAAAAGTCGCCTTGTGGAAAAGAGGTTTTGAGTAATATTTTGCTTATTCTAGAGTTTCTTACGAGCAGTTGCTTACAAAGGGTGTGTTTGATTGGTAATTCCAAACCTACCAAATTCCGAAAACGGTAGACTTCGCAGAGACGGAAACACAGTTCCCAAGCAAGCACAAAATTCTTCAATAGGGCAGGTTTCAGATTCATCCTGAAGAAAACGAGGTTTCCAGTTGAAAAACACGAAGACGAGTCTGGTCTGGTGCTTGGCAACAAATTTGCACTGATTCGAAAACGGTAGAAACGCGAGCAGATTCGCTTCGTTTTCAGAGTCTCACAACGGTAAAAGCAAATTTCTTCATAGTCCTTCCAAACCGGCCAAAACTGCCATTTATGGAATTTGCGAGTCAATCACACACAAATTCCGAGTCTACCAAATCTACCATTTTCAGAATTCGTACCACTCAAACACACCCAAAGAAATACGTGTAAGTCCCTAGCGTCTTTGCTCTTGTACCTCACTGTCAAAATCAGCCAACAATTTTACCAGTCAGATACACAAAACAAATTTAACTCAGTTTTATACCCATTTAGCTGCTTCAGCTAAGTCAGTGGAAAGCTTTGGTAACATCTTGCATTCGATATTAGAAGGCTTAATGGAGCGGTGGGAGCCCCTAACATTAAAAATAAAGTGGTAAAATTTTGAATTTTTGAATGTTGACGATTAACTATGATGGAACTTGTATGTAGAAACATGGCGGGAAAAGCTTTAAAACTCAAACTTAGCGAGGAAACGAATTCTCTAGGCGAACGATGACGTTAGGGAGGGGGTGTTTGAGTGTTTGACAACCAGACATCATTTTTTTTCACTGTTTGTAGGAAATGGGATCTAGGGTACTTCGAAGGGACCCTGTAATCACTCGAAAATCGCACACAATTTCTCAAAACGAAAGAGTCTTCACCAATTTTTGCTCAAATGCTCCTGAAATAAACAGAATGACTTTAGCCATAAATGGACTTTACTTTTTTCAAGAAACTTGCCTATTTTCGAGGGGGATGGGGTAAATGGGCACAATTCCTAAATCCTAAGTCATGTATGTTCGACTATGTACCCGTAGATTCTATGAGAGATTCTCAAACACAGGGCACCTCAAAATGATACAAGTATCTTTTTTACAAGAAACTGCTTATAAGAAACTCAACTCTCACATCGCAAAAAAATTACGAAACTTCTGTCTGGGAAAATATAACTAAGAAACTATTCTTAACACATTTGGACTTTATTTTCACTTGTTTCCTGTATTACAGTAATCGTAAGGTACTTGAGTAATATCTAAGCACTTGAAAGGCTTCAAAAACCTCGTTTTGAAATTTTCATTAAGGTTTTTATGGAGCCTTTAGGAAACTCGTAAGAAACTCACTCAAAATCTGACAATTTTGAGAAACTTTCATTATTGGCCCAAATTCTTGGTTCCTTGTAACAAAATACGTGCATGCTGCAGAAAAGAAAAATAACACAACAATTACCAATAAACAACTTGACAAAGTGACTAAGACAGCACAATCTGAAGGCCAGTTTCCAGTACGTAAGTGGAATTTTACGAATGGGCTTAAATTCTATTGCTTGCGGCAGATCATAGAACTGTCGAATAACATTATTTTTTGTGTGTGAAATGCCGCCTGCACAGAAAACTCCACTGACTGGATATAGCCTTAATAAGAAGGCAGGGAGCATGCGATAACATCAGATAGTTCTACTGAGGCCCCTTTTACACGCCCAGGGGGGAACTTCTATTGGTATGTGACGAGGGGGGGTCAGACACATTAAATTTTAGAAAAACCCAAAAATATACAACATTTAGGACATTTTAGACCCAAAAAATATACTCAATCCATAAATGTACTAAATTTAGGGCATTTACTCCTAGCTTCACGGTACATGAAGACCAACGGCCTCACGGCATTTTCGGCAACTGTCCTGCAACATCTTGGTGACAAACTCAGCCTAGCACTCACCTTGTCAAATTTTCTCTTCCGCAACCACAAAAATATACCGATTATGCACCAAATGGTGTACCCAAAGGTATACTAGACAGCGTTTTTACAAACCAAAAGTGTCTGACCCCCCGTCACTTACTAATAGGGAGTCCCCCCCTGGGTTTACACGATACCGTTTTCGTTTCATATCGGATTGGTTTCATAGCGGATTGGCCTTCTGATTACAAAAGACTGTTTTCATTTCAGATTAGCCTCCTGTTCACATGAGAAGACACCAATCCGATACGCTTCGTACCGTTTTGCGTTTTCAAATGAAAACGCTGCATGAAACCAATCCGATATCGTGTCAACGGTGGAATCAGGTAACTCAATACGGAACCTCATTATCAATTCTACGAGCCTCGCATTCATTAGGGGCGCTGCGCAGAATGTGCAGTTGACGCTAAGAGCATACAGTGAAACCACTGCAGTGCAAAGTGAAACAGTGTCGTGTAAACAGAACCCCGATCCGATATGAAATGAAAAAGGTATTATGTAAACAGAAAAAATTATCATATCGGATTGCCATCCCAAATCCGATATGAAATGAATACGGTATCGTGTAAATGGGGCCTGAATGACCAGACAATCAACATAAATCTCTGAATAAAACGGCAAGGGCAACATCTATCTACAATCAATTCCCTACGTTAGGTTGGAACACAAA
Source organism: Aurelia sp. 4 Dawson et al 2005 (assembly GCA_964019985.1). Lineage (NCBI taxonomy): Eukaryota > Metazoa > Cnidaria > Scyphozoa > Semaeostomeae > Ulmaridae > Aurelia > Aurelia sp. 4 Dawson et al 2005. Next base: position 1,854,839 of record OZ026511.1, on the reverse strand, counting down.
ATCTTCAGTAAAAAAGCAAAGGTATCTATCTTTAACTCCGTATGTTAAATTGGAACAAAACAAGGAAAAATTGAAGTACTTCCATCGCATATGATCAGTGTTCATATGACAGCGCTTACTCAGTGACCTCAAAGTGCAAGTTCTCTCTCAGCAATTTCTTGTGGCCTTCTTTAAGCTGCACCCCCGAGCCAAGTGACAGCTTCCCTTTCCAAAAGTAGGGATGATGTGACAGGATGCAGTTTTTCTTTACACAATAAAATTTATCCTTCTTGTGGAATTTTGACTGTTCCATTCTAAGAAACTTCCTAGGTTTGACATTGGAATCATACACTGGCCATTGATATCTCTGCCTGTGTTTTACGCCCAAATCATATGGAACATTTATGAGATCATTTTCTTTTGGAAATTCCAACAAACACTTTTCGCATCGTTTGGCAGATTTAATGCTTCCAACAAGGACAATCTCAAATGGCTCGTTGTTGTGCCAGATCTCTGTAGGTTGAAACGGTTTTGGAAAGTCAAGTTCTGGATCCACTGGATTTTCAATATTAACTACCGGCTCCATGGAGATTTGTTGTTGACCTCTTCGTGGTTTCTTTTGTCCTGGCTTCTGCCCAGCATTTTTGTTTACTTTGTTGTGAAAGGATCTGAAGCCCTGGTTATTCTTTCTCTTATAAATGTCTATCAAAAGACGCAAAGAGCCAAGTGTATCTGCCACAACAAGGGTATGAGGGCATATTCCCGAAGTGCACGTGAAATCCTTGCAGGAACATGTGAAAGCATTGCCCTTACAACATACATCATGACTTTTGCCAAACTCGGTCACACAGAATTTGTCATTGCCAAGTGGTATCATTGCATGTTTTGACAAAATCGAATTTGCTTTCTTCCAGAGGGGTGCAAGCTTGTATGAAGGGCAGCAATCTATTCCACTTTCCTCAACTGATATTGACAGATGCTTTGTTGAGATGCTGTCGCTTTCATTTTCGGAAACAGGATTCCCAAAAATCTTGGCGACATGAGCTTGCGGTTGCGATGAGGTCATGCTTTTCCAAAGCATAGGATCTTTGTAATACCGTTGGTATGCTGGGGAGAGTCGATATTCACCATATCCAATGAAGGCCTTCAGGTATTCTTCTTCTTGTTGTTTGAATACCTTGTCGTACATTACCTCATGAAAGGTCACTTGATCCATTATCCGTCTGGAAGCTGCGTCTTTGATGACCCTATTCATAGCCTCTACGCGCTGGTTAACACATTTATTGGGAGGGTTGCCGAGACCAGCTGCCATCCTTACATCTTTAGACATACACGTTTTCAGTGTATCATATAAGGATCTCTTTCTGCCTTCTTTTGCCAGCATCCACTCAATAAATTCCTTGGGCCATGTCTTCTCAAGAGTTACATATTTCTCTTCAAATTCTACAGTATCATTGGCATCAACGAGACCCTTCACTCTTTTTCTGTCAAATTCTGTTCCAAGAATTTCTCTTCGAATTTTCTTTGATGTCTGTTCATCAACAAGTTTGCTTAAGAACATTTTCATGTCCAAATCAACGCGTAGAAAGCAACGCAAATGATTGTTACCTGGTTCATCAATCGGAAATGCTGCTTCAAATGCATTCTCAAGTGCCACTTCGCCATCTGTCACATAAGTGAGGGTGGTGATCCCAGTTTTCTTCATACTTTCGGCAAGGTAGGCATAATCGGCTTCTTCTTTTGTTGTTGAGGTCATAAGCGCACCTACTGTGGTTGGATGCTTTTTCTCGTTTGAAGCATAGACAAACACTGGATTCAAGAAATCAGCCGTTGTTGCATAGAACATCCCATTGTGGTATGTCATATCAATTTGTAGCTGTGCTTTAGGGTATGGGCCACTGCAAAATTTCTTTATCCAGCCTATCGTTGCAGTCGTGGCGGCAAACGTACGTGGGTGAGTTCGACTTTCTCCTTTTCTTTTTCTAAAACTGAAGGAAACATCACGTAAAAAGTTCCCCTCACTCAGCATCATCATTAGCTTGTTGTAATCAGGAAGCCTCTCAGGGCCCGTCGCATACAACCTTCCACGGTTGGGAACTTGTTTGTTTTGGTTATAGACTTGTTGCCTATTTCGTGGAATTTCTGATGGTCTTGGGACATTGGTAGAAGATAAGCTCTGTTGCATGCTTTGTATGGTGTGTTTAGGTTGATCCTTGCCAGCTTTACTCCTCATTTCCTGCAGCATAGATGCTTTTGCTGTATAAAAAGGCTGTGTACCACGACTATTACCATGGGGCTTTGGCGAAATTAAGCAGCCAACAGGAACTTCATAGCGGATAATAGCAAATGGAAGAACAGAGTCTCCGTGTCTAACCGTTACAATAGTTCTCTTGAAGTCATTGTTACTACAGTGCCAACTGTAATGCCTCTTTATGATATACACATCACTGATGTTATCCACTGGTGAGCTTCCCTTTAACTGAGACTTTCTGGTTACCTTCCCTTCATTATCAAAAGTCAGGCTGTAGAGAGTAGAAGGGCAAGCATGGCGGCCATATATTCCGTTGTCGTCAGCACCAAGGTCTTTTTCAAAGACACCATCTTCGTAATCCTTTGTCTTCAGCTTGACAACAAACGTTGAGCTGCGCCTAATGCCAGATGGCACTGCATAGCAAACGTCTTCCGGGTCCACACATTGTTCCACGCATACTTGAATTATTTCTTCTATGCTCAGTTTATGATCTCCTTCCTTGAAACATGGTGTTTTCTCTTTGAGATCTATAAAACCAATAAAATGATGAAAACACATGAACATCTGTCGACACCAAATATATCAGTTGGTGTTGGGCTTGGTTAAACAAAGTTGAATTTGTAGGATGATGCACATACTTGACTTGACATGAAGCAATACGCGTAGTCCTTTCGTTAGGGATCAGTCGTTTATTAATGCCAGGTAGGGGGCTAAAAGATATTTTTTTGGCAGTAAGAATTTTTTATAAACCCCTCCATTTCTTCACTAAAATTTTCAAGGACCCCTGGTCTTTTAGCTGAAATTTTCCGTGGCCCCCTCTGTAATAACTTTGACGACAAATTTCCACGCAACGCATCATATTTTCTGATAACAAGTGGCGCAAATAAAACAGGAATTCTTTCAAGAGAAAAAAATGGTTCCTAAAGATTCATGAAAATATTCAATATTGATACTGTGAGGAGAAATGCAAGGCTGTACAAAGGTCATAGAAGGAAGACGTTTTCCTTTCAGATAGCTCAGATTAGCTTTATAGTTTTCATGGACCCCTTTTTCAGACTTAAGATTTTTAATGGCCCCTCTTTCACAGCCAAAATTTTTTGGCAGCCCCTCTAAATATCTTCCAGCCCCCTACCCAACATTATTAATGACTGGTCCCTTAAAGTTCTTTCGCCAAATACAAAATCCACAGAATTCATTTCGACGTTAGATGAAAATGAATTTTGCAGACTTCACAGATTTCTATGCAAAACATTGTCGGAAGAGTTTCGTTTCCAACATTGAGAAAGCAGCAATGTAGAAACTTCTGAGGCTGAAAAAGCGGTAAAATACAATCGAAACATGTGCACACATGGAAGCAATGTTTGATGACACCAAAAATATTTTTCATATTTTTCGAGAACTAATCGGAGCCCCTGTCTCTTATCATAATTAAACCCCTATACATTACAATGAAACAGTTATTTTGCACACTGAATTGACGAAATTTGCCTAGTGGAAAACAGGTTTTATTGTTAGGTAGGCTTTTCCTAAGATTGTAATGACCATCCTAGTGGAGCCGCTGAGTCAGCTATTTAATTTGTCGCTGTGCGCTAGAGTTTTCCCTTATCAATGGAAAATCGCTAGGATTGCTCTTTACAAGGAAGGCTCTAATTCTATGTTGATGAAGACAAAAACAAGAATCCCAAATTCTAATTTACATGTAGTATTCTCCACACAACGAATGTGTGAAGTTCTTTTTGATGCACCCTGCATAACTTGGCAAACAATGAAAATCTCATTAAAATAAAAAATTGTTTGCAAAGAAACACAATAACTTACCTTTTAAGGTGTCAAGAATACCATTTCCAGCATTTTCTGACTGATCAATACTTGCAACTTCCTTGTATTCCTTTAATGTCATGAATCTTCCTTTCTTTGTCATGCTGGTCCTGCCTCCTGAGGGACAATCAGTCTTTCTTTTCTGCTTACTGGAAGCTGGTGCAAAGGGGGAAGGCAACTTTGAAAGCAGCTCCTGGTGCTCTTGAATGGTTTCACATTGAACTTGTTCTGAACTGGAAACCTTTGGTATGTTTACCATTGTTTTTGGTTCCTCTACGGTCAAGTCAATAGTCATACTCTGACTCTCTGTTGTCAGATCAATCAAGTCAACATCTGCAGTTGAACTTGTAAGATCATGAATCTTTTGAATTTGATCTTCTCTGCTAGCCACAAATGTGGAGTCCCTGTCAGAGGACATGCTTTGATAAAGTGCATATTCATGTCAATAAAACTGTCAGGCTATGTACACATCAACACTGTTTTCCTGCCTAAAGAATTTCTTGTTTAGGAAAAATTACAGCCTTTCATATGGCTCAAAATTCTTAAATGAACGGAGTTCTTTTCACGTCAATGTGCACAAGGCCTGTACTAAACAACAACAAATGAGGACAAAGGTCAGCTAAACAAGGACAGAGTGTAAGACAATGGCTACCGTCACACTAGGTGCTTTATCCAGTTGTTTTCCTTTGGAAACAATGTGCCTACAATGCTGTGGTATGTGACCGCTCTTTCTGTTCACATACAACGCTGTTACAACGTTTTGTTCCTTGGGCAAGAATCCTTAAAAAACCATAGTATCCAAAACAATGGGATAAACAAGGTGCTGACCTAAATTACAGCGTTGTTAAAGCAAAATGAACCAATCATGATTTACCAAGATAATCACATGACAATTACTTTCACACCAAAAAATTAGCCACAGCACAGGTGGCTTTGCAATAGACAAGATGAGCATTGTGTGACCGAATGTCTTTGCATTGTTATAATGCCGTATTTTCTGATGACAAAGATAAATTTCAGGAAAATGAAACAAGTCAAATTATAACGAGATCAGATTCTAGTGTGACCGCAGCCAATAGCATCAGATGCTTGTGATTGAAATGTATGTTCAAAGCAATTTGCAATTGCAGACAAATTAAATTCTCTCAACCAGTAATTCAGAACAAAGCTACAAAAGTTGCCCTGAAACTAGTAGGGCAAACTGTCACTTTGTGCATGCAAAATGTGGTTTTTCTGAAGGTATGAATTTGTAACAAAAGAACAAGGATAAATCACAATGTAAAGAATTTCCTTGTGGATTTAGTTTAACTGAACAGAGCTGAGTTGTAACTGCTTCATTTCAGCCCTAGCTATGCAAGAATAATGCTGGCTGCTCACTTGGCAGATCTTTAGATTGATCCTGCTGTCCTTCTGATATCAATACTTAAAAATCTTTAGTTTATAAAATACTTACTCATTGGGAACAGTAACAAGAACAAAAGATTGATTTGATTGTTGCTCTTTGATCCCACTTTTGGTTAATCTTCGCTTGATCCATCTCCACACAGACAAATGAACGTCTTTGTTGTCATGAGGGTAAACCTTGATAATACCATTTCTGTTTCCTCCAAGCTCTGTTGGGATTGGGTGTGGATCAATTAAAACAAGCTTGTTGTTTAAAGCACAAATTACCATGGTGTACATTCCATAAGTGTATGCACCACAATGATTTTCACCATCACACAATGATGACATTGCATTTAGAAACTCTTGTTTCCCTTTAGCTGAAAGAACGAGACTGACTTTATCCTTCAGTATCAACTCTTGAAGGTGAAATTTATCTTCTAAGACATGCTGTTCCACAAGAATTGTGTATGCTTCAAATGGGGCATACAATCTTGCCATATCCCTAGCATTCTTGATCAGACCTGGGACGGATAGGATTTGCTCTTCTGCTAATGGTGATATGACATTCCCCAATGACTGGCACGCATCATATTGATCAAATGAAGACTTCAGGATCCTTGCTATGGTAGCAATAGAAAGGAAAGAGCATGCATTTCTTCCGTCATTCGGGACTTGGCTTGTTACAGTGAACCCTCTAGCAAAACAGAGATCATTTTCCTCACATGCAGAATTTTGTGACAAATTTAAATGGATATTGATACAATCCTGTTCCTTCTCTGAACTGAGTGCTGTTGCAATATTGGATGCAGTTGGTCTTTCATCTGGTATAAAATCTGTACAACAAGTATACAATTCTTTCAAAGGAAATGCCTGCTGGTATTGTAGCATCTCATAGTGGTCATCAAATGCTGGTTTTTTCCTTTGGCCAAGAACAGTTCTTACAGTGGCATCAAAAGACTTGTTGCCAAACTGTAAATATTCCTTTTCAAAAGGATATTTGATATTGGGATTCAGCAGATTGTATAAAACCATCCCAAAGCTCCAAACATCAGCTCTCTTCAAATCCTCCAATGAAGCCCTCTCTAATTCCAGGCTGGGGATAAAGAGCTCAGGTGCCATGTATAATGTTGTTCCTCTCCCTAGGTTAATGGTGTGTTGGTGGCTCCTTTGATTTGTCTGTATGTCTTGGGCCCGACTTTCTCCAAAATCTGCTATCTTGATTACAATAGACTCATTCATGTTTGACACCAAAACGTTTTTTGGTTTGATATCACGATGAACAATGTTGTTATCATGCAGGTACTGGATACCCTGTGCAAGCTGTGATGCACATTCAACAGGGTATTTTTCAAAACCTTTCATTTGAAATTCACAATGAAGGTAGGCAATGAACTCATGAAGAGCGTGAACCTTCTTTTCTTTGCCCCAAGAGGAGAAACTGAACTCTTCATAATCTGTCATTATACACAATGGGTGCTGGCAAACTGCAAGGAATTTTAATATGTTTCTGTGATTGCATGCATGCAGCAAGCTTGCTTCTTTGCCAAAAAGAAGCTGGTCTCGCACATCCTCACCAGGTAGCTGCTTTACTGCTACTAATTTTGGAGCTTGTTGATATGATTCTACATATTCAGCCTTAAAAACACAGCCATATGCTCCTTTGCCAATGATGACTTTGTTTATGATATCAGAGAATTTGAATTTTGGTAACTTTTCGAATGCCATCACAGCTACCTAATAATGCAAAGAATGAAATAAACTTAGGACAATGTTAGGAAATCATGATTGATGAAATAGTGTTTCTAGGAATTCTTGTAGGTTGTATGGAAGGAAACACTGCCATTTTGCCAAAATTGTCTATTCAACTTTGTAGCCAAGGGTTCCTTTCTTCAATAAAATGTACCAGTGGGAGCATCCATTGAAAACTGGTTGTAAAAGTTCAGAAAAACATTGACCAAAATTTGAGAATTCTTTTCCTCTTACAGTTGACAATTTGACAAATCAAAATCACTTAGGGGTCATCGACAAAAGATTTTTGGCCCCGTTAACGTATTTTGTCCCTTAGGGGGGAGGGGGTCTCACCTGAATCTGTTAAAATTGTCATACTAGGGACGAAAATCTTGATAAGAAATGTTCCATAAATATTTCAAGAATGAAGATTGAGATAACTGAAGTTTGAAATAAATGTGTGGATTTCAGGTTTGAGACTTTCCCCTCATATTAAAATGTGTTGGTTTGCGACAGACATGCTAGCTAAGGCCATGCCATTCATGTTTAAAAGAGGCCAGAAAATTTTTGTCCGTTAACGAGGGGGGAGGGGGTTCAGAAGTTAACGGACAAAATCCGTTAACGGGACGAACATCTTTTGTTGATGGCCTCTTAAATTCTTATTGATTCAGCATTCCATATTACAGCAGCATATAGCCAATGGTGGAACACAACATAAATGGTAAGAAGAAAGGTCTGAATTTTGTGGATAAGGAGAAAATTTCATTTTCTGACAAGTGTTACAACTAATTCTGGTCAAGCCCAGCCGTCTTGTGCTAAGCCTATTTTTCTGATGAGTACCCGTCTTGTGTTAAGTTAAGGCCTATTTCTCTGGATTGAGTAGAAGCGAGTTTTGCATCTTGTTCAGTCTTTTATGCTCATTCAAATTTAATGTTATTTTAACACCATTATGCAAACACTGTTTCATACCCAATCTGAATAAAGACACTCACCAAATCTGCATATCTGCCTTTCTTTTCTTTCCTTTCCTCCCTTCTCATCAACTTGGCATCTTTCTTTAATGTCGCTTCGGGCCGCGTGCTGAAACGTGGGGAAGGATTTTGGCGCGAAAATGGCACGATCTCGTTTGGATGAACACTGTTGTTGCTGCTCATTATTTCGTTATTTCGCTATTTCGTTATTTCGCTATTTCGTTATTTCGTTATTTCGCTATTTCGTTATTTCGTTATTTCGCCGAATACCGTTAGCCGACTCCTTGCTCAATTTCTTTCATCCGATGTAATATACCCTCCTCCATTAGCATTTATAGATGCGGTTTTCAACATTTCAAACTGAGGTAGCCTCTTTGCAAAGCATTACGGAGTTGTAACTTGGCACAGAGATTTTCTGTTTCTTTAAACTGTTGTGGCTGCTTTGCTGTGATCTTGACAAGCTTCAAATTGCTCATTCCTGCAGTCATGCAAATCTAGTATTACAATGTTGCAAGATCATGTTGTGAATGCACTTCTATCAGTTTTCTCTCATGATGAATCTGTAAGCACATAGGCAGCATTAAACATTGTCATGAACAAAAGAGTAACACAAGAGAGAATATACTTCTTGTAAATTTCCAAAACAACTTTCAAGCACAATGGCCTTTTTCTCCTTCTGAGTCACTAAATCACTATTGCTGAGCCATTATTCATTTTCTTTTATCTGCTGTCATATACCCTTCTTCTTTGGCGTTTGTAGACATGCTTTTCAACATTTCAAATGAGGTAACTTCTTTGCAAAGCATCATGGATTTGTACCTTGGCAAAGAGATTTGCTATTTCTTTAAACTTGTATGGCTGCTATGATGTGATCTTTATAAGCTTCATATTGCTCATTCCTGCAGTCATGCAAATCTAGTATTGCAATGTTGCAAGATCATGTTGTGAATGCACTTCTATCGGTTTTCTCTCATGATGAATCTGTAAGCACTTAGGTAGCATTAAACATTGTCATGAACAAAAGAGTAACACAAGAGAGAATATACTGCTTGTATACATCCAAAACAACTTTCAAGCACAATAACTTTTGTCTCCGTCTGAGTCACTAAATCACCATTGCTGAGTCATTGCTCTACTTCTTTTTCCTGCTGTCTTCATTAACATTTATAGACACGGTTTTCAAAATCTCAAAATGAGGTAACCTTGTTGCAAAGTAGCTCGGATTTGTAACTTTGCTATTTCTTTAATCTTTTGTGGCTGTTTTGCTGTGGTCTTGATGAGCTTCAAATTGCTCATTCCTGCAGTCATGCAAATCTAGAATTGCAACGCTGCTAGATCACATTGTGAATGCACTTCCATCACTTTTGTCGCATAATGAATCTGTAAGCACTTAGGCAGCAGTGTCATGGAAAGTAACACATAGTGCAGTCGCTTAACCTCAAAATTTACGTGAGTTGTGCATTTCATGATACAAGCATGAAATTTGGTACAAGTACACAATTTGATACGCTGAATGCGATGAAAATTGGACCCCACTCAGAAAATGCCCCCAAAAGCTATGTTTAGAATGGGGTACTTAGCCTCAGCCCCCTAAAGAGCTTTCCTTTACAAATAGAAACCACTTGTCCTATGTACTTAAAAATCAGTATTCTTACACATTTTGACATGCTGAATAAGATGAGAGACGGACCCCATTCAGAAAATGCTCCAAAAAGCTATTTTTAGAATGGGGTACTCTGCTCCAGGCCTCTAAATGGTTTCCCTTCACAAATAAAAAACTATCAGTGTTATTCATCTGAAACTCGCTTTTCGTACACATTTTGACATGCTGAGTACAATTTAAAACAGACTCAACTCAAAAAATGCCCCCAAAACTATTTTTAGAATGGGGTGCATTGCCCAAGCCCTGTAAAAAGGGCTTCCCTTCATAAATAAAAAAGTCTCTCAAGTTTTGTTTCTTGAGTTTCAAGCTTTCAGAAGAGTTCCATAGGAATTTTTATAAAATTCTATGCTCTTGTGAGATAGTTTACAGCATAGTTTCTTGAGGCAATAGAACTTTTGACACACCCAAGTACCTTCCAAGTAATTCAATACAAGAAAACAGACAATATATCTGTTTTTATCAATGTCTTGTTTTCTTACTCACATAGAAAAACAGGGGACCATTGATCCCTCAAAAGCTGATCCTTTGTTTCCACCATCCCAAAACACAGTCTGCTTAATGGGGAAGTGGTGAGACGAGTGGTTTTGAAGAGTAGGCTACTTGCCTCCAGCCAGGGCCCTTTGTCCTGAAACCTGCGTTTTTCCAACCTGCAAGCCTGTGTTTTCCCAACCTGAAAACCTGTGTTTTACACTTGCCAGGGATTAATGAGGATTTTTTTTGGCAACTGCTCATACCTTTGTGCATCAACTGATGAAATTTCAGCTTTATACTATTTTGTTCCAGGAACCTGCTATATTTTTGCTAAAAGGACTGGACAAAATAGTCCGAATGAATACTTCCTTGCACAACTTTCTTTACAGAAACCCCCATAGCAACTGATGATACAACCACAAATTGATAACTCATTCATTTGTGTTGACTCCAAAAACGAATGTCACGCTCCTCAGAATGCTAAGGGATTTGTCTTTACACCATCAAATTGCTAGCTTTACACAACGGCATGCAAGTTTTTGTCCCAAAGGCGCTACAAACATCAGTCTTTTTGCAAAAGTATGCCAGGGTATCAACATCGTAGATAGCAGTGCACCACAGATCTGTAGCGGGACATGCAGCAATTCCAGTCTATGTGACAACTGTTGTACGTCTGAACGCTTGAGATTGCAATTATTTCTCCTGCCATAGTGGCAGCAGTGAACAGATGCACATCAGATAATGCAGAAAGCTGCTTCTTAAAATTTTAAACTTTCTGAATTGCGGTCAAACCACCTTTCACTGTTTGACATACACCTGATGGTTTATTCTTTTCAGACACAGATCAGACACAGACCTGGCATTTGTTTGTTTGTTTTCAATTTGTTTTGAATGGGCTTGTCAGGATTTCTTAGTTACTCAAAGCTAATTTAGTCCCTTTGTGTATGCCATATCAAGGTATGGGGCCCCTAGTTTAACATCCCTTCTGAAGGACGACAAGGTCAACCATCTGGAGTCTGACCTCACTTGACCAAGCTTAACTTCAGTCACCTGACGAAGACTGTATAAGCCACTTGGCTACTCACCCCATAAATGTTCTGTCCAGACTGCAATTATATTATATCACGCGCATAGAAGAACTTTCAATGAGTGGACTGTGTTTGGCAACACATAGCTGGAATTTTCCTGCATGACATACATTCCAATGTTGGGGTGTAGAATGGAGAGCAGCAAAGAGACACATTGTTTGGTTTAACAAGTGTGCAGATGAGAATTCCTACGACAAACACTTGGGGGAGGTAGATCAGTGGTATAATGCATAAATTTAATGTATGTTCATACAACTGTTGTTCTTGCTGTTGTTGATCGTTGTTAGATAGAGTATGATATCAGTTAAAAGATCATGTAGTATACTTCATGCAACAATATTTCTTTCAAATATTCTTTTGCCTAAGGTGCTAGAACAACATGATTCTATCACCCCCTCTCTTTGAAGTTAGACTTCCTGATGCATGGTAGCTCAGCCTCAAGTTGAGGCATGCCAAGTAGACATCTTCCTAACAAAAGTAAAAAACACAGACACCCCTTTTGCTAGGATTGTAACCACAGTTGCCATTGGGCCAATTTGATGGCGAAATTTCTTGATTCTGGCTGTTTTTTAATCCTGGTTGTCAAAGAATGATTTGGCCGAAACACAAAACTTGGCCAAAGTTTGGCCATAAGTTGTTACTCTCGATACATAAACTAGGCCTAATTTCTTAATTTACAACATGATTTTGGATAATAGGTGAAGTTGTTTGGTTTTCGAGATGGGTAAAGATAAATGCTGTGCATCTGGTTGCCATCAGTTTCAGTTCAGTTCAGTTTCATTTGATTATCAATCTATCCTACATACAATTCTATACATTTACCATACAATTAAATACAAATACAATACTAAAATTAACAACATCAAAGGGTTACATAACTACAAACTAATACAATGGGAATGACTTTACATGATTGTATATAGGCGGCTGGTGTAATCTGCATAACGCAGGTTGCATAATGCAGGTTGCAGGTTATGTTTTATGGCCACAGGCAGTATGGCTGTACTGAGGGGCTGTCACTCACAGAAGGCTAACAATTCTGCGTCAGGGGGAACTGCAAATTGCTGGTATGTAAGAACTACTGTTCCTGTGAAAATAACATGCCACAGGATTAGGAAATCAATATCATGAATTAAGTCGCTTGGTTGCAAGTGATTAACTGCCTCTGACTCAGATTTTGATAACCACAAACCATTGTTATCAAATCAATGGGGAATCAATGAAGTAAAATTCTATTCTTATTCAATATGCATAGGTAACATGATGCAATTGTAATGGCATCCTCAATAACCTTGTTTATTGTCATTGATATGTTATGATCCTTCAAGGGGAATTTTCTTTTAATTATCGAATTTATTCCATGCTCCATAAGAAACTCTGACAAATATTGTATCACAGAACATCAATTTTTGACGTCCAAGGGTAAGCTTTGAAACCAGACCCCCTGAAACAAATGAGCTTAATGTCACCAAGACGATGGCCCCATGGTACAGCCATGCAGCCCTTGGCCATAAACATGACCTGCAACCTGCATTATGCAACCTGCGTTATGCAGATTACACCAGCCGTGTATATAGGATAGACTGATTAAGGAGGAGCTCTCTAAATAGGTAAACTAATTGAGAGAGAGCCCCCCCCTCCCATAAAAACAAAGAAACTAAAAACTTTATAAATAAACAATAAACCAGATAAACTCAACCAAACTAGACATATGAGTCAATGAAATGGGTTTTTAACTTAGACCAAAATATTGAGATAGAACCAGCAACACGTATGAAAAGTGGAAGAGTATTCCATAACTTAGAGCCACAATACTGAACTGTTTTGAGTCCATAGAGGGTGGTCCTTTTTAGAGAAAGGGATAGATCACCTCTGGTGGCCTGACGAGTTCCAAAGCCATGGGTAGAAGAACTTGGAGTGAAGTAGTTATGAAAGTAATTAGGTGACAGTTTATTGATAGCTTTAAAAAAATGTTAAAATATTTAAGTGAATCATATTGTCAAGTTTTAGGGGCTGATTATATGAAGCGGGCTAGCCCGGCAAACCGGGCTGAGATGTTTGATCAATTACATGGAGGAATGCAAGTGCGAGCTGAAAATTGGCGGCAAAATTTTGGTGGGGTAATTGATTTCCAACATGGCTGCTAAGCTCACAAAGAAAAAGCTTTCCGCAGTGAGGGCTGTAATTCAGCAATTCGGATTGTTTACTTCATTGTTACTTCAGCTTCATGGTTTGATATATGTTTTTGCACTTTTAAAAAAATTTCATGATAATAAATTGCTGATATATTACGCCACAAAACGCACCATTTTGCAAAGGAAACTGAGGCACATACAGATTAGAAAAATGTTGAGGAAAAGGCGTACAGTTTGAGTCAACGATGGCAGAACAGAAGCATGATGGCTGAACATGATCAATGGAATTTCACCAGAAGACGACTGGAAAAGAAATTTTCGTATGACCAGAGGAAAATTCTGCCTCCTCTGCGAGCAACTTAGGCCATATCTGCTACCAGGGAAAACACCAAATTATCGGCTCTTGTCATACTTTGTTTTGTTGAGTAAACTCGTCGGAAACCTTTCAAGCAACAACTTCCAAGGGCGAGAGAATAGGTGAGCACAATAGAAACAATACAACTCGTACGAGATATCGATCCTGATTACCCAGCAAGCACCACTTTGTTGAAAGGGCGTATTGGAGAGAAGTGATTACTGTTTGCTGAGGTACATACCATCATGCTTTGATCCACACCAAATTTTGTATTATGACAAAATGTTCTTTAACCCTGTCTCAACTGTGCGATTTGAAACGGTCAATGCCTGGGGGGGGTGGAATCCACCCCCCTGTTTATCTCTGTTGTTGCTTGAGATATGGCAGACAAATTTGGCACAAAGGTTGTCGATTATATAAACAATAAATTTGTGAAAGAATGGTTTAATTAGCATTGTTGTTGTTGTTGCTAGAGCACAATTAACATTATGACATCATATGACGTCAAAAAAATGAAAGTGTGTTAAAAAGTCGTAAAACTTTATTTTTCGTAACGAAATGAAATGAATAGATCAAAATAGATGTAAATTCATACTTTAGACTTAATCCGGCATATTGAAAAGGGTTAGAAGAGATACAAATTATATTTTTCACAGAGTGTGGCACGACAACTTGGTTACCATGGAGACAAGGCTAAAAATAGAACACCAAAGTTGTTACAGTTTCATTGCTGTATGATAGAAAGTTAAACTTGCTAAATCTCAGACGCATTCAACAAACGTGGAAAAAATTACAAATGAAAATGTACGAGGGGGGGATGGAATCCACCCCCCAGGTGAGATAGAGTTAAACAACAGGCACAATTGCTCTACCTGGCCTAATGTATTTTTGTACCTCATGTGGTAGCAGAATCAACTCAGTAACTGAGATTGTGAAATTATCAATCAGAATGGTGTGAAGTGATTGCTTCCTTCCTGCCCCCATTATCATAAGTAACATTGCTCCTACTGTGTAGGGTCTTTTAGCAGAAGCCAGTGGTGGCGTGGCAGGGGGGGCCAGGGGGGCATGGCCCCCTGAATAGGGGCGCAAATAAGGAAAAGGGGGTGCCAAAATCGTTTGTTTGTTTCGTTTGGCTGGATCATACAAATTGACTTTACCCTTCGCAATGATTAACTGTAAACAGTCTAATAGAACGTGCAATGGTACAAAGTTCTCTCCTCAGAAACGTGGAAGGAAGTCAGTATGTTGCCATGACCCAGCAGGAAATATTTGGGTAATCTCGTTTCCTCTGGTCATGCTCTGGTCAACAGCTTTGATAAAGCTGCAGTTGCGAAGACCTGCTGTGATCTGATGAGGCGGAAGGAACCAGAAGGCGGAATTTGGCTTGGCAGTAACGAATTGAAACAGTCTTCCTTCGTTGCATGTGGAAAGTGAAGCCCGAGTCTTATTGCGACAAGCACTCATCAGATTTGCTGTTGAAGAACATATTAAATCAAGCTGAGTGACCAAATTTTTGTGAGTTCATTTCTTTATAGATATTTGCAGCCCTCTCGAAATATTATGACCTGTTGCTATGGGCATTAGAGACATTGCCAATACAAGTAATTTTTCATAAGAAACAGCTTACAGAAGAAACCAACTCTCAGATCGCCAAAAAATTAAAAAGCTCCAATAGCCTACTGGGAAAATATACCTTAAGAAGCTTTTACATTGATCATAGGAATCCCTGAACATACTTACACTTTATTTTCAATTGTTTTCCTTTATCGTATTATTTGGAATGTACCTCACTCAGTATTGTCTCACTTGAAACATTGGACAGGTTTCAAAAACATTGTTTTGAAATGTCAACGAATGCGGGATAGAATGAAAGCGGATTTGCAATGTCTTCTTCTTGGGTGCAATTCTGCAAGATTTTTTGTTTATCGCATCGTGGAACAAGAAAGGGTGCCCAATTGTTCTTACCTATTTTTTCCTCATTCTAAAATCTGCATGTCTACATTCCAATAAGAAATGTACTTCTGTGCCCAGTGCCAACATTTTTCACAGAGGACAAAACAAAGCTAAGCATTGATTTAATTGAAGAGTCAATGTATCATACATTTGTTTATAAGAAACTAAGAATTTGGGTCAAAACTGGAAGTTTCTTAAAATCATCAGATCTTTGCTCCCCCCCCCCTGAAAATTTCAAAACGAGGTGTTTTGGTGCCTTCTCAGTGTTTGGAAGTTACTCATGTACTTTCCGAGCAATATGACACAGGAAACAAGTGATACTAAAGGAAAACATGCAGAACCTTTTAAATTTTTTGGCGATCTGATGGTTTGAATTTCTTATCAGCGGTTTGTTGTTTGGGTTACACGCGTAAAGTTGTGCGCACTGAATGAGCACAGATTTCAACAAAACTTTGATTTTAGAAGGTCAACTTGTATGTGTGGGAGAGGCCTTGAGGATAATGACACTTTCTCCTGCACTGCCACCAGTTTGACTTGATGCATTGAGATCTCCTTCGTCAACTTACCATCCCTGGATTAGACACTGTGCAGTTTGCTTCTGTTTGGGAGCAAAGATCTAAACTTCGTTGAAAACAGACTTACCATAGAAGCAACAATTTCATTCATCATGCAAAAAATAGAAAATAAACAAGAGCGACCCCTCTCCCTATCATCGTTGTTTTATCAGGGTAGCTTGGTACCAAATAATCAATTAAACCTTGAGATGTATAAACCTGACTGGATTCAAAAAATAATTTTAGTGTTTCTGTAGTGTTTGGTATAAAGCTACCTTGGATTCTTCCCTTTTTCCCCTAAAGTATTAGAATTATAAGTGTCATCCAAGGTAGGGACCAGATGGCCTTGTGTCTTTTTCTGCTATGGATGGCCCAGTAGAAAGTAACCAATTCTTTTATCTTGATTTTTTTATACTGATAGAAAAGAAGGCTCGAATTTCAAATCATACCACAAAAGATTCTGGGTAATTCCATATTAACTTGACACAAAAAAATTCAAATGGACACCAATGTCTCAGATTTTTCTAATTTACTGCTTAATTTGCTCACCATGTCTTCCAACCACTGTAAAAAAATTTTAGCTTGATATCTCATTTGGTTCTGGAGATATTGCTGTTTCAATTATGACTGTTTACGCACTTAAAAGTGATGGCTAACGCCCATTTTTGATGCGTTCTTCTTCTAAAAATTTGTCTCTAATTTCTTAATGAAACCATATTTGTCAGTGAAAGTCTCCAGACTGGGGTATTTTAATGTGTAGATTTTGAATATTTCATTATCATCACCATCCTAGTAACCGTTCTTGTTTTATTGCTTGGAAAAAACTAAAATAAATCATATGCGGGCATTGAAAAATGCTTGTCTTCTGTTCTCAAGTAATTTTGGGTGCGGTCATCTTACAATTTTGAAAATTTCTTGGACTGTTGCCCATAGGTACAGGCATGTACTGAAGAAGTTTTGAGATGTTAAGTTGTCTTGTTCAAGAGAAAGAAGCTCTTAAAGTTTATGATATGTTTCTATATAAGCAGCACTGTGTTGTAATCACAAAACGACTTCAATCAAAATGTACAACTTAAGGTGGAATTAAATTTTGGTGATCCTTCTTGTTGAAATAGAAAAACGATTTTCACCTTGGTTCTTTGTAGTTGTTTCACAGTTCTTTGAACATTCAGTTGCCTCTGGACGATCAATTGCAGACATCTTAGGAATTTATATTCGAGCCATTGATTTGTTGGCTTCAATGGGAGGAAGAGATTTATTGCATTTTGGATATTCTCAAGCAAAATTATACCGTATTTATGTATTTGGTAAGAAACATTGGGCTCCATGATTAACTTTTGCAAATTTAGAAAGGTGATATTTTGCTTCAAAATGCTATGAAAGCATAATGAAGTCTATTTTCTAACATCCAGGTAATACAGTGTCATTCACATCCTGCTCTATATATGATATGTCCTTGTCAATGATGTTTCTGTTCATTTATAAAAAGGTTGGCAAGGATTTCCTCATCAGCTGCAAGTAGTTTGTACTGCCTTCCAGTTGCTGTTATTGGAGCATTAATTTTGTGAAGTACATTGTCTTCTGGTACCCAACATATATCATCCCTGTCTGGCCACAAATATGACCTTGCCCGGCATTTTGGATGCATAAACTTGACTTTTACATCCTTTTGTGCGGAATCAATCTCTTCAACGAGTCCAATCCAGTACTCCCCATCATACAGACATATAGCAAAGGAATTTAGCGAGGGGTTAAAATGTATCTGTTCTATGTCCAATGAAAGTCAAATTTTAATGCGTATTCTTCATCAGTCAAGGTTCTTTTCGTACCAATGCATGAACCGGAGAGAGGAACAAAGTGATGGTAGCTCCTGGTACCAGGGACTGTCTTTGCATCTAAAAATCTTGTCTTGAGGCTTGCCCTTGTTACTTCCATTGTTTCCTTTGATATGAACTTGAACTTAATGCCTTTGATTTCCTCATTACAGAACTTGAACATATCAATGGCACTTAAAATTTGGCTGTCATAGGGTTGTTGCAAACTTGCTCGTGATGTTATTCTTTTGACTGTGCCTCCAATACCATCACATGTTGACTTGCCATGACTTGTGGCAAAAAATGACCACGTGCATCCAATACCAAAATCGGCACGATGGAAGCATAGGTTGAGAAAGTTCTTGCAGTTTTTGTATTGGCCAGCACATCCATCGGAGAAGTAATTGACAGTCTTCATTTGAGGATTGATGTCTTCAATTACTTGCTTTGTTGTTTCTTTTAAAATCTGGTACACCATGTCTACATCATGATTGAGATCATCTGATATGAAGCATATGGAGTGATCCTGCAATTGGCCATCTTTCTTTGTGTACACGATAGCTGGATGTAAGGTACATTGTGACTTGTTCCAGTGATATCCCTGTATTTCATCTTGCACAAGAAACTTGTAGTTTTCAGCGAAATCGACAAGAACAATCACTTCATCTTCCTTCAAATTTTCTTTACATTGCTTCAGGTATTTTCCTTGGGTTCGAGCTATGAATGAATGGACAGTGATCTTGTCTAGCTTCTCAGCCAAAAGCTCTACAAACTCTAAAACTGGCGCCGATTGTTTGATTAGCTCTGCTCTGTCTGTGCTAGTCCATTGACAAAATGTTATCTCATAATCTTCTTCTTCTTCTTCAGTGAACGTGCTATCTGTATCACTTGTATCTGCGTCGCTTTCGTCCTGGTCATTGGGTCTCATCTTGAACTGCTCTCTGAGGTAGTTCTTTAGGGGTTCAATGCCGGGGCAGTTTGGGCAACGATGGATCATGCATTCCTTACTGTTTCTGCTACAAACAATCAATTCCAACAACTGATGGTAATCTTTGTCAAGCTTGATAGCATTGAGCATTAGCGTAACATTCTGATGGGAAGTGCAGACACAGACAGAGTGTGTACCAGAAGCGCCGACAGTAATACACCATTTTGGCCTGAGCATACAGAACTTTGAAAAGCCAATCTTGATATCTTGGAACCGGTTCCTGAAGAATAAATAAAGCTCCTTTAGATTTGAAAGGATTAACCTCTTTTGCATGTGTTGATTCCTTCCAATGGTGACATAATCCTTTTTCCCTGGGAGTAGTCTACTATTTTCGTCATCACAATAGAAGTCTCTAACAAGGAGAACAATGTTATCTGCTAATGCTGGCCCTTTCTTTTGCTCAGGGCTTGCTAATATAACATGCTCTTTACGCAGTTTGAAGGCTTTGTCGAACCATGTAGTGTGAAACTCCAAAGAATTCAGCAGTTTGCCTTACTGTCCATGATGAAGGAGTCATTGTTAAAACTTGAGCCTGAACTTTTCGAGGTGACACTTTAATTTTCTCCTTCATCATATCTACCATAATATCCAAATCTTTGGCTTTTAGTTGCATTTCCTTGGAAATCAGATCAGATTCCTTCATGTTTTCTAACTCCCTTGGATCGACATCTAAAACGTTTGCCATGCTTTCTTGAACCTTTGTCTGCTTCTCTTTCAACTTTCTTTCAAGTTGTAACATTTTCCTTTTACCGTAAGTGGCTCTAGAATGCCCAGCAACAGCATGTAACTTCAATGGACTTACATCTTCTTCATTGAGTGTAGAGCTCAGGAATTCTCTGCTGTCTTCAGCACTTATTTCTAATTCCATTTGTTCATTGATATTATCGTGGTCTTCTTCACTGGATGACTGAGTGCCAGTAGTGTGATGTTCTTTCCGCTTGTCAGTTTCGATCCTGCATGCAGGACATAATTTGTCACCAGGAATAACATTGATTCCGAAAGTCTTCATCTCTTTTGCAGTGCCCAAGCTGATCTCTCGTAAAGAGCCTCTAGCAGTATGTTTTTCCTTTTTAAATGGATTGCAACATTTCGTTTTTGTGCTTGGATATTTCTTGAGAACTGTGTGCTCGTGGTGGTAACATATTGTACTGTCCAGGCTCTCTTGTAATCCTGTTCTCCATCTTACAAGGTCTTGCTCGTCACTGCATAATTCTGAAAGCAACATTAAACCAGACATCTTCGCATAACTTCGTTTGTGACATGTCTCCCTTAAAAGATTGCCAACAGAACAGCTCTCCATTTCAGTTTCAACAGACATTCTTATTTGCTTTAACTGTGTTCTCACATGCACCCTGAACCAAAAAAACTGATTCTCAATGAAAAATTTGCCCTTTAAGTAGACCTGCCCCAAAATATCTATTACCTCATCGTGGGACTCATTACATCACATGTATTGATAGTGGACCCACCTACACAATATGAATCATTACATTACATCACAAAACGTATATAGCACATCATGCTGCTATGCCATTGAAATCTTACACTGTTAAGCAATATATAACATTTGATAATCTTCACAACCAATTTATTTGGTGATAGGCTATGGAATGACCTCATAGTAATTGTGTTTTGATATTAGAGTTATTCTGCACATTTTTCCAACTCAGCCCTTGTCACCAAGGCTTTGATGTTTTTTCATGATTACAGACATTAGTAGTAGAAAATGTATAGGAAATCTCACACAAAACATAAGATAGCTAGGGTGTTAGGGTGTTAGACAGAGGGAACATAGATCCGAAAAGAGGTATGATATACAGATTTGCTGTATACATTGACAACGTAGTATGAATATTCAAACAATTGATGGTTTCTGCAAATATGAGCATTTCTTTCTCAAAAAGATAAGCTAAACACAGAATTTCAGTTCAAGTCATCTGTATGGATTGAAGTCTGTTTTTCTTCCTTTTACAACTAGGCGTAGATGTGTCAGGGTATTAAATTTGTAACTACAAATTGCTTGGTGTTCATAGAAATAGATCATAAATTTAAGAGCTTCTTTCTCTTGAACAAGACAACTTACCATCTCAAAACTTCTTCAGTACATGCTTGTACATATGGATAACAGCTCTGCAAATTTTTGAAATTATATTATGACCACACCCCACATTACTTAAGAACAAAAGATAAGCATTTTTCAATTTCCGCATATGATTTATTTTAGTTTTTTCCAAGCAATAAAACAAGAAGGGTTGCTAGGATGTTGATGTTAATGAAATATTCAAAATCTACACATTAAACTACCCCAGTCTGGAGACTTTCACTGAAAAATGTGGTTTCGTTAAGAAATTAGAGACAAATTTTTAAAAGAGGAACACATCAAAAAAGGGCGTTGGCCACCGCTTTTAAGGGCGTAAACGGTCATAATTGAAACAGCAATATCTCCAGAACCAAATGAGATATCAAGCTGAAATTTTTTTTACAGTGGTTATAAGAAATGGTGAACAGTTTAAGCAGTAAATTAGAAAAATCTGAGACATTGGTGGCAAGGCTGTTTGAACTGAAATGGAATTACCGTTATAATAGTAAGTGTTGTATTATTCATTTCTCCTCAGCAATGTCTTCTAACCTGCCTTCAAAGAGGAAAAAGTATGGGGCAGAGTTCAAAAAAGCTAAAAAAGCCCGTGAAGTAGAAGACAAAAGAAGTGGGACTTTCATGCTGAATTACCTGAAGCCAAGCGCAATTGTGGGCCCTAGCAAGGACAATATCGAGCCACCAGCATTAACTACCATTGACATCGAAGACACAATAGATGTTGAAACAAACATCTTTGAAGAGCCACTTGCCAACAGACCAGAAAATGAGACAGAGGAAGGCCAACAGCATATTGAGACAAATCAAAGAAATGAAGATAGCAATGCTCCTGAAACAGCTGATAACTCTGGCGAAGAATCTTATTTTCCTGCCGGTGACCAAAGTGGCTTAAATTCAAATATAGTAATTTACGAAGAGAAAAACACATTTGATCCCGCTTCCATTGTTAGAATAGCCATCAGTGATGCTGAGAAAGAAGCTTTGATACGAATGAACCCATGCCAGCCAACAGAGGGAACATTAAAGCAGAGAAAAAGCCAATGTAATGACCGCTTAAGATACTGCTCACAAAGCGTTTTTCACCATGATAGCAAAACAAGGCGTAGATGGGTTTCCTACTCCTTGATGAAGGACAGCCTTTTCTGCATTCCTTGCCTCCTCTTTAGCAGTCCAGCGTCCGTTCATAGCCAGGGAAATGCATCTACCATTACTGGATTCAACAATTGGAAAAAGCAATATGGAAGCATTGTAAAACACGAGAGGTCTGCATGCCATATTAATGCAAAGGTTGCAGAAGTTCTCTTCTTGCAGGGAGATACAATAAACTCTGCTTTTGATCGTCAAGAAGCAATGGAGGCAGACCGGAGAAAGAAAACGATGCTTTCAAATCGTAACATAATGAAGAGAATAGTGGATGCAACCATTTTCCTTGGAAAGCAAGGGCTGTCCTTTAGAGGCCATCGTGAATCCCTCACAAATGCTTTCGGCAACAATGGAAACTTTTTGGAACTAATCAAACTTATGTCTGAATATGATGCAACAACCAAAGACCACCTTTCAAAGGTTACAGCGATGCACAAAAAGGTGCCTGAACAGCGAGGAGGTAAACAAGGTGCGAAGGGTCGTGGCTCCAAATTGACGTCTTTAAGTAAAGACTCACTAAACAAGTTGATAAGAATTATCGGAGAGGAAATCACATCAGAGGTAGTGGAGAAAGTCAAAACCTGCCGATCTTGGGCACTAATAGCAGATACAACGCCAGACGTCACCCATAAAGAACAGTTAAGCATCTGTGTTAGAGTGGTTAGTGAAGCTGGAGAGTGCTCTGAGCATCTTCTATCCTGCCAAAGAGCAACAGGAACGAAAGCTGACGAATTATACAATGCCATTATGACCACTTTCGAATTGCAAGGTGTAACCTTTGAGAAGCTTGTGGCTCAAACGTATGATGGCGCTTCAAATATGAGTGGGTGTTACAATGGGCTACAGGCGCTCGTTAAGCAAAATGTTGGGAACCACGTTGCATATGTTCATTGTTATGCCCATGCTTTGAATTTGGTTCTCTCTGAAGCAGCTGGTGTCCCAATAAATGTGATCAGCCTTTTTGGCAATCTGGAAAAGCTATACAATCTTTTCAGTAAGTTGCACAGAGTACACTCATTGTTTGAAAACACCCAAACGGATGAGAGCTTGAAAGTGTTCTCGGTAAAGCGTTTGAATACCGTTAGATGGAGCGCAAGAGAATTTTGCCTCAGTACGTTCTTCAGAAGGTTTGACTGCATTGTCACAGTGTTGGAGAAAGTTGCCGCAGATCCTTCATTTGAAGAAAAGCAACGCTCGACAGCAGAAGGATTGCTTGCATCTTTCCAAAGCAGGCAGATCACAGCAACCGCATGCCTGTTCAGAGAAATATTTGCAATTACCGGTCCTCTAAGCCGATACCTGCAGAGTATTAATGTAGATTTTGGAAATGCTCTGCAAATGGTTGATTCTACTGTTTTGCAGTTACAAGAAATGAGAAAGATTCCCGACACGATAATCGAGCAAGCAAAAACAGAGTTTGAAGGAGCAGAATGGAGGGCAACGAGAATTCGTCGCAGGCGAATGATGGATGGAGAGCTCCAACATGACCAGCCAGCAGACACGGCCGAAAATCAGTGGAAACGGGAGACATTCTACTGTGTTCTGGATGCGATTCTAAGTTCCCTTAAAGATCATTTTGAAAAGAATCAACCACTGTCAATTTTTTGACTTTTCTGTCAAAAAGCATTCATGAAATTTCGAGCTTAACTTGAAAGAACTCTTTTCCATTGGCCTTTTCAAAAGACATCATAAATTTTAGCAGTTGTTAGCAGTCGTAGAAACGTGTATGTTTATGGAAACACACTGCATACGAGGGGCGCCAAAATTGATCTGGCCACCCCAGTGAAACCATAGCCACGCCGCCACTGGCAGAAGCAAATTGTTGTCTGGCACTTTGCCATAAAAGTTTAGCATGGTATCAATGTCCCATATTTAGGCATACCTTGCCAGTGGTCGGTGCAACTTAAAAATCTATTTTACTGTCTAAGTCTCCTAATCATGGGATGACCAAGAAGTGTAGCATATCCAGCTATGGATATCATTGCAGCACTTTGTGCCAAACAAACACCACTATATTTGCATGCTCCTATCTTTTGGGCATGCGCAAATGAAAAAAATGTTGTTCGGTCGAAACTTAAATGTTGTTTGCAGAAAAGTTGAAACAAGTCCAACTTTTTCCCAAATTCCGCTCGCAATTTTGTTGACACGCTTCCAAATCAAAATGGCTTCTGAACAACAAAATAACTTAGTGCAGCAAATTAGCTTGGCTGGAATTGATTTCAAAGCTCTTTTACGGCAAGTAAGCATGGCAAATGAAGATCCTGAAGCGGTTCTCACCCTGGTAGTTCAAATATCTCGACCACTTCTGGCAATGCAGGAGATATATCAAATTCAAGTGTTGGGGAAGAAAGTAGGCCTGTCATAGCACAAAATTGCGAAACAATTCAACGAGAATTCGACACTGAGGAATTCATCAAAGAGGTGAAGAACATGCCATGTTTGTGGAACACCTCACTGACATCTTATAAAGACCGTACAGTCAAGTCAAATGCATGGAATAAACTTGCAAATTTCTTCAAAAAAGATGGTAAATATTGCTAGGTATTTATTCTAGATATTTTTAAGAAATCTAAAGCTAACAAGAAAGCTCTGCTACTTGTGGATTCTCATGTGCGCAGACTAAATCCGGATAAGTTAACCAATATTATTCCAGCTGGTATTGTTGGGCTCAAAAGTGATGAGATTCTTAGAAGACACAACAAAGTGATCAACAAAAATGTTGGAGATGTTGATGAAGTAATCATTCATATTGGTACAAATGATCTCAGTACAAAGTCGCCCAAAGCTATCGTACATCATGTTGACTATGCTGTGCAGTCAATCAAGAGCAAGAATCCAGATGTCAATATGGCGGCCTCCTTTGTCTTTCTTCAGAAGAAGAATAGCTCTTTAAACAAGGCGACCGGCAATTGCAGATACAGGAAACCTCCAACAAATCTGCATAAGCTCCCAGATTCAAGGATGCCAACCCACCCACCAACCACCCAGGAAACAGTCCGCAAAAGCAAATACGAGCAGATATGTGCTCATGCCTACTTCCGAAAACCATCCCCAGAACGCACAACAAACGAGCCAGCCACCCAAGCCTAATGGAAATCTCCACAACTCCACCCATCCCAAACCAGTAGCCAAGAGAACTTACGCCTACAGTTTCAAATCATTCCAAGCCCAGGCAACAACAAAAGAAACCAATGCCACTCTAATTGTCAAAATCTTTGGATGAGAAATTCATCAGTTGACATTTTTCTGTTTTTCGTAGATATGAAGGATGTTTTGATGAACAAAACCATAACATTCTTTAATTATCTGCTTCAGCATTTGCTAAACTAAAAGTGGTCATAATGACTTGCATCTAAAAGGAGAATAGGCAATCTGCTTCTATATTCCACAACATAGCATCTTACCTAGTGATGTAAGGTCTCATTGGAGCTCTCTTTTCTGCTCTTGGCTTTTCCACACAACTTTCACTTCGACTGTAATTGTTCCTTCTTGAATTGAAGTCAATTCATTTTGCTGCTTTATTGTCTCTTGTGCTTTAGTTGATGTTTCCTTTGATGATGCAGCAACCTCTGAAGCTCTCATTTTGGCATCTTCAACAGTAGTAGCATTGCTGGAGGAAGTGGTGTGTTGTGGCCTGTGTGGTGTTCATGTAGTCATTTGTGTAGGAGACAGAAATGGATTTTGGAAGGAAAGCTTTGATCATGGTCAAAAGAGAGAGCTAAAGTCTGGAAACTAACAATGCACTATTGTTTCATGTTATTGTGAACATTTTTAGTGCCCAGTCTACTTCAAGGTGCATTAAATGTTTGCCAGGGTGTAAAACATATGGCGGAAGGTACTGTTGCTGCCGTGGCTGTTGCTAGGGGCAACCGAGCTGCGACACATTCTCAGGAGAGTTGCAAAGATCAGTAAATGCCTCGGGAAAACAGAACACGGAGTCCACGAACAACTTCATTGTTTTGGTTGATAAACAACTCATCTGAATGGGGCAAATTCAGACGGTTTCATGGGAGATTTACAGGAGTAATTGTAATGTGTCAGGGGAGTAAGAACTAGCGAAATCACAAAGTTTTTCTACGATTGAATATAAATTGCGTAGGAAGAGAAAATTTGGAGGGATGCAAAGACCTAAGCATGTAAAATCGACGACGACGACGACGACGACGACGACGACGATGACGACGACGACGACGACGACGACGAGACGACGTGAAGGAAACGGAAAGTCAGTGAAATCAAGATGAACGAAGACAAGAGTATAGAAAACTGAACCTATGAAGAAACAGAGTTGTGACGTTGTCAGGAACGTGAGAACAAATTTAACTGTTTAATTGACTCATTGATTCATTGATATAAAAAGGTTTAGATATTGATAGCGTCGCATTATACAAGCTTTGCATTTCAATCTTTGTTGTTCACATCTCAGTGCATTTTGTGCAGCAACAAAAAATTTTACATGAGGTCTTAAGTTTAAGTCTAATTACTAGGTTTTCACCTTTGTTTATTTGGTGAATTGTGACTTTGAAGCAAATTCGCGGGAAGAAAGAAGCAGAGGTTCACGCAAAATGATGCCCTACGAACTCAGACCTAGAAAAACCAATACAGTTGAAGACGAAGATCGAGCGAAGCGATCGTTGCGTGCAAAGCATCGCAGACTGTCGAAGCAGAAATCAGTTCGAAAGCGAATACAACAGATTGAAGAGCTCATCGGTATGCGAGGGAGCAGAACACAAGTAAACTGTCATGTGAAAGATTTGGGACGTGTTTTTACTGCAGCCACGCTAGCACATGAGGAATATCTGGATCAGTTGGACCCACAAGATGAAGATTACAGCGATGATTGGATCGAAGATCTTGGATTTACAGTGGAAACGTGAAAGGCACTTGCAGAGGAATATATAAAGGAAAGAGCCCTTGATACCCCTTCAGAAAGAGCCGATACATCAGCTGTCAGTTATGCAGAATCCACCTCCTCGATCGAGGACTTTGAGACAGAGAATTTGGAGGCAAAAGGTATGAACTTACATCAAGATTCATTTGAATATTTGCCGTCTAATTCGTCTTTTCAGTTTTTTCACCAGCTTAATTCAGAGGTGACCTCAGCCTCCCAGCATCCGGACAGCCATGCAGTCAGTTTGCCCCTCAAGTCATCTGCTTCCCAGGACCCGGCCAGTCATGCAGTTGGCGGACACATGTTGTTGAAGATCTCAGATCCGGATAGCCATGCAGTCAGTTTGCCCCTCATGTCATCTGTTTCCCAGGACTCGGCCAGTCATGCAGTTGGCGGACACATGTTGTTGAAGATCTCAGATCCGGACAGCCATGCAGTCAGTTTGCCCCTCATGTCATCTATTTCCCAGGACTCGGCCAGTCATGCAGTTGACGGACACATGTTGTTGAAGATCTCAGATCCGGACAGTCATACAGTCAGTTTGCCCCTCATGTCATCTGTTTCCCAGGACTCGGCCAGTCATGCAGTTGGCGGACACATGTTGTCGAAGATCTCAGATCCGGACAGTCATACAGTCAGTTTGCCCCTCATGTCATCTGTTTCCCAGGACTCGGCCAGTCATGCAGTTGGCGGACACATGTTGTCAAAGATCTCAGATCCGGACAGCCATGCAGTCAGTTTGCCCCTCATGTCATCTATTTCCCAGGACTCGGCCAGTCATGCAGTTGGCGGACACATGTTGTTGAAGATCTCAGATCCGGACAGTCATACAGTCAGTTTGCCCCTCATGTCATCTGTTTCCCAGGACT
Source organism: Aurelia sp. 4 Dawson et al 2005 (assembly GCA_964019985.1). Classification (NCBI taxonomy): domain Eukaryota; kingdom Metazoa; phylum Cnidaria; class Scyphozoa; order Semaeostomeae; family Ulmaridae; genus Aurelia; species Aurelia sp. 4 Dawson et al 2005. The sequence continues at coordinate 1,826,687 of OZ026511.1, read as the reverse complement.
CGGCCAGTCATGCAGTTGGCGGACACATGTTGTCGAAGATCTCAGATCCGGACAGTCATACAGTGAGTTTGCCCCTCATGTCATCTGTTTCCCAGGACTCGGCCAGTCATGCAGTTGGCGGACACATGTTGTTTGAGATCTCAGATCCGGACAGCCGTGCAGTTAGTTTGCCCCTCACATCATCTGTTTCCCAGGACTCGGCCAGTCATGCAGTTGGCGGACACATATTGTCAAAGATCTCAGATCCGGACAGTAATGCAGTCAGTTTGCCCCTCATGTCATCTGTTTCCCAGGACTCGGCCAGTCATGCACTTAGCGGACACATGTTGTCGAAGATCTCAGATCCGGAAAGCCATGCAGTTGGAGCCCCCCTCATGCCTGCCGTTTCCCAGATTCCGGCCAGTCATGTTGTTAGCGGACATATGCAGCCGTGGAACCCACATCCGGCCAGCCATGCAGTCCGAGCCCCCCTCATGCCTGCTGTTTCCCAGATTCCGGCCAGCCATGCAGTCGAAGCCCCCCTCATGCCTGCCGTTTCCCGGATTCCGGCCAGTCATGCTGTTAGCGGACACATGCAGCTACGGATCCCACATCCGGCCAGCCATGCAGTCCCAGCCCCCCTCATGCCTGTTGTTTCCCAGATTCCGGCCAGTCACTCAGTTATCGGACACATGCCGCCGCAGATCTCACAACCAGCCCGCCATGCAGTCCGAGCCCCATTCATGCCTGTTGTTTCCCAGATTTCGGCCAGTCATGCAGTTGGCGGACACATGTTGTCAAAGATCTCAGATCCGGACAGTCATGCAGTCAGTTTGCCCCTCATGTCATCTGTTTCCCAGGACGCGGCCAGTCATGTACTTAGCGGACACATGTTGTCGAAGATCTCAGATCCGGACAGCCATGTAGTTAGTTTGCCCCGAACGTCATCTGTTTCCCAGGAGCCGAACAGTCATGCATTTAGCGGACACACGTTGTCGAAGATCTCAGATCCGGACAGCCATGCTGTTAGTTTGCCCCTCACGTCATCTGTTTCTCAGGAGCCGGACAGTCATGCATTTAGCGGACACATGCAGCCACGGATCCCACATCCGGCCAGCCATGCAGTTGGAGCCCCCCTTTATGCCTGCTGTTTCCCAGATTCTGGCCAGTCACTCAGTTATGGGACACATGCCGCTGCAGATCTCACAACCAGCCAGCCATGCAGTCCCAGCCCCCCTCATGCCTGCTGTTTCCCAGATTCCGGTCAGTCACTCAATTATCGGACACATGCCGCCGCAGATCTCACAACCAGCCAGCCATGCAGTCCGAGACCCCCTCATGCCTGCCGTTTCCCGGATTCCGGCCAGTCATGCCGTTAGCGGACAAATGCAGCCGTGGAACCCACATTCGGCCAGCCATGTAGTCCGAGCCCCCCTCATGCCTGCCGTTTCTCAGATCCCGGCCAGACATGCTGTTATTGGACACATGCAGCCGCAGATCCCAGATCAAGACGGTGGAAACATGCTGCAGCAAATCCCACATCCGGACAGTCATGCAGTTAGCAGACAGATGCTTCCACAGAGCTCAGATCCAGACAGTCATGCACTTAGCGGACACATGCTGCCGCAAATCCTACACCCAGATAGCGATGCAGTCAACTCCCCTTGTATGCCTGCGGTTTCCCAGATTCCGGCCTGTTGCGTAGTTAATGAACACATGTTGTCACAGCTACCGGACATTGGTATTGATGGTCAGGCTGAGTTGAGTACAGATTTTCACACCAATGAGCCATTGTTTTCAAGACTGTCCTCCAACACTGCTGGAAGGCGCAGGTTTACAGCCCCAGCCAAGCCAAAGCAGCAAGAATTCTTGTCAGATCAGTTTAGGAGAGATGCCTCCAGAGAAGCTTCACAAAGTCAGTCTTTGAGGAATGCAGATAAGCCAGTGGATGCATGGATAGATGAACTAGATATCGACTTTGAGTCTACCTTGAATCCAACCATGTCATCAGAGAATATGACACTGAGATTGTTAGCTTATCAGGGACTACCTCGATTAAACATCCGCCCATTCAATGGCTCACCAGAGGATTGGATCGATTTTGTCATCAATTTCAGAGACCTGATTCACCTTCAAGCCCATTTGTCAAACACAGAGAAAATGTCATATCTTTTGCAACACTTGGAAGGGGAAGCAAGACGAGCAGTAATTGGATTTGGTTATGTTAGAGCACTGAAACGCCTCAAATACTTGTTTGGCCAGCCATCAAGAGTTGCACAAGCGCATTTGTCGAAGGTGACTAAAGGGAAGCAGATTGGAAATGATGACCAAGAGGCTTTAAGTGAATATTACTACACCATAAATGATTGTCTTGTCACTCTGCGTCGAATGTGCTACTTTTCAGATCTATACAGTACAGATGTCCTGCGACAGGCTGTGCGACGTCTTCCATCCCGCTTGCAGGAAAGATGGTGTGAGCACTCCCTTAAAATTAGAAGACAAGAAGAACCAAACTTACAGCATTTAGAAGAATGGCTGCAGGACAGAGTCTTGGCTTCAATGGATCCTTACATGTCATCAATCCAGTCAGACCGACAGCAAAGGAATCCCAGACCTCCATGAAGTAACAAGCCTAACTCACGTTCACAGCTGACGACCTTGGCAACGATGACTACAGAAGTTAAGCACACCAATGAAGGGACCAAAGGTAGTAATACACCGTCACTCTGTCCATTATGCTCCACCAAACACAAGCTTTTCAGATGCAGTGTATTCCTAGGAAAGCCACTGTCAGAGAGGAGAAAGTTGGTGAAAGAGAAGAAACTATGTTTCAACTGTCTGAATTCAAATCATATGGTGAAGAAATGCGCATCACAATACTCATGCAAAGATTGTTCCAAACGTCATCACAGCAGTCTTCATGAGCACAGCGAACAGAGTAGGGATAGTAGCTGGCAAAAGAAGAAAAATTCAAACTCAGCTAGGCCCAGCAACAGTGATACTGGCGTTGCAACAAAGCAAGGAAAAGCCCAATCATCTTTGAATACCACAAACGATTAACAATTGTTGGTATGATGACTTCAAATTCACAACGGGTTTTCTTGCAAATTGTTGAAGTTGAAGTACAATCAAAGAATGGTGGACGACTGAAAACTCATGCATTGCTGGACAGTGGCAGTCAAGCAACGTTGGTCAAAGAAGATTTTGCAAAGAGACTGGCACTCACAGGAACAAAACAGGCTGTGCATGTAGGAAGTATTAAGGAGGAAGGAGAGCCCCTTCAAGTTGAGCGTGTTTCTTTCAGTATCTCATCAACTGACAGAAAATGCACTTTTGACGTAAGCAATGCATATGTTATGCCAAGATCAAAATTCAATACACCATCACAAAGGCTTCCAACCTCTTTCAAGACTGACCCGAAGTACAAGTACCTTCATGGTCTCAAGTTGTGTAATGTTTCTGCAAAGGAGGTCGATTTACTAATAGGAGCAGACATACCAGAAGCGTTGATAGCAACACAAGTTCGACGTGGACCTAGTGGGCAGCCATATGCTGTGGATACACCATTTGGTTGGACGTTACTTGGTGTAGCAGATGCAGGAGCTAAGAGTGCAAGAATTCAAATTGATGTTAATCACATGCAAATCTGGAAGGATGACGAGTTGCACAATCGAGTTGAGGAATTCTGGCTGACAGAGGCATTTGGAACGAAATATAGCCTGCCTAATTCATTCTCCCCAGAAGATGAAAGTGTTTTAAAGAGCATGTATGCAACTACAACCATTGTCAATGGTCATTATGAAGTTGGAATGTTGTGGAAACAAAGCACTGTCCAACTTCCGAATAACTATGTTATGGCAGAAAGAAGATTCAAATCATTGATGAAACGTTTCAAAGCAGACCAAAGTCTCCACCGACAGTACTCTGAGGCCCCGTTCACACGGGAACGCAATCGTTCCGTTCCATATCATTCCGTTCCGAAAAGTGGAACGCTCAGGGGTTGCGTTCACACGGGAACACTTGAAATAACATCGTTCCGTTCCAAAAAGTGGAACGATGAAAAAAGTGATACGAAAAGTGGAACGATACGCAATCGTTCCGTTCCGTTCCCGTGTGAACAGGCAATGAGGTCAAAACTGGTCCAAAAAACGGAACGATAAGATTTGTTTCCCTAAGCGCATGCGTGGATGTAGCTGTTACTGGGAAAAATGGCAAGGACTGAAGAAAAAACTCAGAAACGGAACGATTGCGTTCCCGTGTGAACAGAAACAAAAACCGACACGCAATCGTTCCGTTCCCGTGTGAACAGTCTATTTTTGCGTTCCAGAAACTGGAACGAAGATGGAACGGAACGATTGCGTTCCCGTGTGAACGGAGCCTGAAACAATAGTCTTATGTGAGTAAAGGTTATGCATGAAGATTGACCAATGAAGAGAAGATCATTACAAGCAACAAGACTTGGTATCTGCCACATCACGCAGTCGTCAACCCGAACAAGAAGAAGGTTAGAGTTGTTTTTGATGCGGCGTCGTCATTTGACGGTGTGAGCCTAAACGACTGTCTGGTTACTGGCCCAGATTTCCTTAACAGCTTGGTTGGTGTCTTGCTGAGGTTCAGAAGTAATGCAGTTGCCTTGGTAGCAGACATTGAAGCGATGTTCCACCAAGTTTTTGTGAAAGAAAATGACTGTGATGCCTTGAGATTTCTATGGCGGAATGATGTACATACAGAAGAAGAACCAGATGTCTACCAAATGCAAGTGCATATCTTTGGTGCAAAGGATTCACCATCATGTGCCACATATGCACTAAGAAAGATGGCACTGGACAATAGGCAAATTTAGCAATGAATGCATCGAAAATACACTATGAAACTTCTATGTCGACGACCTCCTTGTATCAGTCAAAACAGAACCAGAAGCCATTATCCCTGCTCAAGAAATGATGGAAATGATGAAGTGTGGTGGATTTAACTTGACAAAGTTTATTAGTAATTCGAAGAAAGTTATGAAAGCATTGCCAAGATCTGCTTTGGCAAAACCTGACCTCGACCTGAGCCTGGATTCCCTTCCAACTGAACAGGTGCTGGGAGTTCGCTGGAACATTGAAAAGACATCCTCCAGTCATGTGCCCAACGTTTGATAAGATCTAAGTCATGATTCAGATCCGCAGCGCATTCAGTTGGGGCGTGAACAACTGAGAAAATTGATGTATCATCAGCAAATAGCTTTACATTGCCTTTGAGATCTGCTGTCAGATCATTAATGTAAACAAGGAAGAAGAGGGCACCTAAAATCGATCCCTGTGGAACTCCGGCTGAAATTTTGCCCCATTGTGATGTTTTGCCATTCAATACCGTACGTTGCAGTCGATCCGCTAAGAAACTCTGAATCAGTGTCAAAAACTGTCCGGATACGCCATTTCGCCGTAGTTTGTAGATTAAGCCATCGTGCCACACTCTATCAAAAGCCTTTGAAATATCTAGATAAACTGAACATACACCTAAAGGAGGGTTGCAGTTGAACGCAACAAAGATAGAATGAACTATTGAGATTAACTGATTGATAGTAGAATCTCCAGGGCGAAAACCAGATTGGTTAGGATTTAGCAGTTCATGAAGGGAAAGATGTTCGTTCAATGCATCAAACATTGATTTTTCCAATATTTACCAAGAATTGGAAGGAGGGAAATGGGACGATACTTCTGCTTAAGGTTCTTACTGTTCTTTTTGTGAACTGGTACGACATTAGCTCTTTTCCATACTTCCGGGAAAACACCTTGTCTTAGACATGCTTCAAAGATCAACTTCAGAGGAAAGACTAAGCTATCATCACACATTCTAATCATACGAACAGATATGTCATCCCAACCATGTGCTTTATTTGGGTTTAAAGAACAAATTATATTTAGTATTTTCTCATCCGATATTGCAAATTCGGTCAATGGAGGTGCATTTGACAGGAGCTGACCCGGTACTTCGCTTCCAGTATCTATTGTAGTACATTGGAGTACAAAGTAGTCGTTAAAAATCTGCGCTTTGGAATCAAAATCCAACACAAAAATGTCATTTTCCAAGAGAGGGGGAATTACTGGTATTTTCGTTTTGTTTAAGATTTTGTTAATCAAGGACCAGTATGTTTTTTAACCTGTTTCAGGATTTGAAAGAGTTTTGCCCATTTTTATAAAATACTGACTTTTAGCATCTTCGATGATTTTGGAACTCTGTGCTATCATGTTCTGTATATCCTTCAGTTTGTTATCGGGTCTACCATCCTTGACAAAATTTTTGTACGCTCGATTTTTTTTCGAATGAAGTTTTTGATCGACTGTCTTATCCAGGGTGCCTGTCGAGGCCGAACTGTTTTGGTTTCGTTCGGGATGAAGTTCGAGAAAATGTTTGCTAAAGCCTGAAATACACCATCAAATTTATTGGATTCAATTTATTGAATTCAATTAATTGGACAATGTAAACACTAAAATTGGATGATATTTCTCAGTTTCAACAAATTGAAACCACAATTTTAAAAGTTGGACGTGTTCAACTTTCATCCAACTTTTTCCTTTTGTGTTTCTTAATCCCTATTGTCTTTTTGGCGCCGAGAGAAATCCTACGCCCAGTTTCTCATCCTCATTGCAATTCTTGAGAATAGCCAATGCAAGAAAACATGGCCGCTAAAACGCAGCGTATTGAGCTGACTGAAGATTTCATAAATCTATGGAAGGAAGAAAAAAGTCTCTGGGATGTCATCTCTCCCCTCTACCGTGACAGAGATGCCAAACATAAAAGCTTGCTTAGTTTGGCGGAGCAGCTCTCGATGTCAGGTATGTATTCATGGCGATGCCTTTTGATATTTCAAAGCTGAGTGTGTGCTAGAGGGAACACTTAGTATCTCCTAACGTCGAGAAGATTGCAGTATTTTTAGGGGTTGTTATTTTACTTCAAGGTACTGTTAAGGGTATCTTACTACTTGTTGATATTTTTAGACTTGAATCTCTCTACCAACAGGCATTTTTAGATCATACATTAATCTTTTGGACGATACCCCACCCCCTCCCATTCCTCCGATAATGTTGCATAGGAAACCGTCGAGGATACATGCACTTTGCGCAATCAATAAGTTAGAAAATGTGTGAAATTATCTAAATCTTTATCTCATCTCCATTGACTATCGTTAGGGTATTCTATTTTTCTAGAAAGCGATGTGAAGAGAAAGATAAATGCCCTTCGCACATATTTCTCAAAAGAGTTGTCCAAAAGTGCACCAAAAAGTGGAGCTGGCAGAGATCAGACATACGAATCAAAGTGGCCTCATTTCCAGTCAATGATGTTCCTACGCGACACCATCAATCCACGTAAAACAACATCGTCATTTGTATGTATATTAAACAAATTTTTCCTGCCATGGCACTTTTCCAGAAGTGTTAAAGTATTTACAAAACTCATCTCTAATAATTTTACTGTCATTACTGTAATTGTTGCTACCTGAAACAGCAATAGATTGTAGTTGCCCTTGCTCTAATCTCCAACTTCCATCAATAACTCGTCCCTCCTCCTTAGATTCAATGTCTAGGCTTCCAGTTGGTGTGTACCGCGACGAAGCTTTGTCTCGCAAAAAGTTATGCAAGGCACAACTAGCCAGTGTTATTTTCTCTACATTTTCTGGCGCAAGCTGCATAGGTGACAAGAACACTCGAAAACGGTTTGCCAATATGCCAAACGCATTTTCTACTATACGCCTCGCTCTACTCAATCTGTAGTTAAAAATACGTTTTTCGCGTGATAGTCCCCTGAACGGGTACGGCTTCATCAAATTGTTTTTCAAGGGGAACGCATCATCTGCAACGATTACATAAGGTAGCACAGTTTCACAGCCATTTGGTGATCTAGGTGTAGGTATCCCCAGTAAATCACTACTCAGTGCTGTTGACAGTGAGCTGGCGCGAAATACACCTCCATCACTGATTCTCCCATTGCAACCAACGTTGACATATATGAATCTATAATTTGCATCCACCAGTGCCAACAAGACAATGCTGAAGGTGCCTTTATAATTAAAGTAGTACGAGCCGCTATTTCGTGGCTGTTTAATCATTATGTGCTTGCCGTCCATTGAGCCTAAGCAGTTAGGGAAATTCCAACGGTCCTCGTACTCATTTGCAACAGTTCTCCATTCTTCTTCTGTTGAAGGCATCTAAAGAATATAATTATATTTTCAGAACTTGACCACTGAACTTGAAGGTGATATACTTGAAGAAAATTATAACGAGAGTGTTGAATTAGATGAATTCCAAGAAGATCCTGATGATGATCTTACAATACCTGAACAGCCAAAAAGGAAATCTACAAAACACCCTTTACCACGGGAGAAAAAGCAGAAGACCAAACAGAAAAGTAAAGAGGATATTATGCTTGACGAAGCTATGTCGGTTCTTGCTGCTAGAAAAAGCAGGGTAGCAGACGCTGATGAGATTTTTGGCCAAAACGTTACTGCAAGCCTTCGCAATATTGTGGATAATCGTTGCAAAGAGTTCTTAAAAGTAAAGATACAAGAACTTATTTTTCAAGCACAATTTGGAATGTTACCAATGCCTTTTCAACAGACCAACATAGTGCCAGGCCCAAGGCCACAGCTACAATCCACATTTCATCAACAACATACGTACCCATATCAGAGGGATACAATTTACTCAAACTTCGGGGCAGCACAATCACCTAATTGCAGTAGCAACAGTAACGAAAATACTGCATCATATTCTGGCACACAGTAGAACACACGTTACTACAATGCCTGCCAAAAGTCCTTGGAACACATGACGAAATAAATGAAAAATACAGATACCTTGTTTAACTAACATTTCTATGACAATAGTTATGCTAGAGGCCCCCCCTCCCCCTTAAACAATGTTGCTTATTGCGAATTTGGGATAGCAGCCACTTCGAGTCTTCATAGCTCTCGAACATGCGACAGTGACAGAGTTAAACAACATTGTTTGAAAGGGGAGAGGGGAAAGTAGCAGAGAGCATGCTGAAATCGACTCTGCTGTTCCAACACTTTTGGCAGGCATTGTAGTATGAAAAAATATATCATACCTTCAAATAGTTGTCTTTTAGTTGCTTGTACAGCGCTTCACATACTTCTGGGATGAATTTTGACAATGTACTCTTGTGAATGCGAAATAAATGTTGCAGATCTGCGTAGTTACTACCAGTAGATAGAAACCGAATCGTTGCTGCCAGCTTCATGCTTGCGGGTATTGCTTCACGTAAAACTGTGTCTTGTTTTTGAATGTCAAATTCAACGAGTCTTAGGAGTTCGTCGAAATTTTCTGGGGACATTCTCAGAAACTTTTTGTATTCTTCGTCATCTTCAAGCCGAAATTCTCGCAATAGAGTTCTGTCAGCACCTAGCTCATTTCTTCTACTTAACCATGGCTTCACCCAAACAGATCTTTCCCTTTTCTTGCGCAGCCTTTTCCTCTTTTTAATCAAAATTGCAACCACGACAGCTGCTGCAGCACATTCATTGTCAGAGTCCATAGTGAAATGAGAGACTCTGCCAACAAATCGTTCCAATTTATTGGATGAATGTAAACAGAACTTCTCATCCAATTAATTGGAACATCCAACTTATTGAATCCAATAAATTTGATAGTGTATTTCAGGCTTAAGACTTCATTTAGCGTTCTTACCTGTAAATTTGGACACTGGAGTTCCTGAAATGTTTCCTGCCAATCATATAGTTCAATGCTTCTTCTAATTGCTGGAATATTTGCTCGCTCATAATACCAAAATTTTGGATTGTAAGGAGGTGGCGCTAAGTTATTTGCAGTAATTTTGACAAATACGATATGGTGATGACATCGCTCATGTAAGGTTGGGTGGACACCAGTTTCTAGAAACAAATTGGGCTGATTTGTGAATATGAGGTCAATGCAGGATTTGGACTCGCCAATGAAATGGGTTGGTTCACAAATCAACTGTTGCAAGCCGAGTTCAGACGTAAATGGTTTGAAAAGTCTACCTTCGTCATTTTCACGCTCGTTCTCCCACCATTGTGGAGAACCGCAGTTGAAATCACCTGTTATGATTACACAGTATGGCTCTTCAGCAGACATCCTGGATAGCATGAGTTCAAAATTATCCATGAAAGTATCAAATTCATCTGATGTTTGGCTTGGACTTCTATCGATCAACGAAAAGAAATACTTCCTTCGGTTTAACTGAATTTCGCAAACAATAGATTCTGGAAGTGTCACCAGGTCAGGTCTTTCCTTAGCAGGGAAGGTTTCCTTTATATAAAGCCCAACACTTTATATTTGATGTTTTGTATTTGATGGATGGTTTCTCTTGACAAAGGTGTAGCCAGGGAGAATTAGTTTGTTGTCATCAACAGAGATGTCAAGGTGTGTCTCAACTATGCCAAGTAGGTCATAGTTATATACTGAGTTGTAAGCCTCAATCAATGGTATTCTAACGAAGTCATGTGCACAAATACTGTTCAGATTCCAGGAGCAAAAGTTAAACATAGAAGTGTTAGGCCCCGGGTTTGGCTATATATCGCCACTCAGTAAAATGGAACTGAACATAATCCATTGCAAATACAGCAAGTAGCATGTTTGGCATACCACATAAGCATACCTGTAACCATGAGTGAGTTCTATTAAGATGCGACCGTTTTGTAATGACATAACCTTAGCTAGTCCAGGAATCCTTACAATCATTTCCGAAGCAAAGTAGATAAGAAACCAAGCATGAAAATGAATATGGACGAAGAGATGCAAGAAACAGAGCTCCTCCGAGTGGCAAAATTGAGCCGCAAGAAAATGGAGAGTAGCCGCAAGAGGGAGTATTGGAACTGAGATCAAGACAAACATACAGCAAAAGAGACATAATTTTAACAGTGACAAAAAGATGGGAACAAATCCTATATGATGGAAGATTTTTTTGTACGTTTTGTTTGAAAGAGAAAGACTGAAAACTCCAATTGCTGCGCGCCATTGATTTAAATCAACCAGCATCGAAAGGGAAGGATCCCCCTGGCACGTTGACATGTGTGTATCGCGTGGGACAACTTTTAGAGGATAATACAAGTCTATTTCTCAATACCTTCTCTATGGACAAAAAGTAACAAATTCTAATAAAACATAAATGCAGAGTTATCATAGGGTTTAATTTAGGGAACATTTTCACGTCTTTGCAGCGAGACAACAGCGCATACAATGAGACCATTAATCAATTCAATATAGAAACTTTTGGCAAGATCACAAAGGTAGATTATTGTTGAAAGTGGTTTGGCTAAAGTTAGCAAGATTTCAACTTTCACTGTGAAAAAAAAATGTGTGGTGTTTTGGGAATAAACGGGAGTCCTAAACTTACAATAATAAAAAAAACAACAACGCTGTTAATAAAGGCGTGATGTTTTAGGAATACAAATGAAGATCTAACCTTCCCCTGACAATCAAGACAACCAAGATTCCGATAGATCAAAAATTCATTGAGTGGAACGATGTGAAAAACTCGATAATATAATCATGATTATTTCGATCTCCATGGGAACGTAAGGAAATCTTAATTAGAAAAACAAAAACACCGACCAAACGAGCAGGCGCCGCCGGCCAGCGCCCGAGCCCCACCCACCGAGTAATACCTCATCAACCAAACACGCCGCCGACCATCAAGGTCCTGTCTCCACGGAGCCCCATTCCCCACCCCAGCGGAAAACGCCCGAAAGAACCCCCGCGAAGCACACGCATCAAGACGAATAGAAGTGTTTTGTTTCGACTCGCACGCCCCGCAGAAACGCCCCCGAGCACCCCCGCCCCAGCGGAAAACGCAGCCCCACAGAAGCCAGGCTCCATAGGCTATATGGCACTGGAAAAGCTCGAAACATATTGAGCTTGATTAAAAGAAAAATAGATCGTTAAGTGACGTTTGGCGACGCAACCAAACTTACAAGCACTCTAAACGGCAGGCAAATCCCACACGCCAAGCAAAACAACGCCCACCCGCCCGGCCGGGCATCATAGCTTAACGGAATTTTTAAGATAAATTAGATAAACAACAACAACCAGCAAAAATAACTCAAAAAGTCAAGAATCAAGATAACATTACACCAAGTCCAGTAATTCTTCTTCAGTATTGAAAAATGTGAATTCACCTGATTTTGTCTTCAATCCTAAGCGACAATTCAAGTCAGCAAAAGCAAACTCTATTTCACTGAGGTTTTTGGTCATCTCTTTGGCTTTAGACAAGAGCTTTGCCCTTCGTGCTGTGAGATCTAGAAGCACTGATTTACCTTTCGAAAGCTTTTCCTACCTTGATATGCAGCAACTCTGCTGTTCCATGATTTGAACTTGACGATTATGGCCTGCTCTGTCTTGCCATTGACTTGCTTCTTTTGGCCTACACGGTGAGTACGGTCAATTTCGGATTCTGGTATTGTGACTTGCATTTCTTTGAATATTTCCTGAACTATCTTCATGCAGTCGCTCGGGGATTCTCTTGTGCCAGCATCAGGTGCTTGAACTCTGTAAATTCTCAAGCAGGAGCGGCGACTATACTGCTCTGAATTATCAATTAGAACTTCCAATTCTTGCATTTGCGCTTCATACAGGGCCAGTTTATTCTCCAGAGTTACAATTCTGTCGATCATAGGCTTCGTAGCGAGCTCAATCTTCTCTGTTATCGTGGACTCACACAAATCCAGTTTATTTTCCAGCGTATCGATTCTGTCGACAAGGGGCGTCGTTGCAAGCTCTATCTTCTCAGTTATCAAGGATATTAGTTTTCCTTCAAGACCAGCGATCAATTCATCCATGTATTCCTTCGTTGCCAGATCTTTAATAGCTTTTTTGATGATTCCTTTTATTGTTGACTCATCTAAGGCAGGGGCAGGACCTGCTCTTCGACTGCTCGTTCGAACTTTTTCGTCATCTCCCATGTTTGCTTCGTTTTGGCCTTGGCCTAAGCCTGGGTCGACATCGGCCTAAACATGCTTTCAAGTCGAATGAAGGATATCTTCAGCTAAATGAATGGGTCTGCCTTGCATTAGGGTACAACTATGTGTCCATTGCAGCGCTGAAGGTGAAATTCAAATCATGATCTTTTACATCTTGCCAAAAACAACCGAATGAAATTCTCCTTGCTCTGAGACACGTCCTCCTCGCACCGAGACACTTGAAAGAAAATAAAACATGCATGTCTGAACCCAAGTTCTTAGTTTAGCATAAAAAGTATGCATGCATGGGGGAGAGGGTCTCACCTCCAAGCACCCCGTTGGAGGAGGCTAGCCCCTCTTGGAGCAAAATAACCCCTTTGTCGGAGCACACTTCGCAACAAATTTTTCCCTTTATTTTAAAGAAGTAACCTTATCATTACAAATCATAATTAGTCGGCTGTAAGATCTTTCTTCTGAATGAAGGTTAATTTTTCAGGTTGAGGCTGGTTCTCCTTTCATCTTTTCTTTCTCTTGTTCTAACATGTTTTATGACCTAAAACTTAGCCTCGACATTCTTTTTAAAACAGAGTATTTGGCCGTCGGAAATCTGTTCGATTTCAAGAGGAAACCACACTGCTGGAATGTCTTCACTGGAAATGTGATAACAAATATTTTAGAGCTCTAAATCTCTATCAAGTCATTTTGATATAACCGTTAACCCTATTTTGGTTGGGGGGGGGGCAAATTTGCCCCCCTAGTAGATTTTGTTTAATAACTCTGCTAGGAAGATATTTATAGTCATGAAACTTCTTGACTTTTTGCAAATACTTATTGTACAACTTCTCAAAAAGTTTCATGAAAATATATTGAAAAATGAGGGGGCGGAGACAATTTTCTGGGACTGACCCTGGAAAAATCGCAATTCTCAAATCTCAATTATCGCGAAAAAAGGAGCGTAAGTTGAATACTTTGCAAATTTCTTTTGTAGTGTAGTGTTATTTGATGCATTCTATCACAATTATCATGTTTGGGTGGAAAATGTGCTCCAAATTTAATTTTATTGCGATTTTCCTGATTTTAGTCAATTTTGCCGCTTTTCTTGACCACACAAAGGAAAATGCTGACGTGAGCAAAAATGAGGGCCAATCTTAGGTTAATTTTTACATTTTCAGACAGTACATGCCTGAGGCTATTAGCACACAAAATTTGATCACTCTACCTATTACCAGTCAAGAGTTAGGTAGGGGGGCTTTTTTGCCCCCCCCCAACCAAAATAGGACTATCAAATAGCCCAACCACTATAGGGTTAAAATAGTCAGAGCTCCTGGTTTTATTGAAAACAGTAAGTTTTATGAGTATCTTTGCTTATCGGATCAAACTGAAGTTGAGCAATGGCGATCAAATTTATTCGTTTCAATGTGCGTTGCACCATCTGCAATGAAGTTTCTTTACACGATTACACTGGTAGACATGCTAAATCAAAACACAAGGAGTTAGATGATGCTGGCAGAACTGCATCAGCAACGGTTGTTGTTGAGGAAGATGTAAACCAGAGAAGAATGGAAACCTTTTTTCAACCGAAGGGTAGGGCCTATATTGCGAAAAAGCGGAAAGCAAACAAAGAGAAGTTAGAAAGTCGGACTGCAGTGGGCGCAAGCAATCATCAGAGTAAGAAGACGAGACTGGAGGAACGAGACGGTGTTGCCGATGTTCTAAGTGAAACAGCTGAAAAAGGTTGGTTCAAAATTTCTTGTTTTTTGAAATGTTTGAAGATTGCTTACACTAAATGTGAATTTGACTAAGAAGGATATGTGAGTTTTGAATTACTGTAGTCACAAAACAATCTCAGCATAACATAGAAAAACCTTGCTTTCAAGCGGCAAATGTGGCAACACTGGGTAGGTGCAAAATCACGGTCCTCCTTCACAGGGATGAATGTGAAGACATTTATTTTAAATCATGTCAGCAGATGAGAGGAACTGTATCATACTCATTTCCATGAAAATGTTCTTTTCCAAAATGTATGAGGTTTAGACAATGTTTAAACTGGGTTAATCCAACCAAGGGAAATGGTGTTTTGGATCTTCATCCCACTTCTCCGAAGTCCATTCCTTCCGGGTAGATCGGCCCATCCGGGAACTTTGTTATGGGTGGGCTAAGTTAGAATACCAAGGGTTTTTTCATCATTCGTTTGTAACTTGCTTCAAACTCATTTGAGATATTCGCTGGCATAATTTTGTTAAAGTTTTATTGAAGATGTGTTGGTTGATTTATGGTTGGCCTAGCTGACTTCACGGCATTGTTTACAGTGATTTGTTGACGTTTTCTTAGAGTTTTTTGCAGTGCAGAGTGCGGAAGGCCTCGTTGGTCACATCACAACAACTTCAACCAGGAAGTTCTGCTTGTGCGGATCATTCACGTAAGATCTTACCAGTTTGTTCCTATTTGAGGTTATTGCAGCCAGCGATTTGGGTTCAGTTTGTTGGACAGCTGTTTCTCCTACAGTACTCGGTGTAGAGGGAATGTTTACAGCCAGCTAACCACTTATTTGTGCAAGGTGTATGACTGTGTATTTTGGTGACTTAGGCCAAGCAACTTAGGGAATACCAATAACATTGTCTTTTGGTAGAAACTTTATTCAAAATGGATCCTCCAAAATCTTCTGGAGCACCAGTTTCTGATCCAGGAACAGTACTGGATCCAAAGGAAAATGATCTCACAAGTGATGCCATGAGCAGGCAAGAGGCGATGGTGCGTTTTGCAAACATAGACTCCTCCATGGAAAAACTTTTTGGCTTGTTGTCTAGTTTTGCTCAGGGAAAGCAACAACAAGCAGCATCGCAGTCAGCAGCTGTCTCTCTCAAAGGGACTGCAGTAACTACAGCAGGTGGCAAAACCCCTAGCAGCAGTGGTTCAGGTATGCTCCACACAGCTTCATTCTTGGGTCAAGCTGGCCAAGTTCACCCTGCAACTGCCCCATTTTTTGTCAAATTGGCTTCTCAGTCCCTCACAGTCACCTTGCCTGCTCATAGTGTCGCATCCCCTGCGCCATTGGGGGTCATGTCATCAAATGGGGACCCGGGGATTCTGGCAGGGCAAGGAGCAAAGGAGGCTTCCCCAGTAGTGTCGCCGACATTAGCCTTGTGAATATCCTCGGCGTTACCCCCAGTTCCTGATTATCTGGCGGAAAAAATCAAGAAAGGCCAGTACGTAGATTTCAACCTCTTGTGGCCTTGTAACCTTAAAAAGCTGCCAGTATCAGAGCCTAGCCAGTTCCAGCTCAACAAAATTTTTAAATCAGAGTTGCAACCCATTCGAAATTTCAATGATTGGGCAGAGGCCTGGGCAGTTCATGGGGCAGTGATTGCAAAAAAGTGCCCTGCAAAGGTAGCAGATCAGTTCAGTTCAGTTATTTTCTTTTGTTGTCATCAGCTCACAGAGATGTGGCAGGGCTGGGCTGGCTAGAGTACGACGTAGCCTTTCGAAAGCATACGGCTGAAAAAGGGGCAATCACATGGGGTGAGGTAATGCCAACGCTTTGGATGACAACAGTGGTGGCAAAGGGATCCCAACCAGCTAAGGATTCACAGTTGCCAAAACCAACAAGTGTATGTTTTAAGTGGAACAGCTCCTCCTGCACATTCCCCCACTGCCGTTTTGCCCATGAGTGTTCAAGTTGTCGTGGTTCCCATCAAAAGGCGGATTGCCTAAGTGTGGCTGCTTCTTCAAGTCAGTCCACAGTTCGCCGCACTGATAGGGTACTAGACTCACCTGTCCCAAAGAAGGTATCTCGGAAGTGACTAGACTCAGCTGTAAGTATTACTTTACCAAGCCCAGGTTCTATAACACCATTAAATTTTTAGTTTGGAAATCTCACTTAGACAATATAACTCACGAGGATGCAGCTTGGGTGCTTTGCAGGCTGGCTTTTCCTTGGGCATCTAGCCTGGTGAGACACGATCAGCTAAGCATAATCACCCGCAGGTCATTGACAGTTATTTAACTGAGGAACTTAAAGCGGAGTTATCCCAAAATCGACTCCTTGTAAATTTCGGCTTATAACTGACCTCTCATTTCCTCATGGTAACAGTGTTAATGATTTGGTCCCAGATTCTGAAGCAGAGGTATCATATGCTGGGATACCGGAAGCCATTTTTATGATTATGAAACTGGGGAAAGGCTGTAAACTTGTAAAGTTTGACATAAGCAGGGCATATAGACTACTCCCAGTTCATTCTAGCCAGCGCCGTGTTTTAGGAATGTTTTGGAACGACAATTTCTATCTTGACCTTGCCGTGCCATTTGGATTGCACTCGGCGCCTAGAGTCTTTACTCGTTTTGCTGATGTACTGCAAGATATTCTCCACACAGCAGGCAAAGTCGCAAACATTCAACATTACTTAGACGATTTTTTGATAGCTGGGCCATGCAATACAGTCCAGTGTGAAGTAGACCTCGCATCTTGTCAAGAACTTTGTAATACTCTGGGGGTTCCCTTGGCTGAAGAAAAGTTTGAAGGCCCAACCTCTGTTATTACATATCTTGGTTTTACCCTTGACACAGATTTACAAGAACTTAGACTCCCCAGCCAGAAACTATCAAGCATAAGGGGGCAGTTGGCCCAGTGGCTTAATCGTAGGCACTGCACTAAACGTGAGCTGTTATCCTTAATTGGTACCTTACAGCATTGCTGCCAGGCAGAGTTGCATGGCAGGCCTTTCCTGTGACATTTAATAGACCGTGCTAGTTCCGTACCAGAACTATTTCATCACGTTCATTTATCCCCTTGGGAAATAGAGGATATTGCATGGTGGATTAGCCTGTTAAACAATTGGAATGGACGTAGTTTGTTCCAGTTTCCAAAATGGGAACAGGCCCCCAATATTTCGATTGCTTCTGATGCTGGAGGCGCATTTGGTTTTGTGGCTATAAATGGATAGGTGTGGTTTGCAGGCAGCTGACCTGAGGGCACTGAGGATGTAAATATCACAGTTAAAGAGCTGGTCCCTATGGTAATTGCAGCGCATATTTGGGGACATATGTGGGTGCGAAAACGCATTGTTTTCAAGTGCGATAACATGGCGGTAGTTGACCTGCTCCGTAATGGGAGTTGCAGGGACCGGCATTTGGCCTTTTTGCCCAGAGAGTTGGCGCAAATTGCAGTTCTCAAAAGTTTTACATTTACATATGTGCATATTCCTGGGGCTCGAAACACACATGCTGATTGGCCTTCTCGCTTTAAGTTTCAGGAATTTTACAATGCTGTCCCAACTGCGGCTTCCAGTTCCTTGGACCTCCTTCCAGGCTTGCTGAACCGGCTCCTGTTCCCGCCTTGGATGCAAAGTGGCAGAGGCTTTTAGGAAATGCATTGGCTAACAACACTAAACGTACATATTGATCAGCTCAACGCTTGTTTCTTTCATTTTGCTCCAACCACAACCTGTTGCACGACAATGGGTCACCTTGCCCAGCTTCCGTAGTGACAATCTTATGGTTTATTGGTGAAATTAGTGACTCTTGTCAGGCCTCCACCTTGAAAGTTTACTTATCAGCAATTCGTGCCTTACATGTGCAAATGGGCTTTAGTGACCCTTTCCTAAACCGCCCTCGTATCCCAATGGTTATCAAGGGTTTACGACGAGCTAAAAGTACTTTGAAACAACCTGAAAAACTGCCGATCACAGCCCTTGTGCTATACAGTCTCAAGCTGCAGCTAGATTTGATGAAGAAAGATGATGTAATGTTATGGGCAGCGTGCTGTGTGGCTTTCCTCGGTTTTCTCCAGGCATCGGAGTTCACGGTACCGAGTTCTGGTTTCCAACCAGGTGTTCACTTATCACTTTCAGACATTTCGGTGGATGCATTCCCCCTCCCATCTATGGCGTTTGTGCATCTATCCCGTTCAAAGACGGATCAACTTGGCAAAGGCTGCTCAATTGTTCTGGCCAGGTCCGATGGTCATATCTGCCCGGTTGCAGCTTTGATGTCTTACTTGCATTGCAGAGGCTCGCAAGATGGCCCACTTTTTGTGTTTAAGGATGGCTCACCTCTAACTCGTCTGAAACTTAATGCCCGGTTGCAAGTGTTGCTTGCAGCGGCAGGTTGGCAGGGAAGATACACTTTACATAGTTTTAGAGTAGGGGCAGCTACAACAGCAGCATCTCTGGGCTTCCCAGATTACTTGATCCAGGCTATGGGCCGTTGGTCCAGTGATGCGTATAAAGTTTACATAAAGCTCCCTCAGCAGCGCTTGAAGGTTGCTTCTAAGTCCCTAGCGACAGCAACCTTGTTCGCCTCTTGTTAGCTGGGAAATGCCTGCCCCCATGGATAGGTGTTAGGGGATAGCCATTTGGTAATGTTATGGGTTTTGTTTATACGAGCACCCCCTAGGTATTTTTACAGCTGGCATCACGTGTGACATCTTTGTATTTGGGGACCAGAGCTCCTCATTTATAACTTGTAGCCTTTTTGCTTAGTCTCCCTCGACTCTCAGTCTGGAATTATGGGAAGCCCACTCGTTTTTTTCCTAACCAAGAGCTTTCAGCTGTAGCAGGATTAACATTGGGCAGCAGTAGTCCTCATACTTGTTTCTGCTTGAGTTAAGCCTTAAACTTAGGTCGTGTCTGCAATTTCACTGTTCAGACCCTTTCTGATCTTAGAGTTTATTCTCAATAATCCTCCGTTAGGTTCGATGCCATGTTGTTGTTTTTTTTTGCGTCCCCCTAGCTCGTCATCCTGTGAGTCATATATTGCTTTCCCATAGGTCACACCCTGATGAAAACATAAGCTTGAAGGCCTTAAGTGTGCTGGAAAAATCTGTCTGATGGATGGTGCTTTCCCAGCTGTGAGCACGTTTGCTCCGATGCAGCCTGGGGGTGCCCACTCCCTGTTTGACTTGGTTCTGGTCCACCTCTGAATCTGCAAATTAGTTTGAAAATCAAATTCATAAAAATAGTAACGACCTCGATGGTGTCTTCCTAGCTGTGAGCCTGTTTGCTCTGATACAGCCTGGAAGTGTCTGCGGGCTAGGTAATGTTGGGGTCTCTTTCACATGCGAGCCTTAGATGTGGTTCCAAGTTGGGCTTCAGTGCCTTCTTGGAAGTTAATGATGGTTGACACTGCAAGCTTAACTGTTGCAGGGTGTTTTAATTGTTTTCCTACCAAGCTGTGAGTCTGTAGGCTCCGATGCAGCTTGG
Organism: Aurelia sp. 4 Dawson et al 2005; assembly: GCA_964019985.1. Taxonomy (NCBI): domain Eukaryota; kingdom Metazoa; phylum Cnidaria; class Scyphozoa; order Semaeostomeae; family Ulmaridae; genus Aurelia; species Aurelia sp. 4 Dawson et al 2005. The sequence continues at coordinate 1,806,575 of OZ026511.1, read as the reverse complement.
GTGGAGCATGTGAGTCCCATGCTTTTCTTTTTCTGCCCTTTTACTATTCCACTTCCAACTTTCTATCTCTTGCCTCCTATCCCTCACATCAGTGGGTTTTATCAAGCATTTATGGGTGCACTGCGGGATCCTGGTGACTGAGGGTTTTCGTTTGCTCATGTGGTCCCCTTTTTTGTTTTCTTCCCCTAGCCGTTCATCCCCTCACCGGGTAGGGCTTGCCTAGCAAGGTTATAAGAAAGTAGCATCTAGGGTCGGTGTCTGGCGGGAACACACTTGTGTTCGGTGGGCGGGAAATAATCGGTGGGTGTGGTCACCGACCTTAAAAGGATTATTTTCCAGCCAGTTAAGGGCTGGTGCACCGAGCAGGCCCACTTCCTGGTAGGATTTCTCAAGAGGGATTAAATGAGGTTTAGACAATGTTTAAACTGGGTTAATCCAACCAAGAAAAAAGTGTTTTGGGTCTTCATCCCACTTCTCCAAAGTCCATTCCTTCCGGGTAGATCGGCCCATCCGAGAACTTTGTTATGGGTGGGCTAAGTTAGGATACCAAGGGTTTTTTCATCATTCGTTTGTAACTTGCTTCAAACTCATTCAAGATATTCGCTGGCGTAATTTTGTTACCCACCCACCCACTCCTCTTCTTTATTATTTCATTTTTTCTCCTGTTTTCTTCCTCTCCCGGAGACCTTTTCGTCAACAAGCAGGTGCATCAGTCGGGAAATATGTTCCCAGTGTGGTCACCGACCTTAAAAGGATTATTTTCCAGGTAGTTAAGGGCTGGTGCACCGAGCAGGCCCACTTCCTGGTAGAATTTCTCAAGAGGGATTAATGGATATTATAAGCTGCTTTTTTTCCTTTCTAGAATTAAATCTAGAGATTCTCGATGGCCAAGCCTCACAAATATTTGATGATCAAAGTAGTGTTTCTTCAAAAGGGAAATTGATCATGACCACATAAGTAATTTAGAAGAGGATAATGCAGACCCTGCTGGACTTACTGAAGTCACCCCAGGTAATTCTCAGGCACTCCATTTGAGAAGACTGTTAAAGCTAGATGAAAGCTTATGTGTATTTTCATATCAAAGTGTGATTCAGTCATCAATTCAACTCTCCAGACATCTATTTGAGACACAATTCACTCTCACTTGATTTGCATTCTTCTTTCCTTCTTTTCTTTGTTGAAGTTGATATGAAGATGAAAGTTGCAAATACCATTCAAAGCCAAAATTGGAAGAAAGTTGTGATTCAAATTCAGGATCATTGGCTTACCGGCTCTCGACATAAAAGCTGATTTTTCAGAATGAATCTATCCAAAATTCTTAAATAAAAAAGGTTAAAACTATTTCCTTCTCGCAGTTGGTAGAAAGAAATTAAATTCAGCAACCAATGACATCAATGAAGTAGAAGCACTTGGTCCAAAAGATCTGTTGACTAAAGATGACAAGCCGGTACAGCCAAAGAACATTAAACCTCCGTCACATATGATTGGAAGGCAATACAGATCATTTGGCCCTTTGCTGTATGAAAAGTATTCTTGGCTTGAATATTCAAAAATGGAAGATGCAGTTTACTGTTCACTGTAGACATTTCTCAATTAACTGCAAAGAACCAACATTCATTTTGCAAGGTTTTCGTAACTGGAAGAAATGTTATGGCTCAGATGAGAAGAGCAACAAACTGCTGCAACATCAATGCAGCTTGATGCATGCAGAAAGTGTTGCTGCTTATGCCCACTACCAGGATGTCAAATCTGGTGCATTTCAATCTGTCCCCACACTTCATGATCAAAGTTATTCTAAGCTAGTACTGATAACCGGCACTATTTGAAAGCGGTCTGTGAGGTGCTGCTGCTAACCGCTCAACGCAAAATAGCCCAATGTGAGACAGGCAGATCATTTCGTGCAGGTGATATTGATGGCCAAAGACTTGAATTTGGCCCATCTTGTGGCAATTTTCTGGCTATTCTTTCACTTCTTGCAAAACAGACCCCATTATCGCTGAGAAGATTTGTGTAGGTCCAAAAAATGCTAAATACACAAACCACAGTATACAAAACGCTATTTTGGACATCATGAAAGAAATGGTTTTGGAGCAGATAAAAGAGGAATTACACGAGGCCAAATTGTTCACTGTGCTTGCAGATGAATCAAAGGATGTCAGTAAAAAGGAACAAGTGGTAATTGCAGTGCGCTACTGCCACCAAAATGCAATACACAAAAATGTGTCGGAATTGCTGAGGCACATGGACTGAATGTTGAAGGTCTCTCTGATACAATAATCGAGCTTCTTCAGAGAATTAATGCTAGTATGGCGAACTGTGTTGGACAAGGCTGTGATGGAGCGTCCGTTATCTCTAGTCACCTTAATGGAGCGCAAAAGAAGCTTCCCAAGAAAACAGGAGCTGATGGCATACTATGTTGATTGCTTCTGTCATCGTCTCAATCTTGTAATAGTAGATGTGGTCAAGTCAGTCAAATGCGTGGCAGATGTGATTTCTCTTTTTAGAAGTCTCCATTCATTCCTGAGCACCAGCACTGTTCACAAACGATGGATATGCATTCAAGAGCAACACAAGGTGAGACTAATGGAGATTGGAAAAGTATCTGACATCAGATGGTCATGCCAAGCAAAGCAGTTCAATGTGTTGTGGCAGCACTTGGATATCGTCATTGAAGTTTTGCAAGACATCATTGACAATGATACAGATTCTGATCGTACAACTGAGGCTAATGGCTTCAAGCTACAGATTGATCAAAAATTAGTGTGATACTTGTTTGCCATAAAGCATATCTTAGAAAAGGCAAAGTTTGCCTCTGACATGCTGCAGAAACCAACAAATGATCTGACTGGGGCAGTTGAGCTCATTACGTATGTACATTGAAGGAAGAGATATCCAAGTGCCGCTCAAGAGAGAAGTGCCAAGAATTCTGGGATATGGCTGAAGAGATAGCAGACAGACTGAACCTGCCAGAAACAACAAGAGAAGGCAGCAAGAAAAGAGCACCAACTACCCTTCAAGATCACATTGTAGAGGCTCCATTGAACGAAACATCAACTGGTGGCTTAGATGAATATGTTCAGGACATCTACCAAATTCTAGAAAAGGCAAGTGCTGAGCTTTGCAAGAGATTTGACGAAAAGAACACAACAATGATAAGAGGTATCACAGCACTGTGTCCAACGTCAAATAGCTTTTTAGATGTCAGGAAACTCATTGAGTTTGCCGACACGGCAAGAAATACCCAAATTTCACAATGTTTTTAAAGTCGTAATCTACTGTTAAAGGTCCAGTTTCCTGTGGTTTCTCTTAGATACATGAAGAGGAAGCGTGAGATACTCATTGGTATCCAACACGAGAAACTATGGTTAAAGGAACGTTTCCACTTCCCATGTTTTCTCAGTCTACACACTCATTTCCAACATGGGAAACGCTTGTTAAATTACGGGTTTCCAAGTTAAACCATTTTGAGATCTCAAGTTTCTTTAGTGAAAACAACTCGTGTAAAAGATATTTTTCAGGAGATTTCACATTTCGCGAAGTGAGATTGGTCATGTTTCTCTCAATTTCACAATAATTTCCTTGTGGTTTCCGTTTTAATTTTTGCCCTTTTCCTACTTTATAGACTTCCCCCCCCCCTTAATACATATGCAAAATAACAACCTTATTTTGGCTTGCCCATTTCAACTACGATGGTTCACAACTTGGAATGACCATTTAGATGAATGGACTAAACATTAATAGAATCATAAAGACCAACGGGCATAACATGGAGGACAATCTGTCTTCAATGGATCGTTTCTGGATTCAGAAAAAAACTGCTAACATTTTAGAACCTCAAATAATGAAACACCATGTTTGCATACGCTGGAAGTATATCGTAACACATTGGATATTACAGAATAATGAAGTAAAGCTTACAATGTATATTGAGCCATTAAATAACAAACTCTCAAAAGATCAAGTCAATGAATTTTAAAGATTTGGTGGCTAACACGTGAGACTTTCTCTGCTAAGTCTCATATAGTTTATTCTGGATCAAAAGAAAGGAGAGCAAATCTCTAACGCCAAGGGATAAGAAAATCAAACCTTCAACTTTTTAAAAACTCCATCCAATTTCTGACAACTAAATGGCTTAGTTACTGAAACTTAGGTACTGAATTGCATTCCTCACCTCAAAATGTATGAAAAAGGATGTGTCGTCCGTTTACTTCCAGCATGGTGGAAATACGTTTCACTTTTTAGGAACAGATCTTTGCAAAAGTATCAGATGATATATGCTGTTGCTTTTATAAAGGTTTCAGTCTTCACTCTTAAGAGGAACAAATGTGTTTCAATGATTAGATTTACATACATTTCTAATGCTCAGAAAAGCAGAACAACTATCAATAAAACATTGCAGCCGTTCGGCTATCAAATAAGCTTTGATCCAGTGTAATACTTCATCCGCACCCCATTTATAAAACATTTGAAGTTCTTTTCGGTCCACCCTGCAAAACTTAGATGCAATCAAAATGTAGCCAATAATGTGATTCAAAAACTTTTCTTATGTTTTATGGATTTTGACACTATGATTTTGGTGTCCCTGAACGATTTCTTACCTTGGTGTAATTTTTCTAATAAACATTTCACATGTTCATGCATAATTGAATTTAAACGGAAAAGAGTGTTTTAGGTAGAAAAATGGTTCAGAACTGTCTTGTTCTTTCATCAATATCCTACGTAAGACGGTTGACATGTTTGTTCGGAAAGTTTTTCTCTTCCATGCTCTTAATCTGCTTGTTTCGCTCTTTGCTGCGCCAGTAAGGAGTTCTAATTGGCAAACATTCTCCTTCTCTGCCTCGTTGGACACTTGCTGTTTTGTCACGTTGCTCCATTTAGTTTTTGCTCCAGTAGGAATCAGTTTGCTTTTGATTCCAATTGCTAAAGGAGAAGAAATCAAGTGGAATTAGCAAATGTTATACTGTACAGGGTGTCTCAAAAACGTTCAACGTTTGATTAGATGTTCAAAAATAAGGTCCAATTTAGGGCTACGTGATGAAATAACCCACCTCCTGAGATCTTTAATCAATTTTAGACACCAGACTTTTGTAGATCCAACGAATGCTCACAGAGCTAAGGGAGTTTTAGAAGTTCAAGATTATGCAAATGCTGAAACCAGAGGCTTCTAAATGGCATTGTCGGCAAAGTTAACATGTGCTGTTGTTTCTTTTATTTCACATTTGTTGCGGAAAGAAACAGTTGGAATTAGAAAAGATTTTCCATGACCTAACTTTCAAGTGTATGGATGCCCTGAGCAAAACGATTCAGCATCTCGTCGACTTTGCTTCAAACTACTGTTTTTGGCCACATGCTATTTAACCATGAGAACTAAGTCGCTTTCCAAGTCATGTTTAGTTTCATTTGATATCAACGAGAAGTATGACATTGGATGACCTTCTTTTACCTTGATTGTTGAGCTCCTTTGCATTAAAAGTACTCTAGTGGCCTCTGCCTTCAACTGCCATGTATTCTTATTTTTGAAAGCACGTAACTCGGTGAATCTTTAACCAATTTGCAAGGTTCTGGTCTCTGAAGTTATTTCAAAATCTTACGGACAGGGTTATCGCTTAATGACACTGCTCCTGTTATCATTACTTGTTCTGATACAGTCTTGGAAAAGTTTAAGACCACATTTCATTCAGCAACTTCTCTTGGGGTATACTATACTAACTAAACCCTACCAATATTGCATATATATGTGCTTGGGTTTTACGGTTTTACAATGGTCATTATAATTGGCCGTAAACCACACACGTTGGCCTGCTTCCTGTCGGGCTTAGTTTACATACATGAGTTTTAGATTTGTTAGCCATGGTTGTCCTCTAGATTATCATTTTACGGTCCCTCGTTTTATTTACATTATAAATTTACACGATACCTCTGAAAACTGAATCTGTCCTAACCACATGCAATACAAACACAAGGTCTCAGACTCTCGTTTTAGTTTCAGTCATCGAGACTGAAACTAAAACCACTAATATAATGTCTTCAAGAGACCAAACAAGTGAAGAACTAACGAAAGAAGAGGAGGAGGTCATATTAGCCATGACGGACGATATCGAAATTTGTGATATGGTACAAAAACAACCTGCTCCCATGCAGGATTATAACACCAAACAAAATAATTACAATAACAAGAAACTTGGTCTGAGAGGTAATTGTAATAGATTTAACCTGCCTTCAGGTACCGGTCTTCTTCCCACTCCTACTCCTTCATTTAATCGTTCCCCTTTACTGCTCCTTTCTCGCCCTGTATCCCCTCTAATCCTGGGCCCTCGGGCTTATCTTCACACCCTCCCTTCACTCCTTCTAATCAGTTGAAAGTCTTCGCCCCTGACACACCTCCTTCTAGTCAACCTACTCGCTCCTCCACAGCTTCTACCACTTCTGCACTCCTTCCCTCTTCCCTACTATTCTCTACTCCTTCGGTCCGCCCGATCACTTCTCTGGCCTCTGCTCCGGTACTCATTGAGGAGTTACCACTACCACTCCCTCAAACTTTAGTATCGGACCTGTCTCAACACTACTGCCCCCTAAGCTATCATCAAACTAAAGAAGCTTTCTTCACTTGCAGCATAGACTCTGGCTACTTTCCACCCTTCACTTTTCCTCGCTTCAACTCCAACTTTACTAAGGGCCTAAGCCACAACCTCACTGTCCGGTACCACGAGGCCTTAGCAACCTTAAGGCGAAACATTTACCGGATCATGAAAGACCACCATCATGCCCTACAACAAGAGGAAGAAACGAGAATTACAGCTATAATCAATAACTTGAGAGAACTATATGAACCGGACATTGTCCGGATTATCATTGACAACTCACAAAGGACTGCAAACAGCAAAAACAACAGAAGAGGCAATAGACAATGAACTCTCTTATCATTGGTTCTTAAGTTTTTGTATATATACGTACATTTATCATACTCTTATATTCATTGGTTTTATTGGTTTCACTACTTAAAGCGAATTACATTGTTCAACGATTTCCTGCAAATTGCAATTGCAAAGTGGATACTAACGAACAGTGTCAGCATTGCATTGGTAAGGGCATTGCAAGAGGCAAAAGAGAGTCAGCGGCATGGACACCAGCAGCCAGAGGATTTATGTTACAGAAGAAGTTGCAAGAAAACTCAACGTTCAACCGGAAGGAAAAGAAAAGTTAAGCATCTGTACGTTTGGTGCAAACAAACCGAAGGAAATTGTCACACTACTATTGAAAGCCAAGGAAGGGAATACTATGTTGATCAAAGCTAGTGTAGTTCCGAAGGTTAGTGGGGAAATCCAAGGAAAGCCAATACAGCTTTTGAACCAGTTCATGATTGAAAGAAACTACAAGCTAGCAGACACCCTTCCAAAAACTATGGAATCATCAACCCTTGGATTACTTGTTGGCAACGATTACTATAATGAAATTATGTCATGAGAAAAAGTGAAAATAGAAGGACTTTACCTAATGAAGTCAAAGTTTGGATGGGTTATCTCGGGAAGAGCAACAAAACAAGCAAATGAAACACACCAAGAGAGTGCATTATTTATGATCACGCATTCGCCGAGCAACATCCTACCTAATCTTACAACAGAACCAACTTTACATGGACCACCAGACATCTACGAGTTCTGGAAGTTAGAAACTATAGGAATCACGCCACCAGGCAAGATCAGAGAAGAGGATGGTGCCATGGAGCATTTGAAGAATACCGCTGCAATATAGGTGGATGGAAGGTATCAGGTAACTTGGCCATGGATAAATGAAGACGTCAAACCACCGGAGAATTATGAACTAAGCCTTGGGAGCTTGAAATCCCTATACCAGCGTCTTGCTGATAACCCTGATTTGCTGCAACAGAATGCATTCATCAAGGATCAACTAAGTAAAAACACCATTGAAGAGCTCAATGGGAACCAGGAAGAGGGAGAGAACAAACATTACATCCCCAATCATGCTGTCATCTCACCAGATAAAGACACTACCAAAGTTCGTATGGTGTAAGATGCTTCTGCAAAGACAAAGAAAAATTATGTAAGTCTGAATGAATGCCTGCACCGAGGACCTATGTGGTTTCTAATACAATCTCATGCAGACTTCAGGAAAGCCTTCCTCCAAATAGCAGTACAGCCAAAAGATAGAGACGTCACAAGATTCCTGTGGCTCAAGGATATCACCAGACCACCTACAGGAAAAGATTGCAACTGTCTGGTTTTCTAGAGTCCCATTTGGAATTATTTCAAGTCCATTTCGTTAGGTGCTACAATCAAAGATCACCTTAACACAACAAAGGACGAATTCAGTATTGATTTCAGTAAAGACATCTATGTGGATAACTTGATTACGAGTGCAAACAGCGAAGAAGATGCAAACAGTTAGACAGTTGTACATCAAAGCCAAGCAAAGGTTCTCAGAAATATCAATGAACCTTTGTGACTGAAAATCTAACAAGCAGAATTTGAAGAAACAAAGTGTTTCCAGGAAGTGATAGAATGAATGGAACTACCATCAAAGTACTTGGAATGCAATGGAACACCAACACAGGCCAGTCAATGATATCTACCAACAAATTTCAAAGGGAGGAAATAGCAGTTACAAAGGGACAAGTCTTAATGACAATCGCATCATTGTTCGGCCCTCTTGGGTACCTCATCCCAACTACGATAAAATTGAGACTTTCTTCATAACTATTGGGCTCAAGGCAAAGATTGGGATGACAAATGGAAGGTAAAGACATAGAGGCCTGGAGAACCATTATAGAAGAAACAAAGGATTTATCAACAATAACAGTACCAAGATATTTGGGATGTGGCGATGCACAATACACCACTTTAATGAACAGCCTCGTTTTGGCAATTATTCAAAATTCTTTCATATGAAATTTTAGACGGTTGGCTTTTAATTGATTTAAAAGTCACATTAAAAGCTTTTAATTAAAAGACGGTTGGCTTTTAATTGCCTTAAAAGTCAAATTAAAACCGATTAAAAGCCAGTACTTGAAAGCCAACCTTCCACATCTAAGCAATATTCAGTACTTTACAGAAGGTTGTGCTGGACAATACAAGAACTACAAAAATTTTCTAAATTTAATCTTTCATCAGGAAGACTTTGGAATTGGAGCAGACTAGTCATTTTTTGCAACTAGCCATGGAAAATCTCCATGTGATGGAGTAGGGGGCACCATAAAGCGATCAGTGGCACATGCTTAGCCTCCAGCGACGACTTAATGACCAAATTATTTCTTTTGAAGCATTCGCTGATTATGTGAACTCAAACATTAAGTCTGTCCATTTCATTAGCATATTGTCCGAAGACATGGATGTTATTCGTCGCAACCAAAAAGCAAGATTTCAGTTGGGTAAGCAATACCTGGAACAAGGAGCTATCATTACTTTAAGCCTACTGGCAATAAAACAGTTAAATATAAGCGCACAAGTATTAGTCCAACATTTGAGAGGGAATATTCATTTGACATTGAACCAGCAATTCAAATTGATATTGAACAATGTAAGCTAATAACATATGTATCCTGCACGTATGATAGCTTTTGGTGGGTAGCAATGATCAAAGAAATTGACAGAGACAACAAAGAAATAAGAGTACATTTCATGCATCCCCATGGTCCAAGCAGATCATTTTTTGGCCAACAAGAGTCGACAGTTGTTGGGTTCCAATGCGAAATGTTCTTTGCAAAGTTGAAACCCTGCTGACAGTATCTGGTAGGACATACACACTAAAGGACACAGATTTAACTGCAATTTTGAAATGTCTAGACTCTTAGATAAATGATTGCAATGTGGGCCTATAGGTGTATTCAGTGAGAAAGGGAAATATTAAGTGTTACAGGAAACAAAGGTTCATGTCAAATCAATTAATATAGAAATCTAAAAAAGAGACAGCATTTGTCCTATGCAAAGGATGTTAAGTTCCCCTAAACAGATTTGAAAACATATCCAGTACAAACATGCAATCAGAGAATCAGTCCAAATCTGAGTAGATGCATATTATACAATACTTTATAATATATATGTGTGATACCCTTCTGCAAGTCTAAGGTATATCTAGGTGGGGTTTAAATATATCAAAAAGTATTAAAAAGTTGAGAAGAATCTCCTCACTGGTAATCAACAAGAAACAGGTACTTAACTATACAACTCTTAACACTAATTTCAGTTTGAATACTACCAGATTTCAAATGCTCATAGAAGTGACAGTATGCAATACCAGGACATAATAACATAATGATAATAATAATAATAATAAGACGAAGGCCCCATGTACACTGGTGCTTAAAAGTGCAATTAGCATTCGAAGAAAACCTCAAGTTTCCCGTTTCCGGCTCAAGATGCTTTGATTTCTACTCATTTGACAGCATCGTTAAATGAATACCTGTGTGGTCACATATTAACCACTATTTGTTAAACAAAATACCGAAATAGAAGTTCTCTAATTTGTTTCAACAAGATGGCGAATTTTCGAAGATCTGTAAATCAACTGGCCTACGATAATTCAAATGACAGTGATTCAACTGAGTCCAACGAAGAATCCGCTCGCCGTCGGTTTTTTCAACCTATCATTGCTCAAACTATTCATGCACAACCAAGGACTCCAGAGCCTTGCCTTAAGCCATTACAATCAAGCCCACCAACTCGACCGAGTATTGCAAATTCACAGCCCCGTGCAACGTTCTCCTTCCAGCAAGCTTTACAGCATGATTTCCATCCAGTGCAAAGTTTCCTGCCAATGCAAACTTTTCAGCCTTCCTTCTTTGAACGATATCCAGAACGCAGCCAAAGCGAAAGAGAGAGTCAATATTCGCCGTCGCTAGCAAGTGAAAGGGTCCCAGAAGGAAACAACAATATCCGCAGTTAGTTTATTACAGTAGCAACGATTTCGACAGTTAAAAGCCTAGGACATATTTTTCCTCCATGTTGTTCAAATATCAATACTTTTTTGAACACACAGAAAAGCGATGATGGAGTACGATGAGGAAATAAACATTAGAGCTACAATCGAATTGGGTGATGTTTCAACCGACGATGAAGACGAGCACCAGGATGGAAAGGAAAAAGATACAGAACTGAGTAAAGATCACGGAAATGGTAACTGAAGTTTTCCTTGAAACTTCGCGTTTAATACCGTAGACTATTAAAACATATTACGAGAATATTCAGGCTCAGAATCATCCAATTTTTAAGCACATTTTGAGAATATTGCTCAGCTTCAGCTTGCATATTCCTCTCATTTTTCAGCAGTTGCCCGCTTTGCGATGTTCGCAACAGAGTAACAGAGAACCGTATAACTGACATATCTCGTTTCTCGTTGTTTCAAAAGGCATGGTTTCTACTCAAGATTGAACTGTTTTCCTCTGAAACCAGGTTTCAAGAAACCATATCTGATTTGAAAGAAAATAAGAATACTTTGAGCGACTTTGAGAACATATTCAGGCTCGAAAACGAAAAGATCTTAAGAATATCGAGGCTGGACAAATTTATAGTATAATTACTATGATTATATATTCTTTTAAAGAAAGGATGTTAAGTCCGGAAATCATGGAACACCGTTGACACCATAGAATCCAGATTCTTTAATACACGTTTTTTATAAGAAACTTGGATCAGGCCATAGTACTTAAAGTTTCTTAATTTAACATGAAATTTTGTTCATTTTAGTACTAAAAGTTTCTTAATTGGTTCTTTTTTTTGAATGCATGAATTGTCAATGTGGTCGCTAACACTGGTGCAGATATGTTTCTTGATATTTAAAACCTCATACAGGAATAAACAGTGTTCTGTTATGTTGAAAAAACAAATGGTTAGATAATATTGCTTTTCTTTGGTTAAATTCATGCTTTTAAGTTTGAAAAGTTTCTTAGTACTTCTCAGACAAAGTACTAGAGTTTCTTAAAATTTTGGCCATCTTAGCACTAGTTTCTTATAAACCAGTTTCTTATTAGAAAAAACGTGTAAAACAGTACCCTGAAAATGGTACAAAACTTAGTTATTAGATTTCACTTTTGAGCGAAGTTTTTGTTTAAATTTTGGGTTCCTCTGATGCGTTGAGTGCCCACTGTTCTGTACGTTGCTGAATGCAAGCGTAATGCGTCAATGTATAACTGAAACTAAAAACATTCTGTATCTTTCAGCTTTCATTGGATGCTGCGTCTGTAAACGTGAAGCTACTGGAGCGCACAGATGTCTGACATGTAAAATGATTGTTCATGTAACATGTGGTAAACACCCAGACGGAGTAGAAGAGGGCTACGGAGCTGGAGTTATATGCAATAATTGCAGGGATGCACTGAAAGAACGAATTTTTACAAACGTTTACAGTTACTTATGAAAATGACCAAATGGAAGAACAGTTCCGTAACTGTAGTGATAACTTTGATTGGAGTTTGTCTTCAAGCAAAGAAGTACTTCCAGATGATCCTGTACAAACAACTGGGATATCACTACCAGAAACACCGCCAAGAAATAATGCAATCCCTTCACTGCAACTATAGCAACACAAACACCTACAAAAGGGGTCTCATTCGAACCGTCAACAGTAACAAAAGCAACCCAGACACCCACGAAAAATGCGTCCAGCAATTCATTGAGCTCAAATGCCAGAAAACGCAAAAGCAGGCTTGCCAATCAGCTCGTAAGAAGCATCGAAGACCAAGATTGTAACACTGGCGCTAAAGAAGCTGGGAATCCTTGACACATTCAATGCCTCAAAGAAGCCATCTAAAGCAGGGAGGCGAATGATATCGCTTGAGACAAGGCACAAGGTTTGGGATTTCTGGCATTCAAAGAGCAATCAGTCAACACTCACATCACGCCCAGCAAAGCTTAAAGTGTCAGATAAGCCAAAGATTCAATTGCAGTTAGGGTTTGTCGATACTGTGACAATCCTGAAAAAACAAAAGAGGAGTCACATCCTATCAGAACACGTGGATGATCTTGGAGCAAACAATCAAGGAGTAATTCATCAACTATCAACTGAATTTCAAAGAACACCCTGTATCATATGGAAACGTCGTGGCACTAAAGCCCTTTTACATCAGAGGTGCAACCACATCAGACATTGAAATGTGCTGCTGCAAGATGCATCTCCACACCAGATGGGCCATCAAAGCCTTGGTCGATTGTGCAAGTAAACAAGAAATTCCTCTGGAGTTCAATGACTACACCACCTTCTTCAACAGCATCACTTCCAACTGCACTACAGCCTCAACTACGTACATAGGTTGGGAGTGCACGCCAGACAAGAAAACGATCTGTGCTCATGTCAAAGAAAATTGGGTGCAACTGACAAATGAGTTGCTGTCGAGAAGTAATCCAAATGTTCTTGTTGGTATGATGCATTTTGAGAAGGTATCCACAGTCAACAAACAAGGGAAGGAAGTCATTCGGCTGAAACCCTTGCGTTCAGAGATGAACATTGCATCCATCATTATCTTCATTGCAGATTTGATGCCAAATATCATTCATCACAGAAACCAGCTAAAGCACTACCGAAACACCATTTCTGAAATCACAGATATGTTTGACACGGTATCCATAGACATTGATTTTTCTGAAAATCTGTCTGTGCCTGTAAAGCAGGAGCCACAGTCCCTTCATTGGTGTCATCAACAGGTTACAGTCCATTCTGGGATCCTGAAAGTGCAAGGTGACAAGAGCTATCACCCATACCTTTCCGATGATCGCATTCATGACCAGGTGTTTGTTGATGTAGCTATAAGTGAAATGCTAAAGGAGGTTGATGAAGAAATGGTTCGAGATGGAACAGTCCTTATCCAGAGTGACAATTGTTCAAGCCAGTACAAATCAGCTGAACATTTTGCACATCTGCAGCGGCTGTCAAGTGAATGTAATGCGGTAATCATTTGTGTTTTGTCTATAGCTGGTCATGGCAAGGGGGAAGTTGACCATGTTGGTGGAGTGGCCAAAGTATCCATCAAACGAGAAATTGCGAATGGAGAATTCTTCTATGATGCTGGGGAGATGGTTGAGCACTGAAATGAAAAGTTTTGTGGAAATAAGAGCCCCTGCTATTTTTTCAAAGAAATACACACAAAGAGACTTGAGCAAGAAAGATCTAATTCAAAACTTAAAGCCTACAAAACTATTGATGGTTCTTCTCTTTTCCAGGTCGTTGTCTTTCGTCCTCATTCAAGCACAATTAAGGCTGCAAACAGACTCTGCATTTGCTCCCAATGCAGAGAGAGTTATGGTTCTTGTGAACTTTTTTCTGAATATCAGCTGAACGTTCATGAGCTGAATCAAGTTTCATTGAGGTCTACCACTGAAGAAGGTCACAAGGATATGATTGCCAGCAAAGGCGAGGCTAGCGAATATTTGCTTCCTGGATCAGTATGTGCCGTCGCTGCTGGAAACAATACATCTGATACTGTGTGGTTCATCAGTGTACAAAGCAGAGTGAAGCAACAGAGATAGCCACTGATGACTACGGCTTTACTGTCCAACCTGGTCAGCACTATGTAGAAGGTCATTTCATTGAATTTACTAAGACGTCTTCAAAGGGAAGGTTCTATACACCAGCATCAAAGGTTGCATTCTTTTTCAAAGAGTCTGTGGTGTACCCGTTTGTTCAACTATCTAATGTTAGAGGAAAGCTTTTTATGAATAACAATGACTATGCAGAAATTTTGTACTTTGTAGAGCAAACTGGAATGGTTTCATTGTTGTAAAGCCCTTTACGTTAAGAATGTTGCGTTGTTGACTTAGTAACCACATGATTGCTCTTCGTGTTACTTATTTACGATTAGTTTCCCAGAAGTTGGATATGTTTTCTCTTTGATCAAATTTGATTAAATGATACACCAATATGTAACAACTTTGAGTTTATTGCTGATACCTGTTTAAGTCTGTAAAGGGGAGGTAACCACTAGGCCTGTCCATCGAATCAGATTTTACTAATCGATTAATCGCTGGCAAAATGTCCGATTAATCGATTAATCGTATAAAATATGGCGTCATAATGACGTCATTATTTCATCTCAAAATTTTATGGAAATCACAACGAACTGGGTTAATTTATGTGCAGGCAAAAGAAAAGGCATTAAGTCTCATGATATCAATATTTTCATGTTTAGAAATAACGAAAATAGCATCTCTTACAACGTTACTTTGGCAAATTTTTGTTCAAGAAAATGAGCGAATTAACGTTTTCTGGTAACAAACTGCATCGACGCTTGCTGACAATGATGCCGGCTGCTGAAAAGACTCTTTCACTTGGTACAGACGTTGCTGGGGTGCAGAGGTACTTCCTCGCAAGGCTTGCTAATTTAGGGAAACGTTTCTCATTCTGGTGCCACCATTCCATTGGCTCTTTACTTGGATGAAGTGGTGGCTCTTGTAAGAAATGAGAGAATTCATCACGATGCTCTTGACTTTCGTCGAAATAATCATCCCCCAGAATTAGTGCCATTGCACTCACTGCGGCTTTCTTTGCTGCTGGCTCATCCTCGCTTCTTTCGGGAGAATCCTCTGCAATGTTAACCATTGCCTTCACATTCTGATGAATCTTCGTACGCAAATCTTGGGACAAGAACTTCAAACTTTTATGCCTAGGATCCAAACATGCAGCAATGGCAGACACACTATCATCAGCAAGATTATCGAGAAATCGCTCTTTAAGCTCTCTTGAAACTGTGTCTTTGAATTCCCAAAGCAATGGACTGTCATCGATATCCTCTTTCAGATGATTTTTTCTGAGACCACAAACTACTGGCAGAATGCTCGATACAGAAGTGTTTTGTTCGGACGACATGGCCGTTGTCGCTGTCTGTAAAGCTTTAAGGGTAGGAAGCAAAAAGGAGATTTTGTTCCATTGAGCAGGAATTAAGCTGATCTCCTCCTCTTTTTTAGCACTGATCACTGTTTTGTCTGACAGAACCATCTGGATTGCCCTTTTCTGCTCATCCAATCGATTGAACATTTCATATAGGCTGTTCCACCTTGTCTTGCACCACTGAATTAATCGGTGATTAGGAAGCTCGGCTCTAACTTGAAATCGCTGTAAAGCAGTAGTGGCTTGGGAAGATTTTTTGAAAAACTTCACCAGTCTAGAAGCAGCTTTGATCAATGCATTCACATCTGCAATCGCGAAACCTTTGTTGATGGCAAGTTGAAGTGTATGCGCAAAGCATGGCAGATCCTGCCACTCATCACAGAGTTCTCCTGCAGCCACGATGTTGCTGGCATTATCATGGACACACGCTGATATTTTGCCATCCAAATCCCAGTCCATGCTGATCAATTGCATTCTGATTGCAAGGTTTTCTGCATTATGCTTCTCTTCCATTTCACTTGTATCCAAAACAGCAGACATCATTTTCCATTCCTTCGTAATGTAGTGTGCAGTGATGGTGACATATGAGTCATTGGCCAAAGATGTCCAGGCGTCGGTTGTGATAGCCACAAACGACTGCCCTCTCAGTATCTTCAAAAGGGAATCCTTTACTTCGCTGTACATCTTATTGACTCGCCTCATCATTGTTTGATGTGAAGGGACAGTGTATTCTGGCTCAACAAAATCCATGAGGCTCCGAAAACCACAGCCTTCCACAGCACTTACTGGCAGAAGATCCTTGGCTATCATCTTCGTTATCAAAGTGGTGATGGCTTCAGACCTATTCTTGTTGCATCGCCGCTGGGGAGTAATGAAACTGGAGATGCTTTGCTGCGCAGGAGCCTTTGCTGCTGGGCTTGCCACTTGTGATGCACCGAAGGATAGACCAGAGCCAGTTGTACTTGGCACCTGAGGCTGTAATAGTGCTGGATGCTTACTGCGAAGATGGGCCATCATTGAGCTTGTACTTCCTTTATATTTCAAGCAATCATTGCATAGCTTGCATTTTACTTGGTCGTTAGATATCTTTTCAAAGTGTTCCCAGGCTGGACTCGATCTTTTCATGTTCACACAAATTTCAAAATTCCCACCCGTTTTTAGTATGGGTACATATATTTTCTCTCAGCTGTTCACGTCTTCTCCTACCAGTCCAATTTTGTAATGACCCCTGCATCAAACCTTATAAAGGGCGAGATTACTATATTTAGTGCATTTTGTCATGCTAACCAAACCAAATGATTGCAAATAGATTACCCAAAACTATTTTCAAATCCATTTGATATTGTATGGACAAGTGTGACTTGAAAGAAACGGCCAACAAACAAAAAAATAGCTGCAAAGAAACAAAACAATAGGGGAAGAGAACTGGGAAGCATTTCAGCAGAACATATCTGTAGGCGGGATAATTGAATAATTGATTATTATCTGCAATGCCGGCACCGACTTTGTTCTCAAAATGGCTTTTTGCAATGCTCGATTACTCAGCAAATGCATGAATGAAAGTCGATTAGTTACGTCATCTTAGCGGAGAATCGATTATGAATGAAAGTCGAATAGTGACGCAGTTTCGATTAGTACAACAAAATCGATTCTTTCATGCATTAGATTAATCGGTTACATGCCATTAATCGAATAATCGGCACTATTCGATTAATCGCTTAGGCCAAATGCTATTCGATTAATCGGAACTCCTTCGATTATTGGATTAATCGAAGGCCGATGGACAGGCCTAGTAACCACATTATTTGCTCTTTTGCACCTTGAATTACTGTTCTGTTATTTTTACTCAAAATTTTGATATAATAACTATATATTTCGTTGATAGGATCCAATGTTTCCTATCAAAACATGATTAGTCAAAAAAATAAATCATGCACTCAAAGTAACCACAAAAACCTACTTGTGATAGACTTTTTGGGCTCTTCTTTGCATTCTTATCATGTACCAACATAACTTGTTTACATTTATACAAAAATTGGACCTAAGAGTTATTTTTGGTTAATCTGTACGCTTTTGCCCATCACTGCATATTTGATCATGGTAACCACATTCTTGACTCTTTTTTTTTAAAAAAAATTTATCCATCTAGTAAAATGAAACTATGCCACTACAGTGTTACATTTTTTTGGTGTTAACTTAAGGTACAAAAATATTATGATTGTTTTTGTCAAAAAGGTGCTTTTTTTGCTCTTCATGAAATATCACACAATTTTTGACCATGTTCTTTTCATCAAGAGAGGCATTCCCCAAAACAAGTTCAAAGGCCAGCATGTACACTCAGTAATTTTGGTATTTTAACGTGAAAAGTTTTAATTTTCCAAGTTGGGTCCTGGGGACCAAGGAGAAAATCAATTTCCAGTTTTTGTTACTGAATTAGTATATGAATAAGTATTTTTCAAATTATTGGTTGACCCTAAAGTACATATTGCCCTCTGAGTATTGCCAAAACAGAGGACAGAAAAGACCAATGTTTCAGAATCAACCTGTTTGCTGTATTTCTTTGTGTTCCAGTAGTTCCATGCATCAAATTCGATATGGCACAAAACTTTCCCCATTCAAGACTTAGCACTAATAATATATTGTGTTGAGCATAGATTGATCTACCAACTCGTGCGTAACACTCAAAATGAACTACCTGTGCCAAGTCTTGAATCGGGAAAGAATCTTGCCCAATAGTACATCTGCTGTCAAATCTCGAGTTGGAAAATCAATTTTAACATGCTTAATTGTTAGTTTACTCACTTCAGTACTTGCTTTGTGTATTCTTGCCTGATTGCAAGGCATGTTAGCGATATGGACAAATATCTAAGTGTTTTTCATTAAGCTGATTATGTTACTTGTTGCTTTAATCACTATTTCAATGCTGTGCAAAAAGTTGCTCGTTCAGTTTTGCTGTTTATTTCTGGTTTTACTTCTCAACATAATCATAAATCAGACATGAATCAGCTATCTGAATTTTTCTCGTCAGAAAATTTTTGGGACACCAAATTTTCTAAAACCAAGTGTTTTCTCCGATTCCCGTCTTATCTCAATTTTAGACTTATTACAATGAGTTCAAATCATGTTCCATCAAAAGAGACCAATGCGATGATCAAATCGAATCAATGACTGCCATGCTGTACAAGTGTAGATATCAGCGGTGTCTTGCCATTGTCATTGCTATTGTCACGAAGCCCCTCTTTTTGCTCATTCATTTCTTTAAGTTTTCTTCTCCTTCATTTACTCATTCGTCATTTACATATTTTACTTCTTTGAGTTTAAAGCCGCTTTTTCCGTCTCAGCTCATGACTAACTTTTATTACATCGTTTCAGTTCTACTTACATCCTTGCTTGACTCTTACTCCCTTTTCGGTATTTATTTTTGGTAACTGACTAGTTGTTTTTCTTGTTTGATCTACATACACCCATGCTATTCTCACGTTAGTCACTTTCCTGTTTTTCTTATTTCTGATTGGTTAATTTTCTCCAATGGTTCCGCGTAACTTCTTATTTAAACAGTAGAATTGTAGATAACTTTAACTTTTCAATCACGTTAAGTTCCATGTCTCACTGGAGTCATGTTCATAGGATTTTTATAAAACGCTTGGAAAATGAATCTTTGTCTTTTATTGTTGTTTGACCGCTCGAATCTAACTGCCGTCACAAATGGTGACTACGGAGTTGGGATTACGATTAAATAGGGCCTAGGTGAAAGAATATCTAAGGTTCCTAGCCTTCGCCTATGTCATATTGGAGTTGCAGAGAAGTTGAACTGCTGATTTTGAGATTTTCAAGAATGCCTGCAACAGGTGGATCCAGTACCGAGGAGAATGCCGATATGAGTACCCAGAGAGCAAGTGACTCTGCGGTGAGAAAAATTTTTGTACACCCGGATAAATTTTATGGATATCCGAATGACGATTGTTTGGACTGGTTTGCTTCCTTTGAGAGAATTGCTCATGCTAACGAATGGGACGATGCAAAATGTGGTTGTATGGTTTCGGCCAGGGGCGGATCCAGCAGTTTAGCTGAGTGGGTTACACGGGAGAACTTTTTGAGACCACGCCCTCCCAAACACTGGACACGCCCTCTTAAAACAAAGTAAAGAGCTCCCTCCAGATAAACACGGTTTCCTTGCGCAGTGTTTTTAAAGGGAACAGGCATCATATCTGTATTTTAGCATTTTACCTATTGGATTTAGTCGTCCTCTTTTTAAAAATAACTAGACCAGTTCTGAGATCATTCAAAAAGTGCATTGTGAAATCTTATAGCTAGAAGGGGGAGGGGGTTTTTCGAAAAATCTTTATGTATCAAGCAAGAGTGATTGGCCGTTACATGGGTTTGCGAAGGGGGGGGGGGTCAAGACGTTCATTTTTCGTTACGTACTTTTTGAAGGATTCCATGCTACAAAAGAGATCTTCGCCTTAATAAAACTTAAAGCAATACTTGCAAAATATTAGTCAGTGTCCAGAATATTTACAAGCTGCATTCGGCGGGGGTGTTTCCTTGCAAACGAGGTCACAACCATCTCTGGGTCAATCGAAATTTGTCTGTGAATAGTCATTAATGCAAGGGAGTTGAGCCGTTTTTGCGACATTGTGCTCCTGAGGTAACTCTTCAGACGACGTAGTACTGACACTGCTCTTTCACACTCACAAGACGTCACTGGAACCGTAGCCATTATTCGCAATGCTGTGTATATGTTGGGAAAAGAATTTTTCATTTCATGAGCTAACAAAAGTGTCGTGGCAATTGTATGCGGTATCTCCCCTTTATAAACACTCGTCCAATATGTTTCCCAAAGAAGCATTTCCGGTTCCAACGAATTTTCACTTGGTAGATCACTAGAATAGTCGCTACAAAACGCTTTGAACTCATCCTTCCATTTACCATCATTTCTGTTTGCAATCAGGAATGACAGAAAATCCTTTAGTGATTCGCACAGAACATTTATCAAAACGATTCTTTATCTCTTGGATAAGATGATCAACGAATGGAACAGTAACACTGCGACGATAATATTCAGTAACTGATTCCGATGGTACATTTGATCTGTTGTTTTGTCTTTTGCATATCCTTTTCTTTTCAGGTACAGTTCCAGCAAATCTCCCTAACAGCACACTCTTCTCGAACAGCTTTTCGTGAATATCACTGACTGCAGTTCTTGCATTTTGCAAGCCCTTTAAAACAAAGTCAACTTCATCATATGCCTTTTTTATATCAAGATCTCTCTTTTGTATGCCAGTCGTTATCGGCAACAGTAAATACAGAAAGTATTTGGCAACAACAAGAGAAAAGATGAAATCAAATGTGCTGCAGTTGACAAACAAATTATGTGCTTTTGCTGCGGTTTCCTTATCCCAAGAACGGTCAGTATTTTGACCAATTTCCTCTAATGTCAACAAAACTGTCTCAAGCATTTCTTCAAATCTATCAAGACCATCTATTCTCTCTACCCATCTTGTCTTACAAACATTTATCAGAACTGTGTGTCTTTCTTCTGGAGTATATTGCTTGACATTGTTGAGAAGCAAGGCTTGCCTTTTAGTTGATCTTGAAAAAAAGAGGATGTTAGCCTGACGGTTTCCATCATATTTTTTACGCTTGAAACTTCACAGGAGCTTGCAACAGAAAGATTCAAACGATGTGCAAAGCAATGCATATAAACTGCTGATGGACATTCATCTCTTATTAATTTAGCAGCGCCAGCGCATTTACCACCCATATTGGAGGCTCCATCGTATCCTTGACCACGTAAGTTTCTTTTCTCTAGTCCAAGGCTTTGCAATGCATTCATTATGCAAGCTTTGATTGAAACTGCACCTGTTCCATTTTGACAGTGAACAAATTCCATGAACACTTCTCTTATTTCTGCATTACTGTCTACAAAACGAATCGATACTGGCATTTGCTCTTGGTTTGAGATATCTGGTGTTTCATCGGCCAGGACTGTGAAAAATTTGGCCTTCTTAATCTCCGATATTAGTTTTTCCTGGATAAAATCACCGCAACATTCGATGAGCTCATCTTGAATTGTTTTACTCCGATAAACTGCATTTTTTTTTAGCTGACTCAACATGGTCTTTTAAGACCGTGTCCCCACTATCAATGCAAAAATTTATCAACTCTTGAAAATTTCCTGTGTTTGCGGAGCTTTCATATTCCTTAGAGTCATCTCTATGTCCTCTAAGTGGAACATTCTGTCGTCCACAAAATATTACAGTCTTTACAACTGGTATGAGTTTACGTCGATTGCTCTGTATTCTGTCGTTGGTAATATTAGACACGAGTTGTCTTGCCGAAATCTGCTTTCCCTCCATCACTGACTTGAAATGAGTCATAGCGAGCACACTTGACTTGTGCATCTGACATTTGTCTTCATGATTCTTCATTTCCGTGTAGGCACTTGACCAATAATTGAGTGGAGATTGAAAAAGACGATTGATTTTACCTTTGTTGTGACCACTTTCAATACCAAAAAGCACACAAGCATAGCAAAATGCACCATCATAAAGCGCTGAATAAGCCAACCATCCTTTGAATGTGTTCAGCCAGTTGTAAATAAAGCTTCTCTTCCTTTTACTTTCAAGTGCAATTGGGAACCTGTAGTTTGTACCAGGCATCCATAAATTAGAAATTAATGAATATTTCTCAGCATCACTTAGTTGATTCTTTTTATGAACAAACAGACCAATATCATTCTTGTTTGCATCTTTTGGATCCATCTTCATTTCATCATTTCTATCCAACACATTTTGGAAGACATTTTGGCATAAACCTTAAAACCAAAAGTGGATATTTTTATGATACAAAACTGATTTTTGCAATTTTTGCGAATTAAGATACTTTACAAAAACATATATCAGAAACAAATTTGGTATATCAAGATTTGTTCTGTTTCTTTATTTTAAACTTAGAACAGGTTCAGAAATATTGTAATATTATCAAATCTTCTGAATTTCTGCACAAGGAGAAACACTAGATCGTTGGTTCTTCTTGAGAGAGCGAGAGAAACATAATTTTAGCTAAGCATTCAAACATCAAATTTGCTATGCTTTAAGCAAAATAGACATATTCATATTGTAACTAAAACATTCATCCCTTTTGCTCTGTAATTAAAAACAAGGCAAGAACTAAATTTTTATTGTCATGTCTTATGGTTTTCTAAAGAATTGCAAACATTATCTTAGCTAATATATACATTCAAGAATCAAATTTGATAAACTTAATAAAGAAACAACAAACTAATAGCTGCTTGCACTTACCAATATCTATTTTTTTCTGTTCTTCAGGAGTAAAAGCAGGGTGAGCAACTATTTTTGCAATATCAGATCTTTGGTTTTCTGAATAGAGAGAGGCATAATTTTAGCTGTGTATTCAAAAAATAAAATTTGGGAAGCTCAAGGAAAATGAAACCAAAGCCAAACATATATGTATATATGGACAGCATTACTATTTATAATCAAAAAGATTCTTTTCACTCTTCTGAATGAAAAACAGGTTGAAAATCTTTAGTTTTACCAAAGGTCTTTGGATTTCCAAGCACAGAATCACAGTTGGCAAAACAGGAACAACAAGAGACAACAGTAACAGAAAAGTGAAGAGAAACACTACATAGCCAATATTTTGCCCCTATTCAAAGCTTCTAGCTCTTAGATAAAAGTGAATATTTGCAATGCTGAAATAAATATTTAATGATATTGATAGTGATGTGATTGGTTACTGGGTAAGAATAATGGTGCTCTGCAGAAGTTAATAGAGTGCTTTAGTTGTTGCTGTTGTGGTGACAGTAGTAATGATTGCATGGTGATGATTATCAGGATATATGATGGTGATTGATTCACAAAGATGTTATTGTATTAGACAAATGATGATTGCAAAGTAATTATAATAGAACATAGTATGCACATAATAGATTAGTAATGGTTGGTTTTATTGTTCCTTAGTAGAATTTTATCAGCCAGTGGTTCTGTTCAATTGAGTGGTAAAGTATTAGTCAAGCCAATGCCATACCATATTTTGGTACATCAATATCTAGCTATGCATTCAAAAATCAACCTTGCTAAGCTTTGAAAATAAAAAAAACAAACAATTACCAAGATTTTTGTCAGTTGACTTTTTTGATTCACAGTCAGCTGTTCTTTCAATATTGTTGATCTTGGAGTTTGCTAAGAAAGAGAAAGCAAATTCACATGATTCTACCATCAACTTCAGAGCAACACACATTCATATAATAGTGCACAAAATATCTTGGGCGTAGTGACTGTCCTAAATAATAGGGAATTTTATAATATTTGATTGTACTTAAACAAATAGTTACCTGGTTTCTTTGCTTGAGAATGTTCCATATTCTCCATACTTTTTCTCTTCAATAGCTCATTGATTCGTTGCTGCTTTGAAACCAGGGTCCCACGAAGACTTGTCCTTGCATTTTCTGCTTTCTTTTTGAATAGATGGATAACAAAAAGTGGCACAAAGTGGTTAAGAGACTGAGAGCTTTGATCAAATTTTGTCCACATCAGTTGTACAGGATCTCTTGCTGAAGATACCCTTGGTGTAATGTGACAATTTAGTAAGATCCCTTGTTTTGTATTTGGTGAACTTGGAGCGTATGAGTAAATGTCTCTATTTAGCACTGAAGCTAATGCCATAACACAAACCATTGATGAAAAGGAACCAATAGAACATGCCTTTGCAGCTTCTGACCTAATACACATTGCTTTTGTAACTCCAGAATTATATGTGTAATCGTTTGTTGCCTTGAAACTCATACTCATAACAAAAACTGACTTTTCTGAGCAGAATAAACCCCCACCACTATCATAGACCTTTTTGAACAATGGATGATCAGCATAATATGAACTGTGATTTAGCATTTCTTGGCATGTCAACAGTCGTAGATGATGTGCAAGAGACTCGTTGCCAATTAGGACCATTGAAACTGCATTGTACAGACAATTGCCATCTGGTTTCACCCTTTGAAAGAAATGATAATAGTTAAGTCACTTTCATAGTTATTTTTGTACATTAACTAAGCTAGGCAAAACCCTAAATAGTTAAGAGTGGGTCATTTTAAGAACTGTAAACACAACTTCTAAACCATGCCCATTACCACATCTAATAAAAATGTTTGCAATGTTGACTCACAATTACTATAATCTTACATAAAGTAACATGTGCTGCTTTTAATGATGCTGTCTTCAATTATGAAATTATTGACGGATATCCAAAATTTTGCTTTACAAATTAAATAAAAACTTATAAACCCCCACCCAAAATCCCTCCAAAGGTCAAGAAGGGAGTTTTACTCCCTCCCTGAGCTCCTCTTCCTAGCCCTTCCTCCCCTTCCTGCAGCAATAGACTCGTGCCTCTCGTCTTCCATCAGATGAAGGATTTTTTGTTTTTATGTTCTATTGTCTTCTATATCTCATGTACTCTGCTGTTCAGATTTAGGCAGAATCTGATCCATATATTTTGAGCTGTTTGAATCATTTGGGTACCTTTTGTTAATCAGTGGATGGAAACAACCAAGCACAGCATGCATAGTCATATTCATAAAAAATATCCAACATCTGACCCCATTGATGCATTTAGGTTGGCTAGGAAGCAAATTACATTTACCTGCCTGCCACAACGCTGAGTTCAGCATCGGAAACTTCCATTTTCTGTCTCTTTGGTCTTCTGAGGACATCGCTCCGTATTTCAGACCCAATGAGCGCTTCGGAAAAATGATCCCTTCTGACTCTGCTTTCAAAATCCTTCGGTGCATTTTCCGCACAATTAATGACATAATCTTTGCATCTTTGAAAATCGAATGAGATATCATCCGGCGTTCCACCATCTGAAACAGCAAGTTTGAGTTTATCTAGGGCCTCGATGACAGACAACTGAGGCAACTTAGTGTGTGAGTCAGCCATCTTCCTTCGGCCTAACCTGTGCTGTGTGTGTAACTGAACCGAGATCGTCTTCGTATTGTTGCTGTGGTTGTCTGAACCCTCACAAGTATCACACGCATCATTGATTTTTACGCATCTGACTTCTATTGTTCTCAATGGCGAAAACATCTTAAACTTGATCTTTGACTGCCGTCTCAATTGACGCTAGAGGTGAAGAAGGGCAAATAAATGTCAATTACAGAGGAAAGTCTGTGTGGCTACTGCTGCCATACACGAGGTAGACTTTTTCTATTACTTATTGGAAGGAAAAAGGAACTATCAGCCAAGTATATTTACTGCCCTCCAAGTCACAGCATAGAAGCTCAAATATCTAAAGAATTCTAATAATGCAAAGCATTACCAATAGTTTAACGCACTACAGACCTCCAAGGCAGCCCTGATCAATCTATATGATCAATCTGGCCTCCAAGGCATTTACAGTACTTTGAACAGCGGTTACATGCCTTCATGGCATTTACAGTTACTTTAACCAGCTATTGCTGGCTTCAAAGGCATTTCCAGTTACGTTAAGCAGATATTCCTCGCCTCAAAGGCACCATTACTGGCCTCAAAGACACTTACAGTTACTCCAAATAACTATTACTGGCTTCAAAGGCATTTACAATTACTTCAAATAACTATAATTGGCCTCCAAGGCACTTACAATTACACTAGAAAGCTATCACCGACCTCCAAGGTACGGAAGAACAATTTGCATGATTAAGATGCAGTGCTCGATAATCGTTTTAAAGCTCAAAGAAGGTTTTCCATTAAAGAATCATTGAAAAGCTCAACTGGGTGTGAATTTACTGCAGTACTTTTTCCCCTAAAAAAGTTTTCTCCCTAGAATTAAATCAAGAAGAGTTATGTGGAAAGTTGACAATTATGCAGCATCTAGAATAGTGCATGTTGGTAGCAGAATCCATGAACTGTACTGTATTGCCTTAGATATCAAATCAATTTGTAGAGAAAATGACATATTGCTTCAGGTTTCATGGGTCCCCAGAGTAATGAATGCTGATGCTGACAAACTATCTAAGTACACTGATGTTGGAGATAGGCAAATAACGCCCATCTTTTTCGCTTTCTTAAACTCAAAATGGGGTCCATTTACCATAGATAGATTTGCAAGCTCTCAAAACAGGAAGCTTCCACGATTTAACTCTAAATTTTTCTGCCCAGAATCTGAGGCAGTTGATGCCTTTTTGCAAAACTGGGAATGTGAAAATAACTTGCTGGCACCTCCAGTCAAGGATATTCCGCGACTTGTTAGGTACATTAGTGGAAGGAGGGGACGAGGTACCTTGGTTATACCTTTCTGGGAATCTGCAATGTACTGGCCAATGCTATGTGCAGGAAATAACACTTTTTATCACTTTATTAAAGATTACACGATATTTGAAGATATGGATAGTGTAGCACTGAAAGTTGAATCCTAGGTCTCCAACCCCTGTAGCACTAGCATCTGAAGAGACAAATGCAGATGGAAGATTCAATTCTTTAATGCTGTGGAGATTTGACAATTTAATATCATTTTGCCAAAAAAGAATTTCTAAGTGAGCCCCAGGGAAGTTCAGTATGTTTAGAACAGCATCCCAAGAGGATCGGCCTTCACTTACCACATCTAAGTATCTTGATCCAAGGCTTACAATGTTTCCTAGAACATATTTTATTGACAATAATCTACCTGCGAATTGAGCTAACTTTCTTGTAGTTTTATAGGGCTTATGCAAAAGTGTATTAATCTGATTAAAAATTCGATGGGTGTAATTTACGGAATCCGGAACTACGGAATTTGGGATGCGTAACTATGGAATCACGGAAGTTGGAACTGCGGAATTACGGAACTGCATCATAGGTATAAATTGCGGAACACGAATTCTCTATGTAGGTTATGGGCCAAAGATCTATGTTGCTATGTTTTGAGGCATAATTAGGGGGAGATTTAAACCATATGTTGTGCCATATATCTTCAAACTTTACATGTTTTGTTACAAGGATTTTGATTCAAATTCTTTGTTGAAAGTCTTTGTCAAATTAAGTCATTATTCGAATTTTCTAGTACCTGCTCAGCAGATTGTTGAGCCATTCCTTCAATGTGTTCAAAGCTGATGTTTCCCTGATGAACTTTTTGTAAATGCCAATGCATCATTTTCGGACACCTGGACTCGTACAAGAGCATTTGCTTCTCAGAAAATATCATAACATAATGTAACTTAACATAACCTGGCTGACGAACTATAACATGACTAAGCAACCACATATATCCTTGTCACTTGATTTTGTGGATAAGCCTCCCACTCTAATAAGCCCCCCGCTCAATTAAGCCTCCCTTTGGAAGGCTCAAAATAAAAAAGTTCCCGGGGAGCTTAATAGAGCTTTTACTGTACTTACACAATTTAATAGCAAGTTGGAAGGTGGTTTTGAACAGAAAGTGTATTACCATCCAAAGTATGAATACCAAAACACTATTGTATTTGATTTGGTTATTTTTATTTATCTTAACAAGCTTTGTTTCTGATTATATCTCTATTTGAAGTCAATTATTGGACTCGTTCAGCTGGTTTTAGCTCTGCACTTGGTAGTCCAGATATCGCATTTCTACAACACACACAATGCAGTTTCCAATGGGTGATAAAACTCCTTTGTTGAAGCAGAAAACATCGAAATTAAGATGCAATATTGATTTTCACTAATTCTGCTTCCATGTTATTGAGGATTTATCAACATTTCAGCATTTGATTTGATTGATTTGATTAAATATCTTTAATGAGGATACCCCAATCACCAAGAGGTGCTTTTCATGGGGGTCCTCAAAAGTAAAAAGTTACAATGAAGGTATAAAATATGGAAATTAATAGTAAACTACCTAAACCTAACAAAATCTTTCACAGTTAAAAGCGATTACAGTCCTTCTTTACAATGCAAATTGTTCATTCTGTTCTTTAAAAAATAATATGAAGATCTTTGCTTCCCCCAATTACTTCTACAATTCGGTAATCTAAAGTTCCCCTTATTTTGAGTATAATAGGTATGCATTTCATTACCCCTCACGTTGGATGTGTTCACATGGTCGAGTAAAGTTTTCTTTACAAATGAACTCCTGTGTGCCTTCCTTCTTTCTTCAAGTGATTCCCATTTCAAAGTAGCAAGTGCATCAGAGCTTGATGACCTGTTTGGGCGGTCCAGTATGATCTGA
The DNA here is from genome assembly GCA_964019985.1 of Aurelia sp. 4 Dawson et al 2005. NCBI lineage: Eukaryota > Metazoa > Cnidaria > Scyphozoa > Semaeostomeae > Ulmaridae > Aurelia > Aurelia sp. 4 Dawson et al 2005. The sequence goes on along the minus strand of OZ026511.1, from coordinate 1,777,571 downwards.
AGTGACTTCATTAATACTTTATTGTCACGGTCTCACCAAACAATATCAGCATAATCAAAAAGAGGCAGCATCATTGAGTTGTACACCGTCTCTCTTTGAGCTCTTGATAGTAGGTGCTTTATTCGTCTCAAGACACCTATTCTTTGAGACATTTTTCTGGCAACTGACTCTACATGATCCGTCCAGGAGAGATTTTCACCGATGATAACTCCCAGTTTATGAATGATTTAACGCCTGCGTATGCAATAAATCTAATTCCGCCGTTTCAACAATCGCAGTACTCTCTTTGCAATCAGGATGTCGTTGGGCCAACAGGTGTAATTTACGGAATCCAGAACTACGGAATTTGGGAATCCGGAACTGCAGAACTATGGAATCACAGAATTCGGAACTACAGAATTACGGAACTGCATCATAGGTATAATATCTCAAATCTCATAATCTCATAATCATAAATCTCATATCTCAAATTTCATATCTCAAAATTATCGTTACTTCACATTTCAGAATCCTAAATTATCAAATACCTCTATCTTTTCTCTAAAACCTTATTCATATTTCAAGAACCAATAAGAGGGTCTCCTAGATTGCTGTAAATCGGATGTAGATAAAGGGAAAAAAGGTGTTTAAAATCAAGAGACGGGCGAGGGCAAGAGGTAAAGTAAGAAGGGGCCCCTGCCCATAGGACATCTTCCTCGATCAGGTCTTTATTGGGCCCTGGAGCCACACCTACTTGAACTTCGTCAAGTTCTGCATTTGCAGATTCCACAATTCTTCTACCAGTTCAAATCGAGACAACGCCAACTGGAACTTTGCAGTGCACCTTATCTTACGAATTGGGGCCCACATGCACTTTTTGACATCCTTGATTGTTTGACAACCAAAAATAACTGCCGAGAGAATTATAACAGGGCCCCTTAACTAATTTTACATTGATTTTAGCTAGTTGTGTTTTGCCACTGTCATAATGTTTGTCCAAAATTAACTACCTGAAGTATTTTCTTCCTGCACAGAAGGGGCCCACAGGGGCCCTTACTGAGGGGGGGCCTTGGCCCCGTAGCCCGACTGGCCAGTCCGCCCCTGCTGCATGCCATTGAGTTTGCCACTCATTTTTGCCGCACCATCATATCCAATCAGTTTTCTTTTACCTGTCTCAGGAGTGATGTTACAGTATCCTAATATTTCCATCAAAATCATGGTAAGCCCCTCAGCAGACTGATCGACAGAAGCACCTGTGGGGCTAAGCAAACGTTCTTCAAGATTCCCATCATAAATGAGTTGAATGGAAACAGCAGACTGCTCTATGTTGCTCAAGTCACTGGTGTCATCCATCATACAAATAAAAATCTTGAGCCATTTACTCGATTCTGAATTTGGCTTTCAACTTCTTTGAATATGCATTGGATTAGTTTGTTTTGTGGGTCATGGAAGGTGTAAGTAATGCGTTCCTTGTCTAAAGAACTAGCAACTCTTGGCTGCAGCCCCCTAACAAATCCATCCATTCAAGGAAGTTTCCGCTACTTGAGGAGGATTTATCTTCTACATGTCTTCCGAAAGCAAGTCTTTGGGTAGACAAGTAGATGGCAATGTCAATATGGTGCTTCATGATCTTTCAGTATCTTGATGAATTTTCAATATGCCATAGGATTTCACTCTGTCTTACCATGTTGAGTGCACTGGCCACATCCACATTCCCTAAAAGGTTGTAAGAAGCGTGACATGTTTTGTGATTTTTTTTCATTCTTGGTCCTTGTTGGCAATATTTGACACATTTCTGTCATCAGATGCAAATCCAGTTTGTTGCCAAAGGAAGCCTTCATCTGAAATGAGGTGATAAAAATCCTTGTATCATTATGCACATTTTTATAAAAGTCCTAATTCAGTACTTTGTCTCTCAATTTTTAATTGATTTTAGACCTTCTTAGATACTTGTCTGAGAATTGAGGGTTGTATCACTCTGTAAAGCATCCCAGAAAAATTTGGAAAATTGCTTTCTTTTGATGAGAAATCCCTGAAAATCCAATGTCTTGAAAAATATTGAATGCCCTTTTAGAACAGATGCACCCGTGAGTAGAAATGGAAACAACGTCGCCTTTATGGATACCTTAACATTCAACTGTAGATGTGCAGTTTTGTAAATATGATTATATGATTTCTTGCAAGAACGATTTTCTGATCTGTTCAGTGGGTGTCTTATGGATAAGTGCGTCACATCCACCATGCACATATTATGGAGGTTCTAATGGTCCTTTCATTTGTAAAAGGTGCCTATATGTGGAGGCCTGTTTAGACCCCTGCGGCTCTCCACTGCTCGGTAAAGCCTGAGCTATTCATTTTCAACTTCTAATAGCAAAGCCTCTACGAACGAGACTTCTGAGGGAGAAGAAATTAGGGACGGTAAGTGTAAAACGCAGGTTTGCAGGTTGGTAAAACGCAGGCTTGCAGGTTGGTAAAACACAGGTTTCAGGCCAAAGGGCTGTGGTTAGAGGTTAGGGGCCTGCTATTCAAAAACCACTAGTGCCATGACTTCCTCATCATGAAAATGGTGTATTGCAATGGTGGGAACAAAGGATCAGCCTTTGGAGCATCGATCATCTCCTATTGTTCAATATGAATAAAAAGCACTTATAACGACATTTATGTTGTTTCTTTTCTTGTGCTGTATTCCTTGGAAAGTACTTGGGTTTGTCGAAAGTAGCACTGCCTGAAGAAACTTTGCTGTAAACGATTGATAATTTTATAAAGACCATATGAAACTCTTTCGAAGGTTTTAGAACGGAAAAAATGAGACTTGAGAAACTTCAGTGATGAGTCAAGGGAGGGGCATTTCATTCATTCAGTAACCTGTGCAAGACCTTTTAGGAAAACAAGATTTTTACTGAGATTTTTTGATGGATTTCTCCTTAAAAACAAAAAGTATCTTTGTGGATTTTTGGGAAAGGGTGCGTGAGATTTTTCGAAGTGAATTGCCCCTCGGAGTCAAGTTTCCAGCTTCTCACAAACAGAAAAATAGAATGCAAATATCTTTCTAGGAGTTATGTCGTAAAGAATCAGTGATCAGCTCTCGACTCTGAGGGGAATGTCACTCATTTGCAGAAGTGTACGAGATTCTTAGAACAACAGGATTCTTATAGATCTTTGATGGATTTTTCTTCAAAACACAGACTTGAAAGCGCACGAGATCCTTTCGGGGTGAAATGCTCCTTGCTTGAAGCTTTATTTTTTAGTTTTGCACATTGATTTATCACTGAAGTGAAATTCCAATTTTGATGCGTGATGTTTTCTTGATTATGATGAGTGAAAATAGATTGATAAAGGAATGTAGCTACGCACTTAACTCATTTTGCCATGGCATAGTTGCGAATGGGAAGAAATGGTATTTTCTTTTCACCTAGAGGGCAGTGCATTAGTCGCAAACAGATATTTGCATACAAAGTTTGACAATGGTTGGTATAACATTTTTCCAAACTGAGTCACAGTCTCATGAAAAAGTTATTTCTGTCAAAGAGTTGTTGTTACTAATATTCCTCAATGTGTCACATAGAAGCCGTCAGAATTTTGCAAGGCTAGGAACTAATTACATTTCTCTTAAAACACTTCTTCTTCGATACACGCAATTAGCGAGGCACCACTGCAGTTTCGGCAAGCTTGGAAAAACTAAAGGCGAAGAAATGTAATGAGCCATCGCATAATATGCCATGAACTGATACCTCGCAGGGGCTGCTGCAAGCACGTGCTCTTTCAAGCCAAGATACACTTATTTTCTACGAGAAACTAAGGATTAGGGCCAGTACTGATAGTTTCTAAGAATTATCAGGTTTTGAGTATTCAGAGTTTCTTACGAGTCTCTTAACGGTCCTATAACAAATTTGATGTTCACTACCTGTCCCTCACTAACATTTTGAAACACTGTTTTTTGAAGCCTCTCCGAAGTTCAGACATCAGTTACTCAAGCACTTTCCGAATAATATGATACAAGAAACGAATGAAAAGAAAGTAAAAATCTGTTAAGAATTTTCTAACCTTTGTCAAAATAAATAGCTTCTTAAAGGAATTGAGTCCTTATAAATAGTTGAGGGTTAACGCTGTCCTCAATTTTCGCTGACAAACCGCTGATTGGACTTGTCCAAGTCTCACTTTCTTTTATCAGTCGACTGAGACAAACACGCGGAAAGTAAATGGTGCTGCGAAAGTAAATGGTGCTGCGGGGGAATAAAGAAGGAGTTGCGGAGGAAAAGGAGAGAGGAAAGTTTCGACTTGTTTCCTTTGGCTCTCAGCAGGTGATGCCGGCCCATTTCTTGGCCGGCTAGCGGTATCTTTGATCTTAGGTTTTGACCAATCACAAGCCGGCAAAGGAGAGTCGCTGTAGTTTGAAACAGGAGGGGGGTTTGCATTAAATATTCGTACTGAGTGTTCAGAACCGTGGTGACTAATCGACGACGATGGCAGCCAACTCGAGAATGGAGGCTGTCGATCGAGCGAGGGAACTCCTGGGCCTCCCAGACAAGTATATGAAGGATTACCAAAAGAATGCCATTATTGGGCTCTTGCATGGAAAGGATACTTTTGTAGCGCAGCCAACTGGTGCTGGGAAGTCATTGGTGTACCAGTTGTTGCCACTTGCCTCGGACTTTCTCGCAAATCCTGACAAAGCAATCGAAGTCACGACTCGCGATGATGGCCTTGAAGTATTTAGTGTAAAGTCTGTTGTTATTATCGTATCACCCTTAATATCGCTCATCCAAGATCAAGTTAAGGATTTCAGTAAAAAGAAGCTGCATTGCCTCACCCTGCCAAGTGGCAGATTCAGCCTGAGTAAGGCGTCATACATTTTTACATCCCCCGAAGCATTGCTTGAATGCATTCACACTCATATTCGAAACGACGAAGAATTTCAGTCAAGACTTTGTGCTGTTGTCGTGGACGAGAGTCACTGCATAGTGAAATGGTAAGGAAACATCTACAAACATGTATATTTTTAATCATTTTTCAAATGGGAGGACCCTCCTCCAGTCGTTAAGTCTGAGTTAGGGAACCATCACAAATCAGAACAGTACTGTGGGATGCCTTTCTATACATACAGCTATAAGCAGATGCCATGGCGAATTTCGTCTCCATTTATAAATTTCTTATTGCAAGATGGGTAGTTTCTTATATCGGACATGATGACTGACCTGTACTAAAGGAGTCCATTTTGGAGTTGATTGTAGAGAAAAGAATTACCAGAGTCTGCAAGGGTAACAAGGCCTGGGGTAAAATGGATAATGTTGATTGCAGAAAACTGTAGATCATTGACTGTTCAATTAACATCTAATAAGGGTAGTTCTAGTAGATACAGATGGAGAAAATCTGTTCATGGAGATGTTTGCAAAAGCTATGGACCTTTATCTTGCCCAAACGCTTTCATGAAGGGCCTAACCTTGGCAATGCAGAAGCTGCAAAAAAGCCAAAGAAGTCCTTAGAGGCAAAGGCCTCAACCTCATCGAGTGATCCAACGGATCCAGCACATTCAAGTCCTGAAACAGGAGAGAATTCCGACATTGAACAACTGTTGGGTAGGCCAAAAACCGATGAGAAGAAAGAGGGCGTGACTGATGACACGCTTCTTGATGAAATATCGAAACACCTTGAGGGGGAGGAAGAAACTTCTGGACCCCTGCCAGCAAAGCTTGCTGAGATTATTGAAAAAAGGTGGCACAATAAACTTGCCCAAAATAAGTTGACAGAAAAGCAAGAGAAATATCTCAAGCCAGAGAACTGCAAAAAACTTGCAGCTCCAAGGGTCAACAAAACCATCTGGATGAAACTGAGCAGGGAGGTCAAAGGGAAAGACATAAAATATTCCCAGCCACAACAAACACTCGCAACTGCGGGCAGGGCTGTTGCTCAGTCAACTGTTATGCTTTTGGAAGCAAGAGCACAAAATGTGCAGCCAAAAATCAGTGATCTTATCACAATAAATACTGACATCCTGGCTTTGTTGGGCCATGCAAGTGCGGACCTTGCACAACTCAGACGCGATAACATACGTCTATCATTAACCTTTAGAGGACCGTACGGACAGATCTGTCAGTACGGGATATCCTCCTTTGACCCAGCCTCTTATACATCTCTAGGGGAATGCCCAAGTATCCTTTGTGTTTGCTTGCCTCGATTGCAAGTTTGTGTTGCTTAGTTACTCTGTTTTATGGCTTTGTATTCAACATATGGGGGTTTTTTGAGGCCTTCACATTCAGGATTGATCTTGGAGAAACAAAATGGCGTCCAATTTGAAAGTTTCACTGTTGACAAAGCTTTGGCAGTTCTTGATGATATTAGCAGTTCAGAGCTTAGCGATTTTAGCACAGAATCAGAGCATAGTGAAGCAAGTTACTTGGAGGCAAGTACAGATGAAACGTCTAGCAGCGAAGTTTTAGTGAATGAAGGAGACGCTGGTGCATGCTCAGGAGGCCTACAAGATTCCGATGAAGGAAACAAGAACGATGTAAGTGAGATTGTTGATGAGCTTGATAATGTTTTTGCAACAAAAGGCTCTGTGAAGAGGAAGCAGGATGCAACACATTTGTCAATTCCAGCAAAGAAAAAAGTGAAGGTTGTGTCTAACAAAATTATTTCACCCCACAGAGTTCGTGACACAAAAAGAAAGATAGCAAAAACACCACAAAAAGTAGGCAAACATTCAAAGTGGGCAAATGACGAAAATTGGAAGGAAGTATTTACTCCTAGAAACTTGCAAAAATTTACTGGTCATGCTGGTGTTCAAGTAAAAAGAGGCACTTTGCCACAAAACCTAAGGGCCATTGACATTTTTCAGCTGTTTTTTACAAATGAAGTTTGGGAACTGCTTGTGGAAATGACCAATAAATATGCTAAATCAAAGGTAACACAGGGATGGAAAGAAACTGATGTTGCAGAAATGAAAGCTTTCTTTGGGCTTATTTTAGCAATGGGTTTGCTTCGATTACCAAAGATGAAAGACTACTGGCAGAAAACAAACTGGGTTTTGCATGTGAAATCATTTGGGGAAGTTATGGCTAGAAATCAATTTATGCAGTTGTATAGATTCCTGCATGTGGCCGATAACGATAAGTTTGTTCCAAGGGGAGACAATGGTTATGACCCCTTGTTCAAGATTTGTCCTTTCCTTGACATTCTGTCAAGACAATTTAGGAATATCTACAAACCAGGCCAAGACATATGCATTGATGAACGCCTTATTCCATACAAAGGACGCATATATTTTCGCCAGTTCATCCCCAGTAAGAGAGCCAGGTTTGGAGTAAAAGCGTTTGTTTTGAGTGAATCGGACACCGGTTATGTCAGTGAAATTGAAATATATACAGGCAAGTCCTTGGATGTAAAGGTTAAACATGACCTAGCTGAAACTATTGTTGAAAGTCTCACAGAACATTATACCAATCAGGGACATCATCTTTACATTGATAATTACTACACTAAAGTTTGGCTGCTAAATTCTTTGAAGGAAAAGGGAATTTATGCATGTGGAACTGCATGAACAGATAGGAGTGGCTTCCCAAAAAAGATTGTCATCTCAAGCATGAAAGGAAAGGCACTTGGATACACAAAATGGCTAATGAATGGGGATATTCTTGCTGTTTCATGGCTTGATAACAAAGGAGTACACTTCCTTTCTTCAATTCATGATCCAGAATATGACTCTTCTGCCAAAGATGAAGAGAAAACAGTGAAAAGGAAGGGAGCAAAAGGAAGCAAAGAAGCAATTGAAGTTCCTTGCCCTCCCTGTGTTCGCCCCTACAACAAAAAGATGGGAGGTGTTGATTTTTCAGACCACATCACAAAGTTTTACAACTTCGGGCGGCGCTCAAGAAAATGGTACAGAAGAGTTCTTTTTCATTTGGTAGAGCTAGCAGTTCATAATGCATTTATTGTGGAGGATTGTTTCATTCCGCACAAGAGAAATGGAAAGTTAGTCAGGAAACGACAAGCATTCCGTGAAGAATTGTGTGACCAGCTAATTGGCTCTTATCGTATGTGCAGCAAAAAAGTTGGTAGACCATCTGTGGCTCATGACAGTGAGTTGCGTTTTGAGAATGTTGGAGTTCACATTCCAGAATATCAAGAAAAGCGGAGTGAATGTGCCTTGTGTAAGAAGCATGTGAAACAACAGCTTGGTGGCAAATTGACACGCGCTGATAAAAATGCTAAAGGCCAGTCTAAAACATTCATCAAATGTTCTGCTTGCAATGTTAGCTTGTGCTTGAACAGGGAAAGAAATTGTTTTGCTATGTGGCATACTAAAATATAGCAACTAACATTTTTTGACTTTTGACAGACATCGTTTCTAAACAGAGGCAATCTTGCGGAAGATGTATTGAACAGCCTATAGAAATTTTTGTACTTTATTACTATGGATATGTGTTTAGGTGCTAACACTGAGGTGTTGGCATTAGCAACTTCTGTTTATAAGTAATGTTGATCCTTATTATGTGGGTATACCAATGTATTCACTGTATACCAATTTATTCACTGCAGGGCCTTGTGAAACATTGTGAACATTAGACGATATTCAATTGATAGTTGAAATTCACCTCATTCAAAGCATAGCGGTCGGAACAAAGGTATTTACTGACATGGCTCTGTTTGTCCCACCTACCCAAAATCCAAAATAAAGATGGTCCTGCAATTCTTTTGCAACAATCTGAAGTGTTTCTATGGAAACCTTATACTCATGTCAAGAAAAAACCATTGTAAAATCTCAAATTCGCAAAAAAAATCAAAAGTCAGCCATTTTGAATAATTAATTAGGTCACATGATCATTTTTTTTGGTTTAGTTTTCAATAAAATCTATTGTCCCAGCATTTTCCTATTTAATGATATATAACATGTGTGTCAAACCTGTTTCATTTAAGAAGAATCTAATGTTTTGTAAACAGTGGTAAAATCTGCCAAAAAAAGCTGGTCCTCTAAAGGTTAAGTGAGGACTATGTTTCCCTCTGCTCACAGCAAATTCCTGTGACAGAGTACCTCTTTGGGAATGAAGAGGATTTGCAACAAAGGGTTAATGATATAACAGCCTCTAACAAAATCAGCAAAACAACCACAAAGAAAGACTTGGCCTCCAAACAACCTCAAGGCCAGAACCAATACAAGCAGTCAGGAAATAAGTCTTTTTTAGGACAGGGCTATCCAGAACGGAACCACAATCCACAGAGGCAGAAATTTTGGAAGAAACAGTCCCCAAAGGGAAGAGGGGGAAAGATGATGTACAACAACTCACCACAACAGTCATGGAAGCCCAACACAAAATACTAACAACCTTACAAGTAAGTAATTTTGAACAACAATTTGCAGATTTATTAAAATACTTGGAGGCTAGACAAACAAACGTTGAAGGTGGATGCATCTCCTCCTTCTTGCCTTCTTGGGAAAGTCTCACCAATGACCCTGAAATACTGCAGATGGTGTCAGGGTTACACATTGAATTTAATGAAACTCCTTTTCAGATGGGAGGAATTCCAACTAATGCCCTCCTTAATAACCAACTTGTGGTTGATAATGAAATTGAGTCATTGATTAAAAAGAAAGTCATTCAACTTGACTCAAAAGAACAGGGTGATTTTATTTCACCAATATTTCTGAGACCTAAGAAAGATGGGACATTTAGAATGATACTAAATCTGAAGAAACTAAATACATTTGTCAAATACCATCATTTTAAAATGGATACAATTTGGACGGCCATTAACATGATGAGGCCAAACTGTTTTATGGCATCTATAGATTTGAAGGATGCATACTACTCAGTCCCAATTTGTCAAGACCACCAAAAATTCCTAAAGTTCTTTTGGAAGGGTGAATACTATAAATTCCTGGCATTCGTTAATGGTCTTGCCCTTTGTCCTAGAAAATTCACCAAACTACTGAAGCCAGTGTACTCTTTTCTACGTAGTTTGGGACATTTATCAGTAGCATACATAGATGACTCATATTTACAAGGAACTACATACGATGAGTGTCTTCAAAATTTAGTAGACACTATAAAACTATTTGATAGTCTTGGATTTATTGTTCATCCATCCAAGTCTGTGTTCAAACCAGAGCAAAGAGTCACCTTCCTTGGGTTTGTTCTTGACTCTGTGAAAATGCGAGTATATTTAACTACAGAAAGGGCTACTAGCATATACAATGCATGCAGGAGCTTATTAAACAATCCAAAACCTTCTATAAGGGATCTTGCAAGAGTAATTGGCTTAATTACAGCTAGTTTCCCAGGAGTCATGTATGGCCCCTTGCATTATCGTGCCTTGGATGTAAACAAAACCAGGGCATTAAAAAATTCAAAAGGAGATTTTGAACAAACTGTAATTTTGTCAGAAAATGCCATTCAAGAACTCCATTGGTGGACTCAGAACGTTTTAGATTCATATAATGAAATTTCACATGGAAACCCGCAAATTGTCATCACTAGTGATGCCTCAAAAATTGGCTGGGGATGTACATTTGGAGACCAAAAAACCGGGGGAAACTGGACCCCCCAAGAAGCTTTGTCCCACATTAACATCTTAGAAATTCATGCTGCATACTTTGCACTTAAGACATTTTCTGAAACAATATCAAATAAACATGTAAAACTCATGGTGGATAACACTACAGCTGTATCTTGTTTAAACCAAATGGGCACCAGTCACTCACATGAGTGCAATGAATTCACACAAAAAATTTGGCAATTTTGTATCAGCCACAATGTGTGGATTACCACTGTTCATATTCCAGGCAAAGATAATATAGGTGCAGATGCAGAATCAAGGAAAAATAGGAGAGAAACAGAATGGGCACTAAATACTAATATTTTCATAAGTGCCATCCATATGGTTAATGTGTACCCAAATATTGATTTGTTTGCATCAAGGATCAATCATAAGGTAAAACCTTATGTAGCATTTAGGCCAGACCCGTGTGCATTTGCTGTTAATGCTTTTTCATTATCATGGCATGAATACAAATTCTATGCCTTTCCACCATTTTGTATCATATTAAAAACCTTACAGAAAATTGCTCAAGACAGAGCAACAGGTTTGATGGTTGTGCCTTTCTGGCCAACTCAACCATGGTGGCCATATTTTACAAACATGTTGATTGATCATCCAATATGTTTACCTAGGACAAAACACACACTATTGCTGCCAGCAGAACCACAAAGGATACACCAACTGCACAAACAGTTGAAACTACTGCTATGCCATTTGTCAGGGGACTGCTGCAAGGTAGAGGACTTTCAGAAAACGCTTCAAGCATCATTCAACAATCATGGAGACCTGGTACCACAAAGCAATACAAATCATACTTACTTAGATGGGAAAACTATTGTCGTGAAAAGAAAATTAATTCACTTGCTGGAACTGTAATTGATGGCATTAATTTCCTGAGTGAGTTATATCAAGAAGGATTATCCTATAGTTCAATAAACACTGCACGTTCTGCACTTTCTGCAGTCCTATCAATTTCAGGAAACGTGAATTTTGGCAACAATGCCATGGTTACTCGATTTATCAGAGGGGTATTCTCCTCAAGACCCTCTCTGCCACGGTATAGTGAAATATGGGATGTTTCATTAGTACTCAATCACATAAAGAAGTGGCAACCATTAACAGATATCGACCTGAAAACACTGACATTGAAAACAGTTACGCTGATGGTGTTAACATCTGGACAGAGATGTCAGACCTTGCATGCATTAGATATTGATCATATGGTAGTTGCTCCAAGTTACTGCAATTTTGAAATTACACAATTGTTGAAAACATCAAAACCAAATAATCATTTTGGTCAGTTGAAGTTTATTACATATACCCCAGATGAGAACTTGTGTGTTGTCACATGTCTTAAAGAATATTTAAAAAGAACAGAGCCTCTACGTTTGGATTGCAAAAGTCTGCTTATCAGCTATGTTAAACCACATTGCAAAGTATCTACAAATACTATTAGCAGATGGCTAAAGGAAGTTTTGAAACTTTCAGGGATAGACACATCAATCTTTACAGCACATAGCTTCAGATCTGCAGCCTCCTCAGCAGCAAAATCATCAAATGTTCCAATTGATAAGATCATGGCTACAGCTGGATGGAAAAGTTCACAAACATTTCAAAAATTTTATGACAAACCAATTATCAGTGACAATGGTGGATTTGCTGATGATATTTTTTGATATGTCATGGAGATGCTCGTTTAAACCGAATTGTATTGCTCCATGTCCACCTGCTTTAAAATCTCACGTGACTCCTATGTGACGTAGAACAATTGTGAAGTAGAATGAACAAATTGAACGAGACTTACCTGAAAGGGGAGTTGAAGTTCGATTGTGATTCTACGAACAATTGTTCAGGAACATAGGAGTCACCCACCCTTTTATACAACAAGTGTGTATAGCCCACCCAAAACTGATATTATGGTGGACATTTCGCTCTTTAAAGACTGGCGCTTGGTGGCTAGTGCATGCGTTCTCACGTGACTCCTATGTTCCTGAACAATTGTTCGTAGAATCACAATCGAACTTCAACTCCCCTTTCAGGTAAGTCTCGTTCAATTTGTTCATTAAAAGAATTCCTATTGCAGCCTTGACTGCAACAGCCACAATGAGAGTTGCTAAGCTGATCATTTCAAATTTGGAATTACAACAGCCTTCATGCTATGTAGCAGTACCAGAAAGAGACAACATCCAGTATCTTGTTTATTCATCTAAACAGAAGGATCCGGTCCAAACATTTTCATGGCTCCTTGATGAACTGAAAGCAATGGGGTCTGCTACACAAAGGGTAATTGTCTTTTGCAGAAATCGGGATCATGTACGCTTACTTTATAGGTTGTTTGATAATGTATTAGGACAGCAGTACAAGGACTATCGTTCCAGACCATATGAGATGTATCACAGTGGTACAGATCAAGAAATCAAAGAATTTGTGTCAAAGCAGTTTTCCATTGAAAGGGGGATAACAAGAGTTCTGCTTGCTACCATGGCATTTGGTATGGGTGTCAATTGCAGAGATTTGAAAACTATCATTCATTATGGGCCACCCAATGACCTGGATGACTACCTTCAGGAGAGTGGTCGTGCAGGTCGTGATGGCAAACAAAGCCAAGCCATACTTGTCACCTTCCCCCACTCCACTGGCTCAAGGAACATTTCAAAGGAAATGAAAGTGTACACTAAAAACAAGGACAAATGTCGAAGGGAATTACTAATGGAACAGTTTCCAGGAACTTTTAAAAAACCTAATACAATGCACAACTGCTGTGATATTTGCTTGCAAAAGTGCATGTGCAATGATAATAAATGTTCATATGTTCCAAGTAAGGTTGAATCTTTGCTTAGCAGACAATTTCAATCCATTGGAAATGAAATCAATGAGGAATCAATCTATAAAGCAACCAACTTTAGTAAAGAAGATTTAGATCTACTCAGAGAGGAATTAATTCAACTAAGAGAATCTTTAGAACCAAATTCTACACCATTAATTGGGATGGATTTAGCAAGTGGATTTCCAATAGCTGCAGTAGATTCTATAATGCAAAACATTTCTCAAATCAAGTCTGCCAACTATGTTTTTGAGAATTTTTGCATTTTCAGCAAAGAACTTGCATCCAAAATTTTTGCAATCATCATGAAGTATACAGAAATTGACTTTGAGAAGGAACTGTTGCAAGTTGCTAGTGAACCACAAAGTAGTCAGTCTTGTGAAAGTGAATCAAATGAGTCAGATTTTTCTGCAAGTGATAGTGAATCAAACTATGTTACAAAGTTCCATAGCAATTTGAGGACAGAATCTGACATAAGCTCTTCAGATGAGGATGAGATATGAAAATTTTCTAATTCATAATGTAGAAAATCTTCTTACACATATATTTTTTATAAGAAACTAAGGTTGTGTTTGATTGGTAATTCCAAAGCTACCAAATTCTGAAGACTTTGCAGAGACCAAAATGCTGTTCCCGATTAAACACAAAATTCTTCAAAGCAGCAGGTTTCAGACTCATCATGGCTAAAACTCAATTTCAAAAGACAAAAAGACACCTTTGTACGAGTTTTATGAAGATAGGAATGAAGTTACAATGAGCATGCTGTTATTCTTTTTCCAGTTTTTTTATATCCTTGTAGAGACACGGTTTTTACTTCAGAAAGAGGTGTCTGTCATTCATCGGTTATCTTCGTCTTGTGGTGACTCTAGTAGATTCTGAAAAATTTTCAGACTCCTAAAGTGATTTGTTGTTTTCTTCATCCAATCCTTGAGCATCAACACATCAATTTTCATCAGGAGATTTTTGGGGAATCCAGGAAAAGCCATGTGGTATCGTCCTGGTTGTATTCCAAAGATTTCCATTCTGCTGTATTGTTTGGCCAGCTGAATAACATCATCCTTGCAATCTCTTGATCTGTGTCTTCCTGATGGCCTTGAAATACTGCACTTTGTGTCATGGTTTTGCAAGATCATGTCTACCCGATTGTACGAGTAGCTTGCCCTCACAATGCTTTTATCTGTTAACTTCCCTTGGAAATCTTTACAATCCAACTTAAATGATCTATTTCGATGCTCCATTTCCCTATCAAGCTCGCTATTAGTATCAGGTTTTCCCCTGTTATTTACTGATCTCTCCCATATAAGCTGATGCCTTAATTCCCTAGGCAGAAGGAATCCAGCTTGAGCAAGTGTATACAGCGTATAAAATGAATATTTCACCTTGCGTGCATCACTTTTGAAGTACAGGAGGAGAAATTTATGCAGCCGGATGATTCTCTCTCCATCCCCATGCTGACGGGCATCTGTGAAATCTTTAGCAATGAGACCAAGAGCCAAAGCATTACAGCTGTAATTGAATAGTGCATCATCATCATCATTGCTGTTTGAACTTTTGGCACTTTCCGCAGCAATATGAGTACTAAGGACATGTTTTTGTAAGCTCTTTTTTTTTTCTATATATTCAATATAAAAGTTTACAATAATGAGATTACCGACGACACTACTTACGAACTACTGTACGACACTACGAATACGGTACCAGGAGGAGCAATATATCATGACTACCCCCTGGCATTTAACAAATCTAAGAAATACAACTCATACAACTACAACTAAATAAACTCTTAAATACAAGTACTAAACATGAAAACTTTTTACTAATAATTACTTGAGCCGGTTTCACACTGGACGTCAGGCCAACATAGGTGATGGTTTTCCCTCTTGTAAGCTCTTTGCCTGCTTGTACTTTTTCTCACAATGTGGACATTGATGAAATGTTGATAATTCAACTGATGATAAATCTGGTATGATGGGAATACATTATTGGTCTACCATCTCATCTAAGTACTTTTCCATTTGATCCTTTAAATGCACTGGCACTTCCTCCTTTGAAACCTTTTCTTTTTGATTTAAAACAGCAAGAATGAGGGCATCTGTATATTTTTCAAGCAGACTGTAGGCACTGTCCGGATCATCCATTGGTTTATCAGGCACATGTCTCTCATTTAAAAAGTTTCTTGCAGCAAACAATGTTCCAATATTGCTTGAAGACTATTTATTGTACAGTGCATTCCAGATCATCTAAGAATAGATAATAGTGGTTGCCTATTTCAGTATTCAGATAACTGGGGGTATGCAGGGATACTAAAAATTATCAATACAGCAGTTCATTTGGAAATGGCACCAGCTTAAAACAAAACTTAATTCTTCAATGATTTTCAGAAAAAGTTCAAGCAATTAAACCATCATGTAAGCAAACAGAAGGTACCACAACTTACATCTAAAAAGTTTCCAAAGCAATGAAAATCTGCCATTGTTGGTATCAGGCCCTCTTTCCTTTTCTCTTGTGTAGTAGCATTTCTCATGTCCTCCTGAGCATTCAGCTCTCTTTCAACTGTCAGTAGATCTCCAACTGAAAGAATCGGTAGCAATTTGTCTGGACCAGTTCGGGGAACATACTTGTGTATGTGGTCCATTATGTCTAAAATGTCAGATTTGTCATTTTCATTCTTATTGAGTACACCCAGAGATACCTGTCATTAGAAAAAGCATAACAAGTAATTAGAAATTAAATTTATATGAAATTCAGGGGTGACTCAAGGGGCGGACTAAGGGGCTTTAGCCCCCATAAGAATCATCTTGTATCCTGTTAGAGGAAATCTTGGGTTGTTGTCAGAGGAAATTTAGCCGAATAAAATGTACAAAAATGCATTTTAACCATTTTAGCTACCCTGTTGAAATTTCAAGCCCCTGTGTCAGAATATTTCTTACACCACCCCTGATGAAACTTAAAGATGAAGTTTTCTTCATTTGAAGAATTTATGGCAAAGACTTTTAACTACTGCTGATTATTAAAACAATATGCGAGATCATAAACTTACCACTTCAGATTTCTTCTTTGTGTAATAGGCATTGCAGTGGTTGATGTGATCAGGAATAAACTCTTTCAGGCAGTTAAACTCAGGTCTATATTTTAAAAGCACCCTTCCAACCAATATTCTAAATTCTAGCTTTAATTTTTTGTTATCTTCATGACTTGGAAGAAGCGATGACATTTCGTCTGAGCATGGAGAAGGATCTTCACCTGACAAAGTATAAGGAACTCTGTGCTTTACTGCCATTAGATGAAACATGTGATGGTCTTTGTCTCCATGTGTCCTACTGTAGTGCCTGGCCTTGTTCCTTATATCGACATTGCCACCTACAAGGCTGAACCCTGTGACTTTCTCCTTTCTAATCAAGCTTAGTTGTTCCCTATCAAGGTGAGCCTGACCTTTATTACTATCATCATCAACTATCATTGAATCTTGTTGAGCAAATAAATCAACCCCTTCAGCTACAGTAGATGGCTCACTTGCAGATGCCAGTTGCTCAGCATAGGATTTACCCCATTCATACACCTTTTCATCATGCCTCTCACCAAGATCTGACTGTAGCTCAAGCGCTTTCTTGTAAGATGTAGTAATGAATCGTGCATTCATGCGCTTAAAGGCCATTTTGTTGGCACCACCTCTCCTAAGTATGATACTGTTAATGCTCTGGATCTTGTTTATTTTGTTATTTCGGCACTTGAGCAAAGTAGCAGCTGCAGTAACAATTCCAGGAATTATGGAGCTTTGTTTTTTATGCAAGTTGCGTGTCAAATTCCTGTGGTTTGATGCCATGCTCTCTAGGAATGCTGCAGACATTGGTGCAGTCTGTTGAAATTCATCAAATAGGTTTTGAAAGTCTAAAGTTTCCAACTTTGTTCTGTCTTTCAAAAAAAAGGTATCATTTTGGTGAGAGCAATGCATCTGGCTTTCACAGTCAATATCTGTCCGCATCAATTGAACAAACTCAGCTTTGATAAGATCATTTTGCCAAAACATGTTTGCAATACCTGTAATATTCTTAGAAGATATACACCTCATAACTGGTATGAATTCTTTTGGCACTGGTAGATGACATGTGATATTATCGCCCTCAAAGATGACCTTGAAGAAATTAAACAAACTGTTCACAGCGCATACATAAGGGTTTTTTTTACATAAATTATCAAGCAAACCCATACATTATAATGTATGATGCAAGGTTATTGTGTTCTAATTGCTGGAAGAGGTCTAGTTATACAGCTACTGTCATGGACACATATGGGCATCAATGATTTATTTTTCGAATGTATTATGATATCCTTTCCTACATTTCATAATGTGATGGTGGCAAGATATTTTTCTGACATTAGGAAACTTAAAGGATGCCAAGGATACTCCCCCAAGAACACACATCAATTTTAGGACCACAAATATTCATAGTTCTTGAAATAATATCAAGAAAACTCATACTGTCAAGAAGACAATAAGGGGAAGAAGGACAGAATTACTAAATGGAAACATCTGTAAAAAGACCTAAGAATCATCTTTGGGGGTATCAGGTGGTTAATGTTGACAGCTTCAAAACAGTAAACTTGTATTGCTCATAGCTTTGGGTATACCTTATATTCTACAAGCTAAGTTTGGTTTGAAGACCTAAGAATCATCTTTGGGGGTATCAGGTGGTTAATGTTGACAGCTTCAAAACAGTAAACTTGTATTGCTCATAGCTTTGGGTATACCTTATATTCTACAAGCTAAGTTTGGTTTGAAATAAAAGTTAACCTTTAAAAGGAGAGGGGCACATACCCACTCATTGATGCTGCATAGTAATACTTACCACTACCTTTTTCCACACAGTTTTAGTGCTTGATTTATGGTTGTTCTCATCTAAAAGGGGTTCAGTGTCAGTAAAAGGAAACCCTACACAATGGCCTTCCACATTTTCAGGTTCTCCCTGTAGAGGGTTGGATCTGAATTTCAGTTTCTTCCTAGGTTTCTCCTTCCCTTCGTTTTCAGAATTTTGCGAGGACTTTTCAATTTCACTCTCGTCTCTCCTTCCTCGTTTAATTTTTTTGCGCAGGTACTTAGCCCGGACAGTTTTTCTTGTCTCGGTGAAAGAAGAGTGTTTCTCGTGTTGCTTTGACTGTGCATTTTTTATCCCGTTCGTGCATTTTTTGCATACAATTTTAAAATCAGTTTGGGGATCTAAGTTTTCTGGCAGATGATCCTCAACCATTTGACAAATATTTGTTTTGGAGCCGTCACCTCCCCACAATCGCAGCTTTCTGTCGCACGGGTTTTTGTATGCCTGTTTCACGTCATTGCCACAAACAACGCAAATGTCGTCACCACTCGGTGACAAGAAATCAAATGTTTTCGTTGGTGTCGCACCAGGAGTAGTTGTCATCATATGCAGCCTTCTTGCAACAGCTCGCAACTTATATTCATTTAGGCCCAGTTTTGGCCCAGCCTTGTTTCTAAGAATTTCTCCCGCCCTTGTTGAATTGACTTATAACATGATTCCTTGATTTCGTTTTGCCTTCCCCCCGGTTTATTTACGAACTCTTGTTGAGGCATCATGTGACCTCGTGTGAAGGAGGCTCATGAATAATTAATGAGGAGCCAAAGGAAACAAGTCGAACTTTCCTCCTCTCCTTCTCCTTCTCCGTTTCCTTCTCCATTCCCCCACAGCACATTCTATCTCAATCGACTGATAAAGAAGAAGGTGAGACATTTTATCTCAATCGACTGATAAAGAGGAAAGTGAGACTTGAACAAGTCCAACCGCTGATGGTCCTTCGTTATCGCACAATAATGCTACAGTCATTAAGAGTCGAGACAAAAGACTTCTTAATCCTTGCATTATCCTGAGGAATTTCTTTGGTTTGATTTCAATAGGGATTAAGTGACGACTTTTGTTTCATGATTGAAAAGAAGTTGATATTGGTCATGAGAGCGCTATTTATACCAACTCAATGCCTTTAATAATATTTTCCCAGTACTGGAGTTTCTTAATTTTTTGGCGACAGGACATTGTACCATTTTATCTGTATGCAGCGAGAGACTTAGAAAATAGCACCTATAACACAAATTCAGGAATTCATTAGCGACTCCATAAACATTGCCGTGTTTCTTCGTTGAAGGGGTAAATATGTTCTGGACCCCAGATCAGTGTTTTAGACTCCAAAGAAAAATTTTGTTTCTCGGCATGAATTTTTTTCCTCCTGAGTTATCTGATAACATTTAATATACACGGTCCAATTTCGTCCAGTTTCATGCAAGAGATCACTACTTTCTATGCAACCTTAACTTTACAATGAAGGCTCTGCACTACGTCTTGAAGCATGGAGTGGTTCACTCTTCCGAAATGTTTTAAAACAATTGGAATTCTAGGGACTTTGTACAGATATTGTTAGAAAGCAAAAGGATATTCACCAAAGATGGACAAAATTTTTACAGAGTGATACGCTCCTCGTTTTGAAGTCAAACTTTTAAATTGGCTGTCACCTTGCATTTACTGAAAAACTCGCCAGACTTCCCTTGTTTGCAAGAAAAAACACAACGCCCACCTCAGGCTCCATCCGGATATGCATCAGCTTTCAGCTTCTCAACCTCATCTATTGTTCTAAAAACTCATGTACACGGGGGGGGGGGGGGCTACAAAACTAGGCCCCTTGCCTCTAGCCACAGCCCTTTGGCCTGAAACCTGCGTTTTACCAACCTGCAAGCCTGCGTTTTACCAACCTGCAAACCTGCGTTTACACTTGCCGGAATTAGGGATATCTTATTCCTGTTTTGTGTAAAACTGTTCATCCTAAGATTAGATGAAACAGGAAAAGTAAGCCATCTGTGCATAAATGTAATAGTATGAGTTAACATGGTAGTTAAAAGATAAGTTATATCATTCATTACAAAATTTAGGATAGAATGATGGTCATGAGACTATGATAGGCGATGTATAGTATTTTTCTTACCTTCGAATGACCTCCCATGACTAAGCATGGCCAGCAGAAATACATATTTTTCTATTTTTCTTTTATATTCTTAAGAGTCAGTTTTCCTCCTTGCATAGCTATGAGGGAAAGACAGTTGAAACACCCCATCACACACCACCTGACTCAACTTGATTCATTTTATACCTTAACAGGTCTCTACTACCTTCTCAGTGTTTATCTAACTGACGATCTGCATGGGTAGTCTCGTTTCAAGAAGTTAATAGCAAGGCTGTCAGATTTCCTTATTTACCATTCAAACGGGCCAACTAATAGCATGGCCACAGCATGGGTTTCAATAGAGATGGGCTTTTGTCTCAATCAGAAGAGCATGCATGCAGCATCCTTTAAACGGATTAACTTGGGCCATCACAATATCAAATAGCACAGATCGGTCAAATTGTGCAAAGGAGGAACTGGATAGAGAACTCAAAGATCCAGAGAAGATTTTACTTGTATTGTTATTTTCTTAATCCTTCCTCTCCAACATTTTCCTCTCCAACATCTAGCCCAACACTCTCCTCCAGGAACATTTGGTAAAGTTACTGTGGTATACCCATCACTATCCGTAGAACAGATGGCGCCACATAGTCTAAGGATTTTACGAGAAAGACCATTGCATCTTTCCAGCTTTGGCTCTATCATCTGATAGATGTTCATTATCTTCACTTGAGTTATGTTGTGGAGAAAGTTGCTCAAACAAACAACTTTGCTAGGTATAGGGCTCCTTAACCCTATAGTGGTTGGGCTATTTGATAGTCCTATTTTGGTTGGGGGGGGGCAAAAAAGCCCCCCTACCTAACTCTTGACTGGTAACAGGTAGAGTGACCAAATTTTGTGTGCTAATAGCCTCAGGCATGCACTTTTTGAAAATATGAAAATTAACCTAAGATTGGCCCTCATTTTTGCTCACATCAGCATTTTCCTTTGTGTGGTCAAGAAAAGCGGCAAAATTGACTAAAATCAGGAAAATTGCGATAAAATTAAATTTGGAGCACATTTTCCACCCAAACATAATAATTGTGATAGAATGCATCGAATAACACTACACTGCAAAAGAAGTTTGCAAAATATTCAACATATGTTCCTTTTTTTGCAATAATTGAGATTTGAGAATTTGCAATTTTTCCCGGGTCAGTCCCAGAAAATTGTCTCCGGCCCCCTCATTTTTCATAATATTTCAATGAAACCTTTTGAGAAGTTGCACAATAAGTAGTTGCAAAAAGTCAAGAAGTTTCATGGCTATAAATATCTTCCTAACAGAGTTATTAAAAAAAATCTACTAGGGGGGGCAAATTTGCCCCCCCAACCAAAATAGGGTTAAGGCGCTTTTGCAGATGCTGCAAAGTGACAAGGTCCTTTTCATCTGGATACATGCAACTTTGACCCTTGCTTTCCAAGGTGAACATCAGTGTTCTTGAAGTCACCCACTGATCTCAAAAAAAAGACTGCATCGAGCTTCCTTTGTTTGAAAAGTGAAGCCAACGCGAATAGCGCGGCGGCCATCTTGTTGGGATCACTTTGGAGACCTCAACACATTGTTTACAAAGGGAAAACTGCATTACAAATCCGGTCAGACCACCGTTTTTCGCACTGAAAATCGAATAAGGTGGGTTAAATTGATATCTTTTCAAGTAAGAAGCCGTGACAAAAGCTAAGGAGATTCTGATTTTGGAAAAAGCTGCTTATTTGGCCGTAAAATGCTGTGAGAAACGGATTTGCTGTGGAAATCACTTAGGCCAAACTTGCGATGAAGTGATTTTGGTCATTCTGTGATTACTGAGTAGTGTGACATGTCCTTATTGCATGCAACTCAAGCTCAAGGTTACCTTGAGCTTGAGTTGCATGCAATAAGGACTGTGGCATGCGTTTGTTTCTCTTAAGACTCTTTACGTTGCTAAATTTTGGATAAAATCGCAGGAAAAGACAGCAAACAAATGAAAGTTTGCCACGACGGGCAATCGGTTGTGTGAAATCTATCTATCGATCAGTGCCCTGGCAATATTGGTAGCTTTTAAAAAAGCTGTTTATGTAATCTCAAAAATATGACAAGTGAGCCATTCCTCTTATCTCTATTGATGCTTGAAAAGAACCAACTTGTTCAGCTTTTTCCTGACCCTTTCACCTGTGAGACTCTGGGTGTACTCTTTGCCAAGATGGTACAATCTGATCTTGCAGTAGCTTTTTGTGATGGTCTTAATCAGCCCAAAAATGTGGTTCTCGTTTACTGCAGTGTCAACCATATGGTCCTCAAGCTCCTGAAAAACTGTAGACAGGTTTGTTTCACGCAACACAGAGGTAGCAATTGCATCTGGGATTCCCTTGCCTGTTGGAAGAAGAGGTGAAGGAAACACATAGAATTATGCACTGTAAGAACCTGCAATAGAAACCACTGCTTGAGAATCTTCAGCCTGACTTTGTTGAGAAATGGTGCCCCATAAAAAGAATCCTATATCAATTTCAATGGCTGATGATGAAACAGGTTGTTGCAATAAAAGAGTGTTTCTACCATGCAGGTTCTTACTGTGTGTGTATCATTTGAAAGAAACTCCTAAAAAAACTGAACCTGTGAACTGAGATCACCAAAAATTAAGAAACTTGGGTGTAAACTAAAACTTCCTATTCAGGCTAGGTAATCCAAGTATTTAGTACATATTGCTTGTTTTAAGGCAAATGGCATGATTATACCAGTGGCTGCACAATATTTCAAAAGCAGGAGGTTTCCAAACTACATTACTAGAATATGAAGGTCTTAGAAACCTATCAGACTGAAACTGATTGTACTACAACAAATAAGATCAACATTGCACTGGACTTCTGCATCAACTACATTTTTGTAAGCTCTGGTACGGTTTGGTTACCAAAATTTTTGTAAGAATAATAAGGATCACAATTTAGTACAATGTGTGATGCCAGTTGTAGTTAAAAAAATGAATTTGAAATGCTATATGCCCATTTCTTATGGGTATTATGTTGGTTAGGATTGATTTTTCATATCCAATACAGTACAGGCCTTGCACACACTAAAAATATTTATGAAAATCTTCAATATATGGATCTTTAGAAATGATTTTGTGGCAATCATGCGTGTCATGAATTTTTATTAGAATGAGGAGAATTTTTGTACATTATCAAGAAATTCTTGTAAATGCCATTGTGAATAAGACCTGCACTGTAAAGATTGCGTGAAGAAGTTGTAAATTATTACCTTGTGGAAGTTTACCATTTGTGGAGGCAAGCAGTCTTTGAAATCTCTGTTCAGTTTTCTCGAAGATCTTGACTACACTCTGTGTTGGCTTGAACAGTCCTCCCCTGTCTTTCAGTCTCATGAAACTTGAGGTTGCAGCATGATTACGTGATCCAAGAGCTTCACAACAGCGACTGCATAGAGTTTTCTTGATGACCATCTTAGCAACGTACCCAGCTATGTATGATATAGCAGCTTGCTTGTTTTCTGTCAGACTGGTCATATTAGGTGAATCACTGTAGTCATGATCACTTTGCATGGGCCTTTTATCTGTAAGATCGTATTTCCGGATGAGAGCTGCACTTGAAATATTGACATCTTGGTCATTGACATTGCAGGTATCATCAAGTATGTGAAGGATCTGAGTTGGATCTTGCCGTTGACAGTTGCCTTTACCTCCTCCAAAACTGCTCCTCAACAAGAGACGCTTGTAGGCTGCTGTAAATTGCTGGGCAGTAGGATTGTTGTTGAAGCCTCCTGCAGAACGAACAGCACCAAAGAATAATTCAATATGATCTTGGCTGAGCTTGTATGTCAACAAGTATTTCAGAGGGGCCTGATCTTGTTCAACCAAGTCATGAAAAATTCCTTTGGTGCTCTCAATTGCTACAAGAAACCCAACAAACCCTGTTTCCCAGCGTGTTGTATACATAGCCTGTCCTGTTGTGTCTATGAGGTGAAGAACATACTGAAAGGCTTCATCCAGAAACGGACCCCAGGCACCTTTGTTGGTGACACGAAGAGCAGATTTGTATCCTTTTGCACATGGATTGCGCAAGTTAAGGACATCAAACAGGTGATCAAAGAGGCGGATAAACTTGACTGTTGCAGCAGAACCTTCAAACTGTTTCAATTTAAGGACATTTGCAGAATACTCAATGGCATCAGCAACACTGGAGCTAAAGGCTTAAGCAGCAAGGTTGACTTTCATTTTTTGTTGGTACAATTTTACGTGTGCAGCCTTGAGCTTGTTTCCAAGCCTTAGTCCCTCCTTGTCTTGCAGTTTTTGGAGCTCAACAATAAAATTCCAGTAGATCTTGCTGCCATCTTTGTCCATGAGAATGCCACCTTGACCAAGGGTGTTTCTTACAAGCTTAAGCATGTGGCAGACATCTAACAGGACATGTATCTTCTTGTTTGGCTCAAGGGGATGGGGAAAGTAGGCCTTCAAATTGTTGGGTTCAAGGCATGCACCAAGCTCATTCATCATGGTAAAGTGACAGGATGGTCCATCACAGGTTAGAGAAACAACTGAAACTCCTACATCATGAAGCTTCTTGATACATATCTTCACAAGATGTGCTCGCTCAGAGCCAGATAGGCCATCAACAAAGAAGTAGGCACATGGCACTTTCCAAGATCCATTGATGGAGACAACCATAAAAACAAGGGCATCCTTTGCAACAGGAGAAGTCATCATCTTCAACACCATTTCCAAGATCAACATACCCCCGGAATCTTGTACCATCCCAGGAAACATGTTTCTTGATAGCCATCTCATCCAGCATAAGGGAACAAACAACTTTTCTTCCTTCCTTTTCGGCCTCATTGACTTTTTCAAAAAGGGCTTGAAATGCTGGTTTCCAGGCTCTGCTGGGATCTTGCTGTACCAACGCCTAATTTGGCTTTGATGTGGGAGAGCAAGGTTAAATGTCCTCCTGACAAATTCATATGCCTTTGCTGAGTAAAACTGCAGTGTCAGTGCAAATGATCAAAGCTCTGGAGAGTATTTGCATCCCTTTCCAGATTTCTTGCCTGATGTCATTCTCTTCATCATCTCCAAGGGCACACCAGAGAAAGTTTGCTTGAGCATTTCTTCACAGCCGGTGGAAATCAGCTGCTTTTCACGAAGATGTTTCACAATGGTTTTGAGAGACTTCACTCTTATTTTCAAACGGCGGGACTTTTGTCTTCCTATAGAGGAGAGAAGAGATTTCAATCTTCTTAAGCAAGTTTTCAAGGCACTAAACTCGGAAACGTAGCCTGACTATTTGCAACTGAATGTGAGAAAAAATAAACGAGACCTGAGATCAAATGGCAGCAAATCGCTGGAGATACCGAGGAAAGAGAGCGGAACTTTTCAAGATAACGCAGCTAAACTATTTAACTCCCTTCCAGAGAGCATAAGAAACTGCTCAAATTATAACACATTTTTATCTTTAACAAACAAATTTTTAGTTAATAGAGCTCAACAATGTAATTAAAATTCTTTCAAGAGACATTCCTTTTTCTGTAAATATTTTAAACAAAATGTATTTTAGGTACTGTAACTTTAACAGTGAAAAGCCATATGTATTTGGATCTGTTAAATATCCATTATTATTATTATTATTATTATTATTATTATTATTATTATTATTATTATTATTATTATTATTATTATTATTATTATTATTATTATTATTATTATTATTATTATTATTATTATTATTATTGTTGGGATGATTTCAACCTTTTCTTGAGTTCATCAATGCGCTTGTTGCTCTTATCCAACTGCTTCCTTAATTTCCTTGGGGACTCAACAATATGGTACTGATGATCAGCTTGAGCTGGAAGATTTTCTGCTGGCAGGCATTCATCAATATTTTCAGCTATTGGAGGATCAACCGTCTGTACCTGAGTTGTTCTGGCTGGTGGTGCTTTTCGTTCTTTTGTTACCTGAGTAAAAGAGATAGTGTATTTTATATTTGATAACAGAGGTCTGGCTACAGCTTGATCAAATTTTCTCAAGGTGCAAATATTATCACATGTATTTGCTTTGCTTGGTATTTAGGGAATTGCATTAAACTATTTATTTTACAATTCATTGAGCACCTGATTTGGCAATGGATAGTATATGCATCAGAAAGTCCAGAGCCTTTGTCTTTCAGATAAAAAGTGATGGAGAATCTCAAAAACATATTACAAATTTATAAAGTTTTTGCCTAAATCTTGGGTCAGTAAATTATGAATTACTGATGAAGACTGAAGTGAAGTTTTAGTTGATTTTTTACTTTCTCCATGCATTAAACATAGGAAGTGAGACATAAATCTGTTAACAGCTAGACTCAAAATGATCCATTTTGCGAATTTGATCTCCCCTCAAAAATTAATTTGAAATGTTTCATGACTTCATTTCCTACTATGCGCAGTCACATGATTTAAACCCTGTTACTTTGACAATGACTTGATAGTATTTACCTTCTTTAGATGTTTTGGGAATTGTTTGAAACGTGTTGGCACTGCATCACTTCTTAATTCAACTCTCTGTCCAGTTCTGTTTATGTCTTTTTTTCTTTAAAATGATCAGAGCAGATCCTTGAATGGGCACTTGGGCTCCAATCCTCTCTATGCATGCTGACCAGCCATCTTGATTTTCTTTCAGTATTTGAAGGAAACCTTTGTGAAAATAGGAAAGCTTTTTCAAAATGAATGTTAGCATACACAATGAGAGCAGATAGATTCAGTAATTACAGTAGTGTCCCGCATATAAGAAACACAAATTTAAGAAACACCAGACCTTGGTTTAAAAAAATACCCCCTGTTATAAGAAACTGGTGCCGGTCTGAAAAAGGCTTGTTTCTTATTCAAAATCTATGAATTTATTAGAAATTTGAAAAGCATAAAAAATTCAGCTTTGCAGTTGAATGAGACTGTATATACATATTCAAGTGAAAATGAGAATTTCAATGCAATTTACATGATGCAAATGAAACAAAAAGCACTTTCCTGGAATAATTGTACCTTTTCTTGGTTGAGAAAATTTACAAATACAAATCAAAATAGTGTAGTTTACATAACAATGGAGCTTGTGTCTCAGTAGTTGATTGATAGTACATGATTTTCTACTGATTTTCCAATTATTAGAAAACCAGTAGAAAATCATGTACTATCAATCAACTACTGAGACATATTATAAGAAACTTAGGAAAATTTACCCTGATTTGAACTTCATATCTCATTTTATTAGAAACAAATCAGACCTCAAATTGAAAACATTGTTTCTTATATGCTGGACACTACTGTATATCAGTCTTACGACACTGACCAAAGACATTGCAGTCTTCATACCTTGTCCCT
Organism: Aurelia sp. 4 Dawson et al 2005; assembly: GCA_964019985.1. Classification (NCBI taxonomy): domain Eukaryota; kingdom Metazoa; phylum Cnidaria; class Scyphozoa; order Semaeostomeae; family Ulmaridae; genus Aurelia; species Aurelia sp. 4 Dawson et al 2005. Next base: position 1,749,927 of record OZ026511.1, on the reverse strand, counting down.
TTAGTTCCCACAGTAGCCCTTCCCCTATAGGCCCTAGAAACTATTAAGATATCCCAAAGCATTTCACAGAAAAGAAATAGGAATGAAAATTTGCAGCTTAGTTTGATGTCAAAATCGTCAGAAATCTCTAGTTATTTTCAATTATGATATTTGTTTTACTTGTATTTTGATGTATTTCCTCACTGTAAAATTTAGGCGGTTACAAAATTTATTTAAATGTTTGTGTGAGCTCTCAAATTTGCTGGATATTTTCCTTCGAAAATATTCAAATAATCAGATTCATACATCAGCAGTTATTTCTATCCCTTTTTAGTATCAGAATAAGCAAACGATTCCCATATTAAAAATAAATGTTAATAAATGTGCTACGGCCAGAGGCCTCGGCCTAAATTCTCTGATAAATATGACAATACTTACGAGTGAAAAGTGCGTGGATATTTTCTTTTTATTTGTGATTCCTCATCTTCAGAGCCTTCACTGTCACTTCTGCCAGCCTCCTGCTCTAATTTTCGCTTCTTCCGCTTATTACAACCAAAAGCACAACACTGCATCCCATTCTTTCCCATAGTTATCAGTACTGCGCTATCACAGCTTTGGCGCGAGAGTGGTCCCAACAATATGGCGCCGATCAAAACGCGCGGGCTTCAATTCTTGTTAGGCGAGAACAATAGGATGCTCGATCCAGTCTTTTTTTTTAGATCAGTGAAGTCACCCCCAAGGAATAACTCAATTTTTCAATCATTTATTGATGTGTCCAGCAGGGCCAGCAACTTGATTTGTAGCACAAAAGACATTTAGGCTTTCATTTAGACATATTTTCTACTCAGTCGGAGCCTTCAAATATGCCATAGACAAGTGCACAGTTCACAGTCTGGCCTCTCACTGCTACTTCGTGTATGACTAGGACTTAAAATTTTGCTTTACTGCTTCCTCTATCAGATTGAAATAGGAAGAAGTGCTTCCCATGAAACCCTGGATCATTGGATAACTTCTCTTTTTCCTCTGCTTTAGCGAAAATTTCCTATAAAAAGCCCTCAAGGATCGGACTTTGGCATAGGGCTGTGTCTGCATTTGTTCATCACTCGCAAACTGCTTCAACATGAAAATTCCTCTCTCGATTTTATCACATTTGAGCAGTGCAAATCTTTCTTCTTCCACCCTCCTTACCTGTCTTTCTGATGCAAATACAATGCAATCCTTCTTATTTAAAAAAGTGGGTATCATACACAGCTCATAATTGGAAAACCTTCCAGGAGCTCATCCATCTGCTGTTTCTTGAGCACATTAAACGTGATATGGTAAAGTGCGAGTTGCAAATGCGGGTTGCGAGTTGCTTAAATTTTGCGAGTTACGAGTTGCACTTATTGTGCGAGTTACGAGTTGCGAGTTGCACTTACTATGCGAGTTGCGAGTTGAACGAAAGATTCCAGTTGGAAACTCAAAAGTGCGAGTTGGAAACTCAAAAGTGTGAGTTGAAAACTTAAAAGTGCCAGTTGAAAGCAAAAGTGCGAGTTGCCTGTTTTCTTTTGTAAAAAGGCCTTTTTTGTCAAAGATAAAGGTATTCTAAAGTCGCATTTCAATTTGCAATTTTTTTGTGGGTTTTCTTCTATGAAAAGCATTTTTGGCGGTCGTAACTTTCTTTATCAGAAGCCACTTATAAAATACTAAGGCCTATTCTTCAAATTAAACGATAATGCTGTAATTGAAAGATTTAAGTACCAATGAAGCATAGATGTTAAAAACACGACGTTTTGAGCGTATACTCGTTATCAAGTCGAATAATAGTCTATTCTTCAACTGTTAAGAAACTTTTACAATTTGCAGCCTTTACTCCCCCTGCCATTCAAAGACATTACTGTCATACTGTTAACTTGGAACTTGCTTAAAAGTTGTCTTGAAAGAAAATCAAAGGAGAATTCGTTGTTGTTCAAGATGACTTGTGCTAGTCCATGTTAATTGTTGAGCTCAAAAATTTTGCACTGAATCATGTATGATCCTTTTGCTTTCCAAATTTTGAGGTATTGTTGCCATCCTGTCCGAAGTAACTTCAGTCATTTTTTGCATTTATTTCAGTCAATGAACTGCGCTCTAGCCTTGGTTATGTGTTGCAGATTGTTTTGGACATAAGCATGTAACCAGCTCACATAATATCAAAGAAAATAATCTCCTTATATGATTTCATCACTTTTGGTTCTTCCCAGTAATTCTCCTAAGGTCGCAAGTAAAACATATATTAGCAACCCTTTGGGAATTATGCTAAATTCTGAAATTCGATATGATGAACATTAAGAAACTCTTCTGTAGATCCCCGATTTTATAAAGGCCGTCCAAAAAATCGCAGTTTTTTAGCTGCAAAAGATGAAAATTTGAAGTTTTTGAGAGGAGCTCGCAACTCGGGTTTTAAATGTACCAACTCGCACTTTTCACTACTAACTCGCAATTCGCAAAACAGGAGCAATTCGCAACTTGTAAGTTGCATTTTACCAATCCACCATTAAACATTACAATTCCAGCTGCATCACCTGCTTGCTCCATTAATCTAGGGTTTTGTCTGAACTACGGCGTGAGGATTGCAAGCAAGTTGTCACCTTCATGCTCAGATTCTTTTGCTGCATTGCGCTTTAATATGTCCATGCCTTGATTAGCTTTTTCAAATTTTCGGACCTTACTGCATCCTTTGTTAGCACCTGGTTAATTAGTATCCTGTTAGCATTTTGAAATAATTTTCTTAGTTAGGGAATAATCCATCCCATAAAAAGCGTTCCCCATGTCAACAAATTTTGAGGATGTGGCTAACTTTACCTTTATTGGTGGTTTGCTTATGTCATCCATAGCCATTTGGAATCCATTTGAAGTAACTGGCTTGCTCGCTTGCTTCTCTGGCTTTGTTCTCTCATAAGTATTTTGCCTTTTGGGTTGCTGCAAGTCTTTCAAAAATGCTTTTTATTCCAGGATTAGTTTCTGCACATCTCATTGAAATTTGCATCAGCATGGGTAAGTTACTCGTCCATGCGTAAGTGATGCATTTTACAACAAAATGCATAAGAATTTGCATAAGATGATGCATCAGATAGCATCTGTGCGTAAGATGATATGTAAGATAGCCGTTATGCATAAGATGATGCATAACATGACATGTAAGATTGAGTTTACGTGTAAGATGATGCGTAAGATAGCTTTAATGCATAAGATGATGTGTAGGATCGCTTACATGTGTAAGATGATTTGTAAGATGAAAATATATTCATCCAAAGGAGAATATAGCAGATCGAAACAGCACAAAACATTCAAATTTCATCTAGAGGCACAAAATTTGTGTCAAATTAAAACACTTCTTTTCAGTCTTTGTGTATTGGCCATGGGGTAGTCATTGTCTTTTGCTCCTCATGGTGCCGTCCCTGTAGCATAGTACAGTAAATAAGGTAGTAAAGTAGAATGTAAGATTTGTATTGTAATAATGTTATATGAATAGAAAAAGTGCCATCTTGACCACCAGTGCAGTAACAGTAGGCAGAAAATACACTGCCAGTGGTATGCTTCCATCTAATGTTTTTCATAGTCTAACTCGTCTCTATCACCATCAATTACAAACCACAGCATGTTTTTCTCCCTCATTGGTGCAAGGGTTCATTGTAGGCTTAACTTTTCCAACAAGGACAAAATGTTGATATACCTCTTTTACCTTCAGATCATGCAGCCATCTGTGAACAAACAATATTCTTCAAATTTTTACTAAGAAGCAACTTTTTCGCAGTCTTGGTCACTTGATTTGCAAAAAGTTGAAAATACATTCAATGCCAAGTGGGGATACGTTATACATCTTGCTTGATAGCTCTTGCTTGGGAATCGTGAACAGGTCCAGTAATCTCATTCCTTTGATTGTGAGCCTTTCAGATGAATCTAAAACACTGTCATGAACTTCTACACTGGAAGGCAGGCCCAAGGTCCTTTTTGTGTGAGTCATTTACGGTGATTCTTTTAGACACCAGAAAACTCTGCAAATTGTAAACATTCATCTTTTTGAAGTCTTCTGATTACAAATCTGCAAAAGACATGACTGTTATCTCTGTACTTCACAATTTAACCAGTAATGTTTTCATTCTACTTCAAAATAGGGCCTAAGGTGTGTCCAAACTTTTGCTGCACTCTTTACTCAACCTATCAGATTGCAAGAATGCATAACCACTTGAATGCATCATGAGGACTGAAGAGGTGGATTAAGAAGGCAGTAATGGAGCCAAATCAAAGAGGCTGTAAAGATGATATTGATCTTATGGCATGCTAGTTGCCATTAAAGTGAGAAAGCTGGCCCATCAGAACCAACAGATAGCCAAATACTAAATTTGAAACCTACTGCTAAACTTTCAGCAAACACAAATTCCATTTGGAAGACAGCCGCAGTTTTATGTGGAATAACATGGGGATACCCCGCCTCCACTAAGTTTCCACTCTTCAACTTTGAGTGGGGGCAGTTCCTCATATGAACAATTATAAAAATGTATGGTACCATTAAGTTAAACAAACAAGAAAAACACAAATTTCATAACAGTTTTGTAACAACTTTACTTCTTATAATAAATTTTGTTCAGTTTGTTTGTGCACATGCAGAAGCATCCATTTGTGTTGTTCAAATATTCTCTTATTGCATTCTTCCCGCATGCGTGGCCCTCCATCCAAACAGCACTTGCTATGAAAATCCATGTACGTGATCCCTAGTTGCAAAGCCTATTTCACAGTAACTTAATCAAACATCTGCTGAGTAACTTTCTTACAAGATTCAGCTTTGAATGAATCTCCAGGCCCAACTGTTCTCACCACTACACTAGAAAAGCGAACAAAATTTTTTATTTCATTCTCAAATAATTGATTTACAATAATGATAATATAACAAAAAATGAACTGATTAATTACAGAAAATATTACGAGTTAAAGAAAACAATGCTAAAATATCAGAAAAACTACCTAAGAAACTTATGAAAATCCCCAAAATGTCCAATTAAAAATAAACTCCTTAAAATACTGTTTGTGAGCCCCAAATACATATTAACATTGAGCGCAAAAGACTAAAAGAAATTTGTGTTTGAAATCTCATCAAAAACAAAATTGTGTGCTCTCCCATCTTTGCTCTCTGGACTCAAGACATTTTGAACTTTTCCTTTAAAGGTCAGATAAAGGCAAATGCGATTTTTTTATATTCATAATTTCAAACTATGGGGAATCCGATGGCAATAAAATTTTTTAGCTTTGCGATGCAAAAGGATAAGTTTGGGGGTTTTGAAAAAGGGCACTCCTTAAAAAAACCGCGTGATGATAGAGGCCTGGAACTAGCTAAGTCATGACGTGGAATGAGTCATAAGAAATCCATCACTTGAGAGGCCCAAGGCACTTGAAGAAGTAACCGTGAAGAACACACGCCACGTGGCAGATACACATCGAACAGTAAACAAAATAAATTTTGGATGGCGGCCAATAGCTTCTCTGATATTTCCAAAGATCGAGTATTGAGCTCCACACCCTCATAGTTTTCCCTCGATGCAGAAGAATGAATTGAACACAGTCAGACCAAGCTTCCTGTGTTCTGCTCTCCTCAAGTGGGACCGACTCTGAAATGGAAACATAAAACATCATTTGAATTATTTTAATGCAAATTAGCAATTGAATATTGATTGTCTTTAGCTGTGAATGGCTGGGTCAAACCATGGTATTGATCAAACATTTAACTATTGGGTTGTTTCAAAAGACTACGGAAAAACAAGCCTTGATCTCCCCAGTGTTGGGATTCTTCCTCCTCATTAGACCGACAAGAGCCTATCGAAGGCACATTTGCGTGGCTTCACGAATAGTCTGTAAATACAAAATATATTGTAAGAGGCACCACTGGCCACCTAAAAAGTTTGCAAAGAACCAAAGAGCTATCGAAGAAAAGGAAATATAAATGTGGAGAAAGAACTTGCCCTTACCTTATCCATGAATGTGATAACATGGCCTAGTCCTGATATGGCAAAATCCGATGTCATCATGTTCGAAGAGTGGGTGAGTGCATCATTCGATTTCAACTATAATTTCATGTTTTGCACGTCGAAGAGTTCTCAGAAAGGTGCTCTGGAAGCCAGCTAATGCACTTGTAGCAGCCAATGAATGTTTAAAGTAGTTAGGATTGAAATATCTTGTGCAGACCCCCAATGTTTTCGTTGTTGCAAGTCGTACGGGTTCCCTTTCCAAGTCAGTCCACAGCTCACTGCTGCGACAAGTCTGTCCGCGCCAAAGTTCGGAATATATATTCTTCTCTGCACAAGCTGACGTGCTACGACGATAAAGTACCTACTTTCTCGACGTTTTTTGTTTGAGATAGTTAAAATAAGTAGTCATTTCTAACTTTCGTGACTTGACAATCGGTGAGTGCAAACAGACTCCTCCATTCCCTCACAGCTTTCCAATGACTCGATCGACTCATTCCACGTCACGCCTCTGCTAGATCCAGGCTCTTTTACTCGCGCGGTTTTTTTGGAAAATTTGACTGAAAAACGGAATTCGACAGGCGATTTCGATAGGTTCCAGAACTCATATCGAAATTTCGTTTGAAATTTTGAAATCTCCAGGCCGTAAATGATGGAAATCAATAAAAATGTCTTTTGCCTTTATCTGACCTTTAAGGCCAGTCACATCTTTATCTGAGTAGTTTGTAGTGGAGAAAGATCCACTCCTTCATCTCTTGTAGTACTATAAGTGACTTGAGGGCCTTCTTAGATTTGAAGGTCTCCGAATCACCCCTGGAAGTGGCAGCTCTCTTTTCGCCTGCCTTGATGCCTCATTCTACTGAACTTACAGCTCCTCTAGGTAGTATGTCCTGCAAGTCCCTTGGTCTTCTTTCCCATTCTTCTCATCTTCTTCTTTGCCAACCATTCCTCATTTCCTTTCACCGGTAAATGCTTCTTACTATCTTCACTCTATCTCTATCCCTACGAATAATACTCATTGTTAGATATATAGCTAAAGTCAAAACAATGGAAAATTATATCAATGGGTTTGTGTCATACAATTGCATGAATGAAATGGGAAAAGGGAATGATTCGGATGAACTGAATGGTTCTTGATCGATCGATCGATCAATCTACTGTCTGCAGATTTAGAAGTCGACGTTTGCCAGCCTTTGATCATTTTGAGTTGTGCTGTACTGCAATGCTACTGTTTTGCACTCTGATTTTACTGCAGCCAATCTGATAAACTGCACACTTCCTTTACTCCATAGTATAACATGGTTTTTATTTAATTCAATGAGCCACTTAAGCAATCTTTCATTTAGTCTTGAAGTTGCAAGGAATGATGCCCTTTACCAAAGTTGCACTATTAGCAAAAATGATACCTATACAGGAAAATGGAAAAAATGCAGGAAATGGTAACAATTACTGAAGAATTTCAGAAGAAAAATCTTCTGAATAAAAGTGAACAAATGGTGATGCAGTATAGCAAAAGTAAACAAGTTCAAAAGAAAAGCTTGATTTTGAATCCCCAAGTTATTAAAAAAGTAGAGTCATATAAATATCTATGGAACTTGAAAAACACCAAAGGGACCTCAGACTTGTGCATCAACAAACGAACAAACTGTGCTTTGGGTGTTATTCATGAAATAAAATTCCATATTAACCCTATTAATACTGGGCTTTTTGGACCCTTGTACTACCGGGGGGGGGCACAAAGTGCCCCCCTCCGTAAAATTGCCAATATTGCAGATATGAGAACGAAACTTGGTACAATGGTGTATAGTAACAGAATCTACACGATAGGCTTCTTTTGTCATTTTTCATTACATCCATGACGTCACAATGATGTCATGATTGAGGAAAATTCCAGTATTTGCTTGCTGTTGGCAAAATTGACAATATTTAAGTTTTTATTTGACTATTTCTTTTTCAAATGGACTAAAATGAATCACAAAGCATTAATAAGAAAAAATCCATAGTATAATATCTATTTAAGTTCATTATATATATCATATATTCATTATTTATATACACCTGTTTTTCATTGTTTAATTTAAACCCCTAATTGTCGATGTAAATACTCTGAAATACCTCAAGACGATGTAAAGTAATTAAGAGAATCTTTTTAGGTCACAAAAATTTTTCTAATACATTTGTTATTATTTATATGACATCATAAACATTGATGACGTCATTAAGTTTAAAATTGCCGATGTCATCAAAGATGAATAAAACTACATATCATCTGAAAGCTCTCATCAAGATCTATTGAATGGTAGTGTTTAGTGTTTGAATGGTAATGGTAGGATCTGTGATCATTCTGGAAAAAATAAGAGTCCCTTCTTTTCTATTACTCCTGACCATGCATTGAAAAGATGTTGGTCACATGATCAGTGTCTACCATTTTGAAAAAATTTTTAGGTTTTTAATTAGTATATTAAATTTGAGGAAAAGTCACCAAGTTTCAGCTCTGTATCTTTCCCACTGACAGCACTGCATCAAATAATCTGTGCCGCGGGCACTTTGTGCCCCCCCCAGTAGTAATAGGGTTAAGGAAGAGAAATTCAAAAAACAAAGTTTTGCAATCAGTATAAAGTTGATTGATGCAATTTTGATGCCCAAAGTTCTGTATGCATGTGAAACATGGACTAATTTAACTAAGAAGCAAATGAAAGATCTTGACAAGTTGCAAATAGATGCAGTGACAATAATTAACTCTCTACCCCAATCAGTGCCTTATGATGGAAAGTCCTTGAATGTGCCCTGATGCCTATGGACTTTAGAATTAAAGGGAAAAGATTAATATACTTCCATAAGATACTAAACATGACTAGCTTGTGATACCCAGTCATTGGGGGGTAACTGCTCCGAAATGGAGACTTAGCTCCAGATTTATTTTCATTTATTTACTGGTAAAATGACCCTTTTGGTGTTTATGTGCTGATATATATGCATACAAGCTTGAAAGAATTAAACTAAGCTAAATATATAGGTCATTTCTAGCTTTTAAGCCAGTTCAGTTCAAATTCCACTACATACTGATTTTCAAAGAATTAAACGACATTCAACATAAACTACAGTCCATAAATTACAATACAAATATAAAACTAAACATAACTACAGAAATACTAGAAAATTTGTAGGAAGAGGAATTCTTAAGGAGGAGCTCTCTCAGTAGCTAAGCTAATCGAGGAGAGAGCACCCCCTTTTAGGGAAATTTTGATTGATGAATATATCTAAGAAACATTTTTGGGAAAATAGCATTCAACTTTATGACTACCTAATATCTGCTTTAATAATTTTTTTTCAAAAAGGAAGGCTTTTAGTCTCTGACGAAAAATATTGACCGATGATGATCGTTTTATATCTACAGGAATGTCATTCCAGCACTTTGAACCATGGTAATGTATAGATCTGAGGCCATATTGATTGGTATTCTTCTGAGTTAAAAAGATATCGTGCTTGTCAGCCTGTCTTGTACCATATTGATGAACGGATGCCACAGATTTAAAGAAGTTGTGGAAACAAGTAGGAGAGATTTTATTAACAGATTCATACACAAAATTGAGGAATTTAAGTTGAAAGATATCATGCAGTTTTAAGGTTTTTAAATCTGAGAAGATAGGAGTTGAGTGAGAGGTAAAATTCTGAAATGCAATTGCCCTTATAACCCGTTTCTGTAATGGTAGCCCAAAATTTCAACCGGTCACAAGGAGCTCATTACATATTCATAAAATTCGCACACGAGGAAGGACGTTCTCGCAAACCGACGAGTGGCGAGGAGAATAACCTCAATGGCGGGCGCTTCAGTCCACAGCTTCCACAGCTTGAGACAAACTTCTTCGTGCAAGCATGTACGTCCAACAAAGATCAGGGAAAGGAAGGTATATTCTTCATTTACATCTTATCTCGCTGATATTTTTATGATTCAACTGCAAGAAAGTTATTTTGGGCCTAAACTAGCAATCATTCAATCACAAGATTGTCTTAGGCCCAGCACTCTAGTTCTCATTATCTAGACATTTGAATCGTTTCCTTATGGTATTGTGCTTTTAAAAAGGCTCAAAAAGAACCAGTTGATTTTGATGGATCAAACAGTCATGCAACTTAATGTGAAAGAGATATCTTGCTAGAATATTTCAGGCAATCTGCCCTGAGTTCAATTCAAGTAGATGTAGTCCACATTTAGAACAGAGAGATAGAATCTACTGGGGGTCAAATGAGTCAGCTTGGGGTAAAGTGGGAAGGGCGAAAAATCTGGATAAATTTTGCCAAAATCTTTGTTCAGAGTTTGGCTCAAGCGAGAACTGCTCAAACTATCCTCCTTGTTGACCAATGAATAGCACTATTGAATGATAAGCTTGTATTGAAAGTATTTGATATACACGTTTTTGTTTATAAGAAACTAGGACCAGGCCATAGAACTAAAAGTTTCTTAATTTCACATGAAATTTTGTCGATTTTAGTACTAAAAGTTTCTTAATTGGTTTCTTACTTTTCAGAATGCAGAATTAGCAATGTGGTCGTTAACACTGCGGCAGATATGTTTCTTGATATTTAAAACATCATAAAGGAATAAACAGTGTTCTGTTATGTTGAAAACACAAATGGTTAGGTAATATTGCTCAAGAATGAAGGTTCAATGATCTATTCGCTATAAAATCCATGCTTTTAACTTTGAAAAGTTTCTAGCACTTCTCAGACATGGTACTAGAGTTTCTTAAAATTTTGGCTTTCTTAGTACTAGTTTCTTATAAACCAGTTTCTTATAAAAAAAACGTGTATACCTTGTTTATTGATTATTTTATAGGATCAGCTCACGATACCATTGCATTTGTGCAAAATGAAGCTAGTATGCAAGGCTGAATATGCTCCAAAGACATATAAATGGAATTCAAAAACTTGTTTCAATTAGCATGCATTTAAAAAATCTGATGAATTCAAATGCAACTCATACTTAATTTGTGTAGCAATGCTGCAAAACCATTCATATCTGTAATATTCGAGAGATAAGATAATATAGCTATATTTCCACAATCCTCTAGTAATTCACAAGCAAAAGGACGTCATCAGTTTTTACCTTAAATCTGTGGATAGCTTCAAGACAAAATGAGATCAAAAGAAAAAGTTTAAACAAGATCTATCATCATTCAACAGTTCTGTTCATTTGAAACAGAAATGCAGAAAGGCAGACCTGTAAGCACTCCATTAATGCATGTGGGGATGAAAGTCTTCAAATTAGTCATATTTATACATTTAAAATAACACAATCTTTACCATATGAATATACTACCAGTCATGCCTGTTACAAGAGGTTCTTTGTGTGCTACAGGTTTTAATGATAACCAGCCAACTGCTAACTACTTATTGATAATGTGAGAACAATGTACACCAAAATAGACTCTAAACTACTGCATATTATGGTTTTCCTATGAATCCCTGAATCTTAACTCTAGGTAAGACTTTAACCCTTAGGGAACTCAGGAAAATCAAACTAGTTCATGACTATGAAAGATTAGTCATTGGCAGGTTGGCCTATAAATTTCAAACCTCAAGGTACACTTATTTTCTTATTCGGCACAAGTTTCTTATGATAAAAAATAAATACTGTACAGTACATGCAGTGCAGCCATTCAAATTGTGTTCTGCCTTCTAAAACAGGCTTTGTTGAGACTGCAACTTGCCACAGTTTATTTATGGGCAGAGCCTTGATATTCAGAATTTGATTCGTTTGGAAACATCAATTGTGAACTGGATAAGAATTTGTAATGTTTTCTCACTTGGGTATAATTTTCCACAATATAATCCTGAATGAACAAACTGGATGTTAGGAGAGCATTTTAAAATTTGCTAATTTTAATTTGCAGTTATGTTCTCTAGTGGATTTTCAGACAGAAAATCTTTTTGTATCCATATAGATCAATTTACTTTTTGAGGCAAAAAGGCTGGGACAGTAAGTAATTGGTCCTGGACAAAATCATTGGAATTTTTTTTCATAATTGCATATTAAAAGTCACTGTCTCTCAAATCAATGCTTTGCAATGTTCTATGACATTTTTATAGCTGTCTACAGTATACACTTTAGGCAGCCACAAATACCAACATTGACTATGGGGGGAGATGTTTTCATATTTGTCCCTGAAATATAGCTAGCTCTTGTCCATGATGGTACAACAACAGTTAGGAAGTGCTAATGTTGCTCTTTGATTCCAGTGATAACAAAACCTTTCTTTTCTACTAGTTTCCAGCATTCATTGCAAAACCAAACCTTCGTGTCATCACCTTGATCCATCCAGTGTTTTTCAGCATTTAACTGGCATGCAGCATGAAACCTTTCACTACACACATTACAGGTTTGCAGTTCATCCTCTTGGGTTAATGGCATACGACAGCAGCAATAAACTCTGAATACTTCCAGCTCACTCAAATGGATTGTGGTGCAAATTTCAACAGTGGGGAATGGTGAAATCTTTTTTGCCTCAAAGCATTGTAAAAGATGTGTTCTCATTCCGGCCACATCAAAAACAGCTCGGCGTGGATCTTGACCAAAGCACTCATGTGTTGCAAAGGCAATTGCAAATGGGCCACAATTGCTTGAGTCAGGTTGCTGTTGTACATGTTCCTTTTTCACTGTGACAATTGGCTTTGTTGTGCAAAGAAGTGAGGCTATGATTTGCTGAACCTCAGATGAAATGCCTTTTGCCTTCATGCTGTCATACATGCGGATGGTTCCGTGCTGCTGTAGATCCAAGGTTGACAAGGTAACCCAGTGACTTTCAGCCATGTTGATGATTTGAATGAATTCGCCAGATTCAACACTGAAGCCATTGCGTTTCTGCAGGACTGTGTCTTGGAAGCCCTGGATCAATGGAAATTGCTGATGGAGGAGGTATTGTGCTGCATTAATGTGTTTATCATTGAGCCACATGTCATCAGATTGAAGGATACTCTTTTCATGACATTTGAGATCAACTGGTCCAATCCTGAGCCATGTGTTATTATTGTCCCCTTCATCTCCACTGTCAACATAAATCCTTTCTTCTTCTTCACCAGACTCATACTCATACTCCTTGTCATTTGGCTGAAGTTCTGGAATCACAATTTCTGTCTCAATTGGCTCCTGCAATATTGATTTGAAAAATATAAACTTACAACTTATGTTGATACAAAAGCTAAAGACATGGATAAGATATGGATCAAAATAGAGAGGGACAGATGATGAATAAAAGCTCGTTGGAAAAGGGGGGCTTATATAATTTTACTATCAGCTGTCAACATTAAGTGTGCAGTATAAATACATTAATGTACTGGTACATTGAAAAACTCCTGCCAAATACCGTAGAAGTGAAACTTTTCATTCCAATAATTCAAAATATTTTTTAATAGATTCTTGTATTTGAGATTTGGGTTACTGGATTTGGGTTACTGGACAGAGCCAACTACTGTACAGTACATGAAAGAGAGTCAAGGTATCTTACCTTGTCCTAAATTTGGCATGACTGTGTACCTTATCTCTCCACTATCATAATAAATGAATATGGAAAAATGTTGCCACTAACAGCTCAGCTAGGTTAAGGTTGAGATGTGATGAGCGTCAATAAATGCAAAATGAATTTCTGAATGATTTCTTAGTACCATTTAGCGGGCACACTGTTGTTAAATTCAACTGGGTCTCTTGCAACTTATGATATTCCTAACATAACAGTATCTTCATCTCACTTGGATATATGATTTTGTGATTTATCTGTCATTATTACCAAATATGAAGAATCTTTTAACAGTTTCAAAAGGAAGGCTCCAATTACCTCAGTATGTATCATTTTCTTTGTGCCAGGAAGTTTCTGTGTTGTTTTAAGTCTTTTACCTGAAGTGGGCAGAATGTTGAAAACTTTTACATAAAATCAGGTTAAGCGTTGTACCGCGAGGTTACACACACCCCCCAGTAAGGACCCCGCCTGAAATCAAAAGTACAGCGGGGAAATTATGAAACTATACATTTTCAGTGGGCATTGACGATATCGTGATGGGGAATAAAACCCCTTAGCTATTATTTGTAATTGGAACATGAATAATTTTTGATGGGGAAGGAAAATTTTCAACGGGGAAGCAACACAAACAAGGCGGGGAGAGTGGTTTAAACTCAAACTTGGCGGGGAAACATATTTACCTGGCGGGGCAGCATTTCAGTGGGGTCATTACTGGGGGGTGTTTACACTCATGATGTGCCAACATTATCAAGCAGTAGTAAAGTATAAGAAGTGCAATCATTTCAAACTGTCATGAAAAATTGTTGTGAATAGTACAATCATATGTGTGTCATACATGTCAGGGATCATATATACTGTATATATCATATGAGATTGTTTAACCATCAATGGTACAAAGACATTCAATGAACAATTCTGCTGATTGCTTGCTGTCAAAAAGTTACAATTCAATAATTAGTAGCGATGAAAGCTAATGTAAAACTCTTCCTGTAGACTCCAGTTTTTTTACTTGCAAGTTTCAGCTAGACCTCATTCACCAAAAACTGCTTTTTTTAATTTTCTTTTCATTCTCAATCAAATAGGTTACATATTAAAATAGCATATGAAAATAAACCAAACCCCTAAATACAATGTAATAATTCACAATGTAATAATTCACCAAAAACTGCTGAACTTCAGCTAGATTACAGAATTTTGTGGCTTTTATGAGAAACTGGACATTAAAGAGAAGGAGAGGAAACAACTTGATTTCAATTGGGTTCAGTTGGGTTTAATGCCATATCAAATTCAATTTGTCTGCCAGTTACCCCTTGCTGACACAACTACTTGTCACTTTTCAAAGGTGATAATCCTACAGTACATTGCATCACACTGTGCTAAATTCACCAGGCCACCAGTTTATTTTACATACCGGGTGTCCCAAAAAAGGTAACAGATTTGATCAAGGCTAGCGTAAAGAATTGAGCTCAAATCAATCGGAAATCATCTTTGAACTATTCCTTGATGGTTAACTTGAGGATAGATACCTTGTTTGTTGATATTAGAACATTGAGAGAAGATATCTTTGTCTTGAAAGCACAGATTTGCCTCCATCTCAAAACCAGAGCTTTTAGGTTTTGGCCTAAACTACAAACGCACTGTTTTGGGGAATCTCCTCAAGGACAGACATAACGTAGAAATTCTAAACAAGGATCAGTATGCTTAGGTACACATTTGAATGGAAATGTAAAAACTAGAGACTGACAAACTTATCAATGAATATAATCACCAAGGAATATCTTTATTCAGTCAAGATGAATTTACAGAATAGAAACAATTTAAGCACGAGTGAGCACTTTCAAGGATCTTATCCTTGTTAATTTTTATCCTTTTGGTATACGCGATTGCCTGTTTCGTAATAATTCCAATGATAACAAAAATGCAGTTTATTCAAACAAGGAAGATTTTTTCACACCCAAGGGAATTATTTCGCTGATGAAAAACTTTTATTCGGCAGGTGCAATTCAAAGGTTTGTTGAATGAAAGGAGATGTCTCTTTGGGGAAAAAATTTGTGAATTTGATTTCAAGTTCGATTTGGATTCGCGTCAAGAATGTTTCCGAAGCACAAGGTTTCTTGCTTGTACTTCGCTCTGATTCAGGAGATTCCACAACAAGCGCGTCAACAACTTAGGCCAAAACCCAAAAGCTCTGGTTTAGAGGTGGAGGCAAATCTAGACTTTCCTGATGAAAATTTCTTCTCTCAATGCTCCTATTTCAGCAAACAAGGTATCTTTCTTCAAGTTAACTATCGAGGAATAGTTTAAAGATTATTTCCGATTGATTCAAGCTAAATCCTTAGCGCTAGCCATGATCAAATCTGTTATCTTTTTTCTGGGACACCCGTTACAGTAGCATTATAATGCTACTTACCATGTCTGTCCTCTTCGATCTTAAAGTTCCTTGAAGCAACCAATCTTTCAAAACCTTGTCCGTATCGTCTCTTTTTCATCTTTTTGTTGCCTTCAGAAGGTAAGGAGGCAGTTGGTATTCTGCTGCTTGTTTTTGATGAAACTTTTGCTTTTCTTTTAGGTTTCTGAGCTTTCTCTTCCAGAATGAAGCCATTCTCTTTATCTGCTGCAGATTTGAGATCAACAAGAATTCCTGACAATTTATCCTCAAGCTGCAAAATAATGTTGGCGTCTGCTATGAGGTATGTCAGTCCACGTATCTGATGTAACAGATCTCTACAATCAGCAGCCGTTGTCAAATGAGCCCCTTTTGATAGAAGTGGCAAGTCAGCTGGATCGGTAGATGGCTCAGATTCTGCATTCATTTCCAATGGTAAAGACGTTGATGGCAACTGTTTCTCAAGTTCTGCAGTGACGACTGATGGGCTCATGGCCGTCGGGGCTTCAAATGGCTTTATTATCGACTCGTCCAGCGTGAATAAGGGAGAACTCAGGTACTTAGTGCCGAGGAACTGAAAAGTATAATTTGGTGGATGCACAATTGCAGCGAACATATGCTTGCATGGCAGGTATTTCTGTTGCCAATCTTCACATTCACATCGTGGAAACGTTTTGCCTCCAAACTTAACTTGATAGACTTTACACTGTGGAATCCTGCTGCTTTTGACCTCCACTGTACCCGCTGATACTTCACGAACGTAGCTTGCAGGAATATTTGTGGCAGAGTCCAGTTTCTCCATACAGTGCACCACAAAAGACCTTGGACGATTGTGTAGGTAATGTGGAACAACGGAAGAATATGATCGGAACACCGACGAGTACTGGAGATTCATATCAGCATACCTGCAAGGCAAATGTCATATGAATGAGTAGGTAAAAACAGATTTCATCTGCCACCTTTCCTGTATATATGGTAAATACCCTTGATCAATGATTGGAATCCATCTTCAGGCAGCAGACATTTATTTTGATAAATTCTCTCACAGCAACGATGGAAAGTCTGTTTTTCTTTTCAAGTTAATCTTACAATCTTTGCTAGAATGACGCCAGAAAATATTTTAGGCTCTTGTCATTGTTTTCTTTGTTTAGATTTTTTCTGCTGTTGAATAGAAAATGCTGCTGGTTCCATGTCTGTGTAGATAGCTAATACCTAAAATTCTGGAAATTTAATGTAACTGGTAACGTTAGACAACAGCTTGTACTCTTAAAGATGGATAGGAGCTTAGCAGTTACCCTTCGTTGAGGATATATAGTTCATTTTTAGACTTACTTTTTAAAGCAGCTTGGAATGAAATCCTCTACCAAGATTGTGCATAACTGTGAGATTGTTAGCTTTCGTTTTCTTCGTAAGTAGTTGTGCTTCAGCAGCTTATTTTGCCGCTCTATGCCATTGTTCGTCTTAACTAAGACCTGGAAGGTATTGGCTTGATATGCCCAAACCCAGCGCTGAAAAAAGGAAAAGACAGCCATTTAGCGACATCGTAACGACCATTTCTTCCTACCATGCAGTACAGCGTCTTTTCTGGGGCGTTTGATGATGACAATTAGACAATAATAATGATGCTAAACATAGGGAGTACCTGGAGGACAAATCTCGCCGAGCAGTTTTCTGTTTGCAGTTTAGGTCACTGGGCATTTTTTGCATTTACTGTGATTCTGTCATTCTCCACTGCACTTGGACGATGTAATGTTCTTCTTCATTTCTCTGACAGAAAAGAAAACCTGGTGATGGCAAGTAACATGTGAAAGAATTATTGACTTTGACTTACCTTGAATTGAGGAAGCCATGTTCCCTCCATCCATAACCGAAGTTTCTCATGCTCCTTCCATATGGTCGATGATCTAAGCTGATACAATGCATGTTTGTACTTTGCTTCAGTGTCTGCCTTGGCAAGCCTTCTCAAACGGCAGAGAACTTCATCCTTTACACGTGAGACTCCATGTTCTGCTTTACTGACCCAGCGAGTCCATGCCTGTTCGCGATGGAAATCGCAGAGGTAAACAAAGCAGTCGTGATCTACGAAGGTTGTTTCAATGGCATTTATCTCCTTCTCGTCGCAATCACACATGAAGTAGTTAGGTGTCCAGTTTTTGTTCCAGTCTCGAATTATAGATAGTGCCTTCTCCATTTCTGCTGTTGTCTGATTCTGGATGATGAATGCTGCCACAATTTCGTAGTTGACATTGGTCCGAACACATAAGAAGAAGAGAGGCATAGCATAACGCATTGTCTTGTAAGTAGCGTCCATAAGGCAAACTCCACCACATCGCCGTAGCATTCCTATCTGTGAACTTGCTTGGCAAACGAATACGAATGTACTCGTTCCTTCGTCCCTTCCATTGACTTGACGGGCTTGGCAGTAAAATCGATCATCTGGGTATTGTTTTTTCCAGACTTCTACCTGAGGGAGACAGTATAATGATTGAAGGGCTACTTTTTTATAATCAAATATGCATGATACCGGACGATTCAAACACAACTTCACTAGTGACATCGCATTCTCCTTAATGGGAGCAAATTTTGCCATCGAAACTTTTATATCAGCATTATTTAGAAAGGCCAGTTACTTTGAGGCGTTGCTTGGTAGATATGAAGCATGTGACAATTGCTTTGATTTGAGAAGTAATGTGTGACCTTGCTCGTGAAGTTGTTTCTGGGCCACTCGGTAGACTTCAAGACTTTGATGGATATGATTTCGAGTTCTACTTGGCATTATTCAGAAACTACTTGAGATTGGTTCCACCAAGCATTATCTGCAATCAATTTTGCTAATTTTCAGATGCAATTGATACACCCCCAATCCCAAATTAGCACAAGAACTTTGACGCCAATGAATTATAATAACATGAAAGTTAAAGATCAAAACGTTTTATTTCCGATGTTGAGATTCTTATATCACTAGAATATATAAACACGATTAATGGCAATTGGTTTAGCGTCAGTTCACGTAATCAAAATTGAACCAAATTTTGCATATCGTTTCAATCTAGAAAAGATCAGTGTATTAGCATACCTTGAGTAGCAAGTTTTCTTGATCATTCTTTGACAGCATATTCCTTGTCTGGGCAACGTACATGGAGCTCCTGATTTGGTCAATACCAGGATAGAGCCGCTTGTTATCCTTATCAACTGATGCAGCGGGGAATTTTTCAGCAACAAACCTACGGAGATGTCTTTGAGCCTCGTATCCATCATGTACTCCTTGCACTACAAGATTTCCGATCTCTTCTGCGAGAAGTTTGTCCATGGGCTGAAATGCTCCTGCCGCCTAAGAGTTGAAATTTTCATTCATTAATAAGAGCAACGTGGTACCCTACGTAATTATTCTAATTTGATTATCACCAGTAGTTCTTTTCGCTGTAGTCTCCGGGGGGGGGGGGGACTACTATGTATACTGGTAGGGATGGTAGTGCAACTTTTGGGGTGCCTTTTTTCGAGCGTAAAATAAATTTTGCGGTATCACTTTTGGCAAAATCACAAGTGGTCATAAATTTTGGTATGTCATTTTAGAAACATAATTCTTTTAATCAGATTCTATTTACATGGTTAAAATTTTGGGTAGCTGTGACAATTTTTGGGTATAAATTTTCAATGGCGTGTCACTTTTGGGATATCGTTTTCGCGGAAACTTATGAATTTTAAGGTGTGATTTCGGACGTCAAATGGCACACCCCTGTCACCCACCTATTGAAGCTACCCCCCCTGTAACCTGGTGCAAAAATGTTATCATAATTTAAATCACTTTGTGTCTCTCAGAAAGGATCTTAGGGCACGTTTTCCTACCTTGCCAACAATATGGTTGTGGTCCTCTAGTTTTGCGAGAGTGACATGAAACTTTCTGGTAAAGTCTTTTCTGCCTTCTTGAAGTTGTTTCCTGATTCTTGACGATGCTGCCTTCCTGAAGTATTCTGTGTTTTTCTCAACCTGCAAAATTTCAATTTGAAGTCACGGGTTGCTATGCTTGAAACCTTTCCAGGAAAAGGGATGGAATGGACCTAGTTGTGCATAAGTTTATGTATGAAACGACAAGGATGTTGAAAAACGTCTGTTTAGGTTGGCCAGCATCATTATTTTATAAAGATGGCGAACGGTTCACATCACTTGAATTAAGATCTGCGTAGAGTTGACATACATTTAGGTGCTGTCTAGGACAGCGCAGCACTATAAGCCTGTATTATCTTTTGCCATCACAATATTCTATCCATATTGTAACATTTGAACATTTTGTAAGTGAAAAAATGTGCTTACCAAGAAACCTGGAAACTCTGCAACCTCCTGAATCTTGATTTCAGCCAGGCATCCAATTTTTTTCGTTGCTTGTACCTTAATGTACTTTCGTTTAAAACCATGTTCAGGTGTCTACAAGACGATAAATATAAATAATTGTGAAGGTGCTTTCATCCTATTCGCATTGCGATACAAATATATAGCCCTTTCCTCTTGTATGTGTGTAGTCCTGTCACCAATATTTTGCGTTGAACAGCAGGTAACTATGTAGCGACCTGCATTGTGTATTCCTTTCTCGAGGTAACGTAGAAGTATTAACTAGTTTCATAATTCAAGATTTTTGGAAAGCAGTACACTACTTACAAGTTGAGATGAGGTATTTGTGAGTAAAATCTTGATTATTACTTACACTTGTGTCATCCTTTTTACTGTGCTTATGTTGAATATCCCCATGTTGACATTTGTACAGCTTGCTGTTTAACGAGATATATGGAAGGTCTCCATTCCACAAGATTTTCTGTTTTCCATCGACATTAATATCTAAAATTTAGAAGTACTATGGTTACAGCATGGTCATTGTAATGGAAAATAGTGACGAAAGAACTTTCCATATGTTATGAAATGTGATAAAGGTCTCATGTTCTAAGTGGTACGTTTTGGTTCCTGCGTAATCTTGAGTCCAACACTGTTTTTTACGTGAAATAATGTCATCAATATCGAGTACTCTGTGTACTCTGAGTTTCAAAAAATAACCTACATTTCCATAAAAGATTGCTAAGTTAATTGCAATACAGTAAAGTTCCACTTTTAAGAAATTACTTTATGAGAAACTCGGGCCCTTAACCTTCACAAGAACAATTGGAAAACAATAGAGCAATCAGAGGAGAACAATAGGCTGAGATCACAAAACGGGTTTCGTAAAGGTAGTACGTTACTGCACCATGATCAACGATGTTCTAAATGACCGACCCTAACCCTTGGCCATAATAAGGAAAGAGATTTCTCTGCCAGAGATTTTTCAAATCAAGCGCATGTAAGTTAAAAATATTTTGCTTTCGAAGATCTCTATGTTATTTTATCTTGTCAGTTCACTTCCTCGATGAGAACAAGATAAAATCTTGATGAGAATCATGCAGTTAAAATATAGAATTGATTTTTTAATTCGGCTTCGATACAGACCCGATGTTGCTCGAACGTTAAAGGAAAAATACGGTACCTGTGCTTCCAAAGCTCTTTTTCTCAGTTCTCCATACAGCAAAAGTGGTTGTCGTTTTCAAAGAATATTCCCTGATAAGCTCTTCTACGTTTGTTTTTGTTGCAACTTCTCCCGAATACGTACTGCATTTGTCCACGAAAAAATTCGACCATGATGCTGGAGCAGATGTACTTGCTGCTGATGCCATCTGGAGATTTGCCCTCCAACTGATGGTCATCTTGAGCCATGAGGGCTGTTTTATAGTCGTTCTGGCTGGTCTAAATCTAGCAAAATTACATCACTTGATGTAAAGGATATTTTTATCCTTAGTCTGGTTGTCTGAACTTTACGCAATAGCAAAGAGGTATCAATTGTTAGTGGGTAATTGGATCTTACTTCTTTGATGTGATACCATAGAAACCCGCAGCAGCAGTGCATGGATTGCATGATTGTATTACATGACGTTCCCCTTTTTGTATGATGTCATGATCCTTTTTGCGTTTATTACCAAATTGGTCGAAGTGTTGTAATAGGTGTATTTTTGCTCCATCTCGTAGAAATCTATTTTGTAAGACATCTTATGGTTTTCTGCGGTGGCAGCATTTAATGCTGTCCTCGTGAAATTCTACACAAGAAATTTTAGCTGCAAGAATTTGCTTCAAGATAAGTCAATCATGCTTCAACACCTTCAGCCAAGCCATGGTTACAAAGGCCAAGGCTAAGTTTCTTGCAGATCACATGATGTCGTATGACATCATCACCAAGAAAGCATCGATAGAACCGTTCCTTCCCGACAATGTATCGTATTTACTTTCAGAGAATGTATCGTCTCTTTCTCGGGATTTCGTTTTTCGGTTGCACTTGTTATTCATGAATAATTAATGAGCTCCTTGTGACCGGTTGAAATTTTGGCCTACCTTCTGTAATGGGAACACTGGATTAATGTAAGTTTCATAGGTAAGACCCCACACTAAAATTCCATATTGGAGGAAAGGTGAAAATAAAGAGTTACAAAGACATATCAGAACATTTATTGGTAAGAAGTGTCTTATTTTGAAGAACATACCACAAGTTCTTGCCAGTTTTCTAGAAAGTTCAGTCAAATGATACTTCCATGAAAGATTTTCATCTAAGAGAACTCCAAGAAATTTAACATAACAAGTTTTTTTTATAGGAAAGTTTCCAATTTTGATATTGACTAGTTGAGAGGAGGAATGCTGGGGAGACTTAAGGATAATAAAGTTAGTCTTATCAATATTCAATGACAATTTGTTAACATCAAGCCAAACTTTAACTTTTTTCAATTCCTTATTAACTGTTCTTTGAAGCAAATCAAGATTTTCAGCTTCATAATAGATATCGGTATTATCCGCAAATAAGTAGAAGGCTAATTTTGAGGATGAGTATGGCAGATCATTAATGTAGATTAGGAAAAGGAGAGGACCAAGGACTGAACCCTGAGGGACCCCACAAGTAACATTAAGATAGCTTGAGTTTTATCCATTTACTGATACATATTGTTTTCTACCTGTGAGATAAGACTTAAACCAGTCTAAGACAGTTCCTCGAATCCCATAATGTTAAAGCTTCATCAGAAGAACTTCATGATTTGCTGTATTAAATGCCTTTCCTAGATCAATAAAAATTCCACAACCAAATTTCCTATTGTCTAATGAGTTTTTGATGGCTTCTGTTAAACTAACCAGGGCATGGTTGATAGAATGATTAGCACGAAATCCAAATTGTTAAGTATATAATATTTCTTGCTTATCTAGAAATTTATAAAGACGCTCATACATAACCTTTTCAGTGATTTTACTGAAGACAGAAAGAAGATGAATGAATGATGTTGCAATATCAGCAATGGTCTTTGATGCAAAAATTGTTTTTGGGCACTTTTGCCAATTAATTTTGTTCAATGCCTCATTTGCATTTTGGGTTTGACCATGCAAACATTTACTAAGGAGCTCATAACAGCTGAGACTCTTGAAAATTGGTATCAGCTGCTGTTTGATGCCAGATGGCTATGTTATCTTATCTTTGTAGGTTGATTTGCCTGTCAGTTTGTCAGCCTGAAATTTACACCAAGGCTATCTGTAAAAGGGGGACTGGAACAGGGAATGGAAGCTTTTTACAAAATTTTTGATCAGTGATAATTTACTCCAGAATTTGAAACTATATTGGTCTTAAAATGTAACCAAACAATATCACTGTCCAAAAAATGTGTTGTATGCAGTGACGAAGTACAAACATACATCAGCTACTGTATCTGCTTCTACCGTTTCAGGGAATTTGGTGAAGTTTTTCACTGAGAATTGAATGTTCTCGTGTTTGCATATCATGAAACCATAATCTAAAAGCTTTTAAAGCTACCAAGCCTTATCACCAATATGCCCATATCCCCACCCCTCATACACATATCAAATGCCAAAATTGGGAAAAGTCTTTGAAACTTTTCTCTGAACTTTGTAGTGCAGCATCATAACGTCACATTTCAATTTCAATTTCACATTTCACTAAGCACTTCAAATATCCATTTCGCATCTTTTGGGTTAATGTTGCCCTTTTTGTTTATTACACTCGCAACTCATGACCAAACAGTGTATTTTCTGGTATTAGTTTCCTAGTTTCCTGATAGAGCTTACTGGAGTTTCATAAAAATAGAGTTATCAACAAATAGGTAATGATATGAATATATAAAAATAGAATTATTGAAAATGTAGAGGATTTCCTGAACTAATTGCTCCTTTTTGTAAGCGTTCCAAAATGATTTTGAATGGTTGCAGCTTATTCTTGTTTTCTTGTGCACCGTGTTAATTTATTCCGATCTTATGATAAGGAAAAGGACCTTTCTCTAGAATGGTGCATTATGCAATCCGTTATTTCAGTTTTCAGTCTTGGCAATGATTTAATGATTTCAAGTTGTCCAATGCAAATGACAGAGAAATTTGTACTTCACTCGGATAGTTGTCATTTTTCGGATTTCATGTTAAGACAATGTATGCTTAGCTAATCCTATAATTTGAATTGTGTTTTTCTTTGCACACCTCATCCTTTTGTTGGAGATCACCGGACCCCAGCCCTCTGCACCATGGCCCGTGGCCCCAAATATAGAAGTATTTTGTAATGTCACATCTGTCACCTCTATCTGCTTGCCATTTTGGTGGAAAATCCCAATGCTTGAAGCCTTCAAGGGCTTAGGAAACTTCGTCAAATGGCATTAGAGAATTTCGAGGGAAATAGTGGGTCATTTGAGTCTTGCTAAACAACTTGAGTACAATTTCCTAAATAACCGCAAATGTGCATACTCATTCCTGTTGCCCTGAAAATCTTACGAATAAGACGAGGGCTTCAAATTTCATTTTACTGCATTCTTTGATTATTTACAAAATGTTGGTTTTGAAATGAATTGATCAACCGCAAACTATTCTACACTGCTCCTCATTTTTGACCCTCGAAAAAGAAACGTTTTCAGATTGGGTAACAGGACACCAAAGTGGATATGAGGTAAATGAGAGTATACCTTGAAACGTAACTCTCAGAACAGATAGCAGATGAAAATATTCTTCAGTCACTTGGAATATAAATGGAATTTTGAAGTTTGCCCTCTAAATTGTTTTTATAAACATTCTCTAACCTTCTAAATCAGCCAGATTCCGTTGACTTTCGACAATGTTCCACTAATCTATGAATCATGATATCACGATGACACCCTTGAGCTGCATTCACATTGCACAATCTTTTCAAAGTGCTTAAACGCTGGTGCAGAAATCCTCCATACTAATCCCTTACAGTGCTCATACTGCAAAAATATTTTGCAATCAGAGAGCTGTAAGGGATTAGTATGGAGGATTTCTGCACAAGCCGTTACGCGCTTTCAAAAGATTGTGCAATGTGAATGCAGCCTTACTATCCTATAGTGCTTTTTAGACATGACCGGAGTACCAAGTAGCCTGTGTCCTGCAACCATTGGAAAGGTCTTTCTTCACATAACAATCGAAAAAGCTACTTCGTAGATGTTCTTGCAGTTTCCTAATTTCTTGGTAACAATGATCATCTCGCAATTGCTGCTTTTGGTTTCGCAGTGGGGGAGCCAGAATGAGAACAAATTGTACTGTATGCGGTGGAGCGTATGGGTACATTAGAGGTTTGTTCAGGAAATGGTATCCAACTTGTTTTGCGAGACTCAAATGACCCTGCTCAGCCCCTCATAGTTTGCTCACTCCACTTGAGAGGAGTTTCTTGAGCTCTTGAAGGCTTCTAACATCGCAATTTTCCGATAAAATGGCAACGTGCACATCAGTTGAAATCTGAGGAACAAACAGACAGTTGTGAAATGACAAAATACATACATGTGTGGGGCCCAAGGGCCTATGGCCATGGTACCCACGGCAGGGGCCGGGGGACCGTGGCTGGTAGTTTCTAATTGCCTGCCTCATGCTGGTGAAAAAGAGTAAGATTTCAAGAGTTCACCAAGGTGAACGATACCTTCTGCTCCACAACGTGGAGGTGAAAATGGAGAGGCACTTTAAAGTGCTAAGTCTTAAAGAGACTTTGAATGAGGATAGTGGCCTGCCAAAATTTAGTTTTGAAGAGACAGTTTTAGAGGAGCTAATTGGAAATGGTTCGTTTGGTGAAGTGTTCAAAGCAACCTATAGAGGAGATACAGTGGTTATAAAGAAGCTCCTAGCTGGAAGTGGAAGTTACAAGGGGCTTTTGAAAGAGGCAAAGTTGTTGCACGCAGTGAAGGGCCATCAAGATATTGTGGATTTTTTCGCTAGCGATCATTTGCAATCATGCAGGAATACGAGTGTTTCTCTTTCCACCTGTTTGGAGAAGAGAAGTCAGTAAATTCTCAATTTCTCAGCCATGTTGACGAATTTTATGACTTCAAAGGCTTCAAGCATATACCAGCTTTAGTTCTAAAGGATATCCAGGATGGTTTGAGTTTTCTACATGAGAAGGATATCAAACATCACGATTTAAAACCATCAAACGTTCTCGTAAGCAACAGCCATTGCAGCTGTTTGAACGGCGTAGAATTTGCAAAATTTTGGGAATCCGGCTCTGAACGAGATATCAATTGCAAACTCACCGATTTTCGTGAAAGCCGCTCACAGCTCATTCAGACCCAAACATTGCTCTCAGCTAGGGTAGCAGACATCAACTGAGGAAGCCCTGCATACATGTGCCCTGAAATTCTCCTGCCTGAAGAACGCCCACCAGGTGGTGGAACCCTGTCTGATTTAAAAGCAGCAGATATTTGGGCCACAGGGATGGTATGCTTTATGCTAATCAACCCATCAGAGAATCACCCCTATGCTGCTGAGATACCAAGAGGGTTGCAAACGGCACCGTTCACAGAGGAATAAAAAAACAGCCTTGCAGCAGTTGCTTGGAGAAATGAAGTACCCCAAGGTGTCAAAGAAATACGAAGAGCTGCATGCTACCAAATGGTTGTCTCTTTTTGAGATGCACAGATTGTGCAATTCCTTCACACATGGAGAAAGGCTTGTAACGGAAGATGGAATGAACACCACTCTTACATCGATTGTAGCCCCATTTCCCTGCTCTTTAAGAAATCTCACATTAAATCACGGAAGTGCACTAGGAAAATTCTGCGAAGAAAAAGCGAAGGAAGTACTAGATGACGAAGCCACATTTATTCTTGTACTACCAGCTGCAATTGTTTCCAATGACGGTACAAATGCTTGCACCTTCTTGAGTTTGAAAATTTGTTCTGTTCTTCTGTTCTTCTGTTCTAAGAGAAGATATTTTGGCTGGCTTTTAATATCAGCATGAACTCCGTCTATGCTCTTTCATTTGACATGTCACTCTTGATATCATCTCCTCCCTTGGCTCTGTAGCACCCAATCAAATTACACTGCTGAATTTTACATGAGTAAATACTTTCCAAAACAACTCATTGATTTCATTGCCTTGTCAACATGTCGGTCTGTACTGATCCTCTCAGATATTCAAATTGCTCAATAAGGAGTTATTTATGACATCTAAAGAGGATATTGGCTGGCTGGTTTCAGCAGAAAACAGGTTGTGTAAACATTACACCACCGTCTGTGACGTAGTTGGCAAAGTCTTAAGCAATATTTGCAAGTGCCATCTTGTTGTGGCTATCAGCGTTACGAGTTATTTATGAATGAGTAACGGTATTTTTGAGGTCAGAATGATTCAGGGATGCTTCAAGGTGTGAGGGCTGATCGAAACATGAAATAATTTCATTTGTCAAGGGAAGGGTGGAGTCTGGGTGGAGGTCTGGGGATGAAAATTTTTTAACGACACAACTGATTGAGTTCCCTTAGTCATACCTTCCCCTTGTGACTAATAATTTTTCAAAAAACGTTTTCCGATGCATAACAAGGTGAAAGCTCTTCACTTACATTTCGAGTTTCTACTTACTAAAGTTGACAGTTTACTACCGGGTGAGTCAATAAAAACGCCCAGCGTTTGAAAAAATCCTGCTATCTGAATATCACAGCAATGATGTTGAAAACTATCTTGTTTTAACCACAATATGTCAAATTAGGTTCATTAATTTACCCGGCTTTAATCGGTCATTCCTTCCCGTCAAAATATGAGATTTTCTGCAGAAAGCCCCTTTCGAAAACCTGCAAAAACGAGCAAAAACAGCAAGCAAAATTTCCCTTTGTTCTCCTTCCTAGCAATAATGACTCTTAGGTGTGCTCATGCATTTTGTCCCCATGGGAGAATGGAATCCCCCTGAATAAGTTATTCAAGACTTTTCAACCCACCAAAACGAAAGCACGAGCTAAAGTGTGCTGAAAGTCATCGCTGTGAGGTAAACACATTGGGGACTTTTGCTTGTAATTTTTGCACGTTTTTTAAGGTTTCTCAAAGGGACTCATTTTGGAAAATCGCTCACAGAATCTGAAAGGAGTGACCGATTTTAGCAAGGAAAATTTCTGAAAATAATTGAACATTTTAGTTATTTAATCAAATATTGCAAAATATCATTGCTTATGTATTCAGGAAGCAGTAGCCTTTCAAACGCTGGGCGTTTTTCTGACTCACCCGGTAGAATCTGGTTATTTTTCGAGACATTTGATCAAAGATGCCAAAAGGTCAGAAAGGGCTGTTAAACATTGGTCAGATCATGATCTGGAACAAGCTTTGCTTGAAATTCAGACCGGGAAGTCCATACGAAGTACAGCATCCAAGTATTTTTTTACGTTCAGATAAAAAATGTACAATGTTAGTTACGTTCTACTTTACTTTCTAATTATGACTCTACAACGTTACAGGAACAATTCCAAGAGGAGCGAGATTACACAGCTACCCCTTGGTTACATGAAACAAAACGAGGACAATACAAGAAACTTTACGCAAAGAAACAATGAGGGAAGGAAAAACATAATCGAACAGCATACAATTAACCCTATCTGACTTGGGCTATTTGAAACACTCAATGCCTGGGGGGGGGCGGATTGTTGTTGATGTTGCTACAGCATAACTAATATTATGACGTCATATGATGTCATAAAAATGAAAGTGTGTTAAAAGTTCCAAAAACTTTAATTTTTGCATAGAAATGAAATATATAGATCAAGATAGATGCAAATTCATAGGTTAGACCTAATTGGACCAATTAAAAAGGATTAAGAGAGATACAATGTATATTTTTCACAGAGTGGTGCATGACAACTTGGTTACCATGGAGACAAGGCTAAAATAGAACACCAAAATTGTTACCGTTTCATTGCTTTATGATAGAAAGTTAAACTTGCTAAGTGTTAGAGGCATCCAGCAAACACGGAAAAACGTATAAATGAAAATGTACGAGGGGGGCGGAATCCGCCCCCCCCCCCATGTTACATAGGGTTAAATACGGCATTAAACTTTGAGTGTAGGTAGCTTGTTACCAAGTAATTCCAGATATAGGGCCCATGTACACGAGCAGCTTTCTTACATTTTTGCACGAATTAAGCAAATTAACACCTACACTTGTCGTGTACATGGTCAATTTTGTGAAATTTTCTTGAGAACATTCTCAAGATCAGATGAAAGGAGCCGCCTAATAAAATCGAGGAACTCTCGGAGGTCCTCGATTTTTTAAGTGCTTTGTTCTTTCATTTAATCTGTCATCGTGGATTAGCGTTTCCCTCGTGATCCTTTTCTCCTCAGACTGATCTTGGATGACATTAGTCGATTTTAAATCACACGCCCAATCTCTGAGGTTGGGAATTGTGTAGCCTGTATATTTCATGGGAATTGCAACAAGAGGTCGGGAAGAACCACCTCTGTCTGCCCTCATCATCTCAAAGGCTCCATTTTGAGACTTTAATTTTGGATATGCAGATTCAACGGTAGTTGTCAAGTGCTCAAAGTCACCCCTCTTGTTAGAAAAACAACTCTCTTTTTACCTACACCAGCTGCAAAAAGTTCTACCATTTCTTGCATAGTTGGTGTCTTTTCATCACTAGGGGAGGATAGAAGGAAAAAGTCATGAGTCCATGTATCACGCACAAACAAGTTTGTCACTGTCCTGGCTCTCTTTCTTGGAACAGGTCTCTCTAATGTTTGCCTCCTATGCTGCTGAGTTGGTCTAACAACTGTGCTTGAATACAAGTGGGGAAAAGCTGACCTGAAACAGTAAAAAAAAGAAAGAAAGTGATTAATATGAAAAATTTTCCCTCACGCTATGGCTAATGATCACACCAAAAGCTAAACAAAAGGCTTCATGTATTTTGTATCTTTGCTTCCAAAGTTTCTTAACCCTTTCCTTGTCAACAGCCGCTTTTGCGGCTTAGCCTTGTTGCCCTGTGACTAAAACAGGCTGCTTTTGCGGCCTTCGTCACGTTTTTGAATTACAAAATTTCAATTGGAAATTTTGCACACGAGGCATTACCATAGATACCTTTGTCTTAAATCTAATGATAAACAAAGACTTGAAAATACAATTTGCATAATCTTTGTTGTGCATTGTCATATGAAAGTTTCAAGATAATGACCATTGAACTTTTTGTGTGTTCGTTTCTCTCTCCGCCATTGTTGATCAAGCAATCATGGCGGCCTACGTTGCTTCCAACAAAGAAAGTGACTCGAGTTCCAGCGATTCCGACAGTAACATTGGAGAATTTTCTGATGAGTTCGTTGCTGACTTCATCGATGCTTTTGGAGATGACTCAGATGAAGATGGAGAGGAGTTTGAAGGGTTTCCCTTTGAGATGCCCGAACAGGTGAAATGGACCAAGAACGGGCCACCAACGCAATCAGCTGATCCAGATTTGCTACAGAACATTCCGCACCCTGGTTCTCAAGTCAGTTTGCCAGAAGGTGCCAAGGCAATCGATTATTTTCAATTATTCTTTGAGAATGAGCTTTCACTGAAGATATTAGAATGGACAAATTTGAATGCTGAAAAGAAACTGACAGCAAAAGGACGGGATGCTGAGCAATGGCGCTTCGTATCGCTTGAAGAGCTAAAGGCCCATTTTTAGGTGATGTTGATTTCAAACAGTCTTTTGATGACACCACGTACCAGCGCTACTTCATCAGTGATAATGGAAAATGGATATATCATACAAATATTAGAAAAATCTTCTCTCAGCATCGCTTCAGAGATATCCAGAGCTATATACATTTCAGCAATCCAAACATAACGCACAACGAAATGATGAATGACCGTCTCTATGCTGTTAGGCCAATAATTGAACATTTGCAAGTGAAGTTCAAGGAAGTGTTTTATCCTAATAGAGATATCTCAGTTGATGAGAGTATGATTCCATTTAAAGGGTTTTTGGCTTGGGTTCAAAGAATGCCACGAAAACCAGTAAAAGTGGGCATCAAGTTATTCGTTGTTGCCGATGCCCATACTAGCTATTGCTGGGACTTCCACATTTATGTTGGCAAGGCTGCTGGAAATGATGAAGATGATGTTGGTCAGCTTGGAAAAACTGATCGTGTTGTCATCAGCTTGGTTAAGAATCTGGCACATCAAGGACATCATCTTTACCTTGATAATTTTTACACTAGTGTGCCACTCTTTTTGTTTCTGCAGACCCAGGGAATTCTATGCTGTGGAACAATACGATCAAACAGAAAGCAATATCCCCATGCGATGCTGGCAGAAGGAGCAAAGAAGATGAATCGTGGTGGCCAGAATTCAGCTAGTTTCAAGGGATTACTTGCCTTGATGTGGAAAGATTCAAGACCAGTATGTTTCTTGAGCTCAATTCATGATGTAAGTTTAGTATGATGCAGTACCATGGCATTCCTCTTGGCTGAACTTTCTGAGTACAACTGCAACACTAGAGCTTAGAACGTGGGCAGCAAGGCGAACCTTCATCTTACTGTAACTTGTTAATTTATGTGATCATTACTAATCCTGGGAAGTAGCTTTAGTCCATTTTCAACATCAGCATGATAAATTTTGGAAATGTGTTGCCAAACAATGTATTTCCCTGCATTCCACATGTACCTCTTACCTTGTGCTGGCCCTGATTTTGAACTTAGAAGGCAGTTTCGGCTGGTTTTGACAAGATGTGGTGGATCACTAATGAAATAAATGAATCTGTTGGGTCTGAACAAGTTCACGGTGCGACAAACTACACCTGCATTAGCATCTCCATCAAGCATCATGTGCATCTTGAAAATCCTGCGATTTGAAGGTGCACCATCGCTAACAGCAGCAATTAGAAAAATATTACAATTTAGCTCAAGAATTGCTACACATTTCCAGAATATTGGCATGATCTGCGCACAGGTCAATACATCTGTTGCAAAGTATGCCAGAGGAAAACATAGATCACTGGAAGACCTCTTATATGGAACAACAATGCATGCGTGCCCAGAATGTTTTCTTTTCCAAAGCAAGCTGCATTGATATCATCATCTCCCATATCAGTGAAGCCAATCAGCTCTCCACTATACTTATTGTAGACTAGCCCCTCAGAGATCTTCATCCCATCAAAAGACAAACACACATATCTTTGATGACCAATCAGGTTTTGAGTTGTAGATTTCAATTCATTTATAACCTCAAGATGGAACCCTGTTCGGGGGTGTATGGCATTCCTGTAGTCCCTGAGGGTTCCGCGGCTGGGTAGGCAAAGCACTCCTGAATTGCGTAGCTCATCATGTGCAGATCCTGATTTGGCAGAAATCAATAAACAAAACCTGATGATCATAGGATGATACCTATTTGCTTCCTGGCCAAAATTTCTGGTCTGCTCTTGCCAAAATAATTGCATGAATCGAGACGCCTTGTCCAGATTCTTTGTCGTGATTTCTAGGTCCATTTCCTTTATCTTTTCCTCAAGAAGGCTGCACTTAGCTTGTTGCTCAAGGTCAGTGGCTTTCAGTCGTGAATGACTTGTGGCAGCAAGAGTGGCTTTTGCCTTGATGCTACTATTATCCTGCTCTTGCCTTTTTGCAGCTTCCTTTGTGCATTTTTTTCATGAGCAACACATTGGGCTGCAATCTTCGTTTGATTGTAGGACTTGGCATGACTTGGCACGAAAAAATTCATCATAGTGATAGGGAACACTGTCCTCAAAATTAAGTGTCTTAGGGATGACATGTTTTATTGCTGCTGCTATCACTCTTGGACTTGGCCTCTTGTATGCTGACACCATCACAAATTTTACTCTCTTCAACATCACAAATCACTTGAGCTAGTTTATGGTACTTCAATGACTTTTCAAATGCATTGTGAAGGAAGTTATTCAAAGGCAACTTCCAATTTAGAACAGCGATATGAAATTCAAAATCTTCATCAACTTTCAGGTGAAATCTTGGTATTGCAAATTCTTCATCAAATAACTGCAAATTAACTCATGCACACTTACTATCCAATTTGATTTTAACTTCTTAAGTCCCTGCTTGAAATTTTGGAAACTTTTGTATGCAAATTTCTTCTCTCCGTGTATGTCTTTAACAATATTGATGTGTCTTATTTCAACACAAGTTACTGTTTGATGACTTTTTGTAGCAGATTCTCAGTTGGGATTGCCCCAGGTCGCAGTACTTTCCTTCCCTTTGCTGAAGAGAAAAAATATTATAAATCAAGTGGTCAAGAGATTTCAGTAGGGTCTGCTAGGGTAAAGTGGGTATGCTGGGAGCACAGTTGGTAGTGTTAGTTGCTTGAAAACAGCAGATCCTGGGCTGATCAAATCACTATTCATTATGTCAAAGAGGGTAGTTTGAGCACTTGTAGCTTGAGAAAAACTGTGAACGAAGATTATAGCAAAGTTAACAACTTTTCACCCTAAACATGTAATTGCCCCAAGCCAAACTTAACATTTTACGCTAGTAGAGGCTAAGAGAAGGGAATATAATCAAAAATGGTGTAATCTTTCACTTGTTATTATCCTTTTTCTACTTATACTGTTGTGCTGCCCTGTTAAGCATTTCATTGAAAACTCTTCTGTGGCATGAAATTCTGACCATGTTTTTGATGCATGATAATATCAATTATGATTTTGAATTTAACTGTACATTATTTTGAATACCCTTGGCCAATTGCAACTCAGAAGCATATAACAGGATAGTTAATCGAAACCAAAACATTGACTGATTGGCATTTGTGGGGGAAAGAAAATGAATCACTGCCGTACTTGCAAAGCGAAAGGTGCAACTGCAACGCTGTATTTTCTTAATGGGTTAGGCGCATCATGTTTAGGCCCGGGGAACATCAACTTTACTTGAACGCAAATGTATTAAGTTAAATCAATAAAATAAGCAAAACTTACGTGTTAATGTGATGTCTTCAGCCTTGTAATGATTTTCACAGAAACATATGTTACCCCTCTGTATTTGGCTTTTTAAATCTGCGTTGACAACACAGTATTTTGAGACAGTGTTCAAAACTTCCTTTCTCCACTTTTCACAAAATTCTCCCATCCTCGTTGTCATTTTGAATAAAGAATTTCCAGCATATTTTCCAGATCTGTTTGCCTTATTTGTGAAACAGTCATTCAGGACACAGCTAACCATATCGACACCACATTCAGCATTTTCTTGACGATGAACTTTCAAAACAGCAATTGAGCAAAGCTGGAACCTTCAACCACGCTTGGACGTTCTTTGGTCACGTGACCCAATATTTTGAGAACAAAAAGATATTTTGCAATCGCTATTGTTTTTGAAACGCTTCTAAACCAGTCGTTATTATATTAACCATGCTCTAAATATGGAACAAAAGTTTGGCATGACTTTCTGTGCAAGAGCAGGTAATTGAATCCTTGAAAATGAAGAGCTAAAAAATTCTGAATATCATAGGCAAAGTGGTGTCAGAGGCTATTGAAAAGCCATGGCTAACAATAGCAAGCATTGATGTCCCAAAAGAGCTGCTGACGATCTGCATCCACTACTGATTTGACATCCTTCCTTGCAGGAACATATCATTGGAATGGATAGCATGCCTCACCTACAAAGAACATATGCCTCTGCGATTTAGATTGGCTCACAAGATAATTTAGAGATCCTGAGACCACAAAACATAGGCTCAACTCCCATATGTGTTATCAGTCAAAAGATGCCCAAAAGCTTACCATTCTTTTGATAACTTGTATTTTTTGGAATTCAAGGAACTGAGTAAGAAGGGAATTGATGGTTTCGCCCAAGCAGCAGACTGGGCGTGGTGGACAAAGCTAGCACAATATCTGCTTAACTACTGCATTCTTTTACCAGATCATCCAGCTCTGTTCTTTATCTGACAACTGGTTTAAGATAAATCATATGATGCAAATGAGCCAATACAAACAGAGCCACTGATACCAAATGTCCATTGTCAAGATCATGTGACTTACTGCAGCGATGCATTTAAGATTTCCAGGAGCGCCAAGAGCAGATCTCCCATTCAAGGTCTTGTACATGCTATTGGTCCCTTAGATATTTCCTTAAATGCACAGGAAAACGTTATGAAGATATTTCATCCTGTATTTAAGTGGATCTATGAGAAAGAGTTTCCAAAGTGCAAGCTAGCTGACAACCCAAAACCTTGGAGAACATCTTTGATTTTTGAAACTGTTTATGGTGACTGGACGAAAATCAGGAACATCATACCACAGAGATTTGAAGGATCAGGGGCAATACATATCAGTATGCTCCTTAATCTCATTGACAATTATTTGTCATTGGTCTTGACTATATATGCTATATCATTCGAGCTAGGTGGGTTCATTCATTCAAGCCAAACTAGGTGGGTTCATTCAGGTGGGTTCATTCAAACTAGCTAGGTGGGTTCATTCATTCAAGCCAAACAAGTTCAAAGTGTACCAAAATGCTGTCACAAGCATGTGGACAATGTCCCTCTGCTTCAAAGGAAGACACTGCAATGAGACTCGTCTGGCTTCCCCAGGCCTTGTACTGGCAGCAAGAGAATAAAAGGCTTTTCAATACGGTTGCATCAAATCTTGCAGCCGTTGATGAGTATAGGGTTGAAAATACCAACTTGATAATTCATGGGAGAAGTACCAAAACTGACACACCAGGGCAACTGTAACACAAAGCAAAGGCTGTATTTACAGCTAAGTCTTCCATAAAAGATTTTAAGAGCTCATTCACCCTTCCAAAGATTTACACTTTCTCCCAATCCCAATTAGATCATGCAAAGATCCAATGCTGATAAATATGCTGAGATCATTGAAATGTCTTCAAATCCAGAGGGATCCATCAAAATTCCTGTTGATGCAAGAATGCTCCCTTTGGGCTACCAAACTGAACGTGAGCCAAGTGCATGTGACTGGCCAGGGTGCCTCCAACCACATCTGAATGAAAATGTTGACAACATAAGGGGTTGTGCCCATGCATGTCACAAGCCTTGCACCAATTTTTGGATGATCTGCACGCAAATTTGAAGAAGAAAATTGAGGAACCAGCCCCAGTCATTCAAAAGGGACTTTTCCCAGGGGAACTTCCAGGAGAAACAGATGAGAGTGATGCCATCAATGAACCAACTTTAAAGGACAATGATGGCACTGCTAAAAAATAAGCCGGCAAGGATTAAATGGAAAATTGGGTGAAAGGATATCAAACATTAACATACTGCAGGCAGAATTAACTAAAACGTGTGTCTCCACAGGATCCATCAATCATTGTAGAACATGCAGCCATGCATTAAATCCTCATCAGAGTAAAAAGAAGCGACCAAAGAGATGCATACTTTGCCCTGGTGGTCTTTGTTCTCCAGAGGGTAAAAGCCAGTCCATAGAATTGCCAACAGCATCTCTCCCCTTATCCGCTGTCACTGGGACTTGCTATTTTGACATACATTGACCGCGGTCAAAGTCCACATAGGTTTTCGGTGATTTCTTCCGAAAATGCTTCGTATTCCGCGCGAGGCGAATACCAGATGATGGGCTCGCAACAAGGCATGTACATGTTTTGACGGGAAATTCTTAGGCTATCAAAATGGCCAGATGGCAGAGGAGTTTGGCCACTCTTTATGTTATTGGCAATTGTCTTTCACAAAGTTACTTTCGTTCCCCCTCTCGACAAACTTTTGTTTGATATTCACAGATGGGGCTTTTTTACAATGAACTTGATTCAAATTTTTCATGGAAAGATAAAAGTTAATTGTGAAGGGCGGAAATATGCACTGTTGTTGTTGTATGAAATCTGATAGACCACTCTTTATGAGGGTGTGTCAGTTTTCAATCAATCAATTGTTCATGTGCATGTCCCAAAAAATATTGCGTATTGTGCCATTGTTCACAAACGTATCAACACTGTATCATCCGCTTGAGTGACTTATGTTTGTTGTTTGTCTATGCGGAAGTTGTCCTTCTCTTTCAAACTCAGCGCACTTGCCGGATGAATGCAGGCTGGCTTTCAACAAAAGAGAATGACGTACCTTGCGCTTTAAAACAATTAGGTTAGCATCGCTTTATGAACATGAGAAATAGCTTATTGTTTTATTACCAAAGGAACACTAGGTAAAACATTACCATTACAATACATTATAACAGGACATAAAATCGCAAAGAAAGGCTACACAAGCTTGTCCGTAGGTCAAGACTTGCCCCCACTTGAGGAAGTCCACCTTAATCCTTGTCCGTGCTTCCACCCAAATATTGTCGCAGTCAAATACAGTGGTCTGAAAGCAGACGGGAAATAAAAGACAAATGTGTATGATTGCTGGGTATTTTGTGATAAAAGTTACACTTGTAAAACTGCATAATTGCAGTGAATAAAATCATCAATTCATTAAGATTGTCCCTAACCTACCAAAGAACCCAAAGAACAGAACAAACGAATGAAGGCCTGAAAAAGTTTGGTGTCTTCTCTGAATTTTGCTCGTCTTTGAATTTTGTGAAGTCTTAATTCATGCTTCTACGCATGCCTCTGCTGACATACATGGAACAAACCATTGTTTATAACACATCCCGAACGTCTGCTTGCGCTCGCTCAATGATATGCATATTGACGTCATAATCACATTCGAAACTTTTTGAGTGGCAAATTGAGTCCATAATGGTGGATGCGAGCTGCAGAGCCTCAGGCATGCCTGCTTCGTGCCCCAAGATCACATACTGAGGGTCTAAAATTTTTGCTAAAAATTTGCCGAGGTGAAAGCTGATATTTCATAGTGCCTAATTCTATTATGTCATAATTCTATTAGGTCATAGATAGAACTAACTGTGGACAATATTCCTCTTCTTGTGCATGGACGGTCATTGAATTCAATTTTAAAGTTGAAACTGTCGTTATCAACACACCATGACACACCAAGAACTCTTTCTGTTGGCAAAGGATCAATTTTGAGATCAATATTTCTTGCTACTTCTGCACGGTCTTCTTTAGGAACTGCTTCAAGGACATCTCTTCTGTTACTCATGATCTTGTGCAGTTTCAGCCCAGCTTTTGCACAGATTGCCTGACTGTTCTTTATTAAGGATACTGCCTCTTCAGATGTTTCAACTGACTTAAGACCATCATCAACGTAAAAATCTCTTCGTACAAAATTTGCAGCTTCTTTGCCAAGTTCTTGTTCTCCATCATCAGCTGCACGCTTTAATCCAAAATTTGCACATCCTGGTGAATTTGTGGCTCCAAAAAGATGGACTTTCATTCTGTACTCAACTAATTCTTCCTTAGGGTCCCCTTCTTTCCACCAAAGAAAACGAAGTAGGTTTCTATGTTGTTCTGCAACATAGAATTGATGGAACATGCCTTTGATATCTGCAACGAAAGCAACTGGTTCTTCTCTGAATCTCAATAGGATCCCCACGAGATCATTAATCAAATCTGGACCTTGCAGAAGCTGTTGGTTGAGTGAAACTCCTCCATACTGCGCAGAGCAATCAAACACGACACGTATCTTCTTTTTCTTTGGGTGATAAACTCCTGTGTGTGGGACATAGTTGATCAGCTTTCCTCGGAGACCCAGTTCATCTTCCGGAACTTTTTCTGCACACTCATCAAGAACATTCGCCATAAACGCTTGGTAATCATCATGAAATCTTTTGTTGCTTGTAAATCTTCTGCTCAGCTGCCAATCTTTTTTCAGCAAGTGGTCTGTTGTTGGGAAAATTTATATCATCTGATTTCAATGGAAGTGGCATTTCATAATGACCATTCGGAGTTTTCTTTATATTTGCCTCCAAGATCCTCACAAACCTTTCATCTTGTACTGAATAGGATTTCCCTTTCTTACCGCCTTCATTGAAATCTGACTCTAAAATTGCAAGGATTTTCTCAGGGAATAAGATCTCTTTAACTGTGGTAGGAAATACAAACTTGCTACTTCTTTCGTCAACTAACATTTTGTTGCAATAACCTTGCTGCATACCACCATCATTTTGTGATTTGCATATCCTACCAATTACCCCCCAGCCTAATAAAGATTTCTGTCCATATGGATCATCTTCTCCACCAACAACAATTTCTCTAGGACGTATTGCTCTAGAGCAGTTATTTCCAATGAGCAAAGAAATTTCTATATCACTTTCACAAGGCATTAGTTTATCTGCAACACTTTGAAGATGACTCCATTTACTAACAACTGCTGCTTTGGGAATTTGATGGTGACTACCAGGTACTGTTTCTCTTGTGAACATTGGAGGCAACTCTATACACTCTTCTCTGTGGTAGTCTAAGACTTCTATTTCAGATACACGGTTACTTTCTATCAAAACATTTTGCTCTTGAACTGTTGACAGCACAAGTTGTGTCTGAGGGCCTTTAACTTGCAATTTGTCACAAAGTGCTTGTGAAATGAATCCAACATTTGATTGATCATCTAAAACAGCATACTGAAGTATTTCTTTATCTGGTTGGTTCTTAGGCCTGACCCATACAGGAACTATCATTGAATATTCTGTACTCTCATCTGTTTCTCCACAAACATTAATACAGTTTGCTGTAACTCTTTCATGTTGACTTGTGGGTTCCTTGTGAAAACATGTCAGATGACGTCCAGAGCACACTTTGCAAGACTTCTTGTATCCACAATCTTTAATTTTATGATTGGAGCTTACACCACACCCATAGCACAAATAATTTGTAAAGAAGAATGACTTTTTCTCCTTAAGTGGTTTTTCTGTGAACTTTTGGCACATGTCCAAAGTGTGATTTTCTTTGCAAAACAAACACTTTCTTTTGCTTTCACTGTTTCCTTTTGAATTTTCTGACTTAACATCTTAGCATTTACTGTGGGGTCTTCCTTATCTGAAACTGATGTTGTAAATGTATTGACAGCAAATTTCTTGCCAGGTTTGGTACTCTCAAGTTCTTGCTTGGGTTTGTACATACTTTCAAGCTCTGGAATACATGCATTGTCAGCAGCTTCCTTCACAAAAACTGCAAATCTTGTAAATGGAGGATACCTATCTGGCCCTTCCCTGGACTTCCAGAAAGTAACCTGATCTCTCCATTTGCTCTGTAAACTATATGGTAATTTTTCCAACAACTTCACATTTTCCTTTGCAAAGTCAAGCACATCTAGACTTTGTATTGTTTTCTTTGCAGCTACCACTTTTAGTAGAAAATCAGAAAACACTCTGATGGAATTTGGATCTCTTGGATTAATCTTTGGCCAACTGTCTAACTTACTGATGAATGCTGTACTTACAACATTCTGATTGCCATACCTCTCATGTAACAATTGCCTTGCTTTGTGGTATGCTTCATTTGTGCCAATTAAGATGTAATAGTCAACAATTTGCTTAGGTTTACCAGAGACATACTGACTCAGAAGATTCATTTTGGACTGCACATCCATTTGCTTTGAATCTACCAAAGCATAAAAGGTGTTATTCCATATTGGATACTCCAATGGATCACCAGTGAACACAGGAACTGATATTTTTGGCATCTGACTTGATATAGCTAATTGATCTGTAGCTTTTGCTTGTTTCAAACTTGCTTCTACCAATCTACTATTGGTCTTTGCAATGTTACTCATACATACTTCTAAAGTTGAGGCAATTTTGTCCAAACTTCCACCAATACTATCTTGCCTTTCAAAAGGTTGATTTCCCTCACTTTGAAACCAGGGCTTGGCTGATGGATTCAATTCATGGTTTCTAACATAATCATTGACATCTTTCTGTTTGTTTTCAGCTGGAAGAGAATTCAAACCATCCTCTGTAAGACAATACTCTCCTTCCTTTGTACATGCAGCTAATTTTGTTTCATTTTGTGCTAATTGCTTCTTCAATTTCAAAATTGAAAGTTCTTCTTCTTGTTCAAGTTTTGACATTCTCAATCTTTTTTCCTCTTCCGCAAGCTTTATTTCTACCTTAATACATTCACTTTGCTTCTGTAAGCTCCTCTTTTCCACCTCAGAGTTTGATGAGCCACTGCAAGAGAATTCTGATGTTGAATGTTTTGACCGCCTTGACCTTCTTGATGATTTTGAAGCATTTTCCAGCATAATCAATTTAGTCATCTCAATTTCTGATGTTACAGCATCTTTGAAATTGGTCCATTCATTTTGAAAGTGGTTTTGAATCCTCTCAATGTGATTAATTTGCTCATCATCTGTTATCAGCTCTTTCAGTTCCAAATATAGGTCTCCAAATTCAGCCCATTGAACTTGAGCCTTGCTGTATTCTTGCTTCCAAAAATTAGCATTATTAGTTCTTCCAATGTTTAATAAGACTTGTCTCATGTGCTTTGTTGCCTGAGTTTTCTTGGATGCTAGTAACTTCTGCTTCAATTCAATTTGATACTGCAACCCCTTCTCTGTAGGCCTTCTTATCCTTGTTTGCATAGTTAAATATTTTTCAGGCAGTTTTTGTGGGTTAAATATAGGTTCTGACCTGTTACTAAATGTTTCTTGTCTTTCAAAGTCATCTGCCATTTTGAATCACTTACATCAGCAGACAAAAACAAGGAAAAACACGCAAAAAGCACAAAAAAGGCAAAAATAGTTGCTGCAAAACCAGCTGCAAAATACGCACTGAAAAATGCGCTGCAAAAATCATGCTGCAAAATACATGGGGCAGCAGAAACAAAAACACATGAAAAGCAGGCAGCAATAAATTAACTTTTCTTTTTGGTTCAAATCTTACAAAAGGTAGCTTCTCTTCAAATTCAAAGATAATGAAGATATCAAGGCTTTTCAAAAATTTAATCAATGATACAGTAGGAAGGACACATTTCAAAACAATTATAACAAATTTCCATCCTTATGTCAATGTAGTTCACAAAATTTATGTGTTACTGTGCTGCTCATCTGCAGTTTAAGGCCCATGCCCGCAGACACAAAACTTAAAAGCACGCTGGTAACAAAATTTCAGCAAATAATGTTCAACTTCACTCCAACACACTCCAACTTCATTTCAGAAAAGAATACAAAGGGTACTTCCCTGAGCATCAATGAGAGTGACCACCACTTTGAGACTTGACACCACTGATTGTTATTGTAACGCTGTGGAACCTTTCATCACGCAGCGAGACGAGCAATAAG
The DNA here is from genome assembly GCA_964019985.1 of Aurelia sp. 4 Dawson et al 2005. NCBI lineage: Eukaryota > Metazoa > Cnidaria > Scyphozoa > Semaeostomeae > Ulmaridae > Aurelia > Aurelia sp. 4 Dawson et al 2005. Next base: position 1,707,695 of record OZ026511.1, on the reverse strand, counting down.
GACTACTTCGGCCATTTTGTTATTCATAACTCCATCAACTCAACATTTAGTCGATAATAAGATAAGATAACAATCTACGAGAAACAAAAACAAACAAATTACATATCTATCTGGGCCTAATCCAGTTGCAAACAACCAAACGAAGAAACTAGAATGTTAGCATACAAATATCGTACCAGTTTGGCCTGTTTCTTGCTCAAAGTCCCATATTTGTGGCTTTACGACTTTATTTTCTTCATTGACACGCCTCCTCTTCTGCTCCGACTCTTGTCACGCTTTTTGTTCAATTCAAAATTTCAAAACTTGCAAAACAACAATAACAGCAGCAACAACTGCGCCTTCACAGCAGTTACACTTTCCTTCCATTGGAAGTCGGAGGTCGCAACAAAGACATACACAGTGTTCAATCTGGATGTAAGGACAGCCACACACAACAAACTGAGCAGTGGTCGTCAAAAAAGAGATGAAAAGGATGAAAATTTACTTGCATCAACACTTAAAAAATTTGACGTCTTTGCAACAGAGTCTGATGCAACGGTTCTAAAAAACGTTGCAACAAAGGATATGTTAACTGAGAAAATTCAGTCTTCACTTCTACAGGCGAGGAAACTTGGGCAAATTCAGCTTGATGCCTTCGTATCAGAAAGATTGATCTCAAATGGTCCTGATGGAAAACCTCAGATTAGCTACCACCATCCACTGAAAAAGAACAATGCGCCAACATTTAATGAATTGTATAAGGTCAAGGTAGGATCAAAGGGCTCTGCAGAAAAAGTTGTAAAAGCTGACAGAGGAGTTATGCAAAGGTTGATCGTAGCATACGAAGCCGGGAGGAAAGTTGATCTCGGCAGCATTTTAAAGCATGAGCTTCTTCCAGTTCCACTTGCACTAGCTGAGATGAATGGCAACATTCGGAGTGGTAACAAAGCCGCATTACTGGATGAAGTTACAGCCGAAGTTGACATTCCTGAGGAAATAGAAATGGCAAGATCTTCATCTCAGATAATTATTGATGGACAAGAAATGGTTGTTTCTATGGGACGGCCTGCAAAAGCAGAAACTTTCGGTGATTTAGGAGAAGTCTTTGCAAAAAATGTGATGCGTTTTAGTGCTACCTACGAAAGAATTGATGTTGTGTTTGATCGCTACAAAGAGGATTCAGTGAAGCATTCTACCCGCATGCGAAGGACAAAGACCTGCCACCCAATTCGTCGTGCTATTGAAAACAGAGATGTGCCACTGCCAAAGAATTGGCTAAATTTCCTTGCACTCGGGGAAAATAAGGCTGACCTCGCTAAGTTCCTTTCGAGCGAAATGATCCAACATGTACCACCTAACACTGAAGTCGTACTTGGAGGAGGATTTGACAATGGCATGGAAGTTTGGTCAACAAACCATGAGGATGATTCGAGATTACTTAAGTCCTAACGCGAAGGAGCAGATACAAGAATAGTCCTGCACGCAATTCACAGCACATGTGACAAAATAGTTGTCTATGCAAGAGATACCGATGTTTTCCTGTTACTCCTGCACCATTTCACAAAAATCAACTGCAAGGAACTTTGGCTAATGGCAGGTACAGCAAAGAAACGAAAGTTCTTTCCAGTCCACAAAGTCTTTCAATTGCTACAACCAGAAATAATTCAGTCTATTCTTTCCTTTCATGCTTTAACGGGATGCGATACTACGTCCTACATTGCCGGCCATACAAAGCACTCAGCGTGGAAGGTTTTGCAGCACCATTCAGAGCTCTTGAAAGACTTCGGAAACGTACCCCTTACAGATAGTATCATGGGTTCTGTTGAAAAGTTTTTCTGCAGAATTTACAATGTTAAAAGATGCGACAGCATTGACAAAGCAGGCCTTATCCTGTTTCCAAAAATAACGAAGCCAGAACTGCTACCACCAACCAGCGATGCTTTGAAGCAACACATACTGAGAGCCTATTTGCAAGTGTTGGTCTGGGTCAATGCTGACAGTCCTATCATTGACCTGCCTCCTGCAACAGCATATGGCTGGCACACAGGTGAAGACCCCAAGCGACTAAAGCCGACACTGATGAAGCTACAACAAGTTCCCGACGCCTGCCTAGAAGTTATCACGTGTAACTGCAAGAAGAATCGTTGCCGAAATAAAGGATACAAGTGCAGAAAATGTGGCTTACTATGTACTGCAATGTGTGGATGCAGGAAAGAGGCAGAAGGATCTTGCATGAACAAGGGACACTAAAGACACATGAAAGGAAAACTATCTTTGTTTATATTTTGTTAAGTTTTTCATTGCGGATTGATACAAGCAGTTGCTATCATATCTTGTTTTAACTCTCTTGTCATATTCAGAAAAAAATTTATAAATCCGCCATTTTGAATTTATGCAAATCTGGGGGGGGGTGATTTTGAAGTTTAGTCATCATTGATGGTTTCAGGACCTCAAATTACCCTATGACGTACACATTGACCTCATTTGTGACAAGTTTTATAGGAATATACGTAAAAATAAATTTAAGCATCCACCATCTTTAAATTATGCAAATTAAGCGCGAAAACCGCAAAATTTGGCTTGGCAACAGCGATTTTCGAATTCAGCGGGTCGAACTCAGTCAGAATGCATCAGTCGCCACAAATGAGCACGATTTGCCTCTTGCACTTATTTCTGTGCGATTTTCATCCAAAAGTGCCCAGACTAAAAGGTTAGTTTTTTGGATGAGCGAGGCAAGTCATTAATGTAAATAAGGAAAAGGAGGGGGCCAAGGACAGAACCCTGAGGGACCCCACAAGTAACACTGAGACAACTGGAATTTGATCCATTCACTGAAACATATTGCTTTCTATCTGATAGATAGGACTTAAACCAATCTAAAGTAGTTCCTGTAATTCCATAATATTCAAGCTTCATCAAAAGAATGTTATGATTTACTGTGTCAAAGGCCTTTTGCAAATCAATAAATATTCCACAACCAAATTTCCTGTTATCTAGTGAGTTCTTGATAGCTTCTGTTAGACTAACCAGAGCATGGTTAATGGAATGGTTAGCACGAAATCCAAATTGCAATTCATGCAAGATTTCATGTTTTACCAGAAAATTATAAAGACGCTCATACATGACTTTTTCTGTTATTTTGCTAAAGACAGAGAGAAGAGAAATTGGTCTATAATTGGATGCTGTTTGGGGACAACCTTTTTTAAAAAGTGGAATTACTTTAAGCTAATTTCATTTTGTCTGGGAATATCCCAGATTGAAATGATTCATTTATAATTTGAGAAAATGGAGAGGATATCAATGAGGAGAGACATTTTAAGATTTTCATTGGTATACTGTTTGGTCCAAGAGACTTTCCAGATTTTAGAAGCGAGATTATATCAGATATTTCAAAAGCAGTTGATGGTGTAGTGAAAAAAGAATTTCCTACTCTGTCACCCATGAAATCCATAGGTGATTTTTTGGATCTTGGTATGTTTCTAGTGATGTTATGAGAGACATTGACAAAGTACTTGTTAAAAATGCTTGCAATAATAGCTGGATCTGATGTAACATTCTCATTAGAATCTTTGAGCTTACTTATAACATTAACATTACTTGATTTCCGAATGCTTATAACTGATTTAATTCCAGACCATAACTTTTTCATGTTATTGCTGTTTTTTTGAAAATAGTTATAGAAATAACTGGCTTTACTTTCTCTCAAGGATTCTGAAACCCGGTTCCTAAACTTTCTGTAAAGATCTACAAGAGATTGGTTTTTATTCTTTTTTAACTTTCCAAGCAGATTATCCCTAATGCACATCATTTTTTGTATTTTACCATTAATCCATGGTTTATTCCCGAATTTTATATCTCTCTTTGAAAGTTTCTTTAGTGGAGCATGAGATTTAACCAATTCATCAAGGCTGGATAAGAATCTATTGAATTTTGTATTAACATCTAAGGCATTGTCTGTCAAGTAATTGAGGTCAAGATTTGCAAAATCATTCTGGAGGTTTTCTTCATTGAAATTAGAGAAATCATGTTGAAAGTAAGATAAATTTTTGTAGGTGATACCTGCATGCTTGACAATCAAAAACTGAGGGAAGTGGTCTGTTATTTGGGTCATAATATTACCACTTAAAGTTTCATTATCTGTGATGTTTGAGAAGATATTGTCAATAAGAGTAGAAGAATTCCCAGATACTCTAGAAGGGTGGATAATATATGGAAGAAATTGTTTTGAAAAGAGTAAATTAACAAAATTTGTAGTAGGTGTGTTAGAGTTATAATTCAGAAGATCAATATTAAAATCACCAAGAATAAAAATTTGTTTATTAGATACAGCTGAACTGGACAAAATTTCTTGCAAATAATCACTGAAAGTATCAAAAGCTGAGTTAGGATGACGATAGGCACAACACAACAAATAATTTTTACCATTTCTGTTCTCAACTTCAACCCAAACGGACTCAAAATCGGCATTACCTTTGCTTAGGTCTAGTCTGGGAGTTGGAGTAAGACCTGTTTTCACATACAGTGCAACACCACCATTCTGACTCTGAGATTCATATGGAAAGTAATTATAGCCAGGGATTTCAACATTTGTTTTTATAGGATTCTGAATAGAATTCCAAGTCTCAGAAACACCAATAACATCAAAATTAATTTTCAGAGTAGCAAGGGTTGAAATAAGTTCATCAAAATGAAGTGAAAGACTTCTAGCATTCATATGAAATAAAGAAAAATCATTATCAGAGGTACTAAGAGTTGATAAATCCTGAAGAGTATGATAGTTTGAGTTGACATTAGAAGGTAAATGTTCATCAATATCGCAGTCACTTAAGTTTGGCATATTTGTAAGACTTGATGTTATTTCAAAGGATGGCATCGAATCAACAAATGATGGAAAGTCAAAATCATACAGGTTTGAAAGCTCATCATTGTCCAGTTGACCAAAAGGAAACATAATTTTTGTACATTTTAAACAAAACCAAGGCACATCATCAGCTTCATTTTGAAGCTCTTCATATTCAGAATTAGAAATATTATTGCATTTAATATGGACCCAGAGGTTGCAGTTGTTACAAAAAACTGATTTATGATGATCAGGAATATTTTTGTTGCAAATGCCACAAGGACAATTAAGGCCTCTTACCATTTGAACTCCTTAATACCATTTGACTGCATTGCTGAATGGAATAAACTTGAGCTAGGGGTAGAGCAAGGATTGAGATTGCAATGAAACAACAACAAAACCAACAAAGTTTGAAAATTTGGAATAGAAGTGAAAGTGACTTAACATTTTTGCTTATGGGTAACAGTTGTTGAATGGAAGCACGGAAACACCCGATTGTTGCCCGCCATTGATTGATTTCAACCGGCATCGTCGTGAAGATATCTTCTCGCTGGTCCTAAGGGGACATGTGCCACAATGCAACCACACTTTACAGATTCTAACGAACAAAACAAAAATTGAAAACAGAAAGAAAACTTAAAAATACTTGAACAAAACAAGACAAGACAATACACTCTAAGCAAATTACATAATTTAAATACAACTTGGGGATGATATAGAAAAAGCAAAACAACTAAGAGATTCAACATTTTGCTAGCTTTGTTAAAGGACAAAGAGCGCTTTTGTGGGTCTATTATTTTAAAGGTAGAAAATTTTTTGCGGTCTCTGGTAACCATGTGAGAAAAACAGACAAGTCCAGCCAGCGCGGTCCAACATGCACCCCAGAACAAGCAATCATACACCCGGGAAACTGTCTCTTATCCTGTTTAAGGCAGTTTCGCAACGCATCATAGATTGCGTATTGTGAGATTTAAAACCAGTATGAAGAGACAGTTCCCCAAAGAAGACAACCACGTGACCCAAGGCACATGTAAACAACGCCAGCCGACACCGCCCATCTCTGGTAAAATACTGCAACGTTTCGAAAACGACTTTCTTTTCTATCAGAATGGTAGAAATAATGCTTGGGATTTTATCATGTGTTTTCCTACTGTCTCTAATATTATTTGGGAGATTCCGATGCGAAGGGATTTGTTTGGCTTACACTAAACTAACTTATAGCTACCGAAGTACTCCCAAGGACCCCGCAAACCAAAATCGCCCCAGGCCGCAATGCCGCCATCTTACTACTTAAAACTGCACTGCAGAACCTCAAACAGCAAAAGCATAATATTAAAAGGAGATAAAGGAATGGTTTACTTGGAAATGGCTGTGCGATAGTAAAGACGGCAGCCCTACAGCCAAAAACAACCCCAGCCCACAGGGCCTCTATGAATACTTTTAAGTCTATCAACAACAAGTAAATCAACAGCAAAGTTTCTGAAATAAAATAACGAGGAAAAAACAGAGGCATAATTGTATCTATATTATTTCCAACAATTCTTCCTCAGTAGTGAAAAACTTGAACTGGCCTGATGACATCTTCAGTGCTAACCGACAATTGACATCTGCAAATGCAAAATCTACATGACCGTTCTTTTTGCTCAGTTCGATGGCCAATGAAAGCAGCTTCAACCGTTGTGCCGTTAGAATGCATTGCATTGCTGCATTGCTGAATGGAATAAACTTGATCCTGAAATCAGGCTTGCACCGTCCGTTGCTTTTTTTAAGACAAAGCTTCTATCAATAATTCGCCCCCCTGCAAAATCGGTCTTCGGTATTCATAACCCAGTAGGCCTTTCGTATCTTTCTCAAATAAGGGTCGGTCTCAGTAAACTAAATTTCCACAAATTCAACCACAATTTCAGGGACACCGTAAATCCAATGTGCCCAACGAATGACGGTATTGAGGACACGGAGCACTTCTTGTTGCTTTGCCCTTCCTTTGATATCCAATGACGAGATCTTCTCGCTGGAGTTTCAGTTGCATTACGACCATTTGTTGAAATCGAAAGCCTTTCTAACGACGTTCTTGTACAACTTTTGCTATATGGTGATAAAAACTTTTCAAGTGACGTTAATAGAAGTATACTCGAACTGACCTTAGATTTTATCCACAAAACGGGTCGATTTGTTTAAGCTAGATAAAACCTTTGTTTTACGCCACACAGCCACAGTCCTTTCATTTTGTTTCCATTTTTATCTGTTTGTTTTTGTCAGTAAACATCGTTAATATGTAGTTCTTCGTATTGTATATTTAGATGTAGTTTTAGTTCTATGTTCTATGTCAAGGTAGAATCTCTATGACTTTTCCAAATCCAACATATCCAACATCAATAAACATCAAACGATCCATACAGTTGGAATTTGATCAAAAGTTATAGGGTTCCTACCTTAATGACCCTTGGGATAGTCATGGGTTCTTGCTTCCCGGGTTATTGTTCTTGTTATGTAGTTTAGTAGTTTGTAGTCCAGTAGTCATAAGTACCTCGTTTTGTAAAATTTTTATATTGAATAAAAAAAAAACTCCTTAATATAATATCTGTAGCTGAACTGAATAAAAAGAACAACAAACTTGAGCACTCACGCTCTTGTAACTCAATAAGCAAAGAGTCTGTTTTTACAGTAAATGACACAGTCATGAACTTGATCAGCCCTGGTTAACAGTAACTTCATCATCTGACCTGCCATCATCTGCAGCACCTGGATCTGTGGTTTCATTATCTGAGCCCTGCTCACTTCTCAGTCTGCTTCTTCTCCTTGACTTCTGGAATGTTCCATCTCTATGATGAAATTGATTCTCCCTTATGACAAGCTTACTGGTCACAAAGTAGGCAGTTTTTCCTGCATTTCTTGCTTCTTCCAGCTTAGGTATTAGAGCTTTTCTCTTTTCCAGGGTACGGCTGCTAAAATCTTCCAAAAACTTCATACCAGGAGGCTTTATTTTACAAGCAGCGTGAATCACTGACTCACGATCTTTCCATTTGGTGAACTTTGCCACAATAGGCCTTGGATCTGGCCTAACCACTCTTCCACCTGGGGCAACATATGGCTTCCTCTTTTCTCCTATTCGATATGCTCTTTCTATCTCAATTGGATCATCAATTTTGAGAGCTGTTTTCACATTTTCTTTGAACTTTTCTTCACAATCGTCCCAAGTTTCAATCTCATTCATTTCCTCCGCAATACCATACAGTTTAACGTTATTGCGACGACTTTGATTCTCTGCATATTCCATGCCGTCCTCCATCTTGGCAAGTTTACTCACGTTTTCCTTTACATTTGCCGTCAAATCATCGCAGCTCTTCTCCACACGTGAAATTTTAACAGTCATTTCATCAACGTCCTTCTGAGTATATTGCAGACTTGCTTTAATTTTGTTAACTTCACCCTTGATCCACTTGATTTCTTCATTAATTTGACCTGTTAACAGCGTGACTGCTGAGCGGAAGCTCTCGAGCTGCACGCTCAACAGCTCCCGCATCATGCCAACAGTACAAAATTCCGTCATTTTCTTCGTTAAATCTGTAATTTCAACTGATGAATAACTGTAACATACTGAACTGATGATTTTCTAAAACATTCTAGGATTCCAAACATTAAATAAACTAGGTATCTTAGTTAGAAACCAGATAAAGTGTCAGCGAGTTCACAGACACGTGTGTCCGCCATGACACCAATTCAGCCCCCTCATGTTAATTATTAGTTTAATCTCATTGTACTCTTCAGCTGGTGTTGTTGTTCTCAATGTTTGGTCTAATGACTTGGCTTCTGTCTCGGCTTTCGCAATTGTTTCGTTACAGATGTTGACTGTGTTGGTCACGAGTTCGAGTGAAAGCTTCTCAATCTTTGTATGCCAGGATGCCAAGAACTGATCGTTATGGTTACCAATGGATGGTTTGATGTCAATCCTGAAGTTCCAAGGGATGATCCTGTCTTGAATGCAGGTGGTGAGGAAGTCATGGTACGATTCGAAGCGGGCTATCTTCTCGGTTTGGCGGCTGAGTTTGATTGCGTGTAGTTCCTTGTCATCTTCAAATGGCGTTGTAGTTGCTGTTGTGTCAATGGTAGTAGTGATGCTGGAGTTGCTTGCCGACGAGTCGGCGTCCGGTGTGTCGGTGTTGCGGGCAGTAGCCCCTCTAGCTTCTGTATCTGGTGTGTCGTTACGGGCACTAGCGCCTCTTGGTTCGGTGGCCGGTGCTTCCGTGCTGCAGGCGTTAGCCCCTCTTGGCTCGGTGTCCAGTGTGCCTGTGTTATGGACGTTGGTCTTCCTTGGTTCGGTGTCGGATGCTCCAGTGTTGCGGCTGCTATCGCATCTGGTATCGGCATCCTGTGTGTCGGTGTTGCGGGTGCCTGCCCCTTTAGCTCCACATCTTCCAGTCATAATATAAGATGTACACAATAAAAAGATGAATTGAAATTCTTGAATTCTTTCATTATATTCTTCTACTATCTTCTACTCTCGACGTGTTTCGACTGTGTTGTCATCGTCAGGAGAATGAATTTTTTCAGGTCTGCATGCCTTTTTATAGCCTTTTTAGAGGTCAGGTGACCTTTATGAGGTCACATGGCCTAAAAAGGGTCATGTGATGCCAAAATTAGGCGCCATATGAATCCTAGATTGAAGTTAGATATTACGTTATATTTGTAGACATTGATAGGCCACAGGGGAACAAAGTATTGCATAATTTCGTGAATGGAAAAAGTGGCCTAGCCATGGGTTTTTTGGGGGGATTTTTAGATCAATATTTGTCGGAATTGGCCTTGCAAAGGGACATTCTTGGAATCTTGGTTGCGCGTTCATACCAGCACAACTCCGGCATTGACAAAGATGCAGTACTGTGTTATCCACTGGCTCCAGTCTCTATCCCACTCCGTACACCTGATGGTTCCATGAGAAAGACAGCCAAAAGCAAACTCTTCACAGCCGCAATGAATGATCTACGCATTGTAACAAAGGACAGTCTACCTGGTCCTGACAAACTTAACACATATTTTCTCGAGGTAGCTGCTGCAGTTCAAAGTATTGTTGGGAAACCTGATACCATACGGGAATTAGCAATGAGAAGTTCCCTCTCAGTACAAGGCAGTATACATGGCATGTGACACACACCAAGAAGGCAGCATCAAGGGAAGTGAAAGAATCGCCAGGGGAACAGGCAATCAATATTTCTTGAGGAGCCCAGATATGAAGGTGCCATATTATTTCGCAAGTTTTCTCTGTAATGGCAGCAACAAGGAGATGCTTTTCGACCTGATTCAGCAGTCCATAGAAGAAAGCAAATCTATCTTGCAGGACTGCGTGTTTTTTTAACAAACGACAATGCACAATGATCACAGAAGCTGAAGGAACAGTTGTTCCTGAATCAACATCAAACCACGATGAAGCCGATACAAAGCTAGTTGCATTGGTATGCTTAGCCAGTATTCCACAAGGTGACTCTGTTATGATTCGGTCCCCATCTGGTGACATTGATATCCTCACGTTATTTGTTACTCGTAATTTTAGGAATAAGAAAGTATATCTCAATAACGGGACAGGCAAAAACAGAGAGATCATCGAGGCTACATCATTGCAGTTGTCAGATGATGAAAAAGAAGCACTTGCAGGGTTGCATGCATTTTCTGGAAATGACCATCTGTCATCCTCTTTCCGCAAAGGGAAGTGTGCGTGTTGGAAAGTACTATTGACGAGAATTCGTAGAAGTATTTGGAATGCTGGGAATAGAAAGTGAGGTCACTCAAAGCCTATTGGAGGGGCTGGAGAAGTTTGTGTGTTGCCTTTATGGATACCCGAGGCTTTCAAACATCAATGATGTGCGCAAAGCCATGTTTTGGGAGAAATTTGAAAAAAAGAAGAAAATAGTAGATCTAATTCTTCTGCCACCCTGCAAAGAAAATCGACGATATCATATCATGCGCTCAAATTATGTCGCTTACATATTTCAACATGCAGATCAGCTGATTCTGGATGTCATGGACCCTGGAAATCATGGATGGGATAGAGAGAGGAAGATCGTTTGGAGCAATGAGTGCTATCCACTGAACATATCAGAGCTATTACTTGACGATGATATCGTTCTGATGATGATGATGACAGTGGACAGGCAGGCAGCTTTTGGTGATGACTCTGATGATGATTTAGAAAACATTAGTGTTTTTGAGTGATTGCTATTGTCTGCATCTTATGATTAGAGACTGCCGAGGTAACTATGAGCTGATTTTACTCTGTTAAGGTTGCTGAAATTGAGGAATGTTTGGTTGAAGTAATAGGTGATTTCTACATCTATTTGTTCTAAGGCAAGGATACAATCTATCAACCAATCCTCTTGCGACATATATCTTGCGAAAATATCAGAAACGAGCCATTTCAATAAACATGAGGCTTCTAATGAAATCGAGGTTGGAAAATTTTGTCACACAGATAGCTTCAAGGCTTTGTCTATTAGAAACCTTGAATGGGAAATAACTCTCAGCTCTTAGCTCCAAGGCCAGTCAAAATAGTGCTATACAATATAACACGAAAACGAGGCTTTAGGTTGCAATTGAGGCCAAACGCCCCCCTGAATGCCTGTATAACACAGATTTTCGGAATGAGCACCTCAAAAATTGATCTGAAAATGTCTATCTGGTAAATTTCCAAGTCGGATGACGTTACCCTCCCTCTCCTCCCGGTCTATTTCTGCCCATCCGCTCTTGGATCTTTCTTTTGTTTGTTTTATTTTAGCACATGTTTTTCTCCGCTCCTGCGAGACAGTCATAGCCACCGGCTTTAGCAGTTCTTAATTCTGTGCCTTCTTTGATCCATCTCCTACCGCCTCTGTCAACATCTGCTACTTTAACACCTTAGGCGCATTCATTGTATCTTGTAAGATCCCGCTTTAGGTTATTGTTTTGTATTGTTTCTGAATTTCGAGATTGATATGTATGATCTGTCTGATTAAAATAACAGTCATTGCTGATGAAGGCTTCCTTCGAAACGTTTAAAGAATGTGTTTTTATGAGTTTTTATATCTATTTTAATTCGCATTGAGAAGGAGCTAATGAGAATATATATTAGCTATTGCTTAGAATAGGAATTGAAGGATAATTAGATGGAGCGGACAATATCAATCATAAATTCATTCATTAATTTAATTAAGCTGGAACACCACAGGAATTTCCTGGAATTTTGCAATGCTGAGAACGTGGTTCCATTTGGGCTTTGGACAAAGAAGGTCCGTTGCTGCTTGGAAGACGGTGCGAAGATTTTGAACCGTCATGGAAGGATATCTTGATGACATCATTAATAGTGCAGTACAGAGAACAACTAGCAGCATCGAAAGTTAATGCCTATGAGTTACTAAGAAGAACATGATCCAATCTAACCAAAGAAGAGTTGGAACACATTAGCAATCAGGTCAAGACATGCAAGGAATCACTAGAAAGAAAGAGAATCCGCAAGACCACGAAACTTTGTAAGGAAACTGGTATCGATGCTTCAGCAGATAACATTGACGCCCTCAGGACTATTGATCACCACCAAGATGAACTATCTGACGGAGAAGACTTGCCGCATGAGGAGATCAATAATCGGAATGAAGGAGCAGACATCGACAAAGCACAGATGAAATAAGATCTTGAGGCATTCAACCGGCGTATGAGACTGAGATGGCATTTTCGTAATAATGAGGATGATTATGTATCGGATAAGGACAATAGTTTTAAAACAAAATCCACATGGCAGCCCCCTAAGGATGACCCTGGTCTTGAAAACTATCTTTCACTGCTGGAGAAGGAGGTAATGTCTGTCTCGCCAGAGAGTAAGAATTATAGTAATCTTTCTTCATTTGAACAACTTTCGCTGCTGTGTCAAGCGAAGCTCAACTCCAACGGTATCAATTACATTGACACTAATTCTGATTGTTTCTCTGTCAGTTTGGACACCCTTTTCAATAAGTCGCTGATGAATACTTCAGTATCCAAGTGATGATCCACTCTCTTTTAATTCCACTATTACTCGGTCAATGACACGAGACAGAGGTGTTTTAGCCTTCCTTCTAGTAAGACCCAGACGTTTTAGGACCCTTCTCACTGTTCTTGTGCTCACATGTATATGGTGCCTTGATTCTAAAAGAGCAGTTATCTCCGAATGGTGGAAGCCTTCTCTGAAATACATAGACATAAGACTTTCACAATTTGCTACACCAGCCATGTTGCTTTAACTTTATACCTGAATGAAAAAGAAACAATTATGACCCATATTTCTTGTAGGTGGCGAATGTCGATGTTATCTTTGGTGAAAACGGTGAACTTTATATGTTTGCTGATGACACAACGATTTTTACGATTGGATCTAGTGTTGATGAAGTGTGTGTTGCACTACAAGATGTCATGAACGAAGTCTATAAGTGGTGCTCTCTCAATCAACTTACAGTCCATGAGGGCAAAACAGAAGAAGTGATACTAAATGGAAAGAATTTCATAGGTCCACTTCAGCCAATAACTTTTGGAAATAAAGTAATAGATTAAAAGAAATTCTCTGACTGTCTCGGTGTAAGGATAGACAGTAAGCTATCTTGGAAACCACAAATTGTAGAAAGTTGCAAGCGATATAATAAAAAGATCAAAATGCAAAGACATTTGAAATTCTTGCCTAAGGAAGCCTTAGAAACAATCTACTTTAAAACAGTAATACCTTGTGTAACATATGGTATTGCTGTCTGGGGATCATGTTCTTCTTCACTGTTAGATGACTTGGAGTCAATTCACATTAGAGCCGCTAGAGTGATCCACAACATTCCAAAAAGGGTAAAGAAACATGATATTCTCAGTTATGTTGGTTGGCAATCATTGAAATATATTTATACTAAAAGATTACTCATCCTGGCACAGCACATTTTACGGTTTGGGAATTCCCAAAATAAAGAGTCTTATCGAAAAGGAACATATGAATTACAACCTGAGAAACTCGCTCCGGTTGATAATGGATCGCCCAAAAACAGAAATTGGTAGAAAGTCCTTTCAACACAGAGCTGCCATTGCATGGAATTTGATACCTGACAAAGTAAAAGCCAGTCAAAGCGTGATCAAATTTAAAGCGGAACTAAAGTCAATCAAAGAGTCTGCACAATCAATTACATACGAAAAGGAACATTGCTGCTTGTCAAAATCAAGTAGAAAGAATGACTATACTTACTTTTAGAGGATATTTATCTTCACTAATATTTTAGTTTAAATAGTTTTTTTACCTACTTTACTAAGATATATCGACACCTTTCTGTAAGATGATATTTAATTTGTTTAAATAGTTCAGGACGTTATATTTAGATTTTAGTTTTAGTTAGATTCCTAATTTAAAGCATTTTATATAAAATAACTTAGAAGTAGATGCACGTCTACATCAGCACTTGTGCTGCCTATTTTAACAACCTGCCTAAAATAAATGATGTATGTTTGTATGTATGTATGTATGTATGTATGTATGTATGTATGTATGTATGTATGTATGTATGTATGTATGTACGTATCTTTTAAATTCTGCGTCATTTTGGTGTCACGTCACTCTTGCCTCAAGTGGCTTTATACAGCTTCCCTAAAAAGCTCATTCCTCAAGCTCATCCCTTGTCAACTATTCATTCTATCTTTCGATGAAATTTCGCAGGCAACTTGAAATTCCAAGCTATTGAATGTATCATCCAACCTAAATTGAAGGCGGGAAAAGGTAGCTCACCCCTATCCAATCAGTCATCAGGGCGGGAAAAGTTGGCCAATCAGAGCCTCCATTCTTCCTCACAATGCATCACTTATCTGATTTCGAGAAGGTTCAATGTTGAAGCAAGCAAGCCAACTGTGCTCTTGCTTCGAATTTGCAATCATGCCACCAATTCGAAGAAGCAGGGGGGATTTGACGAGGGCGAACACTCTTGCCAGCGGTGCGGCCAATAACGTAAATGCAAATTATGAAAATCATGGAGTTCAACCAGCGAATCCAGCCAACTCTGCTGCTCCAGCACCAGTTCCCTGCCAACCAAGTCACTGAGCGGCCTACCCTTGAAACCGATCCTGCAGAAACATCAACTGCAGCTGATATTGAGGGTGATCCTGTCCAGGTGATCGAAGGTGATCCTGTCCAGCTGCGAGGACAGCCCAGCCATGCCAGGGGGAATGTGCTGATTGTAAAACGAATAGTTCTCTGATAGGGGCTCTAGTAAATGGCACAAAGTCTCTGTCACTTGAAAGAGATCAATTGAAAGAGAAGGTTGGCCAGCTCTCTCAAACTTGACTCAACTATTTTAACCATCTCAAACTTGACCAGAAGGTTGGCCAGCTCTCTCAACTATTTATAAGGACTCAATTCCTTTAAGCCTTGCCACCATGCTAATCTTTTTATGTGCTTTCCACTTCAGCCCTGTTGCATTATAAAATTTAACAGATTCTGACAACTAGTTACTGAATTCATTTATCAAGTGACTTTGCAAATTACAAAGTGCAGCACAAGTTTTCACGATTGAATCAGCATGTGTAAGCAAGTTAATAGGAACAATATTCTTGAGAATTTTGAACTCTTTCAGTCTGACGATGGCACGGTCAACGTGAATTCTCAAGTTTGCAACTTCCTTAGTTTTTTTTGCATTCAACCATAGTAAACTGGTCCTTGAGCCTTGCCCCCGGGGCCACACTTAAGGAACAATAGTAAAGGAGAAGGTCTTCCTTTCTCTGGAAGCCATGATCTGCCATGATTTCATCACCTGCTTCCAACAAGTTGTAAAAGTTACTGTCCTAGCAGATAAATTGATCTGTTGTTCTACCACCATAACAGTCTGACAAAAACATAATGAATCCATTTGGAGAAATGGCAATCAAGAACTTGAAAGTGTTATGTTTTGTATAATCTGACCATGTTGCAGCTTGTTCATCCACTGACTTTGGTCGCTCAATACATAGTTCAGAACAGTCTATGATGCATCTTGTCTTTCGATATTTCCTTTTAAACATGCTTGGCAAGTTGGAATGGACAGTTTCTCTTGGTAACCATCTCACAAGAGCATCTCCAAGGAGTGATGACACAAGTCTGATCCATATTGTGAAAATACTGGAGCATGTGGCATGTGAAATGTCAAATCTGTCTGCTAAGTCCTCATTCAGTAGCCCCAACCTTAAACGCATCAGGACCAATAAAAACTGGTTTTTCTCATCAAGCTTGGGCGATCTCCTGGTGGCTGTTCTCTTGTACTTCGTTGATACAATATTTTTCTTTCCTCTCCAGTAAACAAGATTTGGCAGACAGGGCTGTATGAATGAAGAGAGTGCACTGAACAATGCCACTGTTTGAATGCCAGTGTAAAATTTCATTTTGGCATTTGACTTGATCCTTTTCCATGAGAAAACCATTTCTTCTTCTCTTGCCTTGCTGACATCTCTCACTATCTTTTGAGAGAGCTGGCCAACCTTCTCTTTCAATTGATCTCTTTCAAGTGACAGAGACTTTGTGCCATTTACTAGAGCCCCTATCAGAGAACTATTCGTTTTACAATCAGCACATTCCCTCTGGCATGGCTGGGCTGTCCTCGCAGCTGGACAGGATCACCTTCGATCACCTGGACAGGATCACCCTCAATATCAGCTGCAGTTGATGTTTCTGCAGGATCGGTTTCAAGGGTAGGCCGCTCAGTGACTTGGTTGGCAGGGAACGTTTCTGGACGAAGAACAACTCTTGTTGCTTTTTTGGGTGGTGGCTCGTATCCTAGTCGCAATGATGGGCTAGGATTCTCGTCTGTTGGCATTCCATCGACAAAGTGTTCTGAGAAAACCATATCACCGTCCCCTGGACTCCATGCACTTTTCTTCTTCGTTCCATACGTATCCATACTTTCCGCTTTTCCAAATTTTTCAACACGTTTCGTGGAGCTAAGGCATGGAATAAACTCGACTCAGAAATGAAATTAGCCCCTTCGATTCAGTCTTTCAAAACGAAACTTAAAGCTTTAAATTGAGAATATTCAAGGAAAGCTGATCTGCATCAATATTCTTCTTTTTCATGTTTTTTGTAGCTATTTGATTAGAAATCATCGTAAATAGGTTTATGTCTTATTAGTTCTTTTTTTCTTCCTTTGCTGGGACAATTGGAAAGCAGTTGCTGTTATTTACTTTTTTTGGCTTGTGTAAAATGCAGGTCAAGTTTTTGCAGGTCACCGCGGCAGGTTACCACAAGGGCCAAGGGCTCATATGCTGCACAAAGGAATTCTGTTGTGTATGAGATATTGAGAGCCGCTAGTGTGTTGACGTGTAATCTGTCAAAGTGAAGCGGCTAGATTAGCCCCATGACTAAGCCAAGACGAGAAGGTCTTCAGCACGAGTGGCGGGATTCTTGACCAAATTTCAGATTAAGCTTGCTGCAAGCATTTCGGAAATGAAGCCGTGACTGACTAGGATAACTTTCGTGAAAATCATACCCTTGGCAAAATCTCCCATTGAAAGTGCCATGAGATACCACTTTTTGGACAAAATTGCCAACTTTTCGCTTTCCCTAGACCAAAAGTTTTCCAAGGGAAATATGCAACTCAGGGTGTGTGTAATAAGACCGCTTTTGTCTTCCTTACTCAAGGAGACTTTATCAGCAGTTACTTATTGAGAATTATAACACCAATTCTCTGATCAGAATTACATCACCAGCTGGTTAATGCTTTCAGTTGTTTGATTTCTGTGCAGAGTACCGTCATGGGGTTAGGGCGGCTTTCTTCTATGTCAAGTTATCGTCACTTTGTGTAACATGAAAATCAAAGGGTTTGATAACCATCTCTCATGGTGTAACCAGGTATTGTGCAATGACAAAAGCGAGGGTAGGATTGCGTTCCCATTTAACACCAAAGGGAGAGGCATTATCACACAGTTTTGTGAGCTTTCGGAGAAATAACAAAATCATTTTGCCACCCTCTTATCTTTTGCGAATCCTGAAATTAACAAATACATACAAATTAAGGAATACGTAAGTACACAAGCAGCTCGCAGTAGCTCATATACAACAGAATTCCTTTGTGCAGCCTATGAGCCTAGACTAACTACTTCTGTCCCAGTTTCCGCTTCGTTCATTGAATTGGATGCCGCCACTGCACTTCATCTGGGCCTGATAATCAAACTAACTGAAAATCCAGCTAAAATCGCCGCAAAAGTGGTGCGACCAATGAGATTGCAGAGTTCCAAACAACAATTGACCATGTTCAAATTGACCAATAGGATATCAACATTTCAGCCTCATTCCCAAAATTAGCCACCTTTTAGTCACGAGGCTTCAAAAGTGATTAAATGTGCAAGGATTGCTGCTGATTGCTTTGGTGAAATTTGAAGAATAATTTGGCCGTTAAAAGCAGATTTCCCATGTCAAAGTGAAGGAATCTCCAAGCAGTACACAGAAGAAGCACTTATCTTGACGCAGGTTGGTTTGGTTTCTTTTCAACCCCAACCAACTAAATTCGAATTTCAGGCGTTTTAGAATGGGCAAGTTGTGATCGTGTAGAACGGGCCTAAGCTCTGGTCTTCCGGCGTCAATGTGAGGTTCATCAATTTCTGGCTGGATCTTCGATTGGTTTATGAGTCGTAGTTGTAGCGATTATCAGCCTATCAAGGCGCGAAACTATGACGATTTTCATAAGTCTACTATGAGCCCTCGGCCCTCGCAGTGACCTGTCGCGGTGACCTGCATTTTACATATGCCGTTACTTTTTTAGCCAAATTGTATCCCAGGGTAAACATTTTTAAAATGAAAAAAGTAAAGGAATGAACAGTGTTCTTGTATGTTGAAAACACAAATGGTTAGATAATATTGCTCAAGGTTCAAGGATCTATTTGCCATGATATCCAAGCTTTCAATTTTTGAAGATTTTCTTAGCACTTGGAAGTGTGCAAGATTTCTCCAGAATGGTCTCTAGCTCTTGCTTGATCGGATCTGCAATGTTTAAGCAAGCGATTTGTGTGCATGATGCCAATGAAAATAATGTGTTTCTATTAGAAGTTAGAGGTTTTGCCAGTGCTGAATTTTTCTAAAATCATCACATTCTGAGTACTCAGCCTTTCTGAGGAGTTTCTTAAAGTTTCCATTGGCATCCATAGGCCTCCTTAGCAACCTCCATGTTCAGTACCTGTTCCCTCAAAAACATTCCAAAACAATGTTCTTTGAAGCTTTACCAATGTTTAGATTGTCATAAGCCTCAAAGGTTATTTGCCAAAATTAAGAAACTCCATCTAACAGTCAAATCCCCTTTTTGTTTTCCCACAGCGCAGTGTTGTCTATGATGCAAACTTCAAAGTCCAAAAGCAACCACTCATTTAATCATAAACTGCAATCAAAATCAGTATCACTACCATCACGATTAGCCTGGGGCCTCGCATTGAACTCAGTGGCCTTTTGATGACATTTGAACCTTGGACCTCAAAATGAGCCATGTTATTTTGCATCATCCCTTTTGTACATTGATCTCAGATGGTTTTGGGGCTTCTAAGGCCTTCAGTTGATCTTTCATTGGCTGGATAAGGTGCATTGCCTTGGCTAATTTTTCAATGTCTGCATCCGATTCCGTTGCACCATTGCTAATGTTTTGAATGTTCTGGAATTTGATGTCTTTCCATTTTGTCTGGGTGCTTCCTTGTACTGTGATTTTTCTGGTTGTTTTAAATGTTGTTATGGTCAGGAAAGACTTCTTCTTCAAACGTAAACAATCAAAGATAGAAAAGATTACTTTGCTGTCATTGTTACATTTCTCTGTCACGAGAAAGCCATCTAGTCTACTATAACTATAACTATAACTATAACTATAACTATAACTATAACTATAACTATAACTATAACTATAACTATAACTATAACTATAACTATAATATTTCTGTGCTAAAGGCTAAGAGCCTGTCACAGATCTGAGGAGTGACCTCACCCTGGACCTAGACCATTGTACTGACAGGCCACTCGTTCAGCTATAGTAGATAAAACAAATGTAACACCCCGTTGATAGATTGTGAATGTCAGGAAAACAGTCTGTCCTGGGAAAAGCCACTCCAATACTCATCGTATTTTCTCAAAAAGGTAAATATGTTGTTGTCTCAATCTAAACTATTGAAAAAATGTCTTCTTTACAACAAGAGTATTTCTTCTCTCCAAATAATTTGTCAAAATGGTTCTTGAATGAATTTAATGTGTCTGCATTGACATCACTAAGGAAATCACTACAGCGCTTTTCGAAAATGGTAATCCACTTTGGGGTCTCTTTAACTTTGCAGGTCAGTGTGATTGCAAAAAGTTCTGTTGGTCACTGTTGCAATGCTGCACATTATTTGACCATGTCATTGTATTCCAGATGTGCAAAATATCTTCAGTACATTATTGAAATGATTTCCACCATTTGTTACAATTAATCTTAGAACATTACCGTCATCACTAAAAGGAGGAACACCTAGAACAACCCAAGAACAGGCCATGAACAAGCAGAACAACCCAAGAACAAGCCAAGAGCAACCCCAGAATGGGCAGAACAACCCAAGAACAAGCCAGAACAGGACCTTACATCAGCTTCAGCCCTCAACAGATTTATTGCAAAAACAAAACATAGTTATGTTGAATGAAACTAAGGTTTTATCACTCTTCTAAAACATGCTAAGCCTTGGTACAGTTTGAAATATTCGATCACCTTACGTTCTGTTTGCTAGTGGGCTATTCACACATTTTGGAGGGTTTTAAACATTTTCTTTTTACAATTTTCCCTCTCCTTGATGGCCGGCCATAGAATATGGCACTCTTTACAAGGCAAGTATAGCATGAATTCACTACATTTTGAAAATTTACAGATTTCACAAAAGACAATATGCAAATGAACACTCCTAATTACGACTGCAGAGACACCACTAAGGAGGTCAGGCTTACCTTATTCCATGATGGTCCTCTAAAATGCGTTGGTGCCAAAAATAGGGTAAAAAGTTTACTAGATGAAAACCATGATCAGGACAGATGATGAGTGCCTTAACAGAAGACAAAATTGCCATCTTCCTCTTTCAAATTTTCAAAAGTTTCTTTGAACTTATGTTTGAAGGTATTGACACTGTTAAATGGAAGACTTCAAACAATATCAAAATGTCCAAACGTTGTGATCAAAGAGAAAAATTTCTAACTGTACTTCTGAGAGAAATCCTCATGCTAAAATAACCTGCGTTACAATTATATTATGATGAAGAATTTCATTCCAAGGAGCCTATCATTCTGTAAAAATTCTTTTTTCAAGATAAATCTTCAAAGAGTCCATCGTACATACTAAAATGAGGAACTAGCCAAAACCACCGACAACGACCCACACCAGGCAAAACCACCCACAGCCACCCAAAACCAACCCACAACCACCCACAACCAGCCAAGGTTTCCCAAACTCCAGACCCAAAACCAGCCAAAATTGTTAACATTTAGTATCGGACCCAAAAGCTTCCAAAAGTTTTATAATTTAGCATCAGATCAGTTATTTAGCAGCTAAAAAAATCAAATTCAATCAACAGCTCCTGGGTTGAGAAATGTAGGGAAATAGGGTTCTTTCCCACCTAAAAATAGCTTTCAATTTAATGTTCCATTGTTTTCCGAGTTAGTAGTACTGCATCAATGCACCTAATTTTTCAAAAGAAGCAATCTTCCTGCTAATTAGAACAGGACTGTCAACCAAACAGATAAATATGTAAGGAAATTCTCACGTAATGACAATAAAGTTTCTTAAAATCAACAGCTTATTGGTAGGAGCTTGATAGGTTCTCATAATTAATGTTTTTCCTTATCCATAGGGATCTCCTGTGTCTCCAAGAATCATTAGAACCAGTTTAGTGATACTACTGGTGCTGTTAGTTTTGCATTACTCAATTCATACAACTAATGTGGCACAACAAAAAGTCGAAGTGTGCTCCGGGTTTACAAAAAAGCTTCAGATGGAGTAAAACACATTTTGCACAGCGCACGCCATGGTTTCTTAATGCATTCTTTGACACATTAGTGCTATCTTACAGTTTCTTAACTGTTTGGTTATCTGTGAGTTGAGGTCCTTACAAATTTTATCAAGGTCCTTGCAAATAGAACGTACACAGTGCGCTTTCTCTTTTTCTATTATCTTGAGTCCAATCTGCAGAATTGTTAGAATTGCTACGAGCCCCTCACTATGGCACGCCGTTGCGGCCAAAAATATCAATTTTTGTGCTTCCATGTGAGCTACTTTTGTCAATCAAACTCTTCTTTATGTCAGTCAAACTTTGTTTTTTGTCAATCAACTTTTCATTCTTGTCGATCACAAAAACAAAATTTGTGTCATGCAAACTATTCCTTGCAAACTTTGTTTCATGCAAAATAATCTTTGAGAAATTTGTGTCATGCAAAATAATCGTCGTAAAATTTGCGTCATGCTAAATTTACAAAAAATTGTGTCACACAAAACAAATTCAAAAAATTTGTGTCACACAAAAATGTACTCACAATATTTATGCCACACAAATAATATTCAAAAACTTTGTGTGCACACAAAAACATAGGGGATTTAGTTTAAGCCGGGGATTAAGTGTGTTCAATGCCCTATGCAGGCAGTTCTGATGGAAGTATTATGGCGAGATAAGAAATGCAGATAGAAATAAAAAATGCTATAAGCTGGCCGTCCAGGCTTGCCACTATATTTTTTCCTGCACTCAAATCCTCATTGACCATCAGTGTTGAGCCTCTGGACTTGTTGGCGATATGAGCTCAATACAGTGGCAGCGCCACGGGGGGACTGGGGGAGGCGTCCCCCATTCGTCACCAGAATCGATTTTTTAATTCATCCAAATCTGAGGAGAAATAGTCGAACCGGTAGCCTATGGTACCGGTTCCTCATTTTCATGTAAATAGAAATGATATCGATCTTGTGAAGGAAACTAAATATCTTGGTCTCATGATGGAGGATAATCTAAAATGGGAGAGCAATGTTTGATGTACACAAATCTCTAGAGCTATAGGACTTTTGAAGTATGCAAAACACTATGCGCAAGAGGATACATTAAGGAATATGTATCTTAGTATTGTTCAATCACATTTCAGTTATTGTTGCTCTGTTTGGGGATGCTGCGGGGCAACTAAACTGAAAACGTTGCAGAAATTACGGAACAGAGCTGCTAGAATTGTTACAAGTAGCCCTTTTGACACTCCAGCTGCTCCTCTATTGCACTTGCTTCGCTAGCCGTCAATTGAGAAACTAATCAATCGAGAAACTTGTACAATGGTGCATAAATCTTTAACCGAACTCGCACCTGAAAACCTATGTAACATTTTCTACAAATTGTCTGATGTTCATACCAGGGTCCTTCGCGATACGAAATGCAACCTTGCAGTGCCAAAGCCCGGCGGGTCAACTCCCATTTTCAAGTGTAAGCACCCGTGTCTGAGGTTCTAGAAAACTGACCCTTTTTCTCTGACTTGTAACTCAGATTTTACCCCCCCCTTTTCTCTGAAATCAAAGAAAAATTTGACCCTTTTTTAGAAATCAAGGAGTTAAAGTTTGGGAGAGGAATTGAAATTACAAACTATATTAACATTTGCACTGCTCTATTCACCAAAGAGCAATGGCAATGTACAATAATTTGAGAGTCACTAATTCAAGATCCAAGATTCAAGATCGGGAATTCAAGATTCACACTAATTCAAGATCCAGAATTAAAGATTCACACTAATTCAAGATCAGGAATTCAAGATCCATACTAATTCAAGATCCGGGATTCAAGATTCACACTAATTCTTCTTCTTCTTCTTCTCTCAGCCAGTCCCGCCACTGCTGTCGGATAGCCTCCACATATGCTTCCACTCTTGACGATTTTGTGCCACTTTCATCCATTTACTTCCCGCCTTTTGCTCGATATCATCTCTCCATCTGCGCTTTGGTCTTCCTCTCGTCCTTCTTCTGTCCCTCGGCGTCCATTCTGTTGTTTTCCTGGCCCATTTGTTTATGTCCATTTGGGCGACATGCCCTGCCCACTGGCCTTCAGCTTTTTCCGCTTTACAGAGAATATCTTCCACCTTTGTCCTTGCTCTTATATTTTCATTTCTGATCTTATCTTTTATCGTGATTCCAAGCATTGCTCTTTCCATGCTGCGTTGGGCTACAGCCAATTTGTTCTTTAGATGTTTCGTTAGGGACCAAGTCTCTGCTCCATATGTCATCGATGGTAATATAACTGTATCCATGATCTTCTTCTTCAGACACATAGGTATCTTCTGATCTTTTAAGAATGAGCTGTACTGACCAAAACGTTTCGAGCCTGCTGTTATTCTTTCGTCGATTTCTCTAGCCATCTCATTTCCTGGTGTTAGCAATCTTCCCACGTATTTGTATTCCTCAACCTCTTCGAGCTGTTCGCCATCTATGGATATTCCATTCCTTCTCGTTCTTCTCGCGACTTCATTGCACATGATCTTTGCCTTTCTTTTATTCATCTTCATACCATCTTTCTTTCCCTCTTTGTTCAAGTCATTTAGCAATCTTCCTAGTTCTTCTTCAGATTCCGTAAACAAGATGATATCATCTGCAAATCTCAAATTGTTAAGACAGTCTCCATTGATGTTAATGCCCGTCTCATATTCTATCCTCCTGAATATTTCTGCTAATGCCGCTGTGAATATCACTGGCGATAGTGTGTCACCTTGTCTGACTCCCTTCATGATGCAGATCTTCCTGCTCACTGTCTCAGTTCTTACTTGTGCCGTGCCACCATCATATGCTTCTTTAAGGATGTTGATGTAGTTATCCTCGACCCCATGTTGTTTTAGCGCCTTGAAGACAGCCCTGTGTTGAATGGAGTCGAAGGCCTTCTCATAGTCCACAAATGCCATATAAATGGGTATATTATATTCGTTGGTTTTCTCTAGTATTTGTATCACACTAATTCAACATCTGGAATTCAAGATTCACACTAATTCTAGATCCAGAATTCAAGATTCACACTAATTCTAGATCCGGAATTCAAGATTCACATTAATTCAGGCTTCTACAGAATTTTTAGGACAAACTGGGCGGTTTCATGTTTTTTGCTGTATTTTCACATGGGCAGCCTTGAATAAATGGTTGATTTACAATTAAATAATTTTTTACAAGAAACAACTTATATAACAAACTCATCAGAATATCATATTACTTAAAGGTAGTTGCCTGAACATCGCAAAGGCTTCAGAAAACCTTTTTTTGAGGGCATATAGTGAACATTTCAAAACACTTTCAGTAATGACCCAAATTCTTGTACAAAGTGCTTTAAGGTGCTGAATGCCACAGATTTCCTTGATAAGAGGAAAAGTTTCTTCATTAATTTGAGATTCAAGTTTCTGTAAAGAGATTCTTATCAAATGTATGTTGAATGCAACAGTATTCACTTTGCACAACAAGCGACGATAAGAGATGTATAACAGTCTGTTCCTTACAAAGATTTATGTTCTCATGATAACATATATCTGTTATTTTCTTTAATATCTTTAGTACATCTAAAGACAGAAGAGAGAAGTGTACGGGGTGAGTCAGAAAAAACGTGGGGCATTTGGCGGACTGTGACATCGCATTTAGCCAGCCAATCGTTGTGAACTAAATTTTTCCACGCAGCCAAAAGTCTAACTTAGATTGTAAACCTTTCCCGATCAAAATCGGCCATTTGCTGCATTTTTAAAAATATTTTTTTCGTAAGACCCTATGTGGGAGTCTTGCAAACTTATGAAATCTTTTGCCAAGCCCCTTCCGCAATTTACCTTGGCAAAAGTTACAGGGTACAACGTGGTATTATCAGGGGAGAATGAAATAGTTAGGAGATGGTATTTTCTCCCCTGAGATGTGTCATAAAACTTGCACTGCGTGGAGAAGGCTTGAAAGACATAAATAATGCGTGCTTCTTTGTCTTGCGAAGAGGTTTCTTTCAAGCAGATCAATGCACTGTAAATCGCAATGGGATCTCTTGCCGACAACACTATTTCATAAGCCAGATCTTTTTAGTCATTAGAGTCGTGCAGAAAGATCCAAAAGACAAATGGCTCAAACTCTGCGTCTTTGCCTTTTTTGTCTTTCCACGCGATCTTAACAACCTCAACCATCAAGTGTGAACCAGGCATAACTTTTTCAGTATCCCCTGATAATACCACATGCATCTTCAACTCTGGCAAGGCTAAGATCCTGAAAGGGCTTGGTCAAAAGTTTCATCAGTTTGCAAGACTCCCATACAAGGTATTAGGAAGAAAATCTTTTTTAACAAATGCATTAAGAGACTGATTTCATTGGGGAAAGTTTTATGATCTAAGTTCGATTGTTGGCTGCATGGAAAAATTTAGTTGAAGATGACCCAGCAGCCCAGTGCGAGGCCACAGTCCGACAAACGCCCCACGTTTTTCCTGACTCACCCAGTATGTAAGATAAATATTGACAAGAAACAGCTGATAAGAGGTGGCAGGCTTGGAGTTAAACCATCCTACTGGACTGAAAAGTTGAGGGGCGTTTCTCCCAATCGAAAAAGCATCCAAGATTTTTCAGAACAAATGAACTTTTATGGATTTTAGTTGAAGACAGAACGATCTTCAACTAAAGAAATCAGTAAGAAAGAAATCAGTTTTTCTGTGATGTTTTGTTCTTTTGTTGTGGATTCCACATCTACATGGATTCTAATCTTATCATTATTACCTCAGTCAACGATGATCTTTGGTTCACAATCAGAAGAAATGTGATTTTTACAGGTTCTTAAACTGCAGTCAGACCAGCAACTGCTGGACTCACATAAGTCAGATATTGGCATATATCAGGTAAAATGGCAAACCTGAACATTCCATTGGAATTTTTTTCTCTTCAGGTTGATTTGCATACGTTAAAGTTTGTGGAAGTCGTATGGTTTCCCTTGGTCCGAAGCGACCCTACTTATGCAAGTCTGACTTTATTTCTTCTCTTGTCAAAAAGATATAGACATTTGCCATTTGATTTACAGCACAACTTAGTAAATGAATTTTACTGAAGAAATTCGGTTTTAGTTTATATTCACCTTATAATCTGGGAACTTCAAGATCCTCGCCATGTAAAGCTTGCTTGGACATCCCAGCTTCTTTGTAGATTGAACAAGACTTCTATGTTTTGCAAATACGTGATCTTGTTCCTAAATTCAGTAAAACAGACCTTCAATTTCGATTTCAAATTTGGTAGCAATTTGAAATCTAACAGGTAGTGTCTTGTGGCTAAACATGCAGTAACCACATCTCTTAGGAAACTTTATGGAAATTAATTCGGCATGACGTATTCCAGTCCCGTTTCTTCGCGCACTCCGTTGTTACTTTCTATGCACAATCTCTCTAAGAATGGTGATATCGTGCTCAATTTTTTTCTTTCCCAACCTTCTATTTCCGCACATAGATCGTCAAGACAATTTATTTCTATATGGAAAGCAATTGTTCTTCAGGGAAATCAGTGCAAAAAATCTTACATCAGCACTCATCTCGGTCGCAAAGATTGTTAGATTTCACGTTTTTTGCAACTTTTTGGAGAACAGAATCCTTTCAACAACTTAGGAAAGAGTTCGTGTTTGAGTGCTAGCAGTGTTTAAGGTTTCTTTTTTGGCTTCTTATGGGTATAGATTAGAATGCAATAGACATGGTTCTAAGTTTTTTCATTAGCCTTTCAGTATCTAAGTGGAGGAATTTAATTAGATTTAAAACCTCAGCTGCATCTTTTTGTGTCTTTCTCTTCTTTTTCTGCGGTGCATCGATATCATTGCCTTGATGGCATTGAAACCACTTCCTCCCTGCTGTTAAGAATGGTGTTCCATCAAACGCGATTGAAATGCCATCATTTGCCTGCAAATTCCATTGAACTTTTGGGGTTGTTGCACACTCTTTCAACAGATAATCTTTACTTTTTTCTAGAGAATTGAAACAGAGAAGTTGTAAAACACACTGTCAAGATGACTACTTTATCATGAAATAAAAATATTTGACATATCCGGTTTCGCCCAATATCAGGGCTCATCAGTACAGCTAGACTTGATATACAAGGATGTCAGCTGCAGACCGGGTTTGTATTTGCTTTTATTAAATCTTGAGATAAGTTGTGAATGCTTTGATATCGGCCAAGGAGACACAAGTAAAAAAATTGTCTGAAGAAATGGTTTTTGACAGAGTAGCCTTCTCTGGCCCTAGACAGGTGCTACTGTTCCGGAGCAAGAACAGACCTGGAGCTGTGGAGGCAGGACTGTCTCATAATTTTAACAACGTTAGACAGATATTTATTGATATACAGTACATAAGGATTTCTGGTTGGTGCATTTCAAATTTTTACAGAACATTAACATATATATTCATGCAAGCCAAATATGTGAAGTCAAGTAGTGCTATTTATATACTAAATTATTTTAAGAATCATGAAGTAAAACTTTAGCCATAGGTAGTTTTTTTGGTAATTTTTTTATTGGGGTTAGGAAGTGTTGTGTTTTGGCAATGTAGGCTAGGAGTGGGTCGGAAGGTAGTGGGTAGACCCATACTGGGCTATACAGGGTAGTGAGCATCCCTACCTCCACAGCTTCAGGTCTGCTCTGGCTCCGGAGTGGTAGTACCTGTTTAGGGCCAGAGAAGGAAACTCTGTCTAAAACCAAGGTAGTGGGTAGTTCTTTTAGAACTATACAGGACATTGAGCAATCTGAACCCATCCATTTTGATAATCTTTTGACATAAATCTAACAATTCTAACAATTGACATAAATAATATTCATCATCATCACTATAATCCCCATCCACTTCATATTTAACAAAAAAAATCTGGATTTTCACTGTCTTCACTCTCTTCATCAACATCATCGACAGCAGCCTTATACCAACACTCATCATTGTCACCATCAGTATACAAATGTAAAATTTCCTTTCCTACCAAATCTTCCTTACTTAAGGTCAACAATTCCAGATCTCCGATTTCAAAATCCTCCATTAATTTATACTTATATGGATTAGGATCATCATCATATAGAATTGTAAACATAGGATTTCTTCCAATACCACCGTTATAACTGTACCACTGTACCACCTTTCACCATCACCATCTACAAATCTCTGACGAACTCTCTTTCCAATCAGATCCTCAGCACATGATATCACTGGTGACCTTAAAGGTATTTCTGATGTCTCTTTCCTCAATGATATTCTCTTTTTTGGTTGTTTCTTCTTTCCTTTTGCAGTTTCCCTAGGATTGTCAGAAGCTTTCTTCAATAACCTATCCTTCTCTACCAAGAACTTGCTCTTCTATAAAATAAAGACCTTTGATGTATTTGTTTCAGAAATTTGATCTCTTTCTGTCAGCAATTCCTTATCCCTTTCAGTTTCTTTGATAATTCTTAAAAGATTCTTAATTAAGATTTCTGGGCTATTGGGAACCCCCTTAGTAGTTAATTGGAAAACACTTTTGTCACTATGCTTATTTCCAAGGACTTTGTTTCTGAAGCGTATTTGCAACCAGAGTGCATCACGTTTTTTCCCAGTTCCTACAATCTTACCCACTCCTGAAATCACATCTTCTTCAGTTTTCCACAGACCAAATTTTTTAATTTTAGAATGAAGACTTTCCTTTAAAATGCGTTGCTTTCTTTCTTTATGCTCCTTCATCTCAAGTTTTTCTGACATTTTTTGTGCTCTTTGAGCAGCAATTTGTTGTTTTGATGACAAGTATTTTTCTCGTTGCATATTTTTTTATTTCCTTGCAATTTCTAGGAATTTCATCCTTTTTTCATCAGTAAGTTTTCCTCTCCAATCAACTTTCTTGTTGGCTTTGAACATAATTATGCCTTCGAATGCAAAATCGGTTGCTTTTGGTTTCAATTTCATTTGGTAATCAAGCATTCCAAAATCTCTTTCTGCCTAAACATTACTTTTCTCGACATTCTTTGTTTCATTTCTAAAATCTTCATCTTGTTCTTTATTCCAAAATTTCCCCCCTTCCATATGATCCTCAAGCAACCTCTTTGTAACAACTGCAAAGCCACTAAAAATTATCTCCAAGCATTACTTTGTCATCTGCTCATGCTCTTCTCCTCTGGACAAATAAAGATAATCAAATACACAATCTTTGCTGATCAAAATGTCATCTCCAAACAACTTCACATCACCTGTCATGAATTCTGATGCATCTGACCCCCACAACATAAATTTGTCATATAATCTTTGGTAAAACACATTCATATCTAAAATATGCCCATCCTTTGAAATTGCTCTCCAGACAGGGCCAGTAATCAATTTGTCAATCATACCTAAAGCCCTGCATGCTGTTAAGAAAGATGTAACTTCCAGATCATGTTGTACTGCTGAAAGGAGCTTGTTGTCTTTCCCGTAATGCTCAAAAAATATCTTTAGATGTTCTTCTAAATAATAAGTTCCAGCAGCATTGTGAAATAAAATATTGAAGCGATTTCCAAAGAAGGGAGCTAAAAGAATTTCATGAACATTTCTTTCTTGTTCTAAAAAGGTCTTAACCCTAATCCGCATGGGGGGGGTGTTTTCCACCCCCCCTCGAGGTTTTTCTTGCCGAGTGTTTAAAAGACATCACCTATGTCCCCCAAACCCCTCTGACCTTTACTAATTATCTGTTCGGCACATTTTGATCGAAAAATTTTTAAACAATAGAGCTCACAGGTCACGTGACATGCCCATATTTGGAAGCAGGTAGCAGAAAAATCATTTTTTTGATGATTTGAATGGAAAGATTGGATCAAATTATGAAGTATCATACACCAAATGAATCAGTAAACGAAGAGCTTTAATTTGATACAGGAATTTCTGGAATTTGATGATGTCAGCATTTTTTGATGATGATGTCATTTTGGCCGCCATTTTGGGCTAATTAGTAAGCTTTTTGAATATTTTCGAAATTTTTCAATTGAAAACACTCCAATGATACGTTTGTGATGGAGTATTACCACTTTGCAGCTTCTTTTTGTCTATTTCTACAGAGAACAAATTCAATGCATTAATGACATCATTCAGATTGGCTAATTTCTGCCAAAATATCACTCCAAATTCATTAATTTCAATGAAATGATATCTTCATATCAAATTTGTCGCTAAGTTGAACCAAAAACTACCAAATTTTCATGGAAAACCTTCTTTGAATTCAAATTTAACTTGGAAACCTGATTTTCACTTATTTTAAACTTCATGACGTCACTATGACATCATAAGGCGTGGCAGCCACACCCAAATTACGCTACATGCTAGAAATTACCTGATCTATAACGGTGCCAAGTTGCATTGAATTCTGACCAGGCTAAGGCAGTTTACAGAGGGGGGGTGGAAAGAACCCCCCCCATAAATGGTAGCTCGAAAAAAGCCCATAAGGATTAGGGTTTAAAGTGTATCATTCATCCAGACTTCTCACATCCTCTTTCTTGCACTGATTTACAAACTGTCTGGATCAGCCTGTATGCCCCAGATTCACCCTTGCTGTACCCCCATGTGCCAAAGAACCAACTTTCTTATCCTCCCAGCACAAAGTATCCCAGATTTTGCAACAAGCCTCTGCTTGATCTGCCAGTGCTACAAGATAATGCAACCCACAAAAAACTCATTCACTCCACTTAACTTCTCTTTTTCCACATTAGTTAAAGACTCCCAACCCTCAACAACACTTGGCAAAACATCTTTCCTGAAGCAAGTAAACAACTCATTAAACTTTTTTTGAACAGCACAGCGATCTGACATCACATTCTTTATGCTTTTAATTATTTTGTTGACCAAATCATTCATTCCAGCCTCGCCAAC
The DNA here is from genome assembly GCA_964019985.1 of Aurelia sp. 4 Dawson et al 2005. NCBI lineage: Eukaryota > Metazoa > Cnidaria > Scyphozoa > Semaeostomeae > Ulmaridae > Aurelia > Aurelia sp. 4 Dawson et al 2005. The sequence continues at coordinate 1,676,076 of OZ026511.1, read as the reverse complement.
AAGACCAGAATTCTCAAATATCAAACAAACATCACTAAGAACATCCTGCAAAACTTTCAACTGTGAAGCAGAATCTCCGCTTGCAATCTCCCTCAGGCCAGTTATTAAACATTCTCCATCATCTTTGACAATATCGTATGTTATAAAAGATCTCCCTTTCTTTGATGTACCATCAGAATGCAAAGTCCTGTTCTCTGTGCTCCAGTTTTCTGTCAGTTCATCAAAAACTTGAAGCTGTGCCAGTGACCTTGCCTCATAAAGCATGTACTTTGCAAATGTGGCCTTTGGAAGATTATGAACATTGACCCCAACTACTTTCAAACATTTTCTAATGACACTTTCAACGTTATTAGTGTTAACTCCTAAACAAAGCAGATCCTCATAGAGCATTCGAATCTCATCAACATATTTTTCATTTTCAAAAAAACAAATATCTTCTCCCTTCAAAAAAACATTTAATCTTTCCTCAATCTCCAGCTTCTCATTCTCCAATTCAGCTATTCTTTCCTTTAAATCATCAATCTTTGAATTGAATATCTTTCTGCTATTGTCAATAGATTTCTTTTTTAATTCAGTTTTGTAATGAGATTTCATTCTTTGTGCACATAATTTTCATGGATGGCTTTATCTAAATTAGTTATTAATTCTTCTATTTGCTGGTTTTTCTCAGCTAGCTGTTCATCTCTCTCAAGTAATTCAGTTGATAAATCAACAAGCATCTCTTTGTTCTCCTCTTCAATTACATCATACTTCGTTCTCAATCTTTTAATTTTTCTGTTGACATTTCTAGAATTCAATACACCAATTTTCTCTACAAGTGCTTTCAACTCATCTTCCCTGGCTTTCAAATCATTAATCCTATCATTTAACTCTTTTTTTAAATTTTCTCCATCACCTTCTGCAAGCCTCCTCCCTTCCTTCTCCTCATTCAATTTATTGATTAACCAACTTATTCTCCCTTCACTTTCATCCAATTTGTTTAATAATAATTCAATCATCTTTGTTTTCTCTTTTACATCAATGTGCTGAGTATCTGATACACCTGACACTAAGGCATGCTTTCTTTTCTCATACCTATTTGTTGGTGTAACAAAAAAATCATTTAGAACAATTTCAATGTCTGGAAATTTTTGGTGCTTTCTGAGGTCATTAACACTTTCCTTCAGTTTTAAAACTGCTTTTAAAACTGTGAAGACTCTCCTCAAAAATGACTTTATTGTCATCACAACATAAAAAACAAACCCAGTCTTTAAAATCAATCCAAGATGCATTTAGTTTTGTCTTTGCATCAAGTAAGTTTAAAATTTCCTGGTTAGTAAGTGGGGATTTTTGAAAACCATCAGGCAAAATAACATTTCCTTTGCAAATGGAGTCTAAAAATTTCAAATCTAAACCCCTGCTTTTCAAAACAATGCAATCAGAACTTTTGCCCATATCAGTTTTATAAAGTGGCTCATAGATTTTTGAAAAATTACTCTTGTCTTTTGCAAGAGAATTAAAGATGGATCTTTTGAGATTGCTTGGCTTTTTTATTACCTTTGCAACCTTCTCAATATGAACGTCCAAAAGGGTTGAACAGAGCTCAAGAATATCAGACTGACGTCTACCAAAGGACTCTAATGATGAGAAAATTTGACTCAATAAGCCATGGGTTATTCTAAATTCCACTGGATTCCATCCAGAGGGAACTTTTCCTTCACCAATAAATAAATTGAGCTCATCATCGGTCATACCAATCAGTTGGCAGTCAGCCATCTTGCTGTCCGCCATCATGAGTTTCTTTGATCCTGCCGAAAGAGAAAGAGGCACGAGTCAGGATTTTGAGGCGTGACTTGAGCCTTAAAAAGCTCTGGAGAAAAATTGAAATTTGGCAAAAGAGCACGGGAACAAAACGAGATGAAAAGTCGATAAATTAACAGAAGATAGAATAAACTTTAAGTGGGTACCTACTTTCTCCGTGAAACTTTATTCCTTCCACATAAAATTCGCTACTGAAATCTTTGAGTCGAGCTTTCGCACACTTCTCCTTGGCTGATTGCCAAAAAGGATCTATCAGCGTGGAGCCAAGGGCCTCTTCTTCAAGAATATGCTAAAATACCTCTATTCGAAGCGAGGCTCATTGGTCGAAAGCTTCACAAAGTGGCCTAGGTTGGCGAGCAACCGGGTGCCGCGAGTGCTAAAACCGGAGAATAATCGCGCAAAGCAAAATGCCTCAAAATCGTCTAAAAGAAGGTAAAACTGCCATTTTCAGCTTCGAATACAATAATTAAACCCTTCTTCAACATTTTAATGTATTTTTCAACTATTTTAGCGTTATTTTTGCCCTTCAAATAAGTTAACGTTTCGAGTTACTTTCTCCCATTGTGTGAAATTTTTCCGATGTCAAAAGGCGGACGTTCGACCTCCCTGTGCATAGCTAGAAGCAAAATTGAAGTACAATAAGATTAGAAACAAATAAACAAATGCCAATTTTTTCCAACTTTGATGGGGATACTGGAGAATCAGAATGCTGGAATGTATTAAATCAACACCACAACATAAGTTGCAACAGTCTTTTGTTGCCATCATAAATACATCATGACAAAAGCATGTACGATCAAGCTAATGATGAAATTACACTTATAAGGTCCGACCCATGTACATCTCAAAGATTGTGTGCAAAGCATGTACCCTCCATGTCTTGAGCATGGTTTCAGCTATAAGCACAAAATTTATCATTTCTATTTCTAATTTTTGTTGAACGCAAACACGGTGAACCATAATCAAAATTGTGAACTGATATTTCTGGGATATCACACCAATAAATTCTAAAATACATTTGAATATATAGCCCACAGGACTGGACACTGTTCCTGGACACAGAAACTGGCACCCCGGTTGCAAGCTTGTTCAAAAGATGCGTTGATTTGTCATTTTCATTTCATTACTGTACCGTTATGTTCTATTGTTGTGTCTTATGGCTTTTTTTATTGGTTCTATCTAGCTACCTTCAATCTTCAAGACCCAGATAACTAAGCAAGCTCGCCCGTTAGCCACAAACGATAGAGAACCTTGGAGAAGCCTGATCGCCTATGTCATCAAATGACATGGCACAAGAGCAGAACAGAACAGCTTCAATCATACAAAGAATCTACCAAACAATGCTTGAAGATCATCCCAGACTTGCCAAAATCTTTCCAGAACCATCAATTGTACCTTATCGTGGCAATGCTAATCTTCCTTTTGTTTTAGTTCCATGATATCTCAGGGTAAGATAATTGGGACCTAGCATAAGATGCATACAGAAAAATACAGAGAAAAGGGGTCTTCCAATGTAAGTTGTGTAATCAAATGGGGCAAATAGACCAGTTAGTAAATTTAAATTCATGTCAAATTTTGGGGGTAATTGTCAGTCAAATAATGTTATGCAGCAGCATGTGCCAAGAATAACTTGCTCTATGTTGGCTTTACGTCAATGACATTGAGCCAGTATTTCAACAAACATCGCAGTGATGCAAAGCATGACACAGCAAACACTTTTGTGACAGTAACTCGTGCAGCATTGATAGGGACTTACGGTAACATAGTTTGGAGAATGTTGAAGGGGGACATTGATGCTCTCATGCACAGAAGGAGTCAGTGGATGTCCAGACCTGACCTGAAATTCACAAGCCAATGGGCCTAAATAGTAGCTGTAATGAACTAGGACAGATTCATTGCAAACTATTTTGGAAAACAAACTAAAAGCGCTTTTCATAACGCCACATTATCAGAAACTTATATTCTACAACTCAGCAGAACGCTTAATTCTTCTTAAATGATAGAATGTTACATTCCCTCATTGAACATTTATGAATTAGACAATTTAAATAATAATTATATTTAGTGACTGAAGAAGATCTATGTACGATCAAAAATTTTCACATAAAGCAGCGTTGTATTTATTCCTTTATTGTATGATCTGTCTGCAGCGGATCCAAAGCCTGTCTCAAAGCCTGTCTCTGGTGCCAGTAAAGTATGGCATCTCGTTGCCATGCAACTTACTTTAACTTTTTCATGAAATGTACTTTTATGTTGATTAGAGCAAATTTAAATAGAAAATATAGGACATGGACAATTAAGTAAGCTAGCTAGTACAGTATGGGGTGACTATTATTAATTTTTTTCGATGAGAATGGTGCAACTTTTGATTGATGTGTTGATAAAGAGACAAAAAGATGAAAGTTGAAGAGGAAACTCCGATAAACGAAAAGAGAAAGGGAGTAAAGAGACTTTATGGAGATAAATTTTCAGCAAGAAAATGGTTGCATTTTGAGACGCAGGTGACACATGAAAGCGAAGCTATGGATACCAGTGATCCAAATTTAGATATGCAAGATATTAGGAATGATGCAAATATAACTGCACTTTTTTATAAAGGAGTTCCACTCCTACCTGAAGAACCTCTTGCTTATTCATCTCTTGTTTCCAATAAACCCTTACAAATGTTATTCTACTGAGAAGTTTGTGCAAATATCATCATTGGTAAACAGTGGGTCTTTGCAGAGATAAGAACACAGCAAAGAACACACTAAGACACAGAAATACAAGGGAGCTCTGTTTGAAGAACTTGAGAGCGGTTGGGCCTAACCACGCTCAGTTGAAGACGAAACAGGACTGAAAACAAGACAACACAACAAGACAAGGATCAAAGCACGGTAAATAAATAATCAATCAAAACATCCATGTCCTAACACACTTGGTCTGGTTAAGGAAAGGAGCTAATGTGGACCTCAAGCAGCTTTCTGGGAGGAATAGGCTCTAATATATGCAAATAGCAAATACCTAGCCAGTTATAAATACACCCCATCTCCTTTTTAAAAACAAGGAAATGAATAGGTAATCTCCAGGGGTGTTTAGGACTTTAGGGTCCGATCCTACTGGTCCTTGATCTGATTTTTCCACTACAAGGCTTGGACGACTGCACACCCAATTATTGACAATTATCACCATCAAGTCGACAGAAATAACATACAAAATGAAACAGGAATCATACAATTTAGTTAAATTCAAACTTTAGAGAAGAATGAAATGTTCACGGCAGGAGAAGTTTTGGCAAAAATCGATCAATCAAACAGTCATGGTGATTATATGATACAATTGTCTTTGACCATTTGGTGGCCTTACACACCAAACACAGAATGTCAATTGCTGTACAGGACCCTTGGCCCTAACTGTGACCTGTGCGTTTGCCTTTGACCCGCAGGTTACATGACCTGCTGGCTGGCCAGGTGAATAACGCGGACCCCACGGACCCCGCGGACCTCGCTATTTTGGTCCGCGATATCAAGGTCCGCGTTATTCAATGCCACCCAGGAGTAACTGAATAATGCGGACCTTGCTGTCTTTAACTTTATCGCAAAGCATTTCGAACATCTTAATAAGCTTTACTTTACCTCTTGATCGAAATTTGAAGGCAACAGCTAGTGCAAATAAGTTTTCCCGCAGAAAAATACGATTCGGAAATGAATTACTCCCTCTAAGATTAGACGACCAGCAACTGTTCATATTTCTTGTGATGTAGTAAAAATTGATCTTCCTTTTGAGCAAAATAAGTACTCTGGGATGATTTAAGTAGGGTCCGCGATATCAAGGTCTGTGTTGTTCAGTTACACCCAGCAGAAACTGAATAACGCAGACCTCATGATTTCGCGGACCTCTGTTCAATTTCATTTCTGTGGTAAAATAGCGATAATAGAAATTCTCTTTCTAGCGTTCCTTTCCAGCTTTCTTTTCTCGCCAGTGTTTCTCCAGGAGAAATTTTGTTTGCTTCTATGTCAACGTTTTTGTTTTGCCAATCAACTTGAATCTGCTAGGTTCGCGACATCGACACGTCCGCGTTATTCAAGTTTCTCCATACAGAATTGAATAACGCGGACCTGTCAATTTCGCGGACCGTCTTTGATTTTGTTGTTACTCAGTCTATTGTTCTAGCCGCTGACGCAAATAGCAACCGAGCCTAATTGTTCCCAAGTTGCCCAATTTACACTTCATGAGCTAATGGAACGATCTTCCAGAGGAAAGCTAATGGAACGATCATGACACGTTATTCAGTCCATTTGCACTTTACTCTAATTCCCATTTTAATAATTGTGCCATCGGGCCTTTGATGGTTTCTTTGTGCCGCTCCTAGAATGGTCCTTTCTGGGTTGTTAGTATACAATGAGAAAACTCTCGAGAAAGAGGTTCAATGAACATTGCTAGGAACGAATGCTTCTTGCAAACGAAAGGATTTTGCCGAAGGTGTGCGCGATATTTAGAGAGCGATACCCCCTTAATTTTTAAGAGTATATTCCTGATGTATAGAATGTTACAAAAACAAGAAAAATCGAAGACGGTCAGCGAAATTCAATAACGCGGACGTGTCGATATCGCGGACTTAGCAGATTCAAGTTGATTGGCAAAACAAAAACGTTGACATAGAAGCAAACGAAATTTCTCCTGGAGAAACACTGGCGAGAACAGAAAGCTGGAAAGGAACGCTAGAAAGAAAAATTTCTATTATAGCTATTTTACCACAGAAATGAAATTCAACAAAGGTCCGCGAAATCATGAGGTCTGCATTATTCAGTTTCTGCTGGGTGTAACTGAACAAGGCGGACCTTGATATTGCGGACCCTACTTAAATCATCCCAGAGTACTTACTTTGCTCAAAAGGAAGATCAATTTTTACTACATCACAAGAAATATGAACAGTTGCTGGTCGTCTAATCTTAGAGGGAGTAATTCATTTCCGAATCGTATTTTCTGCGGGAGAACTTATTTGCACTAGCTGTTGCCTTCGAATTTCGATCGAGAGGTAAAGTAAAGCTTATTAAGAGGTTCGAAATGCTTTGCGATAAAGTTAAAGACAGCAAGGTCTGCGTTATTCAGTTTCTCCTGGGTGGAATTGAATAATGCGGACCTTGATATCGCGAACCGAAATAGCGAGGTCCGCGGGGTCTGCGTTATTCAGTCACTCCTGGGTGGAATTGAATAGCGTGGACCTTGATATCGCGGACCAAAATAGCGAGGTCCGCGGGGTCCGCGTTATTCACCTGGCCCCTGCTGGCCTGCAGAATGAAGTCGTCGGAAAAACACCTAGTTGTTTGTTGATATTGGAGCATTGAGAGTAGAAATTATATCCTAAAGCTCTGGTTTGGGGCATGAAAATCTTTACTTTTAATGCTCTAAGGTCAACAAACAAGTTATATCTTTCAAGTTTACAATCAAGGATTAGTTTAAAGAATGTTTCAAATTGATGCAAGCTAAGTTCTTTGTGGCAGCCCTGATCAAAGCTGTTACCTTTTTTGAATACCAGATACATTATGCATGCTACTTCTAGGTAACTTATCAAAACTCTGTAAGAGCAATGATGTACCTCTTCAAGATGAAGTAATTGCATGCCACTGGCTTTAAGTTTCATTGCTAATTTTGGCAGGATAAATGCTTTAGATTTTACACAGTAGCTTGGGTTGCCCAAAGCTTTCAAAATTATTGCCATCTCTCTTTCCTTCAATGTACGCAGGATGTCCATTACTTTATCTTTTTGTCCGATGTTTTCAAACGTTGCTCTGCATCCTGTTTGTCAATTGACTTCAAACTACTTTCAATGTTATCAGGCAGCGGATCCTGTTCCTCACTTTGTCCAAGGTTTTGGCCTTTAATTTTTGCCTTTTTTGCTGCAGAACCTGATCTTTTCTTGGCACATCTCAGCTCTTGTCTTAATGAAATGCTGTTTTTGCCAGGACCAAGATGCATCTTTCCACATAAAGATCTCTGCTTTGATTTTAAGAAAAAAAATACTGTATGCTTCAAAAGCACCACAAGGGCAGCTTTCTGATGTAGATCCAAAAAGGTTGATTATGTACAACTATCCCAGGCATTCCTTAATTCCCTATTTTGGGAAATTTCTTCAAACAATATTTTACTGCTCCTCTTTGCATGTTTTCTAGGCTTTGCTTCATAGAATTACTAAATTTGTCATGAAGCAATTTGAAAAATACTGAAAACTTATCATGGACAATAAACCTGTATCCATCGTTTTTAGTTAGCATATGGATCTTATAATATTTATAACTTCTTCCAATGTTTCTTTTTAACTAACATGCTATCTGAAGCCGTTGTAATTACTTCAATCACTGTGGGCACTTTTTGGATATCATCTCTGGCCCTTTTGATGCACCAACCGCCATGGAACAAAATTCCGACATCTTCGAGGTGATCTTCCTCTGCAATATCAACAGATTCTTCTTGCTGGCTTACTTCATCAGTGCTAGAATTATGTGATACTGAGACCATGTTGCACCAGACATGCTGCAAAATGTGCTAAAGGCAACATGAAGAAGCAACACCAGACACAAGACCACACTTAACAAGGACAGCCTTCCAAGCCTTGGATTTTTGACACTCAAATGTTAAAAAACTAAAATTTCTTTCAACCGCTATTGACTTTGTGCACAAATTGCCTTTGATATCGGTAGCCCTTAGGTATAAGTCAGTCATGCCTTTGACACAAAAATCTTGAAAGTGCTGAAATTCTGCTAAACATAGAGCCTATTCGCACAAATTAGAAGCTACTGCTACTTCATCAGGTGTCATATATACTGATTTACTCACATCAGACAAAATTTCAGTCACCTTCTCATGAAAATCACCATCCCTAAACAACTTTATACTTTCAACACTACTACTGTTTCTCAGAGGCGTACGCAGCACTTGAAAAGTCTGGGGCGTAGCCGAAGAAAATTATTAGTGACCACGCCCTTCAGGCGCTCGGAAAAAGTGGGAAACGCCCTTTCCTGCGACATTTTGCATCGTAAACATAGCTGCAATCAACACCAGATAGGCAGGTTGTTTTTTAAATTTGCAGCGAAAATTTACATACCCATCATTGGAAAGAAATTACTCTAGTAAAGTGAAAGAAGGGAAGTTTTTCAGTAGCGCCCAGTCCAACATGTCAAGGACAAATTACAAATTGTTTCTCTAAGCTTATTACAAAATGATTTGCATCTAGTCCGTCTGGTCTTTTGAACTTATTATTCGAGAAAATTTCTTCTTTTGTTACATTATAATTGTCTAGTCGGTCGATGGCCTCATGTTTGCAAGAAGCTTCAGCAAAAGAAATGGCACTGCAAAAAATTATGAAATTTCCCCACATTTTTTGTTGGGGAAATTTTGGGGAAACGGACTCATTTCCCGTAATTTCCCAAAGGGGAAATGGAAATTTCCGTTTCCCTTAAATTTCCCACAGAAACTTATCCCTTTCCCTTAAATTTCCATCGAAGAACTATGGGGAAATTTTGGTATTTTTGCTGTGTGGTTGTTGCCATTTGTATCATTTCATGCATGTGATGGTACAGACTCTTCAAATCATTTTGAAGAGATTGTTTCAATCAAGGCAGCAAACAGGGATCCCTTTTGCTAGCAGCATGTTCAAGCTGAGATATATCAAGAGATATTGAAATGAGTGGGTCTGGGAGCAAGACACCATGAAAATTTTTGAAGATAAGCATTCTACTTTGGCTTAGAATGCCCCTTTCACCAGTGTTCAAGCATTTCTTAGAAACTAAAACCTTGCTGCGAACCCTTGAAAACCTTTCTCTGCTTTCTTTGCAAGGATATCAGACACCATTTCTTGACAGATCTGTGCAACCCCCCCCCCCAACCAACTTTATTACATTTTGTGTGAATCTTGAGGACCAACTTTTTGAAAAGTGGGGGGATTCAGACCCCCCATTCCCCCCTTGGGTACGCCACTGCTGTTTCTGCTACTACCACCACTACTACCATCACTAACACCACTTTCTCCACTACTGCTTCCTTCATTACTAAAACCTCTTCCTCCACCACTACTAATGTCTCGTTCAATTCCTACCTTGACCATCCGGCAAGTGTAAAACGCAGGTTTGCAGGTTGGTAAAACGCAGGCTTGCAGGTTGGTAAAACGCAGGTTTCAGGCCAAAGGGCTCTGGCTGGAAGCGAGGAGCCCACTATTCGGAACCACTCATCTCACGACTTCCTCATTACGCAAGACTTTGCATTTGGATGGTGGAAACAAAGGATCAGCTTTTGAAGGATTGATGGTCCCCTATTGTTCTATATGAGTAAGAAAAACAAGACATTGATAACAACAGATATATTGGTTCTTTCCCTGTATTGAATTACTTGGAAAAGGTACTTGGGTGTGTCGAAAGTTGCATTGCCCCAAGAAACTTTGCTGTGAACTATCTCATAAGAGCACAGAATTTGATAAAAGATCCTATGAAACTCTTCCGAAAGCTTGAAAACTCATGAAACATTACTTAAGAAACTTTGGCACTGAGTCAAGCCAGGGGGATTTCACTTATTCAAAAAAGTGTGCAAGAGCTTTTCAGAACGAAAGGATTTTACGGAACTTGAAGGATTTCTCTTGGAAGCAAAAGAATTTTTGTTGATTTCCAAAGATGTACGAGATTTTTGGGTGTGAATTGGCCCTTTGGAGACAAGTTCAAGCTTCTTAGAAACATAATTGAGAATGCGCATATCTTTCTGGGATTTTGCATGAGAAACCGGTCATCTACTCTCGACTCGAGGGACATTTCACTCTTTTGAAGAGCGTACGAGATTTTTTAGAACAATAGGATTTTTCACGGATCTCTGAAAACAAAAGGGCTTTTGCCAAAAGCGTATGAGATCCTTTGGGAGTGAAATACCCCTCGCTTGACTCTCTACTTTTAGTTTGCTTATGACTAGATCAATGAAAATTGAAGTGAACGAGGGGGGGGGGGTAACTCCTATAGGGGACCTGGTATACATGTGCCTGTGACAATCCAGAGGGTAGACCCATAACCAGGGCAAGATTTTGAAAAAGGGATCCCATAACCAGGGCAGCTCCTTTAAAACATACCCCAAAACCAGGGCAAAAAATTTTCAAGAATCCTGTTGAGAATACGCTATCAGCTAGATTCCTTCAAAATAATGTTACAGATCTGAGTTTACACAAAGAACCAATGATAGAGCAGAGACCAACCAGATGGTTCATTTACTGCTGCACTGAAAGCCAATATTCACGCAAAACTTTGGACAATCTCCATCAAGCAGACCCATAACCAGGGCAAAGTATCGCAAACAGACCAATAACCCGGGCGAAACTTCACAAAACATGACCCAAAAACCGGGCAAAATATCGCAAACTAACCCATAACCCGGGCAGGCACATGTATACAACGTCCTCTATAGGAGTTACCCCCCTCCCCCCTCGGAAGCGAAACTGCAAATTTGAGGCGTTGTGTTTATGTATCGTTGGTGATAATGCGTCGCATACAAGTTTTCACAATTTTCCAAACTGAGTCACATCCTCGTAAAAAAATTGTTCATTGTTGTTACCTGGATTCCTTTGAATGTGTCGCACAGAGGCTGTCGGAATTTTGCATATGACCTAATTAGATTTTTCATAAAACAAGCCTTCTTCAATACACACAATTAGCAAGGCACCACTGGCAGTTCCACAAGCATAGAAAACTAAGGCCAAAGAAATGTAATGAGCGATCGCATAAAATCCCATGAACTGATTCCTTGAAGTGGCCGCTGCAAGCACATGCTCCTTTCAGCGAAGATACTCATATATTTTCTTTAAACTAGCAATAGTATAAACTAAGTGCCCCACTGGCTGCAACCATTTTACAGTTTTCCTTGACTTGAAAAAATAGTTTATTGCTGGGCCTATCGTGCAGCTGCATGGGCCATTTTCGGTGTGTAATAAAAGACAGTAAAGCAGAGCAGTGGCGTAACGGAGGCAGCCGGGACCCTTAGGGATTTTTCAGCTTGGGGCCCTCCAGCTAAAAGCAGATGTAAAATGATGTGATGGACATGGAAAATTATGTTCAGTTAAAAATTTGAGGCTAATGGTTTGCAACCTTGTGGGTTGTCTAAGCTAGAAGCATGTCATGGACGAATCAATGTTGGCATTTGAATGGTGGCCAAGCCCCCAGGAAAATTTTTACAACACGTCTGCTATTTTTGCTCAGAAAAGATCTCCCTGTTAAATCTAAACTTTTTGAGACAACATCACTTACGTTTGCTCATAAGGCCTACAGTAGGTTCCCGTGTATAAGAAACAGATCTCATTTTCCTTACAAGAGGCTCCTTTTATAAGAAACCATTCTAGGTCTGAAATTAAGTTGTTTCTTATTTTTAGGTTTGTCATAGTATATTCCTAAATGCCAAAAAATGCTTCCAAAGGTATTTCCTTTGCTTTGCAAAGAAGTATTGATCTTAAATGCATAAAGCAGTTTATTGATTTGCGCTGCAAGCAGCAAATCTTTGAAATAGGCTCAAAATAAGTGAACCAGAGTCTAATTCGAGGTTGTCAATTGGAAGATAGCTTTGTACAGGCTAGATGTAACGTACAGGCTTTATGTAGCTGTTCAGATAATAAAGATTGCTATTATAGCCAATTAAATTGAGCCCTGTGAACAATGGAACAAACATTGTTTACTTCAACCGGAGAGTAACTGCGTCATAGCCAATAACACCGGCAGTCTGAAAACCACGGAATCACGAAACGGCGAAACGAAATGCGGAAACGATGGAATGATGTGACGGAGACAAATAACAGTGTATTTATGCATGCAATGACATGACTTTGATACTATCCACTCGTGAATGCGTGATCAAAATTTTTTAGTGCAGTTTGATATGTTGAAAATAAGGGCATCTAGACTGGAATAGGGGAGGGATAAAGCCCCCCTTTTGCGAAGATAAGCTAAAGAATTTAACGATTTACAAATCAGTTTTTGGTGAGGATTAAGTTTCATTGATTTTGGGAGCAGACCAAGAGTTTATTTAAGTCGGAAGAATTTGATCACTTAGGTGTTACCCAGGGTGTTACCAAAGTTTTGGTTTTCCATTTAGAAAAAAGGCAACTTGTAGCATTTGTATGTCGTTAACGTATAGTCAGTAGGAGCCTACGAAATAGATATCTTACACTCTTGTATGACTCCGTTATTATTTTCCGGCATTTCGTCATGTCGTTCCGTCATTTCATTCTTCCGTGGTTTACAGACTGCAAATAGCTCCTGTTGTTATGCGCCTAAAGCCAATATAATGATTTGTCATGCACTTCGATTCAATAAACGTAAACATCGGAAACAAGGAACGAAAGTCCACAAAGATTTTGCAATCCCGTTGCGAGTAAAGCCGACTATCACGCGTCCCATTGACTCTTGTAGCTTGATACAGTGTCTCTTTATGAATCATTGGAGGTTGTCCTATTTTTCCTTCTTTGTAGAAGGAAATAGCGTGTAAGACATAGAATCTATTTCATCAAAATTAGCTCGGCAGCCTATAAGCATTAAACCGTAGTTTTCACTTCTAACTGGCGATTTTTGTGCATTAATTCAAATTCATATCTAAAATTGAATTTTACCAGAGCGCAAATCACGGATAGTTATATCCCGTTGATATGAAAACATTGTACTGTACAGTATCTATTGTACAATATTACCAGATACCTTGACATGGTTTAACTTGATGGCACCTATGTATAAGAAACTTTGACACTGATCATGAAATGGTCTCTTTAGGTAAGAGACTTTCTGAGGCCTGAAAATTGAAATGTGGTTTCTTATACGTGGGAACCTACTGTATCAGGTTCCTACGCTTACCGTGTCGAGTTGTACTATCGCTTATCTGACAAGTTTCAGCAGGGGTGCAAATGCAAATTTTTTTTCAGGGGGGTGTGCGTTAAAAGGACCGAGTTTTTTCCAAGAGGGACCGACTTTTCCAAAACAGATTCTGTTGCCAAAACGCCATGATTTAATGAAAATGCAACTAAAATAACAGGCATAACTTTTCAGAACTATTGACATGGACCAAACATGATTGTAACTAACCCTAAGTTGTCTCTGAGAAGTATCTTTAGCCGTCTACACTGAATAAGGACGGGCATAAGGACCGATACCCAGACATTGTTCGTTAACTGATCCTGCTAAAAGGAACAAGATCACTATGGTTCACTTCAATACAGCACGGGATTACCAGCAGAATCGAGACCAACTTCTGCTGTAACATAGCTTTGTGGTACAACTCTGTTCAGAACCATTGACAAACATTAAGCAGTTCAAGTTCAGAGCCGGATCGGGACCGACTTTTACACCACAGAATAGCGACTGGGCCTGACTTTCACTGTCACTTGTTTTACTTGCCCTCTCGCTTTCGGCCACCTCTGCTTCAGTGGCGTAACGGTCTAAAGTTACCTTTAGTTCAAAACTAAGGGCCCCCGACCTCTAAGGGTTCCGAAGGAGCCCCCAGCAACAAAAATCGCTTTGCTATCTTATCGTAAAGCTAGTGCTGTAGCTATGATAGAATGACCAAGGGGCCTCATACCTGCATGATTTTACACTCCAAGTGAATGGATGGCGTGTCGAAAATGGAAGCGTCAGTTTTTATTGCAGATTTATGCACATTTCCGTCAACAGAAGATTTGAATAATGGAGTTGCCAAGTGAGGAGATGGGACATTTCTCCCTTTTGTCAACTATATTCCTCAGGGTTCTTTCAAAACAAGGGGAAACTTGTCGGGTATAGAAAGGTACGGTAGGGTGTGAGTTTTTGCGAAAACATCTGGAACATGACAGGTAGAGTCTACGCCAAAGTTAAGGTTGGCATTTTAAAAATGTTCCCAGACGAACTACTACAGAATTTTCAAGGCTTCCAATTTGGAGCATGATAACACTGGATTGTGAAAAGGATTTCTAGCCCAACTAAAGGGTGCTTACGTAACGTTCTGAACGGGGTGATTCATAGAAAACTCTGACAAACTTGCAGGGGCGCAAATGAGGGGGGGGGTGTGGGGGGGTTTGACACCCCCTAATAATTTCACCATCCGGTCCTAAGTAACCCTAGACAGTTGTGTTTAGAAATGCGTTTTGTTTTGACTGATTCCGTTTTTGCAGACAAAAGTTTTCCAGATTTGATCTTCCTTGCTTTCATGCAAGGAATTCCTATTTGTGTAAACTCATACGTCACAAAATATTTGCCAATTACTGTTGACAATAAGACACAGAAAGGCTTGCCATTTAATCACGTGATAAAGTTTGGAACAAAATTTTTATGGTCTGATCTCCCGGCACCAGCAGCAACAACAACACGGGCGCGCAAAGCTAGAAAACCCCACTTTGTGGGGCAAAAACTAAGAATTATGGCCAGCACTGAAAGTTTCTTAGAATTATCAGACTTTGAGTAATCAGAGTTTCTTATGAGTTCCTTTAAGGCTCCATAATGATTTGATTTTGTGCCCTTGTTAACATTTCAAACACTGTTTTTGAAGCCTTTCCAATGTTCGGACATTACTCAAGTATGATTCAAGAAAAGTGTGAGACCCAGCCCTGGAGTTTTGAAACTTTTTGACTATCAGAGAGTTGAGTTTCTTATAAGTAGTTTCTTATATAAAAATATGCGAGAATGTGTGCGGCTTCTAGGACATCGTACCATTTTATTTTTATGCAACGAAAGACAGAAAATAACACCCATGAACCAAATTCGGGAATATCTCTGCAGCGATGTCTCCATTAATATTTCCTCTTGGAAGGATAAATATGTTCTGGATTCCAGATAAGTGTTCTGGACTCAGAAAAACTTCTTGTTTCTCGACCTGAAATTTTTCTTCCCCATGTCTGATAGCATTTAAAATAAATGGTCCAGTTTCGTATCATCCAAATACTAATTTCTTTTATCTGCTAAATCCTGTTTTGCCCTACGTTTTAAAGCGAGGGGTGTATCACACTTCTGAAATTTTAGTCAGAAGTGATACGCCCCTCCTTTTGACGTCAAACTTTTAAATTAGCTGCCATTCTTTATCTTTTACAAGAAAACACAACGCCCACCTCACGTTACATCAGAATAGGCATTAGCTACTACTCGATTGTTATACAAAACTCATTTACACAAGAGGTTACTAGAGTAGGCTCCTCGCCTCCAGCCAGAGCCCTTTGGCCTGAAACCTGCGTTTTACCAACCTGCAAACCTGTATTTTGCCAACCTGCAAACCTGCGTTTTACACTTGCCGTTGACCATCCCCCCGGGACACCCCTGGGCATTTGCACAGAAAAAATTCCCGGCCCTGGGCATTTTATAGTAAATTTTTTCCCGGCCCTGGGGCATTGGACAACCCCCGGGATTTAAGATGTGTACAGTATACATTGTATAGAAGCATTAAACATGCATTACAGTAGTAATGCATGTTTCTTTGAAAGGTTGGAGATCTCGGCATTTTTGGTCTCCAATTTTGGCATCGAAACATGGTTTCTGGAAGCTGACTTGATATCCTGAATGATATGAGGTTAGTGGCCGTTAATATTTGTTGAACGATATCCCAGACTTCAGTTTGCATCTAGGGTGGTATTTTGAATGCAATAGGCTACTGTACATCGCCTTCCAGATATTAAGGAAGAGCCTTGCAGTACCTAGCATTCTTTTGAAGTACCTAGCAGTATTGAACAAGAAATTCAGCTTTATTTTGGAAATTTCATTGTTTGTTAAAGTTCTCTTCCAGTTGTTGTACCCTTTGAGTTATTCTTCTCTGAAATATTTCTTGACAAATGTAGGTTGTATTATATTCTGAGTGTCGATCTTCTATTGCATCGTTGAAATCAGTAATGTTTTGTTGAAGGTGTTTAGGCAGTGTTAAAAGTATCAGAAATCCTTCGTGTTCCTCCAGAATGCCAAATATTAGAATAATAAACAACATCACTGACTACAACTTTAATATTTCTATGGCAAGGCTGTAATCAAATTTCCCGGCCCCGGGGCATTTGACAGTCAATTTTTCCAGTCAATTCTCACCTTCATGGCCACGACAAATCTATTTCTTCCAAACATCCATGACTAATCCATTTCTTCTCTTTTCAAAACAGAACACCAACACTTTCTTTTCTTCTCACACAGCTTTGGGCCGTTGCCAACAGGGTTGCGACTGCTTACATTTTGTTGCTAAGGGTTCCATAAAAACAAGGCTGCATTTATGCTCGCTGGTGCAAAACCATTGCGTTTCCAAGACCCCAATTTCGGTGCTCATTTGCAAGAACTTTTTGTGGTCTTCTTCCTCTTCAAGCCGAAGTTCCTGCAATAACGTGTAATAAATACCAAATTGGGTTCAACCCATGCCAATTTCTTTTTGCGCTTACTCCTCTTTTTAGTTTTAAAAGAACAGCCACTACTATCGTTGCAACAGCACACTCAGTGTCACTTCCATAGTGGAATTGTGGAAAACCTGTCCAAGTTCATCAGTTTAAACTGATTGTGTAAACAGGCAAGACTGATCAGTTAATGACATTGAAGTTAAGCAAGGCCACCACTTGCAGAGGATTAAAGACACTGAATCCATAGCTCAATCAAACCTGACTAAACTGATCACTACCAATGCTGAAATTGAAATGCTGAAAGGTAGGATTAACAGCTTGACAAGTAAACTGGAGGATGTTCGAAATAGACAAATGTGTAAAACTCTTGTATTCTATGGTTTCCCTCAACATAATGGTCAGCGAAAACGAGAGACATGGGATGACTGCAAGATTATACTTGAAAAGCATCTGAAAAGCGGTGGTCTTGGGCTTCCAAAGGTAGACCAAGCTCATCGTGCCAATAGCAGAAATGAAGCGTCAAACAACTCAAGATCACCTTTGCCAATCTTTGCTGAGTTCCTCTCATGGCAGGATGCTAACCAAGTGTTACGGAATCAGGACAAGATCTCAAAATTCACTGATTCCATTGGTAATGAATCAAAGATCAGAGTTGAGCAACTGTATTCTGGAGCCACCTTTGACCTTTGCAAAAAGATGTTAAAAATACGAAGATATTTTTTGTCAATGAATGATGGGTGGAAATCAAAATGACTTACCCAGCCATACTTCACATTGACTTAATATTGTTGCTGTTTAGAGGTGAGATAAATCCATTCTGATATATTTATTTATTTATTTTTCAATTATTACTTTTAACTTTGAACCAGATGTTGCCATCAAGGATATTGACGGATCGGATTGTGGAGAGGATGAGACATATGACAGATTTTTCTACCAAGCCAACTAATACATCCTGCTGTGGAATTTGTTACAAAAAAGTGAGCAGGACTCAAAGGGCTCTCACTTGTAGCCAGTGCAACAACATGCTACATGCAAAATGCAATGGCACTTCCACCTCAACATATGAACAAGGGAATATCTGCATTACTTGTATCATCCTTAATAATTCTAAAATGTTCCATTCACCCTGGAAAATGATGATGTTCTCCAAGGAATAAATAGTATTGATCTGCCCTCTCTTGCTGACTCTTTGCCTTCTCTTGATATTTCTTCTAAGCTGACTAACCTTCCAAATTTATCTAAGGCGTAGTTCATACGGCGCATTATGGGCGCAGCGAATTAAATTCAATTCAAAACGCTGATGAAGCGTGTTGAATTGCTTTATGGTTTCCGGCATCGAATTTAATTGAGCGACTTTAAATTGGATTTGGGCGCGAAAACTGTCCAATGTTAACCCACAAAATGGCGCCAACAACGATGAGAGCTTCCCAGTTGCAGGCTTTTTCTTTGCTTGCTATCTCAAGGCAGTTTCAATCGATTCAAAAAGAAAGCAAAAGAAAAAGAAAGCTGAGGTATCGTCTACTGTTAGAAAATTTTCGGATTTGGAATCGTGAAGCAGGTTTGGCTTTTCAACTAGTTCTTTTGGCTTTCAACTTGCTCCAAATTGCTAGGCCTATTTCTCGCAGCTGTCGTCGTCTTCCAAGATTGCAAGGATGGTGGGATATGGTGTGGAACAACTTTGATGATAAATGTTTCAAGGCCAATTTTCGTATCAGTAAAGGGACATGTTTGTATTTATTTGGAGAAATGGAAGATTTATTGACGAGAGAAACTATCTGTGAAGAGCCAGTGCATCCAATGACAAGATTAGCAGTTTGCCTTTACAGGCTAGCTAGAGGGGACTACCTCCACACGATTGGCGAGCTTGTGGGTCTAGGGACATCAACTGTATCTGTAATTGTGCAAGAAGTGTGCAGTGCAATAGTTAATCGATCGTGGAAACCCTTTGTTGAGAAAAACATGCCAAAAACATTACAAGAGATCAAAGAAAACATGGCAACATTTGATGAATTATGGCAATTTCCTTTTTCTTTTGGGGCAGTTGATGGATGCCATCTCCCAATGAAATGCCCCAAAGGTGGATTAGAGAGTGCTAAGGAGTATCATAACTTCAAGAATTTTTATTCGATAGTTGTAATGGCCATTGTTGATGCAAGAAACAGGTTTATGTGGGCAAGTAGTGGTTTTCCTGGCAACAGCCATGATGCCATAATTTTCCAGTCAACAGACTTATACAATAAGATTTCAAATGAAGAGTATCTTCCTGCTTACTGTATTAAGGATTCTGAGACAGAAATTTACCCAGTTCTTCTTGGCGATTCTGCATTCCCTTTCCTACCATGGTTAATGAAGCCATATGGAAATGCCATTCTAACCAATGAGCAGTGTTACTTCAACTATCGTCTCAGCAGGGCACGAATGGTAGTAGAGGGAGCATTTGGGCAGCTTAAAGGTCGCTGGAGGATTCTACTTAGGAAGAATGAATGCTGCAGCGAAACACTGAAACTCATGTCCCTTGCTTGTATCATCCTGCATAACATTTGCATTGATTTAGAAGACAAAGGGGTAAGGGCAAAAGGGATTTAGCCTTTGACGAACAAACACAGAAACGTCACCCAAGAGATATTGTTAGAGACCTGCTCCATATGACCAGTTGCAGAACATTTTCTGGGAGTTCACAAAAGGCTAGACAAGTCCGAGACCACCTGAGGAACAAATTTTGGAATGAGAAGATTCAAATGGACGTTTAATCGAACATTTTCAAAGTTCAGTACAATAAGCAATATTTTATGTGCTATTTTATTGAAATGTTACACCAACAAATTCAACATTTTAATGAAAGAACTGTTAGAGAAACAGTTCCTGTGGGTGTTTTGGGGGTTTAGGAATTGCAGTAGTGCTGTTACGTAAAAAGTTTTGTTAAGAATTAACATAATTAAACATACTCTAGAACACTCACTTCTTCTGAGAGGCTATAGTGAACTTGTAGCAGGCAGGATTGAAATAAAACTTGATCAGAAGTCAACTGTAAGTAAATTCTGATGTGTTGGTTCGTCAATTCTATGAAAATCAAAATCTATGGCATGTTGGTATCATATCTTCATAACAATTTAAGAAACTTTCCTAATGAAAACATGTAAAAGGAAATGTCTTTAAAATGTCTTTAATCATCCAGTAAATACTTTCTGTTCATGAAAATATGTACCTTACAAGCAACTATACCCCTGTAAGTCTTGACATGTTGTTCAATGCAATTTTTTTCACAGCAATGTACGGATCAAATTGTGTCTTCTCTGTTCACATATGACACCCAGGTAGAATTATTTCTTGAATAATTGTTCTCAAAACTTCTTGATTGATTTTGATCAAACATGTAAGGATTTTCATAGCCTTGTGGTTGTCTTGGAGAAGCAAATGTTACTTGCTGTTGTGGGGCCATTTGCCCTTGCTCCTTGTTTCTGAATGTGGCCATCATTGTTTGATAAATCTGCACCTGCATCTCCATCATTCTTTTCTCGTGTTGCCGGTTTCTTTCATTCTCTTCCTTTAAGAATTCAACCATGCCATTTAATGGATCTTTTGATGCAAACTTATTAAAAGCAGTGACAGCCTCCTTCAGTAAACTTGTGGATGTTTCTTTTTTCACTCGTTTTGGTGGAGTTGGCACAAACAGTGCCTTATCCTTTGGCAAACTATTTGGTGTTGCATCTGCAGAAGCCCTGGAGTCTGACATTTCTCCACCATCTGAATTGCTTTCTGATGATGCAGCAAAAGATGGTTCAGAAGCCAAACTTGGATCACATGAGTCCCGTGACTCAACAAAAGGGAACAGTTTCCTGAACCAAGCTGGCTTCTGATCCATAAAGTTTGCAATCCCTGATCCACACTTTCTGGTCATTGATGCTTTTTTGCATGTGGCAACACAGGACTTAAATTTTGTCCTTGTTTGAACAGGTGTGAATTCAAAAGATCCTGTGCATCTTTCATTGAAATGAACTTTAACTTCATTGACAATTTTTTAATATATTTCTAGATTCTTTGATGCTTTATTGTTTGTGAATATCAACTTTTTTCTGCAGTACTCGTTCTCACAAATAACATTCACAACTTCATCGATTGCCTCCTCTGGCCAGCAAGATTTTCGCCCAGCTTTTTTCTTCCTTTTCAAGGTTGTAGATCCTTGTGCCTGCAACTCTTGGCCTAGAGCTTTGTCAGCACCATCATCATCCTCCTCTGCTTCTTCATCCGTTTCATTACCAGTGGAAATTCTATCACGTAAATCCTCCCCTTCATCTTCGTCAACAATTTGGGTGCAAAATTGATCTTCTTCTTCACTGTTTTCGCCTTCATTTTCAATAATTTTCAGACAAGACTTCCTAAAGGCCGCCATTTTGCTTGGTTGAGCTGCGACTTGGCGGGTTAATTGGTGGGCATGCGCAATAAGGCGTAATCACTGAAATTCTGATGATTCATGGATGATTTGAGGTGATTCACCTCATTGTCAATTTAATTCGCTCCGCAGCAAGTGTGCTGTATGAAATGACAGCGCATCGTCCGCTCAAAATTCGCTCGGCAGAGCGAATCAAATAATTCAATTCGCCCTGAATGCAAAGTTGGTTTCATACAGCGCATCATCAGCGAATTAAATGGACACTTAGAACTTTTTTGTGGCAATGATTCAATTCGCTGCGATCATAATGCGCTGTATGAACTAGGCCTAACTATGACATAGATGAAAATATAAATCTCAATATAAATTCACAGTACTGCACAATTGAGGAACTTAGCAACCAACAAGTTTCTCAAGAGGATCTCTCACTATTCCACATGAACATTCGAAGTCTTTCACTTCATCATGATGAATTTCACTCTCTCTTGACAAACCTCAATACTGATTTCAAAGTAATTGGTCTTTCTGAAATTAAGGCCTCTGTAGATACTCCAATTAGTGATATCATTGAACTGCCTGGTTACAAATTCCACCCTACTCCTTCTAATAGTGCTGCTGGTGGTATTGGCATCTATGTAAAATCTGACCTTAAAGCCAATAAAAGGGATGACCTCTCATTTACCAATGGCGATTTTGAGACAATTTGGACTGAAATAGATAACTCAAAGGCAAAAAATATCCTATGCTGTTGTGCATATAGACATCCCAGTTCTGATAAAACAAATTTTAGTAACCACTTTCAGGAGACTTTTTCCAAATTAGAAAATGAAAATAAGCTTATCTTCGTCACGGGAGATTTTAATATCAACTTGTCAAATCATGAAAATCATACTCCAACAAATGAATTCATTAACATGATGTTTACAAGCAATCTTCAGCCTTCAGTACTCCATCCAACCCGAATCTCTGACACATGCTCTACACTCATTGACAACATTTTTGTAAACAGTGCCCCAGATTCCAAAATTCATAGTGGGAATGTTTTGTCTCTGATCTCAGACCATCTACCCCAATTTTGCATCATTTATGATTGTAAATTTGATTATGAAGCTTCCTCTTATCTTTCTTATGATTACAGCCAATTTGATGCCAATAAGTTCCTTGCTGATTATGCAGAAATTGATACTTCCTTCCTTGCTGATCAAAACATCAATCTGGATGGAAAGTTTGATAAACCTTAAATTTGGCAAGAAAAGTATCAAAAGGGTTAAGTATTTTAAGTTTTTAGGTGTTCTTGTTGATGAGCATCTATCTTGGAAATTCCACATAAATAAACTCTGTAAAAAACTTTCTAGGACTACTGGAATCTTCTATAAAGTCAGGCACTATGTTCCTCTGCAGACCCTAATCTGTCT
The DNA here is from genome assembly GCA_964019985.1 of Aurelia sp. 4 Dawson et al 2005. Classification (NCBI taxonomy): domain Eukaryota; kingdom Metazoa; phylum Cnidaria; class Scyphozoa; order Semaeostomeae; family Ulmaridae; genus Aurelia; species Aurelia sp. 4 Dawson et al 2005. Next base: position 1,653,152 of record OZ026511.1, on the reverse strand, counting down.
CTATAATTCCCTCTTTTCAGGCGCGGATCCAGGCAGTTTTGTGACAGGATTCATTGCGAAGCCCCCGGAAAAAATTTTTGGGCCATGCCCTTCTTTTTTTGGGCCACACCCCTTTTCCCTAAAGAGACACTCTTTTCAATATGGACACACCCTAACTCAAGTTTTTCATTCATATTGCTGCACATAGAATGGAACAAGCATGCACCAAAGCTCGGTTGCTTGACCTTACTCTCGAGTACCGAATAATCGTCCCGCCCCGCTTATTAATTTTTGAAAAATTTTCCAACCCCCCCCCCCCGCTCTTATTCCAACCCCCCCCTTTTATTAATTTTTGGGAAAATGAAATGATATTAGACATAATTTCTGAATAAACGCAAGAAAAGGTCTCAAGAAGTGCATTCAACAGAACCAGAGTTCAAAAGTAAATGTATCATATTGGTGCAATCCAATCCTGCACAGATTATGACGCAGACAGATAAATCCTTCTTTGTTGAAGAGACAACTGATATAATCCCGGTGCTTTTCTTTCCATGCCACATATCAAAGAGCAAAACAAAAGCCTTTGCACAGCTATTTGTCCATCAGGAAGCAGATATATTTGCTTCCTGATGCAAACACAAACACAAGAATTTCACATCCATAAGAAGCACCACCGCAATACCCCAAGGAATTATTTGGAGGAAAATTGTAGTCATTGCCTTCAAGAGAAAATTTCTTTGGGGTTGTATGAGAAAGAATTACTTGTTTGTTGGGGTAGCTTTTCATGAATTATCTGACCGGGTTTTTGAAACCGGTAAACCCTGTCTGGATCCGCTCCTGCTTTTCATCTTTTCTCAATTATGGTATTATAGTTTAGGGTCTTACCTATGACTCTTACTTAAACCAGTTGTTCATTCGACGTTACTAAAACACAGAACAAGCGGAACAAGCCAGTAACAAGCGGAACAAGCAAGGAACAGGCCAGTAACAAGCGGAACAAGCCAGTAACAGGCCAGTAACAAGCAGAACAAGCCAGGAACGGGCCAATAACAGGCGGAGCAAGCCAGTAACGCATTGAACAAAGCGTGGAATTAGCGTGGGTACATGGCTGAACCTCACAAGATAAACGTTAACATTGCCGCAACAATAAGAAGAAAAGGGTCGTCCATTCCAACAGAAATTTCGAAATATGTTGTGATGCGAAATCAACAAGTAAGGGCAAATGGTAATGATATAACCAGAAGGTACCAAGAAAGCAGGAATCACGCAGTGGCGGCGCCAGCTCTGAAAAATCAGAAACGCAGGGAGGGGGATTTTGATGTAATTTTTCAACCTAAAGGTATACCCAACTAGGTTGATGCCAATTTTTGATACTTTTTTTAAATAAAATAGAGTGATAAAATAGACAAGCCCCCCCAGTCTTGCCCCTGCCAAAAGTGTAGCAATGGGTAGGCATACCTGAAATAGTTTGACCATTGAAGATGTCCCGTGGGAAAACTTATACCTTTTCCTTGGGTATTGTCTGCACGCAGGCTACAATTAGGCTAGATAATTTTGAACTTTATCTGGCAACTTGACAGCGTCAATTTTGATGAAAATTAGCTGTTAACAAATTTAAGTTAGTGCAGCTCAGAACAGTAAGCTAGAAAAGACAAACGTCTGCCAACCTGTACACACTACCATTCACCAGGAAAGGAATTTGAATGATTTTCTCACTTGGAGTGGTGTGTATGTGCAATCGTTTTCCTTCCACATTCATTAAGAGCTTTAACAAAGAAAGTACTTGAAAATTCGACCACTCGTTTCAGCCCTTCCCCTTGCAAAAAGTGGAAATTTATCTGCGGGAAGAAATTGCTTATAAATTGATTGAGGGGGCTTAGGTCGCTGCGCTTTTTGAAGCATGTCGGAAAAAAGAATTCTCTGGAAATTGTATGTTTACTAAGACCGATATGTTGGGGTAGAAGTTTGGTTCCAAACCTCTCCCTCGATTATCAAAAGAATATAAAATACAACAGCAACAAACAAGTAGTGTCCTCTTTGATAACACTACTCTATGGACAACAAGCATTCATTCTCGCTCGATTCTTGCCCCAATATTTTACATGCGCTGGAATTCTTCGCACATCCCCAAAGGGTCCTTATTTTCTAAATATCCCATTCAACTTTGGCAAAAACCCTTCTCTATTCAAGAAAAATCGGCAAGTCGCTTTCTTACGTTATATTTGTGCCAGTGCTGGAGTTTCTCAACTTTATATGGCGATCTGTTTCTCCTAACCAGTTTCTTCTAACAAGAAAATACGATTACTTGTTCATTTCACACCGCAACAATTTTTGGAAATTTCCGTTGCAATGAACAGCCCTTGCGGCAATGTTAACGTTATCTTGTGGGGTTCAGCCATGTACCCATGCTAATTCCACGCTTTGCTCAATGCGTTACTGGCTTGTTACTGGCCTGTTCCTAGCTTGCTCCGCTTGTTACTGGCCTGTTACTAGCCTGTTCCTGGCTTGTTCCGCTTGTTACTGGCCTGTTACTGGCCTGTTCCTGCCTTGTTCCGCTTGTTGCTGACCTGTTCCTTGCTTTTTCCGCTTGTTACTGGCTTGTTCCGCTTGTTCCGTGTTTTAGTAACGTCGGTTGTTCCTTCTACAGAAGAAAATCCTAAGATGCATAAAATTCCAGCAATTTACTGCTCCATCTGCACCCTTATTTCATTCATTAAAGATCATAAAGCTTCAGGAAAAGCTTCATTTAAATATATTTACTTTTGCTTATAAAGCCATTCACAAACTCTCACCTGTCTGCTTTCACAACTACTTTACTCCAAACTCTTCTGTTCATAGGATTGGAACTCGTCAGTCCACTAGAGGTGATCTATTTCTCTTCCTAAAAAGGACCACCCCTTATGGACTCCAAACTGTCCAATATTTTGGCTCTAAATTATGGAATACTCTTCCACTTTTCATTCGAGTAGCTGGGTCTATTTCACTTTTTTGGTCTATTTTGAAAGATTATTATATTGACTCCTATGTCTAGTCTGTCTGTCTCTCTTCCTCCGCATTACCAAGACCTGTCATTTCCTTGGGGCACACCTGGTTCGTTGTTTTTTTATTCCTCTACATGAATAATTTTTTTTAGTTTCTTTGTTTTTATGGGGGGGGGACTCTCTCTCGATTAGTATACCTACTTAGAGAGCTGCTCCTTAATCAATCTATGCTATATACAATGATGTAATGTCCTTCCCTTTTGCTTAGTTATAGTTTTGTATTAGATGTTATTAATTTGGTATTGTATTGTTTGTAATGTAATTGTGTAGTATTGTATGTAGTATAGACTGATGATGAAATGAAACTGAAACTGAAACTGAGTTAAAACTGATAAAAAAACTGACAGTTTAAGCTCATCAGTTTGTATTTCAGCCTTTATCTTGCTGTCTGGTCCTTTTTATTTTGCAGCATTGATGGTAGGGACAGAATCATCCCATAACTTAACTCTTACACCACATTCCTTGGCTAAATCCTGTTGCATCGTGCAACAATCGCCCTCAAAATGAACGGAGCAAAGAGAACAGCACTTCAACGGTGTAAAGTTCGGCCGGCATCTTTGAACACGATGTACCCACTGCTCATATCTTTGATGGTCCGCTTTCTTACCAGGAAAATAATGGAAAGAAACATCCTCCATATTTGTACAGCTGTTCCCCTCATATGTTCTAGCAACGCAAGATCAGCCATTTTTTTAACAGCATTTTGATGTTGCTGTACTCGCCATGTCTGAATATGTTCCACAGCCGGGCCCAACCCATCACTGATATGTCATCAAAGCAAATTCAATGTTGCAACAAAAAGTGCTAACTTGGCAACTTTGAAGCCCAATAACAAGAGAACCACACAAAATTTTGTCATTGTCTCTTTGATTCAACATGGGAGAAATAAGATCCATAGATTTACATTCAAAATGATTGCAGAAATTTTGGCTTCATAAGGCCTTTAAACAGTGATTGAAAACTTGAAGCATTGGAATATAACAAAATCAAAAAATTGAAACATTATTGCCTTAAGGGTCACAGTAACCTTGTTCAAGAGGTCAAATAAATCTTTGGTGACATCATCAAATTTTGCAGCCGCCATCGTGCAAGAGAGTAAACATCCTTAGCCAATTCCATCCTAATTTATTTCAGGAGACTTGAAAATGTAATTGTACCAATTCTCATGCCTTTATCCACTATTTAACAATTTTATGCTAAGGCACCTGACTATCTGCTGAAACATATCTCACAACTGGATTGGATTACATTAATGGTGGTAATTACCCCCACTTGAGTGCAAACTGTTTCCTGCATCAAGGCCATGATTCCTATTCACGAGCCAGCACGTAAATCTAACAAAGAGTCAACAACACAATGCCCTCTTTGGAAACTCCCAACCAAAAAAGCAAGGGAGAATACTCCCATTCATAATACCTTATGACAAACACACTGTACAAATCAACAAAATTCTGAAAAAAACATTGGAAAATAATCCATGAAAACAATACCCAGAAAACTATCTGGCCAAACCAGCCCTTCCTGGCACTACAAAGGAACAAAAACATTGGGGACATACTCATACACACAGATCTGAAGAACAAATGAGAGGTATGATACACTTTTATATTTTTGGCCGCATATGAGATACAAGGTGACCTTTGGCCAAGGTTGCTAGGGATAAGCCGTGAGCGACAGAGTGTACTGACCTTAAATCCCGAAACACTCTCACGGTCGGTTCAGTTGACAATTGTATCTCCAAAACGCACCAAAATGCTAAAAACATGCTTGCCACAGTTCGCGCGAAATGCAAATGTGATAACACAAGGGCTTGCTTGGACTGCCTTGGAGCGGTGCGAGGATGGCGAATAACTCCTTTAACTCCTATCCCTCAATAACTTGAAGACTTTAACTCCTTTCCCTCAATAACTCAAGACTGGGCGAATAGCTCCTAATAACTCATGCGCCTTTGAGCCGTGTGGATAAATGGCGCAATATAAATGCCTTTTATTATTATTATTTTTTATTATAACTCACACCCTATCTTTTATTTCCCTTTTCATTCGTTCATCAATTTGGGTACCGCAATTTTACATATTATTGTTTCAACCAATCAGATAACAAGCTGGATGAAATGAGCATGCCAAAAGACATGTCTACAAAAAAGACATGTGACAAAAGGATTCAGTGATCTCCAAAAGGTAAACAAGGCCCTCGATGCAGAAATCATCCTATTACAAATGGAGATAACCTCGAAGGATCTGAATTTGAAAAGGCATCAAATGAACAAAGAAAAGTTAAGCAAGGTGTTGGAACTGACTAACTTCATCCTAGATCTAAAGGGGACGATAACGTCTCTAAGGAGCAACTTACATTATCCAAGATCTAAAAGACCCTATCATAACACAAAGAGATGCAGCCAAAGTTGAATCAGATACAGGTCTCCACTTAAGAAAGGCTAATACAGAATAACTCACTAGGCAAAATGAACTCCTTGAGGCTAAATCTGCCCATTTACAAAAGTGTCTGCAAGGCTCAGGGAAAACCTAGGATTGGCAGAGTCTCTAATGCAAAATCAGAAGACCCCAATTGAAACCTCTGCAATGAGGGAGCCATCAATAGGCCTGGACACAGACTCAACAATCAAGATAAAACAAAACGACCCATATCTTGTGGGTGATAACCATCTGGTGTTAAGGGTCCTACCTGGCATTGGTACTGAAAAGTCCCAGGGTCCTAGGGTCCTGGGGTCTGGTTTTTACTGCATGCCCTCATTTTTGTGATGTTTTCAACTTTCAAAATGGTGGATGTTCTGCCATATGCCCTATATCATGATCTGTTTCCTTAGCATTCTCTATATCTTTGACCCTTATGTGCCTCTGAAATCCCATTGAACTCTAGCAACTATTGACTCTAGCAAAGCCACAGTATGCTGTGCTTTTCTTGCTCTTCTCATTGCGTTTGCAGTTCTGACGCCTGACCTGTTGCAAATTGAGTTCCATCAATCTTCCCAAGCTTACTGGTATATACTGTTGATGGTTTGAGGCCTGGATTTGAAGCAAATCTTTTTTAAGCAATGATCTAGCAGCTCAAGTTAACCTTCTAATCTGCTATTCTTTGCCTTCATGTTAGGAATTTTGAGAGCAACGCACATCAAGAACTTTGTCCATTGGATGCATGGCATGCATTGTAACATGCATGGGGCAACTTTTCATCTTCCAGACAGCACAGCCTTGCCAGTAGGGATAATCGGTCTTCCTGGAGTTGTCAATCTTTACACAGTTCTACTTTATTGTTGGTAGACCGAGGCTTCCTCGAGCACACTGGTCTATCCTCTCCCTAATTGCTTTCCAAACTTGGTATCATGCACTTGCATGTGATGCCAACTAGAAGGAAGTGGCAGGTGGAAGACTGTGATGCTGGTAAACTTTGGAGTATTTTAGAACAGTTTGTCCACTTTCTTTAACACTGACAAAAATTTTAATGTCTGTTACAATCCAATTGTAATGTCCGTTACACAAAGTTATCATTTTTGCACCAAAATTTAATGATGTTGTCACCAACAGGTATCGATTTCTGCAAACTACATGCATATACAATCAAAATCCAATCAGAAAATTTTATTGTCAATGAAAGTTGAGAAGAAAATTTAGTTTGAAAAGTGTACCAAAATCAAGTGACAAACTGTTGTAATGGCCGTTACTGTAAAAAGATGCTAGATAAGTCAAAAAGCAGACCAAAAATAATTCATAAAATAAAATAAAGAGGATGGTCATTAATGTTGGATTCAGAAACTTAAAATCTGTTTGGAAAATACAATGCTACTAACTTGATATTTGGACTTGAACTTGAGAATTGTTATTGACCTGTAATGTCCGGTACATTCAATCACCCAGAAGCGCTTCCCCTCACGACAAGTTCCAATTCCAGCAAAAGAGTGGATCGTCTAGGCATTGTCAAACAGGAGACAAGACATCCTAGGCGACGAACTGACTTGCATGTGTTTTGAACATCACAAGATATTCACTACTGTTTTCAAAGCAAATGTCTTCTCAGTACCTGAATTTCCAAGAAGCGCCATGTTGTGAGCTTGAAAAGCAATGTTTAAGATGCATCTTTGTTGAGCATTCAACATCTTGGTTATCACATCACCGACTTTAAGCCATTGTTACAAACAGCTTCCAAGGGAACAATGAAAACAGAGAACTAGAAATATTGTTGGTCTTCCTGAAAATCAAGGTAAGAGTGAAACAGCTTTCGAATCGTTTTGAATTTGACATACAGAGCAAGGTATTTGTTTAAACATTCCTTATTTGCATGGAAACAATAAGAAATCGTTCTGCTTACCATTTGTTATTTTGTGATACATACCGCTGTTAACAGAGGCAACCGCTCATGGTTTCTCCCCTTGTCTTCTCTTCTCTCTTTCTTTGTCTTTGCCAGCCAGGCGGAAAACACGGAGTTGTAGGAGACCTCGGAGATGTTGACACATCATGTTGAAGATTTTGCACGCTGATCTCAAATCTGGCATTGGAAAGTTGATTTTTTAATATCTAAACACAATGAATGCAACTTTTCAAGAATCTGTAAAACGAGGAATCCGTAAAGGGGGAATTTGTAAAAGGGGAATCTTTAAAGGGGGACTTGAAAACTACAAATCGTATCGGCATGATTTTAATGCGAGCATGATGTTGATGACTTGGCCTAAGTGTAGAATGCAATGAAATTTGGAAAATATATTCAGGAAAGCATAAAACTTGACTTCAAATTCCAGATATCTTCTTTGCGGAAAATCTTTGATCCACTCTGCAGAACAATTGAGACATTTAGTGCCCCCCTGCCCCCCTAATCAATGTTGGTTTGCATTTTTGTGGGTTTGGACTTGATTATGAGACAAAATGTGACCACTACCACCCAAAATTGAATCGGGGGAGGGGGGTTTGTAACAAGAATTGGCCTTTTCCAAGAGATTCAGACAAGTGTGCAAAAAACTTTTGCAAAATCAACCACTTTTACAACGAGTTTTGTCTGCGATTGTCTGAGCACCATTTTTTGAGAAAATGCACGTATCAGCCTGTTACACTTCATTATGCAAGGGGCATGGTCCCAAGAACCAATCCTATGATGTTTTTGCGCCATTTGATTTATTTTGACCTTAAATGAGGCTTTGTTCGTTAAAATTTCAACAAAGTACCTGGGTTGTCCAGTTGGTAGGCTTTGTTGGTCATTATCAGTTGAAAATGGTGTACTGCGGTACTATTTCGTTGGAAACTCAAGCGTATGTAAAGTTTAAGAGAAATACTTCTGCTACTGAGCTTCACAGAGAAACTGGGGCATCGCAAGTACAAAACCAAAGGAAAACATTGGATCAAAATCTAGGCAGGGAATTGGAGGACGTCCTAAGAAACTTACGGCTAAGGATGAAAGACTGCTTCTTGTTTTTGTTGCTTTGCCCTTCGTTTGAGGTTCAACTTCGAAACCTTCTCGCTGGAGTTTTTGTATTATTTCGACCATTTGGATATATTGATCTTTCAAATGAAGTTTTGACGCAACTTTTATTATGTGGTGATAAAGGCCTCCCAAACGACGTCAACAGAAATATACTCAAGTTGACTCTACTATACATTCACACAACTGGTCGACTAAATTAAGCCAAATGTAACTAAGCCACCACACCATGTTCATTTTTGTAACCTTCCCCTATCATAGAGTCTCGTTTCTCTGTTCCATTGTTCGTAATAGTTTCTTCCAATTGTATGTTTAGTTGTAGTTTTTAGATTAACATTCTTCATGTGGATGGCCCTGGGGTAGTCATGATCTTTTGCTCCCCTTGGTATCGTTTTGTGGTACTGTATGGTAGATCTTTCGTAGTCGTAGGTAATTCGTAAATTGTAAATTTTCATATTGAATTTATACAGAAAAAAAAGACTGCTTCTTCGACAGGTGCCTAAACTTCGGAAAGAGTTTCCTAACTGGACGGCAAGGCGCTTGATGGCGGACTGCAAAATCAATGATGTCAGCGCGAGAACCATGACGCGTCTATTGAACAGGAATGGCTACAATCCAGGCAAGCGCGAAAAACGGGACTAATATCAAAGTCGGATCAACAGAAGAGGGTTAAATTTGCAAAGAAAATGATAAAAGAGTATCCAGAAGATGTCTGGACGAAGCACATAGCATTTTATTTCGATGGCGTAAGTTTTGTGTACAAGAGACATCCTAAAGATCAGGCACTGGCACCTAGAGGGAGGGTTTGGAGAAGGGCAAACGAAGGACTTGTAAGACTGTACGGCGAAGGGACAAAAATGTGGCACTGGAGGCAAGCAAGTCAAGCTTAACGTTGCTATTTCGCACAACCAGGGAGTGATTTCTGCAGACGCTTACAACCACTTAAATGGAGAAAACTTTGCACAGTTCGTGTATGAAAAATTTGATACTATTTTTGACTCTGTGCGGAAAAATACTCGAATGTGGATCCAAAATGGTGACCCATCTCAAAACTCAAAGTTAGCTAAGGATGCCATGGTTGCTGTGAATGCACAATTATTGCAAATACCACCACATAGTCCAGATATCAACCCTATTGAAAAAATTTTCCGTCTGATTAAAAGACAACTAGACAGGCAAGCAATAGAGGAAAACATCGTAACAGAAACCATGGCTGACTTTGAAACGAGAATAAAGTGTATGCTCTTTGAGTTACCAGTGTCCCACATCAACAACATAATTGAATCAATGGGAAACAGAATGAAGAAAATCATCACAGAAAAAGGCAACAGACTAAAATGTTAATGATGATTTAATAAACTGCGATTTCCACATAATATAAATGTTCCTTCTTATGAGTATCCAGTTAATATAATTCGTTTGATTATAGCATTTATGTGTCGAAAAGCAATTAATTTCTCTTATCTTATTTGTGATACTATTGCCGATTGCTCCATGTAAGGCAGTCTCTCTGATAAGAGGTACTATTTCGATGTTTGCTTTTCTATAACTTTGTGACAAGTCAACATTATCGAGATTCAGCACTCAAGAATCATCAACTGAGAAAGATCAACTCCTTAATTTCTAATTCAAGGACAAATCAGAAAATGCGCTTAACCAAACGGTTAACCACTTTTTCAAACAGAAACATTGCATTTTGATGAATGATGTAGCGAATAACCACGGTTAACCACGGTTAACCAAAAATTTTATCAAAAAACTTTAACAATATTTTTTCTAATAAGATTGCTTAACCGTGGTTATTCATCCCGAAGCAAGCAAAATTCTTTATTTCTAACCCAATCGCTACTTAACCAGTTGGTTAATCGTATTGTTAAACGAGAAAAGTGCTCAAATATCACATCTACTAGACGAAAAGTCAACGAAATAGTTCCTATCATGGTTTAATACACAGTCAAAGTCGAAAAATTTCGAAAAGCTACTCTAAATCAGTGCCAAGCATCACAAGCTCTGCAAAGCATCGCCCACATGGATGAATTTCTTTCTGTTCACTTTGCAGGATTTGATGCTGAAGCTCAAAGACCCTCCAGCGCGAGTCCATCATGCCGTCTTCCATCCTGCTTGAGGTGGAGGTGCAACTTGTGATCACTTGTGACGACTAACCGTTCCTGGCCTTGTGCTTTGGTTAGTTTCATTGCTTCATGAAGAGCGATCATCATGGTATCAGGGTCAGATGGTGTCATATCGATCAAAGGGAGATATATTGCGTTGGTTTTCGGTTTCAATGACTGTCCTTGCTCTCTTGTAATCTTAGCATTGAAGCCATATTATTCTGGGCAATTCTTGTCATTCCATATTTCGTTTAAGAATTCAAAATCTTGCTCTCTCGCCCTTCTTTCGGAAATGATACGGCTGCAAAGTATTTTAAGAGGGAGGACCTGTTTCTTGGAGCACTTTTCTGGCATAGGAACTCTCTTTGGTCCCTGAAAACGCTGAATCGGAACTTCCAAATCTAATGGTTTAGATAGCGCTGCCTTTGAGATTCTTGGAATCCTTGCATCAGTTCCTTTATCGTCATGGTGTTTTGGTTGGGTGATAAGCATTGCAAGAGCATGAGTTGTGACTTTGCCATTTTGTGACGATATATCTGCATCGAAGTTATCAGCAACAGCTTGAATTAAGCCATGATCAGCCCTATGTATACCACTGAGCTGCATCTCCTTGGTTGCTGCAAAGGGCTGCTGATTTCTTGAAGCATAGTATTTCATCGTAGGAGCATGTAACTCTAAACTGATACATCTGATTGATGAGAAGCTTTGAATCTCGTATTAGATTTCCGAGAGCTAGCTGTAAAGTCGTAGGGCGATTACAAAGAATATTTGTAATTATATTGCCTATCAAAATTCCTGGTGGTGTGTAATTCAACTTCGTTGAAATTTTTGCTAGGAGATCCATCAAAGTTGTGCTGACGGACATTGATGCACTTTCCTGAGTGATGCTAATGTCACAGCTGGACTTATCAAGTACTATTTCTTTTATTTCATCGCAAATTTTCTTGGCAAGTTTTGTAATCAAAATATCTTGATGATCATCTTCCTGGTCGTTTGATAATTTAAGCACCTTTGATGCATTGTTCTTGAATAATAGTATGCTCGCCAAACCAGGTGATGAAAGAACGATGACATCCTCTTCAAAGTAATCTTTAATCTGCTCCAGCAAGGATCTTCTCGCTAACACATTTCCTCCACATCTTTGGTACATTTGGAATAGCTCAACTGAATTCCACATGCTTGACCTATCTTTAGAAATCTCGCAAATCACAGAATTGAAAGCTTCGTCGGTTTTTTTCCACTTTCTGTGACCTATTTATAGCAGCAAAGATAGTTTTCGGAGACATGAAGTTGGCCATACAATCAACATGGTACTGTGCATCTGCTGCATGTAAGTCACTTACAGCGCCTTCAATGCGAATTCTTACTTGATGTGCAATTTCATCGTTGTGCTGTGTGCAGATGTTCAAAATTGACTGTTTGAACGATTTCTGTCTAGGTCCTCCATCAGCAGTTCTACACAATGATGCTCTCCTCTAGCGATTTGGATGTTTTTTGTCTCTCCCCACTTGGCAAATCTACGATGAACATGGTAGCAGACGCTTTACCGAAATGGCTAACAATTTTCGCTTGGTCGCTAGGTAGTCTTATGTAACATAAGTATAATTTGTTATTGCAAAGAAAAACATATACAACTTACCTGGAGAAAATTTGACGGCGTTGATTTCTTAATTTATGTTCAATTTTTGAAAAAGCGCCTCTTAACTTACCAACATAAGTCCGTCTTTTAGCCTAGCCAGAGCAACCCTGTTACTGATTCAGAGGCTCTCTGAATCCAAACGAGGCTCCTCCTGCTGTTTATCATAATGGTCACCAAGGAAATAAGAATGATCTGTTTTATTCTTTGTTTATTTCAACTTTACACTTTTCATGAACAAATATTTTCTGCATCAGTATTATTTCATGTCTGCCAGAAAGGAACACTAGGTTCAGTACATGCTGTGCTAACATGCAGGGAAAAAGAATTTCACTAACCTGCCCACGAAAAATAAAGTTTTCTTTGAACTGAAAAGAAGACACATCAGAGCGTCGCTGTCTCTTTGGTGGATTCGATACTATGTCACTTGAAAGACCTCATCATTTCTTGTGCCGACTTAGATGTTGTACGGAGGTGTATGTCGATACACAACTTCTGTGGCATTTAATGGCCAATTCTGGATTTCTCTGTAAATTTTCTTCCAGGTCGGTATGAATATTGTCATCGTATTCCTTGGGTGTTTATAAAACGAAGACCGAAGACCGAAGATAGAAAACGAAGACGAAGACGCATACAACCATAATTCAACACAGAGTAGATTCTTAACATCCAGTGCAAATAGACCTTTCTATGGCTATTTATTTGATGAACAATCGTAAATCAAGCAAATTAAATGCTAAAGTTTTTGGTCTTCGTTTTACAGAATGACCCACCCAATCTGCAAAACGAAGACAGACTCCAAAATGCTATGAAAGTGTTTAAATTCAACCAAGATGGTAAACAGTCGCCGTGTTTCTTCAAATAGGCACAAGGAAACAGTTATTGCACTGCACGGACCATAAAATGATCATTTGAAACATGTCTTCGTTTTGCAGAATAACCCCCTCGATCTGCAAAACGAAGATAGAATCAAAAATGCTGCTAAAGTGTTACCCAGATGGTAAAAAGTTGTTGCGTTTCTTCAAATAGCCACCAGGAAACAATCATTGCACTCCCGGGGGGGTAACTTGAGTTTCCAAGATACGGGGTTGTGCCATTCAAATCGTGAAAGTACCACCCATAAATCCGGAGAAATTTCTCAAAAGTATACCCATAAATTCGGAGAAATTCTGAAAATCATACCCATAAATCCGGGAATGCCAAAAAAGCTCACCAATAACTGAATTCTGAGAGAAAAGTATACCCAAAAATCCGGAAGATGCCACAAATTGTTGAAAACCATACCCATAAATCCGGAAACTATCATGAAAAAGGTACCCTAAAAAATGGCACAACCCCGTACCATAGACAAGTTAAGTTACCCCCCCGGGATTGCACTGCATGAGCCACACAATGTTCATTTGGAATATGTCTTTGTTCTGCAGAATAACTCTTCAATCTGTATTTTGAAGTCTGTCTTCGTTTTGCAAATCGAGGGGGTTATTCTGCAAAACGAAGACATATTCCTAATGAGCATTGTACGGTCCGTCAGTGCAATTATTGTTTCCTGGTGGCTTTTTGAGGAAACACAGCGACTACATATTTACCATCTGGGAAACGCCTTCGTAGCATTTTGAAGTCTGTCTTCGTTTTGCAGATCGAGGGGGTTATTCTGCAAAACGAAGACATGTTCCAAATGATCATTTTATGGTCCGTGCAGTGCAATAATTGTTTCCTTGTGCCTATTTGAAGAAACACGGCGACTGTTTACCATCTTGGTTGAATTTAAACACTTTCGTAGCATTTTGGAGTCTGTCTTTGTTCTGCAGATTGAATGGGTCATTCTGTAAAACGAAGACCAAAAACTTTAGAATTTAATTTGCTTGATTTACGATTGTTCATCAAATAAATAGCCATAGAAAGGTCTATTTGCACTGGATGTTAAAAATCTTCTCTGTATTGAATTATGGTTGTATGCGTCTTCGTCTTCGTTCTCTATCTTCGGTCTTCGGTCTTCGGTCTTCGTTTTATAAACACCCCGTATTCCTTGCTGAATTTGATTATCGTCTTAACACGAGCCAGACCTGCGTTCTTAACCTCCTCATTTCATTCTCCACATTCAAATTTCCACTTAAAGAAACATTCATCCTCCATTTGAATGCTTGCAAGAAAGTTTTATGACGAAACAGTGCATGTCACAGAAGTTATGTTGCGCATGCACAGTAGGTTCTGTTGTAGAATTTCAATAGGAAAGCTCCACATCGTTTCCAGACATTTGCAGAAGTGTGGTAGCAGAAAATTTCGTCTAAAAATCCATTTAACAAATCTATACGATTTATATGATTATGAGCTATACGATTTTAAGAAAAATTGCGATTGTAAGAATTTCCAAAAATTAGCCCCCTTTGACCCAAAAAATTTCCAAATGCCAAAAAGTGACAGAGTGTCATCAACCAGATCCTTGAAGTATGTAGCCGAGGCAACCAAAAAAAAGCCAAAATCTGTTGTATGGAAGCAGTTGCATACTTTTCAAGAAAAACAGCGATTGGCTCCCAGACTATACACTTTCTTGGCTACTATAACATGAAATAAGTAGAAACGACTGGGAAACGGGAAGAAACCAGTAGGAAACCAGTAGAAACAGCTAGGAAATGAGAAGAAACGAGAGGGAAACAAGTAGAAATGAAGAAGAAACAAATAGAAACTAGTAGGAAATGAGTAGCAGCCAGTGGAAACCAAAAGAAAATGAGTCTAAACGAGGCTAACAAGGGCGGATCCAGCCCAATTTGAGTGGGTTCCCATCAGGTCACTAAAGAGACAGAAGGTGAGCAAAGCGAGCCGGAAAACAGGGGTCCGGCGGTACTCCCCCTGGGAAAATGTTTGTGGCCACGCCCCCTAGATTAGCTTAAAATGCTATAAAAATCTATTTTACCAACAATTAACTGATAAAAATTTTCTACCACTAAGACATTTTTGAGACCATTACAACAAAATGAAAGTTATGTGCATTAGCGTAAGCACTTTGTTTCAGACAACCTGTTGCAAGTCAGTTAATTTCCCCTTTTTGAACAAACGGTCCAACAGCTTGAAAACCCTTTGCAATGCAAATATCACTTTTTTGAATCATTCATACAAATCATACTGATGTTCGATATCTTTAAGCATCTGCGGACAGGGCCGGCGAAAGCAATGCCGGGCCCTGGGGCAGCTATTGGATGCGGGCCCCTTGCTTGACACTGATGCCAGAAGTGCACAACTAGGAGAATTTTGTGAACAGCGGCATGACGAGGCTAAATTAAGTGGGAGCAGGAGGGTTGGGGATCTGGGGGCGAAGCCCCATCTCACAACATCATGCTTGCCAAAGGAAACTTTGATAAATTTTTGACAGTTATTGTATGAATCAAAGTTTGAGGATCAAAGCAGCATTCTTCCTTTTTTGCTTAGAACGAGGGGCATTTTACTTCCAAGAGATCTCAAACGATTTGGCAAAACATTTTCCAGTCAAGAAAAACCCATCGAAAATCCATAAAAGTGATTTTGTTCTGAAAACTTCTCAAACACTTTCTTGAAGGCATCCTCTGATTCCAAATTCAGCTTTGCTGAAATGGAAGTTTTGGCAATACAGTTAAATTAGGTAATTTTCAAGCATTTTCTCGGAAAAATTCATGCCCATCCTGTACCGCACAATCTTTCTTCGGTTTTCAAGGAATCTCGAGGACCATCTTTCATCAAAAGTTGGGGTGCAATTTTCCCCTCATACCCTCCATGTGGCCATGCCACTGAAACTGTGGATCTTTTTGATGAAGTTTGAGAATAAACTGCAAAGCGATGCCTATCTTGATTGATTTCTAGCTTCAAAATAATGCAAGGCAAGGACGCGGCCAAAAATTTTTAACTTTCTGAAAGAGCTTATGTATTCGAAAACATCAGTAATGACATGAGCAATAGTTCTTGCCGCTTGTTCTCAAATCCCAATATGATTTGACAAGTAAATTTGGAATGAATAAGGAACTGAGGCCCGTGATGTTAAGCAAAGAGCGTTCCATTTTCCGGGCGGGCCCCGTGTGGGGCCCAGCTTGATGACATCATTACATGAAAAACAAAGCTTCTTTTTTACTTATATTTAAACTTATATTTGGCACTTGTCCAATATGTATATGGTGACTTGAACAGCTTATGTAGCTTTCCAGCATTCTTGTTGCTGTTTGCATTCCCAAAAAATACACAAATCTTGCAAAATGCTCCCTTAAGAGATTCGGAGTAAAACAGCCAAGGAAACTGCTGAAGTCAAGATTGACAAAATGATCTGTTTTTGCCTGCTTCTATTGACACCGGAAACACATATGTTTGGTCTGGTTTCTAAATATTATTGAATGCCAAGTACTTCTCAGCATCTGGTATCTTAACTTTCTGGTAAAACAACCCAATTTTGAAAGGATGACATCCATTTGTTGTAAGGATGGTGCTAAAACACCACCTTCATTTGGCTTTTTGGAACTGGTTCTCCTAAACAAGCAGTTTCATCTTCAATGAGTGCCCTTTTCTTTGCACCAGTGGTATCTCTGGAAGGCTCAGTGCTTAAAGACACTGTTTGCTTTGGCTTCATGTAATTTAGCAGTGATGTTTGCACACTTTCTATCCTTTCAAATGAAGGTTCTCCTTTTTTTCCTGCAGAAGCCACTGGTATCACTTCGATGCAATGTTAAGAGGAATATGTATTGTATTTTAGGATAATATTTTTAGGGAGCAGCTTGAAAGTAGGGCAAGGTTCCTAGTAACCCCTTGCATTTTATGTGCAATGGATCTTAGGATCGATTTATTTCACCAATGTTCCTCTATAGCCCTGTTTACACTACAACTTTTAACCTGGGTTAAGCTCAACCTGGGTTCAACCCACTTTTGTTTAGACTGCATTGACAACAGATTACAGTGTGAACACAAAGTTGGGTTGACTCTGGGTTAGTGTCGCCACTCATGCACTTCATTGTACATGGTGCACAATGGCTGCATTCAAATGGCGGGTATTAATGATGAGAATTCTGTGGGAAATCAACGTTTCAAGGCAGGTCCTTTTACTGAAGATTATTGCCATGTTAGCTTACCAAACCCTGAGGCGGCGAAGCTATTTTATACGAAGAATACGACAGGAGAGATGGTAAAATGGAACTGGAAATCATAGCGATAACAAATAGATCTGTTGTTCCCTTCGTCTACCCAGAATTCAATCAATGCCACCAAATTTTCGTCTCCCTGTAGTACCCCTCTTGCAATCTTTACTGCTTCACTCATTTTTCGCAAATTTAGCATATAATTGACAAGTATACTTTTCTTTTAGACTAAATGTTCCTCCAAGATATCTTTATTCTTGACCTGCTTTTTGGTGACTCTCGATGCATAGCCTGAAGATAACTGAGCATTAACCTGGGTTCAACCCAAGTTTGCGTTTAAAGCCCCGTTTACACTACACCAACTAACCTGGGTTCGCCCCGGGTTAGAACTAACCTAGGTTAGATTTTTGTAGTGTAAACGCAACTAACCTGGGTTCGCCCCGGGTTAAACTAACCCACCTTCGGAGGTGGGTTCGACCTGGGGCGAACCTGGGTTAGCTTTCACGATATGTAGTGTAAACGCAAACCTGGGGCGAACCTGGGTTAGGATGAGTAGGACGCATGCGCATTCGCAAATTACGCGCCATTTTGGACGCGCCAACCAGCACGGCAGTTACTGTGAATTCGGGTGCTGTTTGTTGAGCACTTTTAACCATGAGTGACAGCCAAGCTAAAACTGACAGAGGGTCGACGTGGGAAGATGAAGAGGTAGTAGAACTAATCAACATTTGGGCTGATGAAAGAATTCAGCAACAGCTTGATGGCTGTACACGAAAGCGGCCTATTTTTGAAAAGATGGCGAAGACTCTCGCTGAAGCAGGATTCACACGAACATTTAGCCAAGTAAGGGAGAAAATCAAGCAGTTAAAGCAGAATTACAAAAAGATCAAAGATAACAATAACAAGTCTGGAAACAATCGCAAAACTTGCAAATATTTCGAGCAACTAGATAGCATTTTGGGGGACAGGCCTATCACAAGACCGCCCAGTGTTATTGAAAGTACATCCAATCAAGGCTGTCAGGAATATGAAAATTCTCTGTCTGGGGCTGGTGTCGATTCGTCAGAGGATGAAATTGATGAATTCAATCCAGGATTTGACTTCCTTTCAAGACCAAGCCCTTCCTCATCAACAAGCAATGACACTGGTTCATTGTCAGTAGACGGCCAGGGTACTGATGAAAACACTGAAGTGGTACTTCCCTCTAAAAAAGCAAGCACAATGACACCAGGCACTGTGAAAAGTAAACCAGAAGTTAAAACACCAAATGACACATCAGTTAGAAAAGAGCAAGAGAAAATTTTATCTTCAAAGAGAGGGAAGAGCAGAAAAAGGAGCAGGAATGAGGCATTCCTGTCAGATGTTTGCTCCATGATACAATCCCAACAACAAGCTGCAGATGAACGTTTTTTTAAGATGGAAGAAGAAAGACAAGCTAAAGAAATTGAGAGGGAAGAACGGCGGAGGAAAGAGGAAAGGGAACATGAATTATTTATGATGAGAATGATGGGAAACATGTTTATGCAGGTTGCCTCAAGCTTTAATCAAGGTCCCCCCATGCAACAACAACAAAATCACTTTCAGAGCATGCCCCAACAAATGTATCATCAAGCACAACATAGTTACATGGCTGCAAACAATTCAGAACAGTGTGATGAAGACTCTATTTATACAAGTTTATAATGTTATGTTGATCCACCATTTTCTATTTGACCATGTTCAGTTAATCCTAAGACTGCATGCATTTTTTATAGCAAAATTGAAAGGGGACAATTTTTCAAAAATTAAAAAACAATTCTAGTTAAATTAAAGAGCCACCAAACTTTGTAAATTGCAGCTTTAGGTTTGCTGGGCCATTTAATATTATTTTCATTGTACTGGAAAATTCTTAATGTTATTTTGAATGTGAATCCTATCTTTTCAATTATTTCAGGAAATTTGGATGCCTTTTAACATCACTGATCATTATGATTATACATTTAAGAAATTCAAAAGGAATGTTTGGTAGTAAAATTTTGTATGGTTTAAGAAACTTTTTAGTCCTGTACCTGATGTAAGTTTCTTATAAAAAATGCATGCGTCTAGTTAGTGTTTTTAGAACTAACACATTTGATATAAAAATAACAAACTTGTACACAATATTCAGGCTTTGAGTGTCCTCTACAAAGCTGAGTGTCCTCTACAAAGCTAAGGTTAACAATTACTTTCAAAAATTGGCATAAAACTCCTGAGCTATAGAACATGATAAATCCCCCATAAAACTTTGGCAACTCTGTGAATGTATATTTTGAAACCAATTGTCTGCCAATAAACATTAATAACCAATCACAATACACATATTTTTTATAAGAAACTAAGAATTTGGGCCAGTACTGAGAGTTTCTTAAAACTGTCAGATCTTGAGAACTCAGAGTTTCTTACGAGTTTCTGAAAGGTTTCATAACGATATTTAAAAACTATCTTTGTTGTCTAGACATCACCCAGGTACCTTCTGAATAAAATGATACAGGGAACAAGTGAAAATAGAATAGCAAATTTTCCCAGTACCGGAGTTTCTTAATTTTTTGGCAATCTGAGAGCTGGGTTTCTTATAAACAGTTTCTTATAAAAAGAAATATGTGTACTGAGATACTACCAAATGGATGAATCTCCACAAAGCTGGACCCACTCTTTCACTGAATTTGAAATGACTTTTCAAGTAGAATAAAAAAGTAGTTTGAAAAATGGATCAAAAATACAGGATAAAGGGGCTCAACATTCATCTTTAAAGCTTTTATTTTGTGGCAGGTTAAATGTTTTATTGGGCAAAAACTGTTTCAAAAGTATTAAGATGTACACAGAACTAAACAACGTAAAATATCTTTCACTAGGCCTAAGAACAACATTACCCTTTGAACTTTGAAACTTCTATTCCACATATGAAATGTTCATGTTCTTTATATATTTGTGTCCTTACAATACTCTATTAACGCTTTCCGTACATCAGTTGCATTTTTGGATGCGTCATTTTCTGCAGGATTAAGTGCCTGTGCTCTTGGTTCCTCTGCAAGTTCCGTTTCTTGGAGTAACTCAGGGTCAAAATCTTCTTGGAAAACTTCACAGATGTTATGCAACACACAACATGTAGCAACAATGTTGTTCATTCTCTCGATATTTGCTTCATTTTGCTTCAACAAGCAGCGCCACCTTCCCTTTAGCCTTCCAAATGCATTCTCAACCACCATCCGTGCTCTGCTAAGCCTGTAGTTAAAATGAGACTTATCTCGCGGAAGATTGCCATTGTCTGGAAAAGGTTTCATAATCCATGGAAGGAGAGGATATGCTGCATCTGCAATTATTATCACAGGAACCTTTACACCATTGATGACCTTAGATCTATCAGCAGGGAATAAGGAACCATTCTGACCTTTGGTGAAGACTGATGAATTGGAAAAAACCCGTGCATCGTGCACCTTCCCTGGCCAGCCAATGTTGATGTCTATAAACTTGTAGTTACTGTCAACCAACCCTTGTAGAATTATTGAGTACCATCCCTTGCGATTATAATAATCGGCATGAAATTCGGATGGTGCCTTGATTGGGATGTGAGAGCCGTCAACAGCACCTGCACACTGTGGAAATCCCCATATGGGATTATCATTTGAATGCCAAATTTCAGACACTCCAATCACATCAAATCACTCAAGGATGCAGTCTTCTTTGATATTGAGTGTTTTAGATGTTGCTTTGATCAGTATGCTCTTTGGCTCACTGTCTCCCATTGACAGGGTTGCAGTTACATTTACAGCTTGATTTGGCTGCATGGATTGTAAAGCTGACAGACTGATGTCGATTGCTTCCACCGGTGCCGTTGACTGGATTGAGAAGGAGTCTGTTCCTTTGTAATCAAAAGTGATGTCAGAAGTTGGTTGTAGCTGAACTGTTGACAATTGGTTAAAAATGAGGGAGTCATTGCCATCAGATTCCTTAACATTCTTCAGTATAACAGCATCCTTCGAGACCTGCACCTGCTGTAGGGTGGCATGGGCGTCAACATTGAATCCAGCTACTCTCCTGATTTTAGACGGACTAACTTGGACTGCGAAGTCATAGTAATTGTTATTTCTTCGTGATCGTTTGACAGGAGATAGAGAGTGTATGTATCCTGAAATAAAGAAAATATCCATGTGAGGGGATGATTATATGGTAGCCATGGGAACAAAGAAATTCCAAACACCAGTGTGCAATATGGCAAAGAAATGTGTACTTGTTGAAGATGCTGTACCTCAAGTGCACACTGTAAAGCTGAAGTCATAGAGCTCATGTATCTTTTGAAAGTCTAATCTAACACCGAAACTTGAATATGCACTCGATCTGTAAATACCCTATGCAGGAAATGATATACAAGACACCATTCCAGCAGCTCGAATAAATATTTCAGGGTGGGGCTTGCCCAAGGAGGGCTAAGAGTCAGTGACATGGCCAGGAGGGTACGAGGGGGCAATTCTACTTCGTCATTAGCCTACGTCATTACGTAGTTGTACGAGAGAGCGCAGCGCAGGAGCCGACCAGTTGCGAAGCTCTTGATGCCGATCAGACCACGTTGTTTTTCGAAGTTCAAAAGTTCTCTGGCAAATCGTCTTCTCTTTGGTGCATCCAAGTCATCAAGCCATCGACACACGTTCCAAACAACGAAGAAGCTAAGATAAGTTTAATTTTGTTTTCATTTCCAACTAAGTTCCGAATTTTCGTCGTTTTTTCGACAAATTTTTTCGCGCTCCCAGATAGGCCGATATGGCCTCCAAGGGAGATGAATCTACAACGCCCAAAGAGGTTTCCAAAGAGGTTGAAGTTGATATAACAACCCCTGCTACTGAATCCCATCATGCTTCCTCAGATATTTTACAGGCTATCGTCCATGAAGGCTAACTTAGACCAAACGAACCAGATTTTAGCAACCTTGATGGCAGAACGAAAACGGCCACCAACTTGGCTACCTGATGGAGATCATCCCTCCTTTAAACGTTCTATGACTGAGCATGATCTTGAATCCGTAGCATCCAAGAATGCAACATCGGGGGCTGCACAGACAGCAAATTTCCCAGCTGCACAGACAGCAAATTTCACAGCTGCACAGACAGCAAATTTCCACTCCGCACAGACGGAGACGACTTTTGAGTCCACAGAGACTTCCATAGATCCTATGCAAAGATCTTCTGAAGAAGATGTTTTGAGTCTATATGGGGGGAAGGAATTTGATGACCATCAGGGCTCAGATTTGGAAGAGGAAGTCGATAATGATTCACTCCTGAATGGTTTGAATGAATTGTTATTACCCTCTGAGGATCAAGGGCCACCCATTTCAGAACAATTGGCCAAAATTGTCAACGCAAAATTTGCGACAGAATTTGATCTGCAAAAGCGCAAAACAATTCTTGAAAAATATAAAGTGCCAAAGAATTGTGAGTCCTTGCTAGTGCCCAAAGTCAACCCAGAAATATGGGCCAAGTTGCCCACTCAAAGTAAACGGGGCGATATCAGGATGTCCTCTTTGCAAGACTCAATAGCCAGGGTGACTGGCAGCATTTCATCTACTATTGATGATTTATTGAAAGCTAGAGAGAAAAAATCTCAAATTGATTTCAAAGCAATTATTGCACAGCTCCTTGATTGCACTGTTTTGTTGGGCCATGTTAACCAAGAGATGTCCTTCAAACGTCGTGACTCTCTTCGCCCACATTTGAGCAATGATTTTAAACAGGCCTGCTCAAGGAACTTGAAACCAAGTTAAATTCTTTTTTGGTGATGACCTCCCAAAAACAATTGAGGCCTTAAAGGCTACAAATAAAGTTGTGAATAACATTGCATACAACTCAAATGGAGCTAGACAAGGTCAGCGTTTTCCTGCACAGTCAGGATATGCCAATAGTGCTTCATACAAAGCTTACAATCCTAGTCGTGGTGGATACTCAAATCGAGCAAAATCTTTTTTAGGGGCAAAGGGGAGGATGTCATCATATCCTCCCCGACAAGCTTACACGCCACGACCACAGCAACAACACCAACAACAAAAGAAATTCACGAAGCCTTAGAAAATTGTAAACAACAGGTACATGATTTTAATACTCATGTTATTGATGCACTTACTGACTACTTAGTCTACAAAGTTGCAAACTTTAAAGCAGGTCAAATATCAGATTATTATGACTCATGGTGTACCATAACCTCAGACCCTACTATTTTGGAAACAATTTTGGGGGAAAAAATTGAGTTAATTGATCAAGTGCCACAACAAGCTGGTTATCAGGTCAACTCTATAAATAAGGAACATGTGCCTGAAATTGAAAATGAAATACAAAAGTTGCTAAGTAAGGGTGTCATAGTTGACAGCCATCATGAAGAGGGGGAATACATTTCACCCATCTTTTCTGTGCCCAAGAGTGATGGCAGCATTCGTTTGATCTTAAATCTCAAGAAGTTTAATGAGTTTGTAAAATTTACTCATTTCAAAATGGAAAATATCCATACAATCTTAAACCTGGTTACACCTGGTTGTTGGATGGCCTCTATTGATCTGAAAGATGCCTACTACAGTGTCAAAATACACCCTGAGTCTCAAAAATATTTGAAATTTATTTATATGGATCAACTCTTTATGTACACTGCGTACGCCAATGGCCTCTCTTCGTGTCCTCGGAAGTTTACCAAAATCATCAAGCCTATTCTATCAGAACTGCATCTGAAAGGTCATATTGTGGCTGGGTATATTGATGATTTTTATCTTCAAGGTGACTCATACAAAAGTTGTGTGCAAAATGTGATTGATACAATCATAATGTTTGACAAGTTTGGGTTTGTCATCCACCCTGAAAAATCAGTGTTTATCCCCAAGCAAAAAATTATTTTCTTGGGTTTTGAGATCAATTCAGTGACAATGAAAGTATATCTGAAAGAGGAAAAGAAATCTAAAATTAAAAGCCACCTTTTATTTGCACTGCATAACCCAGATAATCTGTTAATTGAGTATGTAGCTAAAATCATTGGCTACCTTGTCTCCAGCCTACCTGCTGCTCAGTTTGGAGCTTTGTACTATAAATCAATTGAAAAGGACAAAATTATGGCACTAAAAGCCAGCAAGGGAAATTTTAAAGGCAAAATGTCCTTGTCTACCAAAGCAAAGCATGAATTGAAATGGTGGATTGAAAACATAGATCACTCATTTAATTTGATAAGAAAACCTGCAATTGAATTAACAATGTACTCTGATGCTTCATTGCATGGATGGGGTGGAGCATTAGATAATGTCTCCACTGGTGGACAATGGTCCGCAGAAGAATTTGTTGAAAACATCAATTACCTTGAATTGCGTGCAGCTTTCCTTGTTATCAAGACATTTCATAAAGAGGTTGCAAACAAACATGTTAAAATCATGATTGATTATACATCTGCTGTTAGCATCATCAATAACATGGGTACTTGCAAGAGTGAGATTTGCAATGACATTGCAGTAGAAATATGGCAGTTTTGTATTGCCAATAATATTTTAATCACTGCAGCACATATCCCTGGTATTGATAATGTTGTGGCAGACAAGGAGTCTAGAAATTTTCACATACAGAACACTGAATGGAAGCTAGACCCATCAGTCCTACATGAGGCCTTAAGAAAAATCAAGTTTGAACCTGATATAGACTTATTTGCCTCACGTTTAAACCATCAGTTTGAGACATACTGCTCTTACAGACCAGATCCAGGGGCGGTCTTTGTTGATGCATTCTCTGTTTCATGGAGTGATCTCAGTTTCTATTGTTTCCCTCCATTTAGCTGCATTCTCAAAGCATTACAAAAAATCAGGCAAGACAGGGCAACTGGAGTGATAGTGGTGCCAAGATGGCCAACACAAACCTGGTATTCCATTCTGATGACCATGTTAGTACGACCACCAGTAATTCTCAATCCCTCCCCAAAACTATTGACCCTACCAACATTCCCATTAGAGAAACACCCTCTGTACAAGAAAACAGTATTTCTTGTATGTCTGTTATCAGGAGAAAACTCTCTGAGCAAGGGTACTCCGATTCAACAATAAGCATTATTTTAGCCTCTTGGAGGGACTCTACCAAGAGCCAATACCAATCTAGCCTGAATAAATGGTTAGATTTTTGCATCTTAAAAGGTATTGATATTATCTCTCCATCCATAGCAGAGGCAATGGAGTTCCTCACATCTTTATATGAAGGGAATTTGGCATATAGCTCTATCAATACAGCTAGGAGCGCCTTATCCTCCTTTTTACAAATTCAGTCACCAATACCTTTTGGTCAACTGCCTATTGTAAAACGATTCATGCAGGGTATATATGAATTAAGGCCATGTTTTCCTAAACACAATTCCATCTGGAAGTTAGCAACGGTATTTGATCATTTTCGAAATCAAAAAAGTGCCACTGAGCTTTCCCTGAAGGAACTTTCCTTAAAGGTAGCTTTCCTGTTATGCCTTCTCAGTGGTCAAAGATGCCAAACAATAAGTTTCTTGGACATACAAGAGATGGATTCTCTTGAAGACAGATATGTTTTTCATATTAAAGAAAAATTGAAGCAGTCACGTGCAGGTTATCATATAAGGCCACTTGAATTTAGAAAGTATCCCACAGAGGAAAAGCTTTGTGTATTCACTCACCTGCAGGAGTACATTAAAAGAACTGAAAATATACGTTCATTGAATACTAAACTGTTAATCAGTTTTATTAAACCACACTGCCCTATCTCTAAGGATACATTGGCTCGCTGGGTAAAATCCGTTTTGTCATCAGCAGGAATTGATACTAATAGGTTCACAGCCCATAGTACCAGGGCAGCATCCTCATCCCATTTGGCTCAAAGGAACTTTTCCATTACAGACATCATTGATGCAGTTGGATGGAAGAGCGAACAAACATTTCAGAAGTTTTACAATAAATCAGAAGAACGCTTTAATTTTGGAAACTGTATTTTAGAGACTGCCAACAGTACTATGTAACAAGGCTGTAGCATTGATACTTAATTTGAAATACTCTGTTTTTTGTTGCTTTGTGAGCCATGACAGATCTAAAGTTTGCCAAATATGTTTTGTTTTTTCCCAAGACTTGTGTGAATTGTCAAAAAAAAGGGGGGGGGAGAACTACCTTGGTAAGGGTTGCACATTGATGTACATATATACTGGGTATACATATGGAATTTCTTCTCCCATTCACTACAGTGTAATTATGGATATATTTTGAAATACAATACTTGCTTTTGTGCATATTTTTATTCACAAAGGATATTTGCAAAATATGATTTTCTTGCTCTTATCCATTGGCTCAGTCTCGGCTTTGAAATCTCGTACAACTACGTAATGACGTAGGCTAATGACGAAATAGAATTAAAAATTAAAGGAGACTTACCTGTAAGTTGAACTTTGATTGTAATTCTATGAGTCATTAGCCAGGAGTGAAGGAGTTGGACGCCCTCCCATATCGATCTTGTGTTTTTGCAAAGAGGGCAGGATTACAATGATTTCCCCAACCCGACTCCTTCACATTTTACGAGACTGGTGCCAATGAATATCCTTGAAGTCTGGTCGGCTCCTGCGCTGCGCTCTCTCGTCCAACTCCTTCACTCCTGGCTAATGACTCATAGAATTACAATCAAAGTTCAACTTACAGGTAAGTCTCCTTTAATTTTTAATTACTTCATAATTTTGAAAGGGTGGTAAAAATTGTAATTGAAAAATTAGAGCTGCTGCTGAGGGTTCACAGAACCCTCACAGAAATCAATGGTTCAAGGTCAGATAGTAAAGGTATATCCTATGGTGTACCACAAGGGTCCCTATTAGGACCCAGGTTATTCAAGATATTCATAAATGACCTACCAAATGTTGTTGAAAATGGCTTGCTGTACATGTATGCTGATGACACAACAGCATATTGTGTTGGTGATAATGTTGATCAAGTAGTAGATGGTTTGAATCAAATCACAACAAGGTTACATTCATGGTGTTTAGAAAGCAGATTAACGATAAACACAGAAAAGACGGAAGCAATGATATTGTCAAGAAAGCACTTCATAGGTCCCCTGAAACAATTATCTCTTGGAGAGAATAATATTGAATTTGTTGCGGAGACGAAGTGTCTTGGGGTGACTATAGACAAGGCATTGAAATGGAATAAACAAGTGAAGAGAGTAGTGAATGATTTTAGTGCAAAGTTAAGCCAGCTGAAAAGACTTAAATTCTTATCGAAAAAGGTATTAGAAGAGATCTATTACAAGTCAATAGTGCCCTGTGTTGTATACTCTTTATCTGTTTGGGGGACATGCTCAAAAACATTGTTCAATGAGATAGAAAAAATGCATGAAAGAGCTGCAAAATTGATCTATGAGGTCCACAGCTGTAAAGACCCACTTACAGCGGTTGGTTGGAAACCTCTAGAACATATATACAAAAGAAGAATTGCTATTTTGATGTATGATATCTACAACGAGAGAGTCCCTAACGAGCTACAAGGGGAATTCAAGAAAAACCTATTCGGAAGAGGGCAAGAGAAATTAACGATGGAAATTCCAAGACCAAGAACTGAAATTGGAAGGAACAGTGTGAAGTATAGAGGCCCTCTCATATGGAACCTCTTGACAACAGAAACGAGGGCGTGTAAAACAAAAGACACGTTCAAAACAAAACTCAAGGAATGCAAATTAGATATGATAAGTTTCCAGAGAGAAGCAGCAATTGGAACCAATAAAAAGAAAGATTACATGTATTATTGATAAAATGCACCCGTTTTCACAAAAGATTAATCTTGTTTCAGGATTTTAAGATTTACTTATATAACAGGTTTTATCGGACGTATGTATGTATTAACTACTTAGGCTTAGCATGTTTCGTTTATTTTAATTTAGTTTTAGTATCTCAGGTCCACATCGGCTCTCTTGAGCTGCCTTAGCATGACCTGAGTCAACAAATAAAATATGTATGTATGTATGTATGTATGTATGTATGTATGGTTTTAGCAGCAGTCAAAAATTATTACCAGAGGGGGTAATAACTAAGGTATATTTAGGATATGGGTGCTCCAGCCGCAGTGTACAAAGAATCAATCGAACAAAATAATCTCTAGCCTAAAAATGGACCCAAAAAGAAATTTTTCTGATCCAGCCCCAAAGGTAAGGAAGTGGGTATCTCAAATCTATGGAAAAGTGCCTGAACTGATTAGATTTCTCAATCTATGAGGATATTGAACTATTTTGAATTCAATGTTACTTGATTTCAAACTTTGTGTGCAAGATATGTTTTTCTCAATTTTCATACTTTAAGTTGTACTTAACTAAAACAGTAATACAGAAATCCAGGAACCCAAAAACGTTAAATGATTGACCGAGAAAAGTAAAGCTCTGCCCAAATTTTAGACACAAAAGAGTAACCTGAGCATCCCTATCTAAGATATATCGAAGTTACCTGCTAGGAATATTACTGGCTGTAGATTTTGTGTTTTTCTCAAGGGTGGTCAGTATGCTCCAGGATTGCTTTGGGGGCAATACAGTCAAAAAAGAGAATCAAAAGTATGCACTAAAATGGCGGGTGTTGGAGCGTGTTTGGGCTAGGATGAAATTTGTGCATTTCTGACTGGGAAGGGGTTATTTCACCCCTCTTTTTCCGAAGCTACGAGGGATGTAACAATGACAGCTAGCTGAGTTGTTCTTTTGACAATACGCTTTGCAACTGTAACAATAGAGCTTAGTCAAATGGCTCATTGCTAAGCAATTGAAGATGATGGAAAAATGGCCAAAATGTGGCAATTAGGTTAAAACAAATTTTTCAAGATAAACGCAAGATAACAAGCAGAATTGTAGTCAAAAGTAGGAAATAAGAGTTGGAAGATAGCTACAAAATTGTTTGAATCAAATTATGAATTGAATAGACTAATTTAGATTTCTATTGTCAATTATTTTCAGACTTCTAATTTGTGGTAATAGTTCGTAACAAGGAACCCAAGACTATTTGCTGTAGGTTTCGACATATTATACACTATGTATTCAAACTATGATGTCATAAAGATGAATGACATGAATATAAAAAGTTGCCGACATAAGCAAATTTAAAAAACTATGCATCAAATGAAAGTATTTTTCATGATGAGCAAGCTCTTTGTAATTTTCTTTGTGAGTTGTCTCTAAAGAAGGTCATCTTGTGGTCATGTGGTATAATAGTAGACCATGAAATTCTGAAAATTGTTTTCAACCAAATGCTGGTAAAAGTCAGCAAGTTGTAGGGTCTGTGTAAACAAGTGGTGGACATAGATGAGAATGTTTGGAAGAGGGGTGAAAAATGCCCCAGGTCCAATTGGGTTAGCCTCCTCCAATGGGGGGGGGGCTTATGTGAGGTCTAAAAGCATCAGTTTTAATAGGCTGTTAGAACATGGTACAGTGCAATTGCTGTCTCGTACAAAGAAAATTGGTGTTACAAAAGCAACCAGATACAACATAATTTTTGGAGCTTACCTGAAACTTTGCCATCTGTGCTTGCCACACCTGAAACCTTGCCATCTGTGTTTGCCATGTTCTGTAAGAAGAAGCAAATGAAAATAAGACTGGAACAAGGTTTGCTAAGAGTCATTAGTTTGGTGCCTGTTGATATTTTGAAAGACTTTGGAGACTAGCAGGATGATTCACTTCAACGCAAGTACTATTTGCTGACGATATTTGGGACATTCGTATAAATGTGATCTAACAGAGATCCATAATCTGTTGTTACTGTACTTATCAGCTGCGTGAAACCATTTTCTTTCATACTGAGCAGGAATTTAATAGACTGTGGTGAATTCTTTTGCAATAGGTTAATGTTGAAATCACCAAAAATTACTGCTGGGTTTGCTTTAATAATTTCATGATTGACAAAGTGCAAAGCATCAGTCAATTCAGTAAAGGGAACTTTAGAAGATGACCTATATACAGCAAAAGGCAGATTCGTTTTTTATGCGCGCGCAGAAGCGTCATGGATACGAGGCGAAGTGATCACGTGATAATCACGACAGTACAAAGATCGGATTAAATCAGCTGACGTGATAAGCAGAGAATGATTGCAATGAATATCTGATATCAAAGTGATTATTTATCCCTTATTTCACAAATTCCAGCAAGAATTGTTATCAATCAGTTTTAAGTTTCCATCCAAGGCCCCTTTCAAATCCAACCAGAAACATCTAGGCTAGTGGTGGATGCAGGCAAGCCAAACTTCAAGAGCCAATAATTGAATGCCAATGTTTTTGATGACAGCTAGCAAAATGAATTAGGATTTTCTGTTAAATGGTTTCATTTGATACTTCCCCTTCATTTTGGTCCAAAGAAGATTCTAAAAGTGGGTTACCTTCACAATTCTGAGTGCACTTTTTGCCAACGTTTGGGCACCAATTAGAAAGCCAAGTCCTCTTCTTGAATGGGGACAGTGGCACCTCACCTCAACAACTGATTTAGACTTAAAATATAGTGTATCTGGTTTGTATCAAAGTACACTGTCACACAGATGATTGGCTCCAAAAAGCAATGAGATCCTGTTGGGGTAGACTCAGTACCAATTTTTTGCATAGGTACCATATGGTGCCTGTTTGTACCACAAATTGTTTTTTGGGAGCCAGTAAGCTTGGAATACAATGTTTCTTGGTAAAAAGTTCCTCCCCCAGTGGGGGGGGGGTACTACATAACTTCCAATAGGGGGAGGTCTATGCCAATGTTTGGGGTCTGAAATTTTACATAAATCAATATTTGGGGTCTGTGAGTTACAACATGGACAAAAATTCAATATTTAGGGTCCAAAAATCTGAAAAAGGAAGAATCATGGAATTTGGTGAGGGTCTCCAAACAATTGGAGTCAATATTTGGGGTCCCAAAATGTTAAGCTCAATATTTGGGGTCAGCAATGAAATAGTGGCATGGACCCCATATTGAAAGTTAGGGATAACCCCCCTGGGGTTCCTCCCCTCCATCTTGAATGTAATTGTCTATTCTGGATCTTTGCAACAAATGGTAGAATATTTCAGATGTATAGGATCTCACTATTTCATAGTAAGCTGAGGAATTCAAACAAGGAGATCAACAATAATTAGAATGTAGTCACAGAAAACATCCCTCAAGACTCTACATTGCATTCGACATCATCAAATTATTCAGAATCATTCAAAAATTTGGTGCAGGAAAGAAATGAATCAGTGGTAGCACCAGCACTGAAAGATCTGAAAGAAGTGGGTTGGGGGATTTCTTGAATTGATTGTTGAATCTAAAGATATGCCTAATTAATTTTCTGCCAGTTGTTTTTGAAAATTTTTTCCAACTTCTGGGAATGGGGGAGGAAAGTCCCCCAGTCCCCGCTGTGGTGCTAGCACTGAAATCAATCTGAAATTCCTTAAATTGTTTTAAATACTTGGCAATATTCATGCAAGTCTGTATCACTCCAGATTTCCTAGAATCCATCCTATTCAAACAGTGTTCATTCTTCTGTGGGAATGTGTTGGAAATCTTGTAAGGTTACATAGTAGTAGTCATCCAGCCAAAAATTTGCAACTTGCAGGTGCTCTATCACGACCAAACACATTCAAACAAAATGTGATTTGATGTTACAGTATCTGAAAATAATAAAGGAGAAATTAGAAACTTAGACAAATGGCAATGGACAAACACAATTTTGTAGAAATATTATTGATAAAATGTGTGAAACAACTGAACATGCTTTCTTGGTACGCAGCCATCAAACTTGGGGCAGTTCATAAATCAATCATTAAAAAATAAGTCTTGCATTTTGGCTTTGTATCCAAATATGAACTCAAAGCAATAAAACAAGTTATAAAATGCAATCTAATATTGTTTCAATACATTGAAGAGACAAATAGTCCTTCTAAAATATGATGAAACAACACAGCAGGGCAGCAGAACATCCGGAAATTTTAAGTGAAAAGGCAGGACAGAAAAACAAAAGGCCATCAAGGGACAAACAACAGCAAAATGCTAAGACAATAGAATGGCCTAGGCATGAATGTCGCAGTTTCTTCAAGTGATGTTCACAAACTAAAACGCAAAAATAATCAATGTTAGCCAATTTTTCGACCAAAACCGGTTTGAGAAATTTGAAGCTGAACATCTCACCAACGCAGTGGTGATAGTTTCGTTTTGCGGCAACGACTAGATTTTTTGCAATTTTCAGTTGTTGAAGGTCTCTAAATTTTTGTCTTTTTCCTCAGAAAATGACCTGTTACAAGAAAATAAAAATTTTTGTGGACATGATGTACCAGGATAGATGATCGGAAGACGATTCATGAAATTATAGGTCCTGACGAGACTGTTATAAAAATTTCCGTGGAATATTCATTTTGTAGAGCCCCCTATGAGCTGATTATTTACATGTAAACAAACAAGTGATTTATTTGCCCTTCAAAACTGACCCAACTGTATGGCAAAAAAAGTAACACAAGGCCAATTTTTTAAGAATACTTACCTGTCTCAAAATGATGCTCATATTCTGCAGATTATATCCACCAACGCTCAGCTTGCGGCAGCGAGCCGTTTTTCCAAAAAAAGCCTTTCTTCATTTTGAATTTTTCTTGATAAATATCGCCTCCATCCCAAGGAAAATAAAGTTAAATAATCAATCTTTATCGAAGCTTTCCAAGGTCAGTGATTTTTTCAGCCATGCTTGTTTGCCTTCTGAACACTTTCCGCATGCGCCTGATCCCAAACCGCGTCTCAAGAGGCCTGGATCACAATAGATTCCGCCACAACTGCGTGCAGTCCCCAAAAAGTTCACCCCCTCCCACCTTTCTGTTTTTGGCAGCTTGAGCAGGCGCAGAAAGCACTTTGCACAGCGGTCGAAACGAATCAGGTCTTTGCTCCTATATACACTAAAAACATGCAAGTTTGGTACTGGCCCACCAAGAATGCAAAATGTTATTTCTACATGATTTTTGTTCACTCTGCAAGGTTCTTTTGCCAACTGCAAATTTTCTCTCACATAAAAAGCAGTGCCATAGCTGCCTTCATCACTGATGTTGCCATTTCTAAACAGTTGAAAGTGCTCAATTTGCAAATTTTCACTGTGGTGTGCAGTGGTGAGATTGGTTTCAACAAATATATTCATGTCTGCAGCATCCACATTAACATCACAACGCACATCATTGATGTGCAAGGGTAGTGACCTGACATTGTGGAAGCAGATCTTAATGCTTGCAGTAAGTGAATCTATAAAGGGAACACAAGGTGTGAATTTAGAGGTTGTTCGCAGACGCTGCATCTCTACCTTAACTTTCTGACTACAGCAGATCTTCTTTGCATCAAATTCTTGCAGAAGCAATCCATTCAAATTACGTACTCTACTAAGCCCAACGTAATGCATGTGGTCCTTTGGTCTGCCCGAAAAATTTACAACAACATTGTTCAATGTATCCCCTTGGCATCTGTGAATTGTTTTAGCTGAAGCCTGCCTTAACGGGAATTGCCACCTAAGAAACTGAATCTGACTGTTTTTGTGCGAGGTGAATTGCCTTTTTACTTCAAAGATTGGTGTCCAGGCATTGTGTGTGCCAGTATCTCGCAAATTTCTGTATTGGTGTCTGACTGATGCCAACAAAATTCTCAGAAAATTGCACCCAAACAATACTTGGCCTGCTAGAATTTGCAACTCTGTAATCTATTTTCTTGACAGTACATTCTGCGCCATTTGTTAACCCATCTGCAACACTAACATTCAAAGTGAGATCATATTTTTGCCCAACAGCAAGTAGCAGGTCTTTGTGCAAGCCCATGGTCTTTGTCGGATCATTTGGGATTTTTGTCAACAGTTTTTCCTTTACTTCATCTTTCATGTCTCCTACAACAATGTCTATGGCTCTTACTACTGCTTTGTCACCAGTTGCATTTCTGTATATTGCTTCATTGAATGAATTGACAGAAGCATTGGTCATAAACAAATGTGTAGACATAGGAATCTCATAGTTTCCGATACATTGACCCTTAGGTACTACTCTTTTGCTGAGATGATTGACATCAGCTTCTGTTGGACTTCCTTCACGGAGGCGATTAAGCAGCTCAGCAAACTGTTTATCTTCTTTCTGCCTCATGACTGTGGACAGTTCACAGAACGTAAAGCATTCTTGCCAGATATTGACTGCCAAAGCACCATAATCTGAAGTGCACCTTTCAAATATCCACCTGTCAAAAACTGGTTGTAGTTGGAAGAGATCACCAACTGCAATTATGCTTAATCCACCAAAAGGGTCTTGATTACCAATGATTTGTTGTAGACGATGATTCAAGAAATTAAAAAGACCACTTCCTACCATTGAAATTTCATCGATGAAAATTATTTGCAACTTACCATATAGCTTTCTCATCGTGTTGAGTCGGTCACTATCAAGTGCCTTGTATCTAAATCCTTGTGCTACTGGTATTAAAAAAGATGAATGAATCGTGTTGCCTCTGATATTAAATGCAGCCTTGCCAGTTGGAGCTATCTTAATGACCTTGATATCATCAGGATTTTCTCCTGCAACCTTACTAAGATGCCTTGATAATGCTTCATACAACAAATTTAAAACCCAACTTTTACCTACACCTGCACCACCACTTAAAAATATTCTGAGGGGTTCATTGCTTGTCTTCACTGAATGAAGCACATGGTAGAAAAACTGTATCTGCTCTCTGTTTAAGGTCCTCATTTTCTCAAAGAACTCTAAATCAGACATTTGGTGGTGCGCCACAGGTGCATTTACTGGTGCGAGGGGACAAGTTCCCATATCATGTATTAAATCATAGTTCTGCTGGGTTGCATCAGTAGGCTCAAAGCATCCATAAAACTTGCTCATCTTTGAACCACATGCATAATCTTGTTCTTCAATGTGCTCAGTATTTGGAGCAACAGATGTGCACTTTTTAAGTTCATCATATAACAAGTCTTCCATAACCTCGTCAATATGGGTGGAATTATTTTCGTAAGGAACAGAATTTTGCTGCACAATTTCTTTCACATTCATATATCTCTCTTGGTATGTATGACACTGTGCAAGCAAATCCTTCATTTCGTTTCTCCAAGGCACATATAGCATTAATCTCTCTCTGTAGAAGTTCTCCGAGTCCTTCTCCTTGTTGTATCTCACAGATCGGATCACTTTCATTCTCTTTCGTTTGAATAATGCGAGACCACCTGGTATTGTGAAGGACCTTTCTTCATCTTGAGTTTGAGAGTCTACTGTAACATCATCATCACAGTTGTCTAGTGGTTGATTTTCAGGAAGATAACATGATGCATCCACTTTACTATGAAGGGTCTTGCATTCTGCTTGCACCTCGTACCATGCAACAAAATCAGCCAAACATAAATCTTCTAGTGCCCTTGGTCGTCTAGAATACTTTTTTAGAACATTATCCGATTCTATTTCAGTGGAATTATCGGGTAAATCATGCAATTTTTCCATGCTTTTCATCAAGAAGCATCTTTCACTTGGATGTGCAGTGTTTATAAATTGAACTGCGCGAGAAGACCTCTTTAAGGGCATTTGCATGACGAGGTAAACAGCTTCTTGGGCACTGATTTCAACAGCATTCAAAAATTTATTACCTATATGCCTAACTTGCCTTTGGATATTTTCACCAAATGACATTTGTGCCTCCTTGTTAGCCTGTTCTAACACCTTGCTCATGCCCCTTTGTCCCTTAGAAACGTAAGACAAAATGTATACAGCACAAGAATATGGGTCCAAAACAAATTGAACATCCATGTTTGCTTGCCAAGCTGCAAGGAGGTTAGGATTATAACTGTTTATTCGTATTTCAGTTGGTCTTCGTTTCAAGAATAGCTTCGCTCTTTTCAAAGGATACCTGATCGCCAGTACGTATTCATCATGTGAAAGATCAAGAATTTGCAGAAAATCAGTGAAGGTGACATCACTTCCATATTTCATCTCTTCT
This sequence comes from Aurelia sp. 4 Dawson et al 2005, assembly GCA_964019985.1. Lineage (NCBI taxonomy): Eukaryota > Metazoa > Cnidaria > Scyphozoa > Semaeostomeae > Ulmaridae > Aurelia > Aurelia sp. 4 Dawson et al 2005. The sequence continues at coordinate 1,616,930 of OZ026511.1, read as the reverse complement.
AGCAGCACCTGGACCTTGCAACTGTTTCTTTCAATAATCTTCAGCTCATCTGGCAGGAAACTTGCATGATCCAATGGCTGCAAGATCATAGTAACTGGCAATGGGGGCAGTGGGTAGTTGAATCTGCAAACATTCTGGTTCCTTTTCTTACATGTCTTTGCATGCCTGTGTGTCTGTAAATTTACAAGATCCTTGCCCTGTTGATAAAGGATATCCTCAGCACATGAAAAGTACTTGTCCACAAACTTTACAATACTTTCACTTGAATCTTTTCCATATACTGGTGCATCCTTGATCCACAGCAGTGCATGAATATGTGGTGAGCCACGTTGTTGAAATTCTACCCTGTAGAAGAAATCTTGAACATCACCTAAAGGTAGATGGTTGCTTTTGAGGAACTTGTGAATGAAAATCTGCACCATGTGGTCAAACATGCGTGCACATGTTACAGGGTCTTTCTGGATCAATTCAGATTTTTTTTGCCATGACATTGCAGAGATTTCATCATCAGAGTATACACAATTGTCCACAAGTTTCCCCAACACGCGCAACAGATGTTTCCATCTTGTTTCTGCAGCTGATAGTGACAGAAACCAAAGCCCCGTTTACACTACACCAACTAACCTGGGTTCGCCCCAGGTTAGAACTAACCTAGGTTAGATTTTTGTAGTGTAAACGCAACTAACCTGGGTTCGCCCCGGGTTAAACTAACCCACCTTTGGAGGTGGGTTTGACCTGGGGCGAACCTGGGTTAGCTTTCACGATTTGTAGTGTAAACGCAAACCTGGGGCGAACCTGGGTTAGGATGAGTAGGACGCATGCGCATTCGCAAATTACGCGCCATTTTGGACGCGCCAACCAGCACGGCAGTTACTGTGAATTCGGGTGCTGTTTGTTGAGCACTTTTAACCATGAGCGACAGCCAAGCTAAAACTGACAGAGGGTCGACGTGGGAAGATGAAGAGGTAGTAGAACTAATCAACATTTGGGCTGATGAAAGAATTCAGCAACAGCTTGATGGCTGTACACGAAAGCGGCCTATTTTTGAAAAGATGGCGAAGACTCTCGCTGAAGCAGGATTCACACGAACATTTAGCCAAGTAAGGGAGAAAATCAAGCAGTTAAAGCAGAATTACAAAAAGATCAAAGATAACAATAACAAGTCTGGAAACAATCGCAAAACTTGAAAATATTTCGAGCAACTAGATAGCATTTTGGGGGACAGGCCTATCACAAGACCGCCCAGTGTTATTGAAAGTACATCCAATCAAGGCTGTCAGGAATATGAAAATTCTCTGTCTGGGGCTGGTGTCGATTCGTCAGAGGATGAAATTGATGAATTCAATCCAGGATTTGACTTCCTTTCAAGACCAAGCCCTTCCTCATCAACAAGCAATGACACTGGTTCATTGTCAGTAGACGGCCAGGGTACTGATGAAAACACTGAAGTGGTACTTCCCTCTAAAAAAGCAAGCACAATGACACCAGGCACTGTGAAAAGTAAACCAGAAGTTAAAACACCAAATGACACATCAGTTAGAAAAGAGCAAGAGAAAATTTTATCTTCAAAGAGAGGGAAGAGCAGAAAAAGGAGCAGGAATGAGGCATTCCTGTCAGATGTTTGCTCCATGATACAATCCCAACAACAAGCTGCAGATGAACGTTTTTTTAAGATGGAAGAAGAAAGACAAGCTAAAGAAATTGAGAGGGAAGAACGGCGGAGGAAAGAGGAAAGGGAACATGAATTATTTATGATGAGAATGATGGGAAACATGTTTATGCAGGTTGCCTCAAGCTTTAATCAAGGTCCCCCCATGCAACAACAACAAAATCACTTTCAGAGCATGCCCCAACAAATGTATCATCAAGCACAACATAGTTACATGGCTGCAAACAATTCAGAACAGTGTGATGAAGACTCTATTTATACAAGTTTATAATGTTATGTTGATCCACCATTTTCTATTTGACCATGTTCAGTTAATCCTAAGACTGCATGCATTTTTTATAACAAAATTGAAAGGGGACAATTTTTCAAAAATTAAAAAACAATTCTAGTTAAATTAAAGAGCCACCAAACTTTGTAAATTGCAGCTTTAGGTTTGCTGGGCCATTTACTATTATTTTCATTGTACTGGAAAATTCTTAATGTTATTTTGAATGTGAATCCTATCCTTTCAATTATTTCAGGAAATTTGGATGCCTTTTAACATCACTGATCATTATGATTATACATTTAAGAAATTCAAAAGGAATGTTTGGTAGTAAAATTTTGTATGGTTTAAGAAACTTTTTAGTCCTGTACCTGATGTAAGTTTCTTATAAAAAATGCATGCGTCTAGTTAGTGTTTTTAGAACTAACACATTTGATATAAAAATAACAAACTTGTACACAATATTCAGGCTTTGAGTGTCCTCTACAAAGCTGAGTGTCCTCTACAAAGCTAAGGTTAACAATTACTTTCAAAAATTGGCATAAAACTCCTGAGCTATAGAACATGATAAATCCCCCATAAAACTTTGGCAACTCTGTGAATGTATATTTTGAAACCAATTGTCTGCCAATAAACATTAATAACCAATCACAATACACATATTTTTTATAAGAAACTAAGAATTTGGGCCAGTACTGAGAGTTTCTTAAAACTGTCAGATCTTGAGAACTCAGAGTTTCTTACGAGTTTCTGAAAGGTTTCATAACGATATTTAAAAACTATCTTTGTTGTCTAGACATCACCCAGGTACCTTCTGAATAAAATGATACAGGGAACAAGTGAAAATAGAATAGCAAATTTTCCCAGTACCGGAGTTTCTTAATTTTTTGGCAATCTGAGAGCTGGGTTTCTTATAAACAGTTTCTTATAAAAAGAAATATGTGTACTGAGATACTACCAAATGGATGAATCTCCACAAAGCTGGACCCACTCTTTCACTGAATTTGAAATGACTTTTCAAGTAGAATAAAAAAGTAGTTTGAAAAATGGATCAAAAATACAGGATAAAGGGGCTCAACATTCATCTTTAAAGCTTTTATTTTGTGGCAGGTTAAATGTTTTATTGGGCAAAAACTGTTTCAAAAGTATTAAGATGTACACAGAACTAAACAACGTAAAATATCTTTCACTAGGCCTAAGAACAACATTACCCTTTGAACTTTGAAACTTCTATTCCACATATGAAATGTTCATGTTCTTTATATATTTGTGTCCTTACAATACTCTATTAACGCTTTCCGTACATCAGTTGCATTTTTGGATGCGTCATTTTCTGCAGGATTAAGTGCCTGTGCTCTTGGTTCCTCTGCAAGTTCCGTTTCTTGGAGTAACTCAGGGTCAAAATCTTCTTGGAAAACTTCACAGATGTTATGCAACACACAACATGTAGCAACAATGTTGTTCATTCTCTCGATATTTGCTTCATTTTGCTTCAACAAGCAGCGCCACCTTCCCTTTAGCCTTCCAAATGCATTCTCAACCACCATCCGTGCTCTGCTAAGCCTGTAGTTAAAATGAGACTTATCTCGCGGAAGATTGCCATTGTCTGGAAAAGGTTTCATAATCCATGGAAGGAGAGGATATGCTGCATCTGCAATTATTATCACAGGAACCTTTACACCATTGATGACCTTAGATCTATCAGCAGGGAATAAGGAACCATTCTGACCTTTGGTGAAAACTGATGAATTGGAAAAAACCCGTGCATCGTGCACCTTCCCTGGCCAGCCAATGTTGATGTCTATAAACTTGTAGTTACTGTCAACCAACCCTTGTAGAATTATTGAGTACCATCCCTTGCGATTATAATAATCGGCATGAAATTCGGATGGTGCCTTGATTGGGATGTGAGAGCCGTCAACAGCACCTGCACACTGTGGAAATCCCCATTTCTCTTCAAATTTTCTTATCACTTGGTCAAGTTCATCATCAACAGGTATTCTGATGTATCTAGGCAGAATGACGTTTGCCATCACAGTGCAGAATTCATCTAGTATTAAACACACACTTGCAGTTGAAATACCAAACAGATGACCAATAGTCCTGTAATCAGCATTGGTAGCTAATCTCCACAAAGCCACTGCAACACGCTTTCTCACATTGATAGCCTGTCTGAATACAGTGTCTTCTTTCTCTAGAAATGGATGCAGCTCCTGACACAAAAAGTCAAACGTTCTTCTTCCCATTCTGAAATTAATTTGCCAATCAGAATCTTCAAAACTCTGTTCCACAATCAAATCCCACCAGTTTTCGCTCCTTGGCTTTCTCCATATCGTTCTTGAAACCGGTCTGGGTCGAGCAGATTCCATCAGAACATTCATTAGAATCTTCCTTGTTTGCCTTGATCTTTCTCTCAAATAACGGCGAATTCTATTCTGGGCTGATATGCGCTGTCTTTCCAGGCGCTTTCTTCTCCTGAGAGAGACAAGTTTCAAAATTTGCTGTATGGAGAAGGCGATTAGTTTCAAGAGACAGATTTGCCTCATGAGATAGATTCCCCAAGGCTGACTTCCTTCCGCCATTTTGCTTCTAGGAATCTGAGTTGCAACATCCGCAATGCGCATGCGATGTATCAACAAACCCAGGTTCGCCCCAGGTTTGTGTTTACACTGTGATGTGTGCAAAAGGCAGTGTGAACAAAACTGGGTCGAACCTGGGTTAGTTCTAACCTGGGGCGAACCCAGGTTAGTTGGCGTAGTGTAAACTGGGCTTAAATTACATTTTCTAAACTCCAACCCAGGTTCAACCCAGGTTCAATCCACCTCCAGAGCAGGGTTGGCTTAACCTGGGTTGAACCCAGGTTAGCTGCGTTTACACTACAAAATTCTAACCTGGGTTCAACCCAGGTTAAAAGTTGTAGTGTAAACAGGGCTTATAACATACCTATTTCAATCAACATATAAACTGGATATTTACCCAAGTCTTCCCCCAAATGGTTTACCGTATGAGATCATTGACTTTTACAGGTCTTTTGAAGGATGAATGAGAAATTAAACAACGAATATATGAAAGCCTACAGTTTTTTAAATTTTAAAACGAGGCTTCTTTTCTAAGTGCATAGGCCTAGGCCTATGTACCTCAATTGTTTCTACGTTGGCATTTGAATGGCCAGGCTACCCACATATACAGACACATACTTGCTTATCAACAAACAAAGTACGGGGCCCGTTTGTAGATTCACTCAAAATTCAAATTTCTCTGAGTTTTATTAATTTATCCTGTGCCGATTTTTAACAGGGAATCTAATTAAAAAAGATCGTTCCTTCCTTTGTTGAAAATTGAATCACAGGACTGTCCTCAGGCCTCTCTCCTATCAAGGCTGTATGGCAGTGTCAAGCAGGTACCATGGTTTCAGTTCCAAACATCAAAGAACTCAAAGTCCTCTGTTCGTCGCCAAGATAACAATCGGAGTCTCTGTTCCAAACATTGAAAACAAAGCCAAGGTCTCAGTTCCAAACCTTTGCAGCAAGCAACAAAACATGGAGAGCCATTACGCCTCCAGCGATTTTGCAAGGACCTCCGCAGGAGTCCAAGGGCCCTTTGGGTTCGGGCAGGTGGGCGGTAGCCTGTGTTCCAGACCATGGTCTGGAACACAGGCTAGAGGGCAGCTGGTGAAACTCAGAAACTGCCGCAACTTTGAGCCCTTTTTATCCTCATGCCCGCCCTATGATCTTGGGACAACGAAGATTTTTAATTTCTGTGTTAGACAAGAATTTAAATTAATTTGGATTATAATAATTCTATTCTCGGAAACATATCTTTGAAATTTTGACTAAGTTCTTGAACTCACGGAACTCATGTTCAATCCACCCCTAGCTAAATCTCAAAGCAGTGGTGGTAGATTTCCAATCTCTTGGGCCCAATAAACTGCTTATAAGAAGCTCATTTCTCAGATCGTCATAAAAGTAAGAAACTCCAGAATTGAGGAGATCCTTGGAGAGTTCTAACCCTATAAGGTTGGTACTTTTTATTTGTAAATACATTTTATTTGGTTTGGGATGTCCGTAGCTAACAACTGGAACTGAAGTAATGTATGAAAATTCTTACCTTCTCTGATACAAGGCTAATGAGCGAAGAGAATGACATGGCTGAAACTCCACCCACGTTGCCAGTTCCGAAGTGCCCTTCAACAAGTGCTTCAACAGTCAATGTGTCACAGATGAAATATTTCCCTATTGTTTCTTTGTCGCTTCTGCTCGTTTCCTAGTCATTTCCACCGGTTTGTTAATAGTTTCTACTTGTTTCTAGTTGTTTCCTAGTCGTTTCTGCTCGTTTCATCATATAGTAAATGCGTTTACACTTTGCGATAGAATACAATTATTCTGAGAAACATGGCCAACATGTGATGTTTGGCAACCTCTGCTTGGTTGAAAAGAAGGTTCATTTGCTTGGGAATGGTTAGATGCAGAGCTAGTTTTTTCAAATGATGCACACAATGCAACATGATTTCTCTTTTGACACTGGAAACATTTAATGTTCCATTGACACATCTGTGAAATGGGGCCTTATTTAAAGGGTTTGTGCAAGGTTAAAAGCTTGCTTTTGCACAGAGCCAGAAATTCTAAAACTATCTCATTCAAATCGAACTTGCACACAGAGTCAACAAAGGATAGTGTCAAAATAAGAGTTTTATCTCGCCGTGAAACAATGCTGTGTCGGAGTAATTTCTTCGTTCTACTTATAGAGGCGCCTATTTACCATCCACATTAGCTTTAAGACAGAGAAAACTTCCTCTTTTCTTTAATTGACTTCATTCTTACCTGATAATCAGCCGCTTTCATGCAAGAATTAGAGGCAAATGATTACCTTGGCAGAATGTGCTAAAAGGTCCACTTGCCTTTGCTTGAAATGGACCTTTATTGCCAATATGTTGTGCTGATGTACTTGATGGTTGTGCTTGCTTCCTGATGTTAAATTAAATTTCTGCAGCAGCTGCTGATACTTGACGTTTCTAAGTTCTTTCTGAAATGCCTCCAACAGATTTTCAAGATTCCCAGTGTCAGAATTCAAGTCACACATAGCAATGGTCCTAAATTCTTCAGACAGTTTGCCTGTCAAAGTATGAATAAAAAAAGGTGATATGAAATTCAAATGTCATATGGAATGTTACAAATCATATGCAATTCAAAACGTCATATAGAATTTCAATTACCATATGAAATACGCCATAAGAAATGAGAAGAAGGCTACGCAAAAGTTGAAGACCACTTAAAATCAATTAGTTTTGCCTTAAGGTGGCAAATACCATATGGATATAATACACCATATAGAGAGACCAATTGTAATAAAGATACAAACAATGCTCCATACATACTCTTAGCCAATTGTTTGTGGCTTATCTTTTGTCGGAGGTAGGGAATGTGCATGCTTGCTCGCATTTATTTTTTGTCAGAGCGGAATGGATGGACTTGACATGCGTCTGCAGGTCGTACTTCCTCCTGAAAATCTTTGAGCATTGACTGCAAGTTTTCTTCTTCAAAACAGCCTCTTCCATATCAGCACTATTGATGGATACTACTTCACAATCAGCATTTGCAGTTTTATTTTCATACTTGAGATAAGCCAGCAGCAATTCAGTAAGCGCCAGCATGATCATGAAAATGTTACAGGAGAGCAATATGCTAAAAGAGTAAGGTTGACACCGAAACGAACAATTATTAATACACAACTCATACTGAAATCAACACAATGGAACTTAGTCTCATACAGGAAAATCAAAGAGACGCTTAGAGTCAGAAAAATGAAAGATGCAGAGACAAAATAGCAATGCAATACAGTGAAAAGGAAATGCCTACTCACAACACTCAGAATCAAGGACCCCAAATATGATTTCTAGCGAAACACCTTTGTGGTTATGTTTGATAAAAGAGACTGTGCCAAAAAATTTGAAAATAGAAGAAAATTATGCCTATTTTCCATCAGCCCTTCCTAAAAATTTAAAGTAAAGTACTATCATTGACCTCTTGGATAATACAACTAAAAATACCAATTTTGGACACTGCTCCTTTAAGGTAATCAAGCTTTTTGACTTTATGAAAATAAAGCAAATGTCTTGCTGTTTTCCAAAGTCATTATTGTTAATTAAAATATCCAAAACTCACCATTTACTGTTCACCAAAGCATCCATAGATAGCACCTAATACAAAAACACAACCAAACAACTACGAAAATATACCACACCCAAGAACACACCTCCTTTCACCATGCCATGATCAGAAGAGAGCTAGCCTCTCTCTGGTCACACCATAAAGAGACTGAACCAACTTTGATTGACAGAACTAACAGTTTCTCCTGTCTCTTTTCTTCAACCAAGGAATGTACATAAAACAGCAAAATATAAACAACAACGCTTGAGCCTTTATGAATAAAGGACTCACAAAAGTGTGCCTTCAAACGAAAGCACCTCCAATAACTTGCCCTTAGATGCACCAATCTTGGTGAGTCCATCAGCAAGTTGAAGTTTTGTTGGTTTCCAGACAATCTCTATCTCATTCTTAGACAACATGTCTCGCAGCAAACAAATGTCCACTTTTAATCTTTTCTCTGTCACAGTCTTAGTTGAATGAATTGCATCATACAAAGATTTGTTATCAATGATGCAAACAATGGGTATAATGGCACTTCTTTCATCAAATTGTAACAATTCACAAATCTGTGATCTCAGCATGAAACAGGATTCAGCTGCATCTTGTAGTGCTAGTGTCTCTGCTGCAATTGTACTCTTTACAACACGTTTCAATTTCTTTGATTGCGAAGATATAAGCGCATACTTGTCATTGCAGCCTTGTAGGAAAACCAAAAAACCTCCTTGTGAACCACCTCCCCTCAAATTTGCAAAAGACGCATCACTAAAGCTGATTAGTTTCACTTTAGATAAATCTTGCAGCGTGGGAAACTGAAGACTAACTTCAACACTTTTTGCATCTTTTATGAACTTATTTGCTTGACAGATATCTTCAACTGTACATCCTTTTACTGAAGTGCCAACAGCACATGCTGCATAGCACATATCTGGACGTGATTGTGAAGCAATCCAATTTAACTGACCTGCAAGCATTTTTAACTGTGTAATCTCTTCACTGGTCAATTGATCCTTTTTGTTTGCTCTTCTTTCTCCTGAGACTTCTACTAACTTGAGATCTCTGATGTATTCATGCTGGTGCAAAGTGATACAACTCTTGTCTTGTCTGATTGTCAACCCCAGATACTTGAATGTTTCTTTTCTTTCGTCTTAGTTCTTTCGTCATGACTTATTTGAAATTCTGCTTTCAACTTGAAGATTATTCTTCAACAAACACATTTGTACCACCCCAGCAGAAATCATCAATATGACAACACATTACACCATGAAGCACACCATCATGAACCCAAAAGAACAAAGCATCATCAAACTTACTCTTGATAACCCCCTGTTTACACAGAAACTCTTTCACCCTTAAGTACCATGCCCTCGGTGCATCACAGAGTCCATAGACAGTTCTCTTTAGCTTCCATATAGCTGATGTAGCTGCTTCTCTAGGTGGCCTCAGATAAACATCTCTATCAATTCTATTACCCTGCAAAAACGCTGCTCTGACATCTAAGGAATTTATTTTCCAGTGCAATGAGGAGATCACTGCTAAAATGAGACGCAAACTTTCTTTTGAACAAGTGGGTGAATCTTTCCTTATCTCATCAAGGTTATATTCTTCAAATCCACGTGCCACTAGCCTAGCTTTGGTTACAGATTCTCCATTCTTTATTTTCTTTGTAATCACCCATCTTACTAATATACAATTCTGTCCATTGTCAGGTACTTCTTCATAGACATTATGAGCTTGCCAGTTCTTAAACTCCATCATTTTAGCTTCAACAACATCAAATGATTCTTCTTTTGCTGTATTTTGCAGCACTTCCTTATCCACATTTCTCCAACCTTCAATTACTTCAAAATTTACACTCTTGAAAGAATCATCATCCAAATTTTGCAAATTGAACCAAGCGTTGTTCTTGCCAGAAGCTTTTCCTGCTCTGCTTAATACATTTGCCTCTCTCCATGACCTTGTATCTGGGTCATGGTATAAAACAGTAGACCGCAATTTTGGAAGTATACCATGAGAAATTGTTGGATTCCTGTCATTCTCTGTATCAGATATTGGTGAAGTTTCTGAAGTTGAAGAAATATCATGCATATCTTCATGAACATTATCAACATGAACATCTTGATCCAGTGATTCAACTACCTCAGCTTCAGTTGCTACTCTTCCTGGCTCTGCTGTTTCATCCTGAATAATTTCTTCATATAGTTCTTTCACTTGATGCATGTTATTCCTCTTGCTCACATCTGGTTTATCTCTCACATTTACTTGATGCTCTCTCTTCTCATTTGACCGTTCTAGCATTTCCGGTGTTGCAACATCATCAAGACAGTGATTATGCTCATTTATATGCATCAGACTACAGGGGCTAACTCTGACATAAATTCCTCCATGACGTACAAACACCTGCTTATTATCATGTCCAATGACAATTCCAGGACCCTTCCAACACCTTGAATTTTGCCTTTTATAATAAACTACATCCCCTGTCTGATAGACCATGGCAGGAACATCTCTTGTTTTATGTCTTAATGCCCTTCTCACTTTTTCACTGCTTTCACTCTCTAAAAAAGCTTTCCTAGCCACATGCATGGCATTCAAATGAACAGCAATCAATTCACTGGTTGTACATCCCTCTAATGCAGGTGGCTTATCTATAAGCACAGACGGTAAATTTGGATTCTGACCAAACACAAGCTGATTTGGACTAAAGCCATGTGCATTGTGAAGAGCATTTTTAGCACTTAAAGCCCATGCTAATGCTATGTCCAAAGAGCAAGATGTATCTGCCTGTATCTTTTGAATCATACTACCAATAACTGCATTATGCCTCTCAACTATCCCATTAGACCAGGGAGATTCTGCTGCTGTAGTTGTTATTGTTGTATTGAGCTGCTCAGCCATATCTCTCATTAAATCGTTGTTGAACTCCCCTCCATTGTCTGTTAGAATCTTTTTAGGCACACCAAACAAAGCAACCCAATGTTTGAAAACAGCATGAACTATGACATCTTTGTCTTTTGATCTCACTACACTTGCAGCACTATATCTGGTTGCTAAGTCTATCATATGAAGAACCTGTGACTTTCCAACTTGTTTAAGATCCATAGCTATGCAGTCATTAAAACTCTTTGACATGGAAAGCCCAACTACTGGTCTAAGCTTAGGATTTTTATATTTTAAACAGACATCACAATTTTCCTCTGATTTCTCAATCATACTTATCAGATCCTCATCCTTTATATTGGCTTCAAGTAATAGTTCTTTCAACTTAACACTTCACGGATGACCAAATTGCTTATGAAGCTTTGTTGCCATTCTTTCCTTTTCTTGCCAAGACTTATCTTGTAAATCTGTCATATTGATCAAAACACTTCTTTCATTCCCAGCTACATCCTTCCCAGAATTGACTGATATACAATAATGACCACTTGATGTATACTTGAGATCTATTTCATTTCCAAACATATGTGCCTTATCATTAACAAAATCTATGTGTGTTTGTGCCTTTTTCATGGAAGATTTACTAAGTAGCAATGGCAGCTCACATTCAGCAACATCCGCCTCAATCTCAACAGCAATACCAGCAATACTTGCTGGTATTGTCACTCGCTTTTTGGCCTGTACAACTTTACCATCTCCAAATCTAAAATGTGTGCTACTTGGATATTCATTTATATTAGCAACTTCTTCAGAACTAAGCATGTCTATGTAACACTGTAACCATCCTTCCCCACACACAGATTGTGTACAACCACTATCAAGAACAGCTAAACCTAAAGTTTCCCCAACGAAAGTTTCAATGTAGCTATCATGAACTTCATTTGTAAACAAAGTAACATTGATTTCTTCTTTGCTATTTTCGTAATTATCCGGACAGTCTTTGGCCCAATGAAATATTGACTGACAAACTGCGCATTTTGTTGGATTCCCTGCTGAATCTAAAGGATTTAATTTTCGTCCATTCTTTGCTGTTGCCCTTTGAAACGACTTTGTTAAATACCTTCCCCTGCGACTTTTACCAAATCCTCTGTTCCACTTTCCTCTATTTACATACATGGCATGCTGTTCTTCATAGGCCTCTGTTTCAAAAGTAGGTTCAACTTTTATTGGTAAATCTGTACCTTTATCATCAGAATGATCATGAATTGCTTTAAGTTGTTTGCTCATGTTCTCAAATGTTAGGTCTCCTATGGTAGCTCTAGCAAGCTGCTGCTTTTCTTCTGAAATTCTAGCATTTTTCAAAAGCTGATATGCAAGAACACCACCTGGGAGATCCATCTTGTAGGCCTTCAATTTATTGTTCAATCGCTCAAATTCATGAATGTAGTCTTGTATGCTCATTGTTGGAGGCCTTATAAAAGTCTCAAAATCTTTATGTGCAAGAAAAGCTGCTTGATCTTTGTCCCTGGCATAGAAAGATTTCAATTTTTCAATCAATTTATCCACCCCATCATCCTTATTCAACACATCTACACCAAGATCAAAACAACCTTTCCTTGCTTTTCCTTCCAATGAAAGATAAAGAGCAGGACCTTGTTTCTTCTTTTCTAAAGTAGTTACACACTGCCACACTTCAACCTCATGTACCCAACTATCAAATTCCACCTCATCTCCAAGCATGGGTGGAGCCAAAAACCTATTTCCACTTGCCATAACTACCCTCTGCTACCAATGTTAATTAAAATATTCAAAACTCACCATTTACTGTTCACCAAAGCATCCATAGATAGCACCTAATACAAAAACACAACCAAACAACTACGAAAATATATCACACCCAAGAACACACCTCCTTTCACCATGCCATGATCAGAAGAGAGTTAGCCTCTCTCTGGTCACACCATAAAGAGACTGAACCAACTTTGATTGACAGAACTAACAATTATAGCTTTGATCTCGTCGGTTTCTAGTTTAATTTTTGATCATGCAAACATGACATCAACCATAACATTTAGTTTGGAAGATTGATTAATTTGTTTCTCATCAAAAGATAATGCTTTGATGGAGCCCAAATTTTATCTTCTAAAAAAATATGTTCTGTTATCTTCTGGGAGCAGATATGTACAACAAAAGAGATTATTTTTACCCTTGTTGTTTTCAACCTGAACCCAAACTGTTTACCAAAAATGCCAATTCGAGGCCTCTGGTTTCAGTATTTGCACAAATTTGAACTTCAAGTGCTTGTAACTCCATGAATTTTTAGCGGATTTGCAAGATTCTTGTGTCAAAAATTAATCTAAAATCTCAGGAAAAGGGTGACTTAACCAAGGGTGCATTCAGCGTATCGTTATTTTTTAGTATTTAATCAAACATCAAACAATTTTTTTGAGACACCCTGTACACAGCTGGACTTGAGAGAATTTCTTGCAAATACCCACTAAAGCTATCAAGATTTGTGTTTGGATGCAGATATGTACAACAAAAGAGATTATTTTTACCCTTTTTGTTTTCAACCTCAACCCAAACTGTTTCAAAGTCAGCACTGTCTTTGCCTAGATCTGGTCTAGGAGTTGGAGAAAGACCTGATTTGACATAAAGGGCAACACCACCATTTTGGCTGTGAGATTGGCATAGAAAATAACTATAACCAGGAATTTCAACATTTGTTTTTATAGGATTCTCAAAAGAATTCCAAGTTTCTGAAACACAAATGACATAAAAGTTAATTTTCAAAGTGGCAAGAGTTGAAAGAAGCTCATCAAAATGAGGTGAAAGGCTTCTCGTATTCATATGAAATAAGGAAAAATTACTTTCTGAAATATCAAGTTTAGATAGGTCCTGGATAGTATAATAACTAGAATTGACATTAGCAGGTATATGCTCATCAATATTGTAATCATCCAGATTAGGCAAGTTAATAAGATCAGAGGTAATTTCAAAGGATGGTATCGTGTCAACCCAAGGTGGAAAATCATTTGCAGCATCTAACTTTGACTCAATTGTCGAAATATTTGCTTGACTAAATTCCAAGCTTGATTTCAAGTCAGCAACATCTCTGCGAATCTCTTTGATATCTTCCTTGAGGCCATTGAACATCATCTCGACCAAGGCATGGAAAGCACTTTCCTGCACTTACATTAGGCCTTTCACCATTTCCAAACAAATAACAAAAATCTCTTCAGGCATCGTAGCCTTTAATAAGTAGATCACAACACTTGAACATGATTTCAAAGGCTATTAGAAATCACCGGCCCCGGCCCCGGCCCCGGCCCTGGCACCATGGCCCTCGTCCCCCGGCCCCCACGTTTACAGGTGCTTTTAAACTTTTTTAACCGTCTGCTTATTCCCAAATTTAAGTTCATTTGCAAAATCGTCATTTCAACCGAAAATTACACCTTCCAGAGCTTAAGAAACTCCTTTCAAGTAAAATGAGAGAACTTCGAGGGGCCGAGCGGTAATCTGAGTCTCACAAAACAAGTTGAGTACGATTTCCTAAACAAACCACAAATGTGTACACACACTGATTCGCAATACAATCATTATTCTTCACTATCGACCCTTTGAGAGGACAGTTTTCAGAGTGGATGACAGGACACCAAAATGAATAACGGTTCAAGTAAAGTGTACATTGCAAGGGAGTAGTACTCAGTTACTTGCTTGCCCCTTCAGTTACACCTTTTCACAGTGTTTTGCCTCCCTAGTTTATGGTCCTTTTTTTCGTTTTGCTGTTTTTAAGTTCCTCTTCAGGCCTTTCCTGACGTCTTTATGAAATCGAATTTGCTTATCTTTCCAGTACAGTACTTATAAAAACAGAAGAAACTTGCAGAAATGCTTCAATTTTCTTGGCTCTCAGCTATCGAGCAAATGTTGATGCATCAGACGCTCTTGGTGCTATGAATTTCAGATTTATGAAATCGCTTTTTGGCTCACCCAGCTCCCTGGTCCATGTTTCTATCCAAGAAATGCCTTCCTTCCCCTACATGTTTTTTCATAAGAAACAGGTTTATAAGAAGCTAGAACAAAGATGGCCGAAATTTTAAGAAACTCTAGTACTGTCTGAAAAGTATTAAGAAACTTTTCAAAGTTAAAAGCATGGATTATATAGCAAATCGATCGTTGAACCTTTATTCTTTTGCAATATCAACTAACCATTTATGTTTTTATCATGACAGAACACTGTTTATTCCTATATGATGTTTTAAATGTCAAGAAACATTTCTGCAGCATTGTTAGCGACCACATTGACAAATCATCCATTCAAAAAATAAGAAACCAATTAAGACATTTTTCGTACTAAAATGGACCAAAATTTCAAGTTTTAAGAAACTTTTAGCAATATGTTTAGCACTAGTGATTTATACCATAATTTATACCTTGTAAGCAGTGGAGCTTTCCTAAGGAGTTCATAAAGAGAAATATTTCTTGTGTCAAAAATGAGGTCCCTTTTTGAAACTTGCCCCCCCCCAAGTTATGATTCCTTAAAAGAGGCCCTGACTTAAAAGAGGCCCTGACAAAACCAGATGAAAATACTCTTAGTCGCTTTCTACTGTAAATAGACATTTTGAATGTTGCTCTTGAAATCCTTCTCACAAACGTTTCACTGATTTAAGAAAGGTAACGTTCTTTAAATCTGCGAGGTCTTCCTCCTTGACCTTTGTTAATATTCCACGAATTTATGAAACCACAATGAAAGCCTTTTTAGGCACTACATATCGAAGTAACACATAGTAATACATTGTACAACTTTTTTCAAGGACTTCTTTTCGGAGGGACTGGACACAGGGTATAAGAAGCTAGTGAAAACAGGATGTAACTGGCTTTTAATAAAAAGCTACGTCAATGAAGTTCATTGAGTTTCCCCATTTTTTGGAAATGGTGATCTCACCGTCGGCGAGTTTAGTTTCCTCGAAAGAGTTCCTTACAAGAAAGTTACAATATTTTCACGGCCAAGGCACATGAGTGTATGGTGCGAAGGCGCATGATCGTATTGGGAATCAGTGTGCGTACACATTTGCGGTTTGTTTAGGAAATCATACTCAACTTGTTTTGCGAGACTTAGATGACTGGTCGGCCCCTCGCAATTCTCTAACTTTACTTGAAAGGAGTTTATTAAGCTCTGGAAGGTGTAATTTTTGGATGGAATGACAATTTTTCAAATCAGCTTAAATTCGGGAACAAGGAGACAGTTAAAAAATTTTGAAAGCCCATGTAAATGTGGGGGCCAGGGGACGAAGGCCATGGTGCCAGGGCCGGAGCTGTGGAGCCGGGGCTGGTGATTTCTAATATCCAATTTCAAACAAAACTGAACATTTTTATTCTTGTTTCTGGCTCTGCGTATGCACACGTAAAACGCAGTTATTGTAACGCCGATCCCCGTTACAAATGGTGGAGGACCCATTCGTTTTGCTAGACTAAGACTGGTGCAGAACAACTTTCCGTATATAAACTCAAGCTACATCCAACCCCACAGTCATGCAGTTGGCCATTCATGAAGGTTCGGCAGTACATCCTACAAAAAGCTGGTCATTTTGAATTTGACGTCAAAGGATCGGCAGCTTATCCTTGCCCAAAGAAAGCTGGCATCACAGGAGGCGTACGTCAACGAAGATGCAAAGGTTCTGCAACTTTTCCTTCGCCACTGCAAAAGCTCGCTTTAGCACACAAGATGTTGCTTCTCGCTGGTTGTGCCACCAGACAGTGCAAAAGGCTCACATTCACAAGAAATCATGGCCCTTATTCGACAAATGTTACCGCCAAATTGCTGTTATGTCGCCAGATAAATGTATCCACATTCAAAGACTGTTGCCAAAGGTATTAGAACATTCGTAGATATATTTTGTAGCTTTACTTCTGTATACAGAAGCCCATTTCGCCATGTAGGACAATTTTCTTACGTATTTAGGGAATTCACCTCGTGGGAAGGATCAGAGATTTACTTAAGATCTCCCTTATCTGTGGAACAAAAAACACCCAGATTGGACATTTGCATTGTCTTTATTGCCTTCTCGTAAAATAAGGATAGTTTTAGGCAAAGTTTTTCCACTGGAAGCGCACCAAACTTTGTGCAAGACTTTAGGAAAACACTTGGCTTCGAAGCAACCCATCCCAAACACGGAAACCCGACCCATTACAGGAAACTCCTTTGGATCGAAGATTCCGTCACTAAGGTAACCGACGACAATTGAATGCTTGCTAAAATCAATTGAAATGTGTTATATCCCCATTGAACTTGGGATGCTCTATTGTTAGTAAACGAACTCCATTTGTGGAGGAAACTCAACTGAAACTATGATCATGCGATCCCTTTGAAACAACCAAAGCTCCTGTGGCACTTCCTGTTAGCTTGAAGAAGAGCATCATGAATTTGTACAATGTAAGAATTCTCTCACCATCTCCTGATTTCCTTGCATTTACAAAATCAAGGCAAAGTAAACCAAGAGCAAGAGCATTTCTTGAATAATTGAATATGCAGTCCTCTGCTTCCACTTCAGTTTCATTTGAAGTTTCGGGCTCTTTGACAAAACTGGTATTTCCACCATGCTTCTCCTGAATGTGTGATTTGAGGTTGCCTCTTATCTTGTAAATCTTTGGAAAATGTGGGCATGAAAATTTGGCTGTGATTTGGTCTTTGGGTGCTTCATTATGTTTCTCAAAACTGTGATTGCGAAGACCTGTCAACCTCTTGAATGATTTGTTGCAGATTTTGCAAACTAGCCCTTTTTGTATAAGCTAAACAACTAAACAAAGCATATGTATCAGCTATATGTGACAGTATTTTTTCCATTGCTTGCTCCTTCCCGTGTTTCAGTCGTGATTCTTCTACTCTGAGACAACTTTCACTTGTTTTGTAACAAGCAAGGACCAATGCAATGGTGTACTTTTCAATGAAATCTATTGCAGCATCAGGATCATCCATTGGATGGTGTGGACTGTTTGTTGCATGCAGGAAGTTGCGTACCTGATATAGTGTGCCAATGTCTCCTGATGAATTTCGTTCATACAGTATCTTGTACACAACCTTTGAAAACAAAAAGATGAGTAGCTGCCTTTCAACATCGCCAAAATTTAAGAAACTGAGTGTTGTTGAACCCTTCTTTTTGGGTTTAGCAAACTGCTGCAGTGTTGAGATCACATGGTAATATAAGAAACAAATCATGAAAATCTTACTACCAAAATGCAAAGATGTTCATGTTGAACAAAGAAATTTCTGTTTTCCTTCAGTCAGTTTTTTTCCAAGAAGATGTTGGATTTCCCATCAATTGGCACACAAGCATTTGATAGAATTTGTCATTTGATCCCTGGTTAGGGCTGATGGCTGACAGAGGGAGGAGCTGGTTTATTTAAATGTGAATACTGTGATTTATCTCATTAGCAGGTCGCAAGGTGGTGGTGCAGTTCAGCACAAGACACATACTGCACAGCAACAAATCAATGAGTTTACTCATTTATCAATTGCTCTCCATTTAGCAATAAATGCGGCCTTTTTTCAAATTTTGACTATTGCCCTCTTGTGTGGTACTTCTCATCAGCTAAGGCTTTACAAAAAATTGAAAAGATTCAAGAACGTGCCCTTAGATTTTTATACAATGATCACCTTTCCTCTTATGGCGACTTACTTTTGAAGTCAGAAAGGTGCACTATGCATGTTTCTCGTATGAGAGTTCTTTGTATAGAGGTTTTTAAGACACTGAAAAATATAAACCCATCTTTCATGCATGAAATTTTCGAAATAAAATCTTCCATTTACTCATCACGAAATCCAAATGATTTACAGCATTACAGACCAAATCAAGTCACCTTTGGCTCAAATAGCCTGCGATCTCTGGGACCTCAAATATGGAATGGACTGCCCAATGAAATAAAATCCGCTGAAAATTTGAATAGTTTTAAACACATGATAAAAAAGTGGGATGGCCCAAACTGCAAATGCAATGCTTGTCAGCATGTGACAGAAACTTAATCTTTCCTTTATATACATATATTTTATTTATCTATTTATCGATTTAGATTAGTTTCCTATGTATATATTGTATATAAGTAGAAAGCTAGAATAAAATAATCGATTTTAAATAAGGTGACAAAAAAACAAACAAAAAGAAACAGATCATGTCTAGACATTAAAGATGTGAATATATGAATATGAATAAAAGATGTGAAAGATAATTTATATATGAAAGTATATATAATATACCTCCATAAAATTGCCAAGATAGTGGAAATCAGTAAGGCAAGGGATTATGCCTTGGAATTTCTGCTCTGATGTCCTAGCATTCTGCCTATCTTCTTGTGCATGTATCTCTTGGTTCAACAGTCAAGACATCACTAAAGCTTACAGTTGCAGCAAGTTCAGCATTTTCAATACTTGGTACAAAGGTTTGAATAAATGCCATGATATCCATGATTCCAGCTGTGTCATTTTCACTCTTGTTTAGTACTCCAAGGGCCAGGTAAAAAGTCTGAGATGTCGGAGATGTCGGAGAAAGGAATCTCTGACGTTTCCTAACCCTTACTTTTTTACCTGGCTCTATATATATATATATATAATAGCTATATCCGCATAAAAAAACTATAATTAGTTCTTTTCTGCTTTAGCAGCAACATATATGTCGTTAACTAGTGCTGTCCAAGTTTGTCTCTCTTGCGCTAGTGTTCTTAAGCTTTTGAGATCATGTATCGATTTGAGCTGGGTTATGCTGCTGTATCTATTTTTGAACGTGTTATGTTTCTTTAGCATAATTATGTTGTTGTGTAATGAAACTGGCAATGTAATTACTGGTCTTCCGCGAAACTTCTTTGCATTTGATTTTTCAAAATAGTAATTCATTGCTTTTTGGGCTGGTGTTTCTGGGTGTGATCTTAAAACATGTCCAAATAATTTCCATCTATTTCGTAGTATTTCCAGGGATAAGACATCTTCGCCAGTTTGCCTGTACACTTGTTCGTTGCTTATGTGTGCAGGGTATTTAACATTAAGTACCTTCCTTAGCTGTTGTCTATGAAAAGAGTTTAAACTTTCTTCCTCTTTCTTTGTTAATCCCCAAGTGCCCGAGTTGTAGAGAAGAATTGGCTTGACTAAGGACTTGTATAACTTGATTTTCAGAGTTTGCTTTATTTTGTCTTTTCTGATCCAAATATTGCTCAATTTGTTCATAGCGACAATTGCCAATTGCTTCCTTCTAGACACATCTTCGACGTCTCCCAACAATGATCCTAACTTTTTAACCGTCCTCCATCTTTCTTCGCAATCTTGTTTTATGATCTTTAGATTGATTCCTTGTGTCTTTTCGCATCTGTAAGGAACTTTGATTTTCCTTTCAAGTGTTGTCTCTTCTGTTTTGGATTCATTGACTTTCAGATTATCTTCTAACAATATGTCTTTGATGTGTGATTTCAGATCTTCTTGTTTTTGCTTATCAGTTGTTATAAAGTCTGCGTCATCGGCATAAATGGCTTCTTGTGGGAAAGTTAGTGTTTCGTCAACATTGGCTCTATATGTTCTCCTAAAAAAGTCGGAGATATCCCATCTCCAATTTTTCCTAGCTCCGACTTTTTTACCAATGTGGCTGAATGCAAAATATGTACTTTGATCTTTCCAGAACTTTGAAAAATTTTCTGTTCGCTAGAAAGGTATACGTAACAGCACGAACTTTGGTTTTTGAACAAAAGCATTTGTCCAGTGCTTAGTTCTCCTTAATCTTCTGTGCAGCAACAGCAAAAGTTGGCCAATACACATTAACTTGGAATTTTTTTTTTTAATCTTCAGCACAATAGCTTCTACACTATACGGCTTTAACTAAAATAAACGTATCATGTAAAATAAGAGAATAAAGGAATGATAACTAATTACAACTAGTAAAAAACAAACAAACAAACAAACGGCCGGGAGCAAATTACAAATAAATCTACTTTCTAAAGAGACTTGGGGATATTTAGAACTTGTAATGCTTTTTCACGGATGTCAGTAATTTGTCCAATGAATTTGAGAAGATTGTTGATTGTTTCTTGAACATTGTTTCTTGAACATCATGCCTTACTGGTGACAGAATAATTTTCAAATGGAATAAAAAAAGATAATTTCTACGAAGTGTGTGCAAAATCACCCATTTTCACATCTTGGAGCAACTTTCCTGCTGTCAACGTTGAATCAATATTTGATTTGCTAGTTTTGAATTGTACATGAAGTGAAGCATATTTTACCGTATTTCGTAGAATTTGGCTTCATTTCATTTCGATTCGTTGATTGTTATAAGCCAAATTAATTCGAACGATGAGCTGCACACTGATAAAGCCTCCGTACGATTCAATGTACCCTTCTAAATCATGCCTCGATGTAAAAAATTCTTGTAGCTCCAGTCTCTTGATAACGTAAGAACTATGGCTACATTTTATACAAAGTTATTTGGTTTGTGTCTGAATGCAAAAGATCAGGTTACACTTAATTGGTAAAATGTGTTCACAATATGTGTTCACAGCCCAATGTGTTCTACTAAAAAAGTCGGAGATGTGTCTTATCTCTGACTTTTCCTATCTCCGACTTTTTTCTTGGCCCCATGTGTTCTACTAAAAAAGTTGGAGATGTTCAGGGACTGCATATTATATTATGCTCTATAATCAAAATTCTCCTCATTTGCCGTCAACATTTTTATTTTAGAACCTTTATAGGAAATTTCCATCTGAACTTTGTAGAGCGGTTTCTTCTCTTTGGGTCTTGATTCTAGCAAAAATTAGATTTCACAGTTTATCACTATTCATTTTAGGCCATATATGAGACAACAACAGTTTATCCACTTGGATTGGAATTGGGCAGTACTCTTTAACAGTATTCTTGAACCAAAAATTGAAACCATTAAATCAACTGATGCGCATCACATCTATCCACAGACACTAAATCAACAAAAAAATCAAACAGTTTTCGCATAATGTCATTGTAAATTCATCAAACAAAATCCCAACGTAAGCTACATGCTTTTTTATAAGGAACCAAGAATTTGGGTCAGTCAGTACAGTAAATTTCTTAAACTTATCAGATTTTTAGTACTAAGAGTTTCTTGCAAGTTTCTTAAAGGTGCCATGATAATCTTCATTTTCACTACCTGTTCCCTCAAACATTTCAGATCTCTGCTCAGATACTTTGAAAACAAGTGAAAATAAAGTGAAAATGTCATTGAATTTAAAAAACCTTTATTAAATTAAGATAAAATTGATTAAACTAAATAGTGTATTAAGGGGGATGCCCAGTAGTTGGACAATTTTTTACATTTTGCTTTCAAATCATCAAATTGGACTTTATTATGGTAGAAGGCACAAATTATAGGAAAGTAATTTGAAATTTAGACCAATAATGGCCACCATGTTGCCATGGCAACCATTTTGATACCGCGCATAGTAAAAAGTAGGGTAGATTATGGATGTAATTTCTTGGAACTGATAAGCGGTCAAAGTCTGATTTTCTCAGGTATAGTTCATTTATATTTGAATCTTGCAATGTACTAGAATCATGCAGAAATTTCTGCAGGAAATTTCAAATTTTGTATTCCACGAAAAGTGGTAAATCGCACAACTAAAAGTACATTTGTCATGCCCTAAATCACAAACAGAGCTCAACATCAAGTTCATGCTAGTACATTGCATAGACAAAGGCCTACTAATGACACATGCAAAATTTCACCTCAATATCTTTTGTAGTTATTAAGAAATCTGAATTCTAATCTCACCTTCCAGTCAAAAATTACATTTTGAGAAAACTGCGGTCAAAGTTTTGGTTTATTTAAATCTACAAATTCCTTGTCTTTGTGCCATTTGTTTTCAAATTCTTTTCATATACCAACTTGGTAACAATTGTATTGGTATGCCCTTCTCCAGTGATCCCACAGTATCTCTTTTCCATCCCGGGTGAGGTTTCTCGATGTTTTACCATCATGAGAGCTCTTCTTGATCCCGTTTCTGATTTTCTTGAAGTTATGCTACAAAAAATATCACAGTTTCAAAACTAGAAGACAATTTCTCAAATTTGGGGTGGTAGCAAGAAGAAACTGCAATTGTTGATTTAAGGAAATCGAGCCTGGTGATAAACTTTATCAGAGTACAAAAGCGTTTGTTACGGCTTATCCTCAAAATCAAATTAACCAATGACAATTTCTATCATTGACTCTGATGAAGACACAAGTCAGAAAGGCCTCAGTGTGCTAAATATCTTGTCTCTTTTGCATCCGAATTTCATCTATACAATTTATTTGTACAACTTTCTACCGTTATCTTATCGTCATTCTGAGGGTCAATCCTAAAAATCGTGGTTGTTACTTTGTTAGCAATTATTGAAGTGAACCGAAATTGTTCGCCAAGTAAGAAGACAGTCTATTCATAACTTTAACACATACTATTTTATTGTGTAGCTGAATGAGCACTTGGTGTGTACGAGGGCGTTTCTATTTATAGTAGCTTGTCATGAACATAATGCTTGCAGTAGCAGTTATGTACGTAAAAGCCTGTCTTGTCCAGAAGTCTTCTATGGTCTATTATCAATGTTCCAATCTTTGAACTGTTTTATGTAACAGTAATTTCAGCTTGTTTGTAATTAGGTTAGATGCTCTCTTGGCCTAGATGCCTTATATTAAAAAAAATATGACTCACGGAAGGATCCATCATAAAGACGTGCATTGCACCAGTACGTTGACTGAAGATAGTGAACTTCTTTTGAACAGCATCTGCGTCATTCTCAAAATGCATCTGCAAGAAGTTACGGTTCGACTGCCTGCCATCACAAACTGCCATATGAACATGGAAGTCCCACTCCATCAGTGAAGATACGCATTTCCAATACATGTCCGCAATCGTGCATCCGTCCAAGTTAGAGCATGCAAAATAGCATACAGGGAAGGAAAAACCCTCAATGCCCACGAACATGAACTGTTGAATGTGTGTTGCAATTTCAGGAGTTTCTTTGCCTGTAACAAGGAAGAGAAGTGTAAAGGTTTTACAGAATATGAAATATTTCCTTGTGGCATAATGACCTCTGAATGCAATGCATTAGGTAATAGCTGACTTTTCATTTCAAATTCAAAACTGAGTCTATAACTCCTGAAACACTTCAGTTTCTTTGCATGTATGCTTTCTGTGAGATTAGTTGACAGTCAAGCTACTTTCTGTTTGTAAGTGGTTGCGTGACACTGCTACTGCTGTAGTCCTTCTTCGTATACATTCTGTTGCGCTAACATTATACCTCCTATATGTGCAATGCTTGCTTGATACAACAAATAATATCAGGCTGACAACTTTTCACTCTAAGAGTCTCAAATTCGAGATGATGAAAATCCCGTACCGTTTTGAATTGTCTGCAATGCCTCGTGGAAATCTCCCATATTGACTAACCCAGTGACTTCCCACTCATTGCCATTTCTTTTCATTTCGAGGGATCCCTAAAAATTTATGAAAATATCTTTCATTCGCTGATAGAGTAAATCAACCATGTTATTTCTGCCAATAAGGGACAGTGCAAAGTTTATCTGAAAACATGGCCGGTGCAAAACGTAACGTAGGAGGCAACTACTTTTTTGAGCTTGTACAGAACTGGGTGGACACTTTTTATAAAGCAAAGCTACTTGGCAGTAACATTTTATAAGCTCAAAATGAGTTTGAGATACCGAATTGCTCATTTTGAGGACAAAAATTGTAAATCATGCAAGGTGAGA
Organism: Aurelia sp. 4 Dawson et al 2005; assembly: GCA_964019985.1. Lineage (NCBI taxonomy): Eukaryota > Metazoa > Cnidaria > Scyphozoa > Semaeostomeae > Ulmaridae > Aurelia > Aurelia sp. 4 Dawson et al 2005. The sequence goes on along the minus strand of OZ026511.1, from coordinate 1,592,228 downwards.
AATGCTTGAACGAATAATGTATAAAATTATGTAAAATTTTCTTGTCGGTTGCTTGCAAGAACGAGTTACTTAACTTTTTGTTGACGAAGACCCGTAAGGATGAGAATTCATTTTGTTATGATACATTTTTTAAGGAAAGGGTGACGGGGCAGTTGGTTTTTTTTTCAATAATTCCAAACTGGGTAAGCAGATTTTTTGCAAGAATTTTTTTACAATAACCATTTCAATGGGAAAAAAATTTTACCTGAATAGTCATCTCATCAAATACAATGAATCCGTGATGACCAGCTGGGCTAACTTTCAACTGTGTTGCCTGACGAGACATTTCATTCAGGACTTGTGGCTGAAGGCCAGGTTTCTGCGATATGATATTTTTTTTCTTCTGCAATGTACGGCCTGATGGCAAGAGAAATTGTCCTTCCTTCCGCAGATCTTCATAGCCCTGCTTTGAGCGGTTCCAAAGCCTCAGGCAGATATCAATAACCCTGTTACAAAGAAAACGTAAGTCAGTTACATCAGCCAATCCTTAATCTTTGTGGGTTTTCATATAAGTACTTATCTTTTCACTACTACAGTAGAAACCCACATAAAAGAACCTAAGTCTTCCTTCAGCAGCCTGAATAGGTTCTTAATCAAATGGCTGTTAATGCAAAGTCCCGCCTGCAAGGTTCTTAAAAAGGTTCTTATATACAGTACACACCTTGTCACATTCAACTATTATGTTTAGTGCAAGAATCCTTGAGAACATTTTCAGGTTAGAATTCTTGTTTAAAAATCTGGTAGTCTTTTGTACCACAGAAGAATCCTGATCAGAATTTCAAGAATTGACCATAATTAACAAATCAGAGATCAAGCTCTCAAACATACCCTAACCATACTCAAAACAAGTTAGTATCAAGCTTGAAGCATACTCCAAACATACTCAATATTTTGCCAAGGGAAAATTCATGAAGCAAAAGTTAAAAAGTCACAAAACAATGAAATTCCATTCCAAACTTGTTTGCTGTATTAGCCAATTGCTGACATAACATGTCCTTCAAGAGCATTCAGTACAAAATCAGTAAAAAAAACTGTATGAAAAGCTCCAAAGAGGCCATTGAAATATCCACCAACTCTCTTAAATGAATAAGGGTGATTCTGGAAGAGTTTGGACCTTTACCAAAACTTACCACACCTCAACCTATTTTGGACAGTTCTAGTGTCCATTGCCTTTAGAATATACATCACTTTAAATGAAGAAATTCAAAACTGTTGGTTTTTCCATGTGAGAAGCCCCCAAATCACAGCCCAAACATTCTGTCATTGGTGCATTTATCAGTGGCGTGCTGGGAATGATTTCGCAGGGGGGCAAGAGATCAAAATGGCGCCCCTTCCATATTTATCTTCGAAATTTGGCAGGACTCATAAGTAGCTAGTTTTATCATCTTCCTAGCATCAGATAAGTTCCGACAGAATTTTCAAGCTATCTTTGTTCATGAAATGGACTGGCAAATCACATAAAAATTGACCTTCGTGCAAAACTAATCAGAGAACTTCAAAGCTGAATACAATCTTCATGTCTACTTGAAAATAAAAGGTGCAATACCGATAGAGAATGACGTTGTTTGCACCTGCTTCAGATCATTTGATTTCTTTTCATATGATTTAAGAACTTCGTTCCATGAAAAGCATGATACGAACCGTAGCAACAGATAAAGAGCTGATTCGCAAAGTGTATGGCCACTTGACCTGAAGTGGTTACAAACAATGTTACCCGAATGTGTCCATGCCAGTCTATTTGTTCAAACAACTACAGATTTTGTACAGGGGACCCAAGTCTATATGTCAGTTTTTCATGATGATAGAAGTGCTTTTGCAAGTTCTCGAGAACTTCGTCCAAAACTGTCAATGAGCTCATCTTTGTCGATGGAGAGACAAATCTTTCTTTCAAACGCCATCATCAGAAGGCCCTCAAGGCGCTCTTGAACCATCGTTGAACGTATCCGTGACTTAACTCTTTTGAGTGTGGAGAACGAACGCTCAGCAGTTGAAGAGCTCACAGGAATGGCAGCTGCGATCGCATAAACCTCCCCTAAGATGGGATATGCATCCATGAGATGGTACGTGGGATGACATAGCAGCTGTAAGGCATCAGAAAAGAATGGCAGCTTGCTCTTTTCATTAGTTGGCTTTCTGCTTATCTCACGTGGCCCGTCAAAATCTTCATAATAACCGTTATGGTCATCATCTATAAGATCGTTGTCTTCCAACCCATCACCATAATCATCGATCTCAATCTCGTCACCAACGTCTTGGCTATGCATTCGATCCACTTCTTCGTGAAATAACTGCAAATTGAATTTGGGAACTGCTGCTGCAAAGCTCAAGAGCTCGGAAGCACACCTATCTGCATCTATGTCGTACTTCGTGCAAAAATCATTCAGCTTTGGCTCGAGGTCTTTAGCTGTAGGGTGATCTTTGACAAGCGTATCAAAGTTGGCAGGAGAGGAAAGGTGGTATGTTGCGAGAAGATTCTTGTTCTTTTCAAAGCGATTTCTCATGGATTCTAACACAGTGTCCATAACGACATAAAAGGTGTTGCGTGCCCAATGAGACTCTGGTGTTTCTGCCGGTTCATCTTCTGCTTGCTCTCCGGCCATTCGCGGGCGGTGACGTATTCTAATGGGCTTCCAGTTGATGTGCTCTGCCTTGAAATTTCTGTCAACAATTTGGGTACCATGCTCTGGATGGTTTCGTAGCCTCTGAAGTTGATCGATAGTGCCATCAATCATAGCTAGTGCCTTGCCAAAATCTATGGTTGTTGACTGCAAATAGGGGCTAAGAGGACCTGTATGCTGAAAAATCTCATTGAATAGCACTGCCGTTGCCAAGAATTGTTTTGTCTCAATGTTCTCCAACAGCCCTGCAGCCTTTGTTCTCTTATCTGCATCGAAAGATATGTCATTGGCAACAGCTTCAAGGGCCTCTTCAACGCTTTCATATCTGTCAAGGAAAACTTCCAATGCAAGTTCTCTTGAGCTCCATCTCACTGTGTTGATACGTTTGAGAGATCGAACCTTTTGGTTTCCGTCTGTCTGCGCCTTCTTAAAGACTCCTTCGGTCTTCTCACTTCTTGAAAATAGCAAGTACAAACTTTCTAATTGATCAAAAAGTTTTGCAGCATCAAGTGCAATACCTGCACTATCAGAAAGCACTAGATTAAGGGTATGAGCGTAACAATGGACATACACTACTTTATCACCAATCTCTCTTTTGATTAAAGCTTGTAACCCGTTGTAACAACCACTCATGTTGGATGCACCATCATATGTCTGGCCAACGAGCTTCTTAAAGGATAAATCATGCGAATCTAGTGTATCTTTTATGACCTTGAAAAGTTCATCAGCTTTTGTGCCACTAGCTTTGATGCAATTCAGCATGTGCTCTGAATATGATCCATCGGTGTTGACAATGCGAACACAAATGCTGAGTTGTTCCTGACGACTGACGTCTGGTGTTGTGTCTGCCATCAAAGCCCATGCTAAACCATCATTTATCTGTCTACTTATTTCTGTCTTGATGGCACTGCTGACTATGTCAATCATTTTATTTTGAGTTCTGTTGCTCAAGAATGTCAGCTTTGACCCCCTTCCTTTTAGTTTTGGCACTTCTTCTGACGAGGGACATATTTTCTCTTGGCTTTGCTTCACCTTCTCCAAATGGTCCTTTATCGTAGTGTCATGCTGCGAAAGAAGTTTCAGCAGTTCCAGGAAGTTGCCACTGTTCTGCGTCTCGCGCATAAGGCTTTCTCTATGGCCCCTAAGTGCGAGTCCTTGACGTCCAAGGAACATCACTGCGTCTACTATTCTCTTCATTACATTTCTGTTTGCTTTGGCTTTTTCTCTCAAACGTTGTTCCTCAAGTATCATTTCTGTATTAAGAAGCGCGTTGACACTTCGTTTCTGCAGGAAAAGGGCTTCAGCAACTTTCGAACTTCTGTGAGTTTCTGACCTTTCGTGTTTTTTCAATGCGTCATTTTGCTTTTTCCAATTTTGGAAGCCCTCGTCCATGAATGCGTTCCCCTGGGTCAGCCGTCGATGTTCACCTCGTAAGGTGGCGTCTGAGAACAGAATGCAAGGTATGCAGAATAAGGCATCCTTGGATAATGAATAAGAAACCCATTGGCGTCTCAATTCAGAATTATGGAAAAATGCCTGTTGCGTGCAACATCTTTGAGTTTTTCCATGGAAACTTTTTCTTTTCCTCAGAATGTTTTGTGGAGGCGGACATGGCTTTAGCTTTAGAATCATTTCCTTGTCATCAATGCTTAATTTAATTGTAGAAAGAAAAGCAGGATCTATTGTACCATCCCTTATGGAGTCGTGTAAAGTGCCCCTCTCGCTTTCCTTCACCACGTCATTGTTTGAATCCTGCGGTATCCCTTGAAAGGATCTCTCACTCCTAGCATCACTGCAGCCCAAAGTCTCTTCATAGTTGATCTCATTCACAGTTTGAATCTGGTCTACATTTAATATAGAAGTATCATGTTGTCCTTCTGCAGCTGTAAATCCAATTTCTGTGTCATCAGACGAAACCATGACTGATTGCTCGCTGATCAATGAAATGTCCGACTCGTTGTGACCAGTATATTCTTCGGGTGTTGCCTCAAATCTTGGACTCGGAGGGTTTTTTATTTCGTCATCTACATTCCCTTTTGACTCAATTGCGCCACTGGTGCTATCTGCTGTTGTGCTAGGATCTTCACAGAGGGATTCATCATGTGTTGGTTCTCCACCTTTGTCTTTCTGCTTGTTAAAATATGCTGCCATAAGTGAACTTAACTTCGCCTCTTCCGCCAGTCTAGACTTGTTTGCTTTTCTAAACTCTACCCCAGACTTTTTCTTCCGTTTACGACTATCTGACAACATTTCTGAAAGAAAGTTTTCCAGTATTCAGGTGCAAGAAATGAAAATATCCTGTAATTCATGATCAGTTTGTTGCTAAATTTTCGTATGGAATTTGAAATGTCTGCAAATGTAAAGAAGTGTATTCCTTAATCCATTGGAAATAAGCAGTTTACTCCAGACAGCTTTGAATTACGTTTAGTGATATGAAATTTCAAACATAGAAACTAGCGAAAGACCTTTTGCATCATACCACATTCTTAGAAGCCAGATCTGAGAATCGCTACGATTCTGATAGGCGAACGCAGACATAAAATGTCACCTAAAAAGTTTGTAATGTTAAAAACAAAGTGAGGAAATAGAGAAGAAAATTTACTTACCGATGATAGAAAGGACAAATTGATTCTCAAATCAAACCAATCTTACACGTGAATTTGACGCAGTGGAGAGCACAAATTCGATCGATCGAGATACTTACAACAAGCTACGATTAGCGAGATACGATGTGAAAATTAACTAGACTGATTGGGTGGTCTACACATCAAGATGATTATTATTAGGTTTATATGATTGGAATAATACTTGAATGAAATGGAATGATTTATGACATAAAAGATAATGATGTGAGAAGTATTTAATACTTCTCTCGTCATTATCTTATATTTCATAAATCATTCCATAGATGAAAAAGCCTTTCCTTGAGTTTCCATTTGATATCCTATCGTTGCGATGTTTTAAGAAAAAACTCCTCGTTCACGGTCCAATTGCCCTGGGCACCTTTGGCGCCCCCGTAAGATGATAATTCACCTTGGCGCCCCCAGAATTTGATCAGCAGGGGGGGCAATTGCCCCCTGCCCCTCCTGCCCCCCCTGCCAGCACGCCACTGGCATTTATTCTGATTTGAGACAACAGAGATTTGACAAAGCCATCATGTCAATTATGACATTAGGCTGCATGCAGTCTCAACATTTGTCAGCAAATGGAGCAAGGCTCAGGTTGTTAACCACCAACAGCTGATCTACAAATCTACACCCACTAGAAATTCCCCATATTGCACTCTATTGTGCAAGTCTAGAGGTATACAAAGATTAAGAACTCAGAACAGGCTTTGCCTTGCATCCTATTGCATATTTTCAACTATTCTGTCAAATGGAAAGGAATTGGTAAAAGACTGCATAGAAGTATACCTTGGGTGCCATTTTCTGGTTTTTTTCTCTATCATGTCATGCTGGAGTTTCCAGAAGAATGTCATGTCAGGGTTCTCTGAGAATACATTTTCTTGACCTTGCATAATTGTTGAATCAATCTCCCTATAAATTGTGCTGAGATCCTCATGCCACTCTTCAGGCATAATTTTGGCATTTCTTTCTTCAGCAACCTTACGCTTTGAACTTGCCTCTCTCAATTCAGCATTTACTCTGCGCCGCTTTTCATCAGCAGCTCTCAGTAATACCTGCTCAGGCTCAAGATATCTCCAGTTTGATCTACTCTTGCTACTCTCTCTATACTTCAGGATCTGTTCTCTATTGGCAGAGCTTTCCAGAGGCTCATACCTGCTTACTTGTACAGTCAGTAGAGGTTTCAATTGTTTACAGTTAGAGCAAGCAGATGATTGATTTCTAACATTTATAAGACCCAAACATTTAACTGATTTGTAAACACGTTTGTCTCCAAGCTGTTCACAAGTACCTATGATCTGTCCACTTTGGTCAACAACTTTTGGCTTGAGACATTCATATTTTTCATTTGCACAGCCTGTGCAAATCATAGCCCTAAGGACATCATATAGCAGTGTGACAACTGCATAGCTAGAATTTAAAATGATATCTTCTGTAAATTCATCCACAGTGCAGCGGTAACCAGCAACACTAGCATGCCAAGCAAGGTTCCTTTCAATAGTAACAGTTTTAACAATGTATTGGCTGTCTCTGAGCACATCTGTAATGTGATGGAACAGCAATCTTTCTTGGCCATACTTGATCACATAGCACTTGAGCAAAGGGTGTCTTTGCAAAATTAATGGCCAGTTTTGATGTAATATGATGTGATGATAGCTCATCGGTTCACACGTGTTTATAGTCATCCGCATCATCAACGCCTACATTGTCAAAGTTGGTTCGTTTTCACTTTGGAAAACCGGGAAATGGTATCAAGAGTTGCTGAAGTTTGTACTGAGATCGTATTTCCGTCGATAAAAGATCACCGAAAGCCAGTTTTTTAAGTTTTGTGTTCTGGCCTAGGCCTAGTGTCAAAGGTCAAGCGTGGCCTAAGTCAAAGATGGCCACAGCAAACACAGATGGTACTCAACAGGCGGATACATCTTGCAATAAAAGATCGAGGGAAGAAGAAGTAATCATAACACCACAGGACAGCAAACTTTTAGAAGTAATCAGTAAACTCCTGATCAGCAAGAAAAAAGGTGGAAGCTCCAAGAAGAACATAATAAATGAGGCCTTCAAATCACTTGGCCTTGACGAAAATGAAACCGAGCAGCTGTTGAATAAACTTCAAACTACAAACCAAATCTTTTCCAAAAAGGATAAGTATTTCGTTGTAGAGTCAAAGAAAACCTCTGAAAATTTTGGAAATCAATCATATAACGGCAAGCATGATCATGATGGTAGCAAAAAAGTCAAAAGTAACTGGAAAGATGTTGACGTTAAGATGAAGTCTCTTAATTGTAATGAATCAGATATTACAAATATGAAATTACCTGACTCAGGCTTATTCTTGGAGGATTATTTTGAGTTCAAAGAACACGTTTTCAATGAACTTAACAAAATGAAAACACTGGCACATCAGGACATTAATATCAACCTAAAACAACTGAGAGAGGAGAACAATTTTTTAAAATCTGAGCTACAGGATAAGCAAGCAGTTATCAACATACTCCTGAGTGACTTGCAAAAAGACAGGTTCAAAATTTCAGGGAAAAGTCAGGAGCCAGAATTATTACTGCCTGAAAAAAAAACGTTACGCGCACACAGAAGATATATTGAAAATTGGATGGTTACCCATTGCTGAGAGACGCGAATTTAACATCTTGAAACTGGCCTTCAAAGCGATCAATGATAGAAACTGGCCCGAAATGAACAAACTTGACATCCAAACTTGTAGTAGAACATTACGCAGTAGTAGTGAGATCCGTATAAGACCTTCAATGATCCGAAACACTTTTCAAGATGCCGCTGCAAGTAGCTTCAATGCTCTTCCTAGTGATATCAAACAACAGTCTAATTTTAATAAATTTTGCGCGGATGTTAAAACATTCTTGATGAAGAAAGCGAAGGACTCTTAGAACTAAAATCTTTTTATTTATGAACTTGACGTTGTAATATTCTCATTGTTTTATGTAATTGCTTTAACGTTGTAAAATAGACTTGTTTTTAATTCTTAGAGTTGAAGAGCCACAGTTATAGTGGATATGCTCATTTATGCCATATAATGATAAATAATAATAATAAAAATCCCTGGATTGATGTGTGCAGGACTCGGAGGGTACCAAATACTAACTCTTCATCAATGCTTACCTTTGCTTCTCCAAATCGTTTCAATGTTTTGGAACATGAGATCATTTCACAGGGAGATACTAATTCCAAGTCAGACCATGTGGTATCCAACAACTCACAGAAGCATTCTCCTGGCATCCTTGTTTCAAAATCTAGCAAACGCCCAAATGTTGTGGTTAATCCCTATCCAGAGAGAATTCAAGTAAATCAGGGAAGAAGAACAGTTCCAGGGCAAAGCAGTTATAGTGAAGTTGTAAAGAAAGGTCAAAGAGTGGTTGTTTTTGGTGATAGCATACCATCCAGGATAAGGCATCAAGAGTTCAATGATAATCTACATCAAGGCCATTGTCAATTCAAGAAATTTCCAGGAGCTACCGTGAGAGACATGAAGCATTACATAGAACCTACTTTAGAGAGAAACACACCTGACACAGTAATCATCCATTGTGGAACTAATGACTTGCAACCAAGGACCGGAACTGAGCTGTCAGAAGATGACATTGCACAAATCATTATTCAGATTGGTGAAAGATGTAAAAATGCTGGTGTAAATTGTGTCATGATATCTAGCATAACGAGCAGAAGACCTCTGAAATGTCAGAAGAAGAGGAACATTGTGAATGACAAACTGAAAGAGCTATGTGAGCAGTGTGGATTTGTGTATATTAACAATGCAGAAATTAGGGTAGACCAGCATTTATGGAAGGATGGTCTGCATTTAAATGAGAGTGGTACAGCAAAATTAGCCAATAACTTCATCAATGCTATTAACAGGTATTATTGACTAGACAAAACAAGGGCTTTGACAATCACCAGTTCAGATAGAACTGATAAAACTTCCAACAGGCCTATCGATAGGGTCTCGTGTCCTCAGCATTTAGGATCAAAAAAGGGCATGGCAATCGCGTCCCTGAATGTCAATGGCATTCGTAGTCACTTAGATGAAGTTAAGCTTATGATGAAGAGGTTAGGAATTCATATTTTGGGATTAAATGAAACTAAATTGGACAATTCTGTTCCCAAAGAATTGATCAAAGTTTCTGGGTACCAACAAATTCGCCTTGATAGGACCTGTCATGGTGGGGGAATTTCTATTTACTTACGGGACTCAGTCAATTTTAAGCCCAGAGATGATATGCCAATAGATGGGCTTGAACTTATTTGTACTGAAATTGAGCCCCCAAAAAGCAAGCCATTTCTTGTTATTACATGGTACCGACCACCTAGTGACCCAGTTGGTTCCTTTGACAAGCTGGAAAAAGTACTTGCCTACTTGGATAGGGAAGGAAAGGAAATGATCCTCCTTGGGGACAGAAATTGTGATCTCACCAGGCGATCAAGTGATCAGCTCATGGATAACAATGCCAAACACATGGCAGATATCTATGAGCTATTCAGTTTTAAACAGCTTGTTGAGGAGCCAACAAGAGTCACTCTTGAAACAGCAACTCTCATTGACCACATTGCCACAACATGTGCCAGAAACATTGTTAAGACAGGCGTCCATGAGGTTTCCCTCAGTGATCACTTTCTAGTCTATTGTATCCGAAAATTCAATGGAGCTGTTGAAAAAGGCCACAAACGGATAAAAACTCGGAGTATGAAACATTTTAAAGAAGATGAATTCTTATCTGATGTTTCTGACATTTGTTGGGCGCATTTTTTTCAACAGACCGACAATATTAATACACTTGTTGATGACTGGTCTACCTTGTTCGCCTTAATCATAGAAAAACATGCCCCTCTAAGGGAAATGCGTGTTTCTGAAAAATATTGTCCCTGGATTAACAAAGACCTTAAGAGTCTGATGCAGACTAGGGATAGACTGAAAAAGGCTGCTCTTAAGAGTAAGTCTACTATTCTCATGGATGCATACAGACAAGCTCGAAATAAGGCCAACTCTGTTAATATCAAGCTCAAAAAGCAATATTTTTCTACAAAAATCTCTGAATGTAAAGGGAATATGAAAGATTCTTGGAAAACAATCAATGAAGTCCTGAACAAGAGATCCAAATCCTGCAACATTGATTGTATCAAGGACTCTGGGAATGTTATTGTTAATAAAAAAGACATTTCAAACGCCATGAATAGTTTCTTCTGTACAATTGGTGAGAAAATAGCCAGTAAAATTGATGCCACCCCTAACCCACTTCTGTCTGGGGATTTTACTGAAAGGAGTAACAATGTTCAGTTCCAGTTTCGGACCATTGGAGTGCAGGAAATCAGGGATGCGATTGCCAAGACCAAAACTTCAAAGAGCTTTGGGAGTGACAGTATCTCCTGTTATTTCCTGAAACTAGCCTTGCCTTTTATTGAAAACTCATTGGCATGTTTGTTCAATACGTCACTTGAAACAAGCCAATTTCCAGACTCATGGAAATTGGCCAGAGTTACACCAATCTTCAAGGACGGAGACAAGGCTGATAAATCAAATTATCGCCCTATTTCAGTTTTACCTGTCATCTCAAGGCTCTTTGAAAAACTCGGTATGATAATGGGCTCTTTTCATCTGAGCAGTCAGGCTTTTTGCGCCTTCATTCTACAGTAACGTGCTTGCTTAAAAACACTGATGACTGGTATGATGGGCTGGATCTCGGAAAGCTAGTGGGACTCGTATTTATTGACCTGAAAAAGGCATTTGATACAGTTGACCATGATATACTCTGTAAAAAATTAGAATATTATGGTATTCAGGAGCGGCAGTTAGCATGGTTCAAATCTTACCTTGCCTATAGGAAGCAATTTTCTAGGGTGAATGGCATTGACTCATCAGTTGAGGAAATAAATGTTGGTGTACCCCAAGGCTCATGTCTTGGTCCCCTTCTTTTCCTCATTTATATTAATGATCTCCCACGATCTGTCCAGGGATCAAGAATGTCCATGTACGCTGATGACACGAGTATCTGCCATCAATCCTCTGATATTGCTCAGCTGAATGGGGCCATTATCAGTGACCTTGCACTAGTTGAAAAAAGGCTCAAGGGTAATAAACTCTCTCTTAATGTAATGAAAACACATGCCATGCTCATTTCCACAAAACCGAAGCATAAAACTTTAATGAATCAAGGTGAATCTTTGAAGTTAAAAATTCGGAATGATGAACTTGAAGTTGTGCAAAGAACAAAATATCTTGGAGTGCAGATTGACAACAAGTTGGATTGGAAGGAACACATTAAGACAGTTTCCTCAAAGGTCTCAAGAGCAATTGGCTTTTTGAAACATGCAAAATCATTTCTGCCAGAAAAGACTCTGAGAACTATGTACACAGGTATTGTGGAGCCGCATTTTCGCTATTGTTGTTCTGTTTGGGGCTGTTGTGGTCTGACTGAGATTAAAGTGCCTATCCAGTCGAAATTTTCAAATCGCTGTTCAGACTTTTTTTGAAAGCTATGACTGAATGGATTATAAAAAACAGTAAATGGCATTTTTCTGAACTTTATATTTCCGTAAAATAGCGTTAGAAACTGCCGTTTTCCGAAAAGAATGCGCACTTGCGGGTCTGGGTCGAGTGAGGCTTGTGACGTACCTTCAGGAAGGCCTCAAGGGAGAGCATTGTGTTTGCAGGCGTTGCTACAGGGAAACTACGAACTCTTTCAAACACACACAGCAAAACACGCAAAATGTCTTCTGAATCGGATCGCTCTGAGGTAAATGGGAGCGATTCAACTGATTATGAGCAAGAAGTCGAAGGTCTGGCTGTAGCTGCAGCTAACTTAGTCGTTGCTGCTGGTGGTGATGAAGTGGACAGGCCTTATGCTGGCGAACCTCGCGCCGATGAAGACTGGTTGCGAAATTATCGCAGACGGAGAAACGAGGAGAGGGAAAGACGGGAGATGCTGGCAAGACGGCTGAATGGCACAATTCCGGTGAATGACTGGTAAGTAAACAAAGTCATATGTTATTACAGAGTTTTTTTACGATATCACAAGATTCTATCTTCCAGTTTATCGAAGGCTAAGGTTACTGTAGGTTAGAAATTTGTAGTGGAGCACAGGTGGAGCACAGGTGCGGGCCTAGCAGATCAAGGATCGACATGGATCGACAGTGTGTAAAGCAAAGAGAGTTTTTGATCCTGCTTACAGTTGGTGTGTTGTTTTAGTGAGTGATGGGCATAGCATGGACAGTTTTAATCCTGTTTATCATTGCACCGTGCTTCCTTCTCTCTTTCACTAAACCTGGAGAGGAGGACATGTTCTCAGTCCATAAGATTTAGGCCTAGCTTATTGATTTGATTTTCATTATCCGTTGAAGGTGCAGGTGTGATCACTGTGCTACACACAACCTCGCAAACGAAAGAGAGTGCTGCTGTTGCAGTGAGCTGGAGGCCGTTGCTGTTTGCCTCTCCGATGAGAGAGTCCTGGCTGAAGTTGGCAGTCCCCCAAAATGTGTGACAGAGCACCCTGCATTTGAGCCTGTAATTCTTGGCAGATGGTCCCTACGGCAGGCGGCAGACCGATACAAAACGAAGGCGAAAATTCGTTACAAAAAAACTGGTGATGAAAATAAGTAAGTAGTATCCATGAAATATGGTAGCATCAAAGGGTCTACTGGGGTAAAATGGGTAAGTTTTGGGTTAAATGGGCAGCTAATCTGGATAAATTTTGTCAAAATATTTGTTCAGGGTTTCCCTTTAGCTAGAATGGCTTGAAGTGCCCTTCTTGAAATAGTGAATATTGATTTATTAATTCTGGGCCTTTGTGTGTTTACCAGCATCAACACTAGCCATTTTCCCCAGCCTGCCCATTTGACTCCAGAAGACCCGATATTTACAGTCATTTATTATAAAGAATACAGGCTAAATACATTCTTAGAAACTTGCTTCAAAACACACTGTACTTCACCAAGTAAAGTACTGAACTAGACTTTTCCTGAAGGGAGAAAATAAGATATTCCCAACCCTCATGTTACTTCTATGTTACCTCTAAAAACTTCTGAGGTGACAATACTTGATAAAGTGGACCCAATTCTAGCACTGAATAGAAACAATGTTACTGATTTCATGCAAAATGCTAGGTATTACTAAGTTTTATTATAAAAATTTGATTTTAGATTTCTTCGTGCTGTCTCCTACAGAGAGTTCACCAGGCTCGTACATGGCAGACTTGGAAATAAACGAATTCCTCTTCCAGCCTGTGCTTACAACAGGATTCGACAGGCATTTCCTGCTGCAGAGATGACTGGATATGAGACAGACAGTGACTAATTTCTATTATCGTTACATAATATGTATATACATACGCTAAAATTCTAGTATTATCGAATAAAAATGTACCCCTCACCAATCAAAGGTTTGAGAAAGAAGCACTCTTACAGTAATTCTATTGCAGAATTTTAGTGAGGAATTCATGTCACAGAAAGTGTCAAAATTGAAATTGCAGGGGCTCCTTAGCTAATTTCTTTGTAAAAGTGGTAGATCTTTAATTTTACCACCATGCTATAATTATAGGAAGATGGGGTACATTTTTACACGAATTCTGGCTTTGAATGGGTCTTCTGTAGTTTTATTTTTTATTCCTTGGGCATTCCAAGATGTTCTTGTGTCCTTTCATTGGATGCTTGCAGAGAGTGCACCGAGGTGGTTGCACTCAATTGGAAAACTCAATTGGAAAACTGCTTCCATTTACTTCAGTCAGTGGCGTGGCCAGGAGAGGGTATGTGGGGTAATTGTCCCCTCCCCCCACTTTTCAAAACTTGACTAAAATTGTAATTGAAAAATGCAGTAAAAATGTCTGGGTATACCTTTTTTGCCCCCCCCAGTCAGAAATTTTTAGGTTTTGCCCTCCCACTAATTTTCATCTGGCCACGCCGCTGACTTCGGTAGAAAAAAATTGGGATTGTTTTTGAACAGCCACGGCATCAGTTACTGTACTTCCTTTCTGATCACAGGACCATAAGTTCTAGTCATTTGACAAAAAAATAATGACTCAAAAATGAAGCAAATAGCTTAACTGGTGTAGTTGGGGGAACCTCAACAGTAACCATTGACTTTCGGGAAATGTGTTTTTCAATGGCAGCATCCCTATCCTCCTTATTGTCAAGTGCTGCAGTCATTGGCTCAGGAGCTATTTCCTTTAGGTGGTCAACAGTGGCACCAAGAGAGTTACTAGATATTGCCTCAACTAGTGTCTCATAGATCTCAGCAACATAATCTATGAACAGACAAAATTTACTTATTTTATATATGAACTTTGCATTAGTTGTATTGTGTAAGGGCACAGGGAAACCAGTTGTCTGCTTTCATCTAATTCAGCTTTCATCATCTGTGCAGCTATGCAACAGCACTGGGGCCATAGAACTTTACATGCACAATTAAATGCAGAAGAGTCCCTTTTCTTACTCTTTCATCCCTCACATTTTGAGTGGATGTAAAATCCCACTGCCACAAATAATAAACCACAAGAATAAACTGGTTTCCCTGTGGTCAGGGGATTCTGCTTTTCTAGACACAGTTCAATTTCATTATTACTTCACATGGAAGACAACTTTTTGACTGCATTGCATGGGTATTAGCATTAAAGGTATTAACCAATAATTGGGTATTAACCAATACAGACTCTTACCAAATTTTTGTTTCACTTTCACTTCTTTGACAGTAGCCTCCCCATTTTTGAATTTGGGGTAAATAACCTTCACTTGGGGTGCACCTGATCCATCTTGGCTCAACTTAACATCACGGTGCAAATTGATGTTGAAATGGATGATGGCCAAAATATGCCTTGAAGAAATTAAGTACACAAATAGAATGGGGTATAAATTATACTGCCAATCCCACATCAGTCAAAATGATTACTAATAGTTTTGCTGATGTGTGAGAACTTCTCCATTTGCTGAACTATTCTGAGTTCACATTTTGCTGAACTATTCCAAAATCACATGTGAAACCTTGGAAGTCCTGTTTCCAGTTTTGCACCTTACCAAATTATAAAAAATATATGTGACAACATTTTGGACAACACTGTGCTACAACAAACTGCAAATATTGAAATAACCAGAATTAAATTTGTTACCTTTTATGAAATACTCTATTGATGTAATGTACACAATGTCATTACATCACAAAACAAGATTTATCTCTACAACCCACCTAATCAGCCAGGCCCTAAAATAACAAATGTTTACAAGTGCGCATTTTTGAAAGTTGGGTGTGGTCTGCACTTAAAGTTGAAAATTTGGCGTGGCCTTACTTTATTTAAAAGAAACACGTTTAAATATTTTGCTGCAATCTTCCTCGGTGCTTTCTTCTTGCATTCCTGCGCCTTCAAACACTCCCTTGAACCAATCTTGCTTCCAAGCCTTTTCAGTGGCATGATTAAAACGTCTTAGTTTTTTTTCAAGCCATAACTTTGCAGGTGAGCGGAAATCGAAGCTTGCAAGATCAGGCATATTTATTGCAATAAGTATGCATTTGCAAAGTGTTTCTGGTGAAATGCTGCTTCTCCCATCAGTTTTGATCTTGTTGTATGTCGAGATCAGCCTTTCTACATCAGCCGATTGTGGTTTTGCTGCAATAATTCTAGCAAGAGCCAAATGTAATGACTTCGTGCTCTAGTCTCCTATAGGAAAGGCCTTTAGGAAAAGCCTTGGGTCAGAATTGTTAAGTTCTGTCATCTGTCCAACTTCGAGGCACGACTGCACAAAATCAGCCAAACTTTGGTCAGGAACAATTGCTGCATGGAGTTTTCTCAAGTCCTCTTCTTTTACTGATGGCAGGTTTTTAATAGCAGCAAGGTCTGCAAAATCTTTATCATCAAATCTTTGTCTTAGGAATGTATTGATGCTCAGAAGTACTTCATTTCGAATGGCATCATAGCTTCTTTTTTCTGATACATTGAGATTATGTATGTTGCTTCTTCTTCTTTTCTCACGTAGGGTATATCCATGAAGGATCTTCTTCCCATCTTCCTCGCTAACATTTGCAACCAGGTGCTCTTCGAAGCCACCAATAAGGGTCTTGCCATCATTTAGTTGCTGCAGTCTTGAGATGAATCTCTCTAATGCTTCTCCAATGTCAAAAACCATCACTTTATCGCTTTGTAGTTTCTTCTGAAATCAGCTGAACAAAGAGGTCACGTCGACCATAAAGCATATCAAGCGCAGAAAGTCAAAATCTCGTAGCGTCTCAAAAAATCCTTGTTCTTGAGGCTCAGTGCTCTTGTTGAAGTAAGTCATCAGTGCGCACCAGCTTGAAATTAAGTTGTGAAAAAGTTGTGCTGTGTACTGGGTCCATCTGACTTCGAAAAAGCATGGCAGTCTCATGGCCCGCAGATCGTTTTCTTGTGCCACCTTTCTAAGCTCTCTCCATCTTGTACCATGTTGGTGGAAAAAAGTGGACACAGCACTAGCTTTTCTAATTGCCTTCTGCACCTCAGGAACACTTTTTGTCACAGACACTCAGGCAAGATTTGATCTATGACAAGCACACCAGAGTTTTAGAAGGGGAAGGTCAGTGGAACTTTCTTTTCTCATTTCATCTAACTTGGACCACAAGCCATTCTTTACACCAGTGTTTTTGTTTTCACCATCTGAAGCAAGGGATGACACCTTTCCAAAAACTATATCCCAATCTAAGGTTTGGTTGAAAGCTGATTGGATTGCCATTAAACTGCCACGTGCTCCTCTTTCTGGCAGTTCGGAAAACCCAAGAAAAATCAACTTATCGTTTGCATTCTTTTCAACAATGTGTGCCATTACATGCTCGTTGTCCAGTTGCATTCTGTTGATGGATCCATCAAACCTTAAACTTACTGCAAGGGATTCATCTATTCCTGCACGCATGATGGGTTTATATGAGTCCACAATTGATGTTAGCAGTTCATTGTAGTAAGCAGGATTGATGTATCTTAAATCAATTTCGTTGGGTGAGAATGGTCGAAAAGAGTCCATCTGGAACTTTTCACTGATTTTATAGGCAGCATGACGTGATGGCCAGGAATAGGCGCTCAATTTACCCCTCTTTGCGTCGTTGTAGATCGTGTGCATTAACTTTCCAATATAACTTAACTCGTTCTTGTTAGCAATTGTCAATGCATTGTCCATTGGAGTCGTAACAGCCAATTCTGATGGTGAAAGGACACGAGGCCTGTCGGCCTTTAAACACTCCACGTGCACTTTTGACTGCAAGTGGTTATCCAGAATTCTTGCTCGGGAGACCACTCCAAGCTCTTGGCATATATCTGGCACCTTTCCTTTGGCGCATAAATCTTGGCTGTTTCTATGTTACGATAGCATACACTACAGCGTACCAACTTTCTATTTGCGCCTTTGACGGACGGCAGCTTTTGGAATACATTTACTTGCTTTTGCTTGCTAGTTTTCATTGGTTCAGCATTGGTCAACTTGTCTTGCTGCTCTGTGGATGTTCCTGCCTCACTCACTGGTTCTCCTGCTTGATTCTCACGTGCACTTTTCTCCTCGCCATTGCCCTTTTCACTTGTCTCTTCTTCTTGTATATTTGCTGGTACGGTAGAAGCATTCAACTTAACTTTTCTTATCAAAAAATGATCCATATTAAGCAAAGCAAATGATAATCTGATGTGAATCGTGAATATCCAGGGGCTTTCAAAGATTCTAAAAAACATGGACGACTTCCTAATCTCAGTCAAATATGTGGCAATTGCCAAACAGATCATCATTATTATATGGAAAGCATCCGTTAATATGTAGCACCTCTTTAGAGCGGAAATAGTATTATAAAACATATGATCGGACTGGGGATGGAGTCATGCATGACCTGGAGTGGTATTAATTTTTGCCTTTTTTCAAATCCACACTTTCCCCAATTACAGAACCACAGTTTTGATTTACAAAACCACAAAATGAGTCAGAGCCACACTTATTTTAGGCCTTGTAATCAGCATTCCTGTGTGGCTGAAAGCAATCATTTTTGGCGCAAAGTGGTTCAGGACTGAGTGAAAGCCCTCTAATGCACTGGTCTGGGAGAGTGGAGATGCCTGCTTGATCCCATTCTTAAGACTGCTTTTGGTTAGAGCCTCTTTCACCTTGTTGTGGACTGCTGAATCTGTCCAATGAAAATGGAAAGTTGTTCTTCACAAACTGCAATACATTCTTCTGTCATGTTCATAAAAAGATCATCTAAACAGGACAGTTTGCTATGTAAAGTCTACACAAGTGGGAGGGGAGGGGGTAATTCCTATAGGGGGCTTGGTATACATTGCACAACACACAGTAAATACCAGACCCCCATAGGAGTTGCCCCTCTTACACGAAAAAAAGAAACACCCATGCTCTTTTGGTCCTTCTTGGTCACTTGCCCATGTAGTGTTCAAATTGCCAGGTCTGGCAGGTTTCATGGACAACCAATTGCTCTTTGTGCACTTGAGCAGTTGGTCTTTCTGAAAATATGGAAAGTTTCAGTTTATGTTCATAAAAGATACCTGTTTTACCTTGGAAAACACATCAAATGACTTTGAATTGATAAGTCATACCTCCAGCAAGCTCTGGAGGATGTAAGCTCAAAATTGCAGTTACCAAAGATTCTCATGTGCTTCAGAAGTGTGGCCAATAGTCAATACAAACTCTCAGTTTCAGAAATTAAATTCAAATGTCAATTGAGTGGAAATCATTGCCCAGAACTGAAGGAATTCCTGTTTGCATGGAAACCTTTCTAATTTATTGGTCCAAAGGACTGACTTTCCCAAACAAAATTTTTTGCACCTCAGTTAGCCTTTTTTCTGATAGAGAAAATATTTAGTTTTGAATATTTGCCACACTTTGCTTTTACTTGTTCAGCATAGATCTCTAACCTTTTTCTAACCATTTTCTTGGTTCAATATCTTCATCATGTGCACAATGGTCAAAAAGTGGATCTTCAAAGCCCTTATGCTCATCAACAATATGCCACAGGAAGGAAACAAACTTCGCCCATATGACCTCTCCATTACCATCTGGAGTTGAGGTGGCACTCCAATGCAAATGGTTTTCACACCCCCTGATCCATTCAGCCAAGTCCTCGCAGTCTTTGAAATTTGAAATCTTCAAAAGAACTTTTCGAATTTCTGAAATATAGATCAAAAGCTGTTGAGCCTAGCATTACAGTAGGTCCCAGCCTGCCATCAGTTTGGGTGTAAAATTCTATGACCTACTGAATAGCTGGGAGGAAACTTGAGCTACACAATTCTTCCACTAGAATTTCACAAATCTTGAAAACTTTGTGAAGGGAAATTTGTATTTTATCTTGATAGACCTTTTGCTTGACCATATTGCAAATGTTGTTTCATGTTCTGTCAAAATATTTTGAAGTTACAAGTTGTAACTTGGATTTAAATTTTTAAATTCTTAGATAAGACTAAAGCATCTGAAGACTTCAGCACCCAATGGTAAATTATATGCATAGCAAAAAAGCAAATCATTTGAAGATTTAGTACACACAGTATGCGGTAGTTCATAATAAATATGCTGGATACTTTGAAGAAACAGTGTGGAGGAATCTGGAGCACAACAAAACATTCCAAAACAAATCATTTGCAATCAATTGACTTAAAGACAAGCCCATCACATCAAATTTGTTACATATCTTTTAAAATGCAAGTACCACACATCCAAAAGGTTAGGTCCATAAGGCTGCAGGAAGACATCTTCATACCTGCAGTGTTTTCACATAATAGGGCATCAAAATTGTGTGAGGAGTTGCAGTTTTCAGGGCTCTCAGATTATTATATGTGAGATCAGATGCACTGTTGATAAATTCATTACATATTCCATGTTTTATCAAATAAATCAATGTGATTGTTGCTTGCTGACCTACACATTTATGAACAGATGCAAAATTACTCAACTCTTCTTCAAATGCCAAAGATCAAAGAAATGTGTTACACTTGTCAGCTCCTCTCTGATGTATTTCATGATGGACAAATGTCTATCAGAAACAAATGTTGACACATTAAGTCCATTGTTCTAAAGGAATTGAAAGCTGCGTTTGAACCCTTCGAATTCCATGGCACTGCTACTTCCAACTTCATTGCGCTTGGGATGAAAGGGAAAACAATAATATACAGTAGAAACCTGCATAGAACCTAGTAGGTTTTTCTTGGGCTGCCTGAACAGGTTCTTAATTAAAGGGCTGTTCTTCTAAATTCCAGCCTGCAAGGTTCTTAAAAGGGGTCTTATGTTATACAGTACACACCTAGCAAGCAGACATAACTCTGTTTTTCAGCAAAAGAATTCTGAAGAGTTTTGAGAATTCTGAAGAATTCTTGAGAAAATTTTTAGGTTAGAATTCTTGATTATAAAAATCTGATTGTCTGTTGTACCACTGAAGAATTCTGATCAGAATGTCAAGAATTCTGGAAAATTCTGAGTAATTATGAAGACAAGAAACCAATTCCTCTCAGCCTCTGGGGGTTCTTATTTAGGGGGTTTAAAAGATTAAGTTTCAGCCTCAAGGTCTTATAAAAACAGGTTCTTTTATGCAGTTTTCTACAATACATAAATATCTATAAAATTCTCTTTCTTGGAAACAAATACAAATTATGTTTACTTGCAAATGGAGCAATGACAAACCCTGAATCAGCGCACTTGGTGTATCTTTTCCATGCTGAGGCAAAATTGCATATGCTTACTGGAGATGGGCCTTACATACATGTTCGCTTGAACCAAAGACTTCTTCAAAGCATGTCATCCTATATCAAAACTATCCTACAGCATCATATTGTGAGTACCATGTTCAAATCATATTTGATTATAGTTACCTGAACAAGAGAAACATGCAAAATTTGTGATGTGTTACAACAGAAAAGACTGTAAGCACCAAACTTGGCACTATGGCCCATGCTGTCATGCCTCCCATCCCCAGAAATTATCAGTTTGTCTCCAGTTTCAACTAATGAACCAATCATCTTCTTTTGAATAGTAATCCAATAATCATAGATGGCTGGGAACAGTTTGTCCTAGGAAAAAAGACATTCTCATAAGTGTAAAGCCAGCACTTTCTGCACTGCTAAACTGTAATTAAAGATTAAAGGCAGCTGCATTTTAATGCATAGCTAATAAGAATTCAGCACATTTAGTAGGAGGGCCAAAGGATGTTGTAATTCAGTTTCTGTGGCATACCTTCAGTCCCTAATAAATGTCTGCCACAAAATGATGACATGAATTTTTCCTTTCCCCCTCCTGTCTGGATGCATATAAAGAATCTATTTGCATAACAAGTGCTTCTAAATCCATAAAGGCTCACCTTCTGGTGACTAAAGAATGTTGCCAAAGAGATACGCGCCAGTCCCATATGGTCAAAAATGTGGAAAACTTTGCCAGCTGACCCACCACCTAGAAGGATTCCAAAGGACAGAAGAAGGTTTCCAGCAGGGATCAGGGTGCCAGTAAAGTCAGGTTGACTTCGCCATGTATTCTCCCTTTGCAAACAGTTTTCATTCTGGCACACAGTCTTTACCTCCACTGATGTTCCAATCCTGCGTGTAGCAACATCTGGGTTGTCTGTTTTGCATATGGGACAAAATTGAAACAGAAGAAGAAGCTGTGAGAAGAACACAATAAATTTGGGCTCACTTCGATGGTCAGTGTCTTTCTCACTGTGAAGACAAAATGAGAAAACAGAATGAATAACTGGACAGGCTCACAGATACCAATTTTGGGCAAACCATGTATTTATATCTTGCACAGTCCTGTTGCCTGCAATTTTTTATTTGGAGGCCCCAATCATACAACTCAGATTCAAAAAAGAACAAGCATCTGGAATAAAACAACATGCTCTGTCATACATACTCTTGATACTGCTAACATTTTGTCAAGAATGGATTGAATTGGAAAATATTTGTTTACCTATCATGATCACTCTCCTCCTCTTGGGACTCTAGATCCTCCTCAACATCATAATCAGTATCAGATTCATCTACATCCATCAATGCTGATTCATCAAGGGCTGATTGCTCTGCTTCCACCAAAGATTTATCCAAATCAGGGTCTGTCATCTGCTGTAACTGTGCAATTATTGCTAAAATTAATGAACAACATTTACATTTTGTCCACCGAGAAGTTATTGACCTTCCAAGTAAAAACTTGCTTGGAAAGCAGGGCTATTCAGGACCATCAAGAGAGGGGAGTAGCCAGGGTAGTTGAAAGGGGCACTGGGCCTTTGGAGGCCTGGAAAATTTATTTTATGTTATGCATTTTTTCTTTGTTTCTGACGTTGGTCAAAGAATGTTTCTTCCAGGCCCGTGGGCCCACTGCCAGCACCACAGGGTCCCTTCCATACCCATCCCTTTTGCGTGGCCCATCTCTTGATGGCCGTGGGGCTATTTTGTTATCCCAGAAATTTTTATCTCCTTAAAATTACATTGATTGAAAGTCTAACCAAGTGCTGCTTTGTTAGCCTGGTATAATGTCAGTGGGTCACATGATCACAAACGATAAACAGTAACATGTTTATCTACCAAACACTATGACACATACATCATTGGCATTGATTGGTCTTTTTACAAAGTTATTTTTGTAACTCCAAAATTCCCATGCTCAGAAATCATCAGGTAGATTTCAATAAGCCAAGCTGTTTTGGAGGTAAAAAACTGAAATTTGTGATAAAGACTAAAAATGTTCACTAACATCCTGTAACTGTCCTGCATGTACAATTGGTACGTGAAACCTATATTTGCTGTATAATTGCCATATCACCAACTCACTGCTATCTATCTTACTATTGTGCAAAGACTAAATACTTACCATCTTTTGCTTTTATCTCCTCCCTGAGTTTGTTTACTTCAAACTTTTTGGCAATCCACCTGTTGTGTGTCTTGCGGTTTTTGCACTGGAGCCATCTGCAACTAACACAGCCAAGAGTCTGACAAGCAAAATCCTTCACCTGTTGTAAAAAGAAAGTAAATACTACTTCAAATGCCATGACATTATGTGTTGAGATCTTTCTTGAAACATAAGGAAGCCCATATTGCAGAGTATAAGAAAAATATTCTGTTCAAGAAATTATTTTCCTTCTTTTTGTGTTTTTCTTCTTTCGTTTACATTCACAGCCTATGAGTATTTGTGAAATAAAAAATTTTGAAAGGGATCCTCTGTGATTGAAACTCTGAAACAGGAACAGAATTGGCCTTAACTTCAAAACATAGTTTCTAACGATGAAAGGGTGTGTTCTTTGGTGGAAAGTGGTGGACCTTGAAACCAACCAGGAGGGTACATCTATAGTGGCGGAGCCAAACAAAAACAGTGAGGGGGTAAAAGTCCAAAATTTTCCAACTGGGGGGGGGAATGCGTTATACCCAGACATTTTTATTGCATTTTTTAATTAACAATTTTAGTCAGATCTTTGAAAGTTGGGGTGTATTTACCCCCTCATACCCTCCCCTGGCTCCGCCACTGGACATCTATCATCAACTGGAAAATATGTACTCAAAAGACAAACACCTACTGTTGGCTCAGAATTCTCCAGTGTTGGTTCAGCAAGGCTTTGATCTTCTGTATGAAGGGTTTCACCTGCCTCTTGCATCTCATCGTCTTCATCATCGCCATCAAAGTTTTGTTGGGCTTCCAGTTCACGAGCTTCTCTCATTGCTTCTCTCACAGCCTAAATGACAAAAGGAAAAAGTAAACACGACACGAAGTCATCTCGGCCTCTCGATCTCAGTTACTTGTTGCGGCTGCATTTGTTACAAAATCAATTTCATGTAGCAAAGGGATGGTCAAAAACAAAACAGTAAACTCACCATCCGGTGCTGGCGTGACTTCTTCGGTCTTTTCGCTCCTTTCTTCCTCACAGATGTCGATGCGGAAGTGCTAGGCCCATCATCTGCTCCGTCGGCTTCATCTACATTTCCTTCAACCCTTTCCATAAAAATCGATGGTACAGCAGTTACACCTATTTGATCCCTAACCAAAGATCTCTTCAACTTGCTGTCAAATCCTGGAAGCAGTAAACTGTGCCGCTCGAAGTCTTCAGGCTTAAAATGAACGGAACAAACAACCGAATATTGTGACGGCTCGAAATTTGCTCTCCTCGTCCGTACAAAATCAACCCAAAGTTTCCTTCGGTGCCTTGCAGTAGGATTGTCATCATTCCAGTATGGTATCCTATGAATAGAAATCCCCTTATCCTTGTCCTTTTTATTGCTGCATCCATAAACAACGCAAACGTCCGGCATTTTGCTCTATTTTGCACTGTTACTGCCGCAGTTTAGGCTGGTGCTCTAACAGCGACACGCGATCCCATGGGAAGTCTTTCCTGAACGTACGTCACAGATGCTCGCCCCATACCCTTTTTGTAAGTGCGCAACATTTTGCAGATTTGGTCAAAAATCGCAACTTCAAAGAGCCGTTGCTTCAAATTCGGAGGAAATTTTCGAAAAAAATAGTCAACACGGTGTTTCATGATACATTTACTATCATTTAAAAAAAACTTTTACTTGGGCTAGATAGGCACTTTAACCATTTGCAAAAATTACAAAACCGGGCTGCAAGCATTATAACTGGCAGTCGCTATGATGCACCGGGCTTGCCACTTGTAAAAAGACTTGGCTGGAAGACCATTGATGAGCTAATCAGTAGTGAGTCTAATATCATGGTCTTCAAATCCCTTCATGGTCTTGCTCCACAATACATGTCCAATCTATTCACAAAGACATCCCAGCTAACCTCAAGGAATCTTAGGAATTCAGCAACAGATCTAAGAGTACCAAAGAAAAAGTCAGCAAATGGGCAGAAATGCTTCTCTTTTAGGGGTGCTAAATCTTGGAATGGCCTCTCAGCTGAGCATAAGAATGCTTCCACAATTTACAAATTCAAACGTGTTGACAATCAGTAGGTGTATATATGTATTTGGATTTCTTTTTATTGTAAATATTCATTTTAGATCTTAGGCTATTTTATTAGCATTTTATGAAATTGTAATTAGGTTAATTTAGTTTTTTTCCAATATATTTTAATTTGTATGTATTTGAGTGGAGGGTCCCTTGTAAATCATCATTGTTATAGATGAAGGGCTACCCTCCTTAAAAATTTGAAAATGAAATGAAAATGAAATGAATATGTCAATAGAAAATCCCCCATCCACATGAACATTTGGGGTCAAAATGGCCAATGGCTGCCTGCATTTGATTCTTATACCAGAATATGCACCTGTGAAAGTTATAAGGTGTCATTTTATCTCCAAAAAAAGTTAGTTGACAGATCTACTTGCCACGCATTTCAAGCAATACAGCATCACCATCAAAGAGACAACCAAAAGTACTTCTGGTAAGAAATGGTCTCATTGCTGATGAGACTGGTGAGATGATAATTTCTGTGTGGGGTGAACACATCAATGAAATTGAAGAATACCAGTGGTACACTTTAACTGATGTCAATATCAAACATTTTTATGGCAAGAAATTAACAACAAACATGGAAACATCTATTCGCAAGTTTGAAACATCCCTGTCAATTGACTCAATTGATATTCAATGGGATGAAGTTCCTCAACTAGCAAGAAATAGGAAGACCTGGGACACTGTCATAACAAGCTGGAAGAAAAAGCTGAATACTGATAACTCGGTGTAAACAGTCTAGTAGTAGTAGTAGTGTCAATTGACTGGGACACAATTGATGTTTCAATGTATGCTAAAAGGGAAGAAACTGCACTTCAAGAAGCCAACCCGATCATTTGCTGCCCTGAAATAGATTCTGCAGAAGTCAATATATATCCAGTCTGTAAGAATCAGAGCTGTTTAAGTAAGGTTGAATTTCAACCTGGTGACCAGTTTGTTAAATGTGTCAAATGTTCCAGAAGAATGCTTCTGGAAAAATGCCTTTCTGGATTCACTGCCACTTTGGATCTATCCAAAGACAACGCCGTCAAAACATTAACAGTTCAACCAGATGTCTTGTCATCCTTCTTTGGAGTTGATGTGCTCAAACACTTCAAGCACAATGCCACTGATCTTGAAGAAAAACTTCTTCTTTCTACATCAGTTGATTTCACACACAATGCAAAGAATGTCATCACTGAAATGAAGAGACATGTCAAGGAGGATCTTTCCTAAGTTACACTATGTATATATGTTACTTACACTGTGTGTCTCAAAATACTGCCCCCCTCTCCAAAAGATCATTGCAGCAAATTTACTTGCACTGTAATCAACCAAACTGATTTTTACATTTTTGCATATTAAAATATTTTACTTTTTGGATAATTTTCAAATCAGTTGACCTTCACTTTGAAGTTCAAAGATTCACTAATGAGTATTCCGTAACATCCAGAAAATGGTCTAAAGTACACCACAAAACACCAATTTCTACTTCATATACTATTTCCAATGCTCCATTTTCGAAGACCAATGAATAAGATACCTTTCTCACTTTCCATCTCAATTTCATTGCTCTACTGATTTCCACAACATCGTCAATAGATTTCAAATAACGTGCAAGATTTCATCCTCACACCATTTTCTGCCTCTAATGAAAGATTAGTTTATATGATTTTCAATTTGACAGAACACCACAACTTTCAAAATTACCACAAACTGCATGAAATACTTCTGTCAATTATTTACTTTCTAATCATTATGCAACTATTTTTCCTGCAATTATTTTCCAATCAAAGGGACATTGTTTGAGTCACCCAGCATTTTGCTGTTGTTCTGTTCCAATTTGCTAAAGACTTATTTCCACTCAGTAAAATTTTCCAGCTGAACTGCAAACCACTTCGCAGTTCATAAAAATCACTTTGAATTTTAATACGAGTTTACATATTACAAATATTCTGTCGTGTAAAATTCCATACACTTGAGAAATTCTGCTGAGTGGGAAACATTCTTAACACATTACATATGAACATTTTACAATAGTTTTGTTCCATTTTAAATACTGTTGTAGGGATGTACTGGGTATCCATAGCCTCCAGGGTAGTCGAAGCACAGTTTGCCATTGTAGAAATCCACCTCCAGCTGCATCGCAAATAGATTTCCCAGATTTATGTTCAACTTTTTGACGCAAGGCTACCCTCAAGAAACTCACCGAATACAACCTACAATGATTTGATTCCGTACACAATGACCATAATTTTTTCAATAATGATTATGAACACATATCAGAAGTACATAATTCGTTGATCATTGGCCACATCAAATCCGTAAATACTGTAACATAGAATCGATGGAAACAAATGAACTATAACTATTTTTGCCACACCAGATTCTTCCTTTCATACCATTTTCCAATACTCTACTGCCTCCCTCGCGCAAGAATTATACAACCGTTTCCAAACTGTACACAAATCTTACCAGATTTCGACAATTTTGAGATTCTCAAAACCGTGATCCAGTACACCCCTACACATTTAGCTGTAATTCTGTTCTGTTTGATGAAAATATAGCCATATTTTCATCCCAGGGGGGATGCTCATACATATTTATGACAGGGGCGCTCATACTGGGGTACGAACCAACAGCCCAAAAAATTTTTTCCCGCATAGAAATTGACCCAAAAAAATAAATTTTCTTGCCTTGCACAGCCAAAAAAATAACAAGAAAACTCTGTTTCATAGATACAGATACGATCGGGAGATCATATAACAGAAGCAATTATAATAATTATCAAAGATACACAATGTACATCATCATGTAGTTTCACTTTTGTAGTTTGGTTGCAAACCTTTCAAATTTCCAAAATTTCGTGTGTTAACCATATTTTTCTCTTTCTTAAAGTGTTCTCATAGTCAAGACCCAAAAAAATAATTCGGCATTTCATCAGTAATTGTACAATTGGCTGACCAAAAAAATAACTTTCGCTCAAAGTTTAGACCCAAAAAAGTAACCTGAGCACCCCTGTCATAAACATATATGAGTACCCTCCCTGGGATTTTCATATCATTTACCTATTGTTTTGTTCCATTCCAGTTGTTAATTTTCTGAATAGACACAACCATGTGCATGCTGTTTGTGTTTTCAATATGTCATTCTTCCTTCCACAAACCAAGTTTCAAATCATAAATTTGCCATTTTACTTAAAGACCCATTGTCAACCAACAAGCTTTCCCCTTGTGTATCAACATTGCCCCTACGCAATTACATGTTTTTTAGCCTGTGCACAGCCTCAATGTTTTTCTGTGTCAGAAAATTAAAGTTGTGCAGCCACATAGATACTTGCAACATGCTGAAATAACCAACAAAAGACCTGGCTTCTGGATACGTACCCAACCTTTATGCTGTACTTTGTGTCGAGAATAAAGGGAATCAGATTGTTATCACCCTCGTCAATTTCAGTGTACGGCGAAGTTGCTGAAGCCTTCCAATTCTGTTCTTTTATAACAAAATGGCGACTGAATGTTTATCACACAAAGACGTCACTGTTTGTAAACACTATTTTCATAACACTGGTTTTGTTGCTTGACAATGGGTCTTTGAAGTTGTTCAGTTTATGCACGAGACTCTGCAATATTCATGAATAAATGTTAATTTCTTAGACTACGAAAATACTTACACCCATCGGAGCTTCAGATCAGTTTGAAATATGTCGGCCAATATTCCTCCCCCTCACATGAATATTTTCAGACCAATTTGAGAACATAAAGCAATACGTGGGTTACTTCAGCAATCATAACAATTTGGATTGTGTTCTGGAAGATATTGGCATCGCTTCATAACAATCAGATACAACTGGCAGACTTTCAATGACGTCTTCTCAAGGAACACAGGGAATGGCTATCACAATTGTTTTGAAAGCTCCTTTCGCCTCGAAATTGAACATGTGCTACTCATATGGAAATTTCAGGTCCACTTGAAACTCAAACCGAACTGAGAAACCGAAATGAGTTTCAGGTCCACCCGAGTTTCATCTCACCTGCATCATGTGAGCGCTCCAACGACCTCCACCGTCGGGTCCACCGTACACCAAAATGAGTTTCAAAGCGATTTGAAACTGCACCGTTCGTTGTGAGTTTGCTCATGTGAAAACATTCTATAACACCCATTAACAACCGGTATTTAAGTACATCAACAATACTACAATGCAATTCTTCACTACACGTATTTTTCTATAGGAAACTAAGAATTTGGGTGAAAATTTCATAACAATCTTCATGTCCATTTGCTGCACTCGCCTGAAATTTCAAACAATTTTTTTTGACAACTTCCCCATGTTTACACATCACTCAAGTACATTCCGATCAATATGATACAAGAACCAAGTGACATTAAGTAAAATATGTTAAGCATTTCCTTTGTTAAAAATGAATAGTTTCTTAAGTCAACCATATGTTTACCTTTGATGCCTCTCCCCAACTTTCTCATTCCTTCCACGGCGTGGGCACTTAGCGGCAGCTATTACTAGTTGATAACATATATACTAATGCTACCAATGCTAATATAGTAAGTGGCAACATTTTAATGCAAATTACTGATCATTTCCCTCAATTTATGGTTTTGAAAAATACCCATGTAAGTCATAGTAAATCTGAATCACTGAAGTATGATTATTCCAAATTTGTAGAAGATGCATTCCTTGAGGACTTTAATCAGATTGATTTTAACTACTTAGAAAATAGTGACTTAGATATCAACAGTAAATTTGACAGATTTCTAAAAGATTTAAATACTCTAACAAATAAGCATGCTCCAATTAAAAGGTTGAGTAGAAAAGAAAGGAAACTCAAAGACAAACCATGGATAAGCAAGAGAATACTGAAGATGATGAGAATCCGAGACAGAATTTTGCAGAAACTAAGAAAACAGCAGAATCCTGACAATCTTAATTTGTATAAGAAGTTTAGAAACCGTGTGTCAAATGAATTAAAAGAAAGCAAAGCGCAATATTTTCATAATTATTTTTCTACCAATAGTCAAAATATGAAAAAGTTATGGTCAGGTATCAAGACAATAATTTCTCATAAGTCTTCCACTTCTTCTTCAATCAACAAACCCAAAGACAAAAATGGAAATGTAACATCAGACCCTGATAAAATGTCAAATATCTTTAATGATTTTTATGTCAATGTAGCTGAAAGCATAACAAAGTCAATCCCAATGACACCTTAAATCTCCTCTGGACTATTTATCTAATAGAACTGGCAATTCACTTTTCCTTACTCCAGTTACACTAATGGAAGTTAATGATCTAATCAGCATTTTGAATCCTTCTAAATCTGTTGGTCCTAATAGTATACCTATAAAACTGCTGAAAATTATTGGATCATCTGTATCCCAATTTCTTGCTCTTCTTGTGAATCAGTCTTTCCAGTCTGGTAGTTTCCCTGATAAACTTAAAATAGCTAAGGGTCTGATTATATGAGAAAAAATGTCCCGCCTAGCCGGGACGGGACGTTTGCCGAGATCCTACCCATGCGGTCAAACTTTTGTTGTGATCAAGTTGTGATCATATGAGAAAAACGTCCCGGCAAGACGGGACGGGATACTTGTCGAGATCCTACACTTGCGGTCAAAGCCCTTGTGAAATCTAGTTGCAATTACATGAGAGAAAAACACCCCGGCAAGCCGAGACAAATTTGCGTTTTGGCGCCAAACTTTAAACTGCGAATATCAAAATGGCGCCTAATATGCTAAAGAAACTTCTGCTAAAAACAATTGTTACACAATATTTTATTTTGATATCTTTGAGCATGCAGCTTCAACAAATTGTGCAAACATATTTTATACATCAAAGAAGAATAATCGATGCAATTTTGGCCATTTCCTTACGGAAGAACAATCACAGGCTCAATGTGGATGACAGCGAATACCTTTGGAATACATCAAACTACTGTTTCAAAAATTGTATTTGACATATGTGATGCTATCACCAGAAAAATTGGCCCCCGCTTCCTGTATATGCCCAGAACTGAAGATGAAGTAAAGCAAAAAGCAGCATGCATGGAAATGAAGTTTGGGATGCCCCAGGCACTCGGATCAATTGATGGAACACATATTCCAATTATTCGTCCATCGCAAGCTTCACAAGACTTCTTCAATTACAAACACTTTTTCTCTTTATCAGTTCAAGCTGTTTGTGATGACAGGGGCATATTTATGGATGTGGACTGTCGATGGCCTGGATCCCTGCATGATGCAAAAATATTTGCAAATTCAAAGGTATGCAAGAACATGTCCTCTAATAAAATCCCTATTACCTATCATACACTGCTTCCTGGTCGATCAAAGGTTCCAAACTACCTTATTGGTGATCCTGCCTACCCACTCACACCGTACTGCATGAAAGAGTACACAAGTTGCAACTCAAATGCCCAAGTAATATTCAACAACATGTTGCGATCAGCAAGAAATCAAGTTGAATGCGCCTTTGGTCGCCTTAAAGCACGGTGGTCAATCCTAACAAAACCTATTGACATCAAATTGACTCATATTCCAACCATTGTTTATGCATGCTTTGTGCTCCACAACTTCTGTGAAATGTCTGACCTTACTATTGAACAAGATGTTCTAAGGGCACACATCACAGAGATTCATGAAAAGGATGATTCACGAGCTAATGAAGCTGATTCAATCTACTCTTGCAATACTGATGAAGGAGAATTAGTAAGAGAAGTGATAACTGATTACATGAGATACTGTTTGCCAGATCATTTATGAGCATATATAATGTTTTGTATAGTTTCTGTTTATGGTAGTATTTAACCTTGTTAGAGTTGTTCATATCCTGGCATATTCCTGGGTGAAACCATAAAGTTACCATCTTTATGTACCTGTGTTGGATCCAAAAATTCCATCATTGACCTCTGCTGAAACACATTACCCATCATTTCTTGATGTGGACGAAACGCATGCTGTGGTGAAAGACAGTTGGCTAGTGCCTGAATAGAACTTGCCATACTTTGACTTAGGAGCTTCATTGATTCCCCAACGCTTTTCATGGCCTCTGTGAAAGTCTCATTGGAACTTTTCATCGTATCTATCAAGTCACGCCTGAGAGCAGCATCATCCCGTGCTTCATTCAATAAAATAGCATCTCTTTGGGATGCTGAGAGCTTCTTTTCTAGGTGTTTTTGTTTGTTGTCTATCAGCTTTGGTATTGGTGTACTGGCTTTTCTCTTATTGGGCATACTTTCCCTTGCTGATTCGTCCGAAGAGGCAGCTAAAGATGAGGAGCTTGACTCATCACATGGTAATGGCATATTATCAAGTATTAGATCCTCAAGTGCTGGTTCTGTGCCATTTTGATTTCCAAACACATCTGAACCTTGATAAGTGTCCTTGGAATTTACCTCATCAGTTTCAACACCAGATTCAAAACTGACTGCAGATGGAGACCCCCCATAAATGACTTTCAAACGATCATAATGCCCCATGACAATTTTACCACTCCCACTTCTTGAACCCTGAACAACAGCATTTGAAAATAGTTGTCTGATATCTTTGATCTTTTCCAGAATCCGATTGTAGCCCTGCTTGATACTTGCTTCTCGCTGTTTCACTCTCTTTCTCTCTTCTTTCTTTTCCTCTTCTGTTAAACTGTCAAACTCAGTGGGTGAAATTGTGGAAGATGATTCTGGGCCAAACATTTCAGCGCCAAACATTTTGGTCATCTCCTTTCGAAGTGCAGCGTATTGAGCTGGCCTATCTCCATCAAAATCTTTCCCTTTAAATTCCATAGCTGTGCGATAATTTCCTAAGCAGCTAATCAGGTGATCAATCATCACTGGTGTCCATCTGAATGCCTTTTTCCTGTCTTTTTTCTCATTTTCTTTCACAGATTCAACAGGCTTAGGCTGATTTGACGTGGAAGTGGAGGCCATTTTGACAGTAACTTCGTGTCTTTTGCTTACGTATGCGCACTACGATTAAAAGTATCCCGCCATTTGTCCCGTCCAGCTGGGATGATGCGATTACATGAGAAAAAACGTCCTGTCTGAACGGGATCCCGCTTGGCCAAAGGCGGGATCCCGCTTGCAAAAATTATCCCGTCTAGCCGGGACGGGATGTTTTTCTCATATAATCGCAACTTGATTTTAACAAGGGTTTGACCGCAAGGGTAGGATCTCAGCAAACGTCCCGTCCCGACTAGACGGGACATTTTTTCTCATATAATCAGACCCTAAGGTGATTTCTCTGTTTAAAAAAGGAAATCCTGAGATACCTTCAAACTACAGGCCAATTTCTCTTTTACCGATTTTCAGCAAGATGTTTCAGAAGCTAATGTACAGGCGACTTTATAGATTCCTTGAAATTCATAAAGTTCTCTACTCCTTACAATTTGGATTCCAAGAAAAACACTCAATTGACCATGCCTTTGTGAGTTTGACAGAAGCTGTAAGAAATATACTTGATAATAAAAGACTTGGTTGTGGTATTTTCATTGATTTACAAAAAGCATTTGATACAGTTAATCACAGAATTTTGCTTTCCAAACTGGAACACTATGGTGTTCGTGGATGCGCCCTTGAATGGTTTAGATCATATCTATCTGAAAGAAAGCAATATGTTTCTGTTAATGGAAGTAATTCAGACGCACTTTCAATTACTTGTGGTGTGCCACAAGGTTCTGTACTGGGCCCATTACTTTTCCTGATCTATATCAATGATCTACCAAACGCTTCTAAGAAACTTACCTTTTATCCCATTGCCGATGATACAAATATCTATTATGAATGCAATGATTTACCTAATTTGACTAAAGTTGTCAACAAAGAGCTGAGATCAGTTAAAAGATGGCTTGATGCTAATAAACTATCATTAAATATTGATAAGACAAACTATATAATCTTTCATTCTTCATCTGTCAAAGTTTCTTCTGATTCTGATATCAAGATCGGGAAGAAACATATCAAAAGAGTTAAGTTTGTTAAGTTCTTAGGTCTCTTACTTGATGAACATCTAAGCTGGAGATACCATCTCAGTGAACTGTCGAAAAAATTAGCTAGAACTTGTGGAATGTTTTTCAAAATTAGGAACTTACTTCCTTTAGATGTTTTAATTTGCTTGTATCATGCATTGTTTCTGTCTTTCTTACAGTATGGTCTTGTTGTTTGGGCCAAACATATGCATCATACACTGATCCAATTTTCAACTTACAGAAAAAAGCAGTCAGAGCAATCTCATTTCAGCCTCGCATGTCTCCCTCTATACCAATCTTCAATGATCTTAAACTTCTGAAACTCTCTGAGATCTTTGAACTAAGACTCTTAACTTTTGTCTTTGATTCTGTTAACAAAACTTCACCTGGTTGCTTTCATGACTTTTTCTTATTTAATTCATCGATATGCCACAAGACAGGCCAGTCAAGGTGATCTGTTTATGTCCGGAAAAAATAGTCTTCAGTATGGTTAAAAGTCAATTCGTTATCTTGGTGCTAAACTTTGGAATGCTTTACCAGTTGAACTGCGAAATGCTCCATCAAAAATATCGTTCAAAGCAGAACTGAAAATTTATCTATTGGAAAGGCCAAGCAGTGAATACTGCTGATTACTGTGCTGCCCCAATTGCTACTAGTCTGTGAAAAGAATTCATCTAAATTCATCTGACAATAATTTAGGATAGGGGGGGGCTCTCTCCTTGATTAGTTTACCTATTGAGAGAGCTCCTCCTTTAAATAATTCCCTGCATACAATTTATGTAGTTCCTTTTTTATTTGTATTTGTATATGGTATTAATTTTTCTGTATCAATTGTATTAATTTTTCCGTAACATCATTATCTTTGTAGTTTAGTTATTTGTTTGTATTGTTAGAACCATAAATTGTATGTAGAGAATTTAAATAATATGAAACTGAAAACTGAAACAGAACAGGACATTTGAAAGTCATACAAGTGGTGCCTTGTTGTAGTGATGGGGGTGAAAACAATAGAACATAACCCACACAGAGATGGCCGAGTGGCCGAGTGGTTAAGGCGTCTGACTCGTAATCCAAAGGTCAGAACGGCCGTAGGTTCAAATCCCACGCTGGACAGTTTGGTCGCTGTCCGTAACACTAGCCCGGGTCGACCAGAGCCATGTGAGGGAAATCTGGTAGCTGTGGCGGGTAGCTGCGGCGGACTGATGGTAAAACATCCGTGGCCCCTGCTGGAAATAAGTCTCTCAGACTTTCGCGGGCTAGCCACGTTAAATATAAATACCTACCTACCTACCTATCATCGAAGACATATACAGAGGAAAAGAGTTCAGCCTGAAGACAACACTATAGATAGAGAGCACCAAAGGAATATAGTTATCAAGAAGATTGAGGAGAATGCCGTACAAAGGATGTTTACATTTGCCAAAAGACTGTTTGATCAAGGGACGAATCTGTGTCCAGCCGCCATACACAACTTCTAAGAGCAGTGATGTCCTCCATGGTTTTGGCTTCTCAGCAAGCTTCTGTTTGGGGAAAAGGTTTTCCTATAGGTATTTGGAGAATGGATGAAAGTTCTGCATTACATTTTCTTGTGAATTTAAAGAAATATGAAGAGGCCCTAACATAGGAACTGCAGATTGTAAGGGGTCAGTGAAGGGTCCATCACCACTGTTAAGAATGGAATCGCTTGTTGTCGACATTGAGTAATGGTGCAATCCATCCTTGTTACACTCGGCAGTGCCACCATTTGAACTTGTACTTGCAGTGTCTAAATCATTCTCAGTAGGAGGCTGGAAACCACACCTTGAGTAGACAGCTTTGGGTACGTGAAACTGAGCTGGCCAATTTCCGGGAATTGATACAGCATACCTCGACATATACTCCGCCATGCTGGTTCTTTGCAGAATGTCCAAGGCAGTTTCAAAATTGGCGGTACTCTTAATGGCAGATTTACAAAGTCAACCTAGTGAACATTGTCAAGACATCTCATTTTTCGAACATTGTCAGATTCTCGGTTCATATGCGCATAAAGACGATGACGTTCTGCTTCTGGGCAAAAGAACTGCGTCCCAAACCATTCCGGCATTCGATCGTAACATGTCATCGCTAAGTTATGCATTGTCTGCTCACTTGAGAGCTCATTTTAAAGTACTCATATCAACACCAGAAGGATTTTGAAGGCACTGCAAAGATGTTAGGGGTATTGCGTCTCTGGAAAATCTCTGGAAATCTCTGGAAAAATCCTGCAGATGATAGTGCACATGCTGCTTAATTGCGAGGTTGAGGATTCTGTTGGGCGACATTTAGCATGAATTGTGGTGTAGTCATCAATGACACATATGGCAAGCCATCCATTTTCAGTAGCCATTGAAATTGCACTATTTACTGATGCTGCATTCCTGTCTCCCATCTTTCTAAATTCGTTTTCCACAGTTCTACTGCAAACAGAATTACCAATTCTTTTTCCTGTATCAATCCCTTCCTGTGTCGTGTGACTCATTTTCAAATAAATGCCATGATCTTTCTGTAGGTAATTACTTTTTTGGTTTCGTCCATAGCACAGCTCATAAATGACTGTCATTGCGACGTATTAGGTTTTTTTCTTCTTTCTTCTGAGTGTCTACCATCGGTCATTGATCTGCATAAATTTGTGAACAGTGTGGGGGCTCCATTTTTCCTGCAAAACTGCTCAAATTCGGATGGATCATAAATGACCGGCATTTGTTTTATTTTAAATTCTTGGTGCATTGCTGTAACCAAATGCTCAATCTCAGAAGTGATGTCTGTTCCTGGAAAAAGACAAGTAAATTGTTAGGAGGGCTTACCTTCCATTTTCGGCTCAAATTTGATAATTTGGGGGGCATTTGGGTAAATCGTGCATGGGCTAGCTTCAGACCCTTTGGAAAGTCTTTCTATGGTGCAGAACTTCAAAATAACGTTAAGCAACAGAACGGTTGGCTAAGATTCCCAAACATTACTAGTCACAGTAATACTTCAAGGCTACAAAATCATTTTTTTTGTCGCCAAAAGAATTTGTTCACACTTTGTGCCTTTCAATAGTAAATTAGTGCACGATACATCTCCTTCTCTTTCCGAATTCTTCTTGAGTTCTGTGACCAATGTCGGAAGAAAGTATTTGAAAAGTGGTTGCATAACAGAGGTTAGTGGTAAGGTTAGAGCCTTCAACAACGTAAACCTGTCAGTGGTGGTGCCAGGGGAGGGCTAGAGAGCGGCTGCGCCCCCTGTCGGAAGCATCTAGCCCCCTGTTGGAGGAAATTTAGGGTTCCTGTGGGAGGAAACTTGGCAACATTGTACGAAAATTTTATTTTTTGCCATTTTCAGCCCCCTGTTGGAAGCTACAGCCCCTCTATTGGAAGATTTCTGGCGCCACCCCTGAAACTCATATTCTTTACAATAAACAGCTTATAAAAAGCGGTTGGCTCAATATTTCGTAACATAAAGGGAATAGACATAGCTGTATCTCATAGCTGCTATAAATAAGCTAAAGAAGCACCCACAAACCCGTTGTTTCTTAATTTACACAGTGAAGCCGGATCTGTCAAGGTTGTCGAATAAAACAGATTATATTTTTGACCTGGCCCGGGCCAGCTTTTAATCATCTCGATTCCTTTTAAGGAACTACACCAATGGAATAAACAAGTTTTTAATTTGATTTCCATTCTGAAAAGTTCTGGAAAAATTGGTTCTCAAAGAATAGTGTTACCTATTATAGATACATGTATCAAATCAATGATCGTCAAAAAGCAATTACCTTTTCAGTAAAAATTCATTAAATCTAACTTATCTTGATTGAAATTTCGTTATCGAGAAAAAGGCTGGAAGCCTGTTCGCATATAGGACAGCGGCAACAAGTTCCGTTGGGGTGGTCACGGGGGGTTCTTCCATAGTAAAGGTACCTGGGCATGTGCCACTCACAATGGCATACTTTTTTGGACTTATATTCTCGCCAATGGTATGCTTTTTGGCAATTATAGTCAACTTTAGTCTAGGTAAGGGTATGCTTTTTGGCAATTTTGGTCAAAGAACTGTAAAAATTCGGTGATTTCTGTAAAAAAACCAAATTTTAAAAAAAGTTTTTATCCTGAGAATGCAAAAATTTGGCAAGTTTTGTCTAGAAAACGCCCTTTCATGGCACTTTTGATGGCAAAATTAGTCTAGCCAAGGGTATCATTTTCACAAAAAATTGGTCTAGCCAACGGTTCCATTTTTTAAACTGTGGGTGGCACATCCCTACCCGAAATTTAGCCAAGAACCCCCTCTCGTGGGGGTGGTGCGCTCATTCAAGAGAGGACGCCAGTGCTAGAAACAGTCACTGATCTTTTGAGAATGTGACATAACCTTTCTATGATGTAAGAATAATTTACTACCTAATCACCTGCACACCCCTCCCCTATCCCGTTCTTCCATACTGTTCGTTCTCATTTGAAACCTATATATGTTGCTGGAACAATGATTGACTGAACCACTCGACCACGTTCTTCGATATTTCAAAAGCTCCAGTCATATTGCGAGATTCTCGAAGCTATTGTTTTCTAGCAAATTTTGACCAATCAAAACGAACTTATTCGCAGTCAAACCACATTTGCCATACCACACTTCCTCGTTTGATCAACGATCATTCTTGTCTAAAAATCTTTGGAGAAGCAAGCAACTTTTAAGGCAGCTTTAAGGTCCTTCCTATATATGTTGCAAAGCAATGCAGATGGTGATTTTTGTTGAATCGATCGCAAATCACAGGCAGCATTGCAGAAGTGGAGATTTTGGATGGTTATCATGTTTTATGCAAACATGTCCAATGATCAAGTTTATATGCAAGTAGGACACTCACGTTTTGAACACTCTGCCGCCGCCAGCATTATGTTATTTGAAATGGCTGGATCAGTTAGCATTCTCCCATCTGGACTGACTTGGGATGGTGCCAAATCTTGTTTCTTGATTTTCCCAGTTTGTGATGTCGCCAAACAATCTTCTCCTAACATTTAATGGTGTGCCAAAAGAGTTGCTTCTGTCCAATTGCACAACAACTTGACTTTGATAACTTCCAGGTACGTTTTCCTTATCAATTTGAGGAGTCGCATCAATGTAATTTTCTTCATTTTGTTCATAGCTTTCGGTTGTTTTTGCCCACACCATTTCATTCCCTTTGCATTTTGGTCTTCTTCCTTTCTTCTCCCAGCATCTTCTCCAGAGACACATGTGATAACAAACTGCTAAGTTTTAGGCTCTGTTTATATGGAGAAAATAGCCTCGGCTACCCGAGGTTATTTCTTGCTGGGGCTATTTTCATCTTCCTTTGATGTGGGAGAAAAATAGCCTCGGCTCGGTGGGGCTATTTTAATTTGGCGCCAATTTTGACAATTTGGGTGAGCGGGATTTCAAAATCAAAATGGCTGCTCACAATAAGAGACAACTGTCGATTCTATTAATTCATTGCTCATCATTATTTATGATGTTAAACCAGATAAATGGTTTAGTTCTGTTATCCCAGCTCTACCTGGGAAACTTAATTAGAATGTCAGGATTTGACTGCGCGAGGGAGAAAGATTTCTGGAAAGAAAAGATGAGGCAACGAGCATTGAAAAGGCTTACTCGAAAATCACGTTCTATTTGGTTTTACCCCGGTAGAAGTGATATGTAGTGGCTCAATATGATTAACGGCATAGCACCACCTGGAGAATGGAAGAAGAACTTTCGCCTATCAGAAGAAGAATTTTGAGAACTGGCAGAAAAGCTGCGTCCTTACGTTTCCCCCAACCCTCGTTCTCCAAATTACAGGGCAATGGATGTTGAGAAAAAGCTTGCAGTCACCCTGTACTACCTAAAAGATAAAGGTTCATTGAGAATGACTGCAAATACTTTTGGAATTCAAGTGTGCACCACGTCAAAAATAATTCATGAAGTATGTAGAGAAATAGCGATGAAGTTAGGCCCCGAACTGATACAGTTACCTTGAACTAAGGAGGATATGATGGAAAAGGCTTCAGAATTAGAAGTGAAATTCGGCATGCCACAGGCTTTTGGTTGCATAGATGGGACACATATTCAACTAAAACGACCTATCAAGAACTCACAAGACAATTTCTGTTACAAGATGTATTTTTCTTTAAATGTTCAGGCAATATGTGATTGTAAGGGCTTGTTCATGGACATTGACTGCAGGTGGCCAGGAAGTGTCCATGATGTTAAAGTGTTTGCGAATTGAAGGGTAAACCAACAAATGGCTCAGGGCCATATGCAAATGATATGGGGGTCCGTTCTGGTCAAAATACAACTCACCCCTTCAATTAATTTTCCCTTCAATCGGAATAATTCTTACTGACATTATGATTAATTACCTGATAAGCAAAATTAATTTTATCGCTTATGTAATTTGTCATATCTGTTTCTCCAATAGTTATTTACTTCATATTTCCATAATTGTTTTTATCTCTTCTCTCTATAATTAATTTTGTCTGTTTCCATATGATTATTAACATGATTTTTTCAGATCTAATTTTATCTTACTCTTCAATAATTATTTAGATCATGTTTTCCATAATTAGTTTTATCTCTTTGCCCTTGAATTTCCCGTAGCCAAGGCTGAGTTTCTCGTATCCAAGGCTCAATACATGAAATCAAGGCTAGCCTCGATTTAAGATGTTTTCCCGCGCTTTTTCTTTTCTTCGTCATTTCTGTAAAGTGAGAAGAGAAACATGGACGATATTCATTCCATCACAAGGAATGCAATAGAAAGTATAAATCAGCTCGCAGCACTTGTTCAGCAGTCATCACAAGGACATGGGCAAAGAAGCTTCAGGCCTGTTGAATCAACAGCAACAATCTCAATTTCCAACAGCTTTAGTAGACCAAGGCCCACCAGCTCCTCTGCACAAGCGGCATCATCATCATGCACCACTACTGGCAACTGTAGGCCCATCACAAGAGTCTCAAACGCACTAACAGAATTGCAAAGAAGGTTTCCTACAACAAGACCATATTCAAATCCAAATCTTCCATCATCAAGAAGTGGATCTAGATCATCGTCAAGTGGTGCTCATTCAAGACCACCCCCTGGCCGCCCTGCAGTTTACCTGGTTACCAGAGATGTGATAGTCATGGATTTTGATTCTGAAAAAGTGCCTTCAAGATCTGAGAAACCAAAAATGGAGCAGGAAAGACGAATAATCTCAGGATTTGATATAGACAGACGGTGGAATGCCAAAAGATTGCATGAAGAGTTAGAAACTTTGCTGCCAGAGCCATGGATGATTACAGTTGGCTTTGAAATTGTCAAGAACAGTTCAGGTAGTTTGGTAAAACCAAATATTCCCAGGAATAAAGCAATTGACTCACAGCTACTTTTCAGATCCATTGCCCCTTCTGGAGGAGTTTATGTGAGACTTCTTGCTGGAAAGCCATCAGATGATGAAGATGACATTATTTTTTGTTTTGATGATCAACCAATGTCAATGAATGCAAGTACTGTCATTATGAGTCATAATGAGGAAAAATCTGACACAGAATTTGTTTCTGGAAGAGACCAAGGTCAAGGAAAAGACCCTGATGAGCATGAGAAAAATAAAGGTGAGAAGAAAAAAGAGTATAATTTTGGCAAGAAAGAATTATTTTTTGGTTTGGTAGATTTTAAAGTAAATTTTTTGAGTTCCTGAAGTTATGGGTTGCTTTCATAGGTATAAAATATGCTGAAAAGTAAAAAGATTGAGAATAGCATAGTTTACGAACAAGATTGAAATCAATTGAAATCAAGATGCTTTAGTATCTACAGTAAATGCATTGCATGAAATATAGCCGTTAGGCTGCTTGTCTATAGATCTGAAATTCAGACTTGATCATTTTTGGCATGCAAATTATTTTGATCTGTTTTTATGCCAGAAATTATTTCCTCAGGTTGATTCTGTGTACTCCACTCTGAGCACCTCCTATCAGTTACACCCTGAGCAAATTTATCTGCTTCCATTATTTCTGTAATGATTTGCCTGACACTAGTAACCTAATACAGTATCTCTTAACTGCTTGTTATCATTCATTCATCTTATTTTGTAATCCAGCCTACCTTTGCCATATCCAGAATGGTTTCTCTTTTATGTCACATGCTCATTTTCTCTGTTAACATTGCAAAACCAAATATTCCAAGGAAAAAACACCAAGAACAGTGAATTTTCCACACCAATTATTGTTTTTTTCTAGCTGTAAATTGATGCTTAGTTCTTTTTGTTGATTTTCTTTCTGTTGCTTTTTTTCTTTAAAGAAAAATTTAAATAAATTTACATTATTGCTGCCATGCCTGTAATTAGGTAGAGCATCGAAGCAGGAAAAACCACATTTTCCCCCTTTTTGCTGCTTTTCCAAGCACTAAAGCTGAATTGACACTTAATTCTCTCAAATAAACTGTAGTGCCTAAACATTTGAAACAAGCTTTGTAACACTGCTATACCTCATCTAATTCTGGAAAGTGAACTTCAAGTTATGTGTCAACTGAGCAGCTGTTTCAACAAAACTGGTTAAGGCTATTTTACATGTTCATTTCAAGCAAGCCTGGGTGCCATTATCAAATGATGTATTTTGAGTATTTTCTTTGTTATCATCAGGAGAACCAACTGACCAGACTCAAAGCAAAATAAAATGCCCTTTTGCGATACAGGCAAC
Source organism: Aurelia sp. 4 Dawson et al 2005 (assembly GCA_964019985.1). Lineage (NCBI taxonomy): Eukaryota > Metazoa > Cnidaria > Scyphozoa > Semaeostomeae > Ulmaridae > Aurelia > Aurelia sp. 4 Dawson et al 2005. The sequence continues at coordinate 1,549,438 of OZ026511.1, read as the reverse complement.
AATCAACAAGATAAAAGATGCTCAAGTCATTGACCCCATTGAAGCTTTGAAAATTCTTCAGAGAGATGTTATACAAGGCAGACCATTGGAGTTAGCCACAATGGAAGACACTATTGATGGAGGAACCAACTTCATTACAGTGGACAGAGATAAAATTTTGGTATCTACTTTCAGTGAGTTGCAATATGTTGACAACTTGAGGCTCACATTCAATGTAGATTTCATAGGAGAGCAATGTGTGGATCTAGGTGGTCCAAGGAAAGAATGGATCAGGATGATGAACCATGCTATAAAAGAGAAGTATTTTGACCATGGTCTGAGAGAAATGCTGGCTGAAGATTACTATTATGTTGGAATTATGATAGCAGTTGCTATGCTTCAAAATGGGCAGTTGCCTGTTTTCATGGAGGATAACATCATACAGCAGATTATTTCTACATCTAGCCATGGCCAATATATTCTCCAATTACAGAAGGGGCTTGAGATGTTGGGTATGCTTTCTGCTTTGCAGCAGCTTCCAATGTTATCCCACTTGTTGAGGCCAGGTTCTCAGATGGCACTAAATGTTCAGAAATTATTACACTTGCTGCAGGCCAAATTTTCAGAGGAAGGCTCAAATTCACGTGCACAAGAAAAAGAGTGCTACCAAATATTTATCAAATATGTCAGAGAGGTAGCCAGTGGGAGGAGATTTGTCAATGGCTCAAATTTGGGTCTCAGTGATATTCTCAGTTTTGTAACTGGCGCCAGTGAGGAACCCCCACTTGGGTTCCAGTTGCATCCTTCAATTGAGTTTACTCATCCAAAAGAGTTGAAGAGAAATGGTCAAGAAGGAGAAGCAAGTTTTGCTGATTGCTTTGTACCAACAGCAAGAACGTGTGTCAATGTTTTGAGCCTGCCAAGGGGCACCTTTCAATTTCCATTGCCGACAATGGAAAAGCTATTTGCTTTGTATGATGAAGTGTTCTGTCAGAAGTTTTTTGGTGTGCAGTGATCAAATATGATATTGCTTTGGGGCAAGGAGAGCTCCATGGCACGCGTGTCAAAAACAATCCCCAGAAAAGTGAGCTGCTGGCAGGGGGGAACCACCTTGGAAGGACTAATTTGAAACCCTAGGTCTAGCAGCAGCTCACGAAGAGTAGTGAACGCAAGCTCACACTCCTCTTGGGATGGAGAAACAATGAGGAAATCGTCTAAGTAAACGACGACCCCCTGGAACCCTTTGCGGTGCATCATGCGTTTGACGCTTTGTGTCAAGCGATGGAAAATGCCAGGAGATCTCCTACCCCCAAAGCAAAGACGTGTGTCATACAAGTAAGTAGGACTGTTGTCTCCTGAAAAGGTCCACTTTAGGCCAGTAGCAGGGTAGTTAGAAGGGTGGATGGGCACTGACCTATAAGCGTGGCGCAAGTCTATCTTAGCAAGATAATATACTGTATCAACCAGCTTGACAGAATCATCAATTGTTTGAAAATGGAACTTATCCAGGGAGGGGACATAAGAATTAACCCCCCTACCTGCAGGCATGCTACAGTCATGAATAAGCCGTAATTCCTGACTGCCTGCCTTGGGCACAGCACTGAGAGCACTAACTATAGTAGGCCTATTGGGGGTAATAACGTAATTACCCTCGGCTATCTCTTCCTGGAGAGTTTGTTCTACTTTATCTCTTGCGTCCGGCTTAGTTGATGAACTATAATTGTCCATCTCTGCAGGAGATAAAGTGGAATCAGCTGGGATAAGTTCAAACCCATTGATGATGCCATCAAGCAAAAATTCCTTATCTTCGTCTAAATCTAACTCAGCCATCCACCTACCCTTATTTAAGGGGGAGGGCACCCCCACCCCCTTCGGGAGTCACCCAGAGGTAGGCCCTGGGGAACCATGCTGAGTTGCTGGGTGGGAGTTGCTACAGGCCTTGCCCTTAACCTTTCGACTACAAACATGGGCAAAGTAGCACGGGTTGTTGGAACAGCCTGTCGAATTAAATTTTCTACAAATGACCTTATTGTCAGCAGAATATACAGCTGTGTTAGGCCCCACAAAAGACTGATTAGAGGAGGGGGGCTGGGTGAAAGTATTCTGCTTGGGTTTGGCTTTAGGCACAAGAGTGATCTGATGCAAATGGGTAGAGTCATGACTCCATGGGAAACTATAAGTGGCCTGAAGCTGGCGAAATTCATCATCGAACTTCAGGACACTTGTCCATTCATACTTTCCTGCAAGCTCCATTATCTTGACAGTGTAGGCAAGATAATCACGCACGTCCCGAGAAGTTGGGAGCTTGCAAGAAAATAGAAGGCTGTGGAAAATTCGACTGTTGGCTACCACCCACTGCGAAAGGGAGACACTCTCGAGCCTAGGCCGTTGCTGCCCATAGGAAATGAGCAGCCGAGAGCCCCCCATGTCAGATATTGTCTGCTCAGTCTCTTTGGGAACCAAGCTAGAGATAAAATCAACAATGCGAAGCACTTTCTCACCCACTGGCACAGCAGCTGGAGCCAGAAACATGTCGGCATGTTGATCGCTCCTCGCCAGGAACTGATCATGCAGGGAACGTTGTTGGTTGCCATCTGCGACAGACATCACCGGCACAGTTTGAGGAGGAAGTTGCCAGGGCAGGGCATGACCAGGTTGAGATAATGAAGTCCCAGGGCCAAGAAGCGATGAGAGAGCCGGGGCTGCTGTCAAATTTTGCGGTCGTCGTTGATCACCTGAACTTAGGCCATCATTGGCGATATGTTGTGCTTGTTTAGGTTGCTGTTGTTGCGTGACGGCTTGCTGTTGCCTCTGCCTCATTTTCATGACGCTGGCCTCTTTGTCTGCCACCTTCTTTCTCAGGCTCGCAAGCTCAGCAAGGTGGCGTTCTTCTAACGCCAGTTGGCGGAGTTTGTGCTCCAATGTCACCCTTTCGGAGTCATCCAGAGCAGCAGATGCCCCCGCCTGGGGCATGGAAGGATCCAATGGGAGACCAAAAGCAGCATCGTGGATGGTAGTAAAGGATTCTTGGTCCTCATCATCGTTATTTGCGTCGTCTTCCGCTTCGTTTTCGCTTCCCTCGTCGTCACGGCCTTGGCAGTGAGGGCCTGGCTGACCCCAATAATGATGATTGTGGGGTGCATGGCAGCCAGCACATTTTCTTGTACGGCGAAGTTTGACTGACGGATCTTCTTTGGACGATTGAGCGACCGTGGAAGTTTGTGTAGCCATGAGATCTGGCGTAGATGTTGCTCGGCGAAGTGTAGTCATCGTCGGAGGATGAATGAACGAGCGAAAAAAAAAATTGAATGTCTAGGTGTCCATGAAGATTGCAAGTGAAGGACAACTGAGAGAACCCCTATATATACTGTACCCTACCATTGATGCCCCAAATAAGGCAAGGGAAGCTGAACTACGTATGTTGCAAGACACTGATAGGCTACCAAGTTATGGCATCATATCTGACTCACACTGACTAATGCAGGTATGAGGAACTAGGCCATATTGACGTCAAGGCAATATTGCCAATCCAAAGTTCAGTCTAATGAATGAAAACCTTAGGCCCTCCAAAGTTCAACCTATACCCAACACTTGCTGATTTAGACTAACATTTAGTTTATTACCCAAATGTACACATTACAGAAGGGGCTTGAGATGTTGGGTATGCTTTCTGCTTTGCAGCAGCTTCCAATGTTATCCCACTTGTTGAGGCCAGGTTCTCAGATGGCACTAAATGTTCAGAAATTATTACACTTGCTGCAGGCCAAATTTTCAGAGGAAGGCTCAAATTCACGTGCACAAGAAAAAGAGTGCTACCAAATATTTATCAAATATGTCAGAGAGGTAGCCAGTGGGAGGAGATCTGTCAATGGCTCAAATTTGGGTCTCAGTGATATTCTCAGTTTTGTAACTGGCGCCAGTGAGGAACCCCCACTTGGGTTCCAGTTGCATCCTTCAATTGAGTTTACTCATCCAAAAGAGTTGAAGAGAAATGGTCAAGAAGGAGAAGCAAGTTTTGCTGATTGCTTTGTACCAACAGCAAGAACGTGTGTCAATGTTTTGAGCCTGCCAAGGGGCACCTTTCAATTTCCATTGCCGACAATGGAAAAGCTATTTGCTTTGTATGATGAAGTGTTCTGTCAGAAGTTTTTTGGTGTGCAGTGATCAATTATGATATTGATGATGAAGGCAGCTGATAAACAGTACACATGACTAATATTGTTTTGTTCATTATTCTTTAATTCTAACTGTCTGTCTCAAAGGCATTGTTATATAGTAGGTACTTTTTGAAAGCATCCCACATTCTGTCATATTCTTTGAAATCTAGCTACACAATATAAATAGCTTGTACTGTAGGTCTAATGCTAATATCATCTTTGTTATTCTTTGTAGAGTGGTTTGTTTGCAAAATGTTAAAAGTAAAGATCTTGAGGTCACTTTAGACACATTTTCAGATGTTATCCCAAGGACATCATGTAGTGTGCTGTGGGAATGTTTCAGTGAAAAATTAAAAAAAGTACTGTTTGACAAGATCTTTGAGACAAATTTATGATTGAAGTTATGTTTGTTTGAGCTATGTTTTGTTAGAGTTTTATTGCTCTGCTGTTGCTGCGCTTAAAAATGCTGAGGCCAGGTCAAGTTCTAAAGGTAAAAAGGGCACATGATTCAATGAGCTGCATAATTTAGACATTCTTTCCACAAGTATCAACAATCAGGGCTGTATAAGCATCCTGAACTTAGAGGGCATAGCAATTCAAATGGTACTTTTTATTAAGATAAAGGTCACAAGGAAGCACTTCCCAAAACAAACAGGGCATTTTTTGTTAAAATTGCAAAATTTTGCCAATCCCCCTGCTCCTATAGTGCATCTCTGCTGACAATAGTTCCCTCAATGCCCACTTTCAATTTTTGTTTGACTCAAATTACATTATAGATGTTTTATAAGAAACTTTTTCAACAAATAACAAGCCAAATTGAATATACTCTGTACCATATTCTTTGAACACTCATTTTTTTTAACCTAGGCAGACTAAACAACTCTTTTCCTTGTCAATGTTGTTTCAGTTAAGTAGCTACAGCAAATAGCAGTCAAAGGAACTTGTACCATGGTTTTGCATCCAAGAGATGAAAAGAAGTTCAGAAACTTTTGATAATGAATTTTGAAAGTTTTTAAAAGGTTAAACTTTAGTTGTTGGGGCTGATCCGATTACCGTAAAAGCTCTATAAAGCCCCTGGGGGCTTATTTAATTTTGAACCTTCGAGAGGGGGGCTTATTAGAGAGGGGGGCTTATTCACAAAATCAATTGACAAGGATATATTTGGTAGCTTTTCAGTTCTTTTATCCCATATTTTGCGGAATCAACATACAATTTTATGGCTCAAATACATAATTTCGACACAGTTATTATTCCAAACCATTCCAAAATTAACATGCAAGGTTGTGTAGCTACTGTAAATGAATTGAAAATATTTGGTAAATTCTAGAATTTTGTGTAAGTGGGGGGGGCTTAAAAGAGAGGGGGGCTTATTTCATACATTGACTCAGAGGGGAGGGGCTTATTAGAGAGGGGGGCTTAATAGAGAGGGGGGCTTAATAGAGCTATTACGGTAGTCAGAAATTTCTGTAATTGCACCTTGGAAGGACTGAAAACTTATCTGTTATTTTTAGAGAAATATCTGCTGCTTGAAAGCTTTGTGTTTCTTTATCAAAAGCACCTTTAAAAATTGTCAAAGAAACTTTATTATGAGAAGTGCCTTTTATTCAGTGTGAAGGTTCCATACTGAGAAAGTTTTCAACTGTAGATATGCATTGTAAAAAGGAAGTTTTTCCTTGATTTTGATCATTCAAAAATGGGTCTGGTAAAGCTTCTCTTTGCTCTTCTGAAAGGGCCAAATTTGTTGTTGTTACATTCACTTGGTAATCATCATCTTCAATTGACATTAAACTGTCTGGGTCAACTCCATATTCCTCTATTTCTGTATCTGACAAAGCTGTGTGGTCAGAGTTCATGTTCTCAAGCATTCCCTGTTGCCACATTTGAAGGGGGGACAAGTTTCTTTCTGAAGATACAGGGCGACTGTTCATCTGCATTACAAACTCATTCAGTGAATTTTGAATCCTTGGAATGTAGATATGATGGAGGCAGTAAAGATGAATATCATTTAAGATATCCAACTCACCAGAATCTTCCAGTTGTTGGAATATGCGTGAATAGAAAAAAACAAAACTCCGGCATAGACATCTCTGTGCGTTCTTTCCACTCTGCAGTTATGAACAGAGGACCCTGTTATGATACTCCCTCTATTTTCCCCACGAAGCTCAATCATATATGCCCCTACAAAGTAGTTTTCCATTCCATAGTCACATCTAACACGTGATGGAAGTCCCCAGTGTTGTATTGCATCTTCAAACAATGACAAAACTGTCTCTGCTTTATTGTTATTGCAGCAGTGAGCATACATGATTACCCTTGTCTTGCCATCAATGCACACATGTATAATCATTTTGTATTTAATAAGCTTGTGTGCCGAGTCAATGTGCCACAAACTGTTGGGAGTTGGCACATAGTATTTTCTCCGTTGAATTACTAATCTCCAACGTAGGGTAGCACCAATTGGATCCACCCTCCTGATGCATGCATTTACCCTCCATCTTTGAACGTTTAAGCCCCTGCTGCGTAAAGCTCCAATAAACCTCCTCCTTCCTATGTTTGGTGTTATTATTCCTCCACTGGAATTTGAGTTTGTCAACTCAGTGTAGATGCTGTCAAGTTCATTGTCAGATATGGGTGAGTATTTTTCAAATCTCTCATCTAGACCAAATTCCCTTTGGTGCCGCTGCAGTGTAGAAATACTCACTCCCAATAATTTTGCAATCTTTGACCAAGAAAAGTAGAAAGAACGCAAATACTCTAATTGAGCTTTAGTAATGTCGAGTCTCTTGCGACCAGGTCCTTCTTGTTCTACTATGCTGTTAGCAGCATATGCCACATCAAAAGGGTCGGTATAGTTGGCAGCATCTTCACTCTGTGCGATAAACAGAAAGACAAAGTCGATGATTGTATTCAATGATAGTTTGAGTTGCTGCAAAGGCAAGTCAATATCCTCCATGTTGGCGCTTATCGAAGTACCGCCATTTGTCGCCACATCATTGCAGAGGAATGTCAACGTCGCTGACGCGTCTAACAACCGGTTCTTTATGTCCACAAGGGACTCTGCAGACAGGGAGAGCTGATTGAAAAATGTTCAGCAGCCCCTTTAAATTCTGTAAGAAGACCAGGAATCCACGCTGATTTCGTTCCCTTATTATGACGGTTCTTCATCTCGTCGGAGGCATTTTCAATAATACAGAGCTAGGCCATCGTTTTTGTTGTTGCCGTTGTTATACCTTAGATACGTGAAATTCAGTCTTGGATACGTGAAATTCAGCCTTGGATACGGGAAACTCAGCCTTGGCTACGGGAAATTCAAGGGCAAAGAGATATAAATAATTATGAAAACATGATCTAAATAATTATTGAAGATTACGATAAAATTAAATCTGAAAAAATCATGTTAATAATCATATGGAAACAGACAAAATTAATTATAGAGAGAAGAGATAAAAATAATTATGGAAACATGAAGTAAATAACTATTGGAGAAACAGATATGACAAATTACATAAGCAATAAAATTAATTTTGCTTATCAGATAATTAATCATAATGTCATTAAGAATTATTCTGATTGAAGGGAAAATTAATTGAAGGGGTGAGTTGTATTTTGACCAGAACGGACCCCCATACAAATAACATACCAGCATATCTTACCAGGACGAATGGAAGTCCCTAGTTATCTAATTGGGGACCCTGCATACCCTCTTGTACCTTTCTGCATGAAAGAGTATGAGAAATGCACAAAGAATTCTGACGTAATATTCAACAATCTTCTCAGAACTGCAAGGAACCCGATAGAATGTGCTTTTGGGAGGCTGGAAGCACGCTGGGGATTTTTGGCGGGCAAAGTAGGTTTGAAATTGGAGCTTGTACCTATTGTGGTGTATGAATGTTTTGTGCTCCACTATTATTGTGAACTAAAGCATGGTGGTGTTGACACTGGCTTGGTAAGCCAACAAAATGCTAAACATGTTTAGAATGATGAACAACACAGAGCAAGAGGAGATCCAATATACTCAGGCAATACAGATGAAGGCTTGATAATAAGAGAAATCATCACTTCATATGTTGAGGAAAACCTTCCAAATCATCTGCTGGAGTAATTGAACATTAAAAGAAAGTAAACAAACACAGTTATAAGCATTTCAGGCAAAAACTCTTTGGTGCCTTATGAATGGGCTCCCTGCCTATTAAATTGTTGACTTTTCACTGCCTTACAGCTGTTTTGAAAACATCACATATTTTTCTTTGTCCCTGTTACAAACATCTAAGAAACTTTCAGTACTCAATTCATCAAAAATTATTACGAAACTTTCAGTACTGAAAATTTGCTAAGTTTCTTATAAAATAAGACTGTATCAGCATTGCTATTTCCATCCAATTTGCATTCAGATTCACAGACAGTTTCATTTCAGTATTTTGTTGAATATCCCCCCTCCCCAAATATGTGTGGTCGAAGTCGTAGACATTTGCGAGAGGTAGAAAATAGACAACTCCAGTGAATAATTTTATAAGGCCTTCATCAACAAAACTTAACCATTTTCTACATACTTCCCCACAGATGAGTTATACTGAACTCCACTATTTACACTTTGTACAAGGGTTAAGAGAAATATTAGTGTTTACCCAGTAACTAATGTAAACATCACACGTTCCATATATGGAGCGGAAAAAGTTTTGTTGGTTAGTGTTACGGATTATCAAAATGGCGGGTGGAGAGTAGTAATTTCTTCCTAGGGAAAACGTTTTGGGATATTCCATTTCTGCAATCCACTTTCGGCGTGGGAAAGCGCGAACATAAAAGAAACGAAAACGAGTCTAAAACGTAAACGAGGTTTGTACTACTACAGTCTCCCCCTTCAACATAAAAAAATCGAAGATTTTTTTTTTTCGCTTTTGTACTGTTGTTGCTGTTGTTACAACTCTACTATAGTTACTACCAAGACGGGCTTGTAACTAAGATTGTTTAGCGTTGTAAACTTGCATGAACTTATCAAGGTTCAAAGAAATGACATATGTCCCACCACTCACAGCACCATCAATCTGTAAATATGAGCATGCTTTTACCAAACCTCTGAGTTTACCATGCCGAGCCAAAACCTCCCTAGAAGGTGGATACTGCAAGTAAACGTACTTACAGGCCTCAGAGGCGATTGATGAGTGAGAAGGCAAAGATAGCAAATACTTTCCAAATTCCATAGCTACCTGTGCTAATTCGCTATGAGATGATGAAACAGGTGCCCTTTCTGCGGTTGACCCCTCATCGATACCATCGGATTGCGTTGCAGATTCGATATCGATGCGGAGATCGGTTGGATCCGGTTCTGGAGCGACCACTAGCTTCTCAATATTGACCGGATTAGGGTGGTCTTGTCCTGTAGCTAAATTACGTAGCTTGAGCAAGTCTGGGCGACCATTTTGATGTCCAGTAACTAATAACGGGCCTTCAAAATTACGTATGAAACACGTTGCTAATCCTTTTTGACTGGGCGAATGATCTTTGCGCATGTAAACTATTTTTCCGTCAGGAATTGTTAATATGCGCGCGTTTGAATCATAATAATCGCGTTGATAGCGACGAAGATCTGCTTTTATGCGACCAAACTCTTTGTGTGCTTCAGCTAGTCTCTTAGTCAAATCTTGCGCATAAACTTCTGCTGGCAAAGGATGAGCGGGAAGTTCTAATGAGACCGTTTCTGGTGATTTAGCTTCGCGACCGAAGACCAGAAAGAACGGTGTAATGTCTTGAGTACCCGCGATGGGTGAGACATTATGTGAATAGACTGCCGGCTGCAAATATTCTTCCCATTTTTCCTGCTTGTGCTCACAGCAAATACCTAATGCAGCATTTAGAAAACGATGTACCCTTTCAGTTGCACCATTAGTTCTTGGGCGAAAAGATGAAGTGAAAACCTGTTTTATGGAAAGCAGCTTTGCGAGGCAGTGGAGAAGAGCGTTCATCCATTCACCACCACGATCAGACTGCAAGACCACAGGGAAACCAAAGGGTAAAAATACCTCGTGAAAGAGAACTTTAGCAGCTGTTGGTGCAGTTTTATCTGGAACTGGAAGAGCCCTTAGAAAGTTGGAATAGGGACATACAGCTGTAAGAATCCACTTATTCTGAGAGGGCGATAAAGGTAGTTCTCCGACATAATCAACACCCAGCGTATGAAAAGGATGTTGGAAGAGGCGAACGACCATAGGACCATGTGCAGGCTTGGTGGTCTTAAAGCGAATACAGTCCGGACAACGACGAATCCAATTTTGGACATGTTTTGCTAGATTACGCCAAAAGAAATCTCGAGAAAGTGTACTGTATGTCGCGTCATGACCACGATGCATGCCCATGGGACTATCATGGTAAGCCTGTAAAAGATGACGTTGAAGAGCAATGTCTGACGGTACATAGATGCGCAGATGGTGAGGGTCATCCATGAACTCGTCTGAGTACATTAGAAGACCGTCAACCAATTTGGTACGTTTAGCATTAGTAATAACCCAGTTACGTTGTTTACGTGATAAGCTGGAAAGAACAGATGTATCCTGGGATGAAGCTAAAAAGTTGTAAAGGTGTGACAACAATGGGTCAGCTAACTGCTTCTGTAAGAACTCAGCACGAGAGAAGTTGAGTGGATGTGAAGCAGAGACTGGTGCATTTGAGCATCTAGTTAACGGCGTATGCAAGATCTTAGCTGCAGGTTGAGGCTGTGTGTTAGCTATAGAGCTGTTAAGAACAGATTCCAGAGCAGGAATGTCATGACTGTCCTCAGAAAGACTACAAGCAAGACATAAAATTTGGAAATTTCTGTCAAGAACAAGCTTGGTTCTGGTAGGCTCAAGAGTTTCCAAATCAAATCCTAGGAGAATAGCTTGCAGTGCTAAAACTGAGGCTGGTAGGTCCACTAAATCTTCCCCTAAAGTTTCAGGGTGAACAAGAGGTGCTCTGCTAAGTGTGTCTGGAACGACATTACACTTACCTGGTCTGTGCTCTATGGTGAAATCAAATTCTGCCATTGCTAAACACCAACGAGCAAGCTTGGACTGAGAGGGAGCAATAGAACTTAGCCACTTAAGATTTGCATGATCTGTTATTATCTTAATTTGCCTGCCTAGCACATACGGCCTAAATTGTTCCAAAGCCCATTTAACTGCAAACAGTTCTTGGTGCATAGTTGGCCACCTAGATTCTGTGACTGTAAAAGAACGAGATGCATAACGTACAGGCCTAAGTTGACCATTCACGTTTTGTGCAAGCATAGCCCCGCAACCAATTTTACTTGCATCGGTGTGTACCTCAAAAGGAGCATTCCAATTTGGGTGGTATAACATGACTTTGGAAGAAATGATTGCTTGTTTTAGATCTTGAAATTCTTGTTCGTGCTGTTCTGACCAAGAAAATTTTACTTCTTTTCGTAAAAGTGACCGTAAGTTTGCAGACCGTAGAGATAAATTTGGCACATAATCCCAAAAGTAACCAACTAGGCCTAAAAACCGTTTTATTCCAGAAGCATTTTTCGGTGTAGGCATATCTGAAATTGCTTTTGTTCCTTTGTCCATGGGAAATCGACCTTGTGGTGTAATACGATGGCCTAAAACATCCAAATTTTGGGAGAAGAAATAGCACTTAGATGGTTTGAACTGAACACCAAATTTTACAGCAGTTTCAAAAATTTTGGCATACTGAGATAATGCAGCTTGTTGTGAGTCAGACCAAATGATACAATCATCGATATAGATTATCAGCCACTTGTAGAGAAACTCTGAAAAAAACTGTTTTTAGAATCCTTTGAAATCTTTGCGGAGCCGTTTTTAAACCATAGGGCATGCGAGTGAAAAAATGATGGCCTAAATGTGTGGTAAAAGTTGTCTTTTCGACATGCTCTGGATTTACCAAAATTTGCCAATAACCTGAGGCCAAATCTAGTTTTCCAAAATACTTACCTCCACTGGTTGCATCTAAAATGTTGGAAACAGAAGGAATAGGATAACCATCCCCTTTGGTTATGGCATTTAAACCCCTGTAATCTACAACAAAACGTGGTGGTTGTGGTTTGCCCTTTTCTAACGGTTTCCGAACAAGAATACATGGTGAACCCCAAGCTGATTTGCTTTCGTTAACAATACCTAGCTTGATCATGCGTTCTAACTCAGCTTTAATGGCACAAAGTTCCGATGGACTTTTGCGATAAGGTAACTTGTGAACTGGTGGCGAGTCTCCTGTGTCTATGTTGTGATGAAAACCTCTAATGGGAGTAAGTGGAGCCCCCGCAAGATAAAAAGCATGTGGAAACTTCCTCAACAGTTGCTTAAAATTTGCCATAATCTCTGGATGAAGATGAGAGTACAGTTCAGACTCAAGCTCTAAAGCTTTGCAGATTTGAACGAAATATTGCTCCGAAAAAGGATCTAAGGTAGGAGAAGTCGATGGTGGAAAGGCATCAGGATGCAAGACGGAAGGGTCAGGAAGAAAAGAAGAGAGAATAGAGGAATCCTGAGAAGACGAAGAAGAATTTGTTGTTGGAGCAACTTTAGGTGGCGATGGAGCAGAAGACTGAGATGTCTGTGATGTGGCAAGTGCAAACCAACTGTCTGCAAGGAGCTCTGATGTGTATTGAACAGCACTGTCAAACTCAAGAGTGTCTGAAAGCTTAGCTGTGCGAATGACTCCTAAAGAAGCGTTGATTGGCAATGAGACATTAGCCTGCGTGGAATAGATAACGACATTAGTGAAAAATGTCTCTTGCAAAGCTGGTAAAGCAAAGACAGAAGCGTTATCTGACGACATGGAAACAAGAACAGGCTGAAAAGACTCAGGTGGTTCAGAAGAACTGCTAGAGTTACACTTGGGTTGATTATGATCGGAGGAAGGTGGAACAATCCCCAACTGTGGCGAAGAAACAACCTTGGAAAGGTCTATAGGCCCACTAAGGACAGAAAGCCCCGGAGAAATTGTAACATGACTATTTCTTTGCGGAACATTACGATTGGCGGAGTTCGACGACTTGTTCGGTGGTCTACTACTTCTACTAGGCGACTCAGAATTAGCATGAAAAAGTTGTTTACATCCAACTCTGTTACAAGTCAAACACTTATGTTGGCGACCATGCTGACACTTGTTATTTTGCAACTCACAATTTGCTTTAGGATATCGATTGAAAGCATAACACACTTGAGAAGATGAACTACTACGCTCAAAACTACTATTTGGCCTATTAGGCGGAACTTTACTCCTGGAAAAAGTGTCAGGAGAAAAACCAGATTTCTGATAAGAAGGAGGCTTGTCGGGCCTATCCCTCTGTGCGTCGGACCTAAAACGTGTGTTATTATGATAAGATTTATCAGCATACAAGGCTGCAGGTTTGTCCACAGATTTACTAAGAGTAGAATCAGATGTAAGAGAGTCCGACTTGACTATAGATTGGTCTTCATATCTTGCTGCAGCATGAATGACTTCTTGCAAACAAGAAAAGGCAAATTCACGACTTACCAGATTTCTATTTATGTCCTCTTTCAATTTGATGCTGAACGCATAAATAAGTTCTAAATCGTTTCCATCGGGCGTATGATGGATGTTCGGAATCAAGAGTTTGAGTTCGTGTTGCACTTCGCAAAATCGATGTGCGAAATCCGCTACAGTTTCATTTGGCTGCTGTTTCATTGTGTAATAAATCGACAAAAGTTCTCTTATGCGTTGGTCCTTAGGTTTTCCACGCTTTAATTGTAAAAATTTGACACACTCGTCATATACGTGTTTGTAGTCATCTGATGACGCTTTCGACCAGTCATCTCTGAGATATTTCGACTCGGCTTCGATGAGTGCATCGTATGCGCGAGGATCCTTTTGGCATTGTTGTTTCAAATACGTGAGCCAATGTTTGGCCGGAATGGCAGAAGCCCGAAAAATACCATGCAATTGCAGCAAAAAGCGATCTAAGTTTTCCTGTCCGGTGTACTCCGGGAGCTGAATGTTCGGCAGACGTAAGCCATCGGAAGACTTCGGTGGCAAATCAATAATTCTTCGTGAAAGGGATTCGACAGTTTGGGTAAGTGACTGCAATTGTCCGTGTGTGGCATGGAGAAGTTCTGCATTAAAATATTGCTGATCTTTGACAACATTGGCCAAATCGTGAATAAGTGCAGTTGGGTCGTGACCAACCGGAGGATGTTGTACGTCATCTTGGAGACCTTGTTCTGGCGGAGGATTTGGATCTGCGTCAGGCTCCGACATCTTTTTAAAACTTGTTAGATAAAATTGAATCGTGAATGCAGTTGAGCGAAAGGACAGAAGCATGGGTCCTTCGCCATTTCTGTGGTCGAAGTCGTAGACATTTGCGAGAGGTAGAAAATAGACAACTCCAGTGAATAATTTTATAAGGCCTTCATCAACAAAACTTAACCATTTTCTACATACTTCCCCACAGATGAGTTATACTGAACTCCACTATTTACACTTTGTACAAGGGTTAAGAGAAATATTAGTGTTTACCCAGTAACTAATGTAAACATCACACGTTCCATATATGGAGCGGAAAAAGTTTTGTTGGTTAGTGTTACGGATTATCGAAATGGCGGGTGGAGAGTAGTAATTTCTTCCTAGGGAAAACGTTTTGGGATATTCCATTTCTGCAATCCACTTTCGGCGTGGGAAAGCGCGAACATAAAAGAAACGAGAACGAGTCTAAAACGTAAACGAGGTTTGTACTACTACATATGTAATACCACTCAGTATCCAAGCTCCCTAATTATTCACTATTTACTCCCCATCCATTAGTCACCAAAGAGAATTTTAGTTATTGTTCATTAAAAAAACCAATTTATTGTTCAGTTATTCAGTTGTTCAAAGATCACAGTTTTGTTCATCAAGGTCAAGAATACTTCTGAAGCTTCGTGCTGCCGTTCTTTGTGAGCCTCTTCCTTCAGTAAAGTTTTTTTGGTGGAGAAAATGAGGACGTGCATTCTTTTCATACTGTGGCTGATAAGAGAATGGTTGATGGGGTTGCTGGGGTTGCTGCAGTGATTGAGAAATGATCTCCATAGATCTGCTAAGAGAATTACTTATCTGCATCATTGATGCACTAACTGTTCCAAGAGCTTCACCAAATGAAGCAGCAGAAGCCTTCATGGCTTCAGCCATCTCTCGTCTGAACTTCTTGTCTTCTTTTGCATCTTCCATGAGAACAGAATCTCTTTCTGCAGCAGACAGAGCCCTCTCCATGTGTTTGCGTTTCCTATCAATGAGTTTTGGCACAATTGAAGTTGGAGTTGCCTGGGCAGCAAATTCTGAGCCTTGCAATTCAATGCTCTCATCATCATAAATAATCTGTATAATAGGTCATCTGTATAATCCTCATCACCTTCTTTTAGACTGCTTGGGTCTTCTCCTGTTTCCTGGACCTCAGTACTGTCAATCCCACAGCTCAGAGGTTCAATGTTGGGGCTGCCTCCCCAAATTGATTTCAATGTTTCGTAGTTCTCGCAAACCAATTTCCCAGAGCCGCTTCTTGATCCTGTGATAACAGCTTTTGAAAAAGACTGACGTGTTTCTTTTACTTTCTGTTGTATCCTGGTGTACCCAGTTTTTATCAATTTACGTTCTTCTTTGCTTTGTTTTCCGTAAGCTGCTTTTTCATCAGCTGTCATTTCACAAACAGGCTTGAAAGGAGCTGTTTTTTATTCTGGAAGCCCAAAGAATTCAGGATGTATCTTCGCCATTTCTTTGCGAACATGCTGATACTGAGTTGTTTTATCAGCATCGAAGTCAGTGTGGTTGTATGCACATTTGTTTTTATAATCAAGTAAAATGTCAATGAGTTCCTTTATCAACTCAGAGCTCCATCAAAAAGGCCTTTTTTCGACTTTCTTGGAGCCTGATTTTACTTGTTCTTCCCCCATTTTCATTTGAGCCACGCATGAAAATGATGGTCTGCGCTTGCGCAGTATCTGCAATTTTGTGTCGGTGAAGTGAGGCAATTCTTGCTTGTGTTTATATGAGAAAAAATAGCCTCACCAAGCCGATATATCGGCTAGCTCAGGTGAGATATCGGCAGTCAAAAATAACCTCACCTGGGTGATACTATCTCCAATGCTCATATAAACGCAAAATAAGAATTACATTAGTTCGTATAGGATGCCGATATCTTGGCCTGGAAAATAACCTCGGGTAGCCGAGGCTATTTTCCCCATATAAACAGAGCCTTAATATAAGGAAAGTAAAGATTACTTTGTTGGAACAAGCTAAAATCCCAGGACTATTAGGTACTGGTCATGCATCGTTATCAAACATTTCTGAAGTGCTAAAAGTTTCCTTTGGCCTATTTAATTTAGGGGAAGGTTCCTAAATAAGTTTTTTTAATCCTTTTCCAATAATCCAGTCACCCCTCTTTTTTGCGCAATTATCCTCAGCAAATAAAATGCAGTAGCAGTGCTATGTTGTCATGATCCTCAAAACATTAGTGCTGCCTTTTATTTTAACACGGATGCGTTTTATCATGGAACATTCCAACTGATGGGTGTATCCAAGTTTAACTGAAAAAGATACAATGCAAGGCGTGCACTCTAGTTCGGCTTGCATAGTAACGGTTCTTGCAGTTCCCAACAAAGTGTGTCAATGTATGCTCCACTCCTTTCCAAACATCTTGGTAATACTGTTGGAGTTTAAGGTGGGAAGAGGTTGCTTAGATAAACTGTATGTAGATAGAATTAGATACTATGGTTGGCCGGAGGGAAAACGAAAGCTATCAACCACCAACTCACCTTTTTTACTCCGTTGTTGCCAGAAGACCTCATTGCTTTTCTTACTGCTCTGTCACAAGATTCGCATATGTAACCGTCACCGCTTATGTCTTTGTCGAAAGCTTTTTTCAAAGCGCCAGCACTGAATTTCTGAACAGAAGCAAATTTTCGAGCTTTTTGTGTTTTCCGTCCACAAGCCTCACATCCTTTTTTGCAATAAAATCGACCAACTTTTGCTGCGTGTAAGAAGCTACTAAGTTCCAAAGCCAGCATGAATAATGCAAAGATTAGATTTAAATCATCTTTTTCTTTTCTTGTTCTTTCCTATTCAAAATATATTTCAAGAACGAGCATTATCTTTGACTCGACAAAAATTTTTGTCAACACAATAGACCGTACCCATGATAACTATAATGGGGGATGTCCATTCATAGTGGTGAGCCTTTGGCTCTCTAAATCAGCCTCAGTACCCTGTGATTTTCCTGTGCATGTGCAATGCAAATTTCTCCCTTGTTGCTAACTATTACGCATGTGTAACAGTACAGAGAACGGAAATGCTAAGTCTTATATGGAAACGAGGTTTACGGATATGACATCATGAATGACAATGGTCCTGTTACAGTCCACCCCTCGTCGACAAAAAAAATTCAAAACTAGTTTTTTTTTGAGAATGCACAACTACAATCAAGTAACTACAATGATGGAATGTCCAGCAAAATTGTCCTTTTAACATACGACTACAATAAAGTTACGAACGGCAAATTCATGAGAACATTCCTTGATTAAGAGACAAGACATAAGTTCCTCCATGCATGTCTCCTTCTATCTGGAGGTATGGGCATGATCTCACAAGCCCTCTAAGGCGACCATGGCGTGCGGGTATATGGCGGGCGGCAGGGAAGTGCTCGTAGACGAACTTACATGCTTGTGACGACACGGCAGATTTGTTCGGTAATGTTTCTAAGCATTTTCCGAACTCGGAGGCGACAGAGACTAAATCTGGGTTTGCGCTTATTTTCGATTGCTCTGCGAATGTTTTGATCTCGGGCATATTAGTAGCATCCTCTGGAATGCGTATATCTAATGCTGATACTTCAGGAACCACTACGACTTTTTCTATGTTGACGGGGCGTGGCAAATTTTCTCCTGTGTTTTATGTTGCGCAATGCTAAAAGATCAGAACGATTGTATGGATGACCTGCGACGATATGAGGACCATCAAAGTTTCAAATAAAATGAGAAACTTTGCCTGATGCAGATGGTAGACAATCTTTTCGCATGTATACAAGCTTACTGTCTGGAATATGCAGATCGCGTGAAGCTGTATCGTAGATTTCACGCTGGCGACGGCGTAATTCTGACTTAATTTCTCGAAATTGTGTATGTGCGTCCTTCATTCGTGCAATTAATTGCTTTGCATTATGATCAGCTGGAAGCGAGATTGGCTGCAGTGAAAGGGTTTTTGGCGAAGGTGGATCGCGGCTGAAAACTAGGAAAAATGGCGTTATATCCGAAAATCCTGAGATAGATGATGTGTTATGCGCGTAAATAGCTGGCTGCAAAAATTTTCCCCATGTTCTTGTTGTTGTTGGCAATAGATTCCGATGGCACTGTTAAGAAATGGTGAACGCGCTCAGTGGAACCATTTAGGCGTGGTCTATAGCCCGATGAAAAAACCTGTTTTATGGAAAGCAGGGCAGTAAGTCGATGCATAACTGCATTGAGAAATTCTCCACCTCCATCGCTTTGTAAAACGGCGGGAAAACCGAACTGCAAAAATGCTTCATTCAACAAGGCTCTGGCTGCAGTTGGGGCGGTTTTATCCGGAACTGGAATAGCCCTGAGAAAGTTGGAATAAGGACAAACAGCTGTGAGAATCCACTTGTTCCCAGAAGGGGACAATGGGAGTTCTCCTACATAATCAACACCTAAAGCATGAAACGGGTGTTGATACATATACACCTGCATTGGACCGTGAGGTTGTTTTAGTGTTTTACACCGAATGCAGTGCGGACAACAGCGAATCCAGTTTCGGATGTGCTTAGACAATTACGCCAGTGGAAATCTCGTGAAACAGCGTTGTATGTGGCATCGCGCCCTTGGTGCATCCCTACTGGAGAGTCATGGTATGGATGCAAAATGTGATGTTGCAAATCGACATCGGATGGAACAAACAGGCACAGATGGTCTGGATTTTGCATGAATTCGTCCGAATAAAATAACAGACCATCTATGAATTTCGCACATTTTGCAATACTGAAAACCCATTTCCTAACTTTTTGGCTGTAGTTGGAAATTGATTTTTCTGAGTTTCCAGAGAGAATAAACTGTGCAAGGGGTGCTAACCAAGGATCCTTGCGTTGTTTTTGCGCAAATTGTACCCAGTCGAAATTTAATGGGTGTAGTTGTTCGAAATCATCAGGCCTAGGCTGAGATTTTGGCAAACTTTCTTGAAGTGTACTGTTGTCATCCGCTGCGGTGGAGGTGCAAGGCATAGCCAGAGGTTTCTTGCTATTAGAATGTGGTAGAGCTTGGTTATTAAGAGGTAACTGTGTAGAGCAAGCAAGACTAGTCTGCGGTGCGACCTCTACGGGGGAGAAAAATTTGAAGGGAAAGGAAATAACGGTCTGCGCAACGCAGCAGATTATGCTGTTCCGGATAGGTTCACATAATTACCTATTGCATGATAATTTATGCTAAAGACACAGGTCATCATGGATGATTACTGACAAAAATGGCGATCGTTCTGAAGTGTATTTTATGTTTTCATCTCTTGAAAAACCGAGCGATAAGAACAGAGTTGATGGAAGAGGAGAGTTTAAAGTCCTGAATGAATTACTTGATCTGCCGACAGTTATTATTAGGTGTTCAGACCACATTTGCGAGAAGTGTTTGGCAGTTTTAAAGAGGCAAAGAGGCCTGAAAGAAAATCTGAAGCAGCTAGACAAAGACATCAAGAAAAATACGAAAGGACGCTGAAAGAAAACAAAATTGACAACATTCCGCAAGCAACATCCAAACGCAAACTGGCATACCAGGATTTGCTAGTTGACAAAGCTGATGTCATACAACCGGAATCGATGCAAACAGTCGGGTCTTTCGATGTGCATGTCACTGATGGCAACCAAGAATCAATGGAAGTGCTGGAGGAAGCTCAAACTCCTACCTTAACATTTGAGCCACCACCATGTAAGATGAAATATTCCTCATCAAAGCTTTCCATTCAAAATCCATTTGTGTCTCCTGCACAACTTATTACATCAACACCACACAAGCAACAAAGCACCACTGCCTCCCGAAATTCCTCTACTGTTGAAGATACCAACATGAGAGCCTCAGAGGGTGCTGCATCATCAAAGAAAACACCAACTAAAGTACAGGAGACAATAAAACGGCTAAGTGCATTGACTCCAATTCAAGAAGGAGCAACATCAGTTCAAGTGAAAGTCGTGTGGAAGAGCAAGGTGCAGAAAAGAGAGCTCCAAGCAGACCTTGCATCACTAGGTAAGATGCTCTACCATGGAACATACGAGCAAATCGCCAATGCTGCATGGAGATGCAATTCGTTACAACCACACTTAGTTCAGCAAGTCCTGAAGCAGATTGTTAAAGAATGCGATGGTTTGTGTTCATCAAAATATTCTTCATATTTACGAAAAACGGAAAAAAATCAGCTGATGAATTTCTCATTCAAAGAATTTGACAATGAATTTGAAGAGCGTGCACCTCTGTTCCGTGCTGTGTTAAAAGCTGGGTCACTTCGTGCCAGTAAAGGAGAAGATGATGCCTATTGGAATCCTGCTGTTTGTATGGCAGCAGCTGTATGCCTTAAAAGTAGATCATCGTACATGACAAAATTGCAGTCGATGATTGGTTTGATCATTCAACATTCAGGCTTTATGGTAAGTTTGATTAAACTTTGCCCTATTGAAATAACCATGGAATAACCATAAATGAAGTAATCTCTCAATCTAAGAGACTTTGTGATTGGACACACAAATTTATATGGCAAAGGATACATTTTTAACTCTGAGTTTATGGTGAATTGTTGTATGTGATAAAAAAAACAATTAAAGCACTATGCAGTATGCAGGTCTTCTTCTATTTGCACAAGTTGGAAGCACTGGGCAAACCCGGTCCTATCTCCATCACTTTTATCAAATTATATAGTTGAAAGTAAGCGGAGTAAATCATAAAATTTTTCTTTGCCTGAAACAATGCAACTAACTTAAAAGTAAGCTTTTTTGCTGTAGACCTAATTTATAGTTCTGCTTGTTCAGTTATGGGTCTTGGGCTGGGGGTCTCCCCTTTTATGATTTTTGCCATACTTACAGTACCTTCAGTAGTAGTTGACAAAGTGTCTTAAGGTTTGTTTTACTCATTTTAAGTCATGTGAATTACTTGTGGGAAGGTTATTGCAGGTTTGCATGGCCAAGACCAGAATACAAAAGACTTATTTGAAAAGAAATCGGTCACTTGACTTGATTTGGTCAAAAGCAAACCTTACTTGATTATGTGTATCAGAGGCACGTTTTGATAAAGTTGTTTCCTCCCTCCAGGCTGCTCTTGGTAGATTAAGAGTTCTACGTCTTACTCCATCTCACACATACATTTACAAAAAGCTTGATGAGTTTGGTCTTGATCATGATAAAAGGCTATCTGAATTATTTGATCATGAATGTAAGCGCCTTCAAGAAACAGCAGAAGTTGGAAAGTCAGACCTTGAAGTTAAGTCAGGATTCAAGCATGTCATTGACAACTTCAATATGCGGAAAGAGGTGTGTGATATGACTGAAGAGCATCAAAACATCAATGAAAATTGGGTAACCCATCTTGCAGTCAAAAACAGAGTTAGTGCTAAGGAGCTATCAGATGTTGCTGAAAGTGATATTTTTGATATGGAAAATGGTACAGTCATTCCAAATCAACTGGAGCACAAGTTACAGAAAAGGGAGTACATTAGACTCATCCAGAGGCTACTCGCAGAGAAGTTAAAATGCTTTGAAGATGTAAAACAATGTGTCACTACTCACATCCCTCATAGGCATTCAAAGGAAATGAGAGAAAAAACCGAAAATGTAAGTGTCTCCTTCAGTTCAGTACCAGGCAACTGCTTTCAGATTATTTTACTATTTTAATGCTCAAATGAAAAGGGCATTTGCCTGAAAAGCTTGGCTAACTATTGTAAACAAAAACAATTAAATGCCACTGCCATTATTTTGACATTGCTTCATGACTATTTTAGAGAGAGACAAAGCAAATTTGAAATTGTCCAACCCTGCCATTCTTTTTTAAAAGATTGACACTCTAGGCTGTCCAGTTTGATTTGCTTGCACATATCCGTTACCAATCATTGTCAGAAGTAAACAAACATGTATAGTGAGTCATTTGATGGTTCAAGTTTCTGGTGCTTTAGGTACAGTATAATGTGTAATGTCATGCATGGCAATAAGAAAGAGTTGTAATTTGTTTTCCTCAGATCTTCTGTGGTTTGATTTATAAAGACGAAAACACATCTGGCGGTATGCAAAATATCATTGCTGATCTACACACACATGTTCCATTCTACAAGAAAGATGATGAAGCCATTTACAGCAGTCAGGGAATAGTTGGAGATCAATTGACAGTGGAAAGAGGTGTCAATAGTATAATGGAAGTAGCAAATGGTTTTTAATGCCATAGAGCGTAAGGAGGGACTTCACTTTGAAATAGCAGATTTTCATGCAATGGTTAAATTTCTACAGGCATATAATCAGTTGCTATACCTTTAGTTTCAAATATTTCAATTTTGTATTTTCTACAAGTGTGCAGTGTACAATAGCTTCCAAATCTTTAGAAAAGTCTGTGTAAAATATTTTGACTGCTCAGCAAA
The DNA here is from genome assembly GCA_964019985.1 of Aurelia sp. 4 Dawson et al 2005. Taxonomy (NCBI): domain Eukaryota; kingdom Metazoa; phylum Cnidaria; class Scyphozoa; order Semaeostomeae; family Ulmaridae; genus Aurelia; species Aurelia sp. 4 Dawson et al 2005. The sequence continues at coordinate 1,526,696 of OZ026511.1, read as the reverse complement.
TACACTGTGATTTTTCTACCTTAAATTCTTTTCAGAAATCTTGAATGTCATCAGGACTACGCCCTTCCTTGGGAACTGAAAGAAATTTTGAAAAGTACTGAGAACCATTTTGTAATTTTGTAAGTGTTTGATGAAAGACAATTTGCAACAAAATCATACTCCAAGATACTTTGTATATATCAAAATAAAAAACTCTGCCAGGAAATTTTCAGAAAAACAACTTAACCGTGAAAAACTTTAATGCACTCTTTCAGGAATTCTGGACACAAAATCTGGCAGACAAACAAAACACCAAAACACATAAACATGTAACCAAAGTCTATGTTCAAAATGATTATTGTGAAACTACCATAAATATAAACTTACAATAGGTAGATACTGTACATGATGATCATTACATCTACAAGGACACTTCAATGTAATTTTTGTTAGATTAGAAAATGGTAAAACCAGCTGTAAACCAAATTAAGAAGGTGCTGCCATACTATAAATGAACTATTTTCAAGAAGCGCTTCAAAGAATCAAGTTTTTGGCTAAATCAGATATGTGTTAGAAAGGAGACAGTGTTGGGAATATGATGAATTCTCATAACACACAAAACACATCTCTAAATCTAAAACATATACGATACAGTTAACAGTCCTTTAACATTTTTATTTAACAATTATTACAGTATAGTAATAATCAGCAATAGTAGGCAACTAAATGTGTTTTAGGTGATATGTGGAGTGGAGGGTGGGGAAAAACCAAAGATGTTATGTGTCCATGAAGATTTGGAAGTGAGAGGCAACTACTGGGTGAGATCCCTAAATACAGTGCCCTACCAGGAAGTTCCAAATACGTCAAGGAATTTGTTTTACGTAGGTATCTAGTCTCTGATAGGTTACCAAGTTATGGCATCATGTTTGACTCACCCTGACTGATGCAGGTATGAGGAACTAGGCCCTATTGACGTCAAGACAATATTGCCAAATCCAAAGCGGACCTAGTATGAATGGGAGACCCTAGGCCCTCCAGAATTCAACCTATACCCAACACTTGCTGATTTAGACTAACATTTAGTTATTACCTAAATGTACACCTAAATCAGATATGTGTTAGAAAGGAGACAGTGTTGGGAATATGATGAATTCTCATAACACACAAAACACATCTCTAAATCTAAAACATATACGATACAGTTAACAGTCCTTTAACATTTTTATTTAACAATTATTACAGTATAGTAATAATCAGCCAAATCCAAAGGATGTTGTGTAGGTGGAATGTTATTGTTTTGGTATTTGTTGTGAAAGGAGAGAGGTAGCTTTGATTCTGATATCAAGGGGAACAGTGAGGTACAAGAGGACTGCATTAGACTTCCAGTCACCCAAAATCTTGATGATCTCAAGGGGTAGCCCAGCTTGGAAGGCCAATGAAGCCCCCCCGCGCCGAAAGGAATGGGAACCAAATTCCATTCCTGGGAGGCCACAGTTGTTCAGGCATGTACGCAGCTTAGCCATGAATAACCCATAGGTGAACGGCCGAATAGCAAGGGAGGAATGAACCCATTGAAAAGCCTGGGAGTCTTGGGATACGTGGGAGGTGAAGGCGAAAGCTCGAGAGATGGCAGAAACTGGGCAAAACGGGGAGCCTGGGGATGCTATCAGGGGTATCTGCACCACCTTTTCCCTAAACTGAATGGTTTTGCTCCAGCGCACCCTATTGAGGGCACCCCCCGGAAAGAATGAGAAATCAGCCTTAGTGAGCTGCTTATCAGGATCAAAGCTTCCAACCTTATTAATGAGTAAATGTGATTTGCGAAACATACCAAAAAAGGCAACCAGACATATTGCCCAGAAGGCAGCATCAACACTGTAGGTGAGGTTGAGCTGTGAATGAATACCACGCAGGATATCAAAATTGATAGGGAGCTTCTGTTGAGGGGCATTGCCATGAACTCGTTTGACCCCTGTGAGAAGGGAAGAGAGTTGCCAATTCCCACTGAGAGGGTTGTTAAGGCCAAATTCTTTGTGCATCAGGCCAATAATGCCAAGATACTGTTTGATGCTGGAGAACTTTAATGACCGAGCCAAATATGCAGCGTAAAGGCAAATCCCATGTGTAGAAGCAGGTACTGAAGGAATGTTCATGAAATGACAAAACCGGAGGTAGGTATCGCGATGTGTGCTATAGGTCTTTTTGGTGCTTTGGGCAAATGTCTGGTTGCGAAAGAAAGCAATCTCCTCAGTGAGCTCCCTGTACACCTGTGCAGAACCTGGAACAGAGAAACAAAGCACTATTGGGAGACATGTGGTTGACAAGGAGCTCACGGGAGACATGGTGTGAAGGTGTGTATTTACAAAATTCTGAATACAGCTGTAATAATGCAACGCCGTTATGCATACGAGAAAGACGGTCTGCACGAATATTGTCTATGCCTGGAACATAAACTGCGGTTAAACGAAAGTTATGAATAGCTGATAGCCAAAACAGATGCCGGAGCCATGACATGACCATAGGGTTGGCAGTAGTGCCCTTATTAATCATGGCTACTGCGGCTTGATTATCACAGTGGATAATCACATGGTGGTTAGCCCATTGGGGACCCCACCTCCTGACAGCTAGATAGATTGCAAATGCCTCTTTAACGTTAATATGGAGGGGAGCTACAAGAGGGGCATCCGCAGGCAGAAAGGAATAGGCCCAATCCCCCCGAAAAAAGGTGCCAACGGCATCCTGGGAGGCATCTGTTTCAACATCAGCTATTGGAACTTTGCTGTGAAGTAATCGTTTGCCGTTGAAGACAGCTAAGAAACTCTGCCACCAGAATAAATCCTTACGGAACTCCGGAGTGAAGCAAAATTTGGCAGAAGCGGAACGAAGCGAATTCAAACTGTCTAAAATACGACGTAAAAAGGTGCGCCCCCCATGCACCACACGGCAAGCCCAATTTAGCTTGCCAGCAAGTTGCTGAAGCTGGCGCTTGGAAGCGCGTTTTCGTGCAAGGAAAGTGTTGATCAGCAACCTAGTTTCCTCTAGTTTGCTTTGAGGCAAGGAGAGCTCCATGGCACATGTGTCAAAAACAATCCCCAGAAAGGTGAGCTGCTGGCAGGGGGGAACCACCTTGGATGGACTTATTTGAAACCCGAGGTCTAACAGCAGCTCACGAAGAGTAGTGAACGCAAGCTCACACTCTGCTTGGGAGGGAGAAACGATGAGGAAATCATCTAAGTAAACGACGATCCCCTGGAACCCTCTGCGGTGCATCATGCGTTTGACGCTTTGTGTCAAGCGATGGAATATGCCAGGAGATCTCCTACCCCCAAAACAAAGGCGTGTATCATACAAATAGGTAGGACTGCTGTCTCCTGAAAAGGTCCACTTTAGGCCAGTAGCAGGATAATTAGAAGGGTGGATGGGCACTGACCGGTAAGCGTGGCGTAGGTCGATCTTAGCAAGATAATAGTTTTTATCAACAAGCTTGACGGCATCATCAATGGTCTGAAAATGGAACTTGTCTAGGGAGGGGACATAAGAATTAACCCCCCTTCCTACAGGCATGCTACAGTCATGAATAAGCCGTACTTCCTGACTGCCTGCCTTAGGCACCGCACTAATAGCACTAACGATAGTAGGTTTCGTGGGGGTAACAACGTAATTACCCTCTGCTATTTCTTCCCGAAGAGTTTGCTCCACTTTATCTCTTGCTTCCGGCTTTGTTGATGAACTATAATTGTCCATCTCGGCAGGAGATAAAGTTGAAGCAGCTGGAATAAGCTCAAACCCATTGATGATGCCCTCAAGCAAAAATTCTCTATCTTTATCTAATTCCAACTCAGCCATCCACCTGCCCTTATTTAAGGGGGAGGGCACCCCCACCCCCTTTGGGAGTCACCCAGAGGTAGGCCCTGGGGAACCATGCTGAGTTGCTGGGTGGGAACTGCTACAGGCCTTGCCCTTAACTTTACGGTTACAGACGTGTGCAAAATGGCAAGGGCTGTTCTGACAGCCTGTTGAATTAAATTTGCGGCAAATAACCTTGTTGTCAGCTGAGTATACAGCTGTGTTGGGCCCCACAAAAGACTGATTAAACGAGGAGGGTTGGATGGAATTATTCTGTTTGGGCTTGACCTTAGGCACGAGAGTGATTTGATGCAAATGGGTGGAGTCATGACTCCATGGAAAACTATAAGTGGCCTGAAGCTGGCGAAATTCATCATCAAACTTCAGGACACTTGTCCATTCATATTTTCCTGCCAGTTCCATTATCTTGACAGTATAGGCAAGATAATCACGTACGTCTCTCGAAGTTGGGAGTTTGCAGGAGAACAGAAGGCTGTGAAAAATGCGAGTGTTGGCTACCACCCACTGCGAAAGTGACACACTCTCGAGCCTAGGCCGTTGCTGCCCATAAGAAATAAGCAGACGAGAACCCCCCATGTCAGACAAAGTTTGTTCAGTCTCTCTTGGGACCAAGCTGGAAGTATAATCAACTATACGAAGAACCTTCTCACCCAATGGCACAGCGGCTGGGGCCAGGAACATGTCAGCATGGTGATCACTCCTCGCCAGGAACTGGTCATGCAAGGAAACTGGTTGGTTGGCGGCGGTCGTGACGCCATTCACAGGAGGAACGGTGGTTGTTTGATTCTGGATAAGTTGCCATGGCAGACCAGGTTGTACTGCAGGCAATGACGTCCCCACAGGACCAGCAGGCAGGGCATGACCTTGTAGAGATAATGGAGGCCCAGAGCCAAGAAGCGACGAGAGAACTGGAGCTTTTGCCGCATTTTTTGGAAGTTGCTGAGCTGCACTTAGGCCGCTAGTGATAGTTTGTCCTTGTTGTTTATGTTGCTGCTGTTGCGCAACTTGCTTTTGTCGTTGCCTCATTGTCAAAACACTGGCCTCTTTGTCTGCCACCTTCCTTCTCAGGCTGTCGAGGTCAGCAAGGCGACGTTCTTCGAGAGCCAGTTGACGGAGTTTAGCTTCCAGTGCCAACCTTTCTGAATCATCTGGTCCAGTTGGTGCTCCCGTCTGAGGCATGGAAGGATTCATTGCAGAGGCCAAGCCAAAATCAGCATCGCGAAGGGTGGTAAAAGATGTTTGATCCTCGCCACCGTGATCTGCGTCATCCTCAACTTCGCCTTCACACTCTTCGTCACGACCTTGGCAGTGAGGGCCTGGCTGACCCCAAGAATGGTGCTCGTGGGGTTCGTGACACCCGGCACATCGTCTTGTACGGCGAAACTTGACTGATGTATCTTCATGGGACGATTGATGGACCGTAGAATTTTGAGAAGCCATGATGTCTGGCGTTGATGTTGCTCGGCGAAGTGTAGCCATCATCGACGGATGGAGAACGAGCGTAAAAAACCAAAGATGTTATGTGTCCATGAAGATTTGGAAGTGAGAGGCAACTACTGGGTGAGATCCCTAAATACAGTGCCCTACCAGGAAGTTCCAAATACGTCAAGGAATTTGTTTTACGTAGGTATCTAGTCTCTGATAGGTTACCAAGTTATGGCATCATGTTTGACTCACCCTGACTGATGCAGGTATGAGGAACTAGGCCCTATTGACGTCAAGACAATATTGCCAAATCCAAAGCGGACCTAGTATGAATGGGAGACCCTAGGCCCTCCAGAATTCAACCTATACCCAACACTTGCTGATTTAGACTAACATTTAGTTATTACCTAAATGTACACATAAAAAATTCAAGAAACCAAAGTACTACTGGCAAAACATTGATTAACATTTTGTGCTCCATTTCTTTGTGCTTTACTATTTACAATGAATTTACTCTAAAACTTTTGGACAAAAAAACTTTTGGACATCACCAGATTTCGGATAAGTCCAAAAGTTTGATCATCCAAAAGTTTTCAACGTTAATGTACCCCAACATGAAGGAATCTGCTGAATTGCAGTTTTAATGGCACATCTTTATTGGCTAATACTTTTTTTGAAACGAGACTGACCAAACAGAACAAATTGTGTTTTAACACAATTCCTTTGTTTGGTAGCAGTGGTACTCTATCTCTCTCATATGGATCACATGATACACCACAAAAAAGGTCTGTTTGTCGTAACTCAGCCTCTAAGCCTTCAAAGATTTTATACAGTTTTGCATTTCAAAATATTTGTATGCAAGGTGAGGGCTGGGAGCAGCAGCCTCCTGACGCTGGAAAAAAATTGGAAATTAGGCCCAGTTTGGCAAAAATGTTGCTCAACAATGAACTTTGTGTTGGGCAGTCCCTCCTACTGTAGGTTCATGTTTTTGAAAATGTTGCAGTATGTACAGTATGTTTCATAATTTTTTTTTAGATTGGTTTTGATGCATTTTACCATCCACAATCTTCTGATGATAAATGCACATTATACAGTGACCATAACCTGATAAACCGAAGAAATGTTGTGACAGATGTCAAATCTAGAGTTTTTTTTATACACAATCTAAAAATTTACAATTTAACAAAGCATATTTACATCAACGATATCATTGGGAGCATGATAGGCATGGCTACCCTAAATGATCTTTAACGAAAAACAATACAGATACTAAAGGCTATACCAAAGTACTGGTCCCTTCAAGGGGAGAAACAGATCATGGAGATCGGATAACACTTTTGCCGGATCAAATGCTAAGTGGACAGGTTTTGGTATAGCCTTTAGTAACATAGATATATTTACAATACAGTTGTGATGTTATAACAAAAGTAAAGATTAATGGAGAAGGATGAGATAAAACATCAATGTCCCCAGGTTTGCATTGGTGGTGCTACAAAAAGCGCTCTGATGAGTCAAAATCTAGAGTCAGTGCCTGTAAGCAATTTTTCAGCATTTCTTTGGAAGCAAGAATCGTAGCAGCTGCCCTTCTGGAGCTTGGGCTGGAAGATATGACTGCGATACCATCAGAAGAAAAATTTCCTTATGCATACATGATGTCAACCACTTTGGAGGAGCAGAAAAGAATTTATGATTCTTTTGTTCATACTCCTTTGAAGAAATACATTTTAAAGAGTGAGATGATAGAAGGCTTGTGGCGGAGGCAGCACAACAACAGTCCATTGACAAGAAACTGATGAGACAACAGCCTGCCTCAACAAACCAAGCTGCACACAAAGATGATATGTTTGACTACCAATGTGCTGTTTTAGAATATGGCATGCTGCTACTTAATTTTCGGGATGCAATCTCTGAAGGCGATGGCGGCAGAATCATAAGATGCTGGAAGTTCTTCCTTCTGTACATGAAAAATGATGGCTCAAAGAGCAGAAAATATGCGCTCAAGGGACTGTATTTGATTTGTCAAACAAATGCCATTTTGTCTGCCCGTGCTGCTTACCACCTCACGTGGAATCGTTTTTTCAAATCAAAACATGGAGCTGGTGGAAATATTCCTCTAGAGCTTGCACTGGAGCACTTTAACAGATTCCTGAAGACCATAGCAAAGAATATCGGTCACACTGCCGCAAACAAGAAGTCACTTGCAAGGTACTGCAAAGCACTGCCAGTCACAAAACACACCATAGCGAACTGGGACAAGGAATCCCTCTTCATCAGGAGATCAGGAAAACACATTCGCCAATCATATGATAAAGATTTAAAGAAGATTGTTGCAGAGCTTTTGAAGCAAAATGCTATGAAGAAAACCCCAGGACGCAAATACAGGCATTTTGCTCAATGTCCTTCAAGTTTACTGGAAGGGTTTGACCTTCACTCCATGTTTGTGTGGGTAAATCAGCATAAGAAGAAGATATATATGGAGAAAGCTGCACGTTGATTTTAGCGTTTTCTTGTTTCAGGGAACTCTACTGTCTGCTCCCTTGAGCTACAAGTTGCTGTTTAGCAAAACAGTTTTATTCTCAAAATGCTATTCACTCTATCAAAAACAGCAAATACAATGTTGCTGCACAGTCTTGGCAGTAAAAAGATATTTACAGCCCAATGCCTCAAATTTGGAGTGGATTGCCGGATGAAATCAAGTTAGCAGATAATCTGAATATTGTCAAATGAACAATCAAAGAATGGGATTTTCCATACTTATACAGTATGTAACGCAAAAATGTTTCCTGATCCTGATTATCACTACCTTGTAAATTAAGCAAGTTTTGCTATCTTACAGTATAATAAAATGTATACTGTAGAAGGTTTGCAAATTTACTGCCAAACTGTTTTGCAAGCCTCAAAATTTTCTTCTTCTTACATATGTGTCAAATGATTTTAGCAATGACTTAATTGCTGTACTTATGCTATTATTATGACTTCCAGATGCGTCAATAGAGTCAAGTGCCATACCAATTTCTTCACCAACAGAATCAACATTGAAAGACCATTGTATGCTTGAATCATTTGCAATTTCTTCCCAAAACTCCTCGACTTCTGTATCATCTTCTACTGTTTGATTATCTTCTATGGACATGTCATGAAAAACTTCCTGCATGATTTGAAGAACTGCATGTGCATGATGATTACGCCATATTTCTACAAAAGACTTGACATCTGACATGGTAAAGAGGAGGTGGTATTTACTCATTATCTGTGAAATTTGTAACTCCCCAAACTCATAAATCATATTTGGGTAGGCTATGACTTCACAGCCATGTTCCTTTAAAGACTGCAGGAGACTCAGTGCATAATCATTCAGACTTTTAGCCAAGGAAGTGCGCTACTCTTGTGTAACATTTCTTGTTCTCTTATCCTTTTCTTCCACAACATCTTGATCATTGTCAATGAAGTGAAACTGCAATAACTCTTTCTTGCATCCAGCACCACAGGAACATTTTATGGAACAATTGTCACAACATTCACAATCTTGCAAAGATCCACTATCATGGAACAATCCTGTTTGAGGAAAATGCTTTTGTAGCTCTTTCCTTCGGCCATTATCTGTGGCAACGTATGACTTGATTTCAAGATTGCTGTGGCTACAAAGTAGCCCATTATGCAATAGGATGCAAATGCTTTCTTCACCTTTGCGCCCAGCTCTACCACACATTTGAATGTACTCTTCCATATTTCTAGGAGGCCCAAAATTAAAAACCCTGGTGAAGTCAACACAGTTAATACCCATTCCAAAGGCAACAGTGCATATCACCACCCTCAAACATGAATGGCCATCGGATAGTTCAGTAATGACATGCTTTTTGACAGTTTCAGGGGTACCAGCATGAAACATTTCGATCACTCTCTTGCCCTTTAGTTTACCCTCGTGTTTCCAGGGAGCTGCAGCTAGTTTCACTGAAAAATAACGATAAATCAAGCTGCATTGCTTTCTTGTTTGACAGTAGATCAAAGTCCTTTCTGTTTTGATTGAATTCAACATAAAGTCATTTATCAGCCACCCAAAAATTGAGTCAAAAGATCTGTCTCTTTCCATATACTTGACAGCAAATCGTAAATTATCCTTGCAAGGACTTTTCTCTACAACAGCTGTGCTATTTAGGCTGAGTTGCAGTAGCTCATAGATTTTCTGCTTGGTAGACTTTGTGGCAGTTGCTGTGAAAGCCATGAATCCAGTGTGTCTTGTTACAAGTGATCGCATTTCTTTCAAATTGCCATACCAGGCCCGGAATGGCTTTTCATCCTTTTCTGCTGTTCCCCAAAAATATAAAGAATTAACAATCATAAGACATTTTGTTTGAGCCAGGATTCTGCCTTAGTGAATGAAACATACAGTAGTTGCCTACACTCAAATAGATTTTTCATAAATTCAACTTTATCTTTTCATGTTAAGTTGGTACAACACTAGCTTTGACTGCGTATGGCCTGGTACTGTATGGGCAGAATTTATCTGGGAATGTGACATTGCAGTTTTTAGTGCCAAACACTGGGATTACAAGCTAAGCACTTGAGAAGTCAGTAACCCCTTGCTGTGACGCTCAAGTGGTGGGACCCTACCAAGTATCAAACCCACTCTGACTGTTGTAGCTGCAAAATCAGAGGATTGCACCACTCCATCACAACACCTTTAAATTTGTTGTAGAGGGAGAAGAAGTCTAAGGAGTCAACAAGGATGAATTAAATAAAGGTAAAAAGCACTGGATTCTATGAGCTACTACGTTGGTCTTTTAGGAAATTAAGTGACATACCAGTGAGCAATACAATGAGCTTCATCAACAGCAACTGCGATACAGTTATCTCTAAAATTCTTTGATGTCAGTAAGTTTCGCCATGGATTATTGCCAAGCATACATTCTGGCGATGCATATACCAAGGTGTACAAACCTCCATTTTCAACATCTCTCAATATAGTTTCATCCTGGGTGTTATGAAGATAAGCGGCAGCTATCCCAGTCTTTTCATTGATATACGCAACTTGTTCCTCGATCAATGAAACAAGGGGCGATAAAACCAGCACAAAGCTGGTTCCAATCAAGTTGTCTTGCATGGTATCGTAAAGCACAGGGAGCGATTGAAATATCAAGCTCTTCCCAAAACCAGTTGGAGCGCTAAAATACAAGTCTCTGCCACTCAAAAATGACCGCAGTGCATGCAGTTGTTCCTTCATTAGATTTTTGACCCCAAAGAAATAGCACACCATATTTATCCCTTCATCAAATAATGATAAATCAACTGACGTCCTCTGGCCGCTGCTTGTGAATGCCATTTTGGAAAATCTGCCCGTGCCTGCATAAATTAATTAGCATTGCATAAATTATCATGGCTACTTTTTCACCGACTTTCAGTGAATTTGTTGACGTCAGAGAACAGCATTATCTGCTGCGTTGCGCAGACCCATATTTCCTTTCCCTTCAAATTTTTCTCCCCCGTAGAGGTCGCACCACAGACTAAAGCAAGACTTACACAAGTGAGTGGAAAACTTGAAAGCTGAGATTCTGTGTTGGTGATATTTAGGCAGAGATCAAAGCAAAGTGCAGTGAGTAAAAATGGAGAGACTTCTGAGGGAGGAATTACAAGAGTATTATCCTCTGGGTGCGGACTAGGTAAAGGCGCTCGGCTTAAAGCATCTGGCACAACATTGCCTTTGCCTGGGCGATGCTGAATGACAAAATCAAATTCAGCCAAGGAAAGACACCATCTGGCGAGTTTTGAATTTTGAGGCGCAATCGAGGCTAAAAGCTTTAAATTTGCGTGGTCTGTGATAACCTTGAATTTGCGGCCTATAAGATAATGGCGAATTGTTCGAGAGCCCATTTGACGGCAAATAATTCTTGGTGCGCTGTGGGCCAATGTGATTCAGCAGCAGTGAACGCTTTTGAGGCAAAACGAACGGGCCAAAGAACACCGTTGTGTCTTTGTGCAAGCATTGCTCCGCATCCTAACTTGCTAGCATCGGTATGAACTTGAAATTTGCTGTCCCAGTTTGGGTGGAGCAAAATGATTTCCGTAGAAAGTAGGGCCGATTTTAGGTCATGAAATTCTGCCTCGTGTTGATCTGACCATGAAAATGAGGCTTCTTGGCTGAGTAAAGAGCGCAAATTTTGTGTTCTATGGGACATATTCCTGATGTATTCGCGGAAATAGCCGACCATACCAAGGAAACGTTTGAGGCTCGAAACATCGTTAGGCCTTGGAAAAGACGGAATTGATTCGGTACCTTTTGCGTAGGGAAAACGCCCTTCCGGTGTGATGCGATGGCCTAAAATTTGCATGTTGTTGGAGCAAAATGAGCACTTGGAGGGTTTAAACTGAACTCCAAACTTTGATGCTCGCTCAAAAATTTGTTCATAATGGCCTAGCGCTTCTCTGTATGATGATGACCAGGTTACGCAGTCGTCGATGTAAATGATCAGCCATTTGTATAAAAAATCAGCAAAGACGGTGTCTAAAATGTGCTGAAACATCTGGGGCGCTGTTTTTAATCCAAAAGGCATATGCAAATTTCCCATAGGCCTTGGTGAGTACAAAAGGCAGTTTTTTCCCTATGCTTTGGATTAACTGGGACTTGCCAGTATCCACTGGCCAAATCCAGTTTTCCAAAAATTTTACCCCCACTTATTGCGTCTAAAATGTTGGAGACGTTGGGGATTAGGTACCCATCTCCCGGGGTAACTGCATTGACAGCCCTATAATCCACTACGAAACGAGGGGGTTGAGGCTTCCCTTTTCCTAGGGGTTTGCGTACTAAAAAAAAAAAAAAAGAAAAAATGGAGTCTCCAGGCGTGGGCGTGCCATTGCGTGAACAAAGTTATTTGGTTCAGTTTACGGCTGAGTGATAAATAGTTCATGCTTTATTAATGCTTTTAATAAAATTAATTTCAGTTATCGGTTTAAAACAGGAAATGTAGCCGTTAGTAGTATATTTTCTCGTATATTTGAGTTTGGTTGGTTGTTGGGCCTACTTTTAGGCCCTTTGCTTCAACAAAGATGGCGAATGAAACTGTAACTATGTCGATGGTTCAAAACTTGTTGGAAATACAAGCAAAGAACTTCAGAACCGCTCTTGAACTGATGGTAGGCACACTGAAGGAAGATATAAAAGAGCTTCGAAAAGACGTCTCTGATCTGAAAACGAGTTTAAATTTTTCTCAAGCCAAGCAGGATCAAATCGATCTGAAAGTTAAAACTTTAGATGACAAGATCAAAGTCAATGAACGCTCAATTCAAGATTCATTTGGTTACATAGAAGACCTTGATAGCAACGTGGAATACATAGAAAATCAAAGTAGAAGAAACAACCTCAAAATTCTTGGGGTACCAGAGGATAAAGAGAAAGAACAAACTTGGGATCAAACCGAGGAAGTTGTGAAAAGTCTCATTCAAAATGAGTTAGGTTCAAGTGAAGATTTTAAATTTGAACGATGCCACAGAGTGGGAAACCCAAATAGATCTAACAAGCAACAAAGAAATGATGGGAGAAACAGAAGTAACGAGCCACGTCCTATAGTAGCCAAATTCTTAAGATATCTCCTCCTCTTTCTCAAATCATAAATGAATCATTTCAATCTGGGATATTCCCAGACAAGATGAAGTTTGCCAAAGTAATCCCACTTTTCAAGAAAGGTTGTCCACTAGCAGCATCAAATTATCGACCTATTTCCCTTCTCTCTGTTTTCAGCAAAATCACAGAAAAAGTCATGTACGAACGTCTCTATAAATTCCTAGAAAAACATGAAATCTTGTATTCATTACAATTCGGTTTTCGCGCCAGCCATTCCATTAACCATGCCCTGGTTAGTTTAACAGAAGCCATCAAAAATTCACTACACAATAGAAAATTTGGTTGTGGAATATTCATTGATTTGCAGAAGGCTTTTGATACAGTAAATCATCATATTCTTTTGATGAAGCTTGAACATTATGGAATTAGAGGAACGACATTAAATTGGTTTGAATCCTACCTCTCAGATAGGAAACAATATGTCTCAGTGAATGGATCTTACTCTAGTTATCTCAATGTTACTTGTGGGGTTCCACAGGGTTCTGTTCTTGGTCCTCTTCTTTTCTTAATTTACATTAATGATTTACCTCTCTCATCCTCGAAGCTAGCCTTTTACTTATTTGCAGATGATACTAATATTTATTATGAATCAGAAAGTCTTGATCAGCTTCAAAGTGTGGTTAACAGGGAATTAAAAAAAGTTAAAATGTGGCTTGAGGTTAACAAATTATCGCTCAATATTGATAAAACTAATTTCATAATTTTTAAGTCACCTCAACATTCTTCACCTGAAACTGTCCGCATCAAAATTGGAAAGTTTCCTATCAAGCAAACTTGTTATGTAAAATTTCTTGGCGTTCTTCTGGATGAAAATCTTTCATGGAAGTATCATTTGACAGAACTGTCCAAAAAACTGGCTAGAACCTGTGGTATGTTTTTCAAAGTAAGACATTTCTTACCCATCAATATTTTAGTCTGTCTTTACAACTCTTTATTCTCACCGTTTCTACAATATGGAATTCTAGTTTGGGGTCTTACCTATGAGACTCATATCAATCCAGTATTTTTGTTGCAGAAAAGGGTCATAAGGGCTATTGCATTTGAACACTTTACTTCTCCTACTACACCTCTCTTTTCTGATTTAAAGATTTTAAAGCTGCATGATCTATTTCAATTGAAACTACTTTCTTTTGTATATGATTGTGTAAACAAGATCTCTCCTTCTTGTTTTCATTCTTTTTTCGATTTAGTTCAATCTGTTCATCAACATTGTACAAGGCAAGCCACAAAAAATGATATTTTTCTAACGCAGAAAAATACTGCTCAATATGGTCTTCGATCAGTTCGTTACTTTGGAGCTAAGTGCTGGAATGACATTCCCATGGATATAAGAAAATCATCCTCTACAATCAGTTTTCGTCGTAAACTCAAAGCTTTCCTCTTTGAAAATAATTATCAAGATTGATCTTAGAATAATAGGCACAAAAAGGTCTCCATCCGCCCTAGTCATACAATCTACATTGTAAGTCATCAAATGTATATGAAATACTATTAAAACAGGGGGTGCTCTCTCCTCGATTAGTCTGACTACTGAGAGAGCTCCTCCTATAAGTAATTCCCTCCATACAATTTATCTTTTCTCTTTGTTTTGTTCAATGTATCTTGTATTAATTTTGTTTTCTTTTCTTACTGATGTATCAATTTTCTGTATCTTATGTTCTTGTAGTTTAGTTAATTGTCTGTATAGTTATTTAATAAATTGTATGTAGTGGAATTTAAAATTATATGAAACTGAAACTAAAATGCAAGGAGCACCCCATGGGGAATGGCTAGGCTGAATAATTTTAAGCTTCACCATGCGCTCAAGCTCCTCCTTAATGGCTGCTAACTCCGCATGGCTCTTATGATGTGGAAGCCGATAAACAGGAGGAGAGTCACCCGTGTTTATGTCATGATGAAAGCTCTTTATTGTTGAAAGCGGTGAATTCGGTAGATGAAAAGCATGCGGATATTTGCCTAAAAGCTCTTTGAATCGTTTCAAGTATCGTGCTTGGCACATGCGCATAAGAAGGCGTGTCTAGCTCTAGGGCCTTAATGAGCTGTTCGTAAAAATCTAAAGAACTTGGCTCAGCACTCATTTTCTCTGTTAGCGGAAATGCATGTTCGTGCTGGACAGTGGTATTTTCAAGAAAATCAGACAAAGATGAAGATTCCAACCCTGAGGCCTCTGATGCATACGTTGGCATTGATACAAGCGGTTCTAAGTTTGGAGGTGAATCACACACATTAGGAAATACCTGTGAATACCAAATATCGGACAGTTGCTTTGCGGTTGCATTCACAGCGTCCTCATGGACAATTGTGTCGGCATCCGAAAAAGGCCGGATTGTACCAAGTGAGACATTAAAAGGCAATTTGGCAGAATCTTTGTTTGATAGAATCAATGCATTGGTAACAAACACCAATTCGTGCGGTGCATGACCGTGAATAACGTCATCGCTTTGAGGTGCCAAAACAGCCACACATGAAGTTTTGATCGGGGGCAATGGCCGACTTGGGCGACATTTTGAAAACTGGGGCGGTGTTTCACCAGGGTAAGGCACACATTTTAGCAACTGCAGATCTATGGGGCCACTAAGGGTTTGAAGCCCTGGCAAAAATTGAGTGCCCTCCAGCCATAAGGGTCCCGATAACAAGGGCGAGCCTATAAGCGATGCAGCAACAAAAATGCAAACAGTGACAAAATTGAGCCCTCTGCTCAACGAAACGGGTTCCACTGGTGCGTCATGCCTGGGCATGGCGGTCAATAAATATGTAAAGTTGGCAGTAGAGCTACGACATGGCTGATGGCTTCTCAAAGCGGTAAACGCTTCGTTCGGATTTGAGTCATAACAATTTATCTCAAAATCCATGGCGGAATCTGCGAAATACACTTTCAAATCCTTGGAATAAATACCTGCATCAGTTTTACGTAAATGATTTTGACCAAAAAGAAGTGGCCAAGTCAAATTTGGAACAATGAGCATTGTGAAAATGGTGGATTTTCCTGTTTCCCAAACGATAGGCACTTGCATAACGCCAACTGCCTGGAGGGAAGAATTTGGCCCAGCTACGGAGACCAGGATAAGCTGCTCTAACTTAGGCCCGTTTCAAACGTCAAACTTTTCATGTGCCGAACTTAATTCAATTTGGTGCGGCACCTGAGGTTGTTTGGCGCGACCCTTGTTTCAAACGTCGAACCCAATTGTGCCACTCCGAAGTCAAAATGAAAATTCTTACATGAAGTATTTCAGGCTGGTTCATAACATTCAAGATGGCTCCCAACAACATGCGTTTCGCTTTCGTGGGTAGGTTGCTGATGGAATCAAGGAGGAAAAGGAGATTGGCAGAAGCAAGATTGAGGATTTTAGTGGAGCAGAGGAGAAGGAAAGTCCAAGTGGCGCTTCTTGCTGTATTGCTGTTGACAGCTTCTAGGCAATTGACTGCAGCCCATGGAATGAAGGCCAGAAGAACATGCAGAAGACTTCTGCGCAACCAGGGTTGGTGGAATGTAGTTTGGAATACATACTCGGATTCAAGGTTTAAAAGAACTTTTCGCGTTTCAAGAGGTATATTTGAATTTATTCTTTCAAAGATTCGTCATAGGTTAGAGAGGCAAACACTATGCGAAGAGCCCATTTCACCTGAGTTTCGGTTGGGAATTTGCCTATATCGACTGGGGCGTGGTGATTACCTCTACATAGTAGCAGAAATGGCGGGTGTCGGATTGTCCACAGTGGCCATGATAGTTTCCGAAGTTTGTAAAGCAATAACTGAGTGCATGTGGGAACAAAGTGTTCATAAATTTCTTCCCCAAACAACTGAGGAGTTTAAAGAAAAAATGCTTGATACGGAGGAACTGTGGCAGTTTCCTTTCAGCTGGGCAGCCGTAGATGGCTGCCATATCCCAATAAAGTGTCCACCTGGGGGCTTGGAGTCATGCAAAGAATACCATAACTTAAAAAATGTTTACTCTGTGGTACTAATGGCAATGGTAGATGCCAAATACAGGTTTGTGTGGGGAAGCTGTGGTTTCCCCGGAAATTCCCATGATTCTGTAATATTACAGGCAACAAGTCTATGGAACAAGATACAGGAAGGCTCCTTCCTGCCTGATTTCAGCAACAGCTTGGAAGGTGTGATGATACCTCCGCTCATAATTGATGACTCTGCTTTTCCGTTTGAAAAATGGCTTATGAAACCATACACAAATGCAGTTTTGACACCTAAACAAAGGTACTTCAACTATCGACTTAGTCGCGCCCGAATGGTAATTGAAGGAGCATATGGGCAACTGAAGGGAAGATGGCGCATTCTCATGAGAAAATCTGAAAGTTCCCATGAAGAAGTGAAAGTTTATACACTGGCCTGTATGGTGTTGCATAATGTCTGTCTGGAGAAAGGTGATACCATTCCAAGAAAACTTGACCCAAGCATTGATCGCCATACAAATGAGAAGAGAGATCGCAAAGAACTCCAGGAGATCTTACACATCGGTTTGTCTCGCAAAAGGCCATTTGAATTTAAAGGTGATTCCCATGCAAATAAGATCAGGGCAGCATTGGCAAGTAAATTCTGGGCAGAGAAAGAAAGTGCATCAAACAATGAAAAGAACTAGAACAGAAGATAGTCATAACAGAATTTATTACGAACAGTGTAGCAGATTAACCATTAATATTTCACATGAACTGACTACTTTGAGTTAACTTATATATATAGGGTCTACTGGGTAAAATGGGTAATGTTGATTGCTGCTGGAAACGGTGGACTCAAAACTGATGAATCAACAATCACTATATTATGGAGGGTAGTTCAAGTGGTTCTCTTAGCAAAGGAAAAATATGAAAAGGTTCTGGCACAATTTATTACTTTTTCACCTTACGTGTTCTATCCCAAACTTACCCATTTTACCCCCACTAGACCACATTTTTATAAGAAATGTATGAAATTGATTTCTTTCTTTGAGAAAAAGAAATGAAGATTCAAACTTCCACACTTCTTCATCCCCTACTTAATTTTTGAATAATTTTGAAAGTTCATACTTCTGTATCACATTGACACAAGTATTATGCAGTAGTTTCTGATATTTTTGTATCCAAGTGCAGAGAGTTGAAAAATATCTTACTGACTAAATAACTTATCCACAATCTAACAGAATTTGGCATGGACAAATTACACTCATTTCTGGAGAAAATTTTTGAAATGTCTTATTACAGAGAGTTTTTAATTCACCTTGCAATGTAAGTCTGAAAGTTTTTTTTCCTCTTTCTGAAGAAACTTTTCTCTGACCATAGGGGAAGCATAGCCTATTTGTTGTTTTGTTAAGATCCCTAACCAGTTGTCATTAACTTCCTGTATTCAATTCTTGATATGCATAACAAATCCGAACCCCTGGTCCCCCGAAGGTAATAAAAATGTTATTAGTAGAAAGTTTTGTTGTAGCTTGTTACTGTTGTATATATCTACAGGATTATAAAAAAATTAGCAGTACTTGTTTTGACCATTTTCTTGTTCCTCTCTTTCAAAGTACCTTGTAAAAAAGCCACTATTTAATTGTGCTGCATTGGTGGGTTGCATATTGTACAGGTGATTTTGCTGTTGTTGATTCATTGATGGTTGTTGGTGCATTGGTGGTTGTTGGTGCATTGGTGGTTGTTGGTGCATTGGTGCTTGTTGATGCATTGGTGCTTGTTGATGCATTTGTGAAGACTGCATGGACAAGAACATCTGCATAATCCTCATCTCATAAATAAATAATAAATAAATTGAAGCCAAATCCCCATTTCGGAGCAGTTACCCAATTGGGTAACACTAGCTGATGCTAAGTTTTAGCAAGTCATCACTTTTATAAATTCCTTTATCCCTGGGCAAGAAATTTTTGAAGGGTTTTGTTGATATTTTTCAACACTTCGGATTTATTTGCATCTAAGCAAGTCTTTTTTACCTTGGGTTTTCGATAAAAACATGGACAATCCCATATGTGTTCAATATATTCCTCATGGAACCCACATCTCCTGCAAAGAGAATCAGTGTATTTTCCTTTGTAGTTTGCTCTTAGGTCAACCATGTTTAGTTTTAGTTTCAGCAGTGATGAGGCTTCTTCACACCTCAGATACTCTTTCATTTCAAACTTACTACCCTTGATAAATCTAAGTTTAGTTTTCTTATTATCTTTAATATTAGTCTCTATGATTTTGACCATTTTTTCTTTAACAATTTTCTTCCATTGCTCTTTGGTTAGGTTTTTGATCTGACATTCTTTTAGGTTAATATCAATCATTTTTAGGTCACTAATTACTTCTTTATACCAACAGTTTGGGAAATGTAGCCTTTTTTGCTCTTCATAAACTTTCTTGGTCAATCTACTTTCATTCATGTTTAGAATCTTATGGAAGTATATTAATCTTTTCTCTTTAATTCTGAATTCCATAGGCATCAAGCCACATTCAAGGACTATTCCATCATATGGCATTGATTGGGGTAGAGAGTTAGTTATTGTTACAGCATCTTTTTGCAATTTTTCTAGGTCTTTAATTTGCTTCTTAGTTAAATTAGTCCATGTTTCGCATGCGTACAGAACTTTGGGTATCAAAATTGCTTCAATCAACTTTATACTGACTGCAAAACTTTGTTTTTTGAGTGCCTCTTGCCTAACAAGGAATTTTATTTCATTAATAACCCCCATAGCAGAGTTTATTCGTTTATTGATGCACAAGTCCAAGGTTCCTTTGGTGTTTTTCAAGTCCCCAAGATACTTATATGACTCTACTTCTTTAATGACTTGGCCATTTAAAATTAAAGTTTCATTTTGAACTTGTTTACTTTTGCTATACTGCATTACCATTTGTTCACTTTTATCCAAGTTAAAATTCAGGAGGTTTTTCTTTTGAAATTCTTCAGCAATAGTTACCATTTCCTGCATTTTTTTATGAGATACGGAAGCAATCAATATATCATCCTGATAGAGCAGTGGAGGTATCAAAATGTTCCCAAAATTAATCCCCAAGTTTTCTTTCTTTACTATTTGCATACCTTTATCAATATGATTGGCACAAATGGGGGCTGCCAAGATAGTTCCTTGTTTCAAGTTTTCTTTAATTTTAACCTCCCCTGTAATTCCACTAGGCGTATGGATTTGAATGTATCCTTCATTATTTAATTCATAAACGTTTGTAAGAAAGTTTCCCTTTACCCCACTTCTAAACATATCTATAATGCAAGACTTTAGCCAGAGCTTATCAAAAGCTTTCTCCAGGTCCAAATAAACAAACTTCACTGAACATTTTAGATATTTGTAATAGTCATTTATTGCTTGCCAAATGAATAAATGATCTAATGTTGACCTGTCCTTTCTCCCTCCTGCGGCTGCCTCTGAAAATCCTTTCTCAATAACACTAATCTGTCTGTTAAGCATTAATTTTTCATAGATTTTACTAATGCTTACTGTAAGAAATATTCCTCTCCAGTTTTTTAGTACCTTTCTGTTCCCTTTTTTCTTATAAATTGTTCTAACAATTATTTTCCTCCAATCCTTTGGGGGTTGACCAGTAGTAAAAACCTTGTTGATTGCTTTCAGCACAGAACTTTTGAACTCATACCCTGAACTTGTATAAATTTCATTACTTATGGAATCAACCCCAGGAGATTTCTTTACTTTCAGGCTTTTAAGTACTTTTTCCAATTCCCACATTTCAAAAGGGGCATCATATTTCCTCCTTTGTCCTTTCTGGGATTGGATCACTTTAGAAAACAGCTTTTCAACAGATTTTACATGATTTTTATACTTATCATCTGGCTCTCGATTGGTGAGTAATTTCTCAAAATAGGTTTCATGCTCTTCAAGGATTTCTTTTTGTTCAACTAGTTCCTTTCCTTGTTCATTGATTACCGCAGTTGGGCAATCTGCTTTTCTTCCTAAGATTTTGGCTCTTATCTTATAGAAATCTGAACTTTGCACTGCAATCCCACTTAACTTTTCAATGTTTGCCTTCATCCTAATATCTTTACTCTCATTTTCTGTCCTCACCAGTTTTTTATTCAGGTGTTTGATTCTTATTTTTAAAACAGTTTCCTTTAAATTGTCCTCATTTTTAATAGCTTCACTTAGTTTCTGTTTTAACTCTACTTTCTTCTTTCTCAGTTCCCTACATGCCCTCGCTGCTAAATGGTGCTTCGTTGTTCTGTTATACCTTTTCTTGAAGCATTTTCCCATAATTTTATATAATTTCCTTTTCCACTCCTTATACAGTACATTTACTGGTTTGTTTTGATCCCAAACACTTCCTATTTTGCTAGTTTTCACTTGTCTATCAAAATCCATAAGGGAGTCATTTGATAAGACCCAGTGCCCTCGTTCCTTTTTCGAATTTTGGCTAGCCACATCTTTTTTCTTGAAATTAAAGTCAAGCACCATTGTATTATGATCTGATTCCTTGATACTATATTTCCCCACTCTTTCTAGAACATATCTCCTATCTTCATCAATGATCATTCTATCAAATTTATCAAAGCCTTTTTGATTAACCAATGCATAGTCAAGTATTGCCTTCTTATTTACATTATTCTTGTCAGTAGTTGAAACCCTTGTTCAAAGCCCTTGACATTTATCACTGGTGTTCAGTACGTTTAATTTTCTCTTATTTACTATTTTCATTAGCTTTTTGCCCCCTGTAGTTATTTTAGGGTGGTTCCCTTTTATATTATCTCCTATTTTTACATTAAAATCCCCAAGTATTATTAATGCTTTGCCTTCATTTTTAGCCTTAACAGCATAATAGTCAATTTTATCAAAGAAGGTAAAGTTACTGTTTACTCTTGTCCGAGATTCCTGTTTACCGTACACTAAACCCAATATTATATCTTTACATCCAAGTCTGATGTTAATCCAGACCTGTTCATTGTCATCATCTCCTACCTCTAAGACTGTTATTTTATCTTTTAATGATTTTTTATAAATTATCCATATCCCTCCTCCTTGTTTATTTTGCCTTCTTAATTCTATAGGATCACAGTATCCATTTATACTGATGGCACCATCATAAGTTTTAATCTTAGGTTCTGTTATGCAAATTATTGTGGGATCCAATTCCTCTATTATTGGACATAAGCTTTCTAATTTAGATTTTAAACCATTAGCATTTGAATACAAAATTTTTATCTTTTGTTTATCATACCTTCTCTTTCTTTCTTTAATGTGAGTCTTTTTCCACCTGTTTCTCTTTACACAAGGTTGGGGTCCCATGATACGCGGGGGTACTGTGGGACTTGTTGCTGCTGATTGTAATGTATGTCTCTTAGAATCTCTTTTTTAACACTATCCATTGAGTCATTTATGCATTGTTTAATCAAGTTTGTTACATTTGTTTGCTGTAAATATTCTGTGCTTTTGCATCTTTCTTTTTCTGGGTGTAAAAATCTGCAATCAGGCCTTGTGCAGGCTCCTGCCATGTGTGCAAAGCATAATCCTGATGCCCTCCATTTATCCTTTTCTTCATCTGTATTTTCACCACTCCAGCCTAAGTACTGATGTGTATCAGTTGGCTTGCAGAACAAGTCTGTCGAAAGGACTCCCCCCTCCCCCACGCTAATCTGAACATCTAAGAAACTAATACTACCCCGTGATTGCTCGCTAGTAAACTTAATGGTTTTGTGACTACTGTTGAGATGATCGATGAAAGACTTCAACTTTTCTTCCCCGTGCATCCAGATAAAAAAGACATCTTCGATGAATCTCATCCAGATGAGGGGCTTGTCGGGTGAAGCTTCAAACAACCTCTCCTCCAACCGGGTCATGAAGAGATTGGCATAGGCCGGAGCGAACTTCGTGCCTATAGCCGTGCCCAATTTCTGCCTATAAAACCTATCATTAATTTCAAAATAATTATTCTCCAAGACCAAGGACACCAACCCCACTAGGGTATCAGTAGCCATGCCCGGGGTTTCCCTTCCATCCAGTGTCTCCCTGATGGCCCATAAACCCTCCCCGTGTGGAATGCTGGGATAGAGCCTCACAACATCCCAGACGTTTCGGCCGAAGCCTTCATCAGTAATGACTGTTCAAAATCAGATTGAGCACCATGCTATAAAATAACACCATGCTACAAAAAGAATCTGCAAAACATTGAATTTTTGCTACTTTTGTGCCATAATTGAGATTTGAGAATTTGCGATGTTTCCAAGATCAGTCCTAGAAAATTGTTTCCCTCCTCATTTGTTAAAATATCTAATTGAATCTTTCTGAGAAGATGAATAGCTGCAAAATTTAGCTGCAAAAGTCATGAGTTTCATTGCCATAAAAATTCTCCTGACAGAGTTACTTAAAACCATCCAAAATAGGGGGGTGGGAATTTCCCCAACCAAAATAGGGTTATAGTTATTGCACAATAGGTACTTGCCAAAGTCAGACAGTGTCATCGCCACAGTAGTTCTCGTTACGGACTTTTCAGAAAATTTTATCTGGGGTTGGCGGCTGAATTTCTATTCCCTCATTACTCAGCCTAGCCTTAAGAACCTTAAGAACCTTAAGGAAGTATATCCTTAAGCTTAAGAACCTTAAGGATATACTTGTCAGGGCTAGGCTGAGTAATGAGGGAAATGGGGGGACTGATAAGAAGGGATGTTCTCGTTGTGGTAAATCTCGTTGTCAAGTGTGTAACGTTATGAGTAATAGTGAACATTTTCATTCAAACATAGATAGAAGGGAATATAGGATAAACTATTCGTTTAATTGTGACTCGTCAAATGTTGTGTATTTGTTGGAATAAACTGTTTGTGGTGTACAATATGTTGGTAGCACCTGCACGCCTTTTAGGCTTAGGTTTAATAATTACAAGGCGTGTAGCCGTAAGTTTAATTCGGGGGCCTCAGTACCCCAGGCGGAATTCTTAAGACATTTTACTGAAGAAGGCCACCAGGGGTTTCTGAAGGATATTAGCGTTAAGATAATCGATAGGCTAACGGGGGGAAATAGGATGCGGGAAAGCTTCTGGCAATATCGGCTGGATTGCTTTACCCCTAAGGGTTTAAACACTAGGCCGGTTGATACATAGATTTCATTTTTGTTATATTTTTGGTTGTTGTGTTGTTTTGGTTTTAGCACTGAGCTTTTCGTTAGGGACACACGCTGTTTTTTAGGCTTTTCTGTTCTGCCTATCCACTCTCGGATCTTTCTATTGTTTGTTTTGTTGTAATATGCGATCCTTTCAGCTTCGGCGAGACAGACACAGCCACCGGCTTCAGCAGTTCTTAACTCTGCGCTTTCTTTGATCTTTCTCCCGCCACCTTTGTATTGCCGGCTATTTAACACATTTTTTATACGCATTGTAATGAGTAGGATCCCGCTTAGGCTATTGTTTGTCTTGTATTGCTTTTGGAATTCGTAATCTATATGTATGCTCCTGCTAATTTTGAAAAGTCATACTGATGAAGGCTTCGGCCGAAACGTGTACAAGAATGTGTTTTTTCTGAGTTCATATATATATATATATTCATAAATTCATAAAAAGAACAATCCAGGCCGCCCAGTTGTGGCGTCAACAAACTGCCACACTACCAAACTTTCAAAATACGTCGACCATTTTATACAACCCCTTACACAAAAAGTACGATCATACATCCGCGACACTACTGATTTGCTAAACAAAATACGAAATATAGGTAGAGTACCCGAGAATGCACTGCTCGTAACAATAGATGTAAGATCCCTCTACACAAACATATGCCATGAAGAAGGTCTGCTGGCCCTTAAAAATGCCTTGAATAAGAGAACTAATAAAGAACCAGCAACTGACGCTTTACTAACCATGATGAGACATGTCCTTACACTCAATTGCTTCACATTTAACGGAAATAGCTACCTGCAGACAAGAGGGTGCGCCATGGGCACGGTTGCAGCACCCTCATACGCTATAATATACATTGGAGAATTCGAAGAAAAACATATCTACCCCATAATAGGTAAAGACTGCCTGTACTATGGCAGATACATCGATGACATCCTATTGATTTATAAAGGCAATGAAAAAGAATTCAAGACATTTGCTGAACAACTCAATACAAAGCACCCATCAATAAAATTCGATTATGAAATCTCAAAGACATCTATCCCTTTCCTTGACACACGCATTTATATAGATGAAAACAGACAACTACAAACAACTCTCTTCACAAAACCAACGGACACACACAATTACCTACACTATAAATCAGCCCACCCAAGACACCTGAAGAACAGTTTACCATATTCACAAGCTCTTAGATTTAGAAGAATATGCACAAAAGATGATGAACTACATAGCAATTGTAGACAAATGGAAGAACATTTCCTCCGAAGAGGGTATCACAAAGAAAACCTCCAAGACCAAATCCATAAAGCAATCCTAACCCCAAGAGATACAACATTAAAGAAAGTCACAAAGGAACGATCCAAGAGAATCCCCCTAGTTACCATGTTCAATTCTACACTCCCCCAAATTGGCAAAATCCTAAGAGAAAGATGGGATATTTTAAACATTAAGCCAAAACTCAAAAAACTTTTCTCAGAACCTCCTATCATCGCCTTCCGTCGATGCAAGAACCTAAGGGAAATAATTGGTAGCAACACCATCATTAACAATAAAGTTTTAAGAAAAGGAACCAACAAGAACACCGCAAAATATTGCTCACCATGCAACACCAAAAGAAGCCTTTGCTGCAATCATATCATTAAAACTAATTCCTTCACAAGCGTAAGGACAAATAAAACATACAAGATCTTTCACGAATGCGATTGTAGAAGCACGAATGTGATATATCTTCTTGAATGCATCCGTTGTAAGAAACAATATGTTGGTAAATCCGAATGGCCTTTTAGCTATAGACTTAACAATTACCGTTCCCGAATTAAATCAACACAGTATGACAAGCTCCTTTCTGTAGAAAAGCACTTCAAAGAGCAAAATCATGTCTTCGAAAGAGACGCAAGATTCATTATAATCGAGAAAATTGAGAAAGAAAACGTCCAGAATATGACAAATCTATTAGAAACGCATGAGGACAACTGGATAAAAAGACTGCAGACTCTTTTCCCCAAGGGCCTGAATAATAAACTTAACCATCCCGACAAACATTAAATTGAAAAAATCCCGCAAAATATCCCATGGATAGGCCACCTTTTCGCGTTCGCAATATTATGCAATACTTTGTTTCCCTGTGGCCTATCAATTTTTACAAATACAACGTAATATTCAACTTCTATTTGAGATTCATTTGACGCCATATTTTGGCGTCACATGACCATTTTAAGGCTACGTGACCTCATTAGTGTCACGGGACCACTAAAACAGCTATAAAAAGGCTTGCACACTTGTAAATAATCATTCTCCTGATGATGACAGCATAGTCGAAACGCGTTGAGATCAGAAGATAAATATTAAAGAATTAAAGAACTTCAAGCCGTCTTTTTATTGTGTACACCTTATATATGTATATATATATATATATATATATATATATATATATATATATATATATATATATATATATATATATATATATATATATATATATATATATATATATATATATATATATATATATATATATATATATATATATATATATGTATATATATATATATATATATATATGTATATATATATATATATATATATATATATATATATATATATATATATACTCATTAGCTCAATCTCAAAATGTAATAAAAATAGATATAGACACTCAGAAAGAACACATTCGTTTAAACGTTTCGGCCAAAGCCTTCATCAGTAATAACTGTTCAAAATCAGACGGAGCATACATAAAGATATCGAAATTACAAAGAACACAAAACAATAGCCTAAGCGGGTCCTACCTATTACAAAGCGTAATTATGATGTGTTAAAGCAGCCGGTAATTACAAAGGTAGCGGGAGAAAGATCAAAGAAAGCGCAGAGTAGAGAGCTGCTGAAGTCGGTGGCTGTGTCTGTCTCGCCGAAGCTGAAAAAGGTAACACGTTACAACAAAACAAACAATAGAAAGATCCGAGAGAGGATTGGCAGAACAGAAAACCCTAAAAAACAGTGTGTGTCCCTAACGAAAAGCTCAGCGCCAAAATTAAAACAACACAACAACCAAAATGTAAAAAATTATGAAATCTATGTATCAACCTGCCTAGTGTTTAAACCCTTAGGGGCAAAGCAATCCAGCCGATATTGCCAGAAGCTTTCCCGCATCCTATTTCCCCCCGTTAGCCTATCAATTATCTTAACACTAATATCTTTCAGAAACCCGTGGTGGCCTTTTTCAGTAAAATGCCTGAAGAATTCCACCTGGGGTACTGAGGCCCCCGAATTAAACCTACGACTGCACGCCTTGTAATTGTTAAACCTAAGCCTTAAAGGCGTGCAAGTGCTACCAACATATTGTACACCACAAACGTTACATTCCAACAAATACACAACATTTGACGAGTCACAATTAAACGAATAATTTATCCTATATTCCCGGCTATCTATGTTTGAATGAAAATGCTCTCTATTACTCATGACATTACACACTTGACAACGAGATTTACCACAACGAGAACATCCCTTCTTATCAGTCCCCCCATTTCCCTCACTATTGAGCCTAGCCCTAACCAGTATATCCTTAATGTTCTTACAACTCCTAAATGCTATGAGCGGTGGCTCAGGAAATACCTCCCTATGCTCCTCCGAATTCGTGAGTGGAACCTGGATGATATGTCGCAGCAAGTGGAACCCTTTCCCCCCTCCCTTGGTCATTGGTCCTATTTCCCGAAACCGCTAGAGGAGTATCCTTATCCAAGTTACGTACCCTATTTATTTGCTCATTAACTAAAAACTCTTCGTAGCCCCTGTCCTTAAGCCATCCAGCTAACTCGCCTACCCTCTCCTGAAATTGGCGATCTTCCGAACATATCCTACGCAACCTAAGAGCCTGACCATAGGGGATCGCCTTCTTTGTGTGCCAGGGGTGACAAGACTTCTTATGCAAGTACTGATGTGTATCAATTGGCTTGCAGAACAAGTCTGTCGAAAGGACTCCCCCTCCCCCGTACACAACCACCGACTTCAGCAGCTCTCTACTCTGCGCTTTCTTTGATCTTTCTCCCGCTACCTTTGTAATTACCGGCTGCTTTAACACATCATAATTACGCTTTGTAATAGGTAGGACCCGCTTAGGCTATTGTTTTGTGTTCTTTGTAATTTCGATATCTTTATGTATGCTCCGTCTGATTTTGAACAGTTATTACTGATGAAGGCTTTGGCCGAAACGTTTAAACGAATGTGTTCTTTCTGAGTGTCTATATGTATATGTAATTATATATATATATATATATATATATATATATATATATATATATATATATATATATATATATATATATATATATATATATATATATATATATATATATATATATATATATATATATATATATATATATATATATATATATATATATATATATATATATATACATATATATATATATATACATACATATATATATATATTATATATGTATGTAGATGCTCAAAGAAAAACACTTCTGGTAAACGTTTCGACTTGCGTCTTCATCAGTATATAGAATACTGATGAAGACGCAAGTCGAAACGTTTACCAGAAGTGTTTTTCTTTGAGCATCTATACTAATTTTAAAGCATCTTTTAGAATCAGCTTTTGAGAAAATATATATGTATGTATATATATGTATATATATGTATATATATGTATATATATGTATATATATATATGTATATATATGTATATATATGTATATATAGTGTACGGTTAGAAGAGGGCCTAACTACTGAAAGAAACAGGCATCTGTGTGGTCTTTTGCGCTTTTTCTTTTCCAGTGCTAACTAGTTTCGCCCAATAGGGCATCTCCAGAGCAACTGAATAAAGATGACAAGTCAACCTATATTTATAGTCAAAGAATGTAATTAAAAAGATTATTGTCCATATAAGGTCCTTCCGGTTCTTCGTAAAACATTTCAGCTTCCTCCATCCGAGGTTGAGCTTCTAGAATGATGTTGTTGTTGGTGTTCTTGTTGTTCTTTGTCGTTTCACGTCAGATTGTTTCTTAGATGTGGTTGTGTTTTTTCTTTCTGTTGATGTTGCTATTGTTCTTCGTTGTCTTTTATTCTAATTCATGTTGTTGTTGGTCTTCTTGCTGTTCTTTGTTACTTCACGTCAGATTGTTCCTTGTAGTTGTTGTTGTTGTTGATTCGTTTGATGTCAGATTGATGTTCGTCGAGCGAGATTCGCCGTCCCAACTGGTTGCAGTCCTTCGTAGCCAGGGGCTGATTCCGTGAATCTAAAGCCACCTCTGGTGTACCTGTACCCTGTTCCTTCGTTTCTTCTCGTTTCGTTTCTTTTTGGCGTCTTTCACGGTGCGAGTGTCTTTCTGAAGCATCGGTTCTGAGATGCAGTCTTTGGCGTGAGTTTTTCTTGTCGCAGTTAGTTTCTTGTTGACTTTGAAGCGCTTCCTGTTCTTTATAGCGGGCCATTTGGCGTCTGCGTCCAGACTCAATATTATTTATATATGCTTTCCATCTAAAAGCTTACAATACATATTATCTAATACCACTACTTACAAAATACTATACCCTACTACAAAAACAATACTATTTGGAGCGAAAAACTACGTCAACCAAATGGCAACATAAAACTGAAAACACGAACATAGCACTGCACGTAACGACTCTGGAGACAAAGTTTGCACATAAATTACACGTAGCTGCTAACACATAACTACTACAAAAAAGAAAAGAACGTTTACTTAATGGGGACTAGGTGGTTGTATGGCTTAAAGCTGAGATCTAATTTTCTAATGAAAACAACCAGTTTCATGAATAAAACGGAGCGTTAACCCTATCTGACCTGGGTGATTTGAAACATTCAATGCCTGGGGGGGGCCGATTCCGCCCCCTGTTTATCTCTGTTGTTGCTTGAGATATGGCAACCAAATTTAGCACAAAGGTTGTTCATTATATAAACAATGAAATTTTGAAACAATAGCATAATTAGCATTCTTGTTGTTGTTGCTAGAGCATGATTAATATTAGGACGTCATATGACGTCATGAAAATGAAAGTGTGTTAAAAGGTCGTAAAACTTTAGTTTTCGTGTAGAAATGAAATTTATAGATCAAAATAGATGTAAATTCATAATTTAGACTTAACTGGACCAAACAAAAAGGATTAAGAGACATAAAATGTATATTTTTCACAGAGTGGTGCACGAAAACTTGGTTACCATGGAGACAAGGCTAAAAATAGAACATCAAACTTGTTACCTTTTCATTGCTATATGATAGAAAGTTAAACTTGCTAAATCTCAGAGGCATCCAGCAAACACGGAAA
The DNA here is from genome assembly GCA_964019985.1 of Aurelia sp. 4 Dawson et al 2005. Taxonomy (NCBI): domain Eukaryota; kingdom Metazoa; phylum Cnidaria; class Scyphozoa; order Semaeostomeae; family Ulmaridae; genus Aurelia; species Aurelia sp. 4 Dawson et al 2005. The sequence continues at coordinate 1,496,459 of OZ026511.1, read as the reverse complement.
AACGTATAAATGAAAATGTACGAGGGGGGAGGTAAGATAGGGTTAACTCCAGTAGAGGGCGTACAATTAAGTTGTTTTTATGGAAAATACGAATTCAAGGGGCCGAAAAAGAAAGCGAGATGAAAGTTTACATGTCAGAGATGCCGAATGTAAGTATCCTTTGCTTGAGTATTTTTGCCATTAACTTAAGAAACCATTTATTTTGACAAAGAAGCTCCTCATTTTATTTAATATTTGCTTGTGTCCTCATTATTCGAAAGGTACGTGAGTAAAGACTAAACATCGGAAAAGGTTCAAAAAATATTGTTTTGAAATTTTTACAGGAACTAGGGCTATCCACTCAATATTTGATGATTTTGAAAGCGAGTTTCAGAACTGGCCCAAATAGTTAGTTGTTACTGAAGGATACGTGTAATTTTCCCACATTTATCAAGTTTGAGTTTTCCATATGTTCAAGGTTTTGCAATGTTGTTAAATAGCTTTCAGTTTCTTGTACCAGTATACTTTGCAATCATGTTATCCCGTTTCTCATCCCCGACGTGCAGGGAATGTTTTGGCCGGTGCGAAGGAATTGTCTCGCGAACGAAAAGTGTATCGATTTTCAATGGGTAGGGGACGTATCTGGGTGGTAAGGGTTTTTCTAAAATTGTGAAATGGATCTTTTGCATGAAAGACCCGATTTGTTTACGGCCCGCCAGAAAGTGTACCATTTGGCGGTGGTGCCAAAAGAATTTTTCGGGTTTCTCAACACGCTCAACATAGATAGTTTCCTTCATGCGAGTCATTATCAGGTTCATATATGCAGTCAACGTCAAAAGATTAGGGAGAGGATTTTACCTGAGGGGCATTTTGCTCCTGAAAATCTTGTACATTTTTGACTGAAATCCTTTGTTTTGCACAAAAACCCATCAATAATGAGAAAAGTCCTTGTGTTCTGAAAAATGTTCTACGCTTCTTCAAAGGAATGAAGTGCCTCTCGATTTTGCCAGGACATGTTTGTGTTCATTTCTTTTAGTTTTCATTTGCTAGAAATCTATTCAGGAAAGTTCTCCTGCTTTCTTACCTTTTCACTCATTGTGCACCACTTTGGTACAAAAGAAATTGTGTGATGAAAAGTATTTACATTACTCAAGGTACCAGAGCCTCAAAAGTTAAATGAAGGAAATTTGTATAATTTTTTGGCTCTGGTACCCAGGGAATATTTATATCTACTTCCGGGGTCTTGAAGTTGGGATCTGGGGTCTTGGAGTCTGGGGTCCTGGTGTCTTGGGGTCCAGCAAATAGAGCATGCCATCCGTTGGGCATTAACTCTATCGGGCCTAGGGTATTTGATGCTCTAGGAAGCCTAGGGGGGCTGATTCGGTCCCCCTAATTTACTTCTGTTCTGGACAACCTAGAGCCTTGAAACTTTGCATGTGTCTAGAACAACTTATGATGAACCCAAAAATGAAATCTATTTTTAGATATGTCACGTGACCTTTCCATGACGTCACATTATTAAATTTTCAAAGTCAATAGGGTTCAGTACTAAAAATTTTAAATCCTTGATTGTGAGAAAACAAAAAGCATTAAGGACATCAGTCCAATTTCTCTGTATTCTATGTCTAAATAGTATTTGCTCTGTGAAGAAAAATTAACAAAAAGTGATGACTTCATCACACCGGAATGCAAAGAATGCGCGCATGCTTAGTGTCAAAATCCGCAAAACCATACGTTCAAATTAAAAATTAGCTAATTCGTTGGATAGAGCATCAAAAGTAGTATGCATTCCTATCTTTTCATCATCTTATCACAGTAGCTGTAGATTTTATTAGGAATTATTCAAAATTTTACACATACATCTCTTGAAAACTGGTCGTGTTTACACCCTGGAATGAATTTGATTTTTTCAAAAAATTAATTTTACATCGTAACAAGGAAAAAAACTAAAAGTCAGAAAGTTTCAGTGTTATAAGTGCACTTGGTAAAAATCTACAGACAAAAAGCCGCTAGGGGGCTGATTCAGCCCCCCTAGGCTTGATAGGGTTAATGAGCTTTTAGTAGTGCACTAGCAGGGGTAAATTTTGTAATAATAGAAATTTCAGTTTGTTTACATTTTGCACCATAGCCAATCAACGAGCTCCAATTCGATCACGTGATAAACTACTTCGCGCGTCGAGAGTCGTGGCTGTGGAGAAAACCATAGGAAAACTACCCTCTCAACGTTTGGTCGCCGCGAAAATATACTTGCGAAGAAGCTTTAGAAATTTTAAATCTGTGTTGTCAGATAAATTTCCTAACCAGGGTTGCTTGCCCACTTGTCTGCTATACCTGGTTTTTGTGAAATAATTTCTTGAAACTCCGTCATTTCACGGAACCTCTCACTTCCTTTGAAGTAGCCTAGACCAGGCCGAGACGGCGCGGGGAGCAACCCAACGGGGAACTTTATCTGCATATACTTTTCTAATGCGAAATTTCATGCTGATTCCGAAAATCTTTGGTAAACGGGCGTTACCGGATGCAAACGGAAGTTATGGGCGTGGTTATGGGTGTTGGTCGGCAAAAGTCATTTTCTGCAAAAACACAGGGAAATTTCTTTGCAAAGCATTTTTAATTGCGCAGTTAAATACTGATTATGAAAACATTTTTTAAAAGCGTGTTTGATGAATAAAAACGGATGTTATGGGCGTTGTTATGGGCGTGGTTATGGGCGTTGTTCGGTAAAAATGTTTTGTGCGAAAAAACAGGAGACTTTATACTTTATACATACTTTATACTTAATACAAACTTTCTACTGCAAAATTTAACGCCAATTATCAAAATCTCTGTAAAAAAAAGAGTGTTAGTGGCTGTAAGCAAAAGTAATAGGTGTGGCTATGGGTGTTGGTCGCTATGATTAATTTTTCAAATGAAGCACATAACAGGGAGCTTTAACTCTTCACGCTGTTCTAATACGAAGATGTATGTTGATTCTGAAAACCACTTGTAACAATCAGGCGTCAGCGGATACAAATTGAACTTATCGGTGCAGTTATTGGTCTAGGTCAGAAGAAATGATTTTATGTAAAAAATTGTTAAAGTTTGGTAATTGTTTCAAAGTATTTTATTTCGGGAGTAGTATTGTCTTTCTGCTACATGTTTTGCAAACATCAGTTCTAAATTTAATGGCTCTTAAAAGTTATTCGTAGATCTTATGTGACCCACATCCAGAGGATTAACCTCTATGGGTCTTCGTGATGCGTTCTCTTCTATTTTAAGAGAACTATTTAATGATCACCTGCTCATTCTTACTACTGAGGTATAATGTTGCAATGTGAAATTCTGTGTCTTACGTTCAGTCGAAGATGGAGTGTGTTGCTCATTACGCATATTCTGATAGAAATTACAGTGAGTTAAAAGGGCTTTCCAGCAATCAATATGATCGCCTGGTTCAGGCAAAAAAAATTCGCTTGGAATCTTCACTTGATAACAGGCATACACAGCAATGTACTACCGTTCCTGATAATGGGTTTGATGTAACAAAGCATGGAGTGCACTTGGAACCTTGTTACAAAAAGTTCACTGCAATCATTTCATCTCTGAAGCGTAAGTTATCTCAACCGCACCCAGAATCAACAAGAGCAAAGCGCACAAAACTGGATGAAGCTGCAAGATTTTTCCCAAAAGTATGTTTTTTCTGTAAGCAAACGAGGAAAGCATTTAACAAGAGAACCTATTTTCCATACAAAATCACTACTGTTGATGCGGAACAGAAAATCAAGGAGGCGGCATTATTGAAAGAAGATGAGCAACTTTTGCTTCATGTAAGAGAAGTTGACTTGATTGCCAAAGAGTTTACGATGCACAAGCCTTGCTACAACAACTATGTGCGCCATCTTACGAAAAATGCAGACGATCAAAAGGAAGCTTCCGAGCATCAAAGGGAGGTAGGAGACTTCAGTGCAGTCAAAGAAGTCATTCAGAGTGCTATTCTCTCAAACAATCAAGCTTTATCAATCACTGCCTTGCATAGATTGTACAAAGTTGGATATGGCTCTCAGTTCGAAAGAAGTTATCGTGCAAAGCTAAAGAAGAGAATTATGGACGAGTTTGATGATGCACTCATTTTCCTGAAAATAGACAATGCTACACCAGAAGTCCTTGCTAGCAGTGCTGGCTTGGAGGCAACAACCGTAGTTAATGACAAAGAAAGGATTTTGAAGCTTGCTGCAGAACATCTGAGGAATGACATAATGGCATATGCGTCAACGTTAGATGAACTCGTTTGGCCTCCAAACAGTGAAACACTGAGTAGTAGCAAGCGAGATCCACCCCCAAGTGCGACCAGTTTCTTCACCCATCTATTGAAGTCTAAGGGTCACAATATTACCAACACGACAAAACGCTTAATTGATTCGTATACCGCTGATATGATACATAGTGTTACTAGAGGAAAGGTTATTACATTGAAGCATTTTCTGCTTGGCGTAGGTCTTCATAATCTGACTGGGCTTAAAATGCCGATTAAGATTCTTTCACATTTGGGACACTCAATCGACTATAATGTCGTTTGTGAGATTGAGACCGCAGAGGCTGAATTAGCCATGATGAGACTGTCCCTGAATGATGATATGCAACAAAATCCTACAGGTGAGAAGTGTCTAAAGTTTTGGTGGGCTGACAATTTTAACCAGAAGTTGGAAACGCTAACAGGGCATGGTGTCATTGATTCCACTCATATTGTCGAGTTTTCAGAACCAGGAGAGACAGAAGTGCATGAAGAGTCTGTGTCTTTACCACGAACCAAAAGAAGATCTCTGCAGACTGTTCCAGCTGATATGCCTGAAGTCAGAATCGACAAGAAAAAAGAGCCTGTTACTGCATCTGATGAAGTTCCGGATAAAAATTCATGTGATTTCTTACAGGCGACGTTTGCAGAATTCTATAGGAAATGGATGTTATCGAGAATTGTTTCATCTACAGATCAAATCGTTCCTAACTTTTCAGGATTCTTTGTGAAATCTGCTGGGAAAGCTGATGACCTACAGAAGACCAAGCTGACCTACCTTCCACCAATCAATGCATCAATCACTGCACATTCGACAATCTACAAAGTATTTGAAATGATACTAAGCAGAGCAAATCAGGCCCAATTACCATATGCAAACATTACCTTCGATGTTGGTGCTGCTATCAATGCACATAAAGTCTTATGGAACTATCCCGAACGTTTCAAAAACATTATCATCCACTTAGGGGACTTCCATTTCATGAAAGAAATGTTCACGGTTCTTGGTAATATTGTTTGTGGTTCAGGCTTCGAAGATGTAGTTTTCCAAGCCAATATCTGCTCAACAGGCAGCTTAAATGGGGTGCTCGCAGGTTCTCATTATAACCGTTGCTGGACAGTGCACTCAACCTTTGCAGAAGCGCTAGAACGACTGTTGTTTAAACGCTTCTCATCGATTCATGGTCTTCCAGACGTGGTCAAAGAAGCAAAGAGTTGTTCATCTGTCAGTGGAGAAGAAATAGAGAGGTTGCTGAGCGATGCTGAAGTAATCAAGCTTTTGGAGGAGTATGGGGACTTTAAAGAAAGTGTGCGTAAGGGAAATCATGGAATGACGCCACAATTTTGGCTCGTTCATTACCTTGATATCATGTCAAATCAACATCTATTACATTCTGCAATTCAGTCAAACAACTTTTCATTGCGACTCCATGGCTTAAAAACTGCACTGCCTTTTCTATTTGCATTGAACAAGCAAAATTATGCAAGATATGGAGCAATATATGTGAATACATTGGAGAATCTGGAAAGAACACATCCAGGATGCAAGGAGCTCCTCTCAGAGAAGGGATTGTCCGTGCAAGGACAGGACAGATATAAGTGCAGGATTGCCATAGATCAGAGAGGTGAGCAAACAATCAACAAGGATGCTAAAGTTTCCGGGGGCATAAAATATTTTGCTTCAGACGAAAATGCAATTCTCAAGTGGACCTTAAATCGTCCAATGGAAGCTAAGAACACAAATGCACTAATGGAACTGGCAGATGTGAAAAGCTCAGACGAAGCATATAAATCAAACAGGCCATCTCAGATTCTAAAGTCGGAAAAGTTTGTTGAGAATATCATGAATGTCATGACAGAAGAGTATATCAATCCATTTGACGAATCTCTAGAAAAAGACTGCCTTTACAACCTTAGCTCTGGAATACAAGTTGAATCAGAAATAGCTTATGAAATATCTCAGGTTAAAAGCAAAGGGGATGCACAATACAATGAGTTCGTCAAGAACAGAATCAAGTCTACTGATGTCCCAATTCATGACCCAATCAAGCGGAATAAGCTGCTATTGTTCAAAAATGCCAGCAAGAAAGTAGAAGTTAAATACGATAGCAAAAAAAGCCTCGTTGAAGTCAATCGAAACATTCTAGCAAAGTTGCTTGCACACTCAGCAAAGACAGGCAGAACGATAAATTTTCAAGCAGCATTGGCATATCCCCTTAGTTCTGTTCCTCTGGCATTTGCTAATCCTGAGGGAAGTCGGCGTGTCACCAAGAAAAGTCAGCTGATGGAAATTGTTTTGTCGTACTCTGAACAAGAAACAATGCACGAGTCAAACCTGATTCCAAAAGAAGCGACTGCGGCATATATAGTTGACTTAATGGCATTGATTCGTTCACTTCCAGGAGTGAGTGACACATACAGGGAGCTTACACAGCGAATTGTCGATACCTTACCAACAGGTTATGCGAGAGTAGATATTGTGGCAGACACCTACAGGAAGGATTCACTAAAGAATTCTGAACGACTTAAGCGTGGACATTCTGCAAAAGTTCTGATAAATTCAGCAGAGTCAAAACTACCACGTAACTTCTCAGACTTCCTGAAGAACGGAGAGAACAAGGGTAGAATGATCGAAATCATCAAAGACGAGATGGTTAGGCAGAAACATACGTTTCTTGAAAAGTTGAAATGCAGTGAAATTATGTTTTCCGTTGATAAAGTTTGCATTCACATGACGGAAAGCTCCACTGATGTTATACGTGAGCTAAGTAGTAATCAAGAAGAGGCAGATACCAAGCTTCTCTTGCATGCCAAATACGCATTTAATGCACACCCAGGCAAAGCAATCTTTATTAGATCTCCATCCGGTGATGTGGATATCAATATCCTGTTTCTTGGTTTATTTCCAGAAGACGCTGACAGAATCTTCATTGATTACGGCACCGGAAAGTCAAGGAAAGTCTTCCAATTAAGCATGATTGATATGCCAGAAACTCTGAAGTCAGCATTAGTTGGCTTTCACGCATTTTCTGGTAACGATTACATTTCCTCAATATTTCGCAAGTCGAAGCTCATCTGCTGGAAAAAGATTGAGAAGAGCAAGAAGTTTACCGAAATGTTCGTGCAATTAGGAAATCAGTGGAGAATTGATGGTGCACTTCAAGCGTTGCTGGAAGAATATGTTTGTGCTTTGTTCATGAAGGGAAAACGTGATATTAACGAAGTGCGTTATGAAATGTTCAAGAACATATACGAGAAGAAAGGCAGGATTCAAGATCTGTCCTTGCTGCCACCATGCCGTGAATCCTTGAATCTTAGAAGCCAAAGATGCAACTATATTGCTAAAGTATGGAAGTCAAGTTTTCAGTCAACTATTGACTTCGATGTCATCACTGCAAATGGATGGTCAGAAGAGGGGCAAGTAATTTGGATGAATGAGGCATTTCCTCCCAATGTAACGGAAATTCTGATGGATGCTGAAGAGGGAAGCGATTCAGATGAAACTTTGGATGGGGAAAGTGACTCAGATTACGACTCTGATTAAAACTGAACAATTAACATCTTGTTGCCACATTCCTGGCATGTCAGGTAAATACACTTAAATTTTTAATTGTTTACTGACATATGCATTCATGAAACTAAGTATAAAGCAGAAAAACAAAGTCTTGCAATCCTAAGCAATAGCTTTGCGGGAAAAATTTAGTGACCGACGCCCATGACCACGCCCATGACCACGCTCATAACTTCCTTTTTCTGCCGCTGACATAGTTTGCTAAATATTTTAATATTGAGCATCAAATTTTGCGATTAAAGATGTTTTGCAAAGAAATTTCCCTGTGTTTTTGCAGAAAATGATTTTTGCCGATCAACACCCATAACCACGCCCATAACTTCCGTTTGCATCCGGTGACGCCCGTTTACCAAAGATTTTCGGAATCATCATGAAATTTCGCATTAGAAAAGTATATGCAGATAAAGTTCCCCGTTGGGTTGCTCCCCGTGCCTTCTCAGCCTGGTCTAGCCAAAGTTCAGCGCGAAAAGGAACGATAAATATGGCACTCTTAACATCTAAAATCAGTTCGAGACTGGAAATTAAGGTTACAAAACATTTTATTTTGATTTACCGGAAAGAAGTATTTCAGCAACCATCCTAAGTGGCCATCAGTGGGCAGTTGGCCCTGTCAACAAAATTTGCATAACAAGGAAAATTAGCATGTAAGGGTTTCTCTTGTTAGTGTTTTGGCGGGAGTTTTGTCAATTCACCCTCTTATTATTCAAAACTGGACTGAAACATTATTTGGTTGCTTCGATAAATGATGAAAACCTTGGGACAAAATTGAATAAGATTGTGGCACCTTTTGGCAGCAGAACTGGTAAAATAGGAGATAAGATCATGAAGAGTTTGTACAATTAATCAGTCGATGAGAAATAGAATGTTGTTTCTGACATCTTGATTTTGCAAACTCTACGGCCACGAAGGCTTCCCCAACGAGTGACATAAAAGAAGGGAGCAGAAAAGTTAAAAGAAGTCAGTCTTGAAATGTAAGTGGATTAATTTGTAAAAGGATGAATCACATAACTCATGTCTTCTTAAACGTTGGATTTAACTTCGCCTTCAAATAAAATTGGAGAATGACGAACTTTTATAAATACTTCCGAATTTATGAATTTGAATTTACACACCTGGGTCGGAAGCATTCCAGCTGCAAAGATTTATGTGACATAGAATTGAAATTCAAGATGTTCTTACCTTGGAACAGGGTCCTTATCAAATTTCCTTGTACGTTTTACACTCAAGTTTTATATGGAGAAACTCAATAGAAGACCACTAAAAGGCTAAGAAACTCGAGAACTGGCAGAAAGCATTTGGAAATTTCCAGTTTAGTCAAGGAAAGCCTCGGCATAGTTTACTTTATATGTTTTACCTGTTTCCTGTCTTATATTACTCGGAGGGTATCTACTTGAGTTAATGTCTAAACACACGAGTACTGTTTTGAAATTTTCACGAGGGTACAAGTGATTTTTATGGAACGCGTAAGAAACTCGATTCTTGACCGAAACTCTGATAATTTTGATAATAAACCTTTTGATTAATAAACCTTCAATACTTGACTAAATTGTTAATCTCTTACAAATAAATGTGCATTCTTTCAACATTCATCGAAAGGAGCATTTATCGTAATCGCTAAATTTGGAGCATCCAAATTCAAATAAACACAAAACTTTGTTGTGCAACTATTTCTTACTCTACTCTTTCGGTTGACCGGCCAAAGTCTTGTTTAGTGTTGTCTTAGTGTTTCTTATTTTCCGAAGAAACCAGCAAATGATTCTTTATGTTACACTCTGATCAGTCGACGAATTGGCAAAAACACCTGCTAAAACACCCACAAGAGAAACCCTTCCATGCTGATTTTTCTTGTTCTGCAAATTTCGTTGCCACGGCCAACTGACGACCGTTTAGGATAAGCTGCTGCAACACATAGTTCTCGTAGATCAAAATTAAATGTATTATTATTTTGGAACTGAATTTAGCCGTTTAAAGTGCCATTTTGTCGTTCCTAAAGACAAAGATTAGTTTTATTGCGCCGGAACTCAGCTCTATCAAAGGAAACGAGAGGTCCGTGAAACGAAGAAGTTTCAAGAAATTATTTCACAAAAACAAGGTACGGCAGACAAGTGGGCAAGCAACCCTGGCTAGGACATTAATCTGACAACACAGATTTAAAATTTCTAAAGCTTCTCCGCAAATATATTTTCGCGGCGACCAAAAGTTGAGAGGGTAGTTGTCTTATGGTTTTCTCCACAGCTACCACTCTCGACGCGCGAAGTTGTTGATCATGTGATTAAAATGGAGCTCGTTGATTGGCTATGGTGCAAAATGTAAACAAACTGAGATTTCTATTGTTACAAAATTTACCCCTGCTCCTGAACAGCCTAATTTCCCACTAAATACTCAATATATAAGAACCTAATCAGGCTGACTTGCAAAATTACAGGTTCTTATACGCGGGTTTTTACTGTAGATGGTTATCACCATGAGGTTGAGATATTGATAAGCTTAAAATGATTTTCGTCTTAATTATAGGACAGGTTTCGAGGTAAAGCGAACTACCTTGAAAAAGTGTTTCTCTTTGTGATCATCTGGTGTCTAAAAACAATATAACATTTCCTTAAGTGTAATCCCATGATTGTTGATCGATTTGCTTTCTGATCTCAAAATTTTGACTCGAATTAGTCCCCTAAAAATACTTTTCTAAAAGATTTGATTCTACAAAGATTTTTTGCAACTTGGGCCACCATTTCATGTTTTAAATGCCCATCTTGTGGAATCTTTTGGTTCTTCTGGTTTCGGCACGCAAATGACTCCTTAAAGTTCCAAAATGTATCGTGATTTCAGGTTCTGTTGGTATTTCGTTGGCTTTATTGGATAGTTTGCTAAGTAGTTCACTTTACCCCGTGTCGGGATGCAGTTAACTAGGCAAAGTTGTCTCCCATCAAAGCTACTTTGCAAGACAATGGTAAAAGATTTGAAAGTTAGGCTTGGGTAATTTGAAAGCAAGGTAAGAAACTGCTCTCAGCTACATTCCCTTTGGGGGTATTCTTGAAAACCTCCAAAATAGTTCATTTTACCCCGCCTTACCCTTAATGAGGTTAATTGGTTTACAATTTCCTCTTGCCTATCCTAGCCCTGATTTATTTCAACTTGCTATTTTGGAATATTCCCAAATTCTAGCAGAGATCCATTGTCAATTCAGTATATTTTCTCTACCTTTAGTTGGGTATTAACCAAGTCTAGTACAGTAATTGCTTGTATTTTCATTATAGATGGGTCAAATAGAGTCGTTTGCAATGAAACTTCAATGGCAATCTACTTGGATAACCGGACACAGCTTTACGATGGTTCATCGATAACACTGAATGACACAAGTTGTATTGCCAAGCTGTATGCTACAAATAATGAATATGGACTTATTACCGCGTATGACAAATGTGGTACAACGAGAACAGAGACATCGACGCATATTGTTTATGAAAATGAAGTAACGTGGACATTTGGAAATACTTCGTCAGCAGTTGTTAGAGAAACTGGAAAAAAATCAAATTTAGTTGCTCACTTGAACGTAACAGAAATACATCAACCACTAATATAGATCCTGTGAAAACATTTATTACTGCCACAGAAGGTAACATGCTTTACTAATTTGAAAGCTTTTCATAAAGTTCAACTTTGATTTAATTCAAATTTGACTTTATTTCAATTTCCAAAATGCTAGGACCAGACCAAAGAGCAAGCGCCATCTAACATCACATGATGAACAGCTGATATCTGAAATATTTTTCTGCTGGGCTTTTAGCATTGATAGGCCCCCAGATTCGAAAGCATTATTCAAACTTTCAGTTCTTAAGATCTAAGTTGAATATCGAAATCCGAGGCGGTACGAGTTTATATCAGCTTGCATTCTCACAGAAAAACAATAACATTTGTGATTAGCTGAAACTCCACTTGCACGTCGCCGGTTTCTGGAGAAGATATTTTGTCATTCATCCATATAGCTTCTATTTCTACTCAACGTCACAGTGAGTCACGTGATGCCAGATAACGCGTTGTGATTGGTTAATGTCAGGGATGTAAACAAACCTGTCAATCTATTAAAAATATTATCTGCCATTGATCTTAAGAAGCCTGATGTATCAATTTCTCTTTTTAGTTGGTTATGGAACATTTACAGTGTCATTGTCCATGTATAAAGACAGTACATTTACAACACGACAAAGCATTTTCCCTGCCACTGTTAAATTAGACCAAAGACTTTACTTCGAAGTGCAGGTTGGCACAAATGACATTAACCTCGTTCTTTTGATTGAGAAATTTTCTGCAACGCCAACAACTGATAGAAATCATGCATCAAGCTATGACCTTATAAAAGACAGGTAAGTTACGTCTGGAAATTGCTATCCATTTCATGACCATAATGATGTCCTTTAGTGTTTGGAAGGGATAGTTAGATTCTTTTGTGTAGATGGACTATATTACAAACAAAGGCGATGAGTTTGGTCTATCAAGCATCAATCGAAAGATCTCAAGGAGCACAGGATGAAAATTGAAAGAAATTTGCGCTTTTGAGGCAAGAATTGTGGTGTAGTCCCTTTAGAAATCCAGCAGCTCTTTTTTGCGAAATCGCTAAAACATCAATCTTTCATCACCTCAGACCTGGTGTCGTCCTGATTTCGAATGTGCAATCCTATTTCTTGTGAACTCAGTTCATTTGGAAATGTTTGCCCGAGACCAGACCGTATATTATGTCTGCCCATATACTACATCCTTGACAAAATTTGATGAATTTTTCTGTTAAGGCGGATTTACACTAAGCGAATAAATTTGCGGGAAGCGAATTCTTCGATTGAAATTTTTTGCCTCGATTTTGTCTTTTCATTTCGATTAAGTTTCTATGTTACAAATAGTGAGTGGCATCTAGAATTGCCTCCATCAGCGTGGACCACTTGCTTTGATGTTCAAACTGTACATAATACAATCTCTGACAATATGAAAAAACCGCCTAATCCTGTCTGATGATTTCTCTATAAAATAGCACTCCAGTCACAAACTTTTTAAGCCCTAGTAATACAAGGGCTGCAAACAAAGTGGTCTAAATTTCGATAATTTTAGTGCCAAAACAAGGGAATACATGGCGGATTTACGTAGAACGTTGCTACTGCAAGAAACTAGCAATTTTGATAGTTACTTTACCAAAAGTGACATTATTGGCGTTAATTAAATGTGCTTTGATTCACAATTTTGCTGCTTGTAAAAATTCGCCGCGAAGAAGTAGGAATTGGTTCTACTTCCTGCGAAGCGAAAAATTCGCTGCGATTTCGAGGAGAGTTGTCTGAAGTAATACTCTGCGCAAATTTTCTGCGCATTTAAATCGAAAATTCGATTCGCATGAATTTATTCCCCTAGTGTAAATTCGCCTTTACTTGTCCGATGAATATTACTTATAACATGGGAAGCAGACATGACGACAACATGCGATTTTCAATTTTGAAATGGGGAGAAGATTGATGTTGGTAAATTTTGAAACAAATGTAGTCTACATTTTTGCATTCGTGGCACAAAAGATTATCCAAAAAACATAGAATTTTGCCGAATAGATTAATCATTGACTTGGATTAGGTTGTAAACGAAGCCTTTGTCGATTGGGTCTATCCTTCTTGATATCTCAAAGTGATCACATGATTTGCCATGGCTGAAGGAATGAACATGTTCCTTTGCTCTCGCTGTCATTGAGTTAAAGTGTTTTTGCAGACAGTTTGGAAATATCATACAAAGACATGTGTACGATGAAGCCTTTGTCGGGAATGATTTCAGCGTACACATTGCCAAAAATTTATACCCACGTGTTCATCACCAATGCTTCTATTTATTTTACAGATGTGCTTCTGATACCACAGTTCAATTCATTTCTGTGACGCAGTCACATAAGATCAGATTCAGCTTCATGTCATTCAAATTCTACGGGTATGCACAAGTTTATCTCCATTGTCAAATTTTCATGTGTCACAAGCAATCATCCGATTCTCGCTGCTCATCTGGTTGTCAAGGAAACAACATCAAAAGAGTTCGAAGATCGGTAACCTTGGAATCAGAGAAAACAGGATTGAGGTCACTGAGGAGAAGAGATAGCGAGGAACAAGAATCAAAGAATTATCCACCTTCAAAGACATACAGTCTCAATATTGGACCCTTTGTAAAAAGCAAGGATACAGAAACCGGTAAGTGGCTTAATAATCAACAAAAAGTTCAGATCTGAAACTCATTACGGTAAATTGTCTATAGGTGCTAGCGACGATGAACCGATTTCTTGGGAAGGAAAGACATAGGTAAAAGAACTTCTTATCAGTTGCTTATCCACTTTTTTTAACTGCATCCCAGTAGATCAGTTTTCGAGAGAAAGATCAATTAATCTCGCCACATGCCAACTGGATAAATTCCTTTAAAATCTCATTCGTAAGTTGTAGAGAGTCATTGGAAACTGAAAAAGGAAGCACTGTTTTGTGGATAAGGCTACCGATCTTTAAACTCAACTTAATCAACAGAGTTGCAGATATGAGAGCTCAGTTGCGTAAGGAGTTATATTATCGTTGTTCTTTCCTTTCCAAAATCGTTGACTTTTCCTTTCTGCTGTTGAATGGATAATCCAGCTTCGCATGAAGATTCTCTGATTCTCTAATTGTCACTGTGATGTGGATCCGGATGCAAATCATGCTCACCTGTGGCACACAAGTCCACCTTAGAGATTTTTTAATACATAAGGAATGTATTCAAGCTACAGATTCTTTTTTGCGGATTACGACTCTTACAACGGGGGAGGGGGTAGTAGCATTGCAGTGTGAAGCACATCTTAGAACCTTTATTTAGCGATTCTATAGCCAACTGTTTTAGCAAATTGAACCCATATCTTGGTATTCGGTTCTGAGAAAAGAATGGTTCTCAGGGAACGTCTAAGCAAGAAGTTGGTTCATTTGGCGTAAGTTTACTAAAGTCTGCACATTACATTTCCTCCGATATGGAGCTCGGTAAAGGAACTATTTTCAATGCAAATTGACTCAACTTTTGAATTCTGTCACAATGCATTCAATCGTTTTAGATTCTGGCAAAAAGAGGGAAGTCGAAAACTCGTTTACCTTGGCTCATGGCATGATTCTTCTTAGTGCAATCTTAGCCATAGCTGTAGGACTCTTTGTTACAAAGGAAATCTTGGAAAAGATGGGAAGGAAAAGAGGAGACAACAGGAAAGATTTGAAATGAAGCAAGGAAATTCGAATGAATCATTTTAACTTAATTCAATACAGTTTTGCCCGCATAAAAGAAACTTCAGGTAAATAGCTTCCCGGCTGATTATTTGCCAAAGAAGATTCTTATATTTTAGAGCCACTTCTGCGTAGCAAATGAAGCAGGTTCTTTGTAGAAAATATTACTGATGCAGACCCAGGGACATTTTGGTAGATGATTAAAAAATATGCACCATCGAAGAGGACAAAAAGGCAACCATTTTGAGATTTTAAGATCCAAGACTGGTTAAAGAACCTATCGAGGATGTTTACCTGTAAAACAGCCTATACATGAAAACCATTTCAGCCAGTTAACTCCGAGGGAGAGGGTACATAATATGTTGAGGGTATGGGTACTGCTCATATGGGTGGATTTTGTGACCCAAAATTCTGTTAGCAATAGTTCTTTGTCGGCGGATTTCGCTAAAACTTGAAGGGGTTAGGTTGAACTTCGCAGAAAGCTAGTTAAAAATGGAAAGTTTTCCCCCAAAATTCACCATAAAAGTGGGTTTTAATGTAAACTTTGGTAATCAGAAGAGGGTATCTTCGTGAAAATTGAACGCCATAACCCCATATCTCTCCACAAGTCGGAAATCGCAGGTTCTTTTATTCGGGTTTTACTGTAATATGATAAGCACCTCACAAGCACATCGCATGCACCTACAAGCACATCGCATGCACAAAATTTGATTTTGATCTCGATCAAACTTTATCCAAAATCAATTCGCAAATGTTGGATGATCGAATGTAGGTTGTCGAACACATCCAACATTTCATCCAACATAAGTTTCCAGCATGTTGGATGAATTGTTAAATACATTTGACCTGGGCGTTAGGGGTAAAAAGTGACAATTGATGCGGTTTCAACCAGTTGAAACATTATGTTTCTGGTTTGCGTTTTGCAAGGCTGCAATGATCCTTGACGGGGTTGATTCAAAGAACCAACCGACAAAATTCTACTTTTTTCCATTATCTTGAGACTTACCTTCGCGCATGATACTTTGGTCGATAATTCTCTGGTCGATAATACTTGGCACTTTCATTGTGAAACTTGAATTAAATGGTCCTTGGTCCTTACAGAAGAAGTGAAGATGAAGTTGCGTTTTTCAGTGCCAAGGGCTGGGATCACAGAAACAGAGTCGGCAACCCTTTTCCATGACGCTCTAGTCGTGGGGCTCTGCTTGTTCTGGCTTCAAACTCAGAGGATTAAATCAATGCGTCACAGCACCTTCATGATGGTTTGGTTCCAATTTCATTCATTAAAAGGATGATGCTCAATTTCCAAATGGCATAAAGGCAATAGATCAACGGCTAACAGGCACCCATTGAAATCTAGAGGCTCGTTACACCATCCCTTCATAAATCACCATATACCTTGGGGAAGATAACTACCACATATGCTAGTTTTTTTGGGAAGGGGGCTTTTCTCAAGGAGAGAATAATTTTTATGGTGTCATGTTTGGTAAGATCATAGAGAAGACTTAAAATTTTGGGGTTATCATTTAGAGGAATAACTCGTAACGTTATTGAGTTTGATTTGATTTCATAAACTTTGTGAGAATCTTGAATCATTTTCATATTTTTTAGGGTGCATATTTTGAATCTCACTTAATTTGTTGCCTATAGTTTTGCTTTATTCATAGATCTTACGAGTAGATTTCACAAGTCAAAATGGCACACCCCAGTCACCTGCCTATTTAACTTACCGCCGGACTACCTGCCTTGCTTCATTTAGTGCATCGTAGAGTTTTACCTTTTTTCTAATGGCCTTTAATAATGAGTTATAATCTGTAAAGTATCATTGGAATATGAAGCGGAAAGTTGAATAAGAATAGGCTGAATAAAGTGAATAAAGGAGGTAAAAAGGCTGTTTGTGCCTGGGGGGGTACATGGCTTGAGGATGGACGGGGGTCTGCCGCCCGGTTTTCAGAAAGGTAACCTCTTCCATTACCGAAACTTGCTGTCATACGCACTTTTGTGATGAATTTTGGCAGAAAACAACCCTTTTTGTCAATTTCTCGCCATTTTCTGGATAACCCACCCATGTTTATGGAAAATCCGCCAAAAAAGGTACCCTTGTTTTGAGAATTTATTTAAGGCACAGTAGCCCATCCATATGGGCGTCAGATGCCCGTACCTGTAACATGTTACTTACCCTCCCCCCCCCCCATCGAGGTGTTTGTGACGAAGCTTACATCATTGTAATGTGCCCACATTTTCTAACCTGCCTGTAGACTCTGCAGTCAATGCGGAGGATTGAAAAGCAGAAGAAAGCTCCTTGTAGAGTCTGAACAACGGCGATGAATTCTATGTTTTGAGTTTTCAGATTTGTGGAGCCATACGTGATTGGCTGCATGATTTAACTTTTGTTCTTACTTGTGCTCAGCGTGTTCTTCTTGTAACAGATTTTAGGATAATGTTTGTTACACGCAAAATACCCTGAGCACAAGTAGGAACAATAGTAAATCGTGCAGCCAATCTCAGACTTCCACAAAATCTGAGAACTCAAAACACAGACTTGGTCACCGTTGCGCAGACACAACGAGGAGCTTTCATCTCATTTTCGCTCCTCCGCACTGACCGTAGAGTCGGCACGCAGGCTAACAAATTCGTGAGGAAAAAACAAGTTGTCTGGTTGGAAACAAAAATATTTTATTTCTACATACTAAGTCTCGTTTAAGCCTCTAAGATATATTTATCTGCAGTCAAGAGAGGAAGTACTGCCTTGAATTGGTGGAAACGTTCTTGTTTAGATGCTTCAAAATATAAGCTGACTCACCAATCTAGTAGACTTGCTTCAAGTCTTATCCTCTGAAGAAAGTCAAGAAGGCGTTTTTACTCGCCTTCTCGACAGATCATCTCGAAAGATCAGAGGATGAGACCTGTAGCAAGTCCACCTATCTAGGTACTTTCTGTGTCAGACTTCACGTGCCATATCTGTTGTTTTATTTTCATATCGTTAGTAAATTTCATTTCAATTTTAGCTTCTCATACATCGCTCGCATCATTTTTGAGACAGTAAAAGATAAATCGTATTTGGTAGTAGTAATTTTAGTTCGATTATAATTAGTTTATATGCCTTCTTGGCTTCGATGCCTTTTGATAGAATGGAGAAAAATTTATTATTTTTGCTTGCAACTACTCATCTCCATCGCAAAAGTGGAAATTAAAGAAACTCTGCTATTCAATTCAATTCAATTCTGCTTAGGCCCCTTTTGAAATTGGAGAAAGGAAAAACGTCATAATTTGAACTCTACGCATTTATCTATGCTAAAGACCCAATGTCAAATATGATCCCTTGTCCGCTGAATGGACAGCAAGGCAAAGAGAATTTTTGTTGGGGAGACGAGATCGCTGTGTCACCCCTTGCAATGGCTTTAAGCTCATGCACCTGTCAGAGCTTCCACCCAATAACGCTACTGTGCATGTGCTTTAACCCACAGCACTGTGGATACACAATGTGGTGCCACAAAGGATCATGGTTAGTATTGACTCTTTAATATGGTTCGCGAAAATCGAGGATCTTCACCAATGCTCAAAGAGACATACAACAGTATAGACCTTATATTCACAATGACGCGTCAGTTTTTTAAATGCATCATTCGCCTCAGTAAGATGTAACTTTCCGAGGATTTAAGATGTAACTCGGAAGGAAGTAACTTTCAAAGTTGCGGTAAACACACAACTTGGCTCCTCTTTGATCTCAATATGCTAAAGGAAAGAACACAGAAAAATGCGTTTATAGCATGAAGTCATTCTATCATGAAGTCAATGTAAGTACACCTGCAGTGTCTAGCCTCCCATAAATTTAAATCAAACTAACTTAAGTAGACTTATGACGATTAGTCTCTTATTTCCCTGTGCTCTTTGACTTGATGATGGCGCTTCAATCAACGGAGACTCATAATATTGCTCTGAAAAGCCTGGTCCAGATTAGGCCCAAACTTCGCAATTCCTAAAGTACCTATCAGATTGCGAGATTTGGCAAAGAAAAATGTTGTCGAATTTTCATGTCGAAGTATGCAGTTGACTAGATTTTGAACACAGTAGCTGCGGCAGGTAGTTGTAGATTCTTCTGGTTTGTTTTCGTTTTAAAGCCATGGAAAATGTAGCGTTGAAAGACTTACTTTGCATTCATCAGGTAAAGTGAACTTCTTTCTTCAGTTTTGTGCCAAGTTTCGTTGATTAAATGTCTGCTTAACGTGGATTTTATGGCATTTTCTTTTCTTTCCAAGGAGTGACCGTTGAATAGAGCATATGAACAAAGCTACGGCAGTTGTTCGATCATGATTGAATCGATCGACTGCAGGAGTTAGGGCCAAGTTTTTTACTGTTTCATTTTGAGACCCCTTGAGCAAAAGGTTTACCGTTAGACCGATGACAAGTTTTCAATGACATTAACCATGAAAAAAGCCAGAAGTATCCATATGAATGTTTCCTCAACCCAAGAATCAACAAACATTTCACTGTGAATTAGGGGTTCCTCAGTTTGAAAGCCAATTAGCTTCCATGAACTTCATCCCAGTATTGAGAATTTCTAACTGTTGAGGGTCGCTTCTGAGACTACACTGCAGCCTCGTTCCAGGGGCACACATAAACGTGTTCATCTGCGTCTCAAAATTTATGTGAAAGTCTATAAGGCCCAGATGAAGCAAAAATTAAAAATGTCGTTGTTGTTGTTATTATTGTTGTTGCTGTTGCGATATCTGGGACTATGTCGTTAGGCTAGTTTACCGTAGGGATACAAGGGACTCATCATCATAAATCTAGGCATAGTGTAGATTGCACTGCTAGATTTGCATATCGTTCACCTCATATATATATGGTATGTCACGTATTTATTTCTTTACCTCCTTGCTCAAACAAAATTCAAGGAAGAATTCAAGTATCTAAAGAACGTAATTCAGAATTTAATTGGCAGAAAACTATGTAATTTCCAAA
The DNA here is from genome assembly GCA_964019985.1 of Aurelia sp. 4 Dawson et al 2005. Lineage (NCBI taxonomy): Eukaryota > Metazoa > Cnidaria > Scyphozoa > Semaeostomeae > Ulmaridae > Aurelia > Aurelia sp. 4 Dawson et al 2005. The sequence continues at coordinate 1,476,439 of OZ026511.1, read as the reverse complement.
CATTGCTCAACGAAATTCTCACAGCATCCATACAGAGGAATGATAGAAATAAAAGTCGCTGGATGTGTCGTTTTGAGGCCTTTCTCACTTTGTTGGCCTCGCAACCGCTCGTTCTTGCTGTTAGTTTTGTTCTGTTGATAGTGAGCATTGATACCCGTCTTCTCCGTCTCAAGAACGTTGCAGCTACCCAACGACTTTCGTAAGAGCTGACAACTTCAATCATCAATGAAACTTGTTTTATGAGGAAAACTGTTTTATGTTTTATGAGTAAAACTGAAATCAGACAAATCCACAGTCCACAAAACAAAAAACAGATTATTGATTAAGAAAGCTTTATTACCATTTCCTTTTATGTTTCATGATTATGTTATCAAATGGCTCAAATAGGTTGTTTACAGGAATTTAATTCACCCCTGCAGTAGCCCAGCCTTCCAACGTTGAAGAGCCAATGATACATTAAGCGCATAAGGAAACAGCAGATTCATTCTGAAACAAAGGCTGACAACTGATATTGCAAGCTTCTTCAGTTCGTGTTTCGGTGATTCAATTTGATCTCCTTTGTCGCACTGAATAAAGGGCATACATAGGCCCCTCACTGGTTAATATTTTTCGGCACCTTTCATACGAAAATGAATCAGGGGCGGATCCAGCCCGGTTTTTTGACCGGTTCATGGAAAGTAAAGGGTTGTGGGGGCGGAGCCCCCAGAAAAATTTTCTGTGACACGCCCTTCAGACTCTCAGAAAATATGGGCAACGCCCTTTTCAATAAATGAAGGTTGTTCCAGTTGCGAATCCACAACAACTTTTTCAAGGTGAAATCAACAGAAATTGCTTGCAAAATGCAAAATTTGCGAAATTCATTAGATACTTTTGCAAGTCCACTCCAAAGGCTTTTGAAGTTCGCAGAACTCTCCCTTCAGGGCTCCCTAAAAATTTTCTTCCCCTTTATCGTATTTCAAGTACACTCGTACTTCACTTTCATCTCCTTTGCCTCTCCATCAACCTTCTCTTCAATGGCGGCAGCGTGTGAAGGCGGCAGAGATCTTTCTCTTCTGGATCATAGCTGTCAACTTCCTCTGCAGCCAAGGTTCACTTCCTTCAGAAACGGTTTACTTCCTAATCGATACAAGTTCACTGATTTCAAACAATTGCGTACCGGTTCACGGAAATCATTCCACCGGTTCACTCAATCCTTATTGGTTCATCAGTTTACAAAAGTGTTTATATCATCAAACAATCTGAAATGTCATAGCTGTTCAAAGCAAATCACATGCGGATTTCATTGCGCAAGTTTCGCATGACGTGTCCCCGAAAGGACCATGGCAATCAGGGGCGGATCCAGAGAAAATCTTGACCAGATCCACTTTCATGGCGAGCGAAGCGAGCGAGAAATAGTGGGGGGTCCGGGGGTACTCCCCCGGAAAAATTTTTTGAAACCACGCCCCCTAGATTGGCTTAAAACAATATTTCAGGAAAACGTTCTTTGACCACGCCTTCAAGGTTATTGCACTAAATGCTGCAATGTTGTGACTGCAATGTTGCAAAACTAAACAGCTTTAGAAACTGAGGATATATCATATTCCTTAGTGATAAGTATGGGTATTCTGAATCTCCAAAGTCAGTTGTACTATTTCCTGCTATGCTTTTAGAATAATATTATTTGAAAAACAATTTTGCCCAGCTTTGGGGTTTTTTAAATTTTCAGGTCAAATCTTCAAGTCAGGGGTGGCACCAGGCATTATCCAACAGGGAGAAAAGAGCCTCCAGCAGAAGGGCCCTACTTTATGGTCTCTATGAAAAAGGTGCACCTTTTTACCTCACTGTCCCAAGTTTACTTCTAAAGTGCATTAGGCTACATTTTTAAACTTTTACATTTTTCTATTACATTTTTAGAAGTACATTTTTCTTCTGACAGGGAGGCTACATGCTTTTGATGGAGGGGCTCCCCCTACTCCCTTATAACCCTGTAATGGTACAATCCTTGGTTTATGTTGATTGCAGACAGCATTCATTGATGTACAATCATGAGACTTACAATCACCTTGTAGGTGAATCCGAGATAGCTGAAGAATATGAATCTATCTGAAAGAACACATCATTAGCTTTTGGCTTAATAATTTGAACTGAAAGTCATGCTAAATTACCCTGGAAAATATATAAAACTTTATTACTTGAACCTATTGTGCCTTAAATTCCACTGCTCAGTCCAGTTCATATCACTATCAAGTTCCAATCAAAACAAATAATTAATGTAATACACAGTTGACAAATCATTCATAAAATTCCTCAGTCACCACCAATCCATGAAGACTTTGATTCAATCAAAGTCATCAATCAATCAATGATAGCTTTGAAGTGAAGATAAACTGCACACGAACTTTAGGCCTAGGCCTAAAACCCTCTGCTAAAATATCCTTGTTGGCAAGTACCCTCAGCCATAACCCTAAAAGTTTAAGCATACCTCAGGGGACCCAACCATCGTCCTTTAACTTGTTAAGCACATGTTTTGTGCCATTGATCTCTTGCTGATCTGGCCCATAGGCTAGCCCTCTTTGACTTTAGGTGGTAGGCATAACTGACAGTGCAGGGCCTTTTGACCATGCCTTAGACGCAGCAGTAACAGTGGCTTTTAGTTTCGAGAAAGTTCACGCGGTCACTACATTCAACTCTTGTTCATCACAAACCGACTCAAAAGCTTCCCGTAAACAGCAATTCGCAACTCCATTCTCCATGTTTATTCCCATATGTTTGCGAAGCAAAAGTTAACCTCGCTTCAGCACTGGGCCAGCCGACATTCTTACATCTCCATTGTAGCATCGATCCAGACACTGATCAGACCCAGAGAACAAAAGAACTTCTCAATCCATCCTCCATCCATACATGACACATATGGGGCTTTCAGATTAACTTACAATGGCACAGCGACGATAGTGGCTACATCCAGACACGACAACATTAGTCACACGACAGACACAGCAAGACCGGCCTATTCTAATGGTATGGTGTAAAGCACGGACCGTCAAGGTACCAATCAGGAGAATAGGAAATGGAATCAAAACGGCAGGTTGCCAAAAATTTTTGAGTAGATCCAAGGATCCAATGGATGTACCCTAGATCCGCCCCTGGCAATTAAAAGCAGAATCAGTGCAGCCATTATGACGTTTCTTATTGTTTTGATGCAAATTATAAAGAGAATCACGGTTTGTCATGCCTTTAAAGACATCTCATTGCCAGACTTGGACTGGCTTGAAAATCGCAAAAAAGCGTGACTCTTTTTAATTTTTCTGAAAATTTTGATAAATAACGTCATTCTCTCCTTGGTTTGGAAGCCTGACCGATGCACGGAAACCGGTGAAACCGGTTTGAATCCGCCATGTGAATGGGAATCAGCCTGCAATGCCCATTGATAGTTCAATGGCAATTCCAGCAGGCTTACCCGAAAGTATTCAAAATATGCATTGTGTAGTTGAATAAGGATTACAAACCTCCGTTTTGACCTTTGATTTTTGATGGTCGTTTTATTGCGTGCAGCTGAATGCAGGGATGGCGCGACCGGGGGTGCTTGGGGGCAGGAGCCCCCCCGAAAATTCACCGAGCCCCCCCGTCGGCACTTGAATATTTGAAAATTTTTGTGCATTGTCGGCACTCTCGTAACTTGCTTGTTATGCTTTTAGAGAGTGTAGACGCATTTTAAGCCAATCTGAAAGGTGTGGCCCGTAAAAATTTTGCTCGCTTCGCTCGCCGTCGGCACTCTGACAGTTTTTGTACCCCCAGCATTTCTTCCCTGGCGCCATCTCTAGGCTGAATGTAAATCATATTGAAGAAATTATTTGGTGACTATTGTTGTTGTTGCTCTTCAACTTCAAATTCATTCTTTTGGTGACATGACAAGGAACAAAAGGTGACATGACAAGGAACAAATGAGGTATTGTTGCTCGAAAGGCAAACAGAAAATCAAAAGAGAAGGGGGTGAGAGGACTTCCTTGTGTCTGCTGCTGAAAGGTATTTACATTCATTTTTATTTCATTTTAACCCTATTACTACCGGGGTGGCACAAAGTGCCCGCGGTGCCGATTATTTGATGCAGTGCTGTCAGTTCGAAAGATACAGAGCTCAAACTTGGTGACTTTTCCTCAAATTTCATATGCTAATTAAAAATCTAAAATTTTTTTCAAAATGGTAGACACTGATCACGTGACCAATATCTTTTCAACACGTGATCAGCAGTAATAGAAAAGAAGGGACTCTTATTTTTTCCAGAATGATCACAGATCATTGAAAATACCACCAATCGATAGATCTTGATGAGAGCTTTCAGATGATATATAGTTTTATTCATTTTCGATGACGTCAGCAATTTTAGACTTAATGACGTCATCAATGTTTATGACGTCATATAAATAATAACAAATGTATTAGAAAAATTTTTATGACCTAAAAGGTTTCTCTTAATTATTATACATCGTCTTGAGGCATTTCAGAGTATTCATATTAACAATTAGGGGTTTAAACTAAACAATGAAAATCTGGTGTATATAAATAATGAATATATAATATATATATAATGAACTTAAATAAATATCATACTATGGGTTTTTACTTATTAATGCTTTGTGATACATTTTAGTACATTTAAGAAAGGAATAGTCAAATGAAAACTTAAATATTGTCAATTTTGCCAACAGCAAGCAAATACTGGAATTTTCCTCAATTATGACATCATTGTGACGTCATGGATGTAATGAAAAATAAACAACTAGCCCATTGTGTAGAATTTGTTACTGTACACCATTGTACCAAGTTTCGTTCTCATATCTGCAATATTGGCGACTTTACGGAGGTGGGGTACTTTGCGCCCCCCCGGTACTACAAGGGTCCAAAAAGCCCGGTATTAATAGGGTTAATTCTCCATACAGGTTAAATCCATTGCACTTGAAGATGCCCAAGCTTTACAAAACTTGTTAGCATTGAGAGAAAAAAGGAAAGGGCAGAAAATATCAATCAATGCTTGTTTTTTCCATACAGTTGGGCCGTGGCCCTTTCCAGTTCCTTTGCACATCTTCACTATCTTCACACCATGTATGGGTAGAAGCATAAACATACTGCTTCACAGCTTACCCCGGTGACTTAGCAAAGAATAAATCAAATAATTTCTTCATAACGACAAAAATGTGGGATTATTCAATTTGTGAACACGTCAGACTTGGCAGAGAAGCCACTGCTTCTTTTGTTTTAGCTTAAGGTTTTCCAACAGTCTGGATCTCCTGCAAAAGCACCTTTAGGATTTGAATGTTTCTAACTGTTTTGGAATCAAAGCAGAATTTTCCGCCATTTGTAGATTTCCTGGAGGCCAGATTTGTGTCCTTCATTTGGTTTGTAATTTTTGCAGAAAAAATCACTGAGGAATTTGCAAGGAAGATAACAACAGGCATTGGTCAAAAATGGGATAGTTTTCTTTTCCATGGGGTTTCTCCCATTGTTGTCTCAAAGGTGGATCAGTCAGGGCTAGCCCTATATTACTCGGTATTACTCGGGGGCATCCCCCCTCTTGAATCAGCAACTACAGCTCTCAGATGGAAAAAGCCAGAGTGCTGAAACTAAAGTGACTTTTCCTGAAATTTAATGGTCTTTTCCTGAAATTTAGTAGCTTATCATATTTCTAATGTTTCATTGTCATAAATTTGGCCGCATAAATTTGGAGAGTGTTTTCAAAGAAACTATAACAAAAACTTTAATAATTTTCTGGTTTTCAATTAAAATGTATCGACATTGGTACCAATCGATTGGTCATTGAAAGATCTTTCATTTGATGCATAATTTTTTATATTTGCAGACATCGGCAAAAATAATTTCTATGACGTCATCCGTCTCGATGATGCCCCATTCATAATGAATAATCCATAATTATTAGCACTTTGTCTGTTTTCAGTACTGCTGCTCATATGTCACCATTTGGTTGCCACGTGATCAACTAAGACGGGACTTGTTTTGTTGCTCTCTTAATAAATCATTGATAACAACAGGGTAACAGAGTGAAAATATAAAGAACGTTAGATGCATTTGAAGGAATGCTATGGTAAATAGGCTTCTCTATAAATAGAACAAAGAAAATGCGTAGTCACAGCATTGTTTCTTTAAGCTTGGTACTGTGATAGGATATTTTGAAGACGATAATAAACGACGTCCATAATAAGCACGAGCGGTTGCTGATGAAGAGTTTATAAAGAAACGACAATGTCCAGAGCATCACTTCTTCATGAATAAATCGCATAACCTTTTGTTCCTTTCACAATTCCGCGGTTAATCTATTCTGTGGACTCGCAAGCCACTAAATACGTCGATACACGTCAACAAATTCCAAATACATCCAAAATCTCAATACATCGAAATGAAACAGACAACAAGATCTTTCGCAAGCATCTTGCGCCTCCCTTCTAGAATTAACCTGGATCATACATAGCTGTTCTGTTTACCTTCTCCCCAGAACCAACAAGTAATTACTCTATTTATTATAAATCATACAAAGGAATAATACATGTAACACAACAAATCAACTCAAGTAAACAAATGGGAAAACAAGGGTCTACTTAAAAAGCGGTATATGAATGTCAGAATACCTATGTGTGTTTTGATTGCCATTTGAACTAAAGCACCTTAGCTTATAATGAGTAACAAAATGCGTCTTCATTTCACTTAGGGGCAGTTAAAATAAATAGGCCTAGTCTCGAAATAACAATGACGTAAAACAGTTACGAAATCGATGCTCGTCGAACGCAATATACTATTCCTATTGGGGCAGCGTTATGTGTGAAATACACGTCTACGGAGGACATCAATAGACCAAATTCGAGTAAACAGCCAAAATAACGTGGGAAAATGCCATGATAAGAAACTTTGTTGTAGTCATTTCCTTGGGTACATGTTAGAAATAAATGAGAATCATTTCAAAACGAGGCAAAGCAAATGTCGAAATTGACCTCTGTTACACATCTGTCACAATTTCACATGGGGGGGGGGGTGTTTTTCACATGCGACAGGCCCAAAGAGGCTGAGACTCATTGACCTTTCCTAAAAATTAATGGGCTACCAGATAATGAAATTAATTTTCAATTAGCTCTGATTGGTCACATGACCACAGAATGCCCATATTTGGAGAGTAGTCACAAAAGAAAACACAAATTTGGGTGTAGCTGTTGGAAATTCCAACTAATTATCCTATAAATTATATCATTGAATTCCTCCCATCAAGATCTTTCATTTGATATATATTTTGTTTACATTATTGTTCATTTGTAGTTTTTCAGAACTATGACGTCACACTTCAATATGACATCATTGTTCTAATGGAAATTCAAAAGTTTTCGAAAATAAGTTTTTTGTATGAAATAATGAATAAACAATTCAGATATGCAAAGAAAGATTAATTTAGATTGCTATTTCATCAAAATTATGAGATGTGATTTAATGTTTGTTGAATATCCCGTTTTCAGTGTATGTAGCTTCAAGTTCCATGGCTGCACAATATTGTTTTCTAGCTATAAACTCTTATAATTTGCCAAAAATATAGTTTAACCCTAATCCATATGGGCTTTTTTCGAGCTACAATTTATTGGGGGGGGGTGGTTCTTTCCACCCCCCTCTGAAAACAGCCTTAGCCTCTTCAGAATTCAATACAACTTGGCACCGTTATAGATCAGGTAGTTTCTAGCAAGAAGCGTAATTTGGGTGTGGCTGCCACACCTTATGACGTCACAGTGACGCCATGAAGTTGAAAATCTGTGAAAATCAGGTTTCCAATTTAAATTTGAATTTAAGGAAGGTTATGCATAAACATTTAGCAATTTTTTGTTCAATTTCGCCACAAATTTGATATAAAAATATAATTTCATTGAATTTAATGCCTTTGGAGTGATATTTTGGCAGAAATTAGCCAATTTGAATGACGTCATTCATGTAATTAATTCTTTCTCTGCAAAAATAGGGAAAAAGAAGCTGCAAAATGGTAATACTCTATTGTTGTAATACCGTGGCTTCCCTATGAACACGTGATTTAGCTGGGCACATTATGACGTGTACAGAAGAAGAGTACACATGATTGTTATCGCTTTTCGATATTCAGTCTTTTGACTGACAATGCCAGCTCTGTCCTTTTTTCATGGCGAGATAGCCATGTTCACGTGTCATTTTATGGACTTCCTTGCCGTGACATTGGGAGCTGATGTTGATTGATGGGTGTCAAAACAAGTTGAAAGAAATGACCAAATACGGACTCGAATCATCGAGCTGTAGGACCGTTGTAGACTCAATATTTCTATATCTTAATTAATGATTGACAACATATATGATTTTTAGGCGCTGTCAAATCTTACGTTGTCCTTATAAGAACATTTTTAGGCGTTGACTGATCTTATGCTATCGTATGTTTTCCTAATATGAACTTTTTAGGCGTTGCCATTGTTTCACCGTTTTGCTTACAACCTTTCGTCAGGGCGTTTATGGGTGGTGTGGAAATTGTTTTGGAACTTACAGTCGAATTTGAAGCCGAAAAGACGTTTGCCGAAATACTAGACGAAAAGACGACCCGACGACGCCGTAACGAAAGAGTTTTAGGTTTTGATAATTGATTTTAGTTAAATAGGTTTTCAGTTCGTTGTTATTCGAAGATGTGTCGAAGGATTCGAAGAGTTACTGTTGACGTTGAAGATTGCCGTGTCGTTTTCTGAGAGAAGTCTCCGCCGTTAGCCGCCGCCCGTATCGTTTTGGACTTTTGAAGGTCGTAAGTTTTCGTTTTAGTAAAACCATTTCTTGTTTTTGCCGCGAACCCAGAAGATACACTTTTATGTTAGGCCAAGAAATCAATGGTTTAACATCTGGTGGCCAGTGTGGGTCATCTGAAATCAACAAGAAGAAGTTTGATATTTACATTTTGGAGTACTTTTTGAACTAAAATTTTTCTTGCGTCGAAGATATTTGACTTGTGCTGAATTGAACTGTGCGCTACTTCCGTACTGTTGTTTCTGTGTTGATTGATTGCCTAATGCGATTTGAACGCTTTGATTGCCAGAGAATTTGTGAATGAAGCTGCGATTTATCACAATTTCATGAATGAACTATTGGTGATCTGACATTTTTATCGATATTGAGATCATTTGTCGTGAATTTTTATCTTGTGCTTGACTTTGCTAACGTTTTTATCAATTTATCACTTATTCTCGAGTCACATACATTGCTTCCGAGCGTTATTTTGTCGTGTTGACTTTTAGTACGTACTTTATTCGATTCGCTCGCTCATTATTCGTGATTTTTGCTGCAACAACTTACTGAAATGGGAGACGAGGAAGTTGCTGCCACGGTTAACGAGTTACAAACTCAAATGACGGCCATCCAAGCTGCTTTAGAAGGGAACGCCCAGTCAGGCTTATTTCGGCAAGCCCCGTTTTGTGGGGGCCCAAACGAGAATGTTCACGAATGGTTAACAAAATTTGAACGACTTTCGAAGTTTTACAACTGGTCGAATGCCAAAAAGTTGGGCGCACTTCCGCTTCTTCTTGGGGGAACCGCCCTTGCCTGGTTCCAAACATTGCCTGATGAAACAATTAACGATTTTGCTACGTTGACTGATGAACTAAAAACGCGTTTTGGAGCCCAAAACCTTGAATTCATTTTTCGTCAAGAGCTTTACGCCAGAAAACAAGGCCAAAACGAGCCTTTGTCAATGTACACGGAAGACGTCATTCGAAAATGCCAGCGTTTATCACTCAGTGATAATGATATGATGAACGTATTCATAAATGGATTAAATAACGAGATTAAAACTCATGTTATTCTCAATCAGCCAAAGTCTTTCGCGGAAGCAGAAAATCTTGCTCGCCTTAGGAATGCTGTAGGGAATTCCACAGGGTTTTCAAACACCGCTACAGCCACCGCCCAAGCTGTTTCGCAAGAACAAAAGATAAAGGAGCTTGAAGGGCAAGTTAATTTGTTAATGACATTGGCAGCCCAAAGGAAAGATCCCAATTTTTCGGCAAAACCCGTCTAGGCTTTCGAGGCTAAAACGCCCTCAGTGGTGAAAAAACACACCAATCCGTTTCTGCCCTTTTCTGCAAAGCATCAGTCTGAATGCGGAAGTGAGATTGCCAGTGCAAAACAAGAAATTATTGCCGCCTTCGAAAGCCGTTTCCAGGGGAACCAAGTTCCTAAAGGACGAGGGAAACAACATCCCGGAGTTCAAAATGTTTCCAGGGGTAGAAATTTACGGACAACTGACGGTCAACCAATATGCAACAGTTGTCAACGTGTAGGGCATGTTTCGAAATATTGCAGTTTTCGAAGTCAGTTTCCTGTTTCGCCACCATCGGGCCAATATCAGCATCAATTCCAGCCTCAGCCATCTTTCCAGCAATATTATCAGCAGCCTCCGTTTCAGCAGCATCCCCCGTTTCAGCAACAGCCTCGCTTTCAGTCCCAGTCCAATTTTGGTGGGAAAAACCAGCTACCTTTAAACGGAGCAGGGTCTTCTCAGTGGGGAAATTGAAGACCCAGCAATTTTCCGATGTAGCGAAGGCCCCGAACGGAAATAAAACTAACAATGAGCTGGGAGAATGGGCTGAAGTAAGAATGAATAGCAAGATGAAGCAATCTAATCGTGATTTTGTTAAAGAATCAGAAACCCAAAACAGTTTGCAGAGTTGTTTGACTGAGAAGACAGTTCCTGAAATTTTCGATTCGAATTTAGACCCTGACAATGAGCCATTTATTTCGATCAAAGTTGAAAATGAAAATGCAGATTTGCCTCCGAAATTTGGAGCAAATAAAAATGCTGACATTCCGTGTATTGAACTAGAAGGTAACCTTTATTCGTCCGCCCCCTCTAACATTTTAATATGGGGAACAGTTTGCAAGCAACCGATTCGTGTCTTAGTTGACACTGGTGCCGCCATTACTGTCGTAAGCGAACAGTTTTATGTTGATGCGTTGCGCACAAACTTTGCGATGAAAAAGAGTGACAAAATTGACAGTATCAAAACGGCCAATGGAAGTACAGTTTCGGTCAGTGGTTCAGTAAATTTTCCTGTTTTACTTGGAGACCAAGAATATTCGTGTGACGCAACTATCGTCCCTGGTCTAGCATATAATGTTGTTCTGGGAAGAGATTTTCTTCATCATTTTGGTGCTGTTATCAATGTTAGAGGTTGCTTTGTGACATTTTCTGATACAAACGTCGTTCAGTTTATTAAGGGAGATAGACCCACTTTTGTTTCTGATGTTAGAACCACCACAACTTATGTTATTGATGCTCAATCCGAGGTAGTCATTCCAGCCCGCCTTGACAAGTCGTGTTCAGAACCAATGATAGGCCTAATAGTTGCAACACCAAAACTTTCTGATCGCTATCGTTTGTTATCTGCCTCTTCGCTTTCTGCTCCTACATCTGAAGGAATGGTTTCGTTCCGCATTTTAAATCCTGCTGATAAGCCAGTTCTTCTTTACAAGGGAGCTTCGATAGGAACATTTGTTGAGACAGATGCTGAAGACTTAATTCTGACAGTAGAGTCAAAGCCTGAGGTAGCTTCTATCGATTCATTGGAGTCAGATCAAAATGATGATTTATTAGCGAAGTTTCAGAGTTTGCCAAGTCCAGCTCTCTCTGTCCATGAGAATGCCCAATTGAATGATTTGTTGACAAGTTACGAGGATATTTTTGCTAAATCAAGCTTAGACTTAGGCCGCACTTCGATCATAGAGCATGAAATTGACACTGGTGATGCTAGGCCAATTAAGCAATCTCCATATCGCGTTTCCCAGCAACAACGTGATGAAATTGACAAACATATTTCTGATATGTTGGAACAAGATATCATTCAGGTTTCCTCGAGCCCATGGAGCTCTCCAGTTGTTTTAGTCAAGAAAAAAGATGGAACTACTCGTTTCTGCATAGACTATAGGAAGTTGAACGCGGTAACTCGAAAAGATAGTTACCCTTTGCCTCGTATCGATGATGCTCTTGATTCTCTGTCTGCTTGTAAATATTTCAGTACTTTTGATCTTCAATCGGGATACCATCAGGTCGCAATGCATCCTGATTCTAAAGATAAGACAGCTTTCATAACGCATGCCGGACTTTACGAGTATAATGTACTAAGTTTCGGTTTGACAGGAGCTCCCCCGAATTTTCAGCGTTTAATGAGTCGTATTTTGCATGGCCTTGAGTGGAAAATTTGCTTGATCTATATCGATGACATAATAATATTTTCGAAATCATTCGAGGAACACTTGTCACGTCTTAGCCTCGTTTTCCAGCGGCTCCGAGAAGCCAATCTCAAGTTGAAACCATCAAAGTGTCATTTTGCCAGCAACTCTGTGAATTTTCTTGGTTTTGTTGTGTCATCAGATGGAGTGTCTCCAGATCCAGATAAGATTGAAGCAGTTCGGTCATTTCCTGTCCCTAAATGTGTGAAAGACGTTCGTAGCTTTCTGGGACTGTGTAATTATTATCGTCTGTTTGTGGAAGGTTTTGCGAAAATTACGTCTCCTTTGAATCGCTTGACAAGGAAAAATGTAGAGTTTGTTTGGAGTCCGGACTGTGATTTTGCTTTTAATGAGCTCAAGAATCGCCTATGCTCTCCTCCAATTCTTGCATATCCAGATTTTGAGAAACCTTTTCATTTGTACACTGACGCCAGTAAAAGTTCAATTGGTTATGTGTTGGGACAGAAAATTGACGGAAAGGAACATGTCGTTGCTTATGGAGGTCGTGAGCTTAACTTAGCTGAAACGCGCTATAGCACTACTGAGCGTGAAGCCCTAGCTGTTGTAGATGGAATAAAACGATACCAGCCTTACTTATCGGGTGCCAAGTTTTATGTGCACACTGACCATGGAAGTCTCTCGTGGTTAATGAATGTTAAAGATCCAACTGGTAGACTAGCTCGTTGGGCGTTGCAGTTACAGCAATATGATTTCGAAATTTTACACCGCCCAGGATCTTCTAACGGAAATGCTGATGCACTTTCTCGTCGTGCTTATCCTTCGTCTGAACCGTTAGAGCCATCAGATTTAATGCCATCTGTTTCTTTGCCGGTAGCATCCATTGATCAGCCAATTCCATCAATTCAGAGCCTTCACAAGTTACAACGCCAGGATAAAGATCTTTCTGACATCATCCAGTACCTTGAGGCTGCTACGTTGCCTGCCAGTGACACTAAAGCTCGTTCTTTATTGTTATCGATCGATTCTTATTACCTCGATGAAAATGGCATCTTGTGTCACTTGTGGTCGCCAGGTAAACGCCGAGTTCAGTCTATTTGTTCTCAAGTTGTCATTCCAGCTTCACTTCGCCATGAGATTCTTGTTTCTTGCCATGATGATCCAACTGCCGGTCACCTTGGTGTTTTGAAAACGTACGAGAAAGTTCGTGTTCGTTATTATTGGCACGGAATGTTCAAAGATATCGAACACTGGTGTAATTCATGCGTAGATTGTGCTATGAAAAAGATTCCTCGTGGCAAACGTAAAGCACCGCTACTGCCTATCCCCGTCGAAGGAGCTTTCGATCGTGTTGCGATGGATATTCTAGGCCCATTTCCAGTCACAAATGATGGAAACCGTTATATTATCGTATTTTCCGACTATTACACCCGTTGGCCGGAAGCTTTTGCCATGCCTTCCATTGAGGCCCCTCGAGTAGCACAGCTGTTAGTAGATGAGATTCTCGCTCGCCACGGTGCTCCCAGGACATTATTGTCGGATCGTGGATCAAACTTCCTCTCGTCCATTGTGACAGAAGTTTGTCGAATCATGGACACGCGTAAGCTACACACGACTGCATACCATCCCCAAACAGACGGACTCGTTGAACGCTTCAACGGAACTCTCGCAGAAGGTCTTTCTATGTACGTGAGCACAAATCAAAAGGATTGGGACCGACACATACCTATGATTTTATTCGCCTACCGTGTATCGCCAAACGCAACGACCCACGAATCGCCGTTTTACTTGTTGTATGGTCGTGAACCACGCTTGCCGATCGATGTCGCACTTTTACTGCCGTCGTCCAAGTTATCCACATCGATTCGTGAACATCGTGCCAAATTCAAACCATCTGTCAAGATCTCATCGACTTCAAAAAGTTCGTGCACGAGGAGATAATGGCCGTCAAATCTATGGTCACCGATAAGCCGACTTCATCATCATCCCTTGGAAGAAACTTGCATGAGACAGATTTTCAAAAAGTTTTTATAAAGAGCCTCGAAGATAGGATTACTTCCTTGGAAAGACAGTCGTGTGAAAAACAAAAAATCATCGATAAGCTGTTGGAGGACAGATCCACATCTTCGCACACACATGAACCAGAGCCATCAAGGGCTACGAAGGCAAATGAATCAATGTTGATAGCACGAATAGCTGAGCTACAAAGTCAAGTTGAATGGTTGAAAAATGAAAACAAATCACTCGTAAATGTTAATCAAACATTGCATCAAGAAGTACAAAAGTCAGTACCAACCTGGGATCCAACGCAAGATGCAAGACAGAAGTCCAGCCATGAATTCGTAAAAATTTCCCGCGCGAAAAACTTCTCGCCGCATAAGGCATCCAGAGTATCGCCAAACAGATCCCCAAACGCAACAACAACACGATTGACGCGACTCAATGGTACAAATCTGAACAATAGGTTCTCAGTTTTAACAGTAGAGGAGTCAAACAATCACGAGTCTGAAGAAAGGGATGAAAGGCAACCTATTCAATCAAATTGCAACCAGAACAAAGGCAGAATTTCAAAGCAGAACGAAAAAACAAAACAAGATAATAGACCAAAACCAAGTGTTACTATCCTTGGGGATTCAATAGTGAAGCATGTCGAAGTCCAAAGAGTACAACAATCATTACAATATAAACAACGCGTTTACGTGAAAAATTTCAACGGCGCTGACATTCAAGATATGACTGATTTTGCGAAACCGATCATCAGACGGAAACCAGACAAGGTAATCTTGCACATTGGTACGAACGAAATTGCGAAAAAGGAAAAGGAAGCCGGACAAATAGCCCGAGAAATATACGATCTTGCTGAAGATATCGAAGCTGAGAATGTCACAGTTTCCATCTCGGAGCTTACTCCAAGAGCAGACTCAGAACAAAATCAAGTGAAAAGTGCTGCAGTAAATGTTGAGCTGGGAAGGTTATGCGCTAGAGGAACAATCCCCCTGATTAAACACAGCAACATCGATGCTATTAAACACCTGAATGGTAGCAAATTACATTTGAATAAATATGGAACTTCACTGTTGGCTGGAAACTACGTTAAATTCCTTAGAAATTGACAGACTGCAGAGACTCTGAAAAGGTTTGTGCCTATACCTGAAAAAACGCTGAAAAAAGATTTTAAAAGAGGCCAAAAAGATAACTCTAAAAAAGAAACATTAGCTACTGTAAATAGAAATTGTCATGAAATCACTAAGAATGCTGATACTCTCAATCAGACAAATGGAAATAAAAGTGAAACCACTGAAAAAGAGGAGACTAGTATCCTCAATAAGATAAGGCTGCAAAATCGCAAAGGGTTGATCATTGCATATCTCAATATCAATTCCATCAGAAACAAAATCGAGCAACTTGGGTCTTTAGTTTCAAAGAACGTAGACATACTGATCGTTGCTGAAACGAAGCTTGATGATACTTTTCCAACTGGGCAGTTTCTTCTACCAGGTTTTAAGGTACCAATTCGTTTAGACCGCAACAAGAATGGTGGGGGTATTTTGGCTTATGTTAGGGAAGAGGTCCCCTCAAAGGAACTCTCTGATTTTATTTGCCCCAAGGATATCGAATGCGTAACTATAGAAATAAATCTCCACAAAACAAAGTGGGTTATATTTGGAATTTACCGACCCCCCTGCCAAAACGAGACATACTTCTTCGAAGAAATCGGAAAGGCTATTGACCATTATAGCCCTAACTATGAAAATTTCGTTGTCATTGGTGACTTTAATAGCGAGGAAAGCAATAGTAAACTTAGTGATTTCTCTGACAGTTACGGCCTAAAGAACTTAATTGTTAATCCTACTTGTTTCAAATCTTCTGACAATCCCAGAACCATAGATTTAATTCTTACAAATAAAAAGAGGAGTTTTACAGGATCCTCTACTGTTGAAACGGGATTATCAGATTTCCATGTAATGATATTCACAGTATTAAAGGGTGGTTTCATAAAGAAGGGTCCCAAGACAGTATATTATAGAGATTTTAGCAAGTATGATAACAAAGCTTTCAAACGGGACTTGCAAGAAAATTTGTCGAAAAGCGACAGAAGTAAACATGAATATGGAGCCTTTAACAAAATTGTAGAAGATGTTCTGAACGACCATGCACCCTTAAAAAAGAAAACTGTGCGGGCTAATGATAGCCCTTTTATGACTAAAGCTCTGAGGAAAGCAATAATGACGAGAACTAGGTTGCGTAATAAATACAATAAAGTGAGAAGTGATGAAAACTGGAAAGCTTTCAAAAAACAACGCAATAAGTGCGTCAAGCTACTACGCAAAGCCAAAAATGACTACTATGGAAACCTCAACTTGAAACTGTTAACAGACAATAGGAAATTCTGGAGAACTGTTAAGCCATTGTTTTCGGATAAAATCCAGACATCTACAGCAATTACCCTCCTTGAGAATAATGAGTTGGTCAATGACAACAGAGCTGTCGCAAATATCTTCAATGATTATTTTGTGAGCATTACTGATAGCCTTGATATTCCTACAGTAAGTGAGAACCTGACGCCAACCTATGAAATCCGTGATCCACTCGATATTGCTCTGACGAAATATGAATCTCACCCATCTATAAAACTTATTAAGGAAAGGGTGCAAATTGAACATACA
Source organism: Aurelia sp. 4 Dawson et al 2005 (assembly GCA_964019985.1). Taxonomy (NCBI): domain Eukaryota; kingdom Metazoa; phylum Cnidaria; class Scyphozoa; order Semaeostomeae; family Ulmaridae; genus Aurelia; species Aurelia sp. 4 Dawson et al 2005. Next base: position 1,459,565 of record OZ026511.1, on the reverse strand, counting down.
TTTGAATTCGAGCACGTTTCTTTACAAGAGGTGGTGGTACAGCTGCATAAGCTTAACCCGAAAAAGTCTTGCCCCGTAGGCAGCCTACCTACGAAGCTTCTCAAGGAGCACTTTGATATTTTCGGTGTTCAGCTTCAAAATTTGATTAATAACAGTTTGGTTACTGGTGTTTTCCCAGATGAGTTAAAAATGGGAGAAATATCGTCTTTGTTCAAAAGCGAAGATTCCTTCATTAAGAAAAACTATAGACCTATAACTGTGTTACCTGCAGTCTCCAAAGTATATGAAAGAATTATACAAGATCAAATAATTCCCTTTATGGAACCAGTAATGTCTATATATCTTTGTGGTTTTCGCAAAGGATATAGCACACAGCATGCACTTATGAGACTTGTTGAAAAATGCAGGGAGTTTCTTGATAAAAATGGTCATGCAGGTGCGCTTCTTATGGATCTTTCTAAGGCATTTGATTGCCTTGATCATGATTTACTTATTGCTAAGCTCCATGCATATGGCTTTAGCAGAAGTGCACTTGAGCTCATTTACAGCTATCTCAATGAAAGAAAACAAAGGGTCAAAGTAAATGGTTCATTCAGCGTATGGAAGGAATCAACAAAAGGTGTTCCGCAAGGTTCAGTCTTGGGACCCCTTCTATTCAATATATTTATTAATGATATTTTCTTTTTGGTGAATGACACTGAGGTCTGCAATTATGCAGATGATACGACTATCTTTGCATGCGATTCTGATGTAAGTAATGTTCAATATAAGTTAGAGGCGGATGCGAGCCTCCTATCCAAGTGGTTTGTTGACAACCATATGAAGCTAAATGATGCAAAGTGTCATTTTATGTTATTCGGAAGTAAGTCGTCCAGCACTTCAGTGAACATAGGCACATCTTGTATAAAACAATCTGACAAAGAAAAGCTCCTTGGTATAACACTAGATAAAAACTTAGATTTCAAGTGTCACGTTGAAAATATATGCAAAAAAGCTGGCCAGAAGCTTCATGCGCTTGCACGAGTTGCAAAATTCATGGACCAGGAGAAATTGCAGACAGTGATGAATGCTTTTATATTGTCCCAATTTAGCTATTGTCCTGTAATTTGGATGTTTCATGATAGAAACATGAACAACAAAATAAATAAAATCCACGAAAGAGCTTTAAGAATCGCTTTCAAGGATACGTCCTCAAATTTTGAAGAATTGTTGATAAAGGCAGCCTCAGTCACCATTCACCAAAAAAATCTACAGTTGCTAACTACAGAAATTTATAAGACCAAACATGACCTTAATCCTAAATTCATTGGTGAAATCTTTGTCGAGAAGAACATCTCATATAGCCTGAGACGTAATGACCACATGTCAGTACCAATTCCACGCACAAATGCGTATGGTATAGAGACAATCAGGTACACTGGGCACAAACTCTGGCAATCGTTGCCGCTAGAAATAAAAGAGTCTCATACCCTGACAGAATTTAAGAGGAAAATAAAACAACATCATTTCAGCGATTGCAACTGTAGATTATGCAAGACCTATGTAAATAATTTGGGATTTTTATAAAAAACATGTAAATAGGATTATTCAGTTTCACTTCTGTTAAATGGTTGGCCTTAATTAGTTTTTTAGCTATTTTTATCATGCCAACCTTAAATAAATAAATTATTATTATTTATTATTATTATTATCGTGCAAAGTGTAGAGAATGCACAAAGGATTATTTCTTCGAACACGCAGCTCGCTCAACAACGGATGAAAGAACAGTACGATAAGACGGCTACGCCTGTAGATTTTGATATCGGTAGCAAAGTTTGGGTTTATACGCCAAAGAAACGTAAAGGACTCTCGAAGAAATTACTGCATAATTACCATGGACCTTATCGTGTAGTGACAAAATTATCGCCAGTACATTTTCGTTTACGTACATTAGACAATCGCCCGGTTTCTGTGCCTGTGCACGCAAATCGTATGAAGCCGTTTTACGATCCTGCAGATCGGCCGATAGTGCCGCCGGACATTGAATCATTTTCTCAAGATCTCGCTGATTCTGACTTACCAGCTGAAAGTTTCAGCCATGATGAAGAACTCTCGACGAACGATCAAAGCGAAGAACATGTAAATAGTAACGTTCCTGTTTCGGATGAACCTCAAATAACAAGACCGGAGGACTTTCACTCTCCTGAACTTATAAGAACTGCTTGACTCTTCATTATGCAAGCCAGGAGGCTTGATTTTAAAGAGGGGAGTCATGTTGTAATACCGTGGCTTCCCTATGAACACGTGATTTAGCTGGGCACATTATGACGTGTACAGAAGAAGATTACACATGATTGTTATCGCTTTTCGATATTCAGTCTTTTGACTGACAATGCCAGCTCTGTCCTTTTTTCATGGCGAGATAGCCATGTTCACGTGTCATTTTATGGACTTCCTTGCCGTGACATTGGGAGCTGATGTTGATTGATGGGTGTCAAAACAAGTTGAAAGAAATGACCAAATACGGACTCGAATCATCGAGCTGTAGGACCGTTGTAGACTCAATATTTCTATATCTTAATTAATGATTGACAACATATATGATATTTAGGCGCTGTCAAATCTTACGTTGTCCTTATAAGAACATTTTTAGGCGTTGACTGATCTTATGCTATCGTATGTTTTCCTAATATGAACTTTTTAGGCGTTGCCATTGTTTCACCGTTTTGCTTATAACCTTTCGTCAGGGCGTTTATGGGTGGTGTGGAAATTGTTTTGGAACTTACAGTCGAATTTGAAGCCGAAAAGACGTTTGCCGAAATACTAGACGAAAAGACGACCCGACGACGCCGTAACGAAAGAGTTTTAGGTTTTGATAATTGATTTTAGTTAAATAGGTTTTCAGTTCGTTGTTATTCGAAGATGTGTCGAAGGATTCGAAGAGTTACTGTTGACGTTGAAGATTGCCGTGTCGTTTTCTGAGAGAAGTCTCCGCCGTTAGCCGCCGCCCGTATCGTTTTGGACTTTTGAAGGTCGTAAGTTTTCGTTTTAGTAAAACCATTTCTTGTTTTTGCCGCGAACCCAGAAGATACACTTTTATGTTAGGCCAAGAAATCAATGGTTTAACACTATTACAAACGTATCATTGGAGTGTTTTCAATTGGAAAATTCTGAAAATATTCAAAGAAATTGCTAATTAGCCCAAAATGGCGGCCAAAATGACGCCATTTTCAAAAAATGCTGACGTCATCAAATTCCAGAAATTCCGGTATCAAATTAAAGCTCTTCCTTTACTGATTCATTTGCTGTATGATACTTTATAATTTGATCAAATCTTTCCATTGAAATCATCAAAACAATGATTTGTTTGCTACCTGCCTCCAAATATGGGCATGTCACGTGACCTGTAAGCTCTATTGTTTGAAAATTTTTTGGTCAAAATTTGACGAATAGATAATTAGCAAAAGTCAGAGGGGTTTGGGGGACATAGTTGATGTCTTTTAAAAACGCTGCAAGAAAAACCTCGAGTGGGGGTGGAAAACACCCCCCCCATGAGGATTAGGGTTAAGATTATCAAAATATAGTAGCTTTATGCTTTAAGAAGAAAATTGACCACTGTAGACGTGAAAACATTGATAATTACAAGTTTTTTCAAGAAAAAGCTCAATTTCCTCATACCTACCTTCAGGAAACCAGTTGCCTAGCAACGGGTCACGTGACTAATTAAAAATTGATACTATCAATAGATTCTACATTAGTTGGTGATGATTACTACTAAGTTTCATTGTCGTATCTCTTATAGTTTAAGAGATAATTAGGGGGCGAAAAACGCCCCCCATGCCAAAATCACTAAGAAATACCCCATGTGAAATAGGGTTAAGGGTTCTTTGATTTGGGGCTGGCGACGCCCCTGCGGTGATTTGCCCTGCAATGACGCCCCTGATGCAAGCAGGCTCATCCATCCGAAAGTATTCGAAATATGTATTGCGTAGTTGAATAAGGATAATGAGAATTCATATCGACTTTTATTTCGTTTTGTGATTGTTGTTTCATATGCGTGATTGAACAAATTATTCTGTAGTTTTTGTTGTTGCTGCTCGGCAGATTCATTCTCTTCCATAGCTCAGTTGCCTTGGCAATCGGAAGTATTCATTGTACGTGACAGAATTGAAAAATCCCATAAAACAATGCACAAGGAGTAAGCGTCGATTTCCGCATTTGCTAAAGACAATGATGCTTTGATGCAAAAATCTTGCCTGTCAGAGGCACGAAAGTCGAAATAACCGGCAACTGATGGGTATTGTCGTTTGAAAAACAAGCAGATATTCAGAAGAGAGTAAAAGAAGAGGACGTCCTCATATCTGCCGCTGACAGGTATCATCCTTGAATATTCATTTTCATTTCATTTTTGATTCTCTATGCAGGATAGAACAGTACTATAAAGATGCCATTGCGTTCGAAACTGGTTGGAACTGCAAGAAATAAAGAAAAACAAAAAACCAAAGCGATGCTTGTTTTTCTAGCCTTTAGGCCCTCTTCACTGGCACACCGTCTTTTCAGCTTCGTAAATTGTACTAAGTTTTCTTCTCATTTCTAAACAATGCTAGGCTCAGTGGCGGCGTGGCAAAGATTACGGGCACGGGAAAAGCTCGTGGAAAAGGGGCCCAAGATGGCCTCGAATCTTTTTTTGAAAATAAGAATCCTGTCCCCCTTTCACAATTTATGCTTCCACAGTAGTGATCGACGCAACCAATGGCGACGCAACTGGAGGGGGACTGGGAGGACTTCCAATCCCAAAATTTGGCAAAAATTGTCAAAGTAAAATGACATAAAATTAGTTGGGTATGCCTTTAGATTGAAAAATTACGTCAAAATTCCCATTCCCAACTTTTTTCATATTTTTCAGAGGTGGCAGCATCATTCGACGCAACAAACTGAAAAAGCAGGTCAAAAAAACTAGCTAACACACTTTAGAATATTAGTAGTGATTTATAAAAGCAAGATAAAAGCAGATAATTAAATGCAACAAAACGATGATGGACTCATCTTAACTTGAAATAATTTCCATTATTGATCAAATAATTTTTGGGGCAGTTTTCTAGCTGACAAGGCCCTTACAAAAGTAAATCTTTTAAAGAATAGCGTTCAAGGTTGTCACAAGCAAGGGCAGTGCCGCTGGGTGGACTGGGGTGGACATTTGCACTTCACTTTCCTCAGGTCGGTATTTATTCCTAAGCGAAAATGATATAAAAACAATTTATGACCATTCATCTCTTGTGCACCTCACCTTTTCAGGGCAAGCGCCACTCCTGGTCACAGAGCTTCGTATGCTCCAACTCTTTGAGAAGATTGATATTTGAATGGCTTGACAGAAACTTATACCGATTGTGATTTAAACTGTCTGTGAATGTGACTTTAAAAGCAAAGCTTTTTGATAATGATACAGATAAGAGTTTTTGGAAAAAATCCATTGGAAACTTTGGAAGAAGTTTTCATTGCAGAGCGCAAAAAAATCTATATCAACAAATGATAATGGCCTCTTTGACCGGAAGCTCATCAAATCGGCAGCAGCTGTAGCCATTGCTAAAAGAATGCATTGAAGTGCAAAGTTCTGGAATACGAGATTGAGACAAATTTGTGTACAAAACCAAGGAGAAGCACCTTTTCCAGATGTAAGCGAATGATCTGTAGTTAAAACATCCAATGGTAAAGTTCACACTTGGGTTTACTGTCCCCAAAGTCATAGACATCCAATGCTAGTCGGTTTGATTATCCTAAGCCATGTTGCAGCCAATCAAATCCTAATTTTCTTCTTGAGTAATGAAATAATTCTTCTTTCCACTTAGAATTTATACCTTCGCTGTTATAGCTGTGCAGATAAAAACGAAGATTATGCAGTAGAAGGAGCCTAGAAACACGATATACATTCTGATGATGGAAAATAACTGAAAATAGCACCCATGGGCCTAAATGACATGATTTTTTATATCAGTTATAAAATTTTAACCTGTACGAACCTGTACAAACCCTGTGGTAGAAATTTTCATTGATATCTAACGTTTGGTGGGAAATAAGTTTTTAAGACTCTTTTTTTCCTCATTTTTTTTGCTTGCACTAGGAAAGCAGAAATTTACGGGTGTCATGCTGTTTACTGCTAAAAATACTACTTGACAAAAATGTGCCAAAAACACATAAAATTGATGCAAATTCATAGAACCAATACGTTGTTTAATTGTGCAGACATAGAGGTTTAATCTAAAAAAAAGTTTATTGAAATCGGACGAACACAACTGGAGAAATGAAAATTTGAAACATTTGGTTTAGGCCCATTTCAAAAATGAGCCACCAGGAATGTAAACAAAAACATGACCTATCAATTTTGGTCAACTTCAAACTGCAATTTCTCTGCACTCGTTGGTCCGATTTACAAACGGATTTTTGTTCTGAATAGCTTAAAGTACTCTCTTTATGATAAATCCAAAGGTTTTAGCATTTGAAAGGTTTTGTATTTTGACATTTTTTCCATGCTCTGGGTCACTGTGAAGTAGTGTGCGCTTGTGGCAGCAGTAGATTATGGTAGCTTCTTAACCCGTAAGCACTGTGCTTTTCAACAAAGATCTCCTTCATGAAAGTAGGATTGAGTTCCCATTTTGTTTTATGAATTTCAGTCATCAGCAACTGTAAATTTCTTATGTGGATTGTGACCGCATTGTCTCTGAGTAACATTGTGTCAAAATCTGATCTCATATCTTTGTAAGTTATCCGCAATGCCCGTTCGTGAATACGATTGACTTTGTTATCAAGTGTTCTATTGCAGAACATCCAAACAAGAGGGCAGTAGTTGAACTGGGACAAGATGAATGCCCTCATTATTCTCTTTAGTTGTTCAGTGTCAAGAAAGTGAGAGATTCTCGAGAGAGCATGTAGCTTTTGCCCAGCCTTTTTGCAAATGGACTTTACTTGCTGTTTAAAGCATAATGTTTTGTCCAGAATCACTCAAAGCAACTTTTCTTCCTTGCTGTCTTTTATCCTCACACTTTCGATATTTAAAGAAATATCATTACTTTTATCTCCAAAGATCATCAGATGGCATTTGTCCTCATTCAAGTTCATACAGTTGTTCAGAAACCATTCTGCAATTTTAAGGGCATCACTCTCTAATGTTTCAATGATACCTTCAATATTGTTGTCACAAGCATGGATAGTCGTATCATCTGCATAGTTACATATTTCAGCATCAACAAACATGGAGAGATCATTGAGGTATATGTTAAACAGAAGATGTCCCAAGACCGAACCCTGTGGCACACCTATCGTTGTTTCTCTCCATGTGCTGAAGGACCCATTCATCTTTACCCTCTGCTTCCTCTCATTGAGATAGCTATGGATCAACCGCAATGCACCTATACTGAAACCGTAAGCACTTAATTTTGCAATCAAAAGCTAATGATTTAAGCAATCAAAAGCCTTTGAGGGATCCATGAGCAGTGCTCCAGCAACACCCCCTTTATCTAAGGTCTTTTTGCAGGTTTCTATGAGTCGTAAAAGTGCATGTTGGGTTCCATAGCCCTCTCGAAATCCACACAGAAGAGGAGAGAGGAAACTAAGGGCATGAGATTTCATTTGACTCTCCAGGACTCTCTCGTAAATTTTGGACACAGATGATAAAACCGTTATAGGTCTATAATTTTTCTTGATAAAAGCATCAAGACTTTTGAACAGGGACGAGACCTCACCAGCTTTCAGTTCCCTTGGAAAATAGCATTCCGACAAATTCGAATTGAAGATTCTTTGGATGAGAACAGCAAAAATATCTGCATTCTGTTTGAGGATCTTAGCTGGAATGCTGTTTAAGGGAGACGCCTTTTTTGAGTTCAGTTTTTGAATCTGTAAAAGTATCTCATTAATAGTTACTGGTTTGAATTCAAATTGACTCAGTTCACAGCATTCTTTGATCTTTTTAATGCTAGGATGATTTACATATTTTTTGATAGCTTTTTCCACTGGATCATTTATCCCGTTAGTTGGTGAGGGCAGTGTCTGGTCTTCGGAAATTCCAAACTCTCTGTTATGTTTGTGAAATAATGATTGAAGATTTCTGCTATCTTTAAGTCCTCAGTTATCATTTTTCCATCTTCCATTAGAGTCACAGATGAATTTGTTTGTACTTCATTTGAGAAAACCGGTTTTACAGTCCTCCAAAATTTACGGTTATCTGCAAGGTCTCCAAAGTCAAGGTTCCGATAGTAATCAGATTTCGTCTTGCGCAGGAGTTTCACACAAAAATTTCTTTGCGTTTTAAAAGCTTTAAGATTATCCTCAGTTCTACTCTTGATGTATCTATTGCGTAATTTCTTGCGATGCATCATCGCTTTGCGTAAGGCCTTTGTCATAAAAGGGCCATCATTTGCACGCAAATTTTTTTCTTCAGAGGAGCATGTTTATTAAGTGTATTTGTAACTACAGCATCAAAAGCGCCGTAGTCCTCGTTATCCTGCTGTTCAGACGTTATCTGATCACAAAGATCCTTCCTAAAATCCTCAGCACAGAAGTTGGTGTAATTTCTATATGTAATGATCTTGGGCCTTTTTTCCTGTATCCACCCTTAATCGAATTCCTATAAAATCGTTAAGGATGCGTAATGCATCTTGGTAAAAATTCCTTGCCGCCATCTTTAGCGCATTCATTTTTTGCCGTTTTCACAGCTTTAGGGAAATAAGACCCTCAGTAGAGCGATAACAACAGCAACAACCCAACTCAATGAAATAGGCTAACTTGAGGGTCCTTATGGAGTGAGGCTAAAGGGATCTGTGCCTGCTAACTGAAGACTTTGAGGACCTGACCTGAAACAAAATATTAGAAGCTTAAAAGTTTTCGAAATCAATTATCAAACAAATAGTGAAGATTTTCAGTCCCATGACAATGAATGCACTGTGGATATCTCTCATCCATAACAATTACTTTTCTTTATTGATCTGTGGATGAGTCCATTATGATTTGATCAATGTTTCAGGCCATTTTTCAGTCCTTTTGCAACCATGAAATTTCTGTAAAATTGAATTTACCTATATTTCTAGTGCTGTTGAGACAGCGAGAAAAATCACAAAAAATACTTCGATGTTTTGGCTTTTAACTAGAAATTGAATCATTCAAATCCGTGAAGTACTCTTGATGCTATGAAATATCGAAAGTTGGAACTTTTTTCTGGCCCACCCAGTATATCACAGGATAGCTACGAGTTGATTGTCTAAATTCCTGTTAGAAATCCAACTTTTTTTGGAATATTTGTATCTTGCAGAGTCTAGATAGTTGCACTAGACGATTACGCTAAAGATGGTGGCACGGAAAATTTTACCGAGATGCACGGAATTCGTTCTTTAATCAAATTCCGATAGATAGACTGATGAAAATCGCCGTAGTTTCGCTACTTGATAGACTGATAATCGCTACAACTACGACTCATAATGAAACTAATCGAGAATTCGGCCAGAAATTGAGTGGTTTATAAGAAACTGGTTTATAAGAAACTAGTACTAAGATGGCCAAAATTTTAAGAAACTCTAGTACTATGTCTGAGAAATTCTAAGAAACTTTTCAAAGTTAAAAGCATGGATATTATAGCAAATAGATTGTTGAATCTTTATTCTTGAGCAATATTATCTAATCATTTGTGTTTTCGACATAACAGAACACTGTTTATTCCTTTATGATGTTTTAAATGTCAAGAAACATATCTGCCTCAGTGTTAGCGACCACATTGCTAATTCTGCATTCAAAAAATAGGAAATTAATTAAGAAACTTTTAGTACTAAAATCGACAAAATTTCATGCGAAATTAAGAAACTTTTAGTACAACACGTTTTTCTCATAAGAAACTGGTTTATAAGAAACTAGTACTAAGAGGGCCAAAATTTTAAGAAACTCTAGTACTATGTCTGAGAAGTACTAAGAAACTTTTCAAAGTTAAAGCATGGATATTATAGCAAATAGATTGTTGAACCTTTGTTCTTGAGCAGTTTTATCTAAAATTTGTGTTTTCGACATAACAGAACACTGTTTATTCCTTTATGATGTTTTAAATGTCAAGAATCATATCTGCCGCAGTGTTAGCGACCACGTTGAAAATTCTGCATTCAAAAGATAAGAAACCAACTAAGAACTTTTAGTACTAAAATGGACAAAATTTCATGTAAGATTAAGAAACTGTTAGAACTATGGCCTGATCCTAGTTTCTTATGAAAAAAAACGTGTAGTAGATTTGCGTTTCGTTATTTTTGTGTGATTTATTCCGACAATTGCTTTGGGTTATCTAAAGTTGCAATTTAGATTTAGACTGCTTAGAACATTGAATATTGTATGGTCTTGGGTATTTTTGTAAAAACTAGGGTTGCCCGTGAGTGGTTTCTCTTTGCCAGGGTACACCAAAAACTTGTGTTTTTTCTCCATCTTAGCCTGCCTAACAGTAGGTTAGCCCTTTGACCCAGTTCATTGCTCTCACCTTCTGACCGTTGTTGGTTTTATTAATCATAGGAATAGCACACTAAATCCCCGCAGTAACATCGGAAGCATCTCAAACTTGGGGGCATGACACTTTGAGGGTATTTTTTACCTTAAGAAAAGGGGGGGATTTTCTACAAATAATAGGGCACTGCTTTGTTTATTGCAAAATCTGGTACGTGCCCCCAGTGCCCCCGGTTCCTACGTCGATGAATCTCCTCGTTTAAAACCCTCCAAATTGACCTATGAATTTTTTTGGATCTCTTTCAAAGTTTGAATTTCCTCTCCTGTTGTTTGTAAGCCGGGTTGAAAGTCTTTGGTGAAGACTCTAAGTCCCACGCCAGGCACCCTTCGAAACGCTCCCGCTGTAACGACCCCACTGCAACGATGTCCCTTTAAAGCAAAAAGAGGACTCGCGAAGGAAAATTTTGCCCCCGCTAAGTTTGAGTTTAAAAGCTTTTCCCGCCGTAGCTCTGTTATTCACTCTTTGACTATTTTACCCCGTTGAAAATTATACAAGGGTCATTCAAAATAGCACAACAGATGCATGCCAAGTGATGTTTTAAAAAGTTGAGATTTTTCAATTTCCTTTCAGAGGGAGTCTGGTACCCTGGGCAAGGAAAAAAAAGGGTGCGTATGTGTTGCCTAGTTTTGCTCTGAAATCATTTGCAATCGAAACTTCCCTCAAGGACCTAAGGATTCTTGGAAGAGAGACTTCTTATTTGGCGACTTAAGTATTATTAGAGAACTGTAACCGAATAAATGAGAAACAAAACTCAAGTGAATAAGGACAAGTAAGGACGGATACTATTCTTCTCTTTAATCAGCTAAGTCACTACGTAATCCCATGAGAAGCGAGCGCATGCGCCACTGGTCATTGCGAACATCACGCCACTGGTTGTACACGCGTTTTTTTTTACGTCTTCCACCGACATCATTCAAGACAATTGTAAGTACACTTTATTCATCATACTCTTTAAATTACAATTTCATCTATTTGAACAACACTTGCTTCAAACTCACAAATAGATTCACAACTAGTTATCGTCTTTTCTAACGACTTTAGGCGATGGATGCACCAGACCCCGATCACATTCCAACTCTGAATGCAGAGGAACCGCCACAGACGGACACCCCTTCCATAGACAGATGGTACACTAACTCAACAATAGCATGATCACTGTGGCATAGAAATTCGTTGCTGCGCAGGAGCAAATAATGTCTTTTCGTTCAGTAACAATTCAATTCAATTTAATTCAATTACCAACATGCTCTGTTTCTGGTGAAGTGAGGGATGGGTAGGGCCCGGGGGTAACATAACACGCTGAGGGTACTGATATGTGCCGCCCATAATGGGTGGGTTTTTGGTCCAAAATTCTCTAAACAAGGGTCCCTTTTTCGGCCGATGCTCTTTAAATGTGGGTAGGTTTTCCAGAAATTGGCAAAAATTGTCAAAATGGTTAGTTTTTCGCCAAAATTCGTCATAAAAGTGGGTATAACGGCAGCTGTCGGTGATTGGAAGAGGGTAGCTTTTTGAAAACCGGGCAGCATACCCCCGTCCATCCACAAGTCGTGTACCCTTCCAGGGGAGGAGGGTTTTCAAGGGTTTTTAGACGTGCCAATAGTTTCCAAATTGATTCACGTGGAGACATATGTGAGGAAGTGAGGAGAAATGCGAGAAGTATGGAACGAGTGTGATGTTTTAGACGATCATGTGACTAGATAGAGACTGTGTGGGCGTGAAGGGAGACTGAGTTGGAAGAGAGACGATAACTACAATCCTAGCCATAAGTGTTGAGAATGGTTGAAAAAGCTCGAATTTTTTCATTTAGCAAACCCCCGCTCCCCCAATTCAATGTTGTTTGTGAAGATGTCCTAAAATCTGATAACTGCCATATCTTCTGAAGACAAAAAAAACAACATTGAGATGTGGGGAGGGGGGGAAGTGGACATTTTGACGGTATTTTGGTTGTGAGGTCTAAAAATAGGGGAAAGTCGATTTTTTCTCAACACCTTATGGCCAGGATTGTAGGTAGTGACGAACAGTTGTGAAGATAGGTTGAGAAGTATAAAAGCGAGAAAACGAATTTGATGTGTGTTTATTTGTCGCCGCTTCGTTACACATACAACGCCTCTGCTCGTAGCCGGTGTTCCAAGAGACTGCTCGTAAAGAAATGCCATTTGTGGTTGTCTGAAGCGCAAACTTCTCTATCTCTACTCTGTTGAATTCCCTGTTTCACGTGGAAGCATAGAATTAACAAAACTGATGTAAATAGTGTACAGGTATTCCTTTTAGCGGTCAGTTTCACTCTTGCCATCTTCAGGACAGTGGCCGCTGCCCTGGTCTTTTTGCAACTTGGAGGCCGTCTTTCCCTGCCTACCTACCTTGTCATGAAACTGAACATTATGGTATGCGATAGGATAGAGAAATACCACCGATTGACTACCTGTAACAATCAATAAGTTATCTATAAAACATGGATGGCGGATCTCTGGACCACTGGACTTCTGGATCGCTTGACTTTATGGATTCCTGGACAACAAATTCGCTGGACTGCGGGTCAGTGGAATCAGACATAATCAGTTTCATCATCAAGGAAATTCATGCAAAATGAATCCTGTGCTGTGTGTGGATGATCTGATGTTGATGTTAACAATTGTTTTGAAAAGACAGATTAGGCCTATTGGATTTGTATACAAATTATGATGAAAGATCGTGAGACTTTTGTGCATCATACTACCGTACCCATCCGATCTGATCTGATCTTTGTTCTCTTTGCAGATCTACCGTATATTTGAGAGTATAGAAAATCAAATTTCTTTAGCAGCTCATGTATAGTCTTTTGGTTCGACGAAGAGATTTGATCTGCCAAGGCCTACAGAGGAATAGCTCGTAGGTTTCGTATAAGCAGTTCTTGCAAAATTTGGGCTGTAATCTAACGATGCATTTACCCAAAGAGATGGGCAGCCCAGAAGTCCACTAATCCAATTATCCATCAGTCCATTAGTCCACGACGCGTGGTTTTGAATATTTCTTGACAATGTCCCTTTGATGCCATATTCTTTTCTGACGTAATGGAATGTATGTTGTTATGACCGGTATCTAACGACATCTGACCAGGAACAGCAAGGGAGGAAAAACCTGTTGTCGTCTTGAAGTGCAAATAGACGCGTTGAAGAGAAGAGGACTTCCGTGTGTGAATTGCAACAGGTATCGTGCATTATTTCATTCATAAATAAATATATATTTTTGTCTTCCTTTCTATCTTTTATAGATGTTATAAAGTAAGTTTGAAGCAAATTTAGGAGACCTTTTGACTTTGCAGACTCCCTGCAATTCTTCTTCGCGTCCTCTCCGCATCGAGGCTCACTGTGCTTGCACAGTTTATTGCTTTCTGATAGGAGATCGCTTCCGATCACACGATCCAACCGCATGCTACGAGGAGGCTCGAAGAACTCCAGTCGGAGTTCGCCGAGGCTCCTCCAATTTTTATCTCCAAACTCCCTTCAACAAAAAGTATTCTGACAGCCGAAACAAAATGGCGCCGATTTGACCCAAAAGCAAGGAGGAACTGAAAAATGTTTTTCAGATAACAAATGTGAAAGGGAATGTGACGAGGAAGAGTTGGAAGCGAAAGCAAGGCAGTACGCATCTTGGTTGTTGCAAATGAGATCGCATGAAGGTGAAGTGTGGTTTTAAGCAGGGCCGCCGAGAGCGAGGCCGGGCCCCGGGGCAACTAGTGGATGCGGGCCCCTTGCTTGACAGTGAGACATGATAATTCAATTTTCAACTCAATTTCATTCGCAAAATACAAGTTGTTACAAAATTCAGTGGTATCCAACGCGAGCCAAGTAAATCATTGCTTATCTAGCTTGGGCCGCTATTGAAAATAAGAATAGAAATAAGATGATAAAGTTAAAATAAGCAAAAACGTATGATATCGTATAATGAGGTAAGATACAGAGGTACATGAAGGTATCTAGTTTGTGAGGAAGGAAGTGAGTTGTATGATATTGATACTGAATTTCACTCTTTTTCGTTAACATTTGTCAGTGAAGCTTTTCTTGAGCTTTTTAGCGAAGGTCTAAGGGCTTTAGATATCTTTAATCTGAGAGGGAAGTTCATTCCACAAACATACTCCTTTATTGCCTATCATTCCCCCAATATTTTACTTACTCGAAACATTTTATAGTAGTTACTTTGAAAGGTTCGTATGACCAAAGATCCTGGAAATGACTACTTTCATAAAAAACGCAAGGGAGAATTTCGTGAAGATTGTGCAGTGTAGCTAGGGCAAATCAAGTGAAGACAGTAACACCAAGGGGGTCTGGGGGCGAAGCCCCCATGAAACTTTTTGAGGCCACGCCCTTTACTTTAGCTAAAAATGCATCTCCCAACATCATGCTCGCCATTGGGTATAAAGAAACGTAGACAATTTTGTGACACTTATTGTATAAATCAAAGTGCGATGACAAATTTTTGAATAAGCATCCTCTACGTTGGCTTTGAAGGGGGAATTTCACTCCCAAAGCTCTCGTACTACTTTGGCAAGAATCCGTTTGTTTTAAAGAAAAATCAATAAAAAATCCGTAAAAATCCTTTTCTTCTCCAGTGCTAAAACTAAAGTCTTGGGAACATTTCTCTGAAAAATTCTTATCTAACCAATGCCCCGCCATTTCTCTTCGGTTTTAAAGGAATCTCGAGGACCATCTTTCGACAAATGTGGGGGGGAGGCAATTGCCCCCTCATACCCTCCCCGTGGCGATGCCACTGAAATCGTGGATCTTTTCATGGAATTTGAGACTAATAGTGCAAAGCAATGTCGATCCTGATTGATTTCTAGCTTCAAAATGATGTAAGGCAAGAACATATATTTAAACTAATATCTTTCTGACAGAGCTTATTTATTTGAAAACATAGGTAATGGCATGAGCAATAGTTCCTGCGTTCGTTCTCGATATGATTTAGCGAAATCCCTGGGATAGATAATGAATTGAGGCCTGTGATGTTACTGCAAAGTGCAAAGACAATGACAAACGTCGTAGCATCTTGCAATATGATGAAAGATCTATTAGGTATCCTGGTGCTAGCAAAATCTTGGAACAACATTCCCTCGAAAATTAAACAATCTTCTTCAGTGATGAGTTTCGTCATCAACTAAAATTACACCTGTTCTCTTCGAATTATCAAGTTTAGAATTTGAGCTGTTTTTGCTTTTGCATCAATCAATCTCAAAATGTTTAAGATATTGCAAATTGAATGATAGGCTTTTAACGAAGGCAGTGCTCTCTCCTCGATTAGATTATCCACTGAGAGAGCCCCTCCTTTAAGGAAATTCTTCTCCATTCTAATTTCTGGTGTTCTATGTAATCTTGTTGTAATTTTGTCATCTTCTGTGATATGTCATATTGTAAGATTTGTAACTTTCATTGGTTTAAATGATTTTTGTACGTAGTTGAATTTTCTGAAATGAAGCTAAGCTGAACTAACAGAGAAAGTTCGATTTTACGGGCCCCTTGCGGGGCCCAGCTCGATGATATCATTGCAACATACGATGGTAAAGCAAAGCTCCTCTTTCTACGGGCCCCTGGCGGGGCCCGGGCCCCGGGGCAGTTGCCCCGGCTACCCCCCCCCCCTCTCGGCGGTCCTGGTTTTAAGCGCCAAAGTGCAGTGCAGGCAGAATCATACTTCTGCGAATAAGAATATCAAAGGACAGGCAGAAACTTGGTTGGTGATTCTGATTTCTGTTAGAAACATGTCTTCAAACTGAGACAAGGCAGCTTCCTCGACGCCTTGACTTAGTGATTTAATACAGCAACGTGAATTTAGCCGAACGCTAAACTGCTAAAGATAAGAAAAGCAATTGTAGTATTTGGATTTATGCACATTAGAAAGAGACCTCAGGAAAGTTTAGAGCAGTAGCAATCGAAAGGTGTTTAGCAAACACTTCTTTTATCTTCATGTTGCATCGAAAATATTGAGAGATCGTCTCCCAACGTCTCATTGGGCATGGCACTACTAACTTCTTAGTACAGCCCTAGTTTTATGCGGGGCAATTATTAGTAATGTCATGTCATTGCTTTTTGCACTCAGAGCATTTTACCGATACAGTTACCGACACTGGTCCTGCTCAGAATAGACTTATGTGAAGTTTTCTGATCGTTACCATCTTGGTATGCTGCAGCAATTTCTTGCATTGTCAGGAAGGTATTTCTTGTCAGTCACACATAAATAATTGCTTTGGTGACCATTTTGAAATCAGACAACAACACATTCCACAAAACAATAGGCGGATTTGTTCCCATTGCCGTTGCCAGGTTGAATATTTGAATGTTTTGATGGAATATTCCATTGCTATCTCTCTGTCAAGCTGTTATTGCACTGAGTCAAATCACAGAATTGAATTATTCTGCAGTCAAATTTTCCTATCATAGAAGTCTGGGTCGGCGCGCTCCCGGGAGAAGACAACTGAGGTAAGTGGAATGACGGATAAAGGCACAGGGAAACCAGGTTGAAAATTTAATTCCGTAGTATTTGTTAATTTGTAATCTACACGATGATTCGCTAGTCCTGTTATTGATTTGCGCTGCAAGCAGCAAATCTTTGAAATAGGCTCGAAATCAGTGAACCAGAGTCTAATTCGAGGTTGTTGATTGGAAGATAGCTTTGTACAGGCTAGATGTAACGTACAGGTTTTATGTAGCTCTACAGATAATAAGGATTGCTATTATAGCCAATTAAATTGAGCCCTGTGAACAATGGAACAAACGTTGTTTACTTCAACAAGAGAGTAACTGCGTCATAGCCAATAACACCGGCAGTCTGTAAACCACGGAATCACGAAACGGCGGAACGAAATGCGGAAACGATGGAATGATATGACAGACAAATCAGAGTGTAATATTTCTATTGGTAGGCTCCTCCTAAACGTATTAACACGATACGAATGCCCCAATTTTCTTTTCTTCTAAATGGAAACCAAAACTTTAGTAACGTGACTTCACAAAAACAAGAAAAGTAGTGGGGCATTACCGGTGCGTTCGGCACGCTATGAAGAGACCCCTGTCCCCATATATGTATGCACAGCATTATTTGGCTTATTTATGCATGCAATGACATGACTTCGATACTATCCACTCGTGAGTTCGTGATCAAAAATTATTCATTGCAGTTTGATATGTTGAAAATAAAGGCATCTAAACTCGAATGGGGGAAAAAGCCCCCCTTTTGCGAAGATAAGCTGAAGAATTTATCGATTTACAAATCCGTCTTTGGTGAGGATTAAGTTTCATTGATTTTTGGCAGCAGACCAAGAGTTTATTTAAGTCGGAAGAATTTGACCGCTTAGGTGTTACTCAAGGTGTTACCAAAGTTCTGGTTTTCCATTGAGAAAAGGCAACTTTTAGCATTCGTATGTCGTTTACGTATATTCAGTAGGAACATACGAGACAGATATCTTACACTTTTGTATGATTCCGTCATTTTATTCCGGCATTTCGTCGTGTCGTTCCGTCATTTCATGATTCCATGGTTTACAGACTGCCGATAACTCCTGTTGTTATGCGCCTGAAAGCTAATATACTTCGATTCAATGAACGTAAACATCGGAAACACGGAACGAAAGTCCACAACGATGTTGCAACCCTTTGGGAGTAAAGCCAGACTATCACGCATCTCATTTACTATTGTAGATTGATACAGTGTCTCTTTACGAATTATTGGAGGTTTTCCTAGTTTTGTTTCTTTGTAGAAGGAAACAGCGTGTAAGACATAGGACCTATTTCATCAAAATCAGCTCGCCAGCCTATAGATAGTAACGTCTGTAACGATAAGCATTAAACCGCAGTTTTCACTTCTAAGTGGCGATTTTTGTGCAGTGATTCAAATTCATATATAAAATTGAATTTGACCAGAGCGCAAATCATCGGATAGTTATATCCCTTGTTAGTAGCTTATTCTATTTTATATTTCGTTTTTTGGTAATTAATTTCATTTTTTGTCCATTTTCTGTCACTTCTGCTGTGGAAGTTACGGAAAATGAATAAGAAATGGCAGTAAGTACTAAGTAACAAAATAGAAAATAGAATGAAGTAGAGAATAACAGTAACAAATACAACAAAAGTTAACATTTAATCTGTTTTCTCTGTGGTAAACACTCTGCATCTTCCGCTTGAGCAACGAAGAATGCTCGAGAGTCAAATGGTATCCATTTGTGTAAAGGCTTTGCTTCATTGCATCTTTTTGCATACCAATATGGCAGCTTTGAAAATCAAACAGCGTAAATCATTTGAATACTTTATTTCATAGAATACTGAATCATGATTGGCCATTAGTGCTAGAGATAGAGAAGCAAAATGATGTGCTGCAGAAGTTGAGCGTTTTTTCTCTAGCTCATGAGCAGTTTATGACAGTGTTTTCGTCTCCATTCGCATGTTTCAATGCTTCCCAGGAATGCTTCGAAATCGCTTTTGCCACAAACTCTGGAAGCTGTTTGTGCCATCGGCATGACCATAGCCTGTGTCGCCTGTGTTCCACACCATAGGCTGCACAATCAAAGTGCTGTAAAATCTGTTGTTACCACTGGTTGTTACTGTTCTTCTGCGAAGGAGCGTTCATTCCTTTGTCCTTTCTGAGCCTCGTAAGGAAGTAGGAACTTTGGCGGGAAAATATCACCATAACTAAGGTTGAAAGGTCAAAGGTCAAAAGTCATAGTAAGTCAAAAGGTTTGCCTACGTTTTTTTGGTTATGCGACTGGATGGAGCCCCATTTTTGGTGGCAATGGCAGATTTTGTTCATGTATAATGAGACGAGAAAGTCAAGCCTAATTTCAAAGCAGTTTGTGTTCAACTTGAAACCTGTCCACGGTCTAACTAATGTTTACTAACATAGATACATAAGGACTGAGGAGAAGCTTGCCAATAAAAAGTTTCATGGAGCAGGTAAGTGAGTGGCCTAATAATGTTATCCGAAGAGGAGATCCGTTTCCTGAAGTGCAGAAGGTCTCCAGAACACGAGACAAATGTATGAAAATAGGTCAATTTCACAATGACCTGGGCAATGTCAGTTCGTTTGAAGTTGGTACATAACTTTGTTTGCCTTGTGTATTGCAGTGGATGTGAATCCCCAAAACCATGCATTGCTATCTCAGCAACACATGATTGAAGTATTTGCATTTGCGACACAATTGATGTGGTGTAGATTTCTCATCATGGAATCTCATCTCTTGTCTCAAACTGAATTAAATCTTCGTTCTTGAATTCTGGTTTTTAGATTAGTGTGGTTGGTTCTAAGTTCTTGGATCAAGTTCTTGGTTCTTTAATCTTAAAGGAGAATTCCGGGATGATTTTGAATCAAGCTGCACTGGGCTAACTGAAGCTGAAAAAGACGATCGTAAAAAATTTTGATGAATAACTGACGGTTTTAGAGTTAATACGCATTCAGGGTGCTCAAACAGGCACTGGAGTTACTAATTTTGAAACCAGTCACAAGATCAGCTATGCCAGGAAAAATAATTTGGTCTTTGGTTCTGTTTTCTAAAGAAAGCCTGTGTTGCCTGCCTTAGGGCCCAAATATGAAATAGTCTTTTCTCTGAGATGAAGTCAACAAATAATAACAACTCATTTAAACATAAGATCAAAGAACGTTTTTCCAAAGTATACAGAAAGAGGAAGATGGCATTATCTCTCCCAATCATGGTATGGGCTTAGTTTCCAAATCTTTTTAAAAAGATCAGTGTAAAATTCAACGACCCATTTCTTTGATCGAAATAGCTGCAATGGAAACTCTTTATTTTGCTATAATTCTGCTGTTGGACTTTTCTGAAATCTTCATTATTTTCAGAATTAGAGTGCTTTGTTTCTTTTTTGGGAATTCAAGAGAAATTTTCAAAAGAGTTTAAACTTTAATTATTTCTAAAACAGGTTGACCTTACAAAAGTGAAAGATCATCCTTTTTTGGTCATCTTTAAGTGATTTTGCATAGGGGAGTTATTTTCATTGGGGCACCTGTTAGAAATCAGTTCTTCCTATATTCTTGATAATTATGAGAGGGGAAGGGTAGTGTAGCCATTGTCAGTTGGATCTAGCCAATGAAATAATCAGGAATAATCAGTTTGGGTAAAATAGAGATTTAGTCAAAGAAAGCTGCAAGAGACATCCTTTGCAGTGCAATAATCTTTGATAACAACATACTATCTGCGTTCAAGATGCTTAAACAATACATACTGTAAGAGTGCAGTAACATTGAAAATATCATGTCCCAAGAACTACGGGGCAGTGCAAAATTCATCATGTCGGGCCAAAATTGGTTTTGTTTGACTGGCTCTAAATGGGCCATTTTGAAAGAGGAGACAAGAAATTCTCTCACAAATGTTTGGTCAGTATGTCAATGTTATATGTGTTTTAGAACTGGCTTTTCATATTGCAACAGTGTGAAATTAGATCAAATCTTCTGCATTGGGTAAGAGTGAGCTCAATGTTGAATTGGGAAAGTAGAAATGTTTTTCTGCAGAGAAAATTTGTGATTCATCCATAAGTTATGGGTCAATAATTTCATTAATGATACAGAATGTCATTTGAAATTTTTGGATGCCTTTTTCATTTTTGAGTTATCCACTATTTTGTGTGATGTGATTGGCTGATGGTGTCATTTTGTTTGCAAAAGGTAAAAAAGGTATTGAAAATTTACTAATTTCCAGAGGGAAATAAGTCAAGGAAGGTTTCATCCATTGAAATCCTCCATTGAAATGCCTTTCTAAACATCTTATCAATTCATAAGACAATTTCATTACTTCTGGCAGTTCAATTGAAATGTTGTCTTCAAGGTAACCTTTCAAACAGATCTTGATGGGGGTATCTTGACCTAGCATCTGATGGGGATGTGCCATTTTACCCAAAGGATTGGTACCCATAATTACATAAATTCTGAAGAATTTTAGGAAACAGTCCCGCAAATCACATTAAAACCTGGGCCATAATTCCAGAAATTATGAAAGATTCCCTAAAAAAGATACCCATAATTCCGTAAAATGTCTCAAAGTTGTGAAACTGATACCCATAATTTTATAACTTGTTGGGGGTGCAAATCATCAATGTTCAAAGCAACGGTGTGATCATGCGCAGAAAGCATGTTTGGTCTGTGGAAAGAATGTGCGCGGAGAATCCAACCACAATCCAAACATGGATTAGCACAGAAACAATGAGATTCTCCCGCATGGTAATAAGTTCCTTTGTTGTTGATCAGCTTTGAACATTACCAGCAAAACAAAAGACTAAGACAAAACAGGCAGTCCTTGGTATCCTCAACAAAACGGTTTGAAAAAGGAACCCCTAAAAAGGCACCTCCCTGTAGCACGAATAGTACTTAAAGGTCAGATAAAGGCAAAAGACATTTTTATTGATTTCCATCATTAACGGCCTGGAGATTTCAAAATTTCAAACGAAATTTCGATATGAGTTCTGGAACCTATCGAAATCGCCTGTCGAATTCCGTTTTTCAGTCAAATTTTCCAAAAAAACCGCGCGAGTAAAAGAGCCTGGATCTAGCAGAGGCGTGACGTGGAATGAGTCGATCGAGTCATTGGAAAGCTGTGAGGGAATGGAGGAGTCTGTTTGCACTCACCGATTGTCAAGTCACGAAAGTTAGAAATGACTACTTATTTTAACTATCTCAAACAAAAAACGTCGAGAAAGTAGGTACTTTATCGTCGTAGCACGTCAGCTTGTGCAGAGAAGAATATATATTCCGAACTTTGGCGCGGACAGACTTGTCGCAGCAGTGAGCTGTGGACTGACTTGGAAAGGGAACCCGTACGACTTGCAACAACGAAAACATTGGGGGTCTGCACAAGATATTTCAATCCTAACGACTTTAAACATTCATTGGCTGCTACAAGTGCATTAGCTGGCTTCCAGAGCACCTTTCTGAGAACTCTTCGACGTGCAAAACATGAAATTATAGTTGAAATCGAATGATGCACTCACCCACTCTTCGAACATGATGACATTGGATTTTGCCATATCAGGACTAGGCCATGTTATCACATTCATGGATAAGGTAAGGGCAAGTTCTTTCTCCACATTTATATTTCCTTTTCTTCGATAGCTCTTTGGTTCTTTGCAAACTTTTTAGGTGGCCAGTGGTGCCTCTTACAATATATTTTGTATTTACAGACTATTCGTGAAGCCACGCAAATGTGCCTTCGATAGGCTCTTGTCGGTCTAATGAGGAGGAAGAATCCCAACACTGGGGAGATCAAGGCTTGTTTTTCCGTAGTCTTTTGAAACAACACAATAGTTAAATGTTTGATCAATACCATGGTTTGACCCAGCCATTCACAGCTAAAGACAATCAATATTCAATTGCTAATTTGCATTAAAATAATTCAAATGATGTTTTATGTTTCCATTTCAGAGTCGGTCCCACTTGAGGAGAGCAGAACACAGGAAGCTTGGTCTGACTGTGTTCAATTCATTCTTCTGCATCGAGGGAAAACTATGAGGGTGTGGAGCTCAATACTCGATCTTTGGAAATATCAGAGAAGCTATTGGCCGCCATACAAAATTTATTTTGTTTACTGTTCGATGTGTATCTGCCACGCGGCGCGTGTTCTTCACGGTTACTTCTTCAAGTGCCTTGGGCCTCTCAAGTGATGGATTTCTTATGACTCATTCCACGTCATGACTTAGCTAGTTCCAGGCCTCTATCATCACGCGGTTTTTTGAAGGAGTGTCCTTTTTCAAAACCCCCAAACTTATCCTTTTGCATCGCAAAGCTAAAAAATTTTATTGCCATCGGATTCCCCATAGTTTGAAATTATGAATATAAAAAAATCGCATTTGCCTTTATCTGACCTTTAAGGATTGTCTTATGATTTGTGGAGATCAACTATAATTGACAAAGAAAGAAGATGCGTCATGTTGAATTGGGGCAGGCATATTTCTCTTAGAATGGAGGGATGAGGTTGTTAGTTTTGTTGTGAAAAACATTAGCAAGGAAGCCAGATACTTTTCCATTGGCGACATAACAGGAAGAATTTTGCACTGTCTTTAACTACCAAAAGCTACGTCTTTATGCTCAATATGAAAGTTTACAAATGGTGAAGTGCCAATATGAATCATTATGTCACTCTATAAGGGTGATACCATTGGAGGGAAAATCCAGGGGAGCACTCAGCACATGCAAATATTGGGGGTATTAGCCCAATATTTTAGGGTTAGAATATTACTGAAATGGATCCTTTTGGGTCCAAATAATACTGAAATTATATTCATTATGCTTCATGACACCAAATATTGTTGAAATGATATTTATTGGGCTCACTAGGGGCAGTATTAGCATTGTTTCAGGGTATTTTATGATCATGTTAAGTTATCTAAGTATAAAATGAGCTGACACCTCAGGGTTACAATGAAGCTGAAGGTTTTAGGTTGCCTGAAAATCTTTTTGGACTGACTCTCCATATTCGTATGTGCTGTGTGCCCCCCTAAGGAACAAAATATCACTAACCCCTAGTATTTAACCTTTACCTAAAATACAATAAATACAATTACAAACTGCTACTTTGTTAGCAAAAAGTTTCGATTCTCCTTTCCAACTTCTCATTTCCAATTTTGGAGGTGGACCACAATTGAGAATAATTTTACTTTGAGAACAATCAAGTAGCACAAACTAGGTGAACAGCAGACAAACAGCATAAAAGATTTGCCAATATCTATAATTTTTTGTGTAATTTATCACACATAGATATAGCGAACTGTCTCTTTAGATGCCTTCCTGGCCAACTAACTGTGCCATTTTCATCTATGTGGATGCAGCTACATTTAACATACTGATACAATGTGCAGATCTTAGTATTCCAAGAAACCTTGTTGCAGTTAATACATTAGACATAGGATACAGTCATTTGTCACCAAAGTAGACAGCTTCAGAGCCAACTTACTATCTCCTATTTAATTCTGTGGATGCAGACTAGCTGCATTGAATATACTGTATGTGATGTGCAGATTTTAGTATTCCAAAAAACCTTGTTGCAGTTAATACATTAGACATAGGATACAGTCATTTGTCACCAAAGTAGACAGCTTCAGGGCCAACTTACTATCTCCTGTTTAATTCTGTGGATGCAGACTAGCTGCATTTAACATACTGTATACGGTGTGCAGATTTTAGTACTCCAATTGTTGTAGTTAATACATTAGACATAGGATACAGTCATTTGTCACCAAAGAAGACAGCTTCAGAGCCAACTTACTATCTCCTATTTAATTCTGTGGATGCAGACTAGCTGCATTTAACATACTGTATATGGTGTGCAGATTTTAGTATTCCAAAAAACCTTGTTGTAGTTAATACATTAGACATAGGATACAGTCATTTGTCACCAAAGTAGACAGCTTCAGGGCCAACTTACTATCTCCTGTTTAATTCTGTGGATGCAGACTAGCTGCATTTAACATACTGTATACGGTGTGCAGATTTTAGTACTCCAATTGTTGTAGTTAATACATTAGACATAGGATACAGTCATTTGTCACCAAAGTAGACAGCTTCAGAGCCAACTTACTATCTCCTATTTAATTCTGTGGATGCAGACTAGCTGCATTGAATATACTGTATGTGATGTGCAGATTTTAGTATTCCAAAAAACCTTGTTGTAGTTAATACATTAGACATAGGATACAGTCATTTGTCACCAAAGTAGACAGCTTCAGGGCCAACTTACTATCTCCTATTTAATTCTGTGGATGCAGACTAGCTGCATTGAATATACTGTATACGATGTGCAGATTTTAGTATTCCAAAAAACCTTGTTGTAGTTAATACATTAGACATAGGATACAGTCATTTGTCACCAAAGTAGACAGTTTCAGGGCCAACTTACTGTCTCCTGTTTAATTCTGTGGATGCAGACTAGCTGCATTTAACATACTGTATATGGTGTGCAGATTTTAGTACTCCAAAAAACCATGTTGTAGTTAATACATTAGACATAGGATACAGTCATTTGTCACCAAAGTAGAAAGCTTCAGGGCCAACTTACTATCTCCTATTTAATTCTGTGGATGCAGACTAGCTGCATTGAATATACTGTATGTGATGTGCAGATTTTAGTATTCCAAAAAACCTTGTTGTAGTTAATACATTAGACATAGGATACAGTCATTTGTCACCAAAGTAGACAGCTTCAGGGCCAACTTACTATCTCCTATTTAATTCTGTGGATGCAGACTAGCTGCATTGAATATACTGTATGTGATGTGCAGATTTTAGTATTCCAAAAAACCTTGTTGTAGTTAATACATTAGACATAGGATACAGTCATTTGTCACCAAAGTAGACAGCTTCAGGGCCAACTTACTGTCTCCTGTTTAATTCTGTGGATGCAGACTAGCTGCATTTAACATACTGTATATGGTGTGCAGATCTTAGTACTCCAAAAAACCTTGTTGTAGTTAATACATTAGACATAGGATACAGTCATTTGTCACCAAAGTAGACAGCTTCAGGGCCAACTTACTGTCTCCTGTTTAATTCTGTGGATGCAGACTAGCTGCATTTAACATACTGTATATGGTGTGCAGATTTTAGTACTCCAAAAAACCTTGTTGTAGTTAATACATTAGACATAGGATACAGTCATTTGTCACCAAAGTAGACAGCTTCAGGGCCAACTTACTGTCTCCTGTTTAATTCTGTGGATGCAGACTAGCTGCATTTAACATACTGTATATGGTGTGCAGATTTTAGTACTCCAAAAAACCTTGTTGTAGTTAATACATTAGACATAGGATACAGTCATTTGTCACCAAAGTAGACAGCTTCAGGGCCAACTTACTGTCTCCTGTTTAATTCTGTGGATGCAGACTAGCTACATTGAATATACTGTATATGGTGTGCAGATTTTAGTACTCCAAAAAACCATGTTGTAGTTAATACATTAGACATAGGATACAGTCATTTGTCACCAAAGTAGACAGTTTCAGGGCCAACTTACTGTCTCCTGTTTAATTCTGTGGATGCACACTAGCTCCATCTATTATACGATGTGCAGAATTTAGTATTCCAAAAACCTTGTTGTAGTTAATACATTAGACATAGGATACAGTCATTTGTCACCAAAGTAGACAGCTTCAGGGCCAACTTACTGTCTCCTGTTTAATTCTGTGGATGCAGACTAGCTGCATTTAACATACTGTATATGGTGTGCAGATTTTAGTACTCCAAAAAACCATGTTGTAGTTAATACATTAGACATAGGATACAGTCATTTGTCACCAAAGTAGACAGTTTCAGGGCCAACTTACTGTCTCCTGTTTAATTCTGTGGATGCAGACTAGCTGCATTTAACATACTGTATATGGTGTGCAGATTTTAGTACTCCAAAAAACCATGTTGTAGTTAATACATTAGACATAGGATACAGTCATTTGTCACCAAAGTAGACAGCTTCAAGGCCAACTTACTGTCTCCTGTTTAATTCTGTGGATGCAGACTAGCTGCATTTAACATACTCTATACGATGTGCAGATTTTAGTATTCCAAAAAACCTTGTTGCAGTTAATACATTAGACATAGGATACAGTCATTTGTCACTAAAGTAGACAGCTTCAAGGCCAACTTACTGTCTCCTGTTTAATTCTGTGGATGCAGACTAGCTACATTGAATATACTGTATGTGATGTGCAGATTTTAGTATTCCAAGAAACCTTGTTGTAGTTAATACATTAGACATAGGATACAGTCATTTGTCACCAAAGTAGACAGCTTCAGGGCCAACTTACTGTCTCCTGTTTAATTCTGTGGATGCAGACTAGCTACATTGAATATACTGTATGTGATGTGCAGATTTTAGTATTCCAAAAAACCTTGTTGTAGTTAATACATTAGACATAGGATACAGTCATTTGTCACCAAAGTAGACAGCTTCAGGGCCAACTTACTATCTCCTGTTTAATTCTGTGGATGCAGACTAGCTACATTGAATATACTGTATGTGATGTGCAGATTTTAGTATTCCAAAAAACCTTGTTGTAGTTAATACATTAGACATAGGATACAGTCATTTGTCACCAAAGTAGACAGCTTCAGGGCCAACTTACTGTCTCCTGTTTAATTCTGTGGATGCAGACTAGCTACATTGAATATACTGTATATGGTGTGCAGATTTTAGTACTCCAAAAAACCTTGTTGTATTTAATACATTAGACATAGGATACAGTCATTTGTCACCAAAGTAGACAGCTTCAGGGCCAACTTACTGTCTCCTGTTTAATTCTGTGGATGCAGACTAGCTACATTGAATATACTGTATATGGTGTGCAGATTTTAGTACTCCAAAAAACCTTGTTGTATTTAATACATTAGACATAGGATACAGTCATTTGTCACCAAAGTAGACAGCTTCAGGGCCAACTTACTGTCTCCTGTTTAATTCTGTGGATGCAGACTAGCTACATTGAATATACTGTATGTGATGTGCAGATTTTAGTACTCCAATTGTTGAAGTTAATACATTAGACATAGGATACAGTCATTTGTCACCAAAGTAGACAGCTTCAGAGCCAACTTACTATCTCCTGTTTAATTCTGTGGATGCAGACTAGCTGCATTTAACATACTGTATATGGTGTGCAGATCTTAGTACTCCAAAAAACCTTGTTGTAGTTAATACATTAGACATAGGATACAGTCATTTGTCACCAAAGTAGACAGCTTCAGGGCCAACTTACTATCTCCTATTTAATTCTGTGGATGCAGACTAGCTGCATTGAATATACTGTATGTGATGTGCAGATTTTAGTATTCCAAAAAACCTTGTTGCAGTTAATACATTAGACATAGGATACAGTCATTTGTCACTAAAGTAGACAGCTTCAAGGCCAACTTACTGTCTCCTGTTTAATTCTGTGGATGCACACTAGCTCCATCTATTATACGATGTGCAGAATTTAGTATTCCAAAAACCTTGTTGTAGTTAATACATTAGACATAGGATACAGTCATTTGTCACTAAAGTAGACAGCTTCAGGGCCAACTTACTGTCTCCTGTTAATTCTGTGGATGCAGACTGGCTGCATTTTGTATACGATGTGCAGATTTTAGTACTCCAAACCCATCATAGATAATAGATGATACATAAGATTCAGCCAGCTTTCAATAAAGAAGACACCTTCAGGGCCAACCAAAGGTGTCCAATATTTTCTCCATGGATACAGACTTGCCTCATTCAAGACACTGCACATAATCTTGCAGCAGGCATAGTTTGGTGAGAGTTTGGTATTCCAGAACCTAATTGTTGCACAAGTTTAGTGTATCATTCATAGAATATATTTTTGCTCACGACGGTGAGCACTTTGGAGGTGGTTGGATTGTCTGGAAAATAGACACTGTCTGGTGCAACTAAATTTATCCTCGTTGGCAAGGTGCGCACGGTACTGAGAGAATTTTGTCAAACCTGTCGATAGGGATGAAAACATAAGGATGAAAACCAAATTTCAGTCTTCACTAGTTTTCCACTATGTAGAGGTGTCTGCTTACAGAGAGTTGACTGAAGTGCAATACTTCAAAAAGAATCGTGATATAATACAATATGAACGAAATATGATACGATCCGGCAGGAGATCTGGTGCATTCTCAGGGGAGGTTGCATAGGCAGCATCCCGTTTTAATATTGCCTCTGCGAAGGAGAGTGCCACAGTTTTGTTTCTGCATATACAGGGCGCCCCAAAATAATTTTGCCCCGTTTTTTGGCTACTGTGGAGGAGCTGTAGATTTCTTCATCTTGGTTTTTAACCCTGTCTCACCTGGGCGATTTGAAACGGTCAATGCCTGGGCGGGTGGAATCCACCCCCCTGTGTATCTCTGTTGTTGCTTGAGATATGGCAGCCAAATTTGGCACAAAGGTTGTCGATGATATAAACAATGAATTTGTTAAACAATGGTTTAATTAGCGTTGTTGTTGTTGTTGCTAGAGCGTAATTAACATTATGACGTCATATGACGTCATCAAAATGAAAGTGTGTTAAAAAGTCGTAAAACTTTATTTTTCGTAAAGAAATGAAATATATAGATCAAAATAGATGTAAATTCATACTTAAGACTTAATCGGACCTATTGAAAAAGATTAGAAGAGATACAAATTACATTTTTCACAGAGTGTGGCACGACAACTTGGTTACCATGGAGACAAGGCTAAAAATAGAGCACCAAAATTGTTACAGTTTCATTGCTGTATGATAGAAAGTTAAACTTGCTAAATCTCAGAGGCATTCAACGAACGAGGAAAAACTTATAAATGAAAATGTACGAGGGGGGGGGGTAGAATCCACCCCCCCCAGGTGAGATAGGGTTAAACAGCTGCACAGATCAAGCTTCAACTTAGAGTTTGAGACCTTGTGTGAGCCAGTCGGACAAGTGGTTGCTAAGTTATTGCAGAGAAAAGGCAAATTAAGTGGTTGCTTCAAAAACAACGACGCTATTGTTCTCCAGCGATGTCAAAATCAAGTAAGTTTCCAAAGAGACAGTTCTGCCCTCTGCCATCGTATTAAAATTTTCATCACGTTTATTTAAAGTAAGGAAGTGCTCTCTTATGAATAGAAAACACTGCTGACCCTTTAAAAGATTTAGCAAAAAGTTGATTTGATACTAGAACCCTTTCTTTGAAATCTTGCTTTATTTTGACATCGCTGGGAACAACAGACGTTCTGTTCTTGAAGCAACCACATTTCTTGCCTTGTTTTCTCTGCCCAAAATCAGCAATCACCTGTCAGATTGATTCAAACAGGGCCGCAATCTATAAGTTGAGGCCTAAGCTATGCAACTGTGTAAAAACCGAGACAGTTGAATCTACACCTCCTCCACAGCAGCCATAGAAATGGGGCAAAATTTTTTGGGACACCCTGTATGCTCTAGTGAAGGAAAATTTACGTCTTTCTGCAGGGGGGGGGGGCTCGAAGTTGTTGAAAAGGATGAAAACATTAAAGGGGTGTTTTGGTTTTGATCACCGTACAATGTGGAACAGAAGCCAAATCAAAGGTTTGCTGAATCATTTTGTTTTGCCTGATCTGGAGCCAGTAACAAAGATAGACAAAATCCAGTAAAACATCCAACCAAATTAGGGCATGAAGGGTTGCTTTCCCATTCGTTTCTTTCTTCTGATCTCTAACACTGGCGCCTCCGTAATAGTAAATGGTTTTTCCTTTGCCAAAGAACAAAGTGGTTGCAATGAAACATCTGCGGCATCGCCAGATTACATTGTTTGCTTTGCGTTTATGGGTTAAGTGCAATGATTCCGTTGTTCAAGGCAATCTTTTAAATAACAAGGGCAGATTTTGTAATACAACAGCATCAGCTGCTTTGGCTCGCACCTCAATACAAAGCAATACAAATGTAGCAGCGAAGTTGCCTGAAACCAGTACGGCAAACACTTACTTGGTGCGGACAAAGGGAGGCTTTTAAGAGAAGTTATGTCCTTAAGAGGAAAGAAGAGGGGTAACTCTAAAGTTCTGTGTCGAGGATTTGGTCTATTTGACTCAGGAGTTGAGGAGTCACTGTTTACAGTTGAGAAATGAATATGCAAGAATAGTAATGCCTGCTACTAGGCTTCTGAATCACGTAAACTAAATCCGCGAGACAGAACTTTAGATTTACCCTGCTTCTTTCGTCTTAAGCACATAATTTCTCTTAAAAGCCTCCCATTGCCCGAACCAAGTGAGAGTTTGCTGCACTGGTTTCAAGGCAACTTTGCGGCTTCGTTTGTTTTGAATTTCTGGCTGAGAAAATTTCTTTTGTCTGCGTCCGCAAATCGCTTTGAATTGAGGTGTGAACCCAAGTGACTGATGCTATTGTATGACAAAATCTGCCCTTGTTATCTTAAATTTTGCACCACGAGTCAGTAAAGTTTTACCTATCCAACAGGTGGCATGCCACTGCCTGCTTTCCTGCTGGCACCCGGTCTCCTGCCGCCCCCTACTCTTTCGCTGGAAATGTCAACATATACAGCGTTCTGGCCACTTGGGCCAGCAATTGCTCTAGGATTCGGGTCAAAGTCCCTCTTTAGTCGTTGCAATTTTTGCTGGCCAGCCATTGCTTCCAGTTGGTGCTTGGACCAGTAGTCGATCAGTTCCCTTTTAGTCAGTGAGGGAAGCGGTTTGCTAGCTACAAGTGCATCCGCAGGCATAACGTAGTCCAAGTCTTCGTCGCTCCTCCCGGCAACATACGATTCAGGCACCCAAGCATGCCTTCGCCGGTCTCTTATTTCTTGTTTAATTTGGCGTTGGGCTTTGACCCATTTGATATGCCTACTTGGAACGTCCTCCGGGTTTTGAAGGTATTTTAATATTTCTCCCGGGTGCCTTTTCAATCGATCTTCTGTAATGGCAGTGACCTTGCTTTCCATGGCACTTATGGCGTCTCTACCGTACTGTGTCAATTCTTCATGCCGTTGTACAGCATCATTCGGGTAGAGAACAATGTCGCCGTCCGGATCTTAATAAAGAGACAAGACTAGTTAGAGCCTCATACATGCAAGACCAATATTATGGGCCCTTGGTAGTTTCTTCATCGTTGCCGGGGGTATACGTTAGCAGCTATACTGGAAGGGAGTCATCAATCCAATTTTACTGTTTTTCAAATTTATACATGGAAGAGACTTCAACTTATAGTTTAGCACCGAGCTTGAGTAAATAGGCTCTTTCAGCAGCAATACGCGGACGTCTTTGAAAACCCAGCTACTTTTCATGTCGTTAAAGCATTCTAATTTCCCAGCCTTTTCCCTCCTGGAAAACTACTAGCCGACAGACAGATTACCTAAGATCAGTTTGCCTTCTCGCATTTCCATTATTTGTTCATATTGCATTAGCTTCCATTCTCGACGTCCAATTTTTGCAGTGCGGCCTTCAAAAGTTTCAGAATAGAACGTACAATAAATCTCTCGAGACTCCTAAAATTTTTGAAGTTGATTTCTCTTTGTAATTTGCAGCCTCGAACAAAAGAATCATTCTGGCATCTTCTTGATTCGCGTCTTCTTGCTAAAATAGCCTAATATGACAAGTAGTTGCTGATTTATGGAGCAAGAAAGTCAAATTTACTGGCTGCTTCAAAACTAGAGGACTATATACTCGGTATTTAACCTTATAACTTGAATTGCAGCAACAAATTGACCTTATCTTTACACTTTGGGTGTATTCTTTTGGGCATCTTCTGAAAACGGTAAAGTTAGTAGAAGATAAAATCCCATTCTTTTGGTACAATTCTTCCGAAAACGGTAGGCTTCGCAGACTTCATATATCGCTTTTATAAAATAATAAACCGAATAAACGGCTGCGGGGGGAGGGGGTGTATTAGGCTCTTTTAGCAGCAAGACGCAGACGTCTTTAAAAACGCAGCTACTTTCTATATTTTTAGAGCATTCTAACTTTCCAGCCTTTTCCCTCCCAGAAAGATGCTCAAAGACAGACAAATTCCATAAGAACAGTTTGCGTTCTCGCATTTCCATCATTTGTGAATGTGCTTATATTGCAATTTGCTTCCATTTTCGACGTCCTATTTTTTGCATTGCGACCTTCAAAAGTATACTTTGTCAGTTTCAGAACAGAACGTAAAACAAGTCTCTCGAGATTCGCATAAGTTTTGAAGTCAATTTCACTTTGTAAGTTATATCCAAAGACAAAAGAATTCTGCTGGCGTCTTCTTCACTCGCGTCTTTTTGCTAAAACAGCCTTTTGATAGGGATTGAACGCCGGGGACCCAGCATATCCGGGCATATCGATTAAAAAGAGTTAAGATAGAGAACTGTAAGAGACCTACCTTCCAGTTCTTTGAAGTTGTGTTTCAATGAAATCGCTCTCATTTTCTTTTGGTATTTCCTTTCCCGGTTATAGTGCACCAAACCATATGCCACAGCCATGACAAGCAAGGATGATATGATAATGAGTGCAAACTTAAATATGGGCGATTTATAGTGGATCAGTGACAGCAGTGGTCCTGGCTCTTTCGACACCTGCAAGATAGAGTAAATTGTTTCAACTGACAACAGATAGGAATCAAAGGACCCTTAAGGGGACTCATAGAGCAAGCCTCAGAGCCAAGAGGTAGTCTATGTAGAGTGTTTATCCTCAATCAATAGCATGTCAGCAATAGCGTGCTGATATATAGGCACTGATAAAAACATAGTTCGAAATAAAACACAGACTCGAAGTGAAAAGTGTCCTATTTCCTAGTCTGATAAATGGATCAAAAACGCAAGGTCCAATCCCCTGATATTGCAATTGATATAAACCCTTTTATCGTATAATTGTTTATTAACCTAATAAGTCATACATATTGGAAAGAATGTGTTTACTGCCCATTGCGGCAATTGACGTCATTATTCCATGGGATGTGGGAGCCCCGAAAAAGAGAGCTGCATGGCTTAGGTGTCATC
This sequence comes from Aurelia sp. 4 Dawson et al 2005, assembly GCA_964019985.1. NCBI lineage: Eukaryota > Metazoa > Cnidaria > Scyphozoa > Semaeostomeae > Ulmaridae > Aurelia > Aurelia sp. 4 Dawson et al 2005. The sequence goes on along the minus strand of OZ026511.1, from coordinate 1,425,666 downwards.
AATCTGTTTGCCGACTCCATGCTGCATTACTGCTAAAACATAACCCCTTGCGCCATGAGAAAAAGATCATGTGGACGACGGACAGGAAAGTGTCAGCTATCCCATAGACTCAATGAGTCAAACATGAATCCTATGTTGCGGAAAATAGTGTTGTATAAAATCGATTGGGGCTGCACCTTGTTTAGCATGATATTCAATTTGAAAAGTAAAGCGTCTAGCTCTTACTTTAAAACCAGCTGTACTTTTTTCCAAGGTTTTTAAAGTCTCTTGTTGCTCCACTTTGATGAAATCTCTCAAAGTATTGGCAGCATTTGCCATTTCTCCAGCCAGGACAAACCCATATGAAAATGGGTGCTCGATTATGGCTGCAGCATCTATGTCGGGATGTTTGAACAATTCAGGATGAGCTGCTGCAGAAGCCACATCTACCAACGCTGCCTTAACGTCTCGCCGTTTTAGTGCAGCGGCAACTTGTTCGATCGTCTGGTATGATGCTTCTGCAATGAGGAGACAAAATGCAGTTAAACTCCGCAAACAAGAACATAGCAGAATAGGAACCTGCAGACTGATTTTGTGGAAAAAGACATTGAAAGATAAGAACCAAAACAGACTGATTTACTCAAATGTTCTTATGAGATGGTATACCAATAGACTTACTTAAGAAATCTCATAATCTATGTCAGTGTAAACGAACTCCCAACTATTGATAACTGAGTACCTCTAAAAGTTTTCAGGGATAAGCAAATTGTTGTACCAAGCAGTATGATATAAATTGCTTCGTCAACAACAGCATATCATATATACCCTTTTAAATTCAAATGCAGTTTATTTACAACCCTCAAGTTTATTTAACACCTACTGTATAGCTAGCCTGATGACATGTTCGTAGTGATCGCTATTGATAGACTGATGGACGCTCCAACCAGATTGAGAAAAAATAAAAATGCTGTTTTTGTTGTTATTATTGTTGTTGTTGTTGCAATATCTGGGACTATGTCGTGAGGCTACTGTATAGCTATGTATTCACCATAGTAGCAAATAGAGAGTTTACGAAATCACGACGGCAACGGCAACTGCAACTGCAACGCTATGTTGCTTTTGTTTCGGAACTTTAGATTCAAAAGATTCCTTGTTGTTCGTTCGAATTTGCTTCCCTTGAGACCCTCTGAAGTTGTCCTGTTCAATTTCACAACTTGGAAGCTCTATTTCTGGCGTTCTGTACTGCTGATCTAGGCCTGCGAAGTAAACTCGGTCGTTTTAAATCCTTGTCGTCAAAGAAAAATATAGTTTTCAGTCATCTCCGAGTTATTGGGGGCCTTATTCAGGCCTTTTGTATGATATATCAAAGGTACCTGACGGAAACAATGCTTTTTTTGCGGAATTTCAGATGGCGTTCTGGCTTGGGTTTGGTTCTGGTTTCGTAAACTCTCTAATGTCCTTGCGATAAGAACTCACCTTGAAAATGTCATTAGTAACTCATTTATAAGAAGCTAGTCAGTCTGTTTTTTAAAAAAGTATGTTCTTGTTTTTCGGGGTTTTACTGTTTTTCTCAAGCAAGGACCTTAAGTGATGACAGGACCGATACGAGTCATGACTGCCTAGGGGGCGAGAAACCAAAATTTTCCGACGATAAAACCATCAACAACAACAGCAACAACAACAGTTATTGGAACATACGTTAAAATTTATGCATTATATGACCGATCTAACTCATCAGTAACCAAAATTTGGCCACATTTCTCAGTCAAACCTTGAAGTCAACACAGTTAGTGAATATCAGTCAAATATGTGCCATAAACTCAATAATTTCTGTTCGTATTTATGTTTTAACGCTAAAATTCATGTTTGTATGCATTATTTCTCCACAAAATTTTTCAAAAATTCCGACAAGAGGGCAAAATTTCTTCGCGAAATTTGCGGGAAAAAACGTCATTCGTGAAAGTTTATGCCCTTAATTTCGCGATTTTTCTTCTCGTGAAGCTTTCTGCCCGCGAAACGTTCTACCTCTAAAGTGGCCAAAATGACAGCTCCTCCGTAGGGGAGCCATTCGCAAGACGCACAAGTGTTTTCGGTCTCTGTGTACAGTACAATAACACAGAATGAATATGTTTTAGCAGTTCATTCACAAACTTGTAATGTATAAAGAATACGGAATTTATCAATTCTCATACATAATTTATCAAATAACAATCTAATGAATACTTACTGGTATTTACTTTAGCGTTTCGACGAATCGCAATTATGTGCGCAGCCGAGTCGTGAATGGCTCCGACCTAAAATGTAGTAAGTCAAGCTGATAAACGATTTTGCGAACGATGACGTCACGGAATATTTGCCATGTGTGAAAGAATTTTAAATGATTTAACTTGTTAATTTACCATGGAACGCAATGGGTCATGGGAAGTATTACATGGTGTCATATTTAGTGCACCATCTAAATCCTAATTTCCTAACAACCTCGGAATGACATCTATTTGCAAAACTACAGGAACTCAAATCTGAGCCCACAAGGCTCTAATCTTTGCCGAAAACTCGATATCATTCGTTACTGAGAATGGTTCAGTGATACTTGCACGATTCATTAATACTTACAAATTTATCAATACTTATTAAGTACTTATTTACTTACTTACTTATTTATTAATACTTTATCAATACGATTCATTAATACTTACAAATTTATCAATACTTATTAAGTACTTATTTACTTACTTACTTATTTATTAATACTTTATTAATACGATTCATTAATACTTACAAATGTGCTAAAATCTAATCATACCTGCCAGTTAACTGTATTAAATTTCGCGTGAATCCTCTATTAGTTATACTGACTTCTATCTGCATTTTAGGCCATGCATTGTGTTGTGTTGTTGCAGTTGCATTGATTATACTGTATATTCATACAATAAGTGACGGGCCCAGTACTGAGACACGGCTGTTACAGTGCTGAAACGGCCCTGCGACGTATGTTTCCATTTTACTTTCTCTTGTCAGAAGTGTCTCGTGGAAGAGGGGAAAATTAAAACAAATGCGATGTTTATATTGCCCCTACCGCGGTACATTCACTGCAGAGCTGCTTAAGGAAGTGTTTCCATCAAGACTGAAAGTCTAGGGGGGGGGGGTGCTTGGCCTACGAACATACGGGGACGTGCCGCTGGAAAATCTAGAAAGCTACCCTGTCCCGGAGTCAAATTCCCGAAAATGATACCCTGTCCAGGAGTAAAGTTTCCTTAAATAATACCCTGTCCTTTAGTTTCTTTTGGCAAAGTTGTGTCTGCAAGGAAATTTGTACGAAATCTATCGAAAATTGTGGAAATATTGCCATCCAATCGATTTGAATCACATTCGCAGAGTGCAAATGGCCTACAAAGACCTTTCGGAGTCAAAATGACAAATATGGACCCTGTCATGGAGCCGATTTTTACAAAAATGATACCCTGTCCCGGAGTCGGAATCCTGAAAATGATACCCTGTTCAGCGGCACGTCCCCGTACGGAAAAATATATGAGTACCCCCCCCCCCCGGGACTGAAAGCGTCGCAGCATTTGTACAGCTGTGTCTCGGTACTGGCCACTCCACTAACGGCTACATGGAAATTAGACTTGCGCCAAGTCTATTCCGTGGAGAATCAGCATAAAGGAAAATAGGTACTTCTGCGGGGACGTAAACCATGAAGAGGACGCTGCGAAGGAAAAGTGAAGAAGAAGGAGAGGACAAGGAAAGTCGCTTTTCCTTCGCAGCGTCCTTTTTTTTCTTCAATTTATTTAACGTTGGCTAACAATATACAAATAGCACAAGGTGCTAATTTAGGCCAACTACAATTATGAATTAAAAAAGAAATTAACTGTATCCTAAATTTTCTACTAAATCAAATGTCCCCTAAATTTTCCACATATCGCTTGCATAGTCTGCAGTCACAACTAACCGTGTACGTTTTGATTTTCCTTTAAACACTGAAAGAGATTCAGAATCCTTTATGTCGGCAGATAGTGTCCTCCAGAGCTTCTACCCGAGGAACCGCACAGTTTCTGTTCCAAACCTCATTGTTTTAACTTTTGGTAAACATATGTTTCCGCCATCCCTCAGCTCATATGAAGGAACCTTTTCTATGAAAATCTCCTTCATAAAGCTAGGGGCGTTTCCTGATTTTGTTTTATATATTTCAGTTAGAAGTAACCGCAGATTTCTCTGATGGACAGATGCCGAATTTTGATTCACGAGCAGAGTTTCAAAATCTGAATGATTATCTTTATATACAATACGTAAGGCCCTTTCTTGTATCTTATTGATTTTTTTATTTATGTTCCTATCATGAAACATCCATACCAATGGGCAATAACTAAAATGTGACATGATGAACGCATTCATCAATGATGCAAGTTGTTCAGTTTCCATATAATTCGCAATTCTAGCCAGAGCATGTAATTTTTGGGCAGCCTTCTTACAGAGCGTTTCAACGTGGGACTTAAATGTTAGTTTATTGTCTATGTTGATTCCTAAGAGCATTTGCTCCTTTGTCTCTTTGATCACAGAAGTACCATTTTTAACACTTATATCGTCATGCATTCCACCAAAAATGATTACATGGCATTTTTCTTCGTTAAGTTTCATATAGTTATTAGGAAACCAGTTTAAGATGGCTGCAACGCCATCCTCTTATCTTCGCACAACATCATCTATCTTTTCACTCACAACGTAAATAGTGGTATCGTCAGCGTAATTGCAAATTTCGGCATCCTCCATCAGATAGAGCATATCATTTACATATATGTTGAATAAAAGTGGTCCCAGAACGGAACCTTGTGGAACACCGAGATTTGTTTCACGCCAATTGCTGAAAGAGCCATTTACCTTTACACGCTGTTTCCTCGCTGATAGATAACTATAGATAAATTCAAGTGCAGATCTGCCTAAGCCATATGCATCGAGTTTGGCTATCAGCAGTTCATGATTCAAACAATCAAAGGCTTTTGACAGATCCATTAAAATTGCACCCGCAAATTTTTTGTTGTCTAATCCCATTTTGACTTTTTCTAGAAAACGCAAAAGCGCATTTTGTGTAGAGAATCCTCTTCGAAAACCGCATAGTAATATGGAGAGAAATGAGTCTGCGAATTGCATTAACTGGGAGTGCATCAGTCGCTCAAAAACCTTTGATACTGCAGGGAGCACAGTGATTGGCCTGAAATTCTTCTTCAGAGAAGCGTCATCCTTTTTAAAGAGTGATGTTATCTCTCCGGCTTTTAGTTCCAATGGAAATGTGCTATAAGCAACACTTTGATTGGAAGAGGTTACATAGATTATGCGCAAATATATCTGGGTACTCTTTTAAAATTTTAGCCGGGATTGCGCCAACAGGCGAAGATTTCTTTGGACCTAACCGTGCCAGTTGCGAAACAACCTGCTGAATGGATACCTCACTGAAACTAAATCTTTCAGTATATTTCGTATTGGACTGAATTCTTATAATGCTTGGATGCAAACTAAATTCTTTAATAGCAATATCTATAGGATCAACTAGTCCAGACACAGAGGAGATATTCTCTGTGATTTCCTTAATACCCAATGCATCAGTAATATTCGCAAAATAGTTATTAAACACCTCAGCTACTTCCTCATCATTTGATATTAAGTTGTTATTTTCAAGCAGTGTTAAACTTGTGGGAACCTGTACCTTGTCAGAAAATAGAGGTTTTACCGTCCGCCAAAATTTGCGATTATCATTAACGATGGTGGTGTCCAGATTTTTGTAATAACTCATTTTCGCTTTCCGCAGGAGCTTAACACATTGATTTCTCTGCTTCTTATATAACTTTAAATTGGAATCATTTTTGTTTTCATTGTATTTCTTTCTCAAATGAGACCTGCGCATTATGGCTTTACGGAGGGTTTTATTCATGAAAGGACCATCATTTGCTCTCACATGCTTCTTTTTCAAGGGTGCATGCTTATCCAGCAATTGGCTCACTATATCATTAAAAATCCCATAATTCTCAATAAGACCTTGATCAGAACCAACTTCTGATAGTCTCACTGCAAGTTCTATACGAAATGCCTGTACGTCAAATTTTTTATAGTCTCTATATAAGATTAGTTTTGGGCCTTTCTCAACAAAGCCACTTCTAAATACTGTTACAATCATTTCGTGAAAGTCTGATAGTCCCGTTTCAATTGTTTTCGTATTCTTGAAACTTCTTGATCTATTTGTTAAAATAAGATCTATACAAGTAGAGCTATCAGATTTATGACAGGTGGGACTGTTTACCAAATTTTTTAACCCATATGCGTCCAAGAAATTTCTGATATTCTGACCATCTTCCTCTGTGTTAAAGTCACCAACTAGTATGAAGTGGTTTACGTGGTCCTTTTCGTGGTTTACGCCCCCGCAGAGGTAATTATTTCTCTGAGTGCTGATTTCCCACGGAATAGACTTGGAGCAAGTCTACATGGAAATCAGACTTAATACTGTAATGAAAGATAAATAGATATACCTCTTGGCCATATAACTTTGTGTCACGTGTTTGAGCGACGGTCAACGCGGTGGTAAGTTTTCCTGAAAAAAGGGACCAACTGACCATGCCAACCATCATCCACACCATGGCCAGAATTCGTCCCAATTTTGTTCGTGGTATCAGATCTCCGTAACTACGAAGATAAAAAGTATTGTAAGATCCATGAAAGGAGGGCATCAGTGTAGGCTGCAAGCCAAACGATGAGAAAACTTGCTTGTTTAAAAAAACTGGCTGCAAATTAGTTTCAAAATGGGCCAAATGATAAATATAGATAAAGGACCAGCTGCGAATTTTATTTTCTAATTGGCTATTTTCTCAAAATGTGGTGCTCAGTATAGAGCTGTCGTCAGTAGGCTTGAGTGACAACAAATTTGCGACGACATTTTAAAAGAGCAATAGAACAGCTACCATTTCTTACAGGAGGATCACAGTTGTGTCATCTTTCACCAGAACTGAACCCCCAGGGGGTTACTCTCTAACTTTCAATACGGGGGGGGGGTCCATGCCACTATTTCCTTGCTGACCCCCAAATATTGAGCCTAACGTTTTGGGGACCCAAAGTATTGAGTCCAATATTTTGGAGACCTGCACCAAATTCCACGATTCTTCCTTTTTTCAGATTTGTTGACCCTAAATATTGATTTTTTGTAAATGTTGTAATTCGCAAACCACAAATATTGATTTACATAAAATTTCAGACCCCAAATTTGGCATGGACCTCCCCGTATTGGAAGTTATGAAGTACCCCCTTGGGAACTGAACCCTTCCTAATAAAGGTATTTCCACGCAAACCTGTAAGCCAGCTGTTTTTACAAAAGTTGAGGTCCAATCAAATCTATATGGTAGATAACGGATCCATTTTTTTGGATATTCTGTAATCTGGGTTTTCTTTAAAATTCAAGTTTAGGCTGTTTTAACAAGTCTGGCTTCTATTTTGCGGGTTCCTACGGTTTCAAATCAAAAGAAGGGTGTCAGGACATGGATGTTTTGATTGAATGTTGCATTTTTGTTTCGTCTTCAACCCATGTGTGCAACCAAATGTGGTGTTAGCTCTTAAGCAATGCGGATAATAACTCTCTTGAATTTTTGTTTTTTAGTAAGAAAGGGTTCCAAACAGTAAACCATCAGAAAAGCCATAATATTCGTTTCAGGCTTTTATGCGGTTTCAAACCTTTGCTTCTGCTAAGGAGCGTTAACACAAGGATGCAAGGAAATCATATTCGAATACCGAGGCCAAAACCTCGTTAGTAGCAGACACCAACTGAAAATTAAACAAAGAAGAAAGCAAAGATCAAAACAGTTAAATAAATATTCAATCAAGCCTCTGCGTCCTTGCACCCGTGATCAAAGCCCTGCTGAAGAAGAGGCAGCTATGTCCGTTTCAACATAGTACAGCCGAGGGTGGTTCAAAAGTTACAGCTCATGTAATCAATGAATTGATACAGTGTCTTACCCGATAGTGGTCATCGTGACATATCCCCAATAGAAGCCATTGAATAGACCTCTGAAGAAACTACGCGGGAATTCCTCTGGGTTTGCTCTGGAATCCTGCAAATGATGGAAAGAGAGTGAGCACCTTTCGACCATTACTTGCTACCCTATAACGTGTTTCAGAAAGGTAACTTAATCCCATGCGGACTCTATTTCGGGGCTAGGGAGATTATTTCTGCGACACCTTGGGGTTGCTATGCAACCTAATTTGGTACAAATGTAGTTTATTATCCATTTTATTAGGAACGAAGTTTGAAGTCTAAGTTAGTTAGCGATGTTATTGTTGTTGCTACAGCAAGATTATCATCAATACTGTTTGAGGACACCAGGTACGATGTCAAAGGCATAAAAAAGGACACACTTGAATACGAACTTACCACAGCCCAAATGCAGAAGCCCACGATGATGATGAGCAAGACGTTTACAGATAAGAGCGGCCAGGTCTCCCCCACCTTCTTTCCAATGTCTTGTGCTTGGTCTGTCCAGTTGTTTTTTATAGTAAAGTGTACAACGCCAGGGTGCGGTACGACGGGGACAAAGGCATAGCCTTGGTATGTGGTACTGTACGTACCACCGAAGACGGGGAAGCTGACATGGGTATTCGCAATGTCTTGCTTCATCTCCTTTAGGGATTTTTTTTGTGCCCAGCCATTTCTGCCGTTTGTTTCAAAGTCGATCGTTGCGTCTTGATCACATCTGCTGTAATTTGATTTCATGATCTTGCGAAGGATATCTGTGAAGAGTCCTTTGACGTGCCCCGACTTGCTTTTGTAAACATATGGGGCAGTCGAAGCGAAGTTTGTGTATATTACGTGAGGATAGGCACATGTTTCTACGAGACAAGAAGAGACATTTAGGTATTGTGATTTGTATCTCTGTTCTCCATTTTACCCTATTTTTAGTCGGGGATGGGTAAATCAGGCCCTGGTAAGTTTTTCCGTTAACTCTGCAATGGGGAAGCCTGTGGTAATAATGAAGATTTGACTTTTCGCTGCTATATTTTTTTGCAACTGGTAGTAAGATTCTATTGAAATGTTTTGTCAAATGAGGAAGGTAGACAATATATTCTGGAACTGGCCCAGTCAAGCTCTCGAAGCCCAGTGTTCATGAAAACAGTGCGAAAATTGTAGCATTTCTCAAATTTTCATGAAAAAAGTGCGAAAATTGTAGCATTTCGCAAATTTCCATGAAAACAGTACGAAAATTGTAGCATTTCGCGAATTTGCAGACTGGTAGACCACAGCCAAGCAGAAGGCTTTGTACTTAGGATTGGTAAGCTCTTAAAATTCTCGCGTATTTAGGGCTTAAAGAAGCAATTACTACACAGCCTCTTAATCAAATAGACAAAGTCCACCTTCGTTACAAACCAATAACCTCCCTTACAAACCAGCTTTCGAGCCCCTTTCGAGCTGCACAAGGCGATATTTGCTTTATTGGTATCGGGGAAACCTTTCCAGCTTTGTTTGTTTTGAATCACTGGCTGAGGTAATTGTTTTTGTCTTCGATTGCTAAGCGCTTTGAATTGAGATGTAAATGAAAGCAACTGATTTGATGTTGGATCAAACGGAGAGGAAGTTGAAAATAGTGATAGTTGCATGAGTTCTGGCAAGTGTAAATCATAGATTGCAGGTTTGTAAATCGCAGGTTCCAAGCTGAGGGGCTGTGGCTATTAGGAAATTTTTTGTGTTATTCGAAATCTTCATTTAAAAGGCAAGATATTGGAATTAATTATGAAGTTAGCCTTAAACCTGTGTTTTATCAACCTGCAAATCTGCGTTTTACACTTGTCATGTGAGTTTGACTTACCTCCAATTACTGGGGACGATGAAACGCCATCTCCAAACTCATTGAATGCAAGAAGGATCATCGAATATTGAGCGTTCGGTTTCAGACCAGAAATCGTGAACTTGTTTAAGGACGGATAAATGAATTTTTCCACTGTTTCTCCGTTCAGTGCTGGTCTTCCACCCATTTGGTCCAACGATACTCTCAACTTGTATCCAACAAGCTCACCGTTTAGGTATTTAGCTGGCACATGTTCCCATGTTATATCAAATTTGTCATGACCATTGCTATTGATAGTTACCATTTGCGGTGCTTGTGATGGAGCTGGTGATTGAAATATGATTGATTAAAGACCCATTGCTAACCATGATCCTTTGTGGCGCCAAAGTCAACTTTCGTGTTATCTGAAAGTCATTTTTGGCCTAAGTTCACTTTGTCTTGTATTTCAATCAATGCACAAAGGATCATGGTTAGCGATGCGTCTTTAATGCAGTAAAACCCCGCAAACAAGAACATTGCAAAGTAAGGAGCTGCAGACTGATTTTGTGTGAAAGGAAACCCAAATATAAGAACCAAAATACAGGCTGATTTACTTCAATGTTCTTATGAGATGGTACACTTGCTTAAGAAATTTCATCAGATCTGTGTAAACAATTTATTGACAACTGAACACCTCTAGCAGTTTCAGGAATATGCAACTTCTTTCATCTAGCTGTATGATTTAAATTGCTTTTTCAATAACAGAAAATACCATACCTTATGATACTGAAATGCAGTCATTATAACATTAAGTATATTTAACACATAATGTATACTGTAGCTATATATTCATCATAGTCGTAACTGTCCTTGTGATAAGAACCAAACCTTGTAAATGTAATAAGTACCTCATTTATAAGAACCTAGCCAGTCTGTCTTTTAGAAAAGTATGTTCTTGTTTGCGGGGTTTTTCTGTACCACATGCTCAAGAGTTTCTTATGAATTTCTTAAAGGTTCTATAATAATCTAAATGTTCACAAACTGTGCCCTCATGAACTTTTCAAAGCAATGTTATTTGAAAACATTCCAAAGTTTAGACATCACTCAAGTACATTCAAAGTATTATAAAATAGGAAACAAGTGTAAGGATTTCCTTCGTCAAAAATGAAGTTTCCTTAGATTTATTTTCCCACTATTGAAGTTTCTTAATTTTTTGAAAATCTGAGGGTTGAGTTTCTTATAGGCAGTTTCTTATAAGAAAAATATGTGTACTGTCAAAATTGTTTTAAATCAGCAACATTTAAATTATAGAAAATAATAGCTTGACAATTTAAAGGGCATCATGTGCCAAAGGGCAGTAAATAATGGCTGTGATATAGTAAAGCACAATTATATCACACATTTCTATCAATTATTGGACAATAATTTTATTCTCCACTGTGGAAACTGTCATGAAGCAGAAGCGAAATTTGATTCAAATTGCATTGGCTAACTGGAAAATGTCTTGTGCAGAAGTGAAATTTGATTCATACAAATTGCATTGGCTAATTGCATAGCAGGTTCTAAAAATAAATGTATGTGGTTTAGAAAACAAGGGAAAATACAGTGAACATGTGAAACTCTGGAGAAACAATGGAAAGTACACACTTGACTGCTTTTAGGGTCATGTAGCAGCTTGGTTGTAATGTCCTGCAGGCACTTTGAAGGCTGTTTCAGAAGCACATTAGCAAGAAACACTCAGATTTCTCCAGAAATTGTCAACCAAATGTGCTTTTTACATATCTAATGTAAGAATAAACTAATGATCCAATTACCAAGCAAAGGCAACTTCATCTTACACAACCAACAAGTATTGAATTTTGCTTTGACTTTGTAAAAACTAATTGTTGCCAAAATATTGTACATAAAATTGTTTATTCTGGTACAATTCTTTTGCAGAAAACACACTAAAAATTTCAAAAGCCTTGTTCTGTTTTTCAAAATATTAAATGCAACCATTGCCAAATTCATTTTTCATGAAAGGTCATTCTTCAAAAAGTGTCTCTTTCAGTGGAACATAATTTGGCATCAATTTGCAACTTGCTGAGACAAAACAAAGTTTAATTTGTAGAAGAATCTGTAAAAAATGTTCTTGAGGCTACTGAGCCCTCTCTTCATCAATCAAAATCTTCTGAAACTGCCACTGCGCCTCTTGAAATTGTTTGGGAGAGCAGCAGCATGCATGGTAATCTGACAGGCAAAGAAACTGGTTTAATCAGGGGCAGATCCAGCATTTTAGCTGAGTGCGTTACATGGGAAAACTTTTGAGACCATGCCCTTCCAAACACTGGACACGCCCTTTGAAAACAAAGTAAAGAGCTCCCTTCAGATAAACACGGTTTCCTTGCGCAATCTTTTTAAAGGGAAAAGGAATCGTATCTGTATTTTACCATTTTACCTCGCGGCCTATCGGATTTTACCTTCTGACTCTGCTTTCAAAATTCTTCGGTGCATTTTCCGCACACTTGATGACATGATTGTCACCGTTTTAAAAGGCAGACATGTAAAGAGGGGGCCCAAGATAATCTTCTATAGGGACTACAGCCGATTTAGCGCCGTGGACTTCAGGACTCATCTCATTCATATGCTCTCATCAGAGCTGGGTGGGAATGAGGACTATGGTGCTTTTAAAGCTGTGGTCATGACCGTGCTGAATGAACACGCACCCGTTAAGAAAAAATATATTCGTGCAAACGATGGGCCTTTCATGACTAAAGCCCTGCGCAAAGAAAACATGCATAGAACTAGACTGCGCAATAAGTATAATAATGATCGAACCGAGGTAAATCTAAAGGCCTTCAAAAAGCAGAGGAACAAATGCGTGAAATTATTGCGTAGGGCCAAGTTTGACTACTATAGGAACATCGACCTTGGTAAGCTTACCGATAATCATAAGTTTTGGAAGACTGTAAAGCCACTGTTCTCAGACAAAGTGCAAGTAAATTCTTCCATCTCTTTGATTGAAGACGGAAAAATGGTAAATCAGGACTCTCAAATTGCAGAAATTTTCAACCAGTATTTCGCAAACATCACAGATAGTTTAGGGATCACTGTAAATTACTCACTGTTGTTACCAACAAGTGATATACTAGATCAAATTGACAAATCTGTTAAGAAATACGAAGCTCATCCAAGTATTTGCAAAATCAAAAACACTATGAAGTTTTCAGACAAATTTGAATTCAGAAAGGTAACCACCGAAGAGGTTGCTATAAAGATCAGGCAACGTAATCCGAGAAAAGCCTCTCCAGCTGACTGCATACCTGCAAAAAATTTTAATGGAAAATTCTGACGTATTTTCTGTTGCCATACGGAATTTGTTCAACTCTGGTTTATCCAAGAGTACTTTTCCCAAAGAATTGAAAGCAGGAGATATAAGCTCGCTCTTCAAAAAGGAGGATGCCTTTACGAAAAAGAACTACCGACCAATTACAGTTTTACCATCGGTATCAAAAATTTATGAAAGATTGGTGCAAGATCAAATGCTACCTTTCGTCCAAAGTTTCCTATCATCACTCCTTTGTGGATTTCGAGAGGGCTATGGTACACAGCATGCATTGCTACGTTTTGTGGAAGCCTGTAAGAAGACAATGGACAACGGGGGCGTCGCAGGGGCTGTCTTGACAGACCTTTCGAAGGCCTTTGATTGTCTAAATCATGAACTATTGATTGCAAAATTGAATGCATATGGCTTCAGTAGATCTGCCTTGCTGTTTATCCATAGCTATCTCACCGACAGGAAGCAGCGGGTAAAGGTCAATGGTTCATTCAGCACATGGACAGAAACCGTCCTGGGAGTACCACAAGGTTCGGTCTTGGGGCCCCTTTTGTTTAACATATACTTGAATGACCTTCTTACGTTCCTGGAGGAGACCGAAATCTGTAATTATGCCGACGACACAACTATTTATGCGTGTGGTCCTAACATTGAAAATGTCATAATGCATTTAGAGAATGATGCCCTTAAGATAACTGAATGGTTTCCAAACAACTGCATGAAACTGAATGAAGACAAATGCCACTTAATAATTTTTGGTGCGAAGGGGAGTAATGAAACAACAATCAAAATAGGCGAGGCCTGTGTGAAAGAAAGCACAGAGGAGAACCTTCTCGGTATAACGTTTGATCAGTCACCTTCTTTCAAGCAATTCTTAATGGGGTTATTCTTTGATTGGATCTGTCTTTTATCGTTATTTCTATTTTTATCGTTCCCTGCATCTCAGAATGTGTAGAAATCAAAACTTTTCATTTCTTTATCACTTAAGGCTTTTGTTTTATGGAAGAGGTCACTGTAGAGAACTGGGGCCAAGTATCCCATCTAAAAATAGCAATTATGGGCAATTTTTTTATTTGATCTGTTTTTTATCGTTTTCAGCATATTGAAATGTGTAGGAAACATAAAGTTTTCTTTCTTTATCACTTACGGTTCCTTTTCTTGAAGGAGGCCAATGTGAAGGGCTGGGACCAAGTACCTCCGTTTAAAAATGGCATTTAGGGGTAATGTTTGATTGGATCTATTTGGCGTAATTTTTTTGCATGTTAAGCTACATAAATCTACCAATTTTCATGCTGGTATTATATTTTGCACGATTTTTACTAATATTTTTGCTAACAGACAAGGCTAGTGGTTTAAAACGACATCGACCAGAGACTGAATCTTTTTCCTCAAAGCATGCATACGCGGCTTATGATAATTTGCAAAGTTTTTGCAAAGGTTTTTCGATCCATCTAATGTAGAGATAAAAACTGTCAAATGCATGGTGAAACGGCTGAATCTAAGAAAATTTTACGAAATTAAAAACTTTCAGAAAGACTTTGCAAATTATCAATCCCCCCCCCTAATTGATAATTTGCGACGTTTTTCTAAAGCGACCCCAGAATTGGTTAGGAGTGAGGGAGAGCATTATGTCTCCTTAGAACATTGCAAGACCTGTACAATCACCACCAAATATAGAATTATAAATCGTTTTTGGCCGTGTTTATGAGGAGACTTGCAATCATCATGTGACCATGTGCTTAGGCCCAAAAGTGTAAAATTCCGTGTTCTGTAACAGTTTGCAGTTGTTTGTTTGCTGTGTATCTGCCGACTCGAAGGACCGGAAGTGCGTTTGACCTAAAGCCATTTAGTGCTTTACAAACAGAAGCAATAGCCAATGGGACTTTTACCTAAAATGCGATTTAGAGGCCTCTTGTTTCAGCTTTCCCCCAAACTTGAACTTCAAACGCTTGTAACTCGATGAATCTTTAGCGGACTGGCAAGATTTTCGTTTCAAAAATTAATTTAAATTCTCAGAAAATTGGACATATCATATTTTTTTAACATTTAATCAAACTACAAACTATTCTTGAGACATCTTCAACACAGTGACATTTTTAGATATTTTATCATCTAATGCAAGTCATTTATCATTCATAGGACTGTTGTGTGTTTTGGAAATTGGAGAGTCTGAACTCGTTTCCAACAAAATACAGAGTGTCCCAAAAATTTTGCTCTGTTTGTGTGGCTACTGTGGAGGAGATTTATATTCAATTATCTAATTTTTACAAAATTGCATAGGTCAAGCCTTAACTTAGAGTTTCTTACCTTGATTGAGATTTGAAGGTGTTGTGGCGCAGTGGTGTAATCCTCTGACTTTGAAGCCAGAACAGTCAGGCGGAGTGAGTTCGAGACCAGGTAGGGCCCCACCACTTGAGCGTCATGACAAGGGGTCGTGGACTCAATTAGTGCTTAGCTACTTTTGCGATCCCAGCGCTTGGCGCTGATAACCGCAACTACACATTCGCCTTAACCTTAAGTTGATCTGACACAGCAAGGAGGAAAAATCTTTTCGCGTGTGTGTTTACATGTTAGCGCGTTTGTTTAGTTTTTAGAGGGGCCAATCACCAGGCTCTTATTTTACACGTTTGTTCTCTTTTTGGAGACTGGCAACAAGATTGCTTTTGTGCCATTTCTTCTTAGATCTCGGAATCGATGTACATTTCACATTCGTCAACTTATTGTGAAAGCAGGGTCAATGCTGTGTTGGTCAAACGTGGCAAGTGAAAACAGTTTCGTTTTATCGCTGGGAATTTGCTCTGTTCAGGATTAAACAAGTCGAGCTTTGTTTATTCAGTATTGCTTGGTCTCAGTGAATGAAAACCGGGTAAACTATTACTTATTTACCTCTTCAAATTACTTTGGCTTTCGGTTTTTTGACCAAGGCTGATCTGATGAGAGGATGATGTCAACCAGAGGTCAAGCAGAATTGTAAACGCCTTGCAAAGTAATTCAGTAATTTCTGGATACATTTTATTTTAGAGATACTTGCGAGTACAGTAGACAAAGCTCTACGTTTTTCAGTTATCTTTCGTGCCTTGAAGCTGTTTTATTACCTCCATGTCTTTTCAATTGGATTATTTCTAATGTAGGAAACTGTAAAATAAAACTCAAAACGAAAAAGAATCACAGGCAATATCGCTTATTTCAACAACGATCTATGATGTAGAATCTAAAAGGTAAGGAAATTTTGGGTCTTCCAGAACAACTGTGCTGTGTTGTTAAATAAAGAAAAAAGTAGTTGAAAGAATCTTCATAATATTTAGTCCCGTTGCATGGAAAACTGTGCTGTAGAAGCAAATTCTTATCAAGGAAACACGGCATCATCTTTCATGAAGGCCTTGTTAGGCAGAATAGAGGGCTCAAAAATCGTTAAAAAGCTAATTGCAATATTTTCAAGCTTTCAAAAGTTATCATTTTCGGCTTTGGCAAAACTTTTAGAAAAAATACTAGCCTTTCATGTCTGATTCAAAGTTTTTGAAATCTCTTGAAAATTAATGTGCTTCCGGGCCTAAATAGGGGGTAATTGTTTTGCTCCAAATGCCCCACAGCTTCTGTGTTCATACAACACCATTAGCTACAAATCCACCCCAAGGTCACGTGAAATGCAAGAACCTTATGATTGGCTCTCAAGAAAATCGTAAACAAACACAAACAAAATATAACTAAACAAACACGAATAAAATGCAAACAAATACGCAAAAGCCAAAAGATTTTTCCTTCTTGCTTCTGACACATAATTGCTGATTTAGGACAGATCTATTGGTCTCAAGCAACGTAAGAATAGAGTAATTTGCAAAAAAAGGACTCTGGCAACTTAATAAAGTTCTCCCTAAATTTTTCAAAAGGTAAAAAGTGCTTTCTCATGAACGGACAACACTGCTTACCCTTTAACTCCATTGTACCCGGTCTCTTTGGGTCAGACCACTGAAGGGGGCAAAAAAGTGTCCCCTTCAATCATCTTAAAACCATAATTATTATGCAATCGTAACTTTCTACATTAGTAATAACATCTATTAGAAGTCTAAGTACAGAGTTTGAAGCTAATTGGTCGCATGGTTTGTTGCCAGGAAACCAAACAATAGGACCATGCTGTTATAAGCTTCTGTACTGAAGAAGCAACGAGTGCTAATTATTTCAGAACATATGGCTTTTTGCCTGAATAAACTACTTAAAATTGAGGAAAATATCACTGTCCATCGATTTATATCAAAATTATGAAATATTCTCTTCTTTATTAAAAATATGATGTCATTAATTTGAATTACGTCTTAGAAATTATAATTTGCTGATGTCAGCAAATATAAATAATTTATATATCAAACGAAAGTACTTTTCAAGGGCAATCGGTTGGTACCAAACACATCTTAATCAAAGTTGAGACAAAGAAGTTATGAATGTTTTGTGAATTCTTTTGTGACCACTCTCCAAGTACGGATATCATCTTGTCATGTGACTTAAATTGCAGGAATGAAGTACCTAAAAATTTAATTGCTAATTAAAAAACAGGACAGTCAAGAATGTTTCAGCTCTCTTTCTTTTTTACTCTCTGTTCTATAATCAAAAGTTTGTGTGGGGGTCATTTTTCGCCCCCTCCCATGGTACAATAGGATTAAAAGACTTAGCAAAAATATTACTACGACGCTAGATCCCTAGCCTGCGTGCAGACTTTACTTTCCACCGCGAGGGAGAGCCAAGGCGGAACTTGTAAAGTCTGCGAATTAGCATCCATTATTGAGTTCTAACACCTTGCGTAATAATTCTCGCCTTTTGTCCAGGTATTGTCTTTTAGCCAATTAGCATCTGGTTTGAGATTCTAAGGACCCAATCAAAAGTTGACAGAATCGTTTTGTGTTTTGTGACCCTTTGTGATCATTGTTTGAGAGACAACAACAAACCGTCATCGTAACGTGAAGATTGAGGAATGTGCCGCGGTAAACAAGTTCACCGACAAAGTTTGCCCACTTTGTCTGTCTTCGTAACTTGATAACTTGGGATGAAACAATGTTTTGAAAGGAATTATAAACAGACAAGCATGTTCTCACGGTTAAGGAAGTCTACAACGATCAAGAGGCAATTCTTCGAAAGTTGCTCAGAGGACAGAACATTTACTCGACTCGTTTACTTCAGGCTTAGGCCTGTGATCGTCAGATGTGTGGAATGATGTGTTGCTAGTACCCTTAGCTTCTTAGATATTTGTCAGCAACTGGGATTTTTGAATTACTGGTGAGCTTTTTATCCTTATTGCCTCTGTAGATTGTAAATTGTAGGCACTGAAGTTGTATTGATGGGATTCTCTCCACATGACGGGATTATTTCTTCCCGTTTGCGGAGTCAATTTATTGCCCAAGATTGAGCTCCTCTTCGCAGGAGGGACTTTTCATTCAGAACTCAATAATGGACGCTAATGCGCAGACTTTAGAAGTTCCTACCTGGCTCTGTTTCGCACTGGAATGTAAAGTCTGCACGCAGGCTACTAGATCCCTTTCTTTGAAAACATAGTTTATTTTGACTTTGGAGAATGATGGGATTGCTGTTTTTAAAGCAACCACTTATTTTGCCTTTTGTCTGTAATAAATCAACAACTACGTGTCAGATTGACTCATGCAAGATGTTAAAAACTCCGTTGAAGCCTTACCTATGCAATTGTGTAAAAAATTAAGATGATGGAGCCTACAGCTCCTCCACAGCAGCCAAGCAAACAGGGTTCAATGTTTTGGGACACCAAGTACGCAGATAACTCATTCATTTTCCATTTTTTTTCACAATGCACATATCTTGCTGCTCAGTCATTCCTCTAAATTCATTTCAGTAAATTGTATTGAAAGATCTTAAACTCACCTACAACAATGATATCAACACTTCTCTCGAGTACTACCTTCCCTGGAATCGAGTCAAACATCTTGCAAACATAAGTGCCAGCATCTCTCTTTGTCACATTCTCCAAGTCGAGGCCCTTAGAACCAAAGGAAACACCATATACATTCCCGCCACTCGACGAGGTGTTTGGCATCTCTTTGTCAGTTCCTGATATTCTCTTGTACCATTTAAGCTTACGGTAAAGCTTGTTCAATCCACTGTTAATCTCTGATGTTTCGCATGAACCATGGAAATCTTCTCCCACCTTTATCTTGATTGGTCTATGCTTCGGCGAAATACTCAGTTTGGGTTCTATTTTAGCTACAAAATGAATTTGTATGTTATTTTATCGTGATACCATCTTTTTCGGATGCAGACATAAAAATTGGCTCTAAATCTTTGAAAAGGTTATTGCAAATTACATGACCTATCAGTGGTGGCGCCAGGGAGACTAGAGGGGGTACATCCGTGGGAAGCATCTAGCTCTCTTTTTCGATGATATTTTTTGTGTTGTCGGAGGAAATTTGGGAAAACGATGTAGGAAAGCTCCATTTTGCAGTCATCTTAGACTCCTTGTTAGAGCTCCAGCCCCTCTGTCGCCCCCTCTGTTAGAGGTAGAAGATTTCTGACGCCACCCTTGTGACTTTTTTGCTGAACTGAATGGCGCCTTAGAGGATTGGCCAATTTCACTGCAATTCTATCATATACGTATATATATATATATATATATATATATATATAATTCATTTAAAACAACGATATCCCTTCAGTAAAATGCAACTTACAAAATCTAAGATGAAGAATATGAAATAGTTAATCTATGTATTTAAAGTACTGTTTTTCTAACAAAGAAGAACGATATAATAAAACAGGTAAAGTACCGTTGAATAGTGTAAAGCATGCCATTAAAACATTAGTGAAGCTGTGCTGAAGCAATCTTCAAGGCTATGGCAGGCTACAATCACTTAGATCAATTAGGAACAAATTTTGGGCATCAGCCTCGTTTTCATGATGAAGTGCTGCACTTTTTGTTGCTTGCACATGAATATCTAACTTACTGCTTGCAAATTTCAAAGAAAATTGACTGCTTTAAAGCAAAACGGTAAAGTAACTGCTGGTGAATGAAATTGTTGTGGAAGGAGCAGCTAAAGGTACAGGATGTCCCATTAAACAGCTATTTATGTACATTTCGTATAAATGTGCATTGCATCAAGGGTTATAATGAAAATTTTTCTCTAATCACCGTCAATAGACCTCACAAAATTGCAGCAGCCTATTGAAATACTGACTTGCCGGTTTCGCCTTGCTTTGGAGTCACCCAACGGCGTGCGTCTCTAACGGCAACTCACGAAATTTGTCACCAATGTTTAGTTTTGGAAACAGAGTGCCTTAAAATGAAATTTACCTCCTTTTGGGGATGCAGGTTTCACCTCGAATTGAACTTTACTTTGTGTAAAGGTCTATACCAACATTTCCAGCAGTTTCTATCCCTCAGTCTTTCTACTTGTCTGATTTAGTGATAGCACGTTTCGACTTAGAGACAGCATACGACATCCACTGCCTCACGAAACCCTTGAAAAGATTAAACTTCTAGTTAATGCATCAACAAAAATAACTGATTGAATAATATTGCAAAGTGAAAGATGATCGGTTAAAAAAAGTGGCACAAAAGTGATACGTTAGGTTTTCGTACAGGATCTTCTTGATTAGCTCTCCTTACAAACTTCTGTATGAAATAGTTGCATGCTCAATTAAGCACATGCAGCTTGTGCGGAACTTGCCCCCCCCCCGCCGACTGGTTTGTAAACTAATAAGTGATTTTTCAATCATGATTTGCTAAATGATTTAGAATAGCGATCCAATGCTCTTATATGGGATGTTGGCCTTCCACTTCTTCGTCAGACTACATACGGATCTTGGTTCCTTTGAATTTCATGGGAAAGGGAAAGTATCGTAGTTGTCAGTTCAACAAGCTATATCAACGGTCAAAAATGTATTGGAAACGTAGACTTGTTAAATCGACAATCCTGATACTTTCTCTTTCCCATGAAGCCTTTAGGAACCACGGCCATGTCCACACGTATCCGTATATTTTTGAAAACGCATCTCTCCTTATCCGTACAAGAAAGATCTGAGTCCCAAGAGGAGAGTTTCAGAAGGTAGGCCCCACTACAGGCAAACACTGGATATATGAAAACGACCAATGTTGTCGGCCATAGCTTGCGTAGATAAACCAAATGGGTAAAGATTTTCCAAAACATTTTAGACCGTCGATATCCAACTTGCTGAAAAATTGACAGAAATTGAAAGGAACAAAGATTTGTACGTAGCTGACGAAGAAGAAACAGAAAACAAATGTCCCATATAAGAATTGAATCATTATTCTAAGCTGTAGAAAGTTCATGTAAGTCTTACCAGAAAGCCGGCGACAGGAGCTTCCACAAAAGTTTGCATGTGCTTGATATTACTGGTAAACAGAATCTTCAACCAGAGAACTGTTGGTTAGAAGAGTGTAATCAAGACCCTACAAGTTAAAACTAACGCATCCTTTTTTGCGCCACTTGTTAACCAATCATGTTTCACTTTGCAATATTATTCAAGCAGTTATTTTTATTGATATTTCAATTAGAAGTTTAATCTTTTCAAGGGTTTCGAGAGGCACTGCATGCCATATGCTGCATGTAAGTCCCAACGTGCAGTCACTAAATCAGACAAGTGGAAAAATCGAGGAATGGAAACTGCTGAAACTGTTAGTAATGACGGTGATTCTGAGAAAAATTTCATTATAACCCTTGATGCAATGCACATTTATATGAAATGTATATAAATATCTGTTTAATGGGACATCCTGTACCTTTAGTTGCTCCTTCCACAACAATTTCATTCACCAGCCTTTATTTTACTGTTTTGTTCCAACAGGTCTTGTGTAAACGCTGCCTAAGGCCCTTCTGTTTCCAAAACTAAACATTGGTGACAAATTTCGTGAGTTGCCGTTAGAGACGCACGCCGTTGGGTAGGTAGGTAGGTATTTATATTTAACGTGGCTAGCCCGCGAAAGTCTGAGAGACTTATTTCCAGCAGGGGCCACGGATGCTTTACCATCAGTCCGCCGCAGCTACCCGCCACAGCTACCAGATTTCCCTCACATGGCTCTGGTCGACCCGGGCTAGTGTTACGGACAGCGACCAAACTGTCCAGCGTGGGATTTGAACCTACGGCCGTTCTGACCTTTGGCTTACGAGTCAGACGCCTTAACCACTCGGCCACACGCTCACTGCAAAGCAGTGAGGTGACTCCAAAGCAAGACGAAATCGGCAAGTCAGTATTTCAATAGACTGCTGCAATCTTGTGAGGTCTATTGACGGTGATTTGAGAAACATTTTCATTATAACCCTTGATGCAATGCACATTTATACGAAATGTATATAAGTAGCTGTTTAATTGGACATCCTGTACCTTTAGCTGCTCCTTCCACAACAATTTCATTCACCAGCAGTTATTTTACCGTTTTGCTTTAAAGCAGTCAATTTTCTTTGAAATTTGCAAGCAGTAAGTTAGATATTCATGTGAAAGCAACAAACAATGCAACACTTCATCATGAAAACGAGGCTGATGCCCAAAATTTGTTCCTAATTGATCTAAGTGATTGTAGCCTGCCATAGCCTTGAAGATTGCTTCAGTACAGCTTCACTAATGTTTTAATGGCATGCTTTACACTAGTCAACGGTACTTTACCTGTTTTATTATATCGTTCTCCTTTGTTAGAAAAACGGTACATTAAATACATAGATGACGCTGAAGGTCCCCAAATTTCCCCTATACCATCAATTTCCGAAATCAGCATCCCAAAATTGACAGAAAGTGCTTGGTATCGCGCATTCCTCATTAGGACACCGTTCCCATTTCTCGGCCTGGCCTAAGATCGTTTTCCACTAAAACTGGAGTTTTAACCATGAAAACGAGGCTGAAGGCCACGCCCATCAACAGTGTGCTATTTATTTTGTCTCTCAGCAACACAAAATAGCATAAGTCATCCTTATTCATCAAAAGTCCCTTGTTTTAGCTTAAAGCCAAGAACTGATCGTTTTTCACGAAAACGAGACTTTAATCATGAAAAAGAGGCTGAAGGCCCCGCCCATTGTCCGTATACCAACGATTTTCGAACTCAGCACCCCAAAATTGACCAAGTTCACTTGAAGCCATAAATTTCCCCGTCGGGGGACCATTCGCGCATTCTCCGCCTGGCCTAATTAGACTAAGGCTCATTTAGTAACAACTTAAATGAAATATGAGTGCAAACAGAAACAGTATATAGCAAATTGTTTACCATTTTTTATCAAGTGATTAAGAGCTTGAAAGAATGTTTTAAGAACAGTTCATTGGAGAAGACCATCAAACTGAACACTTAAAAAACAATTGTTTAATGTCTTTTAATTTTAGAATATATTGATTTAGAGCAAGAAGGGTAAGTTATAACATTACATTTTTGCGCACAGGCCATAGCAACACAGAGGTTGTCACAAAACCAAGCAATCCAACGTGTCAGGGGAATTTTCACAATAACTTAAAACGCCATTCCAGCGAGAAAAAAATTTGCAATTCATATCGATTTATTTACACCAGATAGAATCTACGTAAACTTTTTTGAGCTCTGCTTTCGTACCCTAGTGAGCTATTATCTTGAAATAGCTCGAGACATTACCTAGATGCCTCATTATGTGTAGTTTTTGCTATGTTAATTATGTCAAGATTCCATTGCAAATGATATTGCCTTTTTAAAATTGTGTTTGCATTGAATTGAAGTTTTAGCAATAAAGTTGCAAGCCTAGTGTGGCATTTACATGGATAAGATTGACACTGAATCCCAATCATGGTACCATATGAGTGGAGGTGTCGTGTTTTGGATTACTTATTAAGTCAAAAGATGGTTCCTTGCCTTTGTTTAGGAAAAATAAGAAACTTGTGCCGCTTAGTTATTAAAGTCTCTTAACCCTATAGTGGTTGGGCTATTTGATAGTCCTATTTTGGTTGGGGGGCAAAAAAGCCCCCCCCTACCTAACTCTTGACTGGTAATAGGTAGAGCGACCAAATTTGGTGTGCTAAAAGCCTCAGGCATGTACTTTCTGTAAATGTAAAAATTAGCCTAAAAATAGCCATCCTTTTTGCTCACGTCAGCATTTTCCTTTGTGTGGTCAAGAAAAGTGGCAAAATTGGCCAAAATCAGGAAAATCGTGATAAAATTAAATTTGAAGCACATTTTCCATCCAAACATGATACTTGTGATAGAATGCATCAAATAACACTACATTACAAAAGAAATTTGCAAAATATTCCACTTCAACTCCTTTTTTTGCGATAATTGAGATTTGAGAATTTGCGATTTTTCCTTGGTCAGTCCCAGAAAATTGTCTCCCGCCCCCTCATTTTCAAAATATTTCAATGAAACTTTTTGAGAAGTTGCGCAATAAGTAGTTGCAAAAAGTCAAGAAGTTTGATGGCTACAAAATTCTTCCTGGTAGAGTTATTCAAAAAAATTTACTAGGAGGGCAAATTTCCCCCCCCCCCACCCAACCAAAATAGGGTTAAACCGAAGGAACGTATAGAGCATTCCTACCTTGAGTGATTTAATTTTTCAATCACTGTGCTTGCAATGAAACGCTTTCGTCAAATTCTTGTCTCAATAATGCAAAATTTGCCACAAGTTCATGATAAATAAGAGCTGTCTTGGTCATCGAGATTCAAATCTGAGCATTGGACACTGCCTTGAAATAGTAAAGCTCACGAGAGTCCTCGATTGATGAAAGAAGTTCTGTTGACAATTGCGAGACAAATCCAGCTTCGGTATCAGTAGGAAATGGCCCCAAAAAGGACTGGGAACAAGTGCCTCCTTCCACAAATAGAATTAAGGGAGAATATTTATTGGGTCTGCTTTTTAACGTTCTCTGAATCTCGGAATGTGAAGAAACCAGAAAGCTTCATTTCTTTATCAAGTACGGTTTCCGTTTATGAAGTAGGCTCTGTGGAGGACTGGGACCAAGTACCCTCGTCTAAAATAGTATTTAAGGGTAAATTTGTGATTGGATCTGCTCTTTATCGTTTTCAGCATATCGAAATGTGAAGAAAACAAAAAAAGATTCATTTCTTTATCACTTACGGCTTCCGTTTAATAAAGGAGGCCCATTTGGAGGACTGGGTCCACGTACCCCCATCTAAAATGGCATTTGGGGGGCATTTTTCAGCTTGTATACATTTCACATCATTTTCAGCATATCAAATTACATAAGTCTACAAAGTTTCATGGTGGTATCATATTTTGCACGATTTTTGTGTTTACAGACCGGACTAAACTGCTTTTGGTCTTAAGCAAATTTTGACTATAAATGTAAGGATTAAATCGCTTTAAAAGTTTGATTTGAACTGATATTAGCGCGAGGCATGACATTGAATAACTTTATACATTCGATAACTTATGTTTATGAATTGAATTGCCTCAATTCTAGTGAAATAGGACTCTCAGAAGAATATTTCTGTCTTGCAATTACCTGCCAAGATTTTTCAGTAGGGTCGTGCCTCCAGTCTGCGGACAGCTCCAAGATACATCATAACTTCGCCGGAGCAATTATTGAATTGTGATGAGACGGGATTTCCGTTGCAAGCGAAGAGCGGGAAAGTTGCAATGGATGTAAGTTCCAAGTTTGCATGGCATTTGACGAGCCCTAGCAAGACGTCAATAACGTGCCTTGTGAAATTGGGGCTGACGGAAGGGTATATCCACCCTTTGTGCTGTAACCTGGAAAGAAACAATTGAATCATTCTCTATATATTGATTTGCCACCAGGAGGGAGAGCCTCGAATACATCCAGCCTCGAATACAAAGAATGGCTGGATGACAGAAGATTCCTTTTATGGCTGGATGAAGACGAGGGAATATTGCATTTGCCATGCGCGAATCAGCACAGGGAGTCCAGAATATAACAACTACGCGGCACCCTCAATTTTCTATAGGCCATATGGTTGATTAATTTTTCTTTTACAATTCTCAGTTCATGGTCTGACAAGAGACATTGGCATACAAAGGTGTTACTTTGTGCCACTTTCATTCAAACATTAAAGGGTCTTTAGGAAAGTATTGTGATGCACAATGCTCCCTTATGACTGCAAGACAGCTCAAACAAAACAGAGGAAGCTAAACGAGACGAGCGCAGTGTCCACTGGGACTACAAGAAGAGTGCAGTGTACATGCCCAATACACTGAGACTTGGTCGACATGAAACACGAGGAAGAATTGGCGCTGTGCTGTGGAAAAGATATCACGATGTTCAAGAGTTGTTATGAAAGGGTACTCCCCTTGCGGATGGCAGACTGCGCTCAGTGAATACAGATAAATTTCCCACCCGATAAGATATTTTTACCAACTAACGGATTTGACCAGCATCAACCTCAGTTATGTCTCGAAGCTCCCTGAAAATCTCATGCTGTTACATGGTGTAGTTATTTTTCTAGAATGTTTCGCAATCAAGGCATTTCTTATGGAGTGGATTGATCTTTGCGCTTTCGATTTGGAAGGCAGATTGCGTTCTGTGAATACAGATAAATTCCCACCCGACAAAATATTTTTAGCAACTAACGGATTTGACCAGCAACTACCTTAGTTATGAATCGAAGCTCCCTGAAAATCTCATACTGTTACATGGTGTAGTTATTTTTCTTTACTTTTTCGCAACATGGATAGCGTTTGCAATTTCAACTCCTCACTGTGGCCTTGTCGATACTAAGGGCTTTTAATCTCTGTAATTCAAAATCATTTTAGTCAGTGTTAAAGACGGAACTTAAAGTAAATTCTCTACTGAAATTCAATGCCTTTTCCTTTCAAGAAGCTACGTACTGGGGAATAGCAATATGAATGGGCTGATAGAAGACTGGAGGTCTAACTTTGACAACGACTACCTCGTAGGAGCAGTCCTGATGGATCTCTCCAGAGCGTTTGATTGCATTCCACATGACTTGCTTATTGCAAAACTACATGCATATGGATTCGATGAAGATGCACTTGTCCTTTCCTATTCGTATCTCAAGCGACGAAAACAAACTGTTCGGATAAATAATACATACAGTTCTTTTCTGGAGGCATATCTGGGGTACCCCAAGGATCTCTGCTAGGCCCAATTCTGTTTAATTTTTATATAAACGATTTATTCCTTTTCATAAAACAGGCAACTCTCTATAATTATGCTGATGACAACACTCTCGCCTATTTCTCTAAAAGCATGCCCGATCTTGTCAATATTTTGGAAAAGGAAACCGGAGTTGCTCTAACTTGGCTAGAACGAAGTGAAGTGATTGCCAACCCTGAAAAATTCCATGCTTTACTGCTCAGAAAAAATCAAACAATTACCAGTGAAGAACAAATTAACATTAACGGTAAAATAATCAAATCTGAAGAGACTGTGAAACTTTTAGGAGTCACTTTGGATTATAGACTGGATTTTGACCCACATATTTCGAATCTTTGCAAAAAAGCTGCAACACAATTAAATGTCCTCAAAAGATTAAAGACGTTTATTGGGTTTCAGGAGAAAAAGATCCTAGTTCAAAGCTCTGTATATTCAAATTTCGATTATTGTTCCTTGGTTTGGTATTTCTCATCTTCCAAATCTTTGCGGAAGATAGAAAAATTACAAGAACGTGCCCTAAGGTTTCTCTATAATGATCATACATGCTCTTATAATTATTTGCTCTTGAGATCGAGTAAATGCACGATGCATGTTGCTCGCCAAAGACTGCTTTGCATAGGAATATTCAAAACACTGAATCATTTGAATCCACCATTTATGCAGAGCATTTTTGAATTACGCTCTTCAAATCATTCTTTAAGAAATACAAATAATTTGGCCCATTTTAGGCCTAATCAAACTACTTTTGGGTCCAAAAGTCTTAAATGCATTGGGCCACAGATTTGGAATGGCTTACCTAGTGAACTAAAATCAGCAGAAAATCTGAAAAGTTTCAAGTTTTTGATAAAAAAATGGGATGGTCCCAACTGCAAATGTAGTGCCTGTACTTGTTTACCAACCATTTTGTAATTTAGAAAATATTAATTTTGTTTCTTTGCTTTGTATATTCGATTTTGATTAGTTAACGTGTATATATTTAAATAATGTATATATTGTTAGCTATTTGTGATCGAATCAAAATAAAATTACAACAACAACGAATACATGAAACATTATTCTGTTGATTGAAGAAGCCTTCGATTTTTTCTGGGTTTCGCCACGGGGCACATGGGTCAGCGGTATACAATTTTCCCTCATCTTGGCTGGATGAAGCAGTTGGTAAAGTGGCTACTTCCCCCAACACAGAGAGGCCACGTTGTTCTGCTGCTGGACGGCCACAGCTCGCATAAAGACCTCCGTACGAGCAAATTAGCCAAAGACAACAGGACTGTGCAGTTTTGTCTGCCACCTCACTGTACTCATATCCTGCAGCCTTTGGACAAGGGGTACATGAAACTCCTTAAATACGAATGGAAAAAGGCATGTCACGAATTTACCCGCGAAAATAACGGGCATCATATCGACAAGATAAGTTTTGCAAGGGTTTTCTCGAAGGCGCACTTGGCAATGGCCGAGGCTTTGACAATCTTTAATGCTTTTCGGAGCTGCGGAATTTTGCCAGTTTGCCCTGATGTCATCGATTATAAGTCAGTACATATTTCCAGTACATTCTTATCAGTGGTAATGGAAGATCAAGCTTCATTCAAACAAAGTGATGGAAGTTCGAGTTCGGAGCCCCTTCAATCAACACTCAACCCAGCGCCCCACAAATAAGTTGATAGAGTAAGCAATTCGCCTGTGATAGACGCCAAGGAAAGTGAGGGGCAATCATTTTCTATCATTGAAAGCACGCCTTCCTTCACAGCTGAGCCGAAGGTCACAAGGGAGGTTTCAGCCATGAATGACTTGAGTGTAGGATTTGAATTAGCTGCGAAGCCATCGACATCAGCAACAACAGTTACAGTTACAGTTATTTATTTAAGTCTTCAGCTATAGTCTATACAATATTCTAGGGACTGTGCAAAAGTAGGAATAATTACAAGTTATAAATTATAAGCTAATCTAAAAAAGTGTAATTTATGTCCTTTGCACTCCTGATTTTCAACGGAAAGTCATTCCATAAAGTAGGTCCTGCGTATCTAAAAGACCGAGTGCCAAGAGTCTTACATCTGCAGCGACTAACTTCTAGCAGCAATGCACTACTAGACCTCAGTGTCCTCCTAGGTACATGCCATTTAATCATCTCTTGCAAATAGGTTGGTGCCTCTCCTGATAAACACTTGAATACCAGTAACAGATTTTTGTACATGATCCGATACTTTACAGGTAACCAATGTAATTCTACCATCACAGGCGTAATATGTTCAAATTTAGGAACAAGCATAACCACACGCGCAGCAGCATTCTGAATTCCTTGTAATTTATCTAACAAGTACTGAGGCATGCCATAAAATAAAAAGTTGCAATAATCTAAGTTGCTTGTAACAAATGCATGCACAAGTGTCTGAGTAGCTTGCGGCGTAAGAAACTTGCGAATTCTACGCAATCTATATAGCTGGTAAAAAGACCTGGAACATAATGATGCAACATGTTTGTCCATCTTTAGGTGATTATCTTGGTTCACACCCAAGTTTCTAACTGCAGTGGCTGGTACAATGTTCTCATCTCCAACTTTAATTCCATCTAGAGTTATTTTTGCAAGCTGCTGTGGTGTACCGACTAACATTACTTCTGTCTTTCCATCATTTATCATAAGACGATTGGTGAACATCCAGCGTCCAATATCACTGACACAGTCTTCCATTGAAGTAACACTGTCAGCTGTAGATTTAGTGTCTGGTCTAAATGATATGTATAACTGATGGTCATCAGCGTATCCATGGACCAGAGGAAGATGTTTGCTAATAAGATCGTAGAGAGAACTTATGTACATAACAAAGAGTACCGGCCCCAAGCAGCTGCCCTGTGGTACCCCACAGGCCAAATTATTTGGTTCAGAACACACATTTTCGACAAGAACTTTTTGTCGTCGACCATCCAGGTAAGATTTGAACCATTTAAGCACAGTTCCAGATATTCCAAATTGACCTTCCAGTGCTGAAAATAAGACACTATGTGACACCGACACCTGGGACAAGTAACTGTCAGTACTTGTTGCTTGCCGGAGAGCTTGATTCAGCTATGACGATATGTGAAAATCTGTCCCCGGCTAAAACGAAAGCATCGCAAGCTTTGCAGGCAGTGGAATCAACTTTGAGTAGGGAAGACCTGATCCAGTACCGCAAAGACATGGAATTAAATATACAATGCCAAGACGCTGTATTCCTAGCATGGCGGGGCCTGAAGCAGCAATGCGAACACGACGAAACGAAACGTTTTGCACGCATACGCGAGTGCTGCAGCATGCAGGATTTGTTTGTTTGTTTGTCAACTTATTTTAATTCGATTCTTGCCTAGCTATACATATTTACATATATACAACTAATCTAAATCGAATATACAAATGAATTAATAAAGGAATGAAGAAATTAATTGATAAAAGGCATATATGGGCAAGATTACATGGTAGAACTGATATGACAGGCATTACATTTACAGGTCAGGCCATCCCATTGTTTGATCAGATTCTTGAAGCTCTTTAAATTTTCAGCTGATTTTAATTCATTTGGTAAGCAATTCCATATTTTAGGTCCCATGGCTCTCAGGCTATTGGAACCAAAGGTTACTTGATTTGGCCGAAAATGATTCAAATTGTTCGGATTTCGCGACGAATAATTTGAAGTCCTAACACTAAAGATATCATTCATAAATGTTGGATTAAGTTTATTTAATGTTTTGAAAACCTCAATACAAAGTATTCTTTGACGAGAAACCAGCATTGTGGATCTATTTGATTTTAGAAGTAAGTCATCATAGGAGCTTACATGATCATTATGCAGGAATCTCAGCGCACGTTCTTGTATCTTTTCGATTTTCTGTAACGAGTTAGTTGACAGAAAATCAATGTGCACAGCGAGGGCTTTTCAAACTGCCCAAAAGGGAAGCAAGAGTAGAAAAGACACACGAAAATAACCTGTCGTTAAATCTTTCAAGCGAAGAGGCGATTGAAAAGCTTCAAGAAAAGCATGACAAAAAGCAGGCCATGGAAGAGAAGAAGAAAGAAAGAAGAGATAACGCAACTTTGAAAAGAATTATGAAGGCAAATGCTCAATCAACAAAAAAGAATGGCAAAGTAAAAGCGTCCAAAATTCCACACAAAAAAAGCAAAGAAAAGCCACCACGAGACAAGACGAAGATCAAAGAAATAAGAGATGATAACTGCGCTAAATGTGATTGGCACTTTCTGCATCACATTTTTATCGCTCCACTTTTTGGAACGGGAATGTTGTTTCAAGCGTTCCCATGCGAACGGAAACCCTGAGCGTATCATTTTTTGGAACGGAACTGTATAGAACGGAACAATTGTATTCCCGTCTGAACAGGGCCTCAAAGTTAAACGATTTTGTGTTGATGCTTTATTGACTTCCGTATTCAGTTTTTAAAAATCAAATCTATGTTTTGCGATCGATAAAGGTCGTTTCTCTAAGCCAACAACTTTTCAGAAATAGCTTGCAGTTTCAGAGGCAATGCTACCAAAAATCGGAAAAATCGCGGGAATGATTCGTTTGCTGACTATAGAGAGATTTACCATGGCTTGAGAGCATTTTTGGCTAGTCGGATATCAAAGCTGGGAACATCACTCTTCAAAAGCGTGCAAGGTCTTTCAAAGCAATAGGATTTTTAGGTACTTTTAAAGTAGTTTGTCCACAAGTTGTCTCAAAAGAAACAAATTTTTTGGCAAAAGCGTACTAGACGTTTAAACAGTGATCTGCCCCTTGCATTCAAGTTTACCTTGCTAATTTGTTTCTATTTTGTCATCATCAGTTGTGTTGTGGCGTGTGGCTCTCTCTTTTCGAAGAAAGTTGTTTGTGTTGTAACTGCCAGCATCCTTGACTATGTTATTCATTTGCATTTGAAATACATGCATTCATTTTGTGTTTACATATTATTAACAAAGTCTCCTTTCAAAAAGAATGTCAAGCAGAGCGAGATAAAACATTGTAAGAAATGAGAAATGATAAAATATTCGACCGCGCTTTTCCTTGTGTGCGCTTCCTTTGCGCTTGGATGCCCTGTGAACATGCTGCGAAGTGCGATCTAGGCCAGATTTGTTGCGACCGATATTTTTCGTCGGTATTGGTTGAATGAGACAACTTATCAGAATCATTGCGATTGCAGGGTATGATGCCTGGATCAAAATTGGCTAACCCTATTTTGGTTGGGGGGCAAATTTGCCCCCCTAGTAGATTTTTTTAAAAAACTCTGCCGGGAAGAATGTTTTAGCCATGAAACTTCTTGACTTTTTATGACTACTTATTGTGCAAGTTCTCAAAAAGTTTCATTGAAACATTTTGAAAAATGAGGGGGCGGGAGACAATTTTCTGGGAATGACCCAGGAGAAATCGCAAATTCTCAAGTCTGAATTATCGTTAAAAAAGGACCAGAAGTGGAATATTTAGCAAATTTCTTTTGTTATGTAGTGTTATTTGATGCATTTGATGTATTGCTTGTCTACAGCTATCTGGAAAATCGGCAACAAAGAGTAAAAATAAATGGTTCTTTCAGTAACTATAAGCATGTTCAGCTTGGTGCTCCCCAAGGATCCGTCCTTGGACCTCTCTTTTTCAATATCTACATCAATGACCTTCTGTTATCGATTCAAGAGACAGATATATGTAACTATGCCGATGATACAACCATCTATACATGCGATATACTTCTCGAGAGTGTAATCTCCATGTTAGAAAATGACTCCAAAATAATAATTGAATGGTTTGGAAATAATTACATGAAACTTAACGAAGACAAATGCAACTTTATGATCTTTGGTGAAAGAACAAATCAAGATATCAGCATAAATATTGGCAACTGTTGTTGCTGCGCAGGAGAACGAACAAGACCAATTTTTTATTCTTTATTGAAAGGACATATTGTTTTGTTGCGTACAGAACACAAAGGGCGCATTAGCGCACTGAACTAAGACGTTGCACGCCGTTGCACGATTGGATTGGTTTTTGTAACTTGTTTTTGTAAAGTTGTTTACGAACATGGCGCTTACTGTAAGGATTCACAAATATTGTAAGTATGTTTTCATTGAGTTTATCGTTTGCTTTTTTCGCTTTATTCGTTGGTAGGCAGGCATTATTTATATTTTTGTTTGTTTGTTTTCATTGTAGCGAAAACCATGTTCACATTCATATTCACATTCAGAGATTCACATTTACTGAGATTGTATCCATACGTTGCTAAATTAGCGGATGCAGAATATTGAATTTGTGCGTATTCGAAGCAATTCCCATTTTTACTGACTTTTTTCTCAGAGGCTTGGCTCCACCTCATCGTTTTCGAATATTTATGCATTTTGTTTTGGAATATTTACATATTTCGCTTTCGAAAATATTGGCTGCGAGAATTACGACGAAAATATTGGATTTATCTCAAATGGCTATCGCAATTTGCACGAAAATAAACATTATCACGGAATTTATTCACATTTGTATGGCTTGGCAATATGCTCAGCATTGAATCAGATGGATTCGCAGAGTGAGAAGGATAAATTTGAGGCCGTTACTTCGCAGGCCGATGATTGCGGAACAGAAAACGTACTCGAAAATGAGCTAAATGTTGTCGCAGGTTTACTTGCAGATTCACGCCCACAGAGAAGTCGAGCGTTAACGGAAAAAGGCCTTTCGTACTGGATGGAAACGAGGGACCTACGATGGAAAAATCAAGATCGGTACAGGGAAATAATTGAAGGGCATGTCGAAAGAATTTACGATAATATTAAAACAGGAGAAGGCACAGACTCGATCGAGGAATTGCTCGCAAATATTACGCGATCTTATCAGGATTACACTCTCCAATTTGATTCAGAAGAGGAACAAATGAGTGACCCCCTCTTTCTTTAAACATTTAATAAAGTCAAAGCCGTACAACAAGAAGTTCAGTCTTAGAAAATTAATCAGCAAGCCGTTTCATTCTCCAGAAGGAAGCCTAGTTCCATAATTTTAGAGGGCTCCAAACGTACGAGAAAGTCTAAATCGTCCAAATCTTCTCATAGTTCAAGCAGAACAATGGATGACGTCATCCGAAATCGAACCAAATTAGTAGAGCTACAAGCAAGAGCGCAGTATTTCGAGAAAGAAAGGCAAGTAGAGCTGGAGTTAGACCGTACACGACTGGAGAAAGAAATAGCAATTGCAAAGGCAACAGAAAAGATTCATCGGGAATATTTGAATGATGATTATGAGTTGAATTCTTTGAATGGCAAGGATATTCCTATTCCAAAAATTAGTCACGATGCTATGACGTACAGCCACGAAAGGAAGCCGACTGTGTCTCAATTTTCTGATGATTATGCAAACAGGGAGATGCAAAGTGTTTTGGCTGTAAATGATCATCGTTCTCACATGGCTCCAATATTTAGCACGCAAGCACGCCATAACCCTGTGAAAGTCAACTTGCAGCCACAAGCCACGCCTTTCTATCCTGCTGTTGTTCCTGGTGCTGCAACTATTTCTGTTCCTGACCCAATTCCCCCTCCTGGCCTAAGCCCTGGTCCTGCCCCCACGTCACATCCTGCCGCTTCAAGCAATCATGGGAATGAGATGCTATATCACTTGCTAGAGAAACAAGGAGAATATCTTCGTCGACAAGGTTTACCTAATGTTACCCCTGAAATATTTACCGGAGACACTTTGAGTTACAAGATCTTCACGACATTGTTTGATATGGCTGTGGATTCGAGGATTTCAGACCCAAGAGAGAAGCTTGCTTTATTGATAGAATTCACTAGTGGAGAGCCAAAGAATTTGATTGAAACTTGCTTGTATCAATCACCAGAATCTGGTTACCGAAGAGCAAGAGAATTGTTGGAAAAGCATTATGGAAATCCTGTACAAGTTGCTAATGCACACATTTGGTTAAATGTCAAGGTTGCTTAACTGATGAGGAATATGTTCACGAGTTAAACACAAGTTCATTGCTGCAAGTATTATGTTTTAAGTTACAAGAAAGACTGCAACGCCAATGGGCTACGCAGGTGTACACCATCAAGCCAAGAGAATCAAGAAGAGCAAATGTTAGTGATTTTGTGGAATTTATCGGCAAAGAAAGTGAAGTTGCAAGTGATCCCACCTTTAGTGAAGAAGCTATGTCAAAGATCTTACCAAAGAAACCATCCAACAGTTTTAGACCACAACGAGATTCAGGAAAACCAAGAATTACATCCTTTATCGCAAACTCAAAATCAAATGCAAGTGGCACGAAATCAATGGCAACTGGCCAGACAACTGATTCAGTCTCGGATACCGAAAACACTGATCCAGAATGTCCTTTTTGTTCAGAGAAGCATTGTCTAGATAACTGCCAGACTTTCATGAATAAATCACCATTTGCAAGAAAGATGTTCGTAATCTCACATAAATTGTGCTTTGGCTGTTATTCCCCTGTGCATAGTGCTACAAATTGTACACAGAAGCTGGTATGC
This sequence comes from Aurelia sp. 4 Dawson et al 2005, assembly GCA_964019985.1. Taxonomy (NCBI): domain Eukaryota; kingdom Metazoa; phylum Cnidaria; class Scyphozoa; order Semaeostomeae; family Ulmaridae; genus Aurelia; species Aurelia sp. 4 Dawson et al 2005. Next base: position 1,390,041 of record OZ026511.1, on the reverse strand, counting down.
ATACTTGTTTAACACATCCATTGAAACAAGTCAGTTTCCTGACTCATGGAAGGTAGCTAGAGTCACTCCAATTTTTAAAAATGGAGCAAAGACTGATCAGTCTAACTATCGACCAATATCAGTCTTACCAGTCATCTCAAGGCTCTTTGAAAAACTTGTGACCAACCAGTTGTACCAACATATGGACAAAAACGGTCAATTTTCCAATGACCAATCAGGGTTTTTGCGCCTTCGGTCCACTGTAACTTGTTTACTTAAAAATACTGATGATTGGTACAATGGGTTAGATCTCGGTAAGCTTGTGGGGCTAGTATTCATTGACCTTAAAAAGGCATTCGATACCGTTGATCATGATATTCTCTGCAAAAAGCTTGCCCACACTATGGTGTCCAACACCAAGAACTTTCTTGGTTTAAATCTTACCTTACCAACCGTAAACAGTTCTGTAGGGTTAACGGTGTTGACTCAGACTTTGGGGATATAGAAGTTGGTGTGCCACAAGGCTCATGTCTTGGTCCCTTACTTTTCCTGATCTATATCAATGATCTCCCACAAGCTGTCCGAGATTCCACAGTGTCCATGTTTGCTGATGATACCAGTTTATGCCACCAGTCCAATGATTTGACTCAGCTGGCTGAGGCTATTAACAACGATCTTAGGCAACTAGACACTTGGCTCCAAGGCAACAAACTTTCTTTGAATGTTGCAAAAACTCATGCCATGCTTGTTTGCACCAAACAGAAACATGCCACTCTCAAAAGTTGGACTGAAGACTCGAAACCGAAAATTCGCGAAAACGAACCCCCAGTCGTCGAAAAAACGAAATACCTTGGTGTACAAATTGACTGCTCTTTGGACTGGAAAGAACAAATCAAGGCGGTCTCTGCCAAGGTTTCCAGGGCAGTAGGCTTTTTGAAGCATGCCAAATCATTCCTACCAAGAGAATCGCTGAAAACTCTCTACACGGGTATTGTGGAGCCCCACTTTCGATACTGTTGCTCCGCTTGGGGATGCGCAGGTTCAACTGAAATTAATCAGTTGCAAAAACTTCAGAATCGCGCTGCAAGAATTGTAACAAACAGCAGCTACGACACTCCAGGCAGACCACTTATCGACAGGCTTGGTTGGAAGACCATTCAGGAACTCATTAAAATTGATTCTGGAACAATGGTCTTCAAATCCCTCAATGGGTTGGCTCCGCAGTACTTGAGTAGTCTCTTCACAAGAAACTCGGCATGCTCCTCCCGTATTCTCCGCAATACAAACACGGACCTGAGGTTACCTTTGAAAAAAAACAGCAAACGGTCAAAAATGTTTTTCTTTCAGAGGAGCGCAGTTATGGAATAGCCTCTCAGCTGAGTCAAAGCAAGCACCCACCGTTAGCTTATTTAAGCAGACGATATAGGGTTTCTTCTTTTTTTTTATTTTTTAAATGGACATTAGATATTGTAAATAGATTTTTAGATTGTTAAATAGGCTTAGGTTTTTAGATTCCGAAGTTTTTATATTAGTCATTTTTGTAATTTAGTTTAGTTTTAATTTATGGGAGGGCCCCTTGAAAATCAGCACTTCTGCTGAAGGGCTACCCTCCCCGTTAGATAAATAAATCAAATAAAAAAATCAAATAAGAGAAAAAGATTGAGGGTTATCACACCCAACTGGAATGCACGGTACACACAAGTTCAAAGGAAAGGCAAAGTCTACTACGAACGCTGCACCTCACATAAGCAATGGCTGTACGAAATGTGATGATGCCAGCGAAGATTCCATTGAAGTTCTTTCCCTGAGTGTTCTTCCGATGTTGTTGTGGCACAAATCTATCCTAATCACGTGATCAAAGTTTATGAAATGTTGGATAACTGTAGTCAAGGAACATTCATAAAGAAAGATATCTTGAAAAGTTTAGATTCACCAAAGATTAATGCCAAGATTACAATCAAAACAATTACAGGCACGACCACAGAAGACGCAGATATCGTTAACGATCTCATTGTATCAAGCATAGATGGAAGCAACCAAATTGATCTGCCGAAAGGTTTCAGTCGCCAGAATCTTCCAGTTGACCAAGATGAGATACCTACGCCAGAGAGAGTGAGGAAATGGTCGCATTTACAAGAAATAGCAGATGAAATTCTGGATCTTGACTGTGACGTCCCGATAAGTCTCTTGATTGGAGTTAATTGCCCAGCTGCTTTGCGGCCTTTAGAAGTTATTAAAGGAGAGAACGGTGGCCCGTTTGCACAAAGGACTGCGTTTGGATGGTGCATTGTTGGTCCCTTATCGAGTGGACAGTCTAATGTTAATAGCTTGAGGTGCAATCGAATTGCCGTTACCGATGCAACTACGCATCAATACTCACAACATCATTTTGCTGTTCAAGATGAAGTGAAAGACGTGAATGCAGCAACAGTTTTGATGGATATGTACAGAAAGGAATTTAATGAGCCTACTCCTAAAGAAATGAAGAAGCAGCTGCTCAGAGGTGCAGAGTTTCCTCCACAATCTACAACTGAAAAAGTGTTGACAAGATTATCCCTGCAGCATGACGAAAAGTCCACTTCGAGTGAAGATGAGAAATTCTTGGCAAAGATTGAAAAGGAGATTACCTTAGCTAATGGACATTATCAGTTACCTTTACCTTTCCGTGAAGACAATGTAAAAATGCCTAACAATCGCGAGCAAGCTGAGCTTAGAGCATTTGGATAAGGAAGAAGTTTGTAGATGAACAGTACAAAGAAGATTATGTGACGTTCATGAATGATATCATAAGTAAAGGATACGCTGGAAAGGTACCCGAGTCAAGTATGGAAATCGAGGAGGGTAAAACATGGTACCTACCACACCGTGGCGTATATCACCCCAAAAAGCCAGGCAAGATTCGCGTAGTGTGTGATTGCAGTTGCAGCTACAAAGGAACATCACTGAACGAAGAACTCCTGCAAGGTCCAAACTTGACAAATTCTTTGGTTGGAGTTTTGACAAGATTTCGATTGGAACCAGTTGCTTTCATGGCAGACATCGAGGCTATGTTCTATCAGGTTCAAGTTCCAGAAAGTCAACGAAGCTTTTTACGTTTCTTGTGGTGGCCAAATGGCAACACTGATGAACGTTTGGTTGAGTATGAGATGTGTGTTCATACATTTGGAGCAATTAGTTCTCCGGCTTGCGCTAACCTTGCACTTCACAAGACAGCTGAAGACAACGAGGAAGAATTTGGATTTGAGGCAGCGAAGAATGTAAAAGAAGATTTCTACGTTGATGATTTTCTGAAGTCAAAGGACAGTGCGGAATCTGCAATTGATCTTATTTCCAAGACCAAGAAGATGTGTGCTTCGGGAGGTTTCAATCTGACCAAGTTTGTGTCTAATGATAGAGCTGTAATCGAATCTGTTCTGGACAAAGATCGTTTGAAGAATATCAAGAATCTCAACCTGGAACTAGATTCACTGCCGGTTGAGAGAGCACTTGGAATGTCATGGAATATTGAGAATGATACATTGAACTTTCGAATTACACTCAAAGATTTACCGCTTACTCGAAGAGGTATTCTAGCCACTGTCAGTTCAATTTATGATCCACTTGGATTGGTAAGTCCGCTTCTACTACGTGGAAAGCGAATTCTGCAACAAATAGTTGCTGACAACAAGAGCTGGGACGAAGGAGTCTCTCAGGAGCAACGATCTGCTTGGGAAAAGTGGAGAAAAGACTTACAAGTCTTGGATGAAATCGAAATCAAAAGAAGTTTCAAGCCTTCACACTTTGGTAAGATTGTGTCTGCCCAGATTCATCACTTTTCGGATGCCAGTGAAGTTGGATACGGTGAAGCAAGCTATTTACGATTATTAGATGATCAAGGCCAAATTTCAAACACTCTTGTCATGGCAAAATCGAGAGTTGCACCATTGAAAACATTCACGATACCACGGCTAGAATCGACAGCTGCAACGGTTGCAGTCATAGTTGGTTACATGCTGTTCAAAGAGCTACAAATTAGCAATTTGCAAGAATATTATTGGACAGATTCACAGTTGGTTTTGCAGTATTTGAGCAACGAGAAGAGAAGATTAGATGTTTTTGTTGCAAATAGAGTCAAGTTGATTCATGACTACACTGACGTAGACCAGTGGAGGCACGTGGAATCAAAGAATAATCCTGCGGATCATGCGTCACGAGGGCTTACAGGAAAGAAATTTGTAGAAATTGGAACCTCAGTTGGAAATCGCAGTCTCACAATAAAACGGAGGGCAAGCACGACGACAAAAAAAATCATATTTGTATTCTCAGCAAGTCAATTTTCAATTTTCAATTTCTCTGTTTTCCATTTTTAAAGATTTGACATTATACGGCAAGTCCATGTGATCAAGAATAAAGTTATGACAAATCCGTGTTTTGAGTAAGCGGCTAAGCCATAATTAGCTATAATTAGCTAAAACGTACGTTTCGGACCAATTCCAAGGTCCATCGTCAGCGTGTGAAATAGGTCGTAAACAGCCATTAAATAGGGCAGTAACAATGGGTACCAAAAAAGGCAAAAACATGCAAAAACGTGGGTAAGGGAAAAAAACGTGGGTAAGGGAAAAAACATGTCAATAAAGAGGGTGAATCAAACCAGGGGGAAACATGGAAACAGCAAAAGCGAGTAAACAGCTAAATTAGAATAGCGCTAGGGGAATAGAAGGACAATTGTGAATTAAGCATGGGCCTGTCCCGTAGGATTAGAAGGCTCTCATGGATAAGTAGGTCAAAAGAATTGTCAGTCCTACTGATGATTTCAAAGTTCTCAAGGGACGCATCATGGCCAGACTTAGAAATATGGTCCCCGATGGCAGAAGGACTGCTTTTTATCTTTTGGCCTGCTTTATTAAATCCCAAATGCTCTCTGCAGCGAACAACAAGATTACGGGTTGTTTTCCCGTAGTACGAGGCATGGCAGCCAGGACACCTATAACGGTAAACAACAGAGGAACAAATGAGAGATGGGAGCTTGTCCTTAAACCTAAACAGGGAAGATATACGTTTAGGGGAAGTAAAAATGACTTCCAACTTAAGTTTAGGATAGCATTGTTTGACCAACTTAATGAGTCTGGTTTTAACCTGTAAGCTATAGTGGCCTAAGTAAGGAAGGCAAAAGATTTGGGAAGTTTTGTCGTCCGCCTTCTTTGGGGGCCTCTTGCCGAACTTGTCATCCAAGAAAGACTTAATCACACGGTCGATGATGGACCTAGGAAAGCAGTTCTCAGTCAAAATTCTTTTAATGCGAATTAATTCATGATGAAAATTTATATAAGTCGAGCAAATATGAAAAGCGCGAAATACCAAAATACGAACTAAGTTGATCTTATATTTGTCAGGAGCAAGGCTAGCATAGTCAGTATAAAGTCCAGTGAAAGTTTTCTTGCGATATAGGCTGGTAGAAAAGCCAGTTTGTTCGTGTGTGACAAACACATCAAGAAATGGCAATTTATTATCTTCTTCTACTTCGACAGTAAATTTAATGTTAGGATGGAAATTATTAATATGTTCGAGAAACTTATCAACATGTTCTCTATGCCTGAATAAACAAAATGTATCATCAACATACCTGCGGTATAACACTGGTTTAAATTCAGAAGGACAACCATTCAGGTATTTCTGCTCTAAAGCACACATGAAAATATTTGCCATGGAAGGGCCCAAGGGTGATCCCATGGCAACACCATCAATTTGGTCATACAATTGTCCATTAAATACAAAGTGATTGTCCTTCACGGCAAAATTAAGAAGATTACGAAATTGGTCGCGATTAAATTTACAGTCCTTAAATACAAATGTATCACAGTCCTCAAACAGCAAGTCAACGCACAAGTCAACGCACTCATCGAGAGGAACATTAGTAAAAAGGCTAGAAACATCAAAACTAGCCATGACAAGATCACAGTCAGTTTTGTAGGCTGTAATCTCCGATACGAAAGCAAATGAGTCTTTGATTGTGTATTGGCCCACAGCAAAGGGCTGTAGTATGGGAACAAGAAACTTGGCTAGATTGTAATTATAAGTACCAATTGCCGATAGGATAGGCCTTGCAGGGCAGTTGTCTTTATGAACCTTAGGTAAGCCATAGAGAACACCTGGAACACTACCAGAAGGAAATAACTGACGATAAACCTCCTCCGTTATGATTTTCTGCTTAAGTAAGGTGTCCCGGAGAAAGCGAACGAGCCTGTTCTCCCTCCTCTGACAGATTTCTAGCGTGTCAATGTCCAATTTAGAGAACTTTGAGGCATCAGCCAAAAGAGCCTCCACTTTCTCGATGTAGTCAGAGCGATTTAGGATAACAACTCCGTTCCCCTTGTCCGGGCGAATAATTATTATGTTCCTATTCTTGCTTAAATTATTAAGGGCGGAAATTTCTGCTTTACTAATGTTCAGTGGAAGCTGTGCAGAATCGTAGCCATAATAGGCAGAAAGGGCTAGACTTTTGAGTCTAGTCTTAACATAATCAAAGTTAAGATGTTCCTTGTCAATAGGCCTATTTTTAAGATTGATCGCAAGTTTTTCGAAAGGAGTGAGAAAACTGCAATAATCCAGTTTCTCCGGTCGCAAGCAGAATTTTAAGCCACGGGATAGAGCTTTTTTCTCGATATCATTAAGGTCATAACTAGAATAATTGAAAATGACCTTATTCGGATCTATTCCAGTGGCCAAATATTCACGCTTAAGAACATCAAGTTTACGACTCTGAACAGCTTCAGCGCGTTTAAGTGATTTAATATTATTATGAGAATGAACAAATGAAACTAAATGATTATAGTCAAACCAGGAGAAACAGGAGCGAAGATCTTGAAGAGAGGCCATGAGTTTTTCTTGAAGCTTTTGAATGTGTTTCTTTTTGTGTGCCATTTCAACCGAGAGGAGTCTTCGTCTGCATTTGGTGTACATCATGGAAGAGCGCAGTCGGGAATTGGATAGTTTGAAATTAAGGAACTTTGGAATGACGCCATAGAATTTGCAGGATTGTAGAAAGTTCAGATCAAGTTGCGATTTGCGTAGTTTCTTGTCAATCTTCTCAAATGAGCGGAAAAGCTGTAGATTTTCACTGCCATATCGTCGTAGAATAATCGTAGAAATTGGAACCTCAGTTGGAAATCGCAGTCTCACAATAAAACGGAGGGCAAGCACGACGACAAAAAAAATCATATTTGTATTCTTAGCAAGTCAATTTTCAATTTTCAATTTCTCTGTTTTCCATTTTTAAAGATTTGACATTATACGGCAAGTCCATGTGATCAAGAATAAAGTTATGACAAATCAATGTTTTGAGTAAGCGGCTAAGCCATAATTAGCTATAATTAGCTAAAACGTACGTTTCGGACCAATTCCAAGGTCCATCGTCAGCGTGTGAAATAGGGCGTAAACAGCCATTAAATAGGGCAGTAACAATGGGTACCAAAAAGAAATTTGTCGAATGCAGTGATTGGTTTAGTGGCCCAAGTTTTTTGAAGCAAGCTGATGATAAATGGCCAAGCAATTCAGTCGACAGAGAAGTAGATGACAGCGATCCTGAAGTAAAGAGAGATGTAAAGGTTAATGTTACTGATGTCAAAGAGAGAAATCATGTCCTGTCACAGCTAGAGAAAGGCTCATCTAGTTGGTATCAAATGAAAAGAGTGTTAGCTATCATCTTGAAGGTAATCAAACAAAAGAGTTTCAGTCACGTCGATGTTGTAGTTGAAGACTTACAAGAAGCCGAAAAATTGCTTATCAAGTGGGTACAAGAAGAAGCCTTTGAAGAAAAGCTCAAATTTTGAAAGATTCAAATATTGATGAAGATACACATGAGAACAAGAAGGAGAGAAAGAAATTCTTACGAAAGAACGATCTCCTTGTGCAGTTAGACCCATTCGTAGACCAATCTGGAATTTCGAGAGTTGGTGGTCGTTTGAAAAATTCTGATTTAGAAGAAAACATCAAGCATCCAATTATTCTTCCAAAGAAAGGAAAGATCTCGAGGCTTGTAGTAGAGAGCTGTCACAGAAGAGTACGCCTTCAAGGTCGTGGAATAACAACGAACGAGACCAGGAACTCTGGATATTGGATATTACAATGTAACACACTGGTACGCAAAGCCATATCTGATTGCGTTGCATGTCGATTTCTCCGAGGTCGTCGAGGAGAACAGAAGATGGCAGATTTGCCGAGCGACAGAATGCCGGAAGCCCCGCCATTCAGTTACTGTGCTGTTGACTACTTTGGCCCATTTTACATAAAGGAGAAACGGAAAGAACTGAAACGATATGGTTGTCCTTTCACTTGCTTGACAAGTCGTGCAGTTCATATTGAAATATCAAACACCCTTGAAACAGATTCATTCATCATGGCCCTACGTCGATTCATCAACATCAGAGGCAACATTCGACAGCTGCGATCTGATTGGGGAAGCAATTTCGTCGGAGCAGAAAGAGAACTCCGCGATACTGTCCAAGAGATGGACCATGACAAGATTCAGAGAGCATTACTCAACGAAGGAGATGATTATCTTGTGATTAAATGGAAAAGAAACCCACCATCTGCTAGCCATATGGGCGTGGTCTGGGAGAGACAAATAAGATCTGTGCGGGCAATTTTGTCTGCTCTCTTTCGCGTTCACGGAGCTTCGCTGAACGATGAAGCTTTACGTACCTTCGTGGCAGAAACAACAGGAATCTTGAACTCAAGGCCGTTAACAGTTGAAAACTTGAACAGTCCGGACTGCTTGCCTCTTTCTCCAAACAACTTATTAACGATGAAGACGAAGGTTGTTTTACCTCCACCAGGCAATTTCCCGCGGGCTGACATTTATTCAATGAAGTATTGGCGCAGAGTTCAACATTTAGCAGACGAGTTTTCGAGAAGATGGCGTAAAGAATATTTACAGAATCAGCAGAAAAGAACCAAGTGGCACAATCGAAGAGATAATTTCAGAGTTGGAGACATCGTTCTTATTGTTCAAGATAATGTTTCAAGAAACGAATGGAACAGAGGGAGAATTGTTAATGTACGAGAAGATAGTGAAGGACAGATTCGTAGCGTCTTTGTCAAAATTGGAAACGGAGGTGGTAAATCTGAACAAGTGTTAGAGCGACCAATTGATAAGCTGGTATTTCTTTGTTCCACTGAAGACGATGAAGAAGCGATTTAGTTGATAATGGTTCAATTCCTGCCGAGGAGCCAAACATATTGAAGAGAAAATTCTCCATGATCAAAGACATATCACATTTTGGGGAGCCAGATGTTGCTGCGCAGGAGAACGAACAAGACCAATTCTTTAATCTTTATTGAAAGGACATGTTGTTTTGTTGCGTACAGAACACAAAGGGCGCAATAGCGCACTGAACTAAGACGTTGCACGCCGTTGCACGATTGGATTGGTTTTTGTAACTTGTTTTTGTAAAGTTGTTTACGAACATGGCGCTTACAGTAAGGATTCACAAATATTGTAAGTATGTTTTCATTGAGTTTATCGGTTGCTTTTTCGCTTTATTCGTTGGTAGGCAGGCATTATTTATATTTTTGTTTGTTTGTTTGTTTTCATTGTAGCGAAAACCATGTTCACATTCATATTCACATTCAGAGATTCACATATACTGAGATTGTATCCATACGTTGCTAAATTAGCGGATGCAGAATATTGAATTTGTGCGTATTCGAAGCAAATCCCATTTTTACTGACTTTTCTCAGAGGCTTGGCGCCACCTCAACTGTACCGTCGATAATTCACAAGAAGAGAAACTTTTAGGGGTGTTGATTGATTCAAATCTCAACTTTGAAAAGCATGTAAGCAATATTTGTAAAAAGGCTGGCAACAAGCTATTTGCCTTGTCATGCATGTCCACATATCTTGGAACTGATAAATTAAGACTTTTGATGAGAGCATTCGTAACTAGCCAGTTCCAATACTGTCCTTTGGTATGGATGTTCCATAGCAGAAAAATGAATAACAAGATCAACAGACTGCATGAAAGAGCCTTACGAATTGCATATAAAGACTATGCTTCCAGCTTCGTATCATTATTAAAGAAAGATAGATCTGTAACAATACACCAGAGAAATGTGCAATTGCTAATGACTGAAATGTTCAAAACTACAAATGATTTAAACCCCAGTTTTATGGATGAAATTTTCTTGAAAAGAAATGTCACCTATAATTTGAGAAATGCCAATACATTTTTACTTCCTGTGGTACATACAGTTAATTATGGTACTGAAGCAATCCGATACAGAGGGCAGCGTAGTTGGCACTCTCTTCCACAGGAAATTAAGGATTCAAATTCTGTGCAGCAATTTAAGAATAAAATCAAATATTGGAACAATGAAGGCGGCGACTGCAGACTTTGCAGGCAGTATATTCCTCGGCTCGGCTTTTTATAGTTTTATACCATTTTTAATATGAACTTTGTAAATTGATTTAATTTTGTAATTTTATTGACTTGTTTCCCTCGTATATATTTCATGTAAAATTGTATTAATTTGTTGACTTGAAGTAGCTTTTTTTACTTTTATATAGCTATGTAAGTTGCCAACTTAAAACAAATTTATAATAATAATAAATAATCGATCACAAGTATCATGTTTGGATGGGAAATGAATTCCAAATTTAATTTTATTGCGATTTTCCTGATTTTTGGCCAATTTTGCCGCTTTTCTTGACCACACAAAGGAAAATGCTGATGTGAGCAAAAATGGCGGCTATTTTAAGGTTAATTTTTATATTTACAGGAAGTTCATGCATGAGGCTTTTAGCACACGAAATTTGGTCGCTCTACCTATTACCAGTCAAGAGTTAGGTGGGGGGCGGCTTTTTTGCCCGCCCCCAACCTAAATAGTACTATCAAATAGCCCAGCCACTATAGGGTTAAAGTTTTGGTAAGATTCTGAAAAAAGTGTTTTTGGGCAGCTTCGTAGGGAATTCATAACATGCCTGCAGACTGGAGGTCATGTCCACCAACCAGAGCAAGCAACACAAAAAAGAAGAGCTACGGTCTTGACAATGGGGAAACCAATTAAAATTTCATTTAGATATTTTGATAGCACTTGTCTTAACCCTATTAATACCGGGCTTTCTGGGCCCTTGTTGTACCAGGGGGGCACAAAGTGCCCCCTCCGTAGAGTCGCCAATATTGCAGATATGAGAGCGAAACTTGGTACAATGGTGTACGGTAACAAAATATACACAATAGCCTACTTCTTTATTTCTATTACATTTATGACGTCACAATGACGTCATAATTGAAGAAAATTGCAGTATTTGCTTGATGTTGGCAATATTGACAATATTTAAGTTTTTATTTGACTATTCATTTTTTTAAATGGACTAGGATGTATCACAAAACATCAATGAGTAAAATTGCGTGATATAATATCTATTCAAATTTCTTTATTTCTATCATATATTCATTATTTATATCCACCAGTTTTTCATTGTTTAGTCTAAACCGCTAATTGCCAATGCAAATACGCTGAAATGCAATAACACAATGTATAGTAACTATGAGAGCCAATTTTGATCATTAAAACTTTTATAATACATTTGCTATTATTTATATGACGTCATGAAGATTGATGACGTCATAAAAAATTAATTAACTACATATCATCTGAAAGTTCTCGCCAAGATCTATCGAAAAGTAGTGTTCTCAATGATCTGTGAGCATTCTGGAGAAAAAATAATAGTCCCTTTTTTTCTTTTATTGCTGACCACGTGTTGAGAAGACGTTGGTCACGTGATCAGTGTCTACCATTGTGAAAAATTTTTTAATTTTTAATTAGTATGTTAAATTTGAGGAAAAGTCACCAAGTTCCATCTCTGTATCTTTTTAACTGACCACACTGCATCAAATAATCTGTGCCACGGGCACTTTGTGCCCGCCCCCCCCCCCCCCGGTAGTAAAAGGGTTCAGCTACTTTTATTGTGAGTTATAGGTTTGTATGCGATTCCTAAGTGATGATAATTACTAGTTGAATAATACTGTCCGCAGACTGGAGGCACGACCCTAGCAATTTCTAATCAACTGTATTCAATCGCCTACTTATAGGAGTCTAGCAAAAGGGCTTGCTCGATTAGGTTTATCTCACTATTTGAAGCAATCAGTAGAAAAATGGCATCTCCTTTGTATGGAGAGGACAGCCAGCTTGGTATGCTCAACCTCGCTGAACACTGATGAGATTTCAAGAGGCAAAATCAAGAGGATCTTTTCAAGAGGATCTTTGACATGGCTCTCGTGGAGTACGGTCACGCTTTTGTGAGCTGAGAGAAAGAGCTGTGTGATGGTGTTACAGGATGAGCAGTACAAATTTGTTTGGATGACTTTATGGTAATAGCTGCTATACACTTTGTTTACTGTAGAATTTATTCATTCTGTACCACATAATGTCGTCAAAAGCACAAGCGAAATTTTCAAAGAGCGATAAATTAGGCCAAGCATCGATGGATCCTGTACCGGATGGCATGATGTCAATGTCATGTCTTGAGAGGCTACTGGATGTGAAGCTTGCTGAATTGAAAGATGACATGGCCACTAAGGATTGTATAAATGATTTGAAAAACATCATAGTTGAGCAGAAAAACAGGATCGAAGAATTAGAAAGCAGGGTTATTGTTATGGAAAAATTGATCCAAAATCTCAAGGAGCGTAGCGACGACAGCGAGCAATATCAGAGAAGGCTTTGCCTGAGAATTGGTGGCGTTGAGCTAAAACAAGGAACAGATGGTGAGTCGGGTGACGAGTGTCTAAAGACCGTGAAAAAGATATTCAGAGAATTAAAGGTGAGCATTCCCGATGCGGTCATTGATCGAGCCCACAGGGTCGGAAATATAAAGGCAGAAGGTGGCAAGCGATATCGTCAAATTATAGTGAGGTTTACAACCTGGCGCCACCGTACTGAAGTTTACAGAGCGAGAAAGAACTCAGATAAGTATCGCATTCGGCTGGATCTCACTAAAGAGCGTCTCAAGATTATGGGGAAGGCAAACGATCTTTTAAAGGATATAGGCAGAGCCAGTGAAAGCTGTTATGTTTTTTCAGATGTCAATTGTAGAATGTGCCTGAAGTATGATGGCAAGTTCCAGTATTTTGGCAACACAAATGAACTGCTGAGCTTCATCGAATCTATGGAATCAACAGAGGATCAAGGAAACGGTAAAGATGCGAGTGATGAAAGTGAAGAAGAGTAGACTTGACATGGGAAAAGTGAACTTAATCAGAAATGGCACAGCAACTTTAATCTATTACCCCCAATTTTTATGTTAAATGTCTCGTTGAGTTTTAATACATCTTCAGGGGTATGACATGCAGGCAATTTCAAGAAGCTACTTGCTGTTCTAAAGGGCTTTATTCTTTTCCATGCCTTTTTTTTGTTTTTCATAGCCATATTTTTTTGTCAAGTTGACTTTTCGGCCAAAGAATACATAGATGCCCCTAGAGGCCCCGAAAACCCTGACAAGTTTAACTTTCAACAGCACAGCTCTCTCGTTGAAAAAAAAGTTGATCTGGAGGTTGGTTTCCGCTTCGTCGAATTTACCAGACGAACTGGATCTCTTTTGTTTATGCAAATATTTCGCTTTAAATTTGTATAGAGTTTTCAGCCCACCAGAAAAATTCTGCTGAGTGGAAATCAGCCTTTATGCTCTTCTTTTGGACTTAAGAAATATACATCTGCTCCCAGTCCCCATGTGGGCATGAAGTAGGCATTGTGAATAAATCCATATAATAGAAATAAAAGTCTCGCCGTGATTAAGTTAGAAAACCATTGTGATGCTCATTTCTTATTATTCACTTTTAAAAATTATTTGCCAACAGCATTCACCATACAAATAGCATGGCCCCAAAAGAAAAGCATGTCATGATAAAGTTCTTTTACTTTTATTTTTTGTCCAGTTGTGTTGAATTCCATTTGTATCTTTATTCCGTATTTTTTCTGGTGTGTGTCCCTTGTGTGTACTGTAATCGTCATCGTAATGTCTGTTCTTATTTGTTGAAGGGAAAGGGAGTTCTTGGAAGGGAATGGTATCGTTGCGCATTTGTTCCTTGTTCTGTCATCAAGACACCAGTGGGGGGATTCTTTCTTGGTGATGTTGGTTGACATCAGCCAATGGCGAGCAGCAATAGGTTGTTTCCGAGTCTTCACCTGTAAGTCGGAGAGATTTTCCTATGCACTTAGTTTCTTTTCTGTGCTGTTGCAAATTCTCAAGCTATATCAATTTGCTGTTGGTTTTATTCTCATAGCAATAGTTATCCTGCCCTTCACGATTACAATCCACTTTTTCATAGGTCATCTGGTTTATGCCCGATCCTGTTTCTTGCCCTTATTTTCCCATTCCTACTCATGCATAAGGCTAGTCTCGTACATTCTCTTTGAGCTTTTCAAACGAATTCCATTTGCATTGAACAGCCTTTTCCGATCAAAATATCGCACAATAAAGTATCTCTTCCTCGCGTATTTCCACTCGTATGCGGTCTGCATTGCTTGCAACCTTCTTTATTCACAATGGGTAATATCGAGGATGATCTTACTAAGCGGAGATGTGGAACCGAACCCTGGCCCTGGTCCCGAGACCTTGAAATTTTGATGTTGGAATTTAAACAGTATTACTGCCCATGATTTTCTGCGTGTGTCACTTATAGAGGCATATAACTCCATACATAATTATGATCTCATAGGCATTGTTGAGACTCATCTCGATGATTCTATTAGCCAGGAGAGACTTGCTCTGAAAGGGTATGAATTCATCACATGTAATCACCAATTGAATATTAAAAGGGGGTGGAGTTGGTTTGTATATCAAAGATTCGCTTCCAAAGAAGCTAAGGCCTGAAATTGCGACACTTCCTGAAAGTATTGTTTGCGAACTCCATATTGACAGAAAAAAAATACTTTTTCGTTGTCATGTATAGAAGTCCTAGTCAAAATCAGCAAGAATTTGACAATTTCATGATTAATTTTGAACAAATGTTATCTAAAATTTCTGCCGAAGAGCCATATGCTGTCATTATTACTGGAGATTTCAACTGTCGCTCTCGTCAGTGGTGGCAAGGAGACAACGAAAATGACGAGGGGAAACAATTTGAGGCGCTAATGTCAGACCTTGGATTACATCAGTTGGTATCTGGACCGACCCATATGATTGGCCAATCAAAATCTTGCATTGACTTGATCTTAACTGACCAACCTAACCTGTTTATTGAGTCTGGTATTCACCCTTCCCTTCATGAGCAATGCCATCATCAGATTATCCACGCTAAACTGTCTGTCAGAAATCTTGCCCCACCCCCATACACTCGCAAACTATGGTTTTACGATAGGGCAGATTCTCTTCCTATTCGGAAAAGTGTCGAAATGTTTCATTGGCAAGAGGTTTTTGAGGAGGTAACCCACCCCAATGAGCAAGTTAAGGTTCTTAACGAAGTGCTCTTGAATATCTGTTCAAATTTCATACCAAACGAGCTAAAAAAAATAAAGCCCCATCAGGTGCAATGGATCACTCCAAGCATAAAAAGTTTCTTAAGAAAGAAAAATCGAGCTTTTAAATCATTCATTAGAAAGGGTCAACCAGACGATATGCTTGAAGGTATTCAAAACATGATAGCTCGAGGTTCAAAGCTTGTGGAAGATGCTAAATATAAGTATTTCTTTAATATCGGTCGTAAATTATCGGATCCTTCAACTGGCACAAAAATGTACTGGTCTTTGGTCAATAAGATCCTCAACAAGGCTAAGATACCCGAAGTACCCCCTCTCCTGGAAAATGATATCTTTGTGCTAGATTTTGCTTCAAAGGCTCAAATATTTAATGATTATTTTATTCTTCAATGTACAACATTAGATACTGGCAGTGAAATTCCTAGTGACATACCTGTGACCGCAACCCAACTTCGAGAATTTGTCATCTCCGATGATAAAATACTAAAGATCATTCGCAATCTTAATCAGAACAAAGCACACGGATGGGATGAAATTTCAGTGCGAATGATAAAACTATGTGACGAGTCTTTAATAATACCGTTGAGATTAATTTTCGAAAATTGTTTGCGTCATGGCATCTTCCCTGAGATGTGGAAACGAGCAAATGTACCAGTTCATAAGAAAAATGAGAAAAATTTGAAAGAAAATTATCGACCCATCTCTCTCCTTCCAATTTTTAGCAAGATTTTGGAGAAGCTTATCTACGAGTCCCTGTATTCACACTTAGAGAGGGAGAATTTCTTAAACCCCAATCAATCAGGCTTCCGTCCGGGCGATTCAACAATAAATCAGCTGCTTTCCATAACTCATTCAATCTTTGAAGCATTTGACTGCAATCCTTCACTCGAAGTTCGTTCCGTCTATCTTGATATCTCCAAGGCCTTTGACAGGGTCTGGCATGAGGGTCTTATCTATAAGCTTAAAAGATGTGGCGTTTCGGGAAATCTATTGTTACTCCTCAAAAGTTTCTTGTCAGATAGAAAGCAGAGGACTGTTTTGAATGGTCAAGCTTCCGCCTGGGGAAATGTTTCAGCTGGTGTGCCGCAAGGATCGATTTTGGGCCCTTTGCTTTTCTTAATTTACATAAACGGTCTGACAAACAATTTGAAATGTAGTGTGAAACTGTTTGCAGATGACACATCACTCCTTACGGCCGTAGAAGATCCTAACATAGCTGCTAGCGACATGAACCATGACCTGGAGCATATTGCATTATGGGCACACGACTGGAGAATGTCCTTCAATCCGGACCCCCGAAAGCAAGCTGTTGAATTAATCTTCTCAAAGAAAAAATTGAAAACTAATCATCCAATGATCCTCTTTAATGCGTCACCCGTTTCGACAGTTGATCAACATAAACATTTAGGCATAATACTAGATTCTAAGCTTTCGTTCTCAGCGCATATACAAGAAGCCATAAACAAGTCAAGAAAAGCGATTGGAATGCTGAAGTTCATGTCCAGATACCTACCTAGAAATACACTGAATGAGTTATATAAATTGTATGTATGACCTCATCTAGATTACGGCGATGTAATTTATCATATACCACAGGGAATGGATGGTTCTGAAAATTACATGATGGAAAAACTTGAATCTGTTCAATATTCTGCTGCCCTAGCAGTGACAGGAACTTGGAGAGGAACATCTCGGGAAAGGCTGTACAATGAACTTGGATGGGAATCGTTGAGCTCAAGGAGATGGAGTAGGCGCCTTATTCTTCTTTATAAATTCAGCAATAATTTGACCCCTGATTACACAAGGGACCCAATTCCACCCCTGCATGGAAATAACTACCCATTTAGTAATCCGCCAGTAGTAGGGCAAATAAGGGCAAGAACTGAAAAATTTAAATCTAGTTTCTACCCTCACTGTTTGATTGAATGGAATAAACTTGATCCCGAAATAAGAGAATCCTCCTCTGTTAGCGTCCTAAAGAAGAAATTATTTTCTCAAATTAGACCTCCTGCTAATTCCGTATATGGCATTCATAATCCGAAAGGGATTGCATATTTAACTCAGTTAAGGATGGGGCTAAGCAAACTCGATTTCCACAAATTCAAACAAAGTTTTAAAGGTACAATCAATCCAATGTGCCCAGTTAACGATGGCATAGAGGAAACGGAACACTTTTTGCTGCTCTGCAATTCTTTCAGACAGCAGAGATGCAGTCTTCTCGCTGGTGTCGACAATGTACTCAGAGCTTGTGGACATCCTGAGAGTGCAGATATCAATATGTTGCAACTTCTTCTGTACGGAAATAAAAATTTGCCCTTTGAAGCCAATAAAATGATCTTAAATTTAACTATTAAGTACATTTCTGGGACAGAGCGCTTTGGTTGAAAGTTATTGGAATCCCCAAAAAGAGCACCCAAATCCCTTCTGTATGTGTCTGTTTTCAGTAATCATGTAATGTCTTAAGGAAGCTTGCAACCAAATAATGTTTTTTTTTTCACTACCTTTCATGGTTCCAAACTTTTTAAATCTTCACTGGCAATTATTTGGTTGCAAGAATCCTTAACTTGTAGTTGTAGCTCTGTGTCTTTTTCTTTATGTTATGACCCCTGGGTAGACAAAATGTTTTGCTCCTTGGGGTATCATCTCCGTAGTAGGGTAGCGTTAGGTATAGGTATAATAGTAATCATGTATTGTAAATTTTTAATGGAATATGTATATAAAAAAAAGTCTCTAAAGACAGAAATTTCTTGGAATACTTCAGCATTCCTACTCCTCGTGATATCTTGCTAAGTGCGACAGTGATATGCTCTTTCCAACTTAGTTGGGAATCAATTTGTACGCCAAGACATTTCACATTACTTTTATCGGCTATCCTATCCTCATTGATTTGAATGTCGGGACTAGCCATATCATCGTTAAGTCCAAGACTCCGCAATCGTACTCCAGAGCCCAGAATCATGCTTTGTGTTTTGGTAACATTTAGAGAAAGTTTATTACCTTCTAACCATAAGCGAATGCTATTAAGATCAGTATTTATTTAGTAAGAATGCCCAGAGAATGCAATTGATTGCCAACTGCTGACGTATTGCTGCGCCTCCACACCATCACATCACAACAGCTGCTGAAGCTTTTTTGGCACAGCACCTCACAAGCCGTCTGAATTAACTTGTTTCGATTTGCGTCCAATTTTGATCACACAGCTAATTATTATGGATTTAACTGCAACTTAAGGAAACTTCTAAAGAACCGATGTGACACAATATCTGCCAGGAAAAAAGCATCCAAGTTAATCGTTGCTAACTGCGCCTCCGCACCATGGCAGAATCCCATGGTGAAGAGATTGCTCTTCAGCAATGTCAAAGTAACTAAGAATTCAACGAAAAGGCTCTGGTGTCGCACTAATACCCTTGCTAAATCTATTCATGGGCTAGCAGTGTTGTCTGTTCATAAGAGAGCAGGCTCTGTCTCTTACAAATTATAGTAAAAACTTAATGCGATGTCAGAACCATTTCTTTAAAACCGTGCTCTATTTTGACATTGCTAGAGAACAATAGCAGTGCTGTTTGAGACACCATGTATCTAACGATTTCAATTTCCCGTTAATAAGAAAAATTTTTAACTGCTGTTCACTGAAACTTAGTTTCTCCTGCCAACTTGCCATGATTGGCGACCGGTCATAATGGGCGAAAATTCTCTATGTTAACAAATAATCTATTCCATTTTCATTTAATAATTCCATTTCAAAAATCTTTTACATAGTTGTTAAAGTTATAAGAGATTGAATGAACAGGCTGTCAGATTCTTGAAGTAAAAATTCCTAGGAAGGCAGGCTACAGTCTCAAGCATGTCCATTTCTTATGAGCGGGAACGTACTGTATACTGTACTTAACTGGTGACTGATACATGATAAAATGAGATAAGTTATTGCACGAAATAAGGTAATCTGCATTTAGTACGCTGAAAAAACAACTGAAAATGAGACCTTAACCCTATTACTACAGTGGGTACGAACTGCCCAAGCCAGTGCTTATTTGAAACAGTGTCGTCAGCTCGAAAAGAAAAACATCTCTGACCTTGCGACTTCACCTGAAATTTAATAGGATAATAAAACATTTAAACTTTTTCCAAACGGTTGAGAGCTGATCACATGACCACTGTCTATCGCACAAAGGAAGGGAGCCAAATCTTTGTAGGATGATTATACGACCATTCGATAGTTCTTGACGAGAAATTTCAGATGGTACATATGTTCATCAATTTCTGATGACGTCAGCAATTTTAAAGCTTCTGACAGCATCTGAATAATGACAAAAGTACTTCATGATTTTAATGGTCAAAATTGGTTCACTTGATTGCTACACATAATTTTAAGGCACCTTTTAGGCTCTTTGCATCAGTACTTAGGAGTTTGAATGAATGAATGGCAATATGATATAAATAATGGGCTTAAAAAGATTTCATAGGATCAACTTGTACTTATTGGTGCTTTGCGATACTTTCTAGCAAATATTGCAATTTTCCTTGATCATGACGTCATAATGACATAATGGATCTAATAAATGATAAAAATTTAGCATATTGTGCAGATTTTGTTACTTTACACAATTGTACCAAATTTCGTGCTGATATCTTTCACATGGATGACTCTGTGGAGGCTACACTTTTCACCCTCCTGCCCTGGTACTGCATTGGTTAAATGAAAGCTCTGTCTTTATACATTCGATAGCTTAGGTTTATTAAATTGAATTGCCAAAAGAAGGTATTCACCTCACTTCTACTGAAATAAGACTCTCAGAAGAATAATAGACAGAATCGGCTAAGGTTTGTTTATTTCCTTTTCAAATCATGTGATCAATCTCTTGATAAAACATCTTTTGAATTCTCTAACATATTTCATGCCATGCAAAGTTGTGCCATGAGTGCAAAAAGTAGCATATAATACCAAAGCTTCCCATGGGCATGATCACATGACTTGAAATGGGTAAAACAAACCTTAGCCGATTCGGTCTATTATGTTTTGCAACTACATGCTAAGATATTTCAATAGCAATTTTGAATCAACTGTATTCGTCTGCCTTTTTATGTGAGTCTAGTAAAAGGTTGGCTCAGTTAGGTTTATCTCATCATTTGAAGCAATCGTTAGCAAAATGACATCTCCTTTGACAGTTAGCCCATTAAGCTAGACCTCGCTGAACACGAATGAGATTTCAGGAGACAGGATGAAAATTTCCCGTACAAGCACTCCAGCTTGGGTACCTAGATGGACCAACAAGCCATTCCTGCTCATATTTTCCACTTAAAGACACAAGTAAAATCTTCGCGTTTACTGAGCCAACCCTTGCTAAATCATTCAACAGATCGCAGATATCAACGACGCTTCTTGTTCTTATTTGCCAGAAATATCATTCATCATCCTTATTGACTTGATTACTTGTGAAGCATTCTATTTCTGTTTCCTTTTCAGACAACTCCTCAAAAGAGACCAGAAGGAAGAAATGGGACGATGGCAATGATAATATCTAAGGAGTCATGGTAATGCTTACAGCAGAGAATAAAGGAGACACAGTATAAATAATTGTTCTACTTTCAGATCTTTTTCTCATAATGGCAGACTTTTGCTTGCATGAAACAAAGATCTGTTTATTGCACATTTATTGCTGTTTTTGCCGCAAAGTTTTTAAAACTAGTCGCAACATTGTGATATCTCCATCTCTCTCTCTCTTTCCGTTTGTTTGTCGAAATATGGCAATCCTGCAGTCATCCTTGCTGGTCAATAATAATTTTTTATCATACAATGAAGAAAACGTCAGAGACGATGTCATTAAAGCCTTCTTAAAGCTAATGTGCAATGGTAAATAGGCTCCTCTATGAATAGAAAACAGAAATTACTCCGACACGGCATTGCTTCGTGGCGAGATAAAAATCTTATTGTGACACTATCCTTTGTTGGCTCTGTGTGCAAGTTCGATTTGAATGAGATATTTTTAGAATTTATGCTCTGTGCAAATGCAAGCTTTTAGCCTTCCACAAACCCTTTAATTGTTTTTATTCCACGGAGTTTGTTTGTCTGAATTCGTTGTGGTCTTGAGGCAGTAGGCGGGGAGACAAGCAGTGATTTTGTTGTGCAGTTCCAACTTAACTGGACTCACCGCTAGAATGAGGGGTTGCAAGACAGGAGAGCAGGGGCAAAAGCATCTTGTAACGTAAACAGAATGGGAAAGGCCTATTACTTTTATTCCATTCCAAATGTTGGTGCAGTTTGTTCCCATTCCACAAAACGCCGCATTAACTAACTAAATCTATTGCTATTTTATGCTTTTTTTTTTGTTTATTTTCATTGATAGATTGTGCAACAAACATGGAAGAAGATTGTCTCTGAACTCAAAACAGACTTTGCAAAATTCTTGTATTTCATATCAATTCTTCGTTGTTTAGCTTTAACTAGATGTAGCTCAATTTGTAACTGAATCGATCTCAAATTAGACGTCATATTAGATTTGTGAAATTACAAAAATTGCTGATGAAAAGACATCAATGATGCATTAAGTGTTGAGAGCCCAGGCTTAATTAGGGTCTAACTTAAAGGGCAAGTCCAGGGGTGATAAAATCATTGTTGAAATGCAATCTTACCAACTGCTGAACACAAATCCTCAGTTCTTTCCAAGTTTTGAAGACTCCAACTTTCATAAATTCGTTATTGAATCTTCGTAAATTAGGCCAAATATTGTCGCAATTTTTTACATTGTACGAGTGTGTGAAGGCGCGATAAGGAGGCTAGCAATGTGAGTATGTAGTATAATATCAACACATTTGGCAGCCTTGTTCAGGTCAACGTGAAGTCACGTCATATAAAATGACTTCATTTCGCACTTCTCAGCAGATTGAAATATGTAGTTTCGCAGATTCAAAAACAAAAGAATTGAGAAAAGTACCACTACAAACCATTCTCAACAGTGTGATCTCTTGAATAATCAACAATTATAACAACCACGGACTTGTCTTTTATAGGGTAAGAAATTTGTATACTTCATATGAACGATCTTTTTGAGGCTCGAAGTAATCGTTCAACTTCGCTAATGCTGTATCAAAATCATCGCCCTCTCCGGTATCAGGTATATTTCGAAAGATCTCTCTTACACGAAGGCCAGCTAAGTAGAGCAACAAAGTTCGTTTACATTTGTTTTCTTCAATGGCGTTTGCGACCAAGTATGTCTTGAGGTCTGATACCTAGGTTTTCCATCGAGGGGCAAAACTTGCACAAATTGTCGCATCTGGATCAAAAGGCGGGGGCTGAGTAACTGTACCAGCCATTCTCGTTGCCAGTGTTGTAGCCTGCCTGCTTATCGAATATGTGAATGCAATAGAAATCGTGCCATTTCTAAACTTCAACAAAACACAGCTGAGTTCTTCAAAAGGTTACACAACTGCAACAGCAAACAGCAACCAGGGAATTTGAACAATAGTGACGTAATCACTACAAAAGGCTGCGAAATTATTTTTATGTGAGCGCATTAACAAGGGCCAATAATCTTTCAATAGAGCCGAACCAAATGTGTACATTTGCACGTTAAATAGTGCTATTGGCCAGCGGCTTCGCATACTTGCTGCGCTATTTGAGGTTGCTTCATCAGCGTCTTGTCAGCATATTTTGACAGAGTGTATACGCAGCTGTACTAACATAGACACATTATCTTTAAGTGCTATTCGTAGTGGGAACTCGATGACCATGTGTCCACTGTATTTAGCACAATGCATCTTGTGTTTAGTTTGTCTGTTCAAGGTATTTTAATTTTATTGAAAATATAAAAAGAGACTCTACCTCTGGTGAAGTGGCATCTCACTATACCTGTGGTGTTGCGTTCTTTATAGAAGTGCAAAACGAACAATGCACATAATTCTTTGGGAAGGTGCGACCCTTGGAAAGAGAGCTCATGATATATTTTGCCAGCGGAATGTGCACTCCTTCCTGGCATCATTTTCACCTCTTTTTTCTAACGTCTGCAATCACAAGAAGACAATTTTCTAAAGCCGGTTGTCAAAAGGGTTATTAATTGTTTCTCTAGGAAATTTTTTGCGTTTTTGAGGATACTTTTAGCCGATATCTCTAAAGCAGGCAATCATTTCGAGGAAAACTTCTAAAACCATATGAAAATTATTTCCTGGCGCGCAAACCTCCGTACAATTGAAAGTCAAATACCCCCCCCCCCCTCCTCCAGGGTGCAACCTTGCCTTTAAGCATCTGCCCTAGGTCTAGCAGGTGAACTGTCTTCCCCCATGCAAACAGACCCTTAGATTATCTCAACCCTTCACTTATTAGAAGATAAATTATGCAAACTACAGATTTCATTTTGTAATTCCATCTTAAGATATTACCCTTTTAGTTTGAGTTTTAACTGTATCCAGCGCTATTTCATATGTTTACATTCCTTGAAGTGCTATTGTTAGCATGCGTCGTCTTCAAATTGTCCGTAGAATAGTAGGCATCAAGATACTTGAATGCCAAGTCTGAAATTAATGATCTAGTTGAAATATTTTGAGCCATGCCATACAATGCACCCTGGAGAAAAGAAAAACATTTGTTGAATGTCATCGAATGCACAGCATCATAATATCCCGTCAGGTGAGGGACCCGGGGGGGGGGGTACTTGGCCTAAGAACATACGGGTACGTGCCGCTAGAAAATCTAAAAAGCTACCCTGTCCCGGAGTCAAATTCCCGAAAATGATACCCTGTCCCGGAGTAAAATTTTCTCAAACAATACCCTGTCCCTTAGTTTTTTCGGACAAATCTGTGCTCTGCAAGGAAATTTGTACGAAATCTATCGAAAAATGTGGAAATATTGCCATCCAAGCGATTTGAATCACATTCGCAGAGTGCCAATGGCCTAAAACGACCTTTTGGAGTCAAAAATGACAAATATGGACCCTGTCATGGAGTCGATTTTTACAAAAACGATACCCTGTCCTGGAGTCGGAATCCTGAAAATGATAGCCTGTTCAGCGGCACGTCCCCGTATGGAAAAATTTATGAGTACCCCCCGGGGTGAGGGACTTGCCCAAATTTCTGACTTTTCTATTTTACATAAACTGTCACTTAAGGTAACTCTGCTTTTTGCTCCAGTGAGCAGCGAGTTGCCGTTATGCAAAACCACTCTCCGCAAAAAAACAATTAATTTTTCTAACACTATTCGGTCGATGAAGAATCGGTAAAAAGGGCATTGTTCTACACAGTCTTGGCAATCGAGAGATACGCGATTTGCAATGTTTCCGTTAAAGCTAGCTTTGCAAATTATTTTTGAAAACTTTTTGTTATTTTCGGGAAATGGATTTATCTCGAAAATATTTTGAATTTCTTTTGATATATCTTTAGCTAGTTTGTTGATCAACCAAGTCTGATTGAAAAAGCTATGCTACATTTCTCGCAGTAGAATTTTATATTTCTGGTTACTTTTTGACAGCGAAGGGTAGAAACTTTGGTCAACTGATTAGGACTAAAGACTAAGAAAGAGTTGAACTCCTTTGTAAAAAGTTTAGTTTTAGATGTCTGTTCATTGTGGACTCGTAGAAAAATATATATTTTTTCAATGCTCATGAATGTCTCAAAGAACACAAAACGGAAGGCTATGAAATTGCTGGTAACATTCAAGAAATGATACTTTTACAAATGCTCCAAGGATGTCTATTGAGACTTGAACAGATCACGTTCATTCTTTTGTCAGTGGAAACATTTCAGAGAGTTACTCTAAGGCTGAGCGTTTGAAAGCATGGTTCGTAACATGGTAATTTGCTGACCATGGTTTCTACCCTTCGCCGTAAAAAAGTAAACAGAAATATAAAATTCGATTGTGACAAATCTAGTCTGGCTTTTTCAATCACACTTGGTAAAGTTGTAGTTCAAAAAGCTAGCTAAAGATATAGCGTAGGAAAGCCAACAATTTTTCGAGTAGTTTTGGAGGTGGATATACGTTTCTGAAATGAAATAAACTAAAAGTTCTCAAAAACAATTTGCAAAGCCAACCTTAACGGAAACATTGTGATTTGCACATACTTCGATTGCCAAGACTGTGTAGAATGAAATCCCCTTTACACAGTGATCCAGACCATGGAATAAATTGAAAAAAATGAACCTTCGAAAATGAAGGACTGGTGTCATTTTCTTAAAAAAGGATACACTGAGGGTTAACACAAAGCAAACCGTTTGAAAATCGGGCTAATATGAGCGGAGAAACATGCTTCCAAAGTTAACCGAAGTGGCAGGTGTTTGTTTACATTGAGACTTTAGGTCAGACTGCCACTACAACAACAATTTTCAAACTCCCAAAGCGCAGCTTTCCGTTGTCCGATTCTCAAAACTTTTTTTTCAGTTGATAGCCTATTCTATCTACTTTAAGATCATGTAATTGCTGAATCGATACAGCAAATGGTTTCCCCATTTTAAAGCATCATTTCTTTTACATATTTTCTCAAAAAAATTCCCTGTAAAAATTCAATATATCAATTTCAATGCTGAAACAAAAAAGCAAGCGTTTGCAAGCGTTAAAATCCATTTTTGCATTAAACTTCAACATCTTGGCAACGTATCTTTCAAATATTTCGTTTTAATTCGTTTTAAAAACTTGCAAAACTTTTTTTCAAAATTACTACCACTTTGTCTGAAAAATATGATGATTATGATGAATATACTAATTACCCATGTCATCCGGTTAAAGATCCAAAAATCACTAACAAAGTAAAAGTAATTACTTTACACGGCTTTTTAAGGCTTGGGCCGAGTTAACGCACTGTATGATTTTTTTATATTTCATCCAATATTACATATCTGCTTTGCCATTACAAGCACCACAAAATTCACATAATAGCCAATGACAACCCCTTCCATCAACCGTACTTTTTTCTAACTATTTTTAGATATCTGACACTAAATATTGCACTTGTCCTTCCAACGTGTAAAAGTACCCCTTGATAAGATACATCCTATTTCAAGATCTTGATCAACTACAGTTGTTCATGCTTCATATTTTTCTTGAAACTGATCTTGATTATCAACATTGACGTAGTTCTTAACCGTTGTAAATTTCCTCAAGTCTCTGGGGAAAACAAATGGAACAAACCAAAATTTTCTTTTTGAGGAGAAAGTCATAGAGATGAACCTTAGTCGGTAACTATCATCATCGCCTTTCACTCTCGAAATTCTGATGGATACTTAGATGGCTGTGGAAATAAGCCAATGGCGATTTTCTTGATCAGACTGTTGAAGAGGAAAATTTCTCGGACAGAAACCTTCCAGTGGCAGCAAAATTACGAGTTGTAGCAGAGAAGCTAAAGTTTGAAAACAATCTTTCCACTCCAGTTAACAAACTACAGGATGTTTTAAAACAAGTATACAGGGTTCGTCACAAAACCGATGAATGGCGACAGAATGTGCGTAGGTTTGAAACTGTTATTAACAGAGAACAATGAAAATTGTTTAAAAGTAGGTTTATCAAAGGTGTGTGAGCTCGGCCCAGGCCTTAAAAAGCCCTGTAAAATATTTACTTGCACTTTGTTAGTGATTTTTGGATCTTTAACCGGATGACATGGGTAATTAGTATATTCATCATAATCATCATATTTTTCAGACAAAGTGGTAGTACTTTTGAAAAAATTATTTTTTGCAACTTTTTATAACGAATTAAAACGAAATATTTGAAAGATACGTTGCCAAGATATTGAAGTTTAATGCACAAATGGATTTTAACGCTTGCAAACGCTTGCTTTTTTTGTTTCAGCTTTGAAATTGAGATATTGAATTTTTACAGGGAATTTTTTTGAGAAAATATGTAAAAGAAATGATGCTTTAAAATGGGGAAACCATTTGCTGTGGCGATTCAGCAATTACATGATCTTAAAGTAGATAGAATAGGCTATCAACTGAAAAAAAAGTTTTGAAAATCGGACAACGGAAAGCTGCGCTTTGGGAGTTTGAAAATTGTTGCTGTAGTGGCAGTCTGACCGGAAGTCTCAATGTAAACAAACACCTGCCACTTCGGTTAACTTTGGAAGCATGTTTCTCCGCTCATATTAGCCCGATTTTCAAACGGTTTGCTTTGTGTTAACCCTCATTGTATCCTTTTTTAAGAAAATGACACCAGACTTGCATTTTCGAAGGTTCATTTTTTTCAATTTATTCCCTAATAATCGAAATCTGGATCACTGTGCTTTACTGCTTTTGGCTAGACCGAATAGTATTGGAGAAATTAGCTGTTTTCTACAGAGAGTGGTTTCGCAAAACGGATGCTCACTGGAGCAGAAAGCAGAATTAGAAGAAAGAAAGTTACCCATGAGCAGGTGGCAAGAGAGCCCTCTCCTTCGCAGAGAGCATTATTCGTATTTGACAAGAATGAGATATGGGCAAGTCTAGTCTGGTGACTTCCAGAGAACTTTTACAGTTGAAGTTCAATATGCTACTTGCATGCAATTGAATTTTCCTCTGCCATTGGCGCTCCCTGGCCATTATATATCTATCAGATTCATGAAGGAATCAGTTTCTTCCTTCCGTGGTCAAAGTAAAGAGAGCAAACAAACAAGATGCTGTGATCTTTAGCAGCTGTAATAAGCTGCTGTGCTAATTGAATAATTATTTTTTCCTGCTTTGATCTTTAATCTGCATGTAAAATTCTTATGACTAGAACATCTAATTTTCTTGCATTTATTTTGACAAGACGCTTTGGAAGTCAGTATAAATTTAACTGTTACTAAATTCCTAAGCCCTGTATACAGAAGATAAAATCAATCAACCAATCAATCAATCTTGTCACACCAAATCTGGTTCTTTTACCTCTTACATGACAGAGCAGAAACTGCGCACACGTGTGTGAAAACGTGTAACTTTGAACTCCCTCAGCTTCCTGCAACAGATGCCAAAATTAGGCAACACTTGATACTTTCTTCCTATGTTATTGAACTCTTGATTTATCATTTCAGAAAACTTATCTGTCCAAACACTTTCTCATCTCAGATTGGTTGATGACGTCATTTTATTCAGCTTCTGCTCTGTCCTCTTATGCCCCATTCACACAGCAGTTAAAACTAAACCAGGTTTTCGAATAAGGCCTTCTGATTGGTCAATCCAAAAAGATCCACTCATTTGATAGGTTGAAATCTAAACTGGTTTAGATAAAGATTGTTTAGCTGTGTCAGTGTGAATGAAATATTGCACTGCTTTCGAGTGTACCCATCATTCAAAACTGCAGAACAAAGAGCGAGATTTTACTGCTGCTGTTTCCAGATTTCCTGGACCTTCTTACGCTATTCCAGCATCCACCAGGGAGGCAAAATGTTCATTCACACCAAAACATTTGAGCATAAAACAAAGAAAAAGAGGGAGCTGAAATATCTATCAATTTTCTTATATTTTAATTGGCATCTAAACCTTCGACTTCTCATTGTCATGCCTCAAGTCAAATGACGAGCAGATGGCCATATTTGGAAAGTGGTAACCAGCAACGCCGGAGAGTAGGCGCACGGGGGACAAGTACACCTCCTGCCCTTTTCTAAGAGGGGCAAGGGGCAATAGTGCCCTTTCAATGGAACAATATATTTCTTTAACAGCTTACAATTCGATAGTAGGAAACCATGAATTTAACCCTTAAGTCGCATAATCATTGCAGCAT
The DNA here is from genome assembly GCA_964019985.1 of Aurelia sp. 4 Dawson et al 2005. Taxonomy (NCBI): domain Eukaryota; kingdom Metazoa; phylum Cnidaria; class Scyphozoa; order Semaeostomeae; family Ulmaridae; genus Aurelia; species Aurelia sp. 4 Dawson et al 2005. The sequence goes on along the minus strand of OZ026511.1, from coordinate 1,360,955 downwards.
GCAGTGGTTATACCAAAATATGCGAAAGAGAATATCATTTACATCAGTAAGAATATTTTTGATAGCATTTTAAGCCAATCTTAAGTGTGTGGCCGGAAACTTTTTTGCGCGGGAGGAGCCCAGATCCACCTAATTTTTTGTTTGCTTCCCTCATCATTGGTCTAGAGTGCCCCTGCATTCCCCTTCCACCCCCTTGCCCTAACTTCACTCCGGCGTCCCTGGTGGTCACAGAAAGTAACAAAACAATCATAACGTCTTTGTTTCAACTTTGATTGATTCATTCTTGGCACCAAACGATTTCTCTCGCAAAGCACTTCCATTTGATATATTCATCATGTTTACTTGCTGATATCAGCAAATTTTAGACTCTATGACATAATTAGAATTGATGATGTCATATTTCTAACAAAGAAAGACTAATTTCAAATGTTTGATAAAATTCGACGGAAAAGATATTGCTTTACATTTAAATATTTTTTAGGCTTTAATCCTTTCAATTTGAACTGATTAGAAATTGTTACTTTAGGGGCAGAAACCTTCGCGATTTTCGGTTTTTTTTTTAACTTTTCGTGAAAGTTTCTGCCAAGGCATAATCTAAATCTAAAATTCGCGAAAGATTACAGCAAATTCTCGACTCGCGAATGTTCTTTCTAACCAATTTTTGTCGTTTCTTCACGTTTTTGTGTTGCTGTTCCTTGATCCACCCGATCTTTAGTCTCTTGGGCTATAAAATCTTTTAAATTGTCACTGTGACAGTGAGTAGTACTGAAAACGAATAAAATTATGTTTTCCCCTCACTTTTCTTCAGTCGCGAAAGTTTATTCGCACGAAAATGCATCTTTTTTTCTCCATCATGAAAGTTTTTGTGGCGAAGTTTTCGGGGAAAAGCGTCATTCGTGAAAGCTTACGTCATTAATTTCACGAATTTTTATTCTTGCGAGACTTTCTGCCAGCGAAAGTTTCTACCCCTAAAGTACTTTCTTTGAACTGAAGCAAAAAGCAACAAGGTCCCATAGTCTGGTTGCCTGCAATGAAACACGTGACCTGTTAGCACTAGATTCCACTTAGATACTAACAAGAGATGCATGTACTTTTGCATGAAAGTTACAAGGGCAAAATAATGGCTTTTAGAGATAATTAGGGGAATTTCAACCCCCTTAGTGCATCGGTGTGACCCAAATTGCCTGACTGGAACAGGGTTAGCAAAGCCTTCGCTGAGACTCGCTTCGAATGTTATTTGAATAGAAGATAAAAATGATCAGTGATAATGACTTCGGTTGCAGTGGGAAATGTAGGATTTTTGCTTCATGCATTCTTTCTTTTATTGAATAATAGGTTTACCCGTAGGCTCTGTGTTCCTAATCAAGCGCTACATGGGGAAGTCCCCCCCCCCCCACCCCTGCTCCAATCAGATTCAGAGTGCGGGTTAGGTCAGCCACAATGGGGATCTGCGTGGATCTAGAATTTTACTTCATTAAGGGAGGAAGCTTTCATAAAGAGAAATCTCCGAGAGACGAAAAGTTTTCTTTGCATCTTATCAAGACATACAAAAGATACCAAGAGTAAAATTAACATTTGCCTGTATGAGTATGCATTTTTGTATCTCTGGAAAGATCTTGAGAATGAAATTTCTCAATTTTCAGTCTTTCAATTTTCAGGAAATTTCGTTGAAAAACTTTCGTAGAGTTCAGTATAAGCTACGAAAATGTGAAATTTCAGCCTCAAAAAAGTTTTTTACTCAATAATTTACTTACAACTCCAGTTGCAGAGCCATAGGGATCCTTCATGAGTTCTGCAACTTCATGCTTCACAACACTGATGAAGCTGTCTGCAACACCATGCGCTGTGGTTTGCATCGTACAACACAAATGCATACTGAAAATCAAATAGATACTATTCAAAGAAAGACTGGGAGAATGTAAACGTTATGGAAACGATTATGGAAGAAAGGTTAGCTTTACCCTTTAATGCTATCCCTGCCTCGGTAATTAAGGATATTTTCCTGTCACTTTTATAGCCTCAAAGTTTTTATCATATTGTACTATATCAATTTCTATAGGTATTACAATAACTTGCAAGTAATCAATTAAATTGTGGCAAAGAGATACATGCATGCATATATCCATAATTGAATGAACGGATTTAAAGTACTTGCTTCGATGTAACTTATGAAATGCAAATAGGGTGAGCCAGATAGAAATTTCCAGTTTCGAAAATTCATTCGAAAATTCAGAGTACTAGTGGAGTGCACTGGAAATATAGGTGAATCTAACTTTATGTAATTCTGCGGCTGAGAAATTCAACTGAAAAAGACCTAAACACTTGCAAATAGACTCAGTAGTGCTAATAAAGGTGCGATAAACATTACATGTACTTCAATCCAAAAGCCATGAAGCTTTACTCGATTCTTTGTAATCCATCAAGTGAAAGTAAAAGGTGAAGGAGAAGAAAAAGTTTCAATACTTAGTGCCAAATGCGAGGAATGAAAAAGCAGCTGAGCACTAACAGAGTCTACGAACCAATCGTCATAACGCTCAAGTGGTTGGTCCTACCGGTTATCGAGCATACTCCACCTGACTTTTCTTCCTGCAAATTACCCCATTGCGCCACACAACACCTTCAAGTGCTTTTGGTACTCTGAAGTTTCAAAATGGGTAATTTTTTCTGGCTCACACAGTTCTACTCTGATTCTACTAACAGCCTCGGATCCGGTGTGGGAGGCTTGGGACCGCTGCTTCAGACTGAGAACCAAAGTTTCAAATCCGGAAGGGGACGGGGTACTTAATTTTAAGTAACTCTGCACATGCCGCTCATGAGGATGGGTTCTTCAACGAAAATTCGGTACATAAGGGTCTGTTTTTAACGTTAATTCTTGTGGATGGGTAGATTTTTCAGAATTTTTATCACAAATGAGGAAATTTGGATAGACCATGCATCCTTAACCCTATTACTACCGGGAGGGGGGCACAAAGTGCCCGCGGCGCAGGTTATCTGATGCAGTGCTGTCATTTCGAGAGATACAGAGCTGAAACTTGGTGACTTTTCCTCAAATTTAATATACTAATTAAAGATCTAAAAATTTTTTCAAAATGGTAGACATTGGTCACGTGACCAGCATCTTTTCAACACGTGGTCAGCCGTAAAAGAAAAGAAGGGACTCTAATTTTTCCACAATGATCACAGATCATTGAAAACACTATAATTCAATATATCTTGATGAGAGTTTTCAGATGATATGTAGTTTTATCCATTTTCGACGACGTCAGCAATTTTAGACTTAATGACGTCATCAATGTTTATGACGTCCTGTAAATAATAACAAATCTATTAGAAAAATTTTGATGACCAAAGAGGATTCTCTCAATTATTACACATCATTTTGAAGCATTTCAGAGTGTTTAAATTGACAATTAAGGGCTTAAATTAAACAATGAAAAACTGGTGTATATAAATAATAAATATATGATATATACAATGAACTTAAATAGATATTATACTATGGATTTTTACTTATTAATGCCTTGAGATACATTTTAGTCTATTTAAAAAAGGTTAAGTCAAATAAAAACTTAAATATTGTCAATTTTGCCAACAGCAAGGAAATACTTGAATTTTCCTCAATTATGACGTCATTGTGACGTCATGGATGTAACGAAAAATAAAAAAGTAGCCTATTGTGTAGATTTTGTTACTGTACACCATTTTACCAAGTGTCGTTCTCATATCTACAATATTGGCGACTTTACGGAGGGGGGCACTTTGTGACCCCCCCCCCCCCGTACTACAAGGGTCTAAAAAGCCCGGTATTAATAGGGTTAAATTGACAAAATTCATAAAGAAGGTAAGGAAGCTTCGTGAAATTCATTCTAATGGTTTTGGAATTCTTGAAAAATTTAATGATATGAATGGCTCCTGTTTTCAAATTCCAGATTCGCGCCGAGTAACAGTTACAATTAGTTATCCCCCCCCCCCCCAAACCGTAGTTTCAAAACTGTACTTCCAAAAAAACACCCATGATACAACTGCACATTATTTCACCTGTTACTCAACTATAAGCAAGTGTGAAGGCTCGCAAACTAAATTGTAAATGAACGTTTCAATTGTGTGAGGCTCGAAACTGAAAACCGTTGTTTAAGCTCGCTTTTTTTAAATATGTGAATGATTTAGAATCTTCCAGGGTACTTAGCTGTCGAACTCTATTCATGAGCAGAATATTTCGCCTTGCTAATTGTTGTATAGATTCGTATCTTGTTTTAAAACTGGTAAGGAAGGAGAAACACAAGCACATTTGAGCGCCATATTAGGTTTATTATTATTGTTATTGTTATTATTATTATTATTATTATTATTATTATTATTATTATTACTATTATTATTATTATTATCATTATTATTATTATTATTATTATTATTATTATTATTATTATTATTATTATTATTATTATTATTATTATTATTATTATTATTATTATTATTATTATTATTATTATTATTATTGTCCTTTCTTCACGCCTTTTTGTTGTTTGGCGGCTTTTTCTGGGCAGTGGATTGAATCCCTCAATCTTAGGTGTCCAGAGTCCTTCTAATTATCTTCGCCGTGCCAAGTACACAAGTCTTTTGTAATAAAGATGTCATTTGTCCCATTTCAAGTTGCTCAACATATCTCTTAAAGTTTTTGCTCAGCGTACCAAGAGCTCCGATGATGATTGGTATTATCACCACTTTCCTGACATTCCATAGTTTTGCTACTTCCTTTCTAAGATCTTCATACTTTTCCCTCTTCTCCTCTTCTCTTTCGATCACTCTTCCATCAAACGGGCATGAAACTTCAATGATTTTGCATTCATTTTTCTCTTTATCGTGTATTACGATGTCAGGTCGGTTGTGATTCAACTGCTGATCTGTTTGAATTCTAAAATCACATAAGATCTTTGCCTTTTCATTCTCTAAAACACTTTCTGGAATATGATCATACCATTTCTCTGTACAATCGAGCCCATATTTCCTGCAAAGCTCCCAGTGAATTACTTTCCCAACTCTATCATGCCGCCAATTCCTGTACTGGTTCTGGGCCAACTTTTCACATTCAGCCACTACATGCGCAATAGATTCCTCTCGTTTATTATTATTATTATCTCTAATTATTATTATTATTATTATTATCATTATTATTATTATTATTATTATTATTATTATTATTATTATTATTATTATTATTATTATTATTATTATTATTATTATTAGAACTTCTTATTATTATTTTACTATTTTACTTATTATTTTATTTTATTTTATTTTATTATTTTACTTTTTATTATTATTTTACTATTACTATTTTATTATTAATTATTATTATTATTATTATTATTATTATTATTATTATTATTATTATTATTATTATTATTATTATTATTATCATTATTATTATTATTATTATTATTAACCTCCTGGGTTAAGTCCTAGTTCACGACATTCTCCGATAAATCTGAAATAATTTGTTTTGCGAGTCCTTCGACTGTTTTGCATGTTCTTTTGCATGTTCGTTCGAGTCCTTCGATTGAATCCATAATGCGATTGCGAACATGCGATTGCGAATGCAGATTTCAAAACAACGATTACTACCAGAAGCTATGCTACACCATTTCTTAAATTTGAAAAGGGAGTACTGCAAGGAGACTGTCTCAGCCCTCTCCTCTTTAACCTTTGCATTAACTCTTTCATCCGTACCCTGCAAACAAAGGAATTCGAGCAACTAAGCTACAGGTCAAATAAGCTGTTGACTCCGAGAAACTGGTTCCAATTCGCAGATGATGCAATTGCAATCTCAGCAACAGAGTATGAAAATCAAACTCTCGTTAATGCTTTTTCAAGGTGGTGTAATTGGGCTAAGATGAAAATCAGACCTGACAAGTGCCAAACATTTGCTATGAAAAAGGTTCTAACACAATCCAAACAGTTTAAGCCAAAAATTTACGTAGACAGTATATTGATTAAAAGCATCGAAGAAAAGGAAAGCTTTCGATACCTCGGGCGTTGGTTTAACTTTGACATGGACAATAGTGAGCACAAAAGGCAGCTCCTTGACACTAAAAAATCGAATTCTTGGCTTGATTCATCAGTTACCGTTACATCCAAAAAAATAAGCTTCAAATATACAATCGGTACTTTCTCAGTAAAATCAGTTGGGATCTCACGATAGCAGACATAGATGCAACGTGGATAAAGCAAAACCTAGACATGATTTGCCACGGATATTTCAGAAAATGGTTAGATATACCTGTAAGTGGAACAGTTGAAATATTGCAATTATCTAAGGCACAGTTTGGACAGGAAGTCATTGATACAAGTACAAAACATACTCTTTGTCAAGTGACTTTCCGTAAATGTCTGAAAAACTCCATAAATGATGACATTCGATATCTGCATAATACAACATCAGAAAAGACTAACATCCAATATGACTCGTTCCATACAACAAAACTTGCACTAAAAAAGATCCGGGAAGACAAGAAATCGAAGGTAGAGTCATTACAAGTTCAGAGTACAGTAATTACAGAGTTATAGAAAACAGCACTCCCGAAGGCAAAAGATTTTTGGTTTAAAGTGCAACATCGTCTTCCTAGAAACATCTTTAATTTTACCATAAGATACATGAACAACTCTCTTGCTTGTTTTTCTAACTTAGCAAGATGGGGCATAAACGTCAGTGCAAGCTGTTCATTCTGTAGGGAGGTTCAGACCACAAAGCATATTGTAGCTGGCTGTGCATCATGTTTAAATCGCTACACATGGCGACATAACTCGGTGCTGCTAAATTTAGCTAACTTTTTGCAACCAATTGTCAAGAAGCTTTACTGTGACATTCCATCGTTTTTATCACCCGAAATTGTGACTGGTACTGCTGCACGACCGGATCTACTCGCTGTGGACAGGATGAACACTCTGTTTATAATTGAGCTAACAGTAGGCCACGAATCTAACACGGCGGCAAATGCTATAAGAAAGGCAAAGAAATACGAACATCTCTTAAATGATGGTGACCTAAAACTTTCGTATCGAAAAATCTGTTTTGTGAATCTCGTGATGACTACTATCGGCATCTATTCAAAACATTCAGAGGATTTCTTCAAATTGCTGAAAGATTTAAACATTGACAACACAGCAGCAACGTACATTTCTACAAAGCTAACAGAAATTTGCATACGTTCGTCTTATTATATCTTTTGTATGAGAACAAAGGAGTGGACGGAAGTGGATCTAATGAACTTCTAAGTTGAACCTTACCTTACTTTTGTTAACTATTTTGAAGCACCTATGCGAATTCAGGCAGACTATGCCTACACCGTAGTGAGTAGTCTGATTCTGTTACTGTTTTTAAGTTGTATGTAATTAGTTTGATTTTATCAAGAAAAGTTTCCATTATTATTATTATTATTATTATTATTATTATTATTATTATTATTATTATTATTATTATTATTATTATTATTATTATTATTATTATTATTATTATTATTATTATTATTATTATTACTATTATTATTATTATTATTATGTACATTTGTTGCTCACTAAATGTCAGTGGTAGTGTGTTCTCGGGGTTTGGCATCAACAAGATTTCTCAAATCTAGAGAACCTTTCTCAGAATCCTGGCAGAATGTAAGATCACAGTTTTCTGCAACTCAGTAACCCTTGTCTCTATTCCAATGTCCTCCAATCTCTTCCTCAGTTTCTTTGGTGTTGTTCCAAGTGTTCCTATGACTATTGGGATGACTATCACCCTCATACCCCACAGCTTTTTTATCTCTCGTGCAAGGTCTTGATATTTTTCGATCTTTTCTACCTCCTTGGAGTTTACTCTCGAATCATAGGGAATGGCAAAGTCTATAATTTTAGCAAACTTTGTTTCTTTGTCTATCACAATCATATCAGGACGCCTAGCCTCAATCATGGTCAGTTTGGATGTTAAAGTCCCACAATATCTTGTATCTCTCATTTTCTTGTACTGCTTCTGGCTGATGTTCGTACCACTTTGGCTTTACTTCGATCCCATTTTTACGACACACCTCCCAATGGATTCGTTTTCCAACCCAGTCATGTCGACGCTTGTACTCTTTCTGAGCCAACTTGCTGCATTCGCTAATGATATGGTTCACTGTCTCGTCTACCTGTCCACACATTCTGCATTTACTTTCTTCTTTTGTTTTGTCTATCTTTGCTTTAATGACATTTGTGCGTATTGCTTGTTCTTGTGCTGCCATTATCATTGACTCCGTTCCTCTTTTAATTCCTGTATTTCTAAGCCAATTCCATCTATCATTGCCTGCTTCATTTTCTGTCTGTCTTAAAAACTGCCCATGTAAGGTCTTTTCCTTCCAAGCTTGACATCTTTCATTCTTTTTCCGCAACTTATATTCAGTTTCGCTATCTCCTTCATATTCATTTGCCGCTCTAGCTGCTGTTAGTAACCGTTCATTACTGTTATATACATATCTCTCGAGACCAATAACTGCGAGGTTTATGACATCTTCCACATTAAGCAATCCTCTTCCACCTTCTTTTCTTGGGATGTACAATCTGTCAACATTGCTTTTTGGGTGCAATCCCCCGTGCATTGTCAATAACTTTCTTGTTTTTCTATCTAACTGATGAATCTCTTCCTTCGTCCAGCCTAGAAATGCTGCAGAATATCTCAGCAAAGGTATTGCCCAGATATTTATCGCATTAATAACATTTTGTCCATTCAGCTTTGTTTCTAGTAGCTTTCTAACTCTTCGTTTGTATTCATTCCCAACCTTCTCTTTCATTTTCTTTTGCTTAATCTGATCTGCCTGCAGTATACCGAGGTATTTGTATTCTTAATTCTCATTTAAAGATCTCATCTTTCTGTTATCGGGCAACTTTATTCCTTCTGACTTCACAACTTTTTCCCTTTTCAATACTAGTATGGCGCACTTCTCAATACCAAATTCCATCTTAATATCGTTGCTGAAGATACGCACCGTCTGGATCAGAGAGTCAAGCGTTTTCTCTGTTTTGCTGTACAATTTCAAGTCATCCATATGTAACAAATGGTTTATCTTTTCTTTAGAACTAGCGAATTCGTATCCTGGACTTGCTTTTCTCAATATATGGGTCAGTGGTATGAGTATGATTACAAACAATAGAGGCGACAATGAATCTCCCTGGAATATCCCTCTCTCTATCTTCACTTCACCACGAACGTCATTTCCATATGTCAGCTCAACTTTCCAGGATTTCATGCTTTCTTTAACAATTCTTCTAATCTCTTCATTTACACCTAGATTTTCCAGACACTCCAAAATCCATGAATGGGGAACTAAATCATATGCCTTTCGATAGTCAATCCATGCCATCGCCAGATTCTTATTTCTTCTCTTAACCTCCTATAGCAGCATTCTGTCGATGTATTATTATTATTATTATTATTATTATTATTATTATTATTTATTATTATTATTATTATTTATTATTATTAGAACTGAAGAAGATTTTATCATCGAAACGTATTTTATAAACAGTTGTGTTTTTATATTCTTTTTTCTGTTTATTTTTGATGGTGGTTTTTGTTAACATATTATTATTATTATTATTATTATTATTATTATTATTATTATTATTATTATTATTATTATTATTATTATTATTATCATTATTATTATCATTATTATTATTATTATTATTATTACCATTACCATTATTATTATTATTATTATTATTATTATTATTATTATTATTATTATTATTATTATTATTATTATCATTATTATTATTATCATTATTATTATTATTATTATTATTATTATTATTATTATTATTATTATTATTATTATTATTATTATTATTATTCATTGTTCACTCGGCGGTGATGTTGACTGCCGGTTGACTTCTGGATAGCAGGCCAAATCCCTTGGCTTTAGGTATCCAGTACTTTTCTTACTATCTTTGCAGTTCCTAACAGGCAAGCTTTCTGTAAAAGTTCTGTGCTGCATTCTATTTCAATCTTCTTCAACCAGTTTTCAAAGTTCTTTCCAATCGTACCCAGAGCTCCAATGATTATTGGTACAATCTTAACTTCTCTTACATTCCAGAGCCTCTTAATCTCTCTCTTCAAGTCTTGATAGACCTCAATTTTTTCCTTTTCTTTTCTTTCGATCCTGGTATCGAAGGGACAGGATATGTCAATCAGCAAACACGATCGATCCTTTTTATTTTCAAAAACAATGTCTGGTCGGTTATGCTCCAGTCGATGATCTGTCTGTATGGGAAAATCCCACAATAACCTAATGTCTTCTGTCACAATAACATTCTCTACTTTATGGTTGTACCATCTATCTCCATAATCTAAACCTAGTTTTTGACATAACTTCCAGTGGACAATTTGAGCTACTTTGTCATGTCTCCAGCCTTTATATTGTACTTGCGCTAGCTGTTGACATTCAGATACTATGTGCGCTATCGTTTCATCTGCTTTTCCACATAGTCTACATTCTTTTGATACATTTTCTTTGTAAATGATGTTCTTTACAGAATTCGTTCCCACTGCTTGCTCTTGCGCTGCAAATATAGTGCTCTCTGTTTCTTTCTTTAATCCTGCATGTTTCAACCAATTCCAGTTCTTATCCTTATCCATTAAATCTTTTGTAGCAGCAGCTGTTTGCCCATGCAGCGGTTTATCCATCCACCCGTTCTTATGCTGTTCTTTATTCTGCCGTTTCCATACTTTGGGATCTTTGATTTCATTTGATCTCAGTATTCCTTCCTTTTCAATTGATCTCATTATTTCGTGGGCGTTGTTCATCACATACCATCCAAGACTGTTCTCCTCACTTCGTACAGTCTCTTCAGCTCCAATCAAGCCCCTCCCTCCTTCCTGCCTTGTTAAATACAGTCTGTTCACATTGCTTTTAGGGTGGAACGCTCCATACATGGTCAGTTTCTTTCTTGTTTTTCTATCAAGTTCTTGCAGTTCGTTCTTGGTCCAATTTATCAACCCTGCACCGTACCTCAGCAATGACACAGCCCACGTATTTATTGCAATGATTATATTCTTTCCATTCAGTCTTGATTTAAGAATCTTTTTCAACCTTCGTAGGTATTCTTTTTGTACAAGCTCTTTCATAGTTTGATTCATAATCTCATCTATCTCTAGTATGCCAAGATACTTATATCCTTCTTCGTCGACACTTTTAATTGATTCACCGTTTGGTAGCTGTATACCATCGCTGTTGACAACTTTTCCTCTTTTCATTACGACCACTCCGCACTTCTGGACTCCAAACATCATACCTATGTCCTCACTAAAAACATTCACCGTTCTTACCAGTGAATCGATCTCATTTTCATCCTTTGCAAACAACTTCAAATCGTCCATGAAAAGGAGGTGATTTATTTTCGTTTTTCCCCTTTCAAGTTGATATCCAGCCTTACACTTTCGGAGTATCATCGACATTGGCAAAAGACAAATCACAAAGAGTAGCGGGGAAAGGCAGTCACCCTGGAAGATTCCTCTCTGAATGCTTACTTCACCTAATTCTTGTTTCCCTGCTGTTAATATCGTTTTCCACCTAGGCATGCTTCTTCTAATTAGCTCCTTGAGGTTGTCTGCAACTCCAATCATGTTAAGACATTCTATTATCCACGAATGTGGCACCATATCGTAAGCTTTACGATAGTCAATCCAAGCAATGGAGAGATTCGTATTATTATTATTATTATTATTATTATTATTATTATTATTATTATTATTATTATTATTATTATTATTATTATTATTATTATTATTATTATTATTATTATTATTATTATTATTATTATTATTATTATTATTATTATTATTATTATTATTATTATTATTATTATTATAGAAATTATGCACAATATACAGTTTCTATATATTGGAGTCAATCTTGAATATCAAGTTACAACAAGTATCCTCAGACTTCAAGAACCTTCCTCAAAATTCTTGCTGTTCCCAGTAACACTGATTTCTGGATTTGCGATGCCTTTGAAGGAATTCCAATTTCCTTCAAGTTGTCCTTTAACCGAGCTGGTATCGTTCCCAACACTCCAATTACAATTGGAATGACTTTCACTTCCATACTCCATATCTTGCGGAGTTCTCTGGCTAAGTCCTGATATTTAACAACTTTTTCATCTTCCTTTTCTTTCACTCTTTTATCTCCAGGGCACGCTACGTCAATGAGCTGGCAGGTTTTCTTATCCTTATCCACTACTACAATGTCTGGTCTCCTTGCTGTTATATAATGATCCGTTTGGATCGTAAAGTCCCACAAGATCTTACATTTATCATTTTCAACTACACTTTGTGGATTGTGTTCGTACCAATTCTTTTCATGCTGTAAGTCATTTTTCCTACAAAGTTCCCAATGCAATGCTTGCGCCACCTTGTCGTGCCTTGCCTTGTATTCCAGCTGTGCCAATTTACTGCATTGACTAGCAATATGGGTCACTGTTTCATCTGCCTCCTTACACAATCTGCACAAGCTGCAATCACTGGTCTTATCTATTTTAGTCTTGATGATATTCGTACGCAATGCTTGGTCTTGGGCTGCTGTTAATAAACTCTCTGTTTCTTTTTTACTGTACCTTCTCTTAGCCATAGCCACGTGTCCATACTTTTGATGTCTTCTGTTTCTCGAAGATATTGCCCATGTAGCGGTTTTTCTTTCCACTCAGACACCCTTGCTTCTACCCGTTTCCTTTTCACTGTTTCAGTACTCTCTTGCTCTATTATCTCACATCCCCTTGCCCCTTCTATCAATTTATCTTGACTTTCGTTGACATAGTTATTTAATCCCAAAATGGCAAGCTCCACACAGTCTTCTATTCCAATCAGTCCTCTACCTCCCATTTTCCTTGGCACGTACAAACGACACACGCTGTCCCTTGGATGTAATGCTCCATTCATAGTCATTGTCTTCCTTGTCATTCTATCCATATCCTTTACCTCTTCTTTTGTCCAGTTCACAAATGGTGCTGAGTGTCTTAGAAGAGATACAGCCCAAGTATTGATAGCTTTGATCGTGTTTCCATCATTTAGTTTAGACTGCAGAACCTTTCTAATCCGTCTCTTATATTCATTCTTCAGTATATTTTTCATCTGCTCTTTCTTAACTTCCTCTGCTTCTAAGACACCTAGATACTTGTACGCATCCCCTTCTGCTAATCCTTTAATCACACTCTCATCAGGTAAAATGATGTCATCTGACCTTGCCAACTTCCCCCTTCTTATCACCATCACTGCACATTTCTCCACACCAAACTCCATTCCAATGTCATTACTAAACATATGCACTGTCTGTACCAACGAATCTAATCCTGTTTCACTCTTGGCATATTATTATTATTATTATTATTATTATTATTATTATTATTATTATTATTATTATTATTATTATTATTATTATTATTATTATTATTATTATTATCATTATTATTATTATTATTATTATTATTATTATTATTATTATTATTATTATTATTATTATTATTATTATTATTATTATTATTATTATTATTATTATATTTTCCTGATATCTTTGCTTTATATTGTATTTATAGCGAAATTTTAAAATGAAGAGATGAAGTTTGAACAAAAAAATTATCATTATTATTATCATACATTATTTATCATACATTATTTATACACGAAAAATCCCTTCAGCAAAACTTAAAATGTACAGGCATAAAAGATAAATACATAAAAATTCATTGGGTGGGGCTGATCTTCCAGGGAGTCGTGTTTGAGTTTAATTCAGCTCCTCAAATGCATCTTGAGGTGTTTTTTGAATTGTTGCAAGGTAGAGAGTTCCCTGATGGTAGTGGGGATTTCGCTCAAGGCTTTTAGACCCGAATAGTGAAAGCTTTTCTTTGAGTACTCAAGATTATATCTCGGAAATTGAATGTCCGTGCAGTTTCTTGCTCTATAACTTAAGTACATATTTCTTATTTTATTTCTATCCCAAATGCTTTCAGGGCAGATCTTATTCATCATCTTATAGGTCATAACAGATCGGTCAAAGTTTATTAGTTATTCTACAGTCAACCAGTCCCGAGACCACTGATCTTTGATTTTTGCCCTTTCTATGATTGACTGAGCTCTACTTTGCAGACGTTGAAGGCCTTCTAATTTTGTGTTGGAGAGAGACCCCCATACAACATTTGCATATCCTAAGTGACTCTCCACAAGAGCGTGGTAAATGTTAACCAGCTGGGATTGCGGACAATTTTCATTAACTTTTTCAGAGACCATAGCCCACCAGAGACTTTCCCTTTAACTTTGCTGTACTGTTCTTTCCAATTCAATCCTTCATCAACAAGTATACCCAACGAGTTTGTCTCCTTGACACGCTTAATTTCTGCGCCATTCGACATAAGTGGCTCATGGGATGATATCTTATTCGTTCTTCGTGGGTGCCCAATTATCATGCATTCGGTTTTTTGTGGGTTAATGCTTAGTTTGTTAATTCTCATCCATTCCGAAATATTCATCATTTCCTTCCGAGCGCTTTCAAAAAGTTCTTCTATGCTATCTGACGTTACAGTCACGTGTGTATCATCTGCGTACATACCCGCTTTAGAGAGAACAAGACAATCTTCAAAATCATTTAAATAGATGATGAATAAGAGCGGACCCAGACAAGATCCTTGTGGGATGCCACATGTAACCAAGCTTTCACTGGACTTTTGACCCCCTAAAGAGCAGTACTGTTTCCTATTACTCAAGTAGGAGTCAAACCAGTCCCCTGCAATACCTCTAACACCAATGGCGTTCAATTTCTTAACCATTATTTTGTGATCTACAGTGTCGAAAGCTTTCTTCAGATCAAGAAACAAGGACAAATTCAGTTGCTTTTTGTCGATGTTTCTGTACCAGTTGTCAGTGCAATTTATTAAGGATGTTATCGTGGAATGCAGTTTACAAAAAGCTGATTGACTCGGTGTCAAGATGTTGTTTATTGTTAGGAAATTATGTAGCTGATCGTGTACAATTTTTTCGAATATCCTTGCAAAAACGGAAATAATTGAGATGGACCTATAATTGTTTGCGTCGCTTTTGTTCCCAGATTTGAAAATTGAGGTCACCCTTGCTAATTTCCACAAATCTGGGAAAACTCCAGATTCTATGGATGAATTATAGATCATTACCAATGGTTTACAGATAAGGTCCACTGCATCTTTAACAAGCATTGTAGAGACTTTATCAGGTCCGGGTGATTTTCCATTTATTAGGTTTTTTATGGCCTTCAGGACTGTGGCATCATCAACTGGTGTGAAAGCCATATCATTTGTTTGGCTTTTAAAGTGACCAACAGGGTCATCGTCTTGTCTCGACTCAATTTTGCTCGAAAGTTTGGGGCCTACGGTGACAAAGTGATGATTGAGTGCTTGGGCAATGTCGCGTTTTGCTTATAGCTGGGCTACGTTTACGTCGCGGCTAAGATACTTGCAACCAACAAGTTTATTGCGGGATACTTCCAACCACTGATAGTGCAAATGGGCCTTGCCTAACAATTGATACTTCCAACTATCAAAGGTAAATGAAACAAGTTATGGCCTAAAAATGATACTTGCAACCATCAAAGATACAGCCAACTATCACTAGCTGATTCTTCCAACCACAGTTGATACTTCCAACAATGCATGGAATCTACAATCTACAATCTACAATCTACAATGCTAATCTCCTAAGAGGCTAAGCCCATGACGGAGATACACGATACTCACACTACAACACACCTACTTTACCTGACTACATATAACTACACACGATATTAGTTAACGGATTAGTAGTTTTGGCGCAAGGGCACTTGGTCAACATGTTTTACTTTGGCTGCATGGTAACGCATACTACAATTTAGTGATAAGACAGGTATGACGGACTAATATTTACAGTAGCATGGAAAAAATTCGCGGCGCCGCCGCTGTTTTTGACATGGCAGAAAAAGCGATTTCAATAGACAGATCATGTAGCATACCCAGCAGGAAATTGCAGTAGATTCAAATTCCAGCCTTTCGCCGCCAGTGCAGTTGAGAGTCGGAAAATATCAAATCGATCTGACGAAAAAGCGACGATTGAAACCTTAGGCTCTCCAAGAATGATGACGCCGTTGATTTCGCGTAACCTGAAACAAGAAGAGATCATTTTAAGTATAGGCCTGTTGAGACGGGTGTAAAATTATAGCAAATTTTACTATAAATCTAATGACCTCAATACCTGGACCCCGTTCCATTTTCCTTTGACGATTTTTGCTGACTTTCGGGGATTGGGGGAAGGAGAAGGCCTCCCCTAGTCCCCACTTGGCCCCGCAACTGGTCAAAAAGTGCCCCATTGGCGCACAGATTAATTCAACTATGCCTTTACTGCACAGTATTCCCGATGAACAAGTAGTCTATTCCTCTTGGTACCAGACTCTATCTAAAAGACTCTCTCTACCTTTAGAGAGAGTCTGGTACCCTACCCAGGGTAGTAGTTTATTGAACTGCTTTGCTCTCCTGAACTTGCCTCAGTCGTCTGGTAAGAAAGAAAGTGAACACTTGCCTCGAACAGCTCCTCATTAATTATTCATAAGTTGTTTGAGACCTGATTTGACCCGATTTTTGTAATAAGACCTAACCACAAAGAATTAAAGACTCAGGGTTCCAGGATAATATATAAAGAATCATTAAAAGGTAAAGTAACAATTTTAGAGGTAGGAGATGATGATAATAAGCAGGTATGGATTAACATTAGACTTGGATGTAAGGATGCAATATTGGGATCGGTGTAATCTTCGGTATTTGTTTGAAAATCGATGTCTTATAACCCTTGAGCAAGGTGAAACGCCCATTGCCAATTGTTAGGTGTGAATAGAGTCCTTATGATTTGATTAATGTTTTAGGTCCTTTTTCAGTCATTTTGCATCAATGAAATTTTTATAAAGTTAAATTTATCAATATTTCTAGTGCTGGTACGACAGGGAGAAAAGTCAAAAATTACTTTGATCTTTCGGCTCTTAACTAGAACTTGAAAGATTCAAAATCAGTGAAGTAGTCTTGGAGCTACGAATTTTCAAAAATGGGAAATTTTTCCGGCTCACCCGGTATGGTAGCACACTATGGCCTTGAAATTGCATCAGGGCATCTTTTAAGGATATTTTACCAATGGGCCAAAATGACCATAAGGGCCCAATATGGGACCAAAAGAGATCGTACAAATATACAATCAAAGCATATAGCAAAGCCATGTGCCATTCATAGCTGCCTATTTTTCATTTCATTTCTAAGTATTTTTAAGGCTTTCTCCAAAATGCTGTCCATGTAAATTATCCAATAAATTTGAAGCGTACCTGATAGAAAACAAAAAAAACATTGCTGGACATGCGAGCGAAGCGAGCAGAAAATTTTGGCTTGTGCTGCTCATATCAGCTTAAAATGGGTTAAAGGTCTGCATTGCCTTTTGCCCAAATGCTGGTTTCTCAAAGGAGATTCTTTGGAATTCTAACATTAGGCGATCTGAGAAGTACACAGTCCCCTGCCTCCTCTCGAATTGCCGCCACACTTAATGTGAAATTCTGTTATCATTGTATCAGTATCGTGAAAAATTTGGTTAATTATAAGAAACTTTCTCCAGCAAGCAGCTTTCGCAATAATTTTTTGTTGTACTATTTTCGGAAATATTCCGAGGACGGGAACCTTCGATTTAAGCAATATTCCAATAATGAGGTTTTAGAACTGCCAGCTTTGTAATTTCAAACTGCCCATAACTGCTGAGTAGAAGATGCAGGTGAAGTTGCAGTATTTAATACAAAGCGCTTGGAATGCATGAGGTAGAGAAGCAGAGCAAGACTTCCGCGACCCTTTGTCATGACGCTCAGGTGATGAGGCCCGGATCCTGTCTGCCTAGACTGCTCTGGTTGCAAAGCCAGATGATTGGTCCACTCCACTGCGCCATAACACATTCTGCCCATGTTGGAAAATGGAAGGCCTCCCGAATACTCCTGTATAAATTGTAGCAGCTAAGTCTATTAGTCAAGAATATATAAACAAAAAGGTCCATCGGGGGTCCACCTATGTCAGAGCATCTATTTCTCTCAATTTCACTGATAGAACCATTTGGTGCTTGACAATAAAGAGGTAAAACGATAATAGAAAGTGAGTGAAAGGGCCTAAACTACTGGGCCAAAAGTGGTGATTTTTACTTCACTACTGGACCAGAAAAAGGGCCTGCTGGGCCAATGGCCCACTAGTTACATTATTAAAAGATTCCCTGAATTGCATCGAGAAAGTTCAAATGTCCAAAGTTCGTAATGTCACTTTTACAAGTAATAATAATCGACTGCAAGCCCTCGCTTGCGATTATTGTATTTTTCTAAAAGATGTCTTCGCTTGCACCTTGTTTGGTATCTAAATTTAATATTTTTGAAATAGTAATTAACTAAAGTCTTACGAAGCTTTAATAAAACCAGAAATCCCTGTAGGGTAGACATAGCATTGCACTCCATGTGGCATCATCACATTGAAGCGTAATTTGTAGGTGTTAAGAAGATGTTTGCTAGTTATTAAGAATATAAAAGCTGCCTTGTGCTTACTTTTGCTCGATATACTGCCTCGTTTTTACGATCTTTTTGGCGCATTCAATATAACCTGGAATGAAAACAAAAACATGGCAACAACAAGCGATGAAATTAAATTGCAAATCAAAGCACCGTTATTGCTTGATGACTAGTTCAAAATATTACATGTTTTCGTTACATCGAAGTTGTTTTCACAAAGACAATTCATGAAATTAAATTGCAAATCAAAGCACCGTTATTGCTTGATGATTAATTCAAAATATTACATGTTTTCGTTACATCGAAGTTGTCTTCACAAAGACAATTCATGAAATTAAATTGCAAATCAAAGCACCGTTATTGCTTGATGATTAGTTCAAAATATTACATGTTTTCGTTACATCGAAGTTGTCTTCAAAAATACAATTCATGAAATAAAATTGCAAATCAAAGCACCGTTATTGCTTGATGATTAGTTCAAAATATTACATGTTTTCGTTACATCGAAGTTGTCTTCACAAATACAATTCATGAAATTAAATTGCAAATCAAAGCACCGTTATTGCTTGATGATTAGTTCAAAATATTACATGTTTTCGTTACATCGAAGTTGTCTTCACAAAGACAATTCATGAAATTAGATTGCAAATCAAAGCACCGTTATTGCTTGATGATTAGTTCAAAATATTACATGTTTTCGTTACATCGAAGTTGTCTTCACAAAGACAATTCATGAAATTAAATTGCAAATCAAAGCACCGTTATTGCTTGATGATTAGTTCCAAATATTACATGTTTTCGTTACATCGAAGTTGTCTTCAAAAATACAATTCATGAAATAAAATTGCAAATCAAAGCACCGTTATTGCTTCATGATTAGTTCAAAATATTACATGTTTTCGTTACATCGAAGTTGTCTTCACAAAGACAATTCATGAAATAAAATTGCAAATCAAAACACCGTTATTGGTTGATGATTAGTTCAAAATATTACATGTTTTCGTTACATCGAAGTTGTCTTCACAAATACAATTCATGAAATTAGATTGCAAATCAAAGCACCGTTATTGGTTGATGATTAGTTCAAAATATTACATGTTTTCGTTACATCGAAGTTGTCTTCACAAATACAATTCATGAAATAAAATTGCAAATCAAAACACCGTTATTGGTTGATGATTAGTTCAAAATATTACATGTTTTCGTTATATCGAAGTTGTCTTCACAAAGACAATTCATGAAATAAAATTGCAAATCAAAACACCGTTATTGGTTGATGATTAGTTCAAAATATTACATGTTTTCGTTACATCGAAGTTGTCTTCACAAATACAATTCATGAAATAAAATTGCAAATCAAAGCACCGTTATTGGTTGATGATTAGTTCAAAATATTACATGTTTTCGTTACATCGAAGTCCTCTTCACAAAGACAATTCATAAAAATTTGCTTAATGTGTTTGAGTAGCAAGCTTGCAGACTATAATAATTTCTTTTCACACTTGCCTCCCTCCTGCAATAGGGTCTTTTCGTCAGTTGGACAAAGCCTGTCCAAAGTAACGAGTAGTTCCCAGAATTGAGGAACCAAATTTCATAATAGAAGATTGTGCTATGTTTATGTATTGTAATAACTATCAAATATTGACTATCAAATATTGATACAGTTATAAAATGGGCAAAAAAATATTTCAATTATACCAAGGAGCAAATAAATCTAATTAAAAACAAAGTTACAAACTACAATCAGTTTTCAATGCAACAGGGAAGAAGAACTATCTAAGACTTCGTTAGAATACCATTGATTGAGGCTTACAACTCAGTATATAACTATGACCTACTTGGCATAGTTGAGACACACCTTGACAGCTCTGTTGATGACAACAAACTAATTCTCCCTGGCTACACCTTTGTCAAGAGAAACCATCCATCAAATACAAAACGGGGGGTTGTTGGGCTTTATATAAAGGAAACCTTCCCTGCTAAGGAAAGACCTGACCTGGTGACACTTCCAGAATCTATTGTTTGCGAAATTCAGTTAATCCGAAGGAAGTATTTCTTTTCGTTGATCTATAGAAGTCCAAGCCAAGCATCAGATGAATTCGATACTTTCATGGATAATTTTGAACTCATGCTATCCAGGATGTCTGCTGAAGAGCCATACTGTGTAATCATAACAGGTGACTTTAACTGCCGTTCTCCACAATGGTGGGAGAACGAGCGTGAAAATGACGAAGGTAGACTTTTCGAACCATTTACGTCCGAACTCGGCTTGCAACAGTTGATTTGTGAACCAACTCATTTCATTGGCGAGTCCAAATCCTGCATTGACCTCATATTCACAAATCAGCCCAATTTGTTTCTAGAAACTGGTGTCCACCTAACCTTACATGAGCAATGTCATCACCATATCGTATTTGCCAAAATTACTGCAAATAACTTAGCGCCACCTCCTTACAATCGAAAATTTTGGTATTATGATCGAGCAAATATTCCAGCAATTAGAAGAAGCATCGAACTATATGATTGGCAGGAAACATTTCAGGAACTCCAGTGTTCAAATTTGCAGGTAAGAACGCTAAATGAAGTCTTAGCAAACATTTTCTCGAATTTCATCCCGAACGAAACCAAAACAGTTCGGCCTCGACAGGCTCCCTGGATAACACAGTCGATCAAAAACTTCATTCGAAAAAAAAATCGAGCGTATAAAAATTTTGTCAATGATGGTAGACCCGATAACAAACTGAAGGATATACAGAACATGATAGCACAGAGTTCCAAAATCATCGAAGATGCTAAAAGTCAGTATTTTACAAAAATGGGCAAAACTCTTTCGAATCCTGAAACAGGTCAAAAAACATACTGGTCCTTGATTAACAAAATCTTAAACAAAACGAAAATACCAGTAATTCCCCCTCTCTTGGAAAATGACATTTTTGTGTTGGATTTTGAGTCCAAAGCGCAGATTTTTAACGACTACTTCGTACTCCAATGTACTACAATAGATACTGGAAGCGAAGTACCGGATCAGCTCCTGTCAAATGCACCTCCATTGACCGAATTTGCAATATCGGATGAGAAAATACTAAATATAATTCGTTCTTTAAACCCAAATAAAGCACATGGTTGGGATGATATATCTGTTCGTATGATTAGAATGTGTGATGATAGCTTAGTCTTTCCTCTGAAGTTGATCTTCGAGGCATGTCTAAGACAAGGTGTTTTCCCGGAAGTATGGAAAAGAGCTAATGTCGTACCAGTTCACAAAAAGAACAGTAAGAACCTTATGCAGAACTATCGTCCCATTTCCCTCCTTCCAATTCTTGGTAAAATATTGGAAAAATTAATGTTTGATTCATTGTACGAACATCTTTCCCTTCATGAACTGCTAAATCCTAACCAATCTGGTTTTCGCCCTGGAGATTCTACTATCAATCAGTTAATCTCAATAGTTCATTCTATCTTTGTTGCGTTCGACTGCAACCCTCCTTTAGATGTACGTTCAGTTTATCTAGATATTTCAAAGGCTTTTGATAGAGTGTGGCACGATGGCTTAATCTACAAACTAAGGCGAAATGGCGTATCCGGACAGTTTTTGACACTGATTCAGAGTTTCTTAGCGGATCGACTGCAACGTACGGTATTGAATGGCAAAACATCACAATGGGGCAAAATTTCGACCGGAGTTCCATAGGGATCGATTCTAGGTCCCCTCTTCTTCCTTGTTTACATTAATGATCTGACAGCAGATCTCAAATGCAATGTAAAGCTATTTGCTGATGATACATCAATTTTCTCAGTTGTTCAAGACCCAAACGAATGCGCTGCGGATCTGAATCATGATTTAGATCTTATCAAACGTTGGGCACATGACTGGAGGATGTCTTTCAATCCTGACCCTACAAAGCAAGCAGTCGAAGTGATATTTTCTAAGAAAAAGATCTCTGTTGACCATCCGCCTATCTTTTTCAATGATGTAACAGTTATGAAGGTTGACGAACATAAACATCTAGGTGTTGTGCTTGATAGTCGACTGACGTTTTCTAGTCATATTCAATCTGCTATCAATAAAGCGAGACGTGGGATTGGTATGCTTCGGTTTTTATCTAACTACTTGCCTATGCAAACTCTAAACGAACTTTACAAGCTCTACGTTCGTCCACATCTCGACTATGGTGACGTCATTTATCATATTCCAAAGAAAGTGTGTGACTTTAGTCATGAAGTCACTTTGCATCGCCTGATGGAACGACTTGAATCCGTACAGTATTCTGCTGGCTTGGCTATAACTGGCGCGTGGAAAGGTACTTCAAGAGACAAAATATACGAGGAACTCGGCTGGGAATCATTGAATGACAGAAGGTGGAGCAGGCGTCTCGTTCTCTTCTTTAAGTTTATCAACGAACTTGCACCTGAATATACAAGACATCCTATTCCACGAATCCGTTGGTCAAATTATGCCCTTAGAAATCAGGCTGTAGTTGGGCGAATAAATGCAAGGACGGAGCGCTTTGAGTCAAGTTTCTATCCTAACTGCTTAAAAGAATGGGAAAGTCTTGCTTCTGAGATCAGGGAATTACCTACAGTGAGCTCAGTCAAAAACAGACTTTCCTCTCTCATCCGCCCCACCCAAAAACCTATTTATGGAATTTATGATCCAAAAGGTATTGCCATCCTCACCCAACTACGCGTATGCCTCAGTAAGCTAAATTCTCACAAATTCAACCATAACTTTCGAGACACAGTTGACCCAATGTGTCTAATTAATGATGGAATTGAGGATACTGAACACTTCTTGCTGCAATGCCATGCATATGAAGATCAGAGGCGTGATCTCCTTTGCACCGTTAACGAAGTATTCCAACTACACAACATTTCAAACCTACCAAATCAAACCCTTGTGCAAATAATGTTGTATAAAACTTTTACTCATGACCAAAACATACAAATTTTGGAATCAACGCTAAAATTCATTCACTCATCAGAGCGCTTTTTGTAGCACCACCAATGCAAACCTGGGGACATTAATGTTTTATCTCATCCTTCTCCATTAATCTTTACTTTTGTTATAACATCACAACTGTATTGTAAATATATCTATGTTACTAAAGGCTATAACAAAACCCGTCCACTTTGCATTTGATCCGGCAAAAGTGTTATCTGATCTCCATGATCTGTTTCTCCCCTTGAAGGGACCAGTACTTTGGTATAGCCTTTAGTATCTGTATTGTTTTTCGTTAAAGATCATTTAGGGTAGCCATGCCTATCATGCTCCAATGATATCGTTGATGTAAACATGTTTTGTTAAATTGTAAATTTTTAGATTGTGTATATAAAAAAACTATCGAAGAAACAGAAGAAGAATGCAAAATAGAGGGCAAAAAGACTTTGAACGGAGTTTGCTTGACATGAATTTTTTGAAGGTTGCAGCCTTGGCTATCAATGGCATTGAGTCCATATAAATACCGCTCATATGATCAATATCGACTTCTTTCAATCAGAAGACAAAAGTTGGCATGTAATTCTCACGAAAATTAAGCCAAAGAAATTCCTGAGGATAATGTAAGGACTATGAAGTCTTTGATATCCACTGCTAATAGCCTTAGCACTATCGTGGGATAACAAAGCGTGTGGTCGAGTGGTTAAGGCGTCTGACTCGTAAGCCAAAGGTCAGAACGGCCGTAGGCTCAAATCCCACGCTGGACAGTTTGGTCGCTGTCCGTAACACTAGCCCGGGTCGACCAGAGCCATGTGAGGGAAATCTGGTAGCTGTGGCGGGTAGCTGCGGCGGTCTGATGGTAAAACATCCGTGGCCCCTGCTGGAAATAAGTCTCTCAGACTTTCGCGGGCTAGTCACGTTAAATATAAATACCTACCTACCTACCTAAAGGGACGTCAGTGTCTTGTCAGCAAAATTTCAGGACAGCCATAACGCTCAAGTATTTATATGAACTCAATTCCTTTACATGACTTTCGCTTCTCCTTTGTTGAGTGTTTAAATACTAAGCTAACTACATATGTGGGCTTTTGGATCTATTTCTGAGTTATAATCACTAAGGCTTAAGTGATTTGTTTAATGACTCTATGTCATTAGAATTATTTGCATACTCCATAGCATATATGTAATTGGAATGGAGAGGGGTTAGTAAGGTAGCAGTAAAAAGACCACTAAAATCGATTAATGTGAATTATGGATGCGAAAGGGAAAGGCTTCGATTCATTTAATAAATTTGCGAGTTTCCCTGAGTAGGGAGAAAACAATGTAGAATTGCAAATTTGTTTATGCACTCACCAATTAGATAGAAATGTGTCATGCTGATGTCAGCAGATTAGATTTGTGTCGCTAAGGCTCAGTAACTACTAGAGGAGAGGCCCAGGAGAAAACTCTCTAAAAGGAAACAATTCGATTCTGCCTATAAGTTAAGTCTCATGGATCAAAACGCTTGGTTCATGAAACATTCGCCTTCGATGACCCCTTTCCTTTTAAATAGTAATGATACATTCTATACCTTGTTCTCCATGCAACATCAATGCAGCCCACGTTGCAGCGATGATACCACCAGAGCGACTACCAGGAATAGTTGCTGATGCGTAAATGCCTCCGGTCCAGTTTGGTGCCACATGGTACTTCAAGAAAATTTGAGTACAGTAAGATCTCTCAGATTGGAATCCAAATTTTCAAAATCATGTGTTTGTTTTTCATGTCGTGAATAACATTCATGAAAAAGCAATAGGACTCTAAGCTTGATTTGAGGTTGCAGTATTTCATGTTGGTAATGTTTAATTTTCAGAATTCTCAAAAAGTACCCCCTTTTCACTGGAAATAGGAGCAGAACGATAACATGTCGTTGCTCTCCGAGCGTACAACTAAATTTATCAATCTTTAACTTAGAAGCACATACCTTGCATTTAAAAATCGTCAACCAATAAACGGAAATACAAGCTCGCAAAATCAAAATTTACTATCCACCCGAAACAAGAGGTTTTCAAGAAAGGATCTAGCCGTAAGTTGTGTCATGGGCATTTCCAAAGCATCTGGAAACTTTAATTTTCAGACTTCCACTTTTCAAAGAATAACAGACAAATGGTAAGCAATCTGATTAAAAGAAAGTAATAAAGATAGAATGATAAAGTCTTGCCACATCTCCAATATAAGGATGCACACTTCTTTTCCTCTTCTTTGATAAAATTACACTATGGGCGGAATTCAACACACAAGGTTTGCTCCTTTTTTCAACAGTAAAAAACTAAAGGCCAAAGTTGAACATTCTTTGCAAAATGGAATAGTCAGACCCCTTGACAAGGCTCTGGTTTCAAGTCCACGCCATATTTTGGCTTTATTAACTCAAATCTTCGGTGCCTTTCTTGGATGATTCTAAATGTAAAGTATATACATTTAAGTTGAAGATCAAAAAATATATCTATGAAATTAAAAGTTTCTGTATTCTATTGCTTTGCTCCCCTGTTTTGTCAAAAGGGGGTAGTTTTTTGAGACGCCCCGTGGTAGACAGTGTCTTTTGCTCATCAGAGTATCGTTGCAGTACTACCATAGAGTAAGTCTGAAAGTAGTATAGTGTAGCTCGTATAATAGTGTAACTCTATAACTAATGTGGTGTAGCTCGTATTATAGAGAAACTCAGTAATTGTGAAGTTTAGTTTGTATTGTAGAATAAGTCCGTAAGTGGTGTAGTGTAGCTCGTATGATAGAGTAACTCTATAAGTAGTGTGGTGTAGCTCGTTTCGTAGAGTAACTCAACAAGCAGTGTAGTATAGCTTGCATTATAGAGTAAGTCTATAAGTAGTGTAGTTCGTATTATAAAATTACTCTACAAGTAATGTAGTGTAGCTCGCATTTTAGAATAACTCTACAAGTAGTTTAGAGTAGCTCGTGTTATAGAGTAACTCTATAGGTAGTGTGCAGTGTAGTTCGTATTGTACAATAGCTCTTTAAGTAGTGTAGTGTAGTGTAGTGTAGTGTAGTGTAGTGTAGTGTAGTGTAGTGTAGTGTAGTGTAGTGTAGTGTAGTGTAGTGTAGTGTAATGTAGTGTAGTGTAGTGTAGTGTAGTGTAGTGTAGTGTGGTGTAATGTAGCGTAATGTAGTGTAGTGTAGTGTATTGTAGTGTAGTGTAGTGTAGTGCAGTTTAATGTAGCTTAGTGTAGTTTAGTGTAGTTCGTATTGTAGAATAGCTCTATATATAGTGTAGTGTAGCTCACACTGTGGAGTAACTCAGCAAGCAGTGTAGAGTAGTTCGTATTGTAGAATAGTCCTATAAGTAGTGTAGTGTTAGCTCGCATATTAGAGTAACTCAGCAAGTAATGTAGTGTAGCTCATACTGTAGAATAACTCTAAAAGTAGTATAGTAGAGTGTAGCTCACATTGTAGAGTAACTCTGCAAGTAGTGTAATGTAGGTCGTATTGTAGAATAACTCCATAAGTAATGTAGTGTAGTGTAGCACAAATTGTAGAGATACCCAGCAAGTAGTGCAGTGTAGCTCATATTGTAGAGTAACTCTAAAAGTAGTATAGTGGAGTGTAGCTCGCATTGTGGAGTAACTCAGCAAGTAGTGCAATGTAGGTCGTATAGTAGAATAACTCCATAAGTAGCGTAGTGTAGTGTAGCTCACATTGTAGAGTAACTCAGCAAGTAATGTAGTGTAGCTTGTATTTCAGGGTGTAGTGTAGCTTGCATTTCAGATTAACTCTGTATGAAGTGTAATCTCCTTCTGTTTCGGTTTACCCTCTTGAATGATTGTTTTTCCATCAGTCGTTGTGTCTGCAAGTTTTTTTTCCTTTTTAGTACCCTAAATACTGCCCTTTGAAGTAATGTAGTGTAGCTCTTTTTATGGAGTATTCTATAAGTAGTGTAGTGTAGCTCTTATTATAGAGTAATTCTATAACTAGTGTAGTGCAGCTCGTATCATAGAGTAACTAACTCTACAGGTAGTGTAGTTTAGCTAAGATTATAGAGTAAATCTATACATAGTGTAGTGTAGCTCTTATTATAGAGTAATTTGATAAGTAGTGTAGTATAGCTCGTATCAAGGAGTAACCCTATTAGAGTTTAGTATAGTTTGCATTGTAGAGTAACTGTATA
Source organism: Aurelia sp. 4 Dawson et al 2005 (assembly GCA_964019985.1). Taxonomy (NCBI): domain Eukaryota; kingdom Metazoa; phylum Cnidaria; class Scyphozoa; order Semaeostomeae; family Ulmaridae; genus Aurelia; species Aurelia sp. 4 Dawson et al 2005. The sequence continues at coordinate 1,333,285 of OZ026511.1, read as the reverse complement.
AATAGTTTAGTGTAGCACGTATCCAAGCGTAACTCTACAAGAACTGTAGTGTAGCTTGCATTTTAGAGTAACTCTAAACGTGGTGTAGTGTAGCTCGTTTTATAGAGTAACTCTATAAGTAGTGTTGTGTAGCTCGTTTTATAGAGTAACTCTATAAGTAGTGTTGTGTAGCTCGTTTCGTAGAGTAACTCAACAAGCAGTGTAGTATAGCTTGCATTATAGAGTAAGTCTATAAGTAGTGTAGTTCGTATTATAAAATTACTCTACAAGTAATGTAGTGTAGCTCTCATTTTAGAATAACTCTACAAGTAGTTTAGAGTAGCTCGTGTTATAGAGTAACTCTATAGGTAGTGTGCAGTGTAGTTCGTATTGTACAATAGCTCTTTAGGTAGTGTAGTGTAGTGTAGTGTAGTGTAGTGTAGTGTAGTGTAGTGTAGTGTAGTGTAGTGTAGTGTAGTGTAGTGTAGTGTAGTGTAGTGTAATGTAGTGTAGTGTAGTGTATTGTAGTGTAGTGTAGTGCAGTGTAGTGCAGTTTGATGTAGCTTAGTGTAGTTTAGTGTAGTTCGTATTGTAGAATAGCTCTATATATAGTGTAGTGTAGCTCACACTGTGGAGTAACTCAGCAAGCAGTGTAGAGTAGTTCCTATTGTAGAATAGTCCTATAAGTAGTGTAGTGTTAGCTCGCATTTTAGAGTAACTCAGCAAGTAATGTAGTGTAGCTCATACTGTAGAGTAACTCTAAAAGTAGTATAGTGGAGTGTAGCTCGCATTGTAGAGTAACTCTGCAAGTAGTGTAATGTAGGTCGTATTGTAGAATAACTCCATAAGTAATGTAGTGTAGTGTAGCACACATTGTAGAGATACCCAGCAAGAAGTGCAGTGTAGCTCATATTGTAGAGTAACTCTAAAAGTAGTATAGTGGAGTGTAGCTCGCATTGTGGAGTAACTCAGCAAGTAGTGCAATGTAGGTCGTATTGTAGAATAACTCCATAAGTAGCGTAGTGTAGTGTAGCTCACATTGTAGAGTAACTCAGCAAGTAATGTAGTGTAGCTTGTATTTCAGGGTGTAGTGTAGCTTGCATTTCAGATTAACTCTGTATGAAGTGTAATCTCCTTCTGTTTCGGTTTACCCTCTTGAATGATTGTTTTTCCATCAGTCGTTGTGTCTGCAAGTTTTTTTTCCTTTTTAGTACCCTAAATACTGCCCTTTGAAATAATGTAGTGTAGCTCTTTTTATGGAGTATTCTATAAGTAGTGTAGTGTAGCTCTTATTATAGAGTAATTCTATAACTAGTGTAGTGCAGCTCGTATCATAGAGTAACTAACTCTACAGGTAGTGTAGTTTAGCTAAGATTATAGAGTAAATCTATACATAGTGTAGTGTAGCTCTTATTATAGAGTAATTTGATAAGTAGTGTAGTATAGCTCGTATCAAGGAGTAACCCTATTAGAGTTTAGTATAGTTTGCATTGTAGAGTAACTGTATAAATAGTTTAGTGTAGCACGTATCCAAGCGTAACTCTACAAGAACTGTAGTGTAGCTTGCATTTTAGAGTAACTCTAAACGTGGTGTAGTGTAGCTCGTTTTATAGAGTAACTCTATAAGTAGCGTAGTGTAGTTCGTATGGTAGAGTAACGCTATATGTAGTGTACATTGGCTTGTAACATATACAGTAAAAACCCGCTTCAGAGAAACCTCGCTTTTTCTTGCGCAGCCAGGATAGGTTCTAAGTCAAATGGCTCTTATTCTAAAATCCAACCGGCAGGCAAGGTCCTTAAAACGTTTTCTATTTACAGCACACCCCTTATACATTCTCTCATAAACCGCAACAGTCAGTATTCTTCAGTACAATAAATATTCTTTTCAGGATAGCTTTATCATGTAAATGGAAGCAGGAATCCTAAAGGAATTTGTCTTAGTCTATACTTCGGGATGACCGTACTGTTACAGCTATGCGAAGGCCTGATAGATGATAACGGTTATGTAGTAGAAGGTTCTGTGAAGACTATGAAGTAAGTGAAAAACCGTAAAATGTTCGTTTGATTTCCAATTTTTTCGCAACCAGGTAGCAATACAAAAACCATATACCGCCTGATTTTCTAGCAGCAACCGTATTCCGCATCCAAGATAAGGCCGAATCCGCCTTGCCGCCACACTATAATAGACCCCCTCTAGAGGGTTCTTATTTGATGGTGTTTATGAGTTTAATTTTTAGCCTCAAGGTTCGTATAAAAACTGATTCTTATATGCGCATTTCTATTGCATTGTAACTTATTTATTTCATTTTCATTTTCATTTTATCATTGTTTAAAACACACGAGATCCTTTCAGCAAATTAATATCCTATTAACAATATTTCTATAAAATAATATGAGAAAAGAAAAAAAATTGGAATATTGCTGCTCTACCAAGGGGTCGTGTTTGGGTCCTGCGAAAGGTTCAAAAGATAATCTTTAAGACCTGTTCTAAAACGAGCGATTGAGTCTCTTTCTCGAATGTTGTCAGGGATATCATTCCAGTTTTTGACACCAGAGAAGTAGAAACTTCGCTTTGCATATTCTAACCTAACTTTAGGAATTTGCAGATCTCCATGGTTTCTGGTTCTATACTCTGAAATCATGGATCTTTCAGTGAACTTATGGCGAAGGTTTTCGGGACAGAGGTCATGCAAGATTTTATATGTCATGACTCCTTGGTCAAAGGAGATCAATGACTTTACAGAGAGCCATTTGCAAGTCTATCCGTCCTTATACTTGGCATTCGCTATTAGCTTCTTTGCCCTTGTCTGTAATCGTTGCAATTGGGATAGTTTGGTGTTGGAAAGAGTACTCCAAACAATGTTGCCATAGCGAAGATGGCTTTCAAAGAGAGCTTTGTAAACTTGATCAAGTTTCCTTTGCGGAAGGATGTTTTTCAGCTTTCTTAAGGAGCTCAAGCCCCCTTTCAGCTTGTTTTTGATAGCTTTGTACTGCTCTTTCCAAATAAGGCTTTCGTCGATGTTGATCCCTAGGTATTTTGTCTTGTCAACCCTTTTGATAACTTCATTATTGAGGACAAGATCTGGCAAATCATTACCTGTTTTATTTAGTTGTCGCCTGTGGCCTATAACCATATATTCACTTTTGCTGGCATTCAAACTAAGTTTATTAATCCTCATCCAATTCGATACATTTTCCAGCTCGTTTTTCAAATCTGTTAGAAGTTCATTCAGGTTTTTCTGATGCGATATTCACACATGTATCATCAGCATACATATTTGGGATCGTGCTTTTTAGACAATTCTCAAAATCATTAATGTATAGTATGAAGAGTAAGGGTCCCAAACACGAGCCCTGCGGAATACCACACTCAATGCTGCTTTTGCTGGAAGTGGATCCGTCAAAATAACAGAACTGCTCCCTATTGGTCAGATAAGAAGTGAACCAGCTGTGGGAAGCACCTTCAGCACCATACTCTCGCAACTTCGACAATAGGATTTTATGGTCTACGGTATCGAATGCTTTCTTGAGATCAAGGAATATACTTAAGTTTATTTTCCCCTCATCAGAGTTCTTGAACCACGGGTCTATAACATTCAATAGACATGTCAGTGTACTGTGTAGTTTTTGGAACGCAAACTGGTTTAAACAAAGCCTTTTTTGTTCCTTTAGAAACTCCATTAGTTGGTCGTGTACAATCTTTTCTAAAATTCTTGACACAACTGATAACACTGAAATAGGCCGGTAGTTGTTTACATCTGTTTTCGTGCCCCCTTATGAATAGGTGTTACTCTGGCTAATTTCCAGATCCGGGGGAAAATACCCCGTTCTAAAGATGCATTGTATATCAGTGTCAGTGGTTTCGAAACTAAGTTTATGGCATCTTTCAGTATTTTGACGGGGATTCTGTCATTTATTGGAATACATACATAAAAATAGGTTTCATAGTTTTTTTTACTCTCTGACACTCTAGCTACGTAGTCTCTAGATACATTCATACATTAGATGAATTTTCAGCATATGGTAATTACCTGAAAATGTCTCAGTTTCTTGCTTCTGTACATGATGATGGATGATCCTTTTGGTGCATAGCCATACTAAAGAAGTTGGAATTCAGTAAATTCCCTAGCTTGTTTCAGTTGATGTATACATACTTCAATGAATTATTAAATGCTGTGGCAAATGGCAGAGCGAGCAGTGTATGGCCCGTAACGTAAAAGCCATCTTAGAGGTCCCTGTACGTAATTATGTTTTGGTCTGACTTTAGAAGTCATGTACATAGCTTTTGGCTTTTGAGAATCGCAATGAGAGAAAGGCACATGGGAGCATATGATTAAGCATTCTATTCTGTCTAAGTTCTTCATATGATTTCAAATTGCAGCATATTTAATTGAGGAAGACACTCCCCTCCTTTACCTTCCCTAATAGTATTCTTGTTAACTTTGCTGGAACGCGAGCTAAACAAGAAGGGGATCTGCGGTTACACAACTATGAAAGTTATATGGAAAACCCTTTGAGATCGTTTTAAAATTGTTTTGGCATCATTAGAGATAATTGATATGGGCTGCAAACGAGTTTTGTTTTGCAATCTATTTTTCTCGAGCGATATTTCTTGAATGCAGTTTTTGTAACAGAGCGCATCCATAAATTGAGAGCGGAGAGTGAGCTACACGTTGTTGCAGGAATTTCCTGCAAAGCGAATCATTGAAAAAGGTGTAAGATCGATGGAAGTGCCCATTTGTAAAACTTCACTTTTAGTGTGCAGGAAACGATCACCTTTCTTTTTTTTTCGTAAAATTGACTATGCCTGATTCAAAATGGATCGTTTGAGTCGCTAGCGTCCTGCAAAAAGGGTTGTACTCACGTGGTACATAGCACTCAGTAAAATCTACTTTATGGATGCATGATTTGTGTCTCTCGTGTACCTTGGTCATGCTTCCAATTTCTCACTGTTTTTTTTGTTTCATACAGCAGCTGGTGCTGGAAAAATTCAAGTACAGCAAAAATGGGATCTAAGGAGGAGCTTTGGTAAAACAAATGCAGAAAGTATTTTACGAAATGATCGACAAAGACTTTGAGAAAAGTAGAAAGTAGAATGAAATGAGGTTGTAAGAGATTTCATCCACGAATGGCAGATGAGTGAATACATCAAGAAAAAAGTTCTATGTACCAAGAAACGTGAATCCGAGTCGACCCCTAAGGATGGCCTAATAAATATGGCCTAGGTCTATACATGCATGGTATTCTTAAAGGGTAATTTTATTGACTGCAGTTGCACGATTCGTTCCATGACCTGTGACTGAGCTTTCACCATTTTACAACTTATTGATATTTGAGACCCTCGTTTGATTTCAATTTGTTTTGAGTGAGTTGGTCAGGATTCCTAGCAACTGAAAGCTAATTTAGGTCCACTGTGCATGCCACATACAGGCATGTGAACCCTAGTCTAACGTCCTTTCCGAAGGACGACGAGGTGGGTTTTGAGGTCAGGCCTCAAACCTGAGTTTGACCTCACTCGACCGAGCGTAACTTCAGTCACCTAACGAAGATAGTGTGAGCCACTCGGCCACTCAACCCGACTGGATATTGATATTGCAAACTGAACAAAAACTCACAAAATTGGACACTTTTCTTTATGGCTACCTGCCTAAGATACTCAAATGCGTTGTGTTCTTGAAGAAGTGGTGACAAATGGCTGCATAAAAGTGATCTGAATTCTGCAAAGTAATGGACAGCTTCGTAAAATCTAATGTTGAAAGAATAGCTTCAAAACAAGTTTTTGATCAACGAGAGGATTTGCCGAGATTTGGATCAAACACACACAAACATCCCTGGAAAAACAGCTGCTCACAATTTGAAGAGGAAAGGAGAATAAAGCACCAAAGAAGCACTAAGGAAAGCTAAAACGATGTTATAATGAAGAACAGAGACCAGACATATGATCCTTGCAAACTTTGTGACATTCAAAGTGATTGTATAACAGGATGTAAAATTTAATGATTAAAAACTGTCAACAAATACTTAGGAAAATTTTTAAAAATTTTGACCTGTGATGTCATTTTGCAAGGGCATAACTAAAAAGCCAAATAAGATCAGCTGATAGGGTTTGCTCGCATTAATAGCTTATCAAATGGACAACTGTTTCTACCTATGTCTTCTCAGCAGCCACCTCTATCATGATTAAAATTTGCTGTGTGTTTTGTGCAAAACACCGCAAAAATCAATTTTTTCAATAATTAGAAAACAAATAACATGATACAAGAATCTGGAAAATAAGAGAAAGGTAGAAGCAGTAAAACTGACCTTAAGAAAGATATTGATCAAGTTAAAATCTCCTATGACCTACTACATTTCAAGAATGCATTTAGCAAGTCAGTGTTACTTTTTCCGTTTTCATTGCCATGGAAACCCACAGGGGACAACAAGGACAATTGAAATTTTTCCACCAAAAGCTCTTATAGGGATCAGGAGCCATTTATTTAGTATAAATCCACAGCTCTGGATATCTCACATAGAATTTAGACTATTTATGCAGTTTCCCCTTTGAATTAATTTGAATTACCTTATGTGTATCTGCTGAAATGCTAGTAACACCAGGTAAGCGAAAGTCACACAATGGAAGATCAAACCTGAAAGAAAGGATGTGACATTAACTTCATCAAATGCTTCCGAAGGGCGTCTGGGATCTTTCAAATTCATTTTCTCTTTGAAACCAAAAAAATGCCTTTTCTGCCCTCCAACAGTTGCAACTGGCTATAAAGACTGTACAGAACACATGCAACGAATTTGGGAAATACGTCCCAAGCTCTAAGTCTGTCCAGATCATGTGCAAATTTTGGAGCCATTCCATTTCCTCAAAGGGTACAAAATAGCTTTTTTGTACTTTTACCTCATGGATTCGTGAGTCCTGTACAAAAAGGGATTTTATTTATACGCACTGGCAAAGTACTCGTCGGGGATCACATAAACTACACAACTCCGGTTCATTTAGGCTGCAAAATCAATTAGAATCTTCAAATGATTACCCAAAAAACGCGACGATATGGGCTCAGAACCAAGCATATCAGCCCAAAAATTTGGATTTCTGGGTCAACAGTCGATCATAAAACTTCTATGTTTGCTTATGTTGCATTTGCTATTTCTCTGTAACTCCACTACCAAAAGCAGGTGGCTAAATGTTGGGTTTGTTTGGTTTTGCATTCGAAAATAGCCATCTGTCTCAGGGGCGGCGCCACGGGGTGGACTGGGGTGGACATGTCAACCTCACTTTATTTTAGGATCGATTTTCTAATTTGTTTAAATTCGATGAAAAAAGTTGGGGGGTCATTTTTTCCTTCATAAAGGTTGCTACTCGTTCCCCTCGCTTACAATTCAATGATCAGGTTCTTCATTGATTCAATGATTCGCCCATCGGCTGAATCTGGTTCTTGAGAAGAGCGTCGACACAGTCATCCCTGTAAGAGATATCTTCGATATCATCGGCAGCATTTATAAGTACATAAGGGGAAAGTGGCATTGCATTCTTTTTCCGATACGCAATGGACTGCAAGGTCAGATAATTTAGAAACGATCATCAACACCATGCCTTCTATACTTGAAATGTTGAAAGAGATGTCGGACGAAGGAGACTCAGCTGCTGAAGGACTGCTTGTTCGCATGAAGAAGTTTAAATTCGTTTTGGGTTGCCATATCTTGCTGAAGTGTTTTTCGTTGAGCAGGTCCATATCCGAATACCTGCAGCATAAAGATATGGACTTAGTCACAGCCGTCTCTGGTATAGATGCCCTCAGACGCTCTCTTAGTGCATTTCGTAACGAAGAAGAAGAGTATGGAAAGTTTGTAGATGAAGCAGAAAGCTACTGCCAAGAAAATGCATTCTCATTTCATAGATTCGAGAGTGAGAACACCGAAAATTGTATGAAATGTCGCAAAACAACCCTGGCACATTTTCGGGACGGATCTTCGTTCCTACACGACGAGGGTCTTTTGGCTGCCGCTCAAGCCACAATCGATCCATGTGGTAATACAGCTTTCAAGAGAGAATTTTTCTTGCCATTGCTGGACCGTCTGCTTAATGAGATCGAGAAGAGGTTTTCAGCAGGTGGATGCAAAATATTATCGCTTGCCAGCGTTTTCCATCCGACAAAGCTGAATGAAGAGAATGTGTCAAAAGTAGAAGAATTGGGAGAATTCTACGCACTTGACAGCAAAATGGCAGCAAACGAATTCATATTGCTTGCAAAATCAAACGAGATAGTAGTATGGAAAACAGAGTATTTCGACTACATCAAAGAGAAGGAAAGAGCTGAGAAAGAGAAAGTAGCAAAGAAGCCACAAGCTTGGCTTTGCCTTCCTAAGCTGTTGAAGGTCTTTGGCAAGAATTCGCTGCGCAACCTTTATCCAAACATCTTCGAAGTTGTAAGAGTAATTGCTACCCTTCCAGTAACAGTTGCATCTTGTGAAAGGGCGCACAGCAAAGTAAAGATTATCAACAATTACCTTCGAGCTTCAATGTCGGACGAAAGATTGGAAAGTCTTGTCCAAATAAGCATCGAGCGAGATATGGCAGATAAGATAGAACTGAGTAGCCTCGTGGACAAATTTAAAACAACTGGATGCAGAAAACTGCCACTCTGAAGGACACTGGACTGTAGTTTTACTATCTAAAGAAAGACAGTTAATATTCTCTCATTTTGGCTGTCAGTGTGGGTTTGGCTGTCATTGAAAACCATTTTAGATCTGCATTCTACATTGATATATTCCCGCACACAACACTCATTCGCCTCAAATGGCCAGAGCTCTCATCGCAATTTCATTTCTCAGATATTCACCCTTTCATGTGAAAGTAATTTAAGAGAAAGGTTAAATTCAACTTTTTTTCTTTCTCGTTTGTAGTTTGAAGTGAATTACGGCTTGCAAATAATGTCCAAAATGTGAAATCAATGATGAACATAATTTTTTATCCTATCTTGCAAAAGGGGCGTTTTCTGACGTTCTGGAGGGAATGGCCCTAAAAAATTTTCTGGGGGCAAGCCCCCAGACCCCCATTTTTTGCTCGCTTCGCTCGCTTGTCCACCCCACTTTTTGGAGGCTGGCAACGCCCCTGAACTGTCTCAGGCTGCCTCAGAACTTCTCCTGTTTTGGAGAATTGATCTGCGAATATAAACCCCATTTGAACATGGAAGGTCCCAAAATCCAAGTTGAGATCTCACCTATAAAAGAAACGGAAATAAACAATTTTGAAGTCGAGGCTCTTTTGCAGTAATTTCTCAATCGCTTTTCCTTTTTACAAGGTCTGGAATTCGATTGTTCAGCATGCAGACGTTACAAGAAAGCGATTTTAGGAAATGCAAGCTTCCATTTCCCTATCCCCATCTGATAAGGCCAAATATAAACCAGTTCTTGTCTAAGAGAAATTTAGTCGCATCTAATATTCGCTACTCTCCAGCCTTTCCTGGCATTTTCATCTTCTCTGCGAATTTTAACAAATGCTCACTTCACTCACATAATCTGCTTTTCATCATAATCATATTTTGCTGATGAAGGTGCCAGTGAAGTTTTATTTGTGTCACGCGCAGAGATAACAAAACTAGAATAGGCCTAATGGAGTATGCGACCCCACGTAATGATGCTCCAGTGCGTAGTCTCTATCTAGTATCGAACTCTGCACGCCAGATTTTTCTGGCTGTGATGTAAGAGGATTGCACCACTGCACCACTGCACCACTGCACCACTGAACCACTGCACCACTGCACCACTGCATCACTGCACCACTGCACCACTGCAACAACTGCACCACTGCACCACTGCACCACTGCACCACTGTACCACTGCATCATTGCACTACTGCACTACTGCACTATTGCACCACTGCACCACTGCACCACTGCATCACTGCACCACTGCATCACTGCACCACTGCACCACTGCACCACTGCACCACTGCACCACTGCATCACTGCACCACTGCACCACTGCACCACTGCACCATTGCACCACTGCACCACTGCACCACTGTACCACTGCACCACTGCACCACTGCACCACTGCACCACTGCACCACTGCACCACTGCACCACTGCACCACTGCACCACTGCACCACTGCACCACTGCACCACTGCACCACTGCATCACTGCATCACTGCACCACATCACGTTCAGAACCCTTCTGCATTTGATTTCTAAGCCTTCTTGGGATTAACTCAAGATCAGAGATTAAAAGAATCTAGCTATGCACTACATCTCAACCTTGCTAGAAAGACCGAACTTAACTTCAGTCATAAAGTGAATACTGTCAGAGTCACCCGGTCACTCACCTAACAGCTATGCGATACAGTAGATCCCCGAATATGTGACCATACTTTATAAAGGACTTTCTAACAGTCAAACAACAACTAACAATTTTGCTCCCGTGATAAATTCAAATTGGTTTCAAATTCAAATTCTGAGACAGACTCTTACTTGGAACCTTCTGCTGCAGCTAGTAGGAAGTTTCGTCGACTGCTTCGAGTAGAACTTTAATCTTAAACGTCCGCGGGGCGACTTGTCTTTCAAGCTTTTGCGGTTTGATTGACCAAGGAATATTTCCACCAGTTCCTACAGCTACCTTATTAGCGTTGATGAGCATCCCTAAGTTACCAAAAAGGAACTAAAATCGCGGGTGGGATGACCACCATGCATGCTGGTACAGGATGTGCCACTTTTTGGGGTGCCTTTTTCGAGCAGATAATAAATTTTTGAGATGTAATTTTTGGTAAAATCATAAGTAGTCATAAATTTTGCGGTGCCATCTTAGAAAAATAACTCTCTAGGGTATTGACCTTGATCAGATTTCAATTACATCGGCGCTCAATTATTTGATCAAATTTTGAATCTTTGTCAAGATTTTTTGGTATATATTTCAAGTGATCTGTAAATTTAGGGGTATCGTTTTCGCGAAAATTTATAAATTTTAGGGTATGATTTCATACGTCAAATGGCACACCCTCATTACTCGCCTATTGAAGTTGCTTCTCGAGACAAAAATTTAAGATAACCAATAAGAAGCAAACATGCGAGTTGATAGTTCCTTGTCTAAGCCTTGAGTATGACTCTGCCTAGCTTTGCCTAGCCATATCAGTTGGTTTATTCATAAGAATGTCCCAACACCCTTGCTTTGCGTAATGATTTTATATAATGATTGGTCATCATCTTTTTTTTCTTTTATATCCATATAAAAATTACAATACATGCTACATGTACGTTCTACTATACTTTCTAATTACTCTACAACAATACATCACTATAGGGACGGGACCGCAAGGAGCAAGAGACAATGACTACCTTGTGCCCATTAACATAAAGACATTCAAATAAGTAAAAATCATCTCACCCTGCCTTCTTCATAAATGGAACAAGAAATCCTCCAAGACAGCTATCAACGTGTAGACCAATGTTACATTTTACAGCGATCTAAAATCAAATAAAAAATATTGAAATGGTACGAACGATTTCTTCAAAATCTATATCGAGTCATGAAATTAGTTATGGTATAATAGATTCATGGAATTGGGATGGCAAGTATGGATTGGTGAAATATTTTCAACATCTTGACAAACTGGCCACTATACTTTGGATCCAATCCCCCCACTTCATCAGTCTCAGTACTCACTCCGCAAACCGGATGTAATCGGGCGAATAAGGGCAAGAACAGAAAAATTCCAATCTAGCTTCTACCCTCACTGCCTCTCTGAATGGAATGAACTCGATCCAGAAATTAGACTTGCTCCTTCACTTGCCGTATTTAAGAGAAAATTGCTCTCGAAAATTCGCCCCCCTCCAAAATCAATCTTTGGTGTTCATAACATTAACAGTCTGTAATGGAGGGAATGAAGCACCTCCATTACTTTTTCCTTAACGCAACTGCTTTTGCGTGGTTCAAGTATTTGGTAACAAACTCATCGAAATGGTTTTTGCATCGACTTATGTCAAATTCAGTTGAGCAACACAAGCTTTTGGTCACGCCACTTGTTGGTAGTACTACCAGTATAAGTTTTCAAATCTTCAATAAATTTCATTGTGACGTTATCGCAAAATGATGCAAAACATTTAAAAAGCATGGAAAGTAAACCCTTGGACTTGTGAACGCTAAGGAGGAGCAGGAGCTACATGATCAGCAACTCGAAATTGTCCATATCTATGATCGTAGTTTCTATCGATAGAAAAAATATCCAAGGATCAAAGAAAGATTAACCAAAAAATGTAAAGAAAATATGCCAAAGTAGGGACGTCACCTGAAAAAGCTTGAAATGACGAATATATGCTAATATAGTCGTAGCCAAAAGTATAAATTGATGTTTTGTCAACAACGTTTCTTGTTGTAACGATATTGAGCCTTATCGCTCTGCCAGTTTTACTCTCTTGGAGTTCGTTTAGGTCAACTTTCCATGTAGATTCCAAATTTTGCTACCTTTGTAATTTCTGAGACAATTATGATGTTGCGATGAAATCAATTAAAATTCTCAAAAATCACAGTGGTTCTGCTGACAGAAATGTGACCTAAAAACTGTGTTATTCGGCTGAATTTTGCATCAATCTATGCAAATTTCATTCCTGTGATCTGTTCCTAAAACATAGGAACTCCACGAAGAATATTGCCGTAGGGGAAGAGTCGAGGAGCGCTTTTTTCAGTGCACAGCCATGGTCATAAGTTTTAGACTAGCCAATGATTTCTAGTTTGAGACAACAAATTGCACACTTATCGAATTATTTTTCAAGAGATTTTTTATTATTTGAATAATCGAACTTCAAAAGCTCTTGCATCATAAGCACAGATTTTTTCCCGCTCCTCTGTACTCTCGAGTACCGAATAATCGTCCCCTCCCCCCCCCCGCTTGTTAATTCTTGAAAAAGTTTCCAACTTATCCATAGACTTATCCATAAATAAACCTTTTTACCGTCGAAATTAGGGAATAGATTTTGGAACGCAAACGATCGACAGCGTCTGTTTTGTGTCTTCTGCACTGTGCAAAGTGCTACATCTCCAAGGATGGCCTTAAACTTATGGTCACAGCCGTGGACTAACGGCTATCCACTTCTTTTCTCCTGCGCAAATACTTTCGCGGAGTTTCGATATTTTGCAAGAACAATCATAAAAATGAATTTTCTTAGATCGATGCAAAATCCAGCTTAGTAGCACATTGTTTAGGTCATACTTCTTGTCCGCAAAACTATCATAATTTCCAGGAATTTCTATTGATTTCATTGCGACGTCATTGCAAAATGAAGTGGGAATTCAAACTACAACAAACTTCGGAATCTGCATGATAAGCTAATCTAAACGAGCTCCAAGAGGATAAAATAGGCAGAGCGGTACGGTTCAATATTGTTACGTCAACAAACGTTGTTGAAAAGATATGGTCGCACGTTATTGGCCACCATTGTGTATGCTAATATATGGTGAAAGTTATACTTAGAAACGCAGCAACGCAACGACAACTAACACCTGGCAAGTATTCATAGGTTGCTACCTACCTTAGACATTTCTTCGATATCGTCAATAATTCCGTGAGGGAATTGTGGACACGACCCTATAACCTAGAAAATACAATTTTCGTTTCAAGGTTAACAGGAATTTAGCATTGAATTTTGAAAATATCAATTTCCGCAATATTTCTAAGTAGCGAATTTTGAAGAAGAGCCATGGACAATCAAAGTGCCCTTGGCGGAACTCATGGAGCAAGACTCCGTAAAGTCTAGGGACAGAATTTATCCTCAATCGACAGTATGTAACAACAGCGTGTCGACATATTGGAACAGTTCGAAGAAAATCACAAACTAAATATGAAAGGTGTCCTATTTCCTAGTCTAATAACTGGATCAAAAACCCAAGTTCCAAAAAAGTAACAAAGTTGGTTTTCCGTGTATTACGTCGTTACTTTATTGCAATCGATTAATTCTTTTAAAAAATACGACTTTGCACTTGACAGATAACTTTGCATCAACTTTTATGAAGTATCAGAAGTAGCCAAGGAATGTGGATTTACCTAGCTAAAACAGCTTGCATGTTAATTTTGATGTGGACTATGATAAAGTTTTGTTGTTTTTATGCATTTGCTTGATTCGTAAAATTGTATGTTGAATCCGCCATGACATGTGCCCTTTTCAATTTATTTTGTGACTTTACCCCACTCTTTTAAGCCCCCCCTCTTCAGTGTTCCAAAATCAATTAGCTCCTTTCCCGGGGGCTTCATTCTTCATAGGGCTTTCCAGTAAGTGCCCTGTTTGATCATATCTGCTCAGCATTGCATAAGATGTAACGAATCTTGATAAGAAAGGTGCAAAAATCTTCACAATGAATATATGTGTATTTCTAACTTTCAAGTCAAAATTTTACAACTTACAAGGACTGTGTTCCTATTGATAGCTTTCTTCAACGCCTGCAAAGGATTTAGAAAAAGTCTTAAGAAGTGAGGTGCACACACAAAGTTCAATTTATGATACAAGATGCCAAATTATGATCAGATCTGAGCCTTCACTTCAACGTCACTGACTTTAATTGATAAAGTCGCACTAACTGCGATCCGTAACCTTATTGCAAAGAAACTTGAGCGAAGTTGTCCCGAATTTTTGGATGGTAATTTTTTTTGATGGCATGGTTTGATAAAATTTGTGAACAAGTTCAAAGCTTTCTCAAAGGACATTCATTTTTTCCTAGGTAAGCTCAATTTTCTAAGAGGCATCGCATAAGTATTTACCTTCCCTATACAAAGCCCCAAAAGCATTTGTAACGTCTGAAGTTAAACTTTTGAATATGAATTCAAAGCTTGTTGACACTTACAGTAAAATCACCAGATTAAGAGTCCCCAGAAAAAGGGTGCTACAACATCAAACTCAACAGTGATTAACAATATGTACCAAAGCGAGTGACACCAAGAAAGTAAGACATTTTAATTCGAAAATAACTAAATTTCTGTCATATCACCGATGATTTAAATGCAGCTTTAACTAGCTTATATTACAGTTAGCTGGCCTAAGCATTGTTCACTGAATGCTTCATGAAAGAAAGTCACCAACGGATGAATTTAGCAACGACAAGTTTGGGCATTCTTTCAAGGCGAGCGAACAAAATATTCTGGATGAATTGTTTGCAACTCTGGAATTCTACTGTTGAACATTTTTTGGAATTGAATGTAAAATACCTTTAAATCTAACAGGAATGATTTCTTGTCGACCGGAATGCGAACTATTTTTATGTTAAAGTAATGAGCAGCCTGAAAAATGAAGAAACATGATTAGTTTAGAAACAAAAATACATAATTGATTTGCTGTGCAGAAATTTAAAACGGCCTAAAGGATGCAGAAGCATAGAATAAAATGAAAGGGCATTTGCAAGGGCATTTGCTTGGCATCAATAATTAATTAATAAAAGTTAAAACAAAGAAGTTATGATCGAGTTTCGTAGCCATCCTCCAAATGTGGGCATCTACCAGTCACGTGGCTTTAACTATCACAATGAAAAGCAGAAAGGCCATATGGCATGCTAGTCATTATGGTCATCATTATGGTTAATACAACTAACAAGTTTCGAGTCGAATTCCATCGCTTCATGACTTTTTATCTCTGCTTCATGAAGTTTCATTGTAATGAAAATTCAGCATCGATCCTGTGCTTTGTAATAAACAAAGAAGCAATTGTCTTGCATTAGCTAATCAGATTCGAGGGATATGTCCTCTGAGATTTTCATTGTCAATGTTGCTAAGACAGGAAAAATCATCGATTTTTCAGCTTTGAATCTTGTTTTCTCTATCTTCTTTGCCCTCAGTTCATAGCCAATGCTTTGGGTGGCAAGTCATCCCCCCAAACCCTCACCCACCCAGGTAGAGAATGGTTAATCAAATGGCTCACCTTATCGAATGCTGCGTGAGCTGTATTGGCACAAATCCTGCAAACAGTTCAAAGTTGAAAAGAATTATGAGGTATAGATAAAAAGGTTATATGCCAAACTTTCCACCTATTCACGATATCTGTGGATCATATTTTCATTATATTTTTAATCAATACTTCAAGCACAGCTAATCAAGATAACTATAAACTACAAGGTGTCTGAAATAACATTAAGCTGGCTTGATCAGGTTTTGCAATTTAGATCTTGTTCCCGATGAATTTGCAGTGAATTTCTACTACAGTTAACTGCAACATTGATCCAGAGAATGGGCAGGGGGGAGTAGCTATTACATACAACCATCCGGAGAGCTTCAACCTAAGGGGGTACCTTTTTCTGGCAGAAAGTATATTTTGGATATTACAAATTGCTCGTAGAAATATTAGGCTTTGATTTTCGAAAAAAATTGTCAACTTTGTTATTGATTAGTCTATTGATATTCCACTTCTCCAGGACATTAATACAATACTTTTAAGTTGCGATGTTAATCCTGGAAGCTCAAATTTGTCATTTGCTCTAAACAAGGGCTCTGTTTTTGGGGCTTAAGCACATTCCTCAAGCACAGTGAATATGTTAAAGATTGCTTGATGGATTGTGTCTCATTCATTGGAGCACACCTGTTGTGCATTTTTAAACATTTTTTACAACTTACATCTTTGATTTCATCATTCCATAACAATCGACAAAGAGCAATATACCAAAGCTTCAGTGATGAGTTGGAGGTGGAAATCAAATTTTATTTGACGTTGCAATTAGGTAACTAAAGAAATATGGGGACCAATTCTATCTCTTTACTCCAAAGGACCCGTGTTAAGCGGGCGTATGGTCGACCGTACGGTCGACCAGCCTTAGTTCTGATCAGCGCTAAGGCATTTCCTTTCATTTTTCTGTCAAAAGAAGTTTTCAAATAATTCCTTAACTAAGTTTAAGTTTTGCTTGGAAACTACTCTCGATGAGTCGCAAATTCGCTAGAAAATTGTAACTAAATTTAATTCAAATTTCATTTAAGTGTTGAAAATTACATTGGTCACATTTTAAAAATCTTAATTAAGCAGCCCTTGTACATTCAAGTGTAAAGAGCAATGAAAAAGATCTAACCAATTTACACTTTTATTGTTTATCATTGTTTATCATTGTGTAAACATATTAATGTTCTTTAGAAGAAGTTCAACGCCTTTCAACGAAAGAGTTCTAGCCTCGTATTAACATTTTGCAAAATCTTTTAAGGACATGTTTTTTTTATTTGCACGAAACTGCCATTTTTGACTATCTAAACTAAACTTGATATGAGAAATCGTCGTTCCTTTTTCAAGTGTCAGCAGGATTGTCGTTCAAAGGAGAAAAAATTGATTTTCTAGGTCCTTTTGTCTCCATGATTCTATGACGCTTTGTCCTCGAGCTATAAACGGTCAAAGTTAGGAGTAGTTGGTGAGCCACTGAATCCTTGGATCGAATGAATGAATGGATCAAACTCCAGTTGTCTCAGTGTTACTTGTGGGGTCCCTCAGGGCTCTGTCCTTGGCCCCCTCCTCTTCCTAATTTACATTAATGACTTACCTCGCTCATCCTCAAAACTAACCTTCTATTTATTTCCTGATGATACTAACATTTACTATGAATCTAACAATCTTGACATGCTGCAAAGTACAGTAAACAAAGAATTGAACAAGATGAAGATGTGGCTTGATGTGAACAAACTGTCATTGAATATTGATAAGACAAATTTTATCATTATTAAGTCTCCTCAGCATTTTATCGCTGAAGCTGTCAGTATCAAAATTGGAAATCTTCCAATCAGGAAAACTTCTTATGTCAAATTTCTTGTCGTTCTTCTGGATGAAAATCTTTCTTGGAAATATCGCTTGACTGAATTTTCAAAAAACTTGCTAGAACCTGTGGCATGTTCTTAAAAGTAAGACACTTTTTACCCATTGATGTGTTGATTTGTCTTTACAATTCTCTATTCTCACCTTGTCTTCAATATGGTATTTTAGTTTGGGGACTAACCTATGAAACTTATGTTAATCCAGTATTCTTGTTACAAAAAAGGGTTATAAGGGCAATTTCATTTGAACATTTTACTTCACATTCTTCGCCTATCTTCGTGAATTCGAAAATTTTAAAGCTGCATGACCCTTTTCAGTTGAAATTGCTTACTTTTGTTTATGAGTGTGTGAATAAAATTGCTCCTTCTTATTTTCGTTCTTTCTTTGCATTAGTTGAAACTGTTCATCAATGTGGTACGCGGCAAGCTAACAAGAATGATATTTTCCTTAATCAGAAAAGCACCGTTCAATATGGGCTCAGATCTGTGCGTTTCTTTGGAGCAAAGTGTTGGAACAACATTCCCATGGTTATAAAGAATTCACCATCTGCTTGTAGCTTTCGTCAAAAACTCAAATCCTTCTTCTTTGAAAATAATCACCAAACTTGAGTCATTGTTCACCCTGTAGTCCTGTTCTAATATGAAACTGAATAAACAGGTGAAGAACCAATTTAGCATGTTCCTTAATCATTCTTAACACAGGGGGTGCTCTCTCCTCGATTAGCATAGCTACTGAGAGAGCTCCTCCTAAAGAAATTCCCCTGCATACAATTCCCGTAATTTGTTTTCCTTTTTAGTATTGTATAAGTGGTTAATTATGTTGTTTAACATTCTAATATTGTTGTATTTTTAGTGCACTTGTCTAGTTAAAATGTTATAATTGTATGTAGTGGAATTTTAAAATTACATGAACTGAACTGAACTGAACTGAACTGAACTGATAAATGGATTTCAACTTGGTATGTTGTCTGCGAGACAATGCAGGTTGATTGAAGACTGTATTGTTGATGCCATTGCTATGTCAAATGTTAAAAAGAGCACTAAGTGAGCTCAACAGTCCTTGAAATGAAAATTTATTAAACCTCTTGCTGGCTCGATCTTAACCTACTCATTGATTTTATCAAGAGTAAATCAGTGTTAGGACTGACCTCGTAGAATCTTAAGAGCTCATTTTACAAGCGCAAGAGTACTCCAGGAGCAGACAGTCCTTCTATCAAAATAACGATGTTTCATAAAGCTATAAAGCTTAGAATTCAAGTGACAGAATTAATAAAAATTTCCATGAAAGGAACTTTTACCAAGCTATTTACAGTGGAGATGGATCTAAAGAATAGATTTTGAGGGTAGATTTAAACAATGAGCAGTTCCAAAGCAAAGGATCCTTATGACCGCAATGATATTCCAATTTTTCTCAACGTACCGGGGGTGCGTGATAACTGTTCGCTCATTTCCCAACCAACTTGATTTTAAAGTTTCATTTTTACCTGATAGTTTCATGCCCACTTTAAACTGCTAAAAACTTTGAAGGACAGCTTGCTAGGCCACTTTTGAGGTCTCTACCAATTTTGAGCTACGAGCTACTTAACGTTCTCGAAGACTTTTAGCTCTTTAGCTGCTCTTAATTTGGTATCTTAGTGGGTTTCATAATTTCTGAAAGGAGCACACAGATTTTTTGTGACAAATCTAACAGATCTAAGAGTTTTGGAGACATTGGTAGGTCCTTGTGTTTTAGGGACTATTTGCTCTCGAGCTACTCCCCTTCGTCACTTGGACAAATGTGACAGAATTGACAAATTGTTGCGGGCAAAGTAATGCTGCAAATGTGAGCGGGAAAATTGCATTTCTTTCAAAAAGTGTCCTAGAACCCTCTTTGCAACTAAGATGCTCATATATTGCTCATTTCTAACTAAAAACTGCTCTTCGGGGTCTTCATAGTTAGCGAAGGTACCAAGGTAAGTATCGATTTAGGTTTCACTTATCCTTGTTCGAGAAGGAGTGCCTTGTGAGCAAAATCCTAAAATGACTTATATCTCACTAAGTAAGCTATAATCACAATTTCGTCTACTTTTATCTGGTTAGGTCTGTGAAAATACATACTAGACCAAATTTTTATGTAATTCTATTACGTTTTACTCCTCTAGTGCTCATTTTTGTAATTTGTCAACTTTCAAAATGGCAGATTTTCTGCCAGTCAAAAAAAAACATGTCCTTGAAGGGTTAGCAGTGCTGTCTGTACATAAGAGACGCACTCTACATTTTGACTTATATAGTGACAATTCTAATACGATCCCAGAAGCCTTTCTCTGAAAACATACTTTATTTTGACATTGCTGGCGAACAACAGAACTGCTGTTTTTTGAAGCAACGACTAATTTTGCCTATTCTCTGCCATAAATTAGCAACCACGGCTGAGAATAACTCAAACAAGGCTTAAACTCCACGTTAAAGCAAGTCCTATGCAACTGTATAAAAACGGAGATAAATGAATCTACAGTTGCTCCACAGTACTCACACAACCGGGGCACAATCTTTCCGGAGACACTGTACGTTCAAGTTAACTGTACAAATTTGGCTTAAACGTTATTGCAAATTGATTGGAGCAAAAATTGCTTGCCTTTCCCTGATCATATCTCCTGGCTTTTATTTTGTCTCACCAACATAAAGTCTCAAAGAAAGAAACTTCCTCCAATTCATTAGTAGCGCCAAGGGAGGGCTAGGGGCTACAACCCCCCCCCCCCGCCCCGTCAGAGGAATCTAGCCCCCGTTTGAGGAAATTTTTGCTTCTCGTCTGAAAAAATTTGGCAAGATAACACACGAAAGCATCATTTTTCAGTAATTTTAGCCCCCCACCCCGTCGAAAGCTAAAACCCCTCTGTCGGAAAATGTCTGGCTCCACCCCTGCTCCAATTGACATACCTCCCTACTTTCTAGAGTTGAAGTTTGGATCGAGTGCCCAGAACTGAGGCAGTTTGAGTGAAAAAGAGAAACCACGACCCCTGTTCTCATGAGAAACACTGCAACCATTAGCAAGTCGTGTTTCTTCAGATCTTCAGATCTTCAGATCGCAAAGTGAGTCAGCAAGTGCTCTTAGCTTGCACACATGTAAATGTTACTGGTGCTTTGGTTATTGTTAATTTTATTCATTGTTAGCTGATGTTTCCTTCTACTAAATAACGACGGTTTAAAGCAGCAAACCTCGATTGCCTAATTTGCAACATGAGGCCTAGCATAGCATAGGTTCAAGAGCAGGTATTCATAAACTATGGTTGTCTTGAAAATTATTTGATCTTTCGTCAAGAAATTTTCGACAGTTTTAAGTTTTTTCTTCAAAAATTTTCTTGATTTCATTAAAAAGAGAAAACACTATAATTTTGAAAATATTGAAGATTTCATTAAAGTCAAACGGAAGATTTACTGTAAAGTAGTTCACGTTTCTTTGAAGCCGTTCAGTTCAAAGAAATAGGTCATAGAATTTTACATACAACTTTTTAAAGATTTGAAGCCTCTGCTCCCTAGCATGCTCGTTGATTTTAAAGTGCAACATTTATACCAAATAGTCAGCTAACAATGGACAATAAACAACAAAAATCAATGCCAGAGGGTAAATAGAGCTTGTTTATGAAATCAAAGATGTGATCTGGTATCCAAAGGACATTTTGGCCACAGTCAGTGATGTCTCTTACAAAACGGGAATCGCACTTCTGTTTCCTTCACAAAATTGCCAAATTTGGACGCTCGATCCAAACCTCTTTTCTGACAATTAAAAATGTCTATTTATTAATAACGTCTATTGTTATCAATATCTTACCGGGTCATGCAGTATACAGGTCTTATAGCTGTTATAAATATCCCAATAGACCTCTTAGCTACTCTCAAAACGAATGTAGATCGAACGATATTTCATTACAATTTGTAGAATTTTCCAATTTGCATAATACCAATCGAAGCTCTAAAGCCACTCTATCTAGCCTCGCGTATAAAATTGTATAAAAATATCGCTCGATCCAGGCTCTTTTGAAGAATAGCTAAAAGGTCTATTAACGATTTAGGCAGATATGGTGGCAAAGAACTTTCCACCAAGATGTTTGGGTTCTTTCATCGAATTCCTATAGAACCATGCCTGTTAACCAGACCAATTGGGTTAGGTAAATAGGCTAAATAGAACTGTGAACGTCTCTCAATTCGAATGCAAAGCACCTTGGTAAAATTTCCTCACCGCCATCTTTAGAGTAATCATCTATTGTCTTACATTTCCGGTCTTTTGATTCCTCTTTCAAATCCTTGATCTCTGTATGCTTTGCATGCAAGTAAAATGCTCTCTGTTCCACCAGCAGTCATCTGAATAATACACAACACCATTTTAGAGCACCTTGACTGTATGAATCGCAAAATTTCCTCATTTAGTTGCATGATTTTGGATACATACTGAGACTCATGATGATTAAAAAACAGACTAATTAGGCCAGATTCATCAAATATTTTTTTCTGGAAAAGGGATAGACCTTCACACAATGTAAAGTGTTCAATTCGATGTCAAGCCTGCATTCCCTAAAGGATGTAAATTTCATTGATGCAAACAAGGCATTCTGTTTCCAAAACAAAACACTGCTAATAAATTTCGCGGGTTGCCGTTAGAGACGCACGCCATTGGGTAACTCCAAAATGAGGCGAATGCAGCAACCTAGTATTTCAATAGATTGCTGCGATTTTTTGTAAAGTCTTATCTGAAACCATGTCAGTTTGTGTAAGGGTCTATCTTTGGGCCTCTGCTCTCCTCCACAAGCTACGGACCACGGACCAGCGGAACTAACTTTTAGAGAAACCTTGCAGAAATGAGTACTATAGGCCTTTCACTTGACGCCAAAATCTGTTTTTGTTCTCCTAAACCTTCTTATATCATTCCAATTTGCTATTCTAATCTATCGTTCTACGATGGCTTCTCTAACTCATTTCCATTTCTGATGAAGAGTAATGCGCGAATCATTGTACAACATCATCTCTCAATAACAAAGTCATATCTCATAAAGACTCAACTGATTGCAATAAACTAATGACGTACTGTAGTACACGCAAAACAAACTTTGTTGTTCATTTGTCTATCTCAAACCATTGCACATATTTTGCGTTTTTCACAAAACTTGAGACTCGAGAATTCTTCAAGTCTCAACGATTGTTTTTATCCCTTTCATTTGTCACGAATTTCAATGAAGCTTCACAAGTGGCAATAGTATAGCCTGGTAGCGAGTTACAACAGATGAGAAAGTTTTATCACTATGGCTTTCCTCCGCGCAGACGTATCAGCGAAAATTTGCTAGATAGGTGGCCAAGGATAAGAAGCAGTGAAATTCTTATAGAGGGAAAAATTGAATAATAACAAATTTATGTCAACTTACCGTCCCACAGCAATCTTCATCTCCATTAAACATATTGATACACATTTGGACGACTTCTGCCTCCATTTTGCGAACTAAGGAAAAGATTATTTATGACTGTATTCATGATACTTCTGTATTTGGATTGAAGTAGCACTGAAGACCGGTTTTCAGAAATTTTCATCTCCTGGAGCTAATTATTGAAAGTGGACCAATCAGTCTCTCAAAGCTTGATTAAAAACGTTAAAAGGTAGCATTTGCCAAAACAGCAACCCAATCATAGCCAATAACAAAGGCAGGTTTTGTAATTCAATGGCATCTGTTGTTTCAGTTCACACCTCAATTCAAAGTGATTAGTGACTGCAGACGAAGGAAATTCTCTCAACCGGTAATTCAAAACAAAACATAGCCGCAAAGTTGTCCTGAAACCAGTACGGCAAACTGTCACTTGGTGCAGGCGAAGGGAGCCTTTTGAGGAGTTATTTGCTCCTACAACGAAATAAGAAGGGTAGATTTGAAGTTCTGTCTGTCGGATTTTGCTTACATGATTCAGAAGCCAATCAGAGGGCCCCACAATTGTTGCATATTCATTGCTCAACTGTAAACAGTTGCTCTTAAGCTCCTGAATCACGTTAAAAATACACCAGACAGAACCTTAGATTTACCCTTCTTCTTTAATTATGAGCACCTAACTTCTCTTAAAAACCACCCTTCACCCGCACCAAGCGAGAGTTTGCCGGACTGGTTTCAGGGCAACTTTTGCGGCAATGTTTGCTTTGAATTTCCGTTTGGGTGAATTCCTTTTGTTTGCAGTCGCTAATGCCTTTTAATCGAGGTTTGAACCAAAGCAAATAGTAATATTGCAGCACAAAGTCTGCCCTTGTTATAGCCTTTACAAATCGATGTCTCATAGTTGCTGTGAACAAATTGACAAACGAGAGAAACAATGCTTGGGCTATGTGTTCTCTTTGCTCTGCTTATAGAGAAGTTAATATCTAGACACCATTTTACGCTCCCTTTTGAAATGGACAATGGTGTTCTTCTGAAATCTATAAGCTGCTTAAAATGGACTTTCCCAAAGCATGAGTAAAAGAGGAAATTCGCATAACACATTTCTTGCTTACCAACAAGACTATTGCCAACATTGTATCCCTTTGCATTTTTTGACAGACCTAATCGTTCACGAGAAAGTAATGTATTCTGCAAGGAAATACTTCTGAAAAGCCGGGTTTCTGCACTCGTCATATTAGACAGAAGAGTTATTTCAGTAGAAATGTTTGATCAGAAATTCTTACAATCGAGCTTATGTTTCAAATCTTTAAAATGCTGTGTGTAAAATTCAATGACCCATTTCTTTGAACTGAAAGACTTCAAAGAAACTTGAATTATCTTACAGTTTATCTGCCGTTGGACTTTTCTGAAATCTTCAATATTTTCAGAATTACAGTGTTTTTCTTCCTCTTAAGAATTCAAGAAAAATATTTGGAAAAAGCTTAAAACTATCCTAATTTCTGAAGCTGTTGACAAAGATCAAAAATTTTTCAAGAATACCATAGTTTATGGATGCCTGCAATAGGGTATCTAGCAAAACTCTTTCACTCTTCTGGTTCGTGATTAGGAAACTTGATGACGTCACATCATGAAATGAGCTAAAATGTAAAAAAGACAGTAATCTCGACAAATAATCAAGATTTCTGGAAGGTAATACGGTAGGATCATAGAAAAGTGGCAAAAGTTTCCTTCATTTTCATTAATTTTAAAGAAATAGGTCATTGAATTTTACACCCGCCTGTTTTCGTAGATTTAAAGAGTTGGAACCTATGTTTTACAATCGTCGTCTTTGCAAAACTTTGAGTTATTGCCTAATTCTTCCTACTAAATAAACCAAAAGGAAGTTTTCAAGAATTCCAGAAAGAGCAATTTTGGTATCATCCTGTTTCTTAGTAATACAGCATTTTAAGTTTCATAGAGGCTAGGGAAGGTATCAGAAGCAATTAAGAGGGTTAAAGCCATAACAGAAAGTAGAATGAAAGAGAAAAGTGAAAATGATCAATCAAAGAAATATTCAGGTTCTGTACAATTTGAAAAATGCAGCAGAGTGATGGCAAGTAGAAGTCTGCTGTTATGATTTATGACTTCTTGATGACTTCACAACTTCAAATCTAGCATGAATCATGAAATGTGGAAATTTTGTAGCTTTGAAAATAAGGACGATCTATAAAGAATTCTCTTTCTGGAATCATAACGAACACACCAAATCGGCTAACATCTGTGTACACGCATTTCAACTTATCTTTTTTCAACTTATCAACTTATCTCTTTTTAAAACATATGTTGATTTCTCTAACATAGTTTGCGCCATGCAAGCAGTGGCGGAGTCAGATGAAATAGTGAAGGGTAAAATTTCAAAATTTTCCAACTGGGCAGTAAAAGGGTATGGCCAGACATTTTATTGAACTTTTCAATTATAAATTTAGTTAGTTTTAGAAGTGAGAGTTGAGAGTGGGGGTGCATTTACCCCCTCCCTTATACCGTCCCCTAGCTCAACCATTTGGATGCCATGAGTGCAAAACGGTAGCATTATTTTTATTTTATTATCATTATTAACAATTTCTTTATCGTTGGCAACAAAATAACTGATAGCTAAAATATTCAGCTAAATAATTCCAGCGCTAAAAATATATATTACAAAGTGTTGATAAAAGATACAAAGTTATTGAAATTATTTACAATTCGTTAAAGTAAACAATAAAACAAATCTTTAAAAACATCATAAAAAACCCAAGTTCGGAATGAAAGTGCGACACAATTTGCATGGACAATTATATTGCAACTTCCAAAGTGTTTGGTCACATGACTTGAAGTTGGTAAAAGAAACCTTGACCTATCATGCCGATTCTTGGGATGGACGGTACAGAGAATTGAATTTTCCCCCACTTGTTTTAGCTTTGACATTGGTTGAAACATTGCACATGATCAGAAAATGGGCATAGACTGGGCTTCCAAGGACATTACGATTTTTTGATTTGAATATGATACTCCGAAAACTTTCACAATAAATCTGATCGCTTTTTCAGAGAAATGCAGTAAAAACCCACATATAAGAACCTAGTGATTAAAAACGTACAGGTTGAAATGCTGAAATTAGACCCCCCATATATAAGAACCAATTCAACCTGAAAATGGAAATAGGTTCTTATTTTGTAGAGATCACCAAATTAGATACCAAAACTCCAGCTGTTTTGTCATCGAGCCAATATGGACTGATGCTATGATATGTGCAAATTGCAAAGAAATCTAAAGATGCATTGAATGCTTTTCATTGCATTCTGTACAATTTTTTATTCTTCCACGGACTTCCATTATGAATGAGGCCTCTTGAAACCAGGTGCCTCTGAACTGACAGTAAATAATGGGCTTGAAGTTTCAATCTGAGCAAAAGAAGTACGTGAAAACCCTGATTGAAATAAGAACCAATTTAAGAGCCTGAACAGCCTAAGATCCCACTAAATACTCGATATATAAGAACCT
Organism: Aurelia sp. 4 Dawson et al 2005; assembly: GCA_964019985.1. Lineage (NCBI taxonomy): Eukaryota > Metazoa > Cnidaria > Scyphozoa > Semaeostomeae > Ulmaridae > Aurelia > Aurelia sp. 4 Dawson et al 2005. The sequence goes on along the minus strand of OZ026511.1, from coordinate 1,306,655 downwards.
AATCAGGCTGACTTGCAAAATTGTGTGTTCTTATACGTGGGTTTTTACAGTATTGCCAGAAAAATATTTCAAAATAATAACAATTAGAAATAACGAAAGAATATTTAGTATACCATCTGGGAATACATCAGGATGGAGAGGATTTGACCACGCGAACATGCCATAGATCTAAAATCATAAATAGCAACATGTTAACTTAAAGATAAGATTACATTCCCTCTCTAGAACACGAACAAGATCATACTTTTCCTGGCAATTTTCTTCTTTCGTCCGTGAAATTGCGCATTTTAATGTAATATAAGAGCACAGAAAGGCCATAAAAGCAACTATTTTGTGCGTTTCTGACGTCATGCTCAATGGAAATAGGGCGTCCCCATTGCTTCCTGCCTCTTAATCGCTACAAGCCTCTTTTTCGTGTTTTGATCAAGAACTGCGACAATCTTTGACCTATATTCGCAGATTACTTAACAACTTCGTAGCTGTTATGAACACTCAACTTTTGGAGAGAGGTTAATAATTTTTGGCAAAAATTACAAAGTTTCCTTTCCAGCATTGAACATACCAACTCCGACCTACCCTCTAGAAACAAGGGCATATCTTATAACACAATAGCATCAGTCACTTTGTGTCACACCTCAATTCAAAGCTACTAGCGAATACAGACAAAGGAAATTCTCTCAACCAGTAATTCAAAACCAAACATTGCCACAAAGATGCCCTAAAACCGGTACTTATAAATATGAGAAATTAGGTGCCTTTGCAAAAGACCACTCTCCTCAGAAAATAGTTAATTTCTCCAATACTATTCGGTCGATCGAAAATCGGTAAGAAGGACGTTGTTCAAATGGTCTTGGCAATCGAAAGATATGCAAATCGCAATTTTTCCGTTAAGGCTGGCTTTGTAAATTAATTTTCAAAACTTTTTGTTGATTTCAGAAAATTGGATTTATCTCCAAAACTACTCGAAAATTTTTCGGTTTTCTTTCGCTATATCGTTAGCTAGATTGTTGATCTACAACTTTACCAAGTCTGATTGAAAAAGCTAGGCTAGATTTGTCGCAATTGAATTTTATATTTCTGTTTACTTTTCGACACTGAAGGGCAAAAATCTTGGTCAACAGATTACCATGTTACGAATCACGCTTGCAAACACTCAGCCTTTGGCTGCATTCACATTGCACAATCTTTTGTAAGCGCGTAGACGCTCGTGCAGAAATCTCCATACTAATATTTTGCAATCTGAACACTGCAAGGGATTAGTGTGGCGGATTTCTGCACGAGCGTTTACGCGCTTACAAAAGATTGTGCAATGTGAATGCAGCCTTATAATAACTCTCTGACATGCTTCCATTGGCAAAAGAATGAACGTAATCTGTTGGGAATGCTGTATTCAAGCCTCAATAGACATCATTGGAGCACTTGTGAAAGTATCATTTCTTGAATGCTACCATTTTTTACAGCCTTCCGTTTCATGTCCTTTGAGACTTTCATGAGCATTCACAAAGTAACAATTTCTTTAAGAGTCCACAATGAACAGAGATCTGAAACTAAGCTTTTACAAAAGGGTTCAACTCTTTCTCATGTCCTAATCAGTTGACCAAAGTTTCTACCCTTCGTAGTCACAAAGTAAACAGAAGTATAAAATTCGATTGCGAGAAATCTAGCCTAGCTTTTTCAATCAGACTTTGTAAAGTTGTAGATCAACAATCTAGCTAACGATATAGCGAAAGAAAACCGAAAACTTTCCGACTAGTTTTGGAGATAAACCAATTTTCTGAAATCAACAAAAAGTCTTGAAAATTAATTTACAAAGCCAGCCTTAACGGAAACATTGCGATTTGCATATCTTTCGATTGCCAAGACTATGTAGAACAACGTCCTTTTTTACCGATTCTCGATCGACCGAATAGCACTGGAGAAATTAACTGTTTTCTGAGGAGAGTGGTTTTGCAAAACGGCAACTCGCTGCTCACTGGAGCGGAAAGCAGAGTTACCTTAAGGCTAAATTGAAAGTTCTGTTGCGCCGAGTTTGTTATTTGATTCAGGAGCCAGAAAGTAACTGATTACTTTTGAACAACAAATATGCAACTATTGCAATGCCCTCTGTTCGGCTTCTGAATAACGTAAACAAAATCCGCCAGACAGAACTTTAGATTTACCTTTCTGCTTTCATCTTAAGCATATAGCTTCTTTTAAAAACCTCCTTTCGCCTGCACCAAGTGAGAGTTTGCCGCACTGGTTTCAGGGCAACTTTGCGGCTGTGTTTGATTTGAATTACTGGTTGAAAGAATGTCCTTTGTCTTTATTCGCTAATCGCTTTGAATTGAAGTGCGAGCCAAAGCAACTAAAATTATTGTATTATAAGATATGCCCTTGTTCCCTCTGGGTGATTGCTTAGCCAAATTTGGGGTAATTTCTTAGGGTTTTTAAACAATACCTTTGTCAAGTATTCTGTTAAATCCTTGCCTCCGTGATATACAGCTCCTGAGACTTGTCCACTATGCCATTTATACCTTCCTACAAAGATATGTCGAATAGATCACTCCTTTGTGATAAAGCGAAAACACTGCGAAGCAGTAGGCGCAGCCAATTAAGGTTAAGATGGCGCCGCCAAAAGAATTGTTACAAAAGCAACACACATTCGGTGAGTACATTACATCTTTCTTATTGCGCATGATCACAAACTCGTCCCCAAGATGAGTTCGTTACTCTACCTCTACTCTGGGATACAGCCGTTCGACAATCTGAATGGCTGTTTACTATATTGCGCGGTAGCTCCGTTTTGCGTGGTGTAAATGGCCGCGGCATATCAAAATTCAACTTAAAACCATACTCTTTACCTATTCCAACCATCATTTGCAATTCATTTCCGCGATTCGAAGAATAACGAGCATTTCATTTTCGAAGCGGCGGTGAAAATCTTAGGCCCATTTTTACTCCAAACAAACCGAGCTTATCTTTACATTGTTCAAATACCTTCAACTGTTGATCATCCCCAGTTTTTTATCGGTGACTCCCAAGTTGAAAACAGACCAGTCAAAGTATCTGGGTGTGATAATAGACAGGAGTTTAAGTTGGGAAGAACACATTAATATTCTCCGTACCAAAGTTTCTCGAGCAATTGGGTTTTTGAAATATGCCAGAAAATTTTTACCTCAATACACATTAAGTAAAATGTATCGGGGGATAGTGGAGCCCCATTTTCGGTACTGTTGTTCTGTGTGGGGATGCTGTGGGGCAACCAAACTGCTAACCCTACAAAAGTCGCAAAATCGAGCGGCGAGAATTGTTACCAAAATTAAATTTGATACGCCTGCTATGGAACTAATACACAATCTAAATTGGCCAACTGTAAGTGATGTTATTAGAAGCGAAACAGCTACTACTATGTACAAGCCTCTAAATGGACTTGTACCTGAGTACCTATCCAACTTGTTTGTCAAAAATTCAACTCGGAATGTTAGAGAACTTAGAAATACTGAAACTGATCTTTCGCTACCATTGCGGAAGACTAAAAATGGGCAAAACGCAATATCGTTTCGTGGACCTAAACTCTGGAATTAACTCGAACTTGATCTTAAACAAGCACCCTCCCTTGCCACCTTCAAAGAAAGATTAAAAAAGTGACTCACGCGTTCTTTTCGTTTTCTTATCAATGTTATTTGTCTCTTGTTTTAATTTTTAGATTTTTGCCACGGCCCCCTGAAAAGCAGTTGCTGATCAACTGATGGGGCTACCGTGTTTCAAGAATTAAAAATTGAATTGAAATTGAATTGAATTCAACAAGGTTGAAATAAGGTCCTCAAAATTTTTACTTTTAGCTTCTCAATTTATTTTCTGCAGAATTAGTGCTAGAGCAACGGCCATTTTCCGTCCAGTAGCGCTGCCTCGCAAATGCATGATGGCTACTAATCTGCCCATTTTCAGGGCAGATTGATCGAGGTGTACCACGGTGTTCATTCGGCTTTGTGATCACGTATTTCATTTCATTTTTCATTTTCATTTAAAATTATTTATACACGAAAAAACCCTTCAGCAATTAATATAAAAAACCTACTTACAAATTTAAATCTAGAAATCAAATTCCTAAAAAGCCTAAAATCCTACATTCCTAATCTGCTGTTGTTCCAGGGGGTCGTGTTTTAAAAATGAGTCTAGCCCTTTAAATGCGTTTTTAGTCTTTGTTTAAAACGATTTAAAGTCGGTAGCTCACGAATCGTGGAAGGTGTATCATTCCAGACTTTCAGCGATGCATAGTGAAAACTCTTTTTGAAAAACTCTGTCCTGCATCTAGGGATTTGAAGATCCTGAGAATTTCTCGCATTGTATGAAGAAAAACATGATCTGGGCAAGTATTTATCAAAAAGGTTTTCAGGACATAATCTGTTTACGATCTTGTAGGTCATCACGTTCCTGTCATAACGGATAATATTTTCTACATTTAGCCAGGAACTAGACCAAAGATCTTTAATTTTTGCATTCTCTATTATTGACCATGCTCGGGATTGAAGACGTTGAAGAGCAACTAATTTTGTTTTACACAAGCTACCCCAAATAACGTCGCCATAACGCAGATGACTCTCGACAAGAGCATAATACACACTGCAAAGCTGAGATTGTGGTAAAATATTTTTCAGTCGTTTTAGAGCTGAAAGACCAGCACTCATTTTGCCCTTTACACGCCTGTATTGTTCATTCCAGGTAAGGCTTTCGTCAATAATGATGCCAAGGGATTTCGCTTGACCAACCTTTTTTATATCAGAACCATCCAGCGTTAGAACCTCTGGAAGGTCAAGACTCCTAGTCTTGAGTGGGTGTCCTATTACCATGAATTCAGTTTTTTTGGGATTAGGACTTAGTTCATTCACTCTCGAATACTCTCACGTATGACGTAACACCACCCTGGGAACGAGGTGGCGCATGATCAAGCAAACACCAGTCATTCTTACCGCCTCAAATTTTGATTACCCCACTTGTGGGGTGAGTGGTCGAGAGGCTTCTACAGTTTTCGTCAGGTGACTGAAGTTAAGCTCGGTCGAGTGAGATCAAAACAGGGATAGATAATCTCTTAAGGTCTGATATTGCAACCCCTCTCGACGTCCATCGGATGGGATGTTAGGCTAGGGGCCCCATGCCTTTTCGCAGCATGTATCGTGGGCCAAAATTAGCTTTATAGTAGCTAGAAGTGCACTCACAACAAATTGAAAACAAACAAGCTATTATCATCACTACATTGACAACTGAGTTGAAATTTAGATGTGTTGTGATTTCGAAGGATAAAGATTTCTGAAAATTCCAAAGCTAGAATGATAGAGATGTAGCAAAACGTTGCTCGAGCCACTTAATTCAAGAAATATTTGGAAGAATTTACACTTACCATTTTACTTACGTATTGTTTACCTGTTGTTATCATTGAGAGCTAGCCCTTCTAAGAGAGGTAGAAATGATGGCCTCAGCCATTCTGATCCTATTATTCTCCATGGGTTCTATTATTTCTCTTAGCCCCCCGCCCCTAGGACGAACCCACCTCTCAATTAAACAAAAACTATTTGGAAAGGACTCGATCGAAGAGTGGGATCTCAGCATAGAGCGCTAGCCCCTCCATGCTACAGCACCTTACATAGATGTGGAGATTGCGAGTGCATGCATATACACAGAGTTGCAAAATATTCTTGACCTTCCTCCGAACCTGTATTTGAAGGTCCCACCTTCTTCCTCATTTGAAAGTTTCGTGATAAGTAAGGAAGAAGAGCCCTTTATATAAAAGGTAGGTATTTATTGATATCGATCTTTCAATTATACAGTTTATCAGGAGCGTTACTTGTAATAGGAACTATTGCCTACAATCTATGCAAAGAAATTCAGGAAATGGTTTGCACACCTTAGTTACAGCTTTGAATTGTATGATTCTTGGGTGATTTTTAACAGTTTTAGTCAATCATGCAGTGGCATGGACTTGCTACAAGTCTCTCTCTTGTCATCACAAGACACAGAGCAGAGAGAGGGAGAAAAGACAAGCGGAGAGAGTGACTTGTAGGACTAGAAAACTGAAAGCGAGACTCTTTTGTCCACAGACAGACGGTGGACAAGATTCTGTCCACTGGCAAAGCCCTTGATGTAGGCAGAAAGCCAATCAAATGAGCCTCACATTCTACAGCTTGCCATATGTGTGATGGGAATAAAGAGAGACTTGTAGCAAGTCCAGCAGTGGCATAGCAAGAGAAAATTTATTGACGAGATTGATTGAGAGGTCCTTTGACCTTGGAAAATTTTGAGAACATGTCTTCTAATCTGGCTTAGAGCGCCCCTCGTGAGCTCATGTTTCCTTGGGCTAGAAAAGAAAACTTACAAAATTTATGATAGTCTCAAATGAAATTCCACTATCTCCAGGAAATTTTTGAGTAAAAACCCTTCAGTTGGCTCAGATGCCTCTCTCGATCCAACTTTTGCCAATGCAAAAATGGCAACTATTATAATTTTGATACCGTTCTTCTATTAGTGCCGCTAGTACGCAAAATTTGTGAGGAAATCAACATTTACATTAGCTTAACAATTCAAGCCTTGCAGATCTAATTTCCCAGCATGGAGGACATAAGATAGCCATAAATTCTCATCTTTTCAAACAACCTTCCTTGGTTTTTTGCTCGAAACTTCCTCCAAACCACGTTCGTAGGTGTGTAGTGTTTTTGCGTCTCTGCCAATCCATGTTTTCTTCTTTTGTGAAAAACCCTTCTTTCAAAGACACCTCTGGGGGGGAGGCATTGTGGAAACAAGGTTGTACCGACCTTTTAATCAGTGCAATTTCAAACTGAAGGCGCTTTTAAATTACTTTTTGAACTTTTAGATGTTATCATAGCATGCATTCATAATTAGATTTCTTTCTTTCCCTAAATTTCATGACTTTTTCTCTTACAGAGTATGGAAAACATTTACATCAATACTTACATACATGCATGTACAGTACTTACCAATGCTTGACATGGCTGTTATCTCTGCATCAATAGCTGCCTATGGAAGAACAATGAATAAGACAACTACTTCACATCGATAACTGCTTTTAGATGCGACGCTTTTGAGCTGAAGATTACAGGAAAAAATTGACGTAAGTGTGGACTGTGCTACAAATATATTAAATCCATTGTTTTGGTCAAACAGAAATTTGCTGCCCCCTTACAAAAAATATCAAAAAGGCTACCAATAATATTATCTTTTTCTTTAAGAAAAGGTCAGACATAGATGAGATAGTAATGCCCAACTTCCGTGCTTTCATGTGATGTGTAGGTTTTGCAAAGTTGGTCTCCAGGGATTTTGCAAGCAAGAAGGAAACTATATATGACGAAATGCTAAGTACTTTCTTGTATTGTTTTAACTGTATCTTTGTTGGAAGAAAGAAGCTAGCGCTGCAGACTTTTCTATTTGTGTGATTCTGTAATCAGCACTAGAAGTAGTACTTGTAAGTGATTTGATTACTTAGTGACAAAATGAAAGGCAGTGTGTCCATGTAAGTGAAATTTCAGGGATACCCTAGATGGCATTGAGGATGCTGAGCACTTCTTGTTGCTCTGCTCTTCATTCGATTTGGAACGAGGAGATTTTCTCGCTGGGGGTTTCGGGACCTTTCAAATGACGTCCTGACACAATGCTTTGTGTATGGCAAAAATGACCTATCTATTGATCTTAACAGAAATATTTTCGAGTTAACTTTAGCTTTCATCCACTACACCGGTCGGTCTGATTGAGGGCATTTTAATCTTTGTTATATGCCACGTAACCATCAAGTACCTTTACATACCTTTTTTCATCCTCTGTTTTTTCTTTCATTTAAAGTTGTTACATTGCATTATTTTACTTAATGGAAATGAACGATTGAGGAAAAGACAGTCGTATTATCCTCCAACGAAAACCCTGGCTTCCTACATTTAATCCATCGATCAATCTGACATAATTCGGTAGAAAGCTGGGATATTGTTCTGAAATAACTTTCCCGCAGTCTTTTGGTTGTAGTTAGTGTACAGTGATTAGTTTACAAGTATCCTTTGCTTTCTTTTTGTGTATTATCCGAGAGGTTTTTCATCGTTTTTTGTTATATGTAAGAACACTGGGTGGCCATGCAATTTTGCTCCTGATGTTATTTTCCCTGTACTGTTGTGTAGTTATAAGTATTATATGTACAGAGGTAAACATGTATTGTAAGAATTTAATATGGATGAGGAAAAAGGTAGAAGGCTTTGAGGGGTAATCTCGGATAACGTTGTGTTTTCTTGTTGCCAGTTGTTTAGGCTCAGGCCCTGACTTTGCTTTCAAATCACCACACACCCTGAGTCCACCATTTCTGTCCACCTCTTCGTAGTCATTGAGAATAGTTTCGTGAGCTCGACATTACCTTCCAATTTGTGTTCATCCTTCCTGATCTAATATGTTTTTAAAACTGTGTATCGTCACTGTCAATCGCTTGATAGAAGCATCAAAGATATTCGCTTGGTAGAAGCTTGCTTTGCCACCATTCCGCCATTGCTCTAATAGTATTGACAATGAGGCTCTTATTTTCATGTGATCAGTTTAAAACAGCCGCCTCTTAGCCAATCAAATCATTGTACAGTTACATCATACATACATACATACATACATACATACATACATACATACATACATACATACATACATACATACATACATACATACATACATACATACATACATACATACATACATACATACATACATACATACATACATACATACATACATACATACATACATACATACATACATACATACATACATACATACATACATACAGACATACATACATACATACATACATACATACATACATACATACATGGATTTTTTAAGGCAGGTCAGGTCTGTGGCAACCAATTGGCTGGTGGGGACCTGCCGTAATTAAAATTACATCTCTAATTAAAAGAAACAAAAAATGCATTATTACAATAATCTAAAGAAAAAAAAACAACATTATTCAGTAACACTAAGTGTTCAATTATGTGTTCAGAAATACAAATAATCCTGTTTCCTAAAAGTTGTTATACTCTGGCCTTTTTCGAACCGAATGTTGTTTAGCAGCTGTCTAATCGTTGAGAGTTTATTTTTGAAATTGTTATACAAAGGACAGTTCTTGGTCTCTGTTGGAATGACCTTCCAAATGGCTGGACCTCTAAAGCGGATGCTATTTCTGCCAACTCTGTTCTGGGTTGAATAGATTTAAAACATGAGTTGTTTCGTAGCTCTCTTGAGGTAGGGTTCTCATTGGCTTCAAACAAATTCAATATAGATTCTGGTAGTGTTTTGCTCTTTACATTGTACATTATAGCAGCCACCCTTCTTTTGTAGATGTAACTGATCGGCATCCAATTTGCACCTTGCAGTGCTTCATGATCAGGTGTGCTGCTTGGTAACCGGTAGATTAGTTTAGCAGCCTTACAATGTAATCTTTCCAATTGATTGAATACTGGTGCTGAGGTAGTGCCCCAAACAGCAATGCAATATGTCACGCTTGAAATGGCTCCTTTGTAGTAAATGTCCTCCAGCGTTCGAGTTGGCAAGCTCTTTAGACGTCGCAAAAAACGAATTTTGCTCAAGAATTTTTTACATACTGCTTCGACCTGAGGTTTCCAGCTGAGTCTGTTATCGATGACTACTCCCAGGCACTTCGATTCTTGTTTGAATTCAATGGTATCCTCGCCGAACTTGATTTCTCTTAATGGACCTACGAAGGGGCTGCATGAAATATACATAGCCTCAGTCTTGCCTGTATGAACAGTTAGTTGATTTCGTTGACACCATACATAGAATGCTTGGAGCATGACGTTTAATGCGTCCACTATTTCTTCAGGATCTTGTCCAATATAATAGATTGTAGTGTCATCGGCGAACATGTGAATGTAACCCAATGGCGTAGAGTCCGGGAGGTCATTTACGTAAATTACAAAACGTCTTGGGCCGAGTAAAGAGCCTTGAGGGACTCCTACCTCAACAAGTTTGATATCGGATCTTTCCCCGTTTACTACCACATACTGTCGTCTATTTGTCAAGTAGCTTGCAATCCATTCATGAAACGGGCCCGATATGCCAGCAGCTTGGAGCTTATCCTTTAGGATATTGTGATTGATGGTGTCGAAGGCTTTTTTAAAGTCTACAAAAATCACTCTTACTTTATTCCCTTGGTCAACCGCTTTCTTCCATGTCTCAGTAAGCAGCAACAGCAATGACTCTGTTGATATCCCTTTCTGAAAGGCCCATTGGTTAGGGTGTAGAACTCCTGAATCAAATAGATGATCATCTATTTAGCTACAAACTATATTTTCGAGAGTTTTGCTGGTTAGGTTTAACATCGTAAGAGATCTATAATTCTCTCTGTTTGAGCTAACACCTTTCTTGAAGGCTGTTATAACTTTTCCAAGTTTCCAGTTATCAGGGACTTTGCAGGTTGCAATGCTTTTGCTATATATTCCATATAGGCCACGCATAAGACCTTCACCAGCTGCAGCTGGTTCTCTTGCACAGATTCCGTCGGTTCCTCCAGCCTTTTTTGGGATGTTTGATAGTTCTTTTACAACCAGCTCCTCTGAGATGTTGATACAACTACAAGATGGTGTTACTCGGTAAAGGTTTTCAGGGGTGTTGTCAGATGATTCAAATTTGCCAGCTAGTTTCTTTCCTATTCCACTAAAGAAATTGTTAAATGAGTTTGCTTTAGCTATATCAGAAGTTAAAATTTGCCCATCGTCACCAGCTATTGGAGGAATTTTCCTGACTTTCGTATTCCCCTCTATTTTCTTGACCACATTCCAGAACTCTTTAGTGTTTGAAGCACTTGAAAACTGATCTTTCCAGTATTGCATCTCTGCTGCTTTGAGCTTTTTCTGTATTTTATTCCGTTGAACTTTATATTGCCTCCATAATTCAGGATCTTTTGCTCTCTTGAATCTCTTCAACAGTTTGCACCGCTGATTCTGGGCCTTCTTTATGTCTTTGTTTACCCAAGGAAGTGACTTGGGTCTCATCCTAACCTTTCTGGCAGTAATGTGCTCTGAAGATATCTGTTTGAACAGGTGTTCCAAAGCCCATACTTGATCTTCCAGGTCCTGGAAACTTCCGCATACACTCCATGGGGCTGCTTGGATGTCTGATTTAAATTTCTCTTCATCAAAATTTTTGTAGTTGGTTATTGTTTTGGTTTCCAATTTTGATTTATTCTTTCTCATTCTTAAGTTAGCATATATGAAACTATGGTCTGAGATGCCAAGATGAGCAACTCCATGTGATGTTATCTTGCTAGTATCGCTTACAGCTATCAGATCAATAAGAGTTTGTGTAGTTTCAGGTATTCTTGTCACTTCTTTCACAATATTTTTTAGACCGTAAGCTGAAAATATCTGTTTGAGTCTTTTTCCATTTGCTATCTGCTCCTTAGTTTTACCCCTGAATAGGAAGTCACTGTTAAAATCCCCTAGTAATACGATGTTTTTTCTCTTCACCCAGACTTTTTCAAGTACTTTGTTGAAAGCATCAAGGAACGCAGCATTATCTGGTGGTCGGTATATACAAGCAAGTAGCCATGTTTGGGATTGACATACTACGTTGACCCACACCCCCTCAATTACATCTTCCTTCGTGACGATTTTGACTTCTTCATAGGCCTCCAAGGACTCCTTGACATACAGCAAAACACCCCCTCCGTTTGGTGACCTGTCCTTCCTCACAATGGCAAAGCCCTCAATTCTAATTTGATTGTTGCGAGTATCAGGGGACTGTTTTGTTTCTGTCACGGCTAGAATATCTAAGCCAGTTTCTTGCAGCAACAAAACTATCTCAGCCATTTTCCCTCTTAAACCATTCACATTTATATGTAATATCTTGAGGCCAGGCCCTGTCAGCTTGTCCTTTACTTTTTTCTGTTCTGACTGGGTGCAGTAATCCTGTATATTATCATTTATGCCTTGCCTTGGTAATAATGTCTCGTTTTGCAATGTAGTTTGGCACAGGCATGCAGGACATGTCCAGTTTGGATTTAGATCTTTAACAAGTCTTTGGTACAAACTTAGCTCTACTTTTCCACACTTTTCACCAATATCGCATTTCTTTTGACACTGTTTACATTTGATGGCTCGATGGTGGGTGGCCACTGGTTTCTTGCATGTTGAACAAGGGTTCTTTATCGGAACAGGGTTCATTTGGATATCCCCGGCGAGTAAGATATTATCTGACTGGTTATATTCAACTTGGAAAGTCGCACTGCAGCTCATATTTCCATAATAACGTATTCTGGATTTCATGAATCTTCTTTTTCTGCCTTCTGTCCAAACGTTATTAGCCAAGATGAAACCATGCTTGAATTTAGGCCCATTTGCCACGAGGCGAAATCCAGTCGAATCTTTGCAATCCTCGGTTCTTGTCCATAATTTGTTGTACCTCGTTTCTCCTATACTCTTACTTGATGAAACAAGCAGTGTATTTTCGATGATAAGAGCAAGTAAGAAGAAATAGACTGGAATCTTTGCTCTCCGCTTTTTACAACGTGACGCCATCTTTCAATTCAATTCAATCAATCTGATCCTAGCTCCATCCTTATGTCAGAATCGTGTCAGCAGTTTCATGGTTCATGCATGCCACTTATTTATACATGGACACACTGCCTTTAATACTGTTATTGGCAAGAAAAATTTCGACGATGAAAGCTCTGTGAAATCACTTTAGCTGAATCCTGATTCGTCAAAGAAATTGGTTAAACTAAACATTCAAGTTTATCTGGGAAACTTTTCGAACGAAGGACTCCCTTTTTCACAACCATCTAACTTAATGCTTGCTTTAAACAATCCAAATGATATGGAATAGTTTACTATTAATTGTGCTGGAGAATGTCTTCATCAAGGAAGAGGAGAGTGCAGATTTTTTAGGACTGACTCTCTTAGAATACCAATTTGCGAGAAAAAAATTTTCAGGAAAAAGTGGCAAAAATACTAATGTTACTTAATGTATTTTATATATTTGTTTTTTTTCACTACCTTTCATGGTTCCAAAGTTTTTAAATCTTCACTGGCAATTATTTGGTTGCAAGAATCCTTAACTTATAGTTGTAGCTCTGTGTCTTTTTCTTTATGTTATGACCCCTGGGTAGACAAAATGTTTTGCTCCTTGGGGTATCGTCTCCGTAGTAGGGTAGCGTTAGGTATAGGTATTGTAGTAATCATGTATTGTAAATTTTTAATGGAATATGTATATATAAAAAAAATGTATTTTATGACCTTGATAAGTTTTGATGGAAGCTGTGCTTCAACCTAGACTTAATAGCATTCTCCTTGATTTTAGCTGACGGGCTGTTTCGCTTTATTTAGGAGACAAAGAAAGGCCTACTTGGCCAATAATGATGGGCTGTTTTAGATTGTCTATTTTGATTTCTAAGCAAATGCGATATCATTATCATTATCAATTTCTTTACAGTTGGATAAGAGTGAAAATAACTAAATGTGGTTAGCTAGTTAATTCCAACTTAAAAACATCACAGAACACAAATATTACGTAAAATTGGCGGAATAAAATTGGGATTATTAGCATATGAAATTTAGTTGCTATACATGCTACCAATTGGCATTTTGGTGGAGGGTTTTGGCCTCCTCCCCCCCCCCCACACCAAAATCGAATGTACCAGATAGCCCAGCCATCATGGAAAAAAGGCAGACTGAGAAACAATAAAATTAGTGTTACCTCTGTTAGTGGCTTCTCCGGAAGCTGAAAGCGAGAGGACAGTGACAGTTAGATTCACAACATTGACCCAGTTATCGCAACAATATTAACACCATTGATAACAACAACAACAATGACAATAACAATAATCTTCTATTTTCGTTCAAACTAGGACTTATGAAGCTAAATACGAAAATTTGAGACAAAAATGGAGAGATTCATCCGTGCCCTCTGGAGCGAGGCTGCAGTGTGGTCTCAAAAGCAAGGCGAGCAACCCTTGACAGTTGGGAAATTCTCGTTGATGCGGTGATAAGGAACTCCTGGTTCACAGTTAAAGCTTAGTTGATTCTTGGATTGAGGAAACATCCTCCTATATACTTGCTGCTCTTTTTCATTACTAGTATAACTGAAAACTTTAATTTCGAGGTGTTCTAGCATCGGAGGTTTGATTAGGCAAGTTTTGCCATCCGCCATTGTCTAACCTGAACTGTTGCTATGGTTTCCATTCTAGTCATGATTTCGATGAGGAAAACTTTGTCCCAATTTGATATGAGATTCCACGAGTGGTAGTTTGAGCACCTATCAGTCTGTCAATAGCAATAGCTGCGAATATGCAATCTATCGACCATGCGACCGATGGAAACTTCACGAGCTAGATCATACCATCTCCCCGAAATCAAACGTTATTGCCAAGTGCTTTGTATCACAGTTTAGTTGAAAGGCTTAGCTAACTTTTGAGATGCTGCATGGTCATTTTAAGCAATGGTTACCATTCGAAAAACCAGATTCTATTTAAATTTCGAATCCAGGATTCCTCATTTTTAGTGAAATAATCGCCATTATTGTCCAGTCAACATTTTGCGAAATCTCGACATTACGACGGATTAGAAGTCATCTGGGGAAATTTTTTGTTTGCAAAATGATTGACATCTGTTCCTCATTCAAATTTCATGCTCCGAAGCAAATTTGGAATTCAGCTCTTCACACTCCCCAAAAATGGACTGAAAAGCGAGGGAGTTTCCGAGAGAAAATGGACCGAGAAAAGAAGGAATTTCCACATTTTTGGAACAGATTTTTGGACAGTACGCATATCTTAAACTGACCAAGCAACATCTCAAAAGATAGCAGAGTCTTTCAGCAACATGCTGGTACCTTGTTTGTCTTCATAACACTTGCTTTCAATATGTGCGATCTAGCTCGTGAAGATTTTTTGAGTCACCAGGTAAGTGACAGTGGACAGTGTTGGTCTGGTTACAAAAGAGAATTATAAATGACGTGATCAATAAGGCAAAATGGACTTCGATAAAATACATCCACCTAATTTACACCTCCCTCTTAAGGCCTCTTAAATGCCAGTAGAAATGCGTTTCGCTTGCTCTGAAAATTTACTCTCTCCTGCAAATCATCTGTCACCATGAAATTTGTTCTCTTTATTCAAACATGTACTGTACCTTTTTTCTGTAAGTGACATCTTCTGGCAACACAAATGCTTCTACTTCACCTCCAAATTTTTCTATAGTGGCTTGAGCCTAAAAAATTGAATACAAGCTAAGCACAGCTTTTAGTTACTGAATTAGTAGCTTCACTTATTCACCCGAACAAGGGTGTAGGGGTACCAATTCATTGATTAAATATTTAGTTAACTTATCTTGATACTTACGATCCTCTTTGTTTTGTCTCTGCTTGTATCTTCAATTCAGCCAGACTGATCTCTTTCTTGTTTACTCAAACCTAATTCCCTTGCATTCCCGTGTGTTAATTCGTCTTTGGAGAAGTTGTTGGGGAGACAAGATCTGTCTTGTCCGAGGAAACTAATGTGTCTGTGGGTTAAAGCTCATGCTCCCGTTAGAGCTTCAACTTCAAAACACTACTGCGCACGAGCATTAACCTACTGCACTGGGGGACAGATGCGTTTCCTCGGAAAAGGCATATCTCGTCTCCCAAACAAGAAGTAAGGGTATTGGGCAGGTTTTTGCCACTAACACACAGGAAAACAAGAAAGTTATATGTGACTAAATTTAATCGAGGTACGGATAAGCTGACACCTTTGGTCCGATACTTGTCTTTGATTTGTTTTACCTTCGTTTGTATGTGCACTGTCATCAGAATAATGTGAACTTGAGTCATTGATGAAGGCTCCTTGCACATCATCTAACGAACTTACTCTAGATTTCTTGAATATTTCCGTTCTATCTGTCTCCTTGGAATTTCAAAGCTTAGTTGGAAGCACTTCCATTGCTTAGACATTACTCTAGTGACTTTGGAGTACAACTTTGCTGGATGGTCATAACAGGCAAATTGGAAGTTAGTGTAATCATGATGTTCAATTCAGTTCATTAGCTGGAGTAAGAATGCATGTAATGTTGACATAATGTTTTTAATAAACTGACCTACTATCCTAAGGTTACGAAAGGAAAGCTAAAAAATGGACTGCAATGATGTCCTTTTAAAGATATTAATTGTAATGATTTCTCATCTGAATTTAAGCTACCATCTACCAGTAACATCTTCAAAATGGCTGATTATCTCTATTTGTCCCGGGGCAGTGGGGGTAATTTTAATGTGCAAATGATGGGGATACCCCATTCTTACATTTGATATCATACCCTAACATTTTTTTAAAGCAATGTGAAGACGGTACCCCTACATTTACAGAACATCTTTTACATAGTCACCAAT
Source organism: Aurelia sp. 4 Dawson et al 2005 (assembly GCA_964019985.1). NCBI lineage: Eukaryota > Metazoa > Cnidaria > Scyphozoa > Semaeostomeae > Ulmaridae > Aurelia > Aurelia sp. 4 Dawson et al 2005. Next base: position 1,290,272 of record OZ026511.1, on the reverse strand, counting down.
ATTTCCGAGCGAATGCTCCCTGCCCAGACTCCACTATAGATTTGGCTTACTTTGCTCGCCAGCTAATTTACTCATAGCCCTTTCAAGCGAAAAATTGTATCTCAGTTCTTGATAGGAATGAATTGACATTATGCATAGACTGTGGTTCTTCCAACGAGATAAAAAGAGTTTGACTGTAGAAAGACTAGAAAGTTACATTCTTTCTTACCTTGCCTTTTAGATTTGGGCTCTTCTTGAACAAACTGAAGAGTGGTTCCAGAAACCTTTTCCTCATACCTTCATAAGAAAAATGCTCAGCCATGATAAACGATTAAGAGGTAATTTTTGAATTTTGCTGGCTGTCCTGAAAATTTTGCCTCTTTTTGTGGATGCAGTGGAGGACCTACGTCTTCAATTTCCCCCTTTCACGCAATAGATGATGCTATTTTTTCAAAAATCAGCGAAAACTAATTACTGATCCGTTCGCTCTAAAAGAAGCTAAGACCCTTACAAGAAAAAGAACATAACAAAACATTTGATACATCTGACCATCATGAATTAACAACATTATAGAAATGGTAATGGAAACCATCAAAGTTACACAAAGTAGCTATTTGAAGCTTTACGATATAAGGGACCGTTCAATATTCACAGAGGGGTTGGTTACGAAGAGAATTGGATTGGGTAAAAGAGGTTTTCTGACATAAAAAGGTTGGGTGAATAATTTCCCATGCAAATTCAAGTTTGAAGAAAACAGAATTTTTCCCACTAATTAATGCTAAATTTTTAAATTCTCAAATTGTCAATAACATCATCAAAATCATCAGCTCTTTCCATTTCGCATTTTATGTCTACTTTGAATCCATCCTTGTCATGAATATTTGCAATATTTACTAGATGTAATATTTAAAATTTACACTTTGACATTGAAATAAATATTTATAGGTTGGAGTTTGGTAATTTTTTTTCTTCAAACTGAGCATTTGTGGGTACGTCTTTTTTCAGTCACCCATTCAATTGGGTAAGGAGATTTTTTGAGCCAAAAGAAGCATTTGTTTTCAGTAGCAACCCATCTGTAGATAATAACTGGTCCATAAAGTACAATCAGTTTTGACTGCATCAGGAAAGAAGATCCACCCAAAAAGAGCAACAGACGAATGCAAAAATATAAGATAAATGATTTTGATGAAGATAGGTTGGCACTGAATGAATATCATTTTTGAAAAGAATATTCTTGTAGTTTCGCTTCTCTAGGTGTTTTTCAAGTCTTGTTATAAGAATTTTGACTATCTACCGCTTTATAGAATGTGGGAACTTCTTCCAAAATAAAGGCCTTTTTTGGAAAAAGCTCTATCTGCCCGTTTAAAGCTTGCTTTCACCCAGTTCAACAGCAATTTGCTACTAAAATTGCATAAGTCATGCTCCACCGTAGAGCTGGAGACTTCATAAGAGTCAGTCTGAGAGGTGGGTTCTGTCTAACAGCTGAGGAAATGGTTGACTTAAACATCTCTTCTATCGTTTTCCAGCAATGACAAATGAGTAAATGTTGAAGTAAGAAGTTTCTGGTATCTTATTTGAATTGGCTTCCACATTTTTGCAAGAAACAATAGGTAGGTAGGTAATCACATTTAACGTGGCTAGCCTGCGAAAGTCTGAGAGGCTTATTTTCAGCAAGGGCCACGGATGTTTCACCATCAACCCGCCGCAGTTAATGGCCGTATTTCCCCATACTATAGGCTCTGGTACCCAGGGTATGGCCGCAGCAGCCAGATTTCTCTCACATGGCTCTAGTCGACCCGGGCACAAGCAACTAAACTGTCCAGCGTGGAATTCGAACCTGAACAGTTCTGATCTTTTGTTTACGAGTCAAGCGCCTTAACCACTCGGCCACACGCCCTCTTCGTTCAATAACGTTTTTATCTACAAGACCAGGATACTGACCCTTGCAGCAAATATCTAGATACCTCTCACGGAACCACACAGTCAAAAGTTACTTGATTCTTACATTGATGGAGAGGAATAAATGGTGTTTCAGAAAAAATTCAACCTAACAATAATTCAAAATCTTAAAACATTGACAAAATCTGAGGAGATGTAATGTATACTAGCTGAAAGTACAATCTATCTTCTATCTATTGATAAGCAATTTGGATGCATTGATGGAATGTTCTTTATCAAATCGACAATTTCATAGGTATTGCCATTTTCAACTGCAGCATGCTGCAATAAGCAAACTTAACCCCTTTTCCGTTGAAAAATTATGGAGAGAACTTTTATCAAAATATTTCAGGCATAAAAGCACTTGAGGTGATGCATTGAGGCGGGAAAAGACAATTTCAGCCTCATGAGATGCATTTGTAGATAATAATGAGATGTGCTGTCACAAAGGTGGATTATCGCCTATGTAAATCCCCTATCACTTTCCGGCATCTCAAATAGGCCATACTTACGAAAACGTCAATTAAGGAATGAAAAACTCAATCAGTCTACCCAATCAAGATATCATTAACAAGAAGAGAGAGTGTACTTTTGAGGTGGTATGCCTCAAATTGATTCAAATCTTTCAATTTTCTGAAGAGTCTCAAATGAAAGTCGGTTGCCCTTTGTTTGAGCACCTTGTATAAGTTCCGCTTTTAAACTGTGATTTTTTCGTGTGTCTTAGAATTTTGTCAAAAATCTAGGCTGAACTCTGTCCTATAACACTGTATTTAGGGAAACGAGGCACAAATTGGGCTCAATTGGCGAACGACGGTTTTTGTGACATTTCTGCAGATTGAAAAGAAGCCAGTATTAATATGAAGCGGGGGATTCCCTCTCACCTGTTGACACTGAAGCTGGAGGAACTGAGAGTTCTACCATGCTCTCTTGCTCTGTATTAAAGCCATCACTGTGAATGGGCTGTTTCTGGTATATCATTGGTTGTCCATTCATATCATCATCATCATCTGAACCATTGATACTCGTCATGTAACCGGAGCTATTGGTGCCAGAAGAACCAGGCACGGAGATCTGTTCCTCATTCAGATCACTGCGAGCAAAGTTAGACAAAACTGAATACAAACATATGGCCGGATCTTTGGCAAAACTTTAGAATCATTCCTGTGAAATTTAATTGCTCCGTTCTTGCAAATGACTTGACAAAGGAAATTTCATGTAAGTAAGTCACCATACTCTCAAAAAAGATCATTCGAAATCTTTACAATATTGCCAGGTAGGTAGGTATTCATATTTAACGTGGCTAGCCCGCGAAAGTCTGAGAGAGTTATTTCCAGTAGGGGCCACGGATGTTTTACCATCAGTCCGCCGCAGCTACCCGCCGCAGCTACCAGATTTTCCTCACATGGCTTTGGTCGACCCGGGCTAGAGTTACGAAAAGCGACCGAACTGTCCAGCGTGGGATTTGAACCTACAGCCGTTCTGACCTTTGGTTTACGAGTCAGACGCCTTAACCACTCGGCCACTAGTTTTGAAGTAGTGGAGTCATTAAATTGCTGCATCATGGTTGAACCATACCGGCTGGAATCGTTTGCTTTCTACCGACTTGTCTTGTACATCTTCAAAATTGAGTATTCCCCGGAGAGGGGGGTCAGGGGTACGTCATTGTGACCGCGGCTCGACGTGAGTGTGGACTTTGACAAAAAAGACCCATTTGTATGACATAATTTTTCAGGTCTTGTAGCGAGTTATTATTGGCAAGGTTTGTTGCAAACTGTTAGATGATAGCCTGCAGGCAGACTCTACAGTCAGTGTGGAGGAACGAAAAGATGAAGAAAGCTCCGTGTAGAGTATTCACAACGGCAACCACTTCTGTATTTTGAGTTTGCAGATTTTGTGGAACCGTTTTGGGCTGGCTGCTCGATTGTTCTTATTTGTGTTCAACTTATTTGCGTGTAACAACATTATTCTAAAATTCATTACAAACAGAACACGCTGAACGCAAGTAAGAACAAAAGTTACATAACGTGCAGCCAATCACAGATGGTTCCTCAAAATCTGAGCACTCAAAACATAGAATATGTTTGTGTTGCGCAGACTCTATAGGGATCTTTCTTCTCCTTTTCGTTCCTCCGCATTGACTGTCAAGTCTCCATGCACGCTATTAGATATTCGAAGCCTGCTTCTTTTTGTTGACAATAGTGAGATATGTACTTATATCAAAGACGCTGATGTCATCAAGTTCCAGAAATTTTAGTACCAAATTAAAGCAGTTTTTGTAGGTTCATATGGTGATACTCTACAGTTCAATGAAACCTTTCCATTGAAATAATTGAAAAAGCAAAGATTTTCCTGCTACCTGTCTCCAAATCAGAATTTCCATGACATGTGATCTCTATTGTCTCAATTCGTTTTAAAAATGTAGCTAATATTAGTAGGGGTCACGGAGGTTTGGAGCGGTTTGGGAAGGAGAACCTCAAGCTGGGGTGCAAAACATCCTCACGTGGATTAGAGTTAACGTGTTTAACTTGCCATGTAGTTCTGTTGCCCTCAAAATCATTGTTGGAGGAAGGCTTAATAAGAAAAGCCAAAGCGCTCATTGGGCTAGAAAAGCTGTAAATGTAGGTATGCAAGTCAACATTTATGGTGTACGTAGCATTATGTGTTGTACTCGTATTGGAAGTTCCACTCTGTCATACAGGAATGAGAAATAGCTTCAACTTACCATTTCTTTATGAAATCTCCTATTTGAAGACCTTGGTGTGATGAATCTGGAAGGCAGGTAGGGTTGTCGGGACTTTGCACTGGATTGGAAGCAGCAACAAGAATCCTTATAGTTCTGGTCGATGACATACAGCCAGGTGAAGAACACTCCTCCATAAAGGAACCAGGAGCAGAGATTGTGTTGATAGGGGAGGAACATTTTTTTGGGTTGTGCGAAGACATTTTTGAAGGGTTTGAAGTCAGCAGCAATAAGTGAAAGTAGCGTTTAACTGTGTAATTCGCAGAAAATAATATCGGATTGCAATTTTATAGTAGAAAGATGAATTTGTAATGGAATAAACAATTTGTGGCAAGTGCCAAACGAGTTTTGGATCAGTTTCAAACCAATAATCCAAAAATGGGAATTTGGTAATGAAAGTCGTGAAAGGATTACACCTGTAAGTTGCCGAAGATAAGCGAATCTTGAATCAGTTGAAAGCAAGTAACCTCAGATTGTAAACGTGGCTGCATTAACAGAAAATGTTGAAAAGATTTAGGCAGTTTGTTCCAAAAGCCAGGTGAATCTTCAATCAGTAGTAAGTAAATGATCTCAAATTGCAAACTTGTCTGCAAGGCTCAACATTGAGAGACTTGAGCACGTTTGCTGGAATAGCCAAGCGAATATTGAATCAGCTGACAAGCAAATGATATCAGATTGCAAACTTGTCTGCAAAAATAAAGAAGAACAATCTTCAAAGGACTTAGACCAGTTTACTGCGAGGGCCAAGCGAATCCTGAATCAGTTGGATGTAAACGATCTCAGATTGTAAACTTGACAGAAAACCTGAAAACATTGAAAATGAATAAACCAGAAGCCAAATCACATATGATGATACAAGGACGTCTTCGGGGGTCTTCGTCTCTTAAACCGTATTATGTTAAAGGCATCGAGAGCTGTGCTGACGCCCAGGTATTATGACATTACTGACATCAAAACAATTAGCATCCGATCTGATTGAGCGGCTTATCTTTGGGCTCTGTTTGCTTAATTTTATCGATTGTTATTCGTCATTAGTCGTATGATGAGAGTAAATAAACAATGACACAATCGAGACATACACCAGACTTAGTTTGTCTTTCTATCACATCGGATTTATTTCATAGGATCATTGATAAGTCTGATGAATTAGCACTCCCTTGCCACATGCCTCTTCATTTCAAGGAAGTTAAGCGCTCGCTTCGCTCGCCCTTATTCCTAGCCTGCGTACAGTCTTTCTTTTGTAAAATTGAAAGAAGGCAAAGTTGAAAGACTGCGCATCACCAAGAGATTTATCGTATGGGTGACTCAGCAAAATGAAATCAATGAACGTAATCTGGTCTATCAATCTGTTCAATTTCGAACAGAAACGAAACAAAGACACTGCGTAAGCTTATTGTGTTGTGGGTCGGAAAATTCCTAACCAGGCTCTAATTGGCTGATATTACAATGGATTAATTCATCAAAATACGAAAAATTGTTCACTAATGCGCAGTCTTTCTATTTTCTCGTTGTTTCAATTTACACAAAAGAAAGACTGCACGCAGGCTACCTTATTCCTACTGCTGACGAGAGCTTTCCAACCCTAGTAATTCATCTAGAACGTGCAGTAACAGGACCTATAGGAGAAGAAAACCACAGTGGCTGGCTGTAGAAATAATGGCAAATCTTCTTGTCATGAAGCCATAAATGATACAGCTCAAATTTTTATGCAGTCTTTTATGAGTAGTATGGTTATAATACCCCCTCCTGTTTTGTAAAATCAAAGTTATGCTGTTTGATCTGCAAAGTAGCAATATTTTCTTGCAACATTTGTCAGAACTGGTTGTGATTCACCTCAACTATGAATCTGCACATGAACTCCAACGATTTTCTCAATTTTTCTTTAAAATTCTGGTATATGTCTTTCTCATTTGACTTTGTGAGAAATTTTAAGAATTTTGAGAAATTTGTGATTCACTTTGATAAACGTTGGTACTCGGTCCCGGCCCCAGAAATTTGATGGTAAAAAGTTTAAGATTTGAAACAAGACTATTGGTTAGGCCAAGTTATAGTGACAAACAAATGCTCAAATGAAGGGCGATAAGTATCGAAGAAGAGCAATGAATGCAGTGTTTACTTGACTTGCACAAAATCCTGGGGGCACAGTTTTGCATCCTTATCTTGATGCACATTTGGCTATCATTTTCTCTTTGTTATGAAATGACGTAGCGCTGATCACATGAAAGGTATCGAGAGTGAAAGGTGTAAATTTCAATATTTGAGTTGTTAGGCGTTACTGGTGAAGCGATCGCCTCTTCGTACTCTCTAGAAATGGACAATGCATGGGTATTTCCTTTTTTGCTCTCGATTGCACAAATTTCGCAGCCTGTGCCTAAGATGCTTCACACTTTTGGAGGGTTTGGAGCACGCGCTTAAGTTTCGTTGTTTGAGATATAGTAATTAAAGACTTTAGAGGAGAGTTCGTAGTTGGTACTTATAAATGCATATATATTTGTTTGCTTTATATCGCCGTCTTACGGACGCTCTTAGACTTGCAATGCCGCTAAGCTTCACTCTGGGTTGCAAAACTGAAAATGAATATCCTAACTCTGATATATTACTTGCAAGGCATTATTAAGAGAAGACAACAGGGAAATAAACGGCAGCATCAGCATCAAACAATAAACTAACATGACATCAGCTATGTTAGGAGTTTTGAGGCCAACTCGAGATGAAGATAATAGGAATGTATTAACCGTGAGCTGTCTCCAAACTAAATGCCTTACAGTTGGTTTCAACAAAGTAACATGATACTGTTTTCAAGGAGCTTCTAAGCACAGATATGCCTGTTGGTAAAGACTGCTCAAGCAAGAAAAACTTCCAAAAAAGTCATGAACAGTCTCAGCAGACCAGGGACGTAGGGAGCATCCAAAGGAATTGTCATCACTGCAAAAAGCAGTATTAACTGCAGTTTTTGTGTTAAAGGAGTGTATCAAAAAGGTGCGGCAGTTGGTTTGGTCAAGTCCCTTAAGGACAGAACTATGTGAAATGTGAGGCTTTTCATGTATCTATCGGACAGCATGATTATCCATTGATTGCCGAGTACCATTACCTGGCTGTTTAGAGGTTGTGCAGCAAGATACCAGAGATCCGAGATGCATAGATTTAGTAGGTCCAGGGGCATGCTCCCCGTGGAAAAATGTTTTTCAATATGACCCATAGGTGGCTAGAATGCACTTGGTTCTCCTTATTTCAAGGCAGTTTAGCCCCCCTTTTTTGGCACGTAGCTGATTTCCTAAAATTTGGCCTTACCTTTTGATCCAATCTCTACTTCTTCAAGTTTGACTCCCTTCCAAGCTGGTTTTGACAATACTCTTACTTTCTTGCTAAATAATACCTGAATTGTACATCCTTTCCGACATTCTGTTTGAAGAAACTATGAAGATGTATTAATTTCAATAAAAGTATCAAAATTCCTGTTAAATTAAAGGGGCTGCTAAGCAGACTTTCATTGAAAATAGAATTCATTTGTCTTTTTCTTAGAAATATTTAGAACAAATGTGTTCAAATATTTCAGTGTGAAAATTTCAGCACTGCACAATATTCAGTTCATCACTGCACATTTTTGATTCATAACTGCACAAATTGGTCATCGCTGCACTTTAACCCTATCAGGCCTTGGGTATTAGATGCTCTAGGAAGACTAGGGGGCTGATTCAGCCCCCTTAATCTATTTCTGTTCTGGAAAACCCAGAGCCTTGAAACTTTGAATGTGCATAGTACATCATGAGATGAACCCAAAAATGAAATCTATTTTTAGATGTGTCATGTGACCTGCCAATGGTGTCACAATGTTTAATTTTTAAAGTCAATAGGCTTCAGCACTAAAATTTCTCAGTCATCGATTTTCAGAAAACAAAAAGCATCAAAGCAGCAGCAACAAAGAAATCAGGCAAATTTCAGTGTATTCTATGTCTAGATAGCATTTGCTCTGTGAAGAAAAAAATGATAAAAAGCAATGACGTCATCACACGGGAATGCAACGAATGTGTGCATGCATAATTCCAACATCCGCAAAACCATACATAGAAATTTAAAAAAAAATCGGTTAGACAGAAAATTAAGGTAGTATATACCGTATGCCTCTTCCTTCATCATTGAATTACATTGGCTTAGATTCATCAGCAATTATTCAAAATTTTACACAGACATCTTTCAAAATTGATCACGTTTCCCCTGGAACAAATCTGGTTTTTTCGAAAAATTAAGTTTTGTCTGCGATAAGGACAAAAACTGAAAAAAATCCGAAAGTTTCAGCATTGTAAGTGCACTTGATAAAAATATACAGACGAAAAACCACAAGGGAGGCTGATTCAGCACCCAGAGTTAAATTAACCTCTTGGAAGCATCTCAAACTTGGAGGGGGCACGATGCCTCTAGGGTACTTTCTCCTAAAGATGTAAGGGGCATTTTCTAGCAATAAAATGGGTACTTCTTTGTTGACAGCAAAATCTTGGGGGCACTTCCCCCAGTGCCCCTCCGGTTCCAACGTCTATGCAGCAGACCTGCTTTGGTGACTCGGAAGGAAGACAAATACAACTATTTTTAAAAGACTACCCACATTTGAAATCCTCTTAACAAAGAGAAAAGTGATCATGTCCAGAGATCAAGACGAGGCTGCTTGCACATCTTAGAAACTGAAGTGGGCTAGCATTGCAAAGAGCTTTGAAATATTGACCTAGCGCTTCCAAAAGTACCTCACTCCCTTCCCTCCCCCTCCCTCGTCGCTCTCCCAGGAGGAAGGGAAAGACTTTGACTGTAGTTGCTGCTGGTTGAGAAGTATGCTTTGCGTTCCATTCTTTCCCAGGAGAGCAATTGCGTCCCCTTCCCTATGATAAGTATAACAAGAAATGGCGAGGTCGGGGCTACCCTGGGTACCAGAGCCTAATAAAAATTTAAAAAAATAAAAAGAAAAAAAAATGAGAGAAGAATTCATAGGTTGCTTTCTCTCTTTTTCTTTTTATTTTTTTTAAATTTTTATTAGGCTCTGGTACCCAGGGTAGGTCGGGGCATGTACAAGAAGTCCAGAGCCCCCAGAAGGGGACTTCCATTGGTATGTGACTAGCGGTGAGACACAGTATATTTGTGAAAAACCCAAAAATATACTAACTTTAGGACATCTTAGACCCCAAAAATATACTCACCCCAAAAATATACTAAACTTAGGACATTTCTAGACCCCCAAAATATACTCAAAGCTTCATAGAACATGAGAACTAAAGGTTTTATAGAATTTTCGGTAACTGCCCTGCACTATCTAGGCGAAAAACGCAGCCTAGCACTCATTTCGTCATATTTTCTCATCAGCAGCCCCAAAAATATACTGATGATGCACTAAATAGCGTACCCAAAGGTATACGAGACAACGTTTCACAAACCCAAAGAATGTCTGACCTCCCGTCACTTACTAATAGGGAGTCCCCACCTGGGGCAGAGCCATAGACTTTTGATATTGAATTGAAGCGCCCATGTGGACTCTGTGTGGTAATCGGGGGTTCATTGGGCATTGTGCCTTCGTACCGGGGTTATGTATGATAACTTTAGAAGTATGACACACACTGACTGTGGATGAGGCTTCTGCGAGAATGCGGGAAGTAGACAGATACCGTGAACCTCTCTTTATTAACCCCCTCTCTCTTAAGCCCCCTTTATTATAAAAAATTCTGGAATCAGGAAGCAACCTATTTCCCATTTACTTAGCTACACAACCTTGTGTACTGGGTTGTGTAGGTTGATTTACTTAGATACACAGCCTTGCATGTTAATGTCAATATGGTTTGTCTGGTTTGGGATAAATAATGTGTGGAATTTATGTATTTGAGCCGTAAAATTGGAGTACTGGTCCATAAGGACATCAACATTGACATGATAGCTTCCAGGGGGGCCTTACTGGAGCCTTTAAGGTGCTATGGGTTAATTGGGAACAGTGCCTTTCCATTGGGGGGCTATTCTGTATTTCTCCCCTCAGTCTTGAGAAGTATGACACGCGATTGTAAAAGCTCTGAGGCCAGTACAAGAAGTAAACGGATGTAACGAAGCTGATTGCAAACAAGATTTTGAATCACGCTTAAATAAACTTATGAACTATAATTCAATTATTGTATACCCATTAAACGGAAGATACATCATTTATGGTCATTTCAAAGTCGACATAAACTTGAACTGTTTTGCAGAAGGACATTGATATCGACTTCCTCTGGCAGTGGTAGCGGCTAGGCCCATTCAAGATTGCTTGCCTTCCCGGCCACACCACACACTGCAGCACAATATGCAAGTGATTTGGGTTTGATTCGAGGTTGCACGACATTTAGGATATTGTAAATCATGCTGAGGCATGGATGCTGAAATTCAACACCAAAATGAAGACTTAAAATCAGAAGCATGCGCTGCAAATGATGTCCATTTAACTAGTACAGACGAAGGGAGCAAGGCCAATGGAGCTATTTCTGACGTAGAAAAACAAGCTGTCCCTAGACGGAGTGCTTTCGCCTTGATTAATCGGCGAATCAGACTTTTCTTTCGGCCGTGGAAATGGAGAAGGAAAAATAGAAGTAAAAGAACTAAGGATGCTGCATTGAAAGGTTTGTATACAAAGAAAAGAGGAGAGAGATACGATGATGAGAAAAGTAAAAACAGGGCTAACCATGCTAGCTTGTTCCTTCAGCAACAGGCTGGACTTCGGTAGCCTATTTTGTCAGACTTATACCCCTCTAAGCCATATTGATCTTCATAGTTGCTTCTTTGAAGCCTAACTGGATGACACAAAAGTTGTACATCCCAAATCATATCTAAGTGAAGAAGAACACACAAAATATCATCATTTGTCATGTATATATCGTAATATTTTATTATCATGAAAAGACCCAGAAAAGTTCCCTCTTTTGAAACTTCATAGCGTTAGGAGCACATAATATATTGGGCTATTCCATTTTAAATCCATACAGGCATATGGAAGGCACTTTTTGTTGATGTTTTGCACCCCAGAAATCCAGGGGGATCGAATGAATTTTAGCCCTGGAAAGTTAGATTATTGCTATGAGCACTCTGGAATCCAGGGTATGTTTTTGGATGACCCTGGATTCCAGGGTGTTCTTCACAATGACCCTGGATTTCCAGGGGTCTCTCTACAACGTCCCTAGATTTCCAGGGTGGTTTGAGTCAAGATACCCTGGAAATTATGTGTGATCTTACCCCTGGAATTTGCCTTCCATGCCCCCTGTATGGATTAAAAATGGAATAGCCCATTTGGATGATTCCAATTCTAGTTATATATAAGCTGAAAGATTGAAGGATTTTTTGTGATTTCTCTTGTTGTCCTACCAGCACTCTGGGAGTATCTGTAAGTTGAATTCTGTGATAATACCATAGTTACAAAAAATGGGCAAAAAGTGCCTAAACATTTATCAAATTGTAAGGACGCGCCTCACGTTAAACAGAATCATATGCACACTTTGGGTTTCACCTCTCTCAAGACATCAATTTTCAAACAAATACAAAATATTTTCAGTCACATGGTAATAAATTTACAATGCACATCTCTCTCCCTTGAGCAAAAGATGGCGGATCTCATTTCACACTATGCATGATGCGAGTATGCCCCCTAGCAGCGCATAGCTACCAACATTTACAACTGCAGCATAAAATCTTGACCACAGCTGCGATAGACTTATGCCATTGCAACTTTACGGTATTGTGAAATCTACACTTCGCTAAGGGCATATTCCTTTTGGGCATCAAAAGTCTGTGAGGTCTGCTAAAAACGGTAGCCTTTGCAAAGAAGGATCTCAGTGACCAAAGCGATGCAAATTCTGAAAATGTTAGAGTTGGTAGACTTGGCAGCAAAAACCACAACAGAAGGAGATCAATTTCTGAAAGTGAGAGAATTCTATTGTTGTGTTTGGCAATTCTTCAACACCTCTCAAGTCAGTTATGTAAACAAAGTAAGAAATCTTCTGGAAATTCTTGATGAAATGATAAAAACAGCTGGTCACTAAATCTTGATATCAAGATTGGAAAGTTTGAAAACTGCACAGGGGATTTTCAAGCAGTGATGAAAATGGCGCAGATAGCATTCCAATTTCAATTGAAAAAGTGCGTATGAGCATACTACGTTTACATTGTTAGTACAAATTTTCAAAATGCGCTCAGATGGCTGTGTGGATAAATGAAAAGTGCACAGGGGATTAATCCCCCGGTGCATGTCAAACTTGCCAATCTGGCTTGATATCATAGGAGAACTAAACTGAATTTCATATAAGACTCTCAATAAAGTATATAGTATATAATTGATCAATATAGTATGTAATCAATCTCAATGAGACTGAATATCATAGGAGAACTAAACTGAATTTCAATGTATTGATGCAAAAGACTACCCAGAGACAATGTGAGCAATGGCTTAGGAGAGCATATGGTACATACTGCAGCTGTCACGATAAAGTTGTGACAACCCAAATCCGTCAAGATATTATGCCACAGTTGTAAAATTGGTAGCTTTGCATTGCAGATTCCTATCATGCATTGTGTTAAATGAGATCTGCCATCTTTTCCGGAATTGTCTATTGCACTTTCATTATTGATCATGGTGAGGAATCATTTGATGTGTATTGATCAGTATTTAAGGCCCTTTCAGTATGTTGCAGCCAATACATTGTTATAAAGTTGAATTTGAGTATGTTTCTAGTGCTTGTGAGACACAAGAAAAATCACAGGAAATACTCCAAATTTCAGCTTTCAACTAGAATTGGAATGATAAGTCTTTGAAATACTCTTGATGTATATACTGTATGAATTCCAAAAGTGGGGACTTTTTGTTGGCTCACCCACTATGCCATATTGGAAAATATATCTTACGCTGGAGATCTCCAGCATGGAGCAACATTGAAAACAAAGGTACAACACTTGACTGATTGTTTGGGAAGCAACTAGCATCGGGTAAACCTTTGCTGTGGCAAAGCCAAACTTTCTAACAAGAAATGTATGAATATTTAGGCCCATTCACATGGGAACACTGTTGTTCCATTCCATCTTCATTCCAGTTTCTGGCACACAAAAGTAGGTTGTTCACACACATATGGAACTGGACGTTTGTGCTAAAGGTGGCAGACAGAATTTTTACTGCAATTCTTTGCATACAGTAAGGCCCCACATTTAAGAAACTATTTTTGCACATTGTAGTCTAAAATGTTTCTTATATCTCTGATACTTCTCATGTTTTAGGCTCAAGTTTCTTAAGTTGCTAATTTAATTTCTTTGAAGTCCTAGGCAAATAAGGTAAACCAAAATGGGACCGCCTATGGGTATATCATCCATATTCAGCCATATATGTACTGTATGTCAACAATGATTTTCAAGGACATGAATTAATATTTTGGCAAAAATCTGTTAAGTCCAAAATATCTCGCTAGTTATTTCTTAATGAATCATGTATGAAGTGTAATGCTCTCACTCTATCAGACCAGAAATTAATGTTACTCAGAATACAAGAAACTTTATTTTGGGTGCAAGCCAGGCGGCTCAAAACAAATGCATCCGATTTTATCTTAATTTAAAAAACACAGCACATGTTGGGGCCACAGAATTCAAATATATAAACTGGCTCCCCACTAAGCACAGAGTAGAACAAAATATCTGTGTTAATATAATGAAATTTTTCAACGGAACTGCCCCAGCTTATGCTGACGAAATATTCCATCCAGGCGACCAAAGTCGAATAACGCGAAGGTCTAAGTTTAGACTAAACGCTCCTTTTTGTAAGAGTAGCACAGGCCAAAAATGTCTATCTTACCAGGGGCCAAAAATATGGGACAGTCTAGCATCAGACTTGAAATCTACCAACAATGTCAACACATTTAAACATAAGATCAAAGAAAATTTTTTCAAAGATATACAAAGGAAGGAAGATGATGTATATGTGTATTATTAACACCTCACACACTCTCTTACTACTGATTTGGTTCAAATAAAAATATTTCATCATCTACTATAATTTTCTTTTCTTCCATTAAAATTTTTTCTTTCATTGACACCTTTGGAGGGACCATTATGGAATCAAGGTCGCACTGACCTTTTAATGCTATCCCTGCCATTTTACCTAAGGGTGTTTTTAATTTAGATAGCTGTATATATTTTAATATCACACGCCTGTTATTAGATCTTTCTTTCCTTTTTAAATAGATTTATTGTATTTTAATATTTGATAGTTTTTGTTATTTTGGCGAAATTATACATACATATACTGTACATACATACATAGCCTCAAGAGTTCCTTATAGGCAGGGGGCCTAATCATTTTTTAGTAGCCTAAAAGTTTCTTTCAGGTGGTTTCTTAAATGCGGGGCGTTACTGTAACATAAATTTTTATTGACTTGATTGGCTGATTTCTTCAATACTGCAAAGGTTCTGGGTTCAAATTCCTTAATGACTGTCTCTTGCATATCATTTGTTTGTTTCTGTTTGCACAGGAGCACAGTTGTTCCTTTCCATATTTGTTTCTGTGTTGTCTTTTCTTTAGTCTAGCAACAACTACATTCATGCATGTTCTTAAGGCAAACATCTTATCACTCCACTTAAGGACCAATTCAACACCTCATTTCTCGTTTACACATACTGATTGTGTATCATTCCACTTTTCATACATTTTTATCATTTAACTTTTTGAAATGGAATGATATTATTCGAAGCAGTCCCTGTGGAATGCAATCCCTGAGTGTTCCACTGTTTTGGAACAAAATATTTTTGAACAGAATGATTGCGTTCCAGTGTAAATGGAGCATTTAGGTATGAAGCATTGATCAAATGTATCCAACCTTTTACTGAGCTTTACTTGGAAGAAGCTGGCCTGGTTGAACAGGTTTATGATGGCCAGACTGAAAATTTTGTAGAGTGGATGCAATACACAGCTCAGGAACTTGCATGATTTTGGATCTGAGCCAATGCAGCAGTTGCCAATAAATAATGATTAATAATGATAATCAATCTGTTCTTTTGTCCTACTGTTCGCGATTGCAGAAAATTATGTAATTTCCACAAGGTCATACTGTACTTCCACACATAAAAGAGAATTCTTTGGGTTGGTGATAAGAGTGCCAGAGTATTAGTAATGTACATATAATAATCAATACTATTATAGCCATTTCTCCTAGTAGTATGGTTGGTATTTGCCTGCTCAAGGACATGGATATCAATGGTAAATAGTTACAAATGAAGATTAGTATGAACAGCAGACTTTGAAAGTAAAATGCTGTAACTTATTGATAATGGTGGTCAATTGTTAGCATATTAAATTTCAAAAAGGACATTCTATACATGCCCACAAATGAGATTATTGGGAAAATGTTGGATTAAGCGGTCAAATGCATCCAATGTGCAATTTCCTAGTGAAAAATAATATTTGCTTCAAGTAATCAAACTTCATCCAAAAATTTACTTTGCATACATTGGAGTGCCAGTGAGTTCATTCCATTGCATACGGAATTCATTCCAATGCAAGCACTGTAACACTTTTTGTGGTGCACCATCTGGTATGAAAAATGCTCTAGGCCTAGATGATAACCACCATCTCCAAAACCAACTCAAAAAGTACTGTATTTCATATTTTGTAACCTGTCAGAAGGCACAAAGCCACAAAGCCAAGCAGATATGACTTCAAATATCAGTGTTTGACAATTTGCATGTGACAAACAACATGAAATTCTTCAAACCTGTTTTGATAATGATCTGAGTATGATTCAGAGCCTTATTCAATTAAGAATTTTGCTCCACTTGTGCTCACAAGTTGGCTCTGGGAACATATCCCGTAAATTTAAAAGTTTGATTATTATCATACTGTAGTCAAGCTCATTTTTAGCAGAAGCACGAGATGCAATCATTTCCTTTGAGAAATACTTTTAGCATTTTGTTGTTTTTTTTTCAGAGTTTGATTATATCATATTGAAGATAAACTCAACCTTGATTTGTGCATTAGTATGTTTGAGAATGATGTGAAATTATATCAAGTTTGATCAAGCTCTGGTCATGCTGTATATGCAAGGTAGCCAAAATTGTGTCAAAATACTTAATGCAATTGTGGTAGCCCAATTGTGGTAGCCCACTCATGAAAAATATTAATTACCATGTCAGCTAATGCCTAGCAAAACAAATATATACAGAGTTTTCTTGAAATTATATTAAGAGCAACTGAAACAAAAACAGAGGGTCATCTAATATGAATCTAAGTGTCCTCATTTGCAAGCAATGTTTTGCAACATCAATATACAGATTGAAGGTTTTACCATTTTTTTGCCACAGTAGGCCTTGTCCGTCTTACAGAAATGGGATCTGAGTGAAGTGGGGTATAATTCATTTGCAGGGGTGTCATTGATATTAAGATGAATTAAGAACATTGGCAAACTATAGTGATGTGGCTAACACATGCTGATATTGTAAAGTGCTGCTTACAAATGCTGAAAAGTTGTTTCAGACTGGATGATCTCCCATTTTTGTTTCCATACTTAAGCATATGAAAAGAAATAATTAAGGGGGGCTGCCCAACACAAAGCCCATTGTTAACTAACATGTTTGCCTGACTAAGGGCAAAATTTTGTCCAAGTGGGGCTGATTTTAGAAACTTTTCCAAAGTTGTGGAGTTGTGGGGCATCAGCATTAGGATGCATAGGTACAAGAAACGGAGCTGAAATAAAATGTAAGTAAGGCAATCCTGGGGCTCAGCGTACCCCCTCAGGAACACTTTTTGGATCATGCTCTTTAGATTGTCAGAAAAGGCCTTTCTATCGTAAAGGTGCATTCACTGTCAAACGGAAAGCAGGACTGTGATCCGTGGTACGCTTTCTCCTGGGATTTTTTAAAAATCAAGCTTAGGCATGGTAGAGAAGTGGAAGTATTGTTAATTGATTTAGAAAATACAGCACCTTCTTGTTCCTGGAAGATAAGAAAGCATTTATTTGACCAGGAGGCTTGAAGTCTCTATAGGGGGACCAGTAGTGGAGTCAGGGAGTATTAGTGGGTAAATACACCCCCATTTTCAACAATCTGAACAAAATTTTGATTGAAAAATGCTATACCCCTTTACCCTCACAGTCAGAAATTTTGGACTCTCATCCCCTCACTATTTTATTTATGGCCCCACCACTGAGAGAGGCACTACAGTATTAGTGGAAACCAACACGCTGTCTCTGACAAGTTAACTTTGTAAGCTATGTACTGCAAATTGTAAGGGGCCCCTTCAGCTTAGTAACCCTTAGACCTAGCTCTAACTGCAACCACTTCCACTGGTAACTTCAATGTACACCAGATTTGTCTATGGTTTGCCTCGCTAAACCTTCAAATGATGCTTTTCGTTATCCTCTTACTGAATTTTGTTCAATTTGTATCTCTATAGGAGATTCTGCTGAGCCTTGTTGCAGCAAAAATGGAGAGCTAGCATGTTCGCAGCAAGATTTAGCTCATGAGGAAGACAGCAAAGTAAAAGAAGTGACTATTAGTACTGTATCCAGTCCAAGTGGACAAGACCACACAGATGGAAATGCCAAAGGAGCAGCAAACGAGACTGACAATCAAGGAGGTGACAGGGATGATGAATTTGTCGAAATTTCTGTCTCAGTGGGAGATTCTATTTCTGATAAACATCAAATTGGTTAGTTTTCATGCTGTATGAAATGATATTTTATGAATCAGCCATATTTGAAACGTGGAGTGTTTGTACCTCCACCCAGGGGTGGGGGGGGGGTACTCAATTGTTAAGGTGGCACTGGATGTGCTGCTCATATGGGGGTTTTCACCTGAAACCCCTTACATATGAAACTGTTCTTAACCTTAGTTCATAAACATGGTTACAAAACTTCCTGAAATACATGCCAAAGGGTTTGGAATTCTTGAAAAATTCTGCCATACAAATGGGTCCTTTGTCAAAGTCCAGATTCACATTGAATCACAGTCACAATCAAGTAAACCCCTCCCCCTCCCCCTGGAGCCGCCAACAACCAAACATTGTTTCACTGTGCCGAAACAACACATGGTGCGACAACCAACTCTTTGCCCAGTTTAGTCAAATATCTTTGGCAGTTATAATTTGATATTCAATTGTCTTTGATTTACTTGTGTGACCATAACAGTACCACATTAAGAGAGTGGTCAAAACTAGAGTTTAAAAGGTCCCATAATCTTTTGGTTCTTGTCTAAACTACATGAGACATATACAGTATTTTTGATTGATCATAAGAAAAGCTTCCATTTTTTTTGAATTTTTTTCCCATGTTTACTGATGTAAGCAATATTTAATATGGATGACATCATTTACATTTATGATGTTATCTTTCCAATTAATCAGTTTATGAGTTGAGGATTTTGTTGCAACTAAGCCAAATCTTATTTGTTTAATGCCTTTTAAAGGTAATGTGTCCATGTAAGTACAGCAGCTTTGTGGGGGGCATGGCAATTTCACGTGAAATTTCAAATGATCACTGAAGCAAACAATACTTAGCGATAGCCAGTTCTTATTCAAGCAAAGTGATTGACTTACTTGGGGTTGCTTTTCCAGAGCTGAACCACAGCAGGCAGCCCCGCTATGAAATTGGACTTTGAGTTTAAATGTGATCAGTTAACCTCTACCAATCACAGTCTACTGCTTGCACTTTCTTCATCAGCGTCTTGTCAGCATATTTTGACAATTTGCATACGCAGCTGTACTTACATGGACACATTACCTTCAAGTAAACATGGATTGAAAATAGCAAGAGCGCTATTTGAAACACCACAGTATGGAGAAATAATAATTGCTCAGTGCAGGGCTCATATCTTTAAAGGATGAGTGTAAAATTCTTTTGCATTTGTCACATCAAATTTATGGGGGATTACCCAAAGGTCTTTTCATGTATTTTATTTCAAACTAAAAAGGGTATAATAGAATTTTGCACCCACTCTTTTAAAGATGTGAAAGATTGAGCCCTAGTATGCTTAATTGCATGTAGCACAGGTAAGTTATTTTGATTCAAAATTTCATCTTGTATGTAGTTGGTGTCATTTTACAACATTTCTAGTCAAATCAGTCAAGTGCTTAATCGAAAAGAATCCTTGTGAAGGAGCTTTGGATTTGCCAACTTTTCTGTGTTCTTTTGGTTGCCTAGCGAAAATTCACAAAACTTATTAATCAGCATTTTCTTATTTGAAAGTCAATTTTCCAACAAGGAGTTGTTGCCAGTGTTACTTCTACTATACAGCATATCTCCTTTAGTTTCAGAGAAAACAAGATGGGGCTAGAAGGAAAAGTTGTTTCACTTGCCATTTTATTAAGTTTTATTCAGAAAATCCTCCACAGCCATAAGAAGGAATAACTGATCAAAGCCAGATGAACTCGTAAATCCAATTGCACTTACTGGTTTAGGAAGCAAAACATTTTTCAACCTTTGCTTTCACAGTCAGGGACCGCATTTTTCAAGGCCTCATTTATTTTTACTCGTCTGATTGATATTTACAAATTTTTTGAATGTGCCACAAAATTCATTTCCAGATGTACAGCCATGCTCTCAAGATTCAAATGATCAAGACGCCATTCGTTCTGTGAATGGTAAGTTGTCAGCTGCACTTGCCAAAAAGTTTAGTTGTTTCATGCTACTTGCAGTACTTGTAAAGAGCATTTTATAGTCATCCGATGTAAGGAAAAATTGGATAGTTGGTAAATGTGTGTTTCAATTTTCCATGAAAGTAGAAATTTATACTGGTTAAAAACCTTATTTAATTATTCTGCTTGAATATACAGTGTTAAAATAAATCTATGGGTAATGATACAGTGATCTTAACTGAAATATCTACAGGTCATTTTAGGCTATAGGCCCTTTACATGAGACCCAAAATGGAAGTTGGGGCGAAATGATCTCTTGCTGTCATTAAAATTTTAGAAAAGATTCTCCTGTGCACAGGAAACCCTACATTGACCTGAGATGAAACATTCAACATACATCATGCATCTTTCATGTGATTTGACCCAGATACTTGGGAAAGAAAAAAGGAAATTTGGTTTTCGTATCACCTCAATCTAATAGAATGTGCTTACATGAGATTTTCATGCAGGCATGAGTTTCATGACTTTTCACCCCCCCCCCCCAACGTAACACTTCATGCCAGCATGAGAAAGTGACGCTGGCATGAGTTTTATGCCAGCATGAACTTCATGTTGCCCCAACACCATGTAAACACAACAATAGCTCAGACCAGCACCCAATGTGAAACTGGTGCTGACATGAAAAGTCATTCAGGCCTGAGTCTCATGTTTTGGATGTCATTAAAGGGCCTCTAAGTATGGCAGTCAAAGGCATCAATTGCAGATGTCTGTTTAAACTCAGTTGAGCGCCCAGTCCAGCTTTTGCACATCTAGATTAAAGATAGTTTGTCAGTTGGCAGAACACTAGGCAGTTTTAAGTCGTCATTCGCAGCAAAGATATTTAGGATGAAAGAAGCGGACATACTTTAGGGGCAGAAACTTTCGCGGGCAGAAAGTTTCGCGATTTTCGCATTTTTTTGGCCCTTTTCGCAAAAGTTTCTGCCAAGTCAGAATCTAAATTCAAAGGAAAGTTTTTGCTCGTGAAATTGCAGAGATTTCTCGACTCTTGAAAGTTTTTCTATCGATTTTTGTTAGTTTCTTCAAGATTTTGCTTGCTGTTCCTTAATCACCCTAATCTTTACTTTCTTGGGCTATAATACCTTGTAAATTGTCACCGTGGCTGTGAGTAGTTCTGAAATTAATTGAAAATTATGTTTTCCCCTCACTTTGCTTCAGTCGCGAAGGTTTTTTCACAGGAAAATGCATCTTTTTTCATCGATCGCAAAAGTTTCTGTCGCGAATTTGTTGGAAAAAATGTCATTAGCAAAAGTTTATGCCCTCTATTGCACAATTTTTTCTTCTTGCGAAACTTGCTACGCATGAAACTTTCTGTCCCTAAAGTAGCCCCAGTTGGATTCCATTGCAACACTTCCCCAGTTTGCAGTCATCGTAAGAATGTTTTATTTCAGACATTACCATGAAGATACATTCTGTAAGAGAGAGTCCAGCACCTCCAGAAGTAGAAACAGTAGTTTTACAGCCAAAGCCAAGCCCAAGACCATGTCATGATGAAAAGCCAAGGCCCATAGATAAAGGGTATGATTTGTCAATCTTTTATTAAACAAATGATTTGTGATCCTGAACTTGAAAATAGTCGTAAATAATGGAGCAAGCAATAAACACAGCAAATGCACCTCTGTAATATGTAGAAAGAAAACTATTAACCCTTTTAACCCTATTTTGGTTGGGGGGTACAAAATTTGCCCCCCTCCCTAGTAGATTCTTTTAAATAATCTGCCAGGAAGATATTTATAGCCACGAAACTTCTTGACTTTTTGCAACTACTTATTGTGCAACCTCTCAAAATGTTTCATTGAAATATTTTGAAAAATGAGGAGGCGGGAGACTATTGTCTGGGACTGACCCTGCCTGGAAAAATCGCAAATTCTCAGATCTCGATTATCGCAAAAAGAGGAGCATAAGTTGAATATTTTGTAAATTTCTTTTGAAGTGCAGTTTTATTTGATGCATTTTATCACGATGATCATGTTTGGATGCAAAATGTGCTTGATTTTCTTAATTTTGGCCAATTTTGCCGCTTTTCTTCACCACACAAAGGAAAATGCTGATTTGAGCAACAATGATGGCCAATCTTAGGTTAATTTTTATATTTGCAGAAAGTACATGCCTGAGGCTATTAGCACACTGAATTTGGTTGCTCTACCTATTACCAGTCAAGAGTTAAGTAAGGGGTAGCCTGCGCGCAGACCCATTGTCCGAAGAAGGAATTCTTCGGACAATGGGTCTGCGCGCAGGCTAGGTAAGGGGGGGGGCTTTTCCCCCAACCGAAATAGGACTATCTAATAGCCCAACCACTATAGGGTTAAAGGAACAACAGCCAATAGAGTCATCATACTTATTTCGTAATCACAGCAAACACACCTCTGTAATATATAGAAGGAAAATTATTAACTCTTGTAAAGGAATAAAAACAAAATATCCCTGTAACTTCAGGATGTCCCAAAAAGATTGTGCCCCTTTTCTGTAGCCATTGTGGAGGAGCTGTAAATTAAATTGGCTCGCTTTTTGCACAGTTGCATAGTTCAGGCTTCAAGTTAGAGCTTGAGACTTTGTTTGGGTCAATCTTACACGTGCTTGCAGTTTATGGCAGAGAAGAGGCATATTGATGGTTGCTTCAAAGACAGCACTTCTTTAGTTCTCCTGCAATGTCAAAATAAGTAGGTTTCAAAGAAGGTTTCTAGCGTCTTAGTCAAATTTTAGCTATGTTATTTAAAGTGTTAGCAGCGTTGTCAACTTAAAGGAGGGCACTTTCTACCTTTTCAAACATGCAGTGAATATTCCATTGTGGTGCCAGAACCATATCTGTGAAAACTTACTTTATTTTGACACCGCTGGAGAACAACTGACATGCTGTTTTTGAAGCAAATCTTTATTGTGCCATTCATCTGCCATAAATCAGCAATCAGATTGACTCAAGCAAGGTCTCAAACCCTGAGTTGAAGCCTGACCTTTGCAAGTGGGTAAATACCGATATAATTGAATCTACAGCCACTCCACAGTAGCCGCACAAAGGGGCACATGTTTAGGACACCTTGTGGACAGATAATTCTTGCATCCTTAAACGAAAAACTAGTGAGCCTTAAACCCAGAAATAGAGGAAATAAGCTAGTAATTGCAATAAAGAACAATATTGAAGAAGTAGAAACATATTTTGTCACACTCTTGTGTTTTATTCACGTAAAGATGTTCGATATTGTCCTTTTGCAGGCCAAACTTTTCCCCTAGCCCTATCAAAAATGAAGAGAATGAGGAGTTTAGTTCAGATGAAGAGGAGGAGATTAATCCCCCACCCATCCCTCCAAGATCATCCAGTATTACTGCATCACAAAGGGAGCTGATGAAGGCAGCGGCTCTTAGCCAACAGCCACAACAGCAACAGCAGCAACAACAGCAGCAGCAACAACAAGCAAGAGGAAGTTATTATGATAATCATCCTGGACCAGATAATGATGAAATCCATGAGAATGATATGTCTTTTTGTAGTACAAGCTCAGAGGAAAGCGATGAAGAAGAAGAAACAGATAACCATGTAGTAACTGGTAAGAATGCATCAGCATCATCATTAGAAACAAATGAGGGATAGATAGCACCTAGCTTATAAATGCATGATATCCCAAAAAATTTTGCTCTGTTTATGTTGTTGCTGCGGAAGAGGTGTACGTTAAATCGTCTCACTTTTTATACATCTCCATAGTTCAGGCTTTAACCTAGAGTTTTAGACCTTATTTTAGTCAATCTGACAAGTGGTTGCTGACTTATGGCAGACAAAAGGCAAAATATGTTTTGCTTCAAAAACAGCACTTCCGTCTTTCTCTAGCAATGTCAAAATAAAGTAAGTTGTCAAAGAGAGGCTCCTTGCGTCGTTTTAAAATTTGTGCAAAATGTTTAAACGGTTAAGAGTTTTTTCTATTCATAGGAGAGGACTTTCTACCTTGTAAAAAGTGTAGTGAGAATTGTAATGCGATGCCAGAAACCTTTCTTTTTAGTTTACTTTTCCGTAGAATTCTATGCACAATCTTTTTATCCTCAGAAAATTAGAATTGTCAACGACGAGCTTATGGAAATTTGCAGTAAGCTAAATTTGGGTTCCAAATGTGAATCTGAGGTCAGAAATTTCAAAATGAAGCAATCTAAAGAAATTTTAAAAAATTCCAAACGAGGCCACTTAGTTGAAAAGCTGTATCATAACATTATCTCCACGGAAACCAATTTTCTAAGTGAACAAAAATTGTCTTCTGATATTGAAATTGTTTAATATATTTATCTCCAATGTTGTCCATATCATGCTTGCGCATGAATCTAATGATAATTAACTTGATCTGACACAAAAATTGAATTTAGTTGCTCTCGTTATTCTTATGATCATAATAATAATAGTCATCATCATTATAAGTTGATATCTCTTTATTGACATAGCAACAAGAGCCAAGGAGTCGGGTGGTTTGAATGTTGCAAATGGAAAAAGATTGTAACAACAACTTCATCAAAAATTCATCAGTGTTTCTCTCCCAACCCATCTTATCCCAATTTTTCTCATATTACCTCCAGTAGACCCTATATATTTACTACTCATAGAAGCACGTAGAAAATCAGCAAATTGGTCATGAGCTATCAGACAAACTTTTATTTCATTCCAATCAGTCTAGTACTCTAGGAGCAATGAATTTTCAAAAGCTCGAACCTATCTTGTGCGCCCCTATATTGGTCTCAGTAACCTAGAATATCTTGTGCTATATTTTAACGTAAAGCAGATGTTATTATCACCAGTTCTGGACTATGTAAGAAATTTGTATGTTTATTCAAAACAGGCCTAGCATCCAAGGTAAAAAGATCAGACAGCCTGGCATCAAAATTAAGAGTCCGTCCCTCACGAGATGAACTTATCAATAAACATATCATTGAAAGTAAGTCATCTTGTTTATTCTTATTCTCCTTCTTTAGTTTTCATAATTTCTAAAGTTTCCTTGCTTTCAAATGTTCTTTGATCATGCGTTGTTTGCTATGCCCCTCTTAATGAGTAATAAACTGTGATGATTTCCAACAAGGAAACAGTGATTGCACTTAGTGTCCTGCTAACGGGGAGCCAGGAAAAAAGGTGAAGCCTTCCTCAAGATTCCAATCTCATTGGTTCAATGGTTATTTTGCAGGGCCACCGAGAGATGGGACCTCCTGAGACAGGAGGGGCAAAGCATCCCAGACTTGAGGAACCAAACCGCATTGATGGAAGAAGATCTCTATTGTTTTCTTAGTTTAGTGGATCGATAAACATTTTCAAGGGATTCTCGTAATTATTCTTATCAAACTAGCAATAGTATAAACTAAGTGTCCCACTAGCTGCTACCATTTTACAGTTTTTCTTGACTTGAAGAAATAGGATATTGCTGGGCCTATTGTGCAGATGCATTGGCCATTTTCATTGTAAAAAGAAAGTAAACTGAAGAAGGCCGAGAGGGCAAGTAAAACATGTGGCAGTGAATGTCAGGCCTAAGTCACCTTAGACAGTTGTGTTTAGAAATGGGTCTTGTTTTGACTGATCCCGTTTCTGCAGACAAAAGTTTTCCAGATTTGATTTTCTTTACTGTTCATGCAAGGAGTTCCTACTTGTGTAAACTCATACGTCACGAAATATTTGCCAATTACTGTTGACAAGAAGACAATGGAAGGCTTGCGATTTAATCACGTGATAAAGTGTGGAACAAAATTTTTTCGGTCTGATCTCACAGCAGCAGCAGCAGCAACAACGCTGTCGCGCAAGGCTAGAAGGCCCCACTTCGTGGGGCAATTAGATTAAATAGGGCACACTAGGATTCGTTTGGCCTGGATTGCTTATGCACACACGAATTATATTAGCAGACTCGCTTTATGTCGCTGATTTGCAGGCTCTGCTGGAGGAGACCCTCTCTACAAGGTTCTTAGGAAACGCAACAAAACTGTGTTGAAAAAACGCTGTTGGAAAAACGCTGTTTTTCAGCGCGACTGCCCCTTAACACTTTCCCGTTTTACCACGTCAGTATAGCCTGATTTTTGGGGCTCATATTCTTCTTCATCACCCCAAAATTCTATGCTGCTTTTTCGAAGTAACTCAATATTTTCCAAGTCGAATAGAAATTACTAAACCTTTCTCAACAAGCAGAGGCCTTCTACGGCGCACAGCCGAGGAGTCGTGGCTTTTCTGGACTCTTGCAACCTGTTTGCTCAAAAAGATCTCTCCATTTCTTCAATGTTGGAAGCATCGTAAAGCCAATGTTCAGAATATAGAATCCACCATGTTACTAAGCTTTATCTTAAAGGTGCTGTGGTGAGACCGTTGTTTATAAACTCTAAAAAAAATAGGTGCATTTTAATTCTTTTTCCCGACGCTGCTTATACATATCAGCATTCTGTTACATTAGCAATAGGAGATTTTGTGTTTTGTGTTTGCTTTTTGATACATTAAAGGCCAAAAATTTCAGAGAAATAAATTTTGAACAAATTGTTTTCGTAAAAAACGTTTTCGGGCGTATTTTCACCAAATTTTGGATGTTTATGCAGAAATTTTTGGCGACAAACAAATTGTATATTTTCAGTCTATTTTCAGTTTATACATTTTTAGGTCGTTCTAGAAGTGCTTGGTCAAAAATTGCCACATGTGATCAAGGTCTTTTGTTGGTGATGATGAGAATGGTTGCTAAGATGGATTTTGTGCAAAAAACTATCGTATTTTTCACCAGTTAACACTTCTTCACATTCCTCTTAATGCATAGCGTTTGTTGAGCGAAATTACGTTTCAAGGAGTGGAGTAATTTTGCTGTGATTTTCTATACAGAAAAAATTGTCAGGCAGGCACTAAACATTTTGGACTGCAAAACATTTCGTGGCGAAAAAAAACGTCTGGAATTGTTGGTTGTTTGATTCATTTTTGTAAGTTCCCTGGAAGAAAGCATTTATCCACATTATTGTCTTCAAAGGAAAGACAAAGGTATAAAGTAAAGATCTCCCCGTAACAAGGACAGATTTTATAAGACAATAGCAGCAGTTGCTTTTATTGACACCTAAATTTCAAAGAGATTTGCGATTGCAGACAAAGGAAATTCTCTCAAGCAGAAATTCAAAAAAAAAAACGAAACCGCAAAGTTTCTCTGAAACCCTGGTAGCTATCTCGCTTGTTGTGCACTCCACAAATGGTTTTTAAGAGCCAACATGAGCGTATATTGAAAGAAGGAGGATATATCTAGATATCTACCACGGGCATTTTACTTGTTTGGTATAGGAACCGATTTGGAGGCGATTCAATTCTCGTATTTTTTGGGTGCAATCAAAGCACTTACTTCTCAGCTTCTGAACTGCAAAATAAAATACCCGCGGTAGATGTTTAGATATATCCTCCTTCTTTCGATATACACTCAAGTTAGCTCTTAAAAACCATTTGTGGAATGCACAAAACGCGAGATAGCTACCTGGGTTTTAGAGAAACTTTACGGCTTCGTTTGTTTTGAATTTCTGCTTGAGAGAATTTCCATTGTCTGCAATCGCAAATCTCTTTGAATTTAGGTGTCAATAAAAGCAACTGCTGCTATTGTCTTACGAAATCTGTTCTTGTTTCTCCCCGTATGAATCAAGAAGTTATCCCAAGATTCATTTGTTTTGGTTTTGTGTAAGTTACGTTGTTTTTCTAATTTTCTAGCGCAGTCACAAGAAGAAAGAATGGAAATACGTCATAAAGTTGAATCGAAAATCCTCAGGTAAAGAGCCACTTCCGTTCTATCGGTAAATTTTGATAAGATCTTTTTTGCAACTTTTTTTCTAGCTAAAACTGCAAGAAGTACCCCCTCGAAAATGTTGATTTATCTGTTCAGGGTCTACTGTTTTCCAACAATCAGCAGTACCCATATTACCTCCAGCCTGCCTATTTTATACAAGCAGCAGCCTTCCTTAGTACAACAGGATACAAAGATCCTGCATCTCTTACTGAGTTTAAAAACAAAATCAAATCTTGGTCTGGAGAAAGTTGCCACTGCTGATTATGTCAAACTTTAATCCCAAACTTCGGCTTCATTTGATTTTTTTGGTTTTTATGCTAAATATTTCATTGTATATTTACTGTATTTACCATTTTAGCTACTATTCGAACTATATGTATTGTAATTTTTAGGTGGCATTAATTCGGCCATTCCTTCCCATGGATATGAGAGATTCTTTGCAGAGAGCCCCTTTCGGAACTTGCAGAAGCGAGTGAAAGCATCGGGCAACATCTCCGTCTCTTTCCTTCTAGACAACAATGATACTTTCACAGGGACGTAGGAAGTATTGGGGAGCACGATGCTGCACTTTTTCCAAAAGAAAAGGGACCCATGTTCTAAAAATTAAAAGGGCACTTCTTTGTTTAGTGCAAAGTATCGCGGGGGGGGGACGTGCCCCAGTAGTTCCCTTCTGTTCCTATGTCTATGCACGTTCATGCAATGATGTATTGATCACGGGGGGGGGCTCTTCCATAGCAAAGCTACCTGGGCATGTGCTGCCCACAAGGGTATGCTCTTTCGGACTTCTGGTCTAACCAACGGTATACTTGGCACTTTTAGTCAATTTTAGTCGATGCGATTTGTGTATTAAAAATGAAGTGGAGATGGGCCGTCAAGATATTGTTTTCTGTCATGGTAGGCGTTTAAGTCAGAGGCCAACGAAAGAAGAATTGGAGCAAAGGAATATATTAAAATGTAAGTAATTAGTCATTTGTTTATCTTTACCCAATTATCTGCATCGGGCAATTCATTACAACTTTGCATAATTTAGATTAGGTTGATGGTTTAACGAAAGAGTCAGAAAGAAGGTATATACATTTCAAACAGCTGCAAAGTTTTAGCAAATGAATCAAGCCATTAAAGGAGTTCGTGTAAGAGTTTGTTCAATTTTACTTTTAATTCGAAATTGGCTTGAAGAATTTTGACTCTTTACAAAATTTGACCAGTTTTTTTTCACAGTTTTAATGTTTTCAAAATCGAAAATTTTAAGAATTTCGTTTATTTCTCAATGAATAGAAAACTGAAATCTATACAAAGAACACTAGCATTTTCAATGAGAATCTTCTTCCAAATCGATCCAGTATACGATTTATCGTGGCCTGTCCAAAATGCATAGTCTATTTTGGCGCACCTGGTATGATTAAATACTGGTCGAACTGTATCATGGTTATCATTGGTTCAAAAATTGAATTATGCAGTGTCATCAAAACTTTTGTTTGGAGATAGACGCAAATTTGGGCTTTCAAGATCCATATCTTCACGCTCTATGCACTAGAACACTTCTAACAATGGTGCCTTCAATTTCCTATTTTCCTGCGGAAACCTTGCTCAACAGGGATTCATAATGAAACAGTGAAACTGCTGACCCTATTTTACTGCATCATAATCGAACGACTGCTTCGGCTCTGTTCAACGGTCACTCATCAGAAAGAAACTGTGATAAAATCACGCTAAGCAGACATTTAAAAAGCAAAACTTGGTATAAATCTGAAGAAGGAAATTCACTTTACCTGGTTAGTGTAAAATAAGTCTTTC
This sequence comes from Aurelia sp. 4 Dawson et al 2005, assembly GCA_964019985.1. Lineage (NCBI taxonomy): Eukaryota > Metazoa > Cnidaria > Scyphozoa > Semaeostomeae > Ulmaridae > Aurelia > Aurelia sp. 4 Dawson et al 2005. The sequence goes on along the minus strand of OZ026511.1, from coordinate 1,260,427 downwards.
AACGCTTCATTTTCCATGTTTTTAAGATCAAAAACACACCACAGAAATGTTCAACTGTCTGCCGCAGCAACTTGGACAGCATTGTTTTTTGCCCAATCTTGCAATACGATTAGCACTGTAGGAATCGTAGAGTTTGGGTCTAAAATAGGCAAGGCTTTCAGAGTAATGTTATGAGTCTCTGTTGACTGAAGAGTTGTCATCGAGTCAGAGGAGCACATGAAAACAAAGGACTCCAGATCATAAGTCTAATGCACTAGTAGCAACAAATGAGGCATCTTCATTCAAGTTTACTATCAGGGAACATATTTGAAAGACATTAGCCATTGATAGACATCGAAAGACAAAGCTAAGTTCCCATCACAAGATCTAACCAAATTGGTATCTTTTCTGCGACGCCCGTTCTTTGATATCACTTAGGTCCTTCATTGATATTGCGATAAAAAATTAAGCGGAATGAATTGATTTCACACTTATTAATCAATATATCTATTGTGAACTGGGTCTCTTCTTGGTGTTGTCCTTTTAGCTAATTTATCAATGACTTTTTGATACTTTCAACGATGACACCCCATTCTATTTTGCGTCAGTTTTGATGACTGATTGATATTACGATAAGAAATTAAGAAGGATGAATCTACCTCACATTTTTATTAATATACCTATACTGAACCGTGGGCCTACCAGATGCTGTCCATGTAACTAATTCATAAGTGATTTTTTGATAGTTTCAACCCCATTCTATTTTTACATCAGCTTTGATGAATGATTGATATTGCGACGAGAAATTAAGCAGGATGAATCTACCTCACATTTATTAATATACCTATACTGAACCGTGGGCCTGCCAGATGTTGTCCATGTAACTAATTTATCAGTGATTTTTTGATAGTTTCAACAATGACACCCCATTCTATTTTAACGTCAATTTTGATGACTGATTGATATTGCGATAAGAAATTAAGAAGGATGAATCTACCTCACATTTTTATTAATATACCTTTACTGAACCGTGGGCCTGCCAGATGTTTTCCATGTAACTAATTTATCAGTGATTTTTTGATAGTTTCAACAATGACACCGCTTTCTATTTTACATCAGTTTTGATGACTGATTGATATTGCGACGAGAAATTAAGCAGGATGAATCTACCTCGCATTTTTATTAATATACCTATACTGAACCGTGGGCCTGCCAGATGTTGTCCATGTAACTAATTTATCAGTGATTTTTTGATAGTTTCAACAATGACACCCCATTCTAATTTAACGTCAATTTTGATGACTGATTGATATTGCGATGAGAAATTAAGCAGGATGAATCTACCTCGCATGTTTATTAATATACCTATACTGAACCGTGGGCCTGCCAGATGTTGTCCATGTAACTAATTTATCAGTGATTTTTTGATAGTTTCAACAATGACACCCCATTCTATTTTAACGTCAATTTTGATGACTGATTGATATTGCAATGAGAAATTAAGCAGGATGAATCTACCTCGCATTTTTATTAATATACCTTTACTGAACCTTGGGCCTGCCAGATGTTGTCCATGTAACTAATTTATCAGTGATTTTTTGATAATTTCAACAATGACACCGCTTTCTATTTTACATCAGTTTTGATGACTGATTGATATTGCGATGAGAAATTAAGCAGGATGAATCTACCTCGCATTTTTATTAATATACCTATACTGAACCGTGGGCCTGCCAGATGTTGTCCATGTAACTAATTTATCAGTGATTTTTTGATAGTTTCAACAATGACACCCCATTCTATTTTAACGTCAATTTTGATGACTGATTGATATTGCGATAAGAAATTAAGAAGGATGAATCTACCTCACATTTTTATTAATATACCTTTACTGAACCGTGGGCCTGCCAGATGTTTTCCATGTAACTAATTTATCAGTGATTTTTTGATAGTTTCAACAATGACACCGCTTTCTATTTTAACGTCAATTTTGATGACTGATTGATATTGCGATAAGAAATTAAGAAGGATGAATCTACCTCACATTTTTATTAATATACCTTTACTGAACCGTGGGCCTGCCAGATGTTTTCCATGTAACTAATTTATCAGTGATTTTTTGATAGTTTCAACAATGACACCGCTTTCTATTTTACATCAGTTTTGATGACTGATTGATATTGCGACGAGAAATTAAGCAGGATGAATCTACCTCGCATTTTTATTAATATACCTATACTGAACCGTGGGCCTGCCAGATGTTGTCCATGTAACTAATTTATCAGTGATTTTTTGATAGTTTCAACAATGACACCGCTTTCTATTTTACATCAGTTTTGATGGCTGATTGATATTGCGATGAGAAATTAAGCAGGATGAATCTACCTCGCATTTTTATTAATATACCTATACTGAACCGTGGGCCTTCCAGATGCTGTCCATGTAACTAATTCATAAGTGATTTTTTGATAGTTTCAACCCCATTCTATTTTTACATCAGCTTTGATGAATGATTGATATTGCGATGAGAAATTAAGCAGGATGAATCTACCTCACATTTATTAATATACCTATACTGAACCGTGGGCCTGCCAGATGTTGTCCATGTAACTAATTTATCAGTGATTTTTTGATAGTTTCAACAATGACACCCCATTCTATTTTAACGTCAATTTTGATGACTGATTGATATTGCGATAAGAAATTAAGCAGGATGAATCTACCTCATATTTATTAATATACCTATACTGAACCGTGGGCCTGCCAGATGTTGTCCATGTAACTAATTTATCTGTGATTTTTTGATAGTTTCAACAATGACACCCCATTCTATTCTACATCAGTTTTGATGACTGATTGATATGAGAAATTGCGATGAGAAATTAAGTAGGATGAATCTACCTCGCATTTTTATCAATATACCTATACTGAACCGTGGGCCTGCCAGATGTTGTCCATGTAACTAATTTATCAGTGATTTTTTTATAGTTTCAACAATGACACCGCTTTCTATTTTACATCAGTTTTGATGGCTGATTGATATTGCGATGAGAAATTAAGCAGGATGAATCTACCTCGCATTTTTATTGATATACCTATACTGAACCGTGGGCCTGCCAGATGTTGTCCATGTAACTAATTTATCTGTGATTTTTTGATAGTTTCAACAATGACACCCCATTCTATTCTACATCAGTTTTGATGGCTGATTGATATGAGAAATTGCGATGAGAAATTAAGCATGATGAATCTACCTCATATTTATTAATATACCTATACTGAACTGTGGGCCTGCCATATGTTGTCCATGTAACTAATTTATCAGTTATTTTTTAATAGTTTCAACAATGACACCCCATTCTATTCTACATCAGTTTTGATGACTGATTGATATGAGAAATTGCGATGAGAAATTAAGCAAGATGAATCTACCTGTAACAGCGTGTCCTAGGCAACAAGTACAGCTCATCACAAACCACTTCACCAACGTTTTTAGCAAACAAGATGAACCAGAGATACCAAGAGTCAAACCAGTCAAAATGAAAACTCCCTTCTCAGAAGAAGAGGTACAAAGAGCCATAAAATCAATGAAAAACAATAAGAGTGCAGGCATAGATGATGTAACAAGCGAACTGATAAAATATGGACCGCTGAATGAAATATCGAAAAGAATTGCATCTTTACTTAATCACATCGCAGAACACGGAGACACACCAGAGGAAATTCATAAAGGGATACTCGTTCCCTTTCAAAAACCCGGAAAACCAAAAGGACCCTGCACAAATTTAAGACCTATCATCCTGCTATCCGTAATTAGGAAAATCCTCAGCATATGCATGATCAGGAGAACAACTGAAAAACTCGAGACCATCATCCCACTATCTCAAGCTGCCTACAGAGGCGGCCGAAGCACAACAGAACACGTCTTTGCATTAAAAATGTTAATCGAAAAAGCAATCAACAGTCAAAAATGCAACATATTTGTGACCCTGTTTGATATGTCCAAAGCTTTCGACACCATCAGAAGACCTCAACTTATTCAAGATCTAGGCAAAATATTAGACGACGATGAGCTACATATGTTTTACATATTACTGTATAAAATGCAATACACGGTACAAGTAGGAAATGCAAGGGGGGAACCCTTCGAAACCAACATAGGAGCACCACAAGGAGACTGCGCAAGCGCTCCAGAATTTACTTTCACATTAGCAGTTGCACTCATGCTTCAAAATCCAGATGCAATCACATTACCAGACCAGCCCGAAGCAAATCACAGCCAAGATAAAGAAAACTTCAGCATTGATCTTCAGTATGCTGACGATATTGGCAATGTAACAACTGACAAACAACATAAGGACATTATAAAGCAAGAACTCCCTTTGAAAGTCAAACAAAGAAACCTAAATATCAATACTGAAAAAAATGAAGAATTTTGTGTTGGCACAGATGGCAACGATGAATGGAAGACCATAAAATATCTTGGAAGTATCTTAGACACCGAAAAGGACATAAAACGAAGGAAAGGACTATCGATTGATGCCTTCAACAAATATGAAAGAATTCTCAGCAACAGACAGACATCCATAAAACTAAAAATAAGAACGCTCAATACATTTATATATCCAATGCTGCTTTATAACTGCGAGATCTGGACCTTAACCAAGAAACTGGAAGAAAGTCTCGATATCTTCCAAAGAAAACTGCTACGTAGGATGCTACACATCAAATTAACAGATAAAGTAAGAAATGAAGAAGTATATAAAAGATCACATCAGATACCCATCACAACCGAAATAAAGAAACGGCGATTAAACTGGCTTGGGCACATGCTGAGGTTGCCAGAGAAAACACCAGCAAAACTAGCTTACAGAGAACATTTGAAAAAAGCGAAGGGCAACCGAGGAAGACCAAAACAGACATGGATCAAATAAATAAATAAAGACCTGAAACCAATAAATAAAACAGTGGATGAACTAACTGAAAACGACTATGAGCGAAAGGAATGGAAGAAAACAGTGGCAAGGCTAATGTCTTGAATAAGACGGAAAAGCCAGTAAGAAGAAGAAGAAGAATCTACCTCACATTTTTATTAATATACCTATACTGAACCGTGGGTCTGCCAGATGTTGTCCATGTAACTAATTTATCAGTGATTTTTTGATAGTTTCAACAATGACACCGCTTTCTATTTTACATCAGTTTTGATGGCTGATTGATATTGCGATGAGAAATTAAGCATGATGAATCTACCTCATATTTATTAATATACCTATACTGAACCGTGGGCCTGCCAGATGTTGTCCATGTAACTAATTTATCTGATTTTTCGATAGTTTCAACAATGACACCCCATTCTATTCTACATCAGTTTTGATGACTGATTGATATGAGAAATTGCGATGAGAAATTAAGTAGGATGAATCTACCTCACATTTTTATTAATATACCTATACTGAACCGTGGGCCTGCCAGATGTTGTCCATGTAACTAATTTATCAGTGATTGTTTTATAGTTTCAACAATGACACCGCTTTCTATTTTACATCAGTTTTGATGGCTGATTGATATTGCGATGAGAAATTAAGCAGGATGAATCTACCTCGCATTTTTATTAATATACCTATACTGAACCGTGGGCCTGCCATATGTTGTCCATGTAACTAATTTATCAGTTATTTTTTAATAGTTTCAACAATGACACCCCATTCTATTCTACATCAGTTTTGATGACTGATTGATATGAGAAATTGCGATGAGAAATTAAGCAAGATGAATCTACCTGTAACAGCGTGTCCTAGGCAACAAGTACAGCTCATCACAAACCACTTCACCAACGTTTTTAGCAAACAAGATGAACCAGAGATACCAAGAGTCAAACCAGTCAAAATGAAAACTCCCTTCTCAGAAGAAGAGGTACAAAGAGCCATAAAATCAATGAAAAACAATGAGAGTGCAGGCATAGATGATGTAACAAGCGAACTGATAAAATATGGACCGCTGAATGAAATATCGAAAAGAATTGCATCTTTACTTAATCACATCGCAGAACACGGAGACACACCAGAGGAAATTCATAAAGGGATACTCGTTCCCTTTCAAAAACCCGGAAAACCAAAAGGACCCTGCACAAATTTAAGACCTATCATCCTGCTATCCGTAATTAGGAAAATCCTCAGCATATGCATGATCAGGAGAACAACTGAAAAACTCGAGACCATCATCCCACTATCTCAAGCTGCCAACAGAGGCGGCCGAAGCACAACAGAACACGTCTTTGCATTAAAAATGTTAATCGAAAAAGCAATCAACAGTCAAAAATGCAACATATTTGTGACCCTGTTTGATATGTCCAAAGCTTTCGACACCATCAGAAGACCTCAAATTATTCAAGATCTAGGCAAAATATTAGACGACGATGAGCTACATATGTTTTACATATTACTGTATAAAATGCAATACACGGTACAAGTAGGAAATGCAAGGGGGGAACCCTTCGAAACCAACATAGGAGCACCACAAGGAGACTGCGCAAGCGCTCCAGAATTTACTTTCACATTAGCAGTTGCACTCATGCTTCAAAATCCAGATGCAATCACATTACCAGACCAGCCCGAAGCAAATCACAGCCAAGATAAAGAAAACTTCAGCATTGATCTTCAGTATGCTGACGATATTGGCAATGTAACAACTGACAAACAACATAAGGACATTATAAAGCAAGAACTCCCTTTGAAAGTCAAACAAAGAAACCTAAATATCAATACTGAAAAAAATGAAGAATTTTGTGTTGGCACAGATGGCAACGATGAATGGAAGACCATAAAATATCTTGGAAGTATCTTAGACACCGAAAAGGACATAAAACGAAGGAAAGGACTATCGATTAATGCCTTCAACAAATATGAAAGCATTCTCAGCAACAGACAGACATCCATAAAACTAAAAATAAGAACGCTCAATACATTTATATATCCAATGCTGCTTTATAACTGCGAGATCTGGACCTTAACCAAGAAACTGGAAGAAAGTCTCGATATCTTCCAAAGAAAACTGCTACGTAGGATGCTACACATCAAATTAACAGATAAAGTAAGAAATGAAGAAGTATACAAAAGATCACATCAGATACCCATCACAACCGAAATAAAGAAACGGCGATTAAACTGGCTTGGGCACATGCTGAGGTTGCCAGAAAAAACACCAGCAAAACTAGCTTACAGAGAACATTTGAAAAAAGCGAAGGGCAACCGAGGAAGACCAAAACAGACATGGATCAAATAAATAAATAAAGACCTGAAGCCAATAAATAAAACAGTGGATGAACTAACTGAAAACGACTATGAGCGAAAGGAATGGAAGAAAACAGTGGCAAGGCTAATGTCTTGAATAAGACGGAAAAGCCAGTAAGAAGAAGAAGAAGAATCTACCTCACATTTTTATTAATATACCTATACTGAACCGTGGGTCTGCCAGATGTTGTCCATGTAACTAATTTATCAGTGATTTTTTGATAGTTTCAACAATGACACCGCTTTCTATTTTACATCAGTTTTGATGGCTGATTGATATTGCGATGAGAAATTAAGCAGGATGAATCTACCTCGCATTTTTATTAATATACCTATACTGAACCGTGGGCCTTCCAGATGCTGTCCATGTAACTAATTCATAAGTGATTTTTTGATAGTTTCAACCCCATTCTATTTTTACATCAGCTTTGATGAATGATTGATATTGCGATGAGAAAGTAAGCATGATGAATCTACCTCATATTTATTAATATACCTATACTGAACCGTGGGCCTGCCAGATGTTGTCCATGTAACTAATTTATCTGTGATTTTTTGATAGTTTCAACAATGACACCCCATTCTATTCTACATCAGTTTTGATGACTGATTGATATGAGAAATTGCGATGAGAAATTAAGTAGGATGAATCTACCTCACATTTTTATTAATATACCTATACTGAACCGTGGGCCTGCCAGATGTTGTCCATGTAACTAATTTATCAGTGATTTTTTAATAGTTTCAACAATGACACCCCATTCTATTCTACATCAGTTTTGATGACTGATTGATATGAGAAATTGCGATGAGAAATTAAGTAGGATGAATCTACCTCACATTTTTATTAATATACCTATACTGAACTGTGGGCCTGCCATATGTTGTCCATGTAACTAATTTATCAGTGATTTTTTAATAGTTTCAACAATGACACCCCATTCTATTCTACATCAGTTTTGATGACTGATTGATATGAGAAATTGCGATGAGAAATTAAGTAGGATGAATCTACCTCGCATTTTTATTAATATACCTATACTGAACTGTGGGCCTGCCATATGTTGTCCATGTAACTAATTTATCAGTGATTTTTTAATAGTTTCAACAATGACACCCCATTCTATTCTACATCAGTTTTGATGACTGATTGATATGAGAAATTGCGATGAGAAATTAAGTAGGATGAATCTACCTCACATTTTTATTAATATACCTATACTGAACTGTGGGCCTGCCATATGTTGTCCATGTAACTAATTTATCAGTGATTTTTTAATAGTTTCAACAATGACACCCCATTCTATTCTACATCAGTTTTGATGACTGATTGATATGAGAATTTGCGATGAGAAATTAAGTAGGATGAATCTACCTCGCATTTTTATTAATATACCTATACTGAACCGTGGGCCTGCCATATGTTGTCCATGTAACTAATTTATCAGTGATTTTTTAATAGTTTCAACAATGACACCCCATTCTATTCTACATCAGTTTTGATGACTGATTGATATGAGAAATTGCGATGAGAAATTAAGTAGGATGAATCTACCTCGCATTTTTATAAATATTCCTATACTGAACCGTGGGCCTGCCATATGTTGTCCATGTAACTAATTTATCAGTGATTTTTTGATAGTTTCAACAATGACACCCCATTCTATTTTACATCAGTTTTGATGGCTGATTGATATTGCGATGAGAAATTAAGCAGGATGAATCTACCTCGCATTTTTATTAATATACCTATACTGAACCGTGGGCCTGCCAGATGTTGTCCATGTAACTAATTTATCAGTGATTTTTTAATAGTTTCAACAATGACACCCCATTCTATTCTACATCAGTTTTGATGACTGATTGATATGAGAAATTGCGATGAGAAATTAAGTAGGATGAATCTACCTCACATTTTTATTAATATACCTATACTGAACTGTGGGCCTGCCATATGTTGTCCATGTAACTAATTTATCAGTGATTTTTTAATAGTTTCAACAATGACACCCCATTCTATTCTACATCAGTTTTGATGACTGATTGATATGAGAAATTGCGATGAGAAATTAAGTAGGATGAATCTACCTCGCATTTTTATTAATATACCTATACTGAACCGTGGGCCTGCCATATGTTGTCCATGTAACTAATTTATCAGTGATTTTTTAATAGTTTCAACAATGACACCCCATTCTATTCTACATCAGTTTTGATGACTGATTGATATGAGAAATTGCGATGAGAAATTAAGCAGGATGAATCTACCTCACATTTTTATTAATATACCTATACTGAGCTTGGATTTATTCTGTTGTTCTTGTTGATCAGTGACCAGTTGCCAGTCTCAACAATGGCAACCCACTATGTTTTTATATCAGTTCAAATGATTGATTGATAGTGCATAAAAGACTTTTAATCAGGATGAATCTACCTCGCATTTTTATTAATATAACATACTGAATTGGACTTGATTCTGTTGTTCTTGTAGCTAGTTGATCAGTGACCAGTTGCCAGTCTGACAATGGCAACCCACTATGTTTTTATATCAACTCAATTGATTGATTGATATTGCATAAAAACTTAATCAGGATGAATCAACCTCACACTTTTTATTAATATCATTATGCATTGATTATATCCATGCATATTTTATAAAGATTTTCAACAGGTCATTGAATCAAATTTTCGCCTCAATAGCACCATTGAAACTGAATCAGTAATTTGTGATAATTTGTCATACTCCTCAGGTAGCTTACGCTGTGTTAAGAATTCTCTAATAGGCATGGCTTTACGATCTGTTTTCTTTGCATGTTCTTGTAATTCGTTGAGGACACTGAAAGACCCATAAAGTAAGCATTCTTTTCGACAGAATGGCATACCTGCTATTAATTTCAATGATGTTGTGTATGAATTTACGTGCGAGTTGATGCTCAGTACGTAGCTATGACATCCCGAAGACTTGTTAACAGGATGAGAGAACGATTTTTTTCTTCAATCAAAAGCAGCAAGAATAAACTAAACACCTACATTTACATTAAACTGTGACATTCATGGCGAGGAAAGACACATGGTCACCGAGTCCTCACCATGAATGCCACTTACAATGTAGCTTAAAGTTATCACAACAAAAAGAAAAATCTCGGTGGGAACAAAAAGGGGGCTTGCTGCTGCTATATCTTGACATTAATTTAACCTTGCCGAGGCCTTAATGAAGTAAATGGTTGCTTCTGATATCGTCCTGTTTTCAAATGTACTCAAATTCCGATCACCAAACAAGAGTAAATGACAAAGTTTTTTCAGATTTACATTTGCCACTTGCAATGAGGAAATGTACTGACAAATGTAATTTTCGCTGTCAACCGGGACGAAAATGGAAAATATACTTGCTGTAAATGAAATCAGTGCTCTTTTTTGAAGACGGTTTACATCTTAGCAGCTTCCTCGGCAACATAATTCAACACATTAGATCTTAACATTAATGCATAAGCTTAGGAAGAAGCTGTCGAAGACAAAGAAGCAATTGTTTCTTTGATGGCAGGACAGTCTACTGTAATCTGGGACTGAATTGTAAAAATTCAGCTAACTTCACGCTCGATCAAGAGGTGGATAACTTTTCAATCGGTTCAGTGTTTACGTTGTATTTTTTTGATGAACTTCTTCAAGTCTACGTGGCCAAAATCACTTTGTTATAGTCCTTATTTGTTTGCGTTTAGTGTTCAGGCATTATAGTTTTGGTATAAATTTGATTGAAACTTGTACATTCTGATCAAATTGAAAAATAATACATCTGAATTCTCAAAATAAACCATTACACGCAGAACTAAATTTTTTCACAAAAACTAAATGCAATTCACGATCAAAATTGACCATACATGAGTAAACTGGAGATGAAATCAGCGGGTAGATCGCTACGAAACAGCACCGAATTAAAACTTGGTGCATCACTAATGAATGGAACTTTCCAGGATGTAGCTAGGAGATTCTTTAACAAACTTCCAGCGCAAATAAGCAACGCTGAGCATCTTTCCGCATTCTACTCAGCTTTCCGGAATCACTTAGTTGAAAGAATAAATGAATATAATGTCCCTCAGTAATCTTTAGCAATCCATATAAATCAATCTACCATTTACATGTATTTTTTTTCTGCTTATAAGAAATTCAATTCTCAGATCGCCAACAAATTATGAAAGTACAGCACTGCGAAAATATAACTGAAGAAACTATTCATTTTGATAAGGGAAACCGTTAACATATTTTTACCTTATTTACACTTGCTTCCTGTATCATATTACTTGAAAGGTACTCGAATGATGTTTAAAGATCGAAAAGGCTTCGAAGAACGTTGTTTTGAAATGTTCAGGAGGGCACAGGCAGTTGACATGAAGACTGTTATTGAAACTTCAAGAAACTCGTAAGAAACTCTGAGTACTGAAAATCTGGTAAATTTTAAGAAACTCTCAGTACGGACCCAAATTCTTAGTTTCTTATATAAAAATGCTTCTAAACCAATGTCTTTCTTTAAACCATTTATGATATGTTTAGCTACCTTAGTTTTGATGAAATTTTTGTTGCCACAACTCTGTTGTGGATTATCTCGAAATAACCATGTATGTATTGTTTGTATATATGTATCTAAATTCGCTCCATTATGTCAGCATAATCGCACAGCTTTGCTTTCATTATGAGCCCGATCGTGATGTGTCCTTATTATCGGAATACTAAGCCAACCATTATCCTAAAGTCTACCGTAACTCGTTCTACCATCTTATCAATAAGCCGTTTAACTATTCTCGAAACCAATCTGTATTGCATATTTTATAGATTTTGACGAATCTTAGATGCGGCACACTTGTAGAGGAAGTTGTAACTTCATTCATTCGAGCCTCGCCCATAAAAATATGTAGAAATGTCATTTGATTCAACCCATTTTTGTAGAATGCTACATGGTGTAACAAGTGGAATAATACATATCGGTGTACAGATATACCCTTAGCCCCTGTCACCGCCGACGATGGTCATGTTGTTCAGAGAGGAGATTGTTTTTTTTTTTGCTGGGGCATTTCCCTTGATAAATCAAGAGTTCTGTTAGATTCTTTGCTTTGCTTTGACTTTGAGTCTGCCTGCTACAGTAAATCCCTGCGTATAAGAACCTACTTTTTTGAGAGTCAGACTGAGTTAGGTTCTTATTTCAAGGTACTTATGTCTATTCCATGGTACAAAGTTTCTTAAAGTTTCTTATTTAAAAGCTCCTGTAACGCAAATTTTTATCAATCGATCATCGAAGAATTCATAATAAAGCGACTCATAAACCCTCCTATTTGTTTAGGCAACGTTGTTATCAACTTTATATCTAATTGTTAGTGTAAGAAAGCAAGGGAGGGTGTCTAGTTTCTTTTTTTAATCATATAAAAATTTACAATAATCTTACTGTCTACTATACATTATTACTGTACAACACTACAGGGACGATATCATGGTTTTCGAAAGACCAATGCTTCGAATCTCAATCCCGTGGGCTTGTTTTCAATTCTTCAATTGAATCGTAAAATTCTATCACATTTACACCATAACAATAGTAATTCATGAATCTCGCAATCTGATTGGTACTGTAGGAATCGCGAAGTTTGGGCCTAAATAGGGCCAGGTTTTTCAGAGTAATATTACGAGTCTCCATTGACTGAAGCGCCATAATCAAGTCAAAGAGCACAGGGAAACAAGAGACTCAAGTCTAGGTCAAGGTTGCAATAACTTTACGAGCACAACTCATTACAACTCATTATTTGACGGTCCAAATTTTAACTGCCAATCTAAAATTTTCTTTGTTGCTCTTGTAATAATAACATATCAGTTTATCAAACTGAAACAGGTTCTTAATTAGAAGGTGCACAATTCACAAAATGAAGCCAACAGGTTATTGCTTTTGCAGGTTCTTATATGCAGCGATTTACTGTAGTTGGATTTGATATGCTTGTGGTTCCCCCGATGTAAATGCGTTTTATAACTGGTTCCGCATTGATTGAAATAAATCCGGGGGTTGAAAGGTTTCACCGGCTCCTGAGTGATGACATTTAAGGCATCTTATCTTACACAGTACAAGAAATGCGAGAATCTATCGAGTTTAAAGATATTTTAAATGATGTTGAAATGAAATGTATTTGCTGGACGAATTCTTCAAGCAATGTTTTGCAAGAACTCCGATGAGTTATCTAATTAAATACCTCAAAGACACGGATGAAATTTATATTCACATTATGAGACATTTCAGTGGTAAGTTTTCAATTAGTAAGTAAGTCAATTGGTCAGTGATTCTTCAAGCTTGTCCTTGGTTTGAGCCCATGTCTATTCAACAGGCGGTTTCTGCAAAGTTATTCTATGTTCTAACTTCCTTTTGTTTCAAAGTCTTTATCAAAAAATACAATGCATTTTGTGGTAGATACTTGTTAATAGACCTGTCAACTGTTAGGCTTTTTTACCAGTCATAAAAGTTACATTTTAGACATTCAACATTAACTTTTCTTTTAATTTACTTTTATATTTGATATTGTTCTTTTATTTCAGCTCACACTAAAAAAGAAGAGCAGGAGTCGTTGTCAGAAATTAAGAGATCTTTATCAAGAAAAGTAAGACTACTTGCTTTTATTTGTTGTGTGCGTATGCCATGTGTACCTCAAAAAGTGACAGATTTGTTTGGATCTATAGATGTCAATGTAACTTTACCTTGAAACGGAGGGCAAGCACGACGACAAACAAAATTATAGTCGTGGTATTCTCAGCATGTTAATTTCAATTTCTCTATCTTGCCAGTTTCAAAGATTTGGCATTAATATAGCTAAAAGACAAGTCCATGTAATCAAGAATATAAGTTAAACGACAAATCCATGTTATTAGTGAGTGGCTAAGCCATAATTAGTTACAGCGAACGTTTTGGACCAATTCCAAGGTCCATCCTCAGCGTGTGAAATAAGGCGTAAACAGCCATTAAATAGGGCAGTACACGGCCATTAAATAGGGCACTTTACCTTGAAAGTCTTTGTCTCTAGAGATTCCCCCCTCTTTAATAAGCTCCTCCCCTCTGAGCCAACATTTTAAATAAGCCCCCTCCCCCTCTCTAGTATGCCCCCACGTATATCAAATTCCAGAAATTACCAACGATTGTCCATGTATTATGCTAGAAAAGATTACATGTTAGTTCTGATTGTATTTGGGATGGAGAATTTGTCAAATTTATATATCAAAGGGGCAGGGTCACATAATATAAACAAACTTCTTTCGAAATGACGATTTTGCAGTATTTTTGATAGGCCGCATCTCAGAGATCTTCAACTACATTTCTCAAAATAACAGTACTATTTTGAAGACAGACTCTTGAGCTTTATAAAGAAACAAACGAAACACTCATATGTTGTATGATTGCGGAGATATTGGTGGATTTTGGAGGTAACTTTCTAGTGGATTCATCCCATGCACCAAAATCTGTGCAGAACACAATGGCCACGTGTGGGAAACAATATAGATTATAGAGGTAACGGGTTTTTTACGGCTACGTGACCCTGAGCCTTTAAGACTCGTTAAATTATAGTTGAATCCACAAAATATGAGGTAAAAGAACCGAAAAGCAACCATATGTTATCCTTTTCATTCGATTTTGCAGATAAGTCCCCTTCTTGAACGTCCGAAATTGAAAACGATCCATCCCACCTGGGGGGGGGCGTAATTGATTTTTTAGGTTAATCAGTAGGTAATCACTCTCAAACTGTTCCTCAATGGTTTACTTGAACATAAGAATCTTTTTGTTAAAATGGGTTCTTTGACGAAGCAATTAGGCCAGAAGCTAGGCCGAATGGTATTTGATTAATCGAAACTTATTCGATTAATGCTTTACTATCGCTATAAATGCATTCATAGCCTCGCTTTGTCAGTTGTCTTCTAACACCATGAAAGACGGCCGTGAGATTATTTTGTTTTCCTTTCTATGCGAAATTTCACCTTGCTGATCTTGAAAGAGCTTTAAAGGGAAACTCGTTAATCTCCATGACCGAACGATACATGTAAGGCTAGTAACTGAATTACTTGCTGCCAATAATTCAGGTGCGCTTTACATAGCGATAATACAGCTTGAATCAAAAGTAGATGTACAGGCCTCATTGTCATGAATGCCCATCCGTGACGTCAGATACTCTTCCACTGTTCCCCTCATTGTTCATGATCGGCAGTAACTTATCTTGAAATCAATCATTGAAAGTTCCTTAAGTTTCATAATTCTCAAGGTTCTCTTATTGAAAAGGCAGGATACTAGAATATTTTTCCAAATACTTCTTTCTTGCAGAGCGATAATTCAGTCAATGCTAGATACAACCCTTCAAAGCGATGAAAACTTTCCTTTTTTGGAGAATCCCTGCCTAAGAGATTGTAGCAATTGGTTTCTTTATTAGTTGTGCAAAATATTTTAGCAAATGGTCATCAGTTTGTGTAAACATCGAAAAGTTGTAGCTTGGAGTCCATCTGTATCTCCAAAATATATTTATCATGAGTGGGCTACCACAATTGGAGAATTGAAATGTGCTCCTACCCGGGATCGAACTTTGGACCTTCGTGTCAACAGACTCTCCAAAACTCCACTGCGCCACTCAAGCGCAGTGAAATTTTGGAGAAATCCGAAGTCATTAAGACCCCAAGTCTTACACCACGACAGGAGCCATTTTTGCTTTTTCGTGTTTCAACTTAAAGCCCTCATCAGAGCCATGCATACGAATGTTTTTTCATGTTTTTTTTTCAAATGTATCTCCAAACCAGAGCTCGTGTAATCAAGGCGTTATTCCTCACCAAGTGATGAATAGTTACTCAGAATTTTCCTGGTTCAAATGGCTGAATTCTTACGACTCTTGTTCTGTTTACAGTTAAGCAGGAGACCTACTGTCAAAGAATTGCGAGAAAGAAAGATTCTTCGATTTAAAGATTATGTTGAGGTTAATGATACTCAGGATTACGACAGAAGGTATGTTTTTATATTTCAATTGCCCAGGATATTTCTATAATTGCCTATAGAAAGTATATTTCTTTATATTCTAACTGCCCTGTACTTTCCAGGGGCCTTAAGACTTGTGAGAACTATTAAAAGATTATATACTGCACTGTATATGTAATGTAGTATATCATACATTACATTATATAGTAACAACATATCTTGAACCCACCTCAGTGGAAACATATGGTAACCAATTAAGCGATGGTTCATTGACAGGCTTGTGCATTTGGCCGACTGCAAGCAAGACATTCTACGAAATGCATAGTATAGTGTGTACGCCAGATGAGCCTTGAAAAGTTTCCAACTTTCCGAAATTCATAGCAGCAAGAGTATTTCACAGATTTTTATGATTCAAATTATAGTTAAAAGCCGAAAGGTCGAAGTATCTTTGTGATTCTTCTCGCCTTCTTACGAACACTGGAAATAAATACAAACTCATCTCTGCAAACTCCGGTTGCACTGGCCATTTCTGCAGAATTAAAACGTTCAGAAAATGTCTTTGTTCTCATTGAATTTGCTGCCATTTGCCAGTATTAGGGAAACAACAACTAGTTTTTATTTGGAAATTTTAACTTCTATAGCCCCTGTGCGGCTTGTCTGTAATGTTAACAGCACATGCTCAATGCGTAACTTATTGTTTCTTATAGGGCTGACAAGCCTTGGACTAGGCTGACACCAAAAGATAAGGTAAAGACCTTTTGCGTAGTCTTATTATTTTATATATGGAGAATCATGAGGGCCATGGAACATTCACTTAAAGGTGCAAAATGTGTCCATATGTCTGCGGCCCCATCTCTACATTCACATGCAATTTCATGTGATTACCATGGTTACCATGGACAATGAGGTGATGAGTAGCCAGCTTTAATACAGACATACTTATGATTTATTTGCGATTGCACTTCTAGAGCTCAACTACAGCAGGCAGTCTCGTTATGAAATTTGACTTTCAGTTTGCATGTGACCAGTTAAATTCTACCAATCACAGTGTGCTGCTTGAAGTTCTTCGTCAGCATCTTGTCAGCATATTTTGACAGAGTGTATACACCGCTATACTGACATGGACACATTTCCTTTGATAGTTGTTATTGAAAATATGTAGGTGGAGGCCACCTTAGACTTCATATTTAGGATTTATGTAAGTCAAACGAAATGATTATAGCAGCGTGGCTAAAATTGGTGAGTGGCTGAGCGGCAGTCTGTCACGTATCTGATTGGCCGCAACATTCAGAGCTCAACATCACAGATTTCTTTGCGAATCTGTGTATTGGAAACAAAGGAGGGTTGATCGCTTTGAATTTCAACGGTCGTAGAAAGTCAGAGGATCAGTAGCCATTCAAATTCCTATTCTTTTTTGTCGTTATCACCCAATCAAATGCGGGGTGAGTGGCGGAGTTACGGGGTGAGTGGCCGAGTGGCTTAAACAGCTTTCGTCAGGTAACTGAAGTTAAGCTCGGTCGAGCGAGGTCAAACTCAGGATGGGTCACCTCGGAGGCCTGACGTCACAACTCACCTTGTCGTCCCTCAGAAGGGACGTTAAACTAAGGGCCCATGCCTGGATGCGGCTTGCACAGTGGGCCTAGATTAGCTTTATGTACCAAGAAATCTTGACAAACCCACTCAAAGACAAATTGCTACTACTACTAAACAAATTGCTAAAGCATCTGTTTCATGTCATCCAACCACTGAAAATAAGACATAGCACTTTACACCAAGGCATGAAAAATATTACCCTTCCTGCGACCAGAAAGAAATAATGCTTAAAGTTCCTGCACACAAACGTGAAAACATTGAACGTTGTCAACGGTGGATTATGTTCCAATGAAAGGCAATAAACGGGTAATCAGTTATTTATAATGCAAATGAAACATGTAAAAAATAAAATTTGGATGAAGTCTGGATCCTTAACAATATCAAAATATAAAAAACTGCAGTGTACAGCATGATAGAATATATTTCAAACTTTGCGCTCATCATCAGTTAAAATCTTACAACTAAACAGGTACCCCCCTGTAACAAAATGCTATGGCAAACAAGAGGTCCTTAGAGAATGTAAAACAAACAACAATCCTTAAAGTCGACATAACATCATCAATGATCTTCTAAACGGCACCAGGGAGCATCACATTCTTCACTCATTTCATATATGTTGTATACAGTGTCCATAAAACATATACGTGAGATAAAATCTACGTTCAGTAATTTGCTTCATTTTTTAACTAATTTTCATTATGAAAAATGGGAAAACAGTGCCTGATACATGAAGCAGATATATTTTGAGAAATTTCCTGCAGGACATTGTGAACTGAAGATTTCCTGCGACCGTCCGGTTGCATGGTCAGGTGGGTTTTCATGGCCTACTTTACACCAACGCTGTAAAAGATTTGGAGCCTACGTTATAGAAATAGACCTTGTAATCAGAAATTTGCTGTTCAGTATTTGTGGTCCTCTGTTGCCTTTGGGAATTTCAAACGCTAGGAAATAGTGAGTGCTAGCTGCTATCACAATTTGAACCCTTTCAGGCTGCAATCAGAAAGGAATTGAACGAGTACAAAGAATTTGAAATGGAAGTTCATGAGGACAGCAAGCAATACACAAGGTGCGTCTTAGCAAAATTGTTCCTTGTAAGGGAAACTTTCTCGGGAAAACACTTGCTGTTTTTTTTGTTGTTCTTACGTTCTTTGGGCATATTTTGGCGAATGTTTATCTCTGCAGACAAATGTTTTCTTTAAGGGAAGAAATTCTTCCTTACATTTTCGGACAAAATTTTCGAAAGTCCGAGGTGTGAAATTCGCAAAGGTAAATTTCCGCAAAATTTTCTAACACCTAGAATCAAATATTTATTGGATCAAAAAACTTGTTGCTGTTGCTTATGCGAAATAATAAGGTACTTGGAGAAAACGAACGCAACAAATCAGACTGATTTTCAGAACACCAAGGCCTTTCAAACTTAAGGTATCATCAGAGTGTGCCGGTTTACACGATCATATTTACGTAAATTTGCTTCACTTTTTTTGTGATCACAGAATGTGATCGTGTAAATTGGCTTCACAAGTTGCTTGAATTTATGTGAAGCACTTAATAAATCCCCTTTAATTTGCCATCACAGATTTTTCATTTGACCAGCCTTCAAAAATAGTCGAATCTCGAATCAACTGCATAATTGCAGACCTCACTGTCATCAAGAAGAAAAATGTCATCAATGAATATATTGAATAGAAGGGGTCCCAAGACTGAACCTTTTGGAACACCTTTCATTTAGCTATATTTTAGAAGCTATTTTTAGTATAAAAGCTATATTTTTGTTTACTTAAATTGCAGATTTCATCGACCGTGACGAAGTCAGGCTCCTCCGTAGCTTCATCTTCGAGATCAGTATATTTCGTAAATGTCTATTTTCTTACGTACACATACAAATATCCTCCTTCGTAGGTATATAACTCACAATGTTGCTGCGCAATAGACTTACGTGATCACTGACTCTTGAAAGCGAAATTATTCGTGTTTTCGCTTTTACGTGAAAATTGTTCGTGCAATTAGCATACACGTCAAGGTTTTCATTTATCATGCAAGTACACGAAAGTGTTCGAGTTTTCCTCATATCCGCGAGTGATTTGGCTTGCCGCTTGCCGGTGAAAGTAGCTATTCTCTTTTCTAAGTTCTTCCTGCATTATCAACAACTTCAGCTGACACGCAAAATAGTTCATGTTTCGTGAAATCTTGCCAAATTGTTCGTGTTTGTGCAAATGTGCGAATGATTTTGTGATGTGCATGGCGGTGAAGGTATTATGTTTTCTAAGTTCCCGATACAACGACCTCACTTTTTTGACAAGTCTGCTGGATAAGTCAGAAAATATGATGCATCCAATATGATGCTGTCCCAAATTATGTAGCTGTTATCATCTGTGGAGCCATATGATTATGAATGATGCTTCAAATTCAATTTCTCATTGATTTTCCCTGCGGAGCAGCCGCAGTGCAAATCAATAAGAAATTGATTCTTGTGACAGGTATCCTACAAAACATTACTTGTTATAATTGTCCAACAAAATAGATTATTTTCTTTACATGGCCCGGTCCAGCTTTGGACGCGTTATTAAAGTTTCTAGCGCCGCCCAATATTCCGATATAAAATGGAGAAGCAAGTATGCTTTGGCCTACACGAATAGAAGCCACTGTTCTGTTTATAATTATTCCAAAGTGAAATGTTTTGATGTAATTTAGTTGTTGTCGGATACGGAACGATTCTTATTTTGCACTGTGTCGTAGATTGTAAACTAACCATGACAATTTGTCTATCGCATTCAGTTGTTGTCACCGTGATTGTTATATTAGTATTGTGAAGTGTATGTCATATTGTAGAAGCAGCGAGTCGAAAGCTAATCCAGAGTGAGCTATTTAAACAGTAGCCTTGCTTTGTTGGGAGACGAGTTAGGCCTTTTCCAAGGAAACTTACGTGCCCCCCTAACGTGTTAAAGCTCATGCGCAGAGCGTTTGAGGTTGAAGTGCTCAGAGTTCGAACCCCAAAACGTTTCTATGCCTGAGCGTTTATCCATTGCACAAGGGGAGGGGGCAAATGTTTTTTCGGTACAAAAGGCTAACTCGTCTCCCCAACAATGTTCATATCACTGTCCGTTGATATCCATAAGTTTCGGGTGGTAAAGGCTGCCATACTTTGTGAATGAATCTTTCTAGGGCCTCTTTGTAGTCAAACCGAGTAATTAAATGTTGACACCAGGTGGAGGCAACCCTCATTTTGGATTCGATATACTGGGAGGCAACCTTTTGAAAATTTATTTCATTTCCCATATTCAAATTTCTGAATTTTTGTGACATGAGGGCTTAGTTTGATTCGAAATGAGCGATTTTGCCATAGAGTCCCGTTAAAGGACAAGTCGGGGGGTCAGGGGTTGGTATGACTTGTACTTGAAAATATCGAGAAATTGTGGGTTTCGAATCCACATTTTAAATTTTGTAAAAGTTATGAATAAGTCACAAATTCTGTGATTTTGGCCAAGCATCCTCGCCATTTGTTCATGAGGATACCACTCCCGGACTTCTCTTTGGCACTCAATTTTGGCTGTCGCTGATGGCTTGTCATAGGTGTAGCATGGTAAATGCATAGTTAATTTTGATATCAGTTAAGCAATACATGGGAACCAAGCAATTTTGAAAGTCTGAATTTTTTAGAGCAAAAGATACAGTCTTGTTTAAGATTAGGGTACCATTTCCCCAACAACAAAACAGAGCTTCGCTGTTATCAAGAAAAACAATTTGTAAAAAAGTCGCCGTTGCACTGGCGGTGAAACAGGTTAAGGCCCCGTTCACACTCCTACGTTCTCATTTGAAAACGGAGTAAAACTTCTCCGTTTTTTCCTCGCGTTCACAATGCTCCGCTGTGAAAACGGACCTTCTCGAAAGTGTTAATGAAAACGCATAAATTTGAGAACGATCCGTTTTTTAAAACGATCCCTTTTCAGTGTGAACGCCAAAAACGGAGACATTTCAAAACGCTTCACATTCCTTTGTTAATATGTTGATTAGTACAATTGTATTCAAAGTCGCGATTGGTGCCTTGCAGACAGCTATTAACAGCTATTAAGGCTTTGTTTTGAAAAGGTGGATTAACAATATTTTGCTGGTGCTGCTGTGTAAATGCGTGCTGTGTGCTGTGTGCTGTGTGATCAGTGTGAACTTGGCATAAATCTACCGGTAATTTGACATCAGTTAACCGACATATGGGAGCCAAGCTACTTTGAATGTCTCAATTTTGTAAAGCAAAAGACACAGTCCTATTAAAGACACAGTGATTTGGCAGCCTTGATGATTCATTTCACCTTCTTTGCATTTGACCATTATGATCTGCTTTCTCTGTTTTGTCTTTGTTTCATTGAGTGCACTCAGGAACGTGAAATCTGGTCTTCAGAAAGACAAATCGCTTCGTTTTCTTCGGAAAGGTGAATCCTTTGTTTTACAAAATTAGCGGTTACTTTAGCGTCTCAAAGGGTCTCAAATAGATGTAACCCGCAAATTCTCGCGAATAACAACAATTGATTTTTGCTTCGGATAGGAATTTCACGTTTTCGTACATTTAATCCTATCTGGACCGGGGGGAGTTAAAATAACCCTTCAATCCCAGTTTTGTCTGGGAAACTTTTTTGACAATTCGTAGGCCATTTCTTTTTTGCGACTTTTCCTAACTATCTTTTACACATCTTCTCTTCAAATTTCGTCGGGATATCATATTTATTTCCGGAAATACTATACTGTTCAAGAATTTTTGAGAGAGTAGTTTTGATTTTTTGTTTATTTTACCGTCAAATTCTTTGTAGCTTCAAATCAAGATAATTTTTGACAGAATGAGGATAACTCGATGAAATTTTCTGTGCAGCCCTCAGTTAATGCGAGGATATGGAAAAGACTCAATTTTATATTTTCTTTTTGATGACGTAATTCATGACGTCATATATCTAATGAGTTTAGATAATAAATATAAGACAACAAATTTCATAATTTTGTCAAAACGTTATGTTTTTATAATAACTTGATGCTTTATTCGTCAATTAAATTTGAAATAAGAGTAATATTTCCTTTGAATAAATTTTTACAGTCAATTCAGTAAGACCACTGTTTTTGACCAGAAACAAAGAACATTGATGACTTAATCGAAAGTACAACAATTACAGTAAAGTAAATTAGATTTTCAGACTTTTCACATCAAAATACTGTTCAAGTTTCATCTTTCTAGCCTACATCAATTCGGCGTTCTGAGGGGGGCTAATTTTAACTCCCCCCCCCCGGCCAAAGGATTCTCAGAAAAGCTCGGTCCAGATAGGGTTAAGGTGACATCTAATTTCATACGGACTTCAGTTTGACGTCGAGCATTCTCTGAGCTTCTTTTCCATATAAAGAATATTATAAGTGTAGGTTTATGACAGTTGTTGAAAAGTTCTCATTTGTATCATTAATGTTTTATTTAATTAGATTTTACTGTTCTCGTACTATCAAAATTTTTAAATCTTCATTCATTTGTAGCATTTTTGTATCCAAAATCTTTCGATTGAAAAAATTCTCTTATTGAAATGCAAAACCATGTACATGAGCGCTGGCAACAATGCACCGTTGAAGTCTTTCTGATTAGCACAGTCAGACCCCCGTCTAAGCGCTTCGGAATCTGCGCAGGAGTGATTTCCAATGATTTACCAATCCATTTCCTGAGTCCACCTTTTTGACAGGAGATGACCTTTGAACCTTGATTCTTCACAGGTGGGCAACCTTCCCGGCAACGTTATTCGCTACCCAGTTTCCGTGTTCTGTGTGGTGTTCTGTTTCATCGCATTTTATGCGATGCAGTGAATGCAAGCAGCCTGATAAAGACTATAATGACTTTCGGCTAGACTTCGCTGCATCGACTTGAAAACGTTGCAGCGTGTAACTGCATGTAAAGTTTTCTATTCAAAACAGAAGAGGGACGATGTTTGTGATTTAAGTTTCCAAGATGTGAAGATGAAGCACGCTGCGTAAATGACATAAATATTTATCTTGATATTGTCAAATTTTGCTTGGCAAGCCTAATAAATACCTAACTTCTCCGACAAATGAGAGCAGTTGAAGAGGACCGAGGACTGATTCAAAGAATAAGATGGAGAGTAAAGCATTGCTGAACTATTTGGACTTGAACAAAGGTTCAGAGAAGGAACATTGGAGGTCAGAGGCTAACGCCATTGTTCAAGAAATTGTGCATAAAATCGAGGAAAGGGATTCTAGGTTCAAAATCGAGAAGAAACTTCGTAACGGTATATTTGAAAGCAATGGTATCAAAGGCGTGGATTGGCTTGCCAGTCATTTTGCTTTTGATTTGATAATATCTCAACTTGGCGATGAAGGATTCTCGACAATGTGTGCAACTGGAAAGGACACAGGTCAGTTTAGGCCGTTCTTTGTTTGCTATATGCACTTCAGTTTTCTTTTTCCAGTTATTCTGTGAGTTGAAAACGCAAACCAAATTCCAAAAGGAAAAGGAATTTTTTAGAGTTCTCTTCTTGGAACCATTGAACATGTATACTTTGGGCAAAATTTATGCGGATATACTTTTTGGCACATTTTTATGGCACGGGGTACAGGGCGTGAAGAGGTCATCTACACTTCCCGTCACGTCCCTAGTCCGCTTCCCCCCGGAAGAATTTCTCTGTCTTGGTAAATGGTCTTTCCTTTATGGACAGGTATGGATCGTTCTTGTACATGCTCGACAATAAGTATTGGCGACTGGAGTACCGGGTAGGGGCCTGGAGCCCTTAGAGCCCAGGAGCCTTGAGCCCCTATATCGCAAGAGCCTTAGAGCCCAGAAACCTAACAGCTGTAGCGGCCAAATGGTGTCAGGAGCCCAGATAACGAGAGATTTGCAAACTTGGTTTTGCTTTGAACTCACTCACACTTGCAAGAACTGGGTAACGTCTTGCGACTAAGCTTTAAAAAATCTCGAAGCTTCTGGGTTCAAGGCTCATAGGTTCCAGTTCCAGACTCCTGGACTGTAAGGCTCCTTGTTTATAGGGGCTCGAGGCTCCTAGACTAGAAGCTCTTAGGACTCCTGGGCGCTAGGGGTTCCAGGCTCACGGGTTTCTCTGTTAAAACACTCCTTTTAACAAGGAAAAAGTTACAAAATATATTGCCATTAGACATGGAGACAGTAACAAGATGACAATAATCACGGTACTGACTAAAGAATTTAAATGTGACTAAAACTTAAGGTACCTCTGCTTTCCGCTCCAGTGAGCAGCGTGTTGCCGCAGAGACGCAAAAACACCGCAAACCTACAAACCTGGTTTGGAGGAAGGTTTTGGCCAACAATCGAGTAAGGTTTTCTTGTCAAAAATAAAGTTTTATATTGTTGGCATAGTTCTTATAAGTGTGGAAAATAAATCATCAATAAACACATAGAATCATTAAAATCATGTCAACTGTATGCAGATGGTGAGTTTATATTTCAAAACTATATCAAAGAAGAAAAATCAAGTTTGATCAGTCAATGTGATGAAAGAGAGAAAGTCTATGAGGATTTATGCATATGCGTCAGGAAAAAATAATTTTTGAAAAGCTTTCATTTGAAGTGCAGCAAAAACTTCACCGCAAATGCAGCAAAAACTTCATTGCATTAACGGCGTAAAGATCAAGAAATAGATATTTTCCAGGTGTCCCAGAAAAGTACTTATGTTTGCAAAATCACCAAAATTTTGTTGTAAGGTAGATCTTCAAATTTCTTTTTCTTACCAGTAGATCAAAACAAATTATTTTTGCAAGCTGATCTTCTGATTTGTTTTTTGCTCAAGTGAATCAAGCTCTTTTTAGTATGTCTGGTTTTGAAGTCTTCTGCGAAAAAACACTTCATGTTTATTTGAGTAATTTCTTTTGTTACATTGAGTTTCTTGTTTGGTCATGAATGTCAGGGTGAAACGTGAAATGTTATTGTAGACTTGAAGAATACTGAAAAATTCTCAATGTAACAGCTCTTAGAGGCAAGATTAGCGATGTTGCATAAAGAGTGTTGCATAGAATGAGGTTTTTGATGCATTATTTCATACCCGTTAAGTAAAGAGAACAAATTGTTTAAAATAATTGAATATATTTGAGTTGTTGACACAAGAGATGAAAAAAATTTTACGATAACTTTCGTAATCAAATTTTAGCGATTTTGCAAACGGGAGTGCATTTTTGGACACCCAGTAGCTTTTAGATGTTCTCACCTTGAACTCTTTGTTCCCCTTCATTGCCTCCAATACCTTTCAATTACTGAATCGCCTCCTTATGACTATGGCCTCCCTTGTATTTAAACCTGGTTAGAGCCCTGATAACTTCACTCTAACAGACAAATGATACGGGAAGATCCTTAATTACATGCTTTTGCCTGGTTCACAAAACACCGTCGCACTGTCTTCCAGTAATTATATATTGTGTTAAAATGAGGAAGGTTGAGAGTATAAAGTTCAGGTTTGGAGGAAGGTCAACAACTTTTTGCAGCTCTGATTGGTATATTTCAGGACGAGATGCTTGATCTGAGGAGGAAAAAGAATAGCAATGTTGCTGAACAGATAAACACTGGTAAGATGTGAATACTTCATAATTAACTATCTTGTCAAAGAGAAAATTTTATCGCCAGTTGCAACAAAAGAATTTCAGGTGCTTGAATAGTATTACATCCTACCGGGTGAGTCAGGAAAAACGTGGGGCGTTTGTCAGACTGAGGCGTCGCATTGAGCAACTCGAACATCGTCAATTTTTTCCATGCAGCCAACAGTCTAAATTAGATCATAAAACTTTGCCCATCAGTCTCTTAATTCATTTGTTAAATAAGATTTTCTTCGTAGGAACTTGTATGGGAGTCTTGCAAACTGATGAAATCTTTGACCAAGTCCCTTCAGCATTTTAGCCATGCCAGAGTTGCAGGTACACTTGGTATTATCATGGGATACTGAAGAAGTTATGCCTGGTTGGCACTCGGTCGTTCAGGTCGTTAATATCGTGCAGAAAGACCCGAAAGACAAAGACTTAGAGTTTGAATCCTTTGTCCTTTGGGTCTTTCTGCACGACTCTAACGACTCAAAAGACCTAGTGTAAACCAGGCTTTAGGGAAAAAGTGTTGTCTGCAAGAAGTTTCACTGCGATTTACAGAGCGTTGATCTGCTCGAAAGAAACCTCTTCTCAAGACCAAAGATATTTTCCATTATCTTTTGCAAGACAGAGAAGCACGCATTAGTGATGTCTTTCAGACATTCTCCTCGCAGGGGTAGCTAAGATGAGGCATTCAAGGAGATAAAAAATACTATCACCTAACCATTTCATTCTCCCCTGATAGTACCACGTGTACCTGTAACTTGCGCCAAGATAAAATGCAGAAGGAGCTTAGCAGAGGATTTCAGCAGTTTGTAAGGCTTCCATACAAGGCCTTACGAAGAAAATCTTTTTTTAACAAATGCATCCGATGACCGATAACGCTAGGAAAAGTTTTACTACCTATATTAGACTCTGGCTACACGGAAAAATTTATCTCACGGCAATTGGATGGTTAAGTGCGATGCCACAGTCCACTAAATGCCCCACGTTTTTTCTGACTCACCCGTTAGGAAGCTCGATGAATTTGAATGATGGCGGAAAAAATGACATGTCAGCAATCTGAGATAAGGAAGTATTTGGATATATTAAGTCTTTGAAATTATAAATCAAGAGTTTAAGGCCCAAGGGAGAAAATGTCAAGTGTTGCCTAATTTCCGGATTTGTTGCAGGGAGCTAGGAGGGCTCTAAGTTACGAATTCTCGCACACTCATGTGCAGTTTCTGCTCTCTCCTCTACGTCAAGTTATCCTGAAGACCTTGATGTTTCCTGAACGACAGATAGTATTTATAATATTGCGTTTTTTTCTGAAATAAGTACCATGAAATGCCAAATTGATGGCCTTCCTATGCACACTGGCATTTATTTTCCTTGTCTAAGTCATCAGCAAACTTTTATACTTATGTGTTATTCCTTGTAGCGAATGAAAACATCAGATGTGGTTCAAAAGACAAGTTCTTTCTGGATGTTCCAGATTAGCTGCTCAACAAAATGGAGAAATTCTTTGGTAAAGACATTTTCCTTTTCAGTCAGTATATATACTTTACTTGGTGTTTCAGCAACAGTTAACCTAATGTCGTTCGACATCATTCACAGAATGATCTGCAAACATACAAGGTGCACCTGGAAAATCTGAAAAGCTACCCTGTCCCGGAGTCAGATTCCTGAAAAATATACCCTTTCCCGGAGCAAAACATTCTGAAACAATACCCTGTCCTTTTGTTTCTTCAGACAAAAGTGTACCCTGCCCTTAAAGTTTGTAAGACATCTATCGGAAACAGTGGAAATTTAGCTATCGAAGCAACTTCAGTCACATTCGCGGAGTGAAAATGACCTACAGGACGTAGACTTATTGCACCTTATCGTTATTGATAAACTGATGGACACTCAAACTACGACTCATAGGCTTTCACATTGAAATTTGGGACGAAGTATTCTCCCTAAATTTCACGACTAGTAATGGAAACCATAGCAACGCTGTACGAGCTCCAAGCAGTGGCGGATAGGCCTGAGTTGCAAGCTGGAACCTCCAATATTAAAACACATCAAAATTCAAGTTTTAAGTGATACTAGTTATGAACGAAAGCCACAAGTATCCAGATGAATGTTTCTTTGATCCAAGAATCAACAAACCTTTCGCTGTGAGCAAGGAAATCCTCACCTTTAAGGCCAGGTAGCTTCAATGAACTTCACCGCAGCAATGAGAATTTCCACCTATCGATGGTTGCTTGCGTCGCTTCTGAGCACACACCTAAATGGGTTCATTTTCATCCAAAATTTTGTATGAAAGTCAATGGCATGCATCTCAGTAGGCCCACTCTACCCTGCCAGGCAAAAAACTTATATTAAAACCATCACCTCAATGACTTTGAAATCGACGTTATTTCATTCGCAAAAACCAAACTCTCATCTCATGTTCGTTTAAGCATAGGTTTCAAATCTTTAAAAAGCTGGGTGTAAAATTCTATGACCTATTTCTTTGAACTGAACGGCTTCAAAGAAACGTGGACTATTTTACAGTAGATCTGCCGTTGGACTTTTCTGAAAGCCTCAATATTTTCAGAATTACGGTGCTTTTCTTCTTTTTTAAGAATTCAAGAAAATTTTCGAAAAAAACTTACAACTATCGTAATTTGAGTTGACAAAAGATCAAATAATTTTAAGGAAACAATAGTTTATGGGTGCCTACAATAGGGTATGCAGCAAACTCTTTCACTCTTCCGGTTTGTGATTTGGAAATTTCACGTCATAAAATGAGCTGAAATATATAATAGGCTTTAATTTCGACAAATATTCAAGATTTCTGAAAAGTCCAACGGTAGAATCAGAAAAGTGGCTAAAGTTTCTTTCAAGACATTCAGTTTAAAGAAATAGGTCATTGAATTTTACACCCACCTTTTTTGAAGATTTAAAGATTTGGAACCTATGCTGTTCATTTAATGGTTCAGAAAAGTACAATAACATGGCAGGACAGAGTTTTGCTAGGCCTTGAAATCCTTCCACAGTATGCCATTCAGTAGAATAATTCCTTAAGATGAATTAAGATAAAACTAAAACAAATATACTGTGTCAAAAGGCAGCTTCTTATGTAGACATCAGCATAAGGACATCGACCTTTTCTTTGACTTCTCAAGAAAGGATATTTCCAGCAAAAACCTCAGTAGACCAACTTTACCCCACCCTACCCTACACAACAGTCTGCTTGCCACCAAAATTTTGCCCGGAAGTTTGATCGTCCGAACGTTTTCGATTGTAATGTACCTAGTTGCAAATCTTACCTAAAGATTAACTGATGAATTTTGAGAATCGCTCCAGTAAACGATTTATCGTGGCCTGTCAAAAGAACATAGTTTATTGGCACATTCAATATGATGTAATATATGTATTGCATTGCAGTACTCGATATGAGCGTAAAGAGGACAGAATATGTAAGACACTAGCACCAATTCCTTTTGTTGACACCTTGATTCAAAAAGATTTGCGATTGCAGACAAAGGAAATTGTCTCAACAGTGATGCAAAACAAACAAAGCCTCAAAGTTTCTCTGAGATCCAGGTGGCTACCCCGTCTGTTGAAAGTTCCAGAAATGGTTTCAAGGGCAAACATGATCGTATATCGAAAGAAAGAGGACATATCTAAACATCTACTTCGGACATTTTATTTTTTGCTGTTCAGAAGCTGAGCAATAAGTGCTTTGATCACAACCAAAAAATACGAGAATCGAATCGCCTCCAAATCCGTTTCTTTACCAAACAAATAAAATGGCGTCGGTAGATGTTTAGATGTATCCTCCTTCTTTCTATATTTACTCATGTTTGCTCTAAAAAAACATTTCTGGAATGCATAACAGGCGAAATGGCTACCTGGGTCTCACAGAAACTTTGCGGCTTTGTTTGTTTTGAATTACTGATTGAGAGAATTTCCTTTGTTTACAATCGCAAATCGTTTTGAATTAAGGTGTCAACAACTGCTGCTATTGTCTTACAAAATCTGTCCTTGTTTATGAACATAAAAAGGATGGGGCAAAGTTTAGTTCTACATATTTGATTTTAAAGTTTTTCAAAGATTCGGCGCCTGTGTAACAAAAGTAACTAAAGGCGGATTTCCATTCCGTGCATTTTGTCGCGCGCGCGACAATTTGCGATCGATTTGCAGTCTGGGCTTGCGTACTTTGCGTTATTTGGTAGCACGATCTGAGCGCGCGATCACACAAAAAAGTAGAAGCTCATCCTACTTTTGCGATCGATCGCCAGCGTTGTAACAGACCCAGCAGGGAGAGTTAGTCCAGACGATGTGAGTATTTGCCCTGAATACTGTTATTCTTCTCGTTTTCATCCTCTCCTTCCTGGGAGTAGCAAGAGCTTTAATCGTCTTTTAATAGCAGCCTTCTTTGATAACGTTATTTTTTTAGTCTGGAGAGCTCGGAGATGCTTCTGCACCACTTATGGGAACTGAAAGGAAGTTGTGCGATCGCTAAAAGTCGATAGCTAACTGTCATGCGCGCGACAAAAATCACTGAATGGAAATCCGCCTTAAACACAGGGAGCCCAGGAATAATTGGCGAACTCAAAACATAAATTGTCGAGAATAGGAGCTCCGTAGGAAACTGCGAAGGATTTGCGAAGCCTTGAAATGAATGCTGCGAAGGACTCGTAGCGCGTTGAGCTGCGAAGGAACTGTGAAAAACGGAACTGCGCAGTTCCGTTTTTCATAGTTCCTTCGCAGCTCAACGCGCTACGAGTCCTTCGCAGCATTCATTTCAAGGCTTCGCAAATCCTTCGCAGTTTCCTACGGAGCTCCTATTCTAGAGAATTTATGTTTTTAGTTTGCCAATTATTCCTGGGCTCCCTGTGCCTTAAGATGCATTTTGTCTATTAAGATGAATACGAAGATGAACAATGGAGGAGTCGTCTGAAACATTCAAGAGGTAAGAAGAATTTTAGTTTTTAATTTTGTCATTTATTCTATTTTGTCCATTTCTCTCTAAGGCATGATTAATGCCGCAAAGCAAACAAACTTGTAATCTGCTGTCTTGACTTATGACCTTCATTCCACTTCTGATGCCCTCAACATCTGTAAATACCCCCGGCTAAGTGCCCCCCTATATTCTACCCCGGTGATTTTCCGGTTGAAAAAATGAAGCAAAATCATTCCCCCGGATTTTAGTTCTGTGCCTTCAAAAATGATGTTTTGAGTTACAGTTTGATTTGAGTTCTTATGTAAAACCTTATTTATTGTTTTCCACATAGCTTTCGGATTGTTTTGGGTTTCATCAATAAGGTTGTAGTAGTATTCCTGTACCCTGGCACGTAGTTCAGAAGTGACTTTATTCCGTAACTTCTTATAGTCTGACCAATAGGAAGCATCTTTCTCGGACCTCTTTTTTGCTAGATCACGTTCCTTC
Organism: Aurelia sp. 4 Dawson et al 2005; assembly: GCA_964019985.1. NCBI lineage: Eukaryota > Metazoa > Cnidaria > Scyphozoa > Semaeostomeae > Ulmaridae > Aurelia > Aurelia sp. 4 Dawson et al 2005. Next base: position 1,228,620 of record OZ026511.1, on the reverse strand, counting down.
ATCAGGTTTTTTATTTCTACAGTAATCCAAGGAGCGTGATGGCTTGTTATTTTTCTGCGCTTTAATGGTGCATGCACCTCCAGAAGAGATGAGATAACACTATTAAAGACCGAAGCCATGAGATCAGGGTCACCATTAGTTGGGGAAAGCATCTCGTTCCAGTCAATGGCTGACAACTCGTCCAGGAATAGCTGCTTATCATAGTTTCTAAGGCTACGTGTTTCGACTATTTTCACTTGCTTATCTAAAAGTCGCTTTGCATTTAGTTTCCTAACTGCAAAGATAAGGTAATGATCGACCATTCCTAATTTTAGCACGCTCGCTCTCAAGATGTAATTTGGGCGATTGTTGGCAAAGTGATCAATAAGAGTCTTAGAAGTGTGTGAAGCACCATCTTTCTCTAGCGCAGCTACCCTAGTATATTCATTTATTTGCTGCTCAAATTGGAACTCAGAATAAATTGATTTTATGCTTTTGGTGCACCTATCCTTGTGATTTTTTAGATCACAGTTAGTGTCACCAATTAAGAAAATCTCTTTACCTTCTGCATCTACAGCAGAGAGTATGTTCCTTAATGCCTCAAAACTCTCCTTGTCATTGCCGGGGGTTGGGGGTCTGTACCAACAAATAACTATAAAATTTCTGGCATGCAAGGGAGTGATCTCTACGGCTACGATTTCTAATAGTGGATCATCAATATCATATCTACGATTATGGCTAATGCTCGGGTTTACATAGATAGCTACACCAGCGCCGTTGACATCTCTGTCTTTACGGTGGATTTCAAAGCCTTCCAGCTCTACCTCTGGGTCTGTAATATCTTTACTTAACCTCGTTTCATTCAAACCCAGAATGTGAAATTTGTGCTCGTTTATCACATGCTCAATTTCACAATGGTGCTTACGTAATGATACAACATTAAGTGATGCAATTCGTAAACCTCTGTTCGACTGCATTCTTAAATTACGTTGCGATTCGCTTAGATTTTTCATTGAACCCGTGTACCCCTACCAATACTCTACATATTTCTTGACATTCCGTGCAAATCTTTTTGCTCCTCCTTGGTTAATATGTAAACCATCATCACAGATATTACCATATAAAATGTTATCATTATCAATAAAGTCTATACCCTTCAAAGCATCATTTTTGAAGGCACAGAACTAAAATCAGCTTCACAAAATTCAGAAGCTTTCAACAAACATTTTACGACGGTTGGACCTAAGTTAGCGGAGAAAATAGAAACTCAGCCTTCCGATGACCCTCTTAAGTACCTTGGAGATAAAACCGGAGGAACCAAATTTAAGCTACAGCCAGTAAATGTAGGGTATGTAGAACGTGCTATAAAAGCTCTGGATAACTCGAAGTCTCCAGGTGCTGACAGAATCCCCGTCAAAATACTTAAAGATGCTATAACCTTAGTTTCGAAACCACTGACACTGATATACAATGCATCTTTAGAACGGGGTATTTTCCCCCGAATCTGGAAATTAGCCAGAGTAACACCTATTCATAAGGCGGGCACGAAAACAGATGTAAACAACTACCGGCCTATTTCAGTGTTATCAGTTGTGTTAAGAATTTTAGAAAAGATTGTACACGACCAACTAATGGAGTTTCTAAAGGAACAAAAAAGGCTTTGTTTAAACCAGTTTGCGTTCCAAAAACTACACAGTACACTGACATGTCTATTGAATGTTATAGACCCATGGTTCAAGAACTCTGATGAGGGGAAAATAAACTTGAGTATATTCCTTGATCTCAAGAAAGCATTCGATACCGTTGACCATAAAATCCTATTGTCGAAATTGCGAGAGTATGGTGCTGAAGGTGCTTCCCACAGCTGGTTCACTTCTTATCTGACCAATAGGGAGCAGTTCTGTTATTTTGACGGATCCACTTCCAGCAAAAGCAGCATTGAGTGTGGTATTCCGCAGGGCTCGTGTTTGGGACCCTTACTCTTCATACTATACATTAATGATTTTGAGAATTGTCTAAAAAGCACGATCCCAAATATGTATGCTGATGATACATGTGTGAATATCGCATCAGAAAACCTGAATGAACTTCTAACAGATTTGAAAAACGAGCTGGAAAATGTATCGAATTGGATGAGGATTAATAAACTTAGTTTGAATGCCAGTAAAAGTGAATATGTGGTTATAGGCCACAGGCGACAACTAAATAAGATAGGTAGTGATTTGCCAGATCTTGTCCTCAATAATGAAGTTATCAAAAGGGTTGACAAGACAAAATACCTAGGGATCAACATCGACGAAAGCCTTATTTGGAAAGAGCATTACAAAGCTATCAAAAACAAGCTGAAAGGGGGCTTGAGCTCCTTAAGAAAGCTGAAAAACATCCTTCCGCAAAGGAAACTTGATCAAGTTTACAAAGCTCTCTTTGAAAGCCATCTTCGCTATGGCAACATTGTTTGGAGTACTCTTTCCAACACCAAACTATCCCAATTGCAACGATTACAGACAAGGGCAAAGAAGCTAATAGCGAATGCCAAGTATAAGGACGGATGGACTTGCAAATGGCTCTCTGTAAAGTCATTGATCTCCTTTGACCAAGGAGTCATGACATATAAAATCTTGCATGACCTCTGTCCCGAAAATCTTCGCCATAAGTTCACTGAAAGATCCATGATTTCAGAGTATAGAACCAGAAACCATGGAGATCTGCAAATTCCTAAAGCTAGGTTAGAATATGCAAAGCGAAGTTTCTACTTCTCTGGTGTCAAAAACTGGAATGATATCCCTGATAACATTCGAGAAAGAGACTCAATCACTCGTTTTAGAACAGGACTTAGAGATTATCTTTTGAACCTTTCACAGGACCCAAACACGACCCCTTGGTAGAGCAGCAATATTCCAATTTTTTCTTTTTTCTTTTCTCATATTATTTTATAGAAATATTGTTAATAGGATATTAATTTGCTGAAAGGATCTCGTGTGTTTTAAACAATGATAAAATGAAATGAAATGAAATGACACAAGCTGTGAATCTCCCGCTACAAATTACCTTCATTTTTCATTTATTTCATTTAATCTTATTTAAGCACAAAATCCATTCAGTTGAATACGATACCAAAAGAAAATAGAATAAATTACAATTAAAAGTTTACAATATAGGCTCAAGCTATGTTACACCCTTTCCCTCCCCCCGTGTACTGATCTTCCATGGATTCGTGCAAACCTATTTTATATCAGCTCAAAAGATGAGATTTCAGATCTTTTTTGAATCGAACAACGGATTCGGTGTCTCTGATGAGCTGTGGGATACTATTCCAGGCTTTTGGACCAGTGTACAAAAAACTTTTTTTTGTACAGATCCTTCATGTTCCTCGTGTTATATTTTGATAAGGCAGACCTCTCTATGAACTTATTTTGTAGGCCTTCAGGACAAAGCTGATTGACAATCTTGAAAGTCATGACCGCTCGGTCAAATGTCATTAGTTGATTTACATTAAGGATGTTCTTATTGTAATCGTCTTTTATCTTGGAAGATTCTATCAGATCGAAAGCTCTGTCCTGATATCTTTGTAGAGTGCTAAGCTTAGTACTGGAGAGGGCGCCCCAGACCACGTTTGCATATCTTAGATGGCTCTCAACAAGTGCTTGATACACATTAAGCAACTGAGATTGTGGTAAGATGTTTTTCAGTTTCCTGAGAGATGCCAGGCCACCCGCTACTTTCCCTTTGACAGATTTGTACTGTTCATTCCAGCTTAGCTTGTCGTCAACAGTAAGTCCTAGGTACTTCGTTTTATGAACCTGTTTTATTCTAATATTATCCAGATAAAACGGTTGTAGTTGTAGCTCTGGTAGTTTGCTTTGCCTTCGAGGGTGGTCAATAACCATGAACTCGGTTTTCTCGGGGTGTATGCTTAGCTTATTAATTCTCATCCACTCAGAAATGTTTTTCAGTTCTGCCTGGAAGTTGCTCGCCACATCACTAAGTTCGTTCGACGAGAATGAAACTTCCGTATCATCTGCATAGAGATTAGCCCTGGAGAATTTTAGGCAAGATTCAAAGTCATTAGGGTACAGGATGAATAATAATGGGCCTAGACAGGATCCCTGCGGTATCCCACATGTGACTTGTTGGGAACTCGACTTGTTACCGTTTAATGTACAATATTGTTGACGGCAACTAAGATAAGATCTGAACCATTCTAGCTCAATACCATCAATTCCATATACTTTCAGCTTTCTGATAAGTATTTCATGATCTACTGTATCAAAAGCTTTCTTGAGGTCGAGAAACAGCGCAAAGTTGACATCGTTTTTGTCTATATTCTCATACCAGTAACCTGAAACACTTATCAGAGAGGTGATGGTTGAATGCAGTTTACGATAGGCAAATTGACTCATTGTCAGTTTCCTGTTAGAAAGAAGGAAATCGGATAACTGGTCATGCACAATCTTTTCAAATAATTTTGCAAAAACTGAGAGAACAGAAATTGGCCTGTAATTATTTTTCTCATTTGGAGCTCCAGTTTTGAAAATTGGTGTTATTTTTGCAAGTTTCCAAACGTTTGGAACGATTCCCTTAGCCAAAGAAGCGTTGAATATCATCGCCAAAGGCTTGGCAATAAATTTCGCAGCGTCCTTGACAAGATTCGTTGGGACACCATCAGGACCGGGTGCCTTGCCACTCTTTAGCATCTTCAAGGACCTAAGCATTGATTCCTCGCTCATCAGCTTGAACGAAAATTTTTGATCAGAATCATTGGGGTGCAGATACTTAATCGGATCATCGTCAGGCTTGACCTCTAGTTTACTTGCAAGTTTTGGGCCTATATTGACGAAGTGTTCGTTAAGCTTTTCTGCTATCTGGTTTTGCCCCTTTACGATCGTGTCCCCATCTTTTAGTTCAGAAATTGCTGTGGTACCCGAGGTCTTGTGTAGAAATTTATCAATAGTTTTCCACATTTTTTTCGGGTCATTTTTGTTTTTGGTGACAAGTTCCTGGTAATACTTCGTAACTGAAAGACGAATGTTATTTGTTACCTTATTGCGGAGAATCTTATATTTCGGCCATAGGTTTGGGTCTTTCGAAGCCAATTTTTTCATTCTGTCACGTTCTTCCATTCCCCTTTTAATATCAGAGGTAATCCACGGAGAGTACTCGTTTCTTACCTTCCTTTTTTTAAGAGGGGCATGAAAATCAAGTAGATGCTCAAAGATTTGATGAAATGTCCTGGCCATCTCGCTCGGATTGTCACTCTTTGATTCTAAGGTAGAAGCGCAGTCTATCATTTGCAGGTCCTTTAGGAAATCCTCCTTACAATAGTTTCTAAGAGCACGGTACTCAATCGTTTTTGGGCTATTTCTTTTGAGCCTCCATGCATTTACCTTACGTACTGCATAGATCATATAATGGTCTACCATTCCCAACTGCACGACACCTGACTTTACAATATACTTTGCTCTATTGGTAGAAAAATGGTCTATAAGTGATTTGCTGGTACTGTGTTCACCAGTTTCATCTGTAGTAACTGCGACCCTTGTGTAATCAGTAATCATTTGTTGTAATTGATATTCAGAGTACAGTTGCCTTAGTTGTTTTGCGTTTGGATTTTTGCTGCTTTTGAAGTCACAGTTGGTATCGCCCAAAAGCATGATCTCCCTATCTTCTGCGTCAAGACATTTTAAAACTTCCCTAAATGCTTCAAAAGAGGGGTTATCAACAGCTGACGTAGGGGGACGATACCAGGCAATTACAAAGAATGCTCTAGCATGACGAGGAGTAAATTCAAGGCAAAGAAGTTCAAGATTACTACTCTTGAGCCTAATTTTTGGTTCTGGCAGGTCATCCTTCACATAAATTGCTCCACCCCCACCATTTTTATTACGATCATTACGGTAAATCTTATAACCTGGTATCGAAACTTCCTTGTCATCTATCAAAGGTTCTAGTCTTGTCTCATTTAAAGTCAGAATATCAATATTGTAATCACTGAGGATTATCTCTAATTCATGTATGTGTTTCCTCAGCGAAACGATGTTCAGCGACGCTAACAATAGACCATTTTTCTTACCAATTTTTAATTTTTTGCTAACGTTGCTATCACTACTTTCGGCATTATCTTTCACTGTTTTACTGACACCTGATGAGCTGTCACGATCCTAGCAGTATCTTATAAAATTACTAATATTACCTGCATATTTACGTATACCTTGGTCGTTTATATGTAACCCATCCTTCCAAAGATTCGAAAATAAATGTTACTGTTATCAATGAGCTCAATACCATTTAAACTCACTTCTTCTTCTATCAAGCGATTAAACTTCTGTACCTTTTCATTATGCTCCTTTCTTCTAAACACTGAGGAGTAGACAACTTGAGCTGATGGATTTTGCTTCTGTATCTTATTCAAAGTTGTCATGGTTTCGTGGACTAACGTCTCGGGAGACGAATCTTGAACGTTGTTAGTACCAGCATGGACGATGATGATATTGCTGTCACATTTGCCAAGTTTCTTTGCTGCCTGCTGTATTTTCATTCCACCGAAGGCGCGAATATCAACTGTATGATGATTGTTGCAGAGCTTTTCAGGCTGTAATCTTTTCAGTTGAGAGTCACCAATCATAGTAACTTTTACTTTCGCTCGATTATCCAACGAGTTTGTTGTTGTATCACCCGTACTCTTTTGTTTGCGTGCACTCTTCCTCTCAGTGGACTGTTTTTCATTCAGGTTGACATTATTTTTCTTTTGCCCGCCTCTGGGATTCTTCTTTTCTTTTTGATCATTCAGTACTTCTGGATCGCTTTCGTCATCATCAATGGAAAGAACTGCAAAGCGATTTTCGCACGATGTTTTTTGTTTTGGCTGGTCACTAGATACTTGATTACTCGTGACCAACTGCTTTCGACTTTTCACTTTTTTGTCTTCTTTTGTGCTGCTTTGCTTTTGGGCAGCTCCATTGTTTGAATCTTCAATTACAAGGGGGTTTTCATAACTTGAAAGTGGTGCCTTTTGTTGCGCTTGAACTCTTGGTCCTCTTGAGGGGATTTCTTGCCACTGTGCATTGTTTGGCTTTTTGCTGTTTTTGATGACGTCACACTCCAATTGATTCGCGGCTTGATTTTGCGTTTGATTTCGAAGGGAAATTTTGATTATTTCGTTTAAGCTAAGAATTTCGTTCCTTAAAAAATCAATTTCGCGTTGCTGTTGCAATATGACCCTTTCTGCATCGCTATGGGAGGGGGAGGGCGAGGGCTTTTGCTGGGAGGGCGGGGGAAAAGAATTATTGATGAGCTCGTCCCTCAAACTTGCTCCTGCTTTACTTGGGTTTTCATCAAAACAAATGCGTGTTTTCTTTCCAATGTCTCCCACTTCGGCTTTCAAAGCGACAAATTCAGTATGTATGTATTGTTTGAAGTCCGTAACATCGTTCCCATTGTTTTGCCTTTCTGTAGCCAGTTCTGCCAAAATGGATTGTTTTAGTGCACCAAAGAAATGTGCCATGCCAAAGTACGACTCATTTTTTGCTGTGCCACGGTTTTCGATTAGGCCATTTGACTCCATCGCATCGAATGCTTCATTAAATTCCTCCAAAGTACATGAATTTGTTTTAGTGATTATGTCAAAGATTGCATCTCTGCTTGGCCTTTTCTTTTGGCTTCGAATGTCAACGATTGCAGTAAGTATTTTTCCATCCATGTTTGTTAAATGCAAGAGCTACGACCTTACAAGTGAAACCCCGGCTTCAAATTGATAAAACCAGGGGAGAAATTTATGAAGTTTTCCCAACGTGTAAAGACAGTTCCCCACCAATAATTATACTGTCTTCCGTAAATAATTGGAGCTACCTGGTGAAACTTTGGCCTTATTTTGCGACCAAAAGCACCCCGGTGAACACTTGACCTCTCATCGAGGCTGTTAGCCGGGTTGTGTCAATTACTTAAACACTCCGCGAGTTGAGACTAAATATCGTCGCCATTATTCATCAAAACACGATAAAGAGGCTAGTAGCAATTACCCGGAAAGGAAACAATAGCGTTGCCTCGTTATCACTAAGCGTGACGTCAAAAAAGCATAAATCATTTTTCCTTATCTGAAATAGGCTATAGCTACTTTGTGAGCTCTATTAACCTCCCAGGGAGCTTATTTCGTTTTGAAAACTCCAAAGGGGCCTTAAAAGAGAGGGGGCTCATTGGAGAGGAGGGACTTATTGGCAAAATCAAATGACAAGGGTGTATATGAGAGCTTTTAGCCATATCACAGGAAACCCAAATGGCTAAATAATAGGCACGATATAATTTTTGTCCGTCTGCCGATATGGTTGATGATATGATGTTCAATGCAGCAGTACAATACTGAAACCGGCTTGTATCTTGATACTCAATGAGAAGTTTATTTCAGAATGAAGTTAGAAATCATCACTTACCTTTTTTAAAGCACCAGTGTTGTTTCTTTGTGTACCTAACTCTGGTACTATAAAACAAAGAAGTATTGTCTTCACACTAACCTCCTTCTGCCGTTTCTTATTCGGATTGGAAGTCAAGGCAACCAGTCCTACGCGATCTAGAGTGGAGGCAACCATATTACGTCACATAACACTGACGATGAACTGTTTGCACTGTGGTGTACTTATGTTTATAGTTAAACAAGGACAGAACGTTTTCCAAAGGGAAATCCCGAAAATCGTTTTCAATTGCTCTCATTAGTTGATAGCTTGAATTTCGATGAAATGAAATGAAATGAAATGAAGTAAAAACTTACTTAGCTTAATAAATGGAAATTATTTTGTAACTTTTGGAATTTGATATGAGAGGGGGGGGCTGAAAAGAGAGAGGGCGTTATTTGAAATTTTACTCAAAGGAGAGGGGCTTAATAAAGACCGGGGCTTAAAAGAGTGGGGCTAAATGGAGCTTTTAGGACACGAAAACGTGAATCAACTGCTGAATGTGCCGTACTTGGATCTTGCAAGCTACATTACAGGTTGTACTTTCAGATGGTATGCGTCAGATGATTCAAATGTTAAAGAAACTCGTAAGAAACTTTGAGTGCTCAAAATGTAACGATTTAAGAAACTTTTCAGTCATGACCCCAATTCTTAGTTTATTATAAAAATTACATCTATTAGTCACTAGGTTGTTATTTGACTTGTCGATAGGTTGTTCCACGCTTTACAGGAATCCCGGTATAATAGAGAAATTTTTTGTGATTTAGATGAAGAAGGAGGCTACGACCTATTGGGAGAGATGATTGAAACAATAGCGAATAAGGATGGTATGAAATATTTTGTGGCTATTGCCGAATTTTTAAGTTACAGATTTTTGTGCTCATGTATAAATTACCATGCATGTTACATCTGCACGGTGTCTCAAAAAATTTGTTCCCCGTTTTTGTGACGAGTGTAGGAGCTGTTGCTTCAATTATCTTAATTTTGACTTAGTTGTATAGGTCAAGCTTCAGCTTAGAGTTTGAGATCGCGTTTGAGTCAATCTGATTCGTGGTTGCTGATTTAGGGCAGAGAAAAGGTAAAATTAGTGGTTGCTTCAAAAATAGTACTTCTATTGTTCGCCAGAAATGTCACAATCAAGTAAGGTTTCAACGAAAGGGTAATAGCGCCGTTTTGAGATTTTTGCTAAATCTTTCAAGATTTAACAGCATTTTTTGGTCATAAGAGAGTACTTTCAACCCTTGAAAATTGTGATGAAAACTTCAATACGACGCTAGAACCCTTTCTTTGAAAATGTAATTTATTCTGACATTACTGGAGAACAAATAAAGTGCTGTTATGAAGCAACCACAAATTTTGCCTTTTCTCTGCCATAAATAGGCAGCCACTTGTCAGATTAACTCAAAAAATGTCTCAAACTGCAAGCTGAAGCTTGATCTATACAACTGTGTAAAAATTGAGATAATTGAGTCTACAATATCCTCCACAGCAGCCCAACAAACCGCTCAAAATTCCTTGGGACACCTTGCATTTCGAACTATCCTTTCGAATAATATTACGACTAAGCAACCCCACCGAGAGGATATGCCAATGGTAGCAAAAGGTAATAGCTTCGTCCATGACCCTTGCCATAAAGAAAGGCAAATAGATAAAAATATTTCCCCGATACTCAAAGTCTCGGTTGGAGAGTAGATTGTCTGCTTCGTCACAAGGCCAATATGGGAAATAGGATATTTCCGAAGCCATTTTAGATCTATCATATTGATACTTTTGTACAATATCTAGCACGGGCGATGACGCACCGATTTTTTGCGGAGGGAAGACAAACATTGTAGATGTTTTTTACCAATTAGTTGTTTAGTAATCTAATCTGCTTTTCTGGTCATCACTTTGCGTAGACACGATCAGCAAACAGCATTTTTTTCTTTGTTTCTCTCTAAACTCGGTTTGATTCAACATGGACTGATTTTGTAATAGATTATCAGCAATTGCTTTAACTGACACCTCAGTTCAAAGAAATTAGCGATAACAGACGAAGTGAATTCTCTCAACCGTTAAATCAGAACAAACACGACCAAAACGTTGCCCAAAACCAGTAGGGCAAAGTATCGCCTCGTGCAAACGACATGTGCTTTTTACGAGCTGCTATGTGCTTATAACAAAAGAAGAATGGTAGATCTAGCGTTCTGTCTCGCGTATTTATTTATTTGATTCAGGAGCTGTGTGGTAATTGTTTCATTTAGGTCCTAAAGCACGCGAGAATTACAATGCCTTCTGTTCCGCTTCTGGATCAAATGAACAAAATCTGCGAGACACAACTTTACCTTTTCCCGATTATCAGGGATATGGTCAGGGTAAGAATTGAACGAGACATAAGAGGTACGGAAAATTTCGGAAACTTAAATGAACAAAATTTTACAACTCTTGCAAGAATCAAGTTCCGCTCGCTAAGCTCTTTCGAATGATATCTAGTTTCCTTTTTTTTAAATAATGGTAGCTCTATGGCCAAAATTTTATGGCCAAAATGGTAGCATTTAACCTTATATAGTTTTTGTTTATACTTTAGGTTGGTTGTCTAATTTCCAGTGAAAAGGAATTTACAGCATTTTTCATTCTTGAATATGTTATGGAACAAGGCTCTTTGCGATCCCTCGGCAGTCTGGAGGATTTCCAAAGGTGCTTGGAAATCCCCACGATTGGTGGCAGGCAGTTTGATATGACCTTAAGTGTCCTACCGTGGCATAATTTCTCCAGATCCCTTGAGGTCATGTCAATCTGCAGGCAAGTGCAGGAATTAAAATTGTGCCTTTGCAGGAGAAGTACAAGCAGAAAGAAAACAAGTCGACTGATGACGAACGAAAAGATGAATTAGGATAGGAATAACGCGATCTATATCAATCTTTCCTCCAAATTCTGCACTTCCTACCTCCCATGATCATGCAGCTGGATTGATAGAGGGCCTCAGGATGACTTTTCCATTGCCACTTAAACATATGGTGGTTGGGCTACCTGACATGCCCTATTTTGGTTGGGGGGGAAGTTCCCCTACCTAACTGTTAATAGATGGAACATAACCAACTTTAGTCTTCTTTAGTCTGCTATGGTCAAGAACAGCGGCAAAATTGACCAAAATCGGGAAAATCACAATAAAACTTGATTAGGAGCACTACTTCCGTCCAAACATGATAATTATGATAGGAATACGAAAGAAATTTGGAAAATATTCAAATTTTGCTACTCTTTTCGTGATAATTAAGATTCGAGAATTTGCGATTTTTCCAAGGTCAATCTCGGAAAGATGACTCCCCCTCCCCAACATTTGTTGAAGAATTTAAATGAATTTTTCTCAAAAGTTGCACTATAAGTATCTACAACACGTCAAGAAGTTTCATAGCCATAAAATTTCCCCTGACAGAGTTATTTAAAAAATCTACTTGGGAGGGGGGCAACACCAACCAAAATAAGGTTAACAAGTGCTACTTAATTATGGCCTAAGTGTCGCTCACCTTTTGCATAATGTCGTTGAGCAAAGTATTAAGTATTTTATATGCTTCCTTTTAACTTTTCTCCTCGATGAAGAGCAGTTTGCAAGCCAACTCGAAGAAAAGCAACTGGAGGCAGCCATCTTGTTCTATCATTGCAGCGAGGGGAGACGAGCGGGTATGAAATATGGCTGGATTGTCCAATCAGAACGTTTGATTTCAAGGAATTTTTGTACAGAAACAAGAAATCTGATCTATTGCTCTTTTAGCTCAGCCATTGTTTCTGCATTATAGTCACTTCTTATCAAAAACTAATGCCAAAACTTGCATTGCATAGCACTTTCCTCCGCAGAAGTTAATGTTCTGTTTGAAGAGAGTTGCTATTTGGTTGTATTCGTTCCCCTACAAAGTTTCAGGACAGTATGGCAAACATTTGTTTCTCACTTCGTGCAAAGCCCGCATAATTACCAAGAAGTTAGCGTCTCGCCATACTCTTCCTTCGTTACTCGTTTTCGTGTAGATATAATTTCGCTGCACGGGAGAAAAGGCTGTCACATGTCAGAATAGAATGGCTGCTTCCGCATGCTATGTTTCTGGTTGGCTTGCAAACTGCTTTATATCGAAGAGGGCAGAAAAGAACAAGCAGAGAAACACTCTATACTTTGCTCAACGAATTTACAGCGAAAATACAATTGTCTTTCGTTCGGTAAGCAACACTTATGCCATATTTCTTTTAAGAAACACTTGTCAAGCGACTGCAGAAACGTCATCCTAGGCCCTTGAATTGATCATGACAAGGAATGATTCGATGCTTTAAATCTATTTTTCAGGATCAAGTTACACAGATGTGATCCATCGCCTGGTTGATAATGTAATTAGGCTTCGCAAATGTAAGGATTTCTGCTTTCCACGTTAAAATCTCCATTTTCTGTAATGAGGTGTAGCAAAGACTTTCTGGATTTAGGAGACTTTAACTTTTTTTAATCGATCAGAGTTTAAAAACAACAAAGTTAATGCAAGATACTATGGCAGTTGCAGCGAGCCGAGTCCTGACTACAAACGCCACCTACAATGTACTAAGAAATAAACAAGAAGAAAAGAAACAAAAATGGTAAGGTACATATGCACGCTAACTCAAGACATAGTAAAGACTAAGGCAAAACTGGCGTACCTCCAAACCCGCAAAAACAGCCAACCACCCACCAAACCACAACCACGAGATTATCGGCAGTGAGAATGGAACAATGGTGCAGAGATCTGACTCGAGGAAAAAAATTACTTCTTAACTAATCCTACAATCTCTTACAAAAGTGTTGGACCCCTATGAAAATCAACGTTTTTCAGAAATATTGCCCCCCTCCCCCCATTTCAATGTTGATTGCTTTGGCGAATCACTCTTTTCTTAGATCTGCGTGAAAAAACCCTCTTTGCAATTCATTCAACATTGAAACGGGGGGGGGGGGAATTGGACGAAAATTTGATTTTACAACAGGGGTCCAACACTTTTGTAAGATATTGTAGTTTTTTTCAAGCAAAAATCCACTTGACATGGCAACTTTTTTGTTATGTCTCATGTAGTAATGCACGATCGAGATGACCCTTCTTTCCTACCTATGAGAACCTGTGCCATGGGTAATAACTACGAAGTAGTTATGACGGCTGCATCAATTACTCTAGACGAATGGACTTTGGAACAATTTTGCCATTTTTGCATGTCACAACAGAATCAAAGGTCAATAAAATCAAAGATAAAACACTCTAAAAGCCAGTGTTAAACATTGGATGTAAAGTTCTTCGCCCTCCTGAAATCTTACTTCTTATTAGTACATGCAGATGGAATATAGAAATAAAGTGTCTTTACATTTCATCCAGTTTTATGATGATTTGAAGTTACAGTGGGAAATAACCTGAAATGCGAGATTTTTGGCATTTTTTAATAAATTATTGTAGAAGAAATAAGAGAGCACAGAAAATTTATTCCATCCCAATGGAAACATGTTAGCCTTCAAAATATTCAGGCCAATTTTCAACTGGCCACTAGTTATACAATGCCTTTAGAATAATTTTTGAAAATATCCGCTTTCAGACAATCTCTTACAAGAGTGTTGGACCCCTGTTGAAAAAATCGAATTTCCGTCTCCCTCCCCCCTTTTCAATGTTGAATGAATTGCAAAGAGGGTTTTTTCAAGCAGATACAGGAAAAGATGATTCACCAAAGCAATCAACATTGAAATGGGGGGAGGGGGTAATATTTCTGAAAAACGTTGGTTTTCATAGGGGTCCAACACTTTTGAAAGAGATAAGATATGAATCAAATGTTTTAGCCGAATTTTGCTCGTGGCCCATGGCCGAAAACCATCAAAATCTCGTTGTAATGGACCAATCAATCATGAGGTGAATAAGCGAGGAAGACAAGAAACTTGTGAAGATTTTTCTAAATTTTACCTACCTTCATAAAATGCAACCAGGACAAAAAACTGCTGGAAATTTCCCGAATTTTTTGGAAGAAATCTACTCTCCATACGTTTGGGTATACAAGTTTTTATGCCGGTCAAAATATCTCGCGATTCCAAGGAGTTTTGGCGCCTCAAACTCACGACCTAAGTTTGTTTTCAGCATTTCTGGGCCTCCAGCATTCTTAGTACACAATTCATTCCTAAAAAGTCTTCTAAAACACATGTGAAACATCACTAATTCCCAGAAAGTCGATACCGTGGGTTTGGGGGCCTTTTCTTGCTTCGCAGATGAGCAAATCTGACATGCTGTCTTTTGGAGTCCGAAAATGTGTGGCCTAGCTCTAAAATTGCTACATCCTGTTTTTGGCTCAGAAATTTCAAGTGTCTCCACCTCTTTTCGCTTGTTTATGGCATCCTGTAGTTCTGTGTATCTACCAGACTGTTCTAGGTCTCCATTTGACGATTTTCTTCCACAAATAATGCAGTAACTCTCATCGTAAACATCAATGTTCTTTATGTTTGCAACCACCTCTGAAGGACCATTATGGAAATAAGGTCAAATCGATCTTTTAATGCTATCCCTGACACTTTAAATAGGACTGTTTTTAACTTGTACTTAAGAAATTTGCTATGTAAATTGCAACTATTTCATTTTTCTATTTATTCTTCTTTTGTACTATTGTAGATTTTTATTTACTTGCAAAATTTTAACATACATACCTACCAAAGTTTGTGATCATAGCATTATCATCATTATCATCATCATCAACGTGTTCATAATCATCATCACCGCCTTGATCATCATCATCATCATCATCACAATCTTCATCATCTTCATCTTCATCGTCGTCATCATCATGGTAGTCATCATCATCATCATCATCATCATAATCATCATCATGGTCATCACCATCGTCATCATCGTTATTTGTTATTTGAATATGATGAACAATGTGACGGATAGGCCCCCTGTTCACACGAAAGCGGCACATTTTTTGCTGGCAGATTTCGAAAACGGTAAATTTTGAAAACGCAACTCTAACCGGCATAAATTTGAAACAGCATCATGTGAACACTCGACAATGATGTAAACAGAAGATTTTTGGACGCTTTTGGATCGAGACTGGTCAATTCTTAGGGTGTAGGTAATTTTCTTTGGCAGCAAAGTCCTGCAACGACTTCTTACTATCAAATTTCCTACCGTTTTCAAATTGCGCCGGTATCGTGTGAACGCAGGCTTAGATACACATTTTCTATAAGAAACTTGGATCAGGCCATAGTACTAAAAGTGTCGTAATTTAGCATGAAATTTTGTCCATTTCAGTACTAAAAGTTTCTTAATTGGTTTCTTATTTTTTGAATGTAGAATTATCAATGTGGTCGCTAGCAGAGCTTCAGAAACGTTTCTTGACATTTGAAACATCATATAGGAATAAACAGTGTTCTATTATGTTGAAAACACAAATGGTTAGTTAATATTGCTCAAGAACAAAGTTTCAACGGTATATTTGCTATAATATCCATGCTTTTAACTTTGAAAAGTTTCTTAGTACTTCTCAGACATAGTACCAGAGTTTCTTAAAATTTTGGTCATCTTAGTACTAGTTTCTCATAACCCAGTTTCTTTTAAAAAATGTGTACATTTTCAGTCTTCCGTAAGCAGGCGAGAACAATCACGAAAACACTTTGTAAACAATAGATAGATATTTCGGCTTTTAACTAGAATTTGAATCATTCAAATATTTGAAGCACTCTTGGTGCTAATAAATCAATACATGTCAAAAGTTGGAGCTTCTTTCAGGCTCACCCATTGGTGTTTATTTTCAATCATCCAAAAATGAATCCAGTAGTTTAATTTTTACTTTTAGTTGTCTGTTTATCATGCCGCACATCTTAGACAAGATTACAAATGGCCCTGTATCTTTATGCATTCCATCAACAATGTCCAGCACAAGTAATTTGGAACTCGCTAAAATGACAGATGAAGTTTTGCTGGAAGAAGATGAAATTCTGCTAAGTGACGTCATGTCTGTTGACCCAGAAGGAACAGCAATTTGTGGAGCAGCAACATTGGAAATACCTTACGAAGCTTGCCATAAACCAGAATTCACCGATATTGTATGTGAAAGGTTTCATCCTGAAAATAATCAATGGAAGCGAGTTAATGCTGAGTTCTCAACAAATGGTTTGTCAGTTTTATGATCTAAGTTAGATTATTGGCTGCATGGAAAGATTTAGTTGACGATGATCAAGGGGCATATTGCGACGCCACAGTCCAACGAACGCCCCACGTTTTTTCTGACTAGGTAATATCGACTAATTTAAAGGGCAAGCTCTTGGTTTGTAAGACTGATGATAAAATACAAGCTTAGGCTATTATGATGGGTAGAAAATGCACGTTTTTAAGATATGGCATGCAATAATCTGCCTCAGTGGTGTAGAGCTAGATTAATAACTAGGGGGGGGGGCTCAGGTAGAGAGCTGCAAAGAGTTGAAGCCTATGAAGAATGCAGGGATAAGATTGCTGCTAACTTTTGTAAGTTAAAAGCATGGATATAATAGCAAATACAACGTTGAACCTTCATTCTTGAGCAGTATTAACTTATCATTTGTGTTTTAAACATAACAGAACTCTGTTTATTCCTATCTGATGCTTGAAATGTCAAGAAAAATACCTGCAGTATAGTGTTAGCGACAACACTGATAAATTTGCATTCAAAAAATAAAGAAACCAATTAAGAAACTATTAGTACTAAAATGGTCGAAATTTCATGTTGAATTAAGAAACTTTAGTACTGTAAAAAGGTGTTTCTATTACTACGGCAAGGCACGAGCGTTAACAACAGAGAAGACACAATTTTCGAGTTTCCCTTCTGATCTTTATCCTTCGTAATAACTTTAACCAATGCTAGCGAGATTCTGGTTGGCTCTCACTGCTAGGAGCTCTCTAATAATGCAAACATCTGCAGGCGCATGATGCGCCGCGCATCCCAGTCTTTCTCAAGCATGGTATGCCCTTAAATACATAAACATAGCCTCAGGCGCATCTCAGTCTTTCTCAAGCACTGTATGCCCTCTAAACTTAAACAGTAATAAACACGAAGAGCTTTCACAAGACTCTTGTGCTGGTGGTAATCCACCCTTCCTACACTAGCATCACTTATCCATGTCTGTTCTGTCTAATGTAAAGTTGAACTCTTATTTATACAAATTCATACTCTAAGATTTCTAAATACAGAATCAATCAATATTCTCTTTGGTGGTTACCGCGGAAATGTTATAGTCCACATTACATGTACTAAGTTTGAGTCATACAAAAGTCGGTCGAGGAATTACGGCTTGATTCACAAGTGTTATAATCTCTGAAAGAATATACCTTCCTTGGACTTATTCCTAAAACGCGTGAAATATCAAATGACGTACATGCAGCTCCTTTGGATAAACCTGGCAAAGATTACGGTTTCAATGTTACGAGTGAAGGAAAAACAAGTATAAAATGAATGGACAATACCTTACGATAATTGGCCTAAATGAACCTGTATTATAGTACTATGGCCTGATCCTAGTTTCTTATAATCAAAAAGACGTGTGATTGCAACCATAATGTTGCAACCGAGTGTATGTAAGCGATTTTTTGAATATTAAAAGGTTTTTGCAATGGTAGATTGATATCCTAGTAAGCGAGATTTAATTATTATTGCTTGGCATTAATTGGTATTAGATAAACGAGAAGCCAACCCAAACTAAAGAAATTATCTTAATTATTATTCATTATTATTATATTCATTATTGTTATATATTTTTATATATTATTATCAAGGTAAAACGAGGAGAACTATCTTGTTATTATGGGAAAGATAGTCCTACCCTTGTCCAAAAAAGGATAGTCCACGAAAAACGCTTGCACCGCCTTGGTCTCAAAAACTGGCAAATTAAGGAAGGCTTAAATTAAGATTTCAAAACTAGTTGTTTTTGCCAGGCAAGTCATATTGGAAGAATCAGTTATTTTTCGTGATCTTTCTTTTATTCCTCCAGCCAATGTTTTATAGTATTTGCCGGCCCGTGTATTCTGCTAGCAGATACTTATTAATTACGCATTACAGTTTCCTAAGATTCCAGATTCATTTGCAATCTTGATAAGCAAAACCTTCGAATAGTTCCCATGAGATTGAGTTCCCTTTAAGTCAGCAACATTTCACAAGGCTTGAATTATTTGAGGCCTGTTGCATTCAGTATTTTGCAATATAGTGGTAGCAAATTGTATGGGCAAAACAGTCTTACTCTATACAATGTGTTTCAGATAAAACGCAACCCACTTTCATTTGAGATTCTTCATGAAGAGATTTGAATCAATTTGAAGCATACCATCTGAAAGTAAAATCTACCTTCCTTCTAATTATGTCCAGGTCGGGTGGATTAATTGAGTTTTTCATTGCTTAATTGACGTTTTCTTAAGTATGGCCTCTTGTAGACGCTGAAGAGTGATAGGGGATTTGCATAGACGATAATCTATCTTTGTGAAAACACATTTTATCATTACCCACAAACGCATCTCACGAAGCTGAAATTGCCTTTTTTCTCTTCGAGGCATTACCTCAAGAGCTTCTGGGCTTGAACTATTTTGACAACATTTTTTTCATAATATTTTACCGAAAAGATTTAACTGTTGCATAAGAAAGTATCAATTTAATGATGAATAATCCATTAATGTATTCAAACTGCATATCATTAGAAAGAAGAAAGATTGTACTTTCAGATGGTAAGCATCACATCTACTCAAATTTTGTCAATTTTTTGAGATTTTAAATTCTAGTTAGGCTTACTTTTTTCCGAAACACCCAGTATAGTATTTTTGCACCTTGGTGGTACCAATTATGGATAGTTTTGTGAAAAATAAGACAATTTTTCTTTTCTATTCTATGAAAACGGTGAAGGTGAAGGTGAAGTTGCATTTTTCAGCGCCAAGCGCTGGGATCGCAGAAATAGAGCAGACCTAATCGAGTCCGCGACCCCTTGTCATGACGCTCAAGTGGTGGGGCTCTACCGGGGCTCGAACCCACTCCGCCTGACTATCCTGGCTGCAATGTCAGAGGATTACACCACGGCGCCACAACACCTTCAACGATGACCAGAAAACGGAAACCAGATTGCAATAGTGAAGATAAATACTGCCGCAAAGTACATGGTATGTTCACGACGGAGATGCAGAGAGTCAACAACAAGTTTTGCTGATCTTGCCATCAGCTACGGTAAAGAAGTCGATGCTGTAATCGCTTCATCAACTAATTCTGAAATTGACCACTGCAATCGAAAACCCATAAGAAAGGTATTTTGATGCCAACATTTTTTTGTGATAGAGTACGAGTTATTTAACTAATTATCTGGCAACTTAATAACGTCACAACTTCAAATCTAGCCAGAATGTTCAAAATGCTGGAAGTCTGCCAAAATGTTGTGTTAAATGTGCCCTTTCTGGAATTATGCTGAACGACTTAAGGCATACTTACACGAGCCCAGGTTATTTGCTCCAACCAGCCCTTCTCCAGTCAGATCTCTTCAAGCATTTACACGAAACCAGCAGCCAGGTCAACTCGCCCTGGCGGGCAACCCTTCTCGATGGTACTGTTGACTAATACACCACTTTGATGAACAACCTCGTTTTGGAAATTATTCAAAATTCCTTCATATGAAATTTTAGACGCCAAATTCGGATTCAGTACCCAAAATTTAATCTGATCACAAGTTTTCATGTTGCTAGCGGTCATCGTGTTAATTTTATGACGATTTAAAGTTTGAAAATCTATAAGGGATTTGACCGTGAAAAATGACTCGGGGTGTAAACTTTCATCCCACAACGACTTTTCACGGTCAAATCCCTTATAAATCTTTGATCTTTACATTGTCATGAAATCAACATCACAATTGCTAGCAGTTTTAAAACACGTAAAAAGACTAAAGTTCGGGTGACATATCCGAATCTGGGCTCGAAATTTCTATATCGACAATAGGAAGAGATTTTGACAAAGTTCCAAAACGAGGCTGCTTAATTAAAGTGGCGTATTGAGGCGGGTTGGCTATTTGTGAAATTTTCCTATGTCAAGGTGGGTCTAAATGTGAAATTTTTCTAGGTGGTCTGTTCAACCCGGGTTCGTATAGACGCTTTGATTAGCGAAGCCGGGGGTCTTTTCAAAAGAGGGTATTACCATGAAAACAAATGGCAATCAAAGAGGCAACCTACCACATGCCAACTAATGCAACTGACTGCCGACCCATGACAACAAGCTGACCCATGGTGAATACTACACCGAGTTCGTGTAAACGGGGCCTTAAAGTTCACTTTAGTCAATAAAATTTTACAAATCTAATTCAAAATTTCGCAAAGATTCGAGCAACTAAGGCTTAAATCTCGAAAATGTTCTAAATCAAATAGTATTATTCATGTCTGAATTCCTATTTCAGCCTGACCCCAGCGATTCGACAAATGCCAATGATTTACTCGAGGACCCTCAAAGAGATCATTTTCCTTACTTGGGACTCAAATTGGATTGTTGCAAGATCAATGAATATTGGGAAGATGTTACAGTTGTGATTAGATGTGATCTTTATGATCTTCCGCACTATGTCCTCCCAAAGAGGACGTTTGGTGTAGGGGTGATAAGGCCTACAAGAAGGAAAACATCAGTTTAAAAGGGATTGCTTGGAAGAAAATCACTTCTCAAGGTAAATAACATCAAGGAATTGAAATTGTCAAAATATATCAGTAGTCCAAAACTTACGGTATTGCAGTATTTTTCTGGGTGATCCTAAGTAATCACAAAGTTTTCAGAAGGGTTTTCTATACCGGATGAGGTAGAACAAAGTTCCAACTTTTAAAAATTCAGAGCACTAAGAGTACTTCACAGATTTGAATGATTCAGATTCCAAGTAAGAGCCGAAAAATCGAATATATTTGTGATTTTTCTCGCTGTCTTACGAGCCCTAGAAGTATCGGTAAATTTGACATTTTGAAAATTTCATGGTTACAAAATGACTGAAAAAGGGACTAAGATATTGATCAAATTGTAAGGACTCTCCATACATAGAACAATACGCAACGGAGGTTTCACCTCTCTCGAGAGTTATATGAGATCAATTTTCAAACAAAGTCTACAGATTCTCAGTCCCTGGGGCAATACATGGGCAGTGGATACCTCTCACCCCTGAAGGATTGAATTTGCTTTATTGATCTGTGCGAGGAGCCCTTTATGATTTGATCATTGTTTTAGGCCCTTTTTCAGTCATTTTGCAACCATGAAATTTTTGCAAGGTTGAAGCGAAAAAAATCACAAAAATACTTCAATCTTTCGGCTTTTAACTAGAATTTGAATGATTCAAGTCCGTGAAGTACTCTTGGTGCTATGAATTCTCAAATGCGGGAACTTTTTTCTGTCTCACCCGCTCACCCAGTAGTCTCTCTTTCTTCTATCCCTAGTTTCGTCATTTCTTTCAAAACCTTACAAAGAAGACGATTTTGCTCAACAAGCATTTGTAGAGATAACTTTGAAGTCATCGATCTTTGGAAATGATGAAATTGTTGCAAAACTGGGGAAATATATGAAACTGAGTAAAGATGACATTGAAGAATTTGCAACGACAGAGATCAGTAATGAGCAGAAGAATTTGGTCATGTCAGAAGAAAGTAGGCATGCACAAATGATGCTGCAGTTTGTTTATCGAGAATACGCAAAGGGAGACTACCTGTTGACAATAATCAAAACGCTATTAAAAGCAAAGACACACTTTCGGATGTTTAAACCAGAGGAAAAAATCGATGTGTGTTTGGAAATGCTGTTAGATAAACTGGAAAAGAACATTGAGCATCTGTTTTGTAGCAAGTGGTTATGCATTAGTGCATTCGACATAAAGAAGAGCCGATTTGTTCCGTATATCACCAACATTTTAACTTTATTAATTAGAAAGCGATGCTTTGCGCATTAAATCTCACCAGTTTCAGTTTATGTGTCAGCTTTCAGTATCATATGTATGGTCAATCATCTACTAATAGGATTTTACAATTTTATATTACAGCATATTATTTATTAAAAAGGTGGGTGGAAAATTCGATAACGTAATTCTTTGATCTGAATGGCTTCAAAGAAACTTTAGTTATTTTGCCCGGGTTAGGGTTAGGGTCAAGTGACTAGGGAAGTGACGGGGGTGTGCGGCAAATCTCTCCACACCCTGTACCCTGTCGCATAAAAAATGGCCAAAAGTATACCCTGTCGCATAAAATTTTTGCCAAAATCCATTGTTTCAAGAGAACTCTAAAAGGCATCCTTCCACATGATCCCCTGTCGCATAATTTTCTTATCAATTGTAATACCCTGTCGCATAATTTTCTTATCAATTGTAATACCCTGCCGCATAATTTTCTTATCAATTGTAATACCCTATCGCATAATTTTCTTATCAATTGTAATACCCTGTCGCATAATTTTCTTATCAATTGTAATACCCTGTCGCATAATTTTCTTATCAATTGTAATACCCTGTCGCATAATTTTCTTATCAATTGTAATACCCTATCGCATAATTTCTATCAGAAAAGGACACCCTGTCGCATAATTTCTACCGTAAAAGGACACCCTGTTGAGCGGCACATCCCGTCAAGTCAAGTATGGGAGTAACCCCCCCCCCCCCGGGTTATTTTGCTTCCAGAGTGCTTTTCTTCCTTTTGGAGAATCAAAAACAAAAATTCAAAAAATTATCGTAATTTCCGAACTTTTCGACCATACATGAAATGATTTGAAGAAAGCAATACGCTGATAAAATTAGATGAAGTCATATTCTCATATGAGCTGAAATATAAAATACGCTGTAACTTCAAAGGATTTAAACATTTCCAACCTATGCAATTACAATACAATTTATTTTTGTGTAAAGTGTAAGGCTACAAGCTTTGCTTTTGTCGTTGAAATAGGCCGATTTTCAGAATTCCCATTTTGTGCAAAAAGTAAGACAAAAGGCTTTCAGGATTTTTGCAGGGTTACTCCCCCCTGGTTCACCCCCTTTGTAGTTTCATACGCATTGTTCCATAGGTGTGTCTAGTCACCACTGTATATATTCCCTCATTCTTAGACAGTCGTTGTTTAGAAAGTTGAACACCGGTCTATCCAAATAAAGTAACTTTTATTTTCAAAATGGACATACTTTGCCGGAAAAGCAAAGCCTGTAGCCTTAATTTCTTCCCAAAGGGGGGGATTTCCATAACTGGCCTACTCATATCCTCAAAAAAAATCCAGTAGTCTTACTTTTTTGTCATAAAATAGGGACTTTCATGATCTACTGATGTTGCCGAAAATGCAAAGCCTTTTGCCCTATTTTTCCCCAAAAAGAGGGATTTCAAAAGTCGGTCAAGTTTTCTGTAAAGCAGTAGCCTTACTTTTTGCCCCAAAATCTATGGTCGGCCTACTTTACTGAAGGAGGAGCCCCTTACTTTTGATCCAAATGCAGTTTCAAATACAGTTTTCTGACGAGTAGAACAACAGACAGGCAACCGGTACCTATATTAATGCCAATTGTTTGTATAGACCTATGAGGATGAGTCCGTTGTATCCCTGCGGTAAACCTTGTTCAAGAGGGAATCATAATGAAACAGTGAAAAACCCGGCCCTATCCCCTGCCTTCGATCATGATTCGATCGATGGAATCAGGATCGAACGACTGCCGTAGCTCTGTTCAACGGTCACTCCTCGGAAAGAAAATGCGATGAAAACCAAGTTAAGCAGACTTTTAATCAACGAAACTTGGTATAAGTCTGAAGAAGGAAGTTCAGTTTACCTGGTAAGTGCAAAGTAAGTCTCTCGATGCTACATTTTCCATGTTTCTAATACCAAAACAAGCCAGAGTAATCTACAACTACCTGCTGCAGTAACTGTGTTCAAAATCCAGTCAACTGCATCATTGGAATTGAAAATTCGACAGCATTGTTCTTTGTCAAATCTCGCAATCTGATTGGTACGTTAGGAATTGCAAAGTTTGGGCCAGATTTTTAAGAGTAATACTATGAGTCGCTCTTGAATGATGGGCCATCATCAAGTGAAAGAGAAAAGGGAAACAAGAGGCTCATCGTCATAAGTCTAGCCCCCCCCTCACCGGGACTATTACTATCATCGTGCCCTTTTTTCATGCTCAATGTCGAGATCTTTTCGCTGGAATTGTTGAATTAGTACGACCGTTTGTACAGATAAGGACTTTGACCGTGAAATCAGATGTTTGGACAATAAGAGTAAAAATTTGCTTCTATGCTAAACTTTGTGCACAGAACAAGATTTCAGCCTCAAAAATGCGAAATGTCAAACAACAAATGACTTCCACTTTCGCACTTCTTATCTGGAAAAGGTGGATCCTCAAGTAACAATGTTATTCTAATGATTTATATGAATGAAAATTACTACAGGGTGTCGCAAGAAAACTATTCGACGTTTGATTAAATACTAAAGAATAACGATACGGTGAATGGACACTTGGGCAAGTCACCACTTTCCCGAGATTTTAAATGAATTTTTGACACAAGAATCTTGCAAATCCGCCAAAAATTCCTGGAGTTACAAGCCTTTGTAGTTCAAGTTTGTGCGAAAGCTGAAACCAGAGGCCTCGAAATGACATTTTTGGTAAAAATCCCATAGGCCATCGTTTCTGTTATTTCTCAAGTGTTTCAAGGCGAACCAAATGGGATTTAGAACAGGTTTTTGATAACCTAAATGTCAAGCATAAGGATGCTTTGCGGAAACAGATCCAGTCTCTTGTTCATTATGTTTTGAATCACTGTTTTTGGACATATGCAATGTTAACCAGATTTCGACAATGATCGCAAGGATTAAAGTGCTTTGGAAGCTCAATTTGGTTTGCTCTGATATCAACGAGAGGTATGAAGTTGCCTCGGTCTTCGAGCTCTTGCACAACATGTAATCTGGAGGTCTCTGGTTTCAGCTATTGCATATTTTTGATATTTGAAAGCTCGTAACTCAGTGAATTTTCAACCGATTTGCAATATTCTTTTCTCCAAAAACTATTTCATAATCTTAGGGACAGGATTATCTTCCAATGAGCTGGTTCGTGTTGTCGTTATTTTTAAATATTCAATAAAACGTCGAACAATCATTTTGAGATAAACTGTAGAACCAAGACTTTGTTGATCTTCAAAAACTCAAATTCAATCCAATTCAATCTACTCAAAAAATTCCGTTCGCATTGCCCTCTCGCAACTGCGCTCATGTTGCACTTTGAAACTTGTAATCATCGAGGATGTATGCTGGAATATGCGACTCGATCAGCTGAAATAAAAAAAGCAAAGTAATTTTGAGAGGTTTGTTCGAGGGGAAGTCCGTCAAACAAACACATTACACCTTCTCAATTAGTTCAAAAATATACTTAATTCTCGCATGGAAAACCTGATGTATAGAGAACCTGAAATGGTCACAAAGTCTTAGAAATTCCAAAGAAAATCCAAAAATCTTCGAGAATCTCAAGAAGCCCACTTTCTCTCTAAAAGATCTTTCGAAATTCGTTTAAAAATCTCAGAACTCTTTAAATCTTAAAGACTCTTGGAAGATCTTGAAAATCTTCGAAACTCTCAAAAAGATCTCACGAAGTTTAGGACCTTAAGAAAATCCTTGAATATCTCAGAAAACATCTCAAAAATCCATAAAAATCTAGGAAAAACATAAGAGTTTCAAAATTTCAAATTTCGTACGCTATTTCTGAAGTTATTTGCCCCTGGATATGGTGCTGGATCGAGAGGAGGTACCCCTGAAGTGCTAAGCCATGTGCATGATGTTGCAATTTTATTACCTAAAGGGAAGTATCGCATCTCCCTTTGTAAATTGCTTAACAAGAACCATGGTTTCTCTTTGGTTTACAACTTGCCCAAGCATGTCACAACTTGCCCATATCTGAGACAAGTTTCAACATTCTATCATGACCTCACAATCCCAATTACAAACTCGCAATAGGTACACCAAAGAAATAAGACGTTTTTTTTGCGTAAAACCCTCTTCTTACCTTTCGTGAAAGTTTGGCATGGTGAGTAAAATCCTCCAGAAATTTTAAAACACTCACTACTTCTGATGATAATTCTGTTGTCTTGGGACTGCAGGAAAATGAAAACCATCTTCAAATATTTCTATATATCTACCAATATATTCAGTTGAATACCATATTAATATCAAATTATTTTGAGTATTTTTGCACGATCCTGATAATCCAAACGACCTAGTGTGTACCAGAATTTAAATCACGTGTCAAGCAAAGCAACTGATCTTAGTGTTACAAAATCTGTCTTTGTTTACCTGATTGCATTTGACTCCGCCATTGACCGAGTATATTGACCAATCAAAGCAATGAACTCCTCTGTGTATTCACTATGGTATTGTTTAAGGATTGTCAACAGGCCAATTGTGAACGGCATACTGTCTAAAGGGTCATTCGCTCTTTTTGGCACCATGCCACCTATGGGAGATGAGACAATGTTAAGAGAATACGATTTTTCGCTATTGCGACCTTATGGATAGATCGATTCTTCAAACGAGTTTCTTACCGAGCTTTTATTGTATGGCGATAAAGATCTTTCCAATGACGTTAATAGAGAAATATTACAATCAACCTTGCAGTATATCCATAAAACCGGTCGATTTGATTGAGATAATTACGAACTTCCGTTACATGCCACCACCTTCCCCCCATTTACTAGAAATTTATCTGTAGATTTTATGTAGCTCTAATTGTTCTCTTTGTTCACGTAATTCTCTTGTCTTGTACTTTAATCTTGTTGTTTCTTTCTTATAAATCTATATGTTCAATGGCCTCGGGGTAGACATTGTCTTTTTCTCTTTTGGGAATCGTGTTAGTAGTGTTGTAGAGTCATTTCTGTAAGTAGTGTAGTGTAACTCAAATTGTAGAGTAATTCGATAAGTAGTGTAGTGTAGCTTGTAACATATATTGTAACTCCTCATTGGAATATAGAAAAAAAGGACACGATTTGAGCCCTAACTGATGCTAGGAAAAGAATTGCCTGCTTTGAATTTTTAGCAATTCTTTCCTAGAGGATAAAATTATCTATTTCGATCATGCGAGTCAAGAAACGCTAAAAGATTGGCGGTCTGTGAAATAAACAGTATGTGGTCAACATTCAAAACCGAAATGTTAAAGGGTCTGTTTCATCTAGCATGCCTTCACGTGTTATCTCTTTGTTTGTCTTTGTTTGTCGCCATTTTCATGGTCCATGAAACAAACCAAGAGGCGAAACGTGCAAGGAATGCTGGATGAAACGGACACTGTACTCTAACAGCCAAAGGCAAACTTGGATGAAGGAAATATGTTTGGTAAAAAATCACTCATCCTTAAGAGACCCAAACATTAGATAAATGCTTGAAAGAGGTTTGTAGGGGAGTCGAGAATTCCGTGTTCCTTTCTGGTCTATGATTTATTTGACATTGAAGTCTAATTACAAGCAATTGCCAGTTTCAGAAATAGAATTTAATTTCGATAGCAAGTAAACCACGTAACAGAATGGAACTTGGAATTCCCAAGAATGTCCCGCATAAACATTCCTGAAACGAAATATGAAAATGGTCTGTGATTTACTTACCATTGAAATCAAATTCTTTTTCTGGACCTGACAGTTGCATTGATTCAATTTCAATGCCAACTAAATCATGGACCAGAATGGAACGAGGAATTCTCGATTCCCATACAAGCCCTTACAGACATTTTTCTAATTTTGGGTCTAAGAGATGATACCAACAAAATTTTTCCATTTAAGGGCCTGTTTATATGAGGCGGGCTGGCCCGTTAGCGAGCTGGCTCGTTAGCGAGCTGGCTCGCCAACAAGCCAGCCCGGTTTTATATGAGAGGTTCGAAAGCGAGCCAGCCTCGAGCCAGCCCGGCTATTGGTAGCCACGTGCCGTCATTCTTTTGTGTAAAATTGAAAGAACAAGGAAATATTTTCTGACTCACGGCGCCAAATGTAATACTGCGCGTGCGTAACATGCGGACTGGCCCGTTTCTTCTGTCTATATGAGAAAAGTCAGGCCGCTTGAGGCGGGATCCTGGTAGTCGATAATCGAGATCTCGGCAAGGCGGGCCAGCCCGGCATGCATATGAACGTAAGCTGTTGTTACAAAGTTGTGATTAGGTAAGCAGGATCTCACCTGAAGGTGAGCCAGCTCGTTAACGGGCCAGCCCGCCTCATATAAACAGGCCCTAAAGCCGGGTCTCCACTAGGCGGAAAATTGTCGAGCCGCGAAAAGTAGAACGTTGTCCTACTATTCGCAGCTCGACATTTTTCCGCGGAGACAAATCGATGAGCAAATTAGATTCCCGGAAATTTTTCCGCCGCGACATTTTTCCGCCTGGTGGAGATCCGGCTTAAGTGGGCTTTGACAGATAGATGAACATTGTAGCTTTGAATATTGGCCAAATACTATTTATTCCACAGCCAGCGGAACAGGTAAACTTCCTTTGACTCGCTCAGTACTTCTATGTCGATACGCAGCAGGACTGAGTATGGAGATCATGCTTAGAGTGCAATTGATAATGATATATATGAGAAAGTTTAATGAAAACATACATCACAGCACTGTCTTTGCATTGGTACTGCCATGTTTCAGCACAGGCCCCGCCAGTTCCGGTTACAGTGAATCCCCCATAATGTTTTTCGTACAAAAATGGGCAAAAATTTTTTTCGTACCGAGGAGCTAAAATATGGAATAGCCTACCTGCTGAGTCAAAGACAGCATCCTCTCTGGATGGTTTTAAGAAAACTGTAAAGGGTTAATTTCTTTGTTTATTATATATATTGTATAATTGTAAATAGGCTTTTAGATTATGGTTTCTGATTTTAGTTGTGATTTATTTTAATTATTTATAGTATGTAAGTTTTTAATGGAGGGCCCCTTGAAAAAGGGCTTCTGCCGAGGGACTACCCTCCTAAAAAGATTCAAATATAAATATATAAATATATGAATATATAGATTCAAATATAAAAGAACCTATATTTGTGAGGGAGAGGCTGAAATAGGTTCTTATTTAAAAGGCACTGAAACTTATTTCAAGATATGTAGGCTCTTATTTGAAGTATGCCTTGTGAAGGCCCTTTTCAGAATCTTAAAACCAACTGGCACCAGAATGAACTTCATAACAACAATCAAAAATCAACTTTGCTACTCCTGCCATAAGAACCTATATGTTTCATCAAATTGAAAAAGGTTCTTAATTACAACGTGAAAAATTTAGGAAAAACAGCCTCTAGGTTCTTATTTGGGTAGGTTCTTATATCCGGGGATTGACTGTATATGGCAACAAGAGTTTAGTCTGCAATGAATTTCGATAATCAAGGCAATCAAGGAAAAAAACAAAAAACTGACACATACTTAACGCTTTTACAAAGTTGATCTTGCTCAGCTGAGATATGACATATAATGTATTGATGAGTGCAAATGCAGGCACACGCTTGTTTGTCACATAGATCTGCAAGATAAAATGTCAGACCTACAGAAAGATCGAAGTAATTAAAGCAGGTTTCAAATTATATGCTGCGTGAAAATGCCAGCGAAGAAAACAATTCAATGGTTCTGCATTGGTAATTTTTACTATCCGCAAATCTGATGCGACCTTGAAGCAGTATCTCCACCAAGCGGAAGTTGTTGAGCCGCGGGAAGCAAAAGTATAACGTATTCATACTTTTCGAGGGTCGACATTTCCCCACTCCGACAATTCAATTTGTCATTTAGATTGCAGGAAAAGTTTCTTCCTCGGCATTATTTTGCCAAATTGAGATCCGGCTTAGCGGGAACCTGTCCATGTAAGTACAGCCATTTGCTACTTTCACGTGAAATTTCAAGCGATAACTTTGGCAAATAAGCCAAGGAGATAGCCAGTTCCGATACAGTAAATCCCCACATATAGGAGGAACCTACCAAAATACGAACCTAGAGGCTGTTTTTCCCAAATTATGCACCTTGAAATTAAGAACCTGTTTCAGTTTGATGAAACATTGGCTCTTGTTGCAGGG
This sequence comes from Aurelia sp. 4 Dawson et al 2005, assembly GCA_964019985.1. Classification (NCBI taxonomy): domain Eukaryota; kingdom Metazoa; phylum Cnidaria; class Scyphozoa; order Semaeostomeae; family Ulmaridae; genus Aurelia; species Aurelia sp. 4 Dawson et al 2005. The sequence goes on along the minus strand of OZ026511.1, from coordinate 1,198,211 downwards.
GTAGCAAAGTTGATCTTTGATTGTTGCTTTGAACTTCACTTTGGCACCAGTTGGTTGCTTAAGAGTGATTCTCCTCCCCAATTAGTTATTAGGTCCATAAAACCCTTCAAGGACAAATAATGGGGCTGAAAATCTTGTGTAAGACAATGAAAATACCTACAAAAGGCATCCTTCAAATACGAACCTCTACACCTATACCTAAACCTATATCTTCAAATTAGAATATTGGCAACAAAGAAACAATAAATTGGATACTAATAGTGCGGATGAAAAACGAACGAGAAATAAACAAAAAAGAGATGTTTTTTAGCACACTAAGGCCTTTCAAGTTAATGCTATCATCAGAGTGTGACTGACAATCTGAATCGAACTTTTTATAATATGTTACGGAGATTAACATGTTTACATAATGACAGACGATAGAAGTGTTAATTGGTTGAGATGTCAATTGAGGGTTGCGTGTCCTGCTTTAAATAGTTTTTCTTCGTATGTGGTTAATAATTTCGAGGAACTTAATGACATGAATGCAAAGACTTTAAAGAACGGTTCTTTTAAGTTATTATGTTTCTTTCCGCACTGAAAAACATGTCTCGGGAAAGTGCACGAAGATGTTCCAGACCGCGACTCTGAAATGTGATTGTTCATGCGGAGGCGAAAGTTTGTTGTTTGACCAATGTAGGTGACTTTTCCGTGACACGAATTGCATGATAAGAAGTAGACAACGTTTTTGCTCTTGCACGAAATATTGCATTTTATGTTCCAAGTTACGTTCTTTGCTGTTTTAAACGAATCAACGGCTTGTAGATATAATTTGCAAAGTTTGCATCGATTATCCTTGCAAAGGGTAATACCAAATGCGGCTGTTGTTGATGTTGTCGTTGATATTACAGCTGATGACGAGAATCTAGCATTTGTTAATATTGATGAAATATTTGGGGGCTGTCTAAGTGCTAAGACGGGCTGTGTGTTTTGAAACTTTTCTTTTGTTGTTGGCGATAGATTAACGAGCAACGAGTGAATTGTTTTCATCATGTGACTGAACTGAAGATCGGGATAATGTGTTGTTACCAATGGTAATTTGTGTTTATCACTTTTATCAGGTGCAGGTCCTTGAAGTTTTGCTCTGTGGAATGCTTGTTTAATGACACTTTTTGGATAGTTACAATCTATCAACCATTTTTCAAGTTCTTTCAAACGCATTTCAATTAAATCGGGATCTGATACAAATACTATTATCCTTTTTGCGAGGTTGAACGGAATCGTTTGCTTAATGTGGGAAGGGTGTGCACTATGATAATCTAGGTATCTATGTGGGTTGGTTTCTTTGTAATAGATATCCGTTGTAATGTATTTGTTTTCGTGTAAAATTATTTTGATGTCAAGAAAGTTAAGGGTTTCCAGGTTGTCAAGATGCGTTCGTCCTTTCTCCATTGTAAAATTAATTGAAGTGTCCATTTCGTTTAAGGCGCTTTGAAGTAATGATGGGTCCATGTTCTTGGGCAAAGTGATAAAACTATCATCCATATATCTGATGTAATTTTTCTCGATGTATTTGCAGGTATTATTGTCGAAGTATTTACAGAGAATTGTTGGAAACAGTCGAGTTTCTTCAAGAAAACCGATTGTTAAGCATGCGTATGATGGGGCAAACTTTGTTCCCATAGCTGTGCCTTTGATTTGTCTATACAATTCGTTATCAAATAAAAAATTGTTATTTTCGAGAACGAACTTCGCCGATTCAATGATGAAGTCATTCGAAAAGCGAATTGGAATTAAATCTCTTCTTTTTTCGATCCAGTACGTAAGCGCCTCGAGGCCAAGGCAATGAGGGATGCTTGTGTAAAGGCTAGTGATGTCATACGAGTACAATGAAACCGGATTACTAAATTCATATGGGATCTTGCGGAGGAAGTCCCAGTCATCCTTAATGTAAGTGTTTAAATGTGAAACGATAGGTTTTATTAATGTGTCGATAAATTCACTGAGTCGCTGGGTAGGTGAAACAGGACCTGCTACTATTGGTCTTCCTTTTAAATCAGTTGGCGGAGACATTTCAACAAATTCTTGATTTGATGAGGAAATTTTTCCAATTATTTCTTTACTCTTGTGTATTTTCGGCAGCACGTAAAAATTACTTGTTTTCCAGTCAAAATCTGTGATAAATTGCTGTTCTTTATCGGTTAGGCTATCTTTATGTCTATCTACGAGCTTTCTTAAATTTTGAACAACAACTTTGTCTTCATCGATAGGGATTTTTTCGTAAGCGTCAGAGTTTAGGTGTCCTTCAAGAACTAACGAATCGCGATAATATGTTGTATCCATCAATACAAAGTTTCCACTCTTGTCTGCTTGTTTAATAATTAAGTCGTTGTTTGAGATAAGTTCTTCTAAAGCTGTTCTTTCTTCTGGTGTTAAGTTGTCGTTTGTATGGACTCGGTGAGGTTGCAATAGTTCTATAAGATTGCAGATATTATTAATTTCTTGATTTTGTGTATAGATTTGTCTGTTTGATTTGTTTCTGTGAATTGAAATGTCTTCGTTTTCTTTGTTGGAAAATATATCATGGATTTTTATTTTTCTTGTAAAATCTTTCAAGTCGGTTTTGATGTTTTGTCTTGGTTGGGATACGGGTGTAAATTTGGGTCCTCTTGTTAGTAGGGAGACATGACGTTGTGCCAGCTTGTAGGATGAAAGGTTGATGAGTTTAGCGGTATTAGAGGTGGTGGTCGTAGGAAGGGGCTGTTGAAGTTTTTTGGGATGGCTGAGCCTTGATGATGTTGTTGTGATTGATGAGGTTGAAACTTGGGTCTTGTTGAAGCGAAAACTTGCCTCTGTCTTGCTACGGGGGTGTAGGTTGTAGACCTTGCTGGTCGGGTAGAAGGGGCTTGGTTGGAAGTTTGGGCTTGCGATGTGTTTTGTTGATTTTCCGTTGCTCGACTCGTAGTTTCCTTGTCAAAGATTGCTTTCTCTTCGATGATCTTCTTGGCCCACTTTTTGGTGACATTTCCTTCATCTATTTTGGTGTTCTCTTGCCATTTGTCTTTGAGTTCTTGGACTACCGCGTGACTTTCTTTTGATTCGAAGAACTGGAAGGTTTCTTCATCGATGTTAGCGACTTTTTCCCTATTTTTCTCTCCTCTTATGTTCAGAACTTCTATTTCTGCGGACAATCTTTGTTCAGCTAATTTTTGGTAAATGGCAACTTCTTCTTCAGAGCCTTTAAACGTATTATCTCCTCTAAATTTCCTTGGCACATATGGTGGGTTCTGTTTAAGGCATTCCGAGTAAAGTTTTGACAATTCATTGTCTCTTGTGAGTTTCCAGAAAACTTGGTTGCGGTATTTTAATTTATTGTTTAACTTTTGCTTGTTAAGTTCCTCGAAAGAACGTGCTTGATCTTTTGCTGTGGGCGACGTTAGCTGCAGTGTTTCCAGGGCTGGGGGCATGAAGTCGTCAATATTTTCTTTGATGATCTTTTCTGCTGATTCCAAAATTTTTGGAGCTAAATCTTTGATCAACGATGGTAAAATTTCCAGGACACTGTTTAAGACGGCTTGTTTGATAGATTCCATTTGCGATTCAGATAATTTGATTGGTTTTTGAATATTTTCGTTGTTTGGCATCCTTACGGTATATTGGCAACAAAGAAACAATAAATTGGATACTAATAGTGCGGATGAAAAACGAACGAGAAATAAACAAAAAAGAGATGTTTTTTAGCACACTAAGGCCTTTCAAGTTAATGCTATCATCAGAGTGTGACTGACAATCTGAATCGAACTTTTTATAATATGTTACGGAGATTAACATGTTTACATAATGACAGACGATAGAAGTGTTAATTGGTTGAGATGTCAATTGAGGGTTGCGTGTCCTGCTTTAAATAGTTTTTCTTCGTATGTGGTTAATAATTTCGAGGAACTTAATGACATGAATGCAAAGACTTTAAAGAACGGTTCTTTTAAGTTATTATGTTTCTTTCCGCACTGAAAAACATGTCTCGGGAAAGTGCACGAAGATGTTCCAGACCGCGACTCTGAAATGTGATTGTTCATGCGGAGGCGAAAGTTTGTTGTTTGACCAATGTAGGTGACTTTTCCGTGACACGAATTGCATGATAAGAAGTAGACAACGTTTTTGCTCTTGCACGAAATATTGCATTTTATGTTCCAAGTTACGTTCTTTGCTGTTTTAAACGAATCAACGGCTTGTAGATATAATTTGCAAAGTTTGCATCGATTATCCTTGCAAAGGGTAATACCAAATGCGGCTGTTGTTGATGTTGTCGTTGATATTACAGCTGATGACGAGAATCTAGCATTTGTTAATATTGATGAAATATTTGGGGGCTGTCTAAGTGCTAAGACGGGCTGTGTGTTTTGAAACTTTTCTTTTGTTGTTGGCGATAGATTAACGAGCAACGAGTGAATTGTTTTCATCATGTGACTGAACTGTGATTGTTTTCAAAGTGGGCCAAGAAGATCATCGAAGAGAAAGCAATCTTTGACAAGGAAACTACGAGTCGAGCAACGGAAAATCAACAAAACACATCGCAAGCCCAAACTTCCAACCAAGCCCCTTCTACCCGACCAGCAAGGTCTACAACCTACACCCCCGTAGCAAGACAGAGGCAAGTTTTCGCTTCAACAAGACCCAAGTTTCAACCTCATCAATCACAACAACATCATCAAGGCTCAGCCATCCCAAAAAACTTCAACAGCCCCTTCCTACGACCACCACCTCTAATACCGCTAAACTCATCAACCTTTCATCCTACAAGCTGGCACAACGTCATGTCTCCCTACTAACAAGAGGACCCAAATTTACACCCGTATCCCAACCAAGACAAAACATCAAAACCGACTTGAAAGATTTTACAAGAAAAATAAAAATCCATGATATATTTTCCAACAAAGAAAACGAAGACATTTCAATTCACAGAAACAAATCAAACAGACAAATCTATACACAAAATCAAGAAATTAATAATATCTGCAATCTTATAGAACTATTGCAACCTCACCGAGTCCATACAAACGACAACTTAACACCAGAAGAAAGAACAGCTTTAGAAGAACTTATCTCAAACAACGACTTAATTATTAAACAAGCAGACAAGAGTGGAAACTTTGTATTGATGGATACAACATATTATCGCGATTCGTTAGTTCTTGAAGGACACCTAAACTCTGACGCTTACGAAAAAATCCCTATCGATGAAGACAAAGTTGTTGTTCAAAATTTAAGAAAGCTCGTAGATAGACATAAAGATAGCCTAACCGATAAAGAACAGCAATTTATCACAGATTTTGACTGGAAAACAAGTAATTTTTACGTGCTGCCGAAAATACACAAGAGTAAAGAAATAATTGGAAAAATTTCCTCATCAAATCAAGAATTTGTTGAAATGTCTCCGCCAACTGATTTAAAAGGAAGACCAATAGTAGCAGGTCCTGTTTCACCTACCCAGCGACTCAGTGAATTTATCGACACATTAATAAAACCTATCGTTTCACATTTAAACACTTACATTAAGGATGACTGGGACTTCCTCCGCAAGATCCCATATGAATTTAGTAATCCGGTTTCATTGTACTCGTATGACATCACTAGCCTTTACACAAGCATCCCTCATTGCCTTGGCCTCGAGGCGCTTACGTACTGGATCGAAAAAAGAAGAGATTTAATTCCAATTCGCTTTTCGAATGACTTCATCATTGAATCGGCGAAGTTCGTTCTCGAAAATAACAATTTTTTATTTGATAACGAATTGTATAGACAAATCAAAGGCACAGCTATGGGAACAAAGTTTGCCCCATCATACGCATGCTTAACAATCGGTTTTCTTGAAGAAACTCGACTGTTTCCAACAATTCTCTGTAAATACTTCGACAATAATACCTGCAAATACATCGAGAAAAATTACATCAGATATATGGATGATAGTTTTATCACTTTGCCCAAGAACATGGACCCATCATTACTTCAAAGCGCCTTAAACGAAATGGACACTTCAATTAATTTTACAATGGAGAAAGGACGAACGCATCTTGACAACCTGGAAACCCTTAACTTTCTTGACATCAAAATAATTTTACACGAAAACAAATACATTACAACGGATATCTATTACAAAGAAACCAACCCACATAGATACCTAGATTATCATAGTGCACACCCTTCCCACATTAAGCAAACGATTCCGTTCAACCTCGCAAAAAGGATAATAGTATTTGTATCAGATCCCGATTTAATTGAAATGCGTTTGAAAGAACTTGAAAAATGGTTGATAGATTGTAACTATCCAAAAAGTGTCATTAAACAAGCATTCCACAGAGCAAAACTTCAAGGACCTGCACCTGATAAAAGTGATAAACACAAATTACCATTGGTAACAACACATTATCCCGATCTTCAGTTCAGTCACATGATGAAAACAATTCACTCGTTGCTCGTTAATCTATCGCCAACAACAAAAGAAAAGTTTCAAAACACACAGCCCGTCTTAGCACTTAGACAGCCCCCAAATATTTCATCAATATTAACAAATGCTAGATTCTCGTCATCAGCTGTAATATCAACGACAACATCAACAACAGCCGCATTTGGTATTACCCTTTGCAAGGATAATCGATGCAAACTTTGCAAATTATATCTACAAGCCGTTGATTCGTTTAAAACAGCAAAGAACGTAACTTGGAACATAAAATGCAATATTTCGTGCAAGAGCAAAAACGTTGTCTACTTCTTATCATGCAATTCGTGTCACGGAAAAGTCACCTACATTGGTCAAACAACAAACTTTCGCCTCCGCATGAACAATCACATTTCAGAGTCGCGGTCTGGAACATCTTCGTGCACTTTCCCGAGACATGTTTTTCAGTGCGGAAAGAAACATAATAACTTAAAAGAACCGTTCTTTAAAGTCTTTGCATTCATGTCATTAAGTTCCTCGAAATTATTAACCACATACGAAGAAAAACTATTTAAAGCAGGACACGCAACCCTCAATTGACATCTCAACCAATTAACACTTCTATCGTCTGTCATTATGTAAACATGTTAATCTCCGTAACATATTATAAAAAGTTCGATTCAGATTGTCAGTCACACTCTGATGATAGCATTAACTTGAAAGGCCTTAGTGTGCTAAAAAACATCTCTTTTTTGTTTATTTCTCGTTCGTTTTTCATCCGCACTATTAGTATCCAATTCAAATTAGAATATGGATACTAGAAGAGGCAGATGCAAGAAATGAAAAGGTGAAGGTGAAAGTAAAGTTGCGTTTTCAGCGCCAAGCGCGGGGATCGCAGAAATAGAGCAGACCTTGTCGAGTCCGCGACCCCTAGTCATGACGCACAAGTGGTGGGGCCCTACCGGGATTCGAACCCACTCCGCCTGACTGTTCTGGCTGCAATGTCAAAGGATTACACCACGGTGCCACAACACCTTCAAAACCTTACACCACAAAACCTTGCTTAGCACAATAAGGCCTTTCAAAGTTAAGTTGTCATCAGAGTGTGACTTCAAATCAAAGAACCACAGTGCGCTGTTTAAGGCTTTTCGTAGCATCGCAATAGCATACACTGAAAGAGTGTATACACGGCTTCACCAATTGACACACTACTTCTAAATCTTAATACTTAAATAGACTTTCGATTTAACTGGAACGTAAAATCGATAGCATCAAGGATATTTCAAAGAGTTCACCGATACTCTCAAGTGATCAAGCAAAATTCGATCTTATCAATCTTGACGGAAAGAGTAGTTTGCGACGACAATTAGGAACGCTGGAGAGGGGGAAGTGCAAAAGGGGGACAGCCCCTCCTGCCCTTTGTAAATGGCCTATATATATTTTCTTCTATTTTTGCTCTCAAATTTGCAGTACAGTAGTGTCCCACATGTAAGAAACAATGTTTTCAATTTGACGTCTGATGTGTTTCTTATAAAATGAGATATGGACCTCCAATCAGGGTAAAGTTTCTTAGGTTTCTTATTTGCAAAATTATTTACCATCAATGAACTACTCAGACACAAGCTGTATGATTACCATAGAAAACGCACAATTTTGACTTATATTTGTAAATTTGCACTACCAAGAAAAGCTACCATTATTCAAGGAAGGTGTTTTTTGCTTCTTCATTTCCATGCAAAGTTCTTGCTTTCATTTAAACAGGTATAGGTTGATTCAACGGCAAAGCTAACTTTGCTATGTATCTCAGTTTATGCATAGTTTTTGAATTTTAAACTAGCTTTTTCTCAGACCTGGACCAGTTTCTTATAAGACAGGGTATTGTTTTGAAAATCAAGGGCTGGTGTTTCTTAAATTCATGTTTCTTATATGCGGGACACTACTGTTTTGTCCCCTAAAAATATGCTCCGTCCACCATGTCCCTGACATTGAACATTTTCATTCCCTTGGAATTCCACGAGGCTGCATAAACATGTTGACGGATCCAAAGGATTTAAACGTTTAAGGCATTACATACAGTTGTAGACATAAACAATTTAGCCTAACAGCTTGATTTTCACAAATATCCAACTTCATGACGTCACTGTGATGTCATAGGGCGTGACAGCAATACCCAAATATTGCCACATGCTTCGAATTCCTTTTTTATAAGTTTGCCAAGTTGCATTGAACTCTGATTAGTCTGAAGCTGTTTTCACAAGGGGGGGGGAGAGCACCCCCCTCCCCCTTATAAATGATAACTCGAAAACAGCCAGTATGGATTAGGGTTAACCGGCGTCATTTAAGTAAAAGGACAAGTTAGCTACAAAGGAATGAAAATAATTTAAAACATTACCAAAAGGCACATGAAACTTACTTACTTTTATAGGAAATGAAGCATTCGCAACCCACATGGAGCTTTTGCAGTTTTCGTCGAATAACTCTTTGAAAAGAGTTCCAAGATACGGACAGTTTATGTCGCAGCTAGCAATGCTTATACTGACAACGGGAGCTATCCCACTTCTTTTCTTCACAAAATTAAACAGTTTTGACGCTCGATGCAGACCTCATTGCTAGCAAGTAAAAAGGTCTTTCAAGGTTTGATATGCAATTTTCACCTTGAGAAAGTGCTACAGATGCCAATCGATTCAAATTATGATAAACGATTCTCACCTTGGCGAAGGGGCTAGAGATGCCAGTAGATTCGAGGTATGATGTCAGCTCATAAAGCAATGGATTATCATCTGCTGGGTATGGCAAATTAGGATCACTATAATGAGCTTCAATATCTTTCATCAGGGCACTGCAAAGCAATGACAGAAAGCATACGCGTTGAGCATTTGCAAAACTTTAAAATTGCCGGCCGTGCCAAAAAGAATTATGCGAATTTCAAAATCTCAGCAGCATTAACACGATACCGGAAAAATTTGAAAACGGAAGAAAATTTTACGATCACAAACTCGTTACAGTTTCCCTAATAATTTTATGGCAAAGAAATGTACCGAAACCTTCAGAATCGATACACCTCGTTTTAGAAGGGTAGAAAAATATTCCATTTGCATCGATTTAGTGATTACAAGGTGCCGTTTTCAAAATGGGTCGGTTAGAGTTGCGTTTTCAAAATCTGCCGTTTTCTAAATCTACCGTTTTCTAAATCTACCGTTTTCTAAATCTACCGTTTTCTAAATCTACCGTTTTCTAAATCTACCGTTTTCTAAATCTACCGTTTTCTAAATCTACCGTTTTCTAAATCTGCCGTTTTCTAAATCTACCGTTTTCTAAATCTACCGTTTTCTAAATCTGCCGTTTTCTAAATCTACCGTTTTCTAAATCTACCGTTTTCTAAATCTACCGTTTTCTAAATCTACCGTTTTCTACATCTACCGTTTTCTAAATCTACCGTTTTCTAAATCTACCGTTTTCTAAATCTACCGTTTTCTAAATCTACCGTTTTCTAAATCTACCGTTTTCTAAATCTGCCGTTTTCTAAATCTGCCGTTTTCTAAATCTACCGTTTTCTAAATCTACCGTTTTCTAAATCTGCCGTTTTCTAAATCTACCGTTTTCTAAATCTACCGTTTTCTAAATCTACCGTTTTCTAAATCTACCGTTTTCTACATCTACCGTTTTCTAAATCTACCGTTTTCTAAATCTACCGTTTTCTAAATCTACCGTTTTCTAAATCTACCGTTTTCTAAATCTACCGTTTTCTAAATCTGCCGTTTTCTAAATCTACCGTTTTCTAAATCTACCGTTTTCTAAATCTGCCTGCAAAAAATGTGCCATCGTCGTGTGAACGGAAGGGTTATCCGTCACATTTTTCACCGTCTTCAGAATTTTCTGGCATCGTGTGAGCGCAGTCTTTGAGAATGTCCGATCTTATAATAATAATGATAATGATAATAATAATAATAATAATAATAATAATAATAATAATAATAATAATAATAATAATAATAATAATAATAATAATAATAATAATAATAATAATAATAATAATAATAATAATAATAATAATAATAATAACAATAATAATAATAATACTAATAATAATAATAATAATAATAATAATAATAATAATAATAATAATAATAATAATAATAATAATAATAATAATAATAATAATAATAATAATAAATCTATATTTATACAGGATAAAACTTGGTCAGCTTGCTCAGAAGCTGCTATCAGTCAAGGTCCTGTTAAAATTAAAAGTTAAAGAAAATTAATAGATATCAAATTACAAGATCAAGTTTAAAAATATCCATGGAATACATATTTAAAAGTTAAATTCACAGTCAAGTTGATCGCATTGTCTCTTGAAATTCATTATAGACTGTTCTTGTTTCAACGCATCAGGTAGTTTGTTGTATAATTTTGATCCCTGAAACAGGAATGATTTCCGACCAGCTTCTGTGCGAACTTTTGGAAGCAAAAGGTTTTTGTTATTCCCACGGGTTTCCTTATGGTGTAGAATTTTCTTGAAATAGTCTTTGAACAGCCGAGGTGCCAGTCCATTTTGGCATTTAAAAACTTCAACTAGGCATCTCCTATTTCTCGCATGATTGACAGTTGGCAATATCACCCTTTGGCTATTTCCATTGATTATAGCTAAGACTCGAATCCGGATTCTTTCAAACTGCAATTTGTGTCTATTTGACATACCAAGCATGACATTGCTGCAGTACAACATCTGTGGCAAAATCATGACCTTGTAGATTGTTTCTGCTACCCATGGGCTGATGTTATGTCGTATACGGCCGAGCAATTTTGTTCTTGACAAGACTTTCTTGTAGGTCTTTTCGAGATGCGCTTTCATTGTCAAATTTTTGTCCATGGTAACACCTAGATATTCGTACATCTCTGATTCGCTGATCATCTTTTCGTTCAACGAAATGCTTACTTTCTCGGACTTGGCGAGTTTCTGGTGTGTTCCGAATAATACAAACTCTGTTTTTGTTTTCTTCAAGTTAAGAACGAGATTGTTATTTGTGAACCATGTTGCGACGTTGTTAAATTCAGTGTTCAACAAATCTTCGATCCTTTTGCTGTCTTTGTCGGATGTAAATATAACAGTATCATCTGCATAGAGCAAGATCCTACACTCTTTAACTTGTTCAGTGATATCATTTATCACTATTGTAAACAGCAATTGACCCAAAATAGATCCTTGTGGAACTCCACATCTGATTGACTGTCTTTCGGAGCATATACCTTGAAAGATTACAAACTGTTGCCTGTTGAAAAGATAGCTTTCAAACCACGTGAGTTATTTTCCATGTACTCCATATATTGGCAATTTGGCTATCAATGTTGCATGATCTATGGTGTCAAACGCTTTTCTTAAGTCGACAAAAACTGCTCCAGTTAGTTTACCTTTATCCATGTTGGTCTTTATGAAGTCAGAAAAATACGTGACTGCATGCTCAGTGGATGATTTCCGTCGAAAACCAAATTGACAGTCCGAGAGGAGGTTGTTTTCTTCGAGATATGTGTAAAGTTGGTTATGCACGATTCGCTCAAAGACCTTTGATAGAACTGGTAAGACTGAGATGGGACGATAATTGTCCATCACCGTTTTTTCATCAGATTTGTGTACGGGAGTTATTTTGGCACATTTTTCTGCGGTTGGGAAAACTGAATGAGCTAAGCATCTGTTTATCAAGTGTGACAGTGGCACAGCTAGCTCCTCCGCTCCATCAATGATTAGGGATGCTGGTATCTCGTCGTATCCTTCCGATACCTTTCTTTTCATCTTCTTTATGACCGCTAATACCTCACGGGGGCTTGTAGCTGTAAATTCGAAGGAGTTACTATTTGGGTTCATCTTTTGGTGCAGCTCTGAGTGGTCTTGAGCTTTCTATACGATGTCTGATAGAGACAAAATCTTACTTTGCAGATATTTCCGGATAGCAGTAAAAAACTGGCAGAATTCGTTTACGATAGTTCTTTTATCATCTATTTCCTTGTCATTGACTTTGAAAACTTTGGCTTGCTGTGACCTTGAGTCCTTCACCGGATAACATTTTCTTTAGTTGTTTCCAAAAATCTTTCGGCTCGTTGATACTTTCCCTAAACATAGCTCTTGTGTGAGTAGCCTTGCTTTTCCTTATCAGCCTCGTTACAGCGTTTCTAAGGCAGCGATAAGTAGACCAATCAGCCTCTTTACCTGAACGCCGCGCTTTTTTCAAATGATAGTCTCTTTCCTTCATTTTCAGTTTAATGTCATGAGAAAGCCATGAACATTCTCGGCCTCTGATTGTTCTTTCCACAATAGGTACGTGTTTGTCAACTGCACTCTTTAGGAATTGTTTGAATTTATTCCAGGCAGTGTTTATGTTTCTTTCAGCATAGATCTGTTCCCATGGGGTACTCTTGAGATCTTCCTTGAAGTTAGCTTCATTGTATTTTGCATAATTACGTGTGAAAATCTTTCTCGGTTTGAATTTTTGACAATTCTTTTTCACGATCACTCCCGTGAGGTCATGATCACTTATGGAACTTGCCTCTGTGATTTGTTTTGCGACATTATGTTCGTGCGTTGTTGCTATTATATCAATTAATGTAGATGTTTCTTTTGTCACGCGTGTTGCATTCTGCACTATTTGTTTTAACCCATGCATCCTCAGAGTACATTTTACTTCATGCTGTTTGTTTTGTTGTAAATAGTCGCAGTTGATATCACCTAAAACAATCGTTTCTTTGTTTTCACTCAAGGCTGTGTTTAGCATCTCACTAAATTTTTGGTCAAAGCAAGGATCCAGATATTTGGAACTATCGGGTGGTCTATACAAAATACAAACTAAAATGGATCGAGAATTTCGAACAAGCAGTTCAATCCACATTGCTTCTAATCCAGCTGCCTCCAGATCTTTTCTGGGCTCGAATCCGACACCTTCCCTTACATAGCAGCCAACGCCTCCACTGGGGCCATGATTACGATCTTTCCGGATGTACGTATATCCATCAATAGAAACCTCTTCAGTCCTGATGTCACCATGCAGGTGAGTCTCACTAATACCCAAAATATCGATTTTTCGGTAAGTTTCTTGCATCAAAATTTTTACTTGATCGACTTTTCGCAGCAGCCCATTTACATTTTGATGGAACAGTTTTAAGCCTCTTTTCTTCAGGAGTTCATTTAAGCTATTGAGTACAGGCCGTGTAACATCGGGCTGACTTTGGGGTGTTGTGTAGGCTGGTAAACAATCTTTGCAATACAATCGTTCATCTCCTGTTTGCCAGAATTCACTCTCCAGTCACCCGTTGGACAGTTTCTTAATCTCTCTCTTATGTCAGCATTAAATCTCGTTGTACTTCAAGAATTTGGTTAAGCCAAGAGGCACAGCGATAGCTTGCAGAGGGACACAAATTTGAGCCTCCTTGCGTAGGAAAATCGGTTTCAACTGTATTTGAGTAATGGCGGCATTCAATCCTTGTTATGACGAGAGAAGAACGAAGGAGTAGCATCATCATCAAGCTTTACTCGCAATTCCGTGAAAGAGAAACAGCACAGTGATTACGAAAACAAGCTTTCCAAAACATGGGCCATAAAAAAGTGATTTACCGCCCGTGAAAATATATGCTTGAAGTGACAAGGGCAGATTTTGCAAGATAATAGCACCAGTTGCTCAAACTGACACGTCGATCCAAAATGATTAGAGATTGCAGGCAAAGAAGTTTCTCTTGACTAGTAGATCAAAGCAAAAAACAGCTGCAAGAGGTGCCCCGAAACCAATGGGGCAAACTGTCGTCTTTTGCACGCGAAAGGTGGTTTAAAGAGAAATCATGTGCTTATAACGAGATAAGAAGGGTAAATCTAGGATTTTGTGTCGCAGAATTTTGTTTATTTGATTCAGGAGCTGTGTGGTAATTGTTTCATTCAAACTCAAAATGCATGAAAATTAAAATACCTCCCGCTGGGCCTCTGGATATAATAAATTAAATCCGCAAGAAATAACTATATATTTATTCTTCCTCTTTCGTTATTCGAACATAATTCATCTTAAAAACCACCTTTCGCTTGCGCAAGGTGAGAGTTTGCCCTACGAGCTTCGGGGCAAATTCTGCGACCGTGTTTGTTTTGATAAACTGGTTGCGAGAATCATCTTTGTCTGCAGTCGCTTAGTGCATTGAATTTAGGGGTTTCAGTTCAAGCAACTGTTGCATTACAAAATCTGCTCTTGTTGCTTTAAGCAACCTCGTTGCGGGGTGAGTGGCTGAGTGGCTTATAAAGTCTTCGTCAGGTGACTGAAGTTAAGCTTGGTCGAGTGAGGTCAGATTTCGAATGGGTGACCACTGAGGCCTGACTTCGCAACTCACCTCGCCGTCCTTCGGAAGGGACATTAAACTAGGGGTCCCGTGCCTGGATGCGGCATGCACAGTGGGCCTAAATTAGCTTTCAGTAGCTAGAAATCCTGACAAGCCCACTCAAAACAAATTGAAAACAAAAAAAAAACAAAAACAAACAAACCTCCCAAGAAAAGAAAATAAGGGACACTCACTCATTGAATGTTTGTAAGGCACTTGCCAAAAGTTTTGAATCAAATTTGCAAGAGACATTAAGCTCATTTGCAATCTGAGAACGGATAATTTGCATTTGTCCAACCTGAAATGAAACAAGAAACACTCAGTTATCTCCTGGCATTGTACTTAAACGTGATAAAATCTTCACAAGAAATTCAGATTCAAATCACATCGAAAAACTTCTGCCTTTGTCCATTTATGCCTTTTCGACGTGCTTTCAAAAGCGAGCAAATGAAGAAACTAGAAACTAGCTTCTAGCTCTAAAAATTGAAACGAAACATATGCAAAAAATCCTAAAATCTAATTAAGGCATTTTGCAAAACCTTAAATTTTTAAAATCAGTCCAGCGTTCGATTTAACGTGGTCTACCCTTTATTTTCAATTAGCTGCCTTTTGTCGGCGTTCCGAAGAAGAATCTTTATCAATCTTTCTCTTAACGGTTGACAAATTACCAGAGAACAAGGACTGACGCGGTCATCATTTCGCAATTCATCCTGCCGTCATTTCAAAATTTCATTCCAGCTTACGAGACACATCCAAAGCAAAGAGGGACAAATTCGAATGCAAGTCAGCCTAATCTCAATAAATATGTGTGCTATTCCAATGAGACAAATTCGACTGAATAGAAGTTAAAGGATGATGAGACAAATGAGAAAAAAACGAGAAAAGTGAGTGATATACTTTGACGACAAACTCTGTGTATTGTGACCAAAATTTAGATATCTTTTGTTGTGCTGCAGCGTAAACTTTCTGTGGATTCGCTGTGGCAAAAAAGAAAGCAATACACGTTTATTTGAAGAAGAACCTAAAAACTAGTCACGACTGCTGCATGATTTGGTAACTCATGACTCTGTGTAAGGGATGTCTCAAAACATTGATCGACGTTGCAGTACATACAGTAAGGCCACGTATTTAAGGAACCACTTTCTCACACCCTAGGCTAAAATGTTTCTTATATCTATGATACTCGTCACATTGTAGGCTAAAGTTTCTTAAGTTTCTAATAGAAAATAAGTTACGATAGCATTGGCTTTTAATTGATATATTAACCATAGGTGTATGCTATCAACATTGGTCATGAATGTCAATTAAAATTTGGGTAAAAGTTTTTAAATTTTAGGTAACTTGGTAGCAATTTCTAATGAACTTTGCAAGAATTGAAATGTTTCCAGACTATCAGATCAGGACTTAAAGTAAGTCAAAATACAAGAGACTTCATTGTAGGAGTGAGCCTTAGGTTTCTCCTATAACTACGGAGGCGCATAATCCTTTTTATTATCACATTTACTAAACCCAGACTTCCCTTTAAAGGCTCGCAACTCAGTGATTCTTCGGCGGAATTTCAAGAAGCTAGTGGCTGAAAAACTAAACACAAGAAGATAAGGCAGAATTACGAACAAAATTATAGATTACCATAAGAAATTAATGCGATACGCAAATAACAACAAAGAGCAAAGATCAATTGTTTGCAGCAGATTACTTAAATGAGGAGCTCTCTAAGTAGGTAAACAAATCAAGGAGAAAGCCCCCCTCCCCACCCCATCCACAGAATATCATCAATTGACTTTGGATGAATTAGATTTATCCTGAGGAGTACAAGGAATTGCATTTCATCACGCTATGGAGCACATGCAATGACGCATGTGGACAACCTTACACCAGATCGGCCACCATCCCACACAGGCCACCATCTCAAATGGGCACGCCACCATCCTCAACGAAAATTAAAGATCTCGGGAGCAAGGCTGTTTTACCGTGGAGCCTCTTCATTTTAATGTGATGTTTTAGCAATTAATCAAACGTCGAAAAATTTCTTTGGGAGACCCTGTTTATTAGGAATACATACCAACGAGTCCTTTGACTGGAGATATTTGCTTTACGAGTGCCGCAACCTGATTGGCCACTGCTTGGTCTTTCATCACATGCTGATGCAAGAATACTGAAAATCTCTGAAAATAATTTTAAAAGTTTGAGTAGATCTAACTTTTTGTTGTTGATTTACTAAGAAAAGAGTCAAAGACACTGGTTGTTTCAAACAAGAGGATGTTATCTTTGTACTTAACATTATAACTTAAATTTAAGAATCAAATTGACCCTTGCGTTCCTTTGGCGATCAAAACAATCATGATTGCATTGTTTGAGATTTTAACATTGTTTCGTTTCAAAGAAAATCAGATCCAGCTGGCTGACTTTGAATATTATCATGATTACTTTGATCGCCAAAGGAACGCAGGAGACTTGCTCTTTACAATTTTACTAGGAAAAACATTTGACAGTAACAAAATGGCCAAATAGCTCAAGAATATGTGCTATGAAGCCCTCTTGGCAAACAATACTGTTGGTTTAAAAAGAATTTTTCACTCTTAAGAAGCAAAAATAAGGGATGGATGAATGTCATGGCGGGTAGGACTTTTATTATTGATATTATTATTATCATTTTGTTTAATGTTGGCAACTTACATAGCAAAATTTAAAAATGCTAATTCAAGCCAACAAATTAATTTACAATAATACAACAAAATAAGTAAAACAAGTCAATAAAATTACAAAGTTCATAAAATCTATATATACAATCTAAAAGAAGTGTAAAACTATGAAAAACCGAGCTGAGGTATGTATTGTTTGCAGAGTCTACAGTCACAGTCTACATATTTCCAAAATTTTATTCTATTCTTGAATTGTTGCACAGAATTAGCATCTTTTATTTCCTGTGGAAGAGTGTGCCAAATGCGCTGTCCTCTATAACGGACTGTTTCAGTACCATATTTAACAGTATGTACGATAGGAACTGTGAATGTATTTGAATTTCTCAAATTATAAGCAGCATTTCTTTGAGGAAAAATTTCATTCATGAATGTGGGAGATTGATTATTTATTGTTTTGAACATTTCAGTCATAAGCAATTGCAGATTTTTCTCATGTATCGTTACGGATCTATCTTTTTCCAACAATGCTGCAAAACTGGAACAAAAGTCTTTATATGCTATTCTGAGGGCTCTCTCGTGCAGCCTATTGATTTCGTTGCACATAACCATCTCTAGCGATCATAGATATATCAATATTCTTTGGAGATAAAGAATCCAATTCTTGACGATGTCCTTCATTCGCGAAAATAGGGATATAGGTACGTTTTTTCTATCAATTTGCTTAATTTGAGGATAATCCATTTCATTTCATTTTATAATATCTATACAGGTTTAAAAAGGTTTATAAATCTATAAGTTTTTTCAACCTGACCTGTTTAAAAGATTAAAATAAGTACCCAAACAAAAGAATTACTGTCTTAACCTAATTTACAATATAGTACAAAACTAAGGCAAGATATGAGAACATTGAAATGAAATAAAAGTTATCCCCGACATTAGCTGTTCTTTGAAGGTTTTCAGAGAGAGGGGGCCAATTTAAGAGCTCTTTCTAGGCTGTTCCACAGTTTTCCACCGCGATAAGAAAAAACCCTTTGGCCACTGGTCGTTTTTAGGAGCGGTATCTTAAGATCAGTTTCTGATGAGCGCAGAAACCACTCTCTTTCATCCGAACATTTTGCGAATAATTTTCTCAAATAATTTGTTGCAAGCGAATTTAAAGACTTGTAAGCTAGCCTGGCTGTCTCCTTTCTTACAAGATCACTGACAGTTGGCCAGCCAAGGTTCTGAACTATCGGAGCAGCAGAGGCATCGTATGGGCTGCTAGTTACAATTCTTGCCACTTTATTTTGGATTTTTTGCATGACGTCAATTTTTGATTCACTAAAGCAGCGCCAACTGGAACAACAGTAACTCAAATGGGGCTTAACAATTCCATAACCATGAATCCTCTGCTTTTGAGGCAGCCAATAATACTGGTATTCTTGCTACATGAATTAGCAAATAATGATAAAATGTACTCAAACTAGGTGTCAATCTTCCAGTTGAAGTCACTTCTCTTAAAATTAAAAAAAAACGGGAAGAATAGATTCACAGTTGATCCGCAGTAGCCGCTCAAATGGTGCACATGATTTTTCCGCAACAGGCACAGTTGAGTAAAAAAATATGGATTTCAAAATATTGAAAAGTCACCACAGGTTGAACACTGGATCGTAGAAATGGGATGATTAAGCCTTCCCCCCCCGAGGGGTCTTATTCAGTTTTGGGGATACCAGAGGGAGACTTCAAAAGGACAGAACTTATTAGACAGGGGACTAACTAACAAGCTCAAAAAAAGGATATGATAATAGCATTTTGATTCTTTTAGCTCATGTTTAGCGGAATAATTATATAATTTTACAAGTCGAATGCACAAATTCGGCACACCGTTTTGTACCAAACTGTATCAAAATTAACAAGCAAAGTCTTTTAGGTAAACAAAAGGAGGGTTTTGGGAAACTCTGGCAATTGATATAGGGTGGGGGAGGTTAATGAAGAGGGGGGCTCTATTGAAATTTTGGCTTGTAAGGGAGGGACTCAGTAGAGAGGAAATTTAATAGGGGAGCTATGCGGCCTTTCACGGCATTTAATCATGGCTTCACTGGATAAAAAGAGAGTAAGTCTAAAAAGTACCTGAAGCTCACGGACAACCATGAAAGACATGATTTTGTCGAATCCCACTAATCCTGGTGTATCCAAACTTCTTTGGATCAAGGAGAAGATGGTCGAGTTCAAAAGTTCTTCTTTCGTTTTCAAATCATACCAGGCGTTCATTTGATCGGAGTAAAGAGTTGTACTGCGAAAGAAAAATAAGTTCTTTAAAACGGCCTGATCAAGTGAGCAAGGCTAGAATCACAACAGGCCACAGTTTCGATCTTCGACTGATCTGATACCATTACAACTACAACTCATTTCCCTCAACGTGTAGGAACAGATCAGCCTTGCTCTGATTATATGTTGCGTAGCAATTGAGCGCTACATCAACTGTTTTTTTTCCAAATGTTTTTCTTGAAATCACTGAGACTGCGCTACAGAAAGGAATTTTCCAGACCACGATCATAAAACAAGTCAACTATTTCATTTCATTCTATTGCACTTCAAATGAAAACCCTATCAGCTAAAAGAGAACAAAAAGAAAATAAAAAGAATTATTTACATATATATTAAATCTTAGAAATTTGCTGGTCTTCCTAGGGATCCTGCTTCGGGAAGGATGCTAGTTTTGCAGGAATTCCTTCAGTTTCTTTTTGAAAATGGTAATCGTGGAACTAGCCAAGTAAGGTGACTTTTTCTTCCAGCCATGATTGCAAAAAAATGCCTTCCTCTAAGCCATATTCTTATTTTCACACAAGGGAGACAAAAAAAAACTGTGATCAATTGAGATTCTGGTACGGTTTTAAAGCTCTAGAGAAATAAGGACTAAGCGATAACAACAGCAGTCAATTCAATGAGATGAGATGAGATGAGATGAGATGAGATGACACATGAGAGCAAGTCAAGAGTTCCTATGGCCTGAAGCTATAGCAGAGCTAATATCACGTGAGAAAACGCACGAGAAAATAATGTCTTGCTTCCAGCCCCGCCAGCCAAGTAATTGAAAAGTATTGTTATTTCATCCATATTAACACTTACCGTGGATCTGTGATTCTCAAAACTTCCCTTGCCAATCTTCCAACAAAATTAACTGATTCATCGACCGGCGCAAATCGTGGAATTGGAATGGTTGTTGATTGATAGATTGATTGCCAATCCATTACCTATGAAAGAGTAACATCATTTCTATGACGTCATGCGTGATCAATGCACCATAAATACAGGACATTCGTAAAAGAATTTAACATTTAGAATTTAACAAGAATCATCATGGAATAGATGAGAAACAGTAGAAGCCCGCGTACAAGAACCCACAGTTTTGCAAATCAACCTTATCTAGTGAGAAATGCGGCTCTTCAGGTTCTTAAATTGTTCAAATTTTCCTCAGGTCTTTCGCAAATTTCTTTTGTTCAGATTCAAACTTCAAGCTTATATTTAATGTAAGCGCGCAGAACATATCCAGGTCTTATTCACAACAGAAGTTTGTGGAAGAATCATAAATTTTACCGAATCCAAGAAAGACTCTCAAAAAACCACTTGAAAAGAAATACTTGAAAAACTGGACAGAGCATTGAATACTGCACTTTAGGTTTTTTTTAGCAATGTACACATACATTATGATCAGTTTGCATTGGCTCAATGGCTAAGCAACTGCAGTTTTGATTTGATTTGATGATCTCTAAAAATAAGAACCTATTTCAAATTTCAAGCTGAATGGGCTCTTATATAATGGCGTCTAAATTCAAAATTTGTGCCTATTGGTTCTTAATTACTAGGTTCTTAAACGCGGGATCTTCCTGAATATATGAATCAACATACTGCATGACCCAAAAAAGTGACCCGACGCGATCCGTTATAGAAAAACAATTAAGAGGTCGATTGAGATGATTCAAACGTAGTTCTGTCACTCAAAGACTAGCCTACATTGTGAGTATTTTTCGCATTTTTCAAGTTCGGTAAATTTCCAGAATGAAGGATCTCGAAGAAAATGGCAAGCTTAAAATCGTGAAAAAGTTGCCAAAAACAGGGGATCGACTTCAAGCCACTTCACATCATGAAAACAATGAGCAGCGGGTTCTACTTCAGGCTGGGAATAGGCATTTCAGTCGAAAGTTTCTAGCGAACATGGCTGGTCCCTAGGTACCTAAGCATTTTGTATTAATTTGCTTTACGCAAATCGAAATCTTCAAGAATTGTTTGCTGAAAAGGCAGGAGTATCCTTGTCCCTTGAGACAAGAATATTTTAGGCACCTAGGGACAATAAATTTGCTTTGAAAATTTTCGAATGAGTTGCCTATTCCCAGTCTGAAATAAAGCACGTTCCTCATTGTTTTGAAGATCTGAAATGGCTGTAAATCGATCCCCTGTTTTGATGACTTTTCCAGGACTTCAAGCTTGCCATTTTCTTCGAAATCCTAAATTTTGGAAATTCAGCGTGCTTGAAAAAAATGCGAAAAATACTCATAATGTAGGTTAGTCTTCGAGCGACAGAACAAAGTTTGAATCATCTCAATCGGCCACTTAATTGTTTTTCTATAACGGATCGCGTCGGGTAACTTTTTTTGAGTCACCTGGTATAGCTTGTTGATACTTTAAAAACGGGAGTATCTTTGTGATTCTTGCTCTATCATTGAGATTATAATCTGAGATTATCGATCTTTTTTTTTGATTTCTCATATTTTTGAGACTTCTAGGTTTTGAGATTTCCAAGTGTTTTCGAGATGCTACAGGATCCTTCAACATTTTGTGAGCTCTCAAAGAATTTCAAGTTATTTGGTAGGAATCTATACCATTTTTTCGAGGACACTCCCGGGATTTATTTTGATTAATATGCTTTTCCTTGAGATTTCGAAGATTTGTGTAGGAATTAGAGATTTCCAGATCCTTCAAGATTTTGGGATTTTAAAGGATATCTAGGGACTTTCACGAAGGAGACTGAACGAGACTTATGGAGTGATTTGCCCTTAGATTTCTCTATGAAGATCAACACACCTTCACTCGTAGAAAACTATTGCATTCTTGTTCGACGTTATAGTTGACAATACGAGACAGCTCTTCTTGCCATATCTTTAAGCCTTGCATGTCAATGTAATCTTGGATATATTCAAATGATCGCTTAAATGCATCCATCCTACTTCCCAGCTCCTTTAGACGAACTTGCAATTCACCTGGCTGGAAGAGACAAATATGAAAAGTCAACATCAATAGTGACAGCATCCGCTCAGCGACAATACCCATTTCAAGGTCTGCTAAACCATATTTTTCTGCAAAAAGGCAGCTATTGTGTGCTCATTTTCGTTCAAAGATAAACAAGTAGATAACATAAAATATATAAGCACTTTGATGCGAATTG
The DNA here is from genome assembly GCA_964019985.1 of Aurelia sp. 4 Dawson et al 2005. NCBI lineage: Eukaryota > Metazoa > Cnidaria > Scyphozoa > Semaeostomeae > Ulmaridae > Aurelia > Aurelia sp. 4 Dawson et al 2005. Next base: position 1,175,386 of record OZ026511.1, on the reverse strand, counting down.
AAAGAAGCGACGTTTCCAGCATAGCCCGTTATCATTTTCGTTCAAGTTACAATAAAAAACATTTCAACACGTTCCTGCCACTATACTTAGTAGCTAACTTATTATCATTGTACAAAGTCAAATATTTGACAAATTTATACTTTTATTGATACGTTCCTGTTATACTTGATGCTCCTTCGCAATCTAATACACAGCTAAAAAAGAGACTATCAAAAAAATTAAAAGGTGAAAAGGGGGACGATGAATCTTGCAGCCACATCCTCAAGCCATACCTCTCAATGTAATCTTAGATATGTTCAAGGATCGCTTAAATGCATCAATCTAGCTTCCAAGCTTTTTTAGACAAATACGAAATTCATCTGGCTGCAAGACAAAGTCAATCTTAATTGTGAATGTTGGTTGACTCGATTAGTGGAGAATTTTCAGTTCAAGCTATGATTAAAAGGAATAGACATTGCTATATCTCGAGACCCCTAAAAGTAGGCAAAACAAACACCAGAACAGCCATAGATATTGATTGTATTCACTTAATCAACATTTTAGTGAGTTGGTATTTACAATAGTGATTACGAACATACTAATTCAAACGAGCCATTTTAAAAAAATATACTGTATACAATAATTAGCCGTACATTATGCAGGTCCATTCATCACGAACCCTGTCTATGATAGCATAGGTTCCAAATCTTTAAATCTGTGTAAAAATGGCAGGTAAAAAATTCAATGACATATTTCTTTAAATTGAATTACTTGAAGAAAACTTAAGCCACTTTTCTATGATTCTACCGTTGTACTTTTCAGAAATCTTGAATATTGGTCAAAAGTACAGCCAATCTTATATTTCAGCTCATTTTGTGATGTGACGTCATCAAGTTTCTAGATCACAAACCAGACGAGTGAAAGAATTTTGCTTGATACCATATTGTCGGCATCCAGAAAGTATGGTTTTCTGGAAAATTATTTGACCTTTCGTGAACAGGTTTAGAAATTACGATAGCTTTAGGTTTTCTCGAAAATTCTCTTGAATTCTTAAAAAATGAAGAAAATACTGTAATTCTGAAAACATAGAAGATTTCAGAAAAGTCCAACGGCAAATTTACTATGAGATAGCTAAAGTTTCTTTGAAGCTGTTCAGTTCAAAGAAATAGGTCATAGAATTTTACACCCAGCTTTTTAAAGATTTGAAACCTATGCTGTCTATGGTCCTCTTTTTGAAGCCACGAGTGTTGGCTCATTTCAACACAATTATCTAAGGTGTTCCAGAGTAAACCCTCTAGAGGACAGTCATTCTTGAACATAGCCTATTGTTTCCCTAGATGAGACCACGCGCGCCAAACTTGTCAAATATACTAGATTTTATTTTTGTCTTGACCTCGCCCATCTTCAAGCAATGTTGATTCCATATAGCCATCATGTAGAGTAAAGTGCTACTGTGTGCCCCTTTTCAATCGAACTTGAATGAAGAAGTTTCCAGCAAAGTTCTCCACTACAAGATTATCTTTTGCGATCTAAAACATAGCTCAAACAAAGCAATCTCTTCCCTGCAGTGAGTTCGTTGCTTGCCTTCTACTCTTGCATACAAGAGGCTGCTCGGCGATTTGATTAGCTATAACTCCGTTTTGCCCGGTAACTCCGATTTGTGAGGGGAAAACCGACTAAGCATGTCTCAATTCTATGGGAAACCACATTCTTTTACCATTTCAATCATAATTTGCTACTTACCTCCGAAAATTGGGGAATGACGAGCCATGTCATTTTCGAAGCTGCGGTGAAAGTTTCTCGAATTTGCAACTTCGGCCCATTTTCGCTCCAAACAAACTGAGCTTATTTTCAAACTAAACACACCTGCTTACCTCTGATTATTTCTCAAATACTTTCGAAAGGGTTGTTACAACGTCCAAACAGTGTTTGTTTTTGGTTTGTCAATTTATCTTCTGCAGAATTAGCGCTAGAGCAACGGAAATTTTCTGTCGATTAGCGTTGCCTAGCAAATTGCGAAATCCAAAATGGCTGCTAATGTACCCAAATTCTGGGCGCATTTGATCGAAGTGTACCAGGGTGTTCATTCGGCTTCGTCATCAACGTATGACGTAAGTACCCCAGGGAACGAGGTTGCAAACAGAGGACTATGAGGAAAGTCAACGGCTCAAATTGGCGACATAAAATATGAGATTGTTAGCACACCCATTGAAAATTTAGCAAGGATATGGAAGAAGAAATTACCTTGACTTTTGCAGAAAAAGACAAACCACTATGCAGTGCTGCCGCCACTTGTCTTACTAATTCTTTGCGAATGCCATCTTCAAGAAGCTGTTTAGGGTCAATCTAAATCCAGATGAATGCAAAATGGATTAAGGAAAAAGAGAGAATACCAGAATACCCAACAAAATCTCCAAGAGCTAACAATTACTATTCTAATAAACTCGAAAGCTCTTGAAAATAATCTGTAACACAAATTGCTCGCAAGGATTGGCTATCTAGTAAGAAGCAGCATGGTCACTTGATCACTATCCCAAAAATCAGATTTAAAGGACAAGTCTGGAGCTGATAAAGTTATGGTTAAAGAGCAGCCTTACCAACTGCTGAACACCAATTGTGAGATCTTTCCACGTTTTGATGCCTCCAACTTTCATAAATTGGTTAATTAATTTCGTAAGGTCGCCATTTTGTATTTGCATGGGTGACCTCGGGGATCTGACCTCATAACTCACCTCGTCGTCCTTCGGAAGGGACGTTAAACTAGGGATCCCATGTCTGAATGCGGCAAGCACAGTGGGCCGACATTAGCTTTCAGTTGCTAGAAATCCTAACAAGCCAACTCAAAACAAATTCAAAACAACAAACAAACATGTAGTGAGAAAGGAGGGAGTAGTTTTAGAAATGTATGAATAACTATATTTTTTAAACTGGTTTCTTCGGAGCATAATCATACACTGATCAACCATTGTCTAAAAAGATAGCTTATCTTTTCAGAAACATACAGATTCATTGCCATTATACGTAGCATTTGCTTTCATGAAGATATTCGCGATCTAACTTGTTACGATTTTTTGTGTCACCCGGTAGATTTTCAGATATGCAATAGACCATTACACAAGGGTAAAGTTCAATTCGAGGTGAAACCTGCTTTCCAAAATGAAGTAAATTTCATTGCTGCAAACAAGGCACTCTGTTTCCAAAACTGAACACTGCTAATAAATTTCGTGGATCGCCGTTCAAGACGCACCCCGTTGGGTGACTCCAAAGCGAGGTGAAACCGGCAAGTCAGTATTTCCACAGATAGCTGCGACTTTGTGTAAAGGTCTATAGTATCCCACATTTTAAAAAACAATTCGACAATTTCAGGTCTGAGGCATTTCTTATAAATTGAGCTAAACTTACAGATCAGGGTAAAGTTTCTTATTACAAAAATCATGCATTATCGATCAACTACTCAGAGATAACCGCTATGATTATGATATAAAACATATTATTTATCAATTGTATCTGTGAATTTTCACTTCCAGGACGGTGCTTTTTGTTTACTTTGCATATAACATTCTTGTTTTCATTTGAATAGGTAAATTTCAATTCTCCTCGAAAGCTGACAAATTCAAAGGCTTCAACACAAAGTTTTCAAATAAGAAACAAAGTTTTCTGCAGACCTGAACCAATTTCTTGTCACATGGGGTATCATTTTGAAAATCATGGTCTGCGTTTCTTACATTGGCCTTCTTTGTATGGGGGACATTACTGAATCCTACTTCTCTTGGTACACTGTCTCGTTTGCACTTAAAACCATGGTAGAATGAATAACAACTGAGCAAGCTATCTGGTTTTCGGAGAAACTTTGCAGCTGTGTCTTCGTCTCGAATTACTAGTCGAGAGAATTTCATTTGCCTGCAGCTGCAAATCATTTTGTACTTGGTCGTCAATAAAAAACAACTGACGGTGTTCTGTTGCAAATCCTGTCCTTGCTCGTTTGAAATTGGCCAAACTCCTACATAAACGATGTAAGAAAACGGAGGTTATTAATTCCTCAGTGTGTCCATGCATAGTAGGTAAGTTGCATGCACAAACCATGAAACTGCTGACATGATGCTGACATGCATGTAACTGCTCAACACTTTGATTGGTTAAGAGCCAAATGTTTTAAACTTATCACATGAAAATAACAGCCTCGTTGTCGAAGCCATACCAATCATGCTGGAATGGCAGCAAAGCAAGCTTTGACAATACCACGTCTTTGATACTTGGCTATGACAATGACGTAACGCAGTTAGTCTTTAAACTATTCTATAACAGAACAGGAGGGATGCACGGGGCTTGGAAAGCTACGACGCGACGAGGTAACGAAACTATTGTACTGGCAACGTAAGAGGACAGAAATGGTTGACTTATGAGTGTGTGGTGAATAAAAGACAAAGTCAAGGCCTAAGCCTAAACAAATGGTCACATGAAAATACGACGAAAGATCAGGTCTTTCTGACATAACCCATCGAAGCCTTCTACTTACATGAGACACTGCCTTAAAGCTTACCTTTATTATGCCAACTAAAGTGGTTTTCATTAGGAGAATGCCTTCAGTAAACAACGAAATCGAATTTGTGAGTTTGGCAACCTTCAAGAGAAATATTAATATTTATTTCAACACTAATTTAGCGATTTAGACAAAATGAAGGTGAATCTTTGACGATTCTTCCTAGAAACCTAGAAAACGGGAGTTCCGGGGTTTCCGGGTGTTCCGCGTCTTCGACCTGGCCACCCATAGTAATTTTAATCAACTGCGTATTTTTCATCGTGTTTGTTGCTGTTCGTGTTTTCTGTACTAGTTTCTGTTTTGTTTATTCTCGTAATAGCTGCATTTAGACATACAAATGTATTTTTGTGATAGGCTATTATGAGATATAAAAAATTCTGAAAAAAAATTCTAGAAAACGAAATAATTTGCACTTTTGCTGAAGAAATCAGTCTAGGCAACGGTATCGTACACATTTCATTTCATTTCATTTTTTCATTTTCATTTTCATTTTATTAAGGAGGGTAGCCCTTCAACCAGAGTTGTTTTACAAGGGGCCCTCCACTTAAAAACTTTAATATACAATTACATACTAAAAAGAATAATTACAATATAAAAACCATAATATAAAAACCTAATACAATATATACAAAATCTAACATAAAAGAAAGGGAAAAGGAAATGTTCCTAAATAGATTTTTTAAAACTATTCAGGGAAGATGCCTGGTTGGTATCGGCAGGAAGTTCATTCCACACTTTTGCTCCACGATAGGAGAAGCATTTTTGCCCATTACTTGACTTTTTCATGGGTAATCTTAAATCTGTCTCAGAATTGCGCAGGACATACGAAGAGCACTTTGAGTTTCGGGTGAAAAGGTCACACAAGTATTGGGGAGCCAGTTCATGCAGGGACTTGAAGACCATTATCTTAGATTCACTAGCGATGAGTTGTTCAATGGTCTTCCAGCCCAGCTGGTCGATAAGTGGTCTGCTTGGGGTATCAAAGCTGCTGTTGGTTATAATTCTTGCAGCTCGATTTTGAAGTTTTTGCAACTGATTAAGCTCAGTCGAACCGGCACAACCCCAAACAGAGCAACAATATCGAAGGTGTGGCTCGACAATAGCTGTGTAAAGAGTCTTCAATGTTTCCTTCGGTAGGAACGTCTTGGCATGTTTTAAAAAGCCAATAGCTCTAGAAACTTTGGTAGAGACGGTCTTGATGTGTTCCTTCCAGTTAAGAGAGTTGTCGATCTGAACACCAAGGTATTTTGTTTTTTGGATTATTTCGAGCTCATTGTTGCGAATTTTCAAATCCAAGTCTTCATTTCGACTTTAGAGGATATTATGCTTTTGCTTGGTGGAGACAAGCATGGAATTTGTTTTTGCAACGTTTAAGGAGAGCTTGTTGCCTTGAAGCCAAGTATCCAGTTGTTTGAGGTCGTTATTAATGGCCTCGTTCAACACATTTATGTCCGAAGACTGGTAGCACAGACTTGTGTCATCAGCATACATGGAAACAGCTGAATTTTGGACAGCTTGCGGCAGATCATTGATATAGATAAGGAAAAGAAGGGGACCCAGACATGAGCCTTGGGGAACACCCACATCTATACTCTCAATTTTTGAGCTGACACCGTCGACCCGGCAGAATTGTTTTCGATTGCACAGGTAAGATCTGAACCATGCGAGTTCCCGCTGTTGGACACCGTAGTGCACCAATTTCTGGCAGAGAATCTCATGGTCAACAGTGTCAAACTTGTTAAATCAAATGGTATCATTACTGACCTCCCCCCAACCCTTTCACCCCCCTCCCACAATTGACTCCCTCGTTGTGAAAATGAAGGAAAGAGGACAAACAACCAACCTGATACCGTTCTTCTAGCTGTGAATAATCTTTCATTTTGTCTTTATCCAGTCTTGTTGGCAGCTGCAAAATTACAAATGCCGTTTATCAACATCAATCGGGCTCCGAAAAATCCCCGATTTGATGAAATCTTGTGGCATACACTAAAACACCATGCACCGGAAAAAAAGCTGCTTGAAAAGTATTACTGTCCGTTTGAGTGACCCCTTACTGCCATTATTCTAGCTTCATGGTCTAAAATAAGGCGGGTTAATGCAAAAGTTTATTATTATTATTCTTATCTATTTATTTAAAGTAAGCGTATAATGGATAGCTATAAAATAAAAGCTAATTCAAGCCTACTACAAAGTAAAATTTTTTCAAAATAAAAGAAAAATACATATATATCTAACATAAGGATCAATTCAGTATAATACATATATACAGATTTTGACAATGTTTTTACAGAAATTCTTAGTATTTACAATGCAACGCATTTATCCTTTTAAGAACCAACATGTTAGTAACAAGCTAGCAACAAGTTAGCAAAGTTAGCAACCTGTTAGCAACAAGTTAGCAAGAGCGTTCAGATTTTTTGTAAAGAACTAACGGGGTATCGTCTCAACGCTTTTGTCGAATTGGTGATTCTGCAATTTCTGAGGAGCCACATCACAACAGCCTTTACACCTTCTTTTTTAAAATAACGGCACTGTTGCACAGATAAATGTTTGCATTTCAAAGAGGAACAAACCAACAATCACATCTCAAACAATTGCTCATTTTTAAATGGATATTGGATGGATACTTTTGGGTCAAGGCACCAAAAAACTGCTTAAGAGAATGGACACGTGCCTGAAGACAATGGTGTTTACAGATTTAATAACAAACTGGCGCCGGCGTCCCTTTAAATAATTTGACGAGCTGTCACTTTGTCGACAAGCTAGGGCTCGCGTAAAAGGCCGCCTACGTGCAGACCCTTCAGTTAATGTGAAGAGGGAACAGGACAAGAAGCTTCCTTCTCCTCTTCCCTCTTCTGCACTGACGGAAGAGTTTGCACGCAGGGTAGTAAAGTGGACGTAAAACTGACTATTTTCACAATGACCTCAGTCCTTTTGAAATACTTCCAAGAATATCACTTGCCTCGAAATAATGTGGACCAAACTGTCAAAAGCGTGCATTACTCAACAAATGAAATAGGCTTGTATCTGCGTTTGCAGCATAATAAATAAACTGAATCCAATTGTGAAATAGTTCTATTGACAAACCTCCTGCATCTTATGCGTAAGAATGTTGATTATCCTGGCCAGCTGAGCAAAGATTGATTCCGGTATTATCTGTAATACCTGCGAAGAAATCAACCATTGTCTTAATCCATCAAACAATCAAGCAATCAATCAAGCAATCAATCAATCAATAAATCAATCAGTCAATCAATCAATCGATCAATCAATCAATTTCTAATGAATAAGATACAGCAAAGACTGCATTCACAAGATGGAAGCAAATTATTACAAAGTTGAAAAGTGGCACCTTCTTTGCCGATATATTCTGACAACTATAGATTTTGAGTGATATCTCCAGTGGTAACGGAATATTTTTCGACGCTTCCTCAATTGTGGCTGATCGCTTTTAGCGATGTACTTGCATTTCTTTGGAATCAAATTCTTTGGAAGATCAAAATAAGGTTTCCGCCGTCTAATTTCGTACCATTTTCCAGTTTTTCCGGTATCGTTTGAACGGTACCTAAAATTTTGCTGACGTCACATTCTATTCGTTGTCAGGTGGTGATAGTATCGTGAAGTCTGTGGTCTTGCCCAAGTCCACCTAAAAATGTGAGATAGAATGCGACACAGAGGACAGGAGAGGAAGCAAAGAGCGGGTGGGAAGAGATAAAGAGAGTAGAAAGGGAGGGAGAAAGGGAGGGAGAAAGGGTGGGAGAAAGGGAGGGAAAAAGGGAGGGAGAAACCTTGTTTTTCAGCTTCTTTAGGATGCAAGTATGACGAAATGGTTTGGCAAGTTCACGAAGTCCCTTATCTATCAACAGCCATTGAACAAATTATTATATCAATTTTTAAAGAACTATCATCACCCAGGGTCCTTTACGGTCAAGCTACAACTTCACACCGTCTAAAAATCAAATAAAGCTCCAAATCCAAGTGGTTGAACGGATACAGTAAAGTCCCACCTTTGAGAAACTGCATTTTGCATTATAAGAAACTCAGGCCTGAATTCTCTGAATAAAATACCTCTTTACAAGAAACTATCCAGGCTGATTCATGCTCAATTTCTTATACAATAGTAAAGAGCAATGTTATAAGGCGTATATTTGAATATGTCTCCAATAGGCCTCAATTATCTATTTCATTTCATTTTTTTCATTTTAAAAATATTCATCCTGGGATACAATTCAGTTAAAAAAATAGCAACTGCTTTCCAATTGTCCCAGCAAAGGAAAAAAAAATTAATAAGATATATATAAGCCTATTTACAATAATTTCTACTTAAATAGTTACAAAAACGTGAAAAAGGAAAAAAAAGGTAACTCATTCGATCAGCTTTCCTTGAATGTTCTCACTTCAAAGCTTTTAGTTTACTTTTGAATGACTGAATCAAAGGGGCTAATTTAATTTCAGAGTCGAGTTTATTCCATGCGTTGGCTCCACGAAACGCAAATGATTTTTGGCCATAAGCTGTTCTCATTTTTGGTACATCAAGATTGCATTTGGTATTACGTAGAACCCTGGTATGAACATCAGACAACGTGGAGAAAATGTTACCTAGGCGTTCAGGTGCGAGGCCATTCAAAGATTTAAACACCATTGTACACGTTTCTCGCTTGATTAGTTTATCAATTGACGGCCAGCCAAGCCTCTGCAGTAGAGGAGCGGCTGGAGTGTCAAACGGGCTGCCTGTAACAATTCTAGCAGCTCTGTTCTGTAATTTCTGCAAAGTTTTCAGTTTAGTTGCCCCGCAACATCCCAAACAGAGCAACGATAACTGAAATGTGGTTGAACAATACTAAGATACATGTTCCTTAGTGTTTCCTCTTGCACATAGTGTTTTGCATACTTCAAAAGTCCTATAGCTCTAGAGATCTTCTTCTGTGTACTTATAACATTGCTTTCCCATTTAAGATTATCGTCAATCATGAGACCAAGATATTTAGTTTCCTTTACAAGGTCGATATCATTTCCATTTACTTGAAAATGAGGAATCGGTACCATTGGTGTATCAATCTTCCTCAACTTTTGCGACGATCCTATGATCATGGCCTGAGTCATGACAACATTCAAGGAAAGCTTGTTTCCCTGTAACCATTTCTCAAGGCAGGCAAGTTCAGCATTGACAACAGCGTCAACCTCTTCTATATTATCTGAAGAGAACGAAATTGCTGTATCATCTGCATACATCGTTGCCTTTGCACGTTTTAATGCAAAAGGCAGGTCATTAATGTAAATCAAGAATAGAAGCGGTCCAAGGCAAGAACCTTGAGGTACCCCTATATTGATTTCAGCAAGATCGGAGCTGACACCGTTGACCTTGCAGAACTGCCTGCGATTAATTAAGTATGAGCTAAACCACTGGTGTTCAAGACCGTCGATTCCGTAATTACGCATCTTATTCAGAAGAATTTGATGGTCGACTGTATCAAAGGCTTGCTTTAGATCAATGAAAATCATGGCGGTAAATTTCCCTCTGTCAATATTTATGTACCAGTCATTGGTACAGTTCAGTAAACAAGAGACAACCGAATGCAAGTTACGGAAACCATACTGATCTTTAAATAAGTGCTTGTTAGAATTAAGATACTCGTACAACTGATCATAAATGAGCTTTTTGAATAACCTTGAAACTACTGGTAGGACAGAAATTGGTCTATAATTCGATCTATCCTCGGTTGATCCACTTTTAAAGATGGGAGCAACACGTGCTATTTTCCAGCTATCGGGAAATATTCCTGACTCAATTGACATATTATAGATCCTATATAGAGAATATGAGATAACTGGAAACGCAATTTTGATGAAATGGCTTGCAATACCATCAGATCCGAAGCCGAACGAAGTCTTCATTTTCTTGAGAGCCTTTTCTACAGAAACAGAATAGACGGTCTTGAACTGGAAACTCGTACCTTCTTCATTGATGTTATATTCATTCGAAAGTAAGGGGTTAGGCTGCTGCGGTATATCGTCACTAAGCTTTTTACCTACGCTACAAAAGAAATCATTCATCGAATGTGCGATCTCGTTGTTGTCGATTACATTGCGACCTTCAACATCAAGACAGCTGACATTCGTCGTCTTTGATCTCTTATTCAACAGAAGGTTGATCGTTTTCCATGTTTCTTTCAAATTCCCCTTATAAAGAGCAATCTTTTTGGTAAAGTAGTCTCGCTTGAGCTTTTCGCCTAGATTGTTTACCTTATTCCGCACGTTTTTATAAGAATTCATAAGAATGGAAGACTTGTTTTTAATGGCAGAAGTCTTGAGCTTGTCTCTGGAACGTGCAAGTTTTCTGAAATCAGTAGTCAACCAAGGGGTCAGCTTATCTGAAACTTCGATAGTTCGCATTGGGGCATGTTTTTCAATAATCAAAGATAGTAAAGACGACCACTTCTCTACAGCCTCATTTACGTCAGCACTAGACTCGACTAACAGGTCCCAGTCAACTTGACTGAGGTCAAACAAGAAATTATTTTGGTCGAAATTTTTCATTTTCCTCGTGGTGATAATTTTCTGCTGTCGCTTAAATGTGCCCATATATTTTCTAATACAGTAGACCGCATAATGATCGCTAAGAGCTACCCTTAGAACTCCAGATTCGGGAATGTTTTCTGGGTGGGTCGATGCTACGTGATCAATTAATGTAGCGGTATCCAGAGTCTCTCTAGTAGGATCCTTAATTAACTGGGTGAGGCCAAATGTATCATATATCGAGGCCATATATACAGCAGCGTTCACATGATTTGTTGTATTTTCAGGGGAGTTCACCAAGAAAAACATATCACAGTTTGTATCACCAAGAAATATTATTTCCTTATTTTCGCGATCAAAGAATTCAAGATTTCCCTCCAGTTTAGCAAAAGATTCAATCGGATCAGAAGGTCTATACCAGGCCGCTACTATAAACGGCTGAGCTTTGGTAGGTTCAACTTCTATACCAATAAATTCCAAACCTCCCTCAGGGATATCTCTCCTCCTATGGTGTTTTAAAGAGTCACGGACATACACAGCGACCCCACCCCCATGTCTATCCCTATCCCGCCTATGTAGGGCATACCCATCGACACCGAGAAGGTTATCCGCAATTGTGCTGTCTAATTTTGTCTCATTGATTGCAAGTATATGAAAACCTTTATCTTTAATAAGCTCTCTGACTTCATCGATATGAAGCCGCAAGCTATTTACGTTAATAGAGCCAATAACCATTCCTTTTCGGTGACCAAGGGCTTGCTCCCCACTAGCAGGACTAGGTCAAACATTATCCTTACGGCGGCTGGGTGAGTGGGCCTCTAAAGATTCAGTCGCATTATTTCAAAAAGAGTCAAAAGATCGGATTTTACCAATAATGTTCATAGCCAGCTGACGGTCGCCACTTCGATTTAGGTGCAGTCCTCCCTGATTTATGTGGTCAGGGAGTATGTTCTGCTGCCTTAAAACATCGACATTCATTGACTTTAGTCCACTGTTAAACTCATTAATCTTTCCATTGATTGTGTCTACGGATTTTCCAGCTCTTCTGATTATTTCAGAAACTGCCACAAGACAGGTAGGTAATTCATTGAGGATCATGACCATCAGGGCTTTAATTCCCTTTAACACATCAGCTACAGCTTCATTTTGCATATCATTTGTACCAATAACCAATATTATCTTGTCAGGCTTCTTACGTAAGAGAGACTTGATGTAGTCATGAAGGTCACTCACTGTCGAACCACGGAAACAGCGCACTTTCGTCATATATCTTTTGCTAAGTGTTCTTTCGTCTATGTTATTCAACATGCTATCGCCAACTATCAGTACTGTATTTTTCTTCCAACAATCATTTCTTCTCGTTCGCATTGTAGCAACTTTGTTACAGGTAGTATTTAGCTCGTTGCCATGCTTTTCAGTGTCAATCCTGCGATTGTCGCTTCTGTTATTGATATTGTGTTCGGTGGCTGAAGGCCTGGACGGCTCTTCTCCTTTAGGAGTCGATGGATGGCTTGTTTCTTGTGCTGACTGCGCAGTATCTGCATCATTACGGGTCGTGTTTCCTTGCTTGCTCTTAGTCTTTCTCTTCTTCTTTTTCTTCACTGGCTGATTTTCCCGTTGTTTCTCTCCATGTTAATTTTCATGTTGTTTATCCTTCTGCTGGTTGCATGTATCAGAACACCCATTGTTACCCAGACAATCAACTGTTTCAATTTTTTCAATGCGCTCATTGTCTTTGATCACTTCTGAGACAAAGGCTTTAGAAATGGCTATGTGATCAACAGCTCTCAAAGATTCGATCTCAATTTTCAATTCCAAGTTTTCTTGAAATAATTTTTCACTTTTGTCCCTTTCCTCATTAAGAAAATAATTCAGCTCAGTGATAGCCATCGCCATCTGACCAAAGAATTTAACGCTCGGTTTTCGATTTCATCTTCCAAAATATTGCAACTAGGAGGTGGGAAAGTATCGTCGCCTTCAAATTGAACGCCAAAATCACGGTTATTTCCATCATTATTTGCAACAGAGCCTCCGTTGCCTTTCACGCACTTATTATTGGGACCCTTCTTTTTATGATCATCTTGAATGTAGTATGATTCTTTAGTAAAAAGAGATCCACTTTTAACCATATCCTCCAATGTCGTTTCTGCGATGCTTTCACTTAGGCCATGTTGCGAAACCACCTCATGCAGGATCGACGATTTTTCCGCAAGTTTCTTTTTCCTTTTACGAATGTCATTGATAACAGCTTTAATTTGATCCTCGCACTCCATCATATAATGAAATTTACCAAAAACTGCAAACTGTATGGCTACGAGATGTTGAGCAGCCTTCCTCAAAATCCTACACTGCTAGCTACGACCGCCATCCACGCATCTCTTTGGGCGGCTCGAAAGGCCAAGTCTCAAGAGACAAGAATGAAAGTTTCAAGCCCAAACTGTTATAATTTCAAGAAATCTTCAATATTGGCTCAAACTATTAGATCCTCGCACAACAGTGCATATTTCAAAACCGTTTTCTTAACATTTTTGACAGCTGTTTTGAATATAAGTGTTTCAAATACCATGGTACACACCCTGTTTTGAAAAGGTATATCTTGACATAAGAAGCCAATCAGACTGTCTTTGTGCAACTAGTTTCTTAAAGGTGGAACTTTACTGTAGAACAGTTCGGTGCAAATACCGCAAAGATCAAATTATGGTCGCTTTTTCCAACGGGAGTATTTGTGGACAGACATTACAAAACTTGCTAAGGCTACCTTTCTAACGTATGCGACAAGTTCTCCAGAGTAATACTGTGACACGCTGACGAGATCTGGACTGTTGGCTTGACTGATTCGAACGAGCGGCAAGTCCAAAGCTGATGCCATCTAAGAATAAATCATTGAAAAAATGCATTTAAGATTTAAGACATCAGCCACACATTGCCAGCATCTGGTACGCGATACAAGATAAAACGCATTACATAAAACTATAAATTCGGTCACTATAAAGGCGTTGTGGCATCCATTGTCTCTATAGGTCAAGCTTCAACTCAAAGTCTGAGATCTTCAATCATGGCGAAAACAAGCTGGGACACAGGAAAATTCTCGTGTTTCCGTGATGTTTCCTGAAATATCGAGGCGAAAACATATGCTTGGACTTTCTGCTCCCCCTTCCCCCTAATCCAATGTTAAGATGCCCGAGTGGGGCCTGACTTGCACAACATTTAAATGGAGGGAGCGGGGAGCGAACATAATCAAAGACCAAAGTAGTGCAATGTGTGACATTTATTTTGACTAAAATTTTTGTTTTAATCAATCTGACAAGTGGTTGCTGGTTTATGGCAGGCGAAAAGTAGGACGGGTGGTTGATTCAAGAAGAACTATATTTCAATGTCGAAATTAAGTAGGTTTCTGAAGCACGGGTTCTAGCACTTTATTTGAAACTTGTGTCCGTTTTCAAAAGTGCTATTGTCGTTTATCAATAAGACAACTCTATCAGCCCTCTTAGATATGCAGAGAAAATTCTCAGATGAAGCAAGAATCTGACCTTGATATTGATGGAGAACGAAAGAAGTGCTGTTTTTGAAGCAACAACTAATTTTCCATTTTCTCTGCCATATATCAGCAACCACTCGTCAAAAAGATCTCAAACTCGAGGCTGAAGCAAGATCTGTGCAAAAATCAATGTGACAGTGTGAAAATCACGGCAACTAAAGCATCAGCTCCTCCTCCGCAGCCCGAGAAATGGAGTGCAATTTTGGGAAAGTGCATATGCACATGGTGAAAACCAGAGAGTTTCAGAATTCAATACACGAACTTAAAAAAACCAACTCTGAATGACACTACGTCGAACTATTTTACAGGAATACAACGATGATACCAAGAGGAGGTAAAGATGATGGCTATCCCGCGACCAACCAAATATACAATTACCTAAAACTGCAGATAACAAATTTTCGATGTACGGAGAGAAGAGCCATGACAACAACTGTTAATGTCACTGTTCCTTGTTCAAAGTCCCTATCACCTATGAAGTACACAATTTTGTTTAGAAGAGGGGATTGACAAAACCTGGCAATATTTGTCACGTTGCTACTCTTTTAGGGAAACAAATAACGCAATTGCGCAAAAAAGATAACATCTTACTTTAAGAAACGTAGCACGAAGTTTCTTGACAAGTGTTGGATTAGTCTTGATCCCTTGTTGCATCTGTGTTGTGTAGCTATTGAAAAGTTAAAGAAGTTTTCTCAGGAAACCGAACAAGATTCTCTAAGGAAGCTTTGCTTGAAAGGGAGTGTGCAGACGTGACTAGTCTTCTATACTGATAGAACAAATAAACACTTCTTGATTTCTTGAAACGCTTCAGAATTGCTTCTTTGGTCATTCTTTGTTCAAGGCACGTGTCTTGAACAAATGATTTCTTTCCCGGGAGCTAAACTATGGTTTAGCCTTCCTCCTGAGTCTAAAATTGTGAGTCTAAAATTGCATCCTCTCGAATGGTTTTAAGAAATCAATAAAGGGTTAACTTTTTCTTTCTATTCTATTGTATATATTGTATAATTGTAAATAGGTTTTAAATTATCGTTTCTATATACTAGTGACTTCTAATTTTAAAAGGTATGTTGTAATAGCTACAAAATAACATGGGACGTGCTAACGTTATCAAATACCATAAGATTTACTTTCGATTTGGCCCGGACCAGCTTTTAACTATGTCGATTCCTTTAAAATTGTATTGATGCATCCAGTAGTTCATAAAGATAAATTAACAAAGAAACAGAGCACGCTTTATCATAATAATCATTCATTTATCAACAATAAATTTCCAAATTCTAAAACGGCAAAAATGGCGTTCGCTTCTTACCTATCCATGATTTCCCAAGCATAAGAAAGATCTCCAACTATTTGTACAGTGATCATAACCTGTAAAAAATTACAAAAGAGTGACTATCAAGTAAAAATATCTGCCCATGTCCCTTTCATCTCAATCTTTTCATTTCAAAATCCCTTCCGCGCGGCACCCCCGTCACTGAGCAAGGTTAATTTTCATCTTCAGGGCACTGTGCCAAAGAAAACCAAGGGCTCAAGTTGTTCAAATCTTCAATATGCTGACATAAAATTCTATGAGAAATTCGTCTGAATTCAATAACTTTTAAGGAACTTTTGATACTGTCCGGGACATTGTCGTGAAAACCTTTTGATGTCTAGATTATTTCCAACATGATGGCATTTTCTTTATAGATAGAATTTATTAGACTGATTGCATATTCGTAGTTATCGCTATTGATAGACTAATGGAAGCTCAAACTACGACTCATGAACTTTCACATTGAAAATTTTGACGAAGCTTTCCCCTATCGACATGATAAATAGATATGGAAACCATAGCAACACTGCACGAATCTACAGCTCCTCCACAGTAGCCACACACATGAGACACAATTAGTTTGGAACACTCTGAAGCATTTCTGTTGTCAATGCAATTGTTAGTTTAACAATCATTACAATAGGTATTGTTTTGATTATTGTTGCACCTACCTCTTCCTTTATGTTGATTGTTCTGATCATTTGATGTAAAAATTGTCTCGTATCCAGCAGAAATTGTCGAACTTGTAGATTGCTTTCGAGCTGGTGAAACTCTTGAACCTAAAAGAAAGAAAAATTGAGGGTTAGCCTAAACAGTGACAGAAAAACAATCTGGGCTGCCGCTCCACTTCCTTGAAGGCTGAACGAGAGAACCCATGAAAATGCAGGAAAATTCCTTTCTAACATAGAAATGCTGGAAGTCATTGAGCTAAAGTTCTCGGAAAGTTTTAGTAATACTCTAACGACTGGCGGGCTACGGGCGATATTTAAAACTGAAATTTCAATCTAACTTATAGAATTAGTGTCAAAAAAACAACCTAAAGAACTGCCGAGCACCAACTGTGAGATCTCTCCAGGTTGTAAGATCTTTAACTGCTATAAATTCGAGAAAAACTTTCAAAAGTTATGGAAAGTGCCTTTGCCACTTTGTACTTTGCAAGAGTACGCGATATGGAGGCTAGAAATGTTGAGAGCTTGAGCATCAACACATTTAACAGTCTCGTTTAGGTCCAAGTCGAAGTGAGCGAAGTGAAGTCGTAAGCAATGGAGAAAAATAAGAGAAAATTGGAAAAAGTACTACACACAATTCAAAACAGTGAAATTCTTCATCTTATCAACAATTACACAAACCCCGGACTTGTCCTTTGAGACCCAAAAATTAAAAACATGCTTGTAAGGGGTTTGCATAATGAACAATTGTATCAAATTCAAATTTAAATGCCAAGTATATTTTGGAATGAAATGGAAAGTAGAATACTCCACCTTCGATCCTTAAGACATACCTCCTCCAATGCTTGAATTAACTGCACGATCTTTCTCCCGGCGGATGTTGAGTTTTCATAACTTAAGGAGCCTATCTGTTTAGCCATTTCTTGAAACCAGGCCATCAGCCCCTCTGCAACACAATATTAGTATTTGAAAGCATAGGAAATACTCTCTAAAAATATTGCCCTGTCAATTGATTGGGTGATTTGAAAAGAACTTTGTATGTTACGTTATAAGCGTTCATTGGTAATCTTTGAATCCTGGCAGAGGTGAAAAATTTCGTGAAGCCGTGAATTTTGCATTTTCTATCTACTGTATTTCATGTTTGGTAAAACAATAAAGCTTTTGTCACGATGCTTCATACCATTATGTTTTGTGAATTGGACTATGCACCTTGCTCTATCTTGCCGTACGCGTATTTCTACGATTTTCAAAGTGAGGGAACCTGATCGAAGACATTTTCGAACATGTAATTGATTTCAGATCAATCACAAATTAATCACTTCAATCACTAAAAAATCAAATTAATCACAAAATAATCATAAGTGATTATCTGATACACCATAATCAGGAGTGATTTGCCCCTAGTAGAAAACGATGAAGAAATGAGGATTTGAGAGGGAGGAGGAAAGAAAAAGAGAGGTCGCAGAATGAGGGATAGCAATAAGATAGGATGACAAATAAAACAAAGATTGACAATATAAATAGGACAGAAAGGCTTAAAGGAAGGAAAGAACAAATTTAAGTCAGTGTCTGCACCATCCTCTTTAAAGTTACAGTTTTATGATTGATGGAAATATACCTTTCTTTTCAATTCTTGTCAATGGTTTGCTACCTGAAAACACTTCACTAAGTTCATTCATTCGCTCAACACTTTCTGCTTTGCATTTTTCCCATTTTTCTTGTTTCTGACTCAGCATTTTCTTGAAAGCCTGAACCAAGTTGACAAATAGCAAATGAGAATGTGCTAAGCAGTTAAATACAATGGTTCAG
This sequence comes from Aurelia sp. 4 Dawson et al 2005, assembly GCA_964019985.1. Lineage (NCBI taxonomy): Eukaryota > Metazoa > Cnidaria > Scyphozoa > Semaeostomeae > Ulmaridae > Aurelia > Aurelia sp. 4 Dawson et al 2005. The sequence continues at coordinate 1,157,024 of OZ026511.1, read as the reverse complement.
GGCGCATGAACGAAAAGAAAGAATCTGATCATCTCTGAAAAATGAAGTAGCTATCAGGCCTTTGGCGGTGTGAGTTTCGTGGCACTTCAGCTTTCATTTAGTAACTAAGAAAAATCTGGCTCATGATATAAACTTGAATGGTGCAAGTTTGGTCATGTGAGGTCCAAATCATGGAGCGTAGAGGGAGAAAAAGAATTGGGGGCTACACGATAAAAAATCAATTGCTTACAGAAATTTTGGGCCATTTAAGGCCAATTTTTGTGTATAACTCCAACATTTGGGGGGCGAACTACAACCCCTTCCAGGCCCAATGTCTCCTACACCTATGGTCCGCCTATTGTCCATATTTTGATGAGTGACCTTCCATATGATTGACCATGCAGCTCACTTCGCCATCGTTCAATCAAATTTGTTTTCAAGGCATTAATGATCTTGCAATTGGCTTTGAAATTGGTAAATTTGTCTCTTTTTAGGGCTGTCTGGCTCTGAGGCAAGCTGCAGAAAGTACTAATGATTGACAGGTTACATTCTTTTTGTATGTTATAATGCTGGTTTGGTCATAACTTTCAGAAAGAAATAAAAACTATCATCAAGAACTTCTTGAATAATAAAAGATCTCAAAAAGACTCTCAGGCAAGATCAGCAATACTGCTAAAAGAGTACAGCTAAAGATAAGGAATTTGAAAAACATTATCTCATACTACTCAAGTTAAAAAAAACACCTCTCAGTATTTTTGGATAACCCACAAAAAACCACGTTAAAAATCATCACAGGTTTTAAAATCGAATAAGGCAAACTTCAAACCAGGAGAATCTCTAGGAAATCTGGAACAAGATAGACATTTTCAAATCACGGCAAAAATGAACTCAGAATAAAAATACGTTATCATCTAACTTAGGCCTAACTAATCACTTACCTCCTTGAGAACAAACTCGAACTGGGCAGTATTCAACATCAAATCGAAGACAAACTTTGAGTTGTAGCCAAAATTGACGATAGCTTCCTTGATCTGGCGACTCTTCTTATGATTTTCACCAACTATGGGGATTAATTTCAAAAAGTTGAAAAAATACTGTGTGATACAAAACATTTTACGAGCTCAATCATAAGGAGATTTAAGACTTCGAAATTTATCGATAAATGTTTTATCACCAATTAAATCTAATTAAAGCTTTATACCAGGAGATCCAGAAAAAAGTTGCCACTTTTGAAAATTCGTAGCACAAAAAGTACTTCACAGAACTGGATAATTCAAATTTCTGTTAAAAGGCGAAAGATCGAAGTATTTTTAAGACTTTTCTTGCTGTCTCATTAGTATTAGAAATATAGGTAAATTCAACTTTACGAAGATTTCATAGTTGCAAAATGACTGAAAGATGGCCTAAAACATTGATCCAATGACAAAGGACTCCTCTCACAGATCAATAAATAAAATAAAATTGTTAATGGATGAGAGATTTTCACTGCATATCTATTGCCATAGGAATGAAAAATTTAGTAATTATTAGAAAACTGATCTTATATATTTCTCAAGAGAAGTGAAATAACCATTGTGCATTGTTCCCTGTAAGAAAAGTCATTATAATTTGATCAATGCTTTAGGCCCTATTTCACTGGTAGTCGCCTTCTCCTGCAATTTCATCCCCAAAGTGAGTTCGTAGCTCTACCTCTACTGTGGGATACCGGAGGCCGTTCTGCAATTGGATTGGCTATTCGAGAACAACTGCAAACATAAAGTATTTCTTGAAACTCCGAAATCATTCCAATAGCAACAATCTATTCCTGTAAGCAACTACCATTACAATGCTGCTTTCATTTCTGGAATCGAAGCTGCATAATTAGCGTTGCCTGGCAAACTACAAATCCATAATAGCTGCAAATTTGCCCCGGAAAACGGGCAAATTTGATCGAAGTGTGCCATGGTGTTCATTCTGCTTTGTGATCAGCATGTCATGTAAGAACACCCTGAGAATGAGGTTGCTTATCAAAGTGAAATTTCATATTCAATTAAACGATCTGAGCGAAATGACGTCATATCATTCAAATGAAAGTGATGCTCTCCAATCATTGTCTTCTCGCCTCTTAATTGTTGCTAGCTTCTCTGACATGTGAAGTCCTTGCTTGCTTTCATCGGTACGTTATGGCCTCAGTTTAGAAGGCCATGTCGATCATGGAACTAGTTTTCGGGCCATAACGTGTCGAGCGCGGCACTGTTCGAAATTTAGGCCATACCAAACCGCCAAAAGCAAGATCGCATCGCCAAACAAGAAAGATGAGATAATAATTAAATGAAAGCAAGCAGGCAGAAAAATACATTTATTCACTTAGGAACATTTAGGCCACGTATTGTAAACACGATTGACACAAATCGTGTCCACAACACACATGCTCCAAGATGTCTTCCATCCCTTCTCCTGGAAGAAGAAATGACCAGTTTCTTGCAGGGTGTTGTGGCATGCACCTGTAATCTAGCTGCTTAGAGGTTGACAAAAGTGAATGAATGAATGAATAAATAAATGAATGAATGAATGAATGTGTAAATGAATGAAAGAATAAATGAATGAATGAATGAATGAATGAAGGAATGAATGAATGAATAAATGAGGGAATGAATGAATGAATGAATGAATAAATGAATGAATGTGTAAATGAATGAATGAATGAATGAATGAATGTGTAAATGAATGAATGAATGAAAGAATGAATGAATGAAGGAATGAACGAATGAAGGAATGAACGAATGAAGGAATGAATGAATGAAGGAATGAATGAATGAATTAAGGAATGAATGAATGAATGAATGAATGAAGGAATGAATGAAGGAAGGAATGAATGAAGGAATGAATGAATAAATGAAAGAAAAAATGAATGAATGAATGAATGAATGAATGAAGGAATGAATGAATGAAGAAATGAATGAATGAATGAATGAATGAATGAATGAATGAAGGAAGGAATGAATGAATGAATGAATGAATGAATGGAGGAATGAATGGATGGATGAATGAATGAATGAAGGAATGAATGAGGGAATGAATGAATGAATGAAGGAATGAATGAATGAATAAATGAATGAATGAATGAATGAAGGAATGAATGAAGGAATGAATGAATGGATAAATGAATGAATAAATGAATGAATGAAGGAATGAATGAATGAATGAAGGAATGAATGAATGAATAAATGAATGAATGAAGGAAGGAATGAATGAATGAAGGAATGAATGAATGAAGGAATGAATGAATGAATAAATGAATGAATAAATGAATAAATGAATGAATAAATGAATGAATGAATGAATGAATAAATGAATGAATGAATGTGTAAATGAATGAATGAATGAATGAATGAATGAATGAAAGAATGAATGAATAAATGAACAAATGAATGAAGGAAGGAACGAAAGTGCTAAAATTACTTTTTTCTGCAGCATGAAGCATCAACCATCTGAGAGTGACATTACAATCTCGAACACAATTCATCAGCTTTGGTATTGAATCCAAAATAAATTGCTCAACCAGAACACCTTCTTTTAAATAGTTCAACGCCTGGAGAAGAAAAAATGCAGTCGACAAAATGGTGAGAGAGTGGTGAGTTCAAGCTACGATATCTCTCCAAGAACTGGATTCAACGATTTCAATTTAAAGGAAATAACTCGTCAGGTTCTGCCAGTTTGCCTTCTAGAAGAATTTCAGGTAGAGCCCGGGGGGGGGGGTTCCATCATAGTTAAGGCATCTTGGGATGTGCCGCGAGCAACAGTATACTATTTCGGACGTCTAGTCTGACCAAGGGTATATATTTTGTCACTTTTAGTCAAAGGAAAGCCAAACTTTGTTAATTTTCTATAGAAACCCAATACTTTGCAAAGTCTGCCGTTGCATTTTCCACCATTCCAGTATCTAATTCATCTCTTGTTTTATAAATTCAATCATGAACCACTGTACGTTTCTTACCTCAGCATTCAAGGTTCTAACTTTTTGCAAATGTCTGGTTGCCTGAAATAAAAAAGTCCATTCACCATTTTATTTCGATAAGACATAAAGAGCGAATGCCATAAAATTTCATTGAGATTAAAGGCATTGAGTCCGCAGAAATAGCGCTCTCAAAACCAAAGAAATTCCTTAGAATAATGCAAGGGTTAAGGAGTCTATGGTCTCCACTGCTAATGTCTTTAGCACTATTGTGCGATAACAAAGGACCGTCAGCCGTTTGTCAGCGAAAATTCCGGACAGCGTTAACGCTGAACGATTTGTATGGACTCAGTTCCTTTAAGGGGCATTGAGTGTTTTAAAACGCCCAGGTCGGATGGGGTTTATGGTTTCATCGTACCGAAATTTTTATGAAGACAACATCACTTAGTTAGCATAGAGAATGAAAGGCCAAAGCCTATAACACCCTTACGTTCTACGAATGCCAAATCGAATGTATTTGGAATTCGAGTTTTAAATACATCTGTAGGCTGTCAAAAAGTTTTCGAAAGTGATCGCATCTTTTGCTTCGGCGCAGTTAGGCAGTTTCACCTAAATATCATTCGTTGCGAATAGAATACTTTCTTCTCATATCCATCTGCATTTATTTAAAACTATTTTAACTATATGATCCCTTGTGACATCATCGTTGCACCTTAACAACCTAGAGAATTCAACATCAGTGAGGCCAGGCCACGAAAAAATGTGCAAGTTGTGATCATATCACCATGCCTTCATCTCTACTGCAAATGAGACAAGTCTAAAGCACACAATCTGTCGTTGTATGATAATTTGCAAGCCTTAGCTGACAGAGTTGCAGTAGATTAAAGTATATAAATTGAATATTAATTAAAACGACAGTTGACTTATGCCTTAAATAGCTCTATTGGTCTCGAACAAACAACCTCCAGTGCCTTCCTGAGGTTAACAACACACGGGCTCCATCCAGAGACAGGTTATTCATCCAATAAATTCCCATGTCTCATAATGAAACTAAATCCCAAATAGGAACATCAGGTGGAAATCGCTAGCCTGCGTGTATCCTCTACTGTTGCCGTAGAGTTGAAATTTCCCGTTGAATTGAATTCATTTTCTGACGCCAGTAGGGTCTGCGAACCAGCGAATGAAACCCTGTTCTGAGTCACGTGGTGGTTCCTCAAAAACAAGGAACTATTTTCATTGATTAAGAAGCAATCTATTGTTTTGCGAAGCCATTTTGCTATCCGATGACGCCATTTTCCAATTAGGATGAAGAAAAACCAAATGGAGTAAATCGCAAGACAATTGATTGGTTATTGACCTATGAAAATAGTTCCGTGTTTTTGCGGAACCAGCACGTGACTAAGAATAGGCTTTCATTCGCTGGTTCGCACACCCTACTGGCGTCAGAAAATGAGTTCAATTCAACGGGAATCTTCAACTCTACAGGAACAGTAGGGGATGCACGCAGGCTAGAAATCGCAGTCTCAAGATAAAAGAGAGGGTAAGCACGATGACAAAGAAAGACTGTCAAATGGATTTGTCATAATATCATATTCTCGTTAAGTATTTAAAAATGGATGCCATAAAGTGGACGGACGTAAAGAAAACGGTAGATTTTTGGCGCCCTGAGGCCTTTTGAGCCTACGTTCTCATCAGAGGGTGACTTTTCATTTGTAAAATCACACTCTGCTGAGAGCGTAGGTTGGAAAGGCCTCGGAGTGCCAAAAATCTACCGTTTTCTTTGCGTCCGCCTTATTCATAGTATCAAACTTTTAGTAACCATTTTCAGTATCAAATCTTTAAAATGAAAAAATAGATATGATGAGAATACCACAAATATGATTCTTTGTCGCCGTGCTTACCCTCTGTTAAATTCAAAATATATGTACTCACATGCATTTTAACATTCTGGGCATCCACTGTATTGTTCAAGGCATTTTTCGCCGCTTTGTATGGCTCCCAGGCTTCGATCAAGTTCACAACTATTCCCATATACATATTGATGACCTGAGGAAAAGGACATCAAAATTTACGTAAAATATTTGCTGAACGGGCGTGTCAAAAGAATTACACATTTCAAATGCAAATGCATTCGATTTAGGAGTTGAGCAGTATTGTTCTGTTTAGGCCATAAATATACGAGAATTTCAATGCGTTCAGTTCGACTTCCGAATCAAGTAAACAAAATCTGTTATGCAGATCCCTTCTGTCCCTTCTTCTTTCGTTGTAAAACAATGATTCCTATTCAAAACAACGCATTTTTGCTTACATAAGTTTGCCCTTTGGTTTCGGAGCACCTTTTTTTGTTGCTTATTTGTTTTGAATTTATGATGCAAAGTTTTTCTTTGTCCCCCACTCCAAATTCTTCAATGCATCGTAAAAGCTCTACCTATTAAGCACCAAGGGAAAGGGGGCTCATCTTATTTCGGAAACTTCAAAGAAGGGGCTTATTATAAAGGGGGCTTATTCTAGAGGGGGCTTGTTCAAAAATTCAGATAACGAGGATATAAATGATAGCTTTTCAGTTTTTTACCCCATGTTTTGCGGTTTCATGTTTTGCGGTTTCATGTTTTGCGGTTTCATGTTTTGCGGTTTCAACATACAAATCTAACGACTCAAATACATTAATTCAACAAATTCTCCATCCAAGCACTATCAAAGCTAAGAGCTTGTTGAACAAAATATAAGGAAGATCGTTGGTAATGTCTGGAATTTGACAAAAGTGGAGGGGGGGCTTAATAACGAGGAGGACTCATTTAAAAGTTCGGCAAAGGAAAGCGGCTTATTAGAGGAGAAACTTAATAGAGAAGGGCCTTGATAGGGCTTTTACAGTATTTGCAATATCGCCGTCTTGATATCCAATCAGAGCATTGGTTTCAAATCTTTAAAAAGTTGGGTGTAAAATTCAATGACCTATTTCTTTGAACTGAATGGCTGCAAAGAAACTTGAACTATTTTACAGTAAATCTGCAGCTGGACTTTTCTGAAATCTAAAATATTTTCAGAATTACAGTGTTTTTCTTCTTTGTTAAGAATTCAAGAAAATTTTCGAAAAAAATCTTTAAACTGTCGTAATTTCTAAACCCCTTGACGAAAGATGAAATAATTTTAAAGAAAACCATAGTTTTTGGATGCCTACCATATGGTATCAAGCAAGACTTTTTCACTCTTCTGGTTTGCGATTTAGAAATTTGATGACGTCACATAATAAAATGATCTGAAATATAAAATAGGCTGTAATTTCGACAAACATTCAAGATTTCTGAAAAGTCCAATGATAGAATCATAGAGAAGTGGCTAAAGTTTCCTTCAAGTCATTCAGATCAAAGAAATAGGTTATTGAATTTTACACCCGCCTTTTTTCGTAGATTCAAAGATTTGGAGCATATGTTTCCAATCAGTGGTCGTCTCTCAAACGAGGACTACTTTTTCTTATTCGGTAGGTACAGTACATCCCCGCATATACAAACCTGCACAGGCAAGAACCTGCATGCTGTGTTGTGCAAGAACCTGCACGCTGGAATACATGAGAGTTTTCAACCCCGGGGTCGAGTTTCAACCCACATTGCCGAGTTGAAATACCATCTCATCCCTCCATTCATTCCTTTATTGATTTCAACTTTCAATTACATGGATGAATCTCACCTAGGGGATGAAATAATACCCCGGGCTGAAATGTCATCCCACCTTGAGCTAGCCGAGGAGAAATTTCTAAGCCATTAATCCCCATAGTTTTCAAAGTGTGCATTTCCAGGTAATCGCAATCTTGTTTCGACCCCGGGGTTGAATCGCCATTGACGCATGAGTGGTGAAACATTGTACATGGCGCGCTTTTTCATCCCCGGGGGTGAAATATCATAGCCTGTTTTTCATACCCGAGCAAACTCCTTTCAACTCGGTCAGGTGGGTTGAAACTCAACCCCGGGGTTGAAAAACCTCATGTAATCAGGCCCTAAAGAAAATCTGCTCTCTGACCAAAAATTCTTATGCCGAACACAACAGAAAGGAGTGTTAAATGAGAACTATTGAGAACCTTTATACCCTGCAATGAATATAAGTACCTGACAAATAAGAACCTAATTCAGCCTGACTCTCAAAGGGTAAGTAAGATGTTTGGCTTCACTGTATCGTGAATCTGCAAATGCCTGAACATTACTGAGCAGCGGGCATCATTACTAAATCAAAGAACCCTTGGCGGGTCTCATGGAGCAAGCCTCGGAGCCAAGATTGAGTCTCGGTATAGTTTTATCCTCAATGCATAGTATGTAAGCAATAGCGTGCTGATACATTGGCACTGATAATAACATAGTTCGAAATAAAACACAAACTCAAAATGAAAGGTGTCCTATTTCCTAGTCTGATAAATGGATCAAAACGCAAGGTCCAATACCCTGATATTGTAATTGATATCAACCTTTTTATCGCATGATTGTTTATTAACTTTATCAGTCAATCGAGAGTCCATCCAGCCCTAGTGAATATTGGAAAGAATGTGTTTCCTTGTTTCCTTTATTTTTGCATTGCTCATTGTGGCAATTGACGTCATTATTCCAAGGGAAGCAAGGAGCGCCGAGGGAGAGCCGCAGGGAGCATTCTTAGCTGACTAGGTGTCATCAATTTGTCTGTCGACTCCATGCTACATTACTGCCAAAACAACACCCTTGTACCATGACAATTAGATAGCTTGCACGACGGACAAGAAAATATCAGCTATCCAACAGACTGTATGAGTCAAAAATACCTTCTGGAACTAAATCCAACTGTTTGATTGCAAGATAATGCCACCACTAAAAGTACATTACCCAGTTATCAGGAAAATGTTTGTCAACGATTTCTCTCATCTTCGCTTGCTGGTTGTGTAAAATATCGGGGCAGAAATGAAGTATAACATACAACATTGATGCTTGTGTAGCTAACGCTGTACTTCGATGTTCCGGCAAAGGATATGCAGCGATCTGCAGAAAGGATAACACGAAACCTTAAATCTAAACGTTTCCTTCGACGAATTTTACAATGCACCCATTTGAACGAACTACCTTTCATCATATAGCTAAGAGATTGTAGACTATTATAGGTGGGTGAATTCACTTCACTAATTTCATTATACAGGGTGTCCCGAAAAACTTGCACCCCGTATTTGTTGCTACTTTGGGGGAGCCATATTCATGGGCATTTGCAAAGTTACATAGGTCAGACTTCAACTTAGAATTTGAGACCTTGCTTGAGTCAATCTCACAATTGATTGATTATTTATGGCAGAGGGGAGGCAAATATTTTTTGTTTCAAAAAAACACTTTTATTGTTCTTCATCAATGTAAAAATCAGGTACGTTTTCATAGAATGGGTTCTGCCATCGTATTTAAATTTTCGCTAAATTTCTAAAAGGTAGAAAGTAATCTCTTAGGAATAGACAACACTGCTAAACTTCTGAAAGATTTAGCAAAAATTTTGATATGACGCTAGAAGTTTTCTTTGAAAACTTTCTTTATCTTGAAATTGTTGGAGAACAACAGAATTGCTGTTTTTGAAGCAACCATAAATTATGCCTTTTGTCTGCCTCAATCAACAATCACATATCAGACTGACTCAAACAAGGTCTCAAACTCAAATTTGAAGCCATACTTGTGCAACTGTGTAAAAATCGAGATAATTGAATCTACAGCTCCTCCGCAATAGCCTCACAAACGGGGAACGGGAAAAAGTTAGTTTTAACACCCTGTAGCAGTTCGTAGGTAGTGAAGTCAGCGCATGTGATCAAGAGACACTCAGTTTTTGTGCCTTAGACAAAGATTCATCGATTAGTGTAATGTTTTTGGGAGCAATGCTGCTGATTTGCATTGAGCAATGAGTAACTACGTACAGTTTTGAAATGATGGAATTATACCTGATTGTAAATATCATCAGAACGGAGGCGACCAACTACCATATCGACGAATGAGACGGAGATTGGAACACGCCTGTAAAAACATTGAAAGTAGCTTGTCTTCAATAAATTATTGCCTTTTAAGATTCAAAAAAGAAAACAACTTTAACTGGTTACAATTTCAAAAGTTCACGACTTCTCTGCTTATTTAGCATACGCAAAAGAGATGAAATCTAATGTACGATTGCAATTGCAAACGTCAATTTAACAGGGCATCGTTTAATGTGGATTTGCGGCCATTTACTGGAGCTGGGGAACATAGTGTGAGATTCTATGACCTTTTTTTCGTAACTAAAAGGCTTGACAGAAATGTGAGCTAAATGCTTCAAATAATTTCTTCAAGCGTGGGTTTTGGGATGGTCTTTTGCCTGCTTGGATGGCTCTTCTTGATAATGATGGGTCTTCACGTGATTGTCATATGAGGGCCTACGTTTCCTGTTGTCCTGCTCTGGCCCTGGTTCTTCCAGTGTGGTAAAGAGTTGAATTTGTTCAGGTCAATAGGCCAGTTTTGGTTTGCAGATGAACAAAAATTTTAGCTTTCAAGATGACTATTTCTACTCTCAAATCATGAATATTACTAAATGAGTTACTAAATTGTTCGTAGTGTTTGTTGTAATTAGGTTAACATTGTGTGTCTTCTCATATTGGCAATGGGGTAGTCACTGCCTTTGGAGACTAACAAATTACTTGGGCCTCTAATGATGGATAATTCCGCTTTCCTTTTCCCCTTTTAATTCGTTCCTTAGTTGACATGGCATTGATAAATTGTAATAGGTTTAAAGTAAAAATAGGTTTTTAGTTGTAGGTTTGAATACTTTATTTTGTAGTGTCTTTTTTTTCACAGGGCCAATTGTAAAGCAGATTTCACCTCTGAATTGTTGCCCTGTATAAATAAATATAAAATGAAAAAATGAAATGAAAATGAAATGAAATGAAAATTTCGCTCCCCACGGTATCGTCCCTGTAGTCTTGTATAGTAATTAGAACCGCATAGTAGAATGTAAGATTTGATGTAAAATTTTTAATGAATAAAAAAGTTGAACCATCGAGGAAAATTTTGAAATTGATTTGCAATTGATTGAAGCTAACTTCATATCACTGGATCCAACCACATTTGTACACCTTTTGCTGTGACATCCAGTATTGGAGTTAAATGGATACTTTACTTTGACAGAAACAGCTGATTAATTCTTGCAGTTAGAATTGGCTAAAGACTATAGCTACAATTGCTTATGAAGGCCAACAGCTAATTAAAGTGAGATAAAGGAACTTACATGAAGTACTCTTCGGGATATTTAGCAGGTCTTTTTGCATTTGGATTGGATGAATATCCAGTGCTGCGCAGGAGCTTGCAAACGTCATCAACATTTGAATCTGTAGATGCACTTGATGCACTGAAATTGATGACAAAATCGCATAAATACAAAATGGAGCCGATCTCGGTCAAGCTTCATTGCATTCAATAATCTTTACGCAAGATGAGCAAAAAACAGTTTAGACGCCTGCCGGGCTGTAATAAAAGAACCTGGCCCATATAGTAACAACCCGTTTGGAAGAACTTCGCGATTAAAGGGATATTCCGCGAAAATCAAATGCATGCAAAGGTTTATACCGGGTGAGTCAAAAAACACGCCCGGCGTTTGAGAGGGTAGGGCTCCCTGAGCATATAAACAGTGATATTTTGCAATACCTGATTGAATAGCTAACACGTTCAATTATTTTTAGAAATTTTTCTGACTAAAATTGGTCACTTCGTTCAGATTCTGTAAGCAATTTTCTAAAATGAGCCCCTTTGAGAAAGCTCAAAAAACATGCTAAAATTACAAGCAAAAGTCCCTAATGTGTTAACCTCACAGCGATGACTTTCAGCACGCTTTAGTACGTGCTTTCTCTTTGATGAGTTGCAAAGTCTTCCCCCTAGTGTGAATAACTCATTCAGGGGGATTCCATTCTCTCATGCGGACTAAATGCATGAACACATTCAAGAGTCATTATTGTCAAGAAGGAGAACAAAGGGAAATTTTGCTTGCTGTTTTCGCTGGTTTTTGCAAGTTTTCGAAAGGGGCATTCTACAGAAAATCTCCTATTTCGACGGGAAGGAATGACCGATTAAAACCGGGTAAATTACTGGACCTAATTTGACATATCGGGGATAAAATAAGACAGTTTTCAATTTCATTGCTTTGATATTCAGGACCAGGATTTTTCAAACGCCGGGCGTTTTTATTGACTCACCCGGTATCATTATCCCGATCAAATGGCAGATTTTGCCAGCCCTCACAAATCGTTTTCCTTTCTTCGATCGCACTTCTCAAAGGCAAGATACGGATAAAAACATTTGGACCGATTTCAATTTTAATACTCTACTATTTTTGTGCTTCGTTGTTCGCGAAGAAAGGTTGCAAAAATGTTCGTTATTGCACGCCGGTTAGTAGTCGGTGAGCATTGATGGGTTTGTTGCGTGTCACTCTTAGAATTGAGTTTGAAACTCCTGTTGTATTGGTTCATTCAAGTGTCCACGATCGACTACCACCATGAGAAATGATCGGCTTTAACGACAATTCTCGGTATCTGTCTCGGATTCAAATGCGAGGTTATGGCTGAGTTCTCGGTTTGTCATTTGTGGCCGCTTTGAGCAATCTTAAAGGTGGAAAAATATTGGGAAATGTTGATAATGATAGGAATTTTCGTTTTACATGCAAACAAAGCAGTTCACCGATATCCAGTTTTTTCCCGCGGAATGCCCCTTTAAGAACCTACTGGCTGAACCCTTGAAATTAGACCCCATTGCATAAGAACCCATTCAGCTTGAAATTTGAAATAGGTTCTTATTTACAGAGGTCATAAAATCGATTTCATATTCTAGATGCTAAGTCATTGAACCTTTTCGTCCTATGTCTCCCTGCGTTCTTTGACTTGATGATCACTTGGTCAAACTCGAAACAACTTCTTGCCACAACTAGTTGTGTTTATACCTAGGCCCGGGCTGATGATTTTGTTTTCTTTCAAAAACTTACCAGATTTGGACGCTCGATCCAAGCCTCTCTTTTACGAAGTTAAAATTTCAATTATCAGTAGAATAGAAAGTACTCTCTAGTACCGAATAATCGTCCCCTCCCGCTTACTAATTTTTGAAAAATTATCCGACCCCCATCCCCGCTTTTACTCCAATTCCTCTTAATAATTTCTGAAAAAATGAAATGATAGAAACATGATTTCTGAATAGACGCAAGAAGAAGTCTCAAGAAAAGCATTCAACAGAACCAGAACTCATAAGTAAATGTATCAGTAACATCACTGTTCACATAAATATATAATGTATAATAGATACGTGTTAACTAAGAAAACAACTATTTTCAATTTCTCCATATACATTCCGCCCCCGATTATTCTCACCCCCCCCCCGTTTATTCGTTACTCGAGAGTAATGAAAATGGCACTACAAAATGGGCTTATCCCGTAATGTCTTCAGTTTACCATACACTGTGCAAAGTACAAATTATCTTATTTAAAATATTTATCCTGGATGAGTCAATGAATCGACCCAGCGTTTGTAAAAATGCCTCTCCCTAAATATCAAAGCAATGATATTGAAACTATGTTGTCTTATTCCCAATATGTACAATAAGGTTCAGTTATCTCACTGGCTTTCATGAACAATTCCCTTAAATTGATACGGGAGATTTTCTGCAGAAAGCCCCTTTCGAAAACTCGTAAAAAAAAACGAGTGAAAACAACAAGTAAAATATCCATTTAGGCCTCGTCCACACGTATCCGGATATTTTTGGAAACGCATCTTTTTTTATCCGTATAAATAAATATCCGCGTCCACACGAGGAGCGTTTTCGAAAATATCCCCGTCCACACGAAGACGCTGTTGCATTCAAACTCCGCTGTTCGAACTTTGGCACAAGAAAACAAACAATCAAAATGTTCTTGCGTGATCCCCAAAGATCCGTGCGCATGCTCTGATACGTCGTAAATCGATGCTGTGACGTTAGCGTTTTCGAAAAGCTCCGTTTTCACCCGTCCACATGACAACATGAAAACGGCGTTTTCAAAAAGATCCACTCTGGAGAGCGTTTTAGAAAAGCTTCGTTTTTGGTGACCGAAAACACCGTCTCCGTGTGGACGCAAACCAAAAACGGATAAAACAGATGCGTTTTCAAAAGGATTCGGATACCTGTGGACGTGGCCTTATTTTCCTTCCGAGCAATAGTAACACTTGGATCCGCTCATGCACTTTTCCTTCTGGGAGAACGGAATTCCCTTGAATAAGTTATTCATAGAAGGGGAAGACTTTTTCATTCCCCCAAGAGGATAGCAGATATTTACCAAGGGGATAGCATGCTCAGGTCCTCGCTGTGAGGTAAACATGTCGGGGAAACTTGCTCGGGATTTTAACAGTACGTCTTTTAAGGCTTCTCGAAAGGATTTTGCCAGAAAGTCCCTTGCAGAATCAGAACGGAGTGACCAATTTTAGCCAGAAAAAATTTCTAACAGTAATTGAAAATGTTCCTATTCAATCAGATAGTGCAACATAGCCTTGCTGATATGGTCTAGACTTATGACGATGAGTCTCTTGTTTCCCTGTGCTCTTTGAATGATAATGGCCCTTCAGTCAATAGAGACTCATAATATTACTCTGACAAGCCTGGCCCTTTTTAGATTCAAACTTCGCGGTTCCTACAGTACCAATCAGACTGTGAGATTTGTGAATTACTATCGTTATGGTGTAAATGTGATAGAATTTTCGATTCGATTGAAGAATTGAGAAACTTCCCACTGGATTGAGATTGGAAGCCATGATTCTATATAATTCCATTTATGATTGAAGAAAATAGGGCCAGGTTTTTCACTGTTTCATTATGAGTCCCTCTTGAGCAAGGTTTACCAGAGGGATACAAGGGACTCATCGTCATAAGTCTAGATAGGGTGTAGTGACCTTTCAAAAGCCAAGCCTTTCTTGACCCACCCAGTGGTATTACTACCGGATGACCCAAAAAATATTCACGATCTAGATCACAGCTAGCTTCCTGAAATCAAGAGCTATTGCCAAATGCTTTCTATCATAATTTAGTTGAAAAGCTTTGCTATCTTTGGAAATGCTGCATGGTAATTGTAAGCAATGATTACGATCCGAAAACCAGATTCAAAGAAAAATTGAATTCAGGGTTCCTAATTTTGAGAGATATAATTTTGAGAGATATAATCATTATCATTTTCCAGTCAACATTTTGTGAAAACTCAATATAGCAATGGATTAGAAATCGTTTGGAGAAAGTTTTGTTTGAAAAATGACTGGCCTCTGTTCCTAAGTCACATTTCATGCTCAAAAGAAAATTTGGAATTCAGCTTTTTTCTCATTTTCTAAAAATGGACTGGAAAGCAATGGAATGGTCCGAGAAATGAAAGAATTCTTATATTTTTGAAACTGTTTCTTAGGACAGTACGCATATCTTAAACTGACCAAGAAAAATCTCAAAAGATAGCAGAGCCTTTCAGCTACATGCTGATACCTTGTTTGTCTTCATAACACTTGCTTTCAAGAAAATATGTGCGATCTAGCTCATGCAATTTTTATGGGTCACACGATAGTAACATTTTACAACAAGCCCACGGAAAGATTGTTTGAACAAAAAAAGCTCACCAATATCTGTGATATGCAACCAAAATTCTCTCTCTGACTTCGCCATCAAATCTCATGTCAACAATAAACAGCATTATACCATACAGATACAAAACTTCACACTAGGAAAAAATAAGACATACAGATTTTCCCTTTCAATTTCTTCGCCCACTTAGTTTACGAGCAAACTACATGGAGGCAAGTTGGATTACTTTAAAGAAAACTCGAATGGCTAAGGCTCTGGTTTTTAAGTTGAGGTAAACCTAACTTCTTAAGATTAACTTGTTGGGGGGACGAGATATGCTTAGTCTGGGAAATTAATGTCCCCCTGTGCAGTGGGTTAAAGTTCATGTGCCCATCAGAGCTTCAACCCCGAAATGTTACTTTGTATGAGCAATAACCTACTGCACAGGGGGAAACATAAGTTTCCTCGGACAAAGCATACCTCATCTCCCCAAAAATAACATTCAATAATCCAAAGACCCATATCAACGATAAAGGAATCAGTGGTGGATACTTGCGAGGGGGCGAGAGGTCAATTCCCCCCCCCCACCCAAATGTTGGCTAGAACAAATATCGTTTTTTTTAACAATAGAAATAAACAATGCTGTTTATTAATCAAAGTTAAATTTTCTTTCTAAGGCTTGTCTTTCCAAATTTGTTTCCCTAGAAGCATCAAAATTGACCGTGTAATTAACTAACCAGGAGAAGCTGGAAAGGAAATGACTTACGGCAAGTTGTTTTCCATCTCCATTGAAAAGTATGGTTTCCAATGTTTGTTGAATGTAGACACCTTCATCAAGATCTTCAAGAAACCTTGAATGACAGAACGATCAGAAATCTAGGAATATTAAAGTTCCTCCAGCTAATATTCTACTTCATATCTTGCCTCCTAGAACAGATATCAGAATTTACAGCTGGCACAGATCAGCTACTCAAATAGCCTGGGGAGCATGTCAAGGCTTCTTGTCTTTACAGGGCTATCTTTATCAGAGGCAGCTTATACATTCTTAGATTCCCTTGTGAGTCAAGTTATTCTGACAAATTACAGATGAAAAGAAGATTTATCCCACCGGCAGTAGGAGTTAGGTGGCAATGTCATTTCTATTGTAGACAAGACTAGTAAAGTATTGTGAATTTACCATTATAGTTTTAGGTTTTACTGGACACAGGAGAGAAGATTTTGACATGGATTCCAATTTTTGAAAGTTTATATGGAAACTTACTGTTCCTGTTAGCTTTTAATGATAATGGACGAAATAATTCTTGGCTAGAAGTGACTCTTGATACGTCATTAACTTGCAGAGTTAACAACTTTTGTGACATGACAAAATAAATTGCTTTTATATGATTGCCAAGGATCACCACAAGTCTTATTTGTACAAGAATTAATGCACAATTTGATAGCTGGATGTTTTGTATTGTTGTATTAATTTACTTTATTGACATATTAATGTCATGTACTATTGTTCTGTACTTCTTGTTAATGTTTGTAACAGTAATTATTGATAAATTGTGTGTTAGGAATTCAAACATAAAACAAAACTGAAACTGAAACTCTTGCCTATAACTAAATAGAATCCACTTACCTGTTCAAATCTGTGACATATTTATAAATGCTTTCAAATGCCAGGTAGAATCGTGTGATAATCTCCAAATGAGTTTCTCTCAGGACTTCATCAAGTTCTTGTAGATCCTTGAAAAGCAAACTTATGTAAGAAATAAATAAACCTTTGGGGCTATTCGAACAAAAGTTGGTATATATGAGGTTAAAATTGGTAGAGCAAAAATACGGATATACTTGATAAAAAAATTTTTCAGAATTTTCCTCTGGGTACAACTGTTGAATAACCCTCCTTGACACACTGAATTTTGACATATCAGTTCAGGGTTCACTGTCTTTGCATTCCAAAGCTTTTACACCCAAATGAGATTACCACAATATTGCATTACAATGGAAGTTACAGTAGGTAATTTGCATAAGACTATTTCTTGATTCTCCTCTGCAATGCTCTTGGCGGAAGCTCTTCCATTGCATGTTTTTTCATTGCAAAAGTTTCAATTTTGGGGGGAGACTACCCTGCTAAGAAAACATACAGAAGCTGGTCCCTTGACAAGATGTAGCGTTAGACACAAGTTTTAGATACTTTCAAGAGACAAGGGGCCAAGGGAGGGGGAATAGTAAACTAAGTGTTAAGAAAATTGGTAAATGAGAACTTTTTGGGAATTTCAAAATGTTTCCAAGGGCCAATGGCAACTTTCTGCCATCAAATTGCATAAGGCTTTGAGGGGGGTAGGAAGAAGGCTTTGAGGGGGGCATTTCGGAAACATGTCATCTTTTGCTGTGTTTTCATGTGCCCTCATGTTTAGGCTTAGGCACTGACTTTGTTTTCATATCACCACACACCCAGAGTCCACCACTTGTGTCCACATTGTTGTTATTGGGAATAGTTTTGTTAGCTCAACATTGTTTTCCTGTCTCTGTTCATCCCTCCTGCTGTAACATATTTTAAAACTGCGTATAATGTCATTCCCAAGCATCAAAAACGTTCATTTGGTCAAAGCTTGATTTGCTGCCATTCTGCCATTGCTCATATGTATGGTCTGTACAATGAGGCTCTTATTTTCATGTGATCCGTTGAAAACAGCTGACTCTTAAATAATCAAATCCTTGAACAGTTACTGTACATGCATGTTAGTATTGTGCCAGCAGTTTCATGGTCCATGCATGCAACTTATTTACATATGCACACACTACCTTAAATTCACAAAATCAACATTTTCAACTTTCATGTGACACTAGTTACAAGAAATCATTAGACAAGATTGCCTCACTTCTTCCATTTCAAACTATATTATATTTAAAACTCTTATTTCCAATGATGTGTGAGATATAGGAAGCCCAAGAGACAGAGCAAAAATTGGGGTAGGTTTGAAGCCAATGGGGGGCTGGGGGATGGAGTGCCCCCTCCAGGAGACCATTAGTCAGAAAATTTTGCTCTCTTGTCAGAATTTTTGTGATATAGAAGACTAGTAGTGGAGCATTTTGAGGAGAAATAATGCATAAAAACATAAATTTATAGTGTTAAAAAATACAATAAATCCCAACAGAAATTATTGATTTTTAGCATATTTTTTATTGATATTGAATAAATGTGTTGATTTCAACGTTGGATTGTGAAATATTGCCAAATTTTCATTACCAAGGAGTTACATCCATCCTATAATGCATGAATTTAATGTATGTTCCTACAACTGTTGTTGTTGATGGTTTCTTTGTTGGAAAATTTTGGTTTTTCACTCTCTTATGCAGTCATGGCTGGTATCGGCCCTGAATTGGGAAGGTAAGACCGTAGTTGATTTTTGCAGCTTTCACGTCATTGATTTACTACCATTCTCATTGCTGAATGATTTAATAGACAAATAGCTATGGGCCATTGCATTAGAAAGTAATTTTGATGTTTCTATCAAATTAAAGTGTTGATATAGTGCTTACCACATCTGCAGAGGTGAAAACATAACAATTTCCCCTTTCCACAGGTGCACACTTTTTGAAAAAAAATATACGCAGTTTTCATCCTGCTTTGATGTGAAAAGCTGTGCATTGATTTTTACTCATAACATTTATGAAGCGCTCATTAGTCTTATAGTAACTTTCATGCTGCTCTATGAAGCCTAAGGGGACTAAGTGAATGCATCAATATTTTGTTGAAAACTCAAATTTTGGGAAGGAGAGGGAAAGTTTTTAAATATGTGCACCTTTTTCCCTGTTTGACTTTCCTCAATATTTTGCTAAGGGGCCTTGTCCAGCTGACTGTTGCATCACAACCAAACTGGAAAGTTTGAAAAGTGAGATCTTCCACACAAGAATAGAAAATTTGAAGAATGTGTGGAGCCCTTGTCAGAAAATAAAATTGGCTTATACCTATAAAAAAAATTTTTAAAAGGTTATGACAAGTAGACTGAAAAAGCTATGGGAGCTGGCAAGAGTCACAAAAGTAACACCAGACCCTTTGTGCTCATATGTAAGAACCAGGCCCATCAGACGCGGGCAGCTATGGGCTTCAGCTTCCCCAATTATTTGATGGAGTTAGTTGTCACTTTGTAAGTGAAGAAGGAAAGCCATGCTGATGGAATTGGAACTCCAATCATTTTTCTATATTTGAGAGAGATACAAGAACTTTTCAAACTCATCACGTTTTGATATCATGCAATTTAAAAATATTTTACCTTGTCATGAAATTCAAATCCTATTTTTCAAAAATTTTCCTGGAAAAACACTGATCAGTCATTATACTTGGCTTCTTTTAAATGCAAATTCTTCAAAAATAGGATATTTTTCACACCACCACCACCACCACCACCACCACCACAACCACCACCACCACAACCACCACCACCACCACAACCACCACCACCACCACCACCACCACCACCACCACCACCACCACCACCACCACCACCACCACCACCACCACCACCACCACCACCACCACCACCACCATCATCATCATCATCATCATTGTTATCATCTCATAATACCATTGCATAACTCGTTTTGTTTTGTTAGTTCTAACATCATCAATATTATCAACATCATACTGTAATTACCATCATTACAATATCACATAACCCTTATAAAGTTAACAAACAAAGCCTCTGCATAGCCATTATATCTAGCCAATAACATGAAGCCCCTCTTTTTTCATATCGCTTAACAAGTTTATAGCGCTATGTAACAACAACAAAACAGCCCTTAAGAAGTCCTGCATGGCAGGACAAAATATTGGTATCTGATTTATATTTCTTAATTTCACATATACAGTATTTGCAGTTGCTTTTTGTCACAATGTGGTGTTCCTGCCCTCAAATTTATTGTCCAACAATTTGAAGGGCATGGTCAGGAAAATGCTTCCCAGGGATAAGCCCATAGCCACCATTTTCGCTTTTGCTTCACTTGCAACAGTTTTCAACCCCCCCCCCCTCCTCCCCCACCTAATAAGAATTTTGTATAGACAGTGAGAACTTTTTATTCTGTTTGCAAGCAAATGCAATTTATTTAACCAGGTATATACACAGGAGATTCCTTTTTGCCGTGGAGTAACAATGAAATTAAAAGTGGAGGAAGGATTAATCTTCCACGCATGTTGGCTTCATATTACCAGTATAAAAAGCAGTCTAGCACACCACAAACACCTGGAGGGAGGGGGGGTTATTTGGTGCATTTGTCTGACAGGGATAAGCCATTTTTCAGGGCATCATTTTCATCTAACATTTCTCAAACGGGGTATCAAAAGATGATGATTTGTCTGGAGCCAGTTGTCAAAATATGTCAAAAAGGAAATTTTGTTAAATCAGGTTGTTATTTGGTCCAATTTCTGTGTCTTGGAGTATGCTTTGAGCTGTGACTTTTTGGAATCAGGTACTATTTTGTAAAAAAAACTATTTTCTTAGGAGGACACACCTCCTTCTAGATTTGGGTCAAGTACCCACGCCCCACCACCAGGCCACAACAACAAGTCAACAACACCTTAATTTGTCAGTCTGCAGAGTATGGCAGATCTCAACAAGATCTTGTGTGCGCGGACCAACAGGCAACAAAGGCCATGGTGTGTTGCGTGTGCAGAGCCTGTATGGTTCTTTTGTTTTCAAGGTAAATAGAACAAGACCTTGTTCAAAATCGGTGTGCACATCAATATTTTGTGCAATTGGTCAAATTTCATTCAGAAAGCCAGCACTTATGATCTTGTAGCTAATGAAGGGAAGTTCATTTCTTTTCTGTCAGGGTCACCCGGTAAAGTAGACAATATACTCACATTGCTTGAATTTATTTTATGATCATAGAGCTCGATGGACCGGAAGTAGCCAAAATCCGCCAAAATCTCTCCATATTTCTCCTTGTCTTCTTTGGTCTCTAATTTGAAAATCGGTGGCACAAAATCTGCCAATCTTAGCAGCTCAGCAACAATCGCATTTCCTCTGCTAACTAGCTTGAGAAGAGTTTGCCCACACTGGTTATTTTCTGCGAGGAAATCACTTTCCGCCATCACTGTCCTCACGGCACAAGTTCCAGATTTCAGGCGCAAATGAAAGAGGAAGCGCAAATCAATAGCAAAGATTGAAAAGATCGATCAATTGATTAGTTGATGGGAATGAAAACGAGGCCTCGCACGCAGCTACAAAGAGTGCCTCCTCAGCGCCAATCTTCGCAAACTTTTCGACTTTTTACAATCTTTTCATAATTTATCAGAATTTATCTTTTCATAAATTCTCATCCAGTCATACCACCAGTCTACGGAGACATCTAGTCTGCGGACTCATGGACTGACGGGGCTACCGTGCCTAGATAAATAAAAATGAAATGAAATGAAATGGACAACAAGGAAAAGCCCTTGCTTTTGACAACAAGAAGACTGTAATAAAACTTCCACCCATATGTCTGGTCATTGTAATAAAAGGTCCACCCACCTTGTTTTACACTCGTTTGGAAATTTCCGTCGATAAAAAAGCTCTTAGGGGCACGAATTAGCAATGTGATGACGTCAAAACTGCAAAGCCTAGCAGCAACTTTAAACTGCTAAATTTTGAACAATGCCATTAGATCGCAAATGTTCTCCCTAGAATTGCAGACAAATGATGTTCCCTTCGAAGACTTAATTTTCAAGAATCTCAGGGGGTGCTTAGTATGTTTGTCCGACGGGTTGTGTCGATTTTTAGGGTATAGTTTTCGCAAATTTTTTCTAGAACTGATGAGTATCAAAAGAGGCCAATTTTTGGAGCCGGTTGTCAATCGTGCAAAATGGGGAAACTTATTATTTGGTCGAAATTTTGTGTTTTGGAGTATACTTTTGCCACCGAATTTTTTCTAGAACTGAGTATCATTTGAAGGAAAAAATTCAGGAGCCGGTAAAAAAGAAACTTTTCGTCAGCACATCCTTGTACAAACTTAGGTTTAGTATCCCTTCCCCCTCTCCCGGGGAAGAATGAGGAGATGGCAGCTTACACGAATAATGTGAATGTTTTACAAATATTCGATGCCTTTGCCAGGCCAGTGGCGGATTTAGGAGGTGCAGTTGGGGGCAACTGCCCCCCCCTTCATGATGAAAACTCCGCTTGGCGCCCCATTTTTGGCAAGAACGGCGCCCCCTGTCCTGACCAAATGCACTCTTTTTTCGAGTTTCGCTCTGAATTGGGGACACATATAAATTAAGGCGCTATTAAATTGAAAAACCAGATAATTTTTACTGAAAAAAGGGCTAAAAATTTCTGCGCGCCTTTGGCACGCTTACCTTTCGCTGTATTTTTGCCGCCCACTCTGCAAAATTGCCCCCCGTTCAACTTTGGGCTGGATCCGCCCCTGTGCCAGGCAAGAGTTGAAAAACTTAAAACAACAGTATTAGCAATCAAAATATAATCATTCATTCGCATACAGTTCATCAAAAATATCGCGAAAATATTTTATTAACTACTGTACTTATTTATTGGTAGGCATTAGGCAATTAAATAGAACAAATTTACGACTTATGCCAAGCAAAAATGATTTCTCGTTTCCCATCCCTAGTCATGCCTAATTTTTCATACCATCCAAAAACTAAAAGTGTGGTTGATAAAAACTCATTTAAGGGTTTGTTTCATCTAGCATGCATTGCACGTGTCGTGTCTTTGTTTGCCTTTGTTGTTGCCATATTCATCGCTCATGAACTGGCGACAAACAAAGGCCAACCAAGGGACGATACGTGCAAGGAATGCTGGGTGAGAGAGACCCTTTAAACGAATTAACGTCACTGTAGAGGTCCCAATAAAAGTCACTGTAATTCAAAATGGCGCAAAATTTCACAACGAAGCATCGATATTCGGAATCTACATGAAATCCTTAAGAAACTACTGCGACTTCCAATTTAAAATTAAAAAAAAAAGATAACATGAACGGGCTTGTTAGTAATACTGCCTCGCCCCTAAGACCCAGAATTAGCAGCAGACACCAGAATCTTGCTAATCACAGCTGAATGTTCACAGGGTTATAAAGTTTGAAACTCGAGTTTACGTGACAAAAAAGCGGAGGTTCAATAATGACATGAGACCCCTAAGACCCAGAATTAGCAGCAGACACCAGAATCTTGCTAATCCCAGCTGAATGTTCAAGGGGTTATAAAGTTTGAAACTCGAGTTTACGTGACAAAAAAGCGGAGGTTCAATAATGACATGAGACCCCTAAGACCCAGAATTAACAGCAGACACCAGAATCTTGCTAATAACAGCTGAATGTTCACGGGGCTATAAATTTTGAGACTCGAGTTTACGTGACAAAAAAGCGGAGGTTTGATTAACGACATGAGGCCCCTAAGACCTAGAATTAACAGCAAACACCAGAATCTTGCTAATCACAGCTGAATGTTCACGGGGCTATAAATTTTGAAACTCGAGTTTACGCAACAGAAAAGCGGAGGCTCGATAATGACATTATATCAAAAGATATAAAATCGAAGCAAAACAATTTATCGAATGTCGTACCTCTTTTTAAAGATCCAATGTAACCAAGGAGCCTTTTCAGCCACGCTGCGAATTCAGGTCTAAACTGTAAATTTGGCCTACGAGGGTGATATGCATCCACATGGCAGTTTTTAAAATGTTAAAAAACGGATGAGTACCGAATTGAAAACCAAATTTCTTGTCCGTGCTACGATCTGCAATGAAATTGCTGCAATAACCTTTTAAGAGACCAGGAGCTAAGTACCCAGAGTAAGAATAGCACAGGGGACACTTTGAAATTTCGAAATTTAATACCCCTTCCCTTCAGCGAATATACTTTCCCTAGAAAACTAAGTTTCATGATGGTACCATGCTTTGTGACAAAGTCATCGCAATAGCGGATTTAGCGATTTGTACCAACATAGTCCCACTGTCTGAAAATAGCCTCAAGGGGGTTTACGGGTATGATTCGCACACTATCTTTTTCAGCATGTCAGACTGCCCCTCTCCACCGATTTCATGCCCATACCTGAGTTTGAATGATGTTAAAACTGGATTCCTAAACATACGGTATGCTTCCTATGGCATTCTGCACATGATGACGTCAAAAACAACACTCGCTCCAGTCCCTTTTCGGGCAAAATGGCAGCAGTCAAGAAGCACAACTTGGAGGTCACAAAAGGCGGAATAACGGCATCAAATTGCACGTACTTGTTCATTTTGCTTTGTTTCAACATTGTTTCAACCACAAAACAAACCAAATTGGAGATCTCAATTTTTGACAGAATATACCTTTCAATGTTTCCCGTTGAGGCTAAATTTGACTTCTAGACAGCATGATATTACAGCGAGCACGCAAAGATCCTTGGGTAGCAAGGGCTAATTAATATCAGAAAGAACCTAAAAAGGACTTCGAAAGCAGTTTGAAGCCAGTAATCACTGTCAAAGTCCGCAGAAGCATGCATGTATCCAGAAAACATTGATTGAAACGTTGATCGATAAGAGATCTGAGTCATGCTCAATGTTCAAAAGCTGCTCAAAAGAACTTCTCAATGCATCCATACGTTGGAAGAATGTTTTCCTAATTCCTACTTCGCTTGCTCTGAGACAAACAAGATGAGTGGCCGAGTGGCTTATACAGTCTTCGTCAGGTGACTGAAGTTAAGCTCCGTCGAGTGAGGTCTTACTCCGGATGGGTGATCTCGCAGGCCTGATCTCACAACTCACATCGTCGTCCTTCGGAAGGGACGTTAAACTGGATGCGGCATGCACAGTGGGCCTAAATTAGCTTTCAGTAGCTATAAATCCTGACAAGCCCACTCAAAACAAATTGAAAACAAAAAAAAACAAACGACACACGAGAAAGACAGCGATTAACAGCCGCGAAGCTTACATTTTGTGTCTTTCAGCGTACGGTGGATGTCAAGTGCATTCCGGACAAAACGAAACATCATTCAACTTGGCGTAATTTTAGCCTATTAGGCGCTGCAACTGCAAATTTCTACAACTAGTTGTCTAATTACGAGAATACTAACGCAGTAGCTTTTCAAGTCTCTCCGAGTCCGTAAATTTAGAAAATACGGAGTTTGAAACAAACACGAAAATCTACGCAAAATGCTTTACGATTACCTAAACAGTCGTATTTCCAGTACCGAAAATGACTCATTGCTTCGCATCAAACACAACGTTACAGGGTAAAAACTGCTAGAATTTAAAAATGAACGGGAATCGTCGATACAGACAGGCCCGTAGGAAGAAGGGAGCAGGCAGGGTAGCCGAGAGAGGGGCAAGGGGGCTATTTGCCCTTGGGGCCAGAGTCTAAGGGGCTTCATAATTGAGGATTTTCTACATTTGACCAAGGCCGATATGAAATACGCAGCTCCGTTGCAATTAAATCTGGGAAGGAAAAAGATAGTTGCCATGCAAGGAAAATCTTGCCGTTAAAGAGGAGAAAGATGATGTCCACAGAGCTGTTAGGGCAATAAATGCCATGGAAAGTTTGAAGGTGCCGCCAGTAACGTATGAACAATTTCTCGTAGCAAACAAGCACCAATACATGTGAGCGAATTCGGACTAGAAACACATCCTCTCCTGATCTGATTCGGGCTAAACAAACATCGAAATGTCAACGTAACTGCGCATTTCATATCGCCCTTGGTTTGATCAAGATGTTTGACCACATGACTGGAAATAGGCACAAAAACATCTCTTTTGATTAGGTTTGATTTCGTTGACCAATAATCTGCCTTGGCTTTGTTATTTTGTTGTCTGTTTTGCGTAATGTATCTTGGTTTAAGTTTTGTTCTTTCTTTTGCTTTGTTTATTAAATATACACCACTTCGATTAACAGCCTCGTTTTGGAAATTATTCAAAACTCTTTCATAAGAAATTTTGGTTGCCAAATTCGGATTTAACACCCAAATTTTTGTCTAACCACAAGTTTTCATGTTGCTAGCGGTCGTGGTGTTACCTTTATGGCGACGTAAAGTTTGGAAATCTGTAAGGGATTAGACCGCGAAAATGACTCAGGGTGTAAAGTTTCACCCCTAACGATTTTTGACTGTAAAATCCCTTATAAATCTTTGAACGTTACATTGTCATAAAATCAACATCACAAATGCCACTAGGTTAAAAACACATAACCAGACTAATGTTTGGGTGCTAAATTCGAATCTGGGCTCCAAATTTTCGTAAGAGCAATAGGAAGGAATTTTGACAAATTTCCAAAACGAGGCTGCTTAATCGAAGTGGTGTATTGGTTTGAGTTGCGAATGTCATTCATAATGAAGACCCAGTGACTTAAATTCTTTTTTCACTATGGATTGCACAATGTAATGTAAGCATAAGACTTGCAGTTATTCTAAACTTGATAAAAAGTTGATTCAGTCTACTTGCGGCAGCAGACCAACTCAGACAAGAAACTCTATTCCATAAAATCGATCACACTATTCCATCTTTCAAGAATTTGAGGCAAAGTCTGGCAGATCTTGGAAACAAATTAGAATTATAAGACAATTTCGTTCATTTTTCATTGGAATATCAAAGAGGGGACAGCTCTATATCTCCCTGCTGGATGATCTGAGCATGAATATACGTCCAAAGTTGTTCATATGGACATTAATCTACCCAAGATCTTTCTCATCATTAAATGGATGTAGAATTTCGCGTTTCACGTAAAAGAAATAAAGCACTTTCACGATTCACAAAAATGAATGCTGGCTTTTCACGTTTCACGAGAAAAAGACAAGGCCACAAAAAATATGGCAAATCATGTTTAACGAAATACCTTTCACCACCTTCATCATTACGATCTCAAATTATAAATTAACTTAAATATTTCTACGATGAATAGAGAACAACTTCAAAATGTCTAAGATAGGGTTACTTATACCTATTCTAGTCAGTCAATATCAAAGAAATTACGGTAAAAGTTCTATTAAGCCCCTGGGGGCTTATTTCACATTCGGACACTCCATAGGGGGGGGGGGTTATGATCTACAAGAAATAGTGACCAATTTGGAGAATGATCTCAGTAATAACTCGAATTGTTCAAAAGCAATGGAATGGTTGCTAGAAATTGCAAAAAAAATTGTTGCAAAAGAATTCCAGCTGATGTTCCTTGGATTCAACGACAGCAAATTAACGTTTAACAAACACATTGAAAAGCTATGTTCCAAACTCAATAAACAGGTCCGTGCATTTGCAAGGTTGAACAATTATATCTCTAGAGAGCAGGCATTAACAGTTTGTAATGCGGTAATTTTGTCGAACTTTAATTATTGCCCTTTGATATGGCTTTTCTGCAATAAAGGTGCAAATAAAGAAATTGACCACACTCATAAACGTGCACTTCGGATCCTCCATAAAAACTGCGAATCTTCGTTTGAAACATTACTCGCTCGAAGTTGCAGCAATAGCATACGTATCAAAAATCTGCAGAAACTGATGACAGAAATTTACAAGTCCATGAATCGTTTGAGCCCTTCACTTGTGTAGGAATTTCATGAAAAGAAACACGTATAATCTAGGAGTACAAAACTTGTGCAAGCTGCCAAAAATTAAGACACTTGGACTCGATTCACTGTCTTTTCGAGGTAGTGTCCTATGGAACACTCTTGATGACAGTATCAAATAAGAACCAACACTGACGCGTTTTGAAAAGAGGATCAGTGAGTGGACTGTAGATCGATGCACCTGTAAAATATGTCGCTGATCAGAAACATTACTTTTCTACTTTGTATATATCATGTTTGTAATAGTTGGTTTGAATTAGCATTATCTCAATGCTACTGTAAATACCAATTTCAAACATTGATATTGATTGATTGATTGATTGATTGATTGATTGATTGATTGATTGATTGATTGATTCATTGATTGATTGATTTATTGATTGATTCATTCATTGATTGACTGACTGATTTCTGCATTTCCGGCCCCAGAATAGCCCGATCTCTGCTATCTGCAAAACCCCAGTGACAACCCCAACAACTTCGAAAGTTTATCACCTTGAAATTCAGACAGCAGTGGCTGTTCAGATGGGATTGTGTTTTTTCCTCGCTCAGTAAAACAGTAATTTAAGGGAAAAACTAACATTTTGCCAAAGTCTAAATTACCAGATCGACTACTCCACCACTGATTTATCACTAAACTCTTGCCTTTTTGTCCTTTGTTTCCCTGCGTTTTCTATATTCTTATATCATTTGCTCAAAAAGGACTCATAATGTTACTCTCAAAATGTAGGCCAATTTTACTGAAATGGCCTAAACAAGAGGGAATTCTCGTACACTCAACAAAACCGCTTCAAAATCTGCTTTAAATAGTTGGAACAGTTAAATGGAAACTTTAAGTACAAAGAATGATGTTGTCTTGAACTACAAATTGCAATATGCATACCTATGTCGGGCAGCAACCTTCCTCGGTAGAAACAGAAAAGATCCATCGAACATGCGAGGATGAGGGCGAAACATTCTAGGTCTCATGAACCGTTCTTTGTATGCAAGAACAACCATATGAGCAGCACCTCCTGATTGGTTAAAGACTAACTTCTAGCAATTTGATTGGTGAAGATAGAATCACTCTATGCGGACTCAAATAAGGCCCATTTTTTAAGAGTGATATTATCAGTCCCTGTTGACCAAATGATATCAGCAAATCAAAGAATGCAGGAAAACAAGAGGCGAAAAGGCATAAGTCTAAGGCAACGTTCACACTGTTCCGTTTTCATTTCTATCCGTTTTTGTTGATGAAAACGCTGCCCGTTCACGTTGCTCTGTTTTCAAATGAATGCGCTATGAAAACGATAAGCGTTCACATTGCTCCAGCAAAACGGTGTTGTTAATCCTCTTTTCAAAACAAATCCGTTTGTTAATAGCTGTCAACAAGGCGCCAATCGCGACTTTGAATGCCATTGGAATCAAAAGTCTATTAACAGAGGAATGTGCAGCGTTTTCAAATGTCTCTGTTTTTGGCGTTCGCACTGAAAACGGATCGTTTTCAAAACGAATCGGTTTCAAATTTATGCGTTTTCATTAGCGTCTTCGAAAAGCCCCGTTTTCACAGCGGAGCAACGAGAACGCAAGGCAAACACGGAGAAGTTTTACTCCGTTATCAAATGAAAACATTGCAGTGTGACGGAGGCCTAATTCATAGCACCACAAATTGTATACATACCTTTCACATTGCACCAGCATCCATGTAATTACCATTCTCAATTACAAAATAGTCTTCCAGATCATACTGTAACGATTCGAAAGTAGGACGATCCTCGGGCTTTGCATTCCAGCACCTCACCATGTGTTGGTAAAGATCATTTGGGCAGCCATCCGGTTGCGGAATCCGGTATCCAATCTTGATATTAGCCAAGACTTCTTGGTGCGACATTCCGGGATACGGTACTCTTCCATACGTGATTATTTCATAAAGCAAAATACCGAACGACCAAACATCCGACTTGATTGAAAACCGCTTCTCGAGCGCAGCTTCCGGAGATGTCCACCTGATCGGGAATTTGCTGTCGGATTCATCTTTAATCGGATTATGATCGGTAAGGAATCTTGACATCCCAAAATCACCAATCTTGACTATGTTTTTCTCAGCAACTAATACATTCCTAGCAGCAAGATCCCGATGAATAAAGTTATTTTTCTCTAAGTAGGCCATTCCTGATGCAACTTGTGCAGACATGTCAATCAACTCAGGCAATTTCAACAACTTGCCACTTTTCTCTTGAAGATATTTCAGTAAGTTACCATTGCGCAGCAGTTCTGTCACAATCAAAATAGGATCTCGGTCGCTGCAAATTGCATATAATTGCACTAGTTTCGGATGTGAAAGCTTCTTCATCAACATTGCTTCTTTGAGAAAATCATCCTTACACGTGCTGCCAGCTTTTAGCATCTTCACCGCCACTTCGATTGTCCCATTCCATTTCCCTTCCCAAACTTCTCCAAACTGTCCCTTGCCAAGGACTCTGTTAGTTGTAATACTATCTCTTGGTACTTCCCATGGGTCTTTATAAGACAAAGAATGCAAAGTTGGTGATTCCCCAGGGCAAGGGTTGAGTAGCCTCACCGACAGGCCATCAGCATCTTTCATGTAGTGACTGATAAGCTCAGGCAGACCGGTAAATCTAGCACGAGTGCTGATATAGAAACCTCCGTTATCCAAGCTGCGAATACGATAGTGCTTGATACCATCGCCATCGCGTACAGATAAGGAATAATCGCTTGGCCTGCTTTCACTATCACGGACGATAAATGTCCCAGTTTCACCCAAAATTAGCAAAATTCTTTCCGCATGAGCTCGCCTCAGCTTCCCAAAGTACCAGCTGCAAAGCAAATTAATGGCAAATATCAGAAATGATGGTTTCTTCTAGCAAATCTAAGTACCAACAAAGCTACAACAAATAACTAAAAATATCAATAACAAAGTACAAAAATAACAAATCTGGTCATGCCGCATTGCAGGAAGATTTTCCGTTTTGGACAGAGCAAACAACGAGTTTGATTTGCTCATTCACCATTATGCGTGATGCTCCTGTTGTTAAGTCTCTAAAGACTTCTATTCCCCTGACACTTTTAAAAGTATTGTCCCCTAGGCGTACCCTTTATTCAAACATCATGTTTTTGTCACATAGGAGCTGTAAACTAGCATATTGTTGTTTACTGACTTAGCAAATATAAATTTAGCTTCGTTCTTTATAATGTTGTACGCGTTGATGATGAAGCACCGAGTGCTTCGAAACGAAAATAACATGGTTTAGAAAACTAGACTTGTTGCATAACGTTAACATGAACTTGTGGCACTGTATTAATATGAACTTGTCAAAGCATCAAGTTTTGTAACACGGAATTGTGATGGAATGATATAAGAACTTGAAGAGATGAAAATGTTTATCGTCACAGTCTTCGTCTTCAGTTTTGTCATAAAGTCATGATTTCCTGCCGATACACCAATATTTACATGGTGTCCCAAAAAATGGCTGGCATTTTATTGAACGCAGAGGACAAACTTTGGAATCTGGCGATTTCTAATCATTCTAGTTTTGTCATAAAGTCATGATTTCCTGCCGATACACCAATATTTACATGGTGTCCCAAAAAAATGTCTGGCATTTTATTGAACGCAGAGGACAAACTTTGGAATCTGGCGATTTCTAATCATTCTAATGACATGCTAGACATTTCAACCTACAATTTGACATACCGTATGAAGAAATTAGTAATCTGGAAATGGAGCTATGAGCGCTAACACTTTATGTTCATGTTCTAGGCAAACCAGAGAGATTGAACATTTTCCTTTATCATCTCAGTGAAGGGGGAATCTCCAGATGAACAACACAAAACTGGGTTCACATTTTTGTTCATGAAGAGAAGCTGTTGAAACTGTGGAACAGTAAGACTCCCATTTGAAATTCCCAGTTGGCATACATAATGCAAAAATAACAGGAACAAATTGTTTGTCCTGTGACGATCCACAAAGTGTTTTCTAGCATGCGGAATTTACACAATCAAACATCATTCAAACCTACATTCTATTCAATGACAAAGGAACATTTTTCTTGTAAACAAAAGAATTTCTGCCCCCTCGGAAATTCTACTGACTGGAAAATGGCCATTATATGTACTTTGAATGTGCCCAGTGAGTAGAAACCATGCCCTTTGTTAAGGTCACTCATCTGGAGTTTGACCTCACTCGGCTGGGCTTAACTTCAGTCACCTGACAAAGACTGTGTAAGCCACTTGCCACTCACCCCACAGGCATGGGGAAATAAGTCTGGTTATCTTTTTTAACATTGGAACATTGCCAGAGGTGAAACTGGCAAGGCTCTCAGTCCAAAAAACCTGAAATAAGGCCATGATATTTTCTGGCATCAAATATGGGCAAATTCATGATATTTCTGAGATATTTAGAGGCAATCATGACCTCACGTTGCATTGCTTCAGGGTTATCAAAATGTTTGTTCACAGGTTTCCAAGTACAAAATCAGGTGATAGACTAAAGTATGGGCTGTATCACTTTGTAAAGATCTCCTACTCTCGAGTACCGAATAATCATCCCCCTCCCCCGCTTATTGATTTTTGAAAAATTTTCCAACCCCCCTGCTCTTATTCCAACCCCCTTTTATTAATTTTTGGAAAAATGAAATGACATTAGACATAATTTCAGAATAAAGGCAAGAAAAAGTCTCAAGAAGTGCATTCAACAGAACCAGAGTTCAAAAGTAAACGTACAGTATCAGTAACATCACTGTTCACATAAATATATGACAGATAAGTGTTTACCTAAGAAAAGGGCCATTTTCTATTTCTCCAAGCACCCCCCGATTATTCCAGCCCCCCTGATTATTGTTACATCGAACCATTTCCAACCCCCCTCCTGATTATTCTCACCTCCCCCTCCCCCCCCATTTATTCGGTACTCGAGAGTACACCTTTGAGAAAAATGCTTTTGTTTTGTGGAATAATCGGTAAAATTCCCAGTAAATCCGTAAATCCTATTGAATTTTAAAAGCTGGTACACCTTTTCAAAGAGAGTTACTGTACGCCATATGAACTGTATCGAAAAAGCAACAATGGCAGGCTGCCTGTTGGATCTTACACCATATTGTTACATCTCTTGCCTAAAGAACTGATATGATGTAAAATCGTAGGAATTTTGGGTGGTTTTGGGTGGTCATAATCTGGTTTTTGGTCATTTGGATGGTTTTGGGTGGTTGTGGCTTGCATTGGGTTGTTTTCAGTGGTTCTGTGAGTTTATGTACAGTATGTATGTACAATATGTATGTTGAATTTGCCACAAATTAAAGTATTTACAATGGTTAATAATATAATATACAAAATCGATACAATTACAATTTACATAACAAATCCAATAAAACGATTTAAAAAATACCCCTAATTATAGTGGCAGGGAGAGCATTAAAAGATCAAGTGATCTTATTTCCATAATGGTCCCCTTGGAGGTGGTTGAAAATAATAAGAAACAAATAAAATTTTCTGTCTTTTATATATGGCATGATTTATTAAGGCCAAATCCTATGAATATGAGAGAGGACACATGGTTTCAGTAGAGCACATATACGTTGTTTTCCTCTCTCTGTATATTTTGGAAAAAATTGTCTTTTATCTTATGCTTAAACGAATTGATATTATTTGTTGATTTTAAATCAGACGGTAGGCTATTCCATATTTTTGGTCCAAAGTAGGACAGACACTTTTGGCCAGTGTTACTTTTGCAAAATGGTAGGTTTAATTTAAACTTAGACCTTCTTGTTACTCGGTTTTGGTCAATTGGCTGGAATATTTCATCAGCATAAGCTGGAGTCGTTCCTTTGAAAAACTTCATTATGTTTACACATGTATGTTGATCAAATCTGTCCTTTGTGGGGAGCCAATTTATAGCTTTAAATTCTGTAGCCCCAACATGTGCTGTGTTTCTTAGATTCAGGTAGAAGCGAATGCATTTGTTCTGAGCTGATTGGACTTTTTTGGACAGCCTCTTATTCAACATCGGGAACCATGAAGTGCATGCGTAATCAAAATGGGGCTGGATAAGAGCATTTAAAAGCATTCTACGTGTGGAGCTTTCCAGGAAACTATGTTTTCTATACAGAAATTTCAGCTTGCCATTTATTTTTCCAAGCACTTTGGTTGCCATTGATTCCCCAGAGAGATTTTCCTCCAAAACACATCCAAGATATGTGACCACTGAGTGCTGTTTAATCTTTATTTCACCTTGCCTGATGGTAAGTTTCTTTAGGTTTTTGCATTTTTTTCAGCCAAAGAGAATGGATTTGGTTTTATCTTCTCCAAAATGAATGCTTAGTTTGTTTTCCAAAAACCAATCGCACAAAGAGTTGAAGTTTCTATTCAAGGTGGTATCTATTTTCTCAATGTCTTTGTCCCTAAAGATTAAGCAGGAGTTTAGTGAGTACCGTAAGCTGCAGTGGAGATTTGTTTTGCACCATGCTTCACACAAATGTATCATTATGTGACAGAATCCACACAGAAATATTTTGTGATAGAATTTCTTCTATGCAATTATTCAGAGTTAGAACATCCCTGTTTTCTGCTCATCAAAAAAACTTTACAGTCTGGGGGCTTTGGATGTGTGAAGTTTCAGTTTCATTGATCATCAATCAATCCTAAATATAATCAAAAAATACCCTCTACAACTAAATACATTGCAACATTAGAAATTAAAACTTAACAATACTGACTACAAATAAAAGATAAGTTTCTTTACATAATTGTTTTTAAGATTGACTGATTAACGAGGAGCTCCCTAAGTATATTAACTAATCGATGAGAGACAGGCCCCCTCCCCCATAAAATGAAAAAAACACTACGGAAAACTTTAGATAAAAAACAACAGCCAGTAACCAGTTACTGCAACATTGAAAGAATAATTCTAATACATTTAGTGGCAAAAGGAGAGCAATGTGCGGTAACTTACAATTGTCAATTGTAAAGTATGAAGTGTATGCTGTCTGACTTAATCTGACTGTCTGAAGTGTAAAGTAATTTGCAGTGGCATACTCACTCATATGACTTTAGAGAATTAACAGGTTCGATGTAATTACTCGGTACATAGCCAGTCAACTTTGTGCTACAAGACTTCCCATACCACCAATCTCCATCAACATTATTCAAAATCTCGATCTTCTCCCCCTTCACAAAACTCAAATCCCCTTCGTTCCTCCCATGAAAAGCATACAAGCTGACATATATCAGCTTAGGGGGGCCTACTGGGGTGTCTTCTAGGGGTTCATCATCCTTTATGAGGTTTTCTGCATTGTTTAATTCATTATTAGATAAAGGTGCGCCTGTTTGAGTAAGGCCGCCCTGTTGGAACCCGCCATCTTGGTCTTGTCCCTCATGTTCAGTGGCAGGAACTTGTTCATTGCCTTCGGCCTTCCGCTTTCGTTGGCGTACTGGAATACATCTTGATACTCTGTTTCCCATTAGAACAGCAAGGGAAAGTGCTTCGACCATTCAGATTAGTTGTCTTCCATGTTTTAATCGAGTTATTTCTCCGGTAGGCCTTCTTAGGCCATTGCTCCACGAGTGATTAATTTCGAATAGTGCAACATTGTAAATGTAATAATTCTAGCACTTAAATGTCATCTTTCTAAAGAGCATCAAATGAGCAATTCAATTCAATTCTGCGATAAGGAAACCAATATTCTTCTCTGCTGCAATTTTTCACTTCACCATGACACATATTTCATTGGTCACAAGTGATTGCGTGCAACGACTGATCGCTGGGCTGAGCTTCAAACAATACGAAACCGGTTTTGTAGTCTTGGTGGTAAAATCGTGCAAAAAGAAACAATTTTTTATCTGAGAAAGTGAATCTTATCATTTTAAATTCATTGTTATTCCACATGCTCTTTAGTCTCAGTAAGCAGCATTTACGTAAGAAAGCGAATGAAAAACACGTCGAACATAACATGCATGTCTCGTCACAACTGTTTTATCTGCAACGAATATTGCCGTATCATCAAAGAAACTGAACGTAATTTCAAACAATCTCAAAAAGAGTATTTGCGATAGTACCATTGAGTCTCATAATAACACGTCTCATCGTTTTTAAGAAACTGGTTTATAATAAAGTAGTTTTTCCTTAAGAAAAAAGGGGACATTTTCTAAGAATAAAAATGGTAGTTCTTTGTTTCCTAGAATCTTGGGGGATAAGTGCTCAAGTGCTCCCCCCCCCGGTTTCTACATCTATGGAGAAGCTAACAAAAAGCCGACTTCAAGAAAATCATGAAAACCCTGTACATTATGGTTTCATATTTTGAGCCCAAAAGAACTCTCTCTCCTGCTAAAACTTGTGCTGTTTGTCAAGAAATACTAAATACTCGTCAGTGGCAGAAAACTACTGTACATGAATCTAAAAGATGAGAAACAATAAGTCAATATCTTTTTAGATAGGGGTGCCCCTACTTGATTAGCCTGCCTATTGAGGAACACGGTGGGTGCAATTCAATAGTAAGACCACGCTCGTCCATACCATTTCTAAGAATACCCTTTTCTCTGACTTTCTAGTTGGCGAAAGACCCCTTATCACGGAAAATACTTGAAGGTAACCCACTTTAAAATGAGTATCCCTGAACCCTAAAGAAGAAATCTGAACAATAGAAATAGTGGTTTGAGAGAAGTCTTCGGCCGTTGCTCTTGTATTGCCATTCATATCACTGATATGTTTTATTGAAAACAGTAGCACCCATAAAACTTGAGGTATCAAATTGTTTTCAAGCCAGTTGAAATTCACTATTTTTCAGGGTCTCGTCTCCAACAGCATTTAACTGTTTTTCCAAGATATTTTCTAGGGTAAAATGCCCCTTATTTTGAGATCCAAGGTCCTAGGATTTTATTTCAAGTATACCCCTTTCTCAGGGAACTCATGGATGAGCGTGGTCTCATATTTTCATTAAAATTGCACCCACCGGGTTGGGGGAGCCCCTCAGAAATTACGCTGATCTCGCTGCAGCTCTCCATACTCACCTATTTAGTCTTTCAGCATTTTGCTCCAACTATATCATCCTGTCCCGTTTTTCCTTCTATTTTGTGTGTTGTATTTAATTTTAGTTTGTCATTGTTAATAAGATAGGTGTATTAGATGAACTTTAAAAATGACTGAACTGAACTGAAACAGATGAAGAAACTGTTGGTACTAATATGCTTAGATTTTCATGTGAAATTAAGAAAATATCAGTACTAGGGCCTTATCAAAGTTTCTTATATAACAGAAAACGTGTACAGATCTTTCTAAACTTCAAGTTTTGAAGTTGTGACATCGTCCTAAGATTGCTAAATTGTAAAACTGTAAAGAGCTAACGACTGTTTATAACCATCTTGTAGAAGCTCGTCAGAAATTGAGTATATTCATTGCATTGCTAGTGCTGATCTTCGTCAGTCGAAATTGATTTCATTAGAGATTTGCAGTGGGGGGTTTTTGGGGTATCAGGGGTTGCGGGCTTGACCAATTCTACCCCTCGGGTTTCGAGATTTACAATTAAATCGTGCGGATTTTCGGGTTTTCGATATGTGTTTTCCGGGCTTTTCTAGAACGGGGTAGCAAAAGAGGGCAACTTTTCTGAATCCGGTTTGGAAAAGACGTCAGAAAGGGAAACTTTGTCAGATCGGGTTATGGTTTAGTCCAGTTTTTGTGTTTTGGGGTATACTTTTCACCGACTTTGTCCAGAATCGGGAATCATTTGAACGCAAAAATTCTGGGGCTTCAAAAAACTTTTTTCATGGGCACATCCCCGCATGAATTTAGGTCAAGAGCCCCCCCCCCCCCCCGCAGGATTCCACATCTAAAGTAAGACCAATTCCGTCTAACTGCTACCTTCTTACCCTGGGTACCAGAGCCTTGATAATAGGATGGGGGACAAAAATACATGCGAAGTTCTTTGGTATACAAGATAAGAGAAATGTCAATTTGTATACGTATGTGTGTGTGTATCAATTTGCAACAACAGTAAAAATTTACAAAGATTAAAATCAGATGGATCCATCTTATTGAAATGTAATGCATATAAGAAATTTTGTCATTCTTCTATAATTCGGGTGAGTGAGGTGAGTGGCCGAGGGGCTTATACAGTCTTCGTCAGGTGACTGAAGTTAAGCTTGGTCGAGTGAGGTCAGATTTCGGATGGGTGACCACTGAGGCCTGACCTCGCAACTCACCTCGCCGTCCTTCGGAAGGGACGTTAAACTAGGGGTCCCGTGCCTGGATGCGGCATGCTTAGTGGGCCTAAATTAGCTTTCAGTAGCTAGAAATCCTGACAAGCCCACTCAAAACAAATTAAAAACAAACAAACAAATTCGCAGGTAAGCAGGAGATAGGCTTGGAATCTGTAAATCATAGTGAACGGTAAGGGCGTGTAAAAATTTTTAACATCTTTTCTTTTGGCTTGATAGAAATTGAGCTACTTTGCATTAATTGGGCTTTTCAGCAATCTTATATACCCGGGGGGGGGGGGGTAACACAACATGTTTAGGGTACGGGTATGTGCCGCCCATATGGGTGGGTTTTTGGGTCCAAAATTCTCTAAACAAGGGTCCCTTTTTCGGCAGATTTTCCATAAACATGGGTGGGTTATCCAGAAATTGGCGAAAAATAGCCAAAAATGGGCCGTTTTCCGCCAAAATTCGTCATGAAAGTGGGTATAAAGGAGGTTTCGGTAATTAGAAGAGGGTACCTTTCTGAAAACAGGGCGGCAGACCCCCGTCCATCCGCTAGTCCTGTACCCCCCCCCGGGCTTATATACAGAGTATCTCCAAATAATTGTGCTCCGTCCGTGCTTGAGTCAATCTGGCGCGTGGTTGCTAATTTATGACAGAGAGAGGACAAAATTCTATTGTCCTGGCTTCGTATTAAAATTTTCACCACCTTTTTAAAAAGGTACGGAGTCATCTCTTATGTATACAAGACACTGCTTACCATTTGAAAGATCAAGATAAAATAAGAGAACTCTTCTCTTATTTTATCTTGGAAAGATTAAGCAAAAAATTTAATACGACGCTAGAACCCATTCTTTGATAACTTACTTCATTTGACATTGCTGGGGAACGATGGATGTGCTGTGTTTGAAGCAAACACTTATTTTGTCTTTACTCAGCCATAAATCAGCAACCACTTGTCAGATCGACATTTAAACAAGGTACAAGGTCTCAAACTCTAAGTTAAAGCCTGATCTATGCAGCTATTTAAAAACCAAGATGATTGAACTGACAGCTCGTCGGTAGGAGCTGCTAAAACGAGGGACAATTCCACTAAAAATGGCGGCTAGGAACTTTTTACCATGATGCATTGCGTTCCACAGCAAAAATACCAAAATTTCCCCATTAGTTTCTCCGTGGTGTAATCCACTGACTTTGCAGTCAGAACTGTCAGGCGGACGGGGTTCAAATCCCACCAGCACCTCTTGAGCGTCATGACACGGGGTCGCAGACTCGATTAGCGCTTAGCTATTTCTGCGATCCCAGCGCTTGGCGCTGAAAACCGCAACTTCACCTTCACCCTCACCTTCACCCATACTTCTTCGACCGAAATTTAAGGGGAATGTGGTGAAATTTCATCATATTTTGCAGCGTTCGAAGCAAAAATCTATGATG
This sequence comes from Aurelia sp. 4 Dawson et al 2005, assembly GCA_964019985.1. Classification (NCBI taxonomy): domain Eukaryota; kingdom Metazoa; phylum Cnidaria; class Scyphozoa; order Semaeostomeae; family Ulmaridae; genus Aurelia; species Aurelia sp. 4 Dawson et al 2005. The sequence goes on along the minus strand of OZ026511.1, from coordinate 1,117,419 downwards.
AATCTATAGGAATTCGATTATAGAACGCAATCCTCGCCACCATCTTTAGCGTAATCGTGTATTACAGCATATTATAAAAATAAGGACAGAGATCGTAATATAATAGCAACAGTTGCTTTAACTGGCACATCAATTCAAAGAGATTATCGACTATACCAAACAAACACTGCCAGGAAGTTACTCCGAAACTAGTAGGGCAGCCCCACGTTGTGCAAGCGACAAGTAATTTTTAAGAGGCTTTATGCATTTATAACGAAAGAGGAAGTGTGAATCTAATGTTCTGTCTCGTGGATTTTGTTTAGGCAATAATATTCACACTTCTTCTTGCGTTATAAGCACAATGAAACCACCTTTCGCCTGCACAAGACGAGAGTTTGCACTACTAATTTCGGGGCAACTTTGCGGCCGTGTAGTTTAGATTTAGAGGATACTTGACGGAATTTTCTTTGTCTGCAGTCGCTAATTGCTTTGAATTGAGGTGTCAACTACAGAAACTATTGCTATAGTATTGAAAAATCTGTCAATGTTCATTATTGAAAAGTTTTTTTTACAAGAAACGGGATTATAAGAAACTTGGATGGCCAAAATTTTGAGAAACTCTAGTACTTTGTCAATGTTAAATGTCAAGTAACACATCTTCAGAAATAGTACAGACTGCGTAACAATTTTTCTATCAAGATTGAAAAACTACAATATATAATGTTATATTACACTGTGCCATCCATAGTGAAAAAAGACATAAAGTCACCGGGTCTTCACTATGGATGGCACTTACAAATCAAATTAATTTTCTATACAAAAAACAAAGAACAAAACCGCAAAACCAAGACACAATACGCAAAAACGACCACAAAACAACTAAGGCAAGGCAGTTCACTGGTCAAAGAAATTAGAGCTATTCAACTCATAGCGGTAAAATGAGAGAAAACTATTGCAGTGCATGGTTTATCACAGTAATCAACCTCAGCAGTGCGGAACAAGCCAAGAAAAGAAGAAAAGAGTACAAACACGGAGATGGGAAACTGGGAACAGAGAACTGCTGCTGCTGGTTTGATATTGCTGTATCAATCAAATGGGCCTGAATTTTTCATGAATGAGATCGTCGCTTCCAGTATTACTCTGTTTTCAATAGTACCTAGAGATGGATCTCCAAACAAGAGTCAATGACAAAGAGTATCATCATCCATATTATTGATACTGGTGACGTCTAGACCTGGGACATCAGAGAGCTGGTCAAAGAGATCTCTACGAAGTACATTGTATAGGGGGCAATGCAGGAGAAAATGCTCGTTATTTTCATTGTATTTACCACAAAAACAAAGGGGGCTGAGGCAGTCAAAAGCATGTTTGAAGCGATGTTCATTTAGGGCACTAAAATGCACATAGAGTTTTGTGCTTTTGTCAACAGTTTTGACACCCAGAATGTCAGATTTTGTATGTTGACTTTTCTGGTGGTCTAACCATTTCAAGCAATTTATGCTCAAACTGAAACAGAGATCTTGAATTTCTTGTCTCATCGTCAAGAAAATTCCATCCGAATAGCACATGATGGAAAAACGTGCTGGCGAAACGAGCTGTTCTGCTGACTGGTTGTTCGAAACTAGAGAGATTTCTCGGGCTATACTGCATTTGTCGTGCTTGGGGAAGCAAATTATACAGGTATTCAGGTGATTTGGATTTGATAAGGGAAAATAAATGACACAATCTACGATACCACCTTCTCAGGACCGCCGAGAGGGGGGGGGGTAGCCGGGGCAACTGCCCCGGGGCCCGGGCCCCGCCAGGGGCCCGTAAAAATTAAGCTTTGTTTTCCATTATATGTTTTTGTGATATTATCGAACTGGGCCCCGCAAGGGGCCCGGAAGAATCAAACTTTCATCTTGTCCGTTCTACTCTGCATTGATATCACGGGCCTCAGTTCATTCCATTAGCAATAAACTTTGTGTCGTGACAACAAACCAAATCGTAGCGTTACATCATCCGTAATTCGATGCGTATTTTGACGTCATGCTTTTGGGCGGTAATTTGTTGTTACGTTGTAATGACCTATACTTTGGTTTCTTTCGTATTCAATAGTTGCTTTAATTGCTTTTGGAAAGAGATTGATCAACGATGACGAAATTGAATATTACAAATAGCTCCTTAAAAGGAATAACGTTTGGACAAAAATAGCCACTTTTTAACATAAAAGCTTGGCAGTCATCAATAGCTTCAGATTAGATTTGGAGACCTTCTTGAGAGAACAGCACAGCAGAAAATCGAAGCGGATATGTCCTTCTACCAACACAAGTCTGGTGCTCAGAAACGACGAGAAAAGGAGCAAAGGGATAAAGAAACGAGGAGAGGTGCACTGACGTTATTTGATGTTGGTGTTAAAAAGCAAGCTCAACCTGAAAAAGAAAGCCCCGGCCCTGGCCCCGCACATGAAGAACAAGCTGGTCCTCAACCGACAGCTTCAGCTTCGCCAGAACTCTCAGAACCCGAACCCGATGAATCAATGTCTGGAGCATCTTTAGAAGCAAGCATAAATCAAGAGGAATCTGCATTCGCTCGTGGTGAAACAACCAAGCCTAGTCATTTTGGTTTTGACACAGGAATGTCTCCAGCAGCTCCTACAACACTGGAAATCGAAGAAATGATACGGAAAGGCCATCTACCACACCCACAGCAGTTTCCTAATGATATTACTGGCAGGAAATTTCCAACGTCTGTGCTGAAATTCAAACAACAGAATGGTGAAGTGAGTTCCAGACGATGGCTCGTGTTCAGCCCTGCTAAGAGTGCTTTATTCTGCTTACCATGCAGACTTTTCCCAAGTGCAGTGGACCAAGGATCATCCCAGTCAATCTTGGCTTCAGCAAATGGATGGAGCACAGCACAAAAATGGCGAAAGCTTTTCGACAGGCTTCCCGAGCACGAACACAGTACGGCGCACAAAAAATGCTACCTTGCCTGGCGAGAAGCGGAGAGGCGTTTGGAAGAATCTTCTGGAGTTGACATGCTCACTGACGAAAGAATTCTCTCAGAGGCTCAGAAATGGAAGAAGATTCTCACAAGAATCATTGATGTTGTTGTCTTTCTTGGTGAAAGAGGACTGCCTTTTCGTGGATCTTCACAAAGAATTGGTGACATTCACAATGGAAATTTCTTGGGTCTCATTGAGCTCCTTTCCCACTATGATCCACTTCTACGAGAGCATGTAACAAAGATTCAAGTATCCCAGGAAAAAGGTGAAAGACTTCAAGCTCATTATCTTTCAGCTTCATCCCAGAACGAGTTCATTGGTCTTTGTGCAGAGTACGTTCGCAGTCATGTCTTGGATGAAATCGATGATGCAAAATATTATTCAATCATGGTTGATGCAACACCTGATTCAAGTCATGTTGAGCAAACTACCTTCATCATCCGGTATTTGACGAGAGAGCTTCAAGAATTTGCTGTCCAAGAACGATTCTTGACATTTGTTGATTGCTGCAAGAAGACTGGTGTTCAAATAGCCATGTTAATCTTGGAAACTTTGAAACAGTTTGGGATTCCAGTTGCAGACTGCCGTGGTCAAGGATATGACAACGCTGCAAACATGTCTGGCAAATACAATGGAGCCCAACAACACATCCTCACTGAAAATCCTTTGTGCCTGTATTCACCGTGCGCATGCCATTCACTGAATCTATGTGGAGCAGACTCTGCAGCTTGCTGTAAAGAAGCAGTGACGTTTTTTGGAATGGTACAAACTGTGTACAACCTATTTTCCAGCAGTCCGCAACGATGGTTAATACTTCAAGGAAGCATTGGATCCTCATTGCATGGCCTGTCAGGTACAAGATGGACGGATCGTGTGGCAAGTGTGCGACCGTTTGCGGCTCATCTTCCAGGTATACGTTCAGCTCTGGAGCAACTTCATACCCTGAATCTTACTCCTAAGACTGCCACTGAAGTTAACGCCGCCATAAGGTACATCTCTTCGTTTACTTGCATCCTAATGTCAGCAATATGGTTGAAGATTTTGGTAGCAATCGATCAAAGAAACCAGATCATACAAGCAAGGGAAGCAACCATTGATATAGAGGTCGCCAATCTTAAATCACTTGTCCACGACCTTAAAGATCTGCGCAGTAAATGGCCTCAAATTTTGAATGAGGCGAAGTTGGTTGCGGAAGGAATGCAAACTGATCCAAATCTTCCTGCCAAACGAAAGACGAAAAGGAGATCATTCTTTGACGAGACACAAGAAGAGGTCTCTCCAGAAGGCGGTGCAGTTGAATCTGTGGAAGAAGCAACATTTAAACGTGATGTTTTCTATGTCATCGTCGATGCAGTCATTGCTGGCCTTTCAACACGCTATGATGCTGCATACAAAATAGATGGCATGTTTGGTTTCCTTTGGAGATATCTTGCCTTAACGGAGCAGCAAATTTCGGCAGCCTGTGCTATCCTGGCAAAGAAATACGAGGGTGATATCTTGCAAGATGAATTGAGAGAAGAAATGATACACCTAAAAGCAATTCATGCCGCAAACTTTGGAGACGAATCACTAAGTCCATTCAGCCTCTTGAACAAAATCAGCAAATTCAAGCTTGGCGAGATATTCCCAAACGTATGCATTGCCTTGAGGATATTATGTACATTGCCAGTTACAGTTGCTTCAGCAGAACGATCTTTCAGCAAGCTCAAGCTCATCAAAAACTTTTTGCGGAGTACAATGACACAAGAACGATTGAACGACTTAGCTATTCTAAGCATCGAGAGCGAACTTACGCGAAAAATTGACTTCAGTAGCGTAATTAATACCTTTGCACTAAAAAAGGCTCACAAAGTGAATCTATAGACATTTTAGGACTTCTTAGCGCTCAATAACGAACGTGCCGGCAAAATTCTTTGCCTATTTGACAATACACAGAAAATGACCTACAAATGTCTTGTTTAACATGATTTCATTTCTTGCAGTTAAACGGTTTACTTAGACGTAGACTATCCACAAAGACCTTTTAGCTACTCCAGAAAAGATATTTATACGACCTCGAGCCATATTTCACACATTTTTATGCAAAAGGCTCGGTTGAGTTGGAGCACCTTTAACCATAGTGAACATTTGAAAATTCTCTCGTTCGATTCAGATTCTTGTTTAGAATAGCTAAAAAGGTCTGTTTGAGAAAATATGGAATAGGTTAGATCACCGATAATATATTTGTACTATAACTATTCTGAAGATGTCGATGCATTTTGATTAAAGTAGAACGTAAAAAAAGCAATAACTAACAAATAGCTTTGCCAAGGCATAGGGTTCTGGATTACTATAAAAATACGAGTGAGGGACTCCTACTAAGATAAGATACGCCGTGTTCTACCAAAGAAACGTTTAGGATTCCAACTTAGAATGCGCGGGAGTGCACCGTCTCGAATGCACTTTTTGTTGTCCTGCCCTCCTTTTGAAGTACCATGTAGAGATCTTCTCACAGGAGTTTCTGCGTTATTACAAACACTTCGACATCGCATCTTTCAAACAAGTTCCTAATTCAGATTTTAATGTATGGTATCGTAGAAAAGATTTCCCCGATTGTCCAAACAAACATATTTGCCTTTAACTTCGTGTTTGATCTAGAAAATTTTAAACTCGGTTTTAAATCACACAGCCACCACGGCCCCTTTATTAGGTGTGCTTCCCTTTGTAGCAGTTACGGGTAGCTTGATGTCCCTTTTCTATTTTCATGTGATAGGATAATAGTCATGAAATAGACATAGTTTTTGCTCCCAGTGGCCTTGCCCTAGTTATTAAAAAGTACCCTACAAGGAGAGTAATTTAGCAATACGTACTGTAAGTTTTAGACGGAATGTAAGAAAATGCATGGGAGAATAATGCGTTAATTTATTGCAAAGTTGTTTCGTTAAATCATCTTGAGACTAAGCAAAAGGAACTATTGCTCATGCCATTGCTGATGTCTTCGAAAAAATACACTCTGTTAGAAAGTTAAAACATTTTTATAAATGTTCTTAATATGCATTTGAACAAGAAATCTCAGGGAAACATTGTGTGGCACTTCAGTCTCAACATCCGACAAAAAGATCCACTACAATTTTTAAATTCTGGAAATTATGTTCAGTGCAAGTGTCAAGCAAGGGGCCCGTGTCCATAAGCTGCCCCGGGGCCCCGGCCTCGCTCTCGGCGGCCCTGCACCTTCTATCTTACAATGTTTCCCAACCTGGCTCATTAAACAGTCTGTTTGTACCTGTCCATGTACCAGTTACTGCTAGGGCAGCAAGATACTGCGTTTGTTCAAGCTTTTGTGTGAGGGTCAAGCGTAACAATTCGTGCATTAAAAGAAATAAGATACGAATTCAGAGACTAAAATGCGGAGATTTCCATAAAAACATATGGTGTTATGGCCTGATCCAAGTTCCTTATTCTGATGATGCGCTACCATCAAACTCTTAAATCATAAACCAAAGAAGTCACGGAGCTTTGCATGATACTAAATTTTAGACATTCATGAACTTCGGTTTTCTTGAAAGATTAAACATCATGTCTTGCCATGGGGTTTGAAAATAATGATAGCTTTGGATGTCTTTGAAATGTTTTGAAAGAAGAGAAGAAGAGAAGAAGCTTAAGGCCGAAAATATTGACGATTTTACAGACGTCCAGCAGTACGATATTCAGTTCATAGAAACAGGTCAATGAAATTATAACAATCTTTTAAAAGATTTGAAACATATTCGTGAGCAGCAGCATCCTCATTTTCCATCCGGGTTACCATACCAAGGGTAATTCTTTGGGCATTCACTTTCACAGCATTTCATATTCACGTGTTCCCCCCAGGGAGGAACAATATATTCACATGTCTTTGATTTCTCACATGATGGCTGCGGAGGAGCATCATTGCATTGCCATGGCTCAAAAGTGTTGATTTTGCTCAATGGTGTAGGAGTCTTCACCCATGAAATCACCTGACTCAGATTGATGACATATACATCCTTCATTTTGAGTATGGCATCCAGAAATTGCCCCATTGCTGTAATAGAAAGGTAATTCGTTGAATGAATAGAAACACTGTGGTGTCATGGTTTTAAAGGACAAGTCCGGGGTTGTTATAATTGTTGATTATTCAAGAGATTACACTGTTATGAATGTGAATGGTTTGTAGTACCTTTTTTCAATTTTTTCTCTTTTTATCTGCGAAACTACATATTTCAATATGCCAAGGAGTGCGAAATGACGTCATTTTATATGTGTTGATATCATATCACTTACATTACTAGCCTCTTTATCGCGCCTTCGCACACTCGCACAAAATACAAATTGGTGACGATATTTGGCATTGGCCTAACTTACGAAGACTGATGAACCGATGTATGAAAATTGGAGGCATCAAAACTTGAAAGGAACTCACGATTGGTGTTCAGCAGTTGGGAAGGTTGCTAATTAACAAAACATTTTTTTCATCAACCCCGGACTTGTCCTTTAAGACATCAATTTTGATCTAACCGAGTTCAAGGTTTTAGTCTCATGGAGTACAACGCAGTGACGTCTATGGGGTGGATGGGAATGTCTTTTCTCGTGCAATGTCTTTTCCTCATATAAGTGCATCGCATATCATGGCCCAGTAGAGGAAATTCAGAGAAAAATTGTTGGACGAAGCATTGCTGGAAACCGCGCTCGTAATCTTATTGGTAATGGCTCTTAACAGACAATTCTAGCAGAGAGGCATCTACTTTTAACCAGCTTATCAAACATCGTAGAACAAACATACCTAGAACTTGGCAGGATATTTACGACAGCCCTGAGCAGGATTGGACTTAGGAAACAGGGTTTGGGTCTAAAAAACTAAACATAATGAACGTAGCGAACACTAAAAAGAAATAGCTTGGAACGCAGCACTAAGCCAGTAAACGAGTAATGAATATGGAAAACAGGGATTGATTCAACAAAATCTGTAGATGAAGAACATAGACCACATAATGAGCATAGCAGACATTGGAAATGAAATGTGCTTGGCAACGGGTTTTCGTTCTATGAGAAAAGTAAACATGACAAACATAGCAAACATAACAAACATAGTAGGGATTACAAATCAAATATACTTGGAATGTAACACAGAAACAGGGTTTACCTCCGCAAGACAACTAAAGATAATGAACACAACAGACATTGGAAATGAAATGTGCTTGGAAAAGGGCTTTCATTCTATGAGAAAAGTAAACATGACAAACATAGCAAACGTAACAAGCATAGTAGGGATTACAAATCAAATATACTTGGGATGTAACACAGAAACAGGGTTTACCTCCGCAAGAAAACTAAAGATAATGAACACAGCAGACATTGGAAATGAAATGTGCTTGAAAACGGGCTCTCATTCTATGAGAAAAGTAAACATGACAAACATAACAAACATAACAAAAATAGTAGACATTACAAATCAAATATACTTGGAATGTAACACAGAAACAGGGTTTACCTCCGCAAGAAAACTAAAGATAATGAACACAGCAGACATTGGAAATGAAATGTGCTTGGAAACGGGCTTTCATTCTATGAGAAAAGTAAACATGACAAACATAGCAAACATAACAAACATAGTAGGGATTACAAATCAAATATACTTGGAATGTAACACAGAAACAGGGTTTACCTCCGCAAGAAACGTAAAGATAATGAACACAGCGGACATTGGAAATGAAATGTGCTTGGAAACGGGCTTTCATTCTATGAGAAAAGTAGAGATGACAAACATAGCAAACATAACAAACATAGTAGACATTACAAATCAAATATACTTGGAATGTAACACAGAAACAGGGTTTACCTCCGCAAGAAAACTAAAGATAATGAACACAGCAGACACTGGAAATGAAATGTGCTTGGAAACGGGCTTTCATTCTATGAGAAAAGTAAACATGACAAACATAGCAAACGTAACAAGCATAGTAGGGATTACAAATCAAATATACTTGGAATGTAACACAGAAACAGGGTTTACCTCCGCAAGAAAACTAAAGATAATGAACACAGCAGACACTGGAAATGAAATGTGCTTGGAAACAGGCTTTCATTCTATGAGAAAAGTAAACATGACAAACATAGCAAAAATAAAAAACATAGTAGGGATTACAAATCAAATATACTTGGAATGTAACACAGAAACATGGTTTACCTCCGCAAGAAAACTAAAGATAATGACCACAGCAGACACTGGAAATGAAATGTGCTTGGAAACAGGCTTTCATTCTATGAGAAAAGTAAACATGACAAACATAGCAAAAATAACAAACATAGTAGGGATTACAAATCAAATATACTTGGAATGTAACACAGAAACATGGTTTACCTCCGCAAGAAAACTAAACATTATAAACATAGCAAACATAGAAAAACATGCCTTGGAAAGCAATACTATATTTGCTGAGCAGCCAAGCTTGCATGAACATAGAAAGCAGGGAATCACTCAACAAATTGTTAACACAATGAGCTTAGCAAATTTAACGAAAAAGCACACATTTCATGGAAACAGGATTTTGGTTTGGGAGGAAACAAATCAAAATGAACATAGCAAACATAATGAACATAGCAAACATAATGAACATAGTGAACATAATAAATATAGTAAAGATCGCAAATAGAATATAACTGGACAGTTGGTGGGAAACAGGGTTTTGCTAACTAATTAAATAATGTGAAAGTAAACAAAATGTACTTGAAATGTTACAAAGAAACAGTGTTTGGCTCAGCAAGTAATCAAACATGGCAAACATAGCAAACATAGCGAGCATGGCATTCATTCCAAATCAAACTCACCTGGAATGTGGCATGGAACTAGGGTTTCGCTTTGCAAGTAACTTAAGCAACATGAACGTGGCAAATATCGGACAAAAACATACCTTGAAAAGCAATGGGATATTTGCTAAGCCACCAAGCATGCATGAACATTGGAAAAGGAGATTTATTTCCTTTGTAATGCTTCATAAAATTGCTCATCAATAGATCATAGGCCTCTGACACGTTTTGTGGGGTAGCGCATTCATCAATCATGCTACATACAACTCCTCGTTTGTCTGTGTAATCCGTCATTGGTATTTCCCACAAGCCAGGGAATGAATCTGTGATTAAGTATAACAAAAAACCATATAATGAAGGGACTGTGCAATAAGATGCCTGATTCCTGGAATGTTTACTTAACTTTGTGGGCCAGAACCATCCTATTTCGCAGAGTACTCACGGAGCTACAAGTTTTTTTTTAAGTACGAGAATGTGCGCAAGCTGAAACAAGGGCATCCAAATGAAATTTGTTGTAACAGTAGCATAAGCTTACTTCTCGTTTATTTTCAGAGGAAATGTAATAGTATTTTAAAAGAAGTTTGACAACCTCACTATCAAGGACATAAATGCTTTGAGAAATTTTGTTGAGAACAGTTTGAAGATGATTCAGCCGTGGCATTCTCGCACAAATTCTAATGATAGTTTTAATAATTAAATTACTTTACAAGTCCTATTTAGTTTGCTCTGATACTAGCAAGAGGTATGAAATTAGTAAGGTCTTTGTTTATTAGAAAAATGTAGATCCTCACTGCAGTGGTCGAACGGACAGGAAAGTTTGAATTCAGTTGACTTTTCTCTCAATCAAAGTAAACTGTGTGCAGGGCTGATACAAGCCATGACTACGAAAGGGGGGGGGGCAAGAAATAGTTTTCCAACCATAAAGCCATGTGCAACAAACAACAACAGCAACAACAACGATTGTACAGTAGGAACACGTTAATTTATGCATTATATGGTTGATCTAACTCCTCAGCAGCTAAAATTTGGCCATGTTTCACAATCCAGGCTTGCAATCCACACCAACGGTCAATATCAATCAAGAATATGCTGTAAACCCAACAATTCCTATCGGAATTTATTTTTAATGCAAATAAATGTATGCTTTAATGCATTCTTGCTGCTCGAAATCCTCCAAATGTAGGCATTTGAATCACAGGAATCTGACAAGAGAGTAAACTTTTCTGACAAATGGTCTCCTGGGGAGGGGGAGCTCCGCCTCCAGCCCCCCGTTGGATTCGGCCTTGGCAGTGTGGGTCCACAATTTTCTGGTAAAACAAATTTCATCTTTTCAAGCAGTCTGAATTTGCAGCCTACAAACGATTTTGGGCGAAACTTGCCCTCTGAAGCTGAATTACACACAGACTTACCAGTCGGGCAAGGAGGCTTGACATTACACTCTTGTGTAGACTTATAATCGAAAGTGTATGGCCACATTTGAGTCTCTGTAGTAGGTATCGATGAGTCATACAAGAATTTGCTATCCCATAATGCTTTGTACTGGTTATTTCCACCGAGTTGCAAATACGGAGCTCTGAATCCTTTTACTGTCTCTTGCTCAATATGTCCAAACTTCCTCAGAATTTCCCTCTGCCCCGTGATCTCGTTTTTCCATTCCTCGTAAGTTGCATTCTTCCACCATGATATTGGGGTTCGGTGTGTGATCGAGTGGTCAGCGATTTCATGTCGCCAATGCCTTAGACTCTCTACCATTCGATAATTAGTGTATTTATGGCTGACGAAAAATGTAGCTGTGATGTTGCATCCTATGATCACGACAAAAAAGCCTGATTATATCCAGGGGGTTCTCGGCTAAATTTTGGGTAGGGGTGTGCCTCCCACAGATTCAAAATGGAACCGTTAGCTAGATCAATTTTTGTGAAAATGATACCCTCGGCTAGACTGATTTCTCCATCAAAAGTGCCTTAAGCTGGCGTTTTCTTGACAAAACTTGCCAAATTTTCACAGTCTCTGGACCAAAATTTGAAAAATGGGTTTTTTCAGGGTTTACCGAATTTTGACATTTCTTCAACCAAAATTGCCAAATAGCATACCCTTGGTTACACTAGAAGTCCAAAAAGTATACCCTTGCAGGCGGCACATCTCTCATTATTATGTCTCAGAATTTACTTACCAGTCAGTTTCAAACTAGCTGTGTTGGGGGGGGGGTCGGGTTTATGGTTAGTAATCTTCAGAATGCCTCAGATTCATTCAATACGCCACCGAGGAGGGGGGAGTACTTTTTGTAAAAATCTGTTTTAGGAAATGAAGCTCTTCAACGGAGGGCGTGTTTGGGGGGGGGGTATCACTGCGATTCTAGCCGATAAAGTAACTTGTTTGGGATAAAAACATTATTCCAAGATAAAGAATGAATATTTTTTTGCAACATTCGTCATTTTGTGGAATTCAAATAACCATCTCCCTATGAGGGCTTGTTGGGGGGGGGGGCTTATTTGCCAAAATGAATTACGAGGTGGAAGTGTATTTGAAAGGTAAATCGAGAATTTACAGTATGGCTAAAATCACAGCCTGGTCAAAACTACTAGAGTTTCCCCAAGAACTTTTATTCGAGAATTACCATCAGGTGGACTTCAGCATTACATGCGTGTATACCAGAAAATAAGTTTAGATCGTCTTTTCAAAGCATACAGTATGCTGCAAAACATATAGGCTGGTTAATATGAAGCGGACAAGGTACGTTCTAAAGATATTTCCGCTGGTGGGGCAAACTCAAAAGGGGCCCAAATTTTTACGGCATGGCTTTGCCGAAGAAAGAAGTAAATTTTCCTTTCATGTCGAAAATTCTTTGTACGTCTGACAAGCATGAAGCGAATAATCATCGATCGCCCTCGCAAAGCATAAAGTAAGAAAATGGTCGATTGTTCTCCTACAATCCAATTCAATAATATCTCTGGTCTTTTGGGCACAGAACTGTGCTCAATGATTTTCCAAGGTTATTTTAACAAGCGACATCGATAAAATTGTTTTGTTTACACGGGGAAATGAAAAAGGGCTCCATTCTGAAGAAGGCCACTTGGCAACAGTACTAAATTTTCCTTCATGATACTGAGGCAAGCAAAAGACCCACTAGGGCCAATGTCCCAACAGTCAGCACGTTAAAAATTATCCTGGAAGCGGAGCTAGACTCCAGGCAGGGACTGCAGAGGATGCTTATTTAAAAGCAAGCAAGAAAAATTTATTAGTTGAAGCACATAGATGAAGGAAACGGGGGACACTGGGGGCACGTATTCCCAAGATCTTACAATAAACAAAGAACTGCCCTTTTATTTGTAAAAATTCCCCCTTTTTTCTAGAAGTAAAAAGTACCTTTCAAAGTGTCGTACCCCCACGTTTGAGATGCTTTTCTACATCCTTGCTAACGCATCACTTAGTATACGACACCAAAACAGTGGATGTGCACCTGCGGCACTACTGCCTGTCCACTGGAGAGGTACCCTGGGTACCAGAGCCTTGATAATAAGAGAGGAGGCCTGACAGAGAGGGGGTTAAATACAGTTTCTACCGTAATCCAGCACTTACCATTTGGATTCTTCCTTGCTGTTTCTCCATCATTGAACAATGCCTTGTAATAATAAAAATTCTGAACATTAACAGAGTCATCAAACGATATCGTGACCATCTGAGGAACATCCTCGACTGCAAGTCCTCCAGGAATCTTCGTTCCACTGCAAAAACAATCGGGCAGCTTGCACAGGTCCTCGTTACATGGTTTTGCATCGTGCACAGGTTTTGCAGAGCAGGCACACAACTTTGTTGTGAGGATGCTAGCGAGATATATCCAGCGTAGATCCATTTCTTCAGCGAGTTGTGATGCTGGATCTGTGTGGTTCAGGCCATCGAAGCAAAAGAATGTTTTGCACGATTCACGTGACAAGATCGTGATCTTTAACTGTTTTATTATTTCCAGGAAATAAATTCAACTTCCTTGACGTGCTTCCCGCAGGGGTTGGGTGGTCTGGTAAAGCTATCAAAGGGGCGCTTATGCAACTTTTTTGGGTCGTAGGGCTACCTACAACAGTACTAATTCACAGCTTTTACGAAGGTGAAAATGTTAGCCTGTGTTCCAGAGCCCATGAAGTTCACTATTCACAACAGTAGTTGGTAAAGTTTGCTTCCTGGCATTTATTATACCAACTCAGGTTAGCATATTATGCTCCATCAAATTCCTACCCTGACCACCCTCCACATGCGGCCCAGGAGCAAAAAAATTGCATGCCCAAATGCCCGTGGGCCGGGCCGGGTAAATTTTTCTGGCAAATGTCCAGCGACCAGGCACTGAAAAGGATGCCGCCCCCTTACTTCATATGCAAAAGCTCTATTCTCAAATGCCCCGGGTGCTGAGGAAAGATCAGCAGTCAAATGCCTGGGGGCCAGGTAACATTATACGTGCTAATGCCAAGGGGTGTCAAGGGGGGGGAGGATGGTCAAAGTAAGAGTTCAATGAGACATTACAAGTTAAGTTGCACACAGACCAGAGGTCGCACAATAATGAAATTTATACTACCATAATTCAATTTAGTGATGATTCAGCAAGTTAGTTATCAAATTAAATGCTCTAAACATAAAAAATTTGTCAGATATATCATTACTATTATCGTTCATATATAATTTGCATTGATTGTATTTGATAATTAAACTGCCAAAGTTAAAGTGAATAACCTGAGTTAAAAGATGAGATCGCATAAGTTTATAAATAGCCTATTGTATTTGATAATCCTGCTCGTGGCGAAAGAAAGCAGAGCCAACGAAAACAAGGGAGGGATTAGGTGTTTCTTTGTCCTATTTACAGACAAGCGCTATATATCTCAGGTCATTCACTTTAATCAGGTCAAAAATAGGAAATTATCTTTGTTAACATTTTAACTGAATTGTCAAAGGGCATTGACAGGATGGCTCCAACTGGCGTTCCCTCGTTCCAACCGTGGAGAGTACTATCAATTTTATGCTCATGGCAACTTTTCAAATGCAATGCAAGTTGATTGGGCGATAGGAACAAGATACCAATGCCTTCTGTAAGCATTAAAGCGGCAATGCAAACCAAGCTCCTTTGCAGGCAGGGGTCTTTCGCTTGCAAGTTGTAATGTCAGATTGCCGGAAAATCAAATCGGGCTTTAAAGACGTAAGAGTGGATCGACATTTCGCAGTTAAACCATGGGTACTGGGAAATGTTGGAAGTGTTATATGGTGTTATATATTGTTGTAAGGCGTCAGAAGCAATATGCCTACCTTTTTGCATCATCTTTGTGTCGATAATAATATCTTCTGTCGTCTCGATTTTGGATATTCAGAAGACTGCTTTTCCTAAAATCGACTTCATCTGCAAAATGCCATATCAAAATACGTTGTTGTGCTGTTCAACCAACCTCCTTGAAACGAGAGAGTGCGGAGCGAAGGTGAGGAGGAACGAAGAGCGGAAACGCTCCACAATTCTCTTAATGGTCTTTAGATGCTACTCTTCCCTTTGAAGGAGCTTGAACAATGCAACAACGTATTTCAATATGGCGCTTTAAAAACGAAGTCGATCTAACAAGGCTTCTGACTATCCTAAATCGGGAAGACATAGAAAGATGATACATAACGGTAGGCCAAATGGTTCAGATGCTTTACAACATAGTTTACAACAATATGCGGGGTGAATGGCCGAGAGGCCTATACAGTTTTCGCCAGGTGACTGAATTAACCTCGGTCGAGCGAGGTCAAACTCCGGATGGGTGACCTTGGAGGCCTGATCTCACAACTCATCTCTACGGAATGGACGTTAGAGTAGGGGTTCCATGCCTGGATGAGGTATGAACAGTGGTCCTAAATTAGATTTCAGTAGCTAGATATCCTGACAAGCTCACTCACAACAAATCGAAAACACAAAATATGTCTGAAACCATATAACAAATTCAACGTTTCGCAATACACTTGGTTTAACTAATAAAAAAATTCGTTTACTTTTCAATTAGTGCAACGAGCAGCGAGAATCATATTTCTGCTTACACTGAATTTGATTTCCATATAGTTTGAAATCGCAGCGTGCCTGCAAAGGACCCTAAGGGTAAAGGTTCTTTGAAATGGCTCTTTGCCTTTCATTGGCTTCTACCAAAAAAACTATGGTCAAAATTATTAGACTCTAGAAATAATTTATTTTCAAGCTTCCTGTATTAGCTGAAAGGAAATTAAGGTTCAAAAACTGTCATTTATTACGTCTGATGTACATTAAATGTCCGAAGTTACTCTATTAACGGTATTCCTTTGCGATTTGTTGTAAAATTATGACAGGTGAGCCAAAAGAAAGCTCGCATATTTGAAAATTCCTGGCACCAATAGTACTGGCTGGATTTGGATTTGATCCGCAACTCAATGAATTTCATTCAACCGATTTGTGAGATTCTTGCCTCTAAAATTCTTTCAAAATCTTAGGGACAGGGTTATCTATCCTTGGGCCCATTCATGTTATCTTTATTTTTCAATATTCAATTAAACGTCGAAAAATTTTTTGAGACACGTTCTATGTTTCAAGTGCTTATAAAAACGGGAGAAAACATTGCAAAGACTTTCGAGATTCGAGCCATATATGCTGAACTCTTGGTACTATCAATCTTCATAAGTGGGAGGTTTTTTCTGGCTCATTCGTAGTCTCTCTCAAAACTCGTGTCACAAAACAACTGTTTCTAACTATATGCATAAGAGATATTTAAAACTGAATGTGTAAATGAATAAATAGATAAATACTTAACTCCTTTCTTTAAAACACGTATCCCGATTTAATTGATCTCCAATCTGCTTGGAGCAACTTTGAATCAGAATTTTCAAAATTAGGCTAGGATT
This sequence comes from Aurelia sp. 4 Dawson et al 2005, assembly GCA_964019985.1. Classification (NCBI taxonomy): domain Eukaryota; kingdom Metazoa; phylum Cnidaria; class Scyphozoa; order Semaeostomeae; family Ulmaridae; genus Aurelia; species Aurelia sp. 4 Dawson et al 2005. The sequence goes on along the minus strand of OZ026511.1, from coordinate 1,100,774 downwards.
TATGTTTCTAAAATTTGAGGAAAAATGATTAAAGAGATATCGTTACCCAGGGTCCTTTGCAGGGAGGCTGAAATTTCAGATTGTCGTAGAATCAAATCTGGACTAAGCGGAGACCAAGGATCCACATTGAAGTGGATTAACTGACAGAAAAGCTTCATTTTCAAGGGAAAATAAGCATAAAAAAATGGTTCAGGCCAATTGCAGTCGAATTCTAGCCTATCACATGTCAGTATTTTCTCACGGGCTGTGGAAACGCTGAGCTTTGAACGGGATTTATGCATGATGTATCGAGGTATTCCTATCCAAAGTTATCATTTCAATTATGATACATCGACTTTTTTCCTTTTTGTGTACTTCTCCTGCGAAGGCACCGTTTTAATCCCTGGGCGTGGTAGCAGTTTGACGTGATCGCAAGGGCCCTCAAGAAATTATGCAAATCAAATAATTTCTCCAGGCCACGTCAATATGCCACCAAGCGCAGGTATTGACATGGTGCCTTTGCAGGAGAGGCACCCAAAAAAGAATAACAAGTCGATATATCGCGAATGAATTATAAATTATGATAGGGATAACTTGATGGCTGGTTCGTAAAACTTTTTCCTAATTCAGCATTTCCTGCAGCCCGTGACTTCCTGTTGACGAAGAGAAGTTACCTAAATATGATGCGGCACCCTTCGCGGCTAACTTCCTTCGCACGTCTATTTCTATCAATGGTCTATAGTGTAAGACCCCGCATTTGAGACATCACTTTTTCACAGCTTAGCCTAAAAATGTTTCTTCTAATTGTGATACTTGCCATGCTCTGAGACTCAAGTTTCTAATTTTACTTCTAAAGTCTATGAAAAATAAGTTACAACAAAATGGGGTTGATTCTCAAGAACATCAACTGAAAACAAGGTTAAATTCTGTTAAAGTCAAGATATCTTGCTAGCAATTTTAAAACGAACCCTGTGCGATGCTTCCAGACCATCTTAGCAGTACTTGGTGTAACTCAAAATACAAGAAACTTTACTTCAAGGGTGAGCCTCAAGAGTTTCTTGTAGGTTAGAGGGCTAATCGTTTTCCAGTAGGCTAAAAGTTTCTTTTAGGTGGTTTCTTAAATGCAGGGCTTCATTCTATATGCTTAGAACCCCTTTAACCGAACAGTTCAACTTTACAGTTTTCGTGTTGGAAAAAATTTTACTTTCAGACAATCTCAATTTTAGCGCACCCAGAAACAACCCTGGCTGGCCACGGCTCGTTAACTAAAGAATCCAAAAGTTAAAAAGGATTAAGTTGTAGGTCCATTGGGTTACAGTATTTATATGTAGCGAATTAGTTTCGGTGCTTCGCAATATGACCTTTCATCATTAGGTGCAGTTTTAAATCAATGTAGCAAAATTTTAGACAGATGGGGTATGGTGTAGCCTGAGATCGGGATCTCAGGCTAGGTATGGTGGGGCGAAATTCGTCAGAATAGGGCAAAGTTGATAGCAAGCTTTGTTCCACGACTCGTCAACTCAGTTTTCCTACTTGTTCGCTGGCCCACGAGGAGAAGCATAACATTGATTCTAAGTCCTTAAAAATGTTGTTGTAAATATTCTCCGAGCATCTTCTTTCAACCGAATGGCTTGAAATAAATTTCACCTATGTAGCTATCATTCTATCTTGGGATTTTCAGAAATCTTCAATATTTTCGAAATTACATTCGTATGAAACTCATTTGAGGATGTTCAGTCAACAAATTTATAGACTTGCTCAAAGGTCATTCCGTAATCAAGCAATGCTGAGGAACATAATTACCTTTGCGGGGGCATACGCCGCGATGAGGACGCTGCGAAGGTAAACTGAAGGACAAGAAAACTTTCTTCTCCTCGCTCACTTTTCATTCACGCGCGGCGTCCTCTTCGTGGCCTTCGCCCCCCGCAGAGGTAATTCTATTCCGTTGAGCTGATGAACCACGTAATGGATTTGGGAGCTTGTCTATCAAATTTCCAAATCGTAAACAAAAGGAGTGAAAGAGTGGTGTGTAATAAGATACAGTAGACGTCCCTCAACTATAGGATCTTGGAAATTACTATATGTTTTCTATGAAAGTTTGAAAATTACAGTGGTTTTAAGTTGCTGTCAAAATTTTTGATCAAACTCTTCAAAAGGAACAGAAATTCTCTAGTTCAGAAAGTATAGAAATTTCAGAAATTTCCAACGGTAGAACTTATCAGCAAAGTAGCTGAAGTTTCTTTCAAATCATTCCCTTCAAGGAAATCCACGTTTTCAAGGTTAGAGGCGCGAAAGCGGAAGTCTTTTGTTGTTAGAGATATTGTATCTGTGAGTCCAAATTTCTGTTCTACATACAAAGGTTAGTGTAGAGGCAAATTTTCACTTTCATATCTGTCTTTGTTTCGAAATTATGGCATTATGAATAATTTGAACTCATAAGGGCTTTGACCATGAAATCAAAGTTTGGACAAAAATTTGTCCAAACATCTGATTTCACGGTCAAAGCTCTTATGAATTCAAATTCTTTAAATCGCCATAACTTCCAAACGAAGACAGATATGAAAGTGAAAATCTGCTGCCATGCTAAAGTTTGTACGCAGAACAAGATTTTAGACTCAAAAATGCAAAATCTCTAACAACAAAAGACTTCCGCTTTCGCACTTCTTACCTTGAAAAGGTGGATTGGTCATCAAATTCTATAATGACATACTTGAAGATTTCGAAACCCATATTTCTTCAATTTTATAAGTAAAGAATCTAGAGAAGCAGAGTTTAGTCTGACCATGGTCTGACCAATTTTGCCCCACTACCCCTACCCTTCTCAAGATTAGATAATATTCAAAATATGAATTATTTGAAAATATGATACACACACACTTAATTTAAAATAGGCACGCTAAATAATTTCATTACCACTCTCTGCAATCTTTATATTTACCGTTTATTTACATTGTTATTTTACTGACCAGATTAGCTGACCAGGAGTCTCTCACTCGTCATTTTGACTGCCTTGTTCGAATTCTAGAAAATAGTTAAAAACATTATACATTTAAAGAATTTAAGTTTGGTACAACATAACTTTCTGGCACCATTTCCAGTGGTTTGGAGTGGAAGTTTGAAATGAAAGGCATCGCTGTGCGGCAGCTTCAATTACAATAGAAATCTACATAAAGAAGATAGCTTGGTGGAATGTCTCCGTTTTTGAGTTGGTGTTTCTATTTGAACGGAGACATTTGAAAACATTGTTCAAGGTGGAATGATTTGAAACAGAGACACTTGACAACATTGTTCAAGGTGGCATGATTTGAAACAGAGACACTTGACAACATTGTTCAAGGTGGCATGATTTGAAAAGGGGGACATTCGAAAACACATTGTTTTCAATCGAAACTCCGATCATTAAAAAACTCCGATACAGTACCAGCAGAAGTATTTGAGAAAGTTTGGTAAGTCCAAATAGAGTTAAAGTTGTTGTGAATAAGTTGCACAAGTTTAATCACTACGAGTTATTACAATATACACTAAAAAGATATACGCCATTATGGAATGTTTCCGAATTTCATCATACAATATTTTGCAGCATACGTGAACTTAGAGTTCGGAATTTTCATTGCCTCGGCCATCCGTCAAAGTCGTGTAAGTCAAATATAAACTTTTAACATGTCTACGAAAACATGTGTTTGCAATAGTTCTGTTCGGTGTCCCATAAAATGGTGCCAGTTTGAAAATAAGATGCAAATTCGCATTATCCTACCTATAATTTCATTTCTAGCAACTCTATTTGTCGATTATCAAATCGATTTTCATCCCAAAATGCTGAAGTATCGTCGAGGAGCAGATCGATCCAACAATAGCACACAAGACTTTGGCATCTTAAAATCTTTCAGATTTTCCAGGGTTTTGAAATTTTTCGGATATTTTCGAGGAAAGTTAATGTTTCTAGATTCTTTAAGATTTTTTGGGAGTTTTTAGACGTCGGATATCGAGAAATTGAGTAGGTGTTCAAAGATCTTTCGACTTGTTTGGTATTTTTGATAAGTTTTTGGGAAAGTGCACGAGATTTCTGGGTGCTTTGCCACCGAATGTGTCCTTTTTCATGTCGATTCAAACTACAGTAAAACCCGTAGAAAAGAAACAGGGGATGGAGAGGCCCCCAAGCTGATTGTTAGCCTATTCTGCAAACTTTTGAAAAGAACAACTTCATAAATGTATAGGAGCCTTTTCATCAAGCAAACAAGTAGCCAAGCAAGCAAGCAAACAAGTAAGCAAGCAAGCAAACAAGCAAGCAAGCAAACAAGTAAGCAAGCAAGCAAACAAGTAAGCAAGCAAGCAAACAAGCAAGCAAGCAAGCAAACAAGCAAGCAAGTAGGCAAGCAAGCAAGCACGCAAGCAAGCAAGTAGGCAAGCAAGCAAGCAAGCAGGCAAGCAAGCAAGCAAGCAAACCAACAAGCAAGCAAGCAAGCAAACCAACAAGCAAGCAAGCAAGCAAGCAAGCATGCAAGCAAGCAGGCAAACCGACCAACAAGCAAGCAAGCAAGCAAGCAAACCAACAAGCAAGCAAGCAAACCAACAAGCACGCAAGCAAGCAAGCAAGCATGCATGCAAGCAAGCAGGCAAGCAAGCACGCAAGCCAGCAAGCAAGCAAACAAGCAAGCAAGTAGGCAAGCAAGCATGCAAGCAAGCAAGCAGGCAAGCAAGCACGCAAGCCAGCAAGCAAGCAAACAAGCAAGCAAGTAGGCAAGCAAGCAAGCATGCAAGCAAGCAGGCAAACCAACAAGCAAGCAAGCAAGCAAACCAACAAGCAAGCAAGCAAACCAACAAGCACGCAAGCAAGCAAGCAAGCATGCAAGCAAGCAAGCAAGCAATTTTAACTTGATAACGCAAGCTGGCTATATGGGCAGCTATAAAGTTGATGTGGGCTTGCGGCACTGCAGTTTGTGCCCTCAGAGTTGTCTCTCAGTAATCATTTACCAACCTTGGAAGGACAGACAGCTGAGTTAGCTACTGGCTAATGGTTTGTAGTGTCAGCGAAGGGATTCGAACCCACGCGGTTATACCCCACAAGGTTACAAAACATCGCAGGTCCTTTTATCCGGGTTCTTACTGTACATGCATAGCTCGGTAAAGATACATCATTTTGCTTCAAGCAGCATAGTCTAAAAGAAAACCTTGCCAATTCAAATAATAACACATTCAGTAAAAGTTGAAATATCCCAAATGATACAAATGTTGAATTCATATTTCAAAAAGGCTTAAGGAGCTACTGTCACCCAGAGTTCTTTGCGGGCACGCTGTTATTCCAGGCAGTCTAAAAATCAAATTAGCCGTACGCGCCAATCCTACACTCACACTGCATGAGACTAACGCCTCAAGCGCCAAATTTTAAAACATCGCCGTAATAGTGAATTTAGCTTCAGTCTTTTCTTGGTACAAAGTACCGTAAAGGCTCTCTTAAGCATCATTTCTCTATTAAGCTCGCGTCTCTGATACATCCCTCCCCTCCGAGCCAAAATTTGAAATAAGCCCCCATCTACCAAACCCCCCCCACTTATATTAAATTCTAGGATTTACCGAATATTTTTCATCTATTAAGCTGGGCAAGATTGCATGTTAATCTTGATATGGTTTAGGATATACTGTGTCAAATTTATGTTTCTGACCAGTAAAATTGTATGTTGATTCCGCAAAATATGGGATAAAAGAACGAAGGAGCTACGAAATATGTCCTTGTCACTTGATTTTGTGAGCAAGCTCCCCCCTGCCAATAATAAATTCCCCTATCTGGAGCGTCCAAAATTGAATAATAGAGCTTAATAGAGCTTTTACGGTAATAGAAAATTTGTGAAGTGTGGAGATAACTCGATAAAGTTATAGTTTTGCGTCCATCTTAAAAATAATTAGAATCGAGCTATGCTTTTTGTCTATCTAAAATTCTAAGATAAACAAACGAACAAAAACATAAGAACTTTCATGCGAATTGAAGTAAGCACGACGTTTCGAGCATAAGGGGGTGAGTGGCCGAGTGGCTTATACACTCTTCGTCAGGTGACTGAAGTTAAGCTCGGTCGAGTGAGGTCAAACTCGGGATGAGTGACGTCGGAGGCCTGACCTCGCAACTCACCTCGTCGTCCTTCGGACGGGACGTTAAATTAGGGGTCCTATGCCTGGATGCGGCATACACAGTGGGCCTAAATCAGCTCTCAGTAGCTAGAACTCCCGACAAGGCTACTCAAAACAACATGAAACAAACAAACAAGCAAATAAATAGCCTGTTGTCAAGCAAAGAAAAATTGGTAGAACTGACAAGCAAAGAGAAGGACAGACTGGAGGATACTTCAAATCTGTCCTTCCTTTTGGCAGTTCTGCTAATGTTTCTTTACTTGATGACGGGCTATGCTCTAAACAAGTACACTGAACGCAACAAGAAGATTTTTTGATATTTCAAAATTCATTGATATAAAACAAGGTAGTTTAACTGACGACGCAAACTTTTACTTTGCCTAAAAGTCGCATCAGTCTAATAACTATTGCATGTGGAACGGTAGTTCTGTTTAGGCCAAATTTGATTCTGACACAGTCTGAAATCTTAGCGCGCCCGCAAGGACTCTGAGTAACGATAGTTCCTTACAGTCAAAACGGAAGAACCGTACCACCCATGTTGTCAATATTTAAAACAGAACCGTGTCTTCATCGAATTTTGTTTATTTTGCAAGACAAAGTCCCTGAATAACCTGATTCATTGCAGTTATTGGCATTCCTATTGTTATCCACTATGCTCCGCCCAACGGACGAAATGCTTAAAAGGAGGCAAAAATTAAAGCAATGTTTGAATGATGATCCAGTAATGAAAATCTGTTTTCAAATAATCTTCTAATTTACATGGTACGCTTCTTCAGTACTGACTGTAACAGATGTCATAGTCACTAAAGTAGTGGCGGACTTGAACGTTTCCTTGTAGAGTTGTTTTTGTCATTGGTGGGCTGGATGTAAATCGGGCTCATCGGAGAGAATACTGGGGTTGAAACTGCAAAAAAGTATCAATAAAAATGAAAACATGCACAACACAAAAATAACGTAAAAGCTCTATTAAGTCCTGGGGGCTTTTTAATTCTGGACACTACAGAGGGGGGCTAATAAGAGAGGGCGCTTATTCACAAAATCAAACGACAAGGGTAGATATTCAGTTGTTTCAACCCCATGTGTTGCAAATTCACTAAAAAATTTTACTAGTCAACTTTTACGAATCAAATACATAAAATCTATACATTCTCCCTCCCAAACACATCATAGCTAACATGCCTGCTTGTCGAGAGAGGGGGCTTATTCAAAATTTCGGCTCAGACGGGAGGGGCTTATTAGAGTGGCGGGCTTAATAGAGCTTTTATGTTAAATGAGTGGCTTTTACATCTAAAAGGAAAATCCGATGTTTAAAAGCAAAAGAGAAATATGTTCATAAAAGTAGGCCTCGTAAAGGAAGGCACGCGATTAATCTAAACTACAGTATTCTGAATCACGCATAGAAGGCTGCCTTACGATCCACAGAAGGGGGGGGGGCCATAACTTCAATGCAGAAGGTCCGTGCCAACGTCTGGGGTCTGGAATTATACACTGAATTAATATTTTAGGTCCATGCATCTGAAAGGTATAGAATCGAGCAATTTGGCATGATTCATTACAACGACCCAATCAATCACTTTTGCGGCCCATTATTAAATGTTTATCTCTTAAATTTTGATGCAATTAATAACAAGATTTGGGGTCCCCAGGACTGGAAATAACAGTGTCCTTTTGAACCATTCATACGCGACATACTGCAGTGTCCACTTGTTTATATATAATGCAAATAGTACCATTATTTTAGGTTTCCAGGACCAAAAACCAATAAATAACAGAACTTGGAGTCTCCACGCATTAGAATCAATTTTTAGGGATTTGCAAAGAAATACTGCCATAGAATCCCCGTAGTGAAGGTTACGGAGCATCCACTGTAGTTTGCTGAAAACGTATTCAGATTTAGGAAGGGCATAAAAGCCTAGAATAAAGACAAATGCAGCTGTAATACATAGATCAACATTGTACTGTTTTCCTATTCTTGTATGCAAATAGTTGGTATTAATCATTTTGTACATAATTATTTATGTAAATTAACTATCTTCCTACCAACTGTAAATCAAAAGATCATTACTATCATTATTATCATTATTATCATAATTATCATGATTATTGAAACCAGACCAGAACATAAGACGTTTCACGAACGTACGGAAGGACTAAGCGGCTTTGCTCCCACTGAATGAAACATTTCATGACTTAGTGATCACAAAAAGTTGATTTCAGTGGTCTTGATGTCCATGTGATCAGATATATCTGTAATAAGCCATTTGACTTACCTGCAAATAATTCATTTCGATTCGCACAAGAATCGTCTGGTTTCTCTTCACCTCTGTCACCAGTTATCAAGTAAACACCAACAAATGACAGCATACATCTATGAGAATAAACAAACTTACAAAGAATTCACTGAGAGAGAAATCATCAAGTACCTCACGAGTCATGCTACAGACCGGTTTCACCCAACCGGTCTGTAGCATGACTTGTGAGATGCTGGATGATTTCTCTCTCAATGCTTAACCTTGCTCACTGTGGGAGGAGACAGTCCCCCCGGGGCCTCTAATAGCACTTGCATGGCGGTGCGGCTCTGAGGGTAGGGCTAATTTTAAGTCAGCAAAGACTGTTACTTGTCTTACAAAGACGCATGCGTTCCTTAAGCTATACAATGAATTCTCACACGAATTGACAATAAATGATACGGATAGGCGCGGTGTCCTTTTGGGGTCCCTTTATTCCAACAGGAAATAAATTTTAGGTGTAATTCTTTGTAAAATTGCAAGGAGTCATGAGTTTTGGGGTCTCATTTTAGAAAAAATAACTCCTTAGGGTATTGATTTGGATCAAATTTCATAAACCGTTTTCACGGAGAAATACATTCCAATGGTCTGTAAGTTTTGGGGTATCACTTTCGCGAAAATGTATGAATTCTAGGGTGCGATTTCAAACGTGAAATGGCAAACCCCGTCACCCACCTACTGAAGTCCCCCCTCCCGCCCCCCCCGGCTGGTTACAAAATCGAATATGCTTACAAACTCCGGAACTGATGAATAAGGATGATAACCCTGAACGCAAGAACCAATGAATATTCCAAGTGCTATGAACATAGAACATTAAACTTTATGACATCTAAATATACCATACAAAAACCAAAAGATAAATGATGTTTACTGACAGATACAATCAAGCGAAAATGGAAACAAAAAGAAGAGGACTTTGTGGTTGTTTATCTTTTACAAAAGGGCCTTGACTAACCTCTAAAATTGAAGGTTCATAAACGGGTGTTTACTGTATGCTCGCATGACCTCGCATGATTTTAGTACTCACGAGTACCGAATAAACGGGGGGGGTGACAATAATCGGGGGGGGTTGGAAATTGTTCCATATAACAATAATCGGGGGATTGGAATAATCGGGGGGTGTTTGGAGAAATAGAAAATAGTCTTTTCTTAGGCAAACATGTATCTGTTATATATTTATGTGAATAGTGCTGTTACTGATACATTTACTTTTGATCTCTGCTCTGTTGAATGCACTCCTTTAGACTTTTTCTTGCGTTTATTCAGAAATTATGTCTAGTATCATTTCATTTTTCCAAAAAAATAATAAAAGGGGGGTTGGAATAAGAGCGGGGGGGGGGTTGGAAAATTTTTCAAAAATTGATAAGCGGGGGGACGATTATTCGGTACTCGAGAGTATTTATTAGAACTTATTCGTTTATGTGCAGCTCTTTATAGTTATATAACGGGTGATTCAAAGACAGTTTACGCGTTTGGCGGGCAGTTTACGCGTTTGGCGGGCAGTTTACGCGTTTGGCGGGCAGTTTACGCGTTTGGCGGGCTGTGAAATAAAAATCATAGGGCTGATATTCATAACGGAAATGTTAATCTATCAGTCAAAGGCTTAACTAGATGAGAATATTTTGTTTCGTGATATCCTTCATCTCATGCATAATTTGAGACAAAGGGGTTCTTATTAGTGAGGGGGATAACAAGAATATATATGATAGCTTTTTAGCTCTTTTACCCCATATTTTGTGGATTCAATATATACAGTAAATCCCCGTATATAAGAAGCTACCAATAAAAGAACCTAGAGGCTGTTTTTCCTAAAATATGTACCATGCAATTAAGAACCTGTTTCAGTTTGATGAAACATAGGTTCTTATTGCAGGGGTTGCAAAGTTGATCTTTGATTGCAGTTATTAAGGTCATTTTGGTTCCTGTTGGCTTTGATAGTTTTGGTCCCCAATTACTTATTAGGTCCATAAGAACACTTCCAAGACAAATGATAGGGCTGAAAATCTGCGTGAGACTCTCAAGGGGACTACAAGAGACACCCTTCAAATAAGAACCTCTATACCTTGAAATTAGTATTAGTATCTTTGAAATAAGAACTAATTTCAGCCTGGCTCTCAAAAAAGTAGGTTCTTATACGCGGGGATTTACTGTATACAATTTCAAAATCAATAGATACAAAAATCACTAAATTCGACACAGCTCTATCCAAAACCATGTCAAAATTAACATGCAAACGTGTTTAGCAAAATAAGAAATCTAAACGTGTTTAGCAAAATAAGAAGTCTAAAATCTTTGGCAATCTCAGAAATTAGATATAAGACAGGGCTTTAAGAGAGAGGAGGGCTTATGTAACTTTATGGTTCTGAGGGGAAAAGCATATTACGGAGGGTGGCTTGATGGAGAGGTAGAGTAAACAGAGCTTATTTTTCAATTTGTTTTGAGTGGGCTTGTCAGGAAATCTAGCTACTGAAAGCTAATTTAGGCCCACTGTGCATGCTGCATCCAGGCATGGGACCCCTAGTTTAACGTCCCTTCTGAAAGACGGCGAGGTGAGTTGTGAGGTCAGGCCTCCGAGGTCACCTATCCGGAATTTGACCTCACTCGACCGAGCATAACTTCAGTTACCTGACGAGAACTGTTTAAGCCACTCGGCCACTCACCTCATTGGCACTATTTATTTACAGTAAATTTACAGTACCACAACAGCAATTATCACTGACTTGATGTAAAAGGAACAGAAAACTTGAAAACAATGTGCATTGTTTCTGACTCACCCGGTACAGAATAAGCACTTACCCGAAAAGAAACATGAAAATTTCAATAAACTGTAGACCATAGAATTCTCTATAGAACACAATACCTGGAGAAAAGAAATACAAAATTACAAGAACATGATGAGAGCTATACGACTCATTAGTTCTCTCAAAGTTATCATATGCCTTTGAAGCCTTTGGCATAGAGTCGCAAAATAACCTGAAACATCTTCAAGTCTTAAATTAACCTTAAAAAGCGGACTCATCATTATCAACCCATGGACATACAATAACTTGTAAGATGCAGGGAAACACTATCAATTCCCGTAAAAGAACAAAAATCAAAATATAACATAAACCTGTAACTGGAGTGAAAATCAAGCAATCACTTACCAAAAATGGTATTTATTACATCAAATGCGCGCTTCATCGCACACTCTTCAGTATGGTTTCTGCGAAGAAAAGATTAATGATACTACCGGGCTGTTAGTGCCATTTATCTGTTCTTCGCATGAACCAAACTGAAGAGTGTTCAACGAAATGCGTGTTTGGTGTATAATAATTTCGTATAAGAACGTTGCTTGTAAGTAATTACTTGATTTTCTTGCAGGTTTAACAGTCTTCTCTCTTACAAATGGTTTCTCCTATATTTTGATTACAGTATTACCCCACCAATAAGAAACTCATTTTTAAAACCAGGCTGCTTGGTTTCTTATAAATGGAGAAAAAAAGATAAAACGGGCTGAATAATTTCTAATAATTACAGCAAGAAACTCACCAAATGTGCATCAGTATTGTATTTACTGTATAATTGCACTTTTGTTTTGTTAGACACATACTGTAATAAGTTTTGTATTGTGAAGTGCTTGAAAAATACCATGTTGCCAATCAAAATCATTTTTAAGAAACCAAATTTAAAATTTCAGGCTGATTAGTTTCTTATATCAGGGTAGATGTTGGCCCATCTCAGTTTCTAAGTGGCGGGGTAATACTGTATTGTTATTTTACAGGAGTTGACAGTGCTTCCCTGTATGTTACAAGTTTATTGTATGTTCACGAGTTTACAATGATGAGTTCGCTATATAAGACTATTTTATAAGACTATTCTATAATTTTGTACCACAGATCTACAAGTCTTGCGACACAAGATTCTTAGGAAACGCCAGGTTAAAGATCTTAAATATTCGACAAATGCAATTCACAAGGATTGTAACATCCTGAAACTTATTAATCTGTATGAACTTAAGATCATAAGATTTATGAAAAATGTGCGTTACAATATAGGGACACTACCCTTAGTCTTAAAGGGAGGCTTTGACAAACTGAAAGTAGTCACACATATCTACGTAACGTGTCAAAGTAAACAAAACAAGGGGTGAGTTTTAAATGTGCGTTACAATATAGGGACACTACCCTCAGTCTTAAAGGGATGCTTTGACAAATTGAAAGTAGTCACACATATCTACGTAACGTGTCAAAGTAAACAAAACATGGGGGGAGTTTTAAATGTGCGTTACAATATAGGGAAACTACCCTTAGTCTTAAAGGGATGCTTTGACAAATTGAAAGTAGTCACACATATCTACGTAACGTGTCAAAGTAAACAAAACAAGGGGTGAGTTTTAAATGTGCGTTACAATATAGGGACACTACCCTCAGTCTTAAAAGGATGCTTTGACAAATTGAAAGTAGTCACACATATCTACGTAACGTGTCAAAGTAAACAAAACATGGGGCGAGTTTTAAATGTGCGTTACAATATAGGGAAACTACCCTTAGTCTTAAAGGGATGCTTTGACAAATTGAAAGTAGTCACACATATCTACGTAACGTGTCAAAGTAAACAAAACAAGGGGTGAGTTTTAAATGTGCGTTACAATATAGGGACACTACCCTCAGTCTTAAAGGGATGCTTTGACAAATTGAAAGTAGTCACACATATCTACGTAACGTGTCAAAGTAAACAAAACATGGGGCGAGTTTTAAATGTGCGTTACAATATAGGGAAACTACCCTTAGTCTTAAAGGGATGCTTTGACAAATTGAAAGTAGTCACACATATCTACGTAACGTGTCAAAGTAAACAAAACATGGGGTGAGTTTTAAATGTGCGTTACAATATAGGGAAACTACCCTTAGTCTTAAAGGGATGCTTTGACAAATTGAAAGTAGTCACACATATCTACGTAACGTGTCAAAGTAAACAAAACATGGGGTGAGTTTTAAATGTGCGTTACAATATAGGGAAACTACCCTTAGTCTTAAAGGGATGCTTTGACAAATTGAAAGTAGTCACACATATCTACGTAACGTGTCAAAGTAAACAAAACAAGGGGTGAGTTTTAAATGTGCGTTACAATATAGGGAAACTACCCTTAGTCTTAAAGGGATGCTTTGACAAATTGAAAGTAGTCACACATATCTACGTAACGTGTCAAAGTAAACAAAACATGGGGTGAGTTTTAAATGTGCGTTACAATATAGGGAAACTACCCTTAGTCTTAAAGGGATGCTTTGACAAATTGAAAGTAGTCACACATATCTACGTAACGTGTCAAAGTAAACAAAACAAGGGGTGAGTTTTAAATGTGCGTTACAATATAGGGACACTACCCTCAGTCTTAAAGGGATGCTTTGACAAATTGAAAGTAGTCACACATATCTACGTAACGTGTCAAAGTAAACAAAACATGGGGCGAGTTTTAAATGTGCGTTACAATATAGGGAAACTACCCTTAGTCTTAAAGGGATGCTTTGACAAATTGAAAGTAGTCACACATATCTACGTAACGTGTCAAAGTAAACAAAACATGGGGTGAGTTTTAAATGTGCGTTACAATATAGGGAAACTACCCTTAGTCTTAAAGGGATGCTTTGACAAATTGAAAGTAGTCACACATATCTACGTAACGTGTCAAAGTAAACAAAACATGGGGTGAGTTTTAAATGTGCGTTACAATATAGGGAAACTACCCTTAGTCTTAAAGGGATGCTTTGACAAATTGAAAGTAGTCACACATATCTACGTAACGTGTCAAAGTAAACAAAACATGGGGTGAGTTTTAAATGTGCGTTACAATATAGGGAAACTACCCTTAGTCTTAAAGGGATGCTTTGACAAATTGAAAGTAGTCACACATATCTACGTAACGTGTCAAAGTAAACAAAACATGGGGGGAGTTTTAAATGTGCGTTACAATATAGGGACACTACCCTCAGTCTTAAAGGGATGCTTTGACAAATTGAAAGTAGTCACACATATCTACGTAACGTGTCAAAGTAAACAAAACATGGGGCGAGTTTTAATTCTCATATTTCAACATTTACTTTTACAGCTCAAGCTAGAAAAGCAATGCTTCACTTAGGTCACGTAGAATACAAGTACTTTCTTTATAGAGTTATCGTACACTGCGGCAACTTTACGAATACGAATGAATCGCCTTTCTATTGTTGGAGAACAATAGACGTGCTGTTTGTTTGTTTGTTTTCAATTTATTTTGAGTGGGCTTGTCAGGATTTCTAGCTACTGAAAGCTAATTTAGGCCCACTGTGCATGCCGCATCCAGGCATGGGACCCCTAGTTTAGCGTCCCTTCCGAAGGACGACGAGGTGAGTTGCGAGGTCAGGCCTCAGAGGTCAACCATCCGAGATCTGACCTCACTCGACGAAGCTTAACTTCAGTCACCTGACGAAGACTGTATAAGCCACTCGGCCACTCACCCCGCAAAGTGAGTATAAGCCACTCACCCTGTTTTTGAAGCAACCACTAATTTTGCCTGTTCTCTTCCATAAATCAGCAATCACATGTCAGATTGACTCAAGCAAGGTCTCAAGATCTAAGTTGAAGCTTGACTTGTGCAACTACTGAGGGCGAGTGGCCGAGTGGCTTATACAGTCTTCGTCAGGTGACTGAAGTTAAGCTTGGTCGAGTGAGGTCAAACTCCGAATGGGTGACCTCGGAGGCCTGACCTCACTCACAACTCATCTCGTCGTCCTTCGGAAGGGACGTTAAACTAGTGGTCCCATGCCTGGATGCGGCATGCACTGTGGGCCTGAATTAGCTTCCAGTAGCTAGAAATCCTGACAAGCCCACTCAAAACAAATTGAAAACAAACAAACAAACCATGTAAAAACCGAGATAACTGAATCTACAGCACCTCCGCAGGGGTCCCATTAGTTGATTAGCCACACAAACGGGGCACTATTATTTTGGGCCGCAATGTAAACCTTTCAACAAATTAAAGAAGATACTGTAACACAATTATGCAAGATTATTGTTTCCACCTGTTTGAATATGAACAATATCTAAAGCGTATATGATGCAAGGGGTAAGGACTCAATAACTACATAAGTTTTGATCAAAGTGTGGTAGTCTGCCTTTAAACGGGAGCAATATAATGGAGAAGACAAATGAGTAGCAAAACACAGTTCCTTGAATGAATACGATGTGACTCAGAAGTGTAATGCAAACACTGCACAGGAATTTCAATGACTCTTTTGACGTTAAAACTTGATCTCTACCATCGCTTTTTTATATTTTCATCTCTTGACTTGTAGATCATCTACAAAAGCTGGTCATTATTGCTTCTTCCCTCCTTCTGCAAGCAAACTGTGTTGTGTAGTTTCCTCCCCGCGGTGCTTGAAGGTTCATGGGTGGCAATGACACTTTAACATCTGGGTGTATACTCCATCCAGCCTTTTTCCTGATACTGTATTGCGATTCCAGCTTTCGGCATCACACATTATCACAATTTCTACTCTCGGGTGCCTAAGACAAGGGGGGGGAGCTTGTTCATTTTCAAAAGTTTTTCCTGCCCCGGCCCTAATGAAGTATTTCCCATTATTTAAAATAAAGTTTTAAGTTTAAAATTTTTCCCACTCCGTTTATTAGTTTTGGGAGAAAAGTGACCAAGGCTCAATATGATTCTTATACGAAATTTTGCTCGAAGGATGAGAAGTTATTGCAGTGTACTCGCAAACTACTTGGAATGTTTTCTACATGAAGAAAAGTTCTTTTTGTCAAAAGTATAAAAATGGTGCACGTCCTTGTTAACCCCCCCCCCCCCGTATATTAAAATCCCCTTGCATTAGGCACCCGAGAGTACCGTTGCACAAAAGAGTCTTACTTTCAGTTTCCTCTGTATTTGTAATTTCTGAATTATTTTCGTCTTGTTTAGAGCACCCAACCTTATGCAGTCCCTTCTTCTATAGCCTTCTTGGTTTCATCCACACGTGCTCAAAGATGGAAAAAATCATCCACTTCTTTCAATGCAGTCCCATTCAATGTCAATATGTTTCCTTTCGCCAGATTGTAGCCCAAATACTTGGCTTTTCCTTGCTTTACGTGAAGCTGTTTCAACACGTTTTTAGAGAGAAGAACATATCAAAAATGCAAGACTTACCACTAATAATTGCACTGATTGTGAAAAGAACAAAATTTGTTGGTACCACCACAGTTGCATCAAATGATTTCATTGCACGATTCAGGCATCTAAAAATGGAACAAAAGTAGATAATACTATATGTCTAACACTGTAAGAGGTTTATCAGAACCCCAGAGGATTAACAAAATTTTTTGTGTCCCAAAAGGGGTCTTCAGAGAAAGCTAGGCCAATCAAAGAAGAGGGCTGATTAAAGGATAAACATTCAAGACTCTATAATGTATCATTTCAGGACCTTTGTCTTATATTTTCCGAAACGAATGGACGAATTTTGCAAGTCAAATACAGGCTTCCACATGAAAAGCTTTTCCCCACTTTAATATAAAGATCTCTTGACCTGCTTATCCTAAAAGAACAAATCAATCATTTTGTATAAGCGTAGTAATACATTTAACGAAAGAGATATAATTTCGTAGAAACCAGGGAACAGAAACAAGGACAGGGTGTCCCAAATCTGAACTTTTTTCCCAGCATCTGAAAGGAGCATTGTACCATACCAAACGTGCATTTAGTGGTAGAAAATGTTACTCGCAAAACTGATATTAAAAGGTCAATCAAGAAATCAACTTGATCATCTATAAGATAAGAACCTTTTTTCATCAAACCGAAACAAGGATGAGAAAGTCCCAAAAGAAGTATGTTTCGAAAGGATCTCTTATCATCCTCAGCCGAAGAACTACAAGTGGAAATCCTGTTCTTAAGCCCTTAAATTTTCTGGCAATATGAACAACAAAAATCATGTCAATTCTACAAATAAGTAACGTTCTTTCTTTCATTTCTTTCCTTAAAGAGCCATTGTCATCCAGGATTCTTCGCGCACCGCGGGGAGGAAAACATAGCACAACACAGCTTGCTTGCTGGAAGGGGAAGAAGGGGGAAGAAGCAACGGCGAACTTTCATCGATCACTGGAAAGGGAAATGAAACTGTCCAGATTTAACGACGATAAATATCCAGATTTGGCACCAAAGTTTCATTTAACTTCTTGTCGAGAATTTGCTTCAAGCTTGCAGCCACATCATATTGATACAGAGATGTGTTTGGTTCCTCCTTTGTCTTCTCCATTGTATTGCATCTATCAATGCAGAATCCCACACTGTGACTCATTGTATCATATCAGCGTTAGCGATTGTTCATGTACTGAGTCATATTGATCACAGTCCAGATGCCTATTTTCCACTTAGGCCAAATTTGATTTTCAGATAATCTGAAATTCGAAGATGCCCGCAAAGGCGCCTGGGTGACAAAGGCTCTTTAAAAACCGAAACAAGCTCTTAAAGAAACGGGGTCCATAGAAGTGGTTGAGCATTGATGCTATCTTGGATTTTTGCTGACAAGCTGCCGACGGTCCTTTGTTATCGCTTAATAGTGCTAAAATAATTAGCAGTAGAGACCAAAGACTTCTTAATCCCTGTATTACCCTCAGCAACTTCTTTGGTTTGATTCCAATAGGGATTAAATTACAACATTTGTTTTATAATTGAAAAGAATTAGATATTGGTCATGAGCACGCTATTTATACGGACTCAATGCAAACTGTTAGAAGAAGATTTAAGTTTATATTTTGTACTAGGCGACCAAAGACAAGCAATCCCTATTTTGAAAAGATCACTGTTACTTGTTTATTAAGACAATAATATTTGCAAATAAAATATATTACCTAAAGATGGACACATTCAAATCTATTTAAACTTTACCAGCCTGAAATCGGCCGCTCCGTTCTAAAATCATAAGGGACCCTGACAAGAAATCCTTTCGAGTAACCGTCAACGTGCCTAAAAACACCAGCAAATTTACCCATGATTTCTTCTGCCTCATGACTTCAACAACTTTTATCATGTGTTATCATCTTAGAAGAATAATCACCTGGAACAATGGTCTACATTCCCAAGGGATGACACTTGTGTCCTCCCAAAGGGATAACGCGTCAATGTAACAATCAAGTAAGAGTCATTGCAAAAAGGTAGACAAATTATTTGCCACTTCGGGTCTGCTTTGAAGGTTCTTGAAGGGGGCTTCTAGCGAAAATCCGTCATAATGTTAAATGAGAGAAGCTGACTTCAGTACTGTAAGTTCTAAGATATATTTTAGCACAATAAACTTCGAAAAAATGAAATTTACAGGCCAAGTATCATGTGGCTCTAGTAGGACAATCCATAATGAAATTATTGAAGGATACTTTCCTGGAAAGAGAGACAAAGGGAGGCAGCAGAGAACCTGGACTGACGACTTGAAAAATTGGACAGACATAAAGACCTTCTATACATTGAAAAGAACAGCTGACGATAGCGAGAAATGGAAGTTCATGGTTTCAAACCATAGTGTCGAAGATGGTATCAAATGATCATGATATTTTGGGGGTAGCGGCCCTTCAAGGCGGGATTTAGTCACCGGGAGTTAAAAATTGTTTCAATAAACAAACCTGACTTGGCCAACTGCTGTGATAACCATCACGAGGACCATGACATAGAATATTGGGTGCCCTAGCTGCATGCTTCCTTGGAGCGTGATACTAATCATGGAAGATACAGCCTTTGCTGAGATAACTGTAAAAGAACCTACAAAGAAAAAAGTAGAGTTACTTTACTTATAAAGAATGAGGGCTGGCGCGTGCTAGCATGAATAAAAATGATCAATGCTTGGGAAGTACTTTGAGAAAAGAAACATTTCTGAGAAGAGACCGTCACGCTTCAAATATTTTCCCGATTCCTTGGTATTTTGTTGTATGTCTTAACAGTATGCAATGAAATTCAAGTTCATCGTTTGTAATAAGAATCCTTCGCAACTACTGGGCGCGCCTGAGAAAAATCCCCAGATTAAGTACCGGGTGTCTCAGAAAAAGTACCCCCTTTTGACTAAGCATGGGAACGACAAGATAAAATATTAGGACTTTTGACTTCATCGGCATATTTGTTGATCTTCAACTTAAATGCACATACCTTGCATTATAAAATCATGCTCCGAACACCGGAGATATGAGTTCACAAAGTCGAATTTTTGGAGTGCACTTGAAACCAGAGGTTTCGTGAAAGGGCCTAGCCATGATTTCATTTCATAGGCATATTGCGAAAGAATTTCAACTTTGACCGCTAGCTTTTTCTTTTGAAAAGGATTATACCAAGAAATGCTTCAATTGCTCTGCAAATATTTATTCCTTTGAGGAATCAGCGCGTGCATTGCATTCCATCCCAAGTGTAAAAGAAGAGGAAAAGGAGCACATACATTCTCATTTGGGGGATGCGGCATGACTTTTATCATTCTCACCACATTTTCATTAGATTTGTTTAATTATGTCAATGTTCGCGAGTCTTTCATTCTTTCAAAAGTGAAGTTGAAGTTGAAGTCTAAAACAGGTAATCTGGAAAATATCCATGATACAAATTATGGCTAGGCCCTTTTTCAAGCACTCTGGTTTCGAGTGCACCGTAAATTTTAACTTTGCTAGCGTGTATCTCCGGTGTTTGGTGAACGATTTTTAAAGGCAAGGTATGTGAATCTAAGTTGAAGATTGATAAATTTAGCTGTTTAGCCGGAGAGTAATAATACCCTATTGCTTCGTTCCTATTTCCAGTCAAAGGGGGGTACTTTTTGAGACAGCCAGTAGAGTCTTTTAAGTAGGGTTAGTGGACCAGTTTGCTTTCTAAGGCTACAGTATTTTTTGATACATAATAAATTAAAATGAAATTAACCTAAATACATTAATACTGCACCGCTCTTGGTGTAAGAAGACACAAAGTCATCTAGCCTTCACCAAGAACGGCACTTACAATTCTACAAATACAACTTCAAAACTAGAAAAAAACAGCAATACAAGAAACAATATGAAGCAAAAAAAAAAGAAAAAAGCATTACACAAACAGTTAAAGAAAGAAAGGACTGGCAATTCCACACCAGACTAAAACCATGCTCTGGGACTAGCTCTTCTATATCGTAGGCTTCCATCAGTTTCGTACCATCACATCATAACTAGACGGCACAATGACGATGAAAGTAAAGCATTATGGGAGCATTGGGATGGTTTGGTGTGGAACTGAATAGAAGATAGGAAGGACAGCTACTAGAGGGCTGCATTATATCGTATTATATCAGGCTGAAAAATTATGCTTCTGACCTACTGAGAGCAAATTCCAGAACCAGAAATAAAATTTGTCAACATACCTAAAATAGCTACTTGAAGTAATGGTAATAATATCATTTCTTCCTCTCTTTTTTTCTCTGTGTATGCCAATGCGGCAAAAGCAATCAGCTCTAAAAACTGCAGATGAAGAACAATAAATATTAAACCAGAAAAATTGTTCGCTGATAAAAAATATATGCTTCGCTTTTCGCATACAGAGTGAATGAATGAAACAATCCCAGTTGAAAGGCCCCTGCTAGTTACTTGGATACCTTTCCTGCGTGCAGACGCTTGGTAAGAAATTGAAAAATGGTCTTAACTAGCGGACTGATCTGAATAAACGATGGACGCACAATAAACTTGTATCATGTGAGAAAATACAGACCACTCCTCTAAAAGCACAGAAATAACATAAGATAAACCTGTAACTGGCGAGAGAGAGAGAGAGAGAGAGAGAGAGAGAGAGAGAGAGAGAGAGAGAGAGAGAGAGAGAGAGAGAGATAGAGAGAGAGAGCTATTAAACTTACAGCTTTCTCTCCAGTTATGCGCTTATCTTTTATTACTGCTGTTCTTTTACAGCAGTTGAAAGTGTTTTCGTACATGATACAAGTTTATTGTGCGTCCATGGTTTATTCAGATGAGTCCGCTACTTACGGCCATTTAAAAATTTTGTACCACTAATCGTTTGTTTAGATTGAAAAGTAGAGTCTGGGCAACTGAGTCACTATTCTTCTTCAATAATTTCTTGCAATCAAGGAATCAAATTGATTCGTTTAGGAAAAAATAAAAAGTAAAAAACTCAAAATTCTTCTTCCTCAGATCAAAAAAGCACCCTTGCTATAAACAACGCTTTATGTTTAAATGGGGAAATATTCGACAAAGCATTGAAATTATGAGTACAATCCATTTCAAAGAAGAGATAAAACCTGTTGTTAAAGCTCTTATATCGCTATATAAAGGCCGCTCTCCGTGGTTTCATTTCTGAAAAGAGAATGGTCATGGGAATTAGCATGATTTCAAAAACAGAGGGATTTCATAACCGTCTCTAATGACATAAAGTTTCAAAATAAAATGCTGATGTCAGCGAACAAGGTTAGTCGATCTGTTGCACCGACTCTACTTTTCTTCCACTTCCCAATTTTTGTCAAGAGTCTGCACGCAGACTGCGGATATCAAGATATTAGCACAGAAATCAGATAGCATTAATCGTGCACACTTCCAAATATATTCTATAATATACCTGACTGAAATTAGCCACTCTTATCTAATGTTATGAGAGATCTTCTCGAGAAAGCCCTTTGAAGAGAACTCCAAAAACAGCATATAATCACAATCAAATTTCTCGCAGATTGCTGCTTTGTTGCATTACTTGTACATACTGTATATACTTTAGCACGTATATATAATTCCTTTGGGAGGACGAAAATGCTGTCCCTGGCAGCATAACATAATTCCGGGCGATGCCATTCTCCCAAGAGATAAGATGTGCCAGAATGTCATGATGTCACTGATGTATTCTGATTTCTAGTCAGAAGAATGTATGCTGATTTCTAGTCAGAAGAATAGAATTTTCTGAGCCGACGGAATTTTGCACAACAAACTAGCTGTCAAGCATAAAATTCTCTTCAAATTCAAACCAACATTTTCTCACATAAACAATTGATGTTCAGTCTGTATGGACAATTTCACTGAGTGGAAATTAGCTCTAAGGTAGAAACACTTGGGACATTCTTGCGTGATTTTAGTTTCAATGTCAAGTTTTCCTGCAGGGACTTCCTCAAGAAAACGGAGTGATTGATCTCAGCTGTGCAAAAATTTTTAATGCATTTAAAGCGTAACCATTGCTATAACTACACTTCTAGCCTCCCTTTATCAGTTTTCTTCTAACGCTATGAGAGACAGTCGTCAAATCACTTTGCTTTCCTTGCTATGGGAAATTACACCTTGGTAATCTTCGAGGAGCTTTATAGGGAAACCCCGCTTATCCCCATGACCGAATGATACATGCGAGGCTGGTAACTGAATTATTGGCTGCTAATAATTCAGGCACGCTTTATAAAGCAATGATAAAGCTTTGAATATTACCACGGTTGATTAAAATATTTTCCAATATCGTTGTCTTGATAAAAAGGAAACAGCAGACATTCGGACGGGGATTGCAGTTACTCACCGAGCACTAATGTGCGTCGAATAAATTCAAATATTATTGCTTCCTGGAAAATTTGAAATAAAGGTGACTTACTGATACACATCGTGAATACAAAATGATACAAATCGAAAGGAAAGGCACTCACTAAATACAGTAAAAAGGTCCATTGCTTGAGATATATAACAATGTCCTTTGCCATGAGAATTGTGTCTTCCTGTAAGAATGAAGAAAATTCTTTAGAAATTCAAATATTCCAACGAAACAAAACGTGCAACCTCAGGATCCTGTGAAAAATTGGGATCCCTTGCTTTGCCGACAGAAGGAGCGTGAGGTGTGAGAAAAAAATGCTAACCATAGCAGGCGAGAGAGAATTAGCATCGACTGTTGACATTGTTGATACATTTTTGAATATTTCATAAGTTTTGGGTGATTTGACTTCAGTGGAAAGATCGTTCCACTATTTAGCGCCCTTGTACGAGAAGTATTTCTGTCCAAAAGCCGATTTGCGGCCAGGAACGGCCAAATCTGGTATTGCGAAGTTCTCTCTTGCTTGAATCGGACAGCCTGACGAAGCGAGCAGTAAGCCTAGTTTCAAAATAGGTGATCAAAAGATCAATATGATAACCAATATTAAGCATTTAGGAATTCAAATTGATGACAAACTCCAATGGGATCGCCACATTGAACAAGTTTAGGTTAAGACACTATGAGCTCTCGGTCTTATTAAGCATGCCAAGAAATTTCCTCCATCAGGTGATCTGCAGACAATGCGTAGAGGAATTTTTGAGCCACATTTCAGTTATTGCTGCTAGGTTTGGGATTTTTGTAGTCAAACCAAACTCAATACTCTCCAAAAGATCCACAATAGAGCTGCAAGATTAACTACAAATAGTCCGTACAATGCTTGTGCTGTTCCTCTGCTCAAGAATCTTAGCTGGCCTTCAATTAAAGATCTTATCAAAAAAGAAATAGGAACGCTGACTTCTAAGGAATTAAATTCACTTGCTCGTCAATATTTAGGGGAACTATCCTTCAATGCTCAGAGGGCAGTGACTGCAATCTTCGCTCTACCGAAACAAACTTGCAGATACCTCTGGTAAGAGCATGCACCGACCAAAAAGCATTTTCTTATTTAAGCGAAATTATGGAATGAGCTGTATAAGGAAACTAAATTGGCACCGTTCCCAGGCTTCCTTTAAAAATCCATATGAGAGATACATTTCACTCTCATGTTTAGTTCTTTTATGCTTTTTTGCAATTCCCTTATTGTACATAATAATTCTCTTTAATTTAGGCTTTTCAGGTTGTGCACAGGTCGATTTGTAAAACAGTAACTTTATTGAAATCAATTAACCTGTATGAATATTCAAAAATGAAAATATCTTATTTTATCTAACAATGACAAAAATTGTTATGCAATCATTTTGCAGTTGCTGCCAAAGTTTTGGCGGTTGTTGGTTGCATGGTGGTTATTGAAATTAGCCAATCAATGGCTCAGGTGTGATGATCACGTGAGACACAAATGTATTTTGTTAGTTCGGTATAAAACAGCCAGGTGCTGTTATTCATCTTTTCTTTGCATAAACCAAACTGAAGAGAAAGCCACAAAACGCGTATTTGGTGAAATAATTTGGTGAAACAACATTGTTGCTTATAAATTGATTTTCTCGCAAGTGTAGAAGCTTTCCCTCTACAGGTTTATTTCATACTTTGATTGTTATTCTTTTACAGGAGTTTTAAAGATAGTGTTCTCTCAATAGGTTACAATTTTATTGTGCGGCCATGCGTTTATAATGATGCGCCTGCTATTTAAAGGGCCTGTTAAATCCAGCATGCCTTCACGTGCCGTCTCTTGGTTGGCCTTTGCTTGTCGCCATGTTCATGGCCCATGAAAATGGATGAAAATGCCGACAAACAAAGGTAAACAAAGAGACAATACGGGCAAGGCATGCTGGATGAAACAGACCCTTTAAGGCCATTTCAAAATTTTGTACCACAAATCATTTATTTACAAATTGAATTCTAATCTGATGGCATGTGAGCAGTCAAAGCAACATGGGGATATTGGCCTGGACCAAGAGCAGCGCGGGCAGCAACTTTGATCATTGTTCTCTTGGCCGTGATTTAGGTTGTTTACTAATATGCAGGCTCTGCATCATGCATATTATACTATCACCTAACACCAAATATGAAATAAGTTTCTTCTGTTTGTCAGTATCCAATCAGCTATGAGTGGCTCTATTGGAATTCTTTATTTCATTGTTATTGGCTGTATGTTTCTATGTGAATGGCCACGGGGTAGTTACTGTCTTTTGCCCCCCCCCCCCCGGTACGACAGAAAACAGGTTAGAACAAGTGAAATCTCTTAACAGTGTTGTTTAAGGAAAGCGCCACAGCTCTCTGCCGTTTACTGGTGGCTGCCCCAAATCAATGTAAAAATGAAGCTTTACAATGAGAATGCAATCCTACCTTGGTGGAGAAGTTGATCAGGAGAAATCCTCCAACAATAGCTAAAGTAATACCTGAAAGGAAACAAGAAAGCCATTTTGCAAATAAAAGAAATAATTTGATTCCGAAGCGAGAATTGGAATAAAAATCCGATGGTCTCACGACGCCATAATATCTCCTTTTTCATGCAGATGCAAGATAAAAACTTATCACGGCTTCTGCAGAAAATTTCTGAAAATTCAAACAGTAGATTTATGCAAAGTATGCAAATTTTTCCTTAAAAGTCGTATGCCTCAAAGACATAGGCCAGAAAATTTGACACCGACGTATTTAAAAATCTGGAACCTAAATCAAATGAGGCTAGTTCCTCTCCCTATTTAGCATCAGATTTACATTGGATGATATGGCGACAAGACTTGCTTGAAAACCAGCTAACACGAGTCTGTAAGAACATAGGAATATAAATTCTATATTCTATAAAAACGCTTACCTAAAATATCTTGATATCGAATTGTTTCCTTCAGGTATACAACTGCAATTGCCGCATTTGCTGCAAGGGAGAGAAAAATTCATAGATCAAGGAAACATTCTCGAACAAAGCAGTATCGCGTGCATTCACGCGTTACATCAAGTCCTCCACAAAAGTTGACTCTCGCAGCATAAATACCGGATCTAATTTGCCCTAAACAGAAAGATCATGGCACGGGGGTTCCAGAATTCGAATGTTTTGCATCGGGGAAACATTATGTGACCATTACAAACTAGATTTATCTTACTCAAGTTGTGGAACATCAACAATATATGAAGGGACTCTTTATGCCCCGTCCACGCTTATCGGAATCTTTTTGAAATTCATCTGTTTTATCCGTTTTATCATGAGAAGAATGCTGAAGATTCCATGAACTGATAAATTATCTAAAAAGTTAGCACGAGCAATCGATACCGCAAAGTGCGAACTATTACAGAGTGTCAAAAACAGGATAATGACGTTTTGGGGGCATGCTATTAGAAGAAACAGCATAGAAAATCTATCACTAACAGAAAAAATAGCGGGAAAAAAGCAAACAGGGGACAGAGGGTGACTTGTCTAAACAACGTGAAAGAATGGACTAACAAGATCAATGGAAATGAACTCATTCATGTTTATCAAGACAGAAAGTCATGATAGTCTGCACCATGATGCATCACACAAAGAAAAAAACACTGAAAATAATGACGAAAAGACAATACTCTATTTGGAATTATGGAAAACGACATAAAGTTCCCTTCAACATGTGCATTTGAAAGAATCTTAAAACTTGAGAACACTGAGACTGATCTCTGTTTCCCGTTTCTACAAACAACTAGTGGTCAAAATGGTTTTCTATTAAAAGAAGCGAGACTTTGTAATTGCATGGGCATAGAATCAAATTAACGAAACATTCAAACAATTCAAATCCTGTCTCGAAAACTCCAGAGGGTGAAGGGAAATTTTTAAATTTTGCTTCTATCTTGATCTACCTTTACTTTGTTTTTAAATCAATCTTAGTTGGTGTTTTTAAATTGCAATGTAAGGACTTGATTTTTAAAGCAAGGCTTCTAGCTTCTAGATGATTTGACCCTATTATGACTAAATGAAAAATGAAACACGATTTGCAAAGATTCGAGGCCCTATGCTTTGGGTTACCGGTGGTTCAAGTCATCTTGAAAGAATACATACCAATTACTGTAGTAGTCCCTAGAGGAGCAACGAGTGAAGCTGGTGCAAATCCATATGCTGAAAAATTCCCAATTTCACCAAATATCATTAAGATAATTCCAGTCCTAAAATTAAGAAACTGAGGATTAAGTTCTCTTAGAAGGCGTAATATGCCACAATAAACGATTTCATAGAGGTATAGAAAGTTCCGGTACTTTCCGGAAGATAGCGGAAAGCTGCGATGGGGTATCTCCTTTCTCATTACAAGCGCTGAAGTGCAGCTGCAATGGGCAAGGTAATGCGGGGAAAAGCTCATTCAGCTTAAGTCCATTTACGGTGCACTTGGAGAACCAGAAAGGCTTGCGATGACTTGAAACATGAAAATAAAGAGTTACTTATCAAATTTGAGCAGTTATTAATGTACGCCAATGCTCATATTCCTCCAGTTAAGGAGGATAAGTTCCATTCATCAACAGAAATCAGAATTAACTTGACAGAATCAGAGGCCTTCATTGTCGATTTTCCAACTTCACTGAAACAATTTGAAGAAAAACAAATGTCTTCCTCATAAAATGTGCTAAATACTGCTGTAATGTGATAGGTAACTACAGTATTTCTTTTCATGTTGTAAGCCCGTCAGGTATTTTATGAGCGATACGACTGGATTTCACTGCGATATTTTTCGCCACCACTTCTCCCACTGCAGCTTCACTCAAGTGCATCGTGGAGAAGATTCCCTCGTATACGCCATCTTCCAGAGAAGAAGCACAACTAAAAGGTCTACAGTTGGATATAAATCAGACACTGGGAATCTGATCACTGGATGATAGATCCCCGGCGAGCTCTTTGATCAGGCCGGTCTTTGACAAACTGTTACTGTATGTGGACGACTTCATGTAATTTACAAATGAATAACTATATAAATCTTCATGAACAATCTTTGTATTTCGTTGTGACACAAATAAAATGTCCGCTTGTCTCAAAACTGCTGTTATATACATTGATTTCACTTTCACTTAAAGGTCAGCTTCTATCCAGATGAAGATATCTCCATTTGAAATAAGCTAATTCTAAAGATTTTTTCCAAATATTCCATAGCCTACCAGTAAACCCATTATCCTAAAGAATAGAGTCTACAAAACAAAGAGAGAAAGCTTGTCACATTGCCGAATTAATTATGCTAATCCAGTAATAAAATACTGTTATTTGCAGATAAAGTTGCAGAAATCTACAACTGCAATAACAAGCTATAGCTCACTGACAGGTAGGCTAAGATTACATATATACATTTTTCTTCTGGGGTCCCTTTAAGAACTGAAATCAAGATTGAACAATCTCATAGAGTCGCTTATCATCATCATCATCATCATCATCATCACTACCATAATCATAATCATAATCATCATCATCATCATCATCATCATCATCATCATTATCATCATCATCACCATCATCATCATCATCATCATTATCATCATCATCATCATCATCATCATCATCATCATCATCATCATCACTACCATAATCATAATCATAATCATAATCATAATCATGATCATCATCATCATCATCATCACCATCATCATCATCATTATCATCATTATCATCATCATCATCACCATCATCATCATCATCATCATCGTCATCATCATCATCATCATCATCATCATCATCATCATCATCATCATCACTACCATAATCATAATCATAATCATGATCATCATCATCATCACCATCATCATCATCATTATCATCATCATCACCATCATCATCATCATCATCATCATCATCATCATCATCATCATCATAATCATAATCATCATCATCATCACCATCATCATCATCACTATCATCATCATCACCATCATCATCATCATCATCATTATCATCATCATCATCATCATCATCATCATCATCATCATCATCATCATCATCATCATCATCATCATCATCATCATCATCATGATAGTAATCATCACCACCACCACCACCACCGCGGCCATTTTCATTGTCATCATCATTTTTTCTTCTCTCTATCTATCTAAACTCTAAAAATAACAAGTTAATGCAAGATACTGTGGCATTTGCAGTGACGAAAGATGCATGATCACCAGGTTTCTCACACCAAATGCCAATATCACAATAACATTTTAAAGAAACATGTTAACTGAATTACAAGACATCAGCGGAATTTTACAGCACCAAGATCTGAAGCATCTCTTTAAAATGTTCTTGAACATAGTCATTTTACGTACCACCAAGTTCTACTTTTTAAATAGGCATTTTCAGGAAGATCTGGATCTTGTTGCATGTGTGAATATTTCTGGAAAAAAGGCAAGATTTAAATTTCTCCCTAAGAGGATTAAAAAATTGGTAATTGTAAGGCAAAGGTATAAAAATAGCAAAGAAGTGATTGGCTTTTACCATCGGGGGTGCTCCTCCTTGATTAGTCTACTTACGGAGACTCTATAGTCATGTTTACAAATGCTGATATGTAAAGATAAAAATTCTTGCTTTTTGTTGATTACAGCAAATAAAAAACAACAATTTGTGCAAAAATTCTTCTGTATATTGTATATCTCCTTTAGTCAATAATGAAGATTGTATAAATGGATGTAAGGGTAAAACAGTTGTATCAAAATGAGGCATTCAGTATTCATGGAATAGACATTCTTCTGAATTCTAATATTTGGGAGTAATGAAACTGAGCTACTTGGCCAGGGAACCAATTACTGACAATTAAATAATGGAAAAAATGTAAATTTACTAAAAGAATTCCTCCTATTACAAATTCCTCCACATAAAACCTCTCAGGTTTTCTACCGGATGAGTCAATAAAAACGCCCGGCGTTTGAAAAAATCCTGGTCCCGGAATATCAAAGCAATGAGATTGAAAACAGTCTTATAATATCCCCGATATGTCAAATTAGGTCCAGTAATTTACCCAAATTTAATCGGCCATTCCTTCCAGTCAAGATAGGAGATTTTCTGTAGAAAGCCCCAGTCGAAAACCTGCAAAAACGAGCGAAAACAGCAAGCAAAATTTCCCTTTGTTCTCCTTCCCGACAATAATGACTCTTGAATGTGTACATGTGTTTTGTCCTCATGAGAGAATGGAATCCCCCTGAATGAGTTATTCACGCTAAGGGGAAGACTTTTCAACCTGCCAAAATGAAAGCATGTGCTAAAGCGTGCTGAAAGTCATCGCTGTGAGGTTAACGCATTAGGGACTATTGCTTGTAATTTTAGCATGTTTTTTAAGGTTTCTCAAAGGGGCTCATTTTTGAAAATTGCTTACAGAATCTGAAGGGAGTGACCGATTTTAGTCAGAAAAAATTTTTTTAAATAATTGAACATGTTAGCTATTCAATCAGGTATTGGAAAATATCACTGCTTATATACTCAGGGAGCAGTACCCTCTCAAACGTCAGGCGTGTTTTTTGACTCACCCGGTATCAATTGTAGCTTTCAAGTTTCAGCAATTTATTTAGATTAGTTTGCATATTTACATCAAAATCTTATGAACTGTATAGTACTAGTACATTATATCTAACTCTATATACATGGAATTTGAAACTAATTTAACTGAACTGAACCATATACAGTAAATGAATGGTGGTGCAGGATAATCATCCAACTTGACGATCATGCGGTTTGGTTTCAGCAATATTCTAGCTGTTGTTTTCAACCTACTGTAAATTTTGAATCTTTTGAATCTACTGGGTACATGGTTTGAGATCACATGCAGCCATCTGGATGCCCTTGTATATGAATAAATTAAGCTACTTTTCCAGCATAATGATCATAAGAAAATCATCTAAAACCATTGGAAGCAGGTGTGTCCTAAAATTTCAAAGACAACCAGCCAGTCCTGGACCAGCAAGCCCAAGTATTTTTGTGTGACACAAGATTCAGGTTCCAAACAGACAATAAGTGAAGAATGCATTTATACTTCTGAGTGCACTCAATAGAATAAAAATTAGAATTAGAATTAAAGCAATATGGCCAGCAGTGCAGAAGGTGTAAACTCTATTCTGGAGCCTGGTAAATAGCTTTGTCTTTAACTAACTTGTGTCCTTTGTTTTATAGAAATTCACACTTGATCTGTGAACCTTAGTTTCTTACGAACAAAAATCAGTGCAAGATAAACTCACCATAAAAAAGTAATATAGATACTATGAGAGGCAGATGCAAAAAACGAAAACTTTTCTTAGCACACTAAGGCCTTTCAAACTTAAGTTATCATCAAAGATAACTTAACTTAACTTAACTAACACAACAAAGATATTATTTATATAAACTGTAGTATGACTACAGTATTTGGCATTGGCATGTGTTGAAGGATCCCGAAGGATTAAATTTGTTGTCCTGTGGTGAAACATGAAATCACATTGAAATGAGTCATGAGTTGAGGGTTGCATGTCCAGCTTTGAATAGCTTGCTTTTGTAGTGTAATAAAAGTTTAGGGTCTCTAAGAGTCATAAAAACAAATATTTTGAAAAAGGGTTCTTAAAGCGAATTATTTGCCTTTCCACATTCAAAAATGTGCTTTGGAAAATTGCATGACGATTTGCAAGTCCTGCATTCAGAAATGTGATTGTTCATTCTGTTAATACTGATAAATAATGCTGAGACAGAGGGCAGTGCCATAACTCAAAATACCAGTTGGTCTGTTTTGGCTTTGCAAGCTTAGGTTTACTGAATAACATGGGTATAGTAAACCCTGGTTCTGCCATGGCACTCAGTCAAAGAAGTAAGCATTCTCTACCTGTATGTTCATTGCAATACTGATGAGCACATTTCCACATATTGCCAAGATCACACCCATCAAAATCCTCTGTGGAGGCAAATGGGAATTAATAAATACCAAGTGAGCAAAGAATTTTAAATTGCTTCATGGGCTGGAGAACAAAAATTATGTGCTCAACATTCAAAACTGAAATGTTAATCTATGGTATCACTAAAGGTTAGCTTTGATGCAAACTTTTCCATACCAAGGACAGACATCAGGAAATCAACACTTAAACACTGCAGCAGCTGTATGGAGAAGTCTACCAGAGGTTTTCAAAAAATATGTTTATGTATACTCAAGCTTTTAAAGACACAGTTAGTTCAGAGAAATTGATTCTAACTAGAATTTCATTTGAAAAAGATACTTGCAAGATAAGAATAAAAATCAACTTCTGTTACTATTTGCTACTGTACCTTCTCATAAGGACTTTGATTAGGTTTTACAAACTGCATAATATAATATTTTTACAGACTTTTGATTTACATTAGCAACATCATGGACAATTAAGTTTGAAATAATTTTATTTCTTTGCCAAAAGTCCACATCTGCACTTAGTGGGGCCTACTGTAGATGACCTGCATAATTGAAAAACCATACAAGTATGTATGTACGTATGATTGTAACTTTGTATTATCATCATGCTGAATGCCTGTGAACATTTGATGAAGTACTGTACATGTTTCAGCCTGTTTTTGAAGGATTTTGATACTGAGCACTTTCAAAAGCAGTCTTCAACTCAAGAAGGATACGACTGATGCTGATGAACAAATTTTCTTGATAAAGTTTTACGTTTTCTACACATGCATTATCATTGCGAGAGCAAGGGAAATGGTCTGAAGCTAAAATCTTGCAGGCATTGAAACATTTTCCTAACTCAGACCGTAGCAAAAACAGCTGCCAACTTGCTGTACTGTATGAAGCATAGGAAATATTTGTACTTTCTAAAGAAATATCTAATTTGATTTCACTGGTTTAAATTATGAGAATAATGGTTTTTTTCACAGCTTACAAACAACAGAAGCAAAAATAGCCAAATACCACACTTTTTCATTGTTTGGGGAATTAAAAGCAGATGTTCCTTTATGTTTAATACATGTCAGCTTTAAGAAAGCTCAGTTTGGTTGGGCTGTACAAAACCACTGCACAGTTGTGTTGTCAAGATATTTCAACACAGCCCTATTCTGCTGTGTAAAGAGCTTCTTCATGCTTTGATCAATGTCTTTTAGGCCCTTTTTCAGTTATTTCAATACCAATAAATTCTTGTTCAATCCAGCAGTGGAGCCTGCACTTGAAAATTGAGGTACTGGGGCTACATACCAAATTTTTGTTTGTTTTTTAACATACGGAAACGGTTGCGTGACAATGCCATTCAGACCCTCTGGAATGCAGGCAATGCCCTTTACATTTACAGGAAGCATTTTCATTAAGTGGTTTGTTCAATGACAAATACTTGATCTGGCTTATTCCTCTTGAGATGCATTTTATGGCATTTTTGTATGACTTTCTGGAGCAAACTTTTTGAACAGTAGGGTTCTGGAATGGACAACCCTGAGGGGGGGGGGTACTTGACTGTGAATGTGACTTGACATGAATCTGGACTTTGACAAAAGGACCCCATTTGTATGACAGAAGTTTGCAAGAATGTTCATTTTTGCATGAATTTCATGAATTATTGTAGCAATTTCTATGAATTTTGTTAATTCAATGGCTGCAAGGTCTATTCAAATTTCTTCAGTTGTGATAAGAATTCTGAAAAGCTACCCATCTACCAGAAATAAGGCTAAAAACAGACCCATATGTAGGGAATCTCTGACGAAAAGCCCACCCCTATGAGCAGTGCGTCTAGTATCACCCACAAAACACACCAAAAGATTTGCCCAAGTAAAATAAGGTTAATGCCCCTTTTGGGGACACCTGGTAGCATTTCTTAATATTTGACATTAAAAATTATAGACTGAACAGAATAAACTCACCTCATTTGATGGTATGAATTTTTGTGGTCCATTTTGGACCGTTGAATTGTCAGAGATATTCATTAGAAATCAATCCATTATTAAAGCCAGTGTGAACATTGCATCTGATGGTGCTGTAAAAAAGCCTTTCTCTTCTCTTCTTGCAACCAATGTTTTCCTTGCCACACCTGCAGTAACAAAACAAAAGAACATGGGTGGAAGGCTATGGAAAGGGACCAGAGCATTGTGAAATTTTAGATTTTAAAGTAAACGTCAGGAAAAACACAAAAAAAGGCAAAAACAGCAGCATAAACTTCAAATATTTTATTTTGTTATGTAGGATTTTTTCAGTTGTGATAAGCAGGCGATAGTTACATTCAGGGTTAACACATGCACAATGATGTGAAAAGGAGAGGTTGATTGGTTGGATATGATGGCTACGGAGAGATTTGATCAGTTTTGGTTAAAAAGACTGTTCCATTTTAAATCCATTACATGGATTAGGCATGGAAGGCAATTTCAAGGGTGTGCTCTCTCATCTGCTTCAGGGAGTGTCTGCTAAAGAGGTTTTGAAGGTCTCACTATCTCTCATCATATAATGATGTTTATCATATTTCATTTTTCATTACAGTATATCAAATCACATTTCATTCATTCATAATACATACTGTACATTCACAATACATTCATAATGTACAGGGTGTCTCAAAAAAATTCTTTGACGTTTGATAAAATATTGAAAAATAAGGACAACATGAACAGTCTCATGGAAAGATAACCCTGTTCCGAAGATTATGACATAATTTTAGAGACTAAAATCATGCAAATCGGTTGAAAATTCACTGAGTTATGAGCTCTCAAAGATCAAAAACATGCAATAGCTGAAACCAGAGACCCCCCAAATTACTGGTATTGCAAAAAGCTCGAAGACGGAGGTAAGAGAAGCTTATCCAATGTCATACCTCTCGTTGATATCAGCACAAGCACAATAGGACTTCAAAAGTAAATTATTTCTTGCGATCATTCTCAAAATTCCTTAACATTGCGTAACTCCAAAAAAAAGGTTCAAAACATAATTGTCGAGAGACAGAATCTGTTTCCTCAAAGCATCCAAATGCTTGGCAGTTAGGTTATCGAAAACCTGTTTGAATCCCACTTGGTTCGCCCTGAAACAATTGAGAAATAACAAAAACGACGGCCTATGGGGTTTTTACAAAAATGCCATCTTGAGGCCTCTGGTTTCAGCTTTCTCAAAAACTTGAACTTCAAATGCTTGTAGCTCCATGAATTTTTAGTGGATTTGCAAGATTCTTGTGTCAAAAATTAATTGAAAATCTCAGGAAAAGAATGACTTGACCAAGGGTGCATTCAGCGTATCGTTATTTTTTAGTATTTAATCAAATGTCAAAGAATTTTTTGAGACACCCTGTATGGATACATTACATTATGTTATACTATATACATTACATTCCATAACATTACATTATATATCAAACAGTCCTCGCAGTGACTTAAGGTAAATCACGTACCTTGCTTAGCGAGGCATGTGACTTTGTACATTTTATTTTGCTCAGCAGAGAGAGGGTGTGAAGGTTGCGGATGAAAAAACAAGTGATCAAGCACTTAGTGTCATAAAACAAAACTGGAAATGAGTTGAAATTAGGACCATTAATATTGTATTTTGAATGGTATGTCAATAGACAATCGCTTTTTCCTCTGTTTCCAGAAGCATTTACTTAGGCTGTTTGATAATGAATGCTACAGTATTCCATTCAGTTACTCCACTACTACCAACAAAACAATACAAAAAATGCAAACAATGGAAACTATGTGTTCTTGCACCGGACATCCAGGATGGAAACCATGCAGCCTACGCAAGAGATCTCTGGGCTGGAGTCATGGTAATCCATTGCTCTTCCATTGTTTTGGCAAAAATCTCTGATGTGCACTTTGCATGGTTTGGCCGGACATGACATGCATGTCCTGCACATAGCCATTTCTCTTCTTAAAGACACCTCTGGGGGACCCATTATGGAAACAATATTGTATTGACCTTCTAATGCCATAGTGCCATCCCTGCCATTTTTAACTGGGGGTGTTTTTAATCTATATATAGTTTGTATTTTAAATTTTAATTATCTTGTACATTTGTAATTTGATTCTTTTTTCCTTTAAACCTTTCATGATCTCTTACTAGTCCTTTATATCCAGGGTGAATCTGAGTGCCTATTTCCAGAAGATCTTCAGAGCAGAGAAAGAACTCATCTGATTTTTGGCGCACATTTTGGCGCAGAAAGGGGCCATAAAACAATGGGCCATTCAATGTCTGATTGTATTAAACAATAGATACCAATTATTCTTTGGCGCACACTGGCGCACAAAATTTTTATTGCTGCGAAATATTTGGCGCAGAGCAGCACAGAGATTCACCCTGGCTTTATATTCACCCTGGCTTGAAGGTGTTGTGGCGCCGTGGTGTAATCCTCTGACATTGCAGCCAGAATAGTCAGGCGGAGTGGGTTCGAATCCTGGTAAAGCCCCACCACTTGAGCGTCATGACAAGGGGTCGCGGACTCGATTAGGTCTGCTCTATTTCTGCAATCCCAGCGCTTGGCGCTGAAAAACGCAACTTCACCTTCACCTTCACTTCACCTTTATATTACTTTGATGGCAATTTTTACTTGCTTACTTACTTACATTCTCTTCATAGCGGTGGATGACAGGGCATACCAAGCAAATTTGCTTTGGTGGGCCTAACTATAGCCACAGTAGTTTGCATCTGCACAAAACTCCCTGGCACAGAAACTCTATTTCCTCCGATTGGGTAGGCTGAAGTCCAGACTATCCACGCCTAGTTTGTGACTGCTGGAATTTTTCCTCCTGTCATGCTCTACTGGTACGAGCATGACAGCAAGAATTTCTGTACTCACAAACAGCATATGCTTTACAATTAGGGCTAGACCTCGGCCGACCTAAACAGTCACTGTGATTTGATTTGGCTAGGGGATATGTAACTCACCTCTTTGGGCCTAAGCAAGTCAGTGGCTTCCAACACACGGCTCCTTCTCACAGCAACTTTTCCTTGCATTAATAGCTCACCAGAATTAACATGACAGCGCAAATTCCTAGTTTTACAAACAGCATATCAGTTTACTAGGCAGACATCATATCAGCGTTCTTGCAGCTCTTTGGAATGAATAAAGACGTTGAATGGATTCATCCCTTGCAGCCGGGCAGCTGAGTTTGGTTTCTTTTTTGAACACCTGCGCTCAGGAACTCTTACAATGTCATTCCTCTCAAGGAGGTACAACGCCTCAAATTACATCTTCTATAATATGACATTTGAAGGACTTATTGTTATGTGAGCAATTACAATTGTTTTATTGGATTGTCACATTTCTCTTTACTGCGACTGACTGAAGCTCGGGAATGCTTTCAGTGTCATCTCTATCCGGTTGGTCTGAAACCTTGAACTTAAAGAGGTCTTATCACCCACAGTCCTTTGCAGGGAGCCCCATTCCATTGCATGCAAACTGCAGCAGTCTGAAGCCAGCCATAGGCAATAGTGCACCGTTTATTTGTAGCTAAAAGTTAAAGCTTATTACCTCGATCACAAGTAGCGAGTATAATTATCAATGTGTTGATAAGATAACAGAAGACTTGAAAATACCTCGTTTTTTTCGTTGTGTTTCCTCTCCAACTGCTCCTCAGTTCAAACTGTGCGGTCTGGGCCCAGAGAATCCCCAATACCTCGCTTGCCTAGGCTGGACAGCTTGGATCGAGAGCAGCTTGGAAAGGGAACACAACCAAGAAACGAGGTACAGGGGATTCACTGGGCCCAGACAACACAGTTTGAACTGCAGAGCAGTTGGAGAGGAAATACAACGAAAAAAACGAGGTATATTCAAGTCTTCTGTTATTTTATCAACACAATAATGATACTCGCTGCCAGTGCCTCGATATTTCTGTTTCACTTATTTGCTTTCTCTTCGGCTGATGCCCAGCCAGTGCTAGGAATCAAATTCAGATGGCTCCTGCGCGTCTGAGCAGATACTTCCTACACAGGGTTCATCGTTATACACGACAAGAGTGCCATAAAAGCTTACTATAAGACGAAATCTTGTTCGACAGCCTTGTTAAACCCATACTCATTTACGGGGTGGATGTTTGGGGCTGCTTCAAGCATTCCTTAAATAATGATAAACCTATCGAAAACCTGAACTTGAAGCTTTGTTTTACTGGGGGTAAAACAAACAACATCAAACGTTGCTTCTCAATGCGAATTAGGGAGAAGACAATCGCATGTTTTAAGTTTCAAATCAACAATGAAAAATTTGCTACGTATTTCTGATGGAAGAAGCAATGAAATAATGAATCACGCTTACCAAAGTAACACACAGCCGGACTTAACATGGTCTAGATGTTTTAAATACATTTTCTTCAGCCATGGGTTCGGAGATATATGGGAGAACCGAATTATAACATTCAGATCCATTGGTGCCACAAGTAACACCGATATAATTCATCGACGACTCAAAGATTTGGAAGCTATGCTATCTGCTGTTTCGCTATGACCCTACTGTTGGACTTTCCTGATATCTTCAATATTTCAGAAGGGCCTTTTTCTTATTTTCTGAGACCACAAGAAATGTTTTGAAAAAACTTTATACCATTGTAATTTCAAAACATTTTGGCACAACATGACATAATTTTCAAGAAAAAAGTGTAGTTTATGGATTTCTACGGTATGGTATGAAGCCAAAGGTCTTTCACCCTTCTGGTTCATAATTTAGAGATCTCATGATATCACGTGCCCTAAGACACCTCAGACTGGTTCCACAATTTCGGTATGCTCCTTAGAACTGATTTGTCGCTAATACAGAGACTTGTTGCCAAACAGTGTCTGAAATCGGATTGATTTGATAGCCTCGTTCTCATAATCGTTGCGTGCTTAAAATTCGGACCACGAACCACAAAACCAATACTTTTCGGCTGTTGTTGCTGTGAACAGTAATCATCAAGCAACAAGAATATTCTTAGAAACAATTGGAAACACTTTGTGACTCTGACAAAATTAGAGCATGTATAGTGAGCACCAAAATGAAATTTCAGAGAAGTTGAGAGTAACCAATGATCAGGGAACGAAAGAGTCAACATGATTAGAAATACCACTGACATGATAAATTGTCATTATTAGCAATCAGTTAAGTAGCATCTGAAAAACAAGGAATTTTCAAGGGAAATGTTCTTTATATTTTGTTCAATTGCCTTTTTTCATCAGAAAGACAATATCTCCCAAAGATGAGTGCCATGTAAATGCATACTGACATGTGATCTGACAATGATGAAGCAGCTCTCTTGCTTTAGACAAATCCCTGTGGATTAAAAACATTGACATCAATGTAAAGTAAAGGGTACTATCAAAATCACAACCAAAAATCTAATAAAAAATTTCATCAACTTATGTTTTTCTTTGTGTAACCCAATACCAGACAAAATATAACTGTGCACACCAGGGCAATAATGTGAAATAAAATGTTTGATTCAGTCACTTATAAATGTGGACCATTTTTGGTTATGCTCACAAACTAAGATAAAATAAATTTTCATGCGTATCCTTTTTTAAGACTATCAAATTTTTAGTTAGGTGAATCAATTCGTTAAATCAAACCAAAACCACTGAATTCAAGAGTAAACAACCGTAAACAAAAGCCCAACAGAAAGGCGAGAAATTCAGTATGCACATACCAAGTAACTTGTTTGCGGTTTAATTGTTGTTATGAATTCAAGTACATGAGCTGAATGTGAACGAAAAGTCACAAACCTGGAGTGGGCCTAAAATGATAGACTGATACAGTAGCAACCGCCATCGGCAGAGAGTTGTATGTGCTTGAAAATGCCTCTGAAATATTGCAAAAACATCACACTTTATCATGTCCCGTTACAGCACAAGCAAACATTCCTTCCAATTGCTCACTTTGTGAAAAACAGCTGGCTAAAATTCCCTCAACTTCTCTGCTCGATCGAGCTGCGAACTGCTACAAGGATATCCGACGCCATTGCTTTTTCTTGAAAATCTCGGACCATGCATTGGCCTCACTTTGAAAAGGAGGCTGTCGAGGAATAAAAAGTATACAGAGCAAAAATCGATTGGCTAGAAAGAAATTAGCTATTGTTTTCGCCAAAATGATCCAATCAGGCAAGGAGCAGAATTTCCGCCCCAAAATTCCGATTTGAGATACCCTTTGGAAACTAGTCCGTCATTGAGCTGGCCATCAGCAACAACAACAACAGCGAAATAGAGGGGCTAGTGGAGCTAGTCTAAAGACACCTGTCACCTAAGTGGCCTCGTTTTGGAGTTTTACAAATTGCTTCATCCGAAATTTCTGACCTCAGATTCACATCCAGGACTCCAATTTGAGTCCAACTGCAAATCTTCATAATCTGATATTTGATATTTCAAATTTATGGCAATAACAAATTTGATGATTTATTAGGGAATAATGACCGTGAATAATGAGTGAGTGAAGATAGGAATCAAATGTTTCAGCCGAATTTTGCTCGTGGCCTATGACCGGAGATCGCCAAAAACCTCATTTTTACGGACCAATCAAATGGCGAATAAGTGGGGAAGACAAAAGAAACGTGTGAAGATTTTTCTAAAGTTTACCTACCCTCAAAACGCAACCAGGACAAAAAACTGCTTGAAATTTCCCGAATTTTTTTGAAGAAATCTACTCTCCATACATTTGGGCATTCAAGTTTGGATGCCGGTCAAAATATCTCCCGATTCCAAGGAGTTATGACGCCTCAAACTCGAGACCTTTGTTCGTTTTCAGCATTTCTGAGCTTCTAGCATTCTTAGTACTCAATTTAATCCTAAAAAGTCTTCTAAAACGTACCTGAAACATCACTAATTCCTAGAAAGTCGATACAGTGGGGTTGGGAACCTTTTCTTGCTTCGTAGATGAGCAAATCTGACACGCTTTCTATGGGCTCCGAAATATGGCCTAGCTGTAAAATGTGCTAACTTACATTATTGAGTAAGAAATGTCAAGAGTACCCACCTCTCTTCGTTTGTTTAAGGCATCCTGTAGTTCTGTGTATCTGCCAGACAATGCTTGGTTTCTATTTGACGATTTTCAGTCACAAATAATTGAGCAAGTCGCAAATAAAAATCCGTTTACTTTGTTTCTTCGCCCAGGCACTCATCGGTGTCATCACGAATCACATTTGCTGCGTTCTGCGAGGTCTGGGGAAGAGGCGGGAAGATGTCAAAACATCACGTACCACGTGATCACATGTTGTGATTCGTGATGACACCGATGAGTGCCTGGGCGAAGAAACAAAGTAAACGGATTTTTATTTGCGACTTGCTCAATTATTTGTGACTGAAAATCGTCAAATAGAAACCGGCAGATACACAGAACTACAGGATGCCTTAAACAAACGAAGAGAGGTGGGTACTCTTGACATTTCTTACTCAAAAATGTAATTTAGTACATTTTAGAGCTAGGCCATATTTCGGACCCCATAGAAAGCGTTTCAGATTTGCTCATCTACGTAGCAAGAAAAGGTTCCCAACCTCACTGTATCGACTTTCTAGGAATTAGTGATGTTTCAGGTACGTTTTAGAAGACTTTTTAGGATTAAATTGAGTACTAAGAATGCTAGAAGCTCAGAAATGCTGAAAACGAACAAAGGTCTCGAGTTTGAGGCGTCATAACTCCTTGGAATCGAGAGATATTTTGACCGGCATCCAAACTTGAATGCCCAAATGTATGGAGCGTAGATTTCTTCAAAAAAATTCGGGAAATTTCAAGCAGTTTTTTGTCCTCGTTGCGTTTTATGAGGGTATGTAAAATTTAGAAAAATCTTCACACGTTTCTTTTGTCTTTCCCACTTATTCGCCATTTGATTGGTCCATAAAAATGAGGTTTTGGTGATCTCCGGTCATAGGCCACGAGCAAAATTCGGCTAAAACATTTGATTCCTATCTTTGACTGAGTGTGTAAATTATAACCCGGACGATTTTTGCAGTCAAATTCATTATCTTCACAAAATCAAAATCGCAAATTCTAGGGATACGAAAATTTACTGTTACACTAAACTTTGGGTGCTGAATCCAAGTCCGTGGCAAACAGCTTCGTGTGAAGAAGTTTTGAAATATTTTGAAAATGAGGCTATTGGTTGAAAAGGTGTATTACTAGACTTATGACGATGAGTCTCTTGTTGTCCTGTGCTATTTGACTTGATTATGGCGCTTCAGGCAAAAGAGACTCGGTATTACTCTGAAAAACTTGGCCCTATTTAGGCCAAATTTCGCAATTCCTCCAGTACCAATCAGATTGCGAGATTTGTGAATTACCATTGTTAAGGTGTAAATGTGATAGAATATTCGATTCGATTGAAGAATTGAAAACACATCCACGGGATGGAGATTCGAAGCCATGATTCTTTCATGATTCCATTGATGATTGAAGAAAATAGGGCCAAGTTTTTCACTGTTCATTATGAGTCCCTCTTGAGCAAGGTTTACCGCAGGAATACAAGGGACTCATCGTCATAAGTCTAGTGTATTACTTGACACATTGAATAAGCTGTAATATCGAGAGGTATACAAGATCTCTGCAAACTCCAACATCAGAACCATAGATAGGAAGCTAAAGTTTGTTTCAACTTATTCAATTAAAACAAATAGTTCATCAGAAGTTAAATTAAAAGAAACATCTTTTTACGTCGATTTGAAGATTTAGAAGCGATCCTCAAAGTGACTGCATCTGCGGTCCAAACAAAAAAAGAACAAAACTTGAAGCTAAGATGAAAATTGAAACACCATTAATACATCAAAATGTAGATTTCTTTATTCATGAACTGGAACATGTTTACAATTCGACCTTCGCATCCAGAAACACTGGCTTTTTCCAAAATAATGTACCGGTGTT
This sequence comes from Aurelia sp. 4 Dawson et al 2005, assembly GCA_964019985.1. Lineage (NCBI taxonomy): Eukaryota > Metazoa > Cnidaria > Scyphozoa > Semaeostomeae > Ulmaridae > Aurelia > Aurelia sp. 4 Dawson et al 2005. The sequence goes on along the minus strand of OZ026511.1, from coordinate 1,058,114 downwards.
TACCAAGACGTGTTTTCAAGAATTTTGCTCGATATGAATGCAGCAAATATCGTTTCGCAACAGAAAGCCTGAGGGATCAGTCATTATTAATGCAGGGTAAGAAGCCAGAAGATATTCAGAGGGGCCACCAGATAAAGGAGGGGGGACCATTAAAATTCTTAAGTTTAAAACGGGGGCCAAGGAAGCTTAACAAATGATCTTAACAATCTGAAACACAAACTCCTTTGTAAAGTCGTGTGTTTCTTCTCATATTGTCATCAATACATCAATATTTTTCATAAATCTTTAAGTGGCAATCCTTTACATTCAAAGCATTTCTACGTTCATTTTCACGTCGTTTTTCATCAGAAAATATGATTTGTTACTCAGGTACATGTCATCAATTTTGACGCAGAGGGGCCCATGGAAAATTATTGCTACAAATCAGGGGCTCTTGAAATTCTTGAAAGGGGTTATGAAAATTTTCAATACCAATAAAAATACCTTCCACTCCGTACCCGGCATTAATAAACACGGATTTCTAAATGAAATGCAGAAATTCCTTGCACTGAAATACAGCTCATGGACTAGTTTGATTGGGAGCTACCTTTAGCATACCGTAATAGCTCTGTTATTACGCCACCTCTCTAATAAGCCCCTCCCCTCTGAGCCAAAATTTTAAATACGCCCTACCCCTCTCTTTTAAGCCCCCCCCCGACCAATATCAAATTCCAGAATTTACCAACGATTGTGCATATATTTGCATGTTAGGTTTCATAGCGCTTGCGACGGAGAATGTGCTGAATTTGTATGTTGAATCCACAGAATATGGGGAATAAGAACTAAAAAGCTATCACGTATGTCCTTGCCACTTGATATTGTGAATAACCCTCATCTGTAATAAACCCCCTCTGAAGTGTCTGAAAATAAGTAAGCCCATCCCCAGGGGGGCGCTTAATAGAGCCTTTACGGTATGTCAAACACATATTTGAACTTTTTAGTCGAATTTCTACAAAGCGATTGTTATATCACTCAAATCACTGAATCTTTCGTTTCAATTAGTCGTGGCAGTTAATTTGAGGCACACCGATACATCATCCTGGGACGTCCAGCAGTTTTCTTTCTTCGAAACTGTAAATGGCCCGACAATGAAAATAACAGAGACTTGGAGACAACGACCCACAGTTCCTATTGTGATTGTTCAATTGTTACAACGATTCATAATTTTTTGAGAACAAAGGATCGAGTTCTATTGTTAATATTCTTCTTGTTCATCAGGTTCGCCTTCATCCGGCGGCGCAAATCCTTCCTACAATAAATAAAAAGAATATCAATAACTTTGCTGACGATCTTTAAATCTCACTTCATTCTTCCATTCTTTATTCACGGTAACCCCGTCAGCAAAGGCCGTTTTTCAGTGAGTCGTCAAACTGATCTAGCTGATCAAAAATTTCACCCCAAACCTTTATCAAAATTCATGTTTTGATTTTTTCCATGTTGTCAGTTGGTGGTCAGACAGAACTAACATTTCACCAAACTTTTCACGGAATATTTTGTTCGAAGCATGTGAGCGATAGGTACCTAAGCAATCATCGAGACGCTGCGGAGCATGCACAAAGGAATATTGATGAAAACAAGATAGAATGCTTGGCGAAAAGTTTGTTGGAATAGTCAAGCAGATTCGACAATTCACACAACGATGAAAAAAAATTTTTTGACATCCACTTTTTTCGTCCAACATCATCAATGGTCAGTCAAGCCATTTGAACTTATTGTAGGCCTCTAAGCAAAATCCATGGTAAAAATGAGAGAATCCATTGAAAGATAGAATGGAAGGTGTCACCTCCCTTTCAAGTCACTCAAACTGATAAATATCTAAGGGAAACCCATAAACTTGCTAGTAATGTTTAGATTGGTAAACAAGTTTGCAGCAGCAAAGTCAAGTTTTTTGGGGGAATACAGCTTTTGCCTTGAAAATGAAGTCACTTTGTGTATAGGGCCATTAGGGAGAAACATTAGGGACTTCTGTTCACAATTTGATGCTTGTTTTCAAGGCTTCTTAAAAATAGTCTCTCGAGAAAGTCACTTATGATATCAGAACGGCCTACCGTAAAAACCCGGGTATGAGACCTGTGCTTACGGACCTATAAGCTGAAAGTTTGAAATTCGACCACCTTTATATAAGAACCAATTCAGCCGGAAATTTGAAGTAGGTTCTTACTTGTAGATATCGTCAAATTAGATTAAAATTTACAACTTGCTTCGTGATTAAACCTGTACAGACTGATAAACCATGTAAGCATATTGCAAAGAACTGGTGTATTTGAAAGCTTTGAAAGCTTTTCACTGTGTTCTATAAAATTTCTGATTCTTCAACAAACATCTGTTGTGAATTAGACCTTATGAACTCAACTGCTGTGAACTGACAGTAAATAACAAGCTTGAATTTTGAGTATAAAAAAAAGGAATTCCTAAAAGGCCTGAAGAAAATATGAACCAGTTTAAGGGCCTGAACAGTCTCATTTCCCACTAAATACTCAACATATACGAACCTAATAAGGCTGACTTGCAACAATGTATATTATTATACCCGGGTTTATTCTCTAGCCGATTTCAGCCAGGTAAATTTAATATTCATTTGAATATTTCTACTGCTAAACAATACCTCAGCCAATAATATTGCACTGATGTTCAGGGAGCAGTGAATTTCAAATGGCAACTATTTTTTCTATCATCAGCTCGGTAATACGTGGGTGGCGGATGTAAGGGGTGTGGGCCTGCTTACACGAGCCTGAGTTGGCTCCAGCCCGCCGCAGAGGGTCAGCCCTTCTCTAGTCAAATCTCTTCAAGCATTTCCATGAACTCAGCAGCCAGCCCAAGTCAACCCGCCTAAGCGGGTAACCCTTCACGGGGTAGGGTTGATCCGTTTAGGCGGGTTGGTTTTTTGCAGAATTTTTCCATGTGAAGGCGGGTCAGCTCAACCCAGGGTCGTGCAAATGCTTCGAGTAGCCAACCGGGGTCATTTGAACAAAAGGAACCATCAAGAAAACAAAAGGAACCATCAAGAAAACAAAAGGAACCATCATGAAAACAAAAGGCAACCAACGAGGCAACTTGCTAAGTGCCAACTAATGCAAATCACAAAGCTGCCCTGGGCTGGCTTTTTACCACACCAGAGAGCTGCCCCGGGCTCGTGTAAACAGCATTTTTTTCAATGAGGCAGTTAGAGCTGATCCGGGGTGAATACTACCCTGGGTTCGTGTAAACGGGGCCTGAGAGCATAAAGCTCAAATCTTCAAAAAGATGGGTGTAAAATTTCATCAAATTTTCCATGAATTGAATGACTTCAAAGGAACTTTGGGTAATTCGCTGTAAATTTGTCTTGGCTATTTTGTGACATCTTACTTGATTCAAAAATGGCAGCATATTGATTATCTATAGTAAAAATGCATCAGGAATTTTGAAAATAAAACCCCACAAACAAGAACATACTGTTCTAAAAAAAGACAGACCAGGTTCTTATGAATGAGGTACTTATGACATTTTCAGGGTGTGGTTCTTATCGCAAGGACACTTGACACTTTTGATTATGACCAATGTATAGCTATACAGTATGCGTTTGATAAGCTTGATGGTAGAATGACTGCATTTAAATATTAGAGGGTATGGTCTTTTGTTGTTGACAAAGTAATTTATATCATACAGCTTCATAAAACAATTTGCAAATCCCTGAAAACTGTCAGCGGTGTTCAGTTATTATTGGTTGGAAGTTTGTTTACACAATTTGATGAAATATCTTAATTGAGTGTACCATCTCATGAGAACATTGAAAGAAATCAGTGTGTTTTGGTTCTTATCTTTGGGTGTCTTTTTCCACAAAATCAGTCTGTGGGTGTCTTTTTCCACAAAATCAGTCTGCAGGCTCTCCTTTTGCTGTTCTTCTTTGAGGTATTTTACTGTATTGCAAATCAATTGCTATGATACTATTAGACATTGCGTGATGTAAAACAAGTTGCTTCATCAAAAGAACTAGGCTTTATATTTAGCGGAGAACAGATGAGATTGACGATGGAAACTCAAAGCTGAGGTAGCTCGCTTGATGTTGAAAGGCATGTTGTTCCAGCACTTAGCACCGGCGTATCTAGCAGATCGTAAACCATACCGGGCGCGCCAAAATAAACTATGTATTTTTAGCAGGTCATGATATATCGTATACTGAACCAATTGGGAAGATTTATGAGTTAATTTTTAGCTAAGATCCTCAATTAGATGTTAGTATTTTTGTACAATTTTAAGTCTGCTATTCATGGAACTACAGCTGGTTTCTTAAAATTTTTGATTTCCAAAACAATGAGAACTGTCAAAAAACCATTATCCAATATTCAAAAGACCAAATATGAATGGACAAAAAGAGAACATTTCCGTACTGATTTGGGGATTTAGGAATTTATCAGCTATAATACAATGCATGAGTGTTAGTTCTATGTTGGATGGAATGCAAAAATACTTTTAGTGATACAAAGAAGTGAATTTCCTTCTGAAATTTCATTGTATTTATACTCTTATGAGGTACTGCGTTCTTGCGTCAAGATGATAGGCATTATTCAGTGACATTGTTAAAAAGAATTCTGCTGTCAAACTTTCAAGTTATATAATGAAAAAGACGAGGAATACAAGACAAAACAATACTAAATTCTCTGGCTTCGTACATATGCAATGTAGGATTGAATCATATAGAAATAGTTTTTTTGCAAGAACGATCAGGGATTCCTTCAAATTAGATCAAAGGGTCATTAATTAGTAATTGGAGAATATATCTAGAGAATTGTCAATAGGGCTTTTAGGTTTTTCTTTTTTTTAATTTACTTTTGGGTCAATGACCCCTTTGAAGTTTTGTGAAGTATCAGCATAGATGTAGATAGATGATTAAAGACAAACTGTAGTGAAGCAACATTACGAGGCCTAACAATGATGGAGTTCTGATCAATTTCTAGATCCCCAAATCACAATTAAGTTGTTTTCTCTCTGTCCAATCATGTCGAGTCTTTAGAAAATTTGATCAACGTTTTTGACCGTTTTTCAGCGTGTTCAAAATCGAAAATTTTAAGCAACTCGCTTCTTATAGTTGCTTAGATCTATATAAATAGAAGATTAACAAATGCATAAAAAATACTAACATCTAGCTGAGAATCTTTACTAAAGATGAATTCATAGATCTTCATAATAAGTCCGGTATAAGATTAATCATGGCCTATCAAAATTACATATTAAATTTTGGCGCACCAGGTATTGCAATGTATTCTCTTAGGTCATAAAAAAGAAGTATTCAATGAAAATACCAACTTACCTCAGTAGCGTAAAGAATCTGCAATATTTTTCCAGCAAATTCACCAGCATCGTTTTCATATTCTTGACATATAACCTCAATGTCTCGTAATTTTCCAAAATAAAAATCCCTTTCTTTTTCTAATCCCTCAACAGAGACTCTAAGTTCGGAAACCTAAAACAAAAGAGAGTTGTTGATTTAGAGTGGAAATCTGCATTAACTCCAAAAGCATTACTTCACGGGTTTATAAGAAGTGTTTCGGCGCTGTGGTGTAATCCTCTAACTCTGCAGCCAAACCATCAAGAGGAATGGGTCCGATATCTGGTAGGGCCAAACCACTCGAGCGCCATGACAAGGGTCGTGGACTCGATTAGCGGTTAGCTTCTTCTACGATCCTAGCGCTTGGCACTAAAACGCGCAAACTCACCTTCACCTTCACATAAAAAGCATTTTTTATTTGCCAGTTAGACTAACTACCTACAGTCCCTTGTTTCCCTGTGCTCTTTGACTTGAGCATTTCGCTTCAATCAAGAGAGACTCATAGCATTACTCATAGCAGCGACTCCCCTCTTTTTCTCTTTTTTTCCTTGGTTTCGGTTTGAATAGACCTTTTAGCTATTCTGAAAAGAATCAGAATCCAACGATATTTTGCTACATTCTGTAGAATTTTCGAACGTGCACAATTGCGATAGAACCTCTAACGCCACTCAATCGAACCTCGTGTATAAAAATGTATAAAAATAACGCTCGATCCAGGCTCTTTCGTAGGATAACTAAAAGGTCTATTTGGTTGTTCATGGTCTTTTCGTTTTGTTTCGCTTTTCGTTGTTGTGATTGTCAGTTAGTTTTTTCTTGTTATGGAAATTACCTGCCTTAATTTGTAAGCCCCATCTGCAGTGGGAACTAGGTGACCACGTGTCTTTTCCCGTTGTGGATGGGACAAATTATCTATGGTACGTTTAGTTTTAGGCTCTACTTGATAAAAAAGCATTACTCGGAAAAACCTGAACCTTTGTAGGCATTTACACATAAAACCAACCAAATTGCGAGATTTGGCCATAAACAATGGTGTCTGACTTTGAACCAATGGTGGTTGAAGCAGCTGATCAATGAGAATGCTGGAACTTTTCTTCAAAAAGCTGATGACAGGGAAAACTGGACGACACTGATCGTCAACGTCTGTAATCAAATTCGGCATGATAATTTAATTGAATTGCTTGACTTTGATTTCTAGGATGCAACTGATTAGATTCGAATGAAGTTGCTGCAGGTCAGAACCTGGTTGAAGATTCCTCGCGGAAATTAGAAGCCTATAAGGTGACTCGAGGCAAAAAGTTCTATGATGCAAACGATCAGCACTGTCGAACAAAAAGAATCTTGTTTCAATTTCATTGATTCCTTATTTCATTATCCATCGATTTTAAATATCAGCTTATGACGTCATTTTGTTTCCAAATGACAAGGGTGATATCTGGACATACAGCCGTATCTCATTTTGAAAGGTGTACAGTTGAGAGTTGCAAGAAACATTTCACTGCAACTATGATAAATGTAATATGAATTGAATCAAGGATGTTTAGTGAGGCATTTTGATTACTAAATCTGCCGGCATTGCATACAAGGGAGGCCAAACGGCAATTTTTTATGCCGTGTTAAATCCTACCGGCATCGTGTAAACGGGTTCTCATAGTAAAGTGGAATTTTTATGTATTGTGGAGCAAGCTCATCAAAAGATTTGAAATAATATTGGGAACGCAAGGAATTGACCATCTGTGGTCTTCCAGCCAAGTTCTTTGATAAGTGGCAGGCCCCGAATATCGTAGAGCCTGCTAGCTAGAACACCAGTAGAACGAATTTTGTCAATCTGTCGAAAATCTGGTATCTTCTCCTAAATCAATGCAGCTAGGCTTACCTGGGCCGTTAAGTCATTCATTTGCTCATCACTAACTCCCGGTGACAACTTTGAAGGGGGTGTCTTCTTCACTGGCGCTGCTCTTTGAGGTGCTGCAGCTGGTGAGGAACGTGTCTGAGCTGGCTTTGCCATTGGTGCCCGTCTTGTTCCAGCACTAGCCGGTGCAGGTCGTCTCGATGCAACTACCATAAAATAAGAGGATAACATTTAAACATGTTGTAAAGAAAGAAGACGACTAAGCAGAGTCCAGAAAACATTACGGTCGCACGGTCATTGACCGGAGGAAGGTTGGTAAAACAATGGAAATTTGGAGGAAGGTTTGTCAAAATAGAGATTTGAATGAAGGTTTGGATAAATACTTCAACAATAAAAATTGAGATAAAATGTTGGAAGAAACTTTCATAAGCAATGAAGTGCATTGGCATGACATGTCAAATGATTTGTCTCGTAATAGTCTTTTAGCATTGATAACTGGTATATCTTCTCGATTTCAATATGCACTTCAATTATCTTGATTTATTTTCCATTTCAACTTGCTTCATGTGTAACACAGTTTCATTTCCCAAAGAAAGAGGGCTATTTTCAGTAATATGTATTCTGGAAAGTCTGCAAAGCTTAGTAAAGCTTCACCATAAACTCATAGAAACAGGGTGATGTCTACCAACTTCACCAAACATGGTGCCACTGTTGCTGTACAGACAGCAGAGAATGTAACAATTGGGTTGAGGGTCAATCAGAGTTGAGACATCTTTCAATCCTAGTTTCAGTTATAACCTTCCTGATCCTTTGTTGGTGTCTACATAATGTTTTTGAAATTCGCTGCTATCAATCCTCAATCAAATCTTCATGCAGTGGCTTTCATGGTATAGGCCTAATTAACCAACTTCAAATCATTTAGTTCTCCTGATGTATTTCATCTTCAAAACGTTGGACTTCCCACAATAAATCTTATGATGCAAAAAGATGCTGGGCATCCATCAATTATACCACTATTCACTTCTCATGTGTTCCAAAAGATCTTTGTTTCTTGAATGTATCAGTGCAGTCCAGAGAGGTACATACAGTGTCAGTCACCACTTTCTCAAAAGTGAGGGTCCCCACTACCTAGCATTCCGAGTTGTTGATTCGAACTCCGTGTCATGTGAAACAGCAATGTCTTTTCACCAGAGCTGGCTCCTCTAACAAGCAACCATATCACTAAATGTTTACGCAGTTTGTAGGAATTGAATTCTTCCATTTGAATCTGATTCAAATTGACATTCATTGAGCGATTTGCCTAGGCCATCGATATCCATTGTTGTTGTTGTTGTTGCCCCACAAAATGAATTTGGACTGTCTACCTGAATCCTGTATTTCGCTATATTGCTACAACAAGTTGTGTAGTGCAATGTAGAACTTAGGTAGTAAGTCTACTATAGCAGCAATAATTCAAGAAATTGTCATGACTTTATATCGTTTTTAAAGGTATGTCAACTTATAATTCAAAAGACAAAGAGTGACACGCCCTAGCTATGAATTAGCCACGCCTTGGTATGTAAAAAATTGGAGGAAGGTTTTGCTAAGAAAAAAATTTGACCGGAGGAAGGTTTAGTACTTTTCTGGACTCTGCGACTAAGAGCACCATGTTTATTTACTTTCAATCAGTTTCAATAACCATTCATGATAAATCAATGAATTGACAAGTCCATGTGGCATAAAACGAGTGGAACAGCCGGTCCCGCTCACACTGCTCCATTTTTGTACAATAACGAAGGGAAAACCATAGTTTTGGGGGAAAGTGTTCACACTGATACGCACGAAAACGAGGCCACAGACCTGACACTTTTAAGAAAAGTTTTCCTTTTGCATGAATGAATGGAATCATCTTGATCCTGAGAAATCTGAGAAGATCCTGAGAAATTCTACTTTATTGGCAATATTTAAGTCTAGACTTATCAAACTAATAAGACCCGATAGATCCTTGTGAGGAGAGTCTTCACGATTTGATCAAGTTGTTAGGCCCTTGTTCTGTCATTTCGCAATCATGAATTTTGTTATGAATAGAGTTTAGCTACACTTCTGGTGCTTCTAAGGCAGGAAGAAAAATCACGAAAATACCTCAATTTTTAACTAAAATTAGAATCATTCAAATTTGTGATGTACACTTGGTGCTACGAATTTCTAAAAATGGAAACTTTTTACTGGCTCACTAGTCATGTTCATGATGTCTGGAGCGGTCTGGAAGATAACCAACAATCTTTTTTATGTGTGCAATTCTTACGCTCCATTACATTTACGACTGTGGTCAATTCACTAAAATTTAAGGCCCCATCTTCGATGGACCTTAAAGTATTCAGCGCAAGTCAACACGTATTTTCTCTGCACTCCACGAAGTACTGTGCTTAAAATCAATTGGGCCCTTAGGACGTGCTCCAACACCAACCACCTTCGTGATTAATTTGAATTAGCTTATGAAAGAAAACAATTCAAAGGTATTCTCTAATTAAACCTTTAGTAGATAACAGCCATTGTAGGGCCTTTGTTATTTGTATGTAAATTATCTCCTCCAACCCCTGAAAAAAGCCCGTGACTTTTTACTTTACATAACAGCGGACACGGATGGCCATCGCCACTTTGCCACTAGGGCCACACCGCGCCTGGCTGAAGAGCAGCTAATTTTGTTTTACACAAACTACTCCAAAAAACGTCTCCATTACGCAGATGACTCTCAGTTTCAACATCATCAGTTACATCAGTTTCACATTGATTTCATGATATTCAGAAATGGAAACAACACACAGCCTACAGAGCTTTACAATGTAACCTGTTTAAAACACGCAAGAAGAAAATACTATCTACATTGTACAAGGAATACAACAGATGTCAAGAGAAACGACAAATATGAGACTTGTTGTAATTCCATCGGTAAACTAATAAAGACAGATAATATCACAACAGGATCAGTTACTTTTGACTGACACTGAAGTGACAAAGCGATTGGCGACTAAAGCAAAGGGAATTCTACGCCCAGTCGGTCACAAGTCATAATCAAAAACAAAGCACTGGCAACAGCGGTCTAAAACTCAGGTTACTGGCTCGCTTATGGTCATTTCCAGGGCTGATTTTCAAACAAAATATGAGCATGTATTGAAGAAAGAAGGGAAAATCTACACTTCTGCCTTGAGGATTCAGCTTCTTGGTTCAGAAGATGTGTAATGCAGTTCAATCCATCCTTTTGTGGATGTGGCACCAAATGGGTTATGACTAGCAACAGTTCTTTAAAAAGAATCAAATACAGTACCTCCGGTTGCAATTCCTGATGGTTTCTTTAATCCCAAACCCGCTGGTCCACCGAAAGACGGATCTACTCCTCCACGTGACTTTACTGCATCATATTCACCTCCAGCATAATTTGCATCAAAGAATTTCTTAAACCATTGACAGAATTCGAAATTGTCTTGAAATTTAGCTTTTACCAGTCTTTCTACAGGGATAACCTGCGTTGAGAGGAATCAAATAATTTAGCGATGATTATTGTCTTACCAAATGGGTGAATTAAAAACCAAGGGAAAGGCACTCTCAGCCCGGGCATTTGCTGAATACTTTCCGCATCTTAGTATGTTTCTTTATTTGTTCATTATTTAGTCTACATCTAAAGTTGGTATTAACAATAATGATCAAAAATAAACTAATTCAAATTAACTATTTACAAAAAAATATATATCATACAAAATTAGCGGCATATTTTGCAGATGAATTTATCATCAGCCCAGTCTTCGACCCTCTTTTTTTGAAAGCCGAAGTTTTTGAGTACCCGATTTGAGGTCCCACAATTTTGCAGGGTGAGTGGCCGAGTGGCTTAGACATTCTTCATCAGGTGACTGAAGTTAAGCTCGGTTGAGTGAGGTCAAACTCTAACTCTGGATGGGTGACCTTGGAGGCCTGACCTCATAACTCACCTCGTCGTCCTTCGAAAGGGACATTAAACTAGGGGTCCCATGCCTGGATGCGGCATGCACAGTGTGCCTAAATTAGCTGTCAGTAGCCAGGAATCCTGACAAGCCAACTCAAAACAAATTGGAAACAAACTAGTAAAGGTAAAACAATAATATACTGGAGCAGTGGCACAGAGATTGACCAATTAAACCATTTGAATCAGTTGGTATTGAGATTTGAGACAAATAAGAGTTAGCCTTTGGCATCTCAGATCCGGTATATGGAATTTGAAAATGATGCTGATTTCTACAGGCAACTCTCTACCTTTTCTAATCACACTGAAGCCAGTCAACCAATGATATCATTGCTGTCAATGGGCTTCTACCGACTTTTATTCCTGACAAACATATATTTTGCGACCAGTCAAGTGCTAGTAAACGTTGCACAGGACGAGTCAAACAGTTTACGTGTTTGATGGGCTATTGACTAAACAGTATGTAACTGATATTCAAAGCTAAAACTCAATCAATTGGTCAAAGGCTAGATGAGAAAATTTGTTTGGTAAAATCACAGATCTTTAAGACTCAACAATTAGAAAGATCATGTAAAGAGTTTGTATGGGAATCGAGGATTCCACATTCCATTCTGGTCCATGATTTATGTGGTATGGAAGTTTAAAATGACAGTTTTAGAAATAGATTATAAATTTCAATAGCAATTAAATTATGGGCTAGAAAAGAATGCAGAATTGTTGTTGCAGAACATGTCCCTTGCCTCCATTATTTCTGATTTCTGGGTCTAAATGATGAGTGATTTTACCTGACAAAATTTTCTCATCTAAGTTGACCTTTGACTGATAAATTAACATTTCAGTTTTGGATATCAGCCTCATATTCTTTACTTCCCAGCCAGCTAAATGCGCATATATTTTTTGCTCATCTGGTATAGATGTTAAAGATATACTTACTTTATCTATACCACATTTTTTGAAGCCATTTTGAAGTATTTTCCAATTTTGAATAAATTCATGTTCTAATTTCGCATCAAATTTCACTTTTTTCATCGGAATGCAATCTGGAAAAAATTTACAGTAAAATTTCAATTTGACAGAATATTCAGTCTTAGCTCAAATGATATTGTTTCGGTTGTTTGTAAACAGTTTGCCATTTGATTGCTAACCATAAATACCAAAATATACCCTGCCAGCATTGAGCCAGCATGTAGGCTATCAAACGGTTTATTCATCCTTCCAACAATTGAAAAATATTGTTTGAACTAAATCTGAACTCAATCTGTGAACTTTGCATGGCAAATAATTGTCAAAAAGTCTTGCTTCCTACTTATTAGGTGCCCAATCCTTCTTTGCTTGTCTAATTTTGTTTCTTGATATTTTTTCTTTAACGTGAGTCAAAAGTGACTCAAAAACATCCAGTGTTTGAAAGGCTACTGCTCCCTGAGTATACTGGGTGTCTCAAAATAGTACCCCTTTTGACTGGAAATAGGAATGAAACAATAAGATATCATTACTCTTTGAGTGGACAGCTAAATTTATCAATCTTCAACTTAGATCCACATACCTTGCTTTTACAAATTGGCCACCAAACACTGGAGATACAAGCTTGCAAAGTCAAAATTTACAGTGCAGCCGAAACCAGAGGTTTTGTAAAAGGGCCTAGCCATGATTTGCTATCACAGGCATGTAGCACAGGAATTTCGACTTTGACCTTTAGCTTTTTCCATTGAAAAGAATTATACCTTGAAATGCTTCAATTGTTGTACAAATAGTTATTCCTTTGAGGAATCAATTCGTGCATTGCATTCCACTCCAAGTGTCAAAGAAGAAGAAAAGGAACACATGCATGCTCATTTGGGAGATGTTGCACGACTTCATCATTCTTACCACATTTTTGTTATATTTGTTTAATCAGGACCATTTCCACGAGTCTTTTTTATTCTTTTCAAAAGCGAAAAACTGAAAGTTAAAGTTTACAGGTGCTTTGGAAAAGATCCATAATACAAATCATGGCTAGGCCCTTTTACAAAACCTCTGGTTTTGGGTGCACTGTAAATTTTGTCTTTGCAAGCTTGTATCTCTGGTGTTTCATGGGCGATTCTTAAATACAAGGTATGTGAATCTAAGTTGAAGATTGATAAAATTAGCTAACTTCTCGGAGAGTAATGGTATCTTATCGCTTTGTTCCTATTTCCAGTCAAAAATGGGTACTTTTTTTGAGACACCCGGTATAAGCAATAATATTTTGCAAAACCTGACTGAATAGCTAACATATTTTATATCTTTAGAGATTATCCTGGCTAAAATCAGTTACTCCATTCAGATTCTGTAAGTGATTTTCTAAAATAAATCCCTTTGAGAAACCTTAAAAACGTGCTAAAATTAAAAGCAAATTTCCCTAATGTGTTTACCACACAGTGATGACTTTCAGCATGCTTTAGCATGTGCTTTCCTTTCGATGGGTTGAAAAGTCTTCCCCTTATTGTGAAAACTTATTCAAGGGATTCCATTCTCTCATGAGGACAAAATAGATGAACACATCCAAGAGTCCTTATTGCCTGGAAGGAGAACAAAGGGAAATCTTGCTTGGTGTGTTCACTCATTTTGCAAGTTCTCCAAAGGGGCTTTCTGCAGAAAATCTCCTATTTCAACAGGAAAGAATGGCTGATTAAAGTTGGGTAAATAACTGAACCTAATTTGACATATCAGGGACAAAACAAGACAGTTTTCAATATCTTTGCTTTGATATTCAGGGAGCAGGGTCTTTTCAAATGTGAGGCGTGTTTATTGATTCACCCCTTTAGAATGTACACAAGACTGAAAATTTTGGAAGGAAGATTTTCTTCAAAATTCCGCTTAAGGTATTGAAAGATAATGATGCACATAGGCAAAGAAAGATCTTGCAAATGTAATTCCATGTACTTACTCTCAAACAGCATATCTAGGAACTGGCAGTATGCAGCCCCTGCAAGAAAAAGATAAACTGTCAAATATTCAAAACAACAATAGTACAATAGTATGGAAGTAAGAACTGGCCATGAATGTATGATCATGAGACAAAGCATGCATAAAGGGTGTGTCCCAAACAAATTGTGCTTTCTTTGTGTATATGGTTATTGTTACTCAGTAGATACATCCTTCTAAAGAAGAAAAACTTCAGATAACAATGAGTATAAACATGCTGCAGCCATCTTATTCCAGTTATTCAAATCCCCCATTCAAATATTTTGTGAAACACATTTCAACAAAGGCAGCATAAGTTCTAGAAACCTGAAAACCACACTGGATAATTTTTCTACTGGATTTGTAGACCCTTCCTTCTTCTGAACAAGGGTTTTAAAGGTTTGTGTGGCCAGGGCGGCCAAGAGCTTTTGGAGACTCAAGGTCAACACTGTGAAACAAGGCCCCTTGTGAGCAAAATGAGCAGAAAATTTTTGATCACGGCCTTTACATTCTCTTCAAATGCATTTCAGAGCTTTTCCTGCAGTCAAAAAGTCGAACAACTTTAATTGTGAGGCCCCTTAGACCCTGAGGCCCTGGGGCAGATCGCCCTTCCTGCCTTTCCTGCCTCCATCTTGGTGGCCTGGTGTGTAGCTACTGCAGAGGAGCTTTACATTCTTTTGTTTTGTCATTGATGAAGCAGCATAATATTGGCTTCAACTGGAAGTTTGAAAATTTGTTCTAGCCAGTCAAGCAAATGGTTGCCGCTTTTTGGCAAACAAAAGTCAGAAAAATGATTTCTCCAAAAAAGCACATTCTTCTTTGTTCTCCAAAATGCCAGAACCACTTAGATACTGCATGAAAGGGTTGTTTTGGTGTGTGTCAGTCTTTATAAAAATATGAAAATGGGCCGCGTGCAGCATTTTGCACATCTTGGTTAGTTTGGGCATGCAATGGCGCGTGATACGAAAGTGCTTATTTTTTCATAATGATAACGAATATTGTTTCTCATTCTTGTCTTCAAGAAATATGAGTTGGTGCTGTCAAGATGATCTATCATATTGTAAACTAATGGAAATTAAAAAAATTGATCTAGAAAATTGTTTGAGAAACCTTTAAAAGAGGCCTAATCTTTTGAGTAAGATCTGCAAACTGATCACTTGTGTTGATGTTCTTGTTCTTGCACAAATATGCTAATTCATAGACCCTACAGTGGGTCTAAATAGGCCATTCGAGGTCTTTGCAGACTTTTCGGAAAGAAAGTCCTCGTACATAAACTCAATGAACTTCTGTGGTACAAAGTTGCAAAAATATCTTTTTGTTGTGTTTGCATTTTCTATCGCACTCCATTTTCAAGTTGGGAAAAATCAAAACAGTTAGGCCATCCAGTTTCCCGTTTTCTTGTTTTATGAAGTGTGAAGGTCAATTGAAGCCAAATAAAGGTTGCACCGAAGTTATTAACAGATTTGAGAAGGAGATGAGAGTTGAGAGTCCACGCTGTTGAAATAAAACCAAGCTTTTTAAAATTAACAGAAGATAACGGAAACTTGAAGTGGCCTTATTCCAGAGATGCACCCTATAAAGGTTTTGTGCCAGTCAAATTAACGTGAGTATTATTGATCGTTCTCCGTTGTCGCTCCCTGATCTTTCACGACCGTAATTCACAAGGAACATCAATGAAGAAGAAAGAAAGATAGATGAACGGAAATACAGCACTTCGTAAATCTTTTTAAAGACAACTTCATTCTCCACATCTTCGACGTCTTTAGAGGTTTCTTGTTGAATCCATTTGCAAAGATAAATGAATAAATATTTAAAGGCTTGTTCTGAATCCTTGCATCTTGCTTGTTTCGCCAATGAGCTGACCTTTACAACAAATGGTTTCCTATTGTGAAGAACTCGAAAAGCTATTCAGCAGCAAAATTGTAGGAACATCGAGGGATAAATAAAGGAGCATCTTACTTCAAATTATGCTGCACAAGTTATGTTTCTGCGAAATATTTTTGATTGAAATTTTCACGAAATTGGAAAATTTCCGATTTGCCCGTGCGACATTTTGCACGCCTCGAAAAACTTAGGCGTGTGTAGAGGCGTGCGTGTGCGATCGCACGCCTCATATTACGAAGACTGGTGTGTTTGATTTTGAACCCTTAATTGTATTGTTTACTGACAACACAAAACATTAGAGCCATTTCCAAAACGTAAGAAAGTATCAATATGATGCCAGGCCATTTCTTTCCAAATTTGTAGGACATTTCTGGTGAAGAAAGAAAGTGCTGCATTCAGAAAAATCTGTTTTTTATATTTTCTTGGTGATAAATCAGCAACAATTTTTCCAATTGGATGTAATACGATCTCATAATTAAAGCTAACAATTGTACCAGTCCTCCACAGCCCACCCAAATGTGGTACAAAACTGTGCATCACCCTTTGTGTACGAAATAAATTGATATATCTATACAGCATGATGACTAAACACCCTTACCTAAAGGGTGTCTCAGAAAAATTGTTCGACGTTTGAATAAATACTAAAAAATAACGATACGCTGAATGCACCCTTGATCGAGTCACCCTTTTCCTGAGATTTTAAATTAATTTTTGACACAAGAATCTTGCAAATCCGCTAAAAATTCATGGAGTTACATGCATTTTAAGTTCAAGTTTATGCAAAAGCTGAAACCAGAGGCCTCGAAATGGCATTTTTGGTAAAAGCCCCATAGGCTGTCGTTTCTGTTATTTCTCAATTGTTTCAGGACGAACCAAGTGGGATTCAAACAGGTTTTCGATAACCTAAGTGTCATACATATCGATGCCTTGAAGAAACAAATTCAGTCTCTCGCCGATTATGTTTTGAACCACTGTTTTTGGACTTACGCAATGTTAAGGAAATTTTGAGAATGATCGCAAAAAATAATTTACTTTAGAAGTCCTATTTGGTTTGCTCTGATATCAACGAGAGGTGTGACATTGGATAAGCTTCTCTTACCTCCGTCTTCGAGCTTTTTGCAATACCAGTGATCTTAGGGGTCTATGGTTTCAGCTATCGCATATTTTTTATCTTCGAGAGCTCATAACTCAGTGAATTCTCAACCGATTTGCACGATTTTAGCCTCTAAAATTATTTCCATAATCTTAGGAACAGGTTTATCTTTCTTTGAGCCTGCTCATGTTGTCCTTATTTTTCAATATTTCATCAAACGTCGAACAATTTTTTTGAGACACCCTGTAGTTGGTCTTAATTAGTTCAAATTAGAACTATCATATTTTTACCAACTGAAATAATGTCATAACAATAAATAATAAAGTTAACAACAGCCACCACAGTTGCCACCTAAATGTGGCACAAAACTTTGTCACCCTTGTGTACAAAATACATTGATCTCTCCATACAGTATGATGGCTAGACAGCCTTAGACTACAGCTTGTAGTCAATGTTCTGTGTTTCCTTAATTCCATAAACAACCATCAGCGGTACAGCCAACAAACAACTTCTAACACAGATAGAAATTAAAAATTGATGCATCAAACAATGCGCTGCTTACCTAAATAACTACTCAGGCAGCTGAAGAAATTTTATATCAGCAGATAAACCTTATCCTCTGAATGCCCCATTGGAGGTTATTTGCAAATGAATAGATTATTGTAAATTCTTTAAAACTGACTTTGTTATTGAAAGCTAGAGGGCTCCTCTGAAGGCTCCATATTTTTGCACAGATGGATCTAGGGGCTGTGGCATCTTCGGCTACTGTCCTCACAATCTTCAAAAATGAGTTACCTTTAAATTACATGGAACATTACATTTTCTTGCATCATTTTAGAATTACATTTGTTGATTCTTTTTACCACACTGGCTAAAGCAAATCTACTGTGGGAATCACTTAAATCTTTTCTTTTCGCTTTCCTTTTCAATCCACCTTTTCAAGATAAGAGATGTGAAAATGGAATTCTTTTGTTGTTTGAGCTTTCACATCTTTGAGGCTAAAATTTTGTTCTGCCTACAAAGTTTAGTATAGAGGAAAATTTGTCTTTTATGTCTGTCTTCGTTTGGAAATCACAGTGATTCTAAGTATTCAAAGACATTAGAGAGGCTTTTGTGTGATTATAGAAAGGACTTTGACCGTGACATAGAAGATAGGAGAAAAATTTGTCAAAGCATCTTATTTCACGTTTGTTCTAGCCAGTTTGGTGGCTGGGAAATTTCATTAGCATAAGCTGGAGCCATCAGCACAAATCAGCAACAACTTGTTCGATTGGCTAAAACAAGGTCTAAATTCTAATTTGAAGCCTGGTTGTGCCATAGTACAAATCTAGAAATAGCATCAATAAGCATAAGTTCAAGGACAATTTTTTCCAAAATATACAGAGAGAGGAAGACCACAAAGTTGTGTTCTACTAAAACTGGGCATCCTCTATCACATTTATGATTTGGCCTTACGAAACTTTGCATTATCCAAAAGCAAATAATACAATTTTTCTAACTTTTCCAACCACCTCCAAGGGAACATTAAGGAAGTAAGGTCATCTGGCTGTATTTATCAAATTTGCTTTTTAAATTGCATTACAAATATTTTATTCATATATACATTTATATATTCTTTGCAAAATTTTCCGATTTGCGGCAAGCTGTTACTTACTTACTCACCAGCTTAGGACATTATGCCTCCTCAACAGTAACCACACAAATAGGGCACAACTACCAGGTGAGTCATAAAAAAAGCCCGGTGTTTGAAAAAATCCTGCTACCTGAATATCAAAGCAATGATGTTGAAAACTGTCTTGTTTTATACTCGATATGCCAAACTAGGTTCAATAATTTACCCGGCTTTAATTGGTTATTCCCTCCAGTCTAAATAGGAGATTTTCTGCAGAAAGGCCCTTTAGAAAACCTGCAAAAACGAGCGAAAACAGCAAGTAAAACTTCCCTTTGTTCTCCTTCCTAGCAATAATGACTCTTGGATATGCTCATGTATTTTGTCCTCATGGGAAAATGGATTTCCCCAGAATAAGTTATTCACACAAGGGGGAAGACTTTTCAACCCGCCAAAACATGCCAAAATGAAAGCATGTGCTAAAGCGTGCTGAAAGTCATTGCTGTGAGGTAAACACATTAGGGACTTTTGCTTGTAATTTTAGCACGTTTTTTTAAGGTTTCTCAAAGGGACTCATTCTGGAAAATCACTTACAGAATTTGAAAGGAGTGACTGATTTTAGCCAGGAAAATTTCTAAAGATAATTGAACATGATCATGTTAGCTATTCAATCAGGTATTGCAAAATATCATTGCTTATGAACTCTGGGAGCAGTAGCCTTTCAAACGCCGGGCATTTTTTCTGACTCACCCGGTATTTGCAACACATTTTCTGTTGTGGAGGTTAAAAGTTCTTACACGGGATTGTCATAGTCTGTTGCTCCCTCATGGTATTATTGTCCTTGTAGTGTTTTGTAAAGTAATTGGTAGATAGTGTAGCAGGTAAAGTAATTTGTCTTGTAAACTTTTAATGGAATATGAAAAAACTTCTTACAGTCAATGATGCAACTACATTAAAATAAAAAATGTTCAGATGGAAAACTTTTGGCAAAACAACTTCAGACAAAAAACTTTTGGATGCTTTTTCGACAATTTCGGACGAAAAAACATTTGGACAAACACGCCATCAAAAAACAAGCATTATACCAAACTATAAGTTAAAAAAATAATTGTGATTCCATCATGAATATCAATTTACAGTGGATACATGATGATCATCACATCAACAAGGATATTTGAATGTGATTTTCGTTAGATTGAACAATGATAAAACCAGCTGTAAAACAGATTAGAAAGTGCTGCCAATACGAGAACTTTTGTCAAGAAATGCTTCAAGGAGCCAAACTTTTTGATGAAAAAATTAAAGAAACCTTAGTACTAGGGGTAAAACATTGATTTATTAACGTTTTATGTTACATTTCTTTGTGCTTTTCCATTTTCAATGAATTCAAACTTTCGGATAAAAAAACTTTCGGACATCACCACATTTCGGACAAATAAACTTTCCAACAAAATTTTGTCCAAAAGTTTGATTGTCCGAAAGCTTTTGATCTTAATGTATACTGTAGTTTGTTTGCTTATTTGTCAAGATGAAAGACAAGATAGCAAATTTCCCTCTTATAAATCATGAGTCTGGGGCAGCTTCATGCAGTGTGTATTGCTAGGTAGGTAGGTAGGTATTTATATTTAACATGGCTAGCCCGCGAAAGTCTGAGAGACTTATTTCCAGCAGGGGCCACGGATGTTTTACCATCAGTCCGCTGCAGCTACCCGCCACAGCTACCAGATTTCCCTCACATGGCTCTGGTCAACCCAGGCTAGTGTTACGGATAGCGACCAAACTGTCCAGCGTGGGATTTGAACCTACAGCCGTTCTGACCTTTGGTTTACAAGTCAGACGCCTTAACCACTCGGCCACACGCTCACTAGCTGCTCTTTGCCTGGGGATTTTGTTACAATGTTCTCAGTTGATTATCCATAAGTAAGTTCTTCTTTAGTTTATGTAATAGCCATACTTTTTTCACCCAAGAAAAATAACAAGGCCATATTCAAGTAAACACGAAGGACAGTTTCCACAGCCCCCCCTCTGGGTTCCCAATCATCTAGTATTTTGTAAGATTGTAACAAGTAAACTTTCATTGTTAATTTCTCTTGTAACATATAAAGCTATTTAAAATATGGTACTCTTTGACATAGCTTGGAGGTTGTATGACCTAGATGCTAACTGCTATGTGAACACATTTTTAGTTTGCTAATCCTAAAATATAACAAGAAACTGTCAAGGCCATATCCACTGAAAAAACAATTATGTTTGAATTAATTTGACCCAGGTTTACTGTCTCAATGATGGTTATCTTTTAATTAAACACAGTTTGCAGAAAGTACTGCAAGACCAAGTAATGGGAATATAATCTTGAGGATTTTAGTTAAATTTTCCATATTTTTGGCTGGACCCATTTTACCCCTGCACTGTAGACCCTACTGAAAAATGGCCTCGTAGTAGATGCAGTCTTTTGCTCCCCTTGGTAACAAACTTATGTAATATTCTAGAATAACCTTTGTAAGTAGTGTAGCTTAAGCATGATACAGTATGCATTCTACATTTTGTTGGAACCAGATTAGAGAGTTTGCGCTGCCGTTGTGCCACGGCCGACTTCTCTACCATGCAATTTGAATTTCAGCCACATTTCCAGCCATAAAATTTTCATGAAACAACAAAAGGAAACAACATGGCTATTGTTTAGTGACACAAACACAGCCATGCAAGCCAATTAAATGAAGAAGTGATTCCCTGTATTCTGTAAACGTTCTGTGCACCCTCTGGTATTTTGAGTTTGCAATGCAAATGAATAGAAAAGTTTCAAGGGTGTAACTAGAGGGTAAAGCTGCCTGAAATCTCCCACTGCAGGATAGTTCCCACCGATACCCCAGAACCCATGCACAGATCCACAAACATGACATTATTCTTCTCTTCACATCAACACACAAAAATATAGTCTCGCTACTGATTAGTTCATCACCACAAGACACGAAAATAAATGCAAGCAAATCACCTGATGTAATTCCGTGTACATATTTATTAAAACTATCTGTATCCATTGCATTCATCACTCCTAGTTCCAATCATTGAACCAAAAAAATTAACAGACCGCTCCCTAAATTATGATGCAAGCCATCGTGTTTCAGACCCAACATGGCCCAATGAATTTGTTGGGTTGAACTGAAGCATGCCGAACTTTAAATACTTACCAGTGCAAAGTTGTTCGACTTTTTGAAAAGATGTCTCTAGGGATTCATTTATCCATGCAAGCATTTCATGTCTGCTGAGGTTTTCAGAGGTAGCGCTCGTGCTATATACATTTACAGCCATCTTTTTATGTCTTGGTCTTTCCTGGAGTCACTCTGCTTAGCTTCAATTGGCCTAAGTAACAACCCGCCTCCAAAGCGACGCTACTACCCTTAATACCATGACATTCTATAAAACAATAGATGTAAGAGCAGTATCTATTGTTCTTAAAAGAAGTAAAGGTTAATTGTCATAGCTAAGCTTGTGTTGAAACTCATACCGTTAACACCATGACATTTTGATACACAATACCAAAATGAGCAAGAGTGATTGTTTTAAAAGATTATTGAATAATTGTCATACTTCTGCCGCTTCTAGTTAACAATGTCAGGTCAGTGTTTCAGACGGGGCTCAGAGGAGGACTTGTTTATAAGAAACTGGCTTTTAAGAAACCAGTACAATTGCCAAAATTTAAGAAACTCTAGAGCTACTATGTCTGAAAAGTAAGAAACTTTTAAAAGTTAAAAGCATGGATATCATAGCTTACTTTATTCTTGAGTAATATCAACTAGTCATTTGTGTTTTGAACATAATGAACTGATCCAAGTTTCTTTTTAAAAAATGTGTATACACTTACAGCCATGGTTTTGATCATATATTTTCTCTGAATTCGTTCACCTGTCTTTATATTAGTTTGAAGCTACTTTTCCCTTCAAACCATGACATTCGAAATTGTTATATGAATAATCTTATTGTTTCTGAAAGAATGATATTCGCTAACACCATAACTGGCGGTGACAGGCTACTGAAAATTGAACATTCCACATTGCTATTGTGAGATTCAGCACTAAGTAATGAAGGCAAACGCTAACAACATGACATTGTGAGTGACAATGAATAAATGAACAATGGCTATCGTTTTCGACTCCAGTAACTGCCAAGAAAGTCACCCAAGTCATTTTGACCCCGTGACACTCTCTGCATTTACAAAATGCCGGCACATGTTGAAAAAGGCCTTCCGTTTACACGAAAATAGCGCATCTTTGTCAGCACATTTTGAAAACGGTTAATAAAAAAAGTTAGTAAAAGAAATGTTTGGCTAGGGCCCCTTCGAGGCTCCTTTTTGGTCGATGGCATTTAGTTTTTGAACTAAGGTGCCCTAAACTCCGTTACGCTACTGCTCTAACCAGCACTTTAGGAAAATAGCTGTGGCGTCGTGGCCCCTGCGAAAATTTTATCGGAAATTTTGTAAATTTTCCGGCCTTGTTGGAAAAATTGAAATTTGAGTCATCGATTCTTACATTTTATGTGGCTAATATAGCAAGTGAAATACAACTGAAAGCCCAACTTTTCCGGTCAAGAACCAAAGCTTTTTACCGAAAATGTAGACTTTTCGGCGAAACAACAAGGTCTGTCATTCCAAATAGCAGTGATTTTCTGCGAAAATTATTTTTCCTACTATGAAGTGGCTTTTCTGGCAAAAGGTGAAATTTCTATTGGAAAAAGGAGGTACAATGTGCAAAAAATTCGAAGGAATAGATTTCGGACCAAATATTTTAGGTCAACAACTCTTGAAACTTTTTCGCGAACTTTCAGATTTTTTTTTACAAATTTTGTTGACTAAAAGGCGATACATTTACAGTTTGGTACGCTTGCTTAGACTTATAGATGTTTTCTATTCATGGATCGTGATTCATTCTAGGGATGGGTGACCAGAAATTTCCAGAAGTAGTTATCCTTGAGACTTGAGTATGATACAAATGATCGCTAAGACAGAGATATTTTTAGTTTCGTTGAAAGCTACCCTGGGTACCAGAGCCAAAAATAATAAAAACAAAAAATAAAGGCTTACCAATTTCCTTTCATTTAAATTTTGAGGCTCTAGTACCCAGGGTAGTTGAAAGCATGCTTATATGGAAACGCAGATTTAAACTTATGTATGCTGAAGGAAGTTTTAAGCAAATTTTTATAATCTAAAATTCAAAAACGATCTGATTAGAAGTAATTTTGAAGCATGCCATCTTCCAGTTTCCCAGGAAGACCTAGTTACAATCATTCGTTAAAAATGGCGTTTTCCAATAATCTACCGGTACAGTCATGAGAAGTTTTCCTGGTAGTAAGCCCCTGGACCCCAGGTTTTTCTTCCCCCGCTTCTACCTCGCTTTAGCATCGCTCCAAACACGAATCTTCGCCAAAAAGAGTTGCTCTGTACTTTGGTAGATTTTTCGCTGTTATGGCACTTCGAAGTGACGACAATTCAAAGATATTGGGCCATTGCAATCCGTTATATTCCCAATTAAACTTTGTCGGAAAAATGTCTCTTTGTCGGAAAATTCTGACCTTGGCCCCCCTAAAACTATGCTCCTACGACGCCACTGGAAAATAGCATGGTGTGAAAACTCAAAGTCCTTGAAAATGGAACATTTTTAGATGCTCTTGGAACAAGACTGATCAATTCTTAAAGTTTAAGTACATTTCTTTGCCATCAAAATCTTTTACAGAAATTCCAATTCTGCTGCGCTAGTTCATCGAGCCTAAGAGATCACTCAAAGATTAGGCCATCTGAGTTTTTCAACTTCATCTGTGACACCGTCATACCTCTTACATGTTAAGTTTTTTCTAATCTGACTCAAAACTATAGTCAACGAGTATTTATTTCACCTTTTAAATACAGAAATAACTGACCAATCACAGTCGTCAAGAATTTGTAAGAAGAAAACATTACAAGGGCATTGCAATCGGTAGAGAAAACAGTAGCCTGATGACCAGACGCGATTTCAAAGGTGGTTTTCAGGCTAAGAATGCTGCTGCCTACAAGGTGTCTATAGAATTTGCAAACGGTTCTTACAAAATCTTCTTGTAGATCCAAGGATAAAATAGTAGTAGTTATGAGTAAGACCAACTACCGTTTATGCTCCAAGCTAAATACCTGGAAAAAAATTTGTGAACAATTAATTTCAATAATTTTAATATGCGTGAGCTGGGTGTGCATTTTTAGGGGTGGAAATTCCGTAACAAAGTCTTGCAACGAGTTTGTTACCGTCTACCATAGGTACCAGAGAGCTCTAATTTAGCTATTCTTAATGCAAGCCTACTGGAAATCAATCGATCAATCAATCAATCAATCAATGATGATGATGATGATGATGATGATGATGATGATGATGATGATGATGATGATGATGATGATG
The DNA here is from genome assembly GCA_964019985.1 of Aurelia sp. 4 Dawson et al 2005. Taxonomy (NCBI): domain Eukaryota; kingdom Metazoa; phylum Cnidaria; class Scyphozoa; order Semaeostomeae; family Ulmaridae; genus Aurelia; species Aurelia sp. 4 Dawson et al 2005. The sequence goes on along the minus strand of OZ026511.1, from coordinate 1,033,024 downwards.
ATGATGATGTTAGGCACACAATGACATGCATATTGTCTGCATGCGGCATGCACAATGGGTATAAATTAGCTTTCAGTAGCTAGAAATCCTAACAAGCCCACTCAAAGAAAATTAAAAATAATGAGACGGCATGTATCAAAAGCTGTAGACAATGTGTTCAGTTTGGCCTCAGGCCAGGCCAAGACTTTTAAGCTTGGCCCCGAACCAGCTTGGCCTTGAGCCAGCTCGAACCATGCCAACACCGTTCAAGGCGCTCAAAGTTGTGCAGAAACATTTTCATTAAAATGTTAACAAGGTGAAGATGAAACTTGAATATCCTTTCGTTGGCACAAAACTAAAATGCCAACAAACAATGAGATATTTGAACATTTCCATTCATTTGTTTGGCAAACGTTCATTTGCATATTAAGGTGTTGGAATTGATTAATTGAATAGACTTCACAATGCTTTGGAAATTCATCTTTCTCGAAGCAGGTGTTTCGCCAGATGATCTGAAATCAACCTGCAAATGGCCTAAAAATACATCTACTTTACTGTCATGCTTGGTATGCTACGTTGAAATGAAACTGGTATGTACTTCGAGACTGTATTTAGATTTCTGCTTCCTGCCACTTATCTTTGCTGCTACCATTTAATGCGTGTTTAGACCACATTAGACACATACAGTTTTGGTCCGAGACCAAGCTGTTTCAGTTCGCAAAGCGTTTATTTAACATTGCTCCAGAGCAAAATTTGCTCTATCTGCTCCATGCATAGGAGGCAGGAATAGTGTGAACGGAGACTGATCTATCAATCTTTTTGCCGCAAATACAAAGTTCTACTGCTATGGCCCATTTACACTGTCTTGTCAGGAATCTGATTTTACGGAGTGAGGTCCGGTTCAACTTTTTGGTCAAGTCTTCATTGACTTTTGTATAGTTTTGCCTAAGCTCACAAGAACTGCCCAATTTTTCCTGACACATCGTTCAAAGCCACCGGACATGTCAAATGACGTCATTATGACGTCATAATGACACAAAGACGACATTCTTTTCAAATTACAACATCAATTGTCAGATTCCTCGTAAAATTTTACATTTGACAGTCCAATTAGGCCTGATTTCCACAAGGCGAATATTCCGCTTGCAGCAACCATTTCCTGCCATCTGATTGGCTTGCAGAAAAGTGACATCGCTCAAAAGGAGAAACCCATTCAACTTGGAAGTGGCATCGTGCTTGTAAACAAAAGAGATTTTTGGCAGAGGAATTTTCCGTCTAGTGGAAAGAAGGCTTTTGGCAAACTTTACCAAAGAGTTGAACGGGGTGACAAGACAATCTTGACTAGTCATGGCACAACTGTGGATCTGTGACCAAATGTGATGGACGGCCTCCAGTTACTCGGCTAATGCTAATAAGTAATATACTGATTTTTCTTCTATTTACATCTAGGGTACTGAAAATGAAAATAGCTAACAATCTGCTATCCAAGAACCAATTTCCCTACCGCAAGCTTCATTCAACAATAACTACTGCTGGTCACAATTCTAGCTGCACGGTTTTGAAGTTTTTGCAGCACCTGCAACTTAATCCCCCCGCATTCCCCCCAGACTGAACAGCAGTAGCCGGGTTGCGGTTCAACGATAACAAGAATAGATATCGCAATGCAATAGCAACAGTTGCTTTGATTGACACCTCAATTCAAAGCGATTAGTGACAGCAGACAAAGAAAATTCTCTCAATCAGTAAATCTAAACAAACACGGCCGCAAAAGTATGCCCAAAACCAGTGAGGCAAGCTCTCACCTTGTACAAGCGAAAGGTGGTTTTCAAGAGAATCATCGGCCTAGCATTTCTAGCCAACGTTTTGCATAGAAAAATGAGGTTTTTCATACACATAATCATATACATAAAAACGTAAAATTAAAGAATAAATATATTGACAAAAACAATACCCCTGGGAGCCCGATAGGCACGGCTACCTTACCGGTTGGCCCAGAAAAACGCAACAGATTTGAAAAATTCTAATGGAAACTGTTTCATACTCATTATCAAACAAACATTTGCATTGAATCTGTAATAATTAGAATAAATTTTGATATACTTTCTGGTATACTGGGGGACTTGAATGTAAAGTTCAAAATTAGCTAACTTCAAAATTGCCCGTAGGTCAAGCCAGAGCTGCTGCATTAGCAATAGTGAACTATGATATCAAATTATAAACATGACAATCCCAGCAATTACCGAGAATTGTTTGCAAGCACGCAAAGCACAAGTCAACTGGACATTGATCAGACACTTTTTATAAAAGTTTCGCTTTTAGTTTTTTATAATAGTTTTATCCAACATCACTACACCATTATTATAGTAACACTTTCATTGAAAATAAAATTTGCAGAAAAGAATCAAGAATAAGAAAGGTGACCACTGCTTGCAAAATTGAATGAAAACTAATATTGATTCATTCTGAAGCTGGTAAACACAGCTTTAATTGACTATTTATGGTAAAGATTGCAGCGAGGAACTTTTTTTCCAAAATGCATTACATTCTACTAGCAAATCTTCAACCATTTTATAGGAGCTCGATTAAAAAGCGCTATGCATCTTGGTCAAAATTTTCTTGCGGTCATGTTTATCTAATGGTCCATTGCATCAGAGTAATTCCTTCCTGTTCAAACTTTGCTTATGTTACAACTGGTTTCCCCTACTGCTTTGACATCTATTAAACGCTGGCTTTACAAATAGACATTGTCCCTTTTTCACTCACAGGGGAGGTACTACATGTTACCATCTGACCAAATATTAGTGATAGTGTATGCTATCGGGTGAGCAAGAAAAAATTTCCCACTTGTAAAAATTCATAACAGAAAGAGCATTTCAAAGATTTGAATTATTCCAATTCTAGTTAAAAGACAAAAGATCGAGGTATTTTTGTGATTTTTCTCGCTGTCTCAAGAGCACTAGAAACATAGGTAAATTCAACTTTTAAAAAATTCATGGCTGCAAAATGAATGAAAAATGGCCTAAACATCGATCAAAGCATAAATGGCTACTCGCACAGAATAATGATGGAAATGCAACACTTCTTGACTGAGAGATATCTTTTGCACATCACTTACCATGGGACTGGAAATCTTCCGTATTTGTTTGAAAATCGATGTCTCATAGCTCTTGAAGGAGGTGAGACGCCCATTGTCTATTGTTCGGTGTGAATAGAGTCCTTAAGATTTTATCAATGTTTTAGGCCCTTTCCGTCATTTTGCAACCATAAAATTTTTACAAAGTTGAATTTACCAATATTTCTAGTGCTGGTAAGGCAGCCAAAAAAATCACAAAAACACTTTAATCTTTCGGCTTTTAACTGGAATTTTGATCATTGAAATCCGTGAAGCACTCTTGGTGCCATGAATTTACAAAAGTGAGATCTTTTTCTGGCTCACCCGATATATGCTTCAAGAAAGCTGTTGCTTCATCTTTTCGATTTTTGGAAAATTTAAGCAGTAGTAACATCTGTACATCTGTGATTAGGTAGGCTGGTTGTGGTTAACGAGAGACCAACAGAACTTTGGCATAGCCTTCGGTATCTCCCTCGTTATTCATTAAAAATTTACCAGGTGTCCCAGAAAAATGCAACAGATTAAGATAAACACTGACACAAACTGTTTCCAATTAATAATCAAATATTGATTTTTCTCTAAATCTGCAATGATTAGATTAAATTTTGATATATTTTTCAGAATTTTTGGTGACTTGGTTGCAGAATTAAAAATTAACTAACTTTAAATTTATTGCTAGGGCAAAATCAGAGCTCCCCGCATTAGTACAAAGTATACTGCAAAATTACAAGGATAGCAACTTCGCAGGATTGCAGAAAAGCACACAATTAATTTGATCAAGAAACTGCTACAAAGGGATCCCTTGCTGATTCATGATACATCTATTGTCAAGGGAGCTGTTGAAATCTGTTTTTGAAACTTTTGTATCTTTTTCGGTATCTGTACCAAAAAAGCATTTTCACCCCTCAAACCTATGGAATAGATGTTTTTCACTGTTTCTGAGTCTATATGCACTTCTCACTTCCATCTAGTAGATATTTTTTAGCATTCTTCATTCCATTAAAGACTCGCGCATCTATTGAATAGATGTTTTTCAGTGTTCCTAATTCATTATGCACTTCTCGAATTCCTTGTAGACGTCTCTGATCTATTGAATTGATGTTTTTCAGTGTTCCTAATTCATTATGCACTTCTCGAATTCCTTGTAGACGTCTCTGATCTATTGAATAGATGTTTTTCAGTGTTCCTAATTCATTATGCACTTCTCGAATTCCTTTTAGACGTCTCTGATCTATTGAATAGATGTTTTCAAATGAAATGAAATGTCAAATCTTCTAGAGATGGGTAGTTTTATACGGTGACGAAATTGCCATGGACACAAGCTGTAATTACCAGCTTGCTTGTTAGAGGCCTAGAGCTTTGCACCCCAGTAAAGAAATAACACAATAAGCTAATGCTCACCTTGTGTTCATTTTACATCTTCGCAGCGAATCTTATTGCTCATGTTTACATTTTTGACAAATGGGTTTGTCAATTTAACGATTCATTGCCAGATTTTTTATATCGATATAAATAATTACATTATATGCTTAATTCTACTATACTATAAATGCCATGGAGTATTACAAGGACAATACCACGAGGAGCAAAAGACAATTTCTACCCCATGGCCAATACATAAAAATATACAATTAAATAGACAACTAAATAAACACCTACAAAAAGGTACACATACGATACGATACTAATTGATGGTGCAATCTGTTTCATAAATCACATTCGCCGCCAGGTCAGTGACAAGGCAAAATTGCTTCCGTTCCTTACTCCTTGGGCAGTCCCCATCGCCAGATCAACAAATTATTTGGGGTCCCAGAGAAAAGAATGCAGATTTTGTTTGGTCCAACAATGAAAATTTACCTTATCTCTGATTGCTCGATAACGCCAATGTACGCAGGTTGTGCTCTGTCAGCGAATCACTCCAAAAGATTCCTTACCTGTTTTGCTGAAAACGATGATATGAGTGCTGAAATAGTAATGCTGAAAGTTCAAAGTTGCTGTAATCTCCCGATCAGAGCTTTGGTATTTTTGGCCTAGCAATGAATCAATAATTTCCTTGATAAAATTTGAAAAGCCTACATCAAGTTGCATTTAGTTTCCTAACAGTCATAACCCATTGTGCCATATTTTATTTGCGTTGATCTCAGTTTAATTTTTTGATATGCTTTAGCAATAACTTGCTTGAGCCAAAGTACGAAGCCTTGAATTGTAAGTGACAGCAATTCCGGATAAGCTCTGCCATACAAATAGACTTGATCTTCTCGACAGTCTAAATACGATATTGTTGCCTCATGGTTTAATAAATCTTTCAAATGAACATTTATTAAAAATAATCCTCTATGGCCATGAACAGTTATCATGTGATTCAAATGCGAAAATTCTCACAGCAACGCTAGAATTTGTCCAGGCCTCCAAACGTTTTGTATAAGTAGGCAATGACAACCTGTTCTTAAATTCTCGTCTCTTCTTAGATATTTGCTTTTCAGTTTATTTGTAAAATCGTCTTTGTATTAGCTAAATAGCATCTTATGTCGTATAATAAGTTGTATTTAGTATAGGTTCCGAATCTTTAAATGAACGAAGAAAGGCCGGTGTAAAATTCAATGACCTATTTCTTTGAACTGAATGACTTGAAGAAACTTTAGCCACTTTTCTATGATTCTACCGTTGGACTTTTCAGAAATCTTGAATATTTGTCGAGATTACAGCCTATTTCATATTTCAGCTCATTTTATGATATGACGTCATCAAATTTCTAAAACACAAATCAGAAGAGTGAAGAGTTTTGCTTGATACCATATTGTAGGCATCCATAAACTATGATTTTCTTGAAAATTATTTGATCTTTGGTCAACAGGTTTAGAAATTACGATAGTTTAATTTCTTTCCGAAGATTTTCTTGAATTTTTAAAAAAGAGAAACACACCGTAATTCTAAAAATAAAAATCCAGCGCTTTGAAGTCTGCTTGAAACCTTTGCTGTTGTATTTAAGTTCTTATGTCCTCTATTTCAAATGTCAGGGGGAGTCATCATATTTTTGCTCCCCCTGGTATTGAACTTGTAGTGTTGTATAGTGCTTCGTAGTTAGTGTCTTCGGTAATTTCGTCCTTGTAAGCTTTTATACTGAATTTAAAAAAGTTCGAATTTTCAACATCAATTTTTCAACGCTCAAAGAATAAAGATCAGCAGAAAAGGTATCAAAAGTCAGGTGAACTATCCAGGGATGTTTTGAGACTCATTACAAATTGATTAAAGTTAAATTTTCGTCAATGGACAAATCTGCATATTTTTCTGGAACACTAGGTACATTCTCATGAACATTATGTAAAAAGGACTCTATCTTTTAAATAGCAAAATTCGAACATCTAGCTGAATACTAACTTATTTCAACTTCGCCACAATGGAAGAAGTTGGTAGCGCACGGATGAAGAATGGCCCAGAGACAACTCAAGTTTTAATTGTGCTGTCTGACAATGGAGTTGAAGAAATCCCCTTTCAATCAAACCAAGAGAAAAGTGAGAACAATGTCAATCATATACAGGTAAATATATATTTTCCATTTTTTAACTTCTTCTGCATTCTTGCTTAGCATTCAAAGGTAGCTGAGCTCATCGAAACAGTGTTCTGGTCTTTCCTATTCATATTTTTTTCTATTCATGAAAAATGAAAACAAAAATTAGCTTAAAATACATTAATACTGTACCGATTTTGGTGTAAGAAGACACAAGGTCATCTGGTCTACACCAAGAACGGCACTTACAATTTTCAGATACAACTTCAAAAGTAAGGAAGAGAAAACAGCAAATATTAAAGAGGGAAAGAAAGAAAGAAAGAAAGAAAGAAGGAAGGAAAGAAAGAAAGGGACTGGCAGTTCCACGCCAAACTCAAACCATGCTATGGGTCTAACCTTATATCACAGGTCTAATATCAGTTTTGTACCATCACATCGAAACTGATGGTACAATGACGATAGAAGTAAAGCACTATGGGAGCATTTGGATGGTTTGGTGTGGAACTTTTCATGTGACCACCTTTCTTAAATCTAGCCTGAAACTATAGAAATTTGGCGACTCTCCTAATCCTATTTGGCAGATGTTTCAGAACAGGGACTGGACCACAAACCTTCAGATTGGTAATCAGAAGGGGGGAGGGCTACTAGATGTTTTTGGCTCTTGTTTCCCTGCGCTCTTTGATTTGCTGATATCAGTTGGTCAACCAGCACACATGATATTACGCTTAAAAAATGAGCCCACTTCATGGCCACGTAGAGTGATTCCGCATTCACTAATCAAACTGCTAGAATCTAGCTTTCGACCAATCAGGAGGCACTATTCAGACAGTTGTTGGTGTTGCATTCAAAACAGTTAATGAAGCCTGGATTTTTCGCAGCTTCAATGGATTTACCTTGCTCCTACTGGAGAGGATCACTACATAACGCTTTATAGGTCAAGACAACATAATCCATTGTACTAACAGTTTTTCAATGTTCAAACTCTTTAATCAATAGTTTGAAGCGATTTTGCTGAGTGTAAGAGAACTCCAACCAGCCTTGGTCGACACGATGTTACAATGCGATCCACTAGCCTTGGTCGACACTTGAGACTGCTGGTCCTTAACATGGCATCAAAGATGTCCTATGACCCATGAGCCTCGTAGCAAAAGGAATATTTTTTCAAAAGGAATATTGACGAGCAGTACTGATGTAGGAAGCTGGCCCCTGGAACCAGGTTGGAAACAAAGAACAAGTTTCTAAGAAATAATTTATTAATTTCGAGACGAAAGCTTCGAAGTAGTGTTGTTGTTTTGAGCAACACGAAATGGAGGAGATATAAAATTGAATAGTTGTCAAACTATCAGTTTGCTTCAATGAAGAGTTCGCTGAACTGAATGGCTTCATCTTATGCTGTTCTTACAGGAGAGTTTGAGATTTAAGCCAAACTTATGGGAATAATTGAGAAATTTTCAGGATTTTAGCTGAAAACTGAAGGCAAGCTGTGATCAGGTAAGCTTGTAACTTCGATTTCTTTTGTGACCGTTTGCATTATTTGCCTTGTAATGGCTTCACATCAAACTTTTGATGGCTCAGTCAGCAAAAATTAGCAAGAAATAAACGAAGTAACAAATTTTCAAATTTCAGCTTGTTGAGAAATTTTTATGAAGGCTCTCTTGCTCAAAAATGAAAGCTTCTCGTGAAAGAAATGGTGCCATTTACCTGCTCACAATTTGGCTTGAAATTACAGTAAAACTTCTGAAAATTTCTCGCTTACTCCCAAAAGTTTGATTTAAAGTCAGCCAACTCTTCATTGAAGCAAACTGATGTTTTGACAACTATTCAATTTTATATTTCCTTCATTTCGTGCAGTTTAAAACAATACTACTTCGAAGTTTTCTTCTCGAAATTCATAAATTATTTCTTAGAGAGTTGTTCTTGTTATGAGGTCTTGGTCAGGGAGAAAGTCTCCCTTACGAGGCTCACAGGCCATAGGACAATTCTTTGCCACCATGATTTTAGGCCAACGTTTCCATACTTTTGAACCCTGAAAATTCTATGCCAGGTCGGTCGATGCAGTGATAAACAAACGCAACAAAAACGCAAGAAAGCATTCAAGAAATGGTTTTTATAACAGAGAAAAAGAAATTTATTCAGGGTGTCTGAAGAAAGTCCCAGGGAAGAACTTTTATTGGCATGTGACGGGGGGGGGGGTCAGACACAAAAGGTGTCTTAAAACCAAAAAATATACTAAATTTCGGACATTTTAGACCTCCAAAATATACCAAACTCAAAATTATACTAAATTTAGGACATTTTTAGACCCCAAAGATATACTGCTAGCTTCATGGTACATGAAAACGAAAGGCTTTATTGCCTTTTCAGCAACTGCCCTGCAATGTTTCAGTAAAAAACTCAGCCTAACACTCAACCTGCCAAATTTTCTCATCAGCAAATATACCGATAATACACCAAATTGTGCACCTAAAGTAGACAAGGTTTTACAAACGCAAAAGTGTCTGACTTCCCCGTCACTTACTAATAGGGAGTCCCCCCCCCCCTGGGAAAAAAGTATAAGTGTTTGAGCAGTTACTGTGAAAGAGGATTGCATTGAAAAATGTTTGCTCATGGTTAATCGCATAGATGAGATCTCAACTTAGATTTTGCGAACTTGCATGTCCAGATATAGGATTGTGTTTGCAGAGTACAATTCACTTAAACAGACGACATTTCTGAGGCGGCCTACGACAAATGGTTATGCAGTTATCATCAATGCAGAATTTTGAAAAAAAAGCGTTTGGGACAGCTCAAAAATACATTTTATTGAGAAGTTTGTTGAGCTATAAGAGTGAAATTTATTCCTCACCAATTCGAAACCCCAATAAGAGTGACCGATCACAACAGCAACGAAACTTGGGTGAGAAAGATCCTTTAACGCTAGAACATTGCTTAGCACCGTTTCTGCTACTTCAGTCCTTCGGCCCTAAAAATTGCGCCGTGAATTGTTAAAACTGTGCATGCATTTGTCGTTATCATTTTCTCTAATCGATATGATTAGCCCGGGGGGGGGGTAACTTAACTTGTCCATGGTACGGGGTTGTGCCATTTCCTAGGGTACCTTTTTCATGATAGTTTCCGGATTTATGGGTATGATTTTCAACAATTTTTGGCATCTTCCGGATTTATGGGTATAGTTTTCTGTCTGAATTCATTTATTGGTGAGCTGTTTTGGCATTCCCAGATTTATGGGTATGATTTTCAGAAATTCTCCAGATATGATTTTCAGAAATTCTCCAGATTTATGGGTATACTTTCGAGAAATTTCTCCGGATTTATGGGTATACTTTTGAGAAATTTCTCCGGATTTATGGGTGGTACTTTTACGATTTGAATGGCACAACCCCGTATCTTGGAAACTCAAGTTACCCCCCCGGGATGATTAGTTCAATTGGAATATGTTTTGGAAATCGCAGCCAGAATACAAATCTCATTGCAAGTGTAACGACGAATAGCTTCATTTTAGTAATCCTCAGGATGACATGATAGAAAAGACTGGGCAAGTTGCAATCATTCGACGCATCCAAGTAATATTAGTAATGACAATCCAGGTGTTAAAGACAAATCCAAGTAGAAAATATTGACAAATCCATGTTAGTGACAATCCAGTAGTTAAGACAATATAAATTAATTAAGACATGATCAGGTAGATAATTTCACAACGTTTCGGCACTCAAACTTGTGCCATCCTCAGCTAATCTATATATATAAGGCAGGTAAACGATTATCCAATTAGCTTTGTTCCTTTGTTAACCATTGTGAATTGAACAATCCTCCTTTGTAAAATAACAATAAGCAATTGTATTTGAACAATGAGTCTATTGGATGTATGTCCAGGAATTGAATTCAATAGAGTTCCCTCGGGGGTTGGCTGTGGCCCTGGGTGCTCAGTCAAAAATCGCAATCCTGCCCTTTTGCCCTATGTGAAAACAATGGATTCTAAAAGTTCTTCCTCCTATTGAATTTGCAAAAGGGCACTTCTTCCTATGTGTGAGAACGATAAATTTTCCTCACATACAATTTGAAAACAATGAATTGTAAAATTTTTCCGGCAATTGAATTTACGCCCACACACATCTCCTAGGGTGGTTTCAGTTAATGTCCGTAACCCCCTTCCCTATGGAAGAGAAAATCCAGAGATATGCAAAAATCCCCCAAAATCAGGGGTATGCAGAGGATTTTGCCAAAACTTTAACACCTTTTCAGGAGTGAAATGCCCCATAGGTAAAACCCCCAAAATCCGGACATTCCTGTACTTTTAGAGGCAAAATCCGGATCTTCCCACTACAACTTAGGAACCAATGGGGCTGGAAGATGCTTTTATCGATGATAAACATTTTTCATAACCCCTCCATTTCCTCATTTAGATTTTCAAGGGCCCCCGATTATCAGCTGTCATTTTTGGCGGCCCCTCTCTGTATCTAATTCGATACCACACTCCCAAGCAACAAATCATATTTTCTGATGGCAAGTGGCCCAAAAGGACATAGAACAGCTTTCAAGAGAAGAAAGTGGCATGGCACTTGGAGATTTTAGGAAAAATTGACAGTTTGAGGAAAAACGCAAGGCTTAACAAAGATCATAGATGGATAACGTTTGCGTTTCAGATAGCTGAGATCAGATTTGTTCAGTTTTCATGGCCCCTTATTTTACACTCAAGGTTTTCAGTGGCCCCCTTTCACTGCCCTAAATTTTTGGTCGCCCCTCTGAATATCTATCAGCCCCTACCAAGTAATGACTGGTCCCTTATCAAGAAAAATCCGGGGCCTTCGACCTTGATGAGTTGTTTTTCCATAGGGGGTACGGAAAAACAACCGCTAACAACGTTCCATTGAAAATCGATACGATTTTCCTCGTGAGACTATTCCTCGCACCGGCCAAATTATTTGCTCTACGTCAGAAATTGAGGAACGGAAAAGTATCGAAAGATAACGCAAAATCTTGCAAAATGAGAAGCTGCAAAAATATTGAACAATATTGCAAAATTATCAAACTGATGGCCCAAATGTAGCAAAACTCATTTGGCTCCGTCGGAAAATCAAATAACATGGATAAGAATGACTGTTTTTCAGTTCTTCATATTTTCCGGCTTGAACATGCAATTTTACGGATCAAATGCGTAAATTCGGCACAGAGTCTATACCAAACGACATCAAACTAATCAAAATACAGCGCTGTATTAGCTAAACAAATTGAAAATCTTTGGTAATTTCTTGAATTTGATATAAGTGGACGGGGGGGGGGGGTTTAATAGAGAAGGGGGTTATCTAAAATTTTGCCTCAGAGGTGGCTTATTAGGGAGGGGGCTTAATAGAGAGGACAGAACTTCTATCTTCAGAAACTGATCTCAAGATACGTTTTCTTAGAGCTCCGAAGGGTCAAACCAGTTTTCCTAATGGGGCTTAACTGTGGAACTGTCTAGAAAGAGAAGCTGAATTGTCACCATCTGCAAAACATTCAAAAAGAAAATATCGACAAACAGTACAGAGGTGCAATGGCCCTGCATTCTATGATCACTCCTTCATTTCCTCCCTTCACAGAAAATTGTTCATCTCTTGGTTGATTACTGTGTATATAGAGGGGGTGACAGGGTAGTGGTACCATGATACCAGAGGGGTGGTACCTGGTACATTGTGCAAATGGGGTGGAATCTGGTGCCAAAGGTAGGGGCACCGGTACTAAGCTTATATGAGTAGGTATCAATAAAAATTTCGTCCATGCATGTTTTTGGAATTCCAAGAACAAATTTTAGCCTTTAAAAGTGCAGACAGTGACATAGATGCCACACTGACGTGCTCAGGAGTGATTTGGCCTTGCATTTTTGGTCTCATGAGGAATTGACGTAGACCTTCTTTCAGAATTCGTCATATTCATGATTAAATATCAATAATCAGTTATTAGCTCCTCCCCCCAAAATTGGTGGTACCAATACCTTTAATTTGGGTGGAACCTGGTACCTTATGAGTTGGTACCGGTACCAAAGACTCTCCCTGTCACCCCCTCTAAATATACATGGATACAATGAAAATTGAACTAACCTCCTACTTGCAATCAACATATTCCTCTTGATTTCTTGAAATTATCTCCATTTCTCCCAGGTTTTGATCTGCTCCCTGTTTTACTCTCTACTTTCAAGTAATGACACATTCACGGGAAGACTTTCATCCTTAAGCTTTTAACATTCAAAAGAAATTTCTCTTTTTTGAATTCTCAAAATTTGCATTGGGAGGCATGCCAATCAAAGATTTCTGAACTTTTCTTTCATAATTCAATCCTTTTTCCTACTACGCAGTACCTTTTGTTTCAAATTCAAAACTTCTTCCTCTGTGACACAGATATTTCTCGATTTCATATCTATATGCGTCAAAGGAGTGACCCGAAACCTTTTGTCTTCAAATTGTTTCTTCTTTCAGCACTGTAAACAGCGAGGGGCAAATCACTCCTGAAAATGACTTACGAGATTAATAATCACAAGTGATTATTTTGTGATTAATTTGATTTCATTGTGATTTAAGTGATTAATTTGTGATTATTCTAGAATAAATCACACATTTCAAAATGTTCTCAAATGAGCTCCTGTACTATAACAATTGTATGAATAAGGCAAGACAGAGCAAGATTGATAAACCAAATAATGAAACATGACAGTAAACTCTTCACCATAAATGAAGTCAGAGACTACCATGCCAATTTGATTTGGCAGAGTTGTTTGTAACGCAAGAACGAGGCTTTCCTTTTTGCTCCATCACAGGGGATCCAGAATCTTGCACTTTTGTGCTGTTCATGCTTTGGCGCTTATGTTTTGCATATCTAGTAGTGTGTTCACATTAATTAGGATAATGGTGACAGGGACAATCTAATTCATTCATTCATTCATTTATCATTGTTTAAAACACACGAGATCCTTTCAGCAAATTAATATCCTATTAACAATATTTCAATAAAATAATATGAGAAAAGAAAAAAGAAAAAATTGGAATATTGCTGCTCTACCAAGGGGTCGTGTTTGGGTCCTGTGAAAGGTTCAAAAGATAATCTCTAAGACCTGTTCTAAAACGAGCGATTGAGTCTCTTTCTCGAATGTTATCAGGGATATCATTCCAGTTTTTGACACCAGAGAAGTAGAAACTTCGCTTTGCATATTCTAACCTAACTTTAGGAATTTGCAGATCTCCATGGTTTCTGGTTCTATACTCTGAAATCATGGATCTTTCAGTGAACTTATGGCGAAGATTTTCGGGACAGAGGTCATGCAAGATTTTATATGTCATGACTCCTTGGTCAAAGGAGATCAATGACTTTACAGAGAGCCATTTGCAAGTCCATCCGTCCTTATACTTGGCATTCGCTATTAGCTTCTCTGCCCTTGTCTGTAATCGTTGCAATTGGGATAGTTTGGTGTTGGAAAGAGTACTCCAAACAATGTTGCCATAGCGAAGATGGCTTTCAAAGAGAGCTTTGTAAACTTGATCAAGTTTCCTTTGCGGAAGGATGTTTCTCAGCTTTCTTAAGGAGCTCAAGCCCCCTTTCAGCTTGTTTTTGATAGCTTTGTACTGCTCTTTCCAATTAAGGCTTTCGTCGATGTTGATCCCTAGGTATTTTGTCTTGTCAACCCTTTTGATAACTTCATTATTGAGGACAAGATCTGGCAAATCATTACCTATCTTATTTAGTTAATCTTTTCACTTTTTATAAAAGAAAGCACATAAACTTGGTTAAACATTCAAAATTTGTGATTAATATGACTGGTGATTTTGGTAATTAATGTGATTTTTGTGTGATTAACGTGATTAATTTGTGATTAAAGTGTGATTATTTTTGAGAGCGTACGAGATTTTACGCAGTGATTTGCCCCTCGGTAAACAGCATAAGTAAGATACTGCATATCTCCCACGGAAAAGAACCTTCCCAGCTTTTGTTCCGAAGTCTGAAGTGGATACGAATGGTTTTATTTTCTTTGTCTACAATATGGGGGCTGGGGTACATCTATTTTTATCCAAGGTTCAACTCGCAAGGGAATGATCCCTGTACATATTCTCATCCCGAAAAAACTAAAAGAGAGGCCAGGCCAGTGGCGAAACGCACGGTGTGCACCTTTAAGCACAAAACTGAGGGCCCCCGAACATTTGTGACCCGAAGGGGTGCCCCAAGTAATTTGGCAAAAACAACGGGTATTTGGATGGAAGGGGATGAAAGGACATGTTTCAGCATTCACAACATTATTAAAATGAGTGTAAGACTCATGGGGTGGCGCCAGGGGAGGGCTAGGGGGGCTACAGCCCCCCCCCGTCGGAGGAAATTTTGGGCTCTCGTCGGAGAAATTTGGCAAAATATCGCACGACAACACCATTTTTCAGCCATTTTAGCCCCAATGTCGGAAGCTTCAGCCCCTCTGTCGGAAAATTTCTGGAGCCACCCCTGGTAAGACTGGATATGATTTGCGAGTAAGCACATAATAATGATGTAAAGTGACTGTCTCAATTCACTTGATTGTCACCTCAGAAAAGAAAGCGGAAAGAAATGATGCAAAAATCCGGAATAAGGGTTTCAAATTGGAAGTATCAGCAAATGAAGAAAATTATTTCATTTCATGTGACAAATATCATTAAAATTTGTATGGAACATAGTTAAGTATGAGGACCCCTAACCATTATTTTCACTAAGGGCCCCACACTCCTCCGTTACGCCACTGGGCCAGGCTTACTTAGATCGCTTTCTTTTTCCAACTAAGCTCCAGAGGAGGCATAAAGGAAGGTTTTAACGGGGTCTTGAATGAGAGGGAAAGCTAATTCTGAGCGAACCCATGCTTTATGTCCTCTACCGCTCTGGATTATATACCTCAAACTACAAAGAAACCATCATTCCTTTGAAATGATCAACAGCTTTGTTTGAGATTGCAAAGAGGCTTATAGAAAACTTTTCAGCATTGAAATTTTGAAAGAAGGCTTTGAAAAAAGGTGAATGCATTCCGTTCATCTGACGCAGACCAAGGTAATGAATTCCTGGAAATGAGAAATCTGAGCGAGAACGATATGGACGTGTTCTATCACTGAGAACTTCAAGGGGGGTGCAGTGAGAGGGCAAGTTTTTCTGTGGGGCATTGGGCTAAAAAGAGACAGAAGCTCATGTGTTCTCACACTTTCATTAGATTAGTACGGCTTCTTTTTCCAGCCAAAACAGGCGGTTGGAGGTTTAAGAGGTTCATAGATTCTGTTCTGTTCCATACCAAGGTGAGTCTCAAGGGGGCTAGAATTAGCAACTTCTCTTAAGACATTACTTGGTACGACGGCGGGCCAGCGCGGCGCCGCAGGCGCCGCGAGGCAAGCCTAGTTAATCAAAACACAAGTGCTGTTTACATAGCACTGATTCAGTTGGTTCAATATAGCACTGATTCAATTGGTTCAATATAGCACTGATTCAATTATTCCATTGGTAAGGATAAGATTAGAAATTTTAATGGTAGAACTGACTCAAAATTTTCTTCAAATGTCGCATAGATAGTAGTATCAAAATTCTCAATTTTAATCTCTCTTGGACTGTTTCAGAAATTTTACCTGTTTACATGAATTACTCTACGAGTGCGAATCTGATTTGAACATGCAGGGTCTAAAAATTCTAAGTTGAGATCTTGTTTATACAATGCACTAAAAATAAAAGATTTTAATTCCAAGGTTCCTCCGCAGCAATTACTCAAACGCATATAATTTTTGGGACGCCCGGCAACTAAGCATCTTCCTCGAGCAGTTCATTTGTTTTGGTTCAGAAGCCGGGCGGCTTAATTATCATATTTCTTTAGTGTAATAATGCTCAGCCTCTGAACCAAACAACTAAAATGCCTAAGTCTTTTGTTTGGATATGATCTTTTTTCTTTTTACATATTCTCATGTTTTCTTTTAAAAAGAAGCAATTTCTGGAATGAAAACAGCGAGTCAGCAAATTTCTTTTTGGGTGTTAAAGCAAATTTGCTACTTGCACTGTTTCTATCTATGACTTGACCGATCAGGGATAGCACTTTCTTTGTCTGCAATCGTAAATTGCTTTGTGCTTGGCTGCAAATCAAACAAAATTGACCCTTCTGTAACTTTATCTAACTTTGTTCCTCAAAGACTGTATTCCCACGACATGAAGGTTCCCTCTGGCCTCAAATTGTTTGCTTGGGTTGTTATTCATTCAACCCGAAAGGCGTCATAGATAGTAATACACCTTTAAAAAGCTGCATTGACTACTATAATGCAGATGTAAGTTCAGGCATTTGAAAAGTGGGAGTACCTAAGCATAGATTTCAAATCTTTAAAAAGCTAGGTGTAAAATTCTATGACCAATTTCTTTGAACTGAATGGCTTCAACGAAGCTTGAACTATTTTACAGTAAATCTGTCGTTGGACTTTTCTGAAATCTTCGATATTTTCAGGACTACAGTGTTTTTCTTCTTTCTTAAGAATTTTTCAATAAAATTTTCGAAAAAATTGTTAAAACTATCGTAATTTCTAAACCTATTGACCAAAGATCAAATAATTTTCAAGAAAGGCATGGTTTATGGATGCCTACAATACGGTATCAAGCAAAACTCTTTCATTCTTCTGGTTTGTGATATAAAAATTTGATGACGTCACATCGTAAAATGAGCTGAAATAAGAAATAGGCTCTAATTTCGACAAATATTGAGAATTTCTGAAAAGTCCAAAGGTAGAATCATAGAAAAGTGGCTAAAGTTTCTTTCAAGTAATTCAGATTAAAGAAATAGGTCATTGAATTTTGCATCCGCCTTTTATTGTAGAGTTAAAGATTTGGAACTTATGCCGAGTACCTACAGTTCCGGGTGGATTTCAACAAATCAAAATTTAGTTGATAGCAGAAATAACAAACGTTTCTTATTTGTCTTGTTTTTTATGAGCACACAGATTTACTGGCAAAATTGAGTCCAAAAAAATCCTTGGTTACAAAATGCCTGATACAGGCTAAAACCAGGGCCGGCTGGAGGATTGATGACATCCGGTTCAAAATAAACATAGCCCGCTGGCAAAGCAAATTGTGAAAGGTATGCTGTTGGGGCACCCAGCTTTGGGGGATCTGGGAGGATGCTCCCCCGGGAAAATTTTTAGAATCAAGCTGGTTAGCATCGCTCTGGTAGCTATTTGCGCCTCTAAATACAATTATCACATCATGTCATCGAACTAGCCAGTCATTATGCACAAGAATCACGAAATAACAACAAGTTATCTTTTATTGATTTTTAATACTTTATAGTAATTTGAGAAGCTATTGGGGCCCTTTTTGATCATGAACCTGGCTGAGACCTGAATTTGAGCTATGTTTGAGAGCCTGAGTTATTCATGGGCCCCTATGGCCATGGGCCCCTATGGCCATGGGCCCCTATGGCCATGGGCCCCTGGTTCTTTACCCCTGACCCCTTCTCTTCGGCCCTGGCTAAAACACTCGACGAAATCTCTTAAAGGGAAACTGACTTCCTAGGGTGCTTAAAGCGTCATAATCATTCAGTGTTCTCTGTTTGATGTGCTTCGTTCACTATAAGACAAACTCCGTTTTTTCCTCAATATATTCCCTAAAAGAGGTCCTTTAAAGAGGGGGCCGCTGGAGCCCTGGAGCGCATCATTTTGATAGCTTGCAGCCCTAGAACCTAAACAATTTCAATGGTCTTTTTTCTCGAATTTTAAGAGATATCTCCTGGAGTTAACAAGGGCAGATTCTGTAATCCAAGAGCGTCAGTTTCTTTGGTCTACACCTCAATTCAAAACAGTTAGCAAATGCCGACAAAAACTTCTCTCAAGCAATGATTCAAAAGAAACATAGCTGCAAAGTTGCTCAGAAATCAATGCGGCAAAATCTGGCTTGATGCGGGAGTAGATTTACCCTTCTCCTTTCGTCTTAAGCATATAGCTTCTCTTAAAAACCTCCCTTCAACCGCACCAAACGAGAGCTTGCAGCACTGGTTTTTGGGGAAATTTTTAGGGCCGTGTTTGTTTTGAATTACGAGTTGGGATGATTTCTTTTGTCTGCATTCGCTAATCGCTTTGAATTGAGGTATGAACCAAAACAACTGACGCTATTTTAGTACAAAATCTGCCCTCGCCGTCGTTCCTTTTTGCAAGCCTAATACTCCCCAATGTCCTCCGTTCCCGAAAAGGCCTGGGAAGGTCTTGAATTTGCCTTCTTCGTCAAACAAATTCAATATTTTGCACACGTTATCTAAATTTTTAATGACTTCTCAAATATTCTTTAAGAAAAATCTTTAACTGCGATCGCTTCCATATCTACATTAATTCCTTCGTTCACATTGAGGTTTACCTCAATAACTTCACCTGCTTCAACTGTTTCTTAGGGGGTAAATTTAAGCAATCTTTCAAATTGAAATTATTACAGGGTGTGCCAGCGAAGGAGGAGGAGGGGGTTCTTCCATAACAAAGGTACCTGGGGATGTGTCGCCCGCAATTGTATATTTTTTCGAACGTCTAGGTTGGCCAAGGGTAGACGTTTTGGCAGTTTTAGTCTGGACAAGGGTACTCTTTGGCAATTTTGGTCAAGGAAGGATCAAATCTTGATAATTCCTACCTGGAAACCTAAAATTTTAGTGATTTAGCTGAATTTTGGCAATTTTGTAAAGAAAACGCCAAATCAAGGCACTTCTGATGTAGATAATGATAATGATAAAGATAACGATAATGATAAAGATAATGATAATGACAATGATAATGATAATGATAATGATGATGATGATAGTGATAATGATTTGATTTGATTTGGTTTGTTTTAGAATTAGTCTGGCGGAGGGTATCGTTTTCAAAGCAATTGCTTAAGCCACCGGTACCATTTCGAAATTGTGGGCTGCACACCCTTACCTGAAATTTAGTCGAGAACCCTCGTAAAGACGGTAAAATGACCCTCTTTTGAGAAGCCAAAGCACCAAAAGTACTCTGTGTATTGGATTGAGTCCAAGTCTGCTTTCAAAGCCCACGGCCGTTTAAATGAGCCAGCTATGAAAATACAGGTAAAATCTACCATGTTAAATTCAAGCTCCCATAGAACACACAAAAGTAGCTAGGGCGTCGCTGCTCTTTAGATATATCTCAAGCGTTTCTTAAATCTTTCCTAGTAAGCATCAGACAAACAGAAGGCTGCATTTGTCATTATCAGGGCAAGCTGGGCTTTTGAGCGAACCAGCCAATCTCCCGAAAAAGCAAATTCGACATAAAAATATGAAAGAGGTGGTTGAGTGAAGTTTTTGATTTGCAACTACTCAGCTGGAAGTGCGCAAGCCTTGCTAAATTCTCAAATCAAACTCTGTTTTACAGTGAACTGAAGAAAACCGAACGCTGCCACATGGACGATAAAACATTAAAAACATTACATCGCTTGACTCTAGGGAATCAAAACCGATTGTATTTAGAATCGCCTGTACCTAATAATCAACACACATCATGTTCGTTGCTCCAACTCCGATTAGAATTTCATCCTAATCGTTATGAAAATTTCTTGGTTGGAAAGTTCCCTAAATAGGGCCTAAGACACTTGATAAAATTGCAAGGAATCTCGTCAAAAAAGCAAGACGTAAGAAGGGTATTTCAGCTCTCTTGGGAACCAAAAGAAATGTGTTTTCAATCAGATACTAAAGATTCTCAATCCCCCGTGCAAAAAGACATCTCTCTTTCATGAAAAATTGTACTTCTTTCATTGTTGTGCGAAAGGAAACATGGATTCAAAATCTTTAAATCAGTGTTTAAAAACGGGTGTATGATTCAGTGACATAATATTTCTTTACACTGAATGACTTGAAAGAAACTTTGGCAACTTTTTTATGATTCTGCCGTTGGACTTTTCACAAAATTTTGAGTATTTGTCGAAATTACAGCATATTTTAGATCTAACCTCAATTTATGGCGTGACGTCATAAAATTTCTAAATCACAAACAAGAAGAGTGAAGTGGTTTGCTTAATACCATATTGTAGGCATCCAAAGACTATGGTTTTCTTCAAATTATTTGATCTTTCATCAACGGGCTTAGAGATTACGATAGTTTAAGTTTTTTTCGAAAATTTTCTCGCATTCTTAAAAAAGAAGAAACACTGTTATTTTGAAAATATTGAAGATTTCAGAGAGGTCCAACGGCAGATTTACTGTAAAATAGTTAAAGTTGCCTTTAAGCCATTCAGTTCAAAGAGATAGGTCATGGAATCGTACACCCAGCTTTTTAAAGATGTGGGACCAAAGCTGTGAAAGGAGCCTCTGTCCAATGTCATTGAGTGATTTTGGCTCTTTTAGGCATTTCAACATGGGGGGGGGGCTCTAGGCTGAATTCCGTGTAGAGGTGTGCCGCCCACAGTTTCAAAACTGTATCGTTGGCTGGACCAATAATTGTAAAAATGATGTCCTTGGCTACACTAAATGTAACATTAATAGTGCCATAAGTCGGCATTTTTTAGACAAAAATTGCCAATTTTTCGCCTTCTCCAGCACAAACTCACCAAATTTTGGGTTTCTATACAGGAATGACCAAAAGTTTACATTTCTATGACCAAAATTGGCCAAAAGCATACTCTTGCCCAGACTGAGCTTGCCACAAAGTATACCTTTGGCCAAACCAGAAGTATGGAAAGGTATACCCATTTGGGCGGTACCTTTGATATGGAAGAACCCCCCTCCCCTTTGTGTATTTCATAATCATGAAATTTTCGTTATATCGAATATACATATTCCATAAAATTGCTTTTAAGCCAAAGAAATTAATGGACCATTTTTGCTAGCTTTTTAGGGATTTGGAACACTTGTGCCAGTTCGACTTGAAAAGATTGCGTCAGATCGCTGCAAATAAGATCATATTCCAAATTTCAGGCTGAATGGGTTCTTACATAATGGGGGTCTAATTCAAAATTTCAGCCTATAGTTTCTTAATCATTAAGTTCTTGTACCCAGGTTTTATTGTATGAAAGTGCTTTAATATCCTTGGGTTGTAATTAGTTGGATGAACATCGCTCCCCCCGTGCATGAACTAGGCAGGCCCACTTTAACAGTATCTAGCCGAGGGTTATTTCTTTGATTGGAGGGAGAGATTATCAGTAACCTGTTATGAAAAAATATCAGAATCATTACATACGCATTTGATGATGAACTGTGCTTGCGAGTTTCAGAAACAGTTAAGTATCTCATGTTATCAAATATATATATATAAAGGATCTGAAGTTTGCTACATTCTGAAGGGAAATTTTTTTCGAACAGCCTAATACATTTCAATTTTTCGCCATGTTCTTAGATTGCCCCAAAATTATTTTTTATCGTTTGATTGCTCATACTTCCATAGCCAATAAAATGATTTTCAAAACTTTGTTTCATCCGCTTGTCCAAAGACTAAATTGTATTCGAGGTGATGGCTGCGGTTTTACGACGATACGCTTTCATGTCGAAAAGAAGATCGATAAACCTGGTCAAAAATTCAGTCCTTAGATGGCAATATGGCAAGGGAAAGAAGCAGTTTACTTAACATTATTTAGATTTGCTACAAAGGCTAAACTTTAAATGTCTTTCAGAGTAAGTGAATTCTTTGAACCCAAAAGCACATCCCTCTTGAGATTTCTGCAAAATGTTAGTCATACATGAATTCCTGTGTGCCTCATCAGTCGTTGGTTTCTATTGAACATTTCATACCCGTTTCTTCCTCGTGCCATCCTTGCAGAGACGCCGAAGTGATGGTAGGGTGAGGGGGTCGAAAGGGAACGCAAGGGCACTCTAGACCGATGACGAGGAAAGAGAACAGAAAAGTGGGTGGATTTGGTGTCCTCCCACGGAAAAATTTTTGCTGCCACACCCTTTAGATTCGCGCAAAATGCCATCAAGAATATTCTAATTGATGTTAAGGATGTTCTTTTTTGCATCTTTTGGTATAACCAATGCAAGTTCCAATGATTATTCAGCTTGGGGATTGAATTTATGCTTCTTATAATATCGAATTGAACATTGTTAAAGAAATAAATCTTTCCATTAAAAGGCACTCTTGCCCCATTGCCCCTCTTAGAAAAGGGCAGGAGGGGTGCTTACTCTCCCTGCGCCCCCCTCTCCAGCGTTCCTGCATCCAAGGCTTGAATTTGATCAAATTCGTTGATCTTCCTTTCGACATGAAAAAATCGTCATAAGCCACAAGCAACAAACAAGGACAGATGTTGTAAGACAATAGCATCCGTTACTTTTGTTGACACCCAGGTTCAAGGCGATTTTTGATTGGAGACAAAAGAAATTCTCTCAACTAGGAATTCAAAACAATCAAAGCCGCAAAGTTTCTTTGAGAGCTAGGAAACTATCTCGCTTGTTGTGCATTCCAGAAATGGTTTTCAGAAGCAATGATGAGCACATATCGCAAGAAGGTGGATATATCTAAACATCTTCCGCGGGCATTTGATTTGCTTATTTGCTTGGTATAGAAACCGAGGCGATTCAGTTCTCATATTTTTGAGGCCTAATCAAAGCACTTATTGCTCAGATTCTGAGCAACAAAAATAAAATTCCCTTTGTGGATATTTAGATGTGTCCTTCTTCTTTCGATATACCCTCATGTTTGCGTTTAAAAACCATTTCTGGAACGCACAACAAGCAAGCTACAATCCTCGCCAAAACCTCTTGACACAAAATAAGATTTTCGGCATTTTTCGAAAAAATCACAGCTCCTTCTAATTCAGCTGAAATATTTTTGCAAACCCCCCTTCCCCCCAAGTCAATGTTGATTGTCTCGACTCAGGACACTTGCTGCATGATTTTTTCTACGTTACAGATATCAACAACATTGACTTGGGGGCAAAGGGGAGCATTTGCTCTTCAGATCTACATTTTTCCGTTTTGTGTCAAGGGTTTTGGCGAGGATTGTAGCTTCATTGCTTCAGTGGAAACATTGCGGCTTTTCTTGTTTTGAATTACTGGTTGAAAAAATTCCTTTGTCTGCAACTGCAAATCTCTTGAATTTAGGTGTCAACGAAAGCAACTGATGCTGTTGTCTTGCAAACTGTGTCCTTGTTCGGTATGTAGTGAGTGACCGAGCGAGTTAGAATAAATTGCACCCTTTAGGAAACATTTTGATGCATTCATACAGTGAGAGAATTATCGGAATTTCACTTGAGTTTCCAAGACACGGGGTTGTGCTATTCAAATCGCAAAAGTACCACACATCAATCCGGAGCAATTTCCGAAAAGTGTACCGATAAATACAGTAAATCGTCGCATATAAGAACCTACCAAAATAAGAACCTAGATGCTGTTTTACCTGAATTATGTACCTTGCAATTAAGAACCTGTCTCAGTTTGATGAAACATAGGTTCTCATCGTAGTGGTTGCAAAGTTGGTCTTTGATTGCTGTTATTAAGGTCATTATGGTTCCAGTTAACTTTGAAAGTTTTATTCTCCTGCCCAATTACTTATTAGGTCAATAAGAAAGCTTTCAAAACAGATGATAGGAATGAATATCTTTGTGAGACTCTCAAGGGTACTACGTGAGGCACCCTTCAAATAAGAACCTCTACACCTTGAAATTAGTCTTAGTATCTTTGAAATAAGAACCAATTTCAGCCTTATGCGGTTCTTATGCGCTAGGATTTACTGTTGGGAAAACTTTCTGAAAATCATACCCATGAATCAGGAAATTCCAAAAGAGCTCACCAACAATGGAATCTTTACAAAAACCATGGCCATGAATGTGGAAAATGTAAAAGATTGATGAAATTAGGCCTTATGAGGTTAGAAATGGCTGGCTAACTCCTACCCCACCAGCTGAAACCATTAGCAATCCTTCTTGTTTCGTACCTGACATTATTGCATATTACAAACCATGTCTTGTGTTGATTAAAAAATTTATCAGCAGTGTTTAGGCATGCTCCAATCCACTATTCTCTTTCTACCTTATGCGACTGGTTATGAAACTTGCGAATGCGTAGGAGGAGCCTTTGTATTAAATTTGATTTACTAAAAAGACGTCGTCAAATTAATTTCTGTGCAACATACTTGAAAGTTATTGCTCACCGGTAAATCATTCATTTAGTGAGAAAGAAACTTAAGACGCCCGATTGAGACTGGATCTTATAAAAGAAATGAAGCATTCTCATGCTCTCATAACTCGATAGAAATTTCGGCGACTCATAACTATCAAGGTAAGGCATAGAACTTTCATTATGCCCATCTTCAAGGGTTTTGAATGGGCTTTCTGGAAAATCGATGGGGCGATTTTCGTCAATTGAATTTTAACCCTTTTTGCCCCTTCCCCTACCAGATTTTTAAAATTTACTTTTCCAGGAAATATGTTATGGCCACGAAACTTGTTGACTCTTTGACGAAAGAAGAAGGGTAAACCTAAGGTTCTGTATCGCAGACCTCGTTTATTTGATTCAGTAGCGGTGCAGGAGGCATTACAATCCTTGCGTTGTTTGGGCTTAAATGAAACTATTACCACAAAGCTCTGAATCAAATGAACAAAATCGTCGAGACAGAACTTTAGATTTGCCCTTCTTGTTTTGTTTTAAGGACATAATGTCTATTCAAAACCACCTTTCGCTTGCACGAAGTGAGAGTTTACCATAGTAGTATCGGGGCAACTTTTGAGGCCTTTTTGTCTTGATTTACCGGTTGAGAGAATTTCCTTTATCTACAGTCACTAATCGCTTTGAATTCAGGTGTCGATTAAAGCATGTTTCTTTTACATAACAAATTCTCTCCTTGTTAGGAAGAGAAGCCTTTCAAATTGGGTTTTGCTTTTCTGCTCAACTGAAAAAAGAACATTGCCCAAATTTGTTGTCTGATTTCTTTGCAGCCGGACAATTCTTTTACAAAGCCTACCATATTTGAAAAGCGGAAATTAACAAGAGCCAGAAATCACTCTTTGCCTGCGAGTCTGGCACGACATCATCAAAACGGGAAACCGAATCATGCTATGGATTACTTACAAGTCCCAACAAACACGTCATCTGCGCCTTCCAACGTGCCACCTGCGACATCGGATGAACATGGCCCAATGTTTAGGAGAGCATCTACAAGTTCAATGGGATCAAAATCCTCATTGTCGAGTTTTGGAATTTACTCAGCTCCCGACACGCCGATGGTGAGTAGGGCCTTTTTATGGTAGGAAATATGTCGTGTGCGACTTCCAATTTCTCTTCCAACACCTTGTAAGATCGTAAGACTGTTTGTTAAGAGATGTATCTTCAATTCCAAGGATATCAAATTCTTTATTGTCGAGTTTTGGAATTTACTCAGCTCCCAACACACCGATGGTAAATAAGACAGATTATCATAGGAAATATGTCGTGTGCGACTTCCAATTTCTCTTCCAACACCTTGTAAGATCGTAAGACTGTTTGTTAAGAGATGTATCTTCAATTCCAAGGATATCAAATTCTTTATTGTCGAGTTTTGGAATTTACTCAGCTCCCAACACACCGATGGTAAATAGGACAGATTATCATAGGAAATATGTCGTTTGCGACTTCCAATTGTCTCTTCCAACACCTTGTAAGATCGTAAGACTGTTTGTTAAGAGATGTATCTTCAATTCCAAGGATATCAAATTCTTTATTGTCGAGTTTTGGAATTTACTCAGCTCCCAACACACCGATGGTAAATAAGACAGATTATCATAGGAAATATGTCGTTTGCGACTTCCAATTGTCTCTTCCAACACCTTGTAAGATCGTAAGACTGTTTGTTAAGAGATGTATCTTCAATTCCAAGGATATCAAATTCTTTATTGTCGAGTTTTGGAATTTACTCAGCTCCCAACACACCGATGGTAAATAAGACAGATTATCATAGGAAATATGTCGTTTGCGACTTCCAATTGTCTCTTCCAACACCTTGTAAGATCGTAAGACTGGTAAGAAATGTATCTACAAGTCTAACCCTTTCACCCCGGGAAGGGCCATATGGCCCAACAGTATTCATTGAGAACTGCGAATTTTGCAGGGGGGTAAAGCATTCGGAAGTTTGCTTGCTTTGAAAGGTTATGCACATTGCATTTATCTATTGCTTACTGTATCACTGATTATGATACCCCCTGGAAAACGACACTATACATTAGGTTTTCCTGTCAAGCTTAATTTTAGCCGGGCGTGAAAGGGCTAACGATATCAAATTCTTTATTGTCGAGTTTTGGAATTTACTCAGCTCCCAACACACCGATGGTAAATAAGACAGTTTATCATAGGAAATATGTCGTCTGTGACTTCCAATTGTCTCTTCCAACTTCCTGTAAGATCGTAAGACTGTTTGTTAAGAGAGGTCCAATGATATCAACTTCTTTATTTTCGAGTTTTGGAATTTACTCAGCTCCCAACACACCGATGGTAAATAAGACAGTTTATCATAGGAATATGTCGTCTGTGACTTCCAATTGTCTCTTCCAACTTCTTGTAAGATCGTAAGACTGGTAAGAAATGTATCTACAAGTCTAATGAGATGAACTTTCTTATTTTCGAGTACTGGAAGTTGCTCAGCTCCATACATACCGATGGTAAGTAAGACAGTTCTATCATATGAAATATGTCGTGTGCGACTTCCAATTGTCTCCTCCAACTCCTTGTAAGATTGTAAGAATGGAAGACTGTTTAGACATGCATCATAAAGTTCAATGGAATCAAGATCGTTATGGTCGAATTTTGGAAATTTATCAGCTCCCGACTCACTGGTGTCTAGAAAGGCATATTTGAAGAAGGACATATGTCGTTTGCGACTTAAAACCCATCTCATGTGACTTTTTCTAATGTGGAAGACTGTTTTCGCGTGAATCTGTCAAAATATCTGTTCAAAGTCCTCATTCTCAAGTTCTGGAGTCATTTCATCAGCTTTACCGACGATAAGTAGCACAGCTTTGTCAAGGGGCGTATATGTTGTCTGCAACTTTTCCAATTAGTTGTTTGCAATTTCTTAAAAAGCTTGAAGACATTCCAGACAGACATGTTCGATTTGTTCCTGTTGAAAATCATCATTATCCAACCTCTGACTTTATTCAACTCACGACAAACATATGGTAGCAACGCTCAAGAACATATGAACATATGTTGTCCACGACTTCGATGACGGTCGGATTGCAGGAAAATTCTCTTAAGCAGGAAAACCCTTTAGAGAAGTATCAATGATTTGAAGAGGTCCTCATTGTTGAGATTTTGATTTTACCCAGCTCCCGACAAACCAATAATATGTAAAACATATCAGTCAAAGGACATATGTTGTTTATGTTGTTTGCAGCTTCCGGCGTGTCATTGCAGGGTCTCCTGAAGTTGTAAACCCTTTAGACACGCATTTACAATTATATCTATACAACATCCTCATTGCCGAATATTTTTAGTAACTAGGATCCCAATACACCGATGGCAAGTAACACATTTTTATCAAAGGTTATATGTCGTCTGCGACTTCAAATCCATCTTGTGACTTCGATGTAAGAGAGTTTAGACGGGTACCTACGATTCATATCAGTTAAAATTCATAACATTGGCGAGGTTTGCAATATACTAAGTTCCATTCAAACCAAATCGCAAGTAGCACTATCAAAGATGTCGTGTGCAACTTCTCCAATGTTTTGTTTTGAGATTTCTTAAGCAGTGTGATGAATCGTTAGACAAGCATCTACAATTTGTGTTTGTTCAAAATCCTTTTTGTTGAGTTTTGGAAGTTACTCGGCCCCAACACACCGATGCTTAGTAATGCATTTTTATCACGGGACGTATGTTGCTTGCGACTTTTGCCTTGTGTTGTTTATGATTTCTTAAAAAGCTTGAACACTCTTTAAAGAGCCATCTAGGATATGTGTCTGTTCAAAATCCTCGTTGCCATGGCTTGGAATTTGTAAGCATCCGACACACTAATGGTAAAACATTCTGTCTGTTCAAACTCCACATTGTCGAGCTTCGGGATTTACTCGATCGCCAAAAACCTATGGCAAGTAGCGCATTGTATCAAGCGTCGTCTGCAACCTCCTATGCATCTCTTGCGGCTTCTTACATGGCTGAAGGACCATTTTAGATGCATATTGATTTGATTTGATTTTAAATTCTTTGGACACGGTGGCCATGTCAGTCAAAGGACTAATTTACAGTGGGCCTTGTAAATAGATACAAAACTAAGAAAAGCATACACAATTAAAAAACCTTATTTACAAAGTTATCTTATAGACAAATTAAAGTGATGCTAAACATGACATGAAAGAACGAATCAGCAATCGGCAACGTCAGCGACATTAACAATTTCTGTCTCTTCCAGACCTTTTTGTTGACTTTTAGAAATAAACTCAGCTTTGGATACAACTGTGTGTCTCTTTCAACATCTCGTAAAGCTAGAAGTCTCTTCAAAGATACATTTACAGTTCTATCTTTCAAAATCTTCATTGCTGAGATCTGCAATATTTTCAGCTCTACACATACTAATGGTAATAGCTAAAATTTTACTAACGGACAAACGTCGCATGTGACTTCCATCGTTTCTCTTACGACTCACTGCATTGCATTCGATTTACCGAGATCATTCTCGAACTTGGTCAATATTTCTTGCAGGTCATGTCGACTAGAGTATACGAAATTTTTTTCAGCCACTCTGCATATTTCAGCGTCTTGGTAGACGACGAAGATATCATTGATTGAGATATTAAAGAACAAAGCAAGGGATCTAGGAAGGATTCTTGTGGGACCCCAGATTTGATTTTGTTTGTTGTGCTTCTACATGAACCAATCTTGATTTCTTTAGATAACCGTCACCAGTAAATATTGGCTCCAGGGTATTTTAAGGATTATCCACTCGTGGGGCAAACTGCTACGGGGGCCGCAAATTTTACGGTATGACCCACCACAAAGACGAAAGTGAATCGCTTATCAATGACAAAGCTAGGTACCCACTTTCAAAACTGTATCATTAGCAAAAAATGTGTTTGACGCATACATAAAGCTATGTAAGAACAAACTATCACCTGCAAATACACAATTTAATATCTTGGCTGATGATTGCAGCCAGGTGGATGATATCCACCATGGTAGCTGCATTGGAGGGGAAGATTTCATTTTAGCTAGCAACGTCAATAACATTGTTTTGCTTACGAAGAAAAATCATATGAAAAAGGGTTCGGTTTTTACTTAAGTCATTGGGGCAAAGGTATTGATTTTCCCTCACTACTGGAGCAACTAAAAGGTTCCACTGGGGCAAATATCTCACAAGTCAGTACCTTAAAAATACCCTGCAAATTGGCTCATGTAGGACTACTATACGCAATCTCGACATTGGAGTTCCACAGGGATCTTTCCTAGGTCACATAACTGCACATCAAACAAAGACTGTTGATGCCTAATCTAAGAGCTTGAGAAAAACTCATTTGCGTGCAAAATGAGGATTCCGTCATACAATACAAAAGAACAAGGACAGATTTTGAAGCACAGTCAGTGAAGACGTTGGAGGCCATGCTTGTCATGCTGAACATGATCAAACATTTTCAAAACTAACATTTTTAAAGATCACAAAAAATAGTTTTTCCTTCTAGATAATGCACTCCTGGTAGCCTAGTCACTTGAGAAATAAATAGATTGATCGAA
Source organism: Aurelia sp. 4 Dawson et al 2005 (assembly GCA_964019985.1). Lineage (NCBI taxonomy): Eukaryota > Metazoa > Cnidaria > Scyphozoa > Semaeostomeae > Ulmaridae > Aurelia > Aurelia sp. 4 Dawson et al 2005. The sequence continues at coordinate 1,002,832 of OZ026511.1, read as the reverse complement.
TAACCCCTTCTCCCAGTCACTATGGCTCGTCCAAAGATGTCCTCCGTGTTCAACTGACTTGTCTTCCTAATAGAACCTGTCTTCCTCATCAAAATTCTAAGGTTTACCTGTCAGCTGGTTTTTCTTTGGCCCTTGGTACAAAAGACCAGTATCTCAAGTGTTCACAAAAGGGTTCTACCTTTATCCGGCAACTTAACTTTTATTTGTAAAATCAATACTTGCATTTGAAAGACGGTATTTGGTAGGATCTACCTTCTTTAGGAACAAACATCGTTTGTGATAGGTCATACTAAGATTATCCGGCAAATTGAAAAATAATAACAGCGGATATTCTTCATCAAAAGCAACCGGTTTTTGGGAGAGAGAAGCTGAAAAGTTTGTTGTTGAACTGCAGGTTTTTAAACAAAAGTTGGACCAGCGGTCCAGATTGATATGCCTCCCCCTGGAAATATTACATCTTTCTATGTGAAGGTGAATGTAAAGTCGCGGTTCTTAGTGCTAAGCGCTGGGATCGCAGAAAGCAGACCTAATCGAGTCTGTGACCACAAAAACTACGTGGAAAACTTGTTTATGAGTTAAGTAAGTAGTACCCGCAATGGCATCTGTAACCATGACAATGAATAGCATCTGTAACCATGACAATGAATGCATGAGAAATGAATCAATGAATAAAAGCATGCAATTAAGTGAAAAAAGAAAAATAATTTTTATTGATTCCAACTGATTTATTCAAGTTTCATAAAGGCAACGGGTACATTCATCGCGTAAGCGAAAAGACATTTGGTTACTTCAGATCCCAGGGGGGATGAACTCTTCTTGAAAGGGGCCCATCGCATCGTCAAAGTTAAGAATTCTTCTGGTAGTATCAAGTATAATTTTACACACGCAAGACCATGCTTAAACAGGAGCAGTCTATTTTTCGTCGGTTACAAAGTTGTTACTATTCAAGACAATTTACAAGCCACCTGGAAAATATCTTTCTGATGTATGAGCCAAAACAGGTTCCCACTTTTGAGAATTCATAGCATCAATAGCACTTTACAGACTTGAATGATTCAAGTTCTAGTTGAAAGCTATAAGTTCAAAGCATTTTTGTGATTGCTTCTCGCTGTCTTATGGGCACTAGAAACACACACACACACACATTTATTCATTCATTCATTCATTCATTCATCCATTCATTCATTCATTCATTTATTCATTCATTCATTCATTCATTCATTCTTTCAACAAGCATTTTATCCACAGATCGACAGTATTTCTGACCAACGATATCATGAACCAACCCTGACCTGAAAGGATACGTGCAATATGGAGAGTGATGAGGACTTTTGCGGGGTATCGATTGCTGTTGTTGTTGTTCTCCCGTTCGGAGTTCCCATCGCTCGGCATCATGCGCCTGTGCCGCTGGCCTGACGTCCAATGTGTAACAGATCCCAGTATTTAATCTCAGTTTACTTAAATTTTATCAATTTGAATGTCTTTATGTTAGTGGCCACAGGGTAGTAATTGTCTCTTGCTCCTTGTTGTTCCGTCCCGTTCCAGTTGTGTTGTATAGCTAGATAATAATTAGAAATAACGTAGAATGTAGATGCAGCATGTATTGTAATTTTTCATATGGCTGATAAACCAGAACACAGCTAAATTCAACTTTACACAAATTTCATCGTTTCAAAATGACTAAAAACGGGCCTAAAATATTGATCAAATCATAAAGGACATCACACACAGAATGATAAAGGAAATGTAAGTTCTCATGGGTGAGAGATGTCCTCTACACATGTATTGCCATGGGAAATAATTGAAAACAATTAGTATCTGTTTGAAAATTTTGTAACTCTTATAACTCTTGAGAGGTGAAATGCCTTTTGCGTATTGTTCTGTGTGACGAGAACCGTTGCGATCGATCAATGATTTAGACCGCTTTTCTATCAATGATTTAGACCGCTTTTCTGTATTTTTGCAGCCACAAACTCTTTATAAATTGAAGTATTGGTAAAACAGCGAGAAAAACCCCTAAATTTCTTTGATTTTTCGGCTTTAACAAAATTTAAACCACTCGGACCTCCTGGTGCTATGAATTTCCAAATGTGGGAGCTTTTTTCTGGCCCACCCGATAAAGATAAACAGCGACAAAACTATAACGGATTAACGGGAACGCCATAATCGGTATGCTGATCTGTTACGCTATTGCTTCGGATCCAAACTTATTCCGGTAAATTGTAAACGGACCCGAACTGAAATCTTACATACCTAGAGTATCAGCTAAAATTATTGATAACACCAAACAACGTCACTTGAAAATCTCGCAACTGACAAACGAAATTGCTTTTCATAGCACCTTTGATTGACTGATTATATCTCCTGGTTTCTATCCAAGATCCAAATGCAGAGTTTAGGACACAGCAAAGTTAACCTTATCGAAGCAGTGCTCTGGTGCTTTCTTTCTAGATTTGACCACCAGAGCATCTTGTTAACATCTCAACTAGCTGATTATTGGCCCTATGGGATCTCCTCCTGGATGTTTGTTCATTATTTTGGGCAATATTCCTTCATTTTTTCGTCCTAAACCTTCACAGTCAAACGCCAAGCAGTTTTTCCAGTGAAATAGAGTAAAATGGGTCTATATCAGATTTAGATTATAATTTTTGCGTTTGTCTGGAATAGCAGAAAATTAGCGACTTGCCACAATCTTCGTAAAGGCTACAACGGAATGGGGCTGCAGCAACCTTCATATTAGCAGATAAGTGTGCCGAAACTGAACCATTCTCTCATGATTGATCGATTGGTCGATCGATTGATCAATCTTTTGATGGATTAATTGATCGATTAATTAATTAATTGATAGATTGATCGATTGATTGATGGATTGAGTGATTGATCGATTGATTGAAAGATAACTTAGGCCCCCTGTGTATGCCACATCCAGGCATGGGACTCCGAGGTTTAACGTCCAGTCCGAAAGACGAAGAGGTGAGTTGTGAGGTCAGGCCTCTGAGGTCACCCAGCTGGGATTTGATCTCATTTGACTGTGCTTAGTTTCAGTCACCTGACAAAACTGTTTTAAGCGGCTCGGCCACTCACTCTACTGTGGCTTCTCACAGAGGCGTTCTTGAGAAAATCCCTCATGAATTCAGAACAGAGTGGCCAGTTTCAATCAAGTAACTTCTATGATCAATTTGCACATGTACACCTATAAATAATTCATTTACCAACGTCACTGTTTTCATATTCAGCTGATTTCGACACACCCGGCGGCATTGATATGTTCTTTTGGATCCCTTTGCAGACGCCGATCAGTCCCACACCTAGCACTGCAAGTCCATTCTCAATGGAAGCCAAAAGAAAATTCACATTTCCTCAGGCAGATGGCGAAATGCATAATTATATGCTGAATACTTTCCAAATGAGCAGATCTACAGATGCACTGAGGGCGAAAGACGAGAAAGCAGATTCACGATTGTCACTTCAGTGGCCAGAAGGAGGTCAAAACAGCTCAGGCAAAAAAGAGCAATGTAAAAGAAAAAAGTCATTACTTGAGAGACTAGGGGTAAGTGTTGTTAAAACATCATACGTTGGTATTATAAATCAATTGCGGACAGAACGGTGAATTATGATCGCTCTTGTCATTCCGTCGCTCTGGTGCTGGCAAATGTTCCCGTTGCAGCGAGATTAGGGACTTTAGGCTGTTTTAGCAAGAAGACGTGAGTCAAGAAGACGCCTGCATAATTCTTTTGTTTGAAGATGTAAATTACAAGTGAAATCAACTTCAAAACTTTGCGAGTCTCGAGAGAATTACTGTACGTTCTATTCTGAAACTGACAACCTCATTTTCATTCATTTTTCATTTTATAATATTTATACAGGGTAAGTATTCAATACACAAAGTGAAGTTGATTTACAAACTCCCCTGTTACAAAAAAAAATAGGCTACAAAATTACAATTTCAAGATAAAAATATGCATACAAAAGTAATGAAAGTAAAAGGGGATGTGAGACAATGCTCAGGATTTGTCATTTTTCAGTGACAATTTGAATTGGGTGAAAGTATTTGCCATCTTACGTTCTCTATTTTGATCATTCCAAAGTTTAGCTCCTCCATAAGAGAAGAATTTTTGGTCACATGCAGATTTTAGCAATGGTACATGAAGATCAGTGCTGGTATTACGAAGCTGTCTAGCGCTGGTTTCAGATAACCTTTGGGACAGTCCTGTAAGTTACTCAGGCGCTTCATGGTTTATAGACCTGTAGACCATTTTCAATGTTTCAGTTTCTATGAGATCGTTGACCGTTAGCCATCCCAGCTGCTTGATGATGGGTGGTGCAGGCTATTTGTCACGATTCTAGCTGCACGATTTTGGAGCTTCTGAAGCTTGTTGAGTGCTGTGGTGTCACAGACACCCCAAACAGGGCAACAGAAACGGAAATAAGGCTCGACCATACTTCTGTACATGGTCTGCAATACGCTTAAAGGGAGATACTGTTTCGCATGGCGTATCATACCTAACGCCCTTGAAATCTTTTTTATCACTTCGGCGATGTGTACATCCCAACTCAGGTATTGGTCCACATGTACCCCTAAGTATTTTGTGTGCTCTATCATCGAAATGTCCTCATCACGAATGAAAAGTGACGGTTTTATAGCTGATGGACTTTGAATATCCTTAACCTTTTTCCGACTTCCAATCACAATGCTGTTTGTTTTAGCAACGTTTAGTGACAATTTATTTCCTGCAAGCCATGTGTTTAGACATTCTAGGTCCTCATTAACCTTTTCATTTATTGTGGAGATGCTATTTGAGGAGAAGGATAAACTGGTGTCATCGGCATACACATTAACTTGCGAGTGCTTAATAGATAGGGGAAGATCATTTATATAGATGATGAAAAGTAGGGGACCTAAACATGATCCCTGCGGAACTCCACAAGTTACTTCTCTCAGGTCAGAAAGCTTCCCGTTAACCTTACAGCACTGCTTCCTGTTAGAAAGGTATGATTGAAAAGTATACTCTTGAAGGCTGCACTTCAAATATAGTGCGTCGAGAAGGGAAGCAAAATGCAACATGAGCACATTCGCAAATGATGGAAATGCAAGAATGCAAACTGTTCAAGGAATTCTTGGAGGGAAATGGCAGGAAAATTGGAATGCTTTAAAAACAATAAAAAGTAGCTGCGTTTTCAAATATGTCCGCGTCTTGCTGCTACAAGAGCCTATTGACGAGAGTAACGACGGGAGCTAGGCCGTTGCCTGAATTTTTCAGCAACAAAGACCCCACGAGCGTCCGGAAGGATTGAGATGGGGAGCCTATAGGGTGACGGTTTGCGCTTTCTAGCCTTTTCTGAAACGGTTTTACGATTCTTGGCCTTAGACAAGACGATCTTACGATTCCTTTCTTTCTGAACAGTTTGCAGGTTTTTTCAATAAATGTGGCTCGAGTGGTCAAATTAGCACAGATTTGAGATAAATCTACGAATAATTGTCCAATACGAAATTGTCTTTTGGTGAAATTCTACAAATTTTCACCGTTTCCATCGGACTTATGGCCTTGGAGTTAGCTCTCTGTTTTTTTGGTCGCGAGAATGATAGAGATAAAGTCGTCTTCAGCATAGAACAAAGGTGATACATGCTTAAGGTGGAAAAATATTGTGACAGTTTTAGGTAAATCTCGAGGTGGCTTCGACCCTGTCTGACCTGGGCGATTTGGAGCACTCAATGCCTGGGGGCGGATATGGCAATCTAATTTGGCACGAAAGTTGTTCATTATGTAGACACACTGTTAGACGTTGTTGTTGTTGTTGTTGCTAGAGCATGATTAACATTATGCTCTAGTATAATGTTAATCATGCTCTAGCTCTACCGATCTAACTACCGACCTATATCAGTTCTGCCTGTTTTGGCTAGGGTCTTCGAAAAACTTATTCATAGCCAACTCTACGATTATCTCGACAAAACAATCATCTGTTTTCAAACCAATCTGGCTTTAGAGCTCTTCATTCTGTTGTTACTTGCCTTCTTAACAGCACAGATGACTGGTATGTAAACATAGACAATGGTAGATACACTGCAAACATTTTTATCGATCTGAAAAAGGCATTCGATACTGTAGATCATGACATTTTACTCATGAGGAAATATGGCGTTGAAAATCTAGAACTTACTTGGTTTACGTCATATCTAACGAACAGAAAACAATTCTGCAAAGCAAATGGTGTCTCTTTAAATACCAAAGATATCCGCTATGGTGTGCCTCAAGGTTCCTGCCTTGGTCCTCTCTTATTTCTGATCTATATCAATGATCTGCCGTTTTCTCTGAAGAGAGCTAAAGTGACTATGTATGCCGATGATGCTAGCATTTCTTACTCTTCATCGAGTTTAGAAGATGTAAATCAAACTCGAAACAGTAAACTAAGCCATCTGAAGAAATGGTTGCTAGGTAATAAACTTTCCTTAAACATTCTAAAAACTCAAGCCCTGGTTGTGCGTTCCCAGCCCAAAATCAAGAAAATTGTTGATAAAACTGTTAATCATCCGCAGTTTTTTATCGGTGACTCTCAAGTCGAAAACGTAGACCGGTCAAAGTATTTGGTTGTGATAAAAGACAGGAGTTTAAGTTGAGAAGACTGAATTGATATTCTCCGTACCAAAGTTTCTCGAGCAATTGGGTTTTTGAAATATGCCAGAAAATTTTTACCTCCATACACATTAAGTAAAATGTATCGGGGTATAGTGGAGCCCCATTTTCGGTACTGTTGTTCGGTGTGGGGATGCTGTGGGGCGACCAAACTGCAAACCCTACAAAAGCTGCAAAATCGAGCGGCGAGAATTGTAACCAAAAGTAAATTTGATACGCCTGCTATAGAACTAACACACAATTTAAATTTGCCAACTGTAAGTGATATTATTAGAAGCGATACAGCTACTACCATTTACAAGTTTCTAAATAGCCTCGTACCTGAGTACCTCTCCAACTTGTTTGTCAAAAATTCAACTCGAAATGTCTCTCTAACTTGTTTGTCAAAAATTCAACTCGAAATGTCAGAGAACTGAGAAATACTGAAACTGATCTTTCGCTACCACTGCGGAAAACTAAAAATGGTCAAAACGCAATATCCTTTCGTGGACGTAAGCTTTGGAATCAACTCGAACGTGATCTTAAACAGTCTCCCTCCCTTGCCACCTTCAAAAAACATTAGAAAATTGATTCAAATGTTCTTTTTCTGTTTCTTATCAATATCATTCGTCTCTTTGATTTAAGTTTTAGATTTTTGCCACGGCCCCCTGAAAAGCAGCTGATCAACTGATGGGGCTACCGTATTTAAAAAATTGAAAATGAACTTAAATGAATGAAAATGCACAGATTCGCAATACACTGCTGTAATCCCTGAGTTTTCAAGCAGCGACGGTGGGGACACGAACGATTAATGGCAATCATTCTTTTTCCGGTCAGTGATTGACACAAGCAACATCCTGTTGCTGAGATGAAAAATTTCTATCTCAGCGACAGGAGCGGACTGCAAGCAATCAAAATTTGGAAATGGAAACCACAACACCTGAACGTAGCTCTCTACCTCTCGCCTGGAGGTATAGTTTTTCATTCAATCGGTGTGCTATTTGGATTCCATAAGTGTCTTCAAGATCATATCTCGTATTCAACCAAATGGTGAATTAGTAAAAGGAAAGCGTCATGTTTGACGTCTACAAGATTCATAGAATTTCCATGATTCATAGATTCATTTGATAATTAAGGACAGATAGAATTTACACACATTTGAATAAGAGAGCAGTGGTGACCTTCGTCTTTTTCACCTTCATAAAGCTCAATGTAACAACCTGCAGCTGACATCAGCAGTCAATTATATCGCGGAGGCACTCAAGCTATAACTAATCAATAACAAGGCCCAGGCATACACACATGCGCATCTTTTTTAGAAGGAGAAGTCTATTGGGTTAGAATATATCACAAAATAAGCATGAAGCAACATGTTGTCGTTTGTTTTGGCAGCCATAAAGTTTACTAAACGTGTAAATAAAAGCATGTGTTTTGGCTTACGGATTAGATTGTTTTTGCTTTAAGCGAGAAAGACAGATTTTGTGACTTTATGCAAAGTAAACAGTGCTTTCAAAATCAACTATGTTTACCCTAGTATGTTTTTGAGTCTTCATGTTTACTTTAAATAAGCTTGATATAGAATGACGAGCAACTCAAGATTCAAAAGATACCATCTGTTTGTTATCTGAATCGGAAAAATGTTTTCCAGTTTGATACTCAAAACTGATACGTTACTCTATCAGTCAAGACCAACTTAGATGTGAAAATTTTCTTGGTAAAATTCCTCTTCTTTAAGACCAAAAATTACAAAAATGTCTTTACGGGTCACACCTTAGATAAAGAATTTCACATTTGGTTCTGGTCCCTGGTCAATGATTTACTTACAATTGAAATCAAACTCTATTTCTGAATCTGACAGTTGCATTGAATTTATTTGCAATACCAGCTAAATATAAATCGTGGACCAGAATGGAAAGTGGAACTCTTGATTCCCATGAAAACCCATTAAAGGCATTTTTCGAATGTTTGGGTCTTAAAGATGGGTGATCTTACCAAAAAAAATTTTGGTTCGTCTAAGCAGGTCTTAGGGTTGGTCCAAGCATGTTGAACTTTCACTTGTTCAAACATAATTTTTAGGATACCATCAATCCAATGTGCCCTACCAACGACGGTATTGAGAACGCGGAACACTTTTTGTTGCTTTGCCCGTCCTTTGAGATTCAACGCCGAAATGTTCTCGCACGAGTTTTTGCGTTACTGCGACCACTTGGATATGTTAATGTACTTTGTAATTTGCCTTGTAAATTTTCAATGGAATATAGCTATAAAAAAGATAACAAAAGAAAAAAATATTTCTCCATCGATAGATTGAAATTATAGCTTTGAATATAGGTCGCACACTTTATATTCCTCAGTCCTCCAACCGAGAAAATTTTTCTTGACTCACCAGATATAAGCTGGATGGAGGATTTGCAGCCCGTCTAGAACTAGGCACGCAGCATTGCCCAAAAAATTCCCCCGCTGGTGCGGCTGTAATGAAACTGTAGCTTCAATTAACTCTGTGTTTAAATATTTCATAGATAAGGTTTCACGTTAGAATTGAGACCTTGTCTGGGTCGATCTGAAAAGTAGTTGCTGATATGCGGCAGAGAAAGACCAGATACCTGGTTGCCTCAAAACAGCACTTTTGTTGTTCTTCAGCAATGTCAAAATCGAATATACCAACTTAAACTTGTTCATATAGCTCGAAATAACATCGTTCCGTTTAAAAAAGTGGATCGATAAAAAAGTGATAAGAAAAGTGGACCGTTCCATTCCCATGTGAACGGCCAATGAGGTGCAAGACTGGTCCAAAAAAACGGATCGACAAGAGTTGTGTCCTAAGCGCAGGCGTGGATGTAGTTGTTGCTGGAAAAAATGGCAAGAACTGAAAAGAGACCGTGGAACGGAACGATTGCGTTCCCGTGTGAACAGAAACAGCCACCGAAACGCAATCGTTCCGTTCCTGTGTGAGCAATCTATTTTTGCGTTCCAGAAACGGGAACGAAGGTGAAAGGGAACAAATGCATTCCCGTGTTCGTTCCCGGGGCCTAAGTTGCGAGAAAACTGCACAATATATCTCAAGGAGATTATTTTGAATTCCATGAAAAATCACAATGTAAAGTGAAGTGAAAGAAGTATAAAATGAGATCTAACAATCTAAGTCAACATTTTTCATAGATCTCAAGGAAATAATATTGAATTATATTAATATTCTGTGTGCGTAAAAGAGAGAGTGAAATATACAACCTGTAACAGGTACTGAGATACAAGCATACAACTATTATATTTCAACATTGACCTTCTGTAAACAATATAGTAGAAATCTTCTTCCAGTCCAGGGGGTGAGCTGTTGTCAAAAAATGTTCAATTTTCCTCGAGGCTCAAAAATTTTTGCATGCACCGGGTAAGTATAACAAGTTTAGGCGTTTAGAAGGTTATACAATAAAAAGTATGCGACCGATTCATCACAGTCGATGTCAGGTGAAATCAGACATTGATCAAAATCGTTGAGTGAGAACACCGAACAGTTCCTTTTGACCACCTCATCCAAAATTTTTGGTTAAGTGCACGCTCAGCAGACTACGTTTGGAGGGCACCAAAGTCGTCCTCATTACCATTGCAAAGTTCACATGATTAAATATTGGATGAAATGTTGGGTGAGATAGTGGATCGTTTGACAGGAGCTTTACACTAGGTAAGTAAAATTTCTAGCTAGTTCAGGGGGCTACTTAAGCGTCTAGAATGTAACATATTTGTTCTAAGTTCAAGGTTTTTGTGCAATTTTTTAAAAAGTCCGCAGAGCATCTCTCTCAGTCAGAGAAACTGGACTTTGCTACTTCAAAATTCACTATAAGTATGCTAAAAATTTTGGCAATATAGGGGGCTATGTAAAAGCCAGAAATGCCCACTGTAGCTCGAATGTCAGAGATCTGAAGATTTGATCATTTTTTGAAACTTGTATACAAGCGGCACTTGTATTCTCAAAATTAGACCATACAACGAAGTTAAATGTCGAAGTTTTAGTATAACACTGGGTTTAGCTGTCGAAATTTCGATAAGTAGGGATATACATTTCTGCAATTTTCTAAATATGAGATGGTATTGTTTTCTTGGATCCCACATCAAAATTCACAAATAATCTAAATTCCCTCTGCCCCAGAGCAGATATCAATAATTTTTATATCAAAATTTCCCGTCTTCTTGAAGCAACAGGTCACTTTAAATCAAGTCACTTATCCCCCGTTCTCACTTAGCCATCATGATAATAATGATATTTCAATTAACGATGGAAAGACCTTTTTCTTCATTACAAATATATGGAGAAACACACTCCATGGAGGGCAAACAAGATGTAAGATTTCAGCTATGATTTGGTAGAGGGTAAGTTTTATTTTGAAGAGAATTTGATGACATTAAAAGTTGCTCACAGCCATATGAAAATTGATCTGTGGGGCATCCATTGATTGGTCCATCCTGGAGTGTAGTGGCGTGGTTATTAGACTCTTTTGCAGCAAGACGCAGACTTCTTTGAGAACGGAAGCTACTCTTTTTTATTTTTTTAGGGAATCATAAGATTCCAGCCTCTTTCTTCCTAGAAAGATGCTCACAGACCTCACAGATAGACAAATTTCCCAAGAACGGTTTCAATTCTCGCATTTCCATCATTTGTGAATTTGCTCATGCTGCATTTTGCTTCCCTTCTCGACGTCCTTCTTTTGCAGTTCAGCCTTCAAAAGGATATTTTTCAGGTTGTCAGTTTCAGAATAAAACGTAACATAGGTTCCCGAGACTAGTAAAAGTTTTGAAGCTGATTCCACTTTGTAATTCATATCCTCGAACGAAAGAATTATGCTGGTGTCTACTTGACTCGCGCCTTCTTGCCAAAACAGCTTATTATCAGGGAAGGACATTCTGAGAGAAATAAGGGTACTATAAAACTGAATTTAATCTTATGAATTGGTAAGTTAATTACTTATAAAGAGGAGTTAGAAATTGAAAGTTGCTTACAAGTAAGAGAAAATTACGCCTGGAGATATCTATGAATTTTGTTCGTTTTTAAACGTAAATGTCTGAGAGAATCATTGACAAAGAGTTAAGCGCAAATCTAAAATTTAGATCTATTCTGTTGTTAACATTTGATAAGAGGTATGCCAGTCTATTATCTCAAAGAAGAATTGAAGATATCAAAAGTTGCTTAAAAGTAAATGAGAATTAAACCACAGGATACATATGAATCGAATCTATTTTTTTTACAAGAAACTGTCTTGAAATCATGCCAAAAGAGCAAAATAAAATGTAAGATATGAATATATGTAAATAGACTCATATATCGCTTTATGCCTGGTAAAGCGTAGTTCATTTGATTATTTTAAATAAGAGTTAAAAACATTGAAAGCTAATTAAAACTACGAGCAAATTAAACTGCGGGTTATCTATCTGTAAGCGCAAGAATCCTTAGAGAACCCATTCTAAGCCGAGAAAAATGTACATCTCAAACTTATATTCTTGGTGTCTCAAAAAAATATCCCCTTTGACCAAACAAGGAAACGAAACGATAAGATATCGGGACTTTTTGAGTTCATAGGCACATTTATTGATCTTTAACTTAAATGCACATACCTTGCATTTTAAAATCGTTCTCCGAACAGCGAAGATTTGAGCTCACAAAGTCGAATATTGGAGTTCACTTGAAACCAGAGGTTTTATAAATTCCTAGATATGCTTTGATATCATAGGCAAATGACAAAAGAATTTCAACGTTGACCTTTAGCACTTTCTTTTGAAAAGAATTATACCTTGAAATGGTTCAGTTGCTCGACAGATAGTAATTCCTTTGAGGTATCAACCTGTGCATTGCATTCCATCCCAAGAGTCAAGGAACAAGAAAAGGAGCACATGAACGCTCATTTGGGAGATTTGGCACGACTTTATTATTCTTACCACATTTTCATTACTTTTGTTTATTCAGGGCGATGTCTTTCATTCTTTTCAAAAGAGAAAATAATCTGAAAGTTCTATGCCTTGGAAAGTATCCATCATGCAAATCATGGCTAGGCCCTTTTTCAAACAAAATCTCTCTGTTTTCGGGTGCACTGTAAATTTTTGACTTTGCGAGCTTGTATCTCCGGTGCTTGATAAACGATTTTTGAATGCAAAGTTTGTGAATCTAAATTAAAGATTGTAAGATCTAGCTGTTCACCCGGAATAGGCAAGTCAGTCAATTGTTTATAGGGAAGATTTGGAAAGTTGAAATAGTTGTTTAAAGCTATGAGAAAATTAATGCGAGTGATATTCATAGATTTTTGTAATCCCATGACGTAAGCACAGTCTGAGAAATCGTTTAACGAAGCTAAGCAAAATGCAAGATTTAAAAACAAAATTACATATATATATATATTTCTTAACATTTGATGAAAGGGTAAGCCAGTTAATTTCTTTATTAGAATGCAGCTCGTAGCTGTGTACAGAATACAGCTGATACTGTTTACAAGTCATCTTAAATTGAAAATTCAAGGAACCTGAAGATTTATTTTTCTAATCGATGCAAATACAGAAAGAGATATGAATTAAGGAGAGCCAAAAAATGAAAGATTTAAGAATATATCAATTGGCTTATATTTGATATCGAGAGTCAGTTCGTTAATTGTTTTAAATAAGAACCCCAAATCATTAAATGTTGCTTACAACTAATTGGTAATTAAACAGCAGGTGATCTTTATGGACTTATTTAATTTCTTAAAAGTAAATCCTGTCTGATAAATCATTCAACGAAAGCTAAAGAAAATTTAAGATCTAAATACGTTTGTTTGTTTACATTCGATGAATAGGTTTGTCGAATGAGCTCTTGTTTGAGATACTACAAGCTGTTTTCAGCTCAGATCGTTTATCTCTTCTCTTCAACGAGGATTCTTTCTGGAAATCTATTCAACATACCCTTAGTAAAACGTAGGAATTAAATATCCTTATTTGATAAAGTGCTATCTCGCTGGCTAAACGGCTAAGTTGCCGACGACTAAATAAAAATTAAAGGATTTCTTCACTTTAAATGCTGTCTGAGAAGATTATTCAAACAGAGCCAAGCAAAATGTAAGACTGAGACAAAATTATTTGCTCTATTAGGCAATGAAGAAGTCAGTTGTTTGCTTTAAAGAAGATGCCAAAGTACTACTATAAGTTTCATAAAAATAAGGCGAATCTATAAAAGTTATTCATCTCATCGGTCAAAATAATGTCCGATGAATATTCAATGATGGCTAGGCGAAGTGTAGGATTTGAACATATTCATCGTTACCAGTTCAATACAGGGCCAAGTCAGTTAAACCATCACTAAGGCACAAGGGCGCAAGATTTGTTCGTTTAATTTTTAGACCTTGCAGCAAAGACTGGATTCATTTACTAAAAGTAGGGCCGCATCCTTCCCTTACCTATTCAAAATATGATTATCTTATTATTATTGTTGTTATTTTAAAATTCTGTAAAGTCGGTTTTAAAAGATAGCTCTTATTAAAGATCTAATGAAGACCAATTATTTACAACATCTAAAGAAATGATAGTTCTTCCTCAAATACACAAATTAATACTTAAATTACCCAATTTACATGTCCTACAACGACAATGCTCTCCATTCCATTTTTATTGCCCTTGAGTTTCCAAATTATAATCATCGAATTTGTAACTTCAGCTGTTTTTGAAGCAGCAAAAAGTTTTCAGTCGCTTTTAATAAAGTAATTAGCTCCTCCTTTAGAACAATGTAGTTCATTAACTATTCCATCTTCTTCACTGGAAACTTATTTCTAAAATGTAAAATAAAATGAACTGTTTTGAAAACAATCGTTACAGAGTTAAGTCATAACAGTCAAAACTGTTAGGTGATATTGAGACATAAAGGGCTCGAGTTCTTCTTTATTCCGTGTTAGACCTGACAGCAAACTTTCAATTCGTTTACTAAAAGTTGAGCCGCGTCCTGCAAACACATAAAAAGTTTCAATACAAGCTAGATATTGTTTTTCAAACTGACGTGTTGAAAGCAAATTTAATATATATATATTTGATAATGAAAAGAGATGTAGCGCTAAGGGCCTGCTTACATGATCCCGCCTAGGCGGGACGGTTTTATTTTTCGCGTTTACATGAGAAACACTGCCGGGACGGGATGAAACGTGTCATGGTTCTCGGGTTAAAGGCGTGCGCAGTAACGTCAATTTCATCCCGGCCAGAAGGGATATCCCGCTATGCCGAAACGGGATGAAAACATCCCAGCAAGACGGGACGGGATGAAAATCCCATGTAAACGCAAACTGAAAATTGTATGTGCCGGCCAATCGAGATATCCTGCCCAGGCGAGATATCCCGGCAAAGCGGGATCATGTAAACAGACCCTAATACAATCATTTCCAGCAAAACAAAGGAAAGAAAACAAGACAAAAGAAAGTATCAGCTCTTGCTTAGTGTATCGATATCATCTTTTGATAAACGTTGAAGGCTTTGAGGGAGGTTGCCACTTTAAGTTTCTCTACTCAAGCTTTTCCATAGTCTGGCCCCTCGATACGAAAACGACTTTTGACCCCAGGGGGGGTCACTTGAACTTTTTATATACGGGAGTGTCCATCCAATAATTATGGGCAAGAAATCTGCTTTGTGATCCGATACTTTTGGGTCCCTGATTTATAAATAGATCATTTTGATACTTATGGGTTGTTGATTTACTGAATGTAAATTTTTGATACTTTTGGGTTTAATCAACGCAACCAGATCAAAGACTGGCCCTTATTTAAACGTCAATTTTTGCAATTACATTACCAATTAAAAACTTCAATAGACTTCAGTCCTGACAACATGGTCAAAAAATTTCAGCAACGGCACCTTTTCCCGCCAATTTCATTGCCTCTCTTTCGTTTCTTCCTTCCGATCTTATCATAGAAAAACTATAATTTTTGGAATAAGTTAAGCAACAATTTTCTAAAAATTCATTGGAAAATTTACCAGTTAGTTATCAAAAAACTTTGTTAACCCTATTAATACCGGGCTTTTTGGACCCTTGTAGTACTGGGGGGCAAAAAGTGCCCCCACCTCCGTAAAGTCGCCAATATTGCAAATATGAGATCGAAACTTGGTACAATGGTGTACAGTAACAACATGTACACAATAGGCTAGTTTTTTTATTTTTCATTACATCCATGACGTCACAATGATGTCATAATTGAGGAAAATTCCAGTATTTGCTTGCTGTTGGCAAAATTGACAATATTTACGTTTTTATTTGACTATTCCTTTTTTAGATGTACTAAAATGTATCACAAAGCTTTAATAAGTAAAAATCCATAGTATAATATTTATTTAAGTTCATTATATATGTCATATATTCATTATTTAAATGCACCAGTTTTTCATTGTTTAATTTAAACCCCTAATTGTCAACGTAAATACTCTAAAATGCCTCAAAACAATGTATAATAATTAAGAGAAACCTTTTAGGTCACAAAAATTTTTCTAATACATTTGTTATTATTTAATTATTCATAAACATTGATGACGTCATTAAGTTTAAAATTGCTGACGTCATCGAAAATGGATAAAACTATATCTCATCTGAAAGCTCTCATCAAGATTTATTGAATGATAGTGTTTTCATTGATCTGTGATCATTCTGGAAAAACTGAGAGTCCCTTCTTTTCTATTGCTGCTGACCATGTGTTGAAAAGATGTTGGTCACGTGATCAGTGTCTACCATTTTGAAAAATTTTTTAGATTTTTGATTAGTATATTGAATTTGAGGAAAAGTCACCAAGTTTCAGCTCTGTATCTTTTGAGCTGACAGCACTGCATCAAATAATCCGCGCCGCGGGCACTTTGTGCCCCGTCATATCAACCTGGAATAAGTCTTTCCTTCATTCCTCAATAACTCTTGCACATGCTATCGAGGCTGATGCAGTGAAAGGCAGACAGAAAGTAAGAAGATAAACACGACAACAGAGAGAGACTCAGCCTCTGCAACAATAAAGTTGGTGGGCTATTGATGATTCTATTTATTTAAGAATAGTAATAGAGTGCTATAGATGCAATGTTCAAGCTAAGAATAAGATCGCAGCACGCACTGCTGTGAGATCAATTGCATGGCGTTTTTGGACAGCATATTGTTCAGTATTGTTGATGGAAAACAAACAAATATTTGTTGAAACAACCACCCTCTTGGGAGGAGAAGGAGCAGCACTACAGTCTCAAATGTTGGATGCTGTTGTAATTTATCCTGGTGAGTAGTCGGGAAGAAGTGATATACTGTCAGGCTTTAAAGAGGAAATAGAGCAGCCAAAACTTTCTTGGAGGATCATCTTGATTGCTTAAATTATTTGACATTTTTTTAAGTAAAGAGTTCTGTCTCCACGTGTCAGAGTCGTGTCAGGTTTAAGGGACTGAAGTTCTAAGCTGGGTAATCTTTGGGGAAACGTCTAAATCCTCAGATGTGTGGAGCAAGGAAAGATAGCAATGAAACCTGTCATTGTAAAGCTTTTGTCATAAGAAACATTGTTTCCCCTGCAACTAGGTATTCTTTTTTGCAACAACTGTTGCTGGTGAGTTTCAATTGCAGCCAAAGGTTGCTCCACTTTGGGTTTCATTGGCATCTGTCAATTGTTCATAAAATCTTGGAGTCACTAAGTAGGTTTTGTGGAAAAAAGAACAAAATTATAACATGATTCTGATTGTTCATTTCTTAGTCTTTGATACCCTGTTATCAGTACTTATCATGAGAAAAGAGTTTTTATCATCTGCTTAGAATGCATCACATTTGATCTGTGTATTCTGAATCTGTGTCCCAAGATCTAGAGTTACAAAATAAAGGATTTGAAAGGAAATAATTATTACTTTATATGAATCAATCTAAATTACCAGCACTTATAGTAGTGGTTTCTTAATTGCTCAGCTTCAGAAATTTTGTATTTGATATTTTTGGGCCTCATAAAAAACTTTTAGCTGATACTTCTGGGTCTGTGAAATTTTAGTTGATACTTTTGGGTTAATTTTGAACTTGGCGGATGGACACCCCCGTATATAAAAGGTTCAAGTGGCCCCCCTGGGCTTTTGACCAGCGCTAGTTTTTAAAAGTGGGAGTTTTAGATCGGTATCAATTGAACGAAGTACACTACCGTTGCTGTCTGAACACCTTGTGAACAGATTTCACACGTATTCGGGTGCAAGCTCATTCAAAGATTTATACATCAATATTCAAAATACGATTTTCTAACTTCAGTTTTTCCAGGCAGCAAACAATTTTAAATCACTTTTAAGTAAAGTAGCTAGCTCCAACCTTGGAACAGTGTGAATCATTAATTATTTCATCCTGTTATTGGAAAGTTGTTTTCTAAAATGTAAAGTGAAATGAAGTAACTGTTTTGAAATACAGTCGTAACAGAGAAATGCCTGTTGATTTTTTCATATTCAAATTGACTTATCAAGATTTTTAAATTGATTCTGTTGAAGCTCATTTTAAAATGGAGAAAACTCTTTCTGAATAGAAAAAAGGTATTTCCATGTTAACAGAGTTTACCGGCAGATGCAAGTTCAAAATTGTTGAAATAGATTCAAAGCACTTGGTGAACTAAAAGAGAATTTTTTTTGAAAAAATGACAAAATTCAACAACATCGCAGGTAATGAAATTTCCTTCTATGTAATCAAGGAAAGTAGATGCAGATGGCAGACGTTTATTAGGCCGCTCAGTATTTTTGAAGTTTATCGATTGGAAGTTTGGTCGTAAGCGATGTCGTAAGTAGTTTTTGCCGAAGTAAGAATTGTCGAAATATCGTCGATGAGCCGAATTTGTTAGTCGCTGTATCAGTATCATTGGCCTAATACTGCCGAGGCCCAGACCAGTTTATTGTCGAAGATTGCTGTTTTTTAAGAACTTCAGTTTGATTTTTCTGTTTTGAAATCTTGTGAGACCTTGAGACCAATCGCGAACTCACTTTGTAAAACCTTCTTCAAGTGGTTTTACATTGAAGCCTGTATGTCCGCGATACTGCCAGCATGAATTTGTGGGTTTTCTACATGAAATGACTCGTTAAGATCATTCGAGTTTGCACAGTGAGGCCTTCAGGGTATTCCTAATTGCTAGTCAAACCAGGACCGACTTTCTCTAATGTTTCTACCTGACAGTCGTATTGACTTTTAAATCATTTAGCGGACGTTTGGTCGGAAGAAAGTTTTTCCCCTTGGAACATAAAACATTATTCTGGTTTCATAACGTGTTGAAGTCATTAGAATGAAAACTAGAATGCGAGGAATAGTCACAAGGACAGATTTTGTAATACAATAGTATCAGTTGCTTTGGCTCACACCTCAATTCAAAGCGATTAGCGAATAAACACAAAGGAAATTCTCTCAACGAGTAATTCAAATCAAACACAGCCGCAAAGTTGCGTTGAAACCAATACGGCTAGCTCTCACTTGGTGCGGCCGAAAGGAGGTTTATAAGAGAAGATAGTTGCTTATAACAAAAGAAGAAGAAGGGTAAATCTAAAGCTCTGTCTCGCTGATTTTGTTTATTTGACTGAGGAGCTGAAGAGTAACTGTTTGCAGTTGAGCAAAGAATATGCAGGAGTAGTAATGCCCTCTGCTAGGTTTCTGAATCACTTACACCAAATCCACCAGAGGGAACTTTAGATTTACCCTTCTTATTTGTTCTTAAGTATATCACTTCTCTTTAAGACCACCCTTGGCCAGCACCGGGTGAGGGTTTGCCCTACTGGTTTCAGGTCACTTTGCGGCTACTTTTGTTTTGAATTACTGGTTGAGAAAATTTCTTTTGTCTGGAATATCGCTAAGCGCTTTGAATTGAGGTGTGAATCAAAACAAGTGATGCTATTGTATTACAAAATCTGCCCTTGTTGACTGTATGTCTGTTTTTCAGATATTTGAAACCACCTAGGATACTTCATACGACTGTGCCTGGCAAGTTCGTTGAACCATGTAAAATCGTAAAAACAATCGCTGAAAATTCAAAACAAGCCTGAAAAACACCAAGTTGAGAAAGGACATTCGTTGTTAACCAAAACAGATCTGCGAAGTTGAAAAGTTGCCTTAAATTACACAATAAGATTCAAGTGAAGTTATGAAGTCCAGGTCAAAAATAATTCCATATGTTAAATTCTGCGTTTTTGATAATCTAATATCATGGTCTTGCCTACAGAATCGCAAAAGTGGAACTTTGCGCAAATCTGTTTATAAACGGAGATTTCGCTTCCTTCAACTCTTGCTTTATAATGAATACTTTAAGCAGTTTGGCAGAAATTGAAGCCGTGGATAATCCAAATGTGTTTTCTGAGCTAGTTCGCAATCAGCTGCATTTGAGATAAGTTCAGATCGCTGGCCTGTCAGACTGTCAGTGAGTTCCAAAGCAAAGATGCTGTCAGCAATTAGTAAAATGAAAGCGAGAGATTTCTTATTGCCGTCATTTTCGTTTGAGGTAAGCCCATTTAGGAACACACATTTTTTTGTAAGAATTTAAGAATTGAAGCTAGTAAAGAAGGCCAGACAATGGCACAATTACGATCGAATACTTGACACCAAAGAACAAAACAAATTGCCACTACAGGTAAAGAGAATTCTATTTGCAGTCTGTCAAGTTATAAATGCAAACAAAAACAAAGCAAGTTGCCAAAGTTGCTCTGAATTCAGGTTGCTTGCTAACTCGTGGAGCATGAATGGTTTTTTGAGAGTGAACGCGAGCACATATCGAGAGAAGAATGATACACCTAAACCTCTGCTTCGGGCATTTTATTCTAAAGCTGAGCGGCGATTCTATTCTCGTACACGCTGGAAATACGAGGATGGCATCGCATATCAATCACAAAGATACCCTTACGATTCGTTACATCACTGCTTTAGGAACACGTTCATTGTCTTCTGCAGCGTGTTGCGTGTCTTCATCCAAGCCACCAACCACCAAAAGATAATTTGTTAAAAATCAACCCAATGTGCCCTACAAACGACGGCATTGAGGACTAGGTGCACTTTTTGTCGCTCTGCCCTTCTCTTTAAGTACTGCGCAGAGATCTTCGCGCTGGAGTTTCCGCTTTATTTCGACCATTGGACATACATTTTATTGTACAATGATCAAGATTTTCATGTGTTTAGTCTTGATAAATATTTAGTCTTGATGAAAATATACTTCTCCAAACGCTCCACTTTATTCATGAAGCTGGTCGTTCTGATTAGAAATTTAGATCTCAGTTATAGGCCGTACAACCTCCAATTTCATTTCATTTCATTTCATTTCATTTCATTTCATTTCATTTCATTTCATTTCATTTCATTTCATTTTATAATATATATACAGGTTAAGTATTCAAGTCATAAAAATTTTGATTTTCAAACTGCCCTGTTGCAAAAGAAAAGCTACAAAATTACAGTAGAAATAGGAACTACAAAATACGTAAAAGTAAAGGAAAGGTGAGACACTGCTCAGGATTTGTCATTTTTCAGTGACAATTTGAATTGGGTGAAAGTTTTGGCCATCTTGCTTTCTCTTTTCAAATCATTCCAAAGTTTAGCTCGTCTATACGAGAAGCATTTTTGGCCACATGCAGTTCTTAGCCATGGTGCATGAAGGTCAGTGCTGGTATTACGAAGCTGTCTAGCACAGGTTTCAGATAACCTTTGGAACAGTCCTGTAAGATACTCGGGCGCTTCATGGTTTATGGACCTATAGACCATTTTCACTGTTTCAGTTTCTATGAGCTCTTTGACCGTTTGCCACCCCAACTGCCTGATGATGGGTGGTGCAGACATTCTGTAGAGGCTATTTGTCATGATTCTAGCTGCACGACCAAGTTCCCTTTAAGTAAACGTTCTTTCTTTCTTGTATTAGTTTTGTGTTAGCAGTTACGCTTTCTTTATGTGCTATCTTTGTGCTATCTTTGTTATTCTTTATGTGCTGTACTTCAAGTCGCTATGTGTAGTGTTACGTTCGTCTTTCCTGTTTTATGTTGCCATGAGATAGTCGTAGTTTTTCGCTCCAAAGGGCATTGTTCTAGTAGTAGGGTATAGTATTGTCTAAGTAGTGTTATCAAGTAATATGTATTGTAAGTTTTTAGATTAAATGTATAAAAAACCTATAAATCTGACAAATTATAAATGCACAGAATGTTTGGTCTGTTCCTCTGTAGAGCACAAACATTTATCTTCAATATGACACTTTCAGTTTCAAAAGAAGTTGAAAAGTTCGTGTGATATTACTGTTGAATAAACTGCAGAATTGCCGCTTGGAAGAAATATTTGGAAGCCTAGCCCAGGAGCTTGTGAATAGAACTGATAACACTAACAAATTTGCACTTTACTACAGAGGTAGAGACTGTCTTTTTGAAATTAGTTATTTTTCCTTTCAGAGTAGCATGAGCGAAAAGAGTTTGCTGAGCAGACGCCTCCGCAGGTCCATGACGAACTGGTCATCAGGGCAAAGCAGCAAGGACCATTTCTCAGACGGAACAATCAGCTTCCCGAAAAGCAAAAGGTCAAAGGCAAAACAGAAGTTTAGGATCGTGGCAGCAAAGACAGGACAGCCTGATGGGATCTCATTTGAATGCATTGATAAACCAGGATGCTTCCTCAGAGCAAAAGGAAAATCACTCTCACCCGAGAGAGAAGGATCGGATTCCTACTTCAGTAAGTTGCTGATCTGAAAAACCTGGCCTTCCAGCATACACGTATATTGTTTGGTCGAGGGATTTGAATTCAATCAATTTAAAGGCAGTTTATCCATAGATGAATAAATTGCATGTACGATCCATGAAACTGCTGACACTATGCTGACATGCATGTAACTGTTCGATGATTTGATTGGTTAAGAGCCGGTTGTTTTAAACTGATCACATGAAAATTAGAGTCTTGTTGTCGAGACCGTAAGAGCAATGGCGGAAAGGCAGCAGAGCAAGCTTCGACCAAGCGATTGTTTCATTTTCATTTCATTTTCATCTTCATTTTTTATACATTAAAGTCCCTTCAGCCCACAACCCAATGCCGAATAAGAAAATACAATAAATACTCTAATTACATCAATACAATCTATATACAGTTAAAGCCAAATTATGTATAGTAATCTATTTAATAGCAGCTGCTCTTCCAGGGAGTCGTGTTTTATGTTGTGTTCAGCTCGTAAAATAATTTTTCAATTGCTTTTTGAATCTATTAAGTGTAGGGAGCTCTCTGATATTGATGGGAATATCGTTCCAAGCTTTCAGAGCTGAATAGTGAAAGCCTTTCTTGACATATTCAAGGTTGTTTCTTGGGATTTGTAGGTCCCTGCAATTCCTTGTTCTGTAGTTGGAGTGCTGGGTCCTATGATGATATTTGTCCCAAAGGCTTTCGGGACATTACCCGCTGATTATTTTGTATGTCATAACTGATCGATCAAGCTTTGTTAGTTGCTCAACGGTCAACTAATTATGAGACCAATTGTCTTTTAGTCTCGAATTTTCAATAATCGAGCGGGCTCTGTCCTGCAGACATTGGAGAGTATTCAATCTTGATTTAGGAAGACTCCCCCAGATAACATTAGCATATCTCAGACGGCTTTCGATAAGTGCACGGTACACATGATCAAGCTGGGATTGTGAAATAAGATTTTTCAGTTTTTTTAGCGACTTTAGACTGCCACTAATCTTTCCACTAATCTAGTGGAAAGATTACTAATCTTTTGT
Organism: Aurelia sp. 4 Dawson et al 2005; assembly: GCA_964019985.1. Classification (NCBI taxonomy): domain Eukaryota; kingdom Metazoa; phylum Cnidaria; class Scyphozoa; order Semaeostomeae; family Ulmaridae; genus Aurelia; species Aurelia sp. 4 Dawson et al 2005. The sequence goes on along the minus strand of OZ026511.1, from coordinate 979,550 downwards.
CTTTGATGCTTGAAACGCAGTCAGTCTTAAAGCATTTTATAGCTGGAGGGATGAACAGGGAGTTGAAAGCAATCTCATGCTAACGAAGCTATTACGAATGAAAAGGCAGGCAGACAGAAGTGTGTTGCGATTCAAAAACAAAGTCATGGCCTAAGCCCGAACAAATGGTCACATGAAAAACGACGAAAGATCACATTTTTCCGAGATGCCTCTTTCGAAGCCTTCTACTTATATGGGCACACTGCCTTTAAGATACATACTATTATAGCCTGTTTAATTATGTCTTACATTAGACTGATTATATGAGTCTCGGTTTTTTCATTGATTTGGATGATACTTATGGCCTCTAACTGATGCTCATGATAATGCAGCTTCAAAATTGGAACTAACGAAGGCCAAGTCCAAATGCTTTCTCATCTGCTTGCTGTCTCGCTTTACTTGCTCGTTTTTTCATTTTAATCTTGTTTGTGGCCAAGTCCAAACATTTTCTCGTCTACTTGCTTTCTCGCTTTACTTGCTCGTTATTTCGCTCTAATCTTGTTTGTTTATATTTCAGATAAAGACAGTACGTTTGTTCCATTGCCTGATATGTGGTTTCAAGGCTTCTTCGCGTTTGAATCGGTTGGGAAGCCATCTTACTTCATTCGATTAAATCAAACCGAGGAACTCATTCTTGATCGATATGATGGAACGTCTACTTTCAAGGAAGATGCTAGTTTTATGCTGAAGAAAAGGCCTTGTGCCAGTAAGTTGCTTACGTATCATCTGTAGCGTTTATTCTGTCACTAGACGCTTTTTCATCACTTTCACAAAATATACCGGTTGACTGAAAAGGAACTCACGAGGTAGATGGCACATACAGTAGTTTCCTGGAAGCATTGGTTATGCATTCAAACAAGGTGTCAGCGTGTAGCTGAAAGGCTCTGCTATCTTTGAAATGTTGCTTCGTTGGTTTAGGGTATACTTACCTTCCGATGAAACAGTTTCATAAATATGTAAATTCATCAATTTCTCGGACTTTTCCCTCGTTCTCCAGTCGAGAGATGAATAACTTTTGTCAGATATGAATGTTTAGTTTGTTCCTCTGTGAAGTACAAAAGATTTAAAGGTGTTGTGGCACAGTGGTGTAACCCCTGACTTTGAAGCCAGAACAGTAAGATGGAGTGGGTTCGATACCCGATAGGACTTTACCACTTGAGCATCATGGCAAATGGTCTCGGAGTCGATTACGTCTGCTCTATTTCTGCGATCCCAAGGCTTGGCAATGAAAACCGCAACTTCGCCTTCACCTTTAAAATTTAACTTCAAGAAAGCGCTTTCGATATAAAAGTAAAACGACAAATCTATGTGATGCTGCTTTTCAAACAACAGCAAATTCGCTGTTTCATCAACAATTTTTGCGATTGAATATGTGATACCGATGTCAGATGAAATTCTTCTAAAATATTTGTTCGTAAAAATAACATGCATATTTGATGTTTCTGCTACAAGGCAATAGCTACAGATTTTTCTATTTAGAAATTTTATCCTTCTAATATGGGCAAATTATTATCTTGCAGCATGCTTACAAGTTGGCGTGAAAGGTTGGGCGAAAATGCCATCTGGAGGATATTGTCTCGGGAAAGTTGTAGCTGTCAACGAAATGATTGAAGTATCCTTAGACGACAATAAGATTATGAAATACCCAAGAAATTCTCAAGGGAGTTTGATCCCTGATGTTGTCCCTCAGCCGAATGAATTGTCAGTTGGAGCCCGTGTAATATCGCAGTGGTTTGACCGTGAATTCCTGTATCCAGGGATCATAACTGGCATGAAATCAAATGAATACGAAGTACAGTTTGATGATGGCGATAAAGGGCGATGTAGAGCTTATCAAATACGGCTTGTTAGAGATCATTTATTTCAAGGTAAGGACCACATAGGGCGACTGAATTCCTGTATCCAGGGATCATAACTGGCATGAAATCAAATGAATACGAAGTACAGTTTGATGATGGCGATAAAGGGCGATGTAGAGCTTATCAAATACGGCTTGTTAGAGATCATTTATTTCAAGGTAAGGACCACATAGGGCGACTGAATTCCTGTATCCAGGGATCATAACTGGCATGAAATCAAATGAATACGAAGTACAGTTTGATGATGGCGATAAAGGGCGATGTAGAGCTTATCAAATACGGCTTGTTAGAGATCATTTATTTCAAGGTAAGGACCACATAGGGCGACTGAATTCCTGTATCCAGGGATCATAACTGGCATGAAATCAAATGAATACGAAGTACAGTTTGATGATGGCGATAAAGGGCGATGTAGAGCTTATCAAATACGGCTTGTTAGAGATCATTTATTTCAAGGTAAGGACCATATAGGGCGACTGAATTTCTTTACCCTTGAATCATAACTGGCATGAAATCAAATGAATACGAAGTACAGTTTGATGATGGCGATAAAGGGCGATGTAGAGCTTATCAAATACGGCTTGTTAGAGATCATTTATTTCAAGGTAGGGACCATATAGGGCGACTGAATTTCTTTACCCTTGAATCATAACTGGCATGAAATCAAATGAATACGAAGTACAGTTTGATGATGGCGATAAAGGGCGATGTAGAGCTTATCAAATACGGCTTGTTAGAGATCATTTATTTCAAGGTAAGGACCACATAGGGCGACTGAATTCCTGTATCCAGGGATTATAACTGGCATGAAATCAAATGAATACGAAGTACAGTTTGATGATGGCGATAAAGGGCGATGTAGAGCTTATCAAATACGGCTTGTTAGAGATCATTTATTTCAAGGTAAGGACCATATAGGGCGACTGAATTTCTTTACCCTTGAATCATAACTGGCATGAAATCAAATGAATACGAAGTACAGTTTGATGATGGCGATAAAGGGCGATGTAGAGCTTATCAAATACGGCTTGTTAGAGATCATTTATTTCAAGGTAAGGACCATATAGGGCGACTGAATTTCTTTACCCTTGAATCATAACTGGCATGAAATCAAATGAATACGAAGTACAGTTTGATGATGGCGATAAAGGGCGATGTAGAGCTTATCAAATACGGCTTGTTAGAGATCATTTATTTCAAGGTAAGGACCACATAGGGCGACTGAATTCCTGTATCCAGGGATCATAACTGGCATGAAATCAAATGAATACGAAGTACAGTTTGATGATGGCGATAAAGGGCGATGTAGAGCTTATCAAATACGGCTTGTTAGAGATCATTTATTTCAAGGTAAGGACCACATAGGGCGACTGAATTCCTGTATCCAGGGATCATAACTGGCATGAAATCAAATGAATACGAAGTACAGTTTGATGATGGCGATAAAGGGCGATGTAGAGCTTATCAAATACGGCTTGTTAGAGATCATTTATTTCAAGGTAAGGACCATATAGGGCGACTGAATTTCTTTACCCTTGAATCATAACTGGCATGAAATCAAATGAATACGAAGTACAGTTTGATGATGGCGATAAAGGGCGATGTAGAGCTTATCAAATACGGCTTGTTAGAGATCATTTATTTCAAGGTAAGGACCACATAGGGCGACTGAATTCCTGTATCCAGGGATCATAACTGGCATGAAATCAAATGAATACGAAGTACAGTTTGATGATGGCGATAAAGGGCGATGTAGAGCTTATCAAATACGGCTTGTTAGAGATCATTTATTTCAAGGTAAGGACCATATAGGGCGACTGAATTTCTTTACCCTTGAATCATAACTGGCATGAAATCAAATGAATACGAAGTACAGTTTGATGATGGCGATAAAGGGCGATGTAGAGCTGATCAAATACGGCTTGTTAGAGATCATTTATTTCAAGGTAAGGACCATATAGGGCGACTGAATTTCTTTACCCTTGAATCATAACTGGCATGAAATCAAATGAATACGAAGTACAGTTTGATGATGGCGATAAGGGGCGATGTAGAGCTTATCAAATACGGCTTGTTAGAGATCATTTATTTCAAGGTAAGGACCACATAGGGCGACTGAATTCCTGTATCCAGGGATCATAACTGGCATGAAATCAAATGAATACGAAGTACAGTTTGATGATGGCGATAAAGGGCGATGTAGAGCTTATCAAATACGGCTTGTTAGAGATCATTTATTTCAAGGTAAGGACCACATAGGGCGACTGAATTCCTGTATCCAGGGATCATAACTGGCATGAAATCAAATGAATACGAAGTACAGTTTGATGATGGCGATAAAGGGCGATGTAAAGCTTATCAAATACGGCTTGTTAGAGATCATTTATTTCAAGGTAAGGACCACATAGGGCGACTGAATTCCTGTATCCAGGGATCATAACTGGCATGAAATCAAATGAATACGAAGTACAGTTTGATGATGGCGATAAAGGGCGATGTAGAGCTTATCAAATACGGCTTGTTAGAGATCATTTATTTCAAGGTAAGGACCACATAGGGCGACTGAATTCCTGTATCCAGGGATCATAACTGGCATGAAATCAAATGAATACGAAGTACAGTTTGATGATGGCGATAAAGGGCGATGTAGAGCTTATCAAATACGGCTTGTTAGAGATCATTTATTTCAAGGTAAGGACCACATAGGGCGACTGAATTCCTGTATCCAGGGATCATAACTGGCATGAAATCAAATGAATACGAAGTACAGTTTGATGATGGCGATAAAGGGCGATGTAGAGCTTATCAAATACGGCTTGTTAGAGATCATTTATTTCAAGGTAAGGACCACATAGGGCGACTGAATTCCTGTATCCAGGGATCATAACTGGCATGAAATCAAATGAATACGAAGTACAGTTTGATGATGGCGATAAAGGGCGATGTAGAGCTTATCAAATACGGCTTGTTAGAGATCATTTATTTCAAGGTAAGGACCACATAGGGCGACTGAATTCCTGTATCCAGGGATCATAACTGGCATGAAATCAAATGAATACGAAGTACAGTTTGATGATGGCGATAAAGGGCGATGTAGAGCTTATCAAATACGGCTTGTTAGAGATCATTTATTTCAAGGTAAGGACCACATAGGGCGACTGAATTTCTTTACCCTTGAATCATAACTGGCGTGAAATCAAATGAATACGAAGTACAGTTTGATGATGGCGATAAAGGGCGATGTAGAGCTTATCAAATACGGCTTGTTAGAGATCATTTATTTCAAGGTAAGGACCACATAGGGCGACTGAATTCCTGTATCCAGGGATCATAACTGGCATGAAATCAAATGAATACGAAGTACAGTTTGATGATGGCGATAAAGGGCGATGTAGAGCTTATCAAATACGGCTTGTTAGAGATCATTTATTTCAAGGTAAGGACCACATAGGGCGACTGAATTTCTTTACCCTTGAATAATAACTGGCGTGAAATCAAATGAATACGAAGTACAGTTTGATGATGGCGATAAAGGGCGATGTAGAGCTTATCAAATACGGCTTGTTAGAGATCATTTATTTCAAGGTAAGGACCACATAGGGCGACTGAATTTCTTTACCCTTGAATCATAACTGGCGTGAAATCAAATGACTACGAAGTACAGTTTGATGATGGCGATAAAGGGCGATGTAGAGCTTATCAAATACGGCTTGTTAGAGATCATTTATTTCAAGGTAAGGACCACATAGGGCGACTGAATTCCTGTATCCAGGGATCATAACTGGCATGAAATCAAATGAATACGAAGTACAGTTTGATGATGGCGATAAAGGGCGATGTAGAGCTTATCAAATACGGCTTGTTAGAGATCATTTATTTCAAGGTAAGGACCACATAGGGCGACTGAATTCCTGTATCCAGGGATCATAACTGGCATGAAATCAAATGAATACGAAGTACAGTTTGATGATGGCGATAAAGGGCGATGTAGAGCTTATCAAATACGGCTTGTTAGAGATCATTTATTTCAAGGTAAGGACCACATAGGGCGACTGAATTTCTTTACCCTTGAATCATAACTGGCGTGAAATCAAATGAATACGAAGTACAGTTTGATGATGGCGATAAAGGGCGATGTAGAGCTTATCAAATACGGCTTGTTAGAGATCATTTATTTCAAGGTAAGGACCACATAGGGCGACTGAATTCCTGTATCCAGGGATCATAACTGGCATGAAATCAAATGAATACGAAGTACAGTTTGATGATGGCGATAAAGGGCGATGTAGAGCTTATCAAATACGGCTTGTTAGAGATCATTTATTTCAAGGTAAGGACCACATAGGGCGACTGAATTTCTTTACCCTTGAATAATAACTGGCGTGAAATCAAATGAATACGAAGTACAGTTTGATGATGGCGATAAAGGGCGATGTAGAGCTTATCAAATACGGCTTGTTAGAGATCATTTATTTCAAGGTAAGGACCACATAGGGCGACTGAATTTCTTTACCCTTGAATCATAACTGGCGTGAAATCAAATGACTACGAAGTACAGTTTGATGATGGCGATAAAGGGCGATGTAGAGCTTATCAAATACGGCTTGTTAGAGATCATTTATTTCAAGGTAAGGACCACACAGGGCGACTGAATTTCTTTACCCTCGAAGTATGGCTGGAGTGAAATCAAATGAGTAGAAAGTACAGTTTGATGATGACGATAAAGGGCGATGTAGAACATATCAAATATGGCTTGTTAGAGATCATTTTGTTTCAAGGTATGTGTCAAGGGCGACTGAACACGATTCGTTTATAGATTTATCTCTGTTATCCATGTTAGTAACTCAACTAGAATAACCGATTAACAAGGGCCCATGCTAAAAACTTACAATCATTCATAACTTGCAATAAATACAAAATTTGTTGTATATAACTAAAATGAGCTAGAAATTGTCAAAGAAAAATGAAAAGTAGGACAAAGATATTTCTTGCTCATTTTGGTACCATTTTTGTACAAGGCTACAAAAATGACAAACAAGAAATAATGACAGAAGCACATGTAAGGAATAATGACTGAAGCAAACGCTTTACCTTTGTTGATGTTTGCAACTTATTTGTGTGCAACTTATTTGTGTCTCCTTTCCCTAAATCTGAAGCATACAGAATGATATGATAATAAATTTGAAAATGTAATGACTAAAGCAAACTCTTTACATTTATTGATGTTTGCAACTTATTTGTGTCTCCTTTCCCTAAATCTGAAGCATACAGAATGATATGATAATAAATTTGAAAATGTAATGACTAAAGCAAACTCTTTACATTTATTGATGTTTGCAACTTATTTGTGTCTCCTTTCCCTAAATCTGAAGCATACAGAATGATATGATAATAAATTTGAAAATGTAATGACTAAAGCAAACTCTTTACATTTATTGATGTTTGCAACTTATGTGTGTCTCCTTTCCCTAAATCTGAAGCATGCAGAATGATATGATAATAAATTTGAAAATGTAATGACTAAAGCAAACTCTTTACATTTATTGATGTTTGCAACTTATGTGTGTCTCCTTTCCCTAAATCTGAAGCATACAGAATGATATGATAATAAATTTGAAAATGTAATGACTAAAGCAAACTCTTTACATTTATTGATGTTTGCAACTTATTTGTGTCTCCTTTCCTTGAATCTGGAGCATACAGAATGATATGATAATAAATTTGAAAATGTAATGACTAAAGCAAACTCTTTACATTTATTGATGTTTGCAACTTATTTGTGTCTCCTTTCCCTAAATCTGAAGCATACAGAATGATATGATAATAAATTCGAAAATGTGGAAGTTATTTCTTGCTATTCTTTCTTCTCTCCAGACCATTCATGCGTATCGCCATCACATAATCACGTGATCAAACATGATTCACAAGAGACAATGCCAGAACAATGTGACGGAGTTGATGACCGTTTGTTGTCATGTATCAAGCGACAACAATTTTCAGGTAAGAACTACTCAATTCCAATTGTGGTGCTATCAAACTTGCGCTGAGATGACAAAAAAATTACTAAAGCCATAGATACACATAACACCACTGAAAACCAAGTAGGAGTTCTTCGTATTCGTGAAGTATTGAGATAGCTTGCATACTTTCTAATTACTTTACAACGCTACAGGGATGACACGATTGGGAACAAAACAAAATGACTACCCTATGGCCAAGTTTCGAAGAAATGCAAGTTAATGCAAGTTAATGCAAATTAATTATCGCAAAAAGTGGGAATTTTTGTATCCATTTTCAAGAGAAATTCGCAAGACCACCGAGCATTGTTATTGGTGAATGAAGTAAAACCTGTCAGCTGTAGATTTATTCGATGGAAAAGCACCAAATGTGACTAAAACTGATGATCAACAGTTGAAAAAGTTGCACACAAAACAAAACTATCAAAGCAAACATTAGAAAGGCAATTGAGAAAGTTACATAACTTAATTGCAATAGTAAACCCAACAACTTCATAAAATCAAGTTCTACGCCAGCGTCCATAAGCATGCGTAGACACGAGGTTGGTACTACCCCTTTAATCTAAGAAAATTCATTTGACAATAATTTTTGACTCTTACCTTTTGACAGCTGGTGAGGACATAGCTCGTGAAAAGTATAAATTACCCAGCATTATTGCAATTCCATTTTGCAGAATCACGTCAAGGCAAATTATGGTCACGTGACGGTGGTGAGATTACAAGTCATATCAGCAAAGAGGAAATCTCAAAGAAAGACAGCTCTTCATCAACTGATACACAGAGCCATGGTAAAACCCAAAACGAGGGCTCGAGATTCAAGCGAGACTTGAGATTGACCGTTCAAAATCTGAAGGTTTCCTCACTTGAAACTGAAACAATGAGTCAGGATAGTGGTTACCATGGATACTTAAGACAAAGGAGTCTTGAGAAGGAGTCACAAAAGAAATGTAAGTGAAAAATTAATAAGCTTTGAAAATTTATTGGCCTTGATAGATGAATTCTATTAAGGAGAAAGCTCGATAGTTATAGAAGTTCTTACCCATTGGTTACCCAGTTCTCTATATGCATCTCTGCTGACCAGTTTGACAAGAATAGATAAGTAAACTCCACCCAAAAAGTTACTTTCTTTCGTCAATTCTTTCTTTTTTTTGTTTCATTTAGGCCTTTGAGTTGCAAATGTCAAAGTTTTTCAATCTCTTTAGTTTGAGACCAAGCCAAACTAAGGTAAATCAAACCAAACCAAGGCAAAGCTTTTGAACGTGGTAGGAGAACATAATTCGTCTTAAAAAGCACTACAGAACTCGAAGACTAAGATAGCGAATACCTGAGAGATTGTTTGACTGGAAAGCAAACACAAATGTGGTCCTATTCACGCTATGACTGCTAAAATTTTTTCCATGCATTTCCAAATTTTCTCATCAAAGTGCTCGAATTTCGTCGTCGTTGTAATGTCATGTCATGCAAAACTGATGGAAATCCATAATTGAATGACTTAAACCCACTGCTTGGCCTAGTATGGAGCAGCCAGCACCCTACTTTTAATTTTGATCATATTGACGACGCCAGTTTTATTCTTTCTTCTATTTCAAATTTTTGTAGTGATGTTGGATTTTTAGAATTGTAGTTAACGTTCTTTTCGACAAATAGCAAAAAGTTTTTGAACATTAAAAATAAGTAAAAAGAATGATAAATATTATTCTTAAAGCGAATCATCAACAAACTGCTTTTGAAATTACGATTTTGCAGAATTTTCGATAGTCCATATGACAGAGATTTCCTACTATTTTTCTCAAAATGAAGGAGCTAGTTTGAAGATGGACTCTTGAGCTTTGTAGAGAAACAAACGAAATACTCATATGTTGAAAGATTGCAGAGATGTTGGTGGAGTTTTGAAGTATCTTTTTATGAATTCACCCCATCCACCAAAATCTGTGCAAGGCACAGTAGCCACGTGTGGACAGCGATATAGATCATAGAGATAATAGGTTTGTAGTCTGCCGCCGGAAAGTAAGCCTGTTTGTCAGCAAAATTTTCCACCACTTTGTATTATGACGTAAAGCAATTCAGGTCGTTGTTTTAATGTTTTCATGATATCCGGAGCTCAAGGACAATCGATGTCATGACAATCGATATTGTACTGGTCGACGAACAAGTATTTGTCTGCGTCTTCACAAAATTTCCGTTTTCTTGAATTTTTGACAGAATTATTGACGTGTAAATTGATCTGACATTTTAATTGGGGATTTATTTACCATGCAGGCTTCAATGAGAAAGCCCTGGTAGGAGGTCCGCCTGGGTACACAAGGGCATGAGCCAGTGTTTTCGTTGCAAATTGAGCAGGTAACTCTAACTCTGCTTTCTCTCTAGGTAACTCTGCTTAAGGTAACTCTGCTTTCCGCTCCAGTGAGCAGCGAGTTGCCGTTTTGCAAAACCACTCTCCTCAGAAAACAGTTAATTTCTCCAATACTATTCGGTCGATCGAAAATCGGTAAAAAGGGCGTTGCTCTACATGGTCTTGGCAATCGAAAGATATGCAAATCGCAATGTTTCCGTCAAGGCTGGCTTTGTAAATTATTTTTCAAAACTTGTTGTTGATCGGAGAAAATTGGATTTATCTCCAAAACTAGTCGAAAAGTTTTCGGTTTTCTTTCGATATATCCTTTGCTAGATTGTTGATCTACAACTTTGCCAACTCTGATTGAAAAAGCTAGGCTAGATTTGTCGCAATCGAATTTTATATTTCTGTTTAACTTCGACACTGAAGGGTAAAATTCTTGGGTCAGCAGATTACCATGTTACAAATCACGCTTTCAAACACTCGGCCTTTGCATTCACATTGCGCACTCTCTTTTAAGCGCATAGACGCTCGTCCAGAAATCCCCATACTAACATTTTGCAATCTGAACAGTGCAAGGGATTGGTATGGCGGATTTCTGCACGAGCGTTTAATCGCTTTCAAAAGATTGTGCAAGGTGCATGCAGCCTTATAATAACTCTCTGAAATGTTTCCATTGGCAAAAGAATGAACATGATCTGTTGGGAATGCTGTATTCAAGTCTCAATAGACATCATTGGAGCACTTGTGAAAGCATCATTTCTTGAATGCTACCATGTTTTACAGCCTTCCTTTTCATGTCCTTTGAGACTTTCATGAGCATTCACAAAATATCACAAAGAACAGAGATCTGAAACTAAGCTGTTTACAAAAGGGTTCAACTCTTTCTCATGTCCTAATCAGTTGACCAAGGTTTCTACCTTTCGTAGTCACAAAGTAAACAGAAGTATAAAATTCGATTGCGAGAAATCTAGCCTAGCTTTTTCAATCAGACTTTGTAAAGTTGTAGATCAACAATCTAGCTAACGATATAGGGAAAACGAAGAGCAAGAATTGCGACGATAATCATGTTAATTTTTATTATTTCATTCCAAATCCAAGTAAATTACAAGTAAATTATTTGAAATGAAATAATAAAAATGAACATGATTATCGTCACAATTCTTGCTCTTCGTTTTCTAATCAAGCTCCGTTTTCCTGCCAATACTCCGATATAGGGAAAGAAAACCGAAAACTTTTCGAGTAGTTTTTGAGATAAATCCAATTTTCTGAAATTAACAAACAGTTTTGAAAAATAATTTACAAAAGCCAGCCTTGACGGAATCATTGCGATTTGCATATCTGTCGACTGCCAGGACTATGTAGAACGATGCCCTTTTTACTGATTTTCGATCGACCGAATAGTATTGGAGAAATTAACTGTTTTTCGAGGAGAGTGGCTTTGCAAAACCGCAACTCGCTGCTCACTGGAGCTGAAAGCAGAGTTACCTTAAGCCAAACCAAAATTCTAGGTATTAGTATTTCCCTGCTGAATCAAACGATGAGCTTGGTCTTCCATCGTGCGAGAGTATTTTTCGCTGTCTGTGGCCTCGTGAACTTTTCAAAACAAAGTTTTTAGCAGCCGTTGCAGTGCTTTCCGAATGATTTAATGTGATTCAGGCTTCCACTGAAGCGATGAAGCGTGGGCATTAGTTAGCGATAGCTATTTCTAGTTTACGGTTATGTGACACTGCCCCTTCAACTGCCAGCATTACAAGAAATGTCTTCATCCCTTTTCAGTGTTAGCTGCCCTACCAAAATGGAAAACTGAAGAGGAAGAAGCAGTTGAGACAGTTGGACTGACAGAAAAACAAATGAAATTGATTTAGTGTAAATAAGTAGATAGAATTTTCATTTTGACGTAAGGATCTTAAGTTCAAAGATCCTGCCAGACTTGCCTTGCGTTCCTTTGGCGATCAAAACAATCGAAATTTCATTCAAAGTCAGCCAGCTGGATCTAAATGCTTTGGAATAAAACAATAATAAAATCTTCAACAATACAATCATGATTGTTTTGATCGCCAAAGGAACGCACGGTTGGTAAGTAAATGGCAAGCAGTTTGATAATTAATAGTTCGTAATTATCAATTAGAGTTTTTGCTTCGGTAGCTTGTGCATGGCAGAATTAGTATTGGGTGACTGAAATCGGGCCGCAGTGAGCTTTTCGAGGCTCAGGGACAAAACTGAGAAATAAGACCCATTGCGAGCGACGCGAAAATTTTTCAATCGCGCCCTTTGGATTGGCTTCAAATGCAATTCAGAGCATCTCCTGTAGTCAAAATGTCAAAAACCTTCAGTTATGAAGCCCCTTAGACCCTGAGGTCTCAGCGCAAGTTGCCCCTCCAATCCCCCTCTCGGCGGCCCTAGACTGAAATAATCCCCCTCCCCTGTGTGGAAGATCATTGCAACTAAAGTAAGTATTCTTTAGTGAAGGAGATCACTTTTTGTAATGGCAAAGCAATTGAAGCATTCTTTGCCATTCTTTTGGCAAGTTTTAGTGGTCTCTTGGAACATTTGGAAGATTTATAAAACCCCTCCTTGAACAACGATCAAAAGATGGCCTAAAACGCAAGATCAATTTTACCCATTCTTTCTTAAGCAATTATAGACCCCTTTGAGAATGAGCGTTACTAATGAAATGGTAAATTGAAAGTGAGCCGAGTGGGAGGAGAGGGGGGGTAGGGGGTAACTCGAATCTTAGAACGACTGAGACGTACCGCCTAAAAATTTATAGGAAGACCCATATTTTAGGAATTTCGCTTGATTTTCACATCCATTTTGAAGGATTTAAATTGTTGAACTCCTCAATATAAAAAATCAAGTTATCAAAAACCGGTTTTCAGATTTAAAACGAGGAAATCCAAAGATAAAAACAAACACCGCAAAAGATTTTGTTTCAATTATAAAAGCTACCCATTTCTGGTAGAACAGTTAGACCTGAAGAAAGGGATTTTTGAGGTTCAAAACCCATCCTTATGGGTGGCACGTTCCCATTTTTCTACATAGGGAAGTAACCACCTCTGGAAACTAGGACGGAAGCTGAAATCAATATCTGAAAAGGAGCATTGATAGTCTTGAAGTTGGCAAAGTGAGTTTCTCTTCTTCAAGATGAAACTAATCATAATTTAACATTATTTTTGAATCTTTCTACTTTACTACGGGAGAAATATCTCTGACATTACCAACAAAATAGAAAATATATTTCGCTCTCGTAGCAATCAGGTCAGGTATTTTTGACTATTATGTATAGCTCAAAAACATATGCAGGCAAGGCAAGGTTTCTTTGGAAGCGATTGACGTGTTTGTAGTCAACCGGTAGTATTATAATAGTATTAAGAATACAAAGTTAGTGATGATGACACAGACCAGTAGGCTTCAACTTACATATAAATCATGTTAGTAATAGTTTTAAACAGGTCTTTAAGAGAATAATTTACTTGATATGAAGAAATCTTAGGTACTCTTCCATAGTATCAAGGCACCGTCCACACGTATCCGGATATTCTTGAAAACACATCTCTTTTATCCATTTTTGGTTAGCGTGTCCACACGTAGAAGGCGTTTTCGGTTTCCAAAAACGAGGTTTTTCGAAAACGCTCTCCAGAGTGGATCTTTTTGAAAACGCTGTTTTCATGTTGTTGTATGGACGAGTGGCAAAGGAGCTTTTCGAAATGGCTAACGTCACAGCCTTGATTACTACACATCAGAGCATGCGCACGGATCTTTGGGGATCACGCCAGGGCATTTTGCTTGTCTGTTTTCTTTATCGAAGTTTGAACATCGAAGTTTGAATGTAACAGTGTCATCGTTTGGATGGGGATATTTTCGAGAGTGCTCCTCGTGTGGACGCGGATAGTTTTCAAAAGAATAAAAAAGATGCGTTTTCAAACATATCCGGATATGTGTGGAAGAGGCCTTTGCAATCTCGTTATTATCATTAACAATGGAAGATTTTGCAGGACAACATCTTGATTTTGATTGACACCGAAATTCAAATTTTAAGTACTGCCAAAAAGGAATTTTCTCAAACAGAAATGCAAAGCAAGCACAGCCACAAAAGTTTACATGAAGCCAGCAGGGCAAACTGTCGCCTTGTGCACGTGAAGGATGGTTTTTTAAATGAACTATGCATTTGCTCGTAAAGAAGGAGAAAAGACTAAAGCTTAGGACCTATCTGGTGAATTTTGTTTACTCTGGAGTACCGAATAACCGGAGGGGGTGAGAATAAGCGGGGGGTTGGAAATGGCTCAATATAACAGTAATTGGGGGTTGGAATAATCGGGGGGGGGGGGTCTTGGAGAAATAGAAAATAGTCGTTTTTTAGGTAAACTCGTCTCTGATATATATTTATGTGAATAGTGATGTTACTAATACATTTACTTTTGAGTTCTGTTTCTGTTGAATGCACTTCTTGCGACTCTTTCTTGCGTTTATTCAGAAATTATGTTTCCTATCATTTCATTTTTCCAAAAAATGATAAAAGGGGGGGTTGGAATAAGAGCGGGGGGGTTGGAAAATTTGTCAAAAATAAATAAGCGGGGGGACGATTTTTCGGTACTCGAGAGTAGTTGATTCAGAGTGGAGAGCGCTCCCTCAATCAGTAAATCTTAAATACAATTTTGTGGAACGACTTGTCTATTTTTTGCAAGTAGTATTAGCTTTTAGTTAATAGTGATTTAAAGTACTGATTTGTGGAATTTATGTGTTGAAAATCGTACTGGCTGTCCCAAAACAGTATGCCGTGTGCAGATTTTGTTGAGTCCAGTGATGTAAATTTAGATTTGATTAGAAGCTAATCAATTTGAACCAACTGCAAGCCAGGGCTTTTGCGTTTTGGCCACAGTAACTTCTCAAAGCATGTCAAAATCAATACTTTTACGTAAAGACAAATTGATAATTTGGCCAATGAGTGATAGGAAATGGTTCTGGCAAACAGAATAGAATTAAAGTTCATACTACTCAAATTCTATCATGGCCATTATTGATTTATTTACTGAGTCCATGTTCCCCTATGCTCAAGTTTACCGTCGAAGAACATTTTGGGAATGGCTGGCTATTGATTGGAGCTGAGGTCCTCAGTCTCATCGCTGGAGCAGTCCAAATTCGAATACTTCGTTGGAGCACACATTACTTAGGATATATTAATTTTAACTGAAAACTGAAACTATCTTGAAGGAAGGCATCCTTTCCTTCATTTTTGTACGAGCATCATGACACATCAATGCCCCCCTCCCGCCCTCATGGCACAGTGATCCAGCAAATGTAATAAATGCCGAAAAATGAAAGTTCTCAGACTTAATCAAACTATAGCCCATTTGAAAGAGCAATGATTGACAATCAGCATAAAAGAAGAATTATCAAAACCGGACCGGTGAGAGCCAAGAAACTGATTTTTGAAGTTTCAAGATATCACAAGTTTACAAATTTCACATCAAAAAGCAATGAACAGTCAATTTAGGCTAGCTTCAAAATTCAGTCTCTCTGCCTACGCTACTCTGATTCTTGAAATTCTTTTTTATTTTGATTGTATACATCTCAGTATCAATTCTGATTCATAAAATTGAGAAAAAAAATGAGAAATTTTACGGATTTCGCGAATTATGCGATAGTACTATACTGGAGGATAAAAACCGATATTTTAATAAAAACAGTTGAAAATGTAAAAGACGGGGTCAAACGGTGTCTTAGCAAAAAGTATAATAATTAACTAGAACATGTCTCGAGCGTATCTACCAAAGTTCAGGCGTCTTCTGCAAAAGATTTTATGACCGTTTTAGAATGTGGGGTCATTTTTTGAGAACGACATGTTGTCGCATGTGTAACCAGTATTGTTCATGTTGACTGAATTACTGATTTAGATAATGCCTTAAACTCATTTCAGATCAAAGCAAAGTAAATCAACGGAGTTGTAAAACTTCGCAATAGTCGGAAAAATTGAAAATCAAGATACTTTAACGTACAGTGGATTGAAGGAACAACACTTTTTTTCTTGTTTTAATATCTGAATTGAATATTACATCAAATCGTATGAAAAAATTCTGTTCTGTAGCACAACGTTCTTTCTTATCACTATCAAGACTATAAAAACTTGACTTTATACTTCCCCTTGATTTCCAGTGTCAAATGTTAGTTAGATCAGGTAAATAGGCTAGATCCATGGCTTCAGGCCTCGATGTGAAGAAGAGGTGACCAGGAACCTGCCTCAACTGAAAGAATGCAATGGCGTTGTTGCTACGTAACTGGTTAATGAACCGTGCCGAATATTTGACGCATGAGCAGAGATCAACTGGTGGCATGGCTCGTTGAAAACATTTCATTAAATTCAACATTGAAATTATGTTGATCAAAAATTAACAGAAATACAAAAGATTTGGAGTTAATTGGAAATATTCATTGCATGGAAAGAAATTTTTGAATAAAATAATCAAAGGTGAGTGGTTATGTTTCTTTTGCAACGGAAATTTAAGCTACTTGGATTGTTTAGACTTGAATTCTCCGTGACTGGGAAAGTCTTCGTTTATTTCCATCCCGTTAAGAGCCTATTTGATATTTCGTATCACACTTCATGTTGTAAAAAACATTAATTTCGATAACATAGTCGCACAGTATAGGCATATCAATCAATAGGTCACGTCATTTGATGAAATGCAATACCCCTATTAGCAAGACCTAACATGAGTCTCGAAGTTTGACTTCGTTCTTTGTGGCATTGATGGAATCAATAGTTAAGGTCAAACTATTGTATTTTCCCGTTACGATGTGAACTGCTTGATGTTCCTGTAATTTAATTTGTGTCGCCAGATGCAAGTACGGCTCCCGATGTAATATTGACCCCTATGCAAAAATTGATTTTTTGTTATTGGTAACATCATCTTTACAGTTTAGCGTACCAGGAAAATTTCCGCATCAATGTTGTTACCTTCGCGGTTTCATTGGCTTAGAATGCTTATGTCAATCCCACTTTCACTGAAACAAAAATTGAATACTTTAATGTTATGTAACAGTTATCTCTGTCTATCAGTCATTAGCTTTCTATTTACGCGAACACTTTTTAAGCCACCTTTAGACGGCTTTTTACAGTCCAGTTTCGCTTGTTTCTAACATGAAATGCCTTGTTAAGTTTGTCCATGAAAATTTTTGAAAATTGAAACTTCTACTTTGGCTCAAAATGACTCTCTAATTACTTTCTAACATTTCTCAGGCAAATTTTTATCCTACTATACGTATACTGAACTACTTTCTACTTGTCTCTTGAAAAAATTTCGAGAAGCATCTTTTGACAGAAGTGAAGGGCATCTTGAAATCATAAGGTCAAACGATTTAGGCGCACTGGACACACGAGAAAAGTTTTTGAAAAAGGCACTAGCTGCCCCCATGCTGCCTCCGTAACACCAGGGCAACAGGGGCCGTGCCTCCGGTGCCCTTGACGATGTCATCGAAATCAATGCAGCATTGTTTCGAGGGTGGAACTGGAATAGGATTGTAAAAATAACAAGAACTGAAACGGAGCTTTGTTCTAATACTTCGTAACACGATTGCAGATTGTTCTTTGAGCATGATCTACGTTATTTAAAATATACATTTTTTTGTGTAACAATGACGTTTGCATTACTTCGAAAGGCAAAGATAGCCAAAATGAAGTGGACAGTATGGATACTGTGTTTGCTCTTCGGAGTAATTGCTGCAAGGAGACATCATCACAAGAACTCCAAACACCATCATGAGAAGCACACAGTGCATGCTGGAAAGTCAAAATGGCATGCAAAGAAACATCACCAGGTATATTC
Organism: Aurelia sp. 4 Dawson et al 2005; assembly: GCA_964019985.1. Classification (NCBI taxonomy): domain Eukaryota; kingdom Metazoa; phylum Cnidaria; class Scyphozoa; order Semaeostomeae; family Ulmaridae; genus Aurelia; species Aurelia sp. 4 Dawson et al 2005. The sequence continues at coordinate 961,474 of OZ026511.1, read as the reverse complement.
GACTGAAAACTACTGTGTAAACAAAATAGAAGCTAATCCTTAGCCACTAGTGATGAAAGGATCTTTACAATATTCATCCACAATTTTACAATGCATGTTAAATCTACATCCTACTATACTTTATTATGCAAACCATCCAAAGACTACAAGGACAGGACCACAAGATAGGAATCAAATGTTTTAGCCGATTTTTGCTCGTGGCCCATGGCCGGAAACCTTCAAATCCTCATTTTAACGGACCAATCAGACGGCGAATAAGTGAGGAAGACAGAAGAAATGTGTGAAAATTTTTCTCAACTTTACTTACCTTCATAAAACGCAACCAGGACAAAAAACTGCTGGAAATTTCCCGGATCTTTTTAAAGAAATCTATTTGCCAGATGTTTGGGTATCCAGAATTGGATGCCGGTTTGAATACCTCATGGTTTCTTGAAGCTATGGCCTTTCCAAAACCGATGAGGCACTCAGCCTTAAACAATAGAAATTCTGGGTTAGAAACAATGGCAATAACAATAGTGAGTGTTTTATGAACGATCCCAGAGCGGCAAATATTTACGTTTCCAACTGTTTCTTGCTATTGCCTTCCACCGCAGTTCCTTTGGTTCAAGATTCAATGCCCTTTCGATTTCTATGTGAACTAAAGAAATTTGCTTCGGTTAGTTCACACATTTCAAGTCATGGCAATACTCTTGAGAAATTTCTGTATTATAATACTCTTTGCATTCATGGCATAAGTTTTTATGGTTCGAAATTAGTAATGAAATTGACAGGAAGTTTTATCAAGAGGTTTTATCACCTGACTTGAAATGGCGTAAACATGGCTTGGCAAGCCTCGGCCGGTGTTGCCATCGGAAAACGCTATATCTCCACCAAACCGTGAGGTATTTAAACCGGCATCCAAATCTGGATACCCAAACATCTGATGAGTAGATATCTTCAAAAAAATTCGGGAAATTTCCTGCAGTTTTTGTCCTGGTTGCGTTTTATGAAGGTAGGTAAAGCTGAGAAAAATTTTCACACATTTCTTCTGTCTCCGTCGCTCATTCGCCGTCTGATTGGTCCGTTGAAATGAGGCTTTGAAGGTTTCCGGTCATGGGCCACGAGCAAAATCGGCTAAAACATTTGATTCCTATCTTCAGGACCACAAGAATTAAAGGACAATGACTGCCCTGTGGCCATCAACATCAACCTATGTAAATATCAACAACCAAATGAATAACTACAAAATATTAAAAATACCAGTTGTTACACATAAGTTCTCGAATCGGTCTCACATTGGATGTGAGGCCAGTATCCAATGCTGGTGGTGTGGCCGAATGGATAAGGCGCAGTGTTTTGAATCTTTTTGGGGTCTGCCCGCGTGGGTTCGAATCCTGTCGCCAGAACTACAAATCACAAGCTAACGGCCAACTCATCTGTCCATCATTTCGAGGTTGGTAAATGAGAGCCAGGATGCATAAGCCATGGAGCCGCAGGCCAACATCAGCTGTAAAGCTACCACATACCTAGCCTGCGTTAACGAATGAATATTGCTTGCCTGCTTGCTTGCTTGCTTGCTTGCTTGCTTGCTTGCTTGCTTGCTCGCTTGTTTGCTTGCTTGCTTGTTTGCTTGCTTGCTTGTTCGTTTGCTTGCTGGCTTGTTTGCTTGTTTGCTTGCTTGTTTGCTTGCTTGCTTGCTCGCTTGTTTGCTTGCTTGCTTGTTTGCTTGCTTGTTTGCTTGCTTGTTTGCTTGCTTGCTTGCTCACTTGCTTGCTTGCTTACTTGCTTGCTTGTTTGCTTGCTTGTTTGCTTGCTTGCTCACTTGCTTGCTTGCTTACTTGCTTACTTGCTTACTTGCTTGCTCACTTGCTTAATTGCTTACTTACTTGCTTAATTGCTTACTTACTTGCTTAATTGCTTACTTTCTTGCTTAATTGCTTACTTACTTCCTTGTTTGCTTGCTTGCTTACTTACTTGCTTGCTTGCTTGCTTACTTGCTTGCTTGCTTGTTTGCTTGCTTGCTTGCTTGCTTGTTTGCTTGCTTGCTTGCTTACTTGCTTACTTGCTTGCTTGCTTGCTTGCTTGCTCACTTGCTTAATTGCTTACTTACTTGCTTAATTGCTTACTTGCTTGCTCGTTTGCTTGCTTGCTTGCATGCTTGTTTAACTATGAGAATGATGCTGAACAATAAGAACCCAGGATGAGAGAACAACAGCAACATCAATTGCTACTGTCACCGATCCTCCTCCGGAGCCCCAACCCTAAATATACTGTGCATATGCTGTCAACTCAAGGTTCCTGATTTTGCAATATTAATAGAAGGATTTACAGTAAAGAAAGAGGCTCAAAGTAGAGTGATTTGACTGAAATCGGTGATTCAAATGCCGTTTTGTAGCCTTTCAGAGAGGGTACAAATAACAAAGACAAATTTTGCAATATAATAGCAACAGTTCACCTCAATTCAAAGGAATTAATAGCTGCAAACAAGGACGTTATCTCAACCGGTAAATCAAAGCAAAACCGGCCGCAAAAATTGCCCGACACCAGGAGGGAGAACTCTCACTTTGTGCGAGTGAAAGGTCAATTTTAAGAGAAGTTACGTGCTCATAATAAAAAGAAAAGAAGGAGGGTGAATCTAAATTTCTTTGCTTATTTGATTCAGACGATTAGCAGAAGGCATTATAATTCTTGGACATTTTTGTGCTTAAAGAATTCAATTACTACATTGATGCTGAATCAAATAGACAAATCCGCCAGACAGAACTTTAGATTTATCATTCTTTCATTATAGGCACATAATTTCTCTTAACGACTATCTTTCGCTTGCACAAAGCGGGAGTTTGCCCTACTGGTCTCGGGGTGACCATTGCGGCCGCATTTGTTTTCATTTACCAGTTGAGAGAATTTCCTTTGTCTGCAGTCACTAATTGCTTTGAATTGATTAAAGAAACTGTTGCTATTTGCTATTGTACTTCAAAATCTCTCCTTATTTATTGACGATGCTATCCTAGGTACCAGAGCATTCCCTTTATTTAAGTTTTGAGAATCTGGTACCCAGGGTACGACATTGCAGACTAGTCAAAAAGCATGAAGTATTACATTTGGAGCAAGGCTTCGTAGCCACCAAATGACATTGGTTGGCATTAATTAGCTATGTATTTAGCTGGACGGAAAACCAACGTTAAATGAAGCAATCATTGCTATATTATCATTATTTGAAGCACTGACTTCTGCAGATAACAGCCTAGGTTTCAAATCCTTAAAAAGCTGGGTGTAGAATTCTATGATCTATTTCTTTGAACTGAATGACTTCAAGGAACTTTAACAATTTACAGTAAATCTGACGTGGGACATTTCTGAAATCTTCAATATTTTCAGAATAACAGTAACTATCGTAATTTCTTAACCTCTTGACGAAAGATCAAGTAATTTTCAAGAAAACCTTAGTTTATGGATGCCTACAATATGGTATCAAACAAAATTCTTTCAATCTTCTGGTTTGTGATTTAGAAATTTGATAACGTCATATCATGAAATGAGCTGAAATATGAAATAGACTGTAGTTTCGACACATATTCAAGATTTCCAAAAAGTCCAACGGTAGAATAATAGAAAAGTGGCTAGAGTTTCTTTCAAGTGATTCAGTTTAAAGAAATAAGGCAATGAACTTTATACCCGCCTTTTTCGTAGATTTAAAGATTTGGAGCCTATGCTGCAGATAACTCCTTAAAAGAGCAACCAGTTTTATTGGCTTGATGTTTCTGGATCCCATCCGTATTCAAAACGATAACCAACGCGCAAGAAACCTGTTCACGACCTAATGACAAATTTTATGATGAGAGGAGCGAGCAAGGATATAATTTATAATTTTTCCTTAGTCATACATATATAAACTGCTCCAAGGTCATTTTGCAGGAAACAGAAAAAGTGAAGAAATTCAATATTGAGGCTTCACCACAAAGCATCGTAAGTAATTCTTCGCTGAGCATAGATAAATGCAACTAAAGGGGTTTATGCAACCCAATTTCCTTCCAGATTCTTCAAGAAATGATAAGATTTTAGTCAACTTGAGGCATACCATCTGAAAGTAAAATCTATCTTCTTTCCAATGATATCCAGTTTGGGTGAATTAATTGAATTTTTCCTAGTTTAATGGACGTTTTCATAACTATGGCCAATTTTAGATGCCAAAAAGTGTTGGAAATTTACATTGACGATGATCCACCGTTTTGAAAGCATATTTTATCATTATCTACAAATCCATCTCATGATGATGAAATTGTCGTTTTATCTCCTCAAGGCATTACCTCAAGTGCTTCGTGGCCTGAAATACATTGAAACATTTTTTTCACAGTTTTTGACAGCAAGAAGGGATTGATTTCGCTCTGATGGAATGTTACATTTGAACATACTTGAGAAAATATCAATTTAATGATTCATAATTCCATTAATGTATCCAAACTGCACGTCATTAGGCAAAGGAAAGATAATAAAGTGCAAGCATCAAAGAAAGAGCAACCCACTTTCATTTGAGCTTCTTCAGGAAATCGAAAGATTTGAATCAATTTGAGGCATACCACCTCAAAAGTACACTCTTTTAAGTAAGTATGGCCTATTTGATATATTGGAAAGTGATAGGAAGTTGACATAGGCGATAATCCACCTTTGTGGCTGCTAATATTATCATTATCTACAAATGCATGCCATGAGGATGAAATTGTCTTTTCCCTTCTCAATACATCACCTCAAGTGCTTCGTGGCCTGAAATATTTTGATAAAATTTTTTTCCATAATTTTTCAACGTTAAAAGCGTTAAATTTGCTTTTGCAGCATTTGAAATTGGAAAGCCTATGAAATTGTCAATTTAACATAAATATTTCCATTCGTGTATCTAAACTGCATGTCATAAGATAGAAGAAAGATTATACTTTCAGATGGTAAACATTACATTTGCTCAAATTTTGTCAATTTTTTAAGATTTTAAGCTATTGTAGGGTTGCATCTTTTCTGAAACACAATGCATAGATAGCTACGACGAAGGCCACAAAATTTAGATTGGTTGAATGTGAGCAAACTATATATGTCGACTTTACTTTATCCATCCCCAGGTGGCTCTATTCCAAAGAACACTCGTTCCTCTGCAACTCTACAGCAGGAATAAAATGACATTGTCAACAACTGATCATAGCTGAAGAAATTGGGGGTGCAGGGGTTACGCTCCCCCAGAATTTGCAATAAAAATAGTAGTGCCCTTTGTATTTTCAGGATATGTGCTTTCAGCGTAAGGAAAATGTGTCCTTCAAGTTTCATGCCCCCAAGTTTGAAATAATCTTTACGGCCTGGAAGCCTATTGTGATCAAGCAATTACAGAACGTCGAACGTAGCTGTAACAAAGCCTTGATTTGTTTGAACTTCATTGTCACTGAAGAGCTTCTCGTTGTTAATTTCAGAATAAGAATCATGAAAATAGTACCAGAGTGATTCTCAAGACCGGGGAACAGGCATTGATCTTTTGACTTCAACATATCTGACTGCAAGAACCAGCCGTTGCAAGACAAACAGGAATAGCTCTTCATATTTTGTGATGTTAACGTCTAACAGGTTCATGCCTGGTTCACAAAGGTTTATATTTCAATTTTTTAGCTTGGAGATGCAATGCAAATCAAAATGAAAGGAAGAGATGGAGTTGATGGCAAAGATGGACCATGTGTAAGACTTTCATCATTTTTATCCATTTGATTGGAGGTCACACAGCTCACAGATTTTAGCCCTTTAAAATCAATTTAACGATTTTTGCGGCCTAAAAATGGCGGTTTTACAGTTTTTTCCTCTCCCAATTGCTTGCAGATTTTTTAACTAAAATCAATTAGCTCAAATAAAAAGGATTCGAGAAGGTGATTTGCTACCCTGGGTACTAATTCGGTGTATATTTGGGAAGTCTGCTAAGTTTACTTTCATCAATGAATTTAAGATGAAAGAACTTTCACTTCTTGGGCTCGTAAATATGAAAGTGACATAGTCGTCAGAGGCATAGAGCTGAGGCTGTAGAACTGAGGTGGCACTCTAAGGTTTCTCATACCCCCTACGACCCCTCTATTTATTTCACCTGGAAGAACGTAGGCTGCACATATAAGACTTTCCCCAATAATTCTTTTTCAGTAATGATGATTCTTAAAAAACAATTGTCACCGAAAGTCCTTTGCGGGCATACTGAATTTTAGAATATCTGCGCAAGTCAAATGTTGGCTGAATTTAAGCCTTGAAATATAAGAAAGAGAAGCGAAAAATTTGCTCTCACAAACAGTGTGTTTTGTGCAGTGTGCTACTTTGGCTGCTTCCTTAATTGACTTCACATGGTGCTCCGCAGAGGACTGTTTTAATACAGGGAAACAAGGGAAGGCAAAAAAGATTGACCAGTTATCCTTTGTTCTCTCGTGTTAAAGCAGTCCTCTGCAGAGTACCATGCGCGCAGGCAGTTAAGGAGGTATTCAAAACAGCACACTGCACAAACACCCTTGGTGAGAAAAAATTTTCGTTTCTTTTTGCGCATACTTCAACTCACATACTACAGTAGGTAAAGAGATTGAAACCATTTTAGTTATATAAACTTACTGATGCATTGTGCTATCTGTTTAGGACCAATTTGACTTTTAGATAGTCTTAAATCATATCACGCCCGCAAAGGATCCTGGGTGAAGAGGTGTCGCTTAATTCAAAATGTGTTGCCTGCATGACCTTTGATCATTTTACGAATAAACATTAAACGTTGTGGCATTTTCAACAGGGGCCACCTGGACCAGCAGGGCCGCCAGGGCCACCAGGAGTGCCAGTGAGTAACTTTACAATATTTCAGATTACTGCAGTATGTTTCGAGATGTTCCTTATTTGAAGGCGAAGATAAAGTTGTGGGTTTTAGCGAAAAGCACTGGGATCGCAGATGTAGCCAAGTGCTAATCGAGTCCGAGACCTCTTGATATGATGCTCAAGTGGTGGGGCCCCACTGGATATCGAGCCCATTCCGCCAAACTGTTTTAGCTGCTAAGTCAGAACTCAGAGGATTAAGTAATTGTGCTACGACGCCGTTTGTGTGGCAGCTATGAACGAGCTTTTTCATATTGCTCCCTCCTGGACACATTTTCGTAGGATAAGTCGAGGGAGAATGTGAGCTTACAGTTTTTGGTGCCAAGCGCTACCGCTAATCGACGACCCCTTGTCATGACGCTCAAGTGGTGGGGACTTACCGCGTATCGAGTCCATTGCACCTGACCGTTCTCGCTGCAAAGTCAGAGCATTAAACTACTGCGCCACAACACCTTCAAATTAGAGTTTGCAAGTTTATTCTTAGTTATCACGACCAATTGTTACTAATTTATCTCGCATGATAGGCAAAATAAATGATTGCTTCCAAACAATATTCTTGTTGTTCTCAAAAAACACAAAAATCGAGTGAATACTTCAAGAGATTACTATGTTGGAATTAATGCTACAATTTAAAAAGGTTGAATTATGATTTTTACTAATGATACGATGATATTTCTCTACTCTTTCAAACATAGAAGCCATTCAAATGCAACGTTAAAACCTTATATTCAGAATTTAGGCAAATTCGAATTCCTCGAAGATCGAGGAGAGTGCTGGTTTCAAAATATTCCCTTTTGAATAATCGAATTCCATAAATCACCAACGACCAGAATGATTGGCTGAAACGACAGAGTAGAAACTTCGCACGCATGCGCGAAAACTCATAACTTTGAGTTCCCTTACCCTGCAACTGATGCCAAAATTAGGCAACACTTGGTTTTTTCTTGCTAGAGCCTTGAACTCTTGATTTATCATTACAAAAAGCTTATCTGTCCAAAGGCTTCCTTATCTCAGATTTGTCGATGACGTCATTTTACGCAGTTTCTGCTCTGTCGGCTGAACCGTATTACTACCGGGGGGGGGGGGGCACAAAGTGCCCGCGGCGCAGATTATTTGATGCAGTGCTGTCAGTTCGAGAGATACAGAACTGAAACTTGGTGACTTTTCCTCAAATTTAATATACTAATTAAAAATTTAAATTTTTTTTCAAAGTGGTAGACACTGATCACGTGACCAGCATCTTTTCAAAACGTGGTCAGCCGTAAAAGAAAAGAAGGGACTCTAATTTTTTCCAGAATGATCACAGATCATTGAAAACACTACCATTCAATAAATCTTGATGAGAGCTTTCAGATGATATATAGTTTTATTCATTTTCGATGACGTCAGCAATTTTAGACTTAATGACGTCATCAATGTTTATGACGTCATATAAATAATAACAAATGTATTAGAAAAATTTTGATGACCAAAAAAGATTCTCTTTATTATTACACATCGTTTTGAAGCATTTTAGAGTGTTTAAATTGACAATTAGGGGTTTAAATTCAACAATGAAAAACTGGTGTATATAAATAATGAATATATAATATATACAATGAACTTGAATAAATATCATACTATGGATTTTTACTTATTAATGCTTTGAGGTACATCTTATTCCATTTAAAAAAGGAATAGTCAAATAAACACTTAAATATTGTCAATTTTGCCAACAGCAAGCAAATACTTGAATTTTCTTCAATCATGACGTCATTGTGACGTCATGGATGTAATGAAAAATAAAAAAAGTAGCTTATTGTGTAGATTTTGTTACTGTACACCATTCAACCAAGTTTCGTTCTCATATCTGCAATATTGGCGACTTTACGGAGGGGGGCACTTTGGGCCCCCCCCCCGGTACTACAAAGGGTCCAAAAAGCCCGGTATTAATAGAGTGAAACAAAATCTCAAACTTTCATTTAGCAAGATATTTTACATGAATTTGTGTTTCTCTTTCTGATAAGATTAGCAGAACTAAAGAATTCCTGCACCTTCACAACTAGCTTAAAATTTGCAATATTCAACATTGATTTTTTTTGAAGGGCCCAGCTGGAGATCCTGGACCATGCCCTGCGAGTGAGGTAAGCCGAAGTAACGCTGCTTAAAATTTACTTAAATATTTCAGTGTACCTGTACCTGTAAATATTTCAGTGTACCTTGACTTATTACAGATGACGAAATAGACTTGGGACAAGTTTACCTATGTACTAAATTAATGCATCATTTTCCTAATTCATTTCATTTACCGAAAATAAGTTTTTGATGAAATAAATTTAGGGTTAAGTAGTAGTGAGGCCAGATGTGTGCCATGTGTGCCAAATAAAGCAACATGGAAATCCAAGTCTATTCCGAAAAAAATGCTAAAAAAGGCCACAGTATAGGCTTGTCTTTTGGAAGAGAACAACCTTTAAAAAGGTTTCAATCTGCCACTTACTTTTCTACCTATAACAAATTTCCATGGTCATTTTTCCTGGGTCACCCGGTAGGTTTATCTCGGTTATTGTTATTTTACAGATATCAACTGTTTTATTTTCTCTTTTACAGATATCAACTGTTCAACGCTATCATAGAAATTCTATTTTTTCCTAATTTCGATGCCAACGCTTTCCATGAACGTTTTTGCGTTGGCAAAATGCTAGGACATAATGTATTTTGGGATATTTCTATCTTCCAGTGCGATTTTCTTAACATTATGCCGTTGGTGGCCCGCATAACAGCACTTGAACGATACGCAAGTGAAGGTGGTGCAGGAATGACCGGCGGAACATCAGCATTGACCGTTGACCCAGATGATGGCGGTGGTGGTGGTGGCGGTGGACAAGGTGTCGGCGGTGGTGCAGGATTTGGTGGCGGTGGAGGTGGTGGAGCTGGTGGTGGTGGTGGAGGTGGTGGTGGTGGCGGTGGTGGAGGAGGTAAACATTCTATTCAAATGTGTTAATTGGGGCCAACGAATGAGTTTTAATCGGTAAGAAGTGTAGGCCCGGATCACATTTGTGGCAGAAATCGCTGAAAATCATCTGCGATTTTGAGATGTAATTGAAGGGACAGTGCTTGGGTTATTGCTTAGGGCAGTATCCATGATCGGTGAGATCTTTATCTTCATATCTCGTTTGCAGCGACTTCTATCGATGTTTGAATGAATGTCAATATTCTTCGACCGGAAATGAATGTAATTTCGGCTCGAAATGAGATATTTTTCCAAGCACGCTACAAACTGTGGAGGGGCACCCCTTCTACTGATTTATCAAAGAAAATTCCATGTAATTATTGTGACTTAGTAGCCATTTCAACTTTCGTGAGGGTACTTAAGAATTCACTTCGAACGGCCAATTTGGCATCACGTGGTTGGAAAGGGGCTGTTTGATTGGCTGAATGCCGTGAAATTGAATTATTTCCGCGTGTTTCAGCAACCAGTGAGAATTTGAGCTGTATGCTGGTAAAACAAGCCTTAGCAGATTCGGTCTTTGTTGCACCTGTTTTTCTCATTTTAGGAAATACGGATAACCTAGAGAAGAAAGGAACCAACACAAATGGTAACATAAACAAAGGTACTACTGAAAACAAAGAGAATACTGGCGGCGGAAGCAAAGGCACTGGAGACAAAAAGGAACCAACTGGGAAAAAGGACGGAGGGAGCAAAAGTGGCTCAAACAGAGGTGGGATTGGTGAGAAAATTAAAAACTAATTACTAATTGATAATTAAGAACTAATTACTAACTGATAAAACAGAACTGAGAGAGCAGAGATAAAGAGATTTAGGGACAGTGCAATGTTAATTTTATAACATGGCCGGTGCAAAACTTAACGGGGCAAATAGTTTGTACGCAACTTGGTCAATACTTGTATGAGGCAAAAACAAAGGTACTAGGATCTCCTAAGCTAAAGTTGTGGTTTGAGATGCAGCATTCTTTATTTTGAGGACAAAATTTTGAGGACAAAAGTCATGCAAGACGAGAAATGCTTGGAATGTGTATGTAAAATGATGCAAAATGTCCTTGTTTTTTGCAAGAACGATTCCTCAGCCATGTCTCTGCATCTTTAAAGTCGATTTTGTCGTTGAAAAGGATTCGAAAAGGCAAAAACTGAATTTAATGACCCTTGGCTAGTTCATCGTCAGTACTTAATAATGAGGGGCAGACATAGTTTTAAGGAAAGGGTGATGAAGCAGTTCGTTTTTAAGAATAATTGCATACGGGGTAAGCAGATTTCTTTTGCAAGAATTTTTTCGCTCCACCAGCAATGTCATACAATGAATTTTGCACTGTCTCTCATTCAAAGTACGAGAAGCAATATTAGCTATTTGAGTACGTCGTTTTGGGAAATGGAAACAAATTGAGCCAACATGTAGAATGGAACAAATGCAAATAATAGGCCTTTCTTGTTCTTTTGACATTACGAGATCCCTTCCCCCTTCGCATCGCAACCACTTAGCACTGTTGGCAAAGCATCAAAATTATCAATGCCCGTCTACCCACGCCTTATCTCAAGACCATGATGAAATCAGACCAATACAAATACAAAATACAAATAAGTCACTTAACATTGCGCAATTTTGATGTAACATCTTGAAGTGCGCTTCACAGTTCCTAAAGGTCCCCAAAACCTATGTACATTTAAAAATTGTTGAAAAGAAATATCGCTTATGCAAGGCGAGACTTTGTCCCACTGGTCTCGAGGCATCTTTTGCGGCCTAGTCTGTTTTGATTTACTGGATGGCAGACTTGGCTGGAAGACTTGACTTGGTTTTTTTTTAATGGAGGTGTTCATTAAAGCAGAACTTGCTATTGTATTACATTCGGGGGGGGACATGCCATTTTGCCCGAAAATTGGTACCCATAATTCCGTAAATTCTGGTTGATTTTAGGGTCATGATTCCGGAAATCGAATGAAAATCAGGGCCATAATTCCGGAAATTTTGAAAAATCCCCTGAAAAGAACGCCCATAATTCCATTAAATGTCTAAAATTGTCAAAAAGACACCCCTAATTCTGTAACGGTTTGAAAAAAGTACCCCTAAAAATGGCACGCCCCCATACCGTGAAAAGTACTAAGTTACCCCCCCCCCCGAGGTATTACAAAGTTTTTCCTTGTTATGAACGCAATTAAGGCAGTAGGAGCTGTACAGATCATGGGGTAAATCTTGAAAATAATCTAACGACAGAACTTCATTCACCTATTTTTCTCAAATTTTTCCCTGCAGACCCTAAGAAACTTGCATCGGCTACTGTCGGGGAGGCCTGATCGTTTCCTTTGATTGACTTTTTATTTGTAGCACTGTGTTCGTATCACCATTATTCTTATTCGGTTTATTCTAATTCGGTTTAATGGAATTTCATCATCAAATTTCAGGTAAACCTGACAAGGCCACTGGTGGAAAAGGAGGCGGGAAGCCTGGAAACGAGGTAAATGTGACTTGTTTATAACATGTTTTGCTTTCGTGATGGCCAAAATAAAACTGTTTGCTAACAAAGCTAACCTGTTAACCCTACCTGACCTGGGTTATTTGAAACACTCAATGCCTGGGGGGCGGATTCCGCCCCCCAATGTGTCTTTTGTCTGTTGAGATATGGCAAGATATGAGATATGTCGGTTGAGATATGGTCGGTTGAGATTTGGTTGCCATATCTCTGTTGTCGGTTGAGATATGGCAACCAAATTTGGCACAAAGGTTGTTCATTATATAAGCAATGACGTCGTGATACAATGGTCTAATCAGCATTGTTGTTGTTGTTGCTGGAGCATAATTAACATTATGATGTCATATGACGTCATAAAATGAAAGTGTTTGAAGAGGCCGCAAAACTTTACTTTTCGAAAAGAAATGAAATATATGGATCAAAATAGATGTAAATTCATTGTTTAGACTTGATTGGACTAATTTAAAAGGGTTAAAAGGGAGACAATGTATATTTTCAAAAGAGTGTGACACGACAACTTGGTTACCACGGAGACAAGGCTAAAAATAGAACACCAAAATTGTTACGGTTTCATTTCTGTATGATAGAAAGTTAAACTTGCTAAATCTCAGAGGCATTCAACAAACGCGGAAAAACGTATAGATAAAGATGTAAGAGGTGGGACGGACCCCCCCCCCCCTAGGTCAGATAGGGTTAAGGCAGAATCAATGTCCGAAATGTCATCTGATGTTTGAGTAGAGAAATCAACTTTTCACGAAGAAACAAATTTCAAACTGCCAAGTCAGAAAGCTCATCGCAAGTTTTCTTTATATGTTACCGGTTGAAGCACAAAGGTGTGGTTCTCACTAGGTCATTTTGATCGTTAAGGTCGTGCAGAGAATAGAGATACCCAGAAGAGAAAGGAATCTAGCCCTATGAGTTTTTTATCTTTTGGGTCTGTTTGCATGACCCTAACAACAAAACGACCTTAACGACCTAGTGTGAATCTGGCTTATCCTATTTGAATGATCTAAAGTCTGTTTTAAAGTCCCAAGACCAGTCAATTTTTATCATTTCCCTCACGTTTTAAATGCCCATAGAAAGTTCGGGTGAATTCAACTGGATGAAAATTCTTGATTGAAAAAGTTCCAAAAAGGAGGCCCGAGATACTTAATCAAATCGTTATGAATCTCCTTGTACAGAACGATGCTCAAAGGAAGTTTACCTTTAATCAAAAATACAGTTTCAAATAAAGACTAGATATTCTCAAACCAATGGCAAATAAATGTGCAGAAAATATCTCTCACCTGTGAAAAATTGTACTTTATTTTGTAAGAGGCGTTCTTGATCATCTGATCAATTTTTAGGCTTTTCCTACATTTTGCAACCGTGCGCTTCCATGAAACGGAATTAACATTCGTTTTCAGGGTTGCTCATGAAAACACAAGACAAATTAAAAAAAGTACAGTCGACTCCGGTTATTGTCACCCCAAATGTTTTCAACAAAAATGTGACTATAAGCGGAGTGTGACTTTAAGCGGAGTTACCCAAAGTGGCTGTATAGGTACTAGAGAGTCGATTTTTATAGCCTAATTTGGGCGTATGAAGTCTTTGCAAGGACTTTGACAGCAATAAATAATGTTTTTATCTTCTTCTTTCAAAAAAGACTCCATAAGCCTGTTTATAACAGATGATTGCTCAAAAAATTCTTACACGAGAATCATTACATAAAACATTCTTACATGGAACAAATCCTTGCATTCTCCTGCTTCCTATTAAAAAATTCTTGTGATTCTTTCACACATTGCAAGGGGCCCGGGCTATTGCATGTATTGAAGTAGGTCTCCCAAGACTGTAATAATGTAAGTAATGTAAAAATTCATCAACATTTTTCCCAATATGTGACTGTATAAAGAGTATTTTGCTGTTTGGGAAGGAAAAAAGTACTGATTATGTGCGGAGTGTGACAAAAAGCGGAGTGACTGTAACAGGACTTCGTTTATAAGGGTTTGACCACAACTAAATTCGGGAAAGAGCAATATGGTGATAACAACCGTAGAATGACTATAAGCGGAGTGACTATAACCGGAGTCAACTGCACTTTAATGTCTGTGCTATTGAGCAGACCTCCACTCAGTTTTATGTATCACATACTCTCAGCGCTACGAATTTTTAAAAGTGGGTTGGTCAATCAGCATGTTAGTCAGTCAAGAATTTCTAAGGCCCAGTTGCAAATTTGGCAGAATAGCCGAATTTTCGTTCACTTTCGTTCATCGCCATGGATCAGTCAAAATCTAAAATGCAGGTACCAATTTTGCGTTTAGTATTGTGTTGTTCTAATACTTCACATTGGTGCTCTCTGTTTCTACTTTCTATAGGAGGTAATATCTTGTTATGATTGTAGGGTTCAGGAGATGGAAAAGGCTCAGAATCTAACAGCATCAAAAGATCGTAAGTCCTTTCTTGTTTTTCATCAAAATAACACTCCGTAAAAGCCACTACGAGGCCTGTCTCCTCAAAGCCAAATTTCTTGCTTGAGTACATTCCAAATAATATAATACAGGAAACCGACGTTAACGATTTCTGTTATCGAAAATATGTTGTTTCATAAGTTATGATTTCCCAGTACTGCGGTTTCTTATTTATGGCGATCTGAGAGTTGAGTTTCTTATAAGCAGTTTCTTATAAAGAAAATAAGTATATTTGATAGCTTGAAATGAAATGAATTGAAAACGAGATTCAAATCGCAACGGTAGTGAGGTTTGGTCGGGTACTGAATTTAACTTCACCTTTAGTCAAAGGCAATACTTTAGGGGCAGAAAGTTTTGCGAGAAGAAAAAATCGCGAAGTTAAGGGCATAAACTTTCGCGAATGAGTTTTCTCCCGCAAATTTCGCGACAAAAACTTTCGCGAACGAGAAAAAAGATGCATTTTTGCGTGAAAAAACTTTCGCAACTGAAGAAAAGTAAGGGGAAAACACAATTTTCTATCCATTTTCAGTACTATTCACAGTAACAGTGACAATTTACAAGGTTTTGTAGCCCAAAAGACCAAAGATCGGGGTGATCAAGGAACAGCAAGGCAAAAATTTTGACGAAACGAATAAAATTGGGTAGAAAAAACTTTCGCAAGTCGAGAATTTTCTGTAATTTCACGAACAAAAACATCCGCGAATATTGAATTTAGATTATGCCTTGGCAGAAACTTTTGCGGAAAATGCCGAAAAACGCGAAATCGTGAAACTTTCTGCCCGCGAAAGTTTCTGCCCCTAAAGTAGTTTTAAAAATTTTCCTCTAGAGTTGACTCAAACACAGATATAGAAATAATACAGTAAAGTCCAGCCTTTAAGAAACTGCATTATAAGAAACTCAGGCCTGAATTTGCTGAATAAAATACCTCTTTACAAGAAACTATCCAGACTGGTTCATGCTCAATTTCTTTTACAATGTTATATTTCTTATGCAAATAGCAATGTTATAAGGCGTATATTTGAATATGTCTCCAATAGGGCTCAATTCTCTAGAAACAAGAATGAAAGTTTCAAGCACGAATTGTTATAATTTCAAGAAATAGTTAAGTTGGCATTCAATACTGGCTCAGACCATTGGATCTTCGCACAACAGTGCATAGCTTAAAACATTTTCTTAACAATTTCGACTGCTGTTTGAAGTATAAAATTATTTCTTATCCCTATTTTACCCGGGGAAATTATTTGGTGTTTTTGCCCGGGCCCCTGTTTATTTCTGTTTCTGTAACTCTTATGCGTCTGAAACTTTCCAGAATGGTACCTACAACTATTGAATGGCCAATTAAAGAAGTCCGGTCTTAACTGATCACGTGGTTTGTTGCTAGGCAACCAAGTGTCGAGTGTCGAGTGGTAACACATGAGCTTCAGTACTGAAAACGGAGAAAGTGGTAATAATTTTGGATTTTAATGGCTAAAAATTAATAAAATACAGTAAATATGAAGAAAATATGATTCTCTATCGATTGAATGCAAGTTTTCGAAAATCCAACATTATTCAATATAAATATGACGTCATCAAAATGGATGATGTCATATAAATCATTTTTTGCTGATGTAAACAAATATAGAGAAATTATATATCAAATGAAAGCTCTTTTAAAGACCAATCGATTGGTACCAATTTCGATAATTTTGATTGAAAACCAGAGAATTGTTACAACTTTTGTTATTTGCTTTGAAACCACTCTCCAAATAAAGTATTGTTATTGTCACGTGACCAAATTTGTGACAATGAAACATTCAAATTTGATAGGCTATTAAATTGCAGGAAAAGTCACCTTAGTTTCGGCACTCTAGCTTCTTCCATCTGAGAGCTGTAGTTGATAATTCAAGTGGGGGGGGGGCCATGATGGCCCCCGGGTAAAATAGGGTTATACTATGGTATACATACCCTTTTGAAAGGTATATCTTGATATAAGAAACCAATCAGGCTGTCTTTTTGTAATGAGTTTCTTTAAGGCGGGGCTTTACTGCAACACTCAAATTTGCTGTCACGTCCAAAGTACCCTGGTACCCGGGGAACCTCCAAACCAGAGTTTCAAAGTTTTCGTCTGAAAGCAAAATTCGAACAGTACCCCTCTTCAGAACTTGGACCAATGTGTGTAACTTGCAATTTCATCTCCCACAGGATTGAAGAAGACGATTCCTTGTATCAAAAAATGGAATATTGGAAAACCATTGGACTAAAAATAAAGCACGGAAGCAAATCAATGCCTCGGACATAATTTAGTTCTGTATTTCTTTATACTAAAGGATCATGGGTTTCGGGAGGACTAAGATAGCTAAGTCTGGACACTTTGAGCAAAAAGATTCTAACACATAGAATAACGTTCATCAATTAATAAAACTGGCTGCAATTCTTGAGAAAATGGCATGAAAATGCCCTTAAGAGGAGTCTGACTCTAGCCTATCTCTAAAAATTAAGAAACCATGCTACCTGGGCATACAAAATGAGGGAAATTTGCAATTTGCAGCTCCAATTTTCCTTTATCGTCTAAACGTACATTGGATATTGCTTGTGTTCAATTTCTGTTTATACTCGTTTTGAGACTTCAAGCTACGCAACAATTGCAGCCTACATTTTCGTATTGTTCTGGATTAAAGTTTAGTCGCATTTGTGTATCTAACTAACAAGATTGTATGCTGATTACCACTTAGTAACACGACGCAAACGACCGAGAAAATTTATCATTAGTAGTTTCCTCATTTGACATAATGAATAATTCTCCCTCTTCTCTGTTAAGTAAGTTGAAGTAAGTAAAAGCAGTTTGATAGTCTTATTACTAGCAAAGGCTACTCAGCCGACTTTACACCTTACCCCCTTGTCATTATGCTTAACACACTCCCCAGTAACGACCCCGCCGAAACATTGCCCCGCCAAAGTTGAAGGATGACCCGTCAAGAAAACCTTTCCTGTCAAAGTGTTTCCCCTTCAAAATTATGCAAGTTCCATCATAAATGATAGCCTAAAATTTCATTTCCCCGTCATAATATTTCTAATTCCCTGAAAATGTATGTTTTCGTAATTTCCCCGTTGCATTTTCAAGTCCACAGGGTCGTTCCTGGGGAAGGGGGGATGTCTTAACAGCATAAAGCTGGGTGCACCACAGACGCTGCTCATAAATACAGAACAGGTACCCATTTATACTCCTGGGTTACGACAGGCACAAGATGGTAAGCCATCTGTCTTTTAAAAGTGATCTTTTAACTCTATCTCACCTGGGAGATTTGAAGCGGTCAATACCCGAGGAGGGAGGTGGATTCACCCCCCCCCCCCCTACTCTTTTTCTCCGCTGTTATATTTGATATGATCATCAAACTTGGTAATAATATGAACTTTGATGCAAACAATCAAAATCACATGACTAAATCAAATTAACTCTATTGTTTCTGTTGCTATGACAACAAGAAGAAATTCAGTAATGATGATGATGATTATCAGTAATGAATGAGAAACTTCATTGAAATTTTCATTGTTTCAAATTGCGTTTGACAGACGGAGCAGAAGCTGCGTAAAATGACGTCATCAAGCAATTTGAGATAACGAAGTGTTTGGATAGATAAGCTTTTTGAAACGATAAATCAAAAGTTTAAGGTGCAAGGAACAAAATATCAAGTGTTGCCAAATTTTGGGATCTGTTGCAGGCAGCTAGCGGGGCTGAAAGTTACGAATTTTTGCGCATGCGTGCGCAGTTCGTGTACTTCGTACTTCGCAGTTTGTGTACCCCATCAGATTTTGAGTACTCACAGTTTCTTAAGAGTTTCTTAAAGGCTCTGTAACAATGCTTCTGTTCACTCCCTGTTCCCTCAAGAAAATTTCGTAACACTATTTTTGAAGCCTGTCCAATGTTCACACAACACTCAAGTACCTTATAAGTACTTTGATACATGAAACACGTGGAAATAAGTAAAAATGTATCAAAGATTATTCTATGAAAAGAACTGGTCTCTTAAGATATATTTTCCCAGGTTTGGAGTTTCTTAACTTTTTGGCGACCTTAGAGTTGAGTTTCTTGTAAACAGTTATTTATAAGAAATAGGTGAACCAGCCGTCATTCCTTTTAGCAATTCCTACCTTCCTACAACCCCTCCACCGTCTTCATTCCTACAACCCCTCCATCTACAGGGCTAGATGCGGCATGCACAGTGGGCCTAAATTAGCTTTAGTAGCTAGAAATCCTGACAAGCTCACTCAAAACAAATTGAAAAACAAAAAATGCTGACCGAAGCAAACAATGCATACCGCGTACAAGCATGTGACCCTTCGTTTAGGGCCCCTACCGAAGGACGGACCTGTTTTGATGGGATATCAAATTATATAAGACAGGCTGTTTCAGAATAAATGCAATTCAGCTAAAATTGAAAATCTTAAAAAATTGATGAGGCCGTTGTAGACTTAATGTATACCGTCAGAACATACAATCTTTCTTCTTTGAAATGATATGCAGTTTGGATACATTAAAGTAAATGAACGGAGATATAGCAGCATAATCTAAACATAGCACAAAAGAACGATAGGCACCACTTATCTTTCTTTTGTTTCATAGATCGAAAACATCCAATACAATAGGTTATTTTTAGATTACCCAGTCCCCCTAGCTAAGTTTGCTTTTAACCCCGTTGATTTTCTTTCATGGAATCATTTATCCTTTAATTGATAGTTTAGTAAGTTCGCTCAGTTTGTAATGCGACATGCCAAAGGAGCAAAACCAACACTCTTTTTACAGTAAAACTTACAAAACAAATCTTTCAAAGCATTTCAGGCCTAGAAGTATATGAGGTGACGCGTTAAGTAAGGAAATAGACAAATTTATCCCCATGAGATGCATTTGTTGATGTTGATCAAATATGGTTTCGCAAAGATGGATGTTCCTCAAAGCACATACCCTGTTGCTTTCCGGCATCTGAAATAGGTCCTACTTACGAAAACGTCAATGGTGTAACGAAAAATTCAGCTAATATATCAAACATGGATATCATTGGCAAGGAGTTAGATTTTACTTTCTGATGGTATTCTGCAAATTGATTCAGATTTTATGAGTTCCTGAAGAATCTTGGATGAAAGTTGGCTGGGTTTTATTATGAAACACAGTGTACTTTCGTTGAAATCGATTGAATCGTGCTGAAGTTATAAGCCGTTTATCAACATGCCTCTTCTGTTGCTCCTTTACAGCAGGTCTAAGATCTTTCACCAAATTTGCTAGCAATGAGGGGCAGCAATGCAACTGCATGAAAAATGGAAGGCAAATCAGAAGAATTTGAGTGATGGTTTAAAGTGTATGCGATTATGTGCTTTCCTTATATCAGTGAATTTTTTAGCGTTCACATATCCAGATAGGGTTCGAGTCTGATTATTATTGCTGGAACCCCTAGTTTAACGTCCCTTCTGAAGGACGACGAGGTGAGTTGTGAGGTCAAGCCTCCGAGGCCACCCATCCGGAGTTTGACTTCACTCGACCGAGCTTAACTTCAGCTACCTGACAAAACTGTTTAAGCCACTCGGCCACTCACCCCGTAAAGAATAATTCGAAATCCTTCCAGCCGAGGTTGGTATTACTCTGTAAAAATCTCGTACACCTCTGGCGAGAATCCGTTTGTTTCATGAAAAATCTATCAACGATCTGCAAAAATCCTATTTTTATGAAAGAATCTCGTACGCTGTTTCGAATGATAGAATAACTCTAGTTTCCAGCCCACTTGAAATACAATGCTGACAAATGCATGGTTTGAGGGCTGCAGGCTTTCGAACATCGAAACAATTTATTGAATCGACCGCTGGTAAAAAGTTACAAAGACTTGCACGAAAATCTTACTATGAATTTTAACATTCGTCTCAAATTGTCAAGTAAGATTATTCGCGAAAAAAGAGGATTTCAATGTTTTCTTCCTTCAGTAATTTTGTGTTTTCGCAAGTCTTACAGGAAATCTTACCCAGTGGGGAGGGCACTTAACTATTGGGTCATGCTGGAGTGTGCGCTTCAAGAATTTCTTTTATGACTCAAACCCAAAATTTTTGCGGGATTTTGGGGTCCAATCCAAGAATATGAATGTGGCTTCTGACCAGTGCTTGCACTAAAACAACACAAAAAAATTGCTAATTATCCAAAACCTGGGTATTCCCAGAATTTCTAGCAAGGATTAGACCTCATTTCCAGAATTTTTCAAAGTACAGCTCATTCCCAGAAGTTTCATGCTAAAAAGAACCCAAAATTAGCGCACATCCCCGATCGAATAGTAAAGTACCTCCCCCTCCCCTCCCTGGGCATCTTATTCGAGAGAGACTTAGCCACTGCTTATGTCTTGCAATTGCATACTCCCTTGTATTAAATACATCTTTCGTTTGCAGTCTGCATATGTCCTGCTTCCTGTTTACCCTGCTTCTAACAGATAATCCCTTAGTCGTGTCCTTTACCTGTGGTCTTTGATAAGGACCAGACATTCTGCACTCTTTATACCCTTGGCGTTACACGTTAAGAAGATTTGGTCCAGGTTTTTTACCAGGCCATGCCTCCTTCGCGTACTTCTTTTTCTTCGGTTCTGATAAGTCACGCGGAATGTCTTCTTTCAATTGTCTTGTCACTTCTGCTTCATTTGGGACAGGTTTTAGTACCTTCTGGTCCTCTTTCGGCGAAATGACTTCTGGAGCTGACGTTATTGACAATTTGCCCGCCATTGCGCCACTGGCAGTATGGTTTTCATCGTGCGTTGTTGGAATATCAGCATACAGATCAGGGGCGTACGAAAAGCTTTGCATTCTCTTTGTTATGGATTCCGTCATTGATTGCCCTGGCGACAACTTTACTTTCTAAAGAATATAAAAGCAACATAAAATGAAACTAAAGAGCGCAGATTTTGTAAAACAATAGCATCAGTTGATTTGCTTCACACCTCAAATAAAAGCGATTAGCGAATGCAGACAAAAGAAATTCTCTAATGAAGTAATTCAAAACAAACATAGCCGCAAAGTTGCCCTGACACCAGTACGGCAAACTCTTGCTTGGTGCGGGCGAAGGGACGTTTTTAAGAGAAGCTATGTCCAGAGAAGTTCCGAAGAAAGAAGAAGGGTAAATCCATAGTTCTGTCTGGCGAATTTTGTTTATTTGATTCAGGAGCTAAGGAGTAACTGTTTACATTTGAGCAATAAATATGCAAGAATTGTAATGGCCCATGCTCACCTTCTGAATCACTGAAAGAAAATCCACCGGACAGAACTTTAGATTTACCCTTCTCCTTTTGTCTAAACACACAACTTTTCTTAAAGACCACCCTTTGCCCGGACCAGGTGGGAGTTTACTCTACTTTTTTCAGGGCAACTTTGCGGCTATGTTCGTTTTGAATTACTAGTTGTGAGAATTTCTTTTGTCTGCAGTCGTTAATCGCTTTGAACTGAGGTGTGAACCAAAGCAACTGATGCTATTGTATTACAAAATATGTCCTTGCTAGTAAAGGTGGATGTACCAAGAGACCCCAAGAAAACTTCACAAGCTGGATCGCACATACATTCCTAAAAGCCCAAAAAAGATATCAGCAAGTTGTCGAAAGGCTCAGCTATTCCTCGGAGATGCTGCTTGGTCAGTTTAAGGTATGCCTACTGTCCAAAAAAAATGGTTTGAAAAATATGGAAATTCATTCATTTCTCAGTCTGTTCCCTCGTTTGCCATTCGATGTTTTTGACGATGTAAAAAAAGATGAATTCCAATTTGCTTTGGAGCATGAAATTTAAATGAGGAACAGATGTAAATCAATTATAAATAAAAAATTTCCCCATCAAATCCATCAATGCGTTGAATTTTCACAAAATGTGCGGGATTTGAAATTTTCGTTGAATCTGGCTCTCAGATGGTAATCATTGCTCGAATGATCACGCAGCACCTCAAAAGATAGGTATGCTTCGCAACTACATTGTGACCCCTGGGGGTAGTTGAATAGTGAAGTGACGGGGGTGGTGGCCAATCTCTCCGCACCTTATACCTTGTCCCATAAAAAACCCCAAAAGTATGCCCTGTCGCATAAAAATATCCCCAAAAGTATACATTACATATCTATTGTTCCAAGAGAAATAAAAAAAATGTCCTTTCACATTATAACCTGTCGCATAACACTCTTATCAATTGTAGTACCCTGTCGCATAATTTTCATCAAAAAAACCCTGTCGTATAATGTTTACCGTAAAAGAACACCTTGTTGGGCGGTACATCCCGTCAAGTGAGGTATGGGAGTACCCCCAGGATTGTGACACAAGCATTTGACAATAGCCTTAGATTGCACAATCTAACTCGAGAAGCATTTTTGGGACCACCTAGTTTCCGTAAAAACTTACAACTGCCTGCTGCGTAAAGTTATTGCTGATAGGAGTGACAAAAACGGCGATCTTGTTGAAAATCATCAAACTTGATGTGAAATAACTATCACTCTTTGACTCTCCTTTTCATTTATTGTTATTGCTGCGAAGGTACAGTTGTTGTCACTGTTGTTTTCGCAAGTTTTGAAACTCTGGCTCGATAGAAACAAAGCAGAAGATGGGGGGAGGGAAAGGGGATTGGCTCCTGACAAATGTCAAACACAAGTGATGCATGAACATTCAACCATAACACGTGGTCATAATACGTGATCATCAGTTACCCAATATGATTAGGCAAAATAAAAAATTAACTTCCTTGTACCTAAATGAATAATGAAAATACGTTTGAGGTGACAACGAAAGTGAATGTAAAATAATCCTGAAACAAACCTTCGTAGGGACCACAACTTCTGTTTGAACCAAGTTACGGAATCTTCCAATGGTGGGATCAATGTCCTCTGCAAAGGACAATAAAGAAAATATTTGTGTTAGGGGGTAATAAAGGGATTCATTAATCAGGAATGGGGAACTGGCAGACCATAGCACCAAAAACTTTCGCAATTCTCAAGAGAGAAAGAAAGAACAAGTAGAAGAAAAGAAAGTGATATAGACATTGATAACTGAATGTCGTGTGCCACTCGAATCTTAACAGAACTTTCAAATTAATTGTGAAAATGTTATTGTCTAGTTTTTCAACTGAATTGATCGAAGGGAGCCTTAGCAATTCTAGGAAGAGCATTTACCATCATTACATTAGGAGTTACAGCGTTTTTGGCCTGCCATTTGAAAAAAGTAATTTGTTTCCTTTAGAGAGCTGGTTAAAGACCAACTGCTAACCATGATCCTTTGTGCGCCAAATGAACAATCAAGCAAAGGGAATTTACGCCGAAAGTCGACTTTGGCGCCACGAAAGGGCACGGTTAGCAATGAGTCTTTAAGATCGGGTTCTTCAAGTTTTCTTGGAAGCATACTAAATTTTTTGCTGCCCTGACGAATTAGATGAAGTCTTACCTGGATTGATGATTTCCTCGCCTTCCTTGAAAGCAACTTTTCCAACAGAGGATCGTCGACGTTTTTTAACAACAACAGGCGAACTCTCCTCCGCACCAATCACAAGTCTTCGATTTTGCGCAGTGTTGTATTCAGTGAGGTCCTGAAGGAACAATCAAAGGATCATAGACATGATATTCCAAGAAGAGGACAACAGTTTAAAACAAAACTTGAAGGTGGTCTCCCAGCCATTAGGCACCCGGAAATAAAGAAACAATACCATCGCAAGTTGAGCAACGGATACAATAAACATCAATGGTTCTCCTATCAGGCTTGTAAAACAACGATTATTGCTTGCACTGTCAATTTCCCTTGTCTGGTCCTGAAAGGTGGCAAAATCTTGGATCAAAATTTCCATCCAGACAAGAAAATCATGAAGTATATTTCATCAAATAAAATTACTTTGCAAAGAACTTTGCAAACAACTGCAATTGTGCTACTTTCTTCAAGAAAACTGACATTCGAGAATTCGAAATTTTGATGAGGTTCCGAAAAACTGCTCTCTCCCCATCATTTGTCAAAAATTTCGAGGAAACTTCACAAGTAGTTGCATAACAAACAGCCGCTAGGAAACAGACTATGGTAATAACTAAGAAGAATGATGATGATGATGATGATGATGATGATGATGATGATGATGATGATGATGATGATGATGATGATGGCGATGATGATGATGATGATGATGATGATGACGATAATGACAATGGTGATGATGATGATGATGATGATGATGATGGAGATGACCATGATGATGATGATTACCATGATGATGATGACGATGATGATGATGATGATGATGATGATGAAGATTGTGATGATGATGGTGATGATGATGATGATGATGATGATGATGATAATGATGATGATGATGGAGATGACCATGATGATGATGATTACCATGATGATGACGACGATGATGATGATGATGATGATGATGAAGCTTGTGATGATGATGGTGATGATGATGATGATGATGATGATGATGATGATGATGATGATGATGATGATGATGATGGAGATGACCATGATGATGATGATTACCATGATGATGACAACGACGATGATGATGATGATGATGAATGATGATGATGATGATGATGATGATGATGATGATAATGAAAATGACCATGATGATGATGATTACCATGATGATGATGATAAAGACGGTGGTGATGATGATGATGATGATGATGATGGTGATGATGATAATGATGATGATGAGGACACAGTTAGTTTCCTGGTTGTAACCGTTTCTCTTGCAGAGTTGGCAGAAAACACTTATTAGGGGACAAATTTGCCTACCACTGCGACAACAGAATTAAGACAGTAACCTATGAATTGGTCTTTGAAATCAACTTTTACAGTCGCCATGAAGAGTGCCTTTCTTCGCCCCACATTGTATGCAATATAAAAACTTAAATTTTTACATACGTCTAATTCAGTGTCCTCTTCAGGCAATCCTAAGAGCGAATGGCTGCCCGCCTCGTCTTCACCACTTGCTTTCAATGCTTCACGCTTTAGACTTGATTGAGCATTTGGTCTTTCTCGCAATGTAAACCGTCTTGTTGATGCTCCAAAACAGAGCGTAGTGTCAACCAAAACTTGAACAGGTTTGTGTGGATCTACTCGTATTGAACCGACAAATGTACCATGGGCTAAAAATAAAACAAATGGTGCGTGAATCATAGAAAAGTGCAATCCTTTGCAAAAAACAAAAAAATCAAAGTACCAAAATCAGTGGACAATTTTTGATATCGCACTTGCCTAGATAGAAATAACAAACTATTTTTGTGATTTTTCTCGCAATATTAAGCAAAGAAAAGGTGGCTAAATTCAACTTTACGAAAATTCGTTTCTTGCGAAATGGTAACACACAATCAAATCGTATAGTAAGGAATCTCTCGTAGAGAACATGGTGAAAGGCGTTTAATCTCCTTCAAGGGTAACAGGAAATGAATTTCAAGCAAATTCCATAGATTTTCAATCCAAAGCAATAAATGTGCACATATATTCGATTAGCTCTTGCGATCTCTTGGAAGTCCGCCAGCTTCACGAGCGGGATGGTTTCGAGGCCTCGAAAGTCTACCGTTTTCAGAAGAAACCAGCAAAACATGTTGGAATCGTTCAGGACGTCTACTAAAAACAACATGAGCAAAAGAACTGGTTTTCGCATGGTCTGATGTCTGCAAAGTCTACCGCGTCTGACAAGGTGGCATCAAAAATGGGATTTGAAGTTCCTACTACATCTACCGTTGCAGAAGATCCACAAAAGCATTAGTTCAAACAGAATCTAGAGCTGAACTTGCTGCCTTGAAATGTTTTAGAAATATAAACATCTGTTTACGGTGAAATGTAATCATAACACGTGATCAACAGTCAACCGACGTGTTCAGAAAATAATCAAAGAGTAATCATACTGCTTAATACAGTAAATTGATACTGAAGATATGGCCAAACATGTGATCAACGGTCAACTCATGTGATCAGAAAATAATAAAAAAATCAGGTTACTACTGCCTAAATTGATAATGAACATTCGTTTGAGGTGACATGTGATCATAACATGTGATCAACTGTCAAATCATGTGATCACAAAGCAATACAAGAATCAACTTACTGCTGCCTAAATAGATAATGAACATTCATTTGAGGTGACATGTGATCAGAACATGCGGTCAATGGTCAACTCATGTGATCAAAAAGTAATGGATGAAAGAACTTACTGCTCCCTAAGTCGATGATGAACATTCGTTTGAGGTGACGATGAAACACAAGAGCAGCATGTACACGTGAACACGATGCATGGTCCAGTGGGAAATCAACATGATCTCTTAATCTTCCAAACAGAAAATAATCCTTTCCATCAATGATCAATTTCTGAAAGAAACAAAACAAATTCCATTACAGATCAGAGTCTTTGAAATCATCAATGTACTCAAAACCAAGATTCTGTTTTGCTTTTAGTAGCTTAAAAAGCCTTTGCAACTTGATCATCCGATTATTTCATTGGTCATGACTTTTGTGGACCATCAAATGATGACCATGGAAGGATGTAATCATAAAGCATGCCTTGCAAAGGCCCAGTCAAGTTAAAAATGCCAAGAAGCAAAGTTAAATTGCAGTTATCGTATGTTGGTATCGTATGTTGTTGTATGGTATGGTATGGTATTGTATTGTATGGTATCATATAGTATTGTATGGTATCATATAGTATTCTATGGTATGGTATCGTACCGTATCGTATTGTATTGTATGGTATCGTATTGTATGGTATGGTATCGTATTGTATGGTATCGCATAGCATTTTATGGTATCGTATCGTATCGTATCGTATCGTATCGTATTGTATGGTATCGTATTGTATTGTATGGTATGGTATAGTATTTTATGGTATGGTATCGTACCGTATCGTATTGTACTGTATGGTATCGTATTGTATCGTATTGTATGGTATGGTATGGTATCGTATTGTATGGTATCATATAGTATTTTATGGTATCGTATCGTATCATATTGTATTGTATGGTATCGTATTGTATTGTATGGTATCGTATTGTATCGTATTGTATGGTATGGTATCGTATCGTATTGTATGGTATCGTATCGTATTTTATGGTATCGTATCGTATCGTATTGTATGGTATCGTATTGTATTGTATGGTATCGTATGGTATTGTATGGTATCGTTTGGTACCGTACCGTATGGTATGGTATGGTATGGTATATTATGGTATGGTATCATAAGTCATTCAATTCATGTACAAATTTGATAAAATTTGACACCTTCTTTTCTAAAGATTTGAAGGATACGAGTATGAGCCCTATGCTCTGCCAAGCCCGAATAAAAAGACCCAAAACATAACTAACATTTTGTGAAAGGCTCAACATAAATAGACAAAGACAATTTTTTTCACGTGATGTAACCGTATGGTAGCAAATCCTGAAAAATGTTAAGTGATATTCCTTGGGCTACCAGAAAGTGTGATATCTTCTATTGAAATTAATGATCTGCTACACTGTGCTTCCATTATGTCAAGCCTGAGCTATTCTCCATTACTTTAAATGTTTTGCGGGAAAATTGCAACAGGGAAATAAACAGAATCAACAAACTTCACTGACGTATGCAGTGAGTATACTCATCGTATGTACCAAGTGGGTCAATAAAAACACCCTGCATTTAAAAAAATCTTGATCCCTGAATATCAATCCAATGATGTTGAAAACGGCCTTGTTTTATCCTTGATATGTCAAATTAGGTTCAGTAATTTACCCGGCTTTAATCACTCATTCCTTCCCGTCAAAATAGGAGATTTCCTGCAGAAAGCCCCTTTTGAAAACCTGCCAAAACGAGCGAAAACAGCAAGGGAAATTTCCCTTTGCTCTTCTTCCTAGCAATTGACTCTTTGATGTGCTCATGTATTTTGTCCTCATGGGAGAATTTAATCCCCCCTGAATAAGTTTTCCACTCTAAGGGGAAGCCTTTTCAACCCGCCAAAAACGAAAGCATGTGCTAAAGCATGTTGAAAGACATCACTGTGAGGTAAACACATTAGGGATTCTTCCTTGAGATTTTAACATGTTTCTTCAGGTTTCTCAAAGGAATTCATTTTAGGAAATTGCCTACAGAATCTGAACGGAGTGACTGATTTTAGTCAGAAAAATTTCTAAAAATAATTGAACATGTAAGCTAGTTAGTCAGATATTGCAAAATATCATTGCTTATATATTCAGAGAGCAGTAGCCTTTCAAACATCAGGCGTTTTTTTTTTACTCACCCAGTAGGATGTTTTCCATGTCTATTATATTTGCATTGAGTATACTCATTGCATACCTATTGAAATCTTTATTCAAATTATTACTATAAACAAAATAAGATAAAGTAATGAGAATAAATAATCAGTTAATAATCAAAACCAGGAAGACGAATAGCAATTCTGTCTGAGCATTTAATACCATCTCAAAGGGATTTCAATGAGAAATGTTGATAGTACACTCATATATATTCACTATAGCATACAAAGTAACTTTGACAAATAACTGGCATGCAAATAGCCAGATATCTGCAACAGCAATGTGCTTTTGATGACCAAGATATGCAAACAAAAAGACTGAACAGTTGACAGAAAAGTGAAAAATTTATCAATGCTTTGGGCCCATTTTCTGTCCTTTTGCAACCATGAAACTCTTATGAAGTTAAATGTACCTAGTACTTCTAGTGCTGGTAAGAAAGTGTGAAAAATTACTAAAATACTTGAACTTTTAGCTAGAAGTTGAATCATTAAAATCTGTGAAACATTCTTGGTGCTATGAATTTTCAAAAGTGAGAACATTTTTCTGGCTCACCCGTTAACATGTTCTATACATACAGTACTTCAGCTGTAATATTTTAAGCAGTAAAGAAAGTTGATGTTAGGTTAACAATAGCAATCACAAATCAGAATGAGGAATCACAAGTTTAATGTAAGACAAACAACAGAGAAGTTTACATAATGTACCTCTACAAGCTTGTCATTTTTTGAAACATCAAGATGCATTCCTGTTGGTGGCTTGCCAGCCCTAAAACCAAAAGATAATTCTTCAAAGCAAGGCAGTGCCACCATTGGACTTGCTATTGGTTTTACCGTAAAAGCTCTATCACTCCCCTAGCGCATGCAAGTTGAGTTGGCCTAAGTAAGACAGCAAGGAAAATTTGCGGTTGAGAACAACAGATTAAAACAACAGATTCTTTGTTTACTGCTAATTGTTGCGTGACTCAGGTTAAAAACTGCCTACATTCCTGTGTGTGCAATATCTTGCGCATGCAGTACAAACTTTTCAGCTTGGCCTAGGGAGCTCATCTAATATTGGAGACCCTAGAAAGGGGTTTAAAAGAGAGGGGGCATATTTGAGAGGGAGCCCATTCATAAAACCAAATTAAAAGGATATATTACGCATGCAGTACAAACTTTTCAATTTGGCCTAGGGCGCTCAGCTAACATTGGAGACCCCAGAAAGGGGTTTAAAAGAGAGGGGGCATATTTGAGAGGGAGCCCATTCATAGAGCAAAATTGAAAGGATATACAGCAAATGATAGCTTATTTGTTCCTCTATCCTATTTTTCTTGAGTCTGCATTTGACCTTTCAAGTCAAAAATTTGATATAGCTTTTACCCCAAACTTTCCAACCTTACAAACTTTCTAGTCCTATGGTGACACAAGTAAGTAAGTAAGTAAAAATTTGCCATTAAAATGATAAAAAAGGACAAAAGATCATAAAAAATTTAAAGAAAAGGAAAAGGAATCTAATTTCAAGTGTACACTATGATACAAATTTTAAATGCAAAATATAGATTAAAAACACCCCAGTTTAAAAATGGCAGGGATGGCATTCAAAGTTCAATACAACCTTATTTCCACAATGGTCCCCCTAGAGGTGTCTATGAAAGAAAGGTTTTCATGAAGAAACAAAAAAAGCAATGTTTGACGTAAATTTGACAGTAATGCTGCATTTTAGATTTGTTGATGGATAATTTCTGTGAAGCTTTTAGAAATTCAATAATATATAAGCGCTATTTTCTCGATTCTGAAGATTGTTAAAGAATTTTTCCTTGATCTTATGCTTGAAGCTGTTGACATAATTTGAAGATTTTAGGCCTGACTGTAGACCGTTCCAAATTTTGGGCCCTATATAGGAGAGATCATTTTGCCCTGTGTTAGTCTTTCAAAACAGTAGATTTAATTCATTTTTATATCTTCAAGTTATCTGGCCCTGGCCAACTGGCAAGAAAATCTCCAACATATAGGGAGGAGCCAAATTACCAAAAAACTTGAAAACATTTGCAGCTGTGCATTGTTGAAATCTCTCTTTTGTGGGGAGCCAATTCATATCTCTGAATTCTTTGATTCCTACATGTGCTGGATTATTCAGATTCAAACAAAACCCGATACATTTATTTTGAGCTGTTTGAATCTTTTTGGTTAACCTTTTGATTAGAATTGGAAACCAAACACTGCATGCATAGTCAAAGTGGGGGGGGGGTCAGTGCATTTGCAAGTAACTTTCTGAGAGAGAAGTCAAGAAAATTTTGCTTTCTATAGAGGAAATTTAGTCTGCCATTGATTTTACTTAGGGTCCTGGTAGCCATCAACTCGCCAGACAGGCTCTCATCAAGGACACACCCCAGATATGTCACTGAGGAGTATTGTTTGATCTTGATGTCACCTCTTCTGATATCAAGTTTCTTGTTGCCAGATCGTTTATTTTCCTGCCAAACAATGTGGGCTCTGTCTTGTCCTCTCCAAAGTGAATGCTTTGTTTGTTATCAACAAACCAGTCACAAAGGGAGTTAAAATTTTTACTTAGTTGCTTTTCTATTTCATTGATGTTATCACACATACAGATCAAATACACTTCAACATAACAATAGGTCAATTGTTCCCAAAACAATAGTACTATTATAAAGCAGACATGATGAAGAAAATGACTTCTATGTGCTTTGAAACAGTACAGGTGTAGAAGTAAAGGTAGGACTGGGATGGGAGAAACTTCTCCATAGTGCGAAAAATGACAGTATGGTCAATGGTCAATCATTGATCAGAAATTAATTGCAATTTGTTTTCATAAGTTTGTATAACGTGAGGAGCCTGAATATCTGGTTGATTTCTGCCATTACAGAATCTTACAAACAACAATTCTGAATTGTTATCAGAGTTCATCAAACTTTGTTAAATCTTTTGAACAAATATCATATCAATGTTCACAACTCTAGGTGGTAATAAAGTTGAAAATGTTTTGATCCTAAGAGATAGTAAATTGCTGAATTTGAGACCCTAAACTTTGCAAGAGAGGTATGTTTGTCACCTTTGCATCACCAAGTCGCCCCCCCCCCTTGGGGTGAAATGACAGGAATGGTGACATTTTTGGAAACATTCTGAAATAATGCACTTCAAGGCAATTTGGTAGTGAATCTATCATATGTCCGCAGACTGGTAGACTTGCTCCAAGTCTATTCCGAGATATATCAGCACTAAGGAACATACAGTAGTTACTTCTGTGGGGGCGTAAATCACGAAGAGGACACTGTGAAGGAAAGGCGCACTTTCACTTTTGCTTGTAATTTTAGCACATCTTTATGGTTTCTCAAAGGGATTCATTTTAGAAAATTGCCTACAAAATCTGAATGGAGTGACAGATTTTAGCCAGGAAAATGTCTAGAAATGATTAAACATGTTAGCTATTCAATCAGATATAGCAAAATATACTCTGGGAGCAGTAGCCGATCAACACCATGAGTTATTTTCTTACTCACCCGGTAGAAATTTGCAAATCACCATAGCATGAATCTCGGTCAAATGTGTTTATTTTTCCAATAAGTATTTTTCTTACGTCGGTATTAGATGATAAGTTGGAAAATTGTGAATCTTGTTCTGAATCTGAATCTTGTTCTGGAGGTGAATCTGAATATTGGACATTATAAGTAGGTAATTAATTCTTTCTCTGCAGTCTGCTCCGAGCCGAGGATCTTGATCTTCTGCCAGTCTGCAGAGTATGGCACTTTTTGACAAGATCTCCAATGTGCAAGGGCAAAATTGCCGGTGTGCAGGTGTGCATCACCACCAATTTCTGGTGTGCTGGTGTACACCAAACCATTGTGGTTAAAATTTGGGAAAGTTATTGTGCATTTCTACATTTCAATGATATTCCAGAGACTCAAATTGATGAATACTTTTGTCTGCAAAATCTATTTGCAAGTAGACTAATATTTCTTATATCTTAAAATGTTCAAAAATTTGGAGCACAAAATGAGCAAACATGGGATTGGCATTGGCAAAGCCAAAGGTGTTCCGAGCAAAAGTAGAGGGCATGTCCTCAAAAATTTTCTGGGGGCTTTGCCTAACTTTCCCCCATTTATTATTTATTTTATTTTTCCCCCATTTATTTGACAATGTCTTGATTTCTAAAATTAGAGGAGTTGCTCAGGGCCTGGTCTTTCTTGAGTTCATAGGTAATGGTAATTCAATAGGACCACACCCTGACCACTCCCATCTACATTGTCACACCCAAATCTACCTGGTGTGCAAAAGTTTTGTGAGGAAAATATCTACGGTGTGCACAAGCCATAATTTGCAGACTGCTGCTGGATCTTCTCTTCTGCATGCTGGAAATAGGCACTCACTCAGATTCACTGTGTGGCAAGTTTCTTCTCAGTTTGAATCTTAGTAAAATCACAAGAATATTTTTCACATATGAATTAAAACATTTTATGAAACTTACCATGTCGGGGGCTCATACTTGGGAGGGGGTGGAGGTTGCTCTTTCTTTGAACTTCGCTCTCTCCTGTCCGCCATCTTGGATTTACGAAAGCCTGCTCTTGATATGTAACACAAGGATCAGAGGAGTATATCATTGGCTATCAATCAATCAACCAATCAACCAATCAACCAACCAAATAGCTTCATCCCAATCAAGGGTGATAAGACATGTGGATGTCTTGATTGATCCTACTGTCTTGCACCTTCGCACTGGATAGGTTTCAAACCGTGAAGGAACAGAAATCTTATCCAATGGCTTTATGGTTTGAGCCTTTCTTGTGTTTGTTTGTTTTCAATTTATTCTGAGTGGGATATCTAGCTACTGAAAGCTAATTTAGGCCCACTGTGCATGCCGCATCCAGGCATGGGACCCCTAGTTTAACGTCCCTTCCGAAGGACGACGAGGTGAGTTGTGAGGTCAGGCCTCCGAGATCACCCATCCGGAGTTTGACCTCACTCGACCAAGCTTAACTTCAGTCACCTGACGAAGACTGTATAAGCCACTCGGCCACTCACCCCGCTACATGTGCGAAGGCGCTCTTTGATCCTGAGACGTATCGGCAACCTCGTCCTTATGGCCCTTTGTCATTGGGAAGGAGACGAAACGTTTTCTATATAAGAAAAGGCCCTGGTGACGATGTTGGTAATAAACAGTTACAATTTCGACATTCTTCTTGTAACCTTGTCTCTATGGTAGCGAAGCTATTACGCCACAATATGAGAAAAACAACTTTGTATATCTCAAAGCTCCATTCTTTGTTTGGCCTTATAATGTTTCTTCACTACTGTCTGACTTTTTATCCCCTTGATACAACAAGAAAAGATTTTTCAGGAGACTAACATCATTTGCTTGCATTTGTTGGCACCCAGATTCAAAGCAATTTCGATTGCAGACAAAGGAAATTCTCTCAACTAGGAATTCAAAACAAACAAAGCTGCACATTTTCTCTAGCTCGCTTGTTGTACATTCCAGAAGTGGTTTCTCAGAGTAAACATGGGCATATATAGGAAGAAGGAGGATTTATCTAAGCATCTAAGAGGTGCATTTTTTGTTTGCCCCTGCCCGCCCCTGCCCGTATATGACTCATTGTGGCTTGCCATTAAGCAGCTAAAAAATGGCAAGGCACCAGGACAAGATCCCGACAATGCTCATAAAGGACGTCGCGGATCTCATATGCAAAATACAAACCATTGACAATGGTTTTCAACTCTTCTTTGCGGAAGGGTATTTTGCCTGATGTCTGGAAACTGGCGAGGGTTACACCTATCTTCAAATCAGGTTCTAAAAGCGAAGCTAACAACTATAGGCTCATCTCGGTGATCTCTGTGTTCTCAAGGATTCTCGAAAGAACTGTGCATGATCAAGTCTGTGAATACCTCAAGGCAAATAAGGTTCTAACAATGAGTCAATCAGTTTTTCAAAAACTTTGTTCGACAATAACATCATTGATTGATAGTACTGACTACTGGTATGAGAATATTGACCACAAGAAACTTAATTTAGCAATATTCCTCGACCTCAAAAAGGCTTTCGATACCGTTGACCATAAGATTTTGCTAGAAAAACTGAGGAAATACCGTATTCGAGAACTTTCCGGAGACTGGTTTCAATCATACCTAGAAAACAGAAGGCAGTACTGTGCCGCCAATGGTTATGAGTCAAGGCCTAGTACAGCTGCATTTGGTATTCCTCAGGTTTCTTGTCTTGGCCCCCTTCTCTTTATAATCCACCTGAATGACTTTGAAAAAGTTTGAAAGTTACTAAGGCTGGTGTGAACGCTGATGATACTCACGTGACCGTAACATCTATGAATGTGGAAGAACTTGTTCATAAGGCTCAAGAGGAATTGACCCATATCTCTGAATATATGAGGTGAAATAAATTAAGCGCCAACCCTAAAAAAACAGAGTATATGATAATTGGACACCCTCGTAGAACTAATAAAGTCGAGATACATGAAACATTGAGACTGAATGGCTCAGATATAAAACGAGTGAAAAAAACCAAGTCACTTGGAGTCATTGTAGACGAAAGGCTTAACTGGGAAGAACAATTCAAAACTGTCAAAGGGAAAGTTCATGGAGGTCTTACATCTTTAAAAGTTGAAAAACATCCTCCCACAATCTCAGTTGAGCAATGTATATCGTGCTCTTGTAGAAAGTCACATGCAGATGCAGATGTTATTTGGGGTCACCTCTCAAATTCAAAAAAGGAATCCCTTCAACGTCTTCAGGACAGAGCCATGTCCATAATCGAAACGTCCAGGATTAAAGATAATAATGGTCACATTATTTCATTCGCACTGAGCAACTTGTCATGTTTGATCGTGCCGTTATATGGCCTATAAGATCATGAACAGACTCTGCCCAGAAAATCTCTGGAACAAATTCCAACAAAGATCCGAGTACTCCAGCTACAACACGCGATTCTGCAGAGATCTTCAGATTCCGAGATATAATCTGGAGTATGTCAAAAAAGGGTGTTCCTATTCAGCTCTTAAAGTCTGGAATGAAATCCCAATAAGCATCAGGGAGCTTCCTACCTTGTGCCAGTTCAAAAAAACAACTAAAACACATTTGATGAGCTGAAAGCCAGTTAAAACACGACTCCCTGGAAGATCAGCAATGCCATTAGCCCTCGGAATTTTTCGTTTTGTATATCATTCTAATTAATAAAACATTCTTTTTGTAGCATTAGACTTATTATTAGCTGAAGGGATTTCGTGTATAAATAATTTAAAAAGAAAAAAATGAATACCAAAACTGCATAGTTTATTTCGTTGCAACCGGTAGTCGCACAACAGGCTGCAAATTGCCAGGTTGAAACAGACTCTGGTTGAAAGAGTCGTATACACGTTTTTTCATAAGAAACTTGGATCAGGCCATAGAACTAACAGTTTCTTAATTTCACATGAAATTTTGTCCATTTCAGTACTAAAAGTTTCTTAATTGGTTTCTTATTTTTTGAATGCAGAATTAGCATTGTGGTCGCTATCACTGCTGCAGATATGTTTCTTGATATTTAAAACATCATAAAGGAATCAAAAGTGCTCTGTTATGTTGAAAACACAAATGGTTAGATAATATTGCTCAGGAATGAAGGTTCAACGATCTATTCGCTATAAAATCCATGCTTTTAACTTTGAAAAGTTTCTTAGTACTTCTCAGACATAGAGTTTCTTAAAATTTTGGCCATCTTAGTACTATTTTCTTATAAACCAGTTTCTCATACAAAACGTGTAAAGGATTCAAATCCTTTCATATTTTTTCTCCAGCAGCCTTTCAATAGCGCTAGCTACGGCCATATAATCAGTCTACAACAAGGGAATAATATATATTATATTTAGATTGACCCAGTCGAAAGTTGCTCGTAACCCCGTTGATAATAAGGATACAATGTTGATATCAAAAGTAGCTTATTGTATTGGTAATCCAGCTCGTCGAAAAGAAAGCAAAGATAAAGAAACCAATGCAAAAATCTCTTTGCTCTAAGTGTAGAAAACCGCTATACATCTCAGGTCATCTCAGGCAGGACCTGACCATTATTGTTAGATGAAAGCGACAATAGAACTGATCTATCAACATAACGTGAAACCATTATTGTAGTCGGCCGACGCCTTTATAACAGTTGCTGTATAACCTGAGGCAAAAGTGTTGCAAAAATGGCGTATAAAACATTGAACCAGGATCCTATCGATGAAATTATTGAAAACATTGGCTTTGGGCGTTTTCACGTTATTGCTCTCCTTGGCCTTGGACTTCGAAGCTTTACGCGTGGCACTGCTTATAGCATGCTTGTGATTCTTGAGCCCTACTTCCGATGTAAGTTCGATCTGATGTTGTTTACTGCAAGCCTTCTTGTTATCAGCTACTTGTTAACACGTATTGTATCGTCGGGGCTTCTTGGGTTATTGGCCGACAAATATGGCAGACGAAATGCAATGCTACTTTGTTATATCATGTCTTCATTTCTAACATTATTACAGATATTTTCCAGCAGCTTTGAGTGTATTGCCATAATCCAAGCATCGAAGGGAGTGTTCCAGAACGCTCAATTTTTGGTTTATCCATACCTTATCGAAATCATCCCGAAATCAAAGCGAAAGTATTTGTCGCTTCTAGAAATTCTCTTTGTTACTGGTTTCCTCTTTTGCCTACTTGTTGCAAAGATAAGTTTAGAGTACCTTGGCTGGCAATGG
Organism: Aurelia sp. 4 Dawson et al 2005; assembly: GCA_964019985.1. Lineage (NCBI taxonomy): Eukaryota > Metazoa > Cnidaria > Scyphozoa > Semaeostomeae > Ulmaridae > Aurelia > Aurelia sp. 4 Dawson et al 2005. Next base: position 923,786 of record OZ026511.1, on the reverse strand, counting down.
ATCGTTGTATTTTCGGAATTAATACCAATATTGATGTGTGCCGTTGCGGTAATATTCATGCCACGATCGCCAAGGTATTTATTGAAAAAAGGGGACAAATATGGGGCAGCTCAGGCATTAGCACGTATTTCAGTAATGAATAAACCAGGCTTGAATTATGATGAAGTCTTGCAAGAATACCAACTGATGATTGACGACAACGAAAAATCTAATTTTGATCATGACGATGGAGAGATAGCTGACGTTAATCAAGCTCAAAATGGTGACAATACCACAGAGGAAATAGCTGAAGATTTTGCAAACCAGGCCGAACCTACACATGATGGTAGCATTATCGAGAGCGACTCCCCTACTTCAACAACCTTTGAGAACTGGAAAAGAGTCATCATGGTATCAGTAATAAGACTAGTCGCTCAGATTTGCCGATCAGCATTAACATTCGGATCTGCTCAGGTGTACAGCAAGAAAGCAACCCCATCAACGATATGCGGTAACTGCGCAGCATCAATCAAATATGGCAATGCATTTTCTGTATCGATTGGAATCATCGTCTCCTTCGCATTGGCTTATAACTTCATTGGGCGACTACCCAGAAGACTATCTTTACAGCTTTTGATTTCTGGTATTGCTCTCTGCGCAGTGCCTTTTTACTTCAAGCTGTCAACTTTAGTGCAGTATGCTGTTTTCTTTACTGCAACAACACTTGCAGACTCGCTTTTTATTGTTATGTTTGTCTACAGCTCTGAAATCGTGCCAACAACAATGCGAGGTACTGCAGTTGGAATCGAGGCTGCTGCTGGTAACCTAGGGCAACTAACTGGTTCCATCATGGTTTTTGCTGCTATGCATCTTGAGTTCACTGCCTGCTTAATCATCGTGCATTCCCTTGTTGGTATCTGTTTTCTAACAATTTTCTTATTTGCTGTTGAAACAAAAGACACATCATTAAACTGACTCTTCAAGATTTTTAACGAGCTTTTGTTACTCAGTATCCTTCACGAGCACAATGCAATTTTAGATTTTCCGATTAAATATTACTAAAAAGCTCTATGCCAGAACGAAGTTTGAACCATGGAGTGAAATAATCATAAGCGTACGAGGCGGGGGGCGGGGCGGTAACCCCCAACTTTGGAGAAATTTTAAAAAATCAGCCCCTTTCGGGCAAATCTATGCCCTTATTCGGGCAAAAAGGCTGACAAAAAGTAAGTAAGTGTCTCTGGCCGCCCCCCCCCCCCCGCCCCTAGCTTTTTCTTCCCGTACGCTTATGGAAATAATGTTAGAAAGGAGACTACCGGGTGAGTTAATAAAAACGCCTGCCGTTTGAAAACATTCTTCTCCATGGATATCAAAGCAATGATATTGAAAACTGTCTTGTTTTATCCCCGATATATCCAATTAGGCCCTGATAACTACCCGATTGTAATTAGTTATTCCTTCCCGTCGAAATAGGAGAATTTCTGCTGAAATTCCCTTTCGAAAGCCTGCAAAAATGCGTGAAAACACCAAACAAGATTTCCCCATGTTCTCCTTCCTAGCAATAATGACTCTTAGATGTGTTCATGTAGTTTCTCATCATGGGAGAATGGAATCCCCCTGAATAAGAGTTATTCACACTGGGGGGAGACTTTTCAACCTGCCAAAACGAAAGCACGTGGTAAAGCGTGCTGAAAGTCATCGCTGCGGGGAAAAATGCAAAAACACTGCACACCTACAAAAACCTGGTTTGGAGGAAGATTTTGGCGAAAAATTGAGGAAATTTTTGCTGTCAAAAATGAGATCTTATATTGTTGGCATAGTTCTTCTAAGTGTGGAAAATAAACCATCAGTAAATGCATAGAACAATTCAAAATCATGTCAGCTCTATGCAGATGGTGAGGTTATATTTCAAAACTATATTAAAGAAGAAAAATAAGGTTTTGATCAGTCAATGTGATGAAAGAATGAAAGTTTATGAGGAAATATGAAATACGAAAATGTGTCTGGAAAAAATGATTTTTTTTTCATTTGAAGTGCAGCAAGAACTTCACAGCAAATCTTACATTTTTGGACACCCATCAGCGTTTAGATGATCTCACCTTGAACTCTGTTTTCCCTTTCATTGGTCTCCCTTGTATTAAAACCTGGTTAGAGCCCTAATACTTGCACTCAAACAGACAAATGATATGGGAAGATTCTTAATTAAATGCTTTTGTCTGGCTCACAAAACACCGTCGAGCTGTTTTCCAATAATTATATATTGTGTTGAAATGAGGAAGGTTGCTAGCATAAATTTCAGCTTTGGAGGAATATCAACAACTTTTTGCAGCTCTAGCTGCGAGATAAACATATTTGGGAATGTTGCTTGTAACCTTGGCACGTTTTTAAGGTTTCTCAAAGGGATTTTTTAGAAAATCGTTTACAGAATCTGAACGGAGTGACAGATTTCAACCAGAAAAAGTTCTAAAAATAACTGAACATGTTAGCTATTCAATCAGGTATTGCAATATATCGTTGCTTATATACTCAGGGAGCAGTAAAATTTTTTTGACTCACCCGGCGGTAGCATGGTTGGAACATCTCATGCGCTTGCATGCAGAAACACCAGCAAGGAAAGCCCTTAAAGAATATCAAGAAAGTGAAACGGCCATCAGGAACATGAAAGACGACCTGGATGCAGACCAGGCAAGATTTGGCAAGCATTTGGAATTAAACTGGGTCTATGAAGGTGTTGTGACGCCGTGGTGTAATCCTCTGACATTGCAGCCAGAATAGTCAGGCGGAGTGGGTTCGAGTCTCGGTAGAGCCCCACCACTTGAGCGTCATGACAAGGGGTCGCGGACTCGATTAGGTCTGCTCTATTTCTGCGATCCCAGCGCTTGGCGCTGAAAAACGCAACTTCACTTCACTTCACTTCGCACAAACATTAGATGGACTTTCTGATCTGACACGGGATAGAAAGAACTGGTGTGGCATTGTGATACGAGATGTGCCGTATTAATTACGTATGACGTCTTAGTAGTAGTAGTGAAAATCTAATTTATCGTTAACAGAAAATATGAATGCAGCCTGTAGTATGGGAATTATTGTAATAGAAAGTTGGATTTATACCAATATTTCTGTAACGAGTATCTCAAAAATGTACCCCCTTTTCACTAAACAATGGAACGAAACGACAAAATATCGGGACATTTTGTGTTCAAATGCATATTTGTTGATTTTTAACTTAAATGGACATACCTTGCATTTTAAAATCGCCCTCCGAACACCGGAGAAAGTCACATTTTTGAGTGCACTTGATATTAGAGGTTCTGTAAAAGGGCCTAGCCATGATTTGGTATCACAGACATGTGACAAAATAATTTCAACTTTGACCTTTTTTTTTCTTTCGAAAAGAATTGTACCTTGAAATGCTTCAGTTGTCCTATAGATAATTGTTCCTTTGATGAATCAATCCGTACATTGCATTTCATCCCTGGTGTCAAAAGAAGAAGAGGAAAAGGAACACATGCACGCTCATTTTGGAGATGCGGCACGACTTTAACATTCTTACCAACTTCTTATTCGTTTTGTTTATTCAGGGCGATGTCCACAAGTCTTTCATTCTTTTCAAAAGCGAGAAAGTGAAACTCAAGGTTTACAAGTGCTTTAAAAAATACCCATGATACAACCAATAGCTAGGCCCTTTTTCGAGCCCTCTGGTTTCGGGTGTAATGAAAATTTTGACTTTGCAAACTTACGTTTCAACAGTACGACTTTCATGAAAGTATTAAAAGGGACCGCACAGTGACTTAAAAGTGCAGCAGGGGCAGAGCTGTGAGCGAAGCTAGTAAAATGAGGGATTGGAGGCTTGCCCCTTGAAAGATTTTTTGAGACGACGCCCTTTAGAACGCTTGGAAATGCTCCCCCGGGGGGGGGGTACTTGACCTAAATTTGTACGGGGATGGGCCCACGAAAAAAATTGTTTCACCCTGCTCCAGAATTCTTGCCTTCAAATGATACCCTGTTCTAGAAAAAATCTGTGAACACAAACATTTGACTAAAGAATAACCCGTTGTAACAAAATTTCCATTTTTGACATGTTTTGACGACCTGCTCCAGAAAATTTGCCTTCTTTTGATGCCGTGTTCTAGGAAAAATGGGCGAAAACGATACCCTGAGAAACAGCACATCACCGTCGGACAAATATTCTAAGTACCCCCCCCCCGAGAAAATGCCTTTTCTTGACATTTCGTAGCCTTAGCCTTCTTGTTAAAAAGAAGTCTGTTCTCATTCAAACGGTCTGCATATTTATACTTGCAGCTAATGATAACATTTACAAGTGAATATCGTTTATTTAGTATTAAGTTTGGACAAAATAAAGTTTTTCAATTCAAAAGAACAACTAGTTACCACCAGGGTTCCAAGTTATGAGACTCCTCTGACTTAAAACTTATAGCTTCGTCAGGAAAACATCAAAATACATAACTTTATTTATATCTTTATCAACCTTACCAAAAGAATTTTCCGCATATGTCCTTGAAAAAGTGGGTGGGGGCTTTAATCCCTGCTAGCACAACGGCTGTGCGGTCCATGCTAGGACAATGGCTAAAGCCCGCCGCACACGGCGAGGAAAATGCTCAGCAAAGTGGCATGAATGTCATTTTGCTCAGCAAAATTCTCTCCGTGTGCGGATGATTTTTAACGAGGAAATACTCATTTGTGCAGCTGAGGAAAATATCTATCATGTTTAATAATTTCTGCCATTCGTGCCAAAATACTCACCGTCTGCGGTGTCACTGAGAATTTTGCTCACTGCCTTCGGTGCATACGTGTTCATCTTGCCATGGTATCGACCACAGGTCACAGGAAGATGGCGGCTGAAAGTGTGAACATGTGTGCAGCGAAGGCAGTGAGCAAAATTCTCAGTGACACCGCAGACGGTGAGTATTTTGGCACGAATGGCAGAAATTATTAAACATGATAGATATTTTCCTCAGCTGCACAAATGAGTATTTCCTCGTTAAAAATCATCCGCACACGACGAGAATTTTGCTGAGCAAAACGACATTCATGCCACTTTTTCTGAGCATTTTCCTCGCCGTGTGCGGCGGGCTTAAGTGATAATGCGACTTGGAAGAACAAGGGCAATAAGAAACGAAAACTTCTTCTCACCAATGGTGCGTTTGGGCAATGTGGTGTTTGATTTCCTTCTTAACAGTTTGCGTACGTTGCTTGCAGAGACCTGTGTTTTAAGACACGAGACGGGAACAAATGAGAAACTGTTTTACGTTAAAAAGTCCTCTGCGGAACACCATGTGCAAAAATTTAACACCAGTCAAAGTAGCACAATGCACTGTTAGTGAGAGCAAATTTTCGTTTCCTCTTGTGCATGGGAGAAATAGCGCGTTGAATTGCATTCAAGGCTTAAGATGAACCCAAGACTTCTGCTTAATTTGAGCGTCACCATAAACTGAACTGAGGGCAAATTTAGCTGCCCCCGCCTCTTCGTCTTCCTTCCTGTGCCTCTGTTGGCCGGCAACATTTACAAGCGACACTTTCTTGAGGAAAGCTTGTCGTTGAAAATAATAGGAGGGGGGGCTCATAACAGGTAAAGGCTAGGGCTATGTGCCGCCCGCATGGGTGGATTGTTGAGCTCAAAATTTTCTAAATATAAGGGTCCTCTTTCAGGAAATTCTCTCTAAAAATTGTTCTATCTAGCTGAAAGTCGCAGAGAATGATCTCAAAATGGCTCTTCTTTCCCCGAAATTTCATCATGGAAGTGGTACAAAGCAAGCTTTGGTCAATAGAAGAGAGTACCTTTCCGAAAATCGGGCGACAGGTCCTTGTCCATCCACAAGTTATGTACGCCACCCGGGAACTAAGCATCAAATGTTCTACGAGAATTTCTAACAATCTAAAGAGCGTGGTTTGAAAAACGTTCAGCTCCCGGATAGGAGGAAGGTACTTCACTATGGGATAAGACGTAGATGTGCGCCAGTTTTGGTTTAGTTTTTGACCTGAAAATTCTGTGATTGGGGTATACTTTCACTTGGAATTTTAGTGAATTGGGGTTTGCTGTTATACTCAAAATTCTTGTAATGGGTGTTGAATGAAAGTAAAACTGGATAATTCTTCGCGCGACGCGTACTCAGTTTCAGGTGATTAGATTTCAATTATGCTTGTGGCGAAAAGCGTCTCAGATCAGAACCTCGTTCCAATCGCCACTTTGGACCAAAATTTTCGTTCCCAGCCCTCAATCCCTTATCCCCTTGACATCAAATTGTTTTTGTTACTTCTTCAATCAATATGAATTCATAGTGAAATACCCACCTCCCTCCCCCCTAGGGGTTCAGCTATCTTGCATAATGTTTGCTGATACCAGTAAGGCTACTTTAATTTGAACCTGCATGCAAAGTGACCTTCAATGAACAAGATGAAATTAAAGGAAACATCGATTCAAACTGGAATTGACCTTCTCGTAAATTAATTTCAAAATAAGCTCAAACGAGGCAAATAGTATCGCTGAAAATACTCCTAACTTTGAATTTGCTGGTCGATAAAATGGTATCTCCAAAGCCCACTTCGGTGAGAAAATATTCGCACGGAATAGCGAGGCAATAACACTTAAAACTATTTCGCTTTTTATCGCCAATCACTACCATTGAATTCAATTATGCGTAGAACATTACTTGGATTTTATTGGTCATTCCTCGCCGTCATTCTGGTAAATTTTCTTCAGAGAGGCACCCTCCAAATATTATCAACCTTGAAAAATCAAAAGATAGCGAGTTGAGACTTAGATTTCTTTTTTCTGTTGATCTATATTCTTGTAAATCTACCATAGGCATCCTTATTATTCTCTGTTTCTACTCAGTTTCAACAAAACAACTTGTAAATCAGGATTCCATTTCGCTGTATCCTTGCATTGCCACTTGTAATGGATTCTCTATACAAAGATGCTACGATGGATAATACTCTCGAGTGCCGAATAATCGTCCCCCCCCCGCTCATTAATTTTTGAATATTTTCCAACCCTCCCCCACTTTTATTCTTACCCTCTCTTATTAATTATTAGAAAAAATGAAATGATAATAAGCATAATTTCTGAATAAGCACAAGAAGAAGTCTCAAGAAGAGCATTCAACAGAACCAAAGTTCATAAGTAAATGTATCAGTAACATCACTGCAAGAAAGCGACAATTTTCAATTTCTCCAAACACCCCCTGATTGTTCCAACCCCCGTTTATTGTTATACCGAATCACTTCCAGCCCCCCGATAATTCTCAGCTCCCCCCGTGTATTCGGTACTCGAGAGTAATTAAAAATGGACCGCTATGTAGTGTATTGAAGATCACCTGACTCCCATATATGCTATCACAACTTTGCTCGTAAAAGGTATAAGAGGCTTGATGCCAATTACGTCTTGTAATAAATCGAAATTAAAGAGAGAAGATGCTTGGAATGGGATGATGGAAACAAAATACTCGATAGTATCGTTTGTATGCCTGCTTGCGATCATATTGAAATTCAATATCTTCGTTGAGGGTAAGTGTTCACCAAATTCATACCAGAAAAAGTGAGTTGAAAGATCCAGAAGATCTTCATCAGATTGACCTTAAATTCTTCCTTGATAGAAAAACGTATTGACTAAAAGCTCGTATCACCATTTAGTTGAAAGGCTCGGCTATGATTTGAGATGCTGCATTGTCTCCTTGAGCAGAGAAATCCTGATTGTAAGAAAACTTGGAAGTCGACATTTTTCATCTAGAGTAAAATTAATCGCCAATTATTTCAATCAACAGTAGAGGTAACTCGCTGCTATAAGACAGTACAGTGAACCCTTTTTAAATTGCAGAATAATTGGATGCAATGATACAATCCAAGACCCCTTAACGGAAAATGTGCAAGGTGTCTTTTGAAAAATTGTTCGATGTTTGATTTAATACTAAAAAATAAAGACATGCTGAATGGGCACTTGGTCAATTAAACCTTTTTCTTAGATTTTAAACTACTTTTTGACACATGAATCTTGCAAATCCGCTGAGAAAATTCATGGAGTTACAAGCCTTTGAAGTTCAAGTTTGTGCAAAAGCTGAAACCAGAGACCTCGAAATAGCATTTTGAGTTAAAATCCCATAGGCCATAGTTTCTATTGCTTCTCAATTATTTCAGGGGAACCAAATAGGATCTGAACAGGTTTTCGATAACCTAACTTTCAAGCATAATGGATGCTTTGAAGAAACAGATTCAGTCTCTCGACGATTATGTTTGCGCCACTGTTTTTGGACACCTGTAATAATAAACAAATTTTGACAATGATGGCAAAGATTAATCACTTTAGAAGTCCTGTTTGGTTTGCTCTGATATCAACGCGAGGTATGACATTAAACAAGCTTTTTGCATTGCAAGTAATCTGGGGGTCTCTGGTTTCAGCTCTCACATATTTTTGATCCCTGAAATCTCACAACTCAAAGAGTTTTTAACCGATTTGCAAGATTCTTGTCCCTAAAATTATTTCATAATCTTACGTACAGCGTCTGTTCATGTTCCCAAGAGTCTGTTCATGTTATCGTTATTTTCAATATTTATTCAATCGAACGTCGAGAAATTTTTCGAGAAGTCCTGTACTTAATTATGGCATGATTGGAGAACATTAGAAGTGATGGTTTTGAAGTAACCAAACCAGTCATTTTGCCTTTCCTATGTCATAAATCAGCCCCCACAAATCAGATTAACTCAAACAAGGTTCCAAACACTAGGTTAAAACCTGAACTATACAACTGTCCACAAGTTGTGACAATTGAGTTTATAGCTCCTCCGCAGTGGAAACACAAAGGGATGCAAAATTATTCTGGGAGGCACTGTAAAATATTTTACTCCTTGGTGGATTAGGCAAGCGATGACAGATGACAAGCATTATGTAAATCTCCGTTTTAGCATCATTTGACATTCCAATGTTAAGGTATACAACAATTCCAGGTGACGATTAAAGAAATTTTCAAGAATAAAAAGAAATCGATTGTTCAGACTAACTTGGCTCATCCTCAGCAAATGTGACGGAACGTTAACGTGATGCTGGCACATTTTGAAAACGCTGAAAATGTGACAGTAGCAAAATTATAGCCAGCGTTCACATGATGCCGGAAAAATTTGAAACGGTAGGAAATTTGACGGTAGAAACTCGTTGCTAGACTAGATGCCAATGAAATGCACTTAACAATCGATCAGTCTCATTGCAAAAGGGTTAGACAGAGCAGAAACTGCGTAAAATGAAGCCATCGACCAATCTGAGATAAGAAAGTTTTTAAATAGATAAGCTTTGAAATGATAAATACACGCTTTAAGGCCCTAGGAAGAAAATTTCAAATGTTGCATAATTTCGGGATCTGTTGCAAGGAGCTAAAGAGGCTCAAAGTTGTAGGTTTTCGCGCATGCGTGCGCAGCTTCTGCGCTGTCGTGGCAATTTACACTGAAAAATGAAATTTTAAGAAATAATTGGTGGTCCACTATGAAGCGGGGAAGGGACAAGATATTTTGCTCAAAATGACCAGGACTATATATAAATGTCTTGTCCTTTTCAGCCACAAACACTGGTATACTAACAGAGGATGAATCAAAGTCAACAGCAAAAATTGTAAATGTTACAAAGAATTCCTCAGTCACTTTGCATTGGAATTACACTTATGGTGGCGATACCTTAGGGACAAAATACATCGTGCACGTAATTGCCTATAAGGACGATTCCGGAGCTGTTTTACCACTAGCAACGAGAGTGAATGAAGATGGTATCCTGAGAGTTTCATCATCAATGCCGCTTAAGTTTGATAATAGAATCAAAATTATAGGAAGCAATAATACAATGGTTATTGATAGAGTTAATTACAACGACTCTTCATTACAATTTCTATCCTATATTATCATGAGATTCAATGGAGCGAAAGGCTTTAATAAAACAATTCATCTCAAGCCAGACGCAGTAAGAATTGTAGTAAAAGGTAAGTGATTACATACAGGGGCATCGTAGGTAGCCAATGACAGGGAGGACATAACTTGCTGATTTTCCGACGAACGATGACGTCGAAGCTGGTGGCGTCGTCGTGCGCATGCGCAGTTCTCTAAGGAAGAATTGTTCCGTTTGATGTCATCTGTTGTGCAATCATATCATGAATTTAAAACATACAACACAAACCAAACGTTGTAGCTTAGTTTCAACAAATAATTTGCTGACCGAGAAAGCAATACTATTATTTACAGAATGATTAGTCATAACTGCAACAGCGGCGTGGCGTCGTGGCCAGGGTAAATTAAGTGGTGACAGCGAACTGTGGGCTCTGGGGGCGAAGTCTCCAGAAAAATTATTGGGACCACACTCTTTACTTTGGCTTAAAATGTATCTCCCAACATAATACTTGCCAATGGGGATGAGGAAATTTGGATAATTTTGTGACAGTTATTCGGTAATTCAGAATTCGAGGAAAATTTTAAGAAACATCCTTTGCTTTGGCTTTCAGTGCATGTCCCAATATCACGCTTGCCATTTGACGCAGAAGACATCTCCAAACATCATGCTTGCCATTAGTGGCAAGAAAATTTTGATAATTTTGTGACAGTTATTTGGTAAATGAGAGTTTGAGGAAAATTTTCGAAGGAACGTCATTTACTTTGCCTTAGAATGCATCTCCCAACATCATGCTTGCCATTGGCGACAATGATAATTTGATGGTTTTGTGAGACTTATTCAATGAATAAGAGTGCGAGGAAAATTTTTGAAGAAACGTCTTTTACGTTGGATCAAATGAGCGATACAAAATGTCATCACGAAATTCTACAACAGTACACAATCTCGCCCTTGCCTGGAAAAAGCCATACACCACCAACGTACGAAACTGCCGCAGATGACTTGAAACAAACAACAACCGTTCATTTCAAAATATCAACGAATTGTTCAAATAAGTAACAGCGTCCAGTCAGTATCTCAGGTGGAATGATTCGTTTCTACGATGCATGAATTAAGTTTGAACGAGTAGAACCACAAACACCTAGTTTGTGCCAAAAGTCAAACAGATAAATAATTTCCAAAAAATTTCCGAAATTTTCCGAATTTTCGACGCTAGGGGGGCAACTTCCCCCCTGCCCCCCCCCGGCCACGACGCTTCTGATTACACAGCAAATCTGTTGTCATCAAGATGTTATCTTGCTGTCATTTACCGTATAAGTAAACTAACAATCCCTGTTTGAAAAGCAGCTGCTTCTGGAATATTCTCTTCATTCTGAATATCCTATTCTTGAATATTCTTTGATATCCTATCTATATTTTTGTGATATTTCAATTTGTATATGATGCTCACATTTACGGTGTTATTGAAATATTTTATCTTTTCGTATTTGCATCAATCTTGGCTTCAGATCTCGTCAGCAAATAATGTTAAAATGATGAAATTATTAATAATAACTAGCACATAAAATACAAATTTCTGACTTAACTGCATCAGACCAAAATTTATAGTAACTGCATTTTCATGAAAATGCTGACATTTCAGGTGATATTGAGAACATTCTTTTTCTTACTTAGTTGCATCCAACTAAGATTCAGATCTTCTCCATTGTAGATTGATGAAATTTGAGAACGTAAGAAACACGCATAGCGGTCTGCCTTAGCTGCATCCGACCAGGTTTAAAAGCACCAGAATTGTCATGACAATTCGAAAACTTCAGGTGCTATTAAGAACATCTTAATTTTTTCTCAATTGCATCTAGCTAAGCTTTAGATCTCACCTCTTGACATCAAATTGATGAAATTTGAGGATGTAACAGGCAGATACAACGTTAGGACTTCATTGCATCATATCAAGTTTAATAGCACCTGAATTGTCACGAAAATGCTTACACTCCAGGTGCTTCTAAGAACATCTAAACTTTATCTCAATATCATCAAATTAAGGTTCCGATCTCATCTATTGACATCAAAATGTTGACATGTTAGGACGTAACAGGCACATCCAACGTTTTGACATCATTGCATCGTACTACCCAGTTTAGTAGCACCTGCATTCGCAGGAAAATGCTGACACTTCAGGTGCCATTAAGAACTTCTGATATTCTTCTTAATTGCATCCGAATATGCTCAGATCTCGTCTATTGACATCCAATTGATGACATTTTAGGACGTAACAGGCACATTCAACATTTTGACTTCATTGCATCGTACTAGCAAGTTTAATAACACCTTCATTGTCAGGAAAATACTGACATTTCAGGTGCAATTACGAACTTCTGATATTCTTCTTAATTGCATCCGAATATGCTCAGATCTCGTCTATTGACATCAAATTGATGACATTTTAGGACGTAACAGGCACATTCAACATTTTGACTTCATTGCATCGTACTAGCAAGTTTAATAGCACCTGCATTGTCAGGAAAATGCTGACACTTCAGGTGCTATTAAGAATACACTATCGTTTTCCTAACTGCATCCAACTAAGCTTCAAAGCTCGTCGATTGACATTAAATTGGCAAAATTCTACAAAGTAACGGGCACATTCATTGCTTTGACTTAATTGTATCATTAATAGCACTTGCTTATTTATGAAAATGCGGAAATTTAACTTGCTATTAGGAATGTCCTATCTTTTCTTCATTGCATTCTCAGAGCTCGTCGATTGATATCAATTTGATGAAACTTTAGAACGTAACAGGCACATACGGCATTCTGATTTCGCTGTATCAAATTATTTTTAATAGCACCTGAATTGTCATGAAAATGCTGACCTTTTCAGTTGCTATCAAGAGCATCTTAATTTTTCTTCATTGCATATAACTAAGCTTCAGATCTCATCGATTGATATCAAATTGGTGATATTTTAGAACGCAACAGGCACATACGGCATTCTGATTTCGCTGTATCAAATTATTTTTAATAGCACCTGAATTGTCATGAAAATGCTGACCTTTCAGTTGTTATCAAGAGCATCTTAATTTTTCTTCATTGCATATAACTAAGCTTCAGATCTCATCGATTAATATCAAATTGGTGATATTTTAGAACGTAACAGGCACATACGGCGTTCTGATTTCACTGTATCAAACTATTTTTAATAGCACCTGAATTGTCATGAAAATGTTGACCTGTTCAGTTGCTATCAAGAGCATCTTAATTTTTCTTCATTGCATATAACTATCACTTCACTACATGCATACGGATTTAGTCGTGACGCTTTATTGCTTGTCCACAGCTATCTGGAAAATCGGCAACAAAGAGTAAAAATCAATGGATCTTTCAGTAGCTATAAGCATCTTCAGCTTGGTGTTCCCCAAGGATCCGTCCTTGGACCTCTCTTTTTCAATATCTACATCAATGACCTTCTGTTGTCGATTCAGGAGACAGATATATGTAACTATGCGGACGATACAACCATTTATACGTGCGATACGCGTCTAGAAAATGTAGTCTCCAGGTTAGAAAATGACTCCAAAATCATAATTGAATGGTTTCGAAATAACTACATGAAACTTAACGAAGATAAATGCCATTTTATGATTTTTGGTGAAAGAACAAATCAAGATGTAGGCATAAATATTGGCAACTGTACTGTCAATAATTCACAAGAAGAGAAACTTTTAGGGGTTTTGATTGATTCAAATCTCAACTTTGAAAAGCATGTCAGCAATATTTGTAAAAAGGCTGGAAACAAACTATTTGCGTTGTCACGCATGTCCACATATCTAGGAACTGATAAATTAAGACTGTTAATGAGAGCATTTGTAACTAGCCAGTTCCAATACTGTCCTTTGGTATGGATGTTCCATAGCAGAAAAATGAATAACAAGATCAATAGACTGCATGAAAGAGCCTTACGAATTGCATATAAAGACTATGCTTCCAGCTTCGAATCTTTGTTGGAAAAAGATAGATCTGTAACAATACACCAGAAAAATGTGCAATTGCTAATGACTGAAATGTTCAAAACTATAAATAATTTAAACCCCAGTTTTATGGACGAAATTTTTTTGAAAAGAAGTGTTAGATATAATCTGAGAAATACCAATACATTTTTACTTCCTATGGTACATACAGTTAATTGTGGTACTGAAACAATTCGATACAGAGGGCAGCGTATTTGGCACTATCTTCCACAGGAAATCAAGGATTCAAATTCTGTGCAACAATTTAAGAATAAAATCAAATATTGGACCAATGAAGACTGCGACTGCAGACTTTGCAGGCAGTATATTCCTCGGCTCGGCTTTTTATAGTTTTACACCATTTTTAATATGAACTTTGTACATTGATATGAATTTTTGTAATTTTATTGACTTGTTTTCCTTGTATATATTTATGTAACATTGTATTTAATTTGTTGGCTTGAATTAGCTTTTTAATTTCACATAGCTATGTAAGTTGCCAACTTGAAATAAATTGATAATAATAATAATAATAATAATAAGCTTCAGATCTCATCGATTGATATCAAATTGGTGATATTTTAGAACGTAACAGGCACATACGGCATTCTGATTTCGCTGTATCAAATTATTTTTAATAGCACCTGAATTGTCATGAAAATGCTGACCTTTTCAGTTGCTATCAAGAGCATCTTAATTTTTCTTCATTGCATATAACTAAGCTTCAGATCTCATCGATTGATATCAAATTGATGATATTTAGAACGTAACAGGCACATACGGCGTTCTGATTTCGCTGTATCAAACTATTTTTAATAGCACCTGAATTGTCATGAAAATGTTGACCTTTTCAGTTGCTATCAAGAGCATCTTAATTTTTCTTCATTGCATATAACTAAGCTTCAGATCTCATCGATTGATATCAAATTGGTGATATTTTAGAACGTAACAGGCACATACGGCATTCTGATTTCGCTGTATCAAACTATTTTAATAGCACCTGAATTGTCATGAAAATGCTGACCTTTTCAGTTGCTATCAAGAGCATCTTAATTTTTCTTCATTGCATATAACTAAGCTTCAGATCCATTCGATTGATATCAAATTGGTAATATTTTAGAACGTAACAGGCACATACGGCGTTCTGATTTCGCTGTATCAAACTATTTTTAATAGCACCTGAATTGTCATGAAAATGTTGACCTGTTCAGTTGCTATCAAGAGCATCTTAATTTTTCTTCATTGCATATAACTAAGCTTCAGATCTCATCGATTGATATCAAATTGGTAATATTTTAGAACGTAACAGGCACATACGGCATTCTGATTTCGCTGTATCAAACTATTTTTAATAGCACCTGAATTGTCATGAAAATGCTGACCTTTTCAGTTGCTATCAAGAGCATCTTAATTTTTCTTCATTGCATATAACTAAGCTTCAGATCTCATCGATTGATATCAAATTGGTGATATTTTAGAACGTAACAGGCACATACGGCTTTCTGATTTCGCTGTATCAAACTATTTTAAATAGCACCTGAATTGTCATGAAAATGCTGACCTTTTCAGTTGCTATTAAGAGCATCTTAATTTTTCTTCATTGCATATAACTAAGCTTCAGATCTCATCGATTGATATCAAATTGGTGATATTTTAGAACGTAACAGGCACATACGGCATTCTGATTTCGCTGTATCAAACTATTTTTAATAGCACCTGAATTGTCATGAAAATGCTGACCTTTTCAGTTGCTATCAAGAGCATCTTAATTTTTCTTCATTGCATATAACTAAGCTTCAGATCTCCTCGATTGATATCAAATTGGTGATATTTTAGAACGTAACAAGCACATACGGCATTCTGATTTCGCTGTATCAAACTAATTTTAATAGCACCTGAATTGTCATGAAAATGCTGACCTTTTCAGTTGCTATCAAGAGCATCTTAATTTTTCTTCATTGCATATAACTAAGCTTCAGATCCATTCGATTGATATCAAATTGGTAATATTTTAGAACGTAACAGGCACATACGGCGTTCTGATTTCGCTGTATCAAACTATTTTTAATAGCACCTGAATTGTCATGAAAATGTTGACCTGTTCAGTTGCTATCAAGAGCATCTTAATTTTTCTTCATTGCATATAACTAAGCTTCAGATCTCATCGATTGATATCAAATTGGTAATATTTTAGAACGTAACAGGCACATACGGCATTCTGATTTCGCTGTATCAAACTATTTTTAATAGCACCTGAATTGTCATGAAAATGTTGACCTGTTCAGTTGCTATCAAGAGCATCTTAATTTTTCTTCATTGCATATAACTAAGCTTCAGATCTCATCGATTGATATCAAATTGGTGATATTTTAGAACGTAACAAGCACATACGGCATTCTGATTTCGCTGTATCAAATTATTTTTAATAGCACCTGAATTGTCATGAAAATGCTGACCTTTTCAGTTGCTATTAAGAGCATCTTAATTTTTCTTCATTGCATATAACTAAGCTCAGATCTCATCGATTGATATCAAATTGATAAAAGTTAACAAAGTAACAGGCGTATTCAATGATCTGACTGAACAGCATCAGACTAAGTTTAATAGCACCTGAATTGTCATGAAAATGCTGGCATTTCAGGTGATATTAAGAACATCCTATTTTCTTCTGAAGTGCATGCAACTTAGACTCAGATCTTGTTGACTGATATTAAAGTGACAAAAGTTTACGAAGTAAAATGCATATTCAACGTTCTGAATCAACAGCATCATACTAAGTTTATTATTAGCGACTTCTTCTTCTTCATGGGCCTTGTTTGGAACAAACATTGGCGATCATGTCTCTCCAATCACATCTGTTCTCTGTCTGTCTCAGAAGGTCGCACTTGCTGCCTGTCTTTGACAACCACGAGTTTAGACTTCCAACAAATGTTATCCTTTGCCGACCCCTGCTACGTTTTCCTTCTATCTTTCCAGTAAGGGCCAGATGTTCTAAGCCTTTGTCACGATATATGTCTCCTAGGAATTCCAATTGTCTTTTTCTTATAGTCTTAATTAGTGATCTTTCTGTATTAATTTCTTTAAGAATTGATTCGTTTGACCTTTTCTCTGTCCATGATATTCTCATCATTCTTCTGATAAACCACATCTCTCCTGCCTCTAGTTTCTTTTCTATTTCTTTGTTAATTGTCCAACACTCACATCCGTATAGAAGAATTGACCACACATATGTCTTTAAAACTCTTATTTTTGTGGTGATTTTGATATTTCTGTTGGTTAGTATTGTTCTCATTTTTTGAAAAGTGCTTTTAGCCATTGCAATTCTTTTACCTATTTCAGTTGTGCATCTACCATCTGATGTTATCATATAACCTAGGTATTTAAATTTTTGTCACTTGCTTTATCTTCTTTGCTGGTTAAGCAACGATTAGGGTTCACAGATTTTTTAGAAACGACCATGCACTCTGTTTTCTTTAAATTTAGCGTCAATCCTAACTTTTCACTCTCTAAAACAACAATGTCTAAAAGTTTTTGAAGTTGATCGTCGCTTTCTGCCATTAGAACTGTGTCATCGGCATACCTGAGATAATTTAAATTTTGACCATTTATTTTCATTCCTTGGCAATCTTCTATATTCCTTAAAATTGCTTCGCTATACAGGTTAAAGAGATCTGGTGACATGACACATCCTTGTCGAACTCCTCTTTTGATTGGTTTGAAATCACTAAGTTCACTATCTATTCTTACTGCTGCTTTTTGGTCCCAATACAAATTCCCAATAACTCTTAAATCCTTGCCATCTATGTCCAATTTTCTTAACATCGCGAGCAGTTCTTCGTGTTTTACTT
Organism: Aurelia sp. 4 Dawson et al 2005; assembly: GCA_964019985.1. Taxonomy (NCBI): domain Eukaryota; kingdom Metazoa; phylum Cnidaria; class Scyphozoa; order Semaeostomeae; family Ulmaridae; genus Aurelia; species Aurelia sp. 4 Dawson et al 2005. The sequence continues at coordinate 906,075 of OZ026511.1, read as the reverse complement.
TATCAAAGGCCTTTGAGTAATCGATAAAGCAGAGATGCAGGTCTTTCTGTACTTCTATACATCTCTCCATGAGCATTGATAAGGTAAATATAGCATTTCTTGTCCCTTTGCCAGGTACAAAACCAAATTGTTTCATAGATATTTCAGGTTTTATGCTTTTTCTCATCCTTTGCATTAAAACTCTAAGGAGTATTTTCGTAGAGATAACAATAGCGACTGCACAGTCATGAAAATGTTGAAATTTCAGGTGCTATCAAGACCATCTATATTTTCATCTTAATTACATCCTACTAAATTTCAGATCTCGTCGATTAACATTTAATTGGTGACATTTTAGTAAGTAAGAGGCAATTTCATTGTTCTGACATCACTGTATCAGACTAGTTTTAATAGCACCTGCATTGTCATGAAAATGTTGAAATCTCAGGTGTTATTGAGGACATTTTATCTATTACTTTATTGGAGTCAACTAACCTTCGGACCTTGTCGACTGAAATCGCATTAAGATGATTTTAGAAAGTAACAGGCACATAGAACGTTGTTATTTAGACTGAATTTCATATCGCTTGCAGTTTCATTAAGATGCTGAGAAGCTATGAGTGATCAAAAATGAATCGTCATTTCTTAATTCCGTCCATTTAGGCTTCAGAATTTGTGGATTTGCAGGCATTAAAGTTGATGAAATTTTATGCTAGGTTCACACTAACATCATTGTTTTTATCCGTTAACCTTCTGCTGCAGAACAATAAACACGATACCATTTTACACAAGTGGGACATTTTGTCTGCATTTTCAAATTTGAAGGGATTTATATTTGTAAGCATTTGTTACAAAATACTTTTGTCTGTAAATCTTGAGAGTGGTGTAATATCCGTGAGTGTAGCTTCGTGTGAGGAGATTCCTAAGTGCTGAGCCAGTTGTTTAGGCCTTTTTCGGGCAGTTTGCAACCATGCAATCTTCGCAAAGTCGTATCTTCCCATATTTTCTGTGTTCACAAAAGGTGGGAATATCAGTAAAACATTTTTCTCTTTCAATCCTTCATCACACTTAATACAAAGGCCCATTTACAGCAACAACAACATGTTTCATCATTACTGACATCCTGTGCTCCTGTGCAACACCATTTTTCCGCACCAGTAATTATGGAATGGCGTGAAGACATTGGCAGGAGTAGATTGAGCCGGGCATTAACCAGAATTTCATCAATAAAGTTCTTCTACTACCATTGTTAATGTAAATTTTTGAACGAGGGAACTTTTTTACCGGCTAGCCGGGTAAACTAACCTATAACAGCCCTGAAGAAGTCCTGCATGGCAGGACGAAATATTGGCAAAACATTTATACTCAAACATATAGGCGTTAAACAGACTCATTTTGCTGTTGTTTTTCGTCGTGATGCGGTGTTCCTACCTATAATTTATACAGTAAAGCCCCTCCTTCAAGGAACTCATTTCGCAAAGAATGGTATTAGAAACATTTGCATATTTCAAGCATACAACTATCAAATGTTAAGAAATTATTTCTATAGATATGCACTGTTGTAAAGGGATCAAATAGTTTGAGCCAGTACTGAAAGTTTCTCGAGATTATAAAAATTTGGGCCTAAAACTTTCATTCTTGCTTCTACAGAACTGAGATCTATTGGAGACATGTGTAAAATATACAGTGTAAAATTGTTATGTACCATTGTAAAAGAAATTGAACATGAATCAGCCTGGATAGTTTCTTGTAAAGAGGTATTTTATTCAACGAAATCAAGTCTGAGTTTCTTATAATGCAGTTTCTTAAAAGGCGTGACTTTCATGTACTCTACTCTTCCATAGGTGCACCAAGCTTTCTATTGGCACCTCCATCTTCTTTGCTGGTACCAGAAAATTCAAATTTTACGATAAAAATTCAGATGGATGGAAATCCCAAGCCAACTGCATTGTTTACGTGGCCTCATGATAATTCCATAACTTCAACAATTGAAGCAACACAGATTTATCCTTTCATCTATGAAGCAATTTTTAATTCAAATAACATCCCAGCTAGCTATTGCGGTAGAACTTTGGATACAAGAATCATGAATACCGCTGGTACATCATCTCTTCGAAAAACAAATGTGACAATGTTACGTAAGTATTGTCGGCTTATGACTACCCTGGGTGCCAGAGCCTCGCTAATAGCGGAAAGGGAGGGAGGAGTTTCATTTTATTTTTGTCCCCCATCTTATTATAAAGGCTCTGGTACCCAGGGTAGCTTATGACACACTCAATGCCTGCGTGAGGGGGGGGGGGGGTGGATTCCGCCCACTGCTTACCTTTGTTGCTGTTCGAGATATAGCACCTAATTTGGCTAGAAGGTTGTTCATTATATGAGCAATAATTTTTTGAACAACAATTTGATTAGCGATGTTGTTGTTGTTGCTAGAGTATGATTATTATTATGATGTCATATGGCTTCATAAAAATTAAGTTTCAAATGTTGTAAAACGTTACTTTCCGTAGAGAAATGAAATATGTACATGAAAATTCATGTAATTTCATAGTTTAGACTTAACTAGGAAGTTAAGCGCTCGCTTCGCTCGCGCTTCAACATTCCTAGCTCCTGCGGAGGGCTTTCAAAGAATATCTCATAATCCATGCTGAATGTACAATAAATAGTTGTAATTGTGGATGCAAACTTCTTGTTATGCATCCATCAAAGTGGAAAATTTTGTGTAGTCTGTTGTTTAGAAGGTTGATTGTGACATCCCCTTCTGTTTCTAAAATTAATGTCATGTTCTTAAGTTCATTCACAAAGCAATAATATTTTCTTGTAACAATTCACACCCAAAAATGGCTGTGATTCACCTCAACTGCCTATAAGCATATGAACATCAGCAAATGCCCAGTGCGCTAGCCTGCATGCAGTGTTTCTGTGGTGTAAGTTGAAAGAGTAAGAAAATAGGAAGACTGCACATTTGGCCAAGTGAACGATTGTTTGCATTTTGACAAAATAATCCATTGCAGTATGAACCAATAGACCATTTCGACAATTGAAATCGGAGACTGGGGAGAGCGGTTTGTTCTGGTAAATGGCGGATATAGCTCTTGTAAGTGGATGCCGCATAGTTGGGCCATTGCAGTGAATACAATGAGAACATTGAGTTTTGCAAGCTGTGGCGAGGATCGCTACCGCATCGGCACTGTTTTAGAATTTCAGTTTTGAAATATTAGTTTTGACGTATGTTCAACCGGCAGATTAAGAAAATTCGAATTATGTTTGAAGTTTTCCTCCCGTCAATTCTAATAGAATTCAAGAAGGACATTTAAAGTTAAAAACTTCAGTTGAATTCCATTCTCTTGAAAATTGCAGTCAGGGTAAGCTTTCTTATTTTAAAGACTTCAAATATATCATGTATTTCGTCAAGTTATGCGGAAAGGGCCTAAACTCAAAGCAAGCATTGCTGTTTGCAGCACTGAAATTAAGGTTGAAAAGGAAATCAGTTGCGAATAGAGATAAATTGCACGTTTGTATGTATTTCGCATGGACAGGTATTTGACTACATCCTTTGACAGCTCTGTTGCTGTGTTCTTATGCAGTAGCGATTGCCATGTTTACATTATTCACTTTAACGGGCTCACTCCGTGGCAGCGATTTACCAGAACTGCATCCGCCATTTACCAGAACAAACCGCTCTCCCCAGTCTCTGATTTTAATTGTCGAAATGGTCTATTACCGCCCTTTTCTGAACCACAACAAAATCAGCTCACATAGCATCTTTAATTTGTTTTTGCTTGGATTTGAACAATTTGATACAACAGATTATTGTCATTAATTTCATTTTGCCGCACCAGGTATAAGACAAACCTCTTTCTGTGATGCACAGAAGTGTCCAGTTCTTTAAATTTTACAACAGAAAGAAGAATTCCTTCAGAAAGTGAAGGATTCTTGAAAATGTTAAGAATTCAAAGAATTTTTTACAATAAAGTTGATCAATGTGCTGTGGCTGGTACCATGAGCTTACATCTCACATCATATGCTTGACCTGCATATATCTATTTCATAATATTGTAACAATAAAAGAAATGCAGTGAGTTCTTGACTTTGCATCATGTTTCAGTTTGTCAGTGGAACTTCTTCACAGTATATTTTTGTCAGGCTCATCCTGAAATAATTGTTACATAAATTCTAACACTGGATCAAAGGAAAATACAGTCAATTGTTGTCAACTTATGGCTGGAATCCATATGCGGTGCAGTAGTGCACTTCAATCAGACTGCCAAGATCTGCATCCTAGTATGATCATTCCAAGAAGCACCCCTTTCCAGTGATAATAGCTTGTTTATTGTCTCAACCTTAATTGTAACATCAAAATCTTGCTAATTCAATAGAAATAAGCCCCAGATAATGCTTTTGACACCAAAATACTTCATTTTGCATCAAATGATCCCATGTTATCATTTGAAAAATACAGCCCACTTTTCCTTAAAGTTTCTTATATCAAAGAGTCTAGAAATTGGGTGCCCTGAAACCTTAGCAAGGTAGCAGTCTGATCTGCTGGCCAGCTTAGAAAACTTACATTCATAAGGTGTACAACTTTGCAGCTTGCAGCTACAATAAAGGTTCTTTGCATCTGATAAGGATCTATTTTTACCCTCACAGCCTTTAAACTTTACTTGTGCTTGCACCTTTCATTTTCTTTCACTCATCAGTACGCAGAGGCCAAATCATGCAATGCATTCCAATCTGGTCTCCAGGAACCTAAAGGGAATGATAAAAGTAAAATCCTAAATACAGGGTATAAACCATATAAACCTTTTGATCTTGAAATCTTTGTTCCATGAATTTCAACAATCAATAAAAGGGAGCACTGTATGGAACATTAATTTGGACACCAATGTTTATGTTCATCATCAAGAAGGACAAAAAATTGTTACTGTATATTGCATATGGCGCAAAATGTAAATGGTGCATTCACATTAGACCACCAAGATCGCATAATATGCACACATTATGCATAATTTTAGAATTATAGAAATTGATAATGAAAATGGACTTATGATCTCCTGATCACCACTACACATCCCACCTCAATAATAACTGTTTGTTTATGAGCTGTTTCCATACCGCACATAATTCTTTTGCCATCAAAATACTATTTTGCATTAAAAAATCTCATCTCAATCTTTAAAATATGAAACTAACTGTTTGTTATAAGTGGCAGTTATACCAAAGAGGGTAGAAATTAGATACTCTTAAAATTGGCTATTTGTAATATATACTACTTGAGAGGTTACTCCAGGCCAGCTTGGAAAATTCAATTAATAGACCTAATCGGGTAAGTTTTGTTTTACCCATTTCAAGTCATATGACCATGCCCATGGGAATTTTTGGTACTATGCTACTTTTTGCGTTCATGGCACAATTTTGCATGGCATGAAATTTGTCGGAGAAATCAAAAGATGCTTTATCAAGAGATTGATCACATGATTTGAAATGGGTATAAACAAACCTTAGCTGATTTTGTCTATGAGCTGTAAAAATTTTTGCAGCTTGCGGCCTGCAGCTACAACAACATTAGCCTGTGTGCAGACTATACCCAAGGAAAAGGTATAGTCTGCACAACACCGCTCAATATCAAGTGTTGTATGAGTCAGCATTTCATTTCAATTGCATTTTGAATGGCCCTTTCTACTCAGCGTTTGTGTATTATCTGCCCTAGGGTACTTAAAATTCCAGAGTATTGTGTTGTTAATGTAAATTGCTTAGAGCACAAAGTGAAGCCTGAGATTTAATCACACGATAGCCGTTCTCAAATCTGACTGCTTCCTTCTTTCGCAGGAAAGCGATATTATTGGCTGTTGCAACAATGCATTTTCTTTGTTATCACATAAATGCTGAAGCACGTACTACACAACAGCGAGCGGCGCTGCGCAGACTATACCTTTTCTCTGGGTATAGTTTGCACGCAGGCTACAATAACATGTTCTTGCATATCATAACAGAGTATCTATGTTTACTGTTACCGCCTTTAACAGTTTACTTGCAGCTTACTCCTTCAATTTATTTTACTACCACTGCGTTATGCATATTTTTGGGAAAAAATTTAGAAAAATGTTATGATACGATGCAATGTACAGCTTTGTGTGAAATTTCCATAACCTGTGCTGTAAATACTTCTTGAAATGTTTGGGATAAATCTACTTTGAGGCAGGGGTGGCCCAGAAATCTTCTGACAGAGGGGTAGGAGCTTCCACAGCTTCCTACAGTCTTCCTACCAGGGGCTGAAATGGCTAAAAAATGCAGTTTGCGTACATCATTTTGGCAAAATTCCTCCAACAAAAACTGAAATTTCCTACGACATGGGGGGCTACATGCTTCCAACAGCCAAGGGGGCTGCAGGTCCCTCTAGCCCTCCCCCTTGGCGCCCATAGTCTGCATACTGTAAATTTTGTCTGCCACAAATTTCCACCATCAATTAGAGAAGGGGGCTGTAGGTCCCTAGCCCTCCCCCTGGTGCCCATAGCCCCAGTCTGCATTCTTTGTAGTGCGCGGGGGAGATCTTCCCCGCGCCACTTCGACCGCTTCCAGCCGCAGCCGCGCCATAACCTGCAATAGCACAATCTGTAGCAGTTATTTTAATAAAATTTACAAAATTCCCCGACCTACAGATGCGCCAAAATGTTCTTCCCCGCGCCAAAATCGAAGAATGCAGACTGGCCACAGGCTCCATACTGTAAAATTTTGTCTGCCACAAATTTCCACCATCAATTGGATAACATGGAAATCTATACTCCAAAATTCTAGTTAAATAATTAACCAAAGTTCCCAGCAGTTGAAACAGTATAAATTTCACATCAAAACCACTGGCGGATAATGTTCCTTCATACTGCTCTGCCACAGTGGCGGGAGGGCATTCTGGTATTTGAATGCACACTGGCCTCTGGCCTGGCGCCACCACTGCTTTTGAGGTCCCACCATGTCATAAGGACAATCAACTGATGCTTCAAGCAATAAGATAGCATGGCCATCATGGGGCCTAAAAGCTAGCAAATGAGGAAAATCCTTCAAATCAATCAGGATTGAGAGGCGTCTACAGCAATGAAAATGTTGTCTAACATTACCTTACCTTTCATCTGCAATGTTTACGAATTTCTTCTGATCTGATAATGCTCTCTTCTGAGTTTGGCCTGCTAAAAAGGCCGACCACAGCTGTGATCGTCTCTGCAGTAATTGGAAGCCATTCTTGCACATCCAGCTCGTCATTTGCAAGGGATACGACATGGAAAGTTGTGAAGGTCAAGGAATCCCCAAAAGGCTCCACGTCGCATGCGCATTTACGATCTATTTCGGTGACGTAATATGCAAATTAGCGGTGGCTTTTGAGAGCAGTGCAGGAAACAATAGGGCCGAAGCGCATGACATCGTGAGCCCTGGTGAGCCCCAAAGCTATTGATTTTACAGCCAATCAAAAAGTGAATAAACAAGGATATACATCGAATGGTCCCGTTGTCTTTTCGTCGAATGCCACCTTTGTCTTCCCATTGTGTTGATTGTTAAATTCACAATGGAGAACAAAGAGAACAAAGCTAATTGGATAATCGTTTACCTGCCTTATATATAGATTGGGCCAATGAAAGTAAATCCTTCACAGAATTTGGCATGACAACTTGGCTTCTATGGAGACAAGGCTAAAAATAGACTGCAAAAATTATTACAGTCTCATTGCTGTATGATAGAAAGTTAAACTTGCTAAAACTTAGAAGCAATCTAGTGTCTCTGATATGCTACAATATCTTAAATGGCCAACCCTTCAAGAAAGGCGGTATATTGCAAGGTCATACCTCTTCCATAAGGCAGTAAATGGTAATATTGCGGTAAACATTCCATCCTACATAATGACACCAATGCAGCTTCAAGGAAGAAGTCAGCGGCAGTTTATTAATATTGGCGCAAGTACCAACACATATTTGTATTCATTTTTCCCAAGAACTATCAGATGTTGGAACATATTACCAATTGAATACAGGCAACTTAAAGAAGAGACATTTAAGAGAAAGCTTCAGAAAGAAATTGAATTGAAGAACATAAGCGTTGTAAATCCAAAGACGCACATTGTTCACAGACATGTCAAGGGATTGCCCTTAACTGTATTTTAGATTTCTTTTTTTTTCACTTCAGTTAACAAGTAACTTTTATCATTAATTTGCACCTGCATTAAACATAGATGCTACTGACCAATCCATTACCACAATGCCCCCTTGTTCCCTTAAATTTCCAGTCCCTTTTTGATTTGGTCTAATGAGTGATCATTGATCAGTGGCATCTTCCAGCACTTTTTGTTAATTAATTTATTATTTCTTGCACTCTGAGCTTTATACCGATACTCGGTCCTGCTCAGTATCGATGTAGATGTAGATGTAGATGTAGCATTCTACAAACATGGAAAAACGAATAAATGAAAATATACTGGTGGGCGGTTCTACCCCTCCCAGATCAGATAAGGTTAGCCTTTTACAAGAAGCTGTAAAAGAAAATAACCCATACTAGACTCGCAAAAAACTGCATTGATCCAAAGTGCATGACGTCACAGCAGCGATGAAGGCATAATTTGGGGTTCAAAGCTACTGTAAGATCTTGAACTATTTTGGGTAAGAGCACCTTATGAAGACTTTTTCATTGAGCCAATGAGAAAGTCAACCTACACACCCTGATAAGGGATAATCGGTGGAAATCTGCAATAATTCTTAGATCTGACAACCAGTTTCGATCAAATGGAAATTAACATGTCAGTCATTATTTCCTTTTTATGACGTTAAAGGTTCGTTTCAACTTGCGCATGATTTCATAGCCGCACATTTTGTCAAATACAGCACGAATGCAAGAGGTCGCGGCAGCGATATGAAAACACTGCTTGCGGTTCTCAAGTTAGTTTGCTTTTTTCTTCCTTTTTTGAGTCAAGGCTCACTTCAGCTGTTCCATGACTCCCTGAGCCTACATTTCGGCTAATTTAGGAATTTCTTGACTCCCCCCGTCTTCTTTCTGAAAAGACACAAAGTGTAAATCACTGGTGAGAAATTAAAAGGACGGGTGAGAACTTCCCCATTGCTTTTTATGTTAAAAGATGGCCTGATTTCTCGAAACAACTGGGTTCTGAAAGCAACGCTAACAAAGAAATTCTTATGACCTGTACCTTTTTAAATTTTGAAGAATTTGAAATTGTTGCAAGTATTTTCCTAGGAGGATAAGTATCACATGAAAATTGCTATGAATAAAGGCCCATTGTCGCCCAGAATCTTTTGGGGGCATTCTTGAAATCCTGATGATCAGATTTCTCCTGAGGATAGCCTAAAAATCATATTTCGCCTGAGCTAAATGATGGGTCCAGGCGCAGCACTTGAACTGGTAAGAAAGTTTGACTTTAATTGACTTGCCTATCTCGTCAGCCACTGGATTGTGGACCATTGTTTCCGCTTAGGCCAAATTAGTTCTCTTTCATTTCATCGTTACCTAAAGCTGGTTATTCTAATAGTCAATTGTGTATGAATACATAAACTAATTCAAACTAACTACAACTAAAAATAACTACGTAATATACAACAAATTAGGCAAGGTCAATAACGCGGAACGCCTAAATTCCACGGAACCGCGGAATTTGAATTCCGCGATAAGGTGTTCCGCGTTATTGATCTTTGCATAGGGCCAAAATCAATAACGCGGAACTGGATTTCGCGGAACTTTTTGAAACTTGAAAAATTCGTTTTAATGCCACAGTTTCATTTTTTTGTTTTCCTTTGATGTTCCTTTCCCCAAAAATATCTTATCGTAACGCCAATTAAGCTTTAAGAAGAACGACATTATTAGGACTTTACTTAGGCCCATCTTGAAGAAACAACCTGTTTCCTTTGGAGATTAACATTTCGTCAAGGTTTTAAATTACCCACTTTTCTGTATTTTTAAGACAACCATTATAAAATACTTCAATTCTTCATCTAAAGCCGTGTAATAGGTCTCCCCACAATCGACTGGCATATCCGACGAGTTCCGCGAGACGGAGTTCCGCGTTATTGATTTTTGGCGTTCTTCCTAAAGCTTGATTTGCGTTACGATAAGATATTTTTTGGGAAAGGAACATCAAAGGAAAACAAAAAAAATGAAACTGTGGCATTAAAACGAATTTTTCAAGTTTCAAAAAGTTCCGCGAAATCCAGTTCCGCGTTATTGATTTTGGCCCTATGCAAAAATCAATAACGCGGAACACCTTATCACGGAATTTAAATTCCGCCGTTCCGCGGAATTTAGGCGTTCCGCGTTATTGACCTGGCCAACAAGTTACAAGGTCATATTAACAACATCCAGTAGTGTACAGCTGCAGTTTGCCCCTTCCTATGTTTTTATTTTCTTTCTGAAAGCTGCCACAATTTCAAATATTTTCATATCGTCACTGAAAGTGTTCGAAAGGCTTCTGCTGCCTCTGAAAGTTACAGGGTGTATTCCATAGGGCGTGAGCTTTTATTTGAGGTAATTCAACCAAGTTAATCCTCAGATTTTATTCAATTGTCTGAATGCTAAAAAATCCCAGAGGTATGACAGATTCAGCAAATTCAGAGGTTTAAATACCTCTAACATTAGTTTTTGAAGATTCTTAACGTGTATTGTTTTAAAGCATTCTGACACTGCCACACGCCCGCAAAGAACTCTGGATGACAATTGCTCTTTAATGTCTTCTCATTCTTTTCACATTCTTTTCACCATTGCTTTTACAGTGAACCTTGACACTCCTTCAAACCTGCAAGCAAAGAAAATCGCAGAGGCATCATCGTCAATGTATTGCATCGAAATAAAATGGAAGGAACAACAGTCTGGGCTCTGTTTTGTTAAATATGAAGTCAGTATGAGAGATGCTTCCAACGTCACAAAATTCACTAAAGTTGATTACAATGCTGGGAACATGACAAAATGCGGCATTCCAGTGAAGATTAACATAACTGAAGTCCAATTGATAATGAGTTTCAAGACTTCTAAAAAGTCATCCACAGCTAAAGTTCGAGAGCTGCAACATACACACAACTTACATACAACATATATACAACAAAGAGGTAATTTGAAATAGCTTTTAATAACGCAATCTTCATACCAAGCCAATGAATGCAACAAAGACACTGCAATCTGTAGTAAGATAGACATGCTCCAAGTCTATTTCGTTTCTTCATCAGTATCTTACAGAGGAAATAACTTTATTGATGGAAATACTAAGTAGCCAAAATTTAGAACGAAGCGGTCCCTTTGCATCTTCATCGTCCATTCTAGACAGCATCGACTCAAAATTTAGTGCAAAGTTGTCAAATTTATCCCAACCATCATTTATCCACAGCTTATCACCCTTGCTTCTATCAAATTAAAATCACTTTGAAAGCACTCTGAATTGTTGACAACTGTTAATTCATTTCAGGTAGGCCTTCATCATCATTGAGTATCCTTGCAGTAGTTGGAGGAGGCACTGGTGCTTTTCTGTTCCTAGTGGTTGTCGTTGTTGTTATCGTTTCATACTTCTTGTTAAGAAAAACAGGTAAGTTTTCGTTCATTTTCAGTGTTCTGGATCACGTGCTCCATATGTTAGGCACTAAAATGTCATAAACCCATTTTCGATATACCTAACAACACATCTACACCTCAAATCTATCAAATAGATGCCCTTTGTTAACTCAAATTATGATTGAACAATGGAAAATATTGCACCGTGTTTGTAATTAGAATTTACAGTTTATTACCTCGATGTTACTGTTTTACTTTATGGCATCATCTTCTTCGGCTGAGGCCTAACCAATGCTAGGAATCAATTCATCCTTGTTTCAAACTCCCTCCTGCAATGTCAGAGGCAGTTTGAAATAAGGATGAAAACTGTGTGGGAGCTAACAGTTCTGACCCGCAGGAGCCATTTGAATTTGATTCCTAGCACTGGTAAGGCTTCAGCCGAAGAGGACGCTGCAAAGTAAAACATTAACATTGAGGTACTAAACTTTAATTGCTTACGAGTACGGTGCATTATTGTCCATAGTTTGAACACCTCACCTCACATCAGTTGAATAGATGCTTTCTGCGTTTCTGAATAAAATAGACAAAATCCGCCAGACAGAACTATGGATTTACCCTTCTTTTTTTGTTATAAGAACATAACGTCCCTTAAAAACGTTCATTCGCCCGCACCAAGCGAGAGTTTGCCGTACTTATTTCGGGGCAACTTTGCAGCTATGTTTGTTTTGAATTACTTGTTCAGAGAATTTCTTTAATCTGCAATCGCTAATCGCTTTGAATTGATGTGTGAACCACAGCAACTAATGCTATTATACTACAAAATCTTCCCTTGTTATTACAGCTAGGAAGGTAAACAGGGAAGTCTGGCTTGATGTCTTAGCTCGAAAGTCCTTTTCGAATGGAGCTTTCAGCAGAAGATCTCCCATATCAAAGGATTGGCTGAAAAAGGCCGGATAAATTGCTGAAGCTAGTTGGACACATCAGGAATAAAACAAGACATTTTTCAACAGTACTATTTTGAAATTCTACTATTTAAGCAGAAGCTTTTCAAACGCCAGACCCTTTCATTGACTTACCCCGTACTCTGAAAGTGATGTCTTTCCAATAAACATAAAATCAAAAAGAAATTAAGCATTGCAAAACTCTTGTTTTCTGTATCCCAAAAGTAATTCACGGCTGTCTATTTTAGGAAAAATTAATGAACAAAGAGATGAAAGCAAGTCAAATCAAAAGCTTCCTTGTGCGGTATGTTTCTCTCTCATTTGCAGACTTACTCTCGTATTTTTAGAATGAACATTCCGTTATATTTCAGATTACTTTGTTGCATTGGAGGCATAAGCAGATGCTTGCTTTCAGACGGTTTCATTTGATATTCATCTAATATACATATACATCAAACGTTTTTAGTGAATTCGCAAGCCAAAAGAAACTAACCATATGTCAAAATGAGATAGCACTTCTTTCTTACATTTTGCTTAATGTATCATTTGACGTAATTTCAAACTGTGATCTATCATTTTGCATGGTCTAAGCCATTAGAGGATTGGAGAAAGTTGTGAATTTCTCCACGTTGTGAAGTTCTGAAAGCCGTAAAGGAAGCAGAAAATTGTGAAGTGATTAGATTACCTACTGAGAGAGCCACTCCTTAAGAAATTCCCCTTCAAACGAAATTCTATGTACTCTTATCGTAAAATCTGTCATTTATTTCGTCATCTGTTGAAATTTGTTACTTAGTTTAATGTACTGTATTTTAAAAGATTTTTGTACGTAGTGGAATTTCTTAAATTAAACAACTGAACTGAACTGAACTGAACTATGACCTGAACTGAACTGAACTATGACCTGAACTGAACTGAACTGAACTGAACTGAACTGAACTATGACCTGAACTGAACTGAACTGAACTGAACTGAACTGAACTATGACCTGAACTGAACTGAACTATGACCTGAACAGAACTGAACTGCAGTCTAGTGACCAAAATCATGCACCAAGCAATGCAAACTCCCACGATAAGTACAATCATCAAAGACTCGACATAAACTACTTCCCTTTCACAGTCAAAGACAATTGTAAATGTAGCTCGGTTACAATTCGTTGATAAGACTGTTGAGTAGCTGAGTTGGAAAAGAAAAGGGAAACCTACTTGTTAGGAAGCTAATGTGACTTTTGCTGACAAAGAACGATCAGAATCATGGTAAAAGAATCATTTAATTCGCAAATGCAGTCATTGTTGACTTGCGACGGGACTGGCGCTACTTTCATCACTTATTAGTTTGACTGTCCGCTATTGAAAAAGTCTCGTTGTGGATCAAAATTAACCTCACTGTGAAGTGGACAAAATTTATCAGCTAAACCTGTGTACACTGTACAAAGATACCGATGTAAACTAATTTAAACCACCTTCCTCAGTGAACTAATTTCGTTCGGATAGCCGCTCTCAAATTCGCGTGGATAGCTTAGGTCTAGTGTAAACGCGACACCTATCTGAACGAATTTTGATGGGGTTAAATTTATCCTGCACAGCGTAGACCGGGTCCAAGCTTGATACCAAAATTTTCTTTATGTCTTTTAATTTCAGGAAGCCATGGACAATACTGGAAATCAAATAACACAGGACGCCATTGATGCAAATATTTACGATTACCTGGATGACTGTAAAGCAGGTTACTTGGACGCATTTACGATGTCTGGTCGCCCTTTACCGCCAGTTCCCTCTAATGTTGTTGCTGAAATTGAAAGCGAAGATCGAGAACTACCTGCCTATTCAAAACTTTGTAAATTGAATGACAAAAGATATTTGAGGAACTTGGGTCGCACACAGGAAGAAAAATTCATTTCAAATTATCTGTATGGATAGGAAGTAAAAGCGCTAGCTTCACTCGCACTTCAACATTCCTAGCTCCTGCGAAGAGGTTTTTCACCATATCTGCGCGTATTCTTCAAATAAAATTGGCTCGCAACAGGAGAAGCACACATTGTAATTGATAAGTTTAGTTGCTGACGCAAGAGACACAATCCCTGAGTGGCAGAAAACAGCTTACTTGTTGACTTTGTTGATCTAACTGAAATTTGCATTGTGAATTCGTAGTTCCTCTTTAAAGTGTCAGCGAGGTTACTTTTTCATAGGAAAAAACATTGAATTTCAAGGTCAATTCTTCTTGATAGTTTTACGCACAGGGGGGGGGGACTTGATAGTTCAAAGGGTTCAAAGTGATGTTCCCGTTGCAAAATGTCGCACATCCCGAAACCCCTAGCGGCAGTAGCTTTTAGCCTAGGTGGTAGTAACTTTTTGACTAGGCGGTAGTAACTTGTGGCCTAAGCAGTAGTCAATTTTTCCGTAAGCAGCGACAAGAATGAGGCGATTGTCCCAGAAACGATAGTGCTATTGGGTGGCAGACATGAGCAAGAAAGTGACTTTTATTTACTTGGAAATAGTACAGGCGTAGAAGTAAAGGTAGGATTGGGATGGGAGAAGCTTCTCCTGGTATGGGTGCATGACGTATGGTCAATGGTCAATCGTTGATCAGAAATTATTTGCCATCTGTTTTGATAGGTTTGCATGATGTGAGGAGCCTCAATAACTGGTTGATTTCTGTCGTTACACAACAACAATTCACTTCATCAAACTTTCTTAAATCTCCGCGAACAAATCATATCATTTTTCACAACATTAAGCGGTAGTAAATTTGAGAAATTTTTGACCCTGAGAGGAAGTAAATTGCAGAAATTGAGACCATAATTTTTACAACGGGTACGTCACCTTCCACTACCAACCCCTCTCCCTGGGGGCTCTATGACCCTTTGCTCTTAAACTATTAACGTTCAAAATTGGGAGTAGTTGGGCTAAAAAGAAAATGTTCAATGCTGAGCTTGTTCAAATTGTCGAAAAAGAGAAGTTAATGATACAAAATAACCTTTAAAATGGATGGAGTCTCAAGAAACAATAATTGAAGGAATTACACCAAAGGAAAAAGAAGATCTTCAAAATAATGACTACAATCTTGGTCAAAATACTTGGGACAAGTCACAAAATAGCACTACTTCAGTCTTTGATTACGTGCCCCCCGCTCCCCTCGTTTCAATGTTGCTTGAATCAAACGCCATTCGACCATCTCAACATTGAATTAGGGAGAAAGGGGGACTAGAAGGTCCTAAACATGAGCTTGTGCGTCGATGTTTTAGAAAGCATCATTAAAACATCGAAATTTGCATGTGTCCCAGCTTATTTTGACCAGGATCGTAGGGGTCTGTGGGTTGTCCAATAGTCCAAAGGGCCTTGTAAATACAACATCTAAAGAGAGCCACGGAAAGGAAGAAAATGGGAATGCTGGATTCTGTCCTTGATGGTTCGTATGCCTAATTAAAAAGCCCTGATAAAACCTAATCAAGATAAAACATGCCATTAGGCAGAACACAAGGGAGAGGAAGGGGAAATAAGATGGTTACTTGGAGACGCATGCACGATCGAAACGGCATGCATTCTTTTTCGAACGAATTGCAGATTTTGTTTTTTATGCAACCATACATAAATAACAAAAGCAAATACATATGTTCAGCTTTGATAAGGAAAATAAGAGCACGATTGAAATATTTGATTTTAATCAGTATATTTCATGGCAAAATCAACTCCTATTGTTCAGCAAGGAAACATTTGGTTAGGTGGAGAAAGGATTTTCAAAATATGATTGAAATTAAGACTTTTCACACGATGCCTGTTGTACACTTCCGCAAAGAGGACATTTCAGCATATTTCATCGGCATATTTGAAAATGGTACCAAACCTTTAGCTGGCATTCATGTACAGTCACACTTTGAAAACGATAGAATGTTGGCCTTGGCAAGGCCGTTTACAATTACTGCAATAGAAGGCAAATTTTTACGAATAACAAAAGTGCATTTGTGCCTAAAAATAGTTGATCATCCTCTTTTCGGAAGAATTAATGATATTTCGTTTTTGCATTTTTATATGTTTACACGGCACTACTTTCAGGTTGTCCAGTGTTCAAAAATGTGCTCGCAAAAGAAAGGCTGTTTCGTGTGAACGAGAGGCCTATCGGCAGCAATTTTCTGCCGTTATCTTAAAAACATTGCTAATAACTTCAGAATTCTCATCGGTAATCTCATGTTGGTCCCGGTACTACGAAGATCATGTGACGAACAGAACAAATTTTAGGTGAAGAGGTTGCTCGAGTATTGTGGAGCCAAGGAGCCAGTTCATTGTCTTAGATTCACCACTAACGATCCTCCTTCTCATCCCTTCAATAAGAGGTTTGCTTGGGCCATCAAAGCTACTATTCGTTATCTTAGCATCACGATTTTGAAGCTTCTGCAACTGATTAATTTCGGTCAAACCAGCACAGCCCCATTTAAGGTTTGTAACAGAGGAAAATGACAATCAGAGCTCTTAATATTTCAAATAATTCGCAAATTCGAATCATAATAGATCATATGCAAATTACTTGCAATTCGCAAATTCGCATATTATATAATTCGCATAATAATTCGCATTAGATAATTCGCAAATTAGATCATAATGCATTACATCTCAGATAAGCAGTTGTTACTGAACTCTAAAATTCATTTCCTTGAGCAAAACTGCACTGCAATAGCTTGAAATAAGCAGTTAAGCCTCCGACAAATCTTTTATAGCTCACACGCCTTACCGCTGTATGTCATATTTTCTACTGGGTGAGCAAAAAAAACTTAGCTAGCTAATTTGCACATAATTCACGAAAGCAAATGTCATGAACACAAAAGAAAGTATCAGCGTCTTGATAAATGGTGCAGCTATCCTTTGCGATGTTGCTTGGTTATCAAGCAACTGCTATTGTAAGTAATTGAAAATCAAGGTTCAAAAATATGTTTAATCAGTCATTACTCGGACTGTCCCTCTTTTTCATTTCATGTTTTGGCAGATCTGAAAGAGCTATAGCATGGGAGGACGAGATTTAAGTAATTAGCAGAGGCCAGTCGGTTTTCAAACAACAAATTTTTCCCACCAACATCAAATTCATCTCTAGGGTCAAGGGAATGTGCATTGGTAAATAAGCTTGCCTATAAATAGAGAAAGAAAAACTCGGACACTCGGACAAAGCATTGATTCATTGGCTATCAATTGTGAAACTTCGATTTGACCAGGATATTTTTTAGATTTCTTGTCCTTCGAAAATGCCAGCTTTAAGCCTTTCACAAGCCCTTCGTAATTTTTCTCAAAATCTTAAGAAGATGGCGATTATTTCGCTCAAAATGAGAAATTTAATCTCCTAATTTCTCTCCCCTTCTTGCTTTTCTGCTCATAAAGCTGATTTATGACTTGGCTTGTGAACTCATTTTCTGAGTTTTACAGACTTCAAATGTATCAACATTTCCCTTTTTAATTACTAAGTTGTTTTCATTTTACTAATCCTCAAATGAAGATATTTGTGTCGGTTGCCTAACAACCCAATATACTCTGTTTCTTCTCTAGTAGAAACAAATATATTATTTACAAGACAACGGGACTAATTTTTTTACTTAACATTCATGGCTGAAAGGGATTTCTTGTCAGCAACTTCCCTTATATATGACACTTAACTTTTTAATGTGTAAACAACTCAAGCCTTTCACGCAAGAGAGGGAGAGCCAGGAAGATGATGATGATGATGATGATGATGATGATGATGATTATGATGATGATTATGATGATGATTATGATGATACCTGCTGTCAACATATTTTGAGTGCCACCGGGCATTTAGCAGCGTGCTGCTTCAATCTCATAATGCTTACATAAATGTGGTTCCATTTCCATTGACCAATTGAATGCTCAGTCATTGTTTATCATTGACCAATGGGAGACTAGACCATTGTTTCCCATAAGCCTTTATAAGCAGTACAAGCATTGCGTCCTTCCATAAGTCAAATCGATAGTCGCAGATCCCGTCATTGGGCAGCATTTGAGAAGAAGACTTTGTTCATCATGAGAGCATCCTTGTTGTATCTTGCCTTCCTTGGGCTTTGCTTTGCAGGTAGCTGTGCGGCGTGGTGGGTAAGTTAATTTTTCCTCTTTAGCTGTGTTTCAAGAAGCACTCTACAATGCTTGCTAAATAAAATGAAACCTAAATTTATTCGCGATTATTCTGGAAATAATGGAGTTTTAATCAATTTGACGGATACAGTTGGAAAGTAAAATTGATCTTTTTTCTCAAGGATGTCAACAATGGGAGTTTTAAGTAAAATTTGCATCGCGTAACGTACTGTACGCATTTTGTAAGTTTGGCTTAATATAAGTGAAGAAAGGTGATGGGACATTTATATGGGCAAAAAACCATCTTGAAGAGAGCTCATTTTCTCGTTGTTAGCAAAATTCGTAGAATGTGAATAAAGTTCTTCTTTTTCGAAACTTAGAGCATCACCTCCCGTACTTCTTTGCGTTAAATTTAGCGACAAAATATGTTCCCTAATTTTTTGCTACATAAAGGGTCCTTTACAAAAGCAGCTTCCTTCAAACGATACAAAGTCCAAAAGACGTGTTAAAAATGTCAAATTTCCCAATACTTCTTTTGAAAGAGGACTGTGTTAATGATGTATACAAGGCCTCCAATTTTTGGTGTTAATAAATTAATTGATAAATTTCGGTATAATTTCAATTACAAGTAAATCATGGACTGAAACAAGCGTGGAGTTGTCACTCCCATGCAACCTCGTTTGGAAGCATTTTCCCAATTTCTGGCTCTAAAAGATCGCTTCCACAAAATCCAGCCTCTCACTAATAGATCAACATTTTATTTTGAATTTCAGCTGCATATACTGCATATATTCATTTCACACCACGCCTTACAACAAAGTTTTCTTTTTGACTCATACTCCTGGAAATTTCAACTTTCTTTAATTGTTCAGGAATGCCATTTCTTAATCAAATGTACAAGCAATTTGCCTGTGTTTTAGCGGAAACAATGTTGACTTATGAAGATGAGTCCCTTGTATCTCTGCAGCAAACCTTGCTCAACAGGGACTCATAACGAGACAGTGAAGAAGCCGAGTCTGTTCCCTGGAACCATCGATGGAATTATTATGGAATCACGGCTCCGACTCTCGAAACTCGTGGAAATGTATGAAATCCTCAATCGAATATAAAATTCTATCACATTTGCTGTAACCTTAGTAATTCACAAATCTCGCAATCTGATTGGTACGCTATGAGATTCAGATTTGTGGCATAAATAGAGTCAGGTATTTCAGTGTAACGTTATGAGGCTCTGTTGACCGAAGCGCAATCATCAAGTCAAATGAGCAGAGAGAAACAAGAGACGCCAGGACATAATTCTATAACTCTAGAACTCAGAGATTTGATGTCTTCTCGTTACTTTTTAGCGCAACAGTAGGAATCCCTGCAGAAAAGATAGTGAGTGTACTGTTAGTAAACAATGCACTTGCTATAGATGTGGCAAGCGAATGCCTAATGACTTCCTTTGCTCTACAAATGACAACTGCGAGAGTGGATGGTGCGATGGACGACACACATACGGCTGCCACGGTACATGCAAACCCAAAGTTCCAGACAATCAGTTTTGTCGCGGGTTAAGTGACGGTAACAGCTGCATCAGTGGTCAATGCACTTGTAACAAATGTGGCAAAAAATTGGCGAATGGTCAGAAATGCTCTACCAATGACAACTGTGCAAGTGGCTGGTGTGATAGTCAGACAGGTGTGACGTATGACTGCAGAGGAACATGCACAAACAAAGTGCCATATGGTCATGAATGTCGTAATGGCAATGATGTAAAGAGCTGTTCCCAAGGCCAATGTACTTGTGGATACTGTGGAAGGAAACTGCCAGCCGGTTATGACTGCGCCACCAACGACAATTGTGTCAGTGGAAGTTGCGGAGGATGGTTTACAGTTGGCTGCAAAGGAAAATGCAAATAACTGTTCCATACGCCGTAAATTTGCTTTGACCTACGAAAGACTTTAGCTTTTAAGCATTACTTTTAGAATATTACGCTTTTTATTTGGTGTTGCAAAAAGTGCTCCTGTTTTAGCCTGTGTTCCAGATCCTATTTGAAAATCATAAATTTTAATTATAGCGCTGATCTTCAAATTTAATTTTTGTGAGTAGATCAGAGACCATCCGGGGTACCAGAGCCTCAAAAAAAGAAGAAAGAAAAATTCAGGGACCAATTTCTTCCAAGTGTAGCTGATCATGTGATTGGTTAACGATTACTAGTTCTAGCCCTCCTTAGAGCTTCCTGAGCTTCCTGTTCGATTGCAAATCGTAGCTTGTAAAGAGGCTTAAACTGTATGTTTGAGTTGCTATACCTGATTTGAAGTATTTAGCTTTCTTTGTCATTTTGCCTTGGAACTGATTTTCTGAAGTCAAAAAATAATGCATTTAAGCAGTAACATGTAATATTATGCGCATACTAACCGGTTTTGTGTTGTACAGGAAAATACAAACCCCGAGGTCTCAAAAGTAGACCATCTTGAAAGGTCTGTACTGTACATTAAGACCGAAGGCTTTATATTTTACTGTACAGCATAAAACCGGTTAGCATGAGTTTTATTACCTGATAGCTTCTATCTTTGACTCGTATCATTCAGTCAACCACATTTTGTTAGTGTAACGTCGTTTGAGTTTATTGTAAATCTCACAAGCATAAAGCAGTTGCTGTGGCGACAACAAAGCGTCCTTGTATCGCTTCATACAAACATGCGGGAAACCCGCGAGAAATGTGCGATTAACCAATATGAGTGGCGGGACTCTGTATTGCCTCGTTTTTGAAGCTTCAGTCAGGTAACAATGATCAATACAACAATTTTCATCACTTTTAGTATTGAAATTTGTGACAAATGGCAATAACCCTTTGTACCGCAGATCAAGTATGTGGAACGCAAAGATGCAACCTATCCCGACAGCCTCTCCTTCCTTTTTTTATCACTTTGAAGCCTTTAATTTTGACAACTTTTCAAACTGGAATACTTCTCGTGACACCCGGTACCATAACCGTAACTGTACTTTCTTATATTTTGGTGCACCAGAAAATTGTGTCAACATTTGAAGAGTCAAGGGTACCATACCATCATATTCTAGCATTTGCTATAAGAGCTCTACCTAACCGGCCTCCATTTAGCCACTCTCTAATAAACCCATCTCTTGTAAGCTTTAGGGCGTATTCTTTTGGGCATCTGAAGTCTGCGAAGTCTTCTGAAAATGGTAGGCTTCGCAGAGAAAAATTTCTGTTAACAAAAGAATGGGAATTCATCTTCTACCAAGTCTACCGTCTTCAGAAGATGCCCAAAAGAATACGCCCTAAGTTCGATGAAACACCCTCAAATCAGAGTTTTTGCGTTTTGGCTTAAGGAAATCCCTGACTCTCAAGGAATTAATAAAAATCATCCTTGGTGAAACTCAAACAAAACTCCAGGGGTGAAGCCAGAGATCTTCCGACGGAGGGGCTGGGACTTCCAACAGGGGGGGCTTAAATGGCTAAGGAGTGCAGCTTTCGTACATCTTTCGCACATGTGCAGCTTGCGGGGTGAGTGGCGGAGTGGCTTATATAGTCTTCGTCAGGTGACTGAAATTAAGCTTGGTCGAGTGAGGTCATACTCCGGATGGGTGACCTCGGAGGCCTGACCTCACAACTCACCTCGTCGTCCTTCGGAAGGGACGTTAAACTAGGGGTCCCATGCCTGGATGCGGCATGCACAGTAGGCCTAAATTAGCTTTCAGTAGCTAGAAATCCTGACAAGCCCACTCAAAATAAATTGAAAACAAACAAACAAACAAACAAACATCTTTTTGCCAAACTACCTTCGAAAGAAACCCAAAAATGCTTCCGGCAGGGGGACTAGATGCTTCCGACACGGGGCTGTAGTCCCTTCTAGCCCTCCCCTGGCACCACCACTGCAAAGCTTCGAGCACATATCTTGATTGCTACTTTTCACTTTTCACCAACTTGTCCAGTTTTCATTTCTCTTTAAACTTAAATTTTAATTTTTGTTGTGCTTCGGGAATTTGATTACTTCAAATCGCCAAAATTCTGGATCGGAAATGTAGACAAATTTCAGCTTTCAACATTTCTGATCTCAAAGCACCAATGTCAACAAACGAGATATCTTTGTTCAAGTTAACTATTGTGGAAAATTTTTAATCAATTACCTATTGAGATTAAAGCTATATTCTCATGGCTGTACCAAATGTGTATACTTTTTCTGGAACACGTTTTAGTCTATCTTGCTGTGTTAGTTTAATCACATTTTCGCTTGCGATAAATTCAGTTAATTCAGTGTATCTTCTTCCATTGAATTTCCATTATCTCTTTATTACTTACCGTGTGATGCGATCCTGAGTGACTACTGAGCTTTTAAAAATACTCCTGTTTTGCAGAGAGTGCAGAGATAATTTGAAAGCTTCACTTCCTACCCCTTTGGAAATGAACAAGTCTTCCCCTTTGTAAGCAAGCGTGTCCATGGTGATTCCATTCTCCCATAAAGACAAAGTACATCTCGATACATGTAAGGGTCATTATTGTCTGGAAGAAAACCAAGGGGATTTTGCTCCCCATCCTCACTCATTTTTACAAGATTTTGAAAGGGGCTTTTCACAGATAAGCTCCAATCTGCAAAGGAAGGAGTGACAGATCAAAGCTGAGCAAATTGCTGAATGTGACTTACCCTGGGTACCAGAGCCTATAGTGTGGGGAACTCTGATGGGCTCTGGCACCCAGGGTAAATGTGACTGAACAAGTGGGCAATGAAACAATATAGTTTTCAGTATCTTTGCTTTGATATTCAGAAAGCATTTTCTTTCAAACGGGGATTGCCATTTTGACTCGCCCGGTTGAAACTCAGTTCATCTCTTATTTCAATCTCTTTTCTTTGGCCTTTCGATTGATGCTAGTTTCATCTTGCTAAAGGAATGCAAGCTTTTCAGTTGAAAAAGGTTTTATCGACCCATCCAGTATTTCAGACTGTTTGTTAGTTTCATAAAGCCTACTCTTTTCCACTTTCGGATCATTGGGAAATTGCGTTTTTCGTACGTGAAGTAGAGGATGTTGATTCGAGAAATCAGATTACTCACAACTATTCTCATAACGTTATGTAAAGCTCTTCGAAATAAACGAATTTACGAAAATGACAGACTACACAGAGATGACAGTCATTAGAGCTACGGGTCACAACGACAACTCTTAGTTTGAAAGAACATGACAGGGTTAGGGTTAGGGTTAGGGTTACGCAGTTAACCTTTTTAAAGGTAAAAGTGGCCTTGAAGCGTGGCGCCTCCATCAAGTTTGAGATGCTTCCTATGACTGCTTTTTCCGCTTTCGGATCATGGGAAAATTTGTTTTTCAAGTATATGTGAAGTTCAGCATATTGATTCGAGAAATCAGATTACTCACAATGCAATGCAGAGCTCTTTCGAAATGAGCAGTTTTGTTAAGTTGCGCATTAAAGGGGCTTATCCATCGGTATGCTTAGTGAATACATCGTAGGGTGGCCGCTTTGTTTTAGCATCTTAACGGTCCATCAAAATGGCAGGCGACAGGGATGACACGCACAAAGGATGCCGGTTACAAAGGTGTATTTAATGTTTGAATGAACTTTCGAAACAGGTAAGATGCTTGTTCATCTTTCAAATTATGTGGAAATTCTATTTCTGGTAAATCATTGACGTTCATAGCATCGGCGAGCATCAATGGCATTATGAAGGTGTCGTTCGACTGAAATTATTTCTTTGAAAGGCTAAAAAAGGCATGTTAACAATTTCCTTGAAATTCTTTTGAATGACGGTTCCGCTCAAAACTCTTTCGACGATAAAAGAGAACCTTTTAGCAAAGAGCATTATACTAAGTAGGGTCACGCAAAGCAAAGGATTATGGTTATCATTCTGTCCAAAGCGTCGAGTAGACTTATGCCTTTTTGTCCCTTGTTTCCCTGCGTTCTTTGATTTGCTGATATCACTTGGTCAGCGGGGACTCATAATATCATGCTTCAGATTTCAGTGGCCCCTTTTTCGTTGCCCTAATTTTTTGTTGGCCCCTCTGAATATCTTCCGGCCTCCTACCCGACGTTAACAATGCCTGGTCCCTTAGAGCTAAGTTAGGCCCACTAAGCATGGCGTGGTGAGGCATGGAACCCCTAGTATAGAGACATCGAGGTGAGTTGCGAAGTCAGGCATCTGAACTCATCATAGGCATAAGAGCTCATCACCAATCCGGAGCTAGACAATAATCAAACCGGCTTAGCTTCATTATCCTGACGAAGGCTGTATGAAAAGCCACTCGACCACTCACCCCGAAAATTTCAGACCGTATGAAATGAAAACACAATAGAAATTGAATATAAAAAGATGCTCTGACTTTTAACTTCATTTTATTGCAATCGAAAATGTGATTACATTAACAGCAGTAAAGTAAACAATCAAGTGTCCCACAAAACAGTATACACATTTGGATTTTGCACAGCAATGAGAACTTGGCTTCAATCTGTATGCCTAATCAATTCAAAATGTTTTTTAATAGTTAACTTGAAAATAGATACCCGAGTTGTTGGCATTATTGGTGCCTTGAGATCAGAAATCTTGAAAGTTGCCTCCATGTCCAAACCAGAGCTTTGGCCTTTTGATATAATCAAATCCTTGAAGCACAACAAAATTCAAAATTCAGTTTAAAGAGAAATGAAAAATGGCAAAGTTTGTGACATGTAGCAATCAAAATATGTTTTCTAAGCTTTTCAAAAAAGTTTTATCAAAGATTATGTTTATTCATTGGTTGTACTTCAAGCATTTACTTAAAGCAAAAATGCCAAAACTCTGCTTTTAAGATTCATTCCATGTCTAGTTTTCGAGTTGAATTTTGGACAAATAAGTTGGAGGGGTACTCAAGTACAAGACCATTTAGAGACTTGTACATGGCAGTAGCAGTTTCGCTTCGAATAATATCACTTACAGTTGGCCAAATAAAGTTGTCTATCAGTGCCATAGCAGACGACAAAATTTACTTTTGGATACAATTTTCGCCGCTCGACTTTGCAAGTTCTTTAGGGTTTGCAGTTTGGGCGCCGAATCAGATATATCGAACTAAGTAATGCAGCTCATTCTTACAAGACCTTCCCTCTCCGTCTGTTCCTCCGCAGCTCCCAAGTAAGGCCTATTCACAGGCAACGGTTATCAGACCAGTCACAAAATTTTCTTTCGTGTCTCTTTTTTCAATGACCCAACGGGATTCAAAGGTGAAAAAATGCTCTTTAAAACGTACAAAGTAAGAAACTAAAACACCTCATTCTGAGCTATTCTCTTTATCAACATCGTTGAACTTGCTCAAGACCCAAGGGAGGTGGGGTACAGTAAAAACCCGCACATAAGAGCCTTCATCTATTAAGAACCTACAGCCTGAAATGATGAATTTTGTACCCAATAAATAAGAACCATTTTAGCCTGATATTTTAACCAGGTTCTTAATAAAGGGTATAGAATTCATTCTTTCATTCACTAGGAAATAAATTCAGCTATGGTGAAAAGAGTGTTGATGACAAAATGGACTAGTGAAGCATGTCGGGACCTAAGGGAAGACAAGGAACTCTTCACCAAACTTTTAGAAAAAACTGGTTTACTAATGACTGTGGATGGGTCAGGAGATGAGAAAGGACTATGTCTTTTAACACAGAGCTTTGCGTTGCTTGTAATATTGGCAGCATGTTTTCAATGCTAAACCTTCAACTATCCTTTGTTTTCTTGCATTTTTTGGACCCTATGTTAAGAACCTACACCCTGATTGTGGGATTTACCTCATAGAATAAGAACCTAAACAGGCTGAGTTAAAAATCTTAGGTTCTTATGTGTGGGTTTTTACTGTACTCCCATACTTGACTAGGCGAGGTGTGCGGCTCAACTGGGTGTCCTTTCACGGCAATGTGATGGAGTGTCCTTTTCTGACATAAGATTATGCGACAGGGCACTACAATTGATAAGAAATTATGCGACAGGGTATCACGTGGAAGGACATTGTTTAGAGTTCTCTTGAAACAAAAGATTGTGCATACATTTGGCAAATTTTCATGCGACAAGGTATGCTTTTAGGGGTATTTTTCATGCGACAGGATACAAGGCGTGGAGAGATTTGCCACGCACTCCCGTCATTTTCTTAGTCAAGTACCCTCCACGGGGTACTCAAGAGCAACTGTCTTGAGATTTCTATCATCCTGCTGACCTGTTATAAAAGTCTGCGCTTTCTTCTCAAATTTATGGCCATACCAGCAGCCTAAGATACCGAAAGAAATTCATCTAGTATGTATCAGTTATTTGTAGTATCCTTCAAAATCAACAAGCTCTTAGGAGAAGAGGAGAGCTAAATCTATTAATCACAAACCAACATCATATCATGATCAGTTCCCGATCAGCTACACTTGGAAAAAAGTTAGTTTTTGATCTACACGTCAAATAAGAAGGTTACAAGATCAGCCTTATAATAAATGTTCAAATGATTTTCACACATGAGTACTGTTTTTGAAACATCTAGCATAAAGCATCAAACCGAAATATTTCTAAAATAATGATCAAAAAGTTTTAAAAGTTCAAAAACTTGAGACGAGAATCCATCAGCGTATGCGAGAGCTATTTGCATCTTCCTCTGCAACCAGGTGTGAACCATCCTCGACAGTCACCACTCCAACAGTTGTCATCCGTTGAGCAGCGATATTTCGATGGCATTTTCCTACCACAGTGCCCACATGTACATTGGGGAGTGGCACAACCATTTGGATCTCTGTGGCGTGTACATGCATAGGAATACGCGCCATCTGGCAATTTAGCTGTGCATATCCCTCCGCAACCAATGGTCCCACCTGTGCTGTGGCACCATCCACTTGCACAGTTGTCATTCGTAGAGCATTTAAAACCATTTCTCACTTTTCGGCCACATTTGCCGCAAGTACATTGGCCGCTGATGCAACTGTTACCGTCAAGCAACCCCCGGCAATTCTGATTGTCTGCAACTTTGGGTCTACATGTCCCGTGGCAGCCGTATGTATGTCTTCCATCGCACCATCCACTCTCACAGTTGTCATTTGTAGAGCAACGGAAAGTATTAGGCATTTTCTGGCCACATCTGTTGCAAGTGCATTGCTTGCTCACAGTACACTCGCTATCTTTCCGGCAGAACTTCCTACTGTTACGCTACAAAATAACAAGGATATATCATATTACAATTTTCTCATTAAATTACTAGCAAAATTGCCTGCACATTCGCTGAAAAGGTTTCATTCAACACAACAAATAAAAAAGTTCAAATTTCCTACCGTTTGAGTTTGTGGTGGTGGAACGGGAAGGGGCCTCGGGGGACTTGGGGAACTCGGCAAAATTGTTAAAGAAAAATGACATAAAATTAGTTGAGTATACCTTTAGATTGAAAAATCATATGCACTCCCCTCCCCCACTTCTTTCGGATTTTTCAGAGCTGGTACCGCCACTGGAAGAGTCAAAGTTTGATGTAGCGTGGAATAAATATATGCAGCTGATATGTAAACATAAAACTGATCTTCTATCTGAGAAAGGCAAACTTACTGTGAAAGCGTTTATTGGTCAGATCACTTGCGCCTTAGACCCAGAAATTAGGAGAATACTAGCAAAGAAGCTTGTATGAGAACAAGAACTCCGCGCTTGCTTCTTGTCCATGGGTCGTTTTTCATTGAATTTACGCTAAAATCCCTCAATATTACACCAATAATTGGAGGCCTTATCTATATTATAACACAGTTCTCTTGCCGGAGAACCATTCGCAAAAATTGAAATTCTTTAACACATCTTTTGGATCTTATAACGTTAGAAAGACCCTAATCATGGACGAACTCGTCAAAAACTTACTGCCTCACACAAAAACAAACTACCCCAAAAACTGTCGACCTATTTCCGAATAAGTTAAAGAAAATAAAGTGATCCCGTTGTGTTTTGCATCAACCATGTAATGAATGAGTTTTGCAAGTCTCTGCAATTTGGAGTCTCATGGAGCCGAAATCTACTATCTTAAAGTGAGAAGCAGGAAAATGTGAAAAATGATAAGGTTTTAGAACATGCAATGTATACCGTATGAAAGTATAATCTTTCTCCTTTCTTATGATTGCAGTTTGAATACATTGATGGAATCATTCATCATCTGATCGATAACTTAGTACATAAAGCCATTTTCAAATGTAGCAAGTCGTAAGATCAAAATCAACAACCCGTTTCGCGGTGAAAAATTAGGGAACACATTTTGTCGCAAAATTTAAGGCCAAAAAGGACGCGAGGTGACTCTCTAAGTTTCGAGAAAAAGGAAAAACTTTGTTCACATTCTATAAATGTTGCTAACAATGAGAAAATAAGCTCTCACAAAGATGGCTTTTCGCCAATATAAATGTCTCAACACTTTCCTGGACCTATGATAAACTGTAATTACACATACGCAAGTTAAGCGATGCAAATTTCCCTTAATACGTCCAATCTGGATATCCTTGAGAAAAAGATCAATTGTACTTTCCAACTGCATGCGTCAAAATTGATTAAAACTTCATTATTTCCAGAATAATCTCGAATGAATTTGGGTCTCATTTTTTCTGCAACACACTGTAGAGTGCTTCTTAAAATATAGCTAACAAGGAAAAATTAACTTACCCACCACGCCGCACAGCTACCTGCAAAGCAAAGCCCAAGGAAGGCAAGATACAACAAGGATGCTCTCATGATGAACAAAGTCTTCTTCTCAAATGCTGTCCAATGACGGGGTCTGAGACTGTCGATTTGACTTATGGAAGGTCGGAATGCTTTTAATGCTTACAAAGGCTTATGGGAAACAATGGTCTAGTCTCCCAATGGTCAATGATAAACAATGACTGATGTGCCGATTTTAGACAAATGTATACATAGAACATTGGATTGGTTTCACTTCTTGTTATGCGGCCGTAGCGTAGATTAGTTGCACTTATGGTCATACTGCACGTAGCACATAATTAGATTAGTTGGGGCTTACTTTCCATCGTGCAGCAAACATAGTGCCTGCCAAAAGGGCCAAAAGTCTTTTCTTTCATCAATCTAAAATTAAAAATAAAGCAACAATTTAATACAAATACTGTGACATTTGTAGCTAGGAACGACACAAGGTCACCGGGTCCTCACTACAAATGCCATTTACAATTTTCTACAAAACATCAACGGTAAATTAAGGTGGTTGGAGGAAAAAACTTTCAAAATTTTTCCAAATCATCAAGAAAGTTAGAGCTTTCTCCTCCAAACACCTTAATGGTAATAGAAAAGACAGAACAAAAAAAAAACAGAACTAAGTCAAAACTGAAGTACAACCGAAACCCGCGCAAACAGCCCACCACCCACCAAGCCACAACCACGACAGTACCGGCAGGGAGACAGCTCAGTGCCAAGATCTCCTTGGTCAAGTCTCGGATGTCGGATATGATGTTGCTAGCATGAACTCAAAGGATCTTTGTCATTTGTTATTATATGGGAACCCTAATGAAAGCACCTTTGCAAACAGAATCATCCTAGAAGCAACTATTTCTTTTATTAAAACTTCTGGACGTTTCAATTAATTGAATTTTCCGGAAAAACAGCAGCCTTAGCCTTTTTCTTTTTTTTTGACTGAAGTGCTCCCGGAATTTTTGCGTGGGCTGTCTGTGCTCATCGGGCTGCTGCCGCGGGGGTGTTGGCTGGGGGAGTACTATAATTAGTTGGAAGTTTTTTTTTGTCTCCTCGGAGTTGGATCTCTGCATCATAGTTCCATTCTCCCTACCAAAAGTCTTGGAACACCACTGCTAATTTTGCCATTTCTTGCGAAGTCCCTCCCCCCAGAAGAATGTTGTTTTGTGGTAAAAATCGCGATGACAAGAGGAGGGTGACAGGGGGAGTCTTTGGTACCAATACCAGCTCCATAAGGTATTAGGTTCCGTTCAAATTGAAGTTATTGGTACCACCAATTTGGAGAAGAAGTTAAGAGCAGATAATTGATACAGTACTGCTTATCATCCATATGAGGAATCCTGAAAAGAGGTCTACGTCAGTACCTTGGAGACCTATGGGCAAGACCAAGCCACTCTTGAACACTTCACAATCGTATTTGTGTCACTGTCTGCATTTTTGAAAGACAAAATTTGTTCAGGAATTCTAGAAACCTTCATTGATGATTTTATTGGTACTGAGTCATAAAGGCTTGGCACCGGCGTTCCACCACCTTTGCAAAATGTTGTACCAAGTAACATCCCTCTGGTATACCATGGTACCACCACCCTGTCAGCCCTCTCTGACAGGACGATCCGCGACTCTGCTGGAATGCTGGGACAATAGCCTTCGAAATCAGCATTGTTTCGGGGACGAGGTGGCTATGGTTACCTGATGGCTGATGGCTATGGTTAGAAGCTCAGATTATGGAGAAATGGTCTGAGTGTTCCAAAGACTTTAGGCAGGTGCCAAGCCTTTAAGAACACTGCGCGTAATAAATTTTCTATGGACATGTTTTCTTTTTGAGTGGCAGAAAATCGGCATTCTTGACTGTCTAAACTGAACTTGATGTGTGAAATTTTGGTTCCTTTTTCAAATTATTCTTTAGAGCCATACCTGCGTAAGTATTATGAGATTAAAGCGGCACGTTGCTAAATGCCAGGCCAGGGGGCACTCAAATACGTTAGCAGCAGTTATCATTGGAATCATCAACGTCATCATTCTAACTTCATCTTAACATCATCATCATCATCATCATCATCATCATCATCATCATCATCATCATCATCATCATCATGTTTATTCCTAATGCCCCATTCATTCATTCACACTGCAAGCCAAACCAACTTCAACTGACCCACGTTTTTGAATAAGGCCTTCTGATTGGTCAATCGAACGAATCCAGTCATTTGATTGGTTGAAATCTACACTGGTTTAGATAAACT
The DNA here is from genome assembly GCA_964019985.1 of Aurelia sp. 4 Dawson et al 2005. Lineage (NCBI taxonomy): Eukaryota > Metazoa > Cnidaria > Scyphozoa > Semaeostomeae > Ulmaridae > Aurelia > Aurelia sp. 4 Dawson et al 2005. Next base: position 874,668 of record OZ026511.1, on the reverse strand, counting down.
GGTTTAGCAGAGTCAGTGTGAATTCAGTAAAGGATCAGTGGCGCCGCCAGGATTTTTTATTGGAGGGGCAAAATAGGACGGGGTCTGGGGCGGAGCCCCAGAAAATTTTTTTAGACCATGCCCTCTACCTTGGCTATAGATGCGACCAGCGCCCTTTTCAAAGACTGAAATAAAGATTAAATGAGTCTGTTAAACAACACAAGTAGGGTACAACACTGTTCACGATTAGAAAATGACGTCCAACCGGAGACCGAGCGTCCAACCTTTGGATCCCCAAATAATTCAGCGACCAATTTACCGCACGCCACTCTGTCATGAAATCTGTCACACGGCTATCGTATACTCTCCGATTCAGAAATATGAAGTAATATTCATGGTTTGTGAAAAAGAGGCCATCGGGCTATGCAGAAACTTCAAAAACCCAGTAAATACTGAGGGGGTCTGGGGGCAAAGCCCACAGGAAAATTTTTGTAGATTAACTCTTTACTTTGGCCTAGAACACTTGTACCGATAACATTTCAGCCTGTGCTGCATTGGAATTGTTGATCACTTCGCAACAGTTATTTGAATTAGCATCTCCCGTAAAATATTTAAACATGATATTCTTTGGCTTAGAATGCCTATATCCTACATGCAATCTTTATGAAGACCAAAGGGGAAACCTTCACAATCTTGTAACAATTTCAATGGATCACTTCCGCAGGAAAATTTTTGCGCACACACACTTTACTTTCTCCTAGAACGGTCCCTAACGGTCCTCAGAACCCAACTTCCAAGGCCTCAAAAAATGCAAGTCTTGGACAATGCTATAATGGTTTGTCTAGAAAAGTTCTCTAGGAGCCAACTTATGCTATGGCTTAGAAGAAGTCTCCCGGTCACTTTCCAGTATTTCGCCGAAAGATTCTTACCATGCACCACCTACGCAACTACCAAACTTCTTTCTCCTCGATCGTGAAAAAGATCTTGACTTACGTCCTCAACAAGCTATTTTGATGAGATATGCAAACTTGGAGCGTACGTAGAACGGGAACTTGGGGGCTTCGCCATGAGAAAAATTTCGAGTCAATGCCGTACAGATCGCGGGAAAATGCAATTGAGGTGGCAAGATTGTAGAATCTTGTAATTGCCAAGATCATCGGCCTTACCCCCCCCCCAAATTTTTACACCGGAATTAGGAGAATTAGAAAAATGGTCCTGGAGAACATTGGAGGGGCGGCCGCCCCCCCCCCCCCCCCTTGCCCCCCCTTCCCGGCGCTTCTGTAAAGGATTCAGAAGATTTAGCATTGCTTTTTATAAGACTTCACATAGAGCGCCACAAAACTGTAAACTCAACAATGTTCTTTCCTGCATCGCTATTACTGTAAATTGATTAGTTGATTGGTTGATTCAGCGATTGATCGATGAAATTCGATTGGTGGTCATTGATTGGTCAATAATGATCACATGGTGCTACTATATATCCCATGATACTTTGTGAGTAGCCGCCATTTTCATTTCATTTCCTTTCTTGACCAACTGAACAATGGCGTACACAAGTGGAGGAACGAAAAAGAGAATTTGCTATTATTATGATGGTAAGATACTTGTATATCATCATAGATAAATATTCTTGATGGTCCTATGTTTATTGAACAACTTTGATTTGATATTGACTGATTCGACTCTAAATCCAGTGAATGAAAATCAGACAACATTTCGCACGCATGGCAATTTGTTGTGGCCTAAATTTTATGTAAATTTTTGATTGATTGTTTGGGCGCGTAAAATACCCCGAAACCGGCTTGTTGGAGAAGAGGGCGGGAATTTTTGGGCGTCGAAAATTGTTGCAAAATTAGTTTCGTGGTATTTTCAAAATAGATCAGATTATGTTGCTCTAAGCTTTCTCAGACGTGTCTTTTAAAAAATATCGCAAGACACTTATTCACTTGGCAGCTTGATTCTTGAATATGATTGAGAGCTTCTTCTGTTTTTGTCAGTAGCCTTCAGTTGCCGTTTTTAGGGCAAGGGTTAATTAATCTCTACGACCGGGGGGGGGGGAATAACACATTGCAACTGGCTTTCGTTACTTTGCAAAAGTTGGTGTTTTTAATGGGATAACCCAGCATTTGAAAATAGAGGCAAGAAAGATGATAAATTAGCTGGGGAGGAATGGGCTATTCCATTTTTTAACCATACAGGGGGATGGAAGTAAGATTTCAGTCATATTGGCACCCCTTGGAAAAGAGTCATTAGTTAGGAGCCACCCCCTCAGAAACTGCAAATTGAATTGAGGATCCCCTTGGAAATTATGGACAGCATGAATGTGAAAAGGGGATATGTTCTACAGCCTCCCTGGAGATCTTCATGAAGGTGCATTATAGCCCCTAGAAAATATTTTTTGAAATATTTTTACCCCCCAGAAGAGCATATTTAAGAATTTTTGACCCCCCAGAAATTCCTTTTGAGGAACCCCCTGGAATTTTACTTCCATCCCCCTGTATGGAGTAAAGATGGAATAGCCCAATAATGCACATCCCATCAGCAAGATAAACTAACTATTCCCCCTGGTCTCCATGCTGATCTCATCTGCCAGGGTGCATTTCATGCATTTCGGCCCAAAGATCTTTGGCATAGACTTGACCTTTTTGTCAGTTTAGCGGAATCATTTATTCATTAAAAGCGGTTCTCTTGGCGTGATGGCCTTTTGAAAATCTGACTATCTTGGCGGAAATGTGAAGTTGTCTTTGATCTTTTAGCAGTTTCTTTTGATGATACATATAGATATTTCTTTTATAAGAAACTAGGAATTTGGGCTAGTAAGTAGCGAAAGTTTCTTAAAATCGTCAGATTTTGAGAACTCAGGTTTTTTAGCAGCTTCCCTCTCCCTGATAATACCTGAGGCACAAAAGCATATGACTCGGTTCTAATTTTAGACAGACGTTAATATATATGAGTGAAAGGAAGAAAGAAATAATTGCTGTAGGTACTGTAGCATCAACATTTTGTCTTTCCTCTAAGTATGCAGCTGATTTTCAGAACCCCTCACCCTCTCATCTCTATCATCACAGTCTATAAACAAAAATCAACCTGAAAAGAACTGCTGCTGTTTTTGAGATAAGTGGCTGTTTCTAGAAGAAAACTGAGCCTTAACTGCCACTTGAATTCCACATATTTTATTATTTAGAAACTGCTTGTAAGAAACTCAACTCTCAGATCGCTAAACAATTAAGAAACTTCAGTACTGGGAAAATATAAACCTAACAAACTATTTATATGTTTCATAAAATTTAGTCTTAAAAATACTGTATATTTTTACTTGTTTTCACTTGTTTGTATCACAGTATTTGTAAGGTACTTGAGTGATGTGTAGACATTGGACAGGCTGCAAAATCAGAGTTTTGAAATTTTCTCAAGGGAACACATGAACATGAAGTTGTTATGGAACCTTAAAGAAACTTGTAGGACACTCAGAGTATGCAAAATGTGATGATTTTAAGAAACTTTTAGTACTGGCCCAGATTCTTAATTTCTCATGAAAAAGTGTGTAGTTTTCCTCACATGGAACATGTCAGTCTGGTTGAATCTTTTGGTAAAGTGATGAGTTAGATAAAACATGAAAATCGTGTTTTTAAGCTTCAAAATTTGTTTTATGTACATAATGTTTATGCTTTATGTCAATATTGCTTTCTCATTTTTCCACAGGGGATGTTGGAAACTATTATTACGGACAAGGACATCCAATGAAACCTCATCGTATTCGAATGACACACAATCTCTTGTTGAACTATGGACTCTATAGAAAGATGGAAATATATGTAAGTACATATTCAGCAGGCCCTGAAATGAGAGGCGCTCGATCGAGCCCAAGCGCCTCCACACTCACCTCGAAGATTCTACTGGCTCGATTGTTCAAGCGCCTTGCAGATCAAAGGTGTTTCTTTTAATGATTCATAATTGCGATTTGCAAATGTATTTGAGATAAAATATTCAGCCCAAATCTTCCATTTTATCTCTGTAAAACTACAAAAAATTGTCTTTCCTTCTCTTCATGGGCTCTTCATTGACTTGTAAAATTTTCGCTCGCTTCCAAAGTAGCGTTCATCACATTGTCTATACCATTAACAAGCTTTCTTGCTTTTATGATGAACAATTTGCGAAGCTAAAATAGCTGTTAACTCGGCTCGGCTGTTCAACTCTTGGGAAAGGGCAATGGGATTGGTCAGAAGTTAAAGTTATCAGCGAAGAGCAGATTACAAAAAATTTGATGCGATATGCAGCCCTGCTCAAACTGCAATGCAGGCCTTCGTTTATTTTGTTTGATCTGTGATTCTAACTGAAAATTTTCAGACAAAACAGTAATAGCTCGTTTTTCCAGAACTTTCCATTTGGTTTCCCTGGTTTCCCACAAAGACAAAAATAAGCTAGGAGGTTGATCAAGCGCCTAAATGAATTGAGGAGCTTGATCAACAAAGTACCTAACGTCTGCTTATTTCAAGGCCTGATATTCAGGGTGTTTATAAAATCCTCCCAGTTTTAAAATCAAATATCCTTTGACCTGCTCATCTTAGCAAAGCAGAGGAAGCATAATAATGCAGTTACTATGGTAAAATGAGCGCTTTTTTGATAGGTTTAAGCAACTGCACTGAAAACTGAGGGTTGTCAAATGAATATGAACCAACTTTTTGGCATTTGTAATCAAGGTTTGCCACATCAACACATGCAATAGGCCACACAATAATAATCAACTGAAATGGTCAACTGAATTTGCCATCTTTGTTAGCATGTCTCGGGGGTTGCCATAGTCGAATCAGCAAAATTCGTACACCACAGATCTACTTCTCTATGTTGCACTAGAAGAATATGCCAACTAGTGTTAGAGTGCCATGGAGCAGGGGTTTTTGAGTTTTGGTGGCCAAATTTTATGCCAACCATTGTTGGATAACAAAAGAAATATACTGGCATAAGAAAAAGCAAGAGGCAGTACACCACAGATCTGTGGCGTAAGGCATGCCGATTCCAGGTTGGCTGGGCTGGTCCTAATCGTAACTCTCTTTGCCATCCTTGTTATCATATCTTATTTTCATTTTTTGTGATTTTGGTGGCAAAGCACATTACAATTTTTTCTTTGATTTTCTAAATTTCAAGTCATTTCATCTTTACATCTGAGAAATTCTCACAGAATTGTTCAGAATATTGGAGATTTCAGGAAGAATTATTCCTTTTGTGTCCAAGGTGTTGTGGTGGTGCAGTGGTGTAATCCTCTGACTCTGCAGCCAGAACAGTTAGTTGGAGTGGGTTTAACACCTTGTAGAGCCCCACCACATGAGCATCATGGCATGGAGTGTGGGCTTGATTAGGTCTGCTCTATTTCTGTGATCCCAGTGCTTATTGCTGAAAATTGCAACTTGACTTCTTCATCTTTTCCATGTCATTGAGCAACATTTTTGTTATTCCTACAGAGACCACACAAAGCTACTGCAGAAGAAATGACAAAATATCACTCAGATGACTACATAAAGTTTTTAAAAACAATCAAGCCTGAGAATATGTCAGAATACAACAAACAGATGCAGAGATGTGAGTTTTAAAATGTGCTTAGCAGATGAGTTTGGTTCACAGAAGAACATAATCAGATTGTATCTCCCAGTTTTCTTAAAGGCCTGTATATATATATTATCTGAGAATCTTGTTTTGTGGCCAAGCAAGTAAAAGCAAAAACCAACAAAAAGTGCAGGTTTTTTGTTGTCATATTTACAGACTATGCAAATTATCTCATGTCCTTTACTCAGTGCTTTCAATGGTGCACATGATAGCTTGCATGCATGCATGCACCCAAATGTTCGCTTGGGAACAACTGATTGTGTGCCCGGTAATGAAATATTTCCCTTGAAGAGAGTGATGTTCCATTGGGGAGTTCCATTGGGGAAACTTTGTAGACGAAACGACTTTAGTTTTAAAACATACCTTTGAACTCCCTGATGCAGATTTTATTCCTTGAATGCTGCTAAGTTACTTTGTTTGCTCATTCCACTCAAGTTTAATCAGCCTCATTTTTAGGCCATCTTCTCCTGAGATTCATGCTATCTTAAATGTCAGACTTCTCAAGCAACTTTCATTCTCTGATTTGTGTCTGTCTATGTCTCACTGAGTCTTGGGAAGTATGACATACTTTTGGTACTGTTTGATATTTCTTTCGCGCACCCCACACAGTTCATGCGAGTTTTGGTCGCACGCCTTAATTTCTGAACCTAAAAGCCTTGTTTACTGTATATAATTAAACTTGCATGAATTATAGGACTGTCACGTTCAGCAAGGTGAGGGACCAAAACTTCCTGTGAACTGTGTTTGGCCCGCGAAAGTAATATCAAACAGCAACAAAGGTATATATGTATCATATGTCTGGAGGCCTCATTGTTAGTCCTGATAGGAGTGGTGGTCCCACCATTACTTCTGCCTAAAAACCCCCAGTTGTTACTCTGGCACGATATGTTTCACATCAAGTTGAGTAAATTGAATAAGAGGAAGTAGTTTTCTATTTTTTCATGAACTTTCACTGCATTTAGGCTAACACAAACCTGCTGGAGAAGTCTGACATTTAAAAAGCAGCATGACTCTCTTAGAAGAAGGTGGCCTTAACTAACAGTTATACAAATTAAACTTCCTTAGAATGAGCAAATAAAGTAACTCAACTGCACCCAACCATACAAAGTATTTGAATGTATTAAAGCAAAATTAATTTGTACACAAAGTTTGTAGAGTAAATTGCTGCATGGGACATGAGTCTCTTTAGGAAATATCATGTCACCAGGCGTGCGATTTATCGCTCCTAAACCAACGTTTGGGTGTGTGCCTGTGTGCTCACACTGCCACGCGCCCCCAATGAAAGTCCTGAACCATTACACAGAAGATGACTCAGCAATGGGGGGAGCGGCAGTTGTGCAATCTTCTAACTTTGCAGCCAGAACAGTCATTCAGACTGGGTTTGATACCTGATAGAGCAGCATCACTTGAGCATCCTAACAATTGGATGTGAACTCAAGTAGCATTTAATGATGGCTTAGTGCCCATATTAATCATGTTTTTGCATTGACAGTAGGCTGATACTCTGGGATAGTGCCTCTCAGAATCTGTTGTGCACTCTTGGCGCTTGACTGACTGCCTTGTCTGGTGTTCCAACATGTCTTAAGTAATCGCCTATGAAGAATGATGATAAAATTCCAAAAAACAGAAAATCCATTTTAAGGGTTTTTGCTTTCAAATCAATGTCAGAATAGCACATTTTCTCAGCTATAAATTGTCTGATTTCAAATTTGTTGAAGTTTAACATAGAAAATTGGAGTTGTGCATAACATCAATTGACATTTGATTTGTGACAGACGTTAGTTTGGTTTATGCTAGTTTACTTCCTTTGCAGTTAATGTTGGAGAAGATTGCCCTGTGTTTGATGGCATGTTTGAATTCTGTCAGCTGTCATCTGGGGGCTCTGTTGGTAAGCTTTTGTTTTTGAATGATTCTGTTTAGACCTTATGGTTTCTCCATGTTCCTTCACTTGATGATGTTGCTTTAGTCACCAGGTATTACTCTGAAAGCCTGAACCTATTGTATTTGGGCCCTCATAGGATCGGTTTTCAGATATTTTAAAATGTTGGGTATGAAATTCAAGCTATTTCTTTGATCTGAATGGCTTCAAAGTAACTTTTATGAAATATCTGCCAGCAGACTTTATAAAATCAACTGCATTTTCAGAATTACAGTGGTGTTCGTCTTTGCTAAGAATTCAAGAAAACGTTCAAAGAATCTTAAAACTGATATAATTTCTAAATCTGTTGACTAAAGATCAAATAATTTTAAAGAAAACCTCAGTTTATGGATGTCTACAATGTGATACCAAGCTAAGCCCTCTCAGCCTCCTGGTTTATGATTACGAATTTTGTTGATGTCACATCCTAAAATGTGCTGAAGCATGAAACAGTCTGTAATCTTTACAACGAGTCCAATCGTGGAATTACAGAAAAGTGGCTAAAGTTTCTGTCAAGTCATTCAATTAAAAGAAGTAGGCTATAGAATTTTACACCCACCTTTTTACTTCAATTCAAAGATTTGGAATCTTTGGTGGCCCTCACACACAGTTGTCTTTTGTGCCAATCAGATTACTGACTGGACTTGCTCCAAGTCGCACTCTTGATTGTTACTATTATTATTATTGTTAATTTGTTATTATTATTACCATTATACTATTATTATTATTATTATTATTATCATTATCATTATTATTGTTATTATTATTCATTATTATTAATTTATTTATAGTAGGTGTTAAGGATAGCTGCTACAGCTAATTGATGCCTACTAGCAAACAAATGGGAGGGGGAGAAGAAGAAGAAGAAGAAGAAGAAGAAAGAGGAAGGAGAGCGAGACTTGTAAACAACATGTTCTGAAAACAAGACTAGTCAAGATCTTGACCAGCAGCTTCTTTCATGTTAGCGGGAGAGCCGATTGAATTTGAGCAGGTGAATGCCAAGCCTTGTGTTCAAATACGTAGTCCACAAGTCTCACTCTCCATTCCCTATCCCCCTTTTTATCATCCTCTGCCCTCCCGTTTGTTTATTGATCAAGTGTGAGACTTGTAACAAGTCCAATTACTGACTTGGTAAATAACAATTGCTTTCAGGTGTTCTACTAGCTTGATTAGATTTGATCAAAGTTTCTACAGCAGGGGATGGGAGATTTTCCTTCTAAGGTTTGGTTTTATGAACATAGAACTGTTGCACAAAAACACTTATTTTGCCATAACTAGGCAAGGTGAACTCTCTTCTCCCAATTTATACCAGGTTTTTGTTGATTAAATGTCTGCAGAAGGTGGTGTTGTTGCATTTCATGTCTAGATTTCAAATTGGCTTAATAATTTCATTGATCTATATGAGTGTTCTCTCCTAGCCTAATTCACATCTATTACTTCCTCTCTTTTTTGCCATAAAGTTGCACATATATTTGAAGCACTAACAACTTCAGTTTGCTTACTGCGATCACCATTTTGTCAGTCTTGTGATCATAGCCGTGTTTCCAATAGGATAAAAAACCAGTTCAACAGCAAAGCCAAAATGTGGAGATGCTCTCCCTTGTATCATTTAATGATTGAAGGTGTTGTGGCGCCGTGGTGTAATCCTCTGACATTGCAGCCAGAATAGTCAGGCGGAGTGGGTTCGAGTCCCGGTAGAGCCCCACCACTTGAGCGTCATGACGAGGGGTCGCGGACTCAATTAGGTCTGCTCTATTTCTGCGATCCCAGCGCTTGGCGCTGAAAAACGCAACTTCACCTTCACCTTCACCGCACCAATGATTTGGAATGCAATGGTGCCTTAATTTCAATTGATGATAGACCCTTTTTTTGTAATTTAATTTGCTTGATTTCTTATATATTTTGCCCTTTGATAAAATTTTCTTATTTGTTTAGCTGGTGCAGTGAAATTAAATAAACAGCAAACAGATGTAGCTGTAAATTGGTCAGGTGGTCTTCATCATGCTAAAAAGTCAGAGGCCTCTGGATTTTGTTATGTCAATGATATCGTACTTGCTATTCTGGAACTACTCAAGTAAGTTCTTTTCAAATCAGTCCTTTCATGACTTAACATAGTTTTTTTGAAAGGGCCTGTTCATTTGAAGGCGAGCCAGCCCACTTACTGGACTGGAGCTCTTTGCCAAGATCTCACATCATCCCGCGTCCAAACACAAAACTTGATTTCCGTAGATATTAGTAGACGGGTGGCCCATTTAGCGTGAACTGCCAAGCTATGAAGATATTCATTGGGGACTTTTCAAATAGTTTTCAGAAAGTTCTTGTAAAAACTGTTGATTTTTACAATAATAGTGACATCAAAAAGTCACAGACTGGTGGAAAGAAATTAACGGTCTTAGCGAACACAATTTCTACCGGGTCAGTCAAAGACAGCTTACGCATTTGGCTTGGTATGGAATAAAAAGTATATATGTCAGCACTATTCAAAATTAAAGTGTTGATTTATCAGTAAAAGGGGAACTTAGTTAAGAGAATTTTGTTTGGTAAGATCGCACATCTTTACAACCCAACAATTAGAAAATGCCTGTAAGGGGTTTGTATGGGAATTAAGAACTCCATGTTCCATTCTAGTCTATGATTTATTAGTCTACGTGTAGACCCGTTATTCAAAAGAAGAAAGGGTCTACAAAACAATGAGCAAAAGCTTGCTACAGCGAGTTCTAGATTTCTAGAACTTAATTTATGCAGCCTTTGTTGAAACGCGTATCGCACATTATTTGAAAAGCGGATTAAGATAATTTAAGATAATTACTCGAGTGGCCGTAGCAACCTTTCACTCGTTGTTTCGTAGACCCTTTCTTCTTTTGAATAACGGGTCTACTGGTAGGATAATGGTTTATGTGACATTGAAGTTTATTTCATTAGATTGAGAAGAGAATTTTAATTTCAATTGCAAAGTAATTCATGGACCAGAATGGAATGTGGAATCCTCATTCTCAATCCTGCCCTTAGGTTGACATTTCAATTTTGAATCTGGACCCCTTAATTTTTACTTCATAGCCTGCCAAATCAGCAAGCTTTTTTGAATCATCAGGTATACTGTACTCAATTTAATATTTTTTCTCCAATGTGAAAATTCACCAAATCCAATCAGAGTTGTTTGCCTTCATTCATTCATTCATTCATTCATTCATTCATTCATTCATTCATTCATTCATTCATTCATTCATTCATTCATTCAAGCACTTTCTGTTAAGGTACCACCAACGTGTACTCTACATTGACATTGATATTCATCATGGTGATGGAGTAGAGGAAGCTTTTTATACAACTGATCGTGTCATGACTGTCTCTCTTCATAAATATGGTGAATATTTTCCAGGAACTGGAGATCTCAGGGTAAGACCAGAAATTTTAGGTTAAATGTTTGCATCTCTTTTCTACAGTTTTATTCACTTTTCTTATTTACTGTGAATGCTGTATTAAGCCCCCAGAGGGCTTGTTTGATCTCCATTGACTGTAGGGAGAGGCTTTAAAAGGAAGGGGTTTATGAGAGAATGGGGCTTATTCACAAAGTCAGATGCATAGGACATAAGTTAGTTCTGTTTTCCCATTTTGCAGAGTCAATATACAGTTAATGAGCCAAATGCATTAATTCAGCAAAGTTTTATTCCAAACCACATAAATAGTGACATGGAAACTTTTTTAGATAAATAAATGCTAAATCTTTGGTAACCTCTTTCATTTAACATAAGTGGGGAAGGCTTAAGAAGGAGGGGGCTCACTCAGAATTTTGGCTTAGCAGGGATGGACGTTTAGAGTGGGGGGCTAAAGCTTTTAAAGGCATGGAACAATGGTAATTGGATCATGTTAACCCAATTTGCAAAAAATTGCTGAGTCATGATGACAGCTTACACCAATCTGATTGGCTGTTATCCAAACTGCACACGTGATATTGTAACTTGAATAAGTTAATGATTCAGTTTTCAGCCGCACATGTATCACTCTGTCATGGGATCAGCACATTTTCCCTTTTGAAGTCAACGAGGTGTGATTTCACATATCGAAGAAAACAAACTTTATATAGAGAGGTTGGACGACAAAAAATACTAAGATTTAACACACTGAGGCCTTTCGGACTCGTGTCCTCATCAGAGTGTGATTTCGATTGAATTTAAAATATCAACGAGGTGTATATAAGAGCTATTACAAGGAAATTCTGGATGTGAGGATAATGTCTTATGACGTAGGTATTAATTAAGAGTTTAAAAGGGCGTGTCCCTCCTTGAATAATTTTTCTTCGTGATATAAAAGAGCAGAAGGGTCATTAAGTGCAAAGAAAACGAATATTTTGAAAAAAGGTTCTTTTAGTTTGTTGTGTCTTTTTCCGCATTCGTGAACGTGTTTTGGAAAGCTGCAAGTTGAAATTCCAGTTCTCGATTCTGAAATATGATTATTCATACGATTACGTAAGTTTTTTGTCTGGCCAATGTAACTCATCTCGTTGTTGCACATATTGCATGAGAGGAAGTAAACCACATTTTTGCTCTGGCAAGTAATGCTGGATTTGATTTCCCAAGTGCTGTTATTTGCGGTTGTGAATGACGTGACAGGCTGGAGATACTGTTTGCAAAGTTTGCATCTTTTGTTCGAACAGAGTGAAATTCCAGGGTTGCGAGGTTGTGGACGTATGTGATGAGTTTCAAATTTTGCTTTTGTGAGTGTCGATAATAGGTTTTTAGGTTGTTTCAAAGCAATGACTGGTTTTGATTTTGCGAAAACTGTTTTCAGTTTTTTATCATTGACATTTTTCAAAAGGTTTGATACATTTTGCAACACGTTGTTAAAACGGAACTGTGGGTAATATGTTGTAACCAGAGGAATGATGTCTTTTGAAGGGCATGGAGCAGGTCCTTGTAATTTTGCATTATGGAAGGCTTTTCGTATTACGTTTAATGGGTAATGACAGTCTAACAGCCACTTTTCGAGTTCTTTGAGGCGAAAATCGACTCTTTCTGAATCAGAAACGAAGACGATAACTCTTTTCGCTAGATTGTAAGGAATGTTGTGTTTAATATGTACAGGATGAGCGCTTTTAAAATCGAGGTAGTCGTGTGGATTCGTATCCTTGTAAAAAATATCCGTTTCGATATATTTGTTGTTCTTAATAATCACTTCTATGTCGAGGAAGTTCAGAGACTTTATGTTCTCTTCTGATTTTTGTTTGCTCTTCTCCAGCGTGAATTTTATATCCGGGTGTAGTTCGTTTAATGCATTTAGAAATAAATCAATGTTTAACTGTTTTGGAAGCGCAATAAAGCCATCATCCATATAACGATAAAATTTGTCTTCTATTAAAGCACATTCGTTTCGATTGAAATATTTTGGTAAAATATGAGGAAAGAGTTTCGTTTCTTCTAGATATCCTATGGTTAGGCAAGCATACGATGGAGCGAATTTTGTACCCATTGCGGTTCCAGCTGTTTGTTTATAAAGGGTACTGTCAAATAAGAAGTTATTGTTTTCTAGAATGAACTTAGCTGCATCGATGATAAAGTCGCAATTCAGCCTTTCAGGAATGAGATCGTGTTTTTTGTTTATCCAATAATTCAAAGCTTCAAGGCCGAGTTCGTGTGGAATGCTGGTATAGAGGCTTGTGATATCACAGGAATACAGTTCTACTTCTTGTTCAAACTTGCGTGGTAGTTTGCGAAGGAAATCCCAGTCGTCTTTAATGTAGGTTTTCAAGGTTGGGACTAAAGGTTTTAAAACCGTGTCTAAAAATTCGCTTAGTCTCTGTGTTGGTGCTAATGGACCTGCTATGATTGGACGGCTTTTTAACTCCTCGGGTGGATCAAGTTCAACGTATGTTTTGTTTTCTTCGTTTATTTTCTGAATCATTTCTTTGCATTTATGAATTTTAGGAAGGACGTAAAAGTTACTTGTTTTCCATTCGAAGTTAGAAATGAAATCGACTTCCTTTCTTGTTAGACGTTCTTCGTAATTAAGTAAGAGTGTGTTCAATTTTTTAATGACTTGCCTATCTTCATTCTGATCGATTTTTTTGTATGCGTTGTCATTGAGATGGTTTTCTAAAACGAGGCAGTCGCGATAGTAAGACTTGTCCATAATTATGAAATTACCACCTTTGTCTGCTTTCTTTATGATGATTTCTTTGTTGTTAGCTAATTCATGTAAGGCGGTTCTTTCTTCGGGGGTTAAGTTGTCTGCGCATGATTTTACATCTGGTTGAAGCATTTCGATGAAGGTACAAATTTGGTTCAGCTCTTTGTTGTCTGTATAAATAGGCCTTTTTGATTTGTTCCTATGAAGGGAAGGGTCATTCCATTCTTTTTCCCAAAATACTTCTTTAATCTTTAGTTTTCTCGTGAAATCCTTTGTATCTGCTCGAAAATTGTTACGTGGGGGTGATAATGGTGTAAACTTGGGTCCTCTTGTTAATAAGGATATGTGGTTTGCAGCCAGTTTGTAGGAGGATAGGTTGATAATCTTGGCGGATACAGACAATCTTTGTCGTCCAACCTCTCTATATAAAGTTTCTAGTTATAATTCGTACCAAGTTTTTAGTTAGAGATGGCACATAATACGAAGGAGAACAACGATTCTAATCTTACACCAAATCAACGAGAAACAACTGAGGAAATTCTTACGCCAAGTCAACGAGAGACAATAAAGCAAATTATTTTCGACAATATCATGGAAATTCTGCCAACAATTATAAAGGAACTTACCCCTTCAATCATCGATGCAACACAAGATTTCATCAAAAGCCAAATCCAAGAGAACCTGAAAGACGTCGGATCTCCATTGAAACCCAGTACATCCATTTCCACTGCAACAGCCAGCAATAAATACAGTCAAGCAAAATCTCACATTTTCAATCAGTTGAAAGAAAGAAAAGACCTGTTTTGGAACTACACTCGTAATAAACAACTAGCTCAGCTCTATTCAGAATGCCTAGCAGAGGAGCCTGCCTACATACCTCGAAAGTTCCGTCGAAATGGAAAAGCCACTCCGGCCAACAAAAAGGAAAAAGAAATCTATGATAATTTGGAAATGCAGAAAGTCCGTGCAGAGATTGATGTGTTAAACGTAAGAGTAGCGATGTTTGAAGAGAAACTTAATGATATCGACGAGAAGATGTTACAATTTATCACATCAAATGCAAGCACCGAGGAAGAAATAGAAGAGCTAAAAACACTCTGGTCAACGAAAGTAGAGCAAAATGTGGAAACTATCATCTCCAAATGGGACCAAAGAATCACAAGCACAAAAGCTGCACACAACAAAGACAAAGAGCAACAAACAAGGCAAAAACTACAAGAAAATAACAAACCAAACCATAACACCAGCAACGGCAAGGCAAATACGTCAGCACGCAGCAACAATCTACGTAACCAAAGTCAACATAACCAAGAACCATCTGCCCGTCCAAAGCCAGCTTCAACTACACCAACCACGCCTGTTTCAGCAAACCAATCACAGAATAGCTCAAAAAACTGGCGTCGAAATCAACAACCACACCCTCCCCGTCTGTATCCGCCAAGATTATCAACCTATCCTCCTACAAACTGGCTGCAAACCACATATCCTTATTAACAAGAGGACCCAAGTTTACACCATTATCACCCCCACGTAACAATTTTCGAGCAGATACAAAGGATTTCACGAGAAAACTAAAGATTAAAGAAGTATTTTGGGAAAAAGAATGGAATGACCCTTCCCTTCATAGGAACAAATCAAAAAGGCCTATTTATACAGACAACAAAGAGCTGAACCAAATTTGTACCTTCATCGAAATGCTTCAACCAGATGTAAAATCATGCGCAGACAACTTAACCCCCGAAGAAAGAACCGCCTTACATGAATTAGCTAACAACAAAGAAATCATCATAAAGAAAGCAGACAAAGGTGGTAATTTCATAATTATGGACAAGTCTTACTATCGCGACTGCCTCGTTTTAGAAAACCATCTCAATGACAACGCATACAAAAAAATCGATCAGAATGAAGATAGGCAAGTCATTAAAAAATTGAACACACTCTTACTTAATTACGAAGAACGTCTAACAAGAAAGGAAGTCGATTTCATTTCTAACTTCGAATGGAAAACAAGTAACTTTTACGTCCTTCCTAAAATTCATAAATGCAAAGAAATGATTCAGAAAATAAACGAAGAAAACAAAACATACGTTGAACTTGATCCACCCGAGGAGTTAAAAAGCCGTCCAATCATAGCAGGTCCATTAGCACCAACACAGAGACTAAGCGAATTTTTAGACACGGTTTTAAAACCTTTAGTCCCAACCTTGAAAACCTACATTAAAGACGACTGGGATTTCCTTCGCAAACTACCACGCAAGTTTGAACAAGAAGTAGAACTGTATTCCTGTGATATCACAAGCCTCTATACCAGCATTCCACACGAACTCGGCCTTGAAGCTTTGAATTATTGGATAAACAAAAAACACGATCTCATTCCTGAAAGGCTGAATTGCGACTTTATCATCGATGCAGCTAAGTTCATTCTAGAAAACAATAACTTCTTATTTGACAGTACCCTTTATAAACAAACAGCTGGAACCGCAATGGGTACAAAATTCGCTCCATCGTATGCTTGCCTAACCATAGGATATCTAGAAGAAACGAAACTCTTTCCTCATATTTTACCAAAATATTTCAATCGAAACGAATGTGCTTTAATAGAAGACAAATTTTATCGTTATATGGATGATGGCTTTATTGCGCTTCCAAAACAGTTAAACATTGATTTATTTCTAAATGCATTAAACGAACTACACCCGGATATAAAATTCACGCTGGAGAAGAGCAAACAAAAATCAGAAGAGAACATAAAGTCTCTGAACTTCCTCGACATAGAAGTGATTATTAAGAACAACAAATATATCGAAACGGATATTTTTTACAAGGATACGAATCCACACGACTACCTCGATTTTAAAAGCGCTCATCCTGTACATATTAAACACAACATTCCTTACAATCTAGCGAAAAGAGTTATCGTCTTCGTTTCTGATTCAGAAAGAGTCGATTTTCGCCTCAAAGAACTCGAAAAGTGGCTGTTAGACTGTCATTACCCATTAAACGTAATACGAAAAGCCTTCCATAATGCAAAATTACAAGGACCTGCTCCATGCCCTTCAAAAGACATCATTCCTCTGGTTACAACATATTACCCACAGTTCCGTTTTAACAACGTGTTGCAAAATGTATCAAACCTTTTGAAAAATGTCAATGATAAAAAACTAAAAACAGTTTTCGCAAAATCAAAACCAGTCATTGCTTTGAAACAACCTAAAAACCTATTATCGACACTCACAAAAGCAAAATTTGAAACTCATCACATACGTCCACAACCTCGCAACCCTGGAATTTCACTCTGTTCGAACAAAAGATGCAAACTTTGCAAACAGTATCTCCAGCCTGTCACGTCATTCACAACCGCAAATAACAGCACTTGGGAAATCAAATCCAGCATTACTTGCCAGAGCAAAAATGTGGTTTACTTCCTCTCATGCAATATGTGCAACAACGAGATGAGTTACATTGGCCAGACAAAAAACTTACGTAATCGTATGAATAATCATATTTCAGAATCGAGAACTGGAATTTCAACTTGCAGCTTTCCAAAACACGTTCACGAATGCGGAAAAAGACACAACAAACTAAAAGAACCTTTTTTCAAAATATTCGTTTTCTTTGCACTTAATGACCCTTCTGCTCTTTTATATCACGAAGAAAAATTATTCAAGGAGGGACACGCCCTTTTAAACTCTTAATTAATACCTACGTCATAAGACATTATCCTCACATCCAGAATTTCCTTGTAATAGCTCTTATATACACCTCGTTGATATTTTAAATTCAATCGAAATCACACTCTGATGAGGACACGAGTCCGAAAGGCCTCAGTGTGTTAAATCTTAGTATTTTTTGTCGTCCAACCTCTCTATATAAAGTTTCTAGTTATAATTCGTACCAAGTTTTTCGAAGAAAACAAAAGGATCTGACAAATTTCATTGTGTTAGAAGACAATCGATGAAGCAATGTTGATAGTAAAGCTTTAACGGCTACCAAGAGATGTAAAACAAAGTGCTCACATGAAAATTTTCTAGGATATCCCAATATAAGGACATCAATGCACTTAGGACCTAGAGATGCAGCGGAATAATAAGTTTTTGTGTGGATGAAACAAACAGAGCTTAGTTTGAAAAACGCAGAATTTAGGCAACTTGTCAACAGACGCCAGGCTGCATCCGATGTAGCCTTGTAATTGTGAAGTTATGTCTGATCACATGAAAACAGACTGATCACATGAAAGCAGACCAGCAGAGAATTGCTATTTTCCATGACTCAATGCCTTAAAATATTTTCTAGCACTGGCCTTGCAATCATTGGACTTGCAACAAGTCCCTCTCGCGGCAAAAATCTATCAAGCCTTGCTTCCACTTTCAAAATGGAGGGGGGCTACCAATTATTACAAGCCTTTCTCGCTTTTATTCCATCTCCCGTTTTCGCCGTGAGAGAGACTCATAGCAAGTCCATGCAATCATCTGATAGCCTTGCATTATTAAAGCTTCACTATCGCTATCATTGCATTCCTAGCCTCACTTTATCATTTGACTTCTAACGCCATGAGATGCAGTCATCAGATTCTTTTGCTTTCCTCGCTATGGGAACTTGCACCTTGCTAACCTTCAAAGGTCTTGGAAGGGAAACTGCGCTAATCCCCACGACCGAACGATACATACGAGGCTGGCAACTGAATTATTGGCTGCCAATAATTCAGGCACACTTTGTATAGCAATAATAAAGCTTTAACATTTATTATAGAGATAAACGCAACTGTTCTTGTCAAGCATTTTGATGTAAAATCTTCTTCAGTGCAAATATCTTCTTCAGATGTTTTGATCAGGACTCTCACTTTGCGTCATGTAAAATTCCTTAGAATGTCACGAAAATTTCCTCAGATTTCAAGAAAATTCCTTAGATTTGCAAATCTCATTGTTTTTACCCCATTTTGATAAATGGCGTGGTGTCGATACATACAATCAAGGTCCTCCTTTTGCAATCGATAAGTTTAGCATTGACAGTTTGGTTGGATCTTTCATCTGGTGGCATTTTCGCCTCATAGCCTAGGGGTGAGAACTGATTATCGCATGCTAAAGAATTGATATATTGAAGCCGTTCTTTGGATAATCAAAATGAGACAGACTGTAATTTGTAAAATGGTTTACAATCATGAATTACCTTGTTCTGTATTCAAACCATCCTATTCTTCTAAACGTTCAAAATTCCTTAAAATTTCCTCAAAAATTCCAATTCATCAAAAACTTCCTTAAAAGATCTTAAAGTGCCATATTTTAAGGAAATTTCCTTAAAAGTGAGAGCCCTGGTTTTGATGTAAAACCATTCATTTATATTTTACATTTTTTCAACAGGATATTGGAGCTGGTAAAGGGAAATATTATGCTGTTAACTTTCCATTAAGAGATGGTATTGATGATGATTCGTATGAAAAGATTTTTAATCCTGTAAGTTGACTATTTTGTCATTGACTCCATTTTTCATTAGTTCCATGCCATGTGTTTAAAAAAAATACTTCCATTTGAAAAGTCACCAAATTCCGGTCGTAAAACCTATTCTACAGACTCAAATTCTTTTTTTTGATCACTTTTGTCAATGTTCCATAGATATTGTAGATAAGAAATGTTTTATCATCACTTAAGGGTTAGGTAATTATTTCTCGCGGGAGAGACATCCAGAAGGGGCTACCAAATTCTTACCCACTCAAAGAGGGGGGCGAATATGATATACATGTTTTGGAGGGGGTATGAAAATAGTCTGAGATATATCCTGTAAATTCCTAAAATGCTTGTTCTCGAGGAAATAAATTCATTTCTAAAACTAATGAAGTCATCTTCTAATAAATCGAAAAAGAAAAGGACATGATACTAATGTCGCTCATCTTATCCGAGGATGCTTGCAGTGATAATGCTTGAATAAGTTTGAGAGCAGGAACACCGCAATGCGACAAAGAACAACAGCAAATATGTGCAAAATTAAGATATATATATATTTCTATTAATACCAATATATTTTTCTAAATATATCTTACTTTATTTCGCTCATTTTGCTGTTGCTGTTTGTTGAATTGCGGTTTTCTTGCTCTCAAATTCGTCCTCTTCATGTTTCTGTTACTGTTTCTTTTCTCGTCATTTCTGAAATGGTACCTTTCTTTCATATGCTGTTGTGACATTGTAATTCTTTATGCACTTGAAATCATGGCAGTATGATGGCACCATTGTTACATTTACATTTACTTGGAAGGGAGCTGAAATGTTATCTATAATATTAGAGGGGGCGGGCAGCAAAATTTTCAGGAAAGTTGGAGAGGGCGACGAAAATTTCCTGCAATATTTGTAAATGTCTTCCCCCCTCCCCAGCGAGAAGTAATGGCCGATCCCTAAAAGGTATCAAATAACAAGGCGCACATTTTTATTCTGAGCTTTACCCTTTGAGCAGTATTTTAGATCTTCCAATGGCATTGAGATTTTGCAATATCCTTCTTTCATAGTTTGCATTTCTTTCTGGCATTTGTAACAAGTTGCAAATAGCGGTTGTTGCAATTTGATTACATCACATCCGCAGAACTTGTTTAAGGATAGGAAACACAATAATTTATAAAAATGATTCGAATATCAAAGATAGACACTTGCAGCAAAGTTCTCTTCACGCTGTTAAATCAGATGAAAGATGCGTTAACTAATTGTGCCATGCTTTTTGAATGCAGGGTGTCCCAAAAAAATTGTGCCCTGTTTGTGTGACTGCTGTGGAGGAGCATAGATTCAATAATCTTGGTTTTCACTCTGGCTCCTTGGGCAGGCCTCATTTTAGAGTTTGAAACCTTGTTTGAGTCAATCTGACACGTGGTTGCTGATTTATGGCAGAGGAACTGCCAAGTATGATGAATGGTTGATTTGAAAACAGCACTTTTATTGTTTTCCAGCAATGTTACGATAAAGTATGTTTTCAAAGAAAGGGTTCTTGCGTTGTGTTAAAATTTCAGCTATATACATTTTTCAAAGGGTGGAAAGTACTCTCATATTGCTAGACAGCACTGCTAAGTCTTTAGAACATTTAGCAAAAATTCTTATGCAACACTACAACCCTTTCTTTGAAAGGTGACTTTATTTTGATATTGCTGGAGAACAATACAAGTGCTGCTTTTGAAGCGACCACTTATTTTGCATTTCCTCTGCCATAAATCAACAACCATTTGTCAGGTTGACTTAAACAAGGTCTCAAACTCTAAGTTCAAGCTTGACCTATGCAACTGTGTAGAAAACGAGATAATTGAATCTACAGCTCCTCCACAGTAGCCACACAGACGGGGCACAATTGTTTTGGACACCCTATAGCTCATTCTTGTGCTGGAAAACCATCATTGAGTGTTCTTTAAGACGCTTTATAAACAGTAATTCAAAGTTCTGATCTTTCCTGTTTAGATTGTATCAAAAGTAATTGAAGTTTACCAACCCAATGCAATTGTTCTTCAATGTGGTGCAGATTCATTGTCAGGCGATAGACTTGGCTGTTTCAATCTTTCACTACGAGGTTTGTTCAGCAATATACACTTAAAAGTGATTGTTATTATTGGTGCAAGTATGCAGCACTGTTGAACGTTAAAGCGTTTTCTTCATTTTTGTTTGTCGATATCTAATTTCGTTTTTGAGCTTTCCTCTAATTACAATTATATGTCATTTGATGGCACCATTTTGTTCGCAAATTATTAAGGTAAAATACAGCAGTGTGTTGACTTTTAAAGGTTTTTCTTGAAGAAATCCATCGAGAGACTCCAATGTTACACTCGTAACAACCTTTTCCAGCCATCTGATTTGCTTTCAGAAGACTAACATCACTCAGAAGTAGAAACGCATTTAAATTTCAGGAGGAGTTGTTCTTGACAACAATGGAAGTTATTACTAAAGAGATTTTCTTCTTAGTAAAAGTGAGGAGGATGTTCATTGTTTTTCACGCATGTCCAAGTAAAGGTTTCATAAATCCATTCTTGCCAATATTTGTCAGTATTCGGAGGAAAAGTAGACTATCACAAAACTAATTTACACGGAAGGTTATCAATCAAACTTCAGTTGATTCAAACATGTTAAGTACGCTCTAAAAGTACAAATTTTCAGACAAATGAAATTCTGGTTGGTACTTGTGGTATACTTAAGTGCTCTTCTTGTTCATTCATTGTGAGTTTTCCATGTTTATTCTTTAGGTCATGCTCAATGTGTTGAGTTTGTGAAGAAATTCAACCTTCCTCTGCTTCTACTTGGTGGTGGGGGATACACAATTCGCAATGTTGCAAGATGTTGGACATATGAAACTTCAGTTGCCCTTGGGGTCGATATACCAAATGGTAAGTGCTAAATTGATAACTCTTTTCATTCATTGCTTTATTCATTTATTTATTCATTCATTGCTTCATTCATTTATTTATTCATTCATTGCTTCATTCATTTATTTATTTATTTTATTCCATCATTCATTCATTACTTCATTCATTCGTTCGTTCTTTCATACATTCATTCATTCATTCCTTCAAAAATTATTCATTCATTCATCCATTCATGTATTTATTGAAGTATTGTATGCACAAGGCTTTACAAGAAACGTGCATTGCAAACGTTTTAGACAGTTATTCATCCAAATTTGGTTTATAAGGGTCCGAAAATGATCTAAACATAGATTTGATAGTCAAACTTAAGTAACTTTTTAAACGGGAATAAGTTTTTTTCGGACACCTAGTCTCATTTATGCAAGTTTTAATTTAACGTGTGTTACTGTCATTTCATTTGTATTTTTTGTCAACAGAATTGCCATATAATGATTACTTTGAATATTTTGGTCCGGATTTTAAGCTTCACATTCAACCATCAAATATGCAGAACCAGAATACAATTGATTACCTCGATAAAATCAAGTGAGTATTTTTGCAAAGATAGTCATATTTTGGGTCCAGATTTAAACTTTACAATTACTGGAAACTGGCTTCCTTAGTTTAAAGCATTGTCATCACGTATGTGTAGCATATACTGTTACTAAAAGACTTCCATTTTTATACCGATTGTGTCAGTAAAGGGTCCGGCATTTGCTGCTTTCTGAATATCAAGTTGAAAATATAGAAAACTGTCTTATTTTATTCTCATTTTCAGAGCATGAAAACCCGCCTGACCATGCGACCGGCCGATCGCAGGAAATTTTCAATTCATGATGTACTTCAGGAAATTTCTCAATATATATATATATCTTTTTTCTTGTATTATGCATATTTTCTCATTTTTCATAATGAAAATAACTTATAAAATCAAGCAAGCTACCGACCATAGATTATATCTCATATACAGTTTTAATCAATATTGTATAAAGGAAACATGAGATAAACGGAGAACTTAATTCTCCCTGATGCCTCGGGAAACTTGTAGATGATTTTTTTCATTGGTTAATCAGCTCTAAGCTTCCTCCAAATTCGCTTTTTTATTGAATGCTGGTGACCCATTTATTGCCAATCGTTGGGACATGGCTTCTTTTAGAATGCCTGATATTCCTATTTGTATTTTTGCAGAAACTGCGAGCATTATTTTTGCTTGGTTGCAGGAAGGGAAATATCATTCATGCCTCACCCAATATGTCCAATTAAGTTGGGTAATTTTTCTTACCTGACTCTAATGGCTCATCCCTTCCCATGGATATGGGAGATTTCCGCAGAAAGTCCCTTTCGAAAACTTGAAATCAAATAAATACGATTCCCTTTGTTTTCCTTCCCAGCAATAGTGACAATTAACACATTTGTGTATTTTGTCCCCTAGGAATTTCTCTGGGGAGTGACATCCACCGTCATAATATGTTCATACTAGGGGGGGGGGCTTTAGTTCCACCAAGGACGTGCTGAAGCGTGCTCAAGTCATCGCTGTACAGTAAACACATTAAGGAAACTTACTCATGATCTAGCATATTTTTTTATTTTTCGGAGGACTGTCTTGAGAAAATGCCTTGTGAATCGGCATGAAGTGACAGATTTCAGCCAAGCAAAATTCTCAAGGTAGCTGAACAAATTTATAGTCATTTCAAACTTTACCAATTTTTTCTTTCCAGACAACGATTATATGAAAATCTTCGAATGATTCCAAATGCGCCTGGAGTTCAAATGCAGCCGATTCCTGATGATGGAATTGTGGAGGAAAGTGACGATGAGGAGGACAAGCCTCGCTCTGCTGATCAGAGAATTTCAAGTAAGGAAGTTTGATATGAATCCTTAAAGGTTTCCTGCACCTAAATCCAATTGAATCTCCAAGGAACACAATTTGAATATTTGTAGGTTGTATGTGATCCATTAGTATGCAATCAAGTCAAGGGGAAAAGCTTTTCGAGAAGCTCCTTCAAGAAGCCTTCGCAACTTGCCTGATATCGACATGCATATTATCACGTGTTAGCCTCTTGGGAAACTCTGGTTGGTTTAAGTAATAGCAAAAGTAATAACAGTTGCTAAAGCATGTAAAAGTCGTAACTGTTCATGCAGGAATTGTTGGCGTTGAACTTTAAGCCAGTTTTTAGCTTTCTTGGAGGGGCTTCCTTGAAAAAATGTTTTCATAATTTCAGAAAACAGCGACCAACCTCATTTACGTAATTTTAGAAGTAATTGGAACTTTACCCATTACCACTGCTATTTGAGATTGTCCTAGGTTGTGATTCAGCAGCTTGTGAAGCTTAGTTATGCAACTAATGCAACAGTAGCTAAGTTTTATGTTTATTTGTAGTACGGTCCTCAGACAAGCGCGTTGCCCGTGACGAAGAGTTCTCCGATTCTGAAGATGAAGGAGAAGGAGGGAGGAAGAATGCATCAACCAATAAAGAAGATGGTCCACAGAAGAAGAGGGCCAAAACAGCGACACCTGTACCAAAACAGCCAAGCGAAGATGCTAAAGTAGAAAAGAAGGAAGAAGACAAACATGTTGCATCTGAGCCGGAAAAACGAACAGTCGAATCAAAGGAAGATGCACCGGAAAAGAAGGAAGAGACAGAGGCAGAAAAAGCCCCATCAAGGTTCTTGTGCTTGTTGTTCGTCTATGTTATCTTTTATCTGTTCTTTGTTTTTTGCTTGTTGGTGGCAGTTATATTGTCAACCCTTTTTATTTTCAGTTGCAGAAAGCATGCAGGCGTCCATAAACTGCTACCGTTTATTGAGATAATACGTATTTCACGAAACCACGATGACAACAGCAACTTCAACGCAATATTGCTTTTGTTTGAGAACTTTAGATTCAAAAGATTCCTTGTTTTTGTTCGAATTTGCTTCCCTTGATAGTCTCTGAAACTGTCCTTTTCAGTTCTACAACTTGGAAACCCTATTTATGGCGTTCTGTACTGCAGATCTAGGCCTTCGAAGTAAAATTCAGTCTTTTTGAATATTTGGCTTCAAAGGAAAAAATATGGTTTTCAAGCATCTCTGAGTTTAGGAGGGTTCATTTTGGCCCTTTTGGTGATGTATTAAAGGTAGCGTACGGAAACAATACTCCCTTTGCAGAATATCAGATGAAGTTCTGGCTGGCGTTGCCGTCCTGGTGTCGTAAATTCTTTGATATTGTCTTACTCCACATAATAGTGGCTGTAATTCACTGCAACAGTTATATTGACGCAATGGCAGCAATCTTGAATTGTATTGATGCAAATCTTGTCTTTTGTTATTTTGTAGTGAAGAAGCGAAAGTTGAAGCACAGGAAGAAAAGAAACAAGAACAGATGCAAGTTGATGAACCAGAATCAACGATGCAAGAAAAAACGTAAATTCAACCATTTTTTCTTTGTTTCACAGTAAAAGTCCTTACGATGACACTGGGAAAAGTATAAATTCAATCTTTTTTTTGCTTTATTTTGAACTAAAATCTTTGGCTCACCCGGTGATGCACTTTTGCGTGTCTGAGAGTACATTCACACGATATCACCACAATTTGAAAACGGTGAAAAATGTTACGGAAATATGTCCCGTTCACATGAAAATGAAACATTTTTGCCGGTTAATTTTGAAAAAGGTAGAATTTGAAAACGGAATTCTATCCATCACATTTTAAAACGAAATGTTGGGAACACTCGAATATGATGAAAGAGAAACTTTTTTCGAGGCTTCCAAAAACGAGCCTTTTAGATTTTTAAAGTGTAGATACGTGTCCTTGGCATCAAGTTCTTGGTAAGATTATTGCATCGAATTTGTCACCTCAACAAAACAGTAGTTCAAGAATTGCGACAATGATCATTTTCATATTCAAGAAAGACATTCCAAGTTTGACAATTCTAATGTCATTGACACATTTCCAGAGTTGCATGACAGTGAATAGCTTATCTTATAACATGGCCGGTGCAAAATGGGGCAACGACTTTGTTTAGCTTGTAGAACGAACACTTTGATATAGCAAATATGTGCAAAGTAGTAACATTTTGTAAGCTCAAAGTGAAGTTTGAAATAGAAAATTTGCTCATTATGGGGACAAAATTGTAAATCATGCAGTGTGCTTGCAAGGATTGTATATTAAGCTATGTAAAATTTCCTTGTCCTTTGCATGCAAGATTGATTTATCAGTTATATCTCTTCGTCACCAAGGTTAGCATTTTTCGTTATCAAAGACTCGTAAGGACAAGGATTAATTTTGTTACGACTTCACCGGTGGTGCTATACAACATCTTTTGTTCATGAATATGGGGCAGAAACATTTTGTAGGGAAAGAGTGCCGGGCCACTTGGTTTTTTTGCCACCATTCCATACATGGCGAACAAATTTTTTCGCAAGAATCTTTCTTCTCCACCGGCCATGTCATATAAATTTTGCACTATCCCTATGTTATGGCATATCCCATAGTTGTTAATTGAAAGAATTGATGTTTGACCAGTCCATGGTTAACTTATTATTGACGTTTCGAAGCAATTCTCTGTGCTTTATCATCAGAATTAAATTTTACAAAAGTACAAGGCTATATTTATCCTCATAACGACAATACACAACTAAAAGTGCATCTTTACTGTATGTTTCTGTCAAATTTCCTATCGTTTTCAAATTTTGCCGGTATCGTGTGAGTGCTAGCTAAATGTTTGCTACCGTCTTCATAATTTTACCGTTTTCAACTCTTACTCGCATCTTGTAAACACAATCTGAATCTGAATCTTTAACAGTATCGGAATGAAACTGTTTTATTTTTGCAATTAGGCCTGCTCCTGTAGTCACCGAAGAAGCAGATACTTCAATGAAAGGTATTTAGAGGAAATTTTTATCTTGAAAATGTTAATATCTTACTGAATAATGATGAAACTACTTGCTGAGGACTTTCAAATGGGTTTGGGGGGGGGGTAGCGCAGCCATTAAAGTTTGGAAAGGCATTTGCGATTGGTTAATGTGCAATAATTTGATTAAAGGGGCAATTTCATGTAATGTAAACAAGCTTCTTTCGAAACGACCATTTTGTATTATTTTTGATAGGCCATATCACACAGATTTTGCACTGCTATCTCAAAATGGAGGTGTTATTTCGAAGATGGACTTTCGTGTTTAATAAAGATACAAATGAGACACTCTTGTTTTGTACGATTGCATTTGAAGTAACTTTACTGTGAATTCACCCTATCCACCAAAATCTGCACAGAACACAATGGCAACATGTGGGCAACAATATAGATTATAGAAATGACAAGTTTGTTAACGGCTACTTGACCCAGTCCCTTTAACTTCAGTTTCTTCATAATAACTAGTGCTTCCCAGCATTCTCTAGTGCTTCGCAGCAATCTCTAGTGCTTCGCAGCCATATTTCTCATCTTGATTATTTACAGTTATCGTGTTTTTTATTGAACGAATTCACGAAAACCTTTGAACAAGTTGCAAACTGTTTTGAATCGCAAATCAGTTAAGGGAATACCATAGTTTATGAAAGTCGACAATAAGTTGATATCGGTAAGCAGACATCCGTTGCTTTCCTGGTTCATGATGTTGCATTTTGATGACGCCATAAGCGGAAAATTGTTTTAACCTGTAGTACATCCAGATGAATTCATTTCATACATCAAAGTGCCTGCATTTTACTTTTACTTATTCATCAGCGTAAACCAAGTTTATCAGAACATCAACAGACAACGCACTCGCCTTAATTTTCTTCAGAATTAGCTGGTTTAACAACGCCTTGTTATCATTTTCATCCAACAGACGATTCCGAAAAGGAGACGAAACCTGACACTGTAGAGGAACCTGCAAAACCGACTGAGGAGGCGCCCCCAGTAGAGACAACTGCAGAGTAAAGGTAGTAGAAAGCAAATTAGTGACACATTTTTGTAAAGAAAGACAACGTGGAGGATTTAAAACGCAACGAAGGCAATTAGTTCTGTTCTCTGATAACAAACGAATGGTCGGGTTTGATCGTGAATGCTTCTTGTTTTCGTCCTTAGCATTTTCATTAGTTTTGGAGAAGTGCTTGAAAGGCCTTTATGATATTATGTAAGCATCATGGAAGACTTTAAACGAAACGAAAGGGTGAGACGTAACCACTTTTTATCGCTCTTTGACGGCAGATGAAATGTTATGTTTCGTTGCGAACTTTCCATGGCTTTGTCCTTACCTTTTTCATTTCTAGTGCAGCACTGCCCTGGTGCCCACTGCGATATCACGTAAGCCAGAAAATGTATGCACTCCTTGAAACATACCAATACCAAACACCGATTTGAAAACTAACAATCATGATTTGAAATGTATCATTATAATGTAAATGGATAAATCCCGAAATTTTGCGAATTGCTTACTTAGGTAATCATGTACGGTATATTCTTCAAACACTCGATACGTTTTCTGTAGCCCCCGGTACAACCCAGAGGGCAGGAACTTGGGGAGTCGGAATTCGGGAATGTTTTATGATATTTTGTGTCAGTTGTAAGCCTGCGTGTGAAAAAGTATAGTTTGCGCAACGCCACTCTTTTTGTGCAGTGCGTGTTCAGCATTTATTTGATATGTATCAAAGAAAACCTATTGCTCTAACAACTTATAAAATTGCTCTTCCGTGTAACGAGGAAGCAATCAGATTTGAGAACGGCGTTCATGTGATTATATCTCGCATTTCGCTTTGTTCCAAGCAAACTTCGTTAACAACACAATATTCTAGGGTTTTAAAGTACGCTGTAGCAGACAATACACAGATGCTAAAGAGAGAGGGTCATTCAAGCTGCTATTGAACTGAAATGCTGACACATACAGTACATGTAATTGTGCGGCGTTGCGCAGACATTCCCTTTCCTTGGGCTTTGTCTGCACGTAGGCTAGTCAGTTTTGTGCTCGTTTCGCTGTTTGTGGTAGAATTTCCAATAGATTCCTTAGACTATGAACAGTTTCTGCAACGCTAACTCAAGCAACGTGTCCATCTAGAACAACGTGTCCATCTTCCATATATATTTGGCGAACTTATATCGTTAATTTATACTGGTATTGTTTTAAACTTTAGGTATAGTTTTTAAGAAACATGGTTTTCACATGCCGGCCGATATAATGCTGGAAAACAATTCATTTTGTTTGTTCTTTTTGTCTGAAAACACTGACCCCGCCACTTATGATTATATGAAAACCCTGAATCAGACTTCAGCGTATCATCTTGGGAATGTGCAACTCAGATGGGATGTGTCCAAAAAAATCCCCTTTTGATACTACGTTATTGAGAATTGTTTTGCGTGCACTGGGAATTACTATCAAGAATTCCTATTCCCAAGCTAATGATTCGTCGTTGTCTCGTCCTGATCAAATCATGAAAATCGTGTGTTTGATAAACTTCAACGGGTTTGAGATTTGGTTTCACTAAGGCTGCGTTCACACGATGCCGGCACATTTTGAAAACGGTGAAAATGTGACGGTAGCAAAATTTGAGCTAGCGTTCACAGGAGTCCAGAACAATTTGAAAATGATAGGAAATTTGACGGTAAAAAACTTTTTTGCAAACCTTTGATGCCAAAGAAATGTACCTAAACTCTAAGAATCGATCAGTCGTGTTCCAAAAGCATCGAAAAATGTTCTGTTTTTATCATTTTCGAGTGTTCACACGATGCTGTTTCCAAAAGGTATTGGTTATAGTTCCGTTCTCAAAATCTACCGTTTTCAAAATCTGCCGGCAAAAAATGTGCCGTTTTTATTTGTAAGGGAGGCCTATCCGTCACATTTTTTACCGTTTTCAAATGTGCTGGCATCGTGTGAACGTTGTCTAAGTCCCTCGTATCGCCAATTTGCCATGTCGATGAATAATTGAGATACCAAGCCAAGTCTGGATCACTGATTGCAATGGCTTACTTTTTCGGTTGTGAAATGTTTTTTCCTGGTTCACTTTTGTTAGGTCACCTGTTACTTCAGAACAATGACGTCATCCTTATTTATCGCTGTCGTCAAAAGCTTAGAAGGTCAGACTTCGACTGGTGTATGATTCTGTACATGTTCCCGTGTACGGGTTGTCTTTTAGTTACTATTTTGACAAACAATTTACAACCTTGAGAAAGAGACATCTCGGAGATTAACTCAAGCGTGGTTTATGTTTAACTTGTCAAACCGGTTTCCCCCTCCTCCACCCCCAATTAGATGCAGAGAACGGGTGTCCCAAAGGAGTGCTCCCTCTCGAAGAATCTCCAAGATTTTATTACAAGGCTGATTTTGAAATTTCTCAGTTTGTCAAGCAAATCAACAACAAATTACTCTTGTCCAGGCATAACTGATCTTGTCCTTTGTTTTGAAATTAGTAAATTTAGCTTTTTGTAGGGCTGTCTGATTTTAAGCACACTGCAAGAAACACTCGTGATTGCCAGAATAACTTCTTTCTATACATCAATATCCTGTTATGAAACAATAATATCCATCGATACAGGTAGGATAGATGGTCATCCCCGGGGGGAAGGGGGGAGGGGGTAACTCGGATGTCGAAGATACGGGTTCATGTCATTCAAAGTCGTAAAAGTACCAACCATAAATCCGGAGAAATTTTTTAAAATCGTACCCATTTATCCGGAAATGCCGAAAAAGCTCACCAGTAAAGGATTTTTTTACACAGAAAGCCATGCCCATAAATCCAGAAAATGTGAAAAATTGTTGAAGGCCATATCTATGAAGATTCTGCCCTGAGTAAGGCATCCTAAAATAGCACAACTCGTACCATTGAGAACTTAGGTTACCCCTTTGGTGATCATCACCATCAGGTTGAAATATTGATAACTGCATAAAATTTTTAATAGTGTTGGTTTTATGTTTGGGGAGGTTTCGAGATAAAGTGGGGAGGTTTTGAAAAGAGTGTTTCTCTCCATGCTGATATGGTGTAACATTTTCCTGAGTGTACTCCCATGATTTTTCATTGATTTGCGCTCAGGTCTCATAATGTGACTAGAATTTGTGCCAAGAAAAATAAAGACGAATTTCGTAAATATTTGATTCTGCAAAGTTTCTTGTCCACAGGCCACATTTGCATTTTTTGAATGCCTATCTTGTGGAAATTTTTTGCATTTCTTTGTTTCGGCATACGAAAGACTGGTTAGAGTTGCAAAAAATAATGATTTCAGGTGCAAACATTGCTCAATTTGTTGGCTTTATTGAAAAAGTTGCTAAGAAGTTAACTTTACGCCGTGTGGTTGGTGCAGTGAACCAGGCCAAGTGGTCTCCAATGAAAGCTCTTTTGCAAGACAATGAAAAAGAGTTGAGAAGTATTTTTCTGAATAAACTGGCCCAAAGACATAATGCCAAAGCAGTATTACTAAGTTTGCTCTCAGCTACAGTCTCTCCTCTCAAATAGATCAATAAGCCCCCTTCACCCTACGGATGAAAAAGGATGCATCGTCAAAAATGTCCGGATATTTGTAGAATTTTATGCTCAAGTTTTTGCAATGACTTGAAGATTTGAACCCGCTCTAGAGATAAGACATTGGCTGGTTATAAATTCTTGCATGTCCCCTGTTACAGGTTATCTTTTTAGTTACTAATTTGACAAACAATTTAATACCATGTCCTAAAGATTGCACCTGCGTGGTCCATGTCATGTGCTTCTGTGCCTCGAAAACCGAATACTGCTTTAACCTGGTTAATCTGGTTTTTTCAGAGTCTAAGGGCTGGTGGCTCGCCATGTTGGATTATTTTGATTTGCGTTTATATCAGCGAAAACTTCACGTATTCTGTTAAAGAGACTAAGAATTTCAGTCACTGTTGAAAGTTTCTTTAAAGTATCAGATTTTGAATACTCTGAGTTTCTTACGAATTTCTTTAAAGGTTCTATGATTATCTTCATATTCACCACCTTTGACCTTGGGAAGTCTTCAAAATGAGATTTTTAACCCTTTTCAATTCTATTCAAGAACTGACCGGGTAATATTATACAGGAACTAGTGAAAATAACAAGAAAATTTCGAGGATTTCCTTTGTCAAAAATAGTGTCTTAAATTCTATTTTCCCAGTCCTGGAGTTTCTTAATATTTTGGCGGTCTGAGAGTTTAGTTTCTTATATGTAGTTTCTTATTAAAAATGTGTCTACCTTTACATGAAAGACTATATCGGCGTGATCTATGCCATGTGCTTATGAAATCGAATATCGGTTTAAACTGTCAATCTGGTTTCTCTTTCCCACCCTAATACCAACTAGGTGACTTATTTCATTTCTGAGACCCCAGAGAGTGGATTAAATCTTTGGGGATCTGCCCTCTCTCCTCTCCCCCTCCCCCCCCCCCCCGCGAGGAAGTACCTGGTTTATTTTTCTGACGGGATGTGCACTCCGTCCCGGGTATTGTTTTCATCTATATCTTCGATCCTCGTGTATCAAAAGAAGGTAGTTTTTCTAAACTTGGTTTTCCAAAGTGTTTAATCATTGTTTAGCTATGAATTTCTGTATGCTTTGGAGTTGCTTCTCGCCAATTTTTTGTTAGAGACTGACGTCTATCATTTCGAAGGAAAGTTCTAAGGCTGGGTGAACAAGTTATTCCTTGGAGTGCTCACCCCTATGCGATTCAAAATGAAGTACCCCCTCCCTGGTCCTGAGTGATATGTTTCATGACACGTACACGTTTCTCATAAGAAACTGGTTTATAAGAAACTAGTACTAAGAAGGCCAAGATTTAAAGAAAGTCTAGTACTATGTCTGAGAAGTACTAAGAAACTTTTCAAAGTTAAAAGCATGGATTTTATAGCGAATGGATAGTTGAACCTTTATTCCTGAGAAATATTATCTAACCATTTGTGTTTTCAACATAACAGAACACTTTTTATTCCTTTATAATGTTTTAAATGTCAAGAAACATATCTGCCTCAGTGTTAGCGACCACATTGCTAATTCTGCATTCAAAAAATAAGAAACTAATTAAGAAACTTTTAGTACTAAAATCGACAAAATTTCATGCGAAATTAAGAAACTTTTAGTTCTATGGCCTGATCCTAGGTTCTTATAAAAAACGTGTATAACCTGATCCTAGTTTCTTATAAAAAAACGTGTAACAGAACACTGTTGATTCCTTTATGATGTTTTACAAGTCAAGAATCATGTCTGCTGCAGTGTTAGTGACCACATTGATAATTATGCATTCAACAAGTCAGAAACCAATCAAGAAACTTTCAGTACCAAAATGGACAAATTTCATGTGAAATTAAGAAACTTTTAGTACTATGATCTGAACCAAGTTTCTTATAAGAAAGAAACGTGTATTGCACATTTAGGTGTCTGACTGTCATCATGTGGCTTGATCATTTTTTACGTTTGCAAAAACCATGTTTTTCGCTATGTTGTTCTCACGTTTGAGGCTGAATAATTATTTAAATCTACGGAACCCAAAAAGTAACTTTTCAGATGACTGACCCGGAACATGAGCCTTGCATAGGCGTAGGAGACAGGGGGCTAGAAGGCTGCAGCCCCCCAACGCTTTAAAATTTTCCAAAAATCGGCCATGATCAGGCAAATAATCCGCCTAGACTCAGACGAAATTTTCGTTAACAATCAATACTTTATCGGGTAGCCCCCCCCCTAAATTCTTTCTCCCCGTGCCTTCATGAAGCCTTGCTCCAGATTTACACTTTTTTATAAGAAACTGGTTTATAAGAAACTAGTACTAAGATGGCCAAAATTTTAAGAAACTCTAGTCATCATCATCATCATCATTGCTAAACAGCACTACATAAAGTTATGTATGGCAGCTATTAGTAAAACTAAGCTAAAATAAACTAAATTAGACTTTAAGAACAACTAAACTATAATCAACGGAAACATAAGGAACATGAACGGTAATATATGAATAAATTGAAAGAGAAGAAATGTAAATATAGATATGTGATCATCCAGGTGCAGATTCAGCATACTTGTGTTCTTTGGCTAGAATTTCCCTTCTCTGGTTGGCTTGAACAAGGTACGATGCTAGGGCGGCTATTGTGACATTATCATTAGAGCTCATTATCTTCTGGAATTGCAAATTCGTTGTAAGGGGTTTGACCGAGGTGTGTCATAAAGATCCGATCTAGGACCGCTATAGGCCGGGCATGCAAGGAGAAAATGTACCTCATCTTCAATGAGGCCAAGGGAACAGTTTTTACAAATACGGTCATTGACCTCAAGCCCTCTTTGTCTTCCAGTCTCAATCAATAATGTATGGTCACTGCATCTGAATTTGCACAAGGTTTTACGGTATTTAAAGTTCATACTAACTGATAAGTACTTTTCTAGTTTCAGTTGAGACTTGAAAGTTTTGTACGTTCGCAGTTTGCTGTGCCGTAGAGAGCCTTGATGTGCAGAAGTTAGCTCTGACTTCCAAAAACTTTGAAAGATTTTGAAAACCTTATCCTTGACTACTTTGTTAACCTGGTCTGGACTGAGAGATGAAGGGTTGTTCCAAAGGGTAGAAAGTCCTATAGCTTCTAGTGCCCATTTGACCGAACTGATCCAATTAGATATGTTGCTTGGGATGGACTTTGACTTAGTGAACGCCTTTTTCACGAGGAGATCGTCATTTAGGTGGGAGACTCTATGCCAGAATTTGATGGTACGAATGATAGCAAAGAGGGCAGTGGGTATAATACCCAGTTCTCCATAGCTAGAGAAGAGGAGTTTCGTTTCAGGCCCAGGATTTGTTTACAGAATTTCAGCTTTGGTCTATTAACTGGTGATTCTAAGGAATATCTTAGAAGTAACACTGCCGCAGATATGTTTCTTGGCATTTAAAACATCATAAAGGAATAAACCTGGGTTGGGGGGCAACTCCTATATGTAGGTGAACGGGGTCCTGCCGCCCACAAGGATGGGTTCGAGAGCTTCAAAATCCCTAAATATGGGTCTTAAAATGCCGTGATTCCAATAGAAATGGGTAGGCTTTACTGTTCTGAAACCTTAATAATGGGTTTCCACGACATCTTTGAACAAGAAAAACAGGTAGTTCAGTAACGTTTTTTCGTGTACGAATAACTTTGCAGATATTTCCGTCGACTCTTTTCTGCAAACTTTTTCCTCCATTTCAAGCGCTTCCCTTGTTGACAGCTGGTTAACAAGCTACAAGGGATTTTACAGGATAACAAGATGATTTCCATTTCAATGATGATTTCAAACATTGCTCATGTTGTTGGTCATAGGAAAGCGCGCGCAAGAAATCCTTGAATGGACGGCTGATGAAAGCTCTCTCCTAATGAACCTTGAACCAGAGAACCCATACACCGAGAAGAATGTCAGAAGCGCTGGAAGGGAATAAACAGTGTTCTGTTACGTTGAAAACAAAAACAGTTAGATAATATTGCTCAAGAATGAAGGGTTCAACGATCTATTTGCATCAATATTTCTGCTTTTAACTTTGAAAAGTATCGTAGAAAGGAACTGGAACTAGTTCAAAGCTTTACATATCTTGGTATTACTTTTTCATCAAGTGCCTCTTTTTAAGAAAGCCTACCAAACGCAAGGAGACAAGGCTTGTAAAGTAATGTATCCCCTTGTTGATGCCACATTCAAGTTCAACCTAACAGTACCAAACAGTACCAAAAGCTCTGGACCTATTTGAAAACTTGTGCAACCCATCCTTCTTTGCGGCAGCGAGGTCTGGGCATCTTTTTCTTCCCATCAACTCAACTTCATCTCCAAAAACTCAGATGCAGCGACCACATTGCTAATTCTGCATTCAAAAAATTGGAAACCAATTAAGAAACTTTTAGTACTAAAATCGACAAAATTTCATGCGAAATTAAGAAACTTTTAGTACTATGGGCTGATCCAAGTTTCTTATAAAAAAACGTGTAAACTCAAGGATGAGACCTGCTGGGCGAGTGCTGGGCGCTGTTGGGCACACCTGCCCTAAATGCTCTAGAGGACGGCCCTGGGTAGAATGCCTGAAAATACCTAGGGGCAAGTCACCAAATTTAGGGATTTTCAAATATCCAGGTTTTGCAGAGATTTTGAGATTTCTCTCAGATTTGCAGAGATCTGCTGAGATTTCTAAGGGGTTTCAGATTTTTCAAAGTTTTCAGGATTATAATCGGGATTTCTAAGATTTTGCGAGCATTTTCAAGATCACTCGAGTTTTGAAGGATCTATTAGATTTTCAGGATTTCTTAGGTAACTGTTGGATACTTTTGAATTCAATTCACTCTCTCGGGCGCTCGGTAAATATGAGAAACCGTTTCAAAGTGGAGATCAAGGTTCGAAGAAATTGGTCGTTGAAATTTTATTCTTAAGATATTGTATGCACCATAAGGATTAGGAGAGCGCGTTTCTTTCAAACCGCTAAAGTCATAGGAGTTATAGGATGTGGTGCGGATAAAACGTGCACACGCATATTGAGCAAGGACGAAATTTGAGAGGAGTGAAGACGCGAGGGCAAAACAGCACATGGCCAAGCAAATTTCACACCAGTTTTCAGTAAAACGTGTTTTAGCAATTGAGGGCATAAAGTCATTGATTCACAATATAAGGTGTACATTAACATAACAATAACCCGGCCGGTGGAAGAATAGGCCAACCGCACGCCGTATTGTTCTACGCACGTGGCCGAAAAATCATTCTATTCCCTGATGAATTCCCTATTTTGTGATTTGAAAACATGAGCAGCCTGAGCACACTTTTATTAAAACCGAACAATAAGGTGATGTGTACACAGATGATATTTTTCGCTAGTCTGTCGGCTGTCTGTAAACTCGCTTTATGTTTTGTTAAGAATAGACATAATTCCCTTTAGACTTGTGAAATAAAAGGAATTTACTTAGCCCGCGTTGCCTGATTCTATGAAATTGTAGAGCACCCCCTAGGGATCAGATTAGGACAATACAAGCCAGCCAATCACGGCTGAGATCAAAAAAGGAGGCGGTAACCTGTTTGGAGAACTTGTCGCTGATTGGTTGATTAGTGAGAGGGACAGCTGACGTGGTCTCAAGATTCTTAATACTGGAAGTCACGACATGGAACGCCATTTCGAATCAGATGTAACTTCACTTGCAACCACGTTATTTACAATCACACCACATCGACAACGGAGCATATTTACTGCATGGTACAACAATATAACTTGCTAAAAAAGGATTCATAAACATTCTAAATTAGAGAGAACTCTATTTGAAAGAAAAGCGTTATAGATATCTCTTAGTCAGCTGGCTTGTGGTGATATTTACTTGGATTTGCGAGCAGCACGAGAAGTCACATCCCAAGGGAGCTCCTTCGTGTTATCACTCTTCGTCAGTTGGCTCGTTTCAGAGAGGCGGGAAATTTAGAACATGGAGTTGGACCTTGATGGTGATTTCATTGCAGCGGCATTCCCTACACCAGAGGATCAAGATGGAGATATAACGTCCCATAAAATGGCATCAGAACATGTCAAGATTCGAGCAAAATCGATGGATATTGCGTCAGCAAAGAAAGGTAGTGGCAGCAAGGAATCGCATGTTAAAAGGCCAATGAACGCCTTTATGGTATGGAGTCAGATAGAGAGACGCAAAATGGCTGAGGTTTACCCTGATATGCATAACGCAGAGATAAGTCGCCGGCTGGGTAGAAGATGGAAGCTGTTAACAGAGTCAGAGAGAAGGCCATTTATTCAGCGATCTGAGAAACTGAGAGAGGAACACATGCGGAAATACCCTGATTATAAATATCGACCAAAAAAGAAAAATAAGCCGACAGCTGCAGTAAACGGAAATGGAAAACCATTACACGCATCTAATACAAAGAATTCGCATGCGGTTATGTCAATGAACGATGAATTTGAAAGTATCACCGCAAGCAGTACCCCTTCCAAAAACACAGTGAACAATACAGGCCTAAACAGCATACCAAAACATGCCTCGTTAGCTGGAGAAGTCCCGCGATCCCCGATGGCATACACGAGGGAGTTAGGCCGTATTGGAAGTCTTAGCGCATCATCAAGTTATGTTGGTAGCCCTGACAACACCAAAGGAAGAAGCCCGATTACACCGCCCCCCAAAGTTCCTGATTCCTCCCTCGCAATGGACGATTCTCATGAGCAGTTAAGTTTCTATGAAGATTTGGACTTGAAGACGTCAAATGGCAAAGTTACAGCTGCTAGCTCCCAGCAAACTCCAAGCTGGAGGGTCTCAACAGGCTCCATTTCGGATATGAACTTCAATTTAGGCCTATCAACAATCGCCATGTCTCCTATAACAGACAAGGCGGTTTTCGATTTTCAGGACTTGTATACGACTCCAGAAGTCTCGGAATTAATTTCAGGACAGTGGCTTGAAAACACGTTGGCGATTTAGTCCAATCCGGTTTATTCTTCTTTGAATTTGAAATGTCGTGCATGTGAGAGGAATGTAGATATTTTACGCCTGCGGAGCAATTTAGTTTTGATATCCCCAAAACTTGAAAATTACCAGAAAGATAAACGGATAATGTGTCCCTGTACCCATGCAGCCATTTAATTTATTTCTGAAAATGGGGAATTATGACATATTTTCAAAGAAGGTTAGCCTTCCAAGTAAAAGAACTGTTTTCTTTGTTCTTACCACCCAAACATACTAAGGAGCTATGAGTTTAATGAAACAGATAATGTGTACCGTTTCCCATGCAGCAAGCATTCTCGTATTTATCCCTCATACAGGTACTATTTGAAGAGAAATGGCCCTCAGGAGCTACATTCACTCCCCATTCCCGCTATTTTTAGCATTCACTCTATGATTGGAAAATTTAAGAAACTCAGTAGAAACTTTTGGAAGCAATGATGTCGTGGACCTAAGTCTCTTTTAGAAAAATGAGTGAATTATTATATCACTTACCATTTGCTATATCTTTTCGCCTGAAACTGATCACAGCTAATCGTCACGCGAAATCCGAATATCAAAAGCAAGATCCGATTTGACTATTTGATGTAACCAGTGTCAGATGAAAATAGTGAGCAAATGCTTCTCTTACTCCCTGCAATTTTTTAAGCCCGACATGACTTTTACAAAATTATCGTGCTTCATTTTAGAACTACTAAATGCACTGTTTTTATAACTGATGTCTGTGTATGGTGTATAGATTTTTGAAACTTAACATACTTGCTGCCAGGGCCATTTGCAGATTGATGGGGCAATTTTTCTTAAAACAATTGAGAACAATACATCAAATTAATGCTCATGACGTAGTACCATTGTTTTCAGAATTATTGGGGGCTTGAGCCCTATCTTTCCATCCCCCCGCTTCCTTCGGGCCTGCGTGCTGCCAGCACTTTCTGAATGAGTTTCTCGTATTTCTGATGCTCTGAATTTTATGTCTTTAAGGGGCTACCAAAGTACTTCTGAAAAGATCTCAAAACAAGTGTTAACATAAGTTCGCTCAAGGCTATGTAAAGGCGCCGCTATTAATACTCGCATTCAAACATCTTTGAGTGGCCTGGGAAAATTTAAGCTGCAAGTTACAGAATTTTCATCGTCTTTTACTTCAGATAGGGTAGTTTCTAAGTCTTAAAAAAGTGTTCCTACTGTTTCTTGTAAGCTGTATCTTTTAAAAAATTGAGTGTAGCGTGTGCAACATAATTTCGTTGAAGAAAACAGTGTCCCTGCACCTTGGATTTTTATTTGGATATGACGTACTGTGATGGATTCCTACACAGTCAAAGGGTTTTTAAATTAACTGAGATTTAAAATTGTAAATATTTTCAAAGCGATTTTGATTACAGAGATGTTCTTAATCCTAACTGTGTTTCAGTGTGAACCCTCTTATTTCATCTTACTTTGATTTGATATTAGATTCGGCCAGTACTACAGAAAAGAACCATAGTTTGCTTTTCTAGTTACAGAGCCACTGACCCCAGGGTCCTTTGCGCGCACCTTACAATGTCAGGCGAGCTGAAAGTCGAATTAGGCGGAAACAGAAATTAGCAGACAGTAGTTTTGAACTGAGAGAACATTTAAACCAAAGTAAACCTTGTCAATCAGCTCTAATCACAGCAGTGTGGATCCATGGTTTATGCTTAGGCTGAATTTGATGTTCAGACAAGCAGAAATGTCAATTTTCCAGCAAAGGAGCCTGGGAGACAACGACTCTTTAAATTTGTTTGCTTTATTATCTTTCATCTGGCACTGGTCACATCGAATCTTCGGATAGCAGATTCGAAAGAAATGCTGATCAGACAATTTATGTGACCAGTGTCGCATGAAAATATTCAATTAGTCTTCGACAAGTCATTTGCTCAGTTTCACTTGAAAATTTCTCAAGTGTGCAAGAAAAAGTTTCCAAGTTTGCTTCTCATTTTCGAATTTACGAATTGTGAAGCACTACTATAGATATGATCTTTGGCCTACAGAGCTCCATGAAGGAGGAAAAGTTTTTTAGTACTTTCACCAAACTGTCGTCTTGCTCAAGAACAAAGGGTCAAATATATGTTTGAAGTTAACATTCAAAAGCTCCTAGGCATTTTCAAACTGCACGTTTTTTATAAGAAACTACGATCAGGCCATAGCACTAACAGTTTCGTAATTTAACATGAAATTTTGGCCATTTTAGTATGAAAAGTTTCTTAATTAGTTCCTTACTTTTTGAGTGCAACAGTATCAATGTGCTCGCTAACACTGCTGCAGATATGTTTCTTGGCATCTAAAACATCATAAAGGAATAAACAATGTTCTATTATGTTGAAAGCACAAATAGTTAGTTAAGATTGCTCAAGAATAAAGGTTCAACGATATATTTGCTATGATATCCATGCTTTTGACTTGTAAAAGTTTCTTAATGCTTCTCATACATAATACTAAAGTTTCTTTAAATTTTGGCCATCTTATTATTTTTCTTATAAACCAGTTTATTATAACAAAAAACGTGTAGGCACTAGAGTTTTTTTCCGGTCATCATAGTACTGGTTTCCTAGCTTCTTTAGAGAAAAAAGATTTTTCTTCAGTTAAGCATTATGCCAGAACACTGGAGAAGCTTCGAAAAACTTTGTTTTAAATGTTCACCAGGGTGCTAGCAGGAAATATGAAGACTTTATAGCAGACTCGGAACAAAACCCTTTACGAAACTAGTAAGAAACTCTTAGGACTCAAAATCTGATAATTTTAAGAAACCCTTTTGAAGGTTTTATGACTCTTATGGTGCAGTGGCAGTGGTGCAATTGTCTGACTTTGCAGTCAGGACAGCACAGCGATCAGGGTTCCATCGTAGGCAGAGTTCCACCACTTGAGCGTCATGACAAGGGTCGGCCAACTTGATTTGATTGGGCCTATTTTCTTTGCGATTCGAGCACCACCTAGCGCACAAAACTGCAACTTCACTTTGACTTTCAATGCCAACTTAGATTTTGGTAGAAAAATATGAGTGATGCTTCTCACATATGATATTTCAAGCCAAATTTAACCTTGGGAGTATGACCAGGCTATGGCAGATATGAGGCCAGTTTCCCGTTAGTCGCAGCTGTTGTGGTTTTTAACAAGCATGGGAGACATGCAGCTTTCTTTTGTTATTTTGAAATCTTATTGACAAAGCGGATCTTGTGCTCGCAGTAAAGCAGCGTTCGGCAACGGAAAGCACAGACGAGAGGCTGCAAACAATTACAAAGAGAAATAAATCAGATTTTGTTTTGAAAGTCGAATTTATAAGATGCTCAGCCACAAGGTTTTATGATTATTTAGGATTAACTTTTTACCTGCGCCCTTTTGAACATGATCCAAAAACGCATACACATGATAATAATACAGTCCCAATTCTGCAAAAGCTTTTTCTCAGCTTCTTTGGTGTAATCTGGTTTATGGCTTGGAATACGAGGCTGTAGAAATAAGGATTTCTTTAACGGATACTGGGATAGAATTAAGGATAAGCTCAAACTTTGGCTTATTGCTCTCCTCACGTCATATGCAATACGGCGAGATTTGTTTCGAGTTTTATCACCAAGAAATCTATCCCTTTTCATTCTACAGCTTGTTTCAGAAAAAACGCAATCCATCCAATAATAATTTAAAATCTTGAAAATTTACCAATATTTCTATTTGAGTAGATGTAATGTATACCATCTGAAAGTGCAATCTTTCTTCTGTCTAATGATATGCAGTTTGGATACATAAATGAAGTTATTAATCGATAAATTGATACTTTCTCAATTATGGCCATTTTCAAACGCAGCATGCTGCAGCTGCCAAAGCGAAGATGTCGTTCAGTATGGCCAATTTTAGATGCCGGAAAGTGACAAGGAATTTACATATAGACGATACCACATTTGTGAGAGCATATTTTATCATTATCTACAAATGCATCTCATGATGATGAAATTGCCTTTTTCTCTCCTCAAAGCATCACCTCAAGTGCTTCTAGGCCTGAAATGTTTGGAAATTTTTTTCATAATTTTTGTAGGAAAAAGAGGTTAAGTGGAAACATTTCAGGCCTAAAAGCACTTGAGGTGATGCTTTGAGG
The DNA here is from genome assembly GCA_964019985.1 of Aurelia sp. 4 Dawson et al 2005. Taxonomy (NCBI): domain Eukaryota; kingdom Metazoa; phylum Cnidaria; class Scyphozoa; order Semaeostomeae; family Ulmaridae; genus Aurelia; species Aurelia sp. 4 Dawson et al 2005. Next base: position 832,243 of record OZ026511.1, on the reverse strand, counting down.
AGAGAAAAAGACAATTTCATCATCACGAGATGCTTTTGTAGATAATGATAGAATGTGCTCTCACAAATGTGGATTATCGTTTATGTATGTTTCCCATCACTTTCCGACATCTAAAATTGGCCATACTGAACGAAAAAGTCAAGTTAAAATTTTTAGTTTTTAAGGGAGCAATCATTTTTAATCGTGGAGAGAAATTTCATACCCCATCTTCCATCATTCAGCAAACTGGTCTAGTACCCAATCCAGATTTCATCGTGCATAAAACATAGATTTATGGACAAATAACAAGTTGTCCTAGGCGATTTAATACCGCTCTAGTTAAAAATCCTCCACCCCGGTACCAAGGATAAGAAATGACCGCTCCCTAAACAGTTGTTTCTTATATTATACCGTCGTTTGTAGAGAGTATGGTACCCAATGCAACTACACCCATGCTTTTGGGTTATATGGCTGGTGCGCCTCACGCAGATTTTTATCCAAGTTAAATTTCTAGCAACCACAAGCTTGTGCCCTGTCACACTTCTTTTGTGCCATTAAATATTGGCAGCTGGAAGCAGATTTATTTTTGAATATTGCCCTGTATGTATTGCTGACCGCATTTGATTTTGACCACATTTGATTCTTTACGGTTGTCTTGGTTTTTACTTTTTGCGTCTTGAAATGTATTTTTAAGTTGTCATCAGACCATATAAACTTTCATTTTTGATAATTAATTCTTTCCAAGGAGCTAAGATATCCAATTAAAAAAATTAAGATGCTACAGATTTTAAACACTCAAAAGTTTCTTACAAGTTTCTTAAAATTTCCACAGCAATCTCCACGTTTACCTAAAGTGACCTTGTGAACGTTTCAAAGCAAAGTTTTTTGGAGCCTTTCTTATGTTTAGACACATTACTCGAGTACCTTCGGAGTTATATGATACAGGGAACATAAAGTATAAATGGGCCAGGAGTTTCCTTTATTTAGGTGAATATTGTTTCTTAAATTCCCAAACGATCCTTCCCCAGTACTGGATTTTCTAATTTTTCGACGATCTGAGAGTCAAGTTTCTTGCAACCAGTTTTTATAAAGAAAAGCACATGTATGAGTCATTTGAATCAAGCGAAAGAATTCACTTTTAGCAGCTACAGCTCACACACCAAAGGTCGATGATGATGCAAGGCCCTCACATCATACAGCAACAATAAACAAAATAAAGAATCTCAAATGTACTTATACGAATGCAGATGTCCTCAGCAACAAAATAGATGAATTGAAATCAAAATTGCATCTATCGAAATCGGACTTATGTATGATTACCGAATGCTTACCAAAAGTGAAACTATGTCCTCTAAAGGAAAGTGACATTGCAATACAAGGCTATCAGATTTTTTCTAACATAGATGAAATATCAAACAGAGGTGTTGCTTTGTATCTATCTGATAAATTCCGTGCGAAGCGCCTCGATTATTCAACTACAGACTCGTCATTAGAATGTCTATTTGTGGAGATAAAACTCAATGAAAAGGACAACCTCGTTTGTGGGGTAATTTATAGAAGTCCTTCGAAAGATAACCACGAGTATCTACGTCAATTGATTTCAGCTATAATAAGTGATAGACAACATGACCAAATGCTTATTATCGGAGATTTTAACTATCCAGATATAAACTGGGAAAACCATTTGTCAATCACTGATGAAGAACACCCTGCTTCACGGTTTCTTAAATTAACTGATGATTGTTTCTTAACCCAACATGTAAATAAATCAACAAGACACAGACACAACCAAACTTCCAATTGCTTGAATTTAATCCTGACCAATGATGAAAACTCTGTTCAGAAACTACTCTACAACGATCCTCTTGGTTCCAGTGACCATCTGACCTTAGAGTTCCAATACATCGTAGAAATTGAAGAGTCACACAACCACAATGATAAATCAGAACGTTTCTCTTATGATTACGGTGACTATGATAAACTTACAAGTATACTGAAGAAATTTGACTGGAAAAAGGAATTTAAAGGCAAGTAAACTGAAGCCATGATGAACTATTTCGGATCTAAACTTAGCAGCCCTATAGATCAATGCATACCAAAACGCAAAAGCAACCCCTCAAAAAACAAAGAGAAACAACCAATATGGCTCAATAACCACACAATGAGAGCATTAAAAAAGAAACATAACGCATATAAGCGTTGGATAATTACAAGAAAGGGAAATGATTACATACGTTATAGAAGACACTGTAATAAAGTAAAAACTACTATCAGAAATCGAATAAAGGAAATTGAACGAAACATTGCAGTGAACATCAAAACAAACAATAAACATTACTGGCGGTACGCAAATTCAAAACTAAAAACCAAATCCCGCGTACCTGACTGAAAGGTTAGTGATAGTCGCTTTACAAATTCTGAGCAAGAAAAAGTTGACGTCCTCAACCAATTTTTTACTTCAGTATTTACCCGTGAAGACCTATCGTCCATTCCGCAAATAGAGGAAAGACAGTTCGCTTCTCCACTAACAGACATTAACGTAACTGAAGAGTTAGTACTGATTGCATTAAAATCTTTAAATGCGTCGAAATCGCCGGGTCCAGATAGCATCCACACAAGAATATTAAAAGAGTCAGCAGAAGTCATCGCTCTCCCATTGAGCTTAATTTTTAGGTCCAGTCTCAGCTCAGGAATGATCCCAGAGAAATGGAAATGGGCACATATAACTCCTGTCTTTAAAAAGGGATCTAAACATGAGAAGGAAAATTACAGACCAATAAGTCTTACAAGCATAATTTGCCTACTGTTAGAACGAATTATCAAGAACGAGATCGTGAAACACCTAGATGCAAATGATCTCTTTTCAAATGATCAATATGGTTTCAGAGCAAAACGCTCCTGTGTAACCCAGTTGTTAGAAGCATTAGAAGAATGGACTTCTCTCCTTGACGGAGGTAACAGCATCGATGTAATATACTTTGATTTCGCAAAAGCATTTGACTCCGTACCCCATCAACGACTTCTTTTTACGTTAAATTCTTATGGAATTAGTGGAAAGGTACTTCAATGGATCGCTAATTTTCTCCGTGACAGAAAACAGAGAGTGGTGTTGAATGGCTATAAGTCTTCGTGGACAAATGTTTTGAGTGGAGTTCCGCAAGGTAGCGTCCTTGGGCCCTTACTGTTTCTTATTTATATAAACGACTTACCCGATTGCATTGAAAGCAGTTCTGTGAGGATATTTGCCGACGACTTGAAACTATACCAAAAAAATTAAGGCAGCAGCCAACCTGTTCAGGATGACATAAATCGAATCGAAAACTGGTCAAGTCAGTGGCAATTGCCTCTGAATGCACAAAAGTGTTCAAAATTGCACGTAAGCTGTAAGAATGGAGAGGGAATAGACTCAAATATTTACTATATTATCGACCAAAAAGCCAATCGACAAATCGAAATAAAAGAATCGGAAGAGACAAAAGACCTAGGATTTATCATTGATACCAAATTAAAATTTCCAAAACAAATCGCGAATTGTATAAAAAAAGCGAATGGCGTCCTAGCTTCGATAAAGAGAGCGATCAAGTATCCTTGTCTTGAAACCTTCAACATACTGTGCAAAGCTTTAGTTAGACCCTTACTAGAATCTGCCGGCGCCGTATGGAGCCCAAGCCTCGTTAAAGAAATTCGCTCGCTTGAAAGCGTCCAAAGAAGAGCTACGAAATTAGTACCGTCGTTGAGAAACTTGAGCTACAAAGAACGCCTCATTGCCCTTGATCTCCCAACTCTTGCATATAGACGAAAGAGAGGAGACATGATAATGGTTTTTAAAATCATGAAAGGCATCGTCGACTTGAACTATACAACTTTCTTCAAGTTAAGCACAAACAATACAAGAGGACATGAGCTTAAGCTGTTTAAGCAAAGAAGTCGCCTGAACGTAAGACGAAACTTTTTTTCGCAAAGAATCGTAGAATCGTGGAATGCGTTACCCGAAGAGATTGTCAACTGTACGACAGTTTTGCATTTTGAAAAATTTCATGATAGTTTCCACTGTGAACGCAAGTACAATTTTTAGGGTTTTATAGGCTGCAAGCCTTGTATTCCCTTATTCAATATATTATTATTATTATTATTATTATTATTATTATTATTATTATTATTATTATTATTATTATTATTATTATTATTATTATTATTATTATTATTATTATTATTATTATTATTGTTTCAGTTCGCACAGCTTGATGTTCTGCTGGAATTTTGCAATGTCAGCTGTCCACAGCCAGTAAACTAAGGTGACATTGTCTTTTCTGCTAGCTACTCCCTTCTGTCCTCAGTAGCATCATTTGAATGAGTTCTATCCTGATCTTTCTCCTTTGCCATTCAGTTCTCTAATGTCCTTCTCAATATCCTTGCTGTTCCCAGTAAAGCGGTCTTCTGTAGATGTTCTGTCTTAATTTGTATTCCTAGCTTTTCTATGTACAGTTCAAAATTCTTACTGACAGCTCCAAGTGCTCCAATAACCACTGGTACTATCTCTACCTTTTTCATTGACCACATTTTCTTGACTTCCCACTTTAAGTTATCATATTTCTCTATCTTTTCCTTTTCTTTTGCACCGACTCTGTTGTCTCCTGGGATGGCAATGTCAATTATTATGCATTTCTTTTCTTCCTTTTCTACAACAACTATATCTGGTTTTCGACACTCTATGTAATGATCACACTGGATCATAAAGTCCCAAAGCATCTTAACCTTATCAGACTCAACAACACCTTGTGGAGAATGTTCATACCAGTTAGTTTCTCGTTCTAGGTCATATTTCCCACATAATGTCCAATGAACAATTCTTGCAACATTATCGTGCCTTCTTTTATATTCTCTTTGAGCAAGTTTTTCACATTCACTAACTACGTGGCCTATGCTTTCCCCCTTTTCTCCGCACATTCGGCACAAAGGTGATTCCACCGTCTTATCTATATTGAACTTGATGTAATTTGTTCTTATTGCCTGTTCTTGGGCAGCACAAATAAGAGCTTCTGTCTCCACTTTTAAATCACTCTTCTGTAACCATCTCCACATCTTGTTCTTATCAATATCATCACTTGCCTCCCTGCAGTATTGGCCATACATCTTCTTCTCTTTCCAATTCTGCTCTTTCTCTGTTGTCTTTTCTTTCTTGTACTGTTCTTTAGGCAAACATTCTTCGGTTTGAATCACACCACTCATTCTAACTTGCTCTAACAATGGCTCCATAGAATTCTTCATGTAAAACCCAACACTGTTCTCTTCTGATCTTATACAGCTTTCGCAGCTTATTAAGCCTCTTCCTCCTTCTGATCTCGGCAAGTAAAGCCTGTCTACGTCACTTTTGGGATGGAACGCACCATACAACATTATTAATGCTAACATTATTATTATTATTATTATTATTATTATTAACATTATTATTATTATTATTATTATTATTATTATTATTATTATTATTATTATTATTATTATTATTATTATTATTATTATTATTATTATTATTATTATTATTATTATAAGAGGTCCTCATCAACTGCTAAGTCTGGTTATGCCTAGAATTCAGTAAGGCATATACAAAAATTTTTAAGCACACGCCCTCGACGTTCTTCGCAGACCTCATCTCCATAATTTGGAAGGAAAAAACTCATCCCTGAATTCCAGGAGAGACTGCCTACTTGTAAGTGATGGGGGAGGAGTCAGACACTAGGGTTTAGAAAATGCTGTCTGGTACCGGGTGAGCCAGAAAAAAGTTCCCACATTTGAAAATTCATAACATCAAGACTATTTAACGGATTTGAATCATTCAAATTCTAGTTAATAGTAGAAAGATAAAAGTATTTTTGTGATTTTTCTCGCTGTCCTACTAGCACTAGAAGTATTGGTAAATGCAACTTTATAAAAATTTCTAGGTTTCAAAATGACGGAAAAAGGGCCTAAAGCATTGATCAAATCATAGGGACTCCATTCAAATCGAACACTAGGCCATAGCCGCTTAACCTCCCTTCAGAGTTATAAAACATCGATTTTCAAGCAAATACGAAAGATTTTCAATCCCAAGGCAATTAATGCCTAGAGGATATCTCTCACCCATGAGAAGTTGCATTTCCTTCATTATTCTGTGCGAGAAGTCATTTATGCATTGATCGATGTTTTAGGCCATTTTTCCGTCATTGCAACCATGAAATTTTTGTGAAGTTGAATTTATTTGTAGTGCTGGAAGGACAGTGAGAAAAACCATAAAAATACTTTGATCTTTCGGCTTTTAACTCGAATTTGAATAATTCAAATTCGTGAAGTAATCTTGGTATTATGAATTTTCAAAAGTGGGAACTTTTTTCTGGCTCACCCAGTATATTTTTGGGTACAAAGACCGAGATACAGGAGTTCTGTATGTCCGAACATTATATAGGCACCCCATGTTCATCTTCATGGCTCATTTAGTTTCTGCCTTCCATTTGTCTACGTAGCTAGTACATCAAAGTATATTGCAGAACTAGTTTGCCTCACCAGAAGTATGAGGCTATAACTCTGCAGTATCTTTTGGGTAAATCAAACTTTTCTGCTTTTTGGGGAGTGTTTACAATTTTCATTCCGACGTGGATTCATCTGTAATGACAATCAGCATTGAGATACAAAAATTAGCATCCATTTTAAGCAAATCTGAAGGCATGGTCACACATTTTTCAGGGGGGGGATACCCCAGACTCCCATGGTGATTGTGGCTTGGTTTGCTCTCTGCCCAGTTTGCCGATGACCCCTGAAGCAAAATTGTGTCTCCGTCCTTATTTGGCTACGCTATTTGGCGCATAATCGGCATATTTTTGGGGTTGCGGCATGCACAATTAGAAACAATGTGCTCACCGAATGTGTGCTGTTTTTGTGTTAATTCTTCTGTCAGCGCCATCTTGACCCTAACTGACTGCGCATGTGCTTCGCAGTGCTTTGCTATATCACAGGTGACACAAAAAACAACACATATTCGGTGAGTACATTATACATTTCTTATTGCGTATGGTTACGGATGAGAAAATCTGACAAGGTGAGTGCTTAGCTGAATGTTTTACCAAAAGATTGCAGCGCAGTTGTGCAAAAGCTATAACACATATAGTTATAAAACATATAGTTTTTATACTACGAGTCAATTTGTATGTTTTTGCGGTCTAAACCTTCCCATGCTTAGTATATTTTCGATTTTTCAAAATATGCCGTGTCTATCCCCCCGTCACCTAGCAATAGTGAGTACCCCCTGGGTCCTGAATTCGGTAATTTTAGACGCAGTTGTAGAGGCACATCTAAAATGATTATGAAATCAAATCAACATGATCGAGGCCATCTGTTGTTTCTCTCGACCATGCGTTCTCGTTTGTTTTTTATCAAGTTGCAGCTGTTGCGCTCTCAAACGAATGTTGCCTAGGTGATATCATATCAGAGCAACAACAACCACAGCTATAATTGTAAAGTGAATCTATCTTTTCCCTGAGCTCTTTGACGCCTTGAATCAGCTGGACCCTGTCAATAAAGACATGGAATAATCTTCGTGGCGGGGGGAAGGGGGGGGGATGAGTGTATTTCAGTTTTGGGTCAATGGCGGTGTGCCCTCCAACCATTTGTGTTACGACCCAATTCCAGAATTTGGGCGGAAATTGAGACCCTCCCAAAATACCGATGTATGGTTTCCGACCGACCAGTGCTTTCACTGCAAAACAAATCAACCCAAACCTAGACAGTCCCATAATTTCTCGCAAAAATTCGACCTCAATCCCAGAAGTTTTCTTTAAAGGAACATTCGATTGGAATTTTCGCTCCAAAAACCACCCATAGCTGGTGCTCATCCCATTATGATCGGATACTGAAGTACGTCCTCGGGTATACTCTAACCTTTTCGCCGAAAAATGGTGCTTTCAAATTGGGCCTATCATTTTGAAAAGAGGAAAGGGTATAACCTTACTCTGCGCCTAAAATCTGTATTTTCAAAAGGGTTTATTTTTGGAAACGAGGAAAGCATGGAAGTTGTGGAAACAATTTCGATGTTGATCGTGTCCACAATACCTGGCCTAAATGTTCCTAAATGAATAAATGTATTTCGTTACCTTGCTTGTCTTCGATTCACTATTTATCTTCTTGTTCTTATGTGGGAGCACATCTGATCTGCTATACGGTTCTGCATGGCCTAAATTTTGAACTGCACTGCGATTGAGATTTAAGAGCCGTGATCTGAGAACTAGTTCCCAGCCGAAGCGGCCTTCTAACGACGGAATGAGTATTTAGAAGGCTGCGTCGATCTGGGAACTAGTTCTCAGATCATGGCTTTCAAATCGCAATCGCAGTGCAGTTCAAAATTTCGGCCATGCAGAACCGTATAGCAGATCAGATGTGCTCCCACATAAGAACAAGAAGATAAATAGTGAATCGAAGACAAGCAAGGTAACGAAATACATTTTTTCATTTAGGAACATTTAGACCAGGTATTGTGGACACGATCAACACCCAAATTGTGTCCACAACTCCCATGAGGAAAGGAGTTAGCTTTACTTTTAGGACCAGGACTGGTATTTGCGAAGAGGGCCTACTTTCGAAAAAAATGCAAAGGACATGACCTTACTTTTTTGCCGAAAATCAGTATTTTCAAAACGGGCCTATTTTTTGGAAAAGAGGAAAGGTTATAGGCTTACTTTTGCCAACAATCTGCATTTTCAACGGAGCCTATGTTGGAACAGAGGAAAGGGGTCTTAGTTTTAAGACCAAAGGGGACCTATTATTTGCAAAGGGGACCTATTTCTGGAAAAGAGCAAAGGATACAGACTTGCTCTTTGCCAAAATTCAGTGTCTTGAAAAATTTCTATTTTCAAAAAAGGCCTATATTTGCAGAAAGGAAGCTTATAGCGTTACTTTTTGGCCGAAAATCATATTTGTTTCAAAAAGTAAAGGGTATTACCTCAGTATTGGGAACAAAACTGGTATTTTCAAAACTGGAAAATTTTGGAAAAATGCAAAAGGGATAGTCTTACTTTTTGCCGAAATTTTGGTATTTTCAATAGCCCATTTGTCCATGAAAAGTGAAGGATATAACCTTCCTTTTTAAGCGAAAATCCGTATTTTCAGAATGGCCCATTTGTTTCAAAAAAGCAAAGGGTATTACCTAACAGATAGTCTCTTTTTGATGAAAGACAATGGATTGCGACGTCATTTCATTACAGGAAAGAAAAAGACGAAGAGAAAGAAACAAATTTTGTTAAACAGTAAGAGCAAATATCCCTTTCAATTTTAATTTCCTGCCATAAAAAATTCAAAACTACTTTCTTTCAAAATGACGAATCCTAGGCTGGTATAATTTATGATAATTCATTTTACATTTATGCAAGAATATGACGTCTATGCTGCATGAGTAATTATTCCTTATTACAAATCTCAACTTACATTTCTTCTGAGACAGAATTTTGACTTGATTCTTCTTCAAACCAACGAGATAAACATCGAAATATCTGCAATAGTTCAGCTATACAGCAATAAACCAGTTGCCTTGTTTTATTCCCCGTGTATCCAATTAGGTTCAATAATTTGCTCAGCTTTAATGAGAGATTTTCCGCAGGAAGCCCTTTCGAAAACCGGCAAAAACCATATAAAATCGACGAGGAAAATTCCTTGGTTGTTCTTTCTAACAAATATAACACATGCATTCATTTATCTTGTCCTCTTGAGAGAGTGGAATCTCCCTGAATAGGTTTTCACATTAGACGGAATACTTTTTTATCATCCTCCCAAGAGAATGGCTCGCGTTAACATGTGCCAATGCAGACATATCAGGGAATTTTACTGGTGATTTTAGAAGGTTTCATAAGGTTTTTTCTAAATGCCATTCCAGAGAAAATCCCCTTTGAATTTTGAATGGACCGACCAATTTGAGGTTGCGGCGTCAGCTGCATAATATTTCAAAGGTAACAGTAAGCTGCGACTTCTTTCTTTCTTTCTTTCCGTCGGTTTTTGGAAACATCGCGATCCTGCAATTTTTTGGCTCAAACTAACCTACTTTTATTACACAATAACAAAAATGTCAGAGATGGTGTCATCAAAGCCAACTTAATCGTCTTTTATTCCATCGAATGAATGCGAGTTTTTCTGACTTCATTTTGGTCTTCAGACAGTTGGCGGGGAACGGGCATTTTGTCATGTGTGCCAGCAGTACTGAACTGACTGCGAGATAGGGGAGGCGGCAAACGCATCTTGTAATGTCAACAGAACAAAGGGGGTGCTCTCTCCTCGATTAGTTTAACTATTGAGAGAGCTCCTCCTAGAAGAAATTCCCTACATGCAAATCCCTCCTTTGTCTTGTATTTTACTTGTTTTGTAGAATTGTATTGAATTGATTTTGTAAAGCTTTTGTTGAAATTGTATTGTAGTGGAATTTTAAAATCAAAGGAACTGAACTGAACTGAACGAGAAAGGCCTATTAATTTTGTTCCATTCCATATGCTGGTGCAGTTTGTTCCCAATTCCCAAAGTACTGCTTTCACTAATGTTATTGCTAGTTTACTCAATCAGATATTGCAAACTATCACTGCTTGTATATTTAGGAAGTAATAGCCGTTTTCAAGCGCAAAGCCTTTTGGCTCATCCTGCATCATCTAGAACATTTTGTAGGAATCTCCATCAAATTGCTCCCACGAGTGACTCTATGTGACCTTATAATAAAAATTGCCTGTGTCTACCATCACTTTTCCTATTCCAAAAGAACGATAAATCTTTGGGAATTTTTGATACGCTTTCTACCGTAATTCTGTGCGGCCTAAGTTTTCAAATCAAGCTTTTCAGGGACTTTCAGATACTTGAAGGGGTTTGCTCCAAAGAGGATAACACTTGCTAAAGCGTGTTTCAGTCATCGCTGTAAGGTACTAATATTAGGAAGCGATTTTATTACGCTTTATAAGGTTTCTCGAAGGAACTTTCTGCAGAATATCCTGTGGAAAATTTGAGCGCAGTGGCAGATTTGAGCCAGCAAAAATTCTAAAAATTATTGAGCATTTGTTTTCTCAATATGAGATTGGAAAATATCATTGCTTGTAATTTTAGGGAGCAGTGTTTTTCATACTTGGGCGCATTTTACTCAACCGGTATGTTCTATGACATTTCGCGGGAATGAACATTCAACAAATTAGTAATTCCATGAAAGCTTATATAAAAATTTGCCTGTGTGTATCATTTTTTTTTCACGCTCCAAAAGAATGATAAATCTTTAGGAATTGTTGATACACTTTCTACTAAATCGGTCCGGCCTAAGTTTTGAAGCCAAGTTTTTCAGGGGATTTCGTACGCTTTTTAGATGTTGCTTTTGTAAAGTTCTCATATTGTGGTTGTTGTGGTTGCTGTATGGTCGCATATTCTGCTTCATTGGCTCGAGTTTCATTTCCTAACAAGCTCATATAATGTGCTTCTTGTTCAATATTTGGATCTGGAGGGAGGTCGCGTGGCTTCTTTGGGCTTTGACGTTGAATAATGGGTCGTTGGCTGGTTCCTTTAACATTTCCTCTCTCGATGTTTTCGTAGAGTTCACCAATTGAAGCATACTCGGCCTCTTGTGGGGTATTTTTGCAGTCCATTTCTACATATTGTGACTCAGATCTATGTTCAGGACCATTTTCATAGATACAAGTTGTTTTGAGAGGTACACATTCTCTTTTGTCTGCAAAAATGGAGAAAAATTTGAAATAATAACACTACTGGGTGTCCAAAAACGCAACGGATTTGAAAAATTCCAAAGCAAGCTGTTTTTCAAATTAATAATCTAATAACCATTTTTCTCTAAATCTGCAATGGTTAGTTTGAATTTTGAAATGGTTTCAGAATATTTGGTGACTTGGTTGCAGAGTAAGAAATCAACAAACTTTAAATTTGTGGTTAGGGCAAAACCAGAGCTGGCAGGATTAGTGCAAAGTATACTTTCAAATTACAAGCATGGCATACAATGAACTTCACGGGAGTACAGACAAGCACAGAATTTGATCAAGAAGCTGTGACAAAAGGATCTCTTGCTTAGTCATGAGTTATCTAGTTTTCAGGGGGCTTTCAGTGTTCATTTCCAATTAAAAGTATAACTCTAATGATGGCCTTGTCATTTTAGGAAAAGTAATTGTGTCTTGACCGAAATCTTTATAAAAAATGTCTGTTAAATGTTTACTTAACTTGCGTCTTCCGTGCTTTTCAGCAGTCTTTGGTAGTTTCTGGGGTTGCCATGTTTTATAAAGTTGAGATTGTAATTCACTATCGTTAATGCAGCAGCTCTAGTTTTGACGTAGGGGCACTTTGGAGTTTACTTATTTCTAACGTTACCGCCCATCCCCCAAAAATACTGGAAAATATATAAAAAATTATTTTATTTATTGCAGATTTGAGTAAAACTAAGTGTCTGGTGATGAGTGTGAAACAGTTGCCTTCAGAATGTTTCAAATCTGTTGCATTTTTCTGGGGCACCCCGTAAATGATTAGAAGTTCAGTTTTGCAAAAACTTTTGGAGTTATTCGTCTGAGATGTTATTATCCTATTCCATCAACATCAGTTCTTTCAGAATTAAAAGCAATTTTAAAAATTTCAGCTGGCTTAAAGTTATGACAAGACGTCGTTGCCATCAAACTACTAAATGGCACACCGTGAAAGTGACAGAGATGTGCTTGCTGTCATATCATAGATCTCTTGCACAGGTCAAATTGATAACTCCAGAAGTTAGAACTTGCGGGAGTTTACAAGTCGTGGCCAAAACTTAAAGACCACGCCTTTGTCAACAATGTTTCTTGGCGTAAAAAGAGGGAACCCCAACTCTCTACCTATCTTACTTTCTTTGAGTTTGTTCAGATCGAATTTCATGTAGTTTTCGAATTTCGATGTTGTGTTTTGAATTTCTTCGCCATTTTGCTATGGCGTCACAATGACTTTGTGGAAATCCTTGAAAATTCAAAAAACAATATCGAAATTCGAAATCTGCAAAGAAAGACAAATTACAAGAAAGTAACATTGACAGAGCAGTATGGCTCCTTCTCATTATGCATCAAAAGTGATCAAAAGTGGACAAAAATGAGTGGAAAAAAGAATGGACAAAGGTGTGGACAAAAATGTTTTGGCCACAACTGTAATGTTTGTCAAAACTTTAGATGCCTTCACTCACACACTGTATCCTTTTATGAAAAATCGAATGCACTGGAATTTTTAAAAAAGGAATATCGTGAAAATTATCTCCTTGGAACCATCGCAAATTTCCAAAATTCTGTTCGCTCAATTCAATTGAGAGAATGTTTATAATTTTATAATTATAGTTTATAATTTTGTTTGTAAACTAAATTTTACTTATATTTCCAATGCTCAGAAAAAAAGAAAAAACATCTTTGAAGACTTTAACTTTTAACTTCTCAATAAAACTTTTATTCAGTACAATATCTCAAGTATTCTCCATGCTACGAAATTCTACGCACTTAAAGTTCTGCCCCTGTGGTCACGTGACTATAGGATTTTGATGAAGATGACGTATCGCAAATCCTATATGCCTAACGCCTGTTTTACACCAGGCAGAATCTTACTTTCCGTAGGGGAAGGTTTTTTTGCTTCATGTTCTCCATCAATCAAATCAAAGAATGATGGTGTTAGCCGAAATTACGTGATCTTCGATTGTTCTTTCAAACATAGCGTCTCAGCATGAAGGCCTAGTTTGATTTTGGGCCTCCATCTTTCAATATGCCTTATATGCATCGCAATCGATTTTTGATTTCCTATTTGTAATATGTTATCTGTAGCATTTAGATGAAACACTAATTTGAATCTCTAGGTTAAATGTTATGGTCACAGGGTTGCTTTGCATTTCTATTCTCCTCGTGGCATCGTCTTGTAACCTTCATTTGTTCATTGTAAAAGTTTATTCGAATATAAACAAAAAGTCATAGCGACATCGCTACGAAATCCCGACTCAGGGCGGAAAATTCCCTCGGTGTATAATAAGCTTTAAGGAGTTGTCATTGCGATAAAGTGTGTCACAAAGGCTACGGGAAAACCGTAGAAAATTTGCAATCAACAAAGAAACTTTGCATGATTATTGTATTGCCTTACTTTAGTCAATGAACGAGCAATGCTTACCTAAATTTCTTTCTTGATATTTTGCACTGGCAATTTGCACTTCAATGGGCAAGCAAGGCAGACTGCCTCTCTTTGGTCTTTTTGTTTTGCATTCTATAACTTCCATTTCATGATTATAATTTAGAGATGAAATTTCCTTTCTACCAGATTTCCTTGCTCGTCTTCGTCTGGAACAGATAACGACGGAAAGTCAAGCATTCGAACTGGAAGGTATTTACGTCGTAATCAAAACGCTAGGCGAGTCAATGAACACAAATCTTCAAGCTTAAATTTTCTTGACCTGTAATCTGCCTTAGTTTTGTTGTTTTGTTGCCTGTTTTATGTAATGTATCTCAACTTGCTTCTTGTTTTCTGTATGCTTTTGTATTGGGAATTAATTTGAGTTGTAGGTGGCATTCATAGTGAAGACCCATTGACTTCATGTCTTTTCGCTATGTATTCTACAGTGTAATGAAAGTATACCGGTGAGCCAGAAACAAGTTGCACTTTAAAATATTCATAGCACAAAAAGTACTTAACAGATTTGAATGATTCAAATTCCAGTTAAGAGCCAAAAGATTGACGTATTTTTGTCACTTTTCTTACGCGCACTAGAAGTATCTGTAAATTTAATGTTTTAAAAATTTCATGGTTGCAAACTGACAGAAGAACTAAAACATTGATCAAACATTGGCGCTCACCCTACATAGAACAAGACGCTATGGGCTTTTCACCTCTCTCGAGACATATTTGGCATCACTTTAAAACATATATTAAAGATTTTCAGCCCCATGGCAATAAACGGACAGTGGATATCTTCCACCCATCAACAACGAGATTTTCTTTATTCATCTGTGCTAGGAATCTATTATTATTTGATCAATGTTTTAGGCCGTTTTTCAGTCATATTGCAACAATGGAATTTTTGTAAAGTTGAATTTACCTATATTTCTAATGTAATAAAAACAGCGAGAAAAATCACAAAATTCTTCTACAGTTTGGCTTTTAACTATAATCTGAATAATTAAAATCTGTGAAGTACTCTTGGTGCTATGAATTTTCAAAAGTGGGAACTTTTTATGGCTCACCAAGTATATATTGTAGCTTTTGATATCCACAGCAAAACTTGACAAAAAAATCCCTTTTTGAACGGCAACTGCATAGCAATTAAATGGTGGTCATCTCCAAATCCATTTTAAAATTTACGTGACTAAAATTGGCATCTCCATTTTTAAGCAATCAATAATAATTCTCCAGAGAATGCCCTTTTAACAAACTCGAACAAACCTTCAAAGATTGCGTAAGATCACGAGCGAATTTCCAAATATATCTGCCTTACAATGATGACTCATACATGTTTTCGTATGCATTATCCTTTTATGAGAATGAAAGTGCTGTCTCCACAAGCATTATTAGTCCATGTGATTTCATACTCTCAAGAGGACAACATGTGCCATGTGAAGATGAACTTGCGTTTTTCAGCGCCAAGCGCTGGGGTCGCAGAAACAGAGCAGACCTAATCGTGTCCGCGACCCATTGTCATGACGCTCAAGTGGCGGGGTCCTTCCGGGTATCGAACCTACGCCACTGGACTGTTCTGGTGTCAAAATCAGAGGTTTACAACACTGTGCCACAACACCTTCAAGTCATTGCTGTAAGGGCAGAAACATGCGGGCAATGTAATTCTTGGGTCACCTTGCAATTAGTACCATAGAGCACAAATCTCTCAGATTTGTAAAAAGATGGGTGTAATATTGAATCAAATTTATGGAAATAAGGTCAAAAAATTTTCATCAAATTTTTCCCTGAATTGTATGAATTCAAAGGAATTTTGGGTAGTTTGCAGTAAATCAGCCGTGGCAATTTTTTGATCTCTTGATTATTTTCAAAATGGTGGCACTTTAATTATTTTAGTGAAACTTCATTGAAAATGTTCAAACTTCAAAATCATCGTAAATCGTTGATTACTTGAGGAAAATTGATGCAATCCTCAACAAAACCATAGTTTATGAAGATCTAAAAAATGGTGGCATGCAGAAATCTGTAGCTCTTATGGTTGAGGATTTAGAAATTTGATGACGTCACAAGCTCAAGATGAATAAATCTCACCATTTTGGAACGAACGAGGATTTTGAAAAATTGCCACGAAAGAGTTTAAAGCAACTTACCCAAAGTTTCTTTTAAGCAAATTGATTAAAGGAAAAATGTAATAGAATTTTACACGCACCCCTTTTAAGATTTGAGTTCTATCTGTCTTACCGTAAAAACAAAATGGCGATTGCTACTATTATGATGATCATGATGACTGGAACAACGATGCCAACAATGAGACCAGTTTTTGCTCCGTCAGTACTACTTTGTTTCCTTGATTTAGTTGCTGCCTCTGTAAAATAAATGCAAAGCTTAAATTAACTCCTTCTGCCGGTACGCGTTTCACCGCACACTCCTCACTTTGGTTCGTGACACTACCGGGCTGTTTTATACTTAACACAACAAAAGGCACTTGAGTATCAAGTGAAATCACATCTAAGCCACCGATTGGCTTATCTCAAAACAAAGGTCACCTAATCAACAAGCACCAAAACAGCCCGGTAGTGCCATTTGTCTGTTCTTAGCATGGACAAAACTTAGATTAGAAGTTAAAAGTCAAAGTTTCCAAACGAAATAGTTTCTGTAAAGGTATTTCTACGAAAAGTATCTAAGCTTCCATTTTCAGTTTCAGTGTCATATTTCAAATTCCCACCGCACAAAAATTTGGTAAAAGCAACTATAACTATGGTCCAATGACTATGACTATTGCCAAATGACTATGGTCCAATGGTGACTCAAGTATATATACTGCTAATTAAAACATTTCAATGTTAATTTCCGTGATCACAATTTTACTTGAAATTCAAACATAAAAACGAAAAAGGAAACTTACTTGTTTTCAGAGGCCCAATCCATTTCGATGAATAGAAGATCGTCTGAAAAAAAATTGCATGTGGTTAGAGGAAAAGCCAAGCAAAGTTACTGTAAAACCTAAGCCAGATAATATCCCAACCTCGTATCCAGAGTGAGTTCGTTGTTCTTCCTCTAATCTGGGATACAGGAGTCCCTTTTGTGGTTTGAATGGCTCTTCAAACAACACAGCAAAGAAAACATGTCTCGAAAACTTCTTAATTATTCAAATTATAACAGAATGATCCAGTCAATATGCAACAGCCATTAGAATTTTGGTTTGCTCCTTGGAATCGAGGTCGCATAGTTAGCGTCGTCATACTAACCGTGAAATTCATAATAGCTGCTACTGGGCGCATTTCATCGGAGTGTACTGAAATTACGAATGGCCTTCTCAAGAATGTCCCATCAACAAGGATCTTCAAAAGTGGCAATAAGTGATGACCAAATCCTTTGCCTTATGGTCAAGACCTTTACGTGGTTTAGTGTTTTTCAGATGAATGATTGTGTGTTTCTTATAGAATTACGTTGAAATCAAATCAAGGCAACTCCACTGACCTCTGATATAAAAACTCGTTGAAATGCAGAATATTCCGTATCTGGTTTCAAAGCCACATTCCTGTACTTGACCGGACTGTTGTTCCGTCTTTTCCTTCCGAACCTTGAATATGCTTTGCCATCTCCGATTGCAAATTTGCTGCTGAATGAACTGGAGCTAATTTCAGCAGCAATATAAGGCAGTCCTGGTCTGTACGATGCTTCGTTGTATGGGCCTAATTCTTTTGAAGTGTATTGATTAGGAAGCTTTGATGTGTTGGATAATGGAGTTTGTTCCATCACCACGATCTGATAGTATCTGAAGATTAATAAAGACAATTATCATCTCTTTGGAGTAAAATCACCAGGAGTAAATCACTTGTGCAAACAAGGGTAGATTTTGGCGTATGCTTCTAAATGCAAATAACGGAATCTAACGCTGCATTCTTAGAATGAAACTCAATTAAAGGTGAATTAACGATGAAACTGATGTCAGCGAAGATTTCCCACCCAATCGCAACTAGATTTCTAGTACTCAATGGGCTGCAATTTAATTCCTTTGCTAATCGGCCATAATGGGCGACCGGCCGTAATAGACGATACTATTCAGTGGCACTCTTAAGTGTATTTTGTTCATGAATCGAATGAAGCAAACATGAAATTTGCTTTCAGTGATGTACTCCTTAGGTTGCATCAAGTAAATTCTCAGTATGGAATTTCATATTGATTATCTGCGAAGAAATGGTTCAAAACGCTAGCAATACAAACTTTGAACCGGCTGGGCCTCGAACCAATGGAATAACCAATTCTGTTGTCCTAGCAGATGATTCGAAACGCTTTGCATCCACTTTTTCTATTGTTTTGCGTTCTGGAGATTAAGAATGTGGAACATTAAACGATGTAGCATTTCAAAATGTCTTCAATTTCGTTCCATAAAACACAAAGTATAGTGATAATAATAGCGAACGTTTGAAATGGGTAGCCTGTATCAATTTAGACTGCACAAAGACCCGTCGTCCAAAGGGTCTGCGCAAATGCGAGCCAAAGCTTCCCGAGCCTCATTCGTACGTTATTCTGACGGCCTCGTAATGAGTCACTCAAAATTACTGAAACACAACTTTCCTGAGCGGCATACTTAGCTATGACGGTGTCGTATCGTCATTTTTGAACTTTTCTCGCAAGGCGTTGTTTCCTTGTCAACCTTTTGTTTCAAAGACAGAGGAAGATAAAGACTTTCCGTGACGAACTCTTTTGAATTTTTCTGCAGGGATCCAACATTGTTCCCTTGATTTCCCTTTTGCACCATTCTTATTTCTCAGTCATTGACCACTGCGTGCTTCCTGCAGTTGCATGATTACATGGTCGTTTGTGCTACTGCATAAATTAAATTCCAGAAATTGAGAATGAACGGCAAGCCGTGGCTTGCAGTTGAGCAGACCCTTTCCTCCCTTGGACAATGGAGTAGAGGCTAGTATTAATCGAGCTGACGTTTTATTCTTAAATAAGGGGGCATCTTTCAGATTGGCTTAAAAGACTAAATACCTCGTTTTGCAAATTGACTGTTCTTTGGATAGGAAAGAACAGATCAAGGCAGTTTCTGCCAAGGTCTCCAGGGCAGTAGGTTTCTAAAACATGCCAAGTCTTTTCTTCCAAAAGAAACTTTGCAAACTTTCTACACAGGTATTGTGGAGCCTCACTTTCGATACTGCTGTTCTGTCTGGGGCTGCACTGGTTCAAGTGAAATTAATCAACTGAAAAAACTTCAAAAGCGTGCTGCTAGGATAATAACGAACAGCAGTTTCGATGCCCCAAGCAGACCTCTTATCGAAAAGCTGGGATGGAAGACTGTTGACTAAGTGATTTCCAGTGAATCTAAGACAATGGTCTTCAAGTCCCTGAATGAGCTGGCTCCACAATATCTGTGTGACCTGTTCACCCGAAACTCGCTCTACTCATCATTATAGTCTTCGTTTGAGGTTACCGATGAAAAGGTCAACAAATGGCAGGAAATTTTTCTCTTGTAGAGGTGCTAAGCTATGGAATAGCCTGTCAGCCGAGTCAAAGCAGGCAACCTACCTCTCTGTATAGTTTCAAAAAAACTATTTAGAAACAGATGTCATAAGACACTTTTCCTTTCACTCTTATTGTAAATTTTGAAAATTACTGTATAAAAATTTTAGATATTGTAAATAAGGTTCTATAGTTTAATTTATTTAATAGCTTTTTCCCTTTCATATTATACATTGTAATTAATGTTTTTATCGGAGGGGTCCTTGGAAATCAACTTGTTGAAGGGCAACCCTCCTTAAAAGAATTAAATATAAATATAAATATAAATGAATATAAAACAATGCTCTAAAGCCGTGACAATTTTGTTGCGGAGCAATTTTTACGGAAAACATCTTTCAGATTGGCTTAAAATGCGGCTACACTCTCTAAAAACATAGGAAGCAAGTTACGGAAGTGCCAACACTGCATAGCATTTTTCAAAAATTCAAGTGCCGACGGGGGTCTCAGTGAATTTTGGTGGATCCTGCCCCCCTCAAGCCCCCCGCTCGCACCATCCCTGCGGAGCAATGTCATACGGGTACAGTGTGAACAAGGTATAAACATCACTTCCCTTACTGCAATCTTTGCACTTGATTTTTCCTAACATTTCGCTGCTAAGTTCTTATATTGAGATATGCAAAAGGGAGTAAACATCAACAGATAAAGGAATAGACTTACCAATGAAAATGGTTGCAGATTCTCCATAATATAAAGCCAGCTAAAAAGTAAAGCAAAATCATTTCAAAACTTAGTTGACGAAGATAACAAGCTAACTCGAGAGCATCAAACGTGAATTAGATTGTTGTATCATGTACGATTCTGACACGCGAGGAATGTTCCGGAATGGCACAAAATGATTGATAAAAATGAAATGCAAAAGATGGTTAGTGTTTGAAAATATACTTATTAAATAGGATTAAACAAACAGATCTAAACATTGGAGTAGGCAATGCAGAATTTAGACAAAATAGAGGGCAGCAAAAGTCAGCCTCAGACTTTGCGAGGTAAACAGAATGTGAAATTACTAATTGTCCTCATGTCTCATGGGACATCGTTGATGCTGTCACAATTGGTAGATATTTAAGAGTAATGATACACACTTGGCGACACCCGGTTTGTTCCTGATGAGAAAGAGAAAAAAAGAAAGGCAACGTCAAACCTTATTACGGATGACAGCCCTGTAGCAGAATGTAAAATTGCCAATTGTATCCATATCTAGAGAAACTCCTTTGATTGCTTTCACTCCTGGCTCGATAGTGAGTGTTAATGGTATTTTTGCCACTTTCAGTATTTGTCCAGTTGGGTGTCCTGTGCACTGCTTTCTACCATTCACAAAGATCAATTGATATTCACTGCAACGAAAAAATCATTCACACTTCCTCGTTTTGTTTCTCATATTGGTATACTTACACGACTCTCTAATGATAGAGGGCTGCTGGTGAGACGACCGAAGGCGCAATTTTTATCCCTGCCAGTGGCGATAGAGTGATATGACCTAAAGTGCCCTGGATAATTTTGTCACTCAAATGTGGTTAAATGAAACAGAAAAGTTGTTTCTTAATTTCTTCAGGGCCCTTGGAGTCATGTCTATCTGCTGCAATGCAAGGAGATTAAAATTGCGCCTTCGCAGGAGAATTACCAAAAGGAGGAAAACAAGTTGACTTATCACGAACGAAAGGATAAATTAGAAAAGGGAAAACTCGATCTATAATATTGTTTATTCTTCTTCTAAATTCAGCGATTACCAAAGCCCTTAGTTCAACTAGTGAAATGTAGTCGACTCTGCTTAGGCTAAAGTTGATTTTCAGAGAGTCTGAAATGCAGCCTGCCTGCAAAGGATTCTGGGCGGCAAAGGCTCTTTAATAGCTTGGAGCCATTATTTCATCCCGGAAGGTCATAGTCAAATAGTTATGAAATTTGGAAAACTTCGTCATACCTAATTGGTCCATTAATATCAGGAACTTGCTTCAGTTTGATTTCAGTATTTCCTCCAACAATGATAGTCTTATCTGTTGATGGCTTCGGAGGAGCTTTAAGAAATGCAAATACAGTCACTGCATCATTTGGCATTTCAGATTTCCTTGCAAGGATGAATGAAAAAAATAACCTTAAAAGCAGCGGTGTTATGCAAATACTATTTAACAAAACAAAAACAAAATATAAAAAATCATTGTTTCTTCGGATTTGATGATTAATCCACGTATCGATAGATAAAGGCCAATCTCCAGTCAGTGGAATTTTCTGAGCGGGCGGAATTTTAGAAAATTTAACGTTGCTTAGCCGTAACTATCTATTCAATTTAAAAGCGAAATTTTCTCTCGAAAACAATAGAATTTCTGCCCGGTCAGAAATTCCACGGACTGGAAATCAGCCTTAATGCAATAGAGTATTTATGGGTCTCAGAGACATCATCTATCCATGAGAATGCTAAGAAGTACTTAAAGGTGATCTGAAGCGAAAATTTTTATTGATGCAAATGGATAGCACTTTTGGATGATAAAGAATGTCGTTTACCATTTTGCGATACCTTGTTTCATTTACGAATTATACACTATTTTGTATGATTGACTGATGACGTCATTTTGTTTGCAAAAAGTAATGAAAATGTACGAGGCTGGTTATGTTTCCTAAAGGAAATTGACTCCAAGAACATTTCTTAAATTGGCATGCCTTTCAAAACATCATATCAGTCCGTGAAACAATTTCTATTACATTTATTCAGCCCAACTTAAATATCTTCGACAACTGTAACCTTTCAAGCTTAGATACAGCTATATTCCAGTACATCATCCTAGCAATTTGCAAACAAAATGACGTCATCAACTGAAACTTGATAGCAGTGGATAACTTGAAAACGAAAAGAGACATCAAAGAAATTTAAACAGGAGCCCGTATCAATCGACAGTGCCATTAATTTGAATCAATAAAAATGTTCGCTTCAGATCACCTTTAAAAGTCCCCAAAATTTTATCATTTGGGCGATCTTCAAATTTATCTTCGGCAACTAACTCAAAGCCCAAATCATTTTCAAGGCAAAGCTAATCACTTGTTTGGTTGTTGAATGATCAAATTCAGCTCCTTTATGGCAGCCCGGTTTGAAACATACCACGAAGACCGATGATCACCCGGCATCATTAGATTAGTTTCGTATTTGTACAATGAGCCTCTGGCGTGGTCAAACTTGTAGGAAAGAAAAACGAAATACTATCGTAGACTCGAAGGCCATGATAAATTGCACTATAATGGTCCGAAAGCGAGGTAAAAGATATTGCTAAAAGAGCATCGCTCACAATCAGGGTTTTCAGTTCGATATTTCCATATAAATATATACAAGAAAATAACATAAAATGCACGCACTTTGATGCGAATTGCAGTCTTCTTTTAATCCGCATCAAAGTGCTTACATTTCTCATTATTTACTTGTTTATATTTGTATTGACTAGCGTGGCGTATTTGTTTGCGTTGCGTAGTTGCAGCTGCAAAATTATTTGCATTTTTACCCTTGCACAGATGAGATACAGCTATAATCCTGGACAGTATCCTAATAATACGCCCTTTCAACAAAACAGTGCATGCTGGGTAATCAGGATCAAATCTCTCGTACGCGTTGTATTGTTTCTATTGTGCTGGCCTATTCTCTCACCCTTGGAAGTTGTTTCGCGAGCGGTTTATGACGGTTTTACTCAATTAAACGAGGTAAGAAACTTCTCTCATATACATTCCACATTTTAGCTACTTTTTCTTGACTTTTTGGTGGTGTTTCACTTTGAAATATGCTACAGGGCATCGTTGATAGCAGGCGCAGATGGCCAGAGGCCTAGAGTCCCTGCACTTTCAAATGGTAAATAGCATATTGTTGTGGCACTATTACTTTCAAACATTACCTTATAAATTGACAAGACTCTTGAAAAGCTCTTACTGTAGCTAACTTACTAAGATATTAATGCAAGCAAAAGGAAAAGAAAATGCCTCTTCCTTTCAGCCTTTGCGTTGCGATAAATTATTGCAGGCTGAAACTGTTCACTTGCTCGTGTAAACAAACAACTGCCATTTGATTTTACAAACCTTTGATTTTCATCCACGCCTGAATAAAAAGGGAGAAGTGCTTTCGCTTTTTCTTACTTGAATCACTGTCTTAGCTACTTGGCTACGGAAGAAGCTTTAAAGGATCTTGTCAATGTAAAAAGTAATGTGTGAAAGAACTGCTGTAGTAGCGAAGACATGCTGTTTGCCACTGGCAAATACAGGGAGTATGGGCCTAAGGTCCGCTACCCCTGCAATCAACGAAGCCCTTCATCATATTTCATAGTGAAACATACCAAAAAGTCAAGAACAAGCACCTAAAAGTGTGGAAAATATATGGCAAAAGTTTCTTACCTTGTTTAGTTGAGCAAACTCGTCGAAAACCTTTCGAGAAACAACTTCCAAGCGCGAGAGAATAGGTGAGCACAATAGAAACAATACAACACGTGCGAGATATCGATCCTGATTACCCAGCATGCACCGTTTTGTTGAAAGGACGAATTTGCAAGTAAAAGGATGCCATCAGTCGCTACTTAAAGTTAATGGATAACTTCACGACAAAATGAGATATCAAAAAGATGAAATGGGATTTCTATCATTCGACAGTGTTATTTATCTGGAAAAATAAAAACTTTCACTTCAAATCACTCTTAAGAGTTTTTAATGGCACTAGAAGAGAGAGAATAGCTCAGTAGTAGTTCGCTTGACTACTTATATGAGGGTTGAGGGTCGGCGACTTTCCCCACTCTTCATACCAGATTC
The DNA here is from genome assembly GCA_964019985.1 of Aurelia sp. 4 Dawson et al 2005. NCBI lineage: Eukaryota > Metazoa > Cnidaria > Scyphozoa > Semaeostomeae > Ulmaridae > Aurelia > Aurelia sp. 4 Dawson et al 2005. The sequence continues at coordinate 807,832 of OZ026511.1, read as the reverse complement.
AGTGGGACGGGGACTCGAACCACTAATCCTCATATAAGTAGTCGAGCGTGCTATTACTGAGCTATTCCCGCTTATCAAGTTCCATTAACAACTCTTAACAAGTAAGGGGAATGAAGCAAATTCCTGAGACTGAACCTTTCGAGATCGCAACTCTCAGATAACAATTTTCCTGATGAGCAAACATTTTGTAGAAGGGAAAAGGCTATTTCCGTTCAGAAGCTACTCTACCGGGTGAGTCAAAAAATTGTGCACGCGTCTGGCGAGCTATGACATAGAAGGTATTTGGCCGATATTCAAAACTGAAACGTTGATCTGTCAGTCAAAGATCAGAAAATTTCGTTTGGTAAAATCACTCATCATTTAGACCCAGAAATATGGAAAATGCTGGTACCGGATAACGTTCCGGAACGGAAATTCCACATTCCATTCTGGTCTATAATGTACTTCCTATTGAGATTCTATTCCTGAAACTGACAATGCAAACTTTAATGCTACCTAAATCACGGACTAGAATGGAACATAGAATTTTCGATTCCCTTACAGGCATTTTTCTAATGATTGGGTCTTAGAGATTCTTGATTTCATCAAACACAATTTTCTCATCGAAGTTAGCCTTTGACTGATAGATTAACATTTTAATCTCGAATATCGGCCACATAAGTTTTACTTCAAAGCCAGCAAAACGCATAAATTTTTTTTGACTCAACCGGTATTCATATACCAAATAGCAAAGACCTTTTAAAATGACCAACCAGAATATTGTGTTTCAACTGCTATTTGTTGGCTGACATTGCGTTTTCCTCCATCAGCATTTGAAGCTATCTCGACGGAGTAATTTGTTGCAGGGTATAGGCCAGTCATCTTGTATTGCAATGAATTTGCTGGTATGAAGGAAGAAATTCTGTGGAGGAATGTTTTGTTGTATGACTTTGTACCAATGAAGATCGCCTGAAACAAAAGGTTGAGGTCAAAGATTTTTTGATGGTCTAACTTTGAGAATATCTTCTCCAAATCCTAGAAGAAGTCGCTAGCGGAAGGGATGCAAATAACATGTTGAAGTTTTTTGATTTCAGAGATTGCGGAGGAAGGCTTCAACGGGAGGGGACTTATTGTAGAGGGGGGCTCAGGTTACATTTTTGGTCGAAAATTTGGACCAAGCATATCATTTTGGGTCAAAAATATGTGCGAATATTTTTGCAAGTGATTGCAGGTCAACATTTTGTGAACTTACTGAACAAACTGATTGGAAGTTATTTGGGAAATTTTTTCGCACAGTAACTCATCTTTGCACCTCAAGCAAATTTGGGATTCGAATTTTTCAATTGTTCCAATACAAGAACGGGGAAATAACGAGAATGTCAGAGAAGTCAATGAATTACTATATGTTAGAAGCTGGTTTTTAAAGGGCAGCCTTAATTTGAATTGACCAATTAAAATCTCAATACATAGGTGAGACCTTCAGCTGCGCGCTGATACCTAGTTGTGTTCATATAACCCTTGCTTCATGCAAGCTAGGCATGATAAGCTCGCGACGTGCTTCAGGTCACCCGCCAATAGATACATTCCAAAAGTCTCTTGTTTCGCTACCCTGCAGATTTGTCGTTACAACAGAAGGCTCAACTGAAGTGATAACAACAATAACAACAAGCGAAAGTGAGAGGGACTTACGTAATGAGTCTAACCCGGTACATGATTTGAGGTAAACATGATTAACTGTTGATTTCTCCAAGTTTCAATACAAATGGTCTCAATAATAAACTTTGGGTGCAACAGTTACTCAATAATGTTCCCACGAGACAAAAGAATTTCGATCTTAGCTCTTAGCGCCCGGCATTTCAATTCATTTTATTTATAATTATTTAGGCACGGTAGCCCCGTCAGTCCATGAGAACTGTTCAAAGTGAGCTTCAAATATTCATGACGATTATCAGATAGCTTGATTATGAGTCGTAGTTGTAGTAATTACCAGTCCATAAAGGAGCAAAACTGCAACGATTGTGATAAGTCAAAAAGAAATAAACATACCGAAAAATTTTGTATGACGCATTTTGATTGAATCGGCTTTTCCCATTTCACAACTGACGATCTTGTCACTGTTATAATTTCTTCTAGATTTCGTGGTTTTGTGGGTGCTGTTGAATACAAATGATTCGATTAAATGAAACGGTATGTCCCATCAAAAGTGTGCTTCGTTTGTGGCTCCTGTGGACGACCTGCAGCTTCAGTTGTCTCAGATATTAAGTTGTTGCACAGGTCAAGCTTCAACTGAGGGTCCGTTTATATCAGACAAAAATATCTATCCCTTTGCCAGGCTAGGCACTGATAGACTAGATTCCTCCATCTCACACAATATCATGTATTTTTCACGTCGTGTTTATATGAAGAACGCAGCACTACAGGTATAGCAAGATCCCACCTCACCAGAAGTGGAATCTCACGTGAAAATTTGATGTAAATGAAACACTACTGGTATGGTGAAATGAACTGAATTATTCTTTGATTCTTAATGGTTAATTCGTTCTGATTTCTTCCAGCTGGCCTCTCAGCCCCATGTCAGAAAGGTGAGGTTAAAATTTCATATGAACAGTGACTGAAATTTGCCTCTCCTATCAGCGCCGTGGAATCTCGCCAATAAGCCCCGAGTCTGGCAGGTTAGATGTTGTATGCTTTCTGACATAATATGCCCTTAGAGTTTGAGACCATGCTTGAGTCAATGCTACAAATGATTTCTGGTTCATAGCAGGAGAAAGGTAAAATAAGTGGTTTATTCAAACACAACACTTCTCAGTTTTTACAAATTGAATAGTCAACCCCAGCTAATCCAGTATCCTGAAATTACTTTATGCTAAAAGCCTTCTTCGTAAAGTCACACATAAGAAATACAGAAATATAAGAAAATGTCATTCCACGGAGCTCTACTGATTCTATTCACCTTTTTGGTTTTACAGTATTTTTGCTTGGTGTTTTGCTCACATCGAGTTGACTTTCTTTTTGTGGCTCCAGCGTTGCTTCGGCGGCAGTAGCACCGTACCCTTGAAGTGCAGCTTTTGGAGAACATTGCCTTTCAAAATACTGCAGAATCGCAGTTTGGTTTCGAACAAAATTTTGATACAAAGCCAAATCTCATGCAGAATCTCTTTGACGGGCCGTGAAAATTTGCATTGAGATAGCAAGCAAGCAGCAAGCAAGCAACATTATGGTTGGTGTGTTGTGTTGTGTTGTGTTGTGATGTGTTGTGTTGTGTTGTGTTGCTTTGTGTTGTCTGTTGTTGTTGTATCGCAGTATTGTGCCAGTGCGTATGTGTCGTCACAAATTTTTCAGATGATTGACCAGAAAATCGTATGGTGGAGATGGGTTTTAAGTCATGAAAGAACTATGTTTATGACAGTTGATACAGCAAATTGATACTCACAACATGCCAACTTTGTTTTTACTTTCGAAGAATTACTCCAAGCACCCTGTATTGAACCACTGCTGGTTGTTGCTGATACCTAAGAAAAGGAAAAGTAAATAAAGCAAACAAGTGCATTGTAAAATTGTTGATTTCTCTTAGGGGCTGCACAAAAATCGATTGTTTCAAGCGAAACGTCCAATGGACGTTTGAAGGTGGGTTAAAAGGACTGGAAGTTTCTAAAATTTTTGTTTCATCGATATCTATTCCGAGAATTTTCTGCAAGGGTCTTTATTCTACAGCTTTCGCTTGATCTATATCTAGTAAGTGCGAAGAATTTCGACAGCAGTGAAAGTATCTTGTCCGTTGAGAATCTGTATTGAGTCTGGTGATGGAAAGAACGTCACTGACAACTTCATAATAGCTTGGGTCCATTTGGTATGCAGCAAAACAACGGCATGAAATTTTCTCGTGATCGGTAAAATTACATCGATTTTCAATTGGACGTTCTGGGGGGGAAGGGGATGGGGATTTTGAAAACGTCCAATGGACTTTTGCTTGAAAGAATCGATTTGTGTTTGGCCCCTAAAATATCTTCAGGATGACAAAAAAGCCATAGGGGAAATTCTTGTGATGTAATGGGGGTCAGGCACGCGGGGTGAGTGACTGAGTGGCTTATACAGTCTTCGTCAGGTGGCTTAAGTTAAGCTCTGTCGAGTGAGGTCAAACTCGGGATGGGTGACCTCGGAGGCCTGACCTTACAACTCAACTTGTCGTCCTTCGGAAGCGACGTTAAACTAGGAGTCCCATACCTGGATGCGGCATGCACAGTGGGCCTAAATTAGCTTTCGGTAGCTAGAAATCCTGACAAGCTCACTCAAAACAAATTGAAAAACAAAAAAAAAGACACAAAAAATATTTTTGAACAAAGCAAAATATACTACATTCATGAAAGTTTTGACCCCCAAAAATGTATTTATTTTTTCATAGCACATAGCAAATAGAGGTGTTGTAGCCTTTTCGGCAACTGCGCTGTAATGTTTTGGTGACAGACTCACCCTGGCACTCCTTGTCAAATCTTCTAACCAGAAACCCCTAACATATACCGATTTTTCGACGCCTTCCTAGGCAACTAAGAATACTAGGCAACGATTCGTAAACCCAAAAGGCGTCTGACCCCTACCCCCTAGTCAGCTACTAATAGGGAGTGCTCCGATCGGCAAAATGGCATATGGTTTCTTGTTATTTACCATAAGGTTGCAAATGCAGTAAAAGCTTTTTCTATTCTCCACGGGGGGGGGGGGCGCTATTTCATTTCAAAGACTCCACAGGAGGAGCCTTGAAAGAGAACAGAACTCATTAGAGAGGAAGGCTTGTTCACAAGGTCGTACGAGAAGGACATTAATAATAGCTTTCAGTTCTTTCATTTCATGATTTCAAGGATATCAATATAATTAATCAAGGATACTTTGCAAAATCAGCATGCAGTTTTACGAGTCGGATATAATTTTTGTTCCATACAATATCGAAGTTTACCGGCAAAAACTTGTTAAACTAAGAGTCAAACTTTGAATTTTACCTGAAATTCATATGATGTGTTAAAATGGAGACCTTCAATCAGCTTTTCTGTGATGGCTTTATCCACGATAACAATTGCTTGAAAATCATTATCCATTTCCCTTTTGTATCTTATTCTGTAATCATGGAGGATTCCATTCACAAGAGATGGCTTTTCCCATGTGACTTTGACACGATTTAATTCTTTACAAACAGCAACGGGCCTTGGCGGAGCAGATGAAGCTAAAGATTGGGAAATATTTATCGAAAAAAGGAAATTAATAATCTGAAAGGTTTGTGCTTGCTTTTGATTAAAGACATTCCATATTAATGTTAAGTAGACAGTATCAATTTTTTCATTCATATTAAATTCTTTAACCACGGTTGCCCCGTCGGTCAAGAAAGATTGCATTTCACGAGGCCAGGCACAAAATGTTAGAGATTAAGATCCCGTTCGCGATTTACCGTTTTCAAATGAAAATGGTACGAAATGGTGCCGTTCGGTCTTCGGGTTTATACTAAAACGTTTTCGTAACCGCCACAACTAAAGATTATTTTGAAAATGGAATCAGTTGAAGACGGCATGAAGCATTTCAGTGTAAACGCTTGAAACGGAACGACATCCTTAGGACTCAAAGAGAGACAAAGGAATAATCTGCCTCTCTTTCAATCCTTAACGAAATCGTTCCATTTTCGAGCGTTTACACTGAAACTTTTCATGCCGTTTTCAAAATCGTCCTCATTCAACGCAGGTTTCGAAAACGTTTTAGTGTTGACGGAAGGCTAAAACTACTTGATTTTCTACCTTTTTCATTTGAAAACGGCATAGTGTAAACGGGGCCAAAGTTAGCCCAAATTTAAGTATGAATAAGAAATAAGTGAGAAAGTACCAAAGAGAAATTATTTCAAATCGTTATAAAATGGTTTGAAAGAGGATGCCTGTTTGACTTCATAATTCAAGAAGTTCCAAACTCCAGCAATGCGACAAGAGAGTGCTTGCTGACCATTAATTGGTTTCATTAATGACTTAGAGATCTTAGAGATCAGTTGCAGTGTTTCTGTTTTTTTGTCAGTTTCAGAAATAGACTTTTAACTTCAGTAGCAAGTAGATCTTGGAACAGAATGGAACGTGGAATTCTCGATTCCCAAACAAACCCCTTGCAGGCACTTTTCTAACTTTAGGCCTAATAGGTGAGTGATTTGATGATGAAAATTTTCTTACCGAAGTTTACCTTTGACTGATAGATTAGCATTTCAGTTTTGAATATCGGCCTCATGATCTTTATTCCAAACCAAGATTCATATTTACCAAACGGGTAAACTTGTTTTGACTGACACGGTATGTAAAGCAAGTAAGAAGACACTTACCACCTTCGACCGTTTTGAAATGAAGAACTTTTTCATCTGACAGTGATGAAATGCCAATAGATTGAGCCACAATTTTTACTGTATATTCTGTCATTACAGTCAGTCCAGTGAATAAAACACTTGGGTTTGACGTTGTTTTTGTCTTGACTAATGTTGATCCAATTGTGGTTATCAAAGAGATTCTGTATTCTATTGGAAAATCTCCTGGTATAGCGGCTTTCCATGAAATTTTGGCAGTGTTGCCAGTTATTTGACTTATATTGATGCCAACTGGAGGAGATGGCTTTGCTGCGGAGGAGAATCAATCAATCAATTAATCAATCAATCAGCCAATCAATCAATCAATGAAACAATCAAACAATCGATAGACCTTTTCGCAATTTTGGATATAAGGACTAAGGAGAGCGCGACCCAGCCTTGGCAACAGTAAGAAATCAGGGAATCCGTTACGGCTCGGTTGGATCCCCCTGCAAACTTGAGTTATTTTATATATAATTGTACCTTTCACGAGTCACATTCATCTCTAAACTCATGTCTAAACTCATGTCTAAACTCATTTCTAAATTCATGTCTACACTCATAGTCTATGCATAATGTCTTCATTGTAATCCTCTAATGATGGGCTTTGATCATAAGATGATCAGAGAAGTCTAAAATAAAGAGAATGAATTTTCTATGAATTACCTTATTGCTTTGGTGCAATAGATACATATTGAATTGATATTTATTGAATTCACAAGTAATGGTATGTCGAGAAAGGTCAAATGAGACCGCTTGCTGCGAATGCACAAGGTTCTGAGTTCAAGTCTCGGGCTCACCACAATTTTTCCATTTTCCTCCATTCGCCGAAAATTTTAGCATCAAAATGAATTCATGGGTTTAGCTTCATTGCCGCCTCATTGTTCGTTTGCGGAAGATAGAACCAATTACATTTACGGAGGAGCTAGTGTGACAAAAAACCCCTCCGCAGATGGGTATAAAGTTCCTCCACAGAGGCGTATATGCTGAACATAACTATACTTGTATAAAAGCAGTGTCTAACGTCCTATGTTGAATTAAAGCATTCTCAATGAATTTGTATTGAACACAAGATCAAGTTTTCAAATAATGTTGGAAGGCGCGACTCGATAAAAACAGAAAATAGCTGATTATGAAGGAGAGAGTCTAGACTTAATACATGTCGTAATTTCGCTCTTTAACTGAACCGATACCACTGCAACTACGGCTCATTTCCCAGTATTTTAGGAAATGGATAAGTCTCATACTCATTCAATATGGCCTAAATCATCTTCTATTTCTTTCTCAACACCCATGAGCCAAAAGCACCCCCAAAAGGTTTCATAGAACTGCTGTATTATAAAGCCAGCTACAATTACTTAGATGAGTGTTTCTCCAACCCATAATTGCAAATACAGTTGCTCAAATCCTGCCTGTAGATTGGAACACAAAAGACAACAAAAGCCGATTTAGATATTGCCGGTTTCATAGCTCTAGAGGACGAGGCCCTCACTAAAGAGTCAACAACAGTATCATTGTAAGATGAGATGCGTAAAAGTTAACGGGGCTTGTTGAGTAATGTTAGGGTGCGTCATTGCGTTGTAGTGGGTTTTGCACTAAAAAAAACAACAATCCTCACCTTTGATCCCTGTGACAACAATCTTGAAAGTTTTGGTGTTGTGTGATCTGATTGAAGGGAGATAACATGCGGAACACGAATGACTTTGTTCACACACAACAAGGCCTTGCTTCACATCAGTTAATTTGCAAGAAAAAGAGTTTAAAACATAAGTGACATTCAGCATTATCCTCAACGTCTTTGTAGTAAGTCCATTGACATTTGAATTGCTTACTATCTCAACTCCACTTTGATAGGTGCTAGAATTGCGAATAATTGTGTTGACTACCTTCCAGAATATCAACAATCCAGGCTGTCCAATCACTGAGCATGTTATAGTTATTGTCCCTTCTCTGACTAATGTCGGCGTCGTTGGCGTCACTGTAATGCTTGATACTTGAATAACTGGAAAGAAAATGTTTATGAATTATTTGCCCAGACAAGTACAAGGCAAGCATGCATGCAACCTCGTTCCCAGGGTGTTCTTACGTCATTCGCTGATCACGAAAGCCGAATGAACACTTTGCTATATTTCAATCGAATGCGCCCAGAAAATGGGTTCAGTAGCAGGCATTATGGATTTCACAGCTGGCTAGTAGCCGACGCTAATCGACGGAAAATGGCCGTTTCTCTAGCGCTAATTCTGCAGACGATCAGCTGAGAAACTAAAAACAAACACTTTGAGGACCTTATTTCAACATTTTGGAAGGTATTTAAACAATGATCCGGGGTTGGCAAGTGTGTTTAATGTGAAGATAAGCTCGGTTTGTGTAGAGGGAAAATTGGCCAACGTTGCAAATTCGAGAAACTTTCACCGCAGCTTCGAATATGAAATGGCTCATTATTCTCCGAATTTTGGAGATAAGTAGCAAATCATGGTTGAAGTTGGTAAAGAATGTGGTTTCCCGTCGAATTTTGACATGTCATGGCCGTTTACCCCGCGCAAAACCAAGTTAGTTCGCAAAAACGGAGTTACAACCAATCAAATCAGCGAGCGCCACCCTTGTATCCCAGAGTAGAGGTAGAGCAACGAACTCACTCCTGGGATGAGATTGGCATGCAATAGTTCTGGCCATAGGTAACTGGACACCACAATTATGTTTCAGTATATATGCTTCTGCGGAGGAAATATATACCCCTCTACGGAGGAGGTATTAAACTAATCTATTTCTTTCCTTTCAGACATTAAAACTAGTTGATTTTTCTCTTGCAGGTGTTAACAGTTTTCTCTCTAGTTACAGGAGTTAAGAGTCTTCTTTCTGCAGATTACGGTGTTTTCATGGGTTTTGTATGATGAGTTCGTTATTTAAGGTTATCTCGAGAAGAGTACGTTTCCAAAAGAGAGCAAAATACGTGATCGTAGCATAAATACATGCATGTGTAAGTTCATGCAAACGTGTAATTAAGCTAACACAGGCGTGTAAATGTCATTGGAATACGACAGAAAACCAAGGAAATTTTGATCAAATTTTTAACTCGTTTTGCAAGCTTTTGAACTGGGATCTTGGCGGAAAATCTTTTTTTCTATTCATATAATATTATTGCAATACAGATCTTACATTCTACCGGGTGTCCCAGAAAAGAGGTAACAGATTTGATCATGGCTAGCGATAAGGATTTAGCTTGAATCAATGGGAAATAATTTTTAAACTATTCCTAGATAGTTAACTTGAAGATAGACACCTTGTTTGCTGATATTGGAGCATTGAAAGAAGAAATTGTTATCATGAAAGTTTAGATTTGCCTCTACCTCTCAACAAGAGCTTTTGGGTTTTGGCCTATGTTGTTGACGCACTTGTTGTGGAATCTCCTGAATCATACCGAAGTGCAAGCAAGAAGCCTCGTGCTTAGGAAAAATTCTTGATGGAAATCCAAATCGAACTTGAAATCAAATTTACGAATTTTTCCCCAAGAGATATCTCCTTTCAATCAGCAAAACCTTGACTTAAACCTACCGAATAAAAGTTATTGATCAGAGAGATAATTCTCTTGGGTATGAAAAAATCTTCCGTGCTTGAATAAAATGCATTTTTTCATCATTGGAATTATTACGAAACAAACAATCGCTTATATCCAAGGGATAAAATTCACAAGGATAAGATCCTTGAAAGTGCTCCTCATGCTTAAATTGTTTCTACCTTGTAAATTCATCTTGACTGAAGAAAGATATTCCTTGGTGATTATATTCATTGATAAGTTTGTCAGTTTTTAGTTTTTACATTGCCATTCAAATGTGTACCTAAGCACACTGGTCCTCGCTCAGAATGTCTGTCCTTGAGGAGATTCCCCAAAACAGCGTGCTTGTAGTTAGGCCAAAACCTAAATGCTCTTGCTTCGAGAAGGAGGCAAATCTGGACTTTAAAGATAAAAATCTGCTCTCAATGTTCTGATATCAACAAGCAAGGTATCTATCTTCAAGTTAACTATCAAGGAATAGTTCAAAGGTTATTTCCGACTGATTCCAGCTCAATTCTTTACGCTAGCTTTGATCAAATCTGTAACCTTTTTTTGGGACACCCGGTACTTTACTACGCTAATTACTGTACTACACTACGGGAACGACATCATGAGGAGCGAAAGACAATGACTACCCCATGACCAATTCATAAAGACGCACAACATTAAGCAAATATAGAAAGAATATAACTAAACAAAGTAAACTAATTACGAATACAAAGAAAACCGACGAAAAGTAGGTGCTAAGGTATGGGAGTTTGCAGCAATGGAGCATTTAAAAGCGTTCTTAAGCATGAATGAATTTTGCAGAAAATCTGCAACATACAGTGGTACTCCCAGTCATTCACATGCACTTGGATTGTCCACAGTAAGGGAAATAATTGATCTTGAATCTGCTAGGATTGTTTACAAATCCCTGAATGGTGATGCACCGTCCTACACAAGTGCTATGTTTATTAAAGTCAACGTGTCTACAACACGGTCTCTCAGGAATTCGGATTATGACCTAAGAGTCCCTTTTCTAAGAACATCCATAGGACAGAGATGCCTCTCTTACCTGGGTGCAAAATTTTGGAATGGATTTTTAAAAAGACCGAAAATACGTCAACTGTAAAGCATTTTATGAAATCCATAAAATGATCATCTGATTAGGAAGAATGAATGATACCTTCCTTTTCGTTTTTGATTTATGTTACTTTCTAACGATCGATCGCAATTACAAATATCTACCATGGAAGCTAAATGAAGACTTCAGAAGATATTCAACCAGTGGTATGAAGCTGAAAACAAATGAGGATCTTGAAACTTTGAAAGAGATAGCACAAGACAGGAAGAGATGGAAAGAATTGACTGATGACATTTATAGAGCTGCTAAAGCAGAAAAGAACTTAGTTTACTAGGGTCTTCAATGCGGAATGGCTTATATATGAATATATATAATTACAAAGAGCAGTATCTTCTCAAACAACGCCGGGGGAGGGGGTGCTGATTTACCCCGATAGATTTTACATACCTTTGGTACATCCAAGCAATTCCCATCTAAGGCCAACACTTAACAAATTTGAAGATTGCCTCTCTACCTGCAGCCGTAAACATTTTGCAACGATGGGAACAGGAAGGTCCACTTGATTTGTTGCGTAGCGACCTTTAACACCGGGAAATATCTGCACGAAAAAAGAAGAACTTGATTGATTGATTGTTATCTATGAATATACTTTTTCACAATTGGGAGTAAGGGACTAGGAAGAGCGCGGCCCATTCTGACAGCTTTGGCAACAGCATGAAATAAGGGGGAGTCGCATTATTGCGGCTCGATTGCCTTTCCTCCAAACTCGAGTTGTTTTCGATTTAATTGCACCTTTCAAGAGTCACTCGATAGTTGTTTAGAATGGTACGTGTTGTCTCTGGATTATTTAGCCATCTGGGCATCCTTTCACCTATTGGTTAGTTTATTTTGAGCCACTTTATTGCAGGTATCTGACCTCTTCTTTGAAGCTGCTCAGCTTAGGCCTAAATGATCAACAGGTCGAACTTCATAAGCTTTTGTGGTAGTTCAATAGAATTGGAACAAAGGCAATTAATTAAGGTAAAAGATCTACATTTCAATCGAATGAATAATTTTACCATCAATTTCGATCCAAATATGTAGTCTTGCCAATCAAGGCAACGATATTTTAATGAAAAACTAGCAACTGTAGCTACAAGATCTTTGTTTCCAGGACCTTGAATAATCAAAGCACTGATTGTTCTCAGTCTAGTGAAACACACTTGTATCCATGGTTTGCTGTTTGGTGATTGGCTCGATGAACACGACCCAAGGTTACATGATTCCCAAGTTGTCTCTGAATTCAGTCGTGAATGTTTTGCTTCACTTCCAGCGACATGAGAGGACGATGTAAAGGACAAATCTGATACAGCAAATGACGAATGAAGGCCAAGTGTATCAAAGCAATCTAAAGAAAGGAATGCATCAAAGGTGAACATAAAATGGTGTAAGATGATGGGTGACGTTTAAAAATGCTACAGCAGAAAACGAGCGACGCGTTGCAAAATCTAAGAGCAGAACTGCGAAGATGATTCGTTCTCTCAACGATTATCAATGAGAAAAGAGTAGACACTGGGCACTGCACATGATAAAACAAAATGTTGGCAAAATATAAGTATGCGATTGTGACGGGTACTTCTTGTCACTGAGTAGGGGCAGATGTGTCATGCTTTTCAACCCACTTATTTGAAATCAAATAAACAGTTATAATGGCTATATTAAAACAAGCTTTAACCATCCTCAATCAGATACCATCTTGGATATAATGCATTGCGCAGATAGAATGCCAGAACAGCAACAACATTCTTGTGACGAAGTCACATCGAAAAGAGGCAATGGTGTGACTCAACTGCTACATGTAGCAAATCAACGTAAATCCATTCACTTTACCGTCCATCACTTATTTCCTTCTTTGTTTAGTATCACTGCCTTAGAGACTTGCTGCAACGCGGGATCATTTCCGAAGTGACCTGTCACTGGACTATACGTTCATCGTGTTTCTCATTGCTATGCCTCCAATGGGTTGAGCCTTCTTCTTTTCTTCCTACGGATGTTAAGTGTCCTCTAACTCTTGCATACTCACTACTTAACGTTTCTCCAATCTATACTCTTTTCTTTGTTATTTTCATTAACGCAATCTGTGCAAGTGATACTGTATGCTACCCTAAGCGCGTCACACGATCCTTTTCCTCAGCACCCCCAACAAACCAAACAGTGATTTTTCTCACAAACTTCAGTTTATTCAAAACGAAAAACTACCCCATGCATTGAGTCTACTTATGTGCCATCTTCCACAAGAGTAGCACGCCGTCCTAGACCTTCATGAAAATGTCTTTTCAGGAGTTAGGAGATGATTGAATTCTTGGCGTTATATTCAGACAGACAAAAAGTTTCCTTGCTTCGGTCAACTGGTTTTTTATTTTGTTGTAGTGTGCAAGTGGGTGAACCAACATCAAGGAAGAGCAAACAATGACACGGATGAAATAGCATCTCACCTGATTTCGGACAGCCAAAAAAATTTATTCGCAAACAAGTTGTACCATAATACAGTGGATATATCCTTAGATAGCTCATCTTCAAATCTGACAAAAACCAGTTGTAAGTGATAAGATTTCTCGTCTTGCTCCCAACAAATGCCTACAATGCAAAACCAAGAAAGAACGTTTTATCTTTATTGTTATCATATTTAGGTTACGGTAAACGTCTGCAGGCCAAAAATGTCGACTTTCTGATTTTCCAAATCTCAGCAGCCCAACTTTTGAGAAAGACAAAGATACCATCTTTGGAAGTAACAGAAATGTTAAAGGAATTGAATCCATATAAATAGTCGAGCGTTAACGCTATCCTGAATTTTCGCTGACATACCACTGACAGCCTTTTGTTGTCGAACAATAGTGCTAAATTCATTAGCAATGGAGATCAAAGACTTCCTAATCTTTGCATCATCCTCAAGGATTTCTTTGGTTTTCAATAGGGACTAAATTACAACTTTCATTTCATGATTGAAAAGAAGTTGATATTGGTCATTATTACCTGACTGGAGTTTCAAAAACGAGGCAATACAGAATCCCGCCATTCCTATTGGCTAATCACACATTTCACGCGGGTTTCCCGTAGCCTTGTATAATACGATATAAGGACGCGTTTTTGTCACCACAGCAACTGCTTTAGGCCTAGGTCTGTGAGATTTGTAGTGAAGTCAAACGACATGATTGTAGCAAAATGTATTTGATGAAATGCGAGTCAAGATTAGAAGATGTCAGGTAATAAAACTCATACTAACCGGTTTTGTCGTTTTACAGGAAAATATAAAGCCCTCGGTCTTAATGTACAGACCTCGCAAGCTCGCTCTGTACTTCTAAGACCTCGGGCATTATATTTTCCCGTGCAACACAAAACTGGTTAGTATGTGCTTATGAGAGCGCTATCTATATGGACTCAATGCCTGTAAACAGGGAGAAATATTGATTAAACAGAAAGGAAGTAAAATTTTGCACAAAAAGTTTTTCTTTGTGGTTAAAATGCATCACTAGGAAATAGGATGCGGGAAAGCTTCTGGCAATATCGGCTGGATTGCTTTGCCCCTAAGGGTTTAAACACTAGGCAGGTTGACACATAGATTTGACTTTTTGTTTGCATTTTGGTTGTTGTGTTGTTTTGATGTTAGCGCTCAGCTTTTCGTTAGGGACACACTCTATTTTTTAGGAAACTCTTTCTGCCCATCCGCTCTTGGATCTCTATATTGTTTGTTTTATTTTAGCACATGTTTTTCTCCGCTCCTGCGAGACAGACATAGCCACCGACTTTAGCAGTTCTTAATTCTGCGCTTTCTTTGATCTATCTCCTACCGCCTCTGTCAACATCCGCTACTTTAACACCTTAGGTGTATTCATTGTATTTTGTAAGATCCCGCTTTAGGTTATTATTTGTAGTGTTTCTTAATTTCGAGATTGATATGTATGCTCTGTCTGATTAAAAGAACAGTCATTACTGATGAAGGCTTTCACCGAAACATATATATATATATGCTGATCCTAGTGTTTGACCTATTTAGCTGCTCGCGTACTTGAAAACAAATCTGAAACCACACAATGTGTGTCAATTCTTTTGTTTAAGTGTGTAAATTGGTTTTATGTCCTAATTGCTTGACCCGGACTATCTTTGCGGCTTCTTTCACTTCGATGTTACATATAATTGCTATCAATAAAAGTCCATGGGTTAGTCACTGTCTTTTGCACCCCTTGGTGTCGTCCCTGTGGTGTTGTATAGTAATTAGATGAGTAGAGTAACATGTAAGATTTGCTGTAAATTTTCTTTAGAATTGTATAAAAAAATTCATATCTCATGAATTTGCCTGGAAAATATCATTTTACAATATTTGCCAATTATTTTGGTATGGTTAGAAATTCCACATTCTCTTGCACCGAATGATGTATGGTTTAACTAGAACCAGCTAATAGTTTGGCTTTCAGGGAGAGAAAACCAAATCTCATATTACCAACGTTTACCGTAACCTTAAAGATCCTGTGCTCCCCATGATCCTTTGTATGTGCACAAAGCAGCAAAAGCTCACCGTTACTGTAAACAACACACACGAGCCACAGAATATGGGGAAATGAATAGCTCTCAGGAGAAAGGCTTCCCTAATCCTTCAATTACTTATGGGACTGTCTTTTGTTTGAGTTCAAAGCGATGACTTCATAATGTTTATTTGAAGGTTGAAACGACAATGCATAGCCTTGCGATTGCTAGGCCATAATCTTTTTCATACAGTATGAAATTTATTGTCAGACCGGAGAGGATCATGGGCAGCACAGGGTCTTTAAGCCTATAACAACAATTTCCGAGGGCAATGCCAGAAAATATTAACCCAAGCCACTTGTTGCTTTTCGAATTTGTTGCTTGATGTGTTCGAGCCACTGAGGAGGTGTGTTTCGAATTCGAAGCTAGGTTGTTACGTAATGAGCGGGGATTACCGGGTAATAATGGAATGTAAGCATTTCAAAGTAGTTCAAGTCATTCCGCACGACACATTGCATTCGATACGTCATCTTAAGTTGTCAGTTAGTAGAATAACATATGGTCAAACATGCAATCAATTCCCTGAAGAGAATTATGAATAAGCAATCACAAAATTTCTGCCCTTAAAAACACACCAATGTTGCAATGTTGCCATAACCTACAGGAGTGAGTGGACGAGTGGCTTATATAGTCATCGTCAGGTGACTGAAGTTAAGCTTGGTCGAGTGAGGTCAAACTCTGGATGGGTGACCTCGGAGGCCTGACGTCACAACTCATCCCGTCGTCCTTCGGAAGGGACGTTAAACTAGGGGTCCCATAATTGTATGAGGCATGCACAGTGGGCCTAAATTAGCTTTCAGTAGCTATAAATCCTGAAAAGCCTACTCAAAATAAATTGAAAACAAACAAGAAGAAAAATGCAATGCACCAGGCGTACCAAGAAAGTATACGAATTTGGTTGGATCCAGCGATGTGAATTTATCTTTAATCAATCTTTAATGGCTAATCACCCTAAAACCGTCCCATGATAGTTAGTTAGAAAAAAGGTACCTCATTTGTCAGTATTAGTGCTCGGAGAGTTGAAATATCAGTCCCTAAATCTCACATTTGTGTCCATCCAGCTCATCAATATTTTAAGAGCAGTTATCATACAACAGTTAGGGTTGCCTTTTCTATCAGCTACTATAGTTTGTTTCCATTATGGAAACAATGAGCAAGTCCACTGTTTCCAGTTGGGCCAAATTTGACTTCCAGGCAGTCTCAAATTGCAGCGCACCTGCAACGGGCCCTGGGTGAAAAATGCCCATTTAATGTGATAGAAACCTTGCTTTTTTACAATAAGCACCATATTGTTGGGGAGATGAAGTGCTGACCCAATGGACCTATTTCACAATCAAATTCAATTCTAGGCAGGGGATGTGATTCCCTGTAAGGCAAGAAATCTACATCATATCATTATGTTGCAACTACACTTACAAAACAATTTCAGTGTTGCTGAGAGCAATGCATTCTTTTGAGATTTAAAGCCACATGATATCGAGGCAAATGATGTTCCTGCAAGTTGCAAGTATTTCAAAAGAAATGACGTCATTGTGAAAATGGTCTATTGCTTTGACACTGTGTTTCAGCTTTGAGCGAATCAGCCAACGTTGGGGCTCACAATGCCATGCGCATCGTTGCTATCGTTACCTTCTCTTGTTCTCAGCGACCAACCTAATTTGCATATTACGTCATGCAAGTAAATCGTTACTGCTTACGCGATCGCCGATCCTAAGCTCTTTAATGGGAGCTCGAGTATGGGAGCGTCCTTGAGATAGTCAAAATTAGGCCTGTTCTGGTCCTCGACAGCATAGGGATATGAATCAAAGACAAACCTTATCATTCGGGCCTTCTTTATATGTTGTAAATGAGTTCAGTTGAGTTGCATACTGAATTCTGAAAGCTGATAGCCAGCAGTTCCCGCGTGTGCCTCCTTGCAACTCAATTCCACTTATCCTCTTTTCCATGCCAAAATCAAACTGAAAGTGCATACTTCGGATATATCTATCAGAATTTATTTTCCCTGCCATTTTGCCACTACTGATCCTCTCTCCTTGAAGTCCAGTGATTTTTGGTTTGTGGACAGATGTTTCTCCAAGCTTCATCCCAAAGCTATTCGCACACACTGAAATAAAGGAGTAAAGATTTTTATCAAACACGTCTTGGCACCCTTCCGAGAATGTTTTCGAATGTCATCAGAGTTCTCTATGAATGGCTCTAAAATGAATAAAACAAAGCAATGGTGTCAGCTAGCCTCACAATATAAGGACCCCTCGAGTTACGTTCATCTCATTGAGTTGAATGTTGCTGTTGTTATCGCTCCACTGAGGGTCCTAAGAATTTCAAATGCGACAAGATTCTGTCGCCCTATGCCGTCTGCTGGTCAGAGTGTGGTTTAGAGAAGGGCAATTTTTGCGAAAATGGCAAGAGTGAACCTTTACCGAAGCACTGATACCTAGTTTTAAGGTACATAAGTTCTATAAAACTGATTTATAAAGAATTTTTGACCCAGCGGTTGTGAGAAAAAAGCAGCAGATGAAGTAGGCCTAATAGATCTTTCAGCTACGTTCTAAAAAAACAATGCGAATCGAGCAACAGATTGATAAATTTTGTAGAATGTTCCAATGTACACAATAGTGATAGAGGCTCCAACACTATTCAATCAAACTTTTTGTAGAGCAACTGAAAGGTTTCATATAGAAATCAGTACGGAGCTGCATCGTTTCTACGCGCGAAGGGAAATGCGGCGTAGTTGTGGCGCTACCAATTCAGGCAAAAAGCGAAACCACAACATGTAATCGAGTCTATAGAATCAGTACGGAGCTGCATCGTTTCTACGCACGAAGGGAAATGAGGCGTAGTTGTGGCGCTACCAATTCAGGCAAAAAGCGAAACCACGACATGTAATCGAGTCTATAGAATCAGTACGGGGCTGCATCGTTTCTACACGCGAAGGAAAATGAGGCGTAGTTGTGGCGCTACCAATTCAGGCAAAAAGCGAAACCACGACATGTAATCGAGTCTATAGAATCAGTACGGGGCTGCATCGTTTCTCCACGCGAAGGGAAATGAGGCGTAGTTGTGGCGTTACCAATTCAGGCAAAAAGCGAAACCACGACATGTAATCGAGTCTATAGAATCAGTACGGGGCTGCATCGTTTCTACGCGCGAAGGGAAATGAGGCGTAGTTGTGGCGTTACCAATTCAGGCAAAAAGCGAAACCACGACATGTAATCGAGTCTATAGAATCAGTACGGAGCTGCATCGTTTCTACGCGCGAAGGGAAATGAGGCGTAGTTGTGGCGTTACCAATTCAGGCAAAAAGCGAAACCACGACATGTAATCGAGTCTATAGAATCAGTACGGAGCTGCATCGTTTCTACGCGCGAAGGGAAATGAGGCGTAGTTGTGGCGTTACCAATTCAGGCAAAAAGCGAAACCACGACATGTAATCGAGTCTATAGAATCAGTACGGAGCTGCATCGTTTCTACGCGCGAAGGGAAATGAGGCGTAGTTGTGGCGTTACCAATTCAGGCAAAAAGCGAAACCACGACATGTAATCGAGTCTATAGAATCAGTACGGGGCTGCATCGTTTCTACACGCGAAGGGAAATGAGGCGTAGTTGTGGCGCTACCAATTCAGGCAAAAAGCGAAACCACGACATGTAATCGAGTCTATAGAATCAGTACGGGGCTGCATCGTACTGATTCTGACCTTGCAATACCCATGTTCAGAACTGGCAATGGCCAGAAATCCTTTGCGTATCGCGGGGCCAGTCTCTGGAACAGTCTTGATTTGGAAACAAAGATGGCTCCCTCAATCAATGCCTTCAAGTCCAAACTCAAGGGAAAATAATCATATACATTATTTTTTATTTTTCACTGTAAATTTTGTATTATATAACTCTTTATTTTGTAAATAGTTTTTGCAGGGCCAATTGTAAAACAGCATATAGACTGAATTGTACCCTGGGTAAATAATTTTAAAATGAAATTAAAATGAAATGAAATGAAATAAATAAAATCGTTTCTACACGCGAAGGGAAATGAGGCGTAGTTGTGGCGTTACCAATTCAGGCAAAAAGCGAAACCACGACATGTAATCGAGTCTATAGAATCAATACGGGGCTGCATCGTTTCTACACGCGAAGGGAAATGAGGCGTAGTTGTGGCGCTACCAATTCAGGCAAAAAGCGAAACAACGACATGTAATCGAGTCTATAGAATCAGTACGGGGCTGCATCGTTTCTACACGCGAAGGGAAATGAGGCGTAGTTGTGGCGTTACCAATTCAGGCAAAAAGCGAAACCACGACATGTAATCGAGTCTATAGAATCAGTACGGGGCTGCATCGTTTCTACACGCGAAGGGAAATGAGGCGTAGTTGTGGCGCTACCAATTCAGGCAAAAAGCAAAACCACGACATGTAATCGAGTCTATAGAATCAGTACGGGGCTGCATCGTTTCTACGCGCGAAGGGAAATGAGGCGTAGTTGTGGCGTTACCAATTCAGGCAAAAAGCGAAACCACGACATGTAATCGAGTCTATAGAATCAGTACGGAGCTGCATCGTTTCTACACGCGAAGGGAAATGAGGCGTAGTTGTGGCGCTACCAATTCAGGCAAAAAGCGAAACCACGACATGTAATCGAGTCTATAGAATCAGTACGGAGCTGCATCGTTTCTACACGCGAGGGGAAATGAGGCGTAGTCGTGGCAGTACCAATTCCGTTAAAAAGCGAAACCACGACATGTAATCGAGTCTATAGAATCAGTACGGAGCTGCATCGTTTCTACGCGCGAAGGGAAATGAGGCGTAGTTGTGGCGTTAACAATTCAGGCAAAAAGCGAAACCACGACATGTAATCGAGTCTATAGAATCAGTACGGAGCTGCATCGTTTCTACACGTGAAGGGAAATGAGGCGTAGTTGTGGCGTTAACAATTCAGGCAAAAAGCGAAACCACGACATGTAATCGAGTCTATAGAATCAGTACGGAGCTGCATAGTTTCTACACGCGAAGGGAAATGAGGCGTAGTCGTGGCATTACCAATTCAGGCAAAAAGCGAAACCACGACATGTAATCGAGTCTATAGAATCAGTACGGAGCTGCATCGTTTCTACACGCGAAGGGAAATGAGTTGTAGTTGTGGCGTTAACAATTCAGGCAAAAAGCGAAACCACGACATGTAATCGAGTCTATAGAATCAGTACGGAGCTGCATCGTTTCTACGCGCGAAGGGAAATGAGGCGTAGTTGTGGCGTTACCAATTCAGGCAAAAAGCGAAACCACGACATGTAATCGAGTCTATAGAATCAGTACGGGGCTGCATCGTTTCTACACGCGAAGGGAAATGAGGCGTAGTTGTGGCGCTACCAATTCAGGCAAAAAGCGAAACCACGACATGTAATCGAGTCTATAGAATCAGTACGGAGCTGCATCGTTTCTACACGCGAAGGGAAATGAGGCGTAGTTGTGGCGTTACCAATTCAGGCAAAAAGCGAAACCACGACATGTAATCGAGTCTATAGAATCAGTACGGGGCTGCATCGTTTCTACACGCGAAGGGAAATGAGGCGTAGTTGTGGCGCTACCAATTCAGGCAAAAAGCGAAACCACGACATGTAATCGAGTCTATAGAATCAGTACGGAGCTGCATCGTTTCTACACGCGAAGGGAAATGAGGCGTAGTCGTGGCATTACCAATTCAGGCAAAAAGCGAAACCACGACATGTAATCGAGTCTATAGAATCAGTACGGGGCTGCATCGTTTCTACACGCGAAGGGAAATGAGGCGTAGTTGTGGCGCTACCAATTCAGGCAAAAAGCGAAACCACGACATGTAATCGAGTCTATAGAATCAGTACGGGGCTGCATCGTTTCTACGCGCGAAGGGAAATGAGGCGTAGTTGTGGCGCTACCAATTCAGGCAAAAAGCGAAACCACGACATGTAATCGAGTCTATAGAATCAGTACGGGGCTGCATCGTTTCTACGCGCGAAGGGAAATGAGGCGTAGTTGTGGCGCTACCAATTCAGGCAAAAAGCGAAACCACGACATGTAATCGAGTCTATAGAATCAGTACGGGGCTGCATCGTTTCTACACGCGAAGGGAAATGAGGCGTAGTTGTGGCGCTACCAATTCAGGCAAAAAGCGAAACCACGACATGTAATCGAGTCTATAGAATCAGTACGGGGCTGCATCGTTTCTACACGCGAAGGGAAATGAGGCGTAGTTGTGGCGTTAACAATTCAGGCAAAAAGCGAAACCACGACATGTAATCGAGTCTATAGAATCAGTACGGAGCTGCATCGTTTCTACGCGCGAAGGGAAATGAGGCGTAGTTGTGGCGTTACCAATTCAGGCAAAAAGCGAAACCACGACATGTAATCGAGTCTATAGAATCAGTACGGGGCTGCATCGTTTCTACACGCGAAGGGAAATGAGGCGTAGTTGTGGCGCTACCAATTCAGGCAAAAAGCGAAACCACGACATGTAATCGAGTCTATAGAATCAGTACGGAGCTGCATCGTTTCTACACGCGAAGGGAAATGAGGCGTAGTTGTGGCGTTACCAATTCAGGCAAAAAGCGAAACCACGACATGTAATCGAGTCTATAGAATCAGTACGGGGCTGCATCGTTTCTACACGCGAAGGGAAATGAGGCGTAGTTGTGGCGCTACCAATTCAGGCAAAAAGCGAAACCACGACATGTAATCGAGTCTATAGAATCAGTACGGAGCTGCATCGTTTCTACACGCGAAGGGAAATGAGGCGTAGTCGTGGCATTACCAATTCAGGCAAAAAGCGAAACCACGACATGTAATCGAGTCTATAGAATCAGTACGGGGCTGCATCGTTTCTACACGCGAAGGGAAATGAGGCGTAGTTGTGGCGCTACCAATTCAGGCAAAAAGCGAAACCACGACATGTAATCGAGTCTATAGAATCAGTACGGGGCTGCATCGTTTCTACACGCGAAGGGAAATGAGGCGTAGTTGTGGCGCTACCAATTCAGGCAAAAAGCGAAACCATGACATGTAATCGAGTCTATAGAATCAGTACGGGGCTGCATCGTTTCTACGCGCGAAGGGAAATGAGGCGTAGTTGTGGCGCTACCAATTCAGGCAAAAAGCGAAACCACGACATGTAATCGAGTCTATAGAATCAGTACGGGGCTGCATCGTTTCTACACGCGAAGGGAAATGAGGCGTAGTTGTGGCGCTACCAATTCAGGCAAAAAGCGAAACCACGACATGTAATCGAGTCTATAGAATCAGTACGGAGCTGCATCGTTTCTACACGCGAAGGGAAATGAGGCGTAGTCGTGGCATTACCAATTCAGGCAAAAAGCGAAACCACGACATGTAATCGAGTCTATAGAATCAGTACGGAGCTGCATCGTTTCTACGCGCGAAGGGAAATGAGGCGTAGTCGTGGCATTACCAATTCAGGCAAAAAGCGAAACCACGACATGTAATCGAGTCTATAGAATCAGTACGGGGCTGCATCGTTTCTACACGCGAAGGGAAATGAGGCGTAGTTGTGGCGCATCGTTTCTGCTTCTGCATATGGTCTGCGTAATAAGCTAGCTGCTGTGTGAAAAGGTCCGTTCCAGATGTAACTCAATCGCCGTATAATGATTTTACTGAAACGGCCTGCCGTGGGAGAGTTTCAAAACCTAGATAAACTTTCCCTTGTCACTGTTAGCTTTGCTTTTCTGGTATATTCAAATAAATCAACAAGGAAACAAAGTCTATTTCAAAGTCTTTGAAGCGAGCGCTAATTCTATTTCTGTATCTTTTAAAAAGTGAAGTAATGTGGGCCTACTTTCAGCCATTCAGCCAGGGAATTCAGCCATAACTCAGTTCATCGACGCCGTGAATTACTTAAAATGTCGCACTTTACTGTGAGACTTTACTGTGAGACTGTTGCGCACTTTAAGATCCATCAAACTGCGTTGTTTTCCAAGTAGAGTATGGGTGTACTACAAATATCTTTATTTTATCGTTAGAATCAAATTTGATCACGGCATTTTACATATGTATAAAATCGTAGAAATTTGCTGGTCTTCCTAGGGATCTTGTTTCGGGAAGGATGCTAGTTTTGTAAAAATTCCTTCAGTTTCCTTTTGAACATGGTAATCGAGGAACTCATTCTGATTCTAATGGGATTTCGTTCCACGTCTTTGCACCAGAATAGAAAAAACTGCTGATGGAGAATTCTAGCTTCTGCCTTGGAGTGTCAAGATCTAACTAATTTCTTGTTCGATAGTTAGATATTGAGATTGGTAACAAGTCTACCTCTTAAGTTGTCCGGGCAGAGACCATTAATTATTCTATAGATCATCACGGCTCTGTCAAATATTATTAAGCTTGAGACTGGAAGCCAATTGCAACTCCACCCATCCTTTAATCTAGAGCTTTCTATTAGTGTTCGTGCTCTAGTTTGCAGATGTTGAAGATGATCAAGCTTTTTGTTTGACAAACTACCCCAGAGCTCCTCATTGTATCTGTTGTTCACCTGATCCAATTTTGATTACGGTAGTATGTTCTTTAATTTCCTCAGGGACGAAAGGTAATTTTTAATTTTACTTTTGAGGTTCTTATATTTCTCATTCTATGTAAGGCTTTCGTTCACTGTAACTCCCAGGTAGCTGACCTTTTTGACCCGTTTGATTGGCCCTCCATTTATGTTTACCTCTAATGGACCATAGGTACGGTTTGTTTGTCTTTTGTGACCCACGACCATGTATTCTGTTTTATCAGTGTTCAGACGAAGCTTATTCTGCTTTAAACATTCAGCAATATTGTCAACCCCAGTTCTTAGATCTTTGCAGAGTTCGTCAATATCTTCAACAATATCTTCAACGCTAGTGTCATCAGCATGGATATTTGAGGTGTATTTATCAAGGCATTGCTCAAAAGTCATTGGCATGCAGAATGAAGAGAAGAGCAACCTGGATAACGTCTGTGCAGTAGTGTAGGGGCTGTTCAGTAAAATTGAGCTTGCTTAGTTCGATAGAGGGATAACATGATGTCGTTGGAGGGATAACATGTAGTAAATTTGAGGTTGTTCAATTATTTAGAGGGATAAAATACAGTAAGTAAGAGGGCAACATCATGTCGTTAAAGGGATAACCCCAGTAAATTTGGGGCTATTCAGTAACGTAGAGGGATAACATCGTGTCGTTGGAGGGCTAACATCAGTAAGAACGGGGTTATTCAGTAACTGAGGAGGATAACAAACAGTACGATAGAATGATGAGATCATGCCGATAGGGGGATAACATCAGTATATGAGGGGTTGTTCAGTATCTTGCGTGGATAACATCGTGTCAATAATGGATAACATCAGATACTTTAGTTTTATTCAGTTACATAGAGGGCTAACTTGCAATAAGGTACAGGGACTAACTTGTTCGCTTGGGGAATATCTTTAGGAATCCTTAATGTGTTTTTATAAAAATCGGGGGTTATGTGCAATGAACATCACTTCTGATAAACATGAACTGCATCAAACACCGTCACGTCGTGGATTCGTTTCAAACGACATCAAGTTACACCAGACAGCCAAGTTTTATCTTACTAGCCTTTATCAATTCGGAGTTTTGAGGGGGGGGGCTAACTTAGCCCCCCCCACCCTAAAGATGTTCAGAAAAGCCTGGTCCAGATAAGGTTACACTAAAAATAGAAGTGGTTTCCAATCATCGTTTGGCAAACTTTGTTCGCTGAGTTTTTTGGCCAATGGAATTGAAGGAATTCGCAAGCCTTGGAAATTATGGAAAGCGAATTCGCTACAAAAGCAACGGATATGAAGATCAAATCAGATTTTTCGCAGTGAACTTGTTTTGAGGATGATTGCTAAAAGCATGATCCGGTGGAACAGCCTTAGAACATCTAATACCTTGTGGACGACCATATATTTCAACTCGGAGTGTATAATCATGAAGTACGTTGCTGTTTTTAACAAACTGCACATATCTCGTCGAAATTTGACTGTCCTTCAATAAATTGAGTTTCACACCATGATTGTTTGTATTTCCTGCAAATATCTAGGAATAAAGTGAGATTCAAATTAGAAGAAATTAATGGCTGCGGGCATTTTCACTTCCTTGAATCATTTGAAAACAATAGGTTTCAAAACAAAGCAGTGGGTATCATGCATGTATCTGACTGCAAAAGCAAATCATTGAATGAACCTCATACGAACTCGTATGATCATCACAAATCAGGGGACTCAGAAGAGATTCACGAACAAGATCATGCATAAAAGCGTTATTTCTATGGAACTGCATTTCCGCTCGACTGGAAAATGCGTGCCAGCTTATTGTTTAAATTGAAAAGAAAGTTACGGTTGAGTGACAATTTATTGTTTAAACGTACGCTCGCTCGTAAAATGCCGCTGTGTGGAAATAAGGCCTAACTTCAAGGAGGTTAAGTATCATGTACATAAACAAGGTATTAAAACTGATTTCCACTCAGGAAAATTTTCTTAGTGGAGGAAATTTCACACCATAGAATGCTTGACATGCGTAAAATCCTATTCAAAATCCAAGGGAGATCTTCTCTCCTAAGCTACTGATTTTCAGTGCGCCTGGAAAATTCAACTGAGTGGAAATCAACCTTTGGCTATCTTTTGAGCTGTTGCTTTTTCAGTTAAAGCTTTGACTGCCTTCTCTGACTGCATTCTCTGACTGCCTTCTCTGACTGCCTTCTCTGACTGCCAAAACCGAGCTTCAAATATGGTAATTCATTCAACTTGGGAAGAATCCGTTCATTTCCAGTTCATGTGTGAAAGTGAAGAATTCCATATTCTAAATTCCATATTTCCATACCGGAGATCAAAGAACGAATTTGGGATATGGGACAAAAGTTAATAATTTTTCAAACAATAGCTATACCTAGATGATTTCAAATCCATCTATGATTTACATTTTCGCGAATTGTCGACTGGAAAGGGATGGCAATTGAATGAGAAATGCAGAAATTATAATTTTCTATGAAACTGGTTTTTCTGATGGTAGCAATATTTTAAAAGTGACCATGCAGCATCTCAAAACAAGCCAGACCATTCAAGCAAACTGCTACAAGGCACTTGTCAATAAATTTTGATTTCAAAGAGCTACTTTTTTGGTCGACCAGCAGAAAAATTAATTATACCTTGACTGTAGATGTCATCTCTTCCTTGACATAAAACATAGCTTTTCCATCAGCAGCCAGACTAAATTGTAATTTGTAATCGGGGAAATAATTATCGGCATACCAAGGATCCCCTTGCGTTGCAATTGCATTTACCAGCATGATTTGTCGTAGGTCCACTTTGAACCATACCATCCCAGTGGCAGTTCCCAAGTTTCCCCAAGGAGCGTAACTGTATAGTCTGCCATCTTTTGGTTGATATCTGTCCTTTACAAAGGAATGATACCCAAAGGCCTGGAATCTGCTGTCCTCCAGAACGCCATTTTCTGCACCAATTGGAGCGAGCAGACCTGAAGAATCAAATGTGAACATATTTCATATTTCACATTATATCTTCATATGTAACTTTTTTTGCATTCCTTAAAAGCAGCTTATCTATAAAGAGCTTTAATTCTAATCTGTAAAAAATAGATTAAATGAAGATATTAATCAAATCAAACAATAAAACCCTATTTTTACAATGTTTAAGATTTATTTACAATGATTTCAAGATTTGAAATGAAAATAGAAACCCCTAAATAGTTTTGTTAAAGCAGGCTTTTCCACAGCTTTGTATCTTTTCGGGGTGAGTGGCTTCGGAGTGAGTGGCCGAGTGGCTTAAACTGTTTTCTTCGGGGAACTGAAGTTGCGCTAGGTCAAGTGAGGTGAAACTCCGGATGGGTGACCTCGGAAACCTGACCTCACAACTCACCTCGTCTTCCTTCGGAAGAGACTAGGGGTCCCATGCCTGGATGCGGCACGGCATTCACAGTGGGCCTAAATCAGCTTTCAGTAGCTAGAAATCCTGAAAAGCCCACTCAAAACAGATTGAAAAACAAAGACCTCAATAGAAGCAACCACCTAGACTTGCTCTGGAAATAGCATTCAATTTGCAAATCGCGCTATTTTTTTACTTGACTACGTCGACCTCATTATCGCCTATTTCCAGTCTTAAGTCTTCATTCTAAGAGGCAATACCGGGTGAGTTAGAAAAGTCTACGCGTTTGGCGGGCCATAGAAGAAAAAATATGTGACAAATATTCAAAACTGAAATGTTAATCAATCAGTAAAAGGCTAACTCAGATGAGAAAACTTTGTTTGGTAAAATGACACATCTTTAAGACCCAATAATTAGAAAATACCTGTAAGAGGTTTGCATGGAAGTAGAAAATTCTAAGTTCCATTCTAGCCAATGATGTACGTGGCATTAAAGCTCAAATGACAGGATTCAGAAATAGAATTTTAACTTTAGTAGTAACCAAATCATGGAGCAGAATGGAATGTGGAATCCTTGTTCCCAAACATGCCATGTACCAGCATTGGGTCTGAAAGGCGAGTGACTTTACCAAACAAAATGTTCTCATCTAAGTTAGCCTTTTACTGATAGATTAACATTTTAGTTTTGAATGTCGGCTTCATACTTTTTATTTCACAGGTCGTCAAACGCGTAAACTTTGTTTTTGACTTACCCGGTATAGTTGCCTCACACACAATAAAGAGGTTGAGGATGACGAGAAACTCGGTACAAAGCTTGTACCAAAAATGCGGAAAGCACTGCAAACATTCAATGTCCAAGCAATGCGTTGTGGTCCAAATTAGCATTACATTGTGGTCGAACATATTTCTCTATAAAGATTAAAAAACTACAATTAAAATTTTATATATGATTTAATGTATAATTATATATACCGGGTGAGTCAGAAAAAACGTGGGGCGTTTGGCGGACTGTGACATCGCATTCAGTCGCCCGATTGTCGTGAACTAAAGTTTTGCGTGTAGCCAAGAGTCTAACTTAGATCATAAACCTTTCCCCACCTGAATCGGTCATTTCACGCATTTTTTAAAAAAGATTTTCTTCGTAAGACCTCGTATGGGAGTCTTGTAAACTGGTGAAATCTTTTGCCAAGCCCCTTCTGCATTTTATTTTGGCAAGGGTTACAGGTGCATGTGGTATTATCAGGGGAGAACCAAATTGTTAGGGGATAGTATTTTCTCCCCTAGGATGTCTTAGCATAACTTGTCCTGCGTGGAGATTATGTTTGAAAGACATTAATAATGCGTACATCTTTGTCTTGCGAATAGGTCTCTTTCAACCAGATCAGCGCTGTATAAATCGCAATGGGACTTTTTGCCGACAACGTATTTCCTAAGGCCTGGTCCAAAATAGGTCTTTTGAGTCGCTCCAGTCGTGCAGAAAGACCCAAAAGACAAAGGATTCAAACTCTGAGTCTCTGTCTTTTTGCTCTTTCTGCACGATCTTAGCGACCAAAACGAGCTAATGTGAACCATGCTTAAATTTGTCAGTATCTCCAGATGATTCCACATGTCCATGCAACTCTGGCAAGGCTAAAATGCTGAAGAGGCTTGGTCAAACAGTCCATCGGGTTGCAAGAATCCCATACAATACGAAGGAAATGTTTTTTAACAAATGCAATAAGAGACCGATTTCAACGGGGAAAGGTTTATGATCTAAGTTAGATTGTTTGCTGCTTGGAAAAATTTATTTCACGATGATCGAAAGACTCATTGCGACGCCACAGTCCGACAAATGCCCCAGGTTTTTTCCGAGTCAACCGGTATAATATAATATAACATAATATAATATAATATAACATAATACAATATAACATAATGTGACATAACACAATATAATATAATATAACATAATATGATATAATATAACATAATATAATACAATGTAATATGATATAACATAAAATAGCATAACATAATATAATATAATATAATATAATACAACATAACATAATATAATATAATATAACATAATATAATATGATATAATATAATATAACATAATATCATACAATATGATAGAATATGACATATAATAGCATAATATAATATAATACAACATAATATAATATAATATAATATAACATAACATGAAATAACATAATATAATATAATAAAACATAATATAATATAATATAATATAATATAATATAATATAACATAAAATAACATAACATAATATAATAGAATATAATATAATATAACATAATATACTATAACATAATATAATATAACATAATATAATATAATATGATATAATATAACATCACATAACATAATATAATATAACATAATATAATATGATATAATACAATATAACATAATATAATATAACATAATATAATATAATATAATATAACATAATATAATATAACATAATATAATATAACATAATATAATATAACATAACATAATATAATATAATATAATATCACATAATATAATATATTATAACATAATATAATATAATATAATATAATATAATAGAATATAATATAACATAACATATTATAATATAATATAATATAACATAATTTAATCAATACATTTATATATCCAATGCTGCTTTATAACTGCGAGATCTGGACCTTAACCAAGAAACTGGAAGAAAGTCTCGTTATCTTCCAAAGAAAACTGCTACATGGGATGCTACACATCAAATTAACAGATAAAGTAAGAAATGAAGAAATATATAAAAGATCACATTAGATACCCATCACAACCGAAATAAAGAAACGGCGATTAAATTGGCTTGGGCACATGCTGAGGTTGCCAGAAAAAACACCAGCAAAACTAGCTTTCAGAGAACATTTGGAAAAAGCGAAGGGCAACCGAGGAAGACCAAAACAGACATGGATCAAACAAACAAATAAAGACCTGAAGCCAATAAATAAAACAGTGGATGAACAAACTGAAAACGACTATGAGCGAAAGGAATGGAAGAAAACAGTGGCAAGGCTAATGTCTTGAATAAGACGGAAAAGCCAGTAAGAAGAAGAAGAATATGATATAATATAATATAATATAATATAATATAATATAATATAATATAATATAATATAATATAATATAATATAATATAATATAATATAATATAATATAATATAATATAATATAATATAATATAATATAATATAATATAATATAATATAATATAATATAATATAATATAATATAATATAATATAATATAATATAACATAATATAATATAATAGAATATAACATAATATAATATAATATGATATAATATAATATAACATAATATAATATAACATAATATAATATATTTTATTAATAAAACATAAAATAACATAATATAATATAATATAACATAATATAATATAATATAACATAATATAATTTAACATAAAATAATATAATATAACATAATATACTATAACATAATATAATATAACATAATATAATATAATATGATATAATATAACATCATATAATATAACATAACATAACATAATATAATATAATATAATATAACATAATATAATATGACATAATATAATATAATATAACATAACATAATATAATGTAATATAATATAACATAAAATAACATAATATAATATAATACAACATAATATAATATAATATAACATAATATAATATAACATAATATAATATAATATGATATAATATAACATCATATAATATAACATAACATAATATAATATAATATAACATAATATAATATGATATAATATAATATAATATAACATAATATAATATAACATAACATAATATAATATAATATAACATAATATAATATAACATAATATAATATAATATAACATATTATAATATAATATAATATAATATAATATAACATAATATAATATAACATAATATAATCAATACATTTATATATCCAATGCTGCTTTATAACTGCGAGATCTGGACCTTAACCAAGAAACTGGAAGAAAGTCTCGTTATCTTCCAAAGAAAACTGCTACATGGGATGCTACACATCAAATTAACAGATAAAGTAAGAAATGAAGAAATATATAAAAGATCACATTAGATACCCATCACAACCGAAATAAAGAAACGGCGATTAAATTGGCTTGGGCACATGCTGAGGTTGCCAGAAAAAACACCAGCAAAACTAGCTTTCAGAGAACATTTGGAAAAAGCGAAGGGCAACCGAGGAAGACCAAAACAGACATGGATCAAACAAACAAATAAAGACCTGAAGCCAATAAATAAAACAGTGGATGAACAAACTGAAAACGACTATGAGCGAAAGGAATGGAAGAAAACAGTGGCAAGGCTAATGTCTTGAATAAGACGGAAAAGCCAGTAAGAAGAAGAAGAATATGATATAATATAATATAATATAATATAACATAATATAATATAATAGAATATAACATAATATAATATAATATGATATAATATAATATAACATAATATAATATAACATAATATAATATATTTTATTAATAAAACATAAAATAACATAATATAATATAATATAACATAATATAATATAACATAATATAATATAATTTAACATAAAATAATATAATATAACATAATATACTATAACATAATACAATATAACATAATATAATATAATATGATATAATATAACATCATATAATATAATATAACATAACATAATATAATATAATATAATATAATGTAATATAATATAATATAATATAATATAATATAATATAATATAATATAATATAATATAATATAATATAATATAATATAATATAATATAATATAATATAATATAATATAATATAATATAATATAATATAATATGATGTAATATAATATAATATAATATAACATAATATAATATGACATAATATAATATAATATAACATAACATAATATAATGTAATATAATATAACATAAAATAACATAATATAATATAATATGATATGAAGACATGAAGTCACCGGGTCTTGACTATGGATGGCACTTACAAATCAAATTAATTTTCCATACAAGAAACAAAAAACAAAGCCATAAAACCAACACAAAATACGCAAAAACGACTACAAAACAACTAAGGCAAGGCAGTTCACTGGTCAAAGAAATTAGAGCTATTCAACTCATAGCGGTAAAATGAGAGAAAACTATTGCAGTGCATGGTTTATTACAGTAATCCACCTCAGCAGTGCGGAACAAGCCAAGAAAAGAAGAAAAGAGTACAAACACGGAGATGGGAAACTGGGAACAGAGAACTGCTGCTGCTGGTTTGATATTGCTGTATCAATCAAATGGGCCTGAATTTTTCATGAATGAGATCGTCGCTTCCAGTATTACTCTTTTTTCAATAGTACCTAGAGAGAAATCTCCAAACAAGAGTCGACGGCAAAGAGTATCATCATCCATATTACTGATACAGGTAATATCTAGACCTGGAACATCAGAGAGCTGGTCAAAGAGATATCCACGAAGTAAGTCGTATAAGGGGCAATGCAGGAGAAAATACGAGTTATTTCCATTGCCTTTACCACAAAAACAACTAGGCTGAGGCAATCAAAAGCCGGTCTTTGGTCGAACATGAACAACAACAAAACAGCGGACATTTCTGTGGTCTGGTGGCGACTTGCATCGTAGCCTAACTGGGTGATATAGTCAGATAAGGATACTTTTTAACAGTACCTTCAAGAGCAAGGACAAAATTTGCAATACAATATCGTCAGTTGCTTTGATTGACACTGCAATTCAAAGCGATAAATGATTGCAAACGAAAGAAATTCTCTTAGCCAGTAAATCAAAACAAACAAAGTGACAAAAGTTGACCTGAACCCGTTGAGGTAAACTGCTGCCTTGTGCACCCTAAGCCTCTGAATAATAAAAATCTGCTAGACATATCCTAGATTCACCCTTCTTCTTTCATTGTAAATTTATTACTTCTCCTTTAAAACCACCTCTCGTATACACAGAACGACAGTTTTCTCTCTTAGTTTTAAGACAAATTTTGCGGTTTTGTTTGTTTTGAATTACTGGTTGAGGGAATTTAATTTGTCTGTGATCAAGAATGCCTTTGAGTTTCGGTGTCACTCAAAGCAACTGATGCTGTTGTATTACAAAATTATCCTTGTTACCCACAAATTGGTAGAATACCGGGTGTCCCAGAAAAAGGTAACAGATTTGATCATGGCTTGCGCTAAGAATTTAGCTTGAATCAATCGGAAATAATCTTTAAACTATTCCTCGATAGGCAACTTGATGATAGATACTTTGTTTGCTGATATTGAAGCATTCAGAGAAGAAATCTTCATCATGAAAGTCCAGATTTGCCTCCACCTCTAAACCACAGCTTTCGTGTTCTGGCCTAGGTTGTTGACCGGCTTGTTGTGGAATCTCCTGAATCATAGCGAAGAACAAGCAAGAAGCTTCGTGCTTCGGAAAAATTCTTGATGGTAATCCAAATCGAACCCTAATCAAATTCATAAGTTTTTTCCCAAAGAGGCATCTCTTTTCATTCAACAAAACGTTAGAATCACACCTGCCGAATAAAAGTTATTGATCAGCAAAATAATTCCACTGGGTGTGAAAAAATCTTCCTTGTTTAAATAAAATGCAATTCTTGTTATCATTGGAATTATTACGAAACAAACAATTGCATATACCCAAAGGATGAAAAATCCACAAGGGTATGATCCTTGAAAGTACTCATTCGTGCCTATGTGGTTTCTATTTCGTACATTCATTTTGACTGAAGAATGATATTCCTTGGTGATTCATTGATAAGTTTGTCAAGTTTTAGGTTTTGCATTTTTATTCAAATGTGTACCGAAGCACGCCAATCCTTGTTCAGAATATCTACGCTATGTCTGTGCTTGAGGAGATTCCCTAGAACAGCGTGTTTGCAGTTTAGGCCAAAACCCAAAAGCTACACTTTCAAGATAAAAATGTCTTCTCTCAATGATTCAATGTTAACAAACAAGGTATCTGTCTTCAAGTTAACTATCAAGGAATAGTTAAAAGGTTATTTCCGATGGATTCAAGCTCAATTCTTTACGCTAGCCTTGATTAAATCTGTTACTTTTTTCTTGGGACACCCGGTATATTTACAAAAACACCCAAATGGTAGTTCGTGGACCTGGCACTGGGTAAACAAGTACCCAACCGGTGGCAGGAAGGAATGATGATTTTGTGCAAAGTTTGATCATCTCAAAATATAAAAATCACAAAAGAGAGCAAAAATGATTCGAAATTCATTGACAAACAATTCTGCAAATAATTGCCGGCGTGGAAAATTGACAATATTCCTTGGGGAGGAGCGTACTGATTTGAAATTTTATCATTTCTCTCATGGGGTCTTTGGTTACACGCAGTGATATCATTTGAAGCCACAATTAGGTCCCTTAAAATTGCTCGAAACGAACAAACAAATGAAAAATAACACAGACTTCACAAATGAAGAATCTACTGGTAAAACTGCTGCACAAGAATATAATGCTGCTTTGCTGCAATTATGAAAAATAAAACAGGAAATGTTTGCAAAACCAACCTGCATCACAGCCGATGATTTCAATCCTGAAGCAAAGTTTATCGGAGCTGCGTTCTGTTCTTCTATCTGGCCATAAATCAATTGTTCTTACATTGATCCTCTGTTGAAGCCAATGCACTACTATTGTGTTGGAATCGTCGTTTCCTTTGAATCGCTAAGAGAGAAAACACATACCGCGTGAGTTGATAAATCAATCCCTGTTTGAAAGGCCGTTGTTGCTCCCTGTATAGAGACCTTCAGCCCACCCTTAGCAACTACGACGACAACTGCAACAGCAACGCATCTGTATCCGTTGTTTTCGAACTTTGGCTTGAAAAGACTCCTTCTTTTCCGAACGAATTTGCTTCCCTAGAGAGTCTACAAGTTGTCCTTTTCAGCTGCACAACTTGGAATCCTATTTGTAAAGGCTGATTTCCACTCAGTAGACTTTGAAATTGCTGACTGAAATTGACACAATAAATTGTTGGTCACGCGTAACATTCTATTCAAATTTAAAGAGACATTTTCCCACGTAAACAAAAGTTTTTCAGTCCTTTTGGAAAATTCTTCGGAGAGGAAATCAGCCTTTAAACGTGTTGTTCTTCAGATCTGGATCTTCGAGATGAAACTCACTCAGTTCAAATGTTAATTATCAAGGAAAATGAAGGTTCCAAAGTATTTAGATGATGAAGGAGATATTGTCTTGGCTCGCTTAAATGTGAAGGTAACTTGTGGGAAACTATGTTTGGTTGTATCATACGAGATAACATTCTGGCTGGCGTTGCCGTCCTCGTTCCGCAAAGTCCCTTATATCAAGACGAGAGCATCTGCAAATAAGCATGGAGTTCAAATCTTTGAAATCTTTAAAAAAGGTGGGTGTAAAATTGTAATTGATATTTCCGGGAATTGAATGACTTGAAATGAGCTTTTAGTAATTTGCTTTGAATTTGCAACCCCGTTCCTGGGGGTTCTTAAGTCATGAAGGCGAATGAACACCCTGGTACACTTCAATCAAACCTGCCACAAAATGGGCGGATTGGCAGGCATTGTGGATTTGCAGTTTGCTAGCAACGCCAAGTGACGAAAAATGCCCGTTGCCCTAGCGCTATTTCTGCAAATAGATAAATCGAAATACTAAAAGCAAACACTTTGAGGACACATCGAGTACCTTAATTCAACCTTTTCAAAGGTATTCGAGAAATAATCTGTGGTTAGCAAGTGTGTTTAATGTGAAAAAAGGACGATTTATTTGGGGCGAAAATAGACCTAAGTTGAAAATTAGAGAAAATCTCACTGCAGCTTCCAAAAAGAAATGGCTAGTTCTTCTTCGAATTTCGGAAATAAATTGCAAACGATGGTCGGAATAGATAAACAATATGGTTTCACGTCGAATTGTGACATGCCGCAGCCGTTTACCCAGCGCAAAACGGAGTTACCGCGCAAAATGGCGAACAGCCAATCACATTGCCGAATGGCCTGTTGTATCCCAGAGTAGAGGTAGAGCAACAAAATCACTTTGGGGACGAGATTGCTAAATTTGCTGTGGAAATTCTTTGATATCAACATTATTTTTGAATTGGCAGCATTGATTTTTTTGCAGACATTCATCGCAAAATTAGAAAAAATTAAAGTCAACATAAATCTTGAATTACTTGAGGAAAATTGATATGTTCAAGAAAGGCATAGTTCTTAAAGATTTACAAGATGGCAGCAAGCAGAACTATGTAGCTCTTCTGCTTAAGGATTTAGGAATTTGATGACATCACAGCTTTAAAATTGAGAAATGCCGCCATTTGAATCTAATCAAGACATCAAAAATTGCCACGGCATTTTAACAGCAAATTATACAAAGTTCCTAACAACACTTTAATTCAAAGAAAAATGTAATAGAATTTTACACCCAGCCTCTTTAAAGATTTGAGCCCTGTCCTTGACAAGTAAATAGTTTAATGGTAGCAACTGGCAGAAGACTTGTGACCAAAATCGGCCACTGAGCTCTGAATCATGAGAAATTTTCTAGTAGGGACAGCCCATTTAAGGAACTTTCGAAAACGGGATGAATTCACGATCAAGTTTTCCAAATATTTCAGCCTTACAGAGATGACTCATACATTCTTTGGTATGCATTATCTTTATCGTGGGTATTAAAATGTCATCCATTACGAAGTGTCATCCTTTACGAGTAAAAGATTCGCTTGATTCAGAAAAAAGTTCCCACTGTTGAAAATTCATAGCACCAAGAATACTTCACAGATTTGAATAATTAAACTTCTAGCTAAACGCCGAAAGATCGAAGTATTTTTTTAGTTTTCTCGCTGTCTTACGGCCTCTCACCAGCACTGGAAGTTTTTTTAATTATTCAATGTAGGGATAAGCACTAGAAGTATCGGTGAAAGTAACTTTATAAAAATTTCATTGTTTCAAAATGACTGGAAAAGGGCCTAAAATATTGAATTTATTTATATTCCTGTGTTGAATCTGCCTTTATTCCTAGCGCTCTATCGAGGCAAGGCAAGGGTCCAAACCGTCCAAACGATGATCTAATCCATAGAGAATGTGCGAGTGCGCTTGCGCATCAAAGAGATGCGCAAATGAGCAAGCGCAGTCATTATTACATTACAGACACGTTATTATAGATTGAATCATCGTTTGAACCTTGCTTTGCCTCGATCGTCTTGAGATTGAACGAAGGGTTGAATAGCTGTTGCAAAGGCGGCTTATGTTGGTTTTCCTCGTAGTTTTGATTAGATTTGGCTATCACAATATGGAAAGGGGTCGTTGAGCTGTGTACTGGTGGGCTTTGTTGAAGGCCTGTTTGCTCACGTGCCGCAAATTAGATGGGAATAGTTCGAAGTGGCTTTCATAGCTGGCGGGGAGCAACCAACCTTGATCTCTTCTTCGTACTGGATTCTCGTTTGGGGACTGGGTCTGTTGATGGGCCTAACGTTTTGATGGAGAGAATCAGTGGAAAACACAAATATTACAACAAAAAGAACAACGATAAGGAAGAAAACAAAGGTTGGTTTGCAATTTTACGTTTACAGTTACTACAACCATTAGCAACTGAGCCTCGAAAGTCTTCCCGTTTTGTACGTCACGGCCCGCTGGTCCCAATTCTCTTAGGCAAACGAGACATTCTACAACTGAGCTTCAAAATCGGACCTTTTGAAACGCAAAAACATGGGAAAAAACGCTGCAACTTCCAAAAAATCTTTGTCAGTCAATTCAAGCATATCGTTTTGGTCGAATGAACTGAAAAAACATTTTGACTTCATATACTCTTTAAAGGGTGTCAAGGGTTGGTGCAAAGTTAAAAGCTTGCACTTGCAAAGAGTAAAACAATTTTAAAATGTCCCATAGATACCGATGCAGCACACGTGCCGTGAACAATAAATAGTCATAGAAATAATGAGTGTTTTGTTCTATCTCTACCAAAGCCTATCTACCACTGCAGACTACCATCAAACATACAACCATATTCATTCTTGCTTTTACGTGTTTGGATTTCATCCCATAGTTCTCAATACCTTACCTTAACACCTCCACTTTGATGAACAGTTTCATTGTTAGAGCCTATATAATAATGCAGCATCCACTTCTTAGCAGAAGGATGGCCTTGCGTTGCAAATCCAGTAATTGTAACAATTCGACCAAAGTCAACAGACCAACGGGGGTCAGCATCGCTATAACACCATGCGTTAGGCCCATTTAGTCGAGCTTTTTTATGTTCTTTAGATATTGATAAACCAGGTGGCAGGGTACTGCCAGCTTCTAAGCCGAAGCCTGATGCACACACTAGGAAAAAATAGAACAAAAAAAATTGACAATACTTGCTAGAAGTAATGCAGTGCTCTAGAAATTAAAGCTGGATCATTTAAGCATATGTTCCAAATCTTAAGAAATGGTGGGTGTAAAATTCCATATCTATATTCTTCACAACATAGTTTCATATAAGCTGCCGCCATTTCCTTATAACCATACCGTTCGACTTTTCTGAAATTTTCACACCATTTTCAGAATAAGAAAATTTCTTTTTTCAAGAACTGGAAAAAATGACCTGAAAGTATCGTAATTTCTAAATTGTTGACAAAGCATGACATAACTTTCAAGGAAACTTTGCCTAGTCTATGAATGCCTCTAAAGTTACATAATGTCGAGGGCTGGACATTTCACGACGACACAGAATTACAGATTTGGAACCTATGCCTTTCTAAGGTGTTGGCTTTCTTGAAGGCATGTTTATGAAGGCTTCTTGAAGTGCCTTTCTCGGGAGATTCCCTCATAATTTCACAACAGATTGTCTTTTGCAGGCCCTGGTTACACGATACCGGATCGCTTTTCGCATCAGATTCGTTTCGTCAAAATTGCGACGCTCATTGCAGCTACAGGACACCGGATTTCCAAGAACCCACTTTAAACTGCAGTTACACGACACAGTGTCGACCTGCACTGCGATGTCTAAATCTATTGTCTTTGGCAGCTGCGAAGCCCAACTTAAGTGGGACATATCGGATTGGTGCAGTTACACCAGATGGAATGCTGAGCGGAGTAAATTGGATTGATTTTCACCTCAGCTCTAAAGCGGAGTGGCTTCACCCCGCGAAGAAGTAGTGGAGTGCCACCGGATTGCATCAGCGTCGTGCAACTGAACTCCCTATCCGATGCAAAATTAACCCAGTGTGTAATGTATCGTCACGAACTGGGCCTCAGTTAGGTAAATATCGATTTTAACCCTATTAATACCGGGCTTTTTGGACCCTTGTAGCACCCCCTCCGTAGTAAAGTCGCCAATATCGCAGGTATGAGAACGAAACTTAGTACAATGGTGTACTGTAACATAATCTACACAATAGGCTACATTTTTTATTTTTCATTACATCCATGACGTCACAATGACGCCATAATTGAGGAAAATTGCAGTATTTGGTTGTTGTTGGCGAGATTGACAATACTTAAGTTTTATTTGACTATTCCTTTTTTAAATAGACTAGAATGTATCACAGAGCATCAATAAGTAGAAATCCACAGTATAATATCTATTTAAGCTCATTACATATATCACATATTCATTATTTATATGCACCAGTTTTTCATTGTTTAATTTAAACCCCTAATTGTCAATTTAAACACTCTGAAATGCTTCAAAACAATGTGTAATAATCAAGAGAATCCTTTTTGGTCATTAAAATTTTTCTAAACATTTGTTATTATTTCTATGACGTTATAAACATTGATGACGTCATTAAGTTTAAAATTGCTGACATTATCGAAAATGAATAAAACTATATATCATCTGAAAGCTCTTATCAAGATCAATTGAATGGTAGTATTTTCAATGATCTGTGATTATCCTGGAAAAAATAAGAGTCCCTTCTTTTCTTTCACTGCTGACCACGTGTTGAAAGGATGTTGGTCACGTGATCAATGTCTACCATTTTGAAAAACTTCTTATATTTTTAATTAGTACATTAAATTTGTTTGTTTGTTTGTAATCTTGTTTTGCTCGATATTTCAATCTAGCTATACATATATATATATATACAAAATATATACATATACAACTAATCTAAATCGAAATTAATCTACTATATTACAAGAGAAAGGAAATAACTAAGGAAATAAATACTTACAAAGCGTAATACTAAAAACAATATGGATTTGAATGGATATAATTTACAGGGTATGATTATATTTACAAGCGTTGCATTTGACGAAATTTGACGAAATTTGACGAAAAGTCATCAAGTTTCAGCTCTGTATCTCTCGAACTGACAACACTGCATCCAATAATCTGCGCCGCGGCCACTTTGTGCCCCCCCCGGTAGTAATAGGGTTAACATGCCTGCCATCGTCTGTTTTCATTTTTTTTTCTTGAGTGGGCTTGTCAGGATTTTCTACATACTTAAAGCTAATTTAGGCCTACTATCCATGCCGCGGTGAGGCATAGGACGTTCCTTCCAAAGGACGACGAGGTGAGTTGCGAGGTCAGGCCATCCGGAGTTTCACCTCACTCGACCGAGCTTTTGCCAGGCAACCAAACAATAGGACCATGTCACTTTTAGCTTCTGTACTGAAGAAGCAACGAGTGCTAATTATTTCAGAAAGTAAGGCTCGTAGCCTGAATAAACTACTTAAACGTGAAAGAAATATCACCACCCATCGATTTATATCAAAATTGAGAATCCTTCTTCATTAGAAATATGACGTTATCAGTTTGAATTACGTCATAGAATTTATTTCATTTCATTCATTTCATTTTTATTTCATTTTTATTTATTTAGGCACGGTAGCCCCGTCAGTCCATGAGAACTGCTCTTCAGGGGGCCGTGGCACAAATGTTACCAGTTTACGATTTGATTCTTCTCTTAAAGGTGGCAAGAGATGATGCCTGTTTAACATCAAGTTCAAGGCTATTCCAAAGCTTAGGTCCACGAAAAGATATAGCTCTCTGCCCATTGTTAGTTTTTCGTAAAGGTATCGAAAGATCAGTTTCGGTGTTTCTGAGTTCCCTGACATTTCGAGTCGACCTTTTTTCAAACAAGCTGGAAAGGTACTCCGGGACGAGACCGTTTAGAGTTTTGTACACTGTAGTTGCGGTTTCGCCTCTAATAAAGTCGCTTACAGTAGGCCAATTTAAACTTTCTATCAAGCCTATAGAAGGAGTATCAAAATTGCTTTTCGTAACGATTCTAGCCGCTCGATTTTGCAACTTTTGTAAGGTTTGCAGCTTGGTCACCCCGCAGCATCCCCATACCGAACAACAGAACCGAAAATGGGGCTCGACGATACCTGAATACATTTTACTCAATGTGTTTTGAGGTAAAAATTTCCTGGAGTATTTCAGAAACCCAATTGCACGAGAAACTTTGGTATGGACATTGCAAATGTGCTGATGTCAGCAAACATAGATAATGTATATATCAAATGAAAGTGCTTTTCTAGAGCAATCGTTTGGTACCAAACACATCTGAATCAAAGTTAAAACAAAGAAGTTATTATTGTTTTTGTGATTTCTTTTGTGACTACTCTCCAAATATGGATATCTGCTGGACATGTGACGTGAATTATAACAATGAAAGACCTAAAATTTAATTGCCAATTAAAAAATAGGAAAATTCGAGGATGTTTCAGCTCTTCTTCTAGTTTACTCTCTGCTTTATAATCAAAAAATTTTGTCGGGGGCACTTTTTGCCCACCCCCCGGGCACAATAAGGCTAAGTTTGGTTCACACTAAGTCTTTTCGGTCGTCTGGCTCGTTCAGAAATACGTAGAATACAAAGACTCATCGGAACGACCAGAACGACACAAAAGACCCAGTGTGAACCGAACTGGAGTCAATGTCAGAGAAAAAGATATATTTGCAAATATTATTGCATAGACATGGAAAAAAGTAGCCTCCCTACTTGGAAAAAACGGCATTGTTTTATTGACTCTACCGGAGCAATAGGTTCCAAATCTTTAAAATAGTGGGCATAAAATTCAATAACCTATTTCTTTGAACTGACTTGCTTCAAAGAAACTTCAGCTATTTTGCTATCATTCTGCCGTTGGACTCTTTTCATATCTTCCATATTTTCAGAATTAGAGTATTTTTCTCCTCTTTCGAGAATCAAGGAAAAATTTTCAAATAAACTTAAAACTGTCTAAACTGTTTGACACAACATGAAATAATTTCCGAGAAAGCCATAGTCTATGGATTTCTACAATATGGTATCAAGCAACAGTTTGTCACTTTTGCGGTTTATGATTTAGAAATCTGATGATGTCACATCCTCAAATTAGCTAAGATTACTCAAAATTTCTGAAAAATCCAACTGTAGACTTATGGATAGGTAACTAAAGTTTCTTTTATACCATTCACTTAGAAGAAATATGTCATAGAATTTTGCACCCACCTTTTTTCATCGAGTTAAAGGGTTATTGAAAAATGGAAAGCTTGCTTGGACAACAGTGGAAAAAAATGAGCTATCTGTATGGACCTTTCAAAGGCCTTTGAGTGCATTCAACAAGACTTACTGATTGCTAAGTTATATGCTTACAGATTCAGCCATGAAACTTTATTGCTTGTTGTTCATAGCTATTTTGAAAATCAGAAACAACAAGTAAAAATTAATGGATCTTTCAGCAACTATATATATCTAGCATTTGGTGTTCCTCAAGGATCCGTACTTGAACCTCTATTTTTTAATATTAATGTCAATGATCTTCTGTTATCGATTCAAGAGACAGATATGTAACTATGCGGATGATGCAAACATCTATACGTGCGATATGTACCTCCACAACGTTATTTCTAGGCTGGAAAATGATTCCAAAATTATAATTGAGTGGTTTCGCAACAATTTCATGAAACTCAACGATGACGAATGCAAATTCATGGTACTTGGTGAAAGAACGAATGAAGAGCTCAGCATAGGTAATGCCAGATGTGCTGTCAGTAATTCAAAAGAGGAAAAACTGTTAGGAGTTTTAATTGACAAAAGTCTTGGTTTTGAAAAGCACATAAGCAATATTTGTCAAAAGGCTGGTAACAAACTATTCGCTTTGTCACGTATGTCTGCTTATCTTGGTACTGATAAATTGAGTC
Source organism: Aurelia sp. 4 Dawson et al 2005 (assembly GCA_964019985.1). Classification (NCBI taxonomy): domain Eukaryota; kingdom Metazoa; phylum Cnidaria; class Scyphozoa; order Semaeostomeae; family Ulmaridae; genus Aurelia; species Aurelia sp. 4 Dawson et al 2005. Next base: position 764,276 of record OZ026511.1, on the reverse strand, counting down.
ATTTGATGCGAGCATTTGTAACTAGCGAATTCCAATACTGTCCGTTGGTTTGGATGTTTCACAGCAGAAAGATGAACAGTAAAATCAACGGGCTGCACGAGAGAGCCTTGAGAATAGCATATAAAGGCTATAGTTGTAGCCTCGCAACTTTGCTGCAGAAAGATAGATATGTAACCATACATGAGAAAAATATGCAGTTGCTAATGACTGAAATGTTCAAAACAATAATTAATCTAAAGCCCGATGCACGTTCTGTACAGCTATTTAAGAACACATTTTGGAAAAATGAGGACTGCAACTGCAGATTTTGCAAGCGATATATACTTCAACTCGGTTTTCTATAGTTTTATTCATCTTGTTACATAGATTTTATGAATTTTGTAATTTTTTGACTACTATTTTTACGTATATGTGTTTTTCTGTTTACTGTATCATTGTGATTGATTTGTTGGCTTGAATTAGCAGTTTTTTATTTAGTTATGCAAGTTGCCAACTTTGAATAAGATGATGGCTGTGGAGGTAATAAAGATTTGGAACCTTCTACCGGTACAGTGACGACTGAAAAAACATCGGGGAAGTTGTGTACATTTCAATTCAACTATCCCAAAGGGATTTGATGACAGCACAAGACTGAGAAGTTAAACATTTTCAACATACCTTGAGAACAACCGAATAACTCAAATCTTGCACAAGAAACGTGGCTGACTCCGAAATTTCTTCCGATGGGGTGAAATTCCACATATTGCGCAACGAATGGCTTTGCCTTGAAAAAGTAATCTTTTCGCTGAGCTGGTACAGTTGCTCCATTACACCTGCAAACGATAGAAATTGGCAAGAAAAACGGTTCAAAAATCCAATTTGCGTTGGAACATAAGGTCTCAACAAACAATTTCATGCCTAATATATCACAGTATCAAATTAAATGTATCAACACTTTTTAGAAAAAAGAAATCGAGAAAATACTGCAATTTAGCTACTTCTGTTGCAAACATTGCAAGTCACGAATTTGATAGTTTAACAGGGTCAGTCAAGAATAATTGTCTTCCTCCTGCTCATTTGTCAAGAAATTTCAGTGAAACTTTACTTCTTTACGATTACAATGAGAACCGACAAAAAAGAAACCAGTTTTTCAAAACGGCTTGTTTAGTTTCTTTTAAAAGGCATTTATCAAGAAAAGAGGCTGAAAGGTTTCTTATAATATGGTTAAGAAACCTTCAATGATTCAAGTTAAATGTCTTTAAATACATACATGAGCATACTGCTGCAAATCATAAACTGAGAATATCAAAAATGGAATTTCACCAAGTTTGTATGCTGATGCAAGCTTCTGCATGAATTTATGCATTTGGAAATTACCTCATCATAAATTTTTCTGCCATGATGAATTATGTTATATATTTGGGATCCTCCTATAAGAAACCTTCCTAAAATCAGGCTGAGAAGTTTCCTATATGAGGGCACCATTTCTCAAACACAATCAGCCTAAGGTTTCTTATAAAGTGGTTTCTATTTTGCGGGTTCTTACTGCAGTAGCACAATAGGTAGCGTGGAGTATTCATCAACTTTCATTGCTCCAACGAAAATAGAGTTAAAGGACGGACTTCACTACAATCGAATTCCTTAATGATGTGAGAATAGACTGCTACATGAGCCTCGGTTTTCCAAATTGAATTGAATGGTTTTCACCTCATAATGGAGAAGCGAATAGATTTGATATAGATGAGTGTTCAGTTCGGTAACGAGTTTCATGAGAAGATGAATTGAAATTTTTACCAGAAACGAAATGCATACAAAAAGCAGACCTTGGGATAACCTCTTGTACCAATATAGTACATGTATTTCTTTCCATCAACACTGTATCGTAGCTTGAATTCTGCGAAATATAGAATTGGATATTCCGGATCGCCTTGCACTGAAATGCCAGTTATGCTCATTCGCCGCGTTAGATCAACCCTGACCCACTGCTGTGTCACAGTATCTGAACACCAAGCGTAGTTGTTGTTTAAACGTGCTTGACGTGCGTCTCGATGTGGCAATCTTGTAAACACGGACGATGCTGATATCTGGGAATCTTTTATTAGCCTGTTTTCCATGCCGAGTGGTTGCATGCAGACTGCAAAGTGAAAAAAATTAATGTTGAATAGAGATTATCATTAAGACAAGGTTTACATTGCGACCGTACTGCTATGGACAGTACTGCTATGGACAGTACTGCTATGGACAGTACTGCTATGGACAGTACTGCTATGGACAGTACTGCTATGGACAGTACTGCTATGGACAGTACTGCTATGGACAGTACTGCTATGGACAGTACTGCTATGGACAGTACTGCTATGGACAGTACTGCTATGGACAGTACTGCTATGGACAGTGCTGCTATGGACAGTACTGCTATGGACAGTACTGCTATGGACAGTAATGCTATGGACCGTACTGCTATGATAGGAAGGGACCTCTGGGTGCTTGGGGGATCCGAATCTGTAAAGAGTGCTCAAAGGTTTCAAAAAAACCGAAAATAATGTACGAGAATTGGGTGTAAACAAGGGAGAAACCGCGTAACCTTGAAATTATCATTTGGAAAATGTTTTACAAATTATACATCTATCCTAATTTATCATTTCATTAGCAGTACATCAATTTGTTATTCTTATGTGCGTGCTTCTCCTGCGTAGGCGCAGTTTTAAGCCAGCGCGTGAGGCGCGTGGTGGTAGATTAATGTAACATCGAGGCCACTGGAGAAATTATGCCACCCAAACGGTTTAACGATAATTCAAAGGCATAAGCTCTCCAAGACACATGAGATCGTGTCAATCCGCCGCCACCGGCGAGGATTAAAATGGTGCATTCGTAAAAGAAGTACAAATAAAAGGAAAACTAGTGGAAATATCAAGCAATATATGATAGATGAGGATAGGGATTAACTTTTTTTATGTGGAAATAAACTATGTTTATATAACATGAACATAGTTTATGTTATTTTTGTGCAAACGGCGTTCCATACGATTTATTATGGGTAATTTTTTTCTAAATTCGGCGTTTTAAGACCAATGCCTAAACAGCCTCTCAGCTATGGATCTGCAGATCTGCAACTAACGTCTAACGGAAATGCCTCTAGTTTTCATTGTTCTTGTAAATTACTAACACTTTTGTTCTCCCCACCATGAACTCGAATCGAGACAGCTGCGTAGGTACATCAATGCGCAGGAGATGACAAAGGTCATTTATGACCAAACATTTCTAAAGAACATGTGATGGAGCTCATCAGTTAAAGGCAAGGAAGTTTGGCTGAGAAAGGCTGCTAATGGCAAGGAAGAGAATTTAATGGCATTTCAAGGTAAGCAAAGAAATTGATGCTACCTTCTGATTCACCTAAGAAGTGTCCTGACACTCATGCCCCCACCTATGGAATATTACGAACTTTAAGCGACCAGGACGGCAACGCCAACCAGAACGTCGCCTTCTATGATACAACCGAGTATAGTTTCCCACAAGCTACTTTCAAATGTTCTTAAACAAGCCAAGACAAAATCTCCTTCTGCATCTAAATACTTTGGAACCTTCTTTTTCCTTGACAATTTACACCTAAAATGACTGAGTTTCACTACGAAGATCCAGATCTGAAGAACAACACGATACCAATAGAATTTCTAAGTTGTCCAACTGAAAAGGACAACTTCATAGACTCTCAAGGGAAGCAAATTAAAAAGGAAAACAAGGAGTCATTTCAAACCGAAGTTCGGAAACAAAAGGCACATTAGTGTTGCCGCTGCAGTCGCCGTCCTAGTTGCTAAATGTCCCTATTTTCGTTCTTTAGCAGTGTAAGGCTCTTAAATCGCAGCAATTTTGTAGCAGACCAAAACTGAGTCTATATCTGTTTATGCTAAAAAGTTCTGCCCTGTCCCTTGAGAGAAAATCTACAATGAAACAAAAGCAAAGTGATTATCAAGCAACGTTGCCACTGTGGAGGCACATTTTCAATCCACTGCACAGCTGTTATGGTAGACACATTCTATTCACTGGACCCCAAGTAATCAGGACCCCAGACCCCAAGACGCCAGACCCCAAGACCTCGGAAGTAAATGTAAATATTTTGCATTACGCAGTTTTTTAATATGTGATCGAAAATGAATGAAAAGAAATGAAAACAGGAAAATATGCTGAATATAATTCTAGGAAAGGGAAACAAAAATATTCGCAAGGACATGACTTTTTAATCAGTGAGACTGCGTTCACAAGATGCCGGAACATTTTGAAAACGGTGAAAAATGTGACGGTAGCAAAATTTAAGCTAGCATTCACACGATGCCGTTTTCATAAATCCATTGTCAAAATCTACCGTTTTCAAAAATGTGCCGTTTTCGTGTGAACGGGAGGCCTATCCGTCACATTTTTCACCGTTTTCAAAATGTTCCCGTATCGTGTGAACGCAGTCTGAATGTTGTAGGATAAGTTCAGATGGAAATACGCATGCACTGACACGAGGTCAATCATTCCCTATAAATCTCGAACATTTTTCCAAGGAATCGTTTATTCGGCATCTCTATTTGCTGGACCCCGAGGAATCTAGATCAAAAGAACCCAAAAATTTACGTAGACAATTATTTTTCATCCAGCAGTTTCAAGTATATCAAAGGGGTCCTGGGCCTTGGGGTCCAGCGAATAGAACATGCCGTCATGGTACCGTATTGGCGCAGCTTTGATCTGCTACAAAGTCGTTATGGTTCATGAGCGTTAACACTTCTCCTGAGAGATCTTTCTACATAAAAGAAGAACGAAAGTGTTCAGCAAGAGTGTAAATGAGGGGTTGATCCAGCAAGAGACTGATTAGGAAGAGCAGTGTAAATGAGAGGTTGGTCCGTTAAACTTTTGTTATGAATCAAAAGTTGTAATAGCACAGTGTAAGTAGTACCGGTTCTGTGTAAATGGTGTAAATGACACATGATTAAGCCTAAAACCAGGGATGGTTAGCTGTTGCAGTTTTGCTCCAATGCCTTTGCCTCGTTCTTTTGTGGGGAGGAAAATCATTTACTACCGTTGCGTTCCTTTGGCAATCACAACAATCATGATTGTATTGTTTAAGATTTTAACAGATTTTAACAATCATGATTGTACTGTTTAGAGGTGATCTGAAGTGAAAATTTTTATTGATTCAAATTAACGGCACTGTCGAATGATACGGACTCCTGTTTAAATTTCTTTGACATCTCTTTTCGTTTTCAAGTTATCCACTGATATCAAGTTTCAATTGATGACGTCATTTTGTTTGCAAATTGCTAGGATTATGTACTGGAATATAGCTGTATCTAAGCTTTGAAAGGTTACAGTTGTCGGAGACATTTAAGTTGAGCTGAATAAATATAATAGAAATTGTTTCATGGACTGATATGATGTTTAGAAAGGTATGCCAGCTTAAGAAATGTTCTTGGAGTCAATTTCCTTTAGAAACATAGCGAGCCTCGTACATTTTCATTACTTTTTGCAAACAAAATGACGTCATCAGCCAATCATACAAATAGTGTGTAATTTGAAAATGAAACAAGGTATCACAAAATGGTAAACGACATCCTTTATCATTCAAAGGTGCTATCCATTTGCATCAATAAAAATTTTCGTTTCAGATCGCCTTTAAGTTTCTTTTCAAAGCAATTAGATCCAGCTGGCTGACTTTGAATGAAATGATAATTGCTTTGCTTGCCAAAGAAATGCAAGGTACTACTGAGACTGCTCCAATACCTACTCCGCAGAAGGATATACAGGGTGAGCCAGAAAAAAGTTCCTATTTTGTACGGATTTGAATAATTCAAACTCTAGTTAAAAGCCGAGAGATCAAAGCATTTTTATGATTTTTCTCGCTGTTCTACCAGCACTAAAAGTATTGTTAAATTCAACTTTACAAACATTTCATGGTTGCAAAATGACTGAAAAAGGGCCTAAACATTGATCAAATCGTAAGGATTCTATTCACACCGAACAATAGTCAATGTGTGTTTAACCTCCCTCAAGAGCTATAAGACATCGATTTTCAAACAAATACGAAAGATTTTCAATCCCATGGCAATCAATGTACAGATGATATCTCTCACCCATGAGAAGTTGCATTGCCTTCATCATTCTGTACGAGGATTCCCTTAAGCTTTTATCAATGTTTTAGGCCCTTTTTCAGTCATCTTGCAACCATAAATTTATGTAAAATCGAATTTACCAATATTCTCAGTGCTCCGGAGACATCGACAACAATCACAAAAATACTTTAATCCCTTAGATTTTAACTAGATTTTGAAATCGGTCTAGATTGAAATAGATTGAACTAGATTGAACTAGATTGAACTAGATTGAACAAGATTGAACTAGACTGAACTAGATTGAACTCGATTGAACTAGATTCAAATCCATGAAGTACACTTGGTGTTATGAATTTTCAAAAGTGGCAAATTTTTTTCTGGATCACACACAAAAATAATAATTGCGGTGTCCAACTGCCCATGCTAAACAGACTAATACTAGTAAGATAATACAATTAAGGGAAGGTAATTCAGACACCTGTTGCGGTAAATGGAAAACCAATTAACGCTTGTGAATGGAACAATGAACAATACTTTCACAAAAATATATCATGTCTGGTACAGCTGATGATATGCCGAATGGCAACAATTTTATATACCCTTCAATATAGTCTGACGACATGATTCCTTAGATTCGTTCAACCTTATTACATTCTTACTCAAACAAGGACTCACAACCAAACAGATTCTAAACTGGGACTAAAATCTTACGAACTCTGGGACTAAAATCTGAAGAAACATGGGAGTTCTTCTATCTTTAAAACATTGAGAGAACAGTGTTTGGAGGGCCCCTTGAAAAACAACTTCGGTTGAAGGGCAACCCTCCCTAAACAAATGAAATATGAAATATGAACAGTCGAACGTCACTTCAAACCTCGGCTTCGAGCGCCGCTTCGCTTCAAAAATTCAAACTTTTAACTAATCGGCCAATCAAATGATGACAAAACCCCCCTGGGCTGTCCATATCAAGCAATCTGATTGGTCGCGCCGTGAACTCGGCGGACTTGGCCTAAATCAGTCCCTGTTTTGAACCTGTCTGGTCATGAGTCTCAGTTTGAAACCATAAACATCATCAAATTCAATGCAAAAACTGAGACTAAGCAAACTGTAAATCAGATTAAAATGGATGCCCATACTAAATACAACAAACGAATACTCACTATCTGTGGACCCAAGGCAAGCATGCAAAATTGCCAGGACTATCATGAACTGACCAAAAACATAAACTGCGCTCCTGAAATCTCCATTTTTGTAAATCATCATCTGGTTGTGACCAATCTTTCATTAGCTTATGTATTTGAAATAGTGAAGCATTTGGGGAAGGTACTGTCGATGTAAAGAGGAAGTAATGTTATTAAAAGGAATTTTAGTCTGTTTGGTCAACTTATGATGGATGATTCAGCAAAGGCTCAGATTTGAAGAAGGAGGGTGTAAAGTCTGCTACATTTTGTTTTGAATTTAGATTTTTTGTTGTAAATTTATCATGGAAATTTTTCGATATCTTTATTGGTTTCAAAATGGCGGCATAAGAGGTACAGATTTCTGCTCACCACCATGTTGTAGCTCGGTTGCAGCCCTCATCAACAATTGTTTTCTTGAAGATCGTATAATTTTCCCACATTTATTTAGGAGCTACAATGATTTTAACGTTTCAAAACTTTTCAAGAGTTCTTTCAAAAAACTAGAGACGCAAGGAATCTGAAGAAGGATGAAGATATAGAAAAATTTCCATGGCAGATTTGACAGTATAAGCATTAGTGAGCCATTAGACTTGCTCCAAGTCTATTCTGTGGAAAATCAGCAGCACTCAGCAGTATCTCTGCTGGGGCAGGCAGGTAGATAGGTAAGTAGGTAGGTAGGTAGGTAATCATATTTAACGTGGCTAGCCTGCGAAAGTCTGAGAGAGACTTATTTCCAGCAGGGGCCACGGGATGTTTGACCATCTACCCGCCCAAGCTACCAGATTCCCTCACATGGCTCTGGTCGACCAGGGTTAGGGTTATGGACAGCTACCAAACTGTCCAGCGCAGGATTCGAACCCACGGCCGTTCTGAGACGTTTGGTTTACGAGTCTGTCGCCTTAACCACTCGGCCACGCGCTCTCTACGAAGAGGAGGCTGCGAAATCCTTAGTGTTGATATACTCAGGAAATAGACTTGGATCAAGTCAAGTGACTCTAGTGAGCCATTGACAATGAGCAGTCTACTCTCATTTCATCAAAATTAAGGAATTCGATCACGGTAAATCTAACTTTCCCAACGTCTCCTTCGTCATCTGTAACAAGTCTACCTGAAAGTTAAAGACGTCATATTTTCACCCTTCCCTTTCCCAATTTTGTTGACGAAATAGAATGGTAAATCTGTAAATCTGCCCTTTAGGTTGGGGGGGGGGTTGGGGGCTTAAGTAGAGTTTGTCTAATAACCCTGCAGTACGACTTTGTAGAAGTAGTTTGCAGTAAGATATTTAACCCAAATAAGATATTTTACATGCAAAATATAAATTTCCTAGCACAGTCTTGAACACTTTTCTTTGACAACTCTTTTTTGATGACGCAATACTTCACAGATGTCTATGATTCAAATCACGATTCAAATGGAATAAAACAGGAAAAATCTGAAGGAAGGAGAATAAACGTTGAATTCGGGGTCAGAAGGGTAAATTCAAAAGCTAAAGATTCATGCGAGCAAAGGCCACCCCCCCCTAATTTGTTAAAACTTTTTTCGGCTTCCTGCTTCCGCATAGGCCTAATGCAACAAATGGCCTTTCTCTTGATGGCAAACAAGGCGTGTGGAATAAATACCCTAAATTTTCTCATTTCCGAAGTCCTGATTGAATAGTCCTCAAGGGCAGAATACGAAAACATTCCTATTTTATCTTTTATTCGCAACAGTTATATTTTCCCTTGGCGCGGTTAGGATAGACAAAAACTTGTAATGAAAACTTCAAGCGTCAAGTCAGCAGCTGTGATTACACAGCCCATTTTTAGAGCAGGAGCTAATACGAGAACAGATCATGTATACATTTCATGTAGTTGTGGTACTGTACTTTGAAATGAATGCTAACAACAGGAGACAAACCTCCGGAATGTTCTCTAATTTTTGCCCTTTTAACCTTGTACTTCAACAGCCAGCAGGGAATTCTTAAAATTGACTTCTGCCCTGTGTTTGTTCTGTTTTCTGTTTTCAAATTTCAATTCTGTCTTGATAATAAAGACAAGTGTTTCTTAGCAGACGTTCTCTAACCTCTGGCCTCAGGGAATTCTTGAAAGTGACTGCGGTCCTCTGATGGCTTCTGTTTTGTTTTCAAATTTCAATTCTCTTGATGATAAAAGACAAGTCTTGGTGGACGTTCTCTGACCTTTGCCTTTGTAACTATGCACTTCAAATGCCAGCAGGGAATTCTTGAAAATGACTGCTGTCCTCTGGTGGCTTCTGGTTTGTTTTCAAATCTTAATTCTCTCTGGATATCTTCATAACAATAAGTGATTATTGATAGAATTGTCAATTTTGTCAATCATATTATAGAAATATCAATTGAAAACATAAAGCATTTATTCATCTTGTTAGTGCACCTGCAAAGCAATTTGACGCATGCTGTACGTCAAAAAGACGGGCCAAGAGGACGCAGGATATAATTCGAATCTTTTGAACCCGTTCCAGCGAAATGGACTGCAGGATAGGGGCACCAGACTGGCGTAGACTTTGTACCTTAAGTATTTTGAACTGGTTTTCAGTAAATTGAATGAAATTCATTGCCAACAATCGCTGATTTTCTGTTTTGACGAGGAACTAGTTGTCTTAGGGCATTATCGATGACCACCGATGAGTGCAGGGCACACAATTTCTTCAGCAGAATTCCTTCAGATAAATAGCAACAATTTGGTAAATGTTTCTTCGCAAGCATCAAGCCAGCGCAAGGTGGCAATTTTCTCATCATTAGGGCAATTTGGACTTTTGATAACACTAGACTATCTCCCGAAATCAAATCATCCCTCTCAAAGGTGGAAAAAACCAAGGTTTTGCCCGCGAAACCAGTCCCCTCTCTCATCTTGCAAAATACTTTTCAGATGCATCTGCAAAAGAACGAAGATCCAACATGAAAAACAGACAGATGGTTAATTCAATTTGTTACCACTCTGGATGAGTGTGCCAAATTACAAATTATCAAACGAAGCTCTGTCTTATGGGGTCTACTAGGGGTTAAATTGATAGGCTGGCGATAAAATTGGTAGTGTTGCTTCATAGAAAACAGTTGACATAAGACTGATTGATAAATATTCACCGTGTGAAGTAGAGTAGTTCCCCGTAGTTCTAGCAAGGGGAAAACCTTGATAAAAGATTCTGGTAAATTTATCCACAGCTCTCACCCTACCCATATAAAAACTGCTACCACCGGTTGAGCCAGAAAGAAAATTGCGTTTAAAAAGATTTTTCGTACACAGAGTAATGGACAGTCTGCTTGAGGCCGGCAATTGAAAATATCTTTGATGATTTTCAGCCTTTTTACGAAGATTCAAAATTTAGGTAGACGCTACTTGGCGTAAGTTCTTTAGTTCAAAAGCATGAAGGAGAAAACTAATTTACGGTGGTGTGACGTTTACGCCTTCCCGAGCTTGTCACGACTTCTAGCTACTTCGAGCTAATTTTGGCCCACTATGTATGCCACGGTGAGGGATGGAAACCTTGATGAGTTACGAGATCAGACCTCCGAGGTCACCCATTCGGAGTTTTGACCTCATTCGACGGAGCTTAACTCCAGTTAATCGGACGAAAACTGAATAAGCCGCTTGGCAACTTACCCCGTAAGTGTCTTACCGTAATAGACCGCAGAATAGAGAAAAACGTGAAAAAATAAAAAAATACTTCAGTTTTTCGGCTTTTGATTTGAATCCGTCAAAAATTCCTGGTGCATTGAATTTTGAAAAGTATGACATTCATTCTGGCTTACTCGCTAGGTATCATTGAAAGAGATCAACGAATCGAACTTAATTTTTGCAAATGTCATTACCCTTGTTTCATCTTAGGCCTGGTCCACACCAGGCCTTTTGGGTCGTCAGGGTCATTCAGCAAGACCAAAAAAACAAGACTTGTCTGAACGGCCCTGACGACACAAAAGGCCTAATGTGAACCGGAGACTAGCTCAAAATTTGTTCTGACTTTGGGCTATACACAATTGTTTTTACTTAAGGGGTGGGCTTTCCGTGAAAAATTTCGGAACATTTTCCAAGTTCATTGATTTGAAAAAAAAACTGCACCATGCCTTAAGAGTAGGAATCTGTACGCAGAATAATCATTATTTTCAGAACGAAAACTGCATCTACCTTCAACGAATTTACAAGCATTTACAAGCATTCACAAATAAGATAACTCTATTTGGAAACATGTACATTAGAAGTCATGCATAATCGTATCATATGAATATAATCAAATTCGTATGACGAAAACACTGTCCTTTCTGTACCATAATAACGAATGAAACAGCTCATTCCTCGTTAGCAGTCTTACACAAGCATAGATTTTTAAATACCCAATGCATGGGGGGGGGGCATCTTGGCTAAATTTAGCGTAGGAGTGTGCCACCCAGAGTTTTAAAATGATAACTGAAAATGATACCGTTCGCTAGACAAAATTCTACATCAAAAGTGCCAGGAGTTGTCGTTTTCTAAACTAAAATTGCCAAGTTTTCGCCTTCTCTAGACCAAAATCCCCAAAACTTTGGGTTTCTACGCGGGAATTACTACAATTTGACCTTTCTTTGACTAAGATTGCCCAACAAGTATTCCCTTGGCTAGACTAGAAGTCATAGAGAGTGTACCCTTGCGGGTGGCAGATTCCCAGGTTCCCTTACCATGGAAGAATCCCTTCCCCGTGACCCAGTGTCCCAGAAAAAGTATACAATTAAGGTTGGAACGAGTGATAAGAACTTAGAATCAGTCTTACCACTTAATGACTTACTTAATGACTTACCACTAAGTGCCAGAAAGATGGAATCTAGACTTCTTGTTTTAGACGATTTTTAGAAAATCATTTTATGTGATGTGAAATTATCTTATCTTTGCATTGGACCGTATTGGACTCTTGTAATTAGTTTTTAGATACGTTACCTTTAATTTATTAAGAATCAGGACCCTAATGATAACAGTATATTATGTACTGATAGGTCATCCTGTTAAAACATTCGATTATTATTTTCAATGGCTCATCAATTTCACAACGCTCCTTGAATTCTTCGACAGTCAACTTGAATACCGGTGCCCTATTCGTTGATAAGCGTATCTTTTTATACGAAACCAAGGATTTGCGTCGGTCCCCCTCTCCAGGGGGAGTACCTTCGAGTAAAATGAGTAAACAAGTAAACTGTCGAAGTACAAATAATCCAAGGATTTCTTTCATCAAAATAACTAGTTTCTTAAGATAAACTTTCCCAACATGGGAGTTTCTTAATTCTTTGGCGATCTGAGAATCGAGTTTTTTATAAGCAGTTTCCCACTACAAATATATGTATTGATTCTTTGACAGCTAAAATATCAATTGTTAGAACTCAAGTCTGCTTTCACATCCAAACAACACTTTGAGACTTTTTACCTGAGGATAATTTACGATGCGCTAAGATAAGGCCTCACACCTTAGCGTGAGATGTGAAGCCTCTCCTTCGCAACTTTATCAAGAACTAAATAATAGAGCGCACATCTCCTCCCCAGAGGCGCCATAAAAAGGGCACATTTTTGGGGAGACTTTTAAGATAGTGAATTCTAACCGCAAGTCAAAGGTAAAAGTACCTGTTTGTAAGACGTTGTTTGAAGTTGGACGTATATGCTTGCGAATAGATAACTTTACAAGGTAATGTAGAATCATGTAAAAAGGCAACTTTCTTGAAACAACACAAATGAACGATGAACGCATCCTTACATGTAGGTTAATACTTTGTTCAATTGTCTTCGAACATTAGAAAGTTCTTGTTTTTTCTGCAAAGGAAGTATTGAATTAGGAACAGTAGAAATGATTTATGCCAAAAGGAATCAACTGGCCTGTAGATATTACTGGCTGGGCAGAAATAAACCATGGCTTTCTTGAAAATTGTACCATGTTTCATTGAAAGGTTTAAAAAATACGACGGCTTTGATTATTTTTCATAATTAATCTTGAATTCTGATAAAAGAAAATGCCCTATAATTGTGAAAAATTTTAATATTTGAAAAAGACCAGCGACATAAAAGTTCCTCATGAGGCATTAAGTCCAAGGAATGAAAGAAAGTCTTGATAAAATGAAAGCAACATTTCATTGGTCAAACATTTCAAACATTCCATCCTTCATTTCATTCTCAGAAAAAAAAAATTACGAAAGCACGCACGAGACTATCTTTGTATGCATAAGAAGATAACAAGACACTAACAGTGCTTGATTACTCTTTATGCATATAAACATAGCCTCGTACTTTCACAGTTTTTATTCTGAAGATGAAGGGCAGTACTGCTTCGAAACGCCAAAAAAGAATGGCTTGGTCTTAAATGATTCAATCTAAAACGGAATTTGTCGATTGTTATGGACAAGACAACTTGAATTTGCCTCATTTTTGATCTGTCAACCTGAAAATGATATGGCAGAGCTGAAAAATAAACAAAATGATATTGGTCGCAATTCTTGTTCTTCAAACTAGAATAGAAATGTGGAATGGCTTACCGATTCTTGAACTAATCTTGAATGCATTTTTGAAATTTCTTTTCCGAGTTGTTCTTCAACTTTTACCTAGAAAGAAACAGGATAGGAAACCCAAAATAATTCGTTTTTCAATCTATGACTTTTAAACTATTAATTAAGGATACTCAACAAGTTACAAATATTAAGACACAAAACTGAATAACAAATTACAGACGAACAAAATTCAAATTGAGTTCTATCAAATTACCTCATTCCGCAGAAATAAAGGACAAACATCCCGAGGATTGTAACGTATCAAATCAGATTGGTGGTACCGGGTGAATCAATAAAAATGCCCGGCGTTTGAAGAAAATGCTGTTGCCCGAATATCAAAGCAATGGTATTGAAGACTGTCCTGTTTTATTCCCCGATATGTCCAACTGGGTTCAGCAATTTACCAAGCTTTAACAATCCCTTTCTTCCCGCTGAAATGAGAAATCTCCACAGAGAGCCTCATTCGAAAAGCTGACAAAAAAGAATGAAAACAATAAACAAGAATTCCCTTCGTTCTCCTTGCTAGCAATGATGACACTTGACGGCATTCATCTATTTATCTTCTTTGGAGAATAGATTCCCCCCTGAATAAGTTAATCATACCAGGGGAGAGACTTTTCATTCCTGCAAGAGGACAGCACGTGCTTAAGCGTGTGGATCGTGTACAAGTCATTGCTGTGAGGTAAACATATTAGGGATGCATTGCATATTAGGGATGCTTGCCCATAATAAACCTTTTAGCTGTTCTGAAAAGAATCAGAATCGAACGGTATTTTGCTACATTTTGTCGAATTTTCGAATCTGCACAATACTAACGCCACTCGATCGAACGTCGTGCATAAATGTGTATAAAAATAACGCTCGATCCAGTCTCTTTTGCAGAATAGCTAAAAGGTCCATTGTAGTACGTTTTAAAGATTTCTCGAAGGAATATTTTTTAGAAAATCGCTTGCAAAATCTGAGAGGGGTGACCAATTTCAGCTAGGAAAACTTCTAAAATGATTGAACACGTTAGCTATTCAGTCAGGCATTGCAAAATATCATCGCTTATGTACCCAGAGAATAGTAGCCTGTCAAATGTCAGGCCTTTTTGACTCACCAGGCACATATCTGAAGGATCTGATGCGTTAAAAGGTCTGTTGCGTTAAAAGCGCAAGTCCTGACAGTTAAAATTGGCGATCCAAAATAACATAGCGAAAGAATATTGGTTAACCTGGACCTCGAAATGCTCGTCTGCCAATGATATCAAACCAGTTGAAAACATTGAGCCTAGCTTTCCAAGTTTGTCCAACCTGTGAGTGACGAGAAGTGGTGAAATCAGATTAAAGATACTTTTAACTATCTCAGTTAACCATGGAATAGTCTACGTGTAGACGACCCCTTACCCAAGCAAAAGAAAGGGCTTACGCAATGAAAAATCAAACCCTGCTATGGCTGCCTTAAATGCTCTATTAAGCTCCCCCATCTCTATCATGCCTCCCTCTCTAAAAAGCACATCCCCTTTGGTCCAAGATTTTGAGTAAGCCCACTCTCTATCAAGCTCCCTAAGTATAAAATTCCAGGAAGTTACCGAATATTTTCAATCTATTCAGCTTAAAAAAGTTTGCACGTTAATTTTGGTATGGTCGGGGATAAAATTATGTCAAGTGTATGTATTCGACTTGTAAAGTTGTATGTTGTATGTGGAATTCGCAGAACATGGGGTAAAAACTGATTAAGCTATCATATATAACCTTTCTTCAAGCTTTTTGAATAACGAAATTTTTCATTATCGATAGAAACATCTTCCAGTCCCCCTAGCCGGCATTACTAATGAATGATCCAAATAATATTTCAACAAAGAAGAAACCGAACAGCCGGGATTCGAACAACTGGATCCTTAGGGAAGGGTTCTTACGGAATTCCAAATTTACTTAAAACAAAGAGTTTTACAGATAAGTGACAACATTTGCAAGAAGTATGCCATATTTGATTACCTCTGATTCTGCAGTTTTGTTGATTTGATATTCTCTTCTTGGTGTTTCACAAGTAATTCCTAGCAGAAAAAATATCACTGAATAAACAATTACAGGAAACAATTCAAGTAAAACTCCTCACAATGGTAATAGTGAGTAGCATCAATAATACTCTTTTGATTAGAAACATTTCTTACTCCGTTATGAGCCATAAAACCACAACCACCATATCCCATTTAAGTAATACGTGAACTTTTTTTTGGTTTTGTTTGTTTGTTTGTTCACTTTTTTGTCATTTGTCTTTTATTCATATATTTAATATCTGCCTCAAATTAGATACCACACGATATCTGACGACAATTATCAACTCAATCACTTTAGTTGTTGTTGTTAGTAGTTTATGATTTAGTGATTTAGTGATTTAGTGATTTAGTGATTTAGTGATTCAGTGATTTAGTGATTTAGTGATTCAGTGCTTTAGTGATTCAGTGATTTAGTGATTTATTGATTTAGTGATCGATCCCTGACACTTCTCGTAGTGGTATAAAATTTGAAACTGAAACTGATTTTTATATCTATGTTAAATTGGCATCTGGTTAGTCATAGCCTCTTTGCTCCTTGGGGTAATGTTTCTAATAGTATTGTTTAGTCGTATAGTAAGTTTGTAGAGTAGCGTAGTTTGTAAATTTATATTGTAATTTTTTAGTGGATATAAAAATACTCCTTTGAAATTTATATACATTATTTGGAAAGGAAGAAACAACCAACATGATGAAAGTAACAAAATAAGGATATGCATGGTTAAAATGCTTTACTAGCACGATATGAAGGACAAAGTTACATGCTTCGCAAAGAAACCAAAGCTTCTTCAATCATTTCAAGTAACAGTATGTCATATATTTAAATATATTTTTGGCCGAAACGCAAAGGCTATGGTTCGGAAATGGATCCAAATTTCAGCTCTCAAGGTTAACGTTTCTGATGTCAAAGCATAAATACAAACAAATGAGGAATCTATGCTCGAGTTAAAATCTTACTGCCACCATGAATTAAATCATAGCCGCGCTTTATCTGTTGCTTTTGACGACCACAAGAGACGGTCATGAAACCCCATTATGTACAACATTTTTGTACATATTTGCATGATAGGTTCAACTGATTGCAACGGTGTCCCTATGACTATCATGCTAAAAGTTCTACTGGTAACTTATAAAAGGAGCCGAGCTAATTCTCATGATCTTCCTCTTCACAAAAAAAAACAAAACGCATGAATTACTGGCAGCCAATAATTCTTGCTCTCTTTATATGTATAACGCCAGTAGAAAAAAGTTATGAAGGTAGGTAGGTAGGTAATCATATTTTACGTGGCTAGCCTGCGAAAGTCTGAGAGACTTATTTCCGGCAGGGGCCAGGGATGTTTACCATCAACTAGCCGCAGTCAATGGCCGCAGCTACCAGATTTCCCTCACATGGCTCTGGTCGACCCGGGCTAGAGTTACGGACAGCGACCAAACTGTCCAGCGCGGGATTAGAAAACGATAAGCAATTGATTAAAGTTGAATTCAAATTTTTGGATAAAAACAAATTGGTGAACCACTTTTTTGGCACACCCGGTACTTACCAAAATCTTTTCTTGTCTTTCTTGCTGATTTCGTAGATCGGATTTTAAAGATTCAATTTCATTTTTCATTTTCAGATCTAAGTCTTTGATCAGCTTCTCTCTGAGTACACATAAAATAACATTTTTCAAGTGGAGTCAGGGAATTTTTATCATGCTTTTTATCTTAAAAAGAAAATTTTATCCTCACTGGAAGAGGCAAATGAAGAACCAAGATACCATCAACATTTGGTTTCACTAAATTAGCATGAACTGAGTTTTTCACCTTACTCAGTGGTGTTTGTACATTATTTGCAAATCTTTGCACGATCTTGCATCCTTGGTAACAATCAAATTTTCACATACATGAGATAAGAAGCACCAAAAATGGTCATGCAGTATTTTTAATGCAAACAATAAAAAGGCATTCTCTTACTGTGGTAGCAAAGTGTGGAACAACTTTAATAACAACACCAAGTGGGTTCCCTTTTTATACTTTTTTAAGTCAAGTTTGAAACAATTGGGGTACAAATTTTTTTAATTTTGTACAGATGTCCTTTTGTATTCATACATCATTTTTATCAACTTTAATAAAGTTTGTGCATTATCAGAAACTTTAATTTAGCAACACCAACTTGTTAAACAATCCTTATCGAATTTGTAACCTTTATAAATATAACTGAATACAAATGAAATATGAAAAACATGAATGGTCATCTATTTGGCTAAGTTTTGAAAATCTTATTGGATTTGATCGTTCTGTGATGGCATATAAGATTCTTAACAAGTTGAGCGCAGAAAGCCTTTGAGATAAGTGCCAATATAGATCCTCGTTTTCAAATTAAGAAACTGCAAGGATCTGCAAAACACAAAACGTAGAACTGAACATGCCAAAAAAGATTTTACTACTCTGCCTTAAAGGCTTGGAACGATATCCTAACTAACATTAGAGAGATCCAGCTCTCTATAAGAACAGCCCATTTTTTAGGTATTACTCACATTTGATTACAGAGTTGTCAATACACATTAAGAATCTTCAAAAACAGATGTTAGAGGTATTTAAGACTCTGAATTCGCTAAATCCATCACACCTCTGGGGTTTTTCAGCACTAAGCAAATTGAATACAATCTGAGGATTAAAAACTTGGTTAAATTGCCTCAAATAAAAACTCACGCATTTGAAAGACATTCATTAACTTTCAGAAGCAGCATCCTTTGGAACACTTTAAGTGACGATGTAAAACATGTGAAAATGTGACAGCTTTCAAAAAGAAACTAACAAGATAGAACGGGGCAAACTGCAGCTGCAAAGTATGTTGTTAATAGGATCTTGTATTTTGTTGTATATTATGCAATTATCTTAGTTTTTAGTATATATACATAAACTGTTGACTATTAGAAATTACTAACATTAAAAAAATGATGAAATGAAAAAAGATGAAAAAGAAACATTGTACTAGGTTTATAGCTGAAGAGGTATTCGTCTAAAACTGATAATAATGAATGAATGAATTTATCAATTAATTAATTAATGAACGAATTAATTAATCAGTTAATTGATTATCAATTAATTAATTGATGAACGAATTAATTAATCAATTAATTAATTAATTGATTAATTAATTGATTAATGAGATGCATTAGCAAAATTCATTGTAGCTTGCATGCATCTTTCTTACTGCACGCAGGTTAGAATATACATTGAAAATCAGAAAAACAAACCTTTCATCTCTCTGCCTTCTCCAAACTGAAGCAACATTTCGTTTAACCAAATCAGCAGCTGCCGTTGTGAATTTTGACAACTCGCTTTCTCTTTTCTAAAATTTAAATCAATGAAGTCTGTGCTTCAACAGGTCAGAGATGCAAAAAGTATTCCCTTACTGGGAAGCTGGCAGATGGGGAAAATTTTCTTGAGAAGCCACACATGAGGTCCAGTGGTTTTTCCAGCCCATCCGGAGAATCAAGATTATTTTCACAAACTCTCCTCACTCACTAGAGTGAGGAATTCTTGAAAATTCTTAAGAATCCTTGCAAATAAGCACTTGACCTTATGAGGTCTTATTCACATAAAGAAGTTTGCGGAAGAATCAAGAAATTTCATATAATCCAATTATCAGCTTTCAAAGAACCACTTGAAACAGTGGTATTTGAAATACTGAAAAGATGATTGAATACTGTATCTTTTTGGAGTTCTTTGCATTATGCGCATAAAATATTATCAGCGTTTACAGGCTCAATGACTAAGTAACTTAAGTTTTAATTCACTTTCATTCCAAGTAAGTTACATGTCTCACCTTCAACGTTCCACCAACTTTTTCTCGCAGCGTTTCCAGCAGAGAATTAACACCATAGCTAGAATTTCAAAAGTCAAAACAAATAAAATAAACATTAAGAATAAGATAAATCGCACTTTGAGCATCTTTTTATTTATTGTGAATTTATCATACTCTGTTCAAAGTAGGATTTATCCCCTCCTCAATTCATTTTAAAATAAATATTGCATAACAGGCCCACAACAAGTTTGTTTGTGTATCAAGATAAAGTAGGTTTGTTATTTATCTACAATTCAAATCTACAGCAGTGATAAATCTTCTTCCATTCGATTGGGAGAAACCCCAAGTAAATGTTTTAATCTTTAAAAAGGACAATAAAGAAATTATAAAAAAGATAAATACGCCACGACTTTTACTTTTAAGCCTAATTCGGCAACATCTTCTGATGCCAGCACTCAACAGCACTCACGACGCTTGCCAATTCGCAAGTCTCTAACGCATATGGTTTAGAGCATGAGGATGACCCATAGTCTCTCTAAATTTTCAAAAGCCTAGTCTGAACAGAGTCATCAAAGAATCATCGAGAATTCGTGAAACTTTTGATAGTAGATGAATTGATTGATATAAAAGGAAGATAGAGAGAACAAGCTTTTACCTTTGTGGTTGATTAATGATGTGATCAGATGGAGTTTGTTCATCTCTAAAACAATCAAGTATTTGGTTTTCGTCTTCATCTAAACGAACAGATAGTCTCATTAGATGTGAAACAAATTTAGTGTTTATGATCTTCAAAATAATATATGACCCGGTAAAAGCATAACATAACGACATATATATCAGTCCAAGAAGACTATACTTCGTTCTCATTTTCTCTGGTGTCACTTCTCGCACATCCTTTCATCGTTCTCTTTGCTCTTCTGATCTATTCAGCTACCCATTTCACATGTCATCGTGTGCGATTTAGAATAATAAAGCTAAGGAAACTGCCTTGTAAAACGGAAAAGATATCTTTCTTTTGAAGAATCATGCAACAAAACTGTAAAACACATTTGAATTATTATGACTACGTTTATAGTGAAATATATATCGAAAGAACTGCCATGGTAGTGTTATGGCAAGGTTCTTGAAGTTTCTCATAAGCCATTGAGCTCAAAGAAATAGATAAAAGAATTTACCAACGCCTTTTCTACAGATCAGAGCCCTATGCGTTACTCTGTCTCTCTATCTCCCCTAGAGATATTGTTCACGTTTAAGGATGTGTATGATTAGTACCAATTCTCAACACTGCAGACTTGGAAGACCTGGAATTTGCGTTTGATTGACTACCACGTTCCGAAAACGGCAGGTTTAGCAGGCTTGGAAGGCCTGCTGAGCCTTCTGCTCCAAAAGGCAGAAGGTTTGGCAGACTTCAGAGAGATTCTCGTTTTCATTTGCAAACTCTGAAAACGAGGCAAACTTGCTCGCGTTGCTACGGTGCTGCCAATTACCAGATAAGTTTTCCTGTTTTTCAAGTGGAAACCTCGTTTTCGCTAGGATAGATCTGAAACCTGATGTTTTGAAGAATTTTATGTTTGATTCGAAAATGAATTTCCATATCGGCGAAGTCTACCATTTTCAGACTTTGGTAGGTTTGGAATTAACAATCAAACACACCATAAAATAAAAATCTAGTGCAGTGGATCCTCTATTAGCGGACAACGGTATCCAGGGGACATCTTCGAATAACAGACAAATATTTCCGTCTCCAAATACAGTATGACAGCATATGGCACATCCATACAGTGGAAAGGTCTCTACAACAGACACCAAAATTAGTCTTTCAAGAACTTCAATACCAAGGAAAGTTTTACAGACTTTTACACCAAATTTTTAGAAGATTCGAGTGCCATGCATTTAGAAGATTCGAGTGTCAGGAGTGACTCAGAATACAATAAAACGAATTACAAAATTTGATCGGTAAGGCTTATTCATACCTGAACTTTGCTTTATTTTCTTTCTTTTTACGGGGATCGGAGTTCCCATAGCTGTGTTTCTTCCATCAATATCCTCGCCCTGCGCCATTTCAGTCTCTCGTTTCAATTGGCCTGCAGTATTTCTTTTCCTACGTTTAGATTCTACAAGGCAAAGAAAAAGAGTGAGTCGGAGGAACATGGAGAGCCTAGTTAAAACCAGGTCGTATCGGGTATGTTGTTGTTTAATGTTAGAGAAAAAAGATTAAATTAGTCATAGCAATTAAGCATTTTTTAATTAGATAAGATCCCCCTACCTAACTCTAAACATGTAATAGGTAGCGCTACCACTTTTGGTCCTCTAGGTATATCATTTTTCATAGCAGAAAACTCAACGTAAGTTAGCCATCATGGCCACCAAGATGACAAAAATCAGGAAAAAAGCAACAACCAAGGACAAATTGCGCCAAAATTTATAAACTGAATAGCAAGTGACCCATTTTGTCCTGTTCCATCTAGCAAATACGACGTTCTTACCTTTTGATGGAGTATTCTTTGCATCACATTTTGAGCGAAATTTCTTTACGACCTGTTGGATTGGATAAAAACTATCAAACCATATGTGCAAGCTGAATGAAGCATGATGTTGATGTTAAAATGATCTGGTACAACCGACAGGCATCTGGGGCAATCGGCGGCCATTTGCAGCTCTATTCGTAGAGGTGGCCTAGTTACATGCGAATGAAATTAGTGTTGTGATATCGCTTAGCTTTGGTCACTAGCACATCCATGCACCTGCAGATGCAGCCATATTTCTTCTTATGCATGTTAAACTTTGGACTGGAATTGGCGGAAATCAATGAAATCGATGAACAACGAAACAAATGATAGCAATGCATGTTGGTTACCCAATATCCGTTAAGGAAGAATTGAACATTTCAATCCAAGCTCCGAATTTTGAAATCAATAATGCCAAGATTACCTTATAGATTAAGCCTGACGGTTTTAAATACAGGGTTTCTTAAGAGCAGGAAGTATTTGTCGATGGCGAAATGGCGAAATTAACTGCCAAAACTGCAAAGCTAAAACTATTTGCGACAGGAGACAGAAATTTGAAGACTGAGTTTCTTATAAAATTTTGTGTTTCATTTTCAAATCTGAGGCCTCCGTAGGATGGTAGGCACAGTAATTTCATGATCACATGCAGTGGAAGTTTGCACATAAACATTCACCCTTTTGACAGAACGAAAATTGCCCTTGCTTTGAAGAATGCAGCCAGCAGAATAACAAACGACGAACCTCTGGTGTTTTCAAGCGTGGTAACATGGCTTCCTCTTCAGCAGCTCCATGCAACTATAAAACACGACAAGTAAGGTTCAGCGCTCAATGCTACAGTAGTATTCGCGTAAAACGAACACTGAATCAAGGCAAAAAGTTCACTGAATCGGGAATTTTTTAAACAGGGACGAATTGTAAAGAATTTTATATTGAAGGGTCAGTAAATCTATGGTGTATTTGACTGGTAATTAGAATCCTATTAAATTCAGAGCATGAAGACTTCGCAGTTACGAAACTGTATTTCTCGGTCAATAGGTTTCGCATTCACCACCATAGTTTGCTGATGAAGGCGAGATGCTGAGATTGCCTTCCAAGCATATCAAACCTGCAAACTTGAGAATTTTGGGGTCAATTAAACAAAAATTTCCCGCTTAACCAAGCATATCATTTTCAGAAAAATAGCACCATGAAACACCTTTTACTACTGTTTTATTAGGGAGCAAAGTCTGTACCAGATGCAATCGATCATGCTAACGAAATGATATGAAGGGAAACCCTAAAGTCAGTTGACGCAGACTAATAGCGAACTCACTAACTGCACATAAAAGCCTAAAATGAGCAACCGTCTTTGGATTATCTCGGCAATTGCGTTGACAATGCTTAGCTAGAGAAACAATCGCGTGCACAAAAGGTTTTATCTTCGTCCTATCCATACATATCTTCACTTAGCTTCGTTCATTCACATTAAAATAAAAATTCAACATACATTTCTCATGTCGTCTTGTGAACTATCACTTCCATCTTCGCTTGATAGGCCAATGTTTTTCCTGTCTGTAAATAAAAGGACGCATAATTGCTTTAAACCCTCAATGAGAAAAATATTTTACACAAATTAAAATATACACTTACAAAGTGCAACTCTGATCTCTAGTAAAGTTTAGTAGAACTGAATGGGTTGGCCAGGGACAGTCGTTTCCTCAGAAATCAAAGAACAAGGATTGTGATTTTGATCATATTGAATGCCACGATTCAGTCATATTTTATTCTAAATCATGTTCAAGTTTACAAGGCAAATTCAAGTTAGCATATGTATCAGAGCTCTACATGGTAAGGAGAAAATTACCTTAAATAACTGAGCATATGGTTCTGTAGAAGATGAGTCCAAATGAAAATTGAAGTTGTAAGGAAATTGTTTCGAAACTTTGTGTGATGTTTTTTGTTTCATGTAAGGCAAGCAAGCTGCTTTGCATACGTCTTCTTCCAACATTCCAGTGCAATCATGCACCACTTATGCTTAACAAATGCATACTGTACAGGTGTGTACTCGTTAGTCATAAGGCCTTTGAAATAGGAACTTCACCCTGATTATAGGAACGGCATCAGGTTCATTATGAAGGTAGTCAGTCTGGTTGGTAGAAAAGAATATCCTTACTCGCGGGGCTTTACCGCATCAACAAATTGCTGCATTTCGTAACAACAATGAGCTTCATCGCAAGAATACAAGTGCTCGGCTAATCTCGGTAGAGATAGAATATTCGGCAGAAGGAAAAAAGAAATTGAATTTACCTTCTGTTTCTCTGCCCATATATTCATCTTGATTGCCTATATTTGGAGTTGGAGATTTTAACAGTAATGTGCTAGCAATGGATACATCTGATACCATTCCTATGAATGAGATAGAAAGTCACTTTAAAATCAAACAACTGCGGAAGGTTGCAACAATTTTCAGTTTGGAACTAAAAATGAAATGAATCAAGGAGGATACCGTCTCCTCTCATTATTTCGATACCGTAAGAGCCATATTTAGCCTCCATTGGACATCGCTATTAATTCCCATCTCTCTAATGAGTTCTTCCCTTGACAAGCAAAGTATTAAGGCCCCTCTCACTTATATCAAATGCCATATTTTACCAAAGATTTTCCAATTAGTTTTCTAAACAATCTTGCCTATTAAATTCAACATGTGCATTTGACTTCTAAAGTTGTATGTTAATCCTGCAGAATACGAGACAAAGCAACTATAAAGTTGTAATTCATAACGCTTTGACATTTGAATAATCTTCCCTCCCTCAATCCCCATACTCGGTTAACATAGCTTCCAAATATTTAATAAGGTGGGTGTTAAATTCAGTGATCTATTTTTTGAACTGAATGGCTTCAAAGAGCTTGACCTATTTTGCAATAATTCAGCAGTTGGACTTTTTCTGAAATCTTCAATACTTTCAAAACTTGAGTGTTTTTCTCCTTTTTCGAGAATCCCAGAAAAAAAATTTCAGAAAAACTTAATATAATTTTACTATCTTAAACTGTTTGATCCAACGCGAGACAATTTCCAAGAAAACCATAGTTAATGGATGTCCAGAATATGGTATCAAGGAAGAGTCTGTCACTTTTGTGGTTTACGATTTAGAAACTTGAAAACCTTACATCTCAACATGGGCTGTACTTTCGGAAAATACTCAAAATTCTTAAAAAGTTCAACTGCGAAGTTATGGATAGATAGCTTAAGTTTATCTTAAGTCATTCAGTTAGAAGAAATAGGTCATGAATTTAGATCCACCTTTTTACGCCGATTTAACGAATTGGAAGTTATGCTCATTCTGTTAGGCCCCCTCGTAGCGTCTTTGAAATGAAATAAGCCCTTGCGGCTTTATAGGACTTCTACGGTATATTAGCCGTTAAGCACTGTATCACCTGAGTCTACAGATCTCCTGTTTTCTTTCGCAGCCATCAAGGAACCCTGCAAAATAAAGCAAATGTTTCACAAGCTTATGACAGCTGACATTCCATAGGAAGGATAACTTCCACAACCAAAGCAACCAAAACATGCCGCTGGGTTTCAAACTTCAAAAATCCATAGATGTGGGTTTTATAGATGTAACACTTCCACTGTTGATAATGATACAGGTTACCAAGTTCCACTACAGAAAGTTGCTAATCTAAGAACTGTACACAATGGCAATGGAAAGCTTTCTAAATAGTTGCAGAAGACTTGCATAATTTTTTGTTTTTGATGCTTGACGTTTTTGGTTTTAATTCTGAAATTGATTGATGGTAACTTTATCTCATTGATTGTGTGTTAAATTGACTTCTAGCAAGTACAACAGGCTTTTTCTACGAGAGGTAAAACATTGTTTACTTATCCAGTACCAACACACAGGTCAAAAATGACAGAGCTTGTGCAAACAAATTCAATTACCCTTTCAGCATTTTGATTTGCCGTCGATAAATGCATCGCCAGGTTCTTACTTGAAACATCTAGTATATTCTGCAATGACAAATGATCATGGCTAAAAACCCAATTTTTTTGGACAGAAAAGTTTCGGACACAACACTTCTATAAAAGTATCTAACACTAATTCAAAGGCACACTGCCGTGGTAGTGATTGGCTAGCTAAGATGTTGAAATGACTAACAAAATGCATGCTTGCTTAATTGCATTCTTTTTTATTGTCTTATCTGCCCAATCACCGACATGATAGTATGCTTTTAAGACAGCAAATGTTTGCATAGAATTGAAATACGTTGAACCAAAGGTATATAGTAGACTTACGAAAATCGTCGTAGTTTCGCTCCTTGATGGGCTGATAGTCGCTACAACTACGACTCATAATCAAACCAATCGAAAATCCGGCCAGAAATTGATGAACCTCACATTGATGCCGGAAGACCAGAGCTTAGGCCCATGCTACACGATCACAGCTCACTAATTCTAAAACGCCTGAAATTCGTATTTAGTTGGGGTTGAAAAGAAAACAAAACAAACCTGCGTCAAGATAAATGCTTCTTCTGTGTACTGCTTGGAGATTCCTTCACTTTGACATGGGACATCTGCTTTCAACGGCCAAATTATTCTTCGGATTTCACCAAAGTAATCGACAACAATCCTTGCACGTTTCATCACTTTGAAGCCTCGTGACTAAATGAGGCTGATTTTGGGAATGATGCTGAAATGTTGATATCCTATTGGTCAGTTTAAACACAGTCAATTGTTGTTTGGAACTCTGCAATCTCATTGGTCGCGCCACTTTTGCGGCGATTTTGGCTGGATTTTCAGTTAGTTTGATTATCAGGCCCAAATGAGGCGCAGAGGCGGCATCCAATTCAATGAACGAAGCGGAAACTGGGACTGAAGTAGTTAATCTAAATTTATAACGAGAGAATTTGTAAACTTACCAGAAATTTATTTTCTTCGTTTTCTTCATTCAATAAGGTTTATAAGCGTTCAGTAAATCGACTACTGCTTTACGTGCTGACCTGCTAAAAAACCTACCTAGCCAAATTGCAATGTTCGTAGGAACAAGTTAATTAATGAAAACAGAAAGAAACGTATGAGGATTAAAATGATATCATACCTGACAAATCCTGGCGAATGATTCAACAGGACCAGCAACATGTAAATCTTCATCACTATCAAGCGCTCGGCTATCTATCTCTGCTTGTTTATCTTCGTCTTTATTGGATGTACAAACATCTGTTTTTGCAATCTTATTTGCAGTTTGCTTCATGGCTCTTTTCGCTACTTTATCAGTCACAATCTGCCTTTTTTGGGGGGTGTCTTGTTTCCTTGTTGTCTTTCTGTTGGCTTTGATTTTCGATGTATTTGCAACTGGTTCGTGTTCACTGTCTGTCACGTTCAAAGTAAATGGATTTGAAATTAGAAATTTCTGATGTAAGTCTACTTTTGTACGTAACTTAAGAAGCAAGGATACCAAACCGAGGAGAATTTAAGACAATAAAAATACCACGTTTCGCATCAAACAAATAATATGTGAGATTTGCAATAACGCGAAATTAAAGAGAATTGACATAGCTATTTCTCGAAGCCGCTATAAATAAGTTAAAGAAACGTACAAATCCATTGTTTCTTTAGCTATACAATGAAGCCGGATGCGTCTAAGTAGTCGAGTACAATAGATTACGTTATTGTTTGGTGACTTACAATGAAAGCTATAGAAATTGAGGGAAATTTTATGTTCTGCTGACAAGGGCTGTGGCCGGAAAAATGTATTACTGAGCTGAATATGACATCAATTTTGCACATGTCATTTCTATGATCTGTTTGCAAATATAAAAAATTCACGGAAAATATCGTTTCAAGGAAAAGGCAAAGGAGAGACTTAAGTCCACAGCTATGGCCATTATGAACTGAACTGTATCACACTTTAAGTTAAATCCTATCTTGTAGAGCAGTACCAAGGACTCGACAATAGAGCGTAGGAATAGAGCGTAGCTCGTCTGCTACACAACTTTTGAGATGATTCCGTTAAAAAGGGCAATTCATACCTTGTATTTGTGGTAATTCGTATACTTGAACTCTATTTGCATTTGAGTCTTTGTTGTTTTCTCCTGATTCTTTTCTGTCAGGTTGATCAACAGAATTATATGATGTATCCACTTCGATTTCTTCGTCTGAATATCCACCATTTTGAATTTCCAAATCCTTTCCTCCTCTGCTTTCCATCTCTTTACTTTCAATCTCTTCAACTCCTGCAGATTTCCTGAAACTGTACAGGATTTGTTCTGTTTTCTCCTTTGATATTTTTGCATAATCTGTTTGCTTTGCTATCTCCGGTATGCCTCTATGTTCGTATATGCTTACAAGATCTGCAATTGAAATGTTATTTTTCTTGTTTCCAGAGATCTGTTTCTTGTTCGATTGCCTTGGTTTCTTAAGCTCTCTTTTAATCTTATTGTTTGGGACATTTGAAACGTGGATGGCATCTGTACTAGAATCACTTTCTGAGTCAAATCTGCTAACTTGAATTTTCCCAGTCTGGTGGAGAAAATAGATTAAGTTCGGTAAACATACGCAAGTAAAAAGCCCTGGCGGAAAGAGCAAGTCATTTAAAACTTGCTGCCCATGTAATTCATTTGCTTTTGCATCTCTGTTACTATTAGTCAGAAAATGTTATACTTTCAAAAAGGCACATCATCAAGAGCACTGCATGAATTTGAATGATTTAAAATCTAGTTAAAGCCAAAATATCAAAGTACATCTTTTTATCATTTGCGTTTAGGGATCACTGAAAATGATCGTGGCTTTACGACAATCTTTTCATTGTGAAATGTCTGAAACAGGACCTCTTAGAGAATTTTGACAATGGTTATGGAAAGTAAATTATTTTCCAAGGAACGACAGGTGTAACACTGGATAATCTTAGATCATGATCCGACCTTACCTTGAGTTTGGAGTTTTGCTGCAGATCAAGTAATACAGGGTTGCCTGTTCTCAGCTGTCGCACAAACTTTATCTTCGAGGGTTCATAGCCCGATGAATTTCCAGCGGATCTAGATAATTCTTGTTCGTTGAAAATCAACTAAACTACTAGAACTAAAGATCTTAAAGGCAGGCCATGACGTCGCTGATTGGGCGCGACAAAGTCAGCGCTCGGCACAACAGATTTCTTTGTGAATCTGTGTATTTGAAACACAGGAGGGCTAACCGCCTTGACTTTCTACGACTGTAGAAAGTCAGAGGATTAGCAGCCATTGAAATTTCCTATTCTTTGTATCGTCCAAATCATCCAGTCAAATGCGTGACAGACTGCCTTTAAGGTCTTATTAAACTTAAGGTCTCGCAATGTGTATGTTACCAAGGAGCCAGTTCATTTTATCACTATTTCTTAATATATAATCAAAAATCGACAAATTTTTGGGAAACCTTGAAGAAAATAACATTCGGAAAGGATTGTCGACAAACTAACTTTTTTTGAAATCTATTCAAGCAGATGAATGCTTTGAGAAATTCTGTAGATAACTCAGCCCGTTCGAAAATGATATATACTTCCATACACACCTTTCGATTCGAAGATCTTTTAGTCACCGATGAACGTTTTGGTAATACTCGTTTCTTCCCAGCATCCTTTTCAACTAGTTCTTTCCTTACTTTACTTGTATTTGCTTTTCCAAATGTTTTCTTTAGGGGTCTCTTTTTGACTTTCCGAGGATCTGTAAAGCTCAGCCTCTTATCGATATTTTTTGGTTGACTCTGTATAAGAAGAATAACAAATAATCAAAAGAAGCTACCAAATAGCCTGCGAGAAGATTCTACATAAATAAGTAAAGCCCACGTAATGATGCACAATTTACTGTCTTCAAGATTCAGCAAAGCCAGTCTCGCATTTGTTTGCGGGTAAGGAACAATGCTTTTGAGGATGCAGGAACAATCAATTCAACAGAGGCGCCATCGGGAAAAATGCGTTTTTCTGAACAATGATTTTGAGAAAGGAAAACATACTTTCATTGTCTATGGGACAATAAGAGTCGGGGGCATAAAAGAACATTGTTTCACAGAAAAAAACAGTGAAATGGGCGTCATTTCAGTTTGCAAAATGAATAACTTGTGTAAGGGCCCAAAACATTGATGAAGTTGTAAGGACACTCCTTACACAGAACAATGGGCAAAGGGGCGATTAACATCTCTCAAGGGTTACAAAACATCAATTTTAAAACAAATACTAAAGATTTTCAGTCACATGGCAATACATGTATAGTAGATATCTCTCATCCATGAACAATGGCATTTTCTTTAAAGATCTGTGCGTGGAGTCCTTCATGAATTGATCAATGTTTAGGCAATGTTTGAGTCATTTTGCTAGCATGAAAGTTTTGTAACGTTGAATTTTACCGATATTTCTAAGGTTCGTGAAACAGGGAGAGAAATCCCGAAAAATACTTTATCGTTTGTTTTTAACTTGAATTTGAATAATTCAAATCTGTGAGCTACACTTGCTGTTCTGAATTTTAAAAAGTGACAGTTTTCTTCTGGCTCACCCTGTTGTATCTCTTTATAGTAGGATTTTGAAAGGAAACACAAGATAAAGAGGAAATGAAACTAAAACAGTCTTACGTCTCCTGAACAAATATCAATGGTATTTTGTGCAACACCACAAAACGTCACTGACAAGTTTCCTTCCTCTTCTTCCATTCTATCTTTACTTTTTAGTGTTTCTTTCCTCGCAGTAATAAGTTTATCAGTTTCCTGAACTCTTTCAGGGCGTGGTTCTTTCTTGTTCCTAGACATGGGGGTATGTTCCTCTTCCATCCTCTTTGCATTTAATTCTTTTTTGCTTTTCTTCACGATTTTTTCCGTTTCTGCAATATTTCGTTTAGTCCAATCTTTCTTCTGCTTCAGCGATGATTTCTTGGCAGTCACTTGTCTTTTGCTGCGTTTGCCAACGAATTCATTGTCGTAGTTTGAAGCTCCACTCTATAGGATTGAAATGTTGATTTTTTACAAGCAACAAAGGCAGTCTATCTACGGTGCAAGGCGTCCAAAACAGCATGTCTGCCTTTTAAATGGCTGCTGCGGAGCAGCCATGACTTCGATCAATCCTAATCTAAAAGTTTTGCTTCCGGGTGTCACAAAAACAAGTACTCTTGTTCAAAAAATCATCAAAATTTCATTAGTTGGCCGATCTCAAAATTTTTTGTGGTAAGCAGATCATGGACCAAATAATCTTTTCCAGGTATAGCCGATTTTGTAGGTGGTTTTGAAACTAGCAAATTTCGCTGGAGCAAGAAGCACTGGTGATCAGTACCAGATTAATTCATTGGCTATAAATGTCACAAAGAAACGATAACTGTTATTTTAGTCTTGAATGACAATGAAAAATCTGAATGTAATGGTCTTAGACAAGATTCACAACATTGCTTAAAGAGCGTGGCTCGGAATGGGACTATTCAATGCGTTATTTCATACTCTTTAAGTACAGAAAACAAAAATTTATCATTTCCAGATATTTTTGGGCCATTGGGATCAAAAAGAAAATTTAGAAAAGGCTGGACAGCGATATTTTGACCATTTTCAAACGAGAGTACTTTCATTTGAGAGAACTGGTACAACAGACTTCGACTTATAATTTCGGACCCATTTTGCACAAATCTGATCGATAGGTAGGTTGCTGCTGCTTTAAGGAGCAAGGATTAAGCCAGCTTTCATGAAGCCAGGATTAAACCCCCATTTTGTCTTATAGATCTCAGTCATCTGGAATTGCTAATTTCTTACGTGGATTGGGACAGCATTTTCTCTGAGTAACATCGCATCAAAATCTGTTGCCATATATTTGAAGGTTAGCCGTAAAGCCCGTTCATGAATAGTGAATACGCTAAAGTTTATTGGTCAGTGTTCTATCAAAGATCATCCAAACAATAGTACTGCAATTAACTGTTTAAAGATTGAAGGCGCTGGGTCACGTAACCAGAAACAAACTTGTTATCTCTAGACCTATATTGTTATCTCTAGACCTATAGAACACGTGGGCACTGTGTTCTGTACAAATTTTGGTGGATGGGGTGAATCCACAAGAAAGTTCCATCCAAAAATCCACCAGTATCACTGCAATCGTGCAACCTATGCTTGTTTGGGATGTTTCTCTACAAAGTACAAGAGTCCATCTTCAAAATAACACTCTAATTTTGAGAAAGTAGTGGAAAATCACTATGATATGGCCTATCACAAATACTGCAAAATCATCGCTTGAAATAAATGTGTTTACACTACGTGATCAAACGTATTCATTATTCGTTTCAACTGATCAGTATCCAGAGAGTAAGGCCCCGTCCACACGCATACGTTTACGTTTTGTAAACGCATAGGATGTTTTCCGTCCACACTGATCCACTCATCGTTTATGGAGCGTTTTAGCCTGTCCACACGTAAACGCCAAAACAATCGAAAATGTATGATAAGCATGACGTCTGTGACGTCATCGTTTACAAAAGTATGCGTTTACGACCGTCCACACGAAAACGCAAAAACAGTGTTTTCAAAGCAACTGCGAATGACTGGTGAATATGAAGTCTGTGACGTCATGCGTTTACGACCGTCCACACGGAGACATGAAAACAGCGTTTTGAAAAGTAGCCACTTTGGAAAGCATTTTCGAATGTATGCGTTTAGGATAACTTAAAACGCCGTTTACGTGTGGACGCAAGGTGTAAACGTATAAGAATGTATGCGTTTACAGACGTAAACGTATACGTGTGGACGGGGCCTAAGATATTTTTGAGAGTGCATGTAGCTTTTGAACAAAATTTTTGCACATGGACTTTAGTTGCTGTTTAAAGCTTAATTTCTTGTCTTCGATAATTCTGAGCAACTTTTCCTTTGTGCTCTCTTTAATCATTATCCTTTCAGCATTTGATAAAAAACATTATTGCTTTTTTGTCTCCAAACACCACCGTAAGGTGGCATTTGCCCTTTGGCATTTCACATTTGGCCTTTGGCATTTCATTCAATTTCATACAATTGTTTGGGAACCATTCTGCAATTTTAAGTGAATCGTTCTCTAATTTATTGATAACATTCTGGACGTTGCGCTGTTATCGCAAGCAGAGATCATTGATTCATCTTCATATTAGCTGTTGAGACGTCATGCGAACGCAAAGTAAAATAAGCAATGCTGTCAAAACTCAACACGGGCTGAAATTTCTCATGTTGAGAGTCTCTTACCTCGTTAAATGAGAATGGAGATACAGCAGTTGTCTTTGATTTCCTTGATTGTTGCTTCCTTGGTGCTATCACATCTCTACTTCGTTTGCTCTTACTGCTTGCTTTGACTTCCCTCTTACTTTCGATCATTTTCTTGGTTTCCATGTTTTTCTGCAAAAAAATGTCATGATCATTCTTGTTGCTTGAAGACAAAATGGGACTCCTGAGGCAGGGTCCAATGGTCCGCAATTTGAGCAAAGCCAAGTCTGAACAATAATCAATGAAGCTGGCAAGCGTCTGTATGCTATTCACACAATAGATTTCTTCTCTTTTAAAGAATTTCTCGAACTGAAGTCTTTGCAAAAAAATCGATCTCCTGGAGGCCTTTAATTGGCAGCAAACTTAAAATAAATGATTGGGCCTAAGTTAGCCTTTAAGCCTAAGGTTGATGCTCACTGGTGAGCTAATAACTTATTTCTTTCCTTTTCAGATAACAAGATGAATTCGCATATCTCTAGCAGGACTCAACAATCTTCTCCCTAGTCACAAGTATATTTTGGTCGTTGTTCTTAGGAATTAACAGTCTTTTTTTGCATATTAAGGTGTCTTTTTGCGTTTGTAAGTTTCATATGATGACTCCATTATTTGACATCCAACGATGAGATCTTCTCGCTGGCGTTTCAGTAGTATTAGAACCATTTTCTCAAATAAACAGCCTCTTGAAAAACATTCTGGTACAACTTTTATTGTATGGTGATAAAAATCTTTCTAATGACGTTAACAAAAGTGCACTCGAACTGACTCTGAATTTCATTCACCAGACTGCAAACTGGTCGGTTTGACTAACGAAAATCTAAAATTTTCCTTCACACTTCATAGTCACCAAGTCCCCTTACTTATTTTTTCTTTTGCATGTAAGTTTTCTTAAAATTGGATGTTAGGCTCATTGGGCACAAATCCAATCCACCCCAAATTGATTCTGCAGTTGGCTCATTTTGTGAAAAATATCTGCTTGTCCAAAGTTAGCACGGCATACAAAATGAACGAAACGTAGTGATTATCGGCAAAGTCATTGGTGTGTATCTGTCGTAGCCGCATGTTTAGTGTTAGTTCAATAAAACATTCTTTGTGTTAATGACTGCGGAGTTGTCATGGTCCCCTGCACTCCATAGTATCGCCCTTGTAGTGCACCACAGTAGTTCACACCGGGTGTCCCAAAGAAACGCAACAGATTTAAAATATTCTAACACAAGCTGTTTCAAACTAAAACATTAATAATCATTTTTCTCGAAGTTTGCAATAATTAGATTAAATTTTGAGATATTTTTCAGAATTTTAGGTGACCTGG
Source organism: Aurelia sp. 4 Dawson et al 2005 (assembly GCA_964019985.1). Taxonomy (NCBI): domain Eukaryota; kingdom Metazoa; phylum Cnidaria; class Scyphozoa; order Semaeostomeae; family Ulmaridae; genus Aurelia; species Aurelia sp. 4 Dawson et al 2005. Next base: position 729,684 of record OZ026511.1, on the reverse strand, counting down.
TTGCAGAGTTATAAATTGACAAACTCAAAATTTGCTGTCATGGCAAAACCAGACCTCCCACAACTAGTGCAAAGCATATATAATGCAAAATTACAAGCGTGGCATTGTCTGCAACTTTAAAGGATTACAGACATGCACATAATTTGATCAAAAAACTGTGACAAAGGAGATCCATTAATGATTTACGAGTTATCTAGTTTTGAGGGAGCACTCAGTGCTCGTTTCCAATTGAAAGAATAACTGTAAGAATGGCTTAATCATTTAAAAAAAAGCAACTTCGTCATGACTGAAATCTTCATACCAGTATCTGTACCATGTTCAATTAACTTTTTTGTTTGAGCGCTTGTCAGCAATCTTCGGTAATTGCTAAGACCTGTCTTTTTTATATTTGGCAATTTAATCAACTATTGCTAATGCAGCAGCTCTGGTTTTGACCTGGAAGCAATTTTGAACTTTGCTGATTTTTATCTTTACAACTAAGACACCAAAAAAACTGGAAAATATATCAAAATCTATTCTAATAGTTGTAGATTTCAATAAAAATAATTGTTTGCTAATAAATATGAAACAGCTTCCATTGGAATCATTCAAATATGTTGCATTTTTTTCTGGGGCACCCGGTACATAATAGCTTTAGTAGTTTGCTTTGTAAAATTTTATATTGGATCTAAAAAATTCCGTTGAATATCGCTATTTTAAAATTTTTACCATAAATGATGTGCTCAGTTGTTCACATTTCTCAAATCCAGACAAAGGTTGCTTTACTGTAGATGTTCAAATTAGGAAACAATTTTTGGATACCATGTATGTGAAAAGACATGATTACCGTGTTATGATCATCACAAATTTCATTTTCCTGTGTCTCAGGAATCACATCTGCTGATTTTTTTTCTTCATTCACTATGGCAGGCTTCGAAACAGATCCATCTCTTGCTGCTTTTGTCTCCTGTTAGGCAGATACAAAAAAGTTATCGTAAGAAGGATGTACCATGACAAGTTTTGTTCAAAAAACGTCCTAAAATCGAACGTCTAAAAACTTCAAAGTCATTTTCAAAATGTTCCAAATACATTCTGAATATTAAAAGGTCATTTCATTCTGTCATTTTCAGTCCTCCACACAACGTGTTCTGAAACGAAGTCCAAAGTAAATCAAGAACGGTGCAACCAATTTCGAATAATAAATTTCCTCATCTATGTTTGCTTTTCTCAACAAATGAATGGTATCTCATCACAACCAACACTAAATCTTAACTGTAAAGTTTAGCAAAACGCCGATACATATTGCTTTTTAATGTAACATTTAACAGCAAAGACGGTGACAATTTTTAAAGAATCAGCAGTTCTGTGTTCTTTACAGGCTTGGGCTCAGATAAGTTAAACTTTGCTCCAACAGAAATAAGCAACAAAAATAAACACAGCTTTTTCAGCAGTCTTATTCAGCAGTCTCATTCAGCAGTCTTTCAACGTCGCCTCGGCGGTAAAGCTACAGTTCGTCTCTGCTTATCTAATTCGTCGTCTTCCTTCAAACTTACAAAAGAAACCCACCAAAAAAACTTAAAGAAACAAGAGCGTCCTAAACTATCGTCCTTCTTCAACGACTTTCAATCAACAGCTGTATTGTTGCCAACTATTGTTTTCCAATGCAAGCAACAATAGAACAATAGAACAATTGAACAATAGGCAAAGTTACCCCATTGCATCATATGCTCATCGTAAATGAATATTGGTATCATGCGAGGATTGTTTACACTCTGCAAATGCAATATTAGTTCACCTCAAGAACACACACCAGCATCGCGTTTCTTGACAAATTGCTGTCGTTGATGTCCTCTCGGTTGGTGTCTAACGTTAGGCGGCTGTAGCAGCAAGATGCAGGCGTCTTTAAAACCATTCCAATTCCCCCAGCTTTTCCCTACTAGAACGCCACTCATCGACAGACAAACTCCCGAAGAATAGTTTGTATTCTCGCATTTCCATCACTTTTGAACATGTTCACATAATGTTTGCTTCCCTTTTCGAAGATTTATTCCTGTCCAGCGGCCTTCAAGGTTATTTCTTTCAGGTTGTCTAAGTTTCAGAATAGAGCGCATGCAAAGTCACATGTAACTCGCAAAACATCTGAAGCTAATTTCACTTCGTAATTGACATCTTCGAAAGAAAAGTATTATACAGGTATTTGCTTAACTCGCGTCTTCTTGCTGAAACAGCCAATTATCGCCTTCGTCAGCCCGACAGACACAGTAAAACCGGCTTTAAGTATCTATCAGTAAAAAATGTTTATTTGGTACTTTTTGTGGTTGCATATTCAGTCTTTTTTTATTCATATAAAATAATTTACAACAATGCTTACGCTCTACTATACCTATCCAAAACTACTAGACAACACCACAGGGACAATACGAAGGGGAACGAAAAAACACACAAGACACACAATATTAAGCTAAAACTACAGCATGCACTACTAGAATCTGTCTCACATTAGATGTCGGATCAGGGTTGGGATGAAAAATTTGGAAAGTAGTCTTGACAAATCGCTGTCATTGATGTCCTCTAGGTTGGTGTCCTGCCGTTCAGAATTAGGCTGTTTTAGCAGCAAGACGTTGTAATTTGAAAAATTTAGCCTTGACTAATGTAGGGATTCTATATGTAGTGGCCATGGACTTGTGATTCTGCCTGCCTTCCCATGGTATAATCCTTGCAATGCTCAGTAAAGTAGTTCTTTCGTAGTGGCTTTAGGTAAGACTTTTTCTTACAGCTATACATTGAATACTCTCGAGTACCGAATAATCGTCCCCCCCCCGCTTATTAATTTTTGAAAGATTTTCCAACCCCCCCAACTCTTATTCCAACCCCCCCCCCTTTTATCAATTTTTGGAAATTTGAAATGATATTAGACATAGTTTCTGAATAAACGCAAGAAAAAGTCTCAAGAAGTGCATTCAACAGAGCCAGAGTTCGAAAGTAAATGTATCAGTAACATCACTGTTCACATAAATATATGACAGATACGTGTTTACCTAAGAAAGGGCTATTTTCTGTTTCTCCAAGCACCCCCACCCGATTATTCCAACCCCCCCCCGATTATTGTTATATCGAACCATTTCCAACCCCCCCCCCCGATTATTCTCACCCCCCATTTATTCGGTACTCGAGAGTATAAAAAAATTTGATGTACATACTAATGATATTTCTCTTTCTTTCATTAGGTCTGCTTCATTCTGTTTCACCTTTTCAGTCGTTGAGGTGATTTGGAAGGACATCTCTGTTCTGTTGTGTCTTTCTTTGGTTTGTTCATTCTTTGATGTTATTCGGAATGGCATCTTTGCAGTTGATGATTTTGTAGGTGTTGATGAAATGGATGAACTTGAAAAGGGCAGCTCCACGTATCTCACTTCACCAAATAAACTTGAAATAGCAGATGAAACCTTGTCTGTAGGCTTGTTAAGAAATTATATAACTGAAAAGTTTCCAATTAAATAGAATTAGAAACGTGCAGAGGTTACTACCCTTCTAATCTTTATTCATTCAAATTATTAGCCGAAAACATCTATTTCGCAAGAAATATCGAGTGAGACAAAACTGATTCTGGTTTAGAAGGCGACTGCTTCCTGGAAATCAAGGCAATGATACTGGCAAATGAAATATGTAGCAATGAGCATGTTCAATAAGCTTAAAAATCCCTTCTCGCGGATTTCTAACACTATTCCCTCGTCCTCCAGCGCATTTTTTCATTTTTGATTGTCCAAACACGGTAGCCCCATCATTCAATCAAATGGATGTTTCGGAAGATGTGAAAAATGCTGAATTCCAAAATTGTTTTGGAGGACGAAACTTGAATGAGGAACGGAGGTGAATCATGTTGCAAAAAAATTTTCCCGGACAACATCGAGTCTATCGCTTCCTTGGTTTTCAAAAAATGTTGACTGGAAAATGATGGCGATCATTTAACTCAAACTGAGGAATCTGGGATTCGGAATTTTCTTTGGACGTGGCTCTTCGGATGGCAATCATCGACAATACCTTTTGGCAATAGCTTCTGACAGCAGGAAGCTGGTGATGATCTGGCCTTGAGAAGTTGTTGTTGTTGTTTTTGTTGCTGTTGTTGTTTGTGAGCCGATAAAATATATTGTCAAAACAAACCAATATAAACAAGGCGATGGTGCAAAAGAAGGCAAATATTACCCTGAAATGATACAATTCTTTGAAAATGTTATCTTCACATAATGTTCTGAAGTTTTGGGACAAAATGGAACCAGTTCACAAGCTGGTACAGTCAACTTTAGAATTAGGATCATCTCATCGCCAGAATCTGTAATGAAAAATTGCTGAGGTTTAAGGAGCCATAGTCAACCAGGCTCTCTTGCAAGCATACTGAAATTTCCGATAATCTGACAATAAAATTTTGCCAATGTAGAAACAATGAAGAAACATCACCTAGAATTAAAACGTCCACTGCAACTGGCATGCTTTGCGAATTTTTGCAAACTAAAAGATAATCATCACACCATGAAATGACAATTTTCAAGAAGTTAACCGAACAGACAGCCATCCATAAGGCTGATGAACAAATATCATTTTTATATCAAAAAATTTTGTATGACTCTTCATTTTTTTGGGTGTGTTTCATTGGTAATTTCAAGCCTATCAAATTCTGAAAACGGCAGACTTTGCAGAAACGGAGACACAGTTCCCAATCAAACGCAAAGTTCTTCAAAGCAGCAGGTTTTAGAATTATCCTGGCGAAGACGAGGTTTCTAATTGAAAAACAAGAAGATGAATCTGGTGCTTGGCAACAAAGAGTAAAGTTGCCGATTACCATAGCAACGTGAAAAAAATCGGCTCCCTTTCAGAGTTCTGCAAATGAAATCGAGAATCTCTCCGAAGTCTGCCAAACCTTTTGCCGTTTGGATCAGAAGGTTCAGCAGGTTTTCCAAACCTTCCAAACCTGCCGTGTTCGGTGGGAATTAGGTAGTCATTCAAACTCAAATTCCGAGCCTTCCTCTTCCAAGTCGATCATTTTCGGAGTCTATCAAGTCTATCATTGGTACCAAGCAAACATACCCTTTGTTAAAGGGAATTGACATGGTCAAAAGGTGGTCTGGGCCATGTCAAAATATAATCTCTTGTACTTTACAGCCCAGACGCATCCGGCTTGATTGTGTAGTTAAAGAAACATTGGGTTTATGGGCGTTTATTTAGCTTATTTATAACAGCTACGATATATAGCTATGTCTATTCCCTTTAATTAATAACGGCATGAGTATACCGCTTCTGAAAGTTAGAGTTTTAAATTAAGTAGAATTTCATTTGGTTCTTGGCAAAGCAGATTTTGCATCATGACTATTTACGCAAAAACTTCGCGATTGAAACTATTATTTCTAGTTAAAATTTGGAAGTGAAAAAAATTCGTAATCTTAGAGCAAGAATTTCTTACCATTAACACGTAGATCTCTCACACAGTCAACTTTGATAACAACAATTTCCCAGGACGAGTCATCAGTCTGCAACATAAACATAACATATTGCCAGGATGATCCCTTTCAAGTACCTAAAGGAGCTTAGGGACAAGGCGATTCAAGCAAAATGAACAAACCTTTGAAATTCTCTACCAAATGATATTCATGAAATTGAGTCACAAGGGAAGATAGTGGAGCACTTTCATGGTTTTTGCATGAAGCTCGGAAACTTCAAATTCGTGAGACATCTAAAAGATATTGCAGATCACTTTCTGCCTTTTTGTAAGCACCCTAAGCTTTGCTCTTTCAAGGACGCATATGACAATATTTTGTAATTGTTCCGAATACTACCAGCGAAAGTCTTTCAGATTTTCTCCTGAAGAGCAAGACGCCTGTCAAAGCGCTTTGGAGTCTGCGCAATATCGATCTCAGGGTCATCGCCCTTTATCCTTCCTTTGTTGATTCGCGCATGCCCCAAAACGCTTCGCTCATCCCATTGATCAGCGAGCCAATCAGAGTTAACGTCATTTCCTTTGTGATTCACAAAAGGGGGAATTCGCAGTATCCCGAACAAGTAAGTTAACAGACTCGAACGTTGCCTAAGGAATAACAAATGATTATGATTATTATGATTATTATGGCGAAAGCTTTATTAAAATCTGTCTTGAAACGGAATTCAACGTGAGATTTGGAATTACGCGAGGAAGCAAAATTTTCACGTAAATTTTGAGATACATTATAGAGTATGAGTATGGGAAGCAATTCCAAGAGCTAACGGGTGCACAGAAAATTACCGCTGCTGGAAGATAACGAAGAATTATACCCCAAACCACTTCAGAATATTCATCATTTAATCTCTAACTAAAATTCAAATCATAAGAGATTTCTGAAAATTCTTGGTCTGGAAAATACCAATGTAAAATGGCAAAGATCAACTATTTTGAACACTGGGCAAAACAAGACAACTATGCAATATGGGAACTCTTGGCAACATACTGGGAATCTAGAAGTGAAATATACATGATTGCATGAGCGTAAGCTTAATCCTAGAACAATTTTTTCGTGTTGCTTTTATCGGTTCAAAGGTTTCTCTTAAACGATTTCAAGAAATTTTTGTGTGTTGCTGATTGCAGTTAGGTACTATCATTCCAGCCCATATGGCAGAGCAGAAATTGCGTAGACATAAGCAAAAAGCGAAGCTTTCAGCCCCTTAGCTGCCTGCAACAGATTCCGAAATTAGGTAATACTTGATCGGCTCTTCCTTATGCCTTAAACTCTTGATCTATCGTTTCAAAGAGGTTACCGTACAAGCTCTATTAAACCCCCCCCCGTCTCTAATAAGCCCCCTCTCTATTAAGTCCCCTTTGGAAGGTTCGAAATTAAATAAGCCCCCCGGGGGCTTAATAGATCTTTTACGGTATGTATCCAAACACTTCCTTATATCAGATTGCTTGATGGCGTCACTTTATACAGTTTCCGCTCTATCAGTCCATTTATGCACAAGGAACCCGTCGAATAGATGCCTGACAAACGAATACAGTTTCGTGAACAAGATACTTCAGGTTAAAACAATCGGAATGATTTGTTGAAAAAACAGAAATACAAAGGTATGTACCTACCTCTTGGTTAGCATCATCTCGCACAAAGGCAGATATCGATTTACTCCCAGTGTTGAAATCCACCCAGAATGGCTTGCCATCGCCGCCAGGCCCATGTAGCTAGATTCAAAACAAAATTAATACCTATTTCAAATGACAAACATGTAAGTAGAATCTTTCAGCGACTGAAGACAAATTCTATATGAAATATCAAATCATTAAGGACTGATTAAATTTCGCTTGTAGGTTGCTTTTTATGCTTCGAGCCTCCCTGAAAATCTCATACTGTCACATGATGTTGTCTTTTTTACGCAATAGCGATATTGTTCCAGAATTCTGTCTCATTGTGGCCTGATTGATACTCTCAGTTTCACTTTACTCATTTTAAGATTCATGATATACAAATAACTACTAAAAACACAAATAACAACAAAAACAACACATAACTACCTATGAATATAGTACATGAAATAGCAGCATATATACAATGGGAAGATAAAAACAACAGTAGACATTTTGCATGACTGAAATTTCTTACAGGAGGGACTCTTAGGTAGACTGATCGAGGAGAGAGCATCTTCTAAATAAAGGTTGGTTTAGTAAAAAGTAGAAATAGGTATCGATTGTATTTGAAGGTCATGTTAATTCAATAAAGGCAATGAATAGGTTAAAGGAGAGATATCGACTTATTAAGCTGCTTAATAGTTTGTAGGAAGAAACTGGCTAGGTAGACTGATCGAGGAGAGAGAATCCCTTAAATAAAGATTGGTTTAGTAAAAAGTAGAAATAGGTATCGATTGTATATGAAGGTCATGTTAATTCAATAAAGGCAATGAATAGGCTAAAGGAGAGATATCGACTTATTAAGCTGCTTAATAGTTTGTAGGAAGAATCTGGCTTCAAGGTTGGATGAAAATTTTGGACAGATGTGGAAATTCATCTCAGATTATTCAAAGGAAGAAAAAATCTCTTTGCGAGCATGCGGCTTGCTGTTTTAATGAGGCTCGTAAAACTGATGGTAATTGCACAGCTAACATGTTAAAGGCAGTCTACGCATCTGAATGGCCTCTACAGTCAGAGCTCTACGCAACTGTCACTTTTTTTCCAAAATATACAGAGAGAGGAGAAAGACATCTATGCGTTCTACTAAAACTGCGCATCCTCTCTCACATTCATGTTTCGGCCTTACCATATTTATGCCTTATACAAAAGCAAATACAAATATAATGTTTATAATTTTTTTGCAATAACCTCTAAGGGGATCATTATGGAAATAAGGTCAACTCGATCTTTTAATGCTATCCCTGCCACTATAATTAGGGGTGTTTTTAACTTGTATTTATCAAATTTGCTATGTAAAATGTATTTTAAATATTTTATTTATTTTTTCACTTATATTTACTTGTTTCCTTTTTCTTTAACCATTGTAAATTTTTTGGTGGCAAATTCAAACCTACCTACCTACCTACTAATTCATTTGTGAATCTGTCTGTTTGAAACAAAGGAGGGCTAATTGTCTTGACTTTCTATAGTCGTAAAAAGTCAGATGATTAAAAACAATTCAAATTTCCTTTATGAGCATACAACTGGTTTTGTGTTGTACAGGAAAATATAAATCGGAGGTCTTAAAAGTGCAGACCAAGCTTGCGAGGTCTGTGCATTAAGACCGAGGGCTTTATATTTTCCTGTACAACGACAAAACCGGTTAGTATGAGTTTTATTACCTGACAGTTTCTAATTTTGACTCGCATCATTTAATCAAACATATTATGTTACAGTCATGTCGTTTGAATTTACTGTAAATTTCACAGGTCTAAAGGAGCTGCAGTGGCAACAAAGACGCGTCCTTATATCGTCTTATGAAAGGCTATGGGAAACCCACCGGAAATGCGCGATTAACCAATAGGGGCGGCGGGATTCTGTATTGCCTCGCTTTTGAAATTGCAGTCAGGTGGTAATTCTTTGTATTGTCCTGATTGCCTAATCGAATGCACGACGGACTGCCCTTAACTAAATTAAATAAATTTAATTAGTCAAAATCGGCTGCATAGTTCTCAAAGCGGCAGTACACGATTTTAGCAAATAAGGGGCAAATAGAGAATAATTTATACAGCATGCAAGTAACGTCTTTGCGTTTAGGCTAGACACATCCAAAACTTGAGGCTCAGCATCTAACAGTGTCCAACATTGTTGATAGTAAATCGTTACAAAAAATGTAAAGTTTGTTGCAGCTTTCAAAAAGGAAAATAAAACTTAGGATGGAAGCAGCAGCCTTTTTGCAATTCACTAATAGAAATATATTCCTTTGATTAAAAATTAACATGTATTATTCTCGGTTTTTGAAGAAATGTGTCAATGAATGAATAAATGAATACATGAATGAATGAATGAATGAATGAATGAATGAATGAATGAATGAATGAATGAATGAATGAATGAATGAATGAATGAATGAATACAACACAACAAGAAGAAATGCTAACACACCTTATACATTCCAAGAGAGAAAGACAGGCAGGGCATTGAGTAAACACTGAAAAAAATTATAGTATGAAACTTTACACCAAGGGCATAACGCACTGTTGATGTGGCCTGCATCAAAACGCAAAATTTATTCCTACACATTGTTATTATGAAGATGCACAATGTAATAATTCTACTTATTTATTGTACCTAGAGGCTGCAACAATACTAGCAATTTGAACCACTACATACAGTTACCGGGAGTAATCCATAGGATCGGTAGACTTGTGCCTTATCGTCCCATGTTCCCTACGTTCTTTGATTTGCTGATAACACTTGGTCAACAGGAACTCGTAACGTTACTCTTAAAAAAGTGAGACCAATTTAGGTATGCGTACAGTGACTCCGTATTGCTAGAATTTAGTTTTTAAACAATAAGGAGGCATTATTCAGACAATTGTTCTTGTTGCACACAAAAACGTTTGATGAGTTCTGGAAGTCTTGCAGCCAGCTTCGATGGAGCAATTTTGTCTCTACAAAGGAAGATTACTGCCGGGAAAGGTGTGCATTTTGCGAGTTTCACGTCAGAAAAACAACATTATTTGCATTGAAGGTTTACTTTTCAATGTTAAAGCTCTTTATACCTGACTTTGAAGCAATTTTATGGAGTGCCCGAGAACTCCAGCTGGTTTAGGCCATTCTGAAAAACTGGGCAAACTATTAAGAGTAATAATGCGAGTCCCTATTGGCCAAATGATATCAGTATATCAAAGACATAAGCCTACGGGATCGATGTGTTTAGGCAAAACAATTCCAAACCTTGAGGCTCAAACTTCAGCTGTATCTTCAATTCTTGATGGTATGAGAAATAGCCAGTAAAAACTCAGGTGTATGAAACTACAATTGTTCAAGTCACCCTGACTAGGTTTTCACACACATTGGATATTTAATGGGGGAGGAGGCTGCTCAGGCTATTGAATTGGTTTTATCTTATTCATGGCTTTCCGGTATCCTTCTTCTCTTCAGATTCAAACTTCAAGCCTAATATTTACTGTCACTTCACAGCACTAGAGTTCATGAGGTTCACATCAAGAGTTTGTGGAAGAAATGGAAGCACTTTTAGAATTTTTTGCAACACGTGAAAAGATAAGTGATAATACATATGGGTAGTATCAGTTTGTTTAGGTTCGATGACTGAGCAACTTGAGTTTCAAATCAATTTCATGATCTCTACGAATGAGGACCAATTTCAAATTTCAGGTTGAATGGGTTCTTATATAGAGGGGGTCTAATTTCAAATTTTCATCTTGTAGGTTCTTAGTCATTAGGTCTTATACGCGGGTTTTTACAGCAATTCCGAGCAATGGTTAAAGCGAAGGTTTTTACAGCAATGGTTAATTGTGCCGAGTTAAAACCTAAAGCAAGCATCTTCATTTGCAACGTATCTGCTGCTAATTGCCTGCAATCAAGAGATAAAGTCATGGTCCTTGGGGAATTTGGTCTCTACAGGCTCGCTAGTTTCCAATAAAATATGCATGTTAAGTGTGGTACTAGTATGCAAATTAAACGATAATACTGTAATTGAAAGATGTAAGTCGTGTTTTTAACATCTATGCTTCATTGGTACTTAAATCTTTCAATTACAGTATTATCGTTTAATTTGCTAGTTTCCAGTTTGACTATGACGTAGGTCAACGTACCTTCGTTCTCTACAATGTGAATTCAGCTCGTTTAAGAACTTTCGACAACCCTGCAAAAAGCCACAAAGTTTAGGACACAAAGAACTGGATGATCAAAAAGAAAGACAATTCCAGTTTGAAAGGCCATTGCTCGTTGGATATCAATTCGATGACAGCATCATCTCCTTGATATCTGATTGATTGATTGATTGATATCTCCTTGGGGGTCAGTGGTTTCTTTGATCGTTTCTTTGATTACTTTTGCCAGCAAAGGCCAATCACGTTAAAGATTACACCTTGATAAAGCAGACCGACGTTGGTCGATCGAGAAATATGCGAGTATACCCATAAACCAAGAACATCAGCTTGCGAACAGACGCATTATCCAACTGAGGACAGGGTCTACGAAAACAAACAACGGCAGATTCCTGGAAACTGCATCTATATTGCCTTTATTGAGTTGCAATCTGCATATTATATGAAAAGACGATTAAGATAATCAATTTGGAATTCAAATCAAGCCTTTGCATTTGGTTTCATCATAGTGACTATGGTCTCATAGACCAATCCCCTTTCCCTGAAGAATGAATCTACTTGTAGGTTATTTTGAACATCCCATATTTTCAAAATTCTTCATTATATTTACATAGTTAATAGAAAGGAGCTTATAATTTGGCGTAGGGAAAAGTACACTTACATTTTCAAAGTCTGAATTCCTGATTTGAAGAAAAGTAATTTCAACTGATGCTTCATCAAACCATTGTTTCGCAAACTCTTCTTTCTCGTGTGGTTCAAGTACTCTGAACACGGCTTCAGCCAATGTAGCTTGTAGGTCAAAATCTGTAAATTGACAAAATACAGTAAGAACCCATAAAACAGAAAAACTCATTTAAAAACAACATGCTTAGCTTTCCATTAACAAATATAGAAGTTCCTTAAGGTGCTCTCAAGAGAGAATTGTTATTGGTGCAAACGAACAGCACTGTTCACTGAGAAAAGTTCCTTTTAAGAGCATTTTTGATATCTCACTTCGTTTTCAAGTTAGCCCCAGACTCTAAATATCAGCTGATAACGTCATTTGTTGCAATCATTAGGACACTGTAAGGAAATATAGCTGTATCTGATCTTTGGAATGTGAAGGTGAAGTTACAGTTTTTAGCGCCAAGCGCTGGGATCGCAGAAGTAGCTTAGCGCTAATCGAGTCCACGACCGCTTGTCATGACGCTCAAGTGGTGGGGCCCTATCGGGTTTCGAACCCATTCCGCTTGACTGTTATGGCTGCATAGTCAGAGGATTACACCACTGCGCCACAACACCTTCAACTGAAAGGTTACAGTTGCAGTCGAGACATTTCAATTAAGCAGAATATATGTAATAAACGTGGTCTGATGAATTAATATGACTTTTAGACAGGCATTTCAAGGGAAGAAAACGTCTTGAGTTGATTCCTTTTAGATACATAATCAACGTTATGTACTGCCTTTGAATGACATCATAGCCAATCAAACAACTTAGTGGATAGCTCGAGAATGAAACAAAGTATCAAAAATCTTCAACGATACATTTCATTACATGACAGTGCTATTTATTTGCATCGACGAAACCCTTTAAACAAGGGTACAAATTCTGAAGAAAATCAGATGAGCTACCTTCATCATGGTTTTTCTCTGTGGATTTTTACTGTAGTCCTTTGGCTATTCCACAAACTAGTCTATGCGGGAGGTTCCTTCCATTGAGTGGGGTTAGAGCTTCTATCACTATTTTTGACATTCGAAAATACTGCACAATGTGTGAAAATATCATTCGATTCGTTTTCGTATTGCCTAAAATGTCTTTTACTTTAAGGAATGTTTTTCAGTTGAATCACAAGACAATGGCCTAACGATGCTCATTGAAAAATTGAGAAAACAATACAGCCTCACGATTTCGCGGCCAAAGTCATTTTCATGCAGCGTAAAATTCATCGTGCGAAAGCAAAGGATCATGGGAAACATGGAGTTTATAATCAAACTCAACGAGACTGACATAGAAAATTACCTCCAGCTTCTTTGATCAGCTTCCCAAACGATTCTCTTTGAGGAAATATGAAATATCAAAAAGGTGATCTCAAAAAAACAATTCACCAATCTTTTCATTAACAGTAGCCTAAGTGTAGACTAATTGTCCAACTGAAAATGGGTCTACGAATCAATGAGAGAAGGCCTGCAACTACAGTTCTAGATTTCTGGAACTTCTTTATGCAGCATTTGTGTAGCAGCGTATCTAACAGTATTTGAATAGAGCATTAGTATAGTTAATTATGCAGCCGTAGCAAGCTTCGTCTCTTTACTGCGTAGACCTATTGTTTCTCAGATAATAGGTCTACTGGTAAATAACGTTAATAGTGGCCTTAATAACGTAACAAATCCTACACTTCTTAGCCCAGTATTTGGTGTCCCCAAGACAAGAAAGTATACATATTTGGTAGGGTGCAGTAATGAAATTCACCTTTAATCGATAGGTAATCAATTTCAAGAAAGAGTGATACAAAGAAGGGAAAGAAAGGAAGCGAGGAAGGGAGGCAAGGAGAAATAGAAAGAATATGAATGGAAAGAAACAGGAGAGCAAGATCAACGAAGGATGAAAGAAGATGGGGTGACAAAGAATGCAGAGGCTGAAAATAAATAGCGCAGGCATATTAATAATAATAATAATAATAATAATAATAATAATAATAATAATAATAATAACAACAATAATAATAATAATAATAATAATAATAATAATAATAACAATAATAATAATAATAATAATAATAATAACCAATTTATTTAAAGTTGGATAAGGTGTAGCTTGCGCTAAAAGTACAAACTAATAAATATCAACTAAATTAAACTAATTTACAGCAGCACTATTTACAAATATTACAATTGCAACCCTCCCCAGTCCAATTTTTTATGTTTTTGCCAAAAACAGAGACTGTATTGCTGCTGCTCCAAAGTATGCTACCCCTCGCTATCGAATTTGTACCAAAAGACGCAGTAGATGCCTTGGGAAAGGTGAGAATATCTTTGATTCTCAGATTGTAATTAATTTCTTTCCTTGTGAATAAATCCCATAAGAAAGAAGGGTTTTCATGATTGAGTGATTTATATACTTCAATCATGAGTTTCTGCAAGTTCTGAACGTGAACAGTTTTTCTTTATTTCTAATGAGCAGTTCATCGAATGAAGCATCAAAGTCTTTCAATAAGATACGAAGTGCTCGTTTATGAACCCTGTTAATTTCTTTATTGGCAGTTCTTCCACAAAACATCCAAATGAGGGGGCAGTACCTGGAGTTTGACATGACAAATGAATTATAAAGCAATTTACATTTGGGTGGGTCAATGACCTTAGCAGCCCTTGATAAGGCACCAACATTTCTGTTAGCTTTAAGACAGAGAGATTTCACATGGTCATCCAACTTCAGCTTGGAGTCAATAATGACGCCCAGTAATTTGACTTGCTGAACGGTTGTAATTACCATCTCATCTATCTCCATGCAAAGTGTGTAGTCATGCCCAAGCCCATAAACATAAACTGAAATTTTGATGGATTTGCAACCATCATGTTTGATTCGAACCAGACGAGTGTCTTTTGCATGTCGTTTTCTAGCCTTGATATCACTCTATCTAGCTTGAAATCAGATGCATATAAGGTATTATCATCAGCAAAGTTGCATAGATGAGAGTCCTCTATGAAAAAAGTAAGATCGTTGATGTAGATGTTAAATAGTAAAGGACCTAGGACTGAGCCTTGTGGTACACCTGATGTGATCTCAAGCCAAGAGCTGTAGGTAGAGTTAATTCTGACACGCTGTTTCCGAGATGTTAGGTAGCCGAAAATAAGTCTTAGACTACCAATTCCAAAACCATATGCCTCAAGCTTTGCTATCAGGAGGTCGTGAGGCAGACAATCAAATGCTTTGGAGAAGTCCATAAGAACCATTCCAACTATCCCTTTCTTATCAAGGCTTTTTCGGCAATACAAGGCAGGAATAAAGGATGAAGGGAATACAGTAAATAAGTAAGTGAAAGGATTCTTATAGTCTTATTTCTAGCTAAAGGATACTCAACTGACTTCACATCTTAACCCCTGGTATCGTGGGCTTAATCCCACGACGCTTGCATCGTGAACCCGACGCAATGTATCTGTATGATCACAGAACATAACTTCTATACCACCGAGGCCACAAGTCGATTTCTGGGTCAATGGATAATCTATTCGTTACAATTTTATGATCCAAGGAAGCTTTTGAGAGTAATTCCAGTCCTTAGTGAATTATCAACTACACTGTACACAAATTACAAATCAAATGAAGTCTTGGAAAACCGAAAATAGAGACAACAATGAAAGAAAGGATTCCAGTTTGAACTTCCTTTGCAGGAAGGCAAATATTTTTTCCACAATTGTCTCCGAAGACAGCCCTCAGTTCATATTGTCATTGACCATGAATTATCGTTCAAAAAAGGGGTTACGGTACACCCTTCTTCTTTCAAAATTAAATTCGTTGAAAAGCTCTGTGATGCATAACATCATTTTGTCATTTAAAATTTTGCATAGCCCCCATTTAAGAAAGAAAGTTTCACTTACAAAAATAGTTTGAATTTTGGCTGTTCTTTCTGGCTTGCTAATCTTGATTTCGGAAATCGCTCCAACAAAATGTTCACCAGTTTGCAAACCTAAAAGAATAATGCGCCCTGGTAGTGTGCCTGCCAGACTGATTGCATTTTCGTAGTTATCGCTCTTGAAAGACTGATGGATGCTCAAACTATTACTCCTGTCTTTCCGCTTTCAGAAACGGACGTGGCCTAAATCACCTGCAGTTTTTTTTCAAAGCCACCCACCCTAAAACGCTGAAAAAGTAGTCTTTGTGGAGTGCTACAGCGTAAAATAATGTATCAGTACTTAGATGGATGTTTCTACGGGCTATGTCAGCAAAAAACTCCTACCTAAAAAATAAACTTTGCTTGTTTTGGGATGCAAAAGATCTCCTATTCTTTCGGTACTTCGAGATTTTAATCGTTTCGGCCATTCAATCCAACGGACTTTTTTCTGCCTTTGGCGAGAAGTTTAGCTCGGAGAAAAATCAGCCAATCCGATCACGTTATTTGTCATCTTAAATTCTGATTGGTCGGCGAACAGATCTGTGGCCCTGAGGAATTTTTTATCCGTTTGAGAACAGTTGGGAAGTATGGTCCTCTAAATAGAACAGTTGGGAAGTAAGGTCCTCTTCGGGCTCCCCAACTACGAGCGATTTTAGGAAAATCGTGTTTCGAAAGATTCTTAAAATAGGTCTTCCATCCAATTCATATTCATGCACGGGGGAGGGGTGAACATGACTTGCATACTGTTTGCTATGAAACAAATCTTACATTGTGTTATGACACAAGAAGAAAACATTACCTTTTACCCATTTTGTAGCACTCCCAAGGAAAATATTGATTCATTTGTCATTTTTAGGAAGGAGAAATGCCTTACGACCAGGAGAAATTTAACAGTAAAACAGCTGTAACATAAATAAGCTACTCATTCTAGAAGGAAAAGACAAATCCCAGCAAAATGAATTTCAGTGACTGTTTTACTTTTATTCTAGAAAATAGACTTTCAACGAAATAATCCAACCTCTTTTATCAGAAACACATGGCTTCTCAAACACCCCCACCTGATTTCCTGACTCATCAGGCACTTTTGCTTAAAACTAAATGTTTTTTGGCAACACGAAATGTAAGCAGGGGCATCTTTCTTTCTTCGAGACTACAATATTAGATTCAGGTAAAGGATTCCTTGCAAAGACGGCACTTACACACTGGCTGCAAAACTGGAGGGCCTAAATCCTTTCTCACAAATGCTTCAACTCATACGGTCAGTAACACAAGGTAAATAGGATAAACTAACCTCAAGTCTGGATGAAAAACTGAGCAGTTTACAAGAAAGTAAATCGATGACTTCTTCAAGATACGGCCATCCAATCTCACGACCTTAGGATCAAAGGACAATCTGTTAAGCCTCAAACATTGAAGAAAATCTGGACAATCTGCGAAAAAATATTTAAAAGCTAAAAGCAAAGATTTCATCATGTTGTGAAAACAATACTTCATTGTTGGGCAATAATAGCATTGCTCCTAATGATTATTTATGACAAATTTGTATTGTTAAACGGAAAATGTATAATTCTCGGGAGACTATAAGTCGCTAGGTGACTAGCTCTCGTTTCAGGCGACTGTCACTTTGGTAGTAAGACTGTAAACAAGAAGCAATAAATAATGTAAACCCCAAATTTGTGAATAAAATTTTGTCCCTAAAAGAAATACTTCTTGTAATTTGAGAAATTCGAATACATTTATAGTTCCAATCGTGCATACTATTAAATATGGAAATGAAACTGTCCGATAAGGACATTAGCGTATCTGGCTCTTTTGGCTACTGGTTTTACTTGTAGATATTTCGTTGTAGCGTTGTGAATTAATTTGTTGGCACGAATTAGCATTTTCATGTTTTATCTGAGTAAGTTGCAACCTTTAAATAGAATGCTAACAATAATACGATCCTAGATTCTTCTGTACCAAAGCAAATGGCAAAAATCTTCTACTTAGTTAATATACAGAATGTTTTCTGGTTTCACAGTTACTCTAATTAAACACTATGGCACATAAGGTGATCAAATTGATCGCTGAGTATTAAAGGTAAAAGGATCGCACTTGATTTGGGCTTTAAAAAAGCCCAGGTTTCTCACTTTTGGAGCGACTGTCACTCGTTTCACATCACTTGCCCTTTAGGGCTACCGTCACTTGTTGGAATCATTTTCGCACCAATGACAAAGTTAGCCATAAATGAAGGTTATTTGTTCCAGTTGTTGATACCCTTTAAGAAACGTAATTCAGGGATGAACCTCACCTTTATCTGTGTCAGACAGTATCTGCAAAAGGAAGATGAACCATTTAGGATGTGCACAGAAATGAGTCCTATCAACATTGGCACGAATCGCTGTACAATCCATCGAGTAAAATATTATTGCTGCATTCATTCAAAGAAAGTGGAACATTGGCACAGTTCCCGAACGAGATCTTTGAATGTCATAATTACCCTTGGAATTGAGGCACTTTTATGTCAATAAAAGGATGTACGGTATTAAAAATGGCTTGCAAAACTGGAACTTCCTTCGAAATATACGTATTTGACTATTGATATGATAAAAACTCTCTAGATATATACTTGATGTTTAATTTTTGAATTCTTACTTAGCCCCTGTTCTATTGACCCCCTCCACTAGGCCCTGTGGAGCAACCAAATACAAGCCCCCGGGGCCTTGTTGACATTTTGTGGCATTTAAATTGCATAAAACGAAGCAACAATCCAATCCTTACGAAAAAAGAAGTGCACATTTACACTAAGTGGCAACAGCTGAGAGGAAACGACTCCAACTTACACCTTGCGTGCTGTGGCGAAGTAGTGTATTCCTCTAATTTTGAAGCCAGAACAGCCATGCAAACAGGGTTCGATCTCAAGAAGAGCCACATCACTGTATCGTCACGACAAGGAGTCGCAATTCCATTAGCTCTTCTATAAAGATGAAGGTGACGTTGCCACAAAGAGAGCAGATCTAATCGATTCTGCAATCCTTTGTTAAGAAACTCAAGTGGTGAGCTCCTACTGCGTATCGAGCCCACTCCACCTGACTGTTCTAGTTTCCAAGTCGGAAGATTAGACCACAGCGCCACCACAGCGCCACAACACCTTCTCTACATCTGTGATCGAAGTATGTGGCGCTAAAAAAGGTGACTTCGACTTCGGAAACATACAATAGACATTCTTGATGATGACCAATGATGACATGAAGGTGGTAAAGGAAGAAGCATGATCGAAAATCAGATACAAACAGTGCATTGGGTGGGTTGACATGCACTAGACGTCAATAAAAATCCCCAAGCAGATAAGCAATAGACGAACAATGCTAACACCAATAGGCCATCCCAATACTTGTGTGACCTTTTCACCCGAAACTCAAAGTGCTCTTCCTATGTTCTGCGCAATTCAGAGAAGATTTAAGACTACCCTTGAAAAAGTCAAGTAATGGGCAAAAATGTTTTTCCTATCGAGGAGCAAAAGCTTGGAATAACCTTCCTCCAACGAATCAACAGACTCTAATGCAGTAGGCGCAAAAGAGGTAGAAAATCGATCCTTTAAGTCATTATGCAAAATGGTCTAGATGGAACGTTATGATTATGTATTTTGAAGAAATCTGAGGAATTTTTGAGCGAGTTCAACAGTAATAGCAGTTGCATTGTCATTAATTCAGACAGAAATGAAGATATCGTTCGATCCAAAATCATTTGCAGAATAGCTAGATGTTCTGCTGGCAAAATATTTAAAGCATACTTACAGAAGTTGAATCTAATATATCTTCAATATCATTAATTCTTCCGGCTTTACTCTCATCCATCAAAGCCTGCGAGAGAATAGAATATCATTTCTAATACCGGGTGAGTCAGAAAAACGCACATAGTTTAAGAGGCTATTGCTCGAAAAATACATGAGCAATAATATCTTCAATATCATTAATTCTTCCGGCTTTACTTTTATCAATCAAAGCCTGCGAGTGAATATAATAATTTCTGATACTGGGTGAGTCAGAAAAATGCATGCAGTTTGAAAGGCTACTGCTCCCTAAATACATGAGCAATAACATCTATGATATCTCACTGAATAGCCAATATTCTAAATCATCTTTAGATTTTTTTCAGGCTGAAATCGGTTATTCTGTTCAGTTTTTACAAGGGACTTTCTCGAGGAAGTCCTTTCAATAATACCTAAACAAACACTCTAAAATAACTGGCCAATTTCATTACTTTCTTACCTTGCTTCAATGAATAAAGCACTTGTTATCATCCGGGATGATAAAAGAATCTTCCCCTAGTATGAATAACGTATGCAAGGGGATTCAATTTCCCAAACATTACAAAATATATGCTTGCATGTAAGGGCCATTATTGTTAGGGAGGAGCACAGATGAACGTTTACTCATTATTTTAACTGGCTCTAGCAGGTTTCAAAATAGGCTCTCCGCTGAAAATCTATGAGTGTATGTATAGTATGTAAAATGAATAAAATAAATTCAGGAAAAAAAGTCTATTACAGGTCTATAATATGACGTAACGAGGTAAGCATAAAAGATAAAAAGGTAGTCTAAAAACACACTAAATTCAAAATGGCAGGGATAGTATCGAAACATCAGTGCGACTTTTTTCCATAATGGTCTTGTCCCTTTAGAGGTCCCCTATATCCATGCGAAGGAATGGCAGATTAAAGCCGGGTAAATTACTGGATATAATTGGACAAATCGGGAATAAAACAAGACAGCTTTCGATATCATTGCTTTGATATTCAGGGTGCAGGTTTTTTTTAAACGCCGGGCCTTTTATTGACTCATCCGCTACTGTCAAAAGTTCATCCATATCCTCCACTAAAGCAATGCAAACAAATAACACTTGCCTCTGTGTAAAGTCGACCATTGCTAACTCACATTTTTGTAAACTTTTCGATATAAAATAAACTCTCTGAAGAGTATTCTGAAATCCGGAGCAACTTCTTATACCCAAAGTAAGCAGTGTTTACACCCAAAACGGGGGCTATGCTTTATCATTCCTTTACAAATTTACCGATTTTGATCCTCGATCCAAGCCTCTCTTTTGAGAAGAAAAACGTTAACCCAAAACTATGACCTCCCAAATCACAGGCCTAACATAAGAACAATAAAATACAATATTTTCTCAATTCATGTTTTTACAGGAAATCTCATCAGAAATTTACTTACAACAATGTTAAAAATTAATAAATAAAAGAAAAAATCGCATTCAAATAGTTGTTACGCAATCGGAGGTCCGATCTTCCTGAGAGTCCTGTTTTAGTTAGGGTTTGCTGAGCTCTTTAAATGCGTTTTTAATTTCCTTTTTAACCAATACAGTGAAGGGATTGCCCTATTCTAATAGGTATTTCATTCAAAGCTTTCAGTCCAGAGGGGTGGAAACCTCTTTCTTGTACACGCAAGCTTCAGATCCGGGGTGTCGAGATTTCTATTGTTTCTTGTGTTATTCCTAGAAATTTCATTCCTCTGAGTACATATACTTGTTCCAGAGGCTCTCGGGGCATTGTTTATTGACTTTTTTTATGTTTCATGATAGAACGATCAAAATAGATGATCTGATCAACGTTCAGCCCATAATGGGTCCAGGGGTCTTTCAGTCTAGTATTTTCAATGATGGAGAAGGCATGCTCTGCAGACTCAGAAGGACATCAAATTAATAAAGCACTTTGCTTACCATGTAGAGTTGCTGGAGGATTTCACCATTACTGAAATTGATAATCTCAGACAGTTGATCATCATCTGACATCTGTTGTGTCAACTGATTTAGTTGTTTCCAAATATCACTACATTTCTTTTCCTTTTTCTGAAAATCAAATATGACACCAATCTATGAAGGCTTCAATTTAGATCTGATATCAAGACACTACCATTTGGACCAAAAGGAATATCTACTGCTTACAGATTAAAGGGGCAGGATAGCATAAACGTAAACAAACCTGCTATCTCTATGATATATGTTGTTGCCCATATGTGGTCATTGTATTCTGCACAGATTTTGGTGGATGGGGTAAATCCACAAGAAAGTTACTTCCAAAAATCCATCAATATCTCTGCAAACGCACAACATGTAAGAGTGTTTTGTTTGTTTTTCTCCAAAGCTCAAGAGTCCACCATCAAAATAACACCTTCATTTTAACAAAAAAAGTGGAAAATCTTTGTGATATGGCTTTTCAAAAATACAGCAAAATTGTCGTTTTGAAAGAAGTTTGCTTGCATTACGTAACCCAACTCCTTCAATTACACAGAAAACTTTCAAGTATTTGGACTGAATCAAAGCTGAAGTGATGGCCAAAAAGCTGGCGAATTTTATTTCTACTGAATAACTGGCTAAAATAGGCTAAAAACTATCCAAGTACATACTTGATAGCTTTAGTTGGAGATTTCATTTAGTTTTGTATGAATATTTGTGTCCTAATTAATTAACTAAGTAAATAATGGTAATTCGTTTCAATGCAAAATTGCTTGCTCAATAATAATGCTTAAACATCATCAATTTCGCATAATTTGGGTAAAATCAAGTAGTTTTATCAATATTTCAAGTCATTACATGATTTTTCATATAAAAATTGCTAATTCATTAGAAATATGATTTATGACATCATAGACATTATAAGTTGCTGATATCAGCAAATATAGATAAATTATATATCAAATGAAAGTACTCATTGAGATAAATCGAATGGCACATATATTGATGAAATTCAACACAAAATGAAGAAACTAGAACAGTTTTAACGATTTTCTTTGTGACCACTCTCCAAATATGGGCATCTGGTGGTCACGTGGTCAAACAATAGGCATTGAAATTTAATTTTCTGATTGCCAGTTAAATTTTAGTAAAAGTCAGGAAGTGTCAGTACCATAGCTATCATTGTTTAGGAGCTATTGAAAAAAGTTTGGGAGGGGGGCCAAAAATGCCCCCCTGATTAAAATAGGGGTAAACAGGTCACTTAAAAGCAAGCCCCCCAAATTCTATCAAATTCCAGAAATCACCAACAATTTTCCAAAAATTTTGCTAGACAAGCTTTAAGGTTAGTTGTCCTAGTGTTTAGGATGGAGAAGGTGTCAAGTTTGTGCATTTGACTACCCAAAATATGGGGTTAAAGAACTGAAACACAACAAAAAATGAATAAATTTCACCACATTTTTTGTTGGGGAAATTTTGAAAAAACCGACTCATTTCCCATAACTTCCCAAAGGGGAAATGTAAATTTCCATTTCCCTTAAGTTTCCCATAGATAGGTGTCCATTTCCCCTAAATTTCCATCCAAGAACTGTGGGGAAATTTTGGTATTTTCTGCTGTGAAAAGCAAAAAGCGATCTAATTTCCTTGTAATTTGATTTTGTAAATCAGCCCTCTCTCTAATAAGACCCCTTCTCTAATGATCCCCCCTCTGCAGTGTCCAAAATTGAATAAGCACCCTGGGGGCTTAATAGAACTTCAACTGTAAAAAGTATCTGCATGTTGCTAGTCACAGAGAACTATTGAGGATCCTTGGCTATCATTCCACTTTGATTCATTCCAATACTGGAAGCATACTCAGCATTACAAATTCTCAGAAAAGTGAAGTTTGTTATGGTCTACCCTGGTAGTCACTTGCTATGATTTTGAGGAGCCTGCAAGCGAGAGTACTGCTAAGCTTAGGGTATGCCATTCAGATCAGAACATTATTCTTTACAAAGTCAACCCAAATCCTTTTGGGTCTAGCTAAACTCCTTCCTGGAACAAAAGATTTGCCTGCAAATAACCAGTGCCAAGCCATCAATACAGGTGTACAGCATGGGTCAGTGCCTAGTACAATTTGTACCCCCTTGTAACCATCCTCCGTCAACTTTTATTTTCTCAATTACATATGGTGATTTATCAAGGTACCATGCTGGGATTTCTATCCTAGAGCTATTCAGTCAATTAGCTGTTGGAATACACATATTTTATAAGAAACTGCTTGCAAGAAACTAAATTCTCAGATCACCAAAAAATTAAGAAACTCCAGTACTGAGAAAATATAATCTGTGTAAAGGGATCCTTATCATAATTTTACTTTACTTCCACTTGTTTCTTGTATCATATCACTTGAAAATTACTTGAGTACAGTCTAAACATTGGAAAAGCTTCAAACAGCCTTGTTTTGAAATGTTCTTGAGGGAACAGGTAGTGAACATAATGCTATGAAACCTTTAAGAAACTCATAGGAAACTATGCAAACTCAAAATTTGATAATTTTGAGAAACTTTCAGTACTGGCCCAAATTCTTAGTTTCTTATAAAAATTTGTGTATATGGGGGCTGTATAAAGCCAAAATAGCATGCTCCCTTGATGAGCTCAGAGATGAGTTCCTAAATTGATACTTTATGGTGCTTGGGAATCAGACCTCCACCAGAATTTTAAGCTAGGCTTTGTGGTAGGAAAAGGGTACACACCACACCTAAAAAAGGGTTTAGAGAATGTGCAATTACTCACCAAACGTTCCAAGATGAAGTTCAACTGAGCTGGAATTGCCTTCTTGTCAATAGACATGTTTTCTGATTTCTATAACCTACAAAAAAATCAAAGAAAACATTGAATATTATCCCCCATCCAAAGCTCTGCTGTCTGCTTTCTCCAATAGACCCCTTTCACAATGACATCATTTCTTTTGAAATTCTTCCGGGAACATCACTTGCATCGATTTAATGTGGATCAAAATCTCCTCTCAGCAACCCATGAAATTGTTTTGTATGTATAGTTGCAACATAATGATAAAATGTAGATATCTCACTGCAAAGGGAATCACATATTTGCCTCAAATTGAATGTTATTGTGAAAGGGGTCTATTGATAACTTGCATTAATGATTTTTCCCATTCAGTGAATGGAAGAAACAAGATGGAGGAAAAATACTTTTAACTTGTGATGAATGGCTCTGTTAAGACCCAGCAGGAGTTAGGATGATATCAACAAATATTTCTCATCGTGAATCATGGCATTTGACATTGATCATATTGAAATCCCCTTGACCCCCGTCGAGTAGGTTACTTAGTACATTTGTCCCATGGGGAAGTGCCACTATTCAGGGTATCATTTCACCTATTTCTCCAAGAACAAGGTATCATTTGAAGGCAACATTTCTGAAGCCAGGTGAAAAAAGTTTTTCAATAAGGCACATCCCTGTACAAATTTAGGTCATGTACCCCACAAGTCCTCCATTTATTTGATTGAGGCCCATTAGGATTTTCTGTTTGCTTCATAAATGGATAGCTATTGCCTTCTTTCATGATTGATTCCAGATACCCATAGATATATCATCCATCTTAACATCAAAGTCAAAGAGTTAGCCTTGACTAATTCTTATGTTCCTTATTTGCCAAATTTTTCATGTGGTATGGTATTTTATTGAAACTGAGAAGAATGGAAATATAGTCATTTCATCATCTCATCCAAGAAGACAGACAGTTGTTTAGCGAAAATTGTGAAGTGTCAATGGCTTAAAAATAATGAATGAAACAGAAAACAAACTTTAATGGGGTCGTCGAAGGGCCTACCACCCGAAAGAAGTCTAGGGCGTAGACTTCGCGAAAGAAAAAAGAAAAACGAAGAGAAAGCCCTCCGCTTACCTTTGAAAATAAAATCAAGTGTGGTGATTCCATCTAAATTAGGTAACAATGTCTTATTTGTATGTTAGTGTCTGTATGGATGCTAATATCATTGGCATAACATAGCTTAATGCCAAAGTACTCCCACTAATTTCAATTCAGTAGGAGAGGCCTAAAAATGGGCCAAAAAACATCACAAAGCTTTTTCGCTGCTGAAATCAAACGAAAAAGAACGCTCTTTACTTACTTTTTAAAAAGCAGCTGAATCTATCTATTGTAAGCAACTGCTCCTTCCTTATATTTCATACTCTTTCAATAAGTATGGGCGCTGCCAATGATTTTGCTTTCCGTCTTCTTTTTTCTCTATTCAAAATGGAGTCGTTGATTTCATGCTCACGCCATCACATCATCACAAATTTCGCGCCAAAATGAATCACAGGGTTACAAGGCACTGCTACTTTTCATCATAATCATCATCACCACTTGTAAGGCAACGGATGAAGAAGGGAAGGTAGTCGAGATAATAACTTAATTTCAAAGCTACAAATACGGTTATTGCTCGTGTACAGAGTTTCTTAAAATCCTCAAGTTTTGTTGCATAAAAAACATGCAGCAGATCAACTGCATCCTTGATAAGAAAATGCAATTACTACTATTGTTTCCATTGAGAACTTGGGGTGATCTTATTGTGGCATTTGATTTTCAGTGCCTGGCAAGAAAATTTTTTTAATGGACAAATTTTCGTCCAAACTTCTGGGACTGGGCTCTGGTTTTAAAAGAATTTCTAAAATGCTTGCGCTTGAACAATATCATTTCACAATTGCATGTTTTGAAAACTCTTGTCTTTTCACACTTGCATGTTTTGAAACTGTCGGAATCCAATACATGTTCTTGCATTGGGTCTCGAGTTCCCGCCCATAATCTGTGGGTATGGTCAAGAAATTTTTTCAGCGTACACCTCATATCACCCAATAGTGAATTGCCCCCCCCCCCTCCTGGGCAAAAATCACCAGAATTGACCGCTCGGTCCCAAGCCTTTTTCTCATAGCTACAACAACAACATGAATTCAACTCAATGAGCGAGAGAAGTGAAAGTGAAGTGAAGCCATTACAAAGCACAACGTTGTTGTCCCATAAATAAACATGGCATTGGTTCCAAAAGAAGATGTGGCACTCGGTCTCAAAGTGATTTCAACTGTTGCAACTGGTCTCTACACAGGTAAGAAATTGTCCAGTCCACACGTTCTTCTTTCTGCTACGATACGAGAGACGGAGAGAGGAAAGAAAGAAAGAAAGAAAGAAATTGGTGTGGCTGGAAGGAATTTGATTGAGTTCCTGAATGAAAAATGGTAAAAAATAGCATCAGTTGCTTTAGTTCACACCTCATTTCAAAGCGATTAACGAATGTAGGGAAAAGAAATTCTCTCAACTAGTAATTCAAAACAAATGTAGCCACAAAGTTGCCTTGAAACCAGTATTGGCAAAGATGGCAAACTCTCACTTGCACAAGGCAAAGAGATGCTTATAGCGAAAGAAGAAGGGTAAATTATAGTTCTGTCTGGCAGATTTTGTTTATTTGATTCAGGAGCTGAGGAGTAACTGTGCAATAAGTATGTAAGAATTGTGATTCCTACTAAATAAAACCATGTGTCCTCTCTCGCATTCATGGTTTGGTAAAAGCATGTGCCATTTTATTGTTTATTATTATTTATAACCATCTCTAACCTAAGGGAACTATTATGGAAATAAGGTCACTTGATCTTTTAATGTTATCCCTGCCACTATGATTAGGGGTGTTTTTAACATGTTTTTATTAAACTACTATGTAAATTATATTGTAATTATTTTAACTATACAGCTTTTAACGATCATAAATATTTTAATCTTGTGGCAAAAGTTACATTACATACATACATTCTCCAGGCGGAACTATAGATTTACCCTTCTTCTTTTGTCTTAAGCTCATAGCTTCTCTTAAAAGCTGCCCTTTGCCTGCACCAAGTGAGAGTTTGCCACACTGGTTTCTGGGCAACTTTTGCAGCTGTGTTTGTTTGAATTATATACTGGTTGAGAGAATTTCTCTTGTCTGCATTTGCTAAGCGCTTTGAATTGAGGTGTGAACCAAAGCAACTAATGCTATTGTATTACAAAATTGCCCTTGTTAGCCAAGTTACAAAACATGCAAACGTAGGGGTGTAGGAAGCATTTCAAACTTGGGGGCATGACAGTACACTTCGAGGGCACTTTTTCCTCAAGAAAAAAGGGAAATTTTCTAAAAATAGAAAGGGCACTTCTTCGTTTATTGCAAGATCGTGGGGGCACATGCCACCAGTGCCTCCTGTTCCTATGTCTTTGTGCATACCCATAGTAGCTGGTGGGATAAATTGGAATGTTTTGGTTGAGACTTAGAAAAAAGCTGTGACAGTTTCAAAATTAACTCTGATGCCAGAACCTTGTTTTTTGCAGGCAGTGAGCTCTGATTCATGATAATACAATTTGTAAGTCTCAATCTCTGGTTGAATCCCCAATGGCAACCATAATCCACGTACCAGAGATTTTTGCCAAAGGATGGAAGAACGGCGTATTATCATGACTCCACACTAGAGATCTTTGTGGCATAGGCTGCATGGATTCCACCCTGGTGTTGAATACAAATTTTCTAACATGACAAATAACCAAGATTTTATTAAAAGTACAGGCAGCCCCCCCCCTAAATGCTAATTTCCACTACATCAGTAGGATTTTTGGAGAGGATTAGAAATCTTTTATTTGTGAGAGAAAAATATCACATTCAATTTTATGAGAATGTTACACATGAAAAGTCTTATGTTCTGTAGATTTCTGTCTGCTCCGGAAAGTCAATTGAGGGGAACTAAGACCTAACAATTGGCTCAGCATTGAATTCAGAATTGTTGGGGTACAAACAGGCTAAGTTGTGATTCTAAAGGAATTCCCTGAAAGGGCTCCAAATGGCATTCACAGTAATAGTTTACTTCAATGGCATATGCAAATTAGCTCATCAGTGGAAAGTAGGGCGATTTTTGGTGAGGTGTCAGGTGTGCAAGAAGGATTCACTTTTGTTTATCTATTGTGAGTTTTGAATACCGTACAGGAATGTATGGATCCCTAATTATTTCAATGTTGCAACTTAGGTGGAGCATGGTTTTGTCTCTATGGCTCTGTTCCTTCTGCAACCAGTCTAAAACCAAGCTGCTGCTTAAAAGTGACAAAATCAATATTTTCACGCATTGGTATGCCCATGGGAATCACATCATTGGTTTCCTTCCTTGGTGCTTCTGGTGCCTACTTGGTTTCAAGGAGTTCGGGGAAAGAAGAGAGGGAATGGTTGGCAGTTGCATGCATTTTAGGGGCTGTGCATCCATACACCTTTCGCTTTCTGATGCCGATTAATAAGCGCATTCTCAAAGATGAGGTAGCTGAAGAAGATGCCCTTTCAACAATGGATGATTGGTGGATGTATCATTTCTGGCGCACATTGGCCACAACTGGTTGCTTTCTTTTCACCTCATACAAACTGGCATCAAAATAAACATTTGGATGATTTCAATTTGTTATGCAATACTCGCAAGATGGCATATTGCACAATTAAAATTATGATTTTTATTGTGGGCAAATCAGAAAATTGGACACTGTTTGGAAGCAACAGCACCTGAATTATATAGCAATGATATTCCGCAATATTTGTTGTGAAAAGCAAACATGTTCAATTATCTCTTAATTTTTTCTTGCTGAAATCGGTCACTCTCTTCAAACTTTTGTTCCAGTCAACTTACAGTTGAATATTTGACTTCCGGATGGGGGCATTTCCCCACTAGCCCATATGGGGTGTCCCATTTCTGTTATGACCCAATCCTAGAGAATGTATGAGGTTTCCGACCAGTGCTTTCACAATAAGACAATAGAAAATTTTTTTTCAAATCTGAGAATTCCAAGAATATTTGAACTAACAGTACGTACCATTCCCAGAATTTCATTCCTAAACCAGTGGATTATATGGGGTTTGTGGTGCGCACTGCAAGAATTCTGTTCTGACGCAGCCCCAGAAAATAAAAAAAGGTTTCTAATCACTGTTTTTACAACAAAACAATAGGAAAATTGTTGTTTATTCCAAATCTGAAAATTTCCGGAATATTTCTACAAACAGTACACCCTCTTCCCGGAAAATTTTCATCCAAATGCCACCCAAAACTGTCACGCTTTCCTGTATGATTGGATAGTGAAGTAGCCCCCCCCCCCTCCTGAGTTTCGACTGATGCAGTCGAATATCCAGTAATTTATCTCAACGCAGTTTGCAATCTCTGAGGCCTACTGCCTCATTCTGTGGTCGCAGGTGGTCACTTTCAAAACAGCTGATTTTGTTGACTGAAGCCGTCAGAAAATGAATTCATTAACGATTCCGGCATTTGTCCCCTTGTGGTCAAGAAAGGGGGGAAATCAGCAAAATCATAGAAAATGCGATAAAAACCTGTTTTTGAGGTCAATTTCCCTCTAAACATGTCATCCGAATCATGTCGAGAGCATGTTCGGCTCTCTTGACCGAGACCGAATCAACATCATGAAGTCAAAGAATACAGGGAGACAAGAGACTAAATTTATTAGTGATGACCACTTTGTTTGGATTACAAATGGAGCTTCATCAATGTAACGAGGGGGTCCGTACACATAAGTTTTCCCCTACGGGGACGTGCCACTGAACAGGGTATCATTTTCAGGACGCCGACTGTGAGACAGGGTTTCCTTTTTGCACAGTCCTCTCCATGACAGGGTTCATATTTTTTCATTTTTGACTCCTGGACGTTGTTCTAGGCCATTTGCTCTCTGCGAATGTGATTGAAATTGTTGGGATGACAACATTTCCGCATTTTCTGATAGATGTAACGGACAATTACATCTATACAACTGTATAGATGTAACGGTACTGTTTCGGACAATTTAGCTCCGGACAGGGTAGCTTGTTAGATTTTCCTGCGGCAGTGGCACCTCCCCGTATATTAGTAGACCAAGAACCCCCTTCCCGAAGGTAACGAGTAATAACGAAGAATTTGCTAGGAAAGGGAAGAGTTTTCCTTAAGCCTAATGGACTAAGACTAAGACTAATAGTCTAAATAAAGTTGATGAATGGTTTGTTCAATCGTCATCTTTCATTGACCATCCAGTCTCTTTCGATGATTTGTCTGAAACAACGAATGCAAAACTGAATGTCAACCTTTAATCATAGGCAATAGGAATCCAGATGTGTATCAGTGTGAAAACGCTTGTCGCTAAGGTCTTGTTCATAAAAGGTGTGCTAGCCCGTTTGCGAGCTGACTGGCCTTCAGTTGAGATGCAACATATCATATCATAGCTTTGCAAACATAATTTGTTTTTTATATGTATGCCGGGCTGTCCAATTTTGCTAATATCTCTTTTATTGAGCACCAGGATCATGCCTCAAACGGACTGACATTTCTTACATAAATGAAAGACACTTGCCAGCCTGCTTATGACCACCACGAAGGGGTGACAGCGGGAGTCCTTGTTCCATCCAAATTGAAGGTATTGGTACCACCAATTTAGGAGAAGGCGCTAATAAGAGGAATTTTGAAAAGATATCTACACGACAGTTACTCATGAAATCAATGGGCAAGACCAAACCACTAATGAATATTTCACAGTCACATCTGTGTCACCGTCTGCGCTGTTAAAAGCTAAAATTTGTTCCAAGAATTCAAAAATGTCAATTGACGAAATTTTTATTGGTACCGACTCATATAGGCTTTGTACCGGTACCCTTATATTTGTAACAGGTTCCACCACATTTACAAAATGTTGTGCCAGGTACCACCCCTCTGGTAGCATGGTACCACTACCCTGTCACCCCCTCCCATTACTGGATAAGTACACATGTACAGAGCAGAGATGATTTTTCAGGTTTCTACTTTTGCCACATTTGGTGCCAAGGGTTGGCTGGCTTTGGGGCTGGCTCATTGTCGAATCTCCAACTTAAAACCGGGTTGGGTTGGAGGCCAGACAGTTCGTAGACTTGCCCAAGTCTATTTCGTCATCTCTAATAGGTCTTGGGCGAGTCTAGACAGATCGGTAATGGGACAGGTCGCCTCACATAAACAGTTCCTTAGTTAGTAGTGAGCCACGTTAATCGCTGGTCCACGAATCGTGAACTTTTCAGTTAGAGTTAACCACTTTAAATGGCCTTAAATGCAGATCCGCCTGCACATGGAGTTGGAGGTTTGTGGTCTATCTAAAGTGACATAACAACAAATTTTCGGTAAGGATTTTTTGAACTCACCTAAAACAACGAGATGGACACTTTTCTCCAAGACTTTCTCTCCTGGACGTGAGCCATGTTTTTTACACACATAAGTGCCAGAATCACTCTTTGTCACATTCGTAAATCTGACAGACATTGTACCATAGTTAATACCTTTGGAAACTGTGTCCGTGCGTGTCACTAAAGACGAATCTAATTCCTTGCCAGTTCCTTTTGTTCTCTTGTACCATTTCAGCTTACTGCTGAGGTCTTCTGCAGTGCAATCAATCCATAAACGCTTTCCCTCCTTTACTTTTAGTGGATCTGGACGCGGCCAGATGGCCAGGCTAGGTTCTTTCGTAGCTAGAAAATATATTTTTAACAAGATATAGCCTGGGTTTTCATTAAATCGTAATTCATCGCCGATCATTGTCTTAGAGCATTGCCGATCACCGCCGATGCTGCACAGGACATCTTTTAAGGAAATTTGACTAGTGGGCCAAAATGACCATAAGGGCCCAATTCTCGGGGCAAAAAGAGATTGTACAGATATGAAAACGAAGCATACATTGTATTTTTCATTTCATTTCTAACTATTTTTAAGGCTTTCCCCAAAACATCTTCCATATAGATTATCCAATAAATTTGAAGCACACTCGATAGAAAACGAAAATCTTTGTGGGCGTGCGAGCAAAGCGAGCAGAAAAATTTTGGTTTGTGTTACTCAGATCCGCTTCAAATAGGTTAAGAAGAGATTTGCATTGCCTATTGCCAAACTGCTGTTTTCTCGAGCGAGATTCTGTGGAATTCTAAGATTGGGCGATCTGAGAAGTACAGTCCCTTGCGACACTATGTGTAGTGATTATTGTTGTGGTTGTTGTTGTTTTATGTTAATGGCGGCCGAGCAAGGAACGGTTAGGCCACGAGGCAAGGAGGCGAGTTGGCTTTAACATGCTATTTCATTGGCGACGACGATAAAGATCGGACGAATCGTACAGGATATCATACGAGGAATACGATGGCAAATCATTTACAACCGATGAGTCCATTTTTGCCACAAAGTGACCCCACGAATACGAGTGCACGATGGTCGTTATGGATGGAGCGATTTGACAATTATCTCAGGGCCCTCAATATCACAAATGAGGGTAGGAAACGTGCTTTACTTCTTTATCAAGTGGGAGATGACGTCTACAAAATATTCAAAACCCTCTCAGACACAGGGGAAGATAATGATTATGCCGCTGCGGTGGATGCACTTACGAAATATTTTGAGCCTGCGAAGAATACGTTGTATCAAACCTACTTATTTCGACAAGCCTCACAGCGGGAGGACGAAACCATTGATGAATTTCATACACGATTGAGACAATTAGCAAAACACTGTGATTTTCATGATGAAGATTTTGAAATAAAACTCCAGATCGTATGTAATGGGAAATCTTCTCGACTAAGAAAGAAAGCGTTACGAGAACCAGAGCTAAAATTGCAAGACATGATAATTGAGGGAAGAAAATCTGAAACCAGTTCAGCCCAGGCAAGTGGCATGGAAACCAAATCAACCGAGGAATCCCAAGTAAATGTGGTACAGAAAGGCAGCAGAACATGTTACAACTGTGGGTTTCGATATCCCCATTATGAGAACCGCCCATGCCCCGCCAAAGATCAAACCTGCAATAAATGTGGAGTAAAAGGGCATTTTGCTCGTGTTTGCAAGCAAAAGGAAGATGTCAGTTACAAAAGATCTGAAAGGAGGACAAATGCTGACACAAAACCAAGGCCTACAAGTACTAAAGGAAGAAAACATGCCCATGCTATAGCGTTACAGGACAACACAGATGACAGCTCAGATTCAGAATATGCTTATGCAGTCAGAGGAAAACAACCTAGTACCAGAATTAAAGTTACAATAAATTCAGTTGAAGCTGCGGTTTTAGTGGATACAGGTGCATCAGTAGATATCATTGACTCTCCCACATTTGAGAAATTGCAAGGTACTGTGAAACTTGTTAATACAAATACCAAGATATATCCATATGGGTCAGAAACACCATTATCATTGAAAGGACAATTCCAAGCTTTAATTGAATCAAAAAAGAGATATGCTGTAACACAGATTTATGTAGTTGAAGGAGCAGGGGGTAATCTATTGAGTGCTAAGACAGCTCAAGATCTCAATCTTATTCAAATGGTCAACAGAGTATCCACACAAGCTGAAAGCAAAGAGTCAGAAATTGTTGCCCCTCCAAAGTCACAGGAGGTAGGACATGTTCCACAAACAAAGGACAAAAGAATACAGGAAATCATACAAGAATACCAAAGTGTCTTTCAGGGGGAAGGGAAATTGAAAAACACACAAGTCAAGTTACACATTAAGGACAATGTTCAACCAGTTATGCAGCCACAAAGGAGGATACCATATCACCTTCGTAAAGCTGTTTCCAAGGAACTGGAGAAATTACAAGATGAAGACATAATTGAGCGTGTGAAAGATCAGCCCACTCCATGGATCTCACCCATAGTTTGTACCCCTAAAAAGGATGGTAGCATTAGACTATGTGTAGACATGAGAGAAGCAAACCAGGCAATAGAGCGAGAGAGACATGTCATGCCCACACTATCAGATTTTAAAGCAGATGTTAACGGATCAAGATTTTTCTCAAAAATTGACTTGCGTCAGGCCTATCATCAGCTAGAACTTGCACCAGAAAGTAGGTTTATCACAACATTCACAACACATGAAGGTTTGTTTCAATTTAAGCGCTTGAATTATGGTACTTCCAGTGCTGCTGAATGTTTTCAAAACGTATTGCAACAAAACTTAGCTGATATACCAGGAGTTAAAAACATAGCTGATGACATCATCATATATGGGAAGACCAGAAAAGATCATGACAGAGCCTTAGAAAATTGTTTGAAGCGCCTAAAGGAACTGAATTTGAAAGCTAAAGGAGAAAAATGCAAATTTTTGGAGGAGGAAATCAAGTTTTATGGCCTCATTTTTACTGAAAAGGGAACTAAGCCAGACCCAGAACGAATCAGCAGCCTTACAAATGCCCCCGCACCCAGAAGCACAGCAGAAGTAAGAAGTTTTTTGGGCATGGCCAACACATGTCATGAATATATCAAAGATTATGCCCAAATTACAGGTCCCCTGAGAGAGTTGACTAGAAAGAATGCAATCTTCCAGTGGACACCCAGCCATCAAAAAGCCTTTAATCAACTCAAGAAAGCCCTCACGCAGGCACCTGTGATGTCATATTTTGATGTTGAGAAACGTAGCCTTCTCATTGTGGATGGATCACCACATGGCATAAGTGGAATCTTGTGTCAAAGGGAAAGCAATCAAGCACCCTACAAAATCGTGTCTTACGCCAGCAGAGGCTTAACTCCAGTAGAATCAAGGTACTCACAGACAGACATAGAAGGTTTAAGTTTAGTATGGAGCATAGAGCATTTTCGTTTGTTTTTGATAGGATCAGAATTTGATGTCATTACTGATCACAAAGCTTTAGAGTCGATATTCAACAACCCAAGATCTAAACCTCCAGCAAGGGTTGAGCGATGGATGCTCAGACTACAGCCCTATAACTTCAACGTTATTTACAAAAAGGGATCTCTGAATGAAGCAGACTTTTTAAGTCGACACCCAGTAATGCCAAGAATGCAAGAAACAACTGCTGAGAAGATGGCTGAGCATCATGTAAATTTTTTAATCAGTCATGCAGTACCAAAGGCTATGAGTTTGACTGAAATAAGTGCAGAAACAGAGAATGATTCAGTTCTAATGAAAGTTAAGGAATGTTTAAAGTCTGGAAAATGGGATGAAAATGATCCAGAGATCACAATATATCACAGATGTTCAGAGGAAATCTCGTTTAATAAGGCAGAGAACATTTTGTTAAAGGGAAATCGTATCATAATACCAGCAAGTTTGCAAGAGAGAGCCACACAGATTGCACACTTAGGGCACCAGGGAGTAGAAAAAACAAAAAGTCTCATGAGAGAAAAAGTGTGGTTCCCAAACCTGGACAAGAAAGTCAGAGAAATTATTGATAGATGTAATGCTTGTCAAGCTACAGGACAGCAAAACCCACCAGAACCAATGCGTATCACACCAACGCCAGATACACCATGGCACACGGTTGCCATCGATTTCAAAGGGCCTGTTCCAAACACGTCAGAATATCTACTGGTTGTAACAGATGTTTACTCCAAGTATCCAGAAGTTGAAGTAGTTCGTTCCACAGAAGCGAAGACAGTCATTCCACAATTAGATAAAATATTTGCCCGCCATGGAATCCCAGCAAAGATCACAACTGATAACGGACCACCATTCAATGGCAAAGAATTTGAAAGATATATGGCACTGTTGGGAGTTAACTGGAAGCCAAGTACGCCACTATGGCCACAGGGTAATGCAAATGCTGAAAGTGTCATGAAACCCCTTGGCAAATTACTTCAGTCAGCAAAGATTGAAAACAAGAACTGGAGACAGGAACTTCAGAAATTTTTATTGTCCTTTCGAGTAACGCCCCACCGCACGACAAAAGTGGCACCATGTGAGCTCCTATTTAACCGAACAATTCGGGGAAAACTTCCCGAATTAACTTCAAATAAAGTAGTTAACAAACACAAGATGGCGAAAGCAAACATTGAAATGCAGAAAGAAATGAATAAAGCGTATTATGACAAAAGAAAGAGAGCGAAAGAGGCAGATATCGAAATTGGAGATACAGTCATATGCTTACAACCAGCTCGAAACAAACTGTCATCAAAGTTTAGTCCTAACAAATTGAGAGTAACAGAGAGGAAGGGAAGCAGAATCACAGCTAGGAACGGACGATATGTGATAACAAGGAACATTTCACACTTCAAGAAGGTTGCAGAAGTCGAGACAGAAGCTGAGGAGGAGAGTGAAGATGAATTAGAGAGCAGTGATGATGAAGAATTAGTTAGAGAAGAAGAGGCGAGGGAAGAAGTACATGCGGAACAGGGACCTAGGAGATCAGGACGCACACGTAAGCAAGTAGACAGGTATGGAGATTTATTTCCTACTGAATTTGTTTAGGTAATCGGAAAACCCATTAATTGTTTGTTTGGTTGATAATACTTTGTTAGTTTTGACATTTAGAAACTCTGGTAACTTTACGTTTCCTTTCAAAAGAAAGAGGGGAATGATGTAGTGATTATTGTTGTGGTTGTTGTTGTTTTATGTTAATGGCGGCCGAGCAAGGAACGGTTAGGCCACGAGGCAAGGAGGCGAGTTGGCTTTAACATGCTATTTCACTATGGTGAAGCTTTGTCATCATTGTATTATCAGCATTGTGAAACAAATTTGGTTAATCCGAAGAAATTTTCTGCAGCAAGCAGCTTTCCTTATAATTTTTTGTTGTATTTTTTCGGAAATTTTCTGAGGACGGAAACCTTCGAGTGAAATGATATTCCAAAATTGAGGTTTTAGAACTGTCAGTTGTGTCATTTCAAATTGCCCATAACTGAGTAGGTGCATGCGAAGTTGTTATTTTTAGCACAAAGCGCTTGGAATGCAGAGATACAGGAGCAAGGCCGGGACTTTTCTGGTTAAAAAGCCAGAGGATTGGTCCACTGCACCGCAACACCTTTCGGCTTAGTTGTTTTGTTGTCATTTGTGTGTATCGTGTCTTGGTTTTGTCGTTTTGTTCTTTGTTTTTGTATAGAAAATTAATTTGATTTGATGAAAGTGCCATCCATAGTAAAGACCCGGTGACTTTATGTCTTTTTCACTTTGGATGGCACAGTGTAATATAACATTACATATTGTAGTTTTTTTAATCTTGATAGAAAAAAACCTTTAACCCTATTACTACCGGGGGGGGGCACAAAGTGCCCGCGGCACAGATTATTTGATGCAGTGTCGTCAGTTGGAAAGATACAGAGCTGAAACTTGGTGACTTTTCCTCAAATTTAGTATACTAATTTAAAATCTAAAAAAAAATTCAAAATGGTAGACACTGATCACGTGACCAACATCTTTTCAACACGTGGTCAGCAGTAAAAGAAAAGAAGGGACTCTTATTTTTTCCAGGATAATCACAGATCATTGAGAATACTACCATTCAATAGATCTTGATGAGAGCTTTCAGATGATATATAGTTTTATTCATTTTCGATAATGTCAGCAATATTTATGACATCATATGAATAATAACAAATGTATTAGAAAAGTTTTGATGACTAAAAAAGGATTCTCTTAATTACTATACATCGTCTTGAGGCATTTAAGAGTGTTTAGATTGACAATTAGGGGTTTAAATTAAACAATGAAAAACTGGTGTATATAAATATTGAATATATAATATATGTAATGAACTTAAATAGATATTATACTTTAGATTTTTACTTATTAATGGTTTGTGATACATTCTAGTCCGTTTAAAAAAGGAATAGTCAAATGAAAACTTAAATATTTTCAATTTTGCCTACAGCAAGCAAATACTGCAATTTTCCTCAATTATGACGTCATTTTGACGTCATGGATGTAATGAAAAATAAAAAAAGTAGCCTATTGTGTAGATTTTGTTACTTTACACCATTGTACGAAGTTTCGTTCTCATATCTGCAATATTGGCGACTTTACGGAGGGGCGGCACTTTGTGCCCCCCTCCCCCGGTACTACAAGGGTCCAAAAAGCCCGGTATTAATAGGGTTAACCTTCTGCCCATGGTGGAAATTGGAAGGCCTAACGAAGACTCCTGCATAAATTGTACCAGCTAAGTCTAACAGGTATATAATGTAAAAACAGAAATGTCCGTCAGGGTTCCATCTAACGCTAAGCATCTATGTCTCCCAATTTTCTTGGTAGAACTGTTTGGTGCTTGACAATAAAGAGGTGAAACGATAAAGTAGAGTGAATGAGAGGGCCCAAACTACTGGGCCAAAATTGGTGATTTTTGCTTCACTACTGGGCCGGAAAGGGGGCCTACTGGGCCAATGAAACCCAGGCTTGTAGCACAGCCTGTGTCACGGTCTCCCCTCAGAAATGTACCTTTTCAAATAACGGCCCCCTTTTTGCAATACCTGAAAATTTCGTCATACCCAGTTACTGGCTACGTATTTAGATTCAGCACACCAAATTTACTTTAATGGCAAACTTTCATATTCCTAGAACTTGGGATTTTCATTTTATGGCGATAATAAATTTGAGATGGATTTGGCCGTGAAAATCGTTCGGGGTTTCACTTAACGCCCTCGGTCAATATTCATGGTGAAAGCCCTTATAGATTTTCAGATTTTTGTTATGCTCATGAAA
The DNA here is from genome assembly GCA_964019985.1 of Aurelia sp. 4 Dawson et al 2005. Taxonomy (NCBI): domain Eukaryota; kingdom Metazoa; phylum Cnidaria; class Scyphozoa; order Semaeostomeae; family Ulmaridae; genus Aurelia; species Aurelia sp. 4 Dawson et al 2005. The sequence goes on along the minus strand of OZ026511.1, from coordinate 690,692 downwards.
TTAAGATCGTTAAAACTGAGACTGCGAACATTTAAAATCAGACTGAAGTTTGTGTGCTGAATGTGAATCTGGGGTCAGATATTTCAAATGATGCCAGCTGAAGAAATTTTGAGAAAAATTCTATAACGAGGCCTCTTGGTTGAAAAGATGTTGAAAAAAGCCATTGTCGCTTTGCATGGCATAAGCTAGGGGCACCAGCTCTGAAAAACCGAGATAAGTAGGGGGAGAGGATTTTGGCGAAATTTTTGAGTCCAAGCGTATACCGAATTAATTTTATGTCATTTTTCTTTCATAATTTTGCAAACTTTTGGCACTCACTCACCATACACACACCAAAATGTGAAAACGGATGGCAAGACGCCTCAATAATCCTGAGAAACGTTTACTTTTCTATACAAATATCGTTTGAAACTTGGCAGATGCAATAAATCGAAAATAACCCAAGTTTGCTACGAGATGCAATCGATCTGCAATGAAGGGATCCCCCTAATTTCCTACTGTTGCCAAGGCTGTCAGAATCGGCCGCGCTCTCCTCGATTCCTGTCTCCAAATTGCGAAAAGGTCTATTGAAGAGATACATTCATCTGGGCCAATGGTCTAATTTGATATAACAGTAAGATTAGAATAGACCAGGTTAAGTTACATTTGGGAGATTAGGTAGGTTAGATTAGATTAGATTAGATTAAATTAGCTTGAAATTATGAATCGACGCTGCCTAATTGAACTGTCTGAAAAGTCAACTAAACCCAGAATTCTCTATCATTTTAAAGTCATTCGTTTCTGGATCTATGCTTTCCGCTTGAGCCAGATTTGTTTTTTATTCAGGTTAAAATTGCACCATACCCGCAAAGGAACCTAATCATAGCGTAGGTTTCAAATTTTTAAAAAGCTAGCTGTGAAATTCTATGACCTCTTTCTTTGAACTAAACGGCTTCAAAGAAATTTGAACTATTTTACAGTAAATCTACCGTTGGGCTTTTCTGAAATCTTCAATATTTTCAGAATTACAGTGTTTAGGATTCAAAAAACTCGGAAAATAATTGAAATATCGTAATTTCTAAACTAGTTGACGAAAGATCAAATGATTTTCTAGAAAACCATGGTTTATGGATGCCTACAATATGGTATCAAGCGAAAATCGTTTACTCTTCTGGTTTGTGATTTAGAAATTGGATGATGTCACATCATAAAATGAGCTGAAATATAAAATAGGCTGCAATTTCGACAAATATTCGAGATTTCTGAAAGTCCAACGGTAGAATCAAAGATAAGTGGCTAAAGTTTCTTCAAGTCATTCAGATTGAAGAAATAGTTCATTGAATTTTGCAGCCACCTTTTTACACCGATTTAAAGGTTTGGAACCTGTGCTCCCCAAAATACTCACCAACAAATAAAAGAATCCCAAGAGTCAAGCAAATCTCGTTTCCATGTGCCTTAGCAATTCAGATTGAAGAAATAGTTCATTGAATTTTGCAGCCACCTTTTTACACCGATTTAAAGGTTTGGAACCTGTGCTCCCCAAAATACTCACCAACAAATAAAAGAATCCCAAGAGTCAAGCAAATCTCGTTTCCATGTGCCTTAGCAATGCACCTAAAGAAACCACTCTGATGCATGCCTCGGTATCGGCTTAAAACGAAGACCTGTCCAAACTGAACAACACTGCCTGTTGGGTATTTTTTTGATGGCGTCATGATGTTATTCCATTTATGGGTGTAATATTGCAATGAAACAGTAGCGTGTTTGTCATTTGTCGTACAAAAGAACATGACACTGCGATTCTTAATGCCAGTTTTCACGCCGTTCTTCCACGCTTCCGAAATCATTGAAAAGTTTCCTGAAATGAAATGAAATTCAACTCAGATATGAAAAAGTCAATGGAGTGAAATTTTAGAAAATAAATTCGAGTTCCACGTTTGATTCTGGTCCATGAATTACATTTCATCACATTTAAATCTTAGGGCAAGTATGACGACAAAAACATCATATTGATTGGCTCATATTTCGATCTGTTTCAAAATGAAATTGACACATGTGATGATATATTAGAGACAGTCCATTCATTAGAAAGCTGAGTAGTTCATGTAATGACAAAAATTGAATGACAGAGATCGAGTGGCTAGGCCATAATTCACTACGTTTCGCACCTTCCATCCTCAGCAATTTGATTGGGTGGAATTACGATTAAGTACTAGATAAGAGACTCGCTAGTGAGAATTGGGAATATTCCCAAATAAGGTAAACTTGCCATATAAATATAAAAAAGCTGTGTGCAAAAGGGTAGAAAGACAACAAGGGGAACCGGTAAAGCCACTAATGCATTTAAATCTGATGCAAGTTTTTCACTTTCAGAAACAGAATTCATGAATTGATACATATCGTTCTTTTGCTGTTTATCAGAAATTAATTAGATACCAGCCTTCCAATAAAACTAAATTCAAGTACACAATTGATGCGATAGAATACTCAGAGCCATACATCAAAAACCTATTTACAATGATGCATCATCCATAATGGAAAGGAAAGGTTCAAGGTTCAATCTAGACTTATGACGATGAGTCTCTTGTTTTCATGTGCTCTTTGACTTGATGATGGCGCTTCGGGCAACAGAGATTCATAATATTATTCTGAAAAACCTGACCCTATTTAGGCCCTAACTCCGCGATTCCTAAGGTACCAATCGAATTGGAGATTTGTGAATTATGTTGTTGCTGTGTAAATGTGATAGAATTTTCGATTCGATTGAAGAGAAGAGTTGAAAACACTCCCACGGGATTGAGATTGGAAGGCCTTGATTCCATCGTAATTCCATCGACAATCGCAGAAAGTAGGGCCATCTTTTTCACTCTTTCATTATGAGTCCCTGTTTAGAAACGCTTGTTGCAGGGGACTCATCGTCATTAGTTTACGTTCAGCCCAGTGTTAACAGATGTTTTAAAGCCATTTATGCATTTAGGGAGGATGCCATATCAAAGGCTGTTCCATAGTTTTGCTACCTGGAAAGAAAGCATTTTTGCCTGTTTCCTGACTTTTCTTTGCGAGCCTCAATTCAACCTCATTGTGACGGAGGCTACGGAAGGAATATTCCATGTCCCGGCGAAAAGATTACACAGGAATTGTGGAGCCAAATCATGAGCAACTTCAAGACTCATTGCCAATAACTTCTTCAATGGTCGTCCAACCCAACTCCACAACAATTGGGGCTATCAAAGTTACAATTTGCTTTAATCTTAGCAGCATGATTTTGAAGCTTTTGCAACTGGTTGATGTTTGTAGAGCCAGCACAACCAAACTAAACAAGAATATCGATAGTTTGAAAATCGCATTCATACCTTTTCTGGAAGGAATACTTCCACAACCAAGACCAAAGCCAAATGCATGTGAACAATTTGAAAATCCAAAGAAAACCACGAAGGATAAAAAAACAGGTTTAAGAAACATGTTTGCCTCTTGATGAATGTTTGTGCTTGATACGAGTTTGAAAACGAAGATCACTCTGCTGGCGACTGACTTCTGCTTGCTCGTTCCTTGAAAGTGGTAATAAAAGCTGCAAGATTGTGCAAATATGCATAGGCCACATTCGTTCCTTCCGTGTTCCTTTGTTTTGAATTATTTCTCTGACGTTTAACAAGAATTATGACGTACTTCAGAATGTCAACTATTAATTTCAATCCTACATTACATCTGACAAGGATATGACCTAAATAGTGTACCTTGCCCTGCCTTGCTACCTGCCTTGGACAGCATACACGTACTCAGAAACCCCGGGAAGGGGGCGCGGAGGGGGGCAAGCGCCTCTCCAGCCCTTTTCTAAGAGGGGCAAGAAGGGGATAAGAGTCCCCTTTTGATGGAACAATATATTTCTTAAACAGATATTTCTTAAATTTCTTAAATATATTTCTTTGAAGCCAAACCCCCTGAAACTAAAACGCTTAGTGTCATCAAGAAGGTGGCGCCATGGTACAGCCATGCAGCCCTTGGTCATTATGCAACTTGCTTTATGCAGATTACACCAGCCGTAGTATTTTAGTCTAAAGGGTGTGGCTGCAGAACTTTTTCCGCAGGAGGAGCCCAGATCCACTCAATTTTCGGTTTGCTTCCCTCGTCATTAGTCTGGAGTGCCCTTGCGTTCCCTTTTGACCCACTTGTCCTACCTTCACTCCGGCGTCCCTGCACGTACTGTTTTATAAGAAAGTAAGAACTTGGGCCATTGCAGGAAATTTCTTAAAATTATCCGATTTTGAGTACTCAGTGTTTCCTACGAGCTCCTTAACGGTTCCGAAACAAACTTTATGTTCACTACCTAGTGCATGAAGAACTTTTCAAAGCAATGTTTTTTGAAGCCTTTTCAATGTTTAGGCTATAATCAAGTCCTTTCCAAGTAATATGATACCAGAAATTAAAAGTTGAAATAAAGTAAAAGTATGTTACGGATTCCTTTAGAAATATGTGGTTTCTTAAATCTTTCCCCTGGTACTGGAGTTTCGTAATTTCTCGGCGATATGAGAGTTAGGTTTCTTATAAGCAGTTTCTTATAAAAAGAAATAGTGTATTTCTTTGGCAATCCCAGTGCCAAACAGTGCCAATTGGCAATCCCAGGAAAGAAGTTTTGGGAATATCGTTCATCTGAAGTATTTGAAGCTTTGGTCACGATAAAAGCCTCGTTGTTTTTCATGTACACTTATGATCGCTTGGTCTAAGAAATATTAGAGACTTTGCAATGCTTTCAACCTCCTATTGTATTTGTTTGTTTTCACCTTGCTGCTATAGTTAATTCTGTAAATAGGTGTTTGTAAGAAACTGGTTTATGACTAACCAGTCATAACTCCTTGTTCAGAAAGAGCTGAGAGACTTTTCATGGGTGATGTCATCAAGCTTCAGTTTAATCAGGCGACGGCTTTTTACTGCAAGAATATCCCTGGCGAGAAATTATCCGATACTTTGTCTATTTCTACTTCGAATCGTAACATGCAAGTGCCGTGTCTCTCCTTCAAAAAGTGCCCGACCCAATATATTTCAGGAGAACGAAGGAATCTCTGAAAATCTTTTTTGAGGAAAATAACCAATTTCCTTAAAGGACAAGTCCGGGGTTGTTATAATTGTTGATTATTCAAGAGATCACGCTGTTGTCAATGCTGTGTAGTACTTTTTCAATTGTTTTCACTTTTAATCTGCGAAACTGGATATTTCAATATGCTAAGAAGTGTGAAATGACGTCATTTTATATGACGTCTTTTCACGTTGACCTGAACAAAGCTGCCAAATGTGTTGATATCATATCATTCACATTGCTAACCTCCTTATCGCGCCTTCGCACACTCGTACAAAGTGCAAAATGATGACGATATCCGACTTACGAAGAGTAATTAACCAATTTGTGAAAGTTGGAGGCATCAAAACTTGGAAAGAACTCACGATTGGTGTTCAGCAGTTGGTTAGGTTGGTTTTTAACAATAATTTTATCAACCCCGGACTTGTCCTTTATAAACTTCTAGTGAGTTGCCCTTGTGTTGTTGGCAGGTGTCTGGTACAGTACAGTAGTCAAAAGCTCTTTACTTCGTCCATTTCTTAAGAACCGTTTAGCCTCATTTTTTTTCTTTCTTTGCCATTTTCCAGTGTTTACACAGTTCTGTTTCCAAAATATGTCGGTTAGACTTACGTTTCAAAACCTACCGTTGTCAAAATCTACCATCAAAATATCTGCCATTTTCGTGTGAACGGGAGGCCTAAGGCCTATCCGTCTCATTTCTGTAGGATTTTTAAGGGTTTTCTAAGGGATTTGTAAAGGATTTCTGTAGTTGAGAAGGCTTGACAAATTTAGGTTTGGTAAGACAAAGAGTTCCGAGAAATCAATGTATAGAGTGACAACCGTAATCACCTTGCGACGATAACTGTAATAATAATAATAATCATCATCATCATACTTTTTCTTCCAGCCAGTTTCTTTTGAGGATTTGTCTACAAAAGAAAACCAAACAAATATTTCAAACCTTTTAAACTTATTTCACATGAATTTATCTTTGCTTTTGAAGGGATTTATCTAACTTTTGTCAATAACTATATCTCCCTGTGAGTTTAAACAGAAATGAGCACTAACATCTCTCCATCTTGGGCTAACTTTATACATAGCCAGGCAACTTTCCACTGTTTATCTAATGAGAATTCATTATTGATATCAGGGTTTTTCAAGGCTATCGTGTTAAAACAATGAAGCCATGGTACTTTTCATTGCTTGTACGCCATTATTCCTAACACGTGATATTTTTGTGTCAATTCTCGAAAAGTTAAATGGTAAATACCTTAGTTTTGGTTCAATCACAAAGGAATGGATAAGAAAATAAATGGAGTATTCTTCGATATTTTGACATGGGTGCATCTTTGCTCCCCCCCCCAACCAGGGCAGATTTTGTAATTCAATAGCATCAGTTGCTTTCATTCATACCTCAATTCAAGGCGATTAGCGAATGCAGACAAAATGAATTCTCTCAACTAGTAATTCAAAACAATCATAGCCGCAAAGTTGCCCTGACGCTGGTATGGCAAACTCTCGCTTAGTGCGGGCTAAGGGTGGTCTTTAAGAGAAGTTATGTGTGTAATGAAGATTATTGTTTGTTTCGTTTTGTTGTTGATGGTTGTTCCTCTGTTGCGGTCTTTCAAAGGTTGTAGGTTCTTTAAAGCCTACGTCCGATACGGGACCTTTGCGCAGCTCCAGGGGCGAAATCAAGAAATTTGTTGTATCTAACATTTTTGGTTATCTCATATAAATCATAGAATGATACACTCTTGAATCGGGACGGCAGGCTGCCAGGGCCGCCACATGTCCCATTTTGACTACATCATCAACTACAAATTTGTACGTGTAGAACACGATAATATTGATTGGTTTATTAGATCATTGTGTACATAAAGAAAAGATTTTTCTTTTTATTCAAATATAAGTATTTACAACATATCCTACATTAAACTATACCTTTCTAATTACTTTACGACACTACAGGTACGATACCATGGGGAGCGAAAGACAATGACTACCCCATGGCTAATATAAAAAAGAGACACGCAGCGTTAAACTAACATAAAACTACACTACAAACGATTAAAAACTAATTGATACTGCATTAGATTCTTTTCCACATCAGACGTCAGTTAAGGGTTGCAATTATGGTGTCACAAGCGCAACTCATTTTTGGATAGTTAGATAAAATGCCTAACATCTGATGTGCAAAAGAATTTACAAGTGAAACGAACATAAAAAGGGGCTAGGTGGTTGCTTAGTACTGAAGTCCTAAAAAGACTTAATCAAGCCGACCAGTTTCATGGATATAATGTAAAGTTAATTTGAGTATTTGTCTGTTTAAGTCATAAGAAAGGTCTTGATCACCATATAGTAAAAGCTGTACCAAAGCATCATTTGAAAGATCGGTGATTTGTAGAAATGGTCGTAATAATTCAACAATTTCAGCGAGAAGATCTTGACGTTGAAGATCAAAAGAAAAGATTAATTCATTTGGAATGACCCGTTCACCTATACTTGTCAAGCATATTCAGTGAACGAAAATAATAGAGTAACAGGTGAATTGCACTTTAGTATCTACTGCCAAAAACACAATAAAGCTAACAACGGATAACGATGAGTAATCCTCCATTTCAGGTCTCACAACATGTGCTTAAGAAGAAAGAAAAGGGGTAAATCTAAAGTTCTCTCTGGCGGATTGTCTGTACATGATTCAGAAGCCGAGCAGAGGACATTACAACTCCTGCAGAGGGCCTTACATATTTATTGCTCAATTGCACACAGTTACTCTTCAGCTCCTGAATCAAATAAGCTAAATCCTGGACTTGCCCTAGTCTCTCCCGTGTTTATTTCTACAAAAACTGTAACTTAAAGTTTGCCATGGGTAGAAGAGATGGGAAGCCTCTACGAAGAAGATAGAAAAACGAAAGCAGGAAAGACTTGTATCATTCTCTGCCTCATGAATAATTAATGAGGTAGTCTGAATTCAAGGTGGTCTTATGATCATGGGGGTTTCGTTCTGGCCGAGAAAATAGTCATAACAGTAGTGAATGTTGTAAGTACAACCCAAAAAGGCGAAAATATCCGTGTTCGATGTTCTTGCTGTTGTATATGGCCTTGCTATATTGTATAACAGATGTATTTCATCTGTTCAAGATTCAATGCCCATGTGGTTTCTACGCGAATTGACAAAATCTGTGAAGGTTTGTTTACGCATTTAAAGTCAAGTCACATGGCAGTACTCAAATGGAGCTTCTTCGACACAAACTACTTTTTGGATTCATGGCACAAGTTTCCATTTCGCGCAAGAAGTTACTAACTTCAAGAGAGGTTTTCTCAAGAAGTTTTACCACCCGACTTGAAGTTAAGATAGGATTCAAATGTTTTAGCCGAATTTTGCTCGTGGTCCATGGCCGGCAACCATCAAAATCTCGTTTTCATGGACCAATCAGACGGCGAATAAGAGAGGAAGACAATTGAAACGTGTGAAGATCTTTCTAAATTTTACCTACCTTCATAAAACGCAACCAGGACAAAAAACTGCTTGAGAATTCCCGAATTTTTTGAAGAAATCTACTCTCCATACGTTTGGGTATACAAGTTTGGATGCCGGTCAAAATATCTCCCGATTCCAAGGAGTTTTGGCGCCTCAAACTCACGACCTCTGTTCGTTTTCAGCATTTCTGGGCCTGCAGCATTCTTAGAGCAAAATTCATTCCTAAAAAGTCTTCTAAAACTTACCTGAAACATCTTTAATAGACCTTTTAGCTATTCTGAAAAAGAATCTCAATCGAACGATACTTTGCTACATTTTGTAGAATTTTCGAATGTCCACAATTATGATAGAAGCTCTAACGCCACTCGATCGAATCTCGTGTATAAAAATGTATAAAAATAACGCTCGATCCAGGCTCTTTTGCTGAATAGCTAAAAGGTCTATTCCTAGAAAGTCGATACCGTGAGTTTGGGGGCCTTTTCTTGCTTCGCAGATGAACAAATCTGACACGCTGTCTTTGGTGTCCGAAACATGGCCTGGGCTAAAATGTGCTACATCGTGTTTTTGGCTCAGAAATTTCAAGTGTACCCACCACTTTTCGCTTGTTTAAGGCATCCAATAGTTCTGTGCATCCACAGACTGTGCTTGGTCTCCATTTGACGATTTTCTTCCACAAATAATGCAGTAAATAGCATCGTAAACAAATTTGTTGTCATTTTGCGTCCAAACAATGATCTATGATCACGAAATCACAACATGCGCTGCGCGTTGCGAGGCCTGGGAAAGAGGCGGGAAGATGTCAAAATATCACCTGTCACGTGATAAGTGCAGTGCATGTTGCGATTTGTGATTTCGTAATTATAGATCATTGTTTGGACGCAAAATATCAGTTGGACAAATAGCGAAACTACAACTCATGATAAGTCTATTCAAATTCAGAAACACGAAACAAGCAACATGGTATTAACACTGCAGTATTCCCTCAGTTGGGAACTGACAGCACTACAAATGGAAAGAAGACAAAGAATGAGAAAAGAAAACACCAGACAGTAACAATGGGGAAGATGTGCAGTGCCCCCACCCCAGGGAAACAAAGCAGTTCCAGTACAAAGCCAAGAGACTGTAGAAAATCTGTCAACAAATGATTTCAATGGAAACCAAGATGAACGGAAAAAGATCACAATAATTAAAGTACGACCAAAAACTATGTAGAGTTAAAACGTTTTTTGATGTCATTTCGGCTCTATTTGCTTAATAGTAAAAGTTAAGGTCTCTTTCGAAAGAGGAAGAGAAGCGTAATATCCTTAAGTAAAATTTGCGAAATTTAAACTTACAGAAGGGGGTTGAAATCAAGCCTATGAGTATGAGTCTACATTTGAAGAACTCCTTCGTAAGAGGGTTGAATACACAATAGATACAAGAAACTTGCAAAAGCTAATGCTGGAGGTCTACAAATACTTAACCTCTGACAATTCCTCCTTCTTATGGGACCTCTTCAAACGTAAACCCGTTAACTATAATCTGAGAGTTAAGGATTTCGTCCAACTTCTAGAAACGAGGACTTTGAGATATGGGAATGATTCATTGACTTTTAGAGGAAGCATACTTTGGAACACGCTCCCTGACACAATAAAATCTGCAAATAGCGTCAGTCAGTTTAAAAACAATCTTAGAAATTGGACGGGATCCAACTGTAATTGTTTAGTATGTAGATGAAAGAAAATTGTAAATAGTTAACACCATTTGGCCTCTATTAGTTTGTATAACTATTCTATTCCTTTAGCCAACTATAAATAAATGTATTGTCATTATCATTATACAATGTCATATGAAAATGGCTGCCGCAGTCTGAAGGCAAAATGCGACGCACGCAAAGGATGCTGGTTGACCTGCGTTTTTTAAAAGATAGTAGTAAATACAATATAAGGAAATCCACAATATGCTGCCACGAACATTTTTCGTCTAAGTTAGCCTTTGAGTATGCTGCCACGAACATATAGATTATCCGTCTTACAAGTAGTTGATTTTACCAAACAAAATTTTTTCATCTAAGTTAGCCTTTGAGTATGCTGCCACGAATATATAGATTATCCGTCTTACAAGTAGTTGATTTTACCAAACAAAATTTTTTCATCTAAGTTAGCCTTTGAGTATGCTGCCACGAACATATAGATTATCCGTCTTACAAGTAGTTGATTTTACCAAACAAAATTTTTTCATCTAAGTTAGCCTTTGAATATGCTGCCACGAACATATAGATTATCCGTCTTACAAGTAGTTGATTTTACCAAACAAAATTTTTTCATCTAAGTTTGCCTTTGAGTATGCTGCCACGAACATATAGATTATCCGTCTTACAAGTAGTTGATTTACCAAACAAAATTTTTTCATCTAAGTTAGCCTTTGAGTATGCTGCCACGAATATATAGATTATCCGTCTTACAAGTAGTTGATTTTACCAAACAAAATTTTTTCATCTAAGTTAGCCTTTGAGTATGCTGCCACGAACACATAGATTATCCGTCTTACAAGTAGTTGATTTTACCAAACAAAATTTTTTCATCTAAGTTAGCCTTTGAGTATGCTGCCACGAACATATAGATTATCCGTCTTACAAGTAGTTGATTTTACCAAACAAAATTTTTTGATCGAAGTTAGCCTTTGAGTATGCTGCCATGAACATATAGATTATCCGTCTTACAAGTAGATGATTTACCAAACAAAATTTTTTCATCTAAGTTAGCCTTTGAGTATGCTGCCACGAACATATAGATTATCCGTCTTACAAGTAGTTGATTTTACCAAACAAAATTTTTTCATCTAAGTTAGCCTTTGAGTATGCTGCCACGAATATATAGATTATCCGTCTTACAAGTAGTTGATTTTACCAAACAAAATTTTTTCACATAAGTTAGCCTTTGAGTATGCTGCCACGAATATATAGATTATCCGTCTTACAAGTAGTTGATTTTACCAAACAAAATTTTTTCATCGAAGTTAGCCTTTGAGTATGCTGCCATGAACATATAGATTATCCGTCTTACAAGTAGTTGATTTACCAAACAAAATTTTTTCATCTAAGTTAGCCTTTGAGTATGCTGCCACGAACATATAGATTATCCGTCTTACAAGTAGTTGATTTTACCAAACAAAATTTTTTCATCTAAGTTTGCCTTTGAGTATGCTGCCACGAACATATAGATTATCCGTCTTACAAGTAGTTGATTTACCAAACAAAATTTTTTCATGTAAGTTAGCCTTTGAGTATGCTGCCACGAACATATAGATTATCCGTCTTACAAGTAGTTGATTTTACCAAACAAAATTTTTTCATCTAAGTTAGCCTTTGAGTGATAGATAAACACTTTAGTTTTGATTATTGGTCACATACTTTTTATTCCACAACCCTCCAAACGCCGAAACTTTTTTTCGACTCACCCGGTATATGTATTGTAATTTATGGACTGTAGTTTATGTTTAATGTTGTTTGATTCTTTGAAAATATGTATGTAGTGGAATTTAAAATGAAATGAACTGAACTGAACTGAGCAGAACCAGATGGAAAGCTTAACAACAAAAATGAACAACAAGAGGTAGGTAGTATGCTAAAAAAAGTTGATCAGTTCCCAGGTTTCTTGATTTTTAACAATCATTGAAATCATGCAATTAATCTTTGTCATAAAAAATTATCTACTGATTTTCACCACTTGCTCGATTCACTATAATCAAATTGCTTCCAACAGTTTTTGTGTGGATGAATTTCAACCCAGCCTCCTCCACTTTTCCCATGACCTCCATCCTTGTCGTGGACGACGCCGGCGGAATAAAGCCGGCGCTGGATCTGAAACAATGAAACAATGAAACAATGAAACAATAAACTGTTTATGTTAGTTATTTTTCATGTCATAAGGATTCAGCAGCTAATTGGTCAAATTATTTGATTGAACATGGACAGGTAGGCAGGTAATTTTATTTAATGCAGCTAGCGTGCGAAAGTTTGAGAGACTTATTTGCAGCAGTAAGCGTGTGGCCGAGTGGTTAAGGCGTCTGACTCGTAAGCCAAAGGTCAGAACGGCCTTAGGTTCAAATCCCACGCTGGACAGTTTGGTCGCTGTCCGTAACACTAGCCCGGGGTCGACCAGAGCCATGTGAGGGAAATCTGGTAGCTGTGGCGGGTAGCTGCGGTGGACTGATGGTAAAACATCTGTGGCCCCTGCTGGAAATAAGTCTCTCAGACTTTCGCGGGCCAGCCACGTTAAATATAAATACCTACCTACCTTGGGGCCACGGATGCTTTACCATCGACCCGCCGCAGCCTATGGCTGTGGCTGCCAGATTTCCCTCACATGGTTTTGGTCGACCCGGGCTAGACTTACGGACAGCGACCAAACTTTCATTCATTCATTTTTATTTATTTAGGCACGGTAGCCCCAAGAGAATAGCTTTTCAGGGGGCCGTGGCACAAACGTTACCAGTTTACGATTTGATTCTTCTCTTAAAGGTGGCAAGAGATGGTGCCTGTTTAACATCAAGTTCAAGGCTATTCCAAAGCTTAGGTCCACGAAAAGATATAGCTCTCTGCCCATTGTTAGTTTTTCATAAAGGTATCGAAAGATCAGTTTCGGTGTTTCTGAGTTCCCTGACATTTCGAGTCGACCTTTTTTCAAACAAGCTGGAAAGGTACTCCGGGACGAGACCGTTTAGCGATTTGTACACTGTAGTTGCGGATTCGCCTTTAATGATGTCGCTTACAGTAGGCCAATTTAAACTTTGTATCAAACCTATAGAAGGAGTATCAAAATTGCTTTTCGTAGCGATTCTAGCAGCTCGATTTTGCAACTTTTGTAAGGTTTGCAGCTTGGTCACCCCGCAGCACCCCCATACCGAACAACAGAACCGAAAATGGGGCTCGACGATACCTGAATACATTTTACTCAATGTGTTTTGAGGTAAAAATTTCCTGGAGTATTTCAGAAACTCAATTGCACGAGAAACTTTGGTACGGACATTGCTAATGTGCTCTTCCCAATTTAAGTTCTTATCCATTATCACACCCAGGTATTTTGCTCGGTCTACATTTTCAACTTGAGAGCCTCCAATAAAAAATTTTGGATGATCAACAATTTTGTCAGTAATTTTCTTAATTTTGGGCTTGGAGCCTACAACCATAGCCTGAGTTTTTAGGATATTCAAAGAGAGTTTATTACCTTGCATCCATAGCTCCAAATCATTCAGTTCACTATTTAGAGTTTGTTCTATGTCTACTAAACTCAATGTGGAATAAGAAATACTGGTATCGTCTGCGTACATCGTCACTTTGCCTTTCTTTAGGGCGAACGGAACATCATTGATATAAATCAAAAACAAAAGAGGGCCAAGACAAGAACCCTGGGGCATACCGCAATGAATATCTTTAGTTTTGGAACATATCCCGTTAACTTTGCAAAATTACTTTCTGTTAGTTAGATAAGACGTAAGTAAACGAAGCAAGTTCTAGATTTTCAGCGCCATATTTCCTCAACTTAGCTAGTAAATGTCATGATCCACAGCATCAAATGCTTTTTTGAGATCAATGAAGATATTTGCAGTGTATCTGCCATCGTCCATGTTCACATACCAGTCATCTGTCTTGTTAAGAAGACACGTGACAACAGAATGAAGAGCTCTGAAGCCAGATTGGTTTGAAAACAGATGTTTGTTTCTGTCCAAATAGTCGTATGATTGGTTATGAATAAGTTTTTCAAAGACCCTAGCTAAAACAGGCAGAACCGATATTGGTCGGTAATTAGATCGGTCATCAGGTTGGCCACTTTTGAAAATGGGTGCTACTCTGGCGATTTTCCAGCTATCTGGAAAGCAACCAGTAGCAATTGAAAGGTTGAAAATATCACAAAGAGATTCTGAAATAACCGGAAGTGCAATTTTTAGAAAACAGCTAGCAATACCATCATTCCCACATCCCTTTGATGTTTTCAATTTGCCAAAAACTTTTCCTAATTAAAAGGTGTCAATAACGTGGAAATTAAACATAGTTTTTTGTGGATTAACCTCGTAATCATTCTCAAGAAGAGGGTTTTTCGCTCTGGGAATTTTTCCACTAAGTGTCTTTCCTATGGTACAGAAGAAATCATTCATAGATTCTGCTATGCCAGCACTGGAAGAGATGTGTTTCCCTTCGATACTTATGGACGAAATTTCCCTTCGAAACTGTCCAGCGCGGGATTCCAACCTCGGCCGTTCTGACCTTTGGCTTACGAGTCAGTCGCCTTAACCACTCGACCACGCGCTCTCTTACTTGCTTAGGATTTAGTTGCTTTCATTGGGGTAACTCCTCTAGGAGGCCTTTTCTTCAATCAAAATAATACAGAGGAAATAAAAGAGTGAAATTCTTGTCGTCCACGTGCAGATAGTTTCATTACAGATGACGAAATAGACTTGAGGCAACTTAGCCTGGCTGCACCCAGGGTGCATTTTATGCACTTAGGCCCGAAGATCTTCGGCGTAGACCTGACGTTTTTGTTGGCGTAGCGGCGTCATTTTGTCAGTAAAATCAGTTTTTGGCGTGACAGCATTTCAAAATCTTCTTATCTTGACATGAATGTGAAGCTGTCCTCGATCTTTTAGCAGTTTCTTTTGATAATACATGCATTTCTTTTATAAGAAACTAAGAATTTGGGCCAGAAATCGAAGTTTCTTAAAATCATCAGTACTCAGATTCTTAGCAGCTCTCTTTCCCTGAAAATACCTGGCGTACGAAAGCTAAGGGATTGGCGTACCTTCGGCGTAGGTCTTACATGGAATGCACCCTGGGGCTGAACTCAGGCTTTTAAAACCACTCTCGGTTATTCAGTTACATCGAGGGATAGCTTGCATGAAGGTGCAAGGAAAACATCGTGTCCTTAGAGGGGCACGTCACGTTTTTGAAGACTTTTCAGTTTCTCAAAAAGATAACATAAAATGCGACAGGACTAAGGATCTCTAAAGACATTCCAAGCTAGAAAATTCACCCCTGTATACCAATGGGGGTGTCGAGTTTCTGTATTCCTCATTTCAAAATTTGCAATATCTATTTTGGATCAACCTGGCATTTTCATATTGCGTCACGGACAACCTATTTAAGGGAGATGTAGCTGTTAGCGATTAGCTATCCTTTTTTCCTTAAATCAAATAATTTGCCTTTAGCGTGCAAAGAATTTTTTAGGTTAACTTATTAATATTTGCTTGCATCAGCAAATTCTAATTAGTAAATAATTCATTAAAATTTGCTTTAAATGGCATGATAATGACTTAAAGTGTCTAATTTGTTGATTAGAGGTAAAAAATGTCTAATAGGGGATGTTCTTTTAACCGGACCCTACGACCCTACGACCCCGGACATTACGACCCCAGACCATACGACCATACGACCATACGACTCCCGACCCAAGCTGAGTATATTTCCCTGGCAAGACTTTGTTATCATTTATTCATACTTTATGATTATGAATTAGTGTGCTGTGATTCAAATGTTCAGCAACTGAAGCAGATTTAAAATGATATCCAAAGGAAGGCAGTTTAAAAAACGCGTAGTTTCAATGTAAATATAACTGTTCCTCACTGACTGAGGATCTGGTCGAGAATGAAGAAATATCTTTATTTAGGATTTAGATTTCTTGCTTCTTTACTATTTTCTCAAGCAACTTGAGTGGGCTAGGAATAATGGCGCAAGGCACAACTCCAGCGATCGAAACGCTTTATCGTGCTCTGCAGTCCCCTCATGTCTTTTACTATTTTCATTGACTTGCTCCAAGTCTATTTCGAGATATATCAGCACTAAGGAACATAGTTACTTCTGCGGGGGCGTAAACCACGAAGAGGACGCTGCGAAGGAAAAGGGTCGTAGTTTACGCCCCCGCAGAAGTAACTATGTTCCTTGTTTGTTTGTTTGTTTTCAATTTATTTTGAGTGGGCTTGTCAGGATTTCTAGCTACTGAAAGCTAATTTAGGCCCACTGTGCATGCCGCATCCAGGCACGGGACCCCTAGTTTAACGTCCCTTCCGAAGGACGGCAAGGTGAGTTGCGAGGTCAGGCCTCAGTGGTCACCCATCCGAAATCTGACCTCACTCGACCAAGCTTAACTTCAGCCACCTGACGAAGACTGTATAAGCCACTCGGCCACTCCTTAGTGCTGATATATCTCGGAATAGACTTGAAGCAATTCTACTTTTTTCTTGGCCTTAAACTTATAAGTGAATGAATGTTGTTTTGTGATTTGAATCAAGCAAAGAAGAATATATTTATGGATATTTGACATAGATTTTTCTCGATTTCATTTTCATCCATCGAGGGGACAATATTGTTTACAAGACTGGGTGTCTTATGTATAGTGCTGTTCTTTGCTCAGTACGACTACAGCGAATTGTGCCTGGCCAGGTAACTTTGACATGCACGTTCACCAATCAGCCATAAGTGCTGATTCAGACTTATCAGCTAAAGATATAAACTTGGGTCCAGGGTCGTATGGTCGTATGGTCCGGGGTTGTAGGGTCCGGGGTCGTAGGGTCGTAGGGTCCGGTTAAAAGAACATCCCGTCTAATAGATAACTGCAACAACAATTTTCATTGTTGGAAGTGCCCGTTAATTGGACTTAATTGGCAATAATTAACAGAAACAATTTTCAAAATTCAAATAATAAATTGAAATATCTTTGTAGACTTCGCACCATCACTTTTGCAGCATAGTTAGCTACATATCTTAAACAAGTCAGTAAATATCTTATATTTAAGAAGAGTCACTACTTTTTCCTTCATTTTGCTATTATATTTGGCTGCCTAGCAACGAGTCACATGACAAATTGCTAATCACTACCATTTTTGGATTCTTCCCAGGTCCCTTGTTGCGCGTGCAAAATTTCATCTTCATACGATTTCTCGTTTCCAAAATAAACAACATTGCAAAATAGCCCCCGCCGGACCAAAATACACTAAAAATGTTACTAGGACTGAATAGGGTTCAGTGATGCACTTCATCTTCCAAATTCATTTACACGCACCCTCATGGAACTTAACTCAACTTTCTCATTATCTCTTCTTAAGAAAATGGAAAAGTGTATGGATAAAGTATCTGAGAGAAAAAAGAGCGTGGCCATCAAAACATTTCCGAAAGCAATTGTTTGGCAAGGTGTTTCAGCACCATGCACCCGCCATTTTAGATATGTCTATGCTGATATCCGCAGACTCGCATCGTCTCTCGCAGACATTTGCAGACTCTACTGGAGGAGAAACCTCTCTGAAAGCATTGATTCTGCTGAAAAGAAACCAGTTCAGTCTGCACGCAAGCTATATCAGGTTGAAATCCAGCCCAAAGGTGAAGGAGGGGTAGCTTGCAGGGAGTGCACCCAAAGTAGGATACAAACTAAGGGCGCAGAGAGTGTGTGAACATCTTGGGCTCCTGATTGAGAAATATATTGAATAACGTATTAATCTATCTTTATGAAGCAGTGCACTTGCCCCCACTTGCCCCCAAAGTCCACTACTAGGTTACTTTACCATGTAAAAAAAGAAGTTGCAAATATTTATGACCTGACATCTAAAGAGCTACAAAAGACCTGAACTTTTCATTTATGCCGGAAATCATCTGTGAAAATACACATTACTGAAAGTTTGGTGGCATCTGTTAACAAGGGGACAGAAAGAGTCCGAATTAAAGGCTCGCATATGTGGCAAATTTAACCACTAACGCTGCAAAATTAACAATCCCTTTGTCAGTTTAAATAATGAATAAAAACTAGAACGGAGGAAATTGTCCTATGCAAATTATGTCACCTTTTTATTCCAACGTTTGGTTTAGGTTCAAAATTTCAAATAAGATGTACCATGCTGCTTACCCTGGGTACCAGACTCTCTCAATTTTCTTTTAGAGAGCGTCTAGTACCCAGGGTACATGCTGCTAAAACTATAAGAAAGTTAGTTGTTGTTGTTGCTATGCTGTGTGAGATAAAAACAGTTTACACGTTTGGCTGGCTGTGAAAGAAAAAGTATGAGGCCGACATTTAAAACTGAATTTTGAATCATCAGTCAAATGTTTACTTAGATAAGGAAACTTCTTTGGTAACATTGCTCATCATTTAGACTCAGAATTTAGGAAAATGCTAGAAAGGAGAAAAGAATTCCACATTTCTTTCTGGTCCATAATACACTTGTTATTGAAATTCTAGTTCTATTTATCAAACTGACGTTATAAACAGCAATGCCACATAAATTATTGACCTGAGTAGAAAGTGAAATTCCCATGCAAAACCCTTGCAGACATTTTGCAGTTTTTGAGTCTTCAAGTTGTGTGATTTTACCAGACAAAATTGTCTCATCTAGGTAAATCATTGAATGATAGATCAACATTCAGTTTTGCATTTCGGCTTCATACTTTATATTCCACAGCTCAGCAAATGCATAAACATTTTTATGACTCAGTCGGACATACCTTTAAATAATACTTTTTTCTCATCAGCATTATCATTATCACCATCATCATCATCATTCTCAGCCTCGAGTTCATATTTATCATCCAGTGCAAGATCTTCAACGGCAGCCTCTTTTTCATTTGGACTCTTCTCATTCAGTTCATCAGAATCTTGAGCGGCATGACCTTTTAAAAAATATTGAATCTCAAAAAGCGCATATAGCACTGATTTTCTTTGCTCCCGGGCAACGTTGATTAGAAAGAAGTATGGCATGCCATTTGTGTCAAAAGGTATTTAAAATCTTGGAATAGGTTTAAAATCTTGGCATTGGTTTTAAAATCTTGGAATTGGTTTTAAAATCTTGGCATTAGCATTCAAAATCTTGCCATTGGTTTTAAAATCTTGGAATTGGTTTAAAATCTTGGCATTGGCATTTAAAATCTTGGCATTGGTTGTAAAATCTTGGAATTGGTTTTAAAATCTTGGCATTGGCATTCAAAATCTTGCCATTGGTTTTAAAATCTTGGAATTGGTTTTAAAATCTTGGCATTGGCATTTAAAATCTTGGCATTGGTTTTAAAATCTTGGCATTGGCATTTAAAATCTTGGCATTGGTTTTAAAATCTTGGAATTGGTTTTAAAATCTTGGCATTGGCATTCAAAATCTTAGCATTGGTTTTAAAATCTTGGAATTGGTTTTAAAATCTTGGCATTGGCATTCAAAATCTTGCCATTGGTTTTAAAATCTTGGAATTGGTTTTAAAATCTTGGCATTGGCATTTAAAATCTTAGCATTGGTTTTAAAATTTTGGAATTGGCTTTAAAATCTTGGCATTGGCATTCAAAATCTTGCCATTGGTTTTAAAATCTTGGAATTGGTTTTAAAATCTTGGCATTGGCATTCAAAATCTTGGCATTGGCATTTAAAATTTTGGAATTGGTTTTAAAATCTTAGAATTGGTTTTAAAATCTTGGAATTGATTTTGAAATTTTGGAATTTGTTTTACAATAGTTAGGAGTAGGGCAGTGGTTTGGGATAAGTTTTGAAAAGGCTTTAAAAGCGTTTGTCGAGTGAAATGAAAATTTCATCGCCACAATGAATGTGCGCATGCTTTTGCTGCTGGCGTGTTTGGTGTCGAGGCCCTCAGGATCAGGCGTTAATTGCCGACAAATATGGCTGGTGAAAGCAGCAGCAGACAAAGTAGACAGATAATTGATAGAATCGGAAGATTTGACCGAACTGTCACATGCCCTTGAGCCAAGACAACAAAGTTCAGCTTCCCCATGGCCGTCCACCAGTCTCTTGAGAAATCAAGTTAACCCTTCGAGAGCGCAATTGATTCCATTCTCGCACCTAATCTCTTCAAGTCGTAATTGTGCCAGTTCCAGATCATACTTCAAGGAATCCATTAGATTTTCAAGGTGGTTGTATATTCCTTCAAAATTGTGATCTGTATCTAATCGTAAACAAATCAGTCGCAGGACATCTATACTTTCTCGTATTTTTCTTGTTAAGTATTCAACCGGATTTCCGTCATTTCTCTCCAGTGCAATATGTAAAGTAAGAAGTAAGAAGAGATAGTAAGAAGTCCCTCATGTCATCGTCATCCATTTTGGCAGCCTTGGCAAATCACTGCGTTTTTACCTGTACGTGCTTTGTCCATATCCGTGTTGTCGCAATACTTCGATCTTACCAGGGATGGAAAAAATATTTTAATTTCTGGGACCAAACAAGTCTCGAAAAAAGTTTCTGCGAGAATTGCTTCAAAAAGTGCCCACTCTGACAGCTAACGATGCGTAAAAGATAGGATAGAACTGAGGACTGATTAGCAGCCTTATCACAATCGTAAATGATGCTTGTTGAACAAATTGCGTTGATTTTTCAGCTGACCACTTTGAGACTTGTAAGCAACATCTTTTTTTTTAATTTCTAGCGCTGGTAACGATCTAAATCCATCTAATAACGGCCATTAATTAAGACAGCCTTTACGATCTTGACAAAAAGTTGGCGTTCCATTTTTTCACTTCTCTAAATTTATCCCTTTTCCTTTCCCCTTTTCATTCTTTCTGGAGACCTGAAAAATTTCTGGGACCATTGGTGCCATGGTCCGCTATTTTTTCCACCCCTGGATCTTACAAAAGCATTTTTGCACTACTCAAAATTTATACATTCGGTTACCGCAACCTACTGCGCTAGGACTTAAATTCACTATTCGCCTTGATTCAAAACCCTTTTAAAAAGTTTTCAAAACCACTTCCATGTACTATTTTGAAATAGTTTTTAAATTTCAAACTTCTTTCTGTCTCAAAAACGTAAAATGTTCTAAAACAAATTCCAAAATATTAACTACATATTCCAAGATTTTAAAACCAACTCCAAGATTTTAAAACCTATTCCAAGATTTTAAATACCTTTTGACACGAATGGCGTGCCATAGAGAAGCTAAATTTGTGAATGTTATTTGAAAAATAATCTTTTGAAAGCGTCCTTCAGAAGCTACCATTTTTACAATGGTAGGAGAACAAGAAACAAAACTCGCCTTACTTGATTAGAAATTCTGTCAATTGGATAAAGTGAATACTTGTATAAAGGGAGGGAGGGGGGAGGGAGGAGTTTATCTGCAACCTTAGCCAAGGATGGAGAAATTATAATCACTATTGAGAGGGGCATGGTAGAGAGAGGACTAACTAGATTGGGACTAAGTAGAGCTTTTAAGGTGGCTGCAAGTAATATCAAAAGGCTGGTTAGAAAAGAACGCTTACCTTGAAGCACTGCAAAGGTTGCAAGTAGAGCTAATAACGTGATGGATTGTACGATCTTCATCTTGCTTCTTCTACAAGATATAAAATTGATAATTCATAAAATGTAACAGAATATGTTGGCGACCTTTGGTGACCTTGCCCTGACCTTTTCATATTTCACAGAAGATTTTGGATCGAACGAAACACCAGGAAACAAACCGAAGATTTATCAATCAAACTTTTCGTGATGTATTTATTCAAGCGTATCCTATTTCTAATAAGAGAAAATTCATCTACACTTATATGTGTAGAAACCATCTTAATTTGCCATTGCATTCTTTCTTCTATCAAATTTATAAAAGTGGAGATCCACAAGTGTCAGCTCAACTGTGCCAATTATAACGGAAAAAAACACATCAAGTTTCGACTATGACAGGCACTGACAATGTTACCTTGTTTTAAATGCAATGAGAAAAACAACATAAAGATGTAAAATGCAAGGAAATAACACGTCAGTCTATGCTTGACAAAGAATAAGCCCTTAAAATTGGGCAAGCGTGGTAGGATAATGTCAGCCAATTTAATGACAAGACAAACATGGCTTCGCTTACACTTTACGGTTTTCAAATTAAAACGGTGCGAAATCGTGCCTTTTTGGTCTTCGATCGACTCAATAACTTTTTCATTACCAACACAAAATGAAGACGATTTCGGAAACAGAATGATTTGAAACGGGATAAAATGTTTTGCTGTAAATGCTTGAAAATGGAACTATATCGTTACGGGTCCAAAAAGAGACAGAGGAAACATCTGCCTCCTTTTCAATCTGTAATGATACCGTTCCGTTCTCGAGCGTTTTCGTTTACATTGAAACGTTTCTTGAAGCTTTCAAATCGCTAAGCTTTCAAACTCTTCTTCATTTGATGCCGGTTACAAAAATGTTTGAATGTAAACTGAAGGCCAAAGAGGCATGATTTCGTGTCTTCTTTATTTGAATATGGTGCAGTATGAATAAACTGTTTAAACGGCGCCTTATCAATTCTAGAGAAGCACTAATCTATTCTAGAGAAGCAGAAGGACTAAGGTGGTACTTACCAGTGCGAAGATCTTCATGCAACTGAGTTTAATCATTTATGGGCGAAAGTGACCTATTTATAATGTTTCATTCAACCAGTGATTTTGTAATGTTGACATATAAAGAAAATAGTTCGCAGCATTCAAATCGGAATTGTTTCTATGGTAAACAAAACAAAACGGATAGCTAAAACAAATAGAGCCATTTCATTAAATCATTTGCATCAGAATGTTAATGAAGATTTAGCTGTCACCAATTCAGAATGTGCAAAATTAAAAAAACATGTTCCATCTTTCAAAATGTGCAATGTTTATTTTCAGTCATGCTCATATTTCGTCCTGGACAAACTATTTAACGGAGAAGTAGCCGTTAGCGATTATCTATCCTTTTTCCTTAAATCAAATAATTTAGCTTAAGCATACAAATAATTTTGAGGTAAACTTCCTCAAACTGACCGCTTTTTCGCAGGTTGTGCTCTCACGCAATTTACCGCATAGTTTTTCAATTTTTTTCATTTAATATTATTTATACACGAAAGAAACCCTTCAGCAAATCAAAATATACAATATCTAATTACAATGATAAAACTCTAAGAATAAAAACCTAAAGCCGTATAAACCTAATCATTGCTGTTCTTCCAGGGAGTTGTGTTTGAGAGTCTAGCTCTTTAGATGCATTTTTAGTTGTTTTTTAAAACGATCTAATGTCGGTAGCTCACGAATTTCGGCAGGTGTATCATTCCATAATGTAAGAGCTGCGTAATGAAAGCCTTTTTTGGCAAATTCAGTCCTATATCTAGGGATCTGGAGATCTTTACAGTGCCTCGTATTGTAGGTCGAGTGAAAAGATCTCGGTTGGAATTTATCCCATAGGTTTTCAGGGCATAGTCTGCTCATAATCTTGTAGGTCATGACATTCCGGTCATAACGGAAAAGATTTTCTACGTTCAACCATGAAGTCGACCAGCCACCTTTTATTCTTGCATTTGATATTATTGAATAGGCCCGGTCTTGAAGGCGTTGGAGAACAGCTAGTTTTGTTTTAGACAGATTACCCCAGATGACATCAGCATAACGCAGATGACTCTCAATTAATGCATAGTATACATTACACAGTTGTGATTGCGGAACGACATTTTTCAATTTTTTTAGAGCTGCAAGTCCTCCACTCATTTTACCTTTGGTGTGCTTAAACTGTGCATCCCAATTTAGCTTTTCATCAACTATGACTCCGAGGGATTTCGTCTTATCGACTCTTTTTATGTCAGAGTTATTTAGTTTCAGCACGTCTGGCAGTTCTAGATTTTTGGTTTTAAGCGGATGCCCTATGATCATGAATTCAGTTTTTTTCGGATTCGGGCTAAGTTTATTCACCCTCATCCACTCAGAGAGGTTGGAAAGCTCTTTACGTGCGTCATCGACTAGTTTCGCTACATCATCCGATGCAATCGTTATACTGGTATCGTCAGCATAGATACTAGCCCGGGAGAATTTAAGACACTTTTCTAAGTCATTCAAGTAAATGATGAAAAGAAGAGGGCCTAGACAAGAACCTTGGGGAATACCACAGGTTACGTCTTTGGCCTTAGATTGCTGACCGTTCAGAGAGCAGAACTGTTTTCTATTACTTAGGTAGGATTCAAACCAACCCCAGCTTTGCCTCTTATTCCATATGCACTTAATTTCTTTAGTAATATACCGTGATCGACCGTATCGAAAGCTTTCTTGAGGTCAAGAAATATAGTGAGATTGACATTACTGCGATCTATGTTTTCGTCCCAGAAGTCTGTGCTGCTTATGAGTGATGTTATCGTGGAGTATAACTTACGAAAAGCTGCTTGGTTGCATGTAATACTCTTATTGATTTTGAGAAAATCAAACAGCCGGCCGTGCGTTAGCCTTTCTAGCATCCTTGAAAACACTGAGATTACAGAGATGGGCCTGTAGTTGTTTACATCAGTCTTTGTGCCCGACTTGTAAATTGGGGTGACTCTCGCTAATCTCCAAATATCAGGGAAAACACCATTCGCAGGTGATGAGTTATAAATCAGCATAAGAGGGTGAGCGATAAATTCGCTCGCGTCTTTTACCAAAGTTATGGTAATTTTGTCAGGACCAGACGCTTTCCCGTTCTTTAGCTGATTAATAGCATTCATCACATATTTTTTGTCGACTGGTTTGAACAGCATTTCTTCGTTTACTGGCGTAACATGCTGCAGGCAATAATCGGTGGGTCTCGTTTCTATGCTTCTTGCGAGCTTTGATCCAACAGATACAAAGTGGCAGTTTAAAGCTTCAAGCACATCACGCTCTTTTGTCAACGTTTTGCCGTCAATTTCAATACTGGCAAGTGTCGTGGACTTTGCATCTTTATCCAAGACCCTGTTTTTTGTTTTCCACATTTTCTTTGGATCCCCTAAATTTCACCCAAGAAAAGCTAACGAGCACTGGAAGTTTTCTTTGAATCTGGTTTTCACATGATAATCATTATCTAACGTGATTATGCAACATTTTCAAATATTGCCATATGAAATAAGCCCTGCTATGGTAAGCCGTGATATGAAATATTTTTCAGTAGCTTTTGATTTCAAAGAGTTGTTGTTTTTTGATTAAAAATAGAAATTATAGCTTTGATTCCGTTAACTGAAAATGTCGGAGAAAAGGTCAAACTTCAGTTCAGCATCTCCAGCTTGCATCCATGAAAGAAAAAAAGTTACACTGTACCGGATAGATTTTGTACCGGATAGCGATAACCTGTCTTACATAACTTTTACTCTGATATATCGTTGCGGTTACACAGTACGGGATAGTTTTTGTACCGGATAGCGATAACCTGTGTTATATAACTTTTACTCTGATATATCGTTGCGGTTACACAGTACCGGATAGTTTTTGTACCGGATAGCGATAACCTGTCTTACATAACTTTTACTCTGATATATCGTTGCGGTTACACAGTACGGGATAGTTTTTGTACCGGATAGCGATAACCTGTCTTACATAACTTTTACTCTGATATATCGTTGCGGTTACACAGTACGGGATAGTTTTTGTACCGGATAGCGATAACCTGTGTTATATAACTTTTACTCTGATATATCGTTGCGGTTACACAGTACGGGATAGTTTTTGTACCGGATAGCAATAACCTGTCTTACATAACTTTTACTCTGATATATCGTTGCGGTTACACAGTACGGGATAGTTTTTGTACCGGATAGCGATAACCTGTCTTACATAACTTTTACTCTGATATATCGTTGCGGTTACACAGTACGGGATAGTTTTTGTACCGGATAGCGATAACCTGTCTTACATAACTTTTACTCTGATATATCGTTGCGGTTACACAGTACGGGATAGTTTTTGTACCGGATAGCGATAACCTGTGTTATATAACTTTTACTCTGATATATCGTTGCGGTTACACAGTACCGGATAGTTTTTGTACCGGATAGCGATAACCTGTCTTACATAACTTTTACTCTGATATATCGTTGCGGTTACACAGTATGGGATAGTTTTTGTACCGGATAGCGATAACCTGTTTTATATAACTTTTACTCTGATATATCGTTGCGGTTACACAGTATGGGATATAGCGATAACCTGTCTTATATAACTTTTACTCTGATATATCTTTGCGGTTACACAGTACGGGATAGTTTTTGTACCGGATAGCGATAACCTGTGTTATATAACTTTTACTCTGATATATCGTTGCGGTTACACAGTACGGGATAGTTTTTGTACCGGATAGCGATAACCTGTCTTATATAACTTTTACTTTGATATATCGTTGCGTTTACACAGTACGGGATAGTTTTTCTACACCTGTTTCATTCCCAGTTGCACGGTGCCAGAACTGCTCTCCACTGCATGACTTTCTGCCCAGATCACCATAGCAACTAGGAATAGCATGCATTGTGGTTCAGGAGTAAAAAGTATCACTTTCAAAGCAGAGCACAATTTCGTACCGGATAGACAAATGGAATGTGTATGGGATAGCTAGATACCGTGTAACTGAGGCCGTAGCTCACAGTGTGCACCTCAAGCCTATTTTTCACATTGATTCTCAAATTTTCAGAATTCTTATGATCTTCACGAATCTTTCGCTTTTTCAAGGAGTTCTTGAGTCAAGTAAAAAGATATATCAAAACTTTTGACAAGAATTGAGAAGAAATTAAGAACATTGATAAGAATACCCTCAAGAAAAAAAAAACGATCATAATGCACATAGGCCTGTTATTGTTGATGTGCATATGCTGAGTAACAGTTGAGGTGAATGATAGATAACCAGTTTGAACATTCAATTCTCTTTTTTTTAATCAATCAGCATCAAATTAAATTTAAAAACAGAACAGTATTATAATCATGGTCAATAAGAGACGGAGCAAAAATTTACACTGTGGCATTTTTATGGGTGCATTTCAAGAAAGTTTGGCATTCTATCCACAACTGCAGTCTTTAAATCATAGGCTGTCCTTCTCCTGTAGAGTCTGTTACTGTACATACAAGGTGAATTAATCATCAGATGTTGTCAGAAAGCTTCGCTAGGAGCTAGGAATATTGAAGCGCGAGAGAAGCGAGCGCCTAGGTGCGCCAAAATAACCTATGACCTTTTGACAGACTTTTGAGGATAACTCGCACACTGGACCGATTTTGAACATTTATGAGGTAATGTTTAGCTAAGATCCTCAATTAGGTCATACGCAAGTTTCTTAAAATATTCTATTTCGAAGAACATTCGTGCATTGGATCATGTGAAATAATTTTCTAACTCCCCACATCATCGCAGAATGGTTCTCTCTTAGACCATTCACGTTTAACTTTTGATGAAGTTTTGAATTTGATGAAGTTTTTTGACCGTCTTCATTGATTTTCGCAATCTAAATTTTTAAGAAATTCGCTTATAGCTTAATAATTAGAAGATTAAGAAATATGCAAAAATATTAGAATCCAATTGAGGATCTTAGCTAGATATTAAGTCATAAAAAATTTTCTAAATTGGTGCTGTATGCGATTCATCGAGGGATTGTCAAAAGTGCTTGGCTTTTTTGGTGCATCAAGTTTATATAAGCTCGTAAGAATCTGCTAAATTTTGTTAGCTAGGCCTACCGGCAATCGAAGTTCCACACATCAATATATCCTATATAAAATATCAATGGGTTGTCAAGAAACATGCATTATTTTTGTCTCCTTGGCTAATATAAAATGAGTTCAAAGGTTGGTAGATGATCAATAGCCTCGTCTTCATCTGTAATATTGTCTCCTCCTGTAAAATCGATGACTCCAGCCAAGTGCACTTCGACTGCAACGTGATCTACGACGGCACTGTGGATCTGAAACAATGAAATTCAGTTTAGAATGATGCCATGTGCTGTGGAAAACGCATTGAGTTTATTATGTTAAAAATTATGTTTAAAAGTCACCTTGGTCTTTATTTCTCCCTCCTTTTTCTTGTTTTTCCTCTTGAAACAGTTCCTTTTCTCCTCTTGAAACAGTTCCTTTTCTTACCATTCAAACTTTCAAACACAACATGGTCAAAATCCAAGATGGCCACGAGCAATGATTTGCTCAATAAAAAAGAACTGTTTTAACCCTACTACTACCGGGGGGGGGGCACAAAGTGCCCACGGCGCAAATCATTTGATGTCAGTATGAAAGATACAGAGTTGAAACTTGGTGACTTTTCGTCAAATTTAATATACTAATTAAAAGTCTAAAAAATTTGAGCAATTTTAAACTTAATGACGTCATCAATGTTTATGACATCATAGAAATAATAACAAATGTATTAGAAAAATTTTGATGAACCAAATTGATTCTCTTAATCATCACACATCATTTTAAGGCATTTTAGAGTATTTACATTGCAATTAAGGGCTTAAATTAAACAATGAAAAATTGTGTATATAAATAATGAATATATGATATATATAATGAACTGAAATAGATATTATACTGTGGATTTCTACTTATTGATGCTTTGTGATACATTCTAGTCTATTTAAAAAGGAATAGTCAGATAAAAACTTAAATATTGTTAATTTTGCCAACAACAACCAAATACTGCAATTCTCCTCAATTATGACGTCATTGTGACGGCATGGATATAATGAAAAATAAAAAAAGTAGCCTATTGTGTAGATTTTGTTACTGTACACCATTGTACCAAGTTTCGTTCTCATATCTGCAATATTGGTGACTTAGCCAGGTATTAATAGGGTTAAGCCGAAGAACAAGCAAATGTGAGAGAAATGAAGATCAGTGTAACTTTGAATATAACTCTTAACATAAACTCACTGCGTTGATGATACTTTTCCAGGCAAAGGCAACTTATTTGCAGTTAAAGAAAACATCTTCAAAATATCATTGAACTTCATGCAAATATCAACCCAGAGTGATCGTTTATCAGTAATATTGACTGAAGAGATTGTTTGAATTGTACTCGAGGGGAGGGACATTGCCAAAAAATGGCATTTCTGTGCTAATGACGTGCTAATATGGTCATTGCATTTGTTGGTGCCAAATTCATGCTGATCCTATGCTGATAATTCTGTGCTCCCTTGAGGCAACCCTCTTCTCAAATTGTAATGCCTCAGCTTCAGGATGTTTTTATATCTGTTTCCTGTTTCAAAGTGTAAGCTGAAAAAAATGATTCAAACAGCCTGAAACTTCCTCAGACCGTCCGTATGTATGTTTGTGCGCTGCATCCTCCTCCCAAGGACACCTCCTTATGATAGGATAAACATATCATTTGAAAAAATTGACGTAGCTCGCAGGGAGAGAGTGTAACTGTAATAAGACTTGTACAAGTAGCAACACGAAGCTGTAAATAAGAGGAGACATAATTTGGGTGCAGTACAACTAACCTTGATGTGTGCGTGCAACTTTTTCAAAATTATCAACAGCATCATCATTGTCATCAATCTGTTGTGGTTGAGTTTCTAATTCAAAATCTTCCGTCCCTTCCTCATCTTGTTTATCCTCATTCAATAAATTTGCATCATCAGCCAAATTACCTTGAAAATATTGATGAAAAACATTTTTATTTGATCACTTCTCCCTCATCTTAAGAGAATAGTTTGACATCAATTGACTGATCTGCAAAGGACCTTGGGTATTAACGGATTTTGGTGAGAGAAAAGCTCCTATAAATCAGAAATACATTTAAGGCCTCACTGACTTATAAAGTTGTTTAATCTTTAACACTATCCAGACCAGAGGGGCACTTTGTGCCCCCTAGTGAATTTTTCCACGCAACTCCTTTAATATCTCTTCAATTAGTCTGGTTTTTAGTGACTTTTAGTTTCTATCTATGAGACATCCTTCCTTGCCAATTTCAAATTTTCGAACCTGATTCAGGGGGTCAATGCATAATTATAATTTGAGTGCTCCGTGAAAAAATTCTTTTTCACTCATAACTTTTGAACCACTGGCTCTTTAACAATGAAACACAGTCACTGGACTTGTCTTGAGACAAGCTTTTATTTGATATGTAGTTTATTTTTTTTTCATAACGTCATCAAACATTGGTTGTTGCGCATGCGTACTGAGGGAGAACCGTGTATGGCTTCACTTTCCGAAAAATGAGCAACATATTATGATTCATGACGTCTTTTTATCCACACTTAGCATCTTTTGCAATATATAAAGCAATTTATGGCAAATTTTTAGACAAAATTTCTGTATTTGCGGACAAAGTAAATAAATTGTAACATCAGTAAAGACATTAACGGTACGAGGCATAAATTTCAAAGTAAGAATTACAAGGATATAATCTTTCTATATTTAAAGTTTCATATAGGTATGTTTTATCACTTTGGAGATGCAGTGCGACAAAGTCCATGTGGTTTTGCACCTAATTTAGCAAGATTTGCAGACGTCAGCACTTAGTCAGGTGACATAAAAAATGACGTCATCTTGCTTGTCTTATCATGTTTGTTCCTTGTGCCAAGTTTCTAGCTCTTATGGTTTGGAGAAAACAGAGGAGGGGGTGGCAAAAAGGGCCCCCTTAGTCTCCTGAAAGTTTTAAAAAGCCGAGTCTGCATAGGGTTACTGTCTAAGTTTTCACGTTTGACTTTATGGATACGTTGAATAACTTGAAA
The DNA here is from genome assembly GCA_964019985.1 of Aurelia sp. 4 Dawson et al 2005. Lineage (NCBI taxonomy): Eukaryota > Metazoa > Cnidaria > Scyphozoa > Semaeostomeae > Ulmaridae > Aurelia > Aurelia sp. 4 Dawson et al 2005. Next base: position 659,816 of record OZ026511.1, on the reverse strand, counting down.
TAAACATCTACATTGTATGAATCTGTCTGAATCTACAGATTATTACAATGTAAAAGAACCGCTGTGCAATGCACCCTCGGTGCCCTGTGCAGATCTATTTTGTCAAGGTCACTCCCATAGCGAATCATTGCAAGCAGATACAAAAATGGCTTAAAAAGTTACTTTCTCAGTTTGCATTTGGTCCATAATAAGTTTCATTGAATTTCCTTTACAAAAGTAAGCTAATTTAACCGAATGCCTTGGGGAGGGGGTGGGTATATCAAGCAATCATCTGACGTGGACATGCCATTGTGTCCAAAAATATTGGTACCCATTTTTACGTAAAGTCTGATTAATAGTAAACCTGTAATTCCGTGAGTTGATTCAACATCTAGGCCATCCGAAAATCATGAGAACTTTCCTGAAACGGATACTCATAATTCTATAGAAAAGTGAAAGTCTGACAACTATCAACATGCTGCCCTTAATTCCGCAACGGTTTTGTTAAGTGCCCGTAAGAATGGCACGTCCCTTACTACAAAAAGTACTAAGCGAGCCCCCTTCCCCAAACTAATGCCTGTTTGAATTCAATCGAAATTTTTTGAGAACCAATTCGTATACAAAGGTGTCATAAAGATCATCGTTGTGACTGACGTTGAGCAGGGAGATGCTACACTTGCATTTGATTTGTGTCTATGTTGGAATGTGGCTTCAGGTTACCTGTTATCAGTTATTGTTATCAGTAACAAATACATTCAACCCACATTTCAAATCGTAGAAAATATTCTTACATAGCAATGCTCCTTCACGCAAGATTCTCTTATTGATTTTGACATTTTAAAAGAATGGAAAAAAGTGCTGTTTTTAAGCAATATTTCAGAGTGCCTTAAATTAACAACCCCTTGCACCATAGGCTCGAACAAGGTCTCAAACATTAAAGTGAAGTCTTTCCTTAATCTTATGTACAAAAAATAGAACAATAGAGCATATATCTCCTCCACAGCAGCCGATCAAAAGGGACACGGTATTTTTGGACATCCAGCATTATTGATCATTCATATGAAAATACAAGATATGATGGTCCTTCTGCTGATGCAAATGAAATTTAGATCTGAAGAGACTCTTACCTTCAGACATTCTAAGAATAAATAACAGGGCAAACAATGTTGCACCGGTACTCTGAGCTTCATTTTGCTTGTTCTCTAAGAGATAACATATTTCAATATTCATTAGAAAAAATGGACAGAAAATCAAATAATTATAAATCAGCATTTTGAGTTGTGGAAATATTTCTTCTTTGTGCATTAAAAAATTGCCAAATTTTGATTACTGTAGCTACATTGCTTATATTCGAATTTCTCCTTTTGACAAGTATGGGAGACTAGGGTCAAATGTAACACTTTTTGAAATCGGGTGTATCGTTCTCGGGGACAGCTTCAATTGGCAGGTGAAGAGAATTCCGACGGGGGTGCGCCATGTCTGAAATCGTGCCCTAAAAATTTATCACTTTTTGCGCAACCGGTATCCCAAAATGTACAGGCCATTCAAAATGTGTACCCTGAATGTGTGACAGCAATCCAAAACTTTATCCTGGTATGTGAAATTTGATCAAAATCAATACCTCAAAGAGTAACGGACGCCCAAAAATTTATGTCTTTTTGTGACTTCACCGAAATTCATACCCTAAAATTCATTTTCTTCTGAGAAAAGGCACTCCAAAATTGGCACATCTCGTAACGGCATATATGTTAGTCATCTCCTCCCCTTCCCCCTCCCCGTGGGTATCGTCTAATTGATGCTTAACTGCACCCCAGGAGGTAGATGATGTTTTAGCTGCATCCCTTGGCATGGGTATATCTTAGTATTCATCCATCAAGTAGAATCAATCTTTGTGATGCAATATTAGTTTTAGAATCAGTAGTCGAGTGTTAAAATTGCCTTATTAAGATGGAAAAGTTGTAACTTATGAATTGAGCAATTGTTACATGTTTGAAGTCACTATAGATAATTATTGCACTTTTGCATCTTTCTCTGCATGACAAGCAACATATTATCTGGATAGGAAAGAAGAAGTCAAGATCATTTACTGCCTTAAGAGAACAAATTGAAAATCTGACGAGATCTAAATTTCCCTTAAATTGTTATTTGTACGTACATTGAAAAATTTTAAATCGAATGAGAATAAATGGTGTTTGTGTACAAGATAAATACACGTCTCTTGACTTGATTAGTAACTGAATCTGAACTAAGCCATTCTCCTTGTTACACCTGGGTAATTGTAAAGGCCTGATACATTTGCCCTTAATTTGGTCAGCTCTATATTCCCTGTAGATTTGATGTCTATGATATGGAAAAGAAATGCGTAGCCGGTGACTTTTCAAGTGGTCTGGAGCACAGATTAGAAATTTGTCGCTCCACAGCAAAATCTTTGAAACAAAATTCAAGTTGGACAAACATTTACTTTTGTGCTTGAAAACATGTGTTTCCTCTCGCAAACTTGGATGAAGATTCCTTATCTCAAGTCGCATGCTCTTTTCATCTGGGCGTACGAGCCAATCTCACAACAACAGCAAGTCCCTGCCTCCAACCTTTGTCATCAGATGACGCCATAGAAATAGAACTATGTGATTGGCTGGTCAACCAAGATTACGTCATATTTAAACAAACAATAGGCTCTATTGTTTAAAAAACTTGCCTCTGTTTGGCTCATGAGATCAAGGAGAAAATGTCATGATAAGTTTCATTTTAAACGAGAGTACTTTTGTAGCACACCCAAAGCTTTCGAAAAGTCCAATAAAGTAAGTTTTTAAAGTATGTGAAATAAAGAGACAGTAAAAGATCAGATATTCCAACGTTCACTGAAAAAATATTGACTTTTAAACTGGGCACTTTTCTTATTTACATAATTTCATTTCATTAGCTAACTGGTTGTCTTAACTCCAAATTGGAGTCATGAACGCAGTACGTAAATTTTGTTTTATGCACTCATTGATTGAATCAAAGATTCATTAAGCTTTTCTATTATCTTTGAAAAGTAATGGTCACCCTGAAAGAATATTAAGATTTCATACTATCTGGAAATTTACTTTTGCCGAATGACGGAAAATATGAAAGCATCTCCATTGACTCATTGAAGGCATCTCTATCATTTTAATAACTATGCTTGCAAAGGACTCTGGGGGACGATGATTCTTTGCGTTATTACGTATACCAAACAGATCAAAAGAAAGACATCTTAGATGAGGTGAATGATTATTGATAAACAGTAGTAGAAATAAATGATAGCTATGAGGAATTCAATAAGAAATCGCCCTTTCACTTGTTTCTCGAAGGATTTTCCTGTCATTTTACACTGTTTCACACAGTCTCAACTGACAATTAGCAGCAGTTACCTTGAACTTAATTTCTGTAAATGAGGTCTGTGAAATTAAGCAGAAAAGCCGCGCAAATTGTTAAAAAGAAATGAGATGATACTTACCATTGCAATCTGAAGATCTTCATCCAACTGTTTTTTATTTGCGAAAATGATGTTTTTATAATATTGCAATCAATAGACAAGTTTGTAACGTTGACATGCAAAGAAAATATTTTGCAGTAATTAAATCTTAATTATTCTTTGGAGAACGAAACAAAACGGACAGCAATAACTGAATGAAAGAAAACATCATTCCTCGGCAAAACAAATTTCATTAAATCATTTCAGTTACGTGTTAATGAAAATTGAGCTGAAGCCTTTTCAGAATGTGCAAAATCAAGACCTCCTTCCTCTTTGAACTTTAAATTGCATTACATTACATTGCAATGTTTACTTTCGACCATTCTCGCATTTTCATATTGCGTCACGGGCAAATTGTTAATTGGAAGATTTGTTGTTAGCGATTGCTTATCCTGTTTTCGTGAAATCAAACTATTTGCCTTTAATGCACGAAAAGTATACTTATCAAAAGTAACCGCTTTTTTCACAGATTTCGTTCTCACGCAATCAAATCACGTGATGTGACCCAAGAAAACGAAAGAGCAAGATCATTTCCTGATCTTTGAAATCTAAAGTTACTGACAATAAATCTTTGTTTGCCTAAAAGACCTGGGAATCTTTTGAGATGCGGCATTTTCACTTTGGGTGGTGGTTGCCGCGCGAAAGAACAGATTCAAAGAAACTTGTCAACCATTCATTTCCATGAAGAGTGAAATGATTGCCATCCTTTTCCAGTCAACATGTTGTGAAAATCATAGTATGACTAAACTTAGATCTCGCCAGCAAATTCCCTCGAATAAAGAGGTTTTGCAAAGGAATTAGCGGTAGTGCAAATTTCAGGTGAAATTTGATTTGTCCAAAGCGTTCGATTGTATCAAACATGAACACCTTTTAGCAAAACTACAGACTTATGGATTCAGCTGTGAAGCACTGCGTCTCGTTAACAGCTTCTTAGAAAGTAGGCAGCAGAGAGTTAAGATCAATGGGTCATTTAGTACCTACAAAAAACTGCCTCTTGGTGTTCCACAAGGATCAGTTCTTGGTATCTTATTCTTTAACATCTTTATAAATGACTTGTTGTTCTCCATACAGGATACAGATATATGCAATTACGTGGATGACACAACCATATATGCATGCGATAACAACTTGATCGAGCATGATTCAAACATAATTATCCAATGGTTCGCTGATAACTTCATGAAGTTGAATACAGATAAATGTCATTTTCTCGTACTTGGTAGAAATTCTAACCAGCAGGTCACAGTTGATGTAGGAGATTCTGTCATAGAAAATACTGAAGAGGAAATTTACTTGTGATCGACTTGTGATTGATCAAGGCATTGTGATCGGTTGTTGTCAACTTTTTGTGAGTTGATTTCAATTCTGATATCATTTGATTTTTATTTTGCTATCCTTTAATTTAAATTGTGATGCAATTTGATCTTCATTTTGAGGTCATTCAATTTCTATCATGATGACCTTCCTTTTCAATTTTGATGATATAATGCATCTTGCATGATGTGATGCATTGCGGTTCACTAGTTTTGGCGAGAAAATACCGAATGGGCCTAAGTAGCTCATCCAAGTCACGTATGCCAATGTTACATTTACGCAATGCCAAGGCATCGCTTATTAGCACGGCAAAGCTTACACGGAGTGGGAAAAGTCAGGAAGAAGTATTGACAGCTTTAATGGAATCATGCAACAGTATCTTCAATAGCCTTGCGGCTGTGACGTCATTCTAAATGTTGATTTTCTCGACAATGTTACTAGCCAGGTTGAGGAAATTTTTGACAAGATAATTTACTCTGGCATACAGTACGACTTCAAAATCAAAAGTAAACGTTTCTAATTTTCAAAGAGGAGCAGACTTTCCTAATTTCAAGTTTTGAAAAGATCTCAGAAGCTCTCCATTCACAAACATTTGGATCTGAATTTGAATTTCATTCACAAAGAGGCTCATGATACGAGTTTTTTGGATGAGAGAATGCCTGTTTTTAATTGAATTATCGCAATCTATCTTTCTTTGTCTTCCAAAACAGTGATTATAAATTACATGCTGTGAAATATTTGCTCCCCGTGTCAACGTTAAAAAATCAATTGTTATATTTACATTTGTATATATATAGCTATTGGTTAAGATCTTATGAATTCATAATTTGTAAAATTGAAAATCAGTTTCATAAAGATTTTTGAAGAAGTAAGTACTCTCTCATTGCTTGGAAAAATAGTTTATTTTTAAAGATTATTGCGAATTATGCTTCAACATTATGAATTATTGTGAAGTAGAATGTCGTAGCAAAATTAAAATCCTTTTGATGCTTAACTAGACTACGGAAGAATTTGCTCTTGTTAAGAATGGGATACGCCCAAGCGAAGCTTGCAAAAGCACAGTGCTTCTCTGGAATGTGCTAATTCACAAAAGTACGAATGTAAAAAAGTGAACTGCATCTCAGTCTTAGTAATCCTGCAAGGTTCGAGTGATAGATGCATTTTGATATGTTCTTTGTTACATTTTATGAATATACAACTATATTATATCTTGTAGAATGAAGCTGGTGCAATGTATAATGTTGTTGGTCATTCTTGCAACATTTGCAGTGTTTCAAGGTAAGCGCTCTCTTCAAGCCCGAGTCTTTATATCATCTGTGCTTAGCGTAACAGCTCTATTTACATCAAAAGCAAAGTGTTACGAGAGATGTCCACTCATTTGCCTAAACAAGTTTGCAAGTCAATTTTGATATGGACTTGGATAAAAACTGACCTAAACTCTATTTAATTCTTTTAGTATTTATGCGAGGAGAGTTGGTGAAATGGATGAAACCATTCAGAACTGTATACGGGGTGAATCAAATAAAAGCCCGCCGTTTGAGAGGCTACTGCTCCCTCAGTATATAAGTAATAATATTTTGCGTTACATGATTGTATAGCTGACATGTTCAATTATGTTCTGAAATTTTCCAGCTAAGATCGGTCTCTCACTTCAGATTCTGTAAGCGATATTCTAAAATGAATCCCTTTGAGAAACCATAAGAAACGAGCTAAAATCATAAGCAAGAATCCATAAATGTGTTTACCTCACAGCGGCGATGACTTTCAGCATTTCTTTGCACGTGCTTTCCTTTTGGCGGGTTGAAACGCCTTCCCCCTAATGTGAATGGGCTCTTTTAGCAGCAGGATGCGGATGATTTTGAAAACACAGCTACTTTTCATGTTTTCAGAGCATTATAATTTTCTAGAGTTTTCCCTCCCCGAAAATTACTCACCAACAGCCAAATTCCTTAAGAACAGTTCGCATTTCCATCATTTGTGAATGTATTCATATTGCATTTTGCTTCCCTTCTCGACGTCCTATTCTTTGCAGTGAGGCCCTCAAGGTACAGTTTTCAGGTTGTCAGTTCACCGGTGGCGGAGAATGGTTCAGTACTGCTTGCACGATTCAGTAATACATACAAATGTACTAAGATTTAATCATAACTGATAGTTAACTGTGTTAAATTTCTCATTAATCATTTATTGATTACACAGACTCCAATCTCCATATCTCTGTGTTTATTCAATACAACTGCAACAACACAACAGAATTTCAACTCAGCAGACTGGCAACTGGCCAAATGACCTAATTCAGTTTCTTTACGCTAGTACAAACTTGAATCAGTGAATTGAGCTGTGGCAGCGAAGCAAATTAAGGCCAAGGAAGGCAGAAGAAACCACGATAAAGACACAGGTATGTTTGCGTTCACATTTTTAACTATCACTTCGTTTCCTGCGACCCATGGTTATTGCTTAGGCCACAAATTCTGCTGAGTTGAAATTCTGTTGTGTTGTTGCAGTTGTATTGAATAAACACAGAGATATGGAGATTGGAGTCTGTGTAATCAATAAATGATTAATGAGAAATTTAGCACAGTTAAGTATCAGGTATGATTAAATTTTAGTAGATTTGTATGTATTACTGAAGCATTATTGAACCATTCTCCACCACCTGTTGTCAGTTTCGGAATAGAACTTACAAGAAGTCTCTTGAGACTTGCAAAAGTTTTGAAGTTAATTTCTCTTGTAATTTGCAGCCTTGAACAAAAGAATTATGCTGGCGTCTTCTTAACTCGCGTCTTCTTGCCAAAACAGCCCAATGAGTTATTCAGGGGAACTCCATGCTCCATGAGGACGAAATATATGAACATATCAAAGAGTCATTATTGCTAGAAAGGAGGACAAAGGGAAATCTTGCTTGGTGTTTTAACTCGTTTTGCAGGTTGTTGAAAGTGCTTTTTGCAGAAAATCTCCCATTCCGCCGAGCAGGAATGATCGATTGACGCCGGGTAAATTACTGATCCTACTTGGACATATCAGAAACAGAACGAGATAGTTTTCAATATCATTGCTTTGATATTCAGGCATCAGGCATCGGGAGTTTTTCAAACGCTGGGCATTTTATTGACTCACCTGGTATTGTATATCTCGTAAGAAAGGGGGCGGTGGGGGTTCTTCCATAGTAAAGGTACCTGGGGATATGCTGCCCACAACTGTATACTTTTTTGAACATCTAGTCTGGCCAAGGGCATAATTTTGGCAGTTTTAGTTTGGCCAAGGGTGTGCAAGAAAAGATCCACTTTTCATCATACCCAGATGATATTTTGATATATTTGATTAAAAAACATTTGTATTAGGCCCTTAGCTGGAGAAGCATCGTGTAGAAATAACAACAAGAAATGAAAGAAAGAAATTTTTCCAAGAGGAAAGAACAACGCGAAAAAGCTCATTCAAGTCATTATATTATCAGGAAGAAATTCTGGTGAAATTTTCTCTTTTCTCTCTTGGAATTCCACTCTATTTAGATAACTAAAATGAGATGCATTGATGAATTCAGGAATTTGATTTATTTGAAGGTCATTCTGCTGAAAATTCTGACGAAATAACAAAGAAACAAGATGAAGACGAGGCTGCGGTTGAGGGGACGGAATTGGATGATAGGTTTGACTCCGAAGCTCAAACAATAACTCAGATTGACAATGATGATAATGATTATGAGGAACAAAATGTTGAGGTCAAAGGTATGCAAAGCAAAGAGACAATCATTTTCGTAAACTTTACTTTAAGAGAAGAAAATTTCGCAGGAAAAAGCTCTCACATTTTTCGTGTTTTGCATTTGTCGCAAGTTCATTCCATGAAAAGTCCTACCACATGAGCTATAAATTTTACACGTTTCAATGTTGGAGCCTTGAACAGCGTTCACACATGCGTTTCGGTACCCTTATGCAAAAGTGTCCGGGTACACAAACGCATAGCAGAAACTGCCTATGCGAAAGTGTCCCCCTATTGTTTTACGAAGGGTACACAAATGCATAGTAAAATTCCGTATGCAAAAGTGTCCTGGTACACAAACGCATAACAAAAACTGCCTATGCGAAAGTGTTCCCCTATTGTTTTACGAAGGGTACGCAAATGCATAGTAAAATTCCGTATGCAAAAGTGTCCTGGTACACAAACGCATAACAAAAACTGCCTATGCGAAAGTGTCCCCCTATTTTTTACGAAGGGTACACAAATGCATAGTAAAATTCCGTATGCAAAAGTGTCCTGGTACACAAACGCATAACAAAAATTGACTATGCGAAAGTGTCCCCCTATTGTTCTAGGAAGGGTACGCAAATGCATAGTAAAATTCCGTATGCAAAAGTGTCTGGGTACACAAACGCATAAAAGAAACTACCTATGCGAAAGTGTCCCCCTATTGTTTTACAAAGGGTACGCGAATGCATAGTAAAATTTCGTATGCAAAAGTGTCCGGGTACACAAACGCATAGCAAAAACTGCCTATGCGAAAGTGTCCCCTTATTGTTTTAGTAAGGGTACACAAATGCATAGTAAAATTCCGTATGCAAAAGTGCCTGGGTACACAAACGCATAGCAAAAACTGCCTATGCGAAAGTGTCCCCTTATTGTTTTACGAAGGGTACGCGAATGTACGGTAAAAAATTTTACGACTTGGTATTTCAAACTATGTTGTTTGATCTCCTGAAAGAGATTTGAAGCCTAAGTCACAAAATGCCAACAAAATGCCACAAAACAAAATGCTCTCAGTACAGGCCAAAATTCTTGGTTTCTTAAGAAAATAATTACGTGTGTAGCGAGTGGGAGTAATCAAGCCATTTCAGCACACCATGCACCATCCCACATCAAAACGTGCATCCAAGAACTGGTTGATTTATAAGAAGTGACTGAGCCCCCTCAAGCTTCAGCCCCGTGGATAAATTTAAAAGGTTTACTACATCACCACACGCATCACGGCCCCCTGAAAAGCAGTTCTCGTGGACTGACGGGGCTACCGTGCCTAAATAAGTTAAAATGAACGAATAAAATGAACCCTACTCCAGTGCCAATATACCCTTCGTTTATTGAATATTGAGGAATCTTCCCCCACCTGCGAGCGTTATCAGGAACCGTATTTAGTGCTTATGAATCTGAGGTTTGAAGAGGATTAATCAACAATTTTCTAAAAATAATGGTAGAATTTTGAAGCATTTGCCCGAACTTACTTTTGATTGATAGTAACTCCATCCCCCAGATTATTAAGATCACCCCTCCAGACCATCCCCTCTAATTTGTACTGGAGACTTGTGTGTCATCAGATCTGGGGATCGAGCCCCCATCCCCCTCCCCTCCACCCAAAGTGATGGCTTCTTGCTCCATGGTGACTGAAACGCATATGCGTTTCAGTTCCTGGTTGATTGTCTTCACAGTCAGGAAACGCAATAGCGTTGAGGTCACATAAAACAGAGTCACGAAACGCAATGCGTTTCAGGTAGGTACACTTCCGCATAGGGGACACTTTTGCATACTACACCGGCACATTTTGAAAACGGTGAATAATGTGACGGATAGGCCTCCCATTCACATGAAAATGGCACATTTTTTGCCTACTGATTTTGAAAACGGTAGATTTTGAAAACGGAACTATAGCCAGAACATTTAGGAAGCAGCATCACGCGAACACGTGAAAATGATAAAAACAGAACATTTTTCGATGCTTTTGGAACGCGACTGATCGATTCTTAGAGTTTAGGTACATTTCTTTGGCATCAAAGGTTTGCAAAAAATTTTTTATCGTCAAATTTCCTATCATTTTCAAATTGTTCCGGCATCGTGTGAACGCTAGCTCAAATTTTGTTACCGTCACAGTTATCACCGTTTTCAAAATGTACCGGCATCGTGTGAACACAGCCTTATCATTCAAATTCAAACGCTTGTTTTAGATGTGAAGCTTGTTTTTATCTGTCATTTAGACCTAGTCCATGACTTACTTACCAATGAAATTCAGATTCTATTTTTTAAACAGACAATAATATCATTCTTTTATTTCAATAAGAAGTGAATCACAGATTAGAACAGCCAGAATTAAACGTGGATTTCTCGTTCTCATGCACTCATACAAACTCATTAACCAAAGCCTTCCTGAATTTCTGGATCTAATGATAAGGGATTTTACGAAAGCCTTCCTTTCACATTTAAAGCGACCTTTGTCTTAGAGATTAAAATTACAGTTTTGAATGTAATTTTCGCACTATTTATTTACCAGTCCGCCAAACATCATATCTTTTTCCAGGTAGGACTTTTCACGGAATCAAATTGCTTGAATATCGGCCAAAAGCAAGAAAAACATTAAAGCATTTCCCGCAAAAGTTTCTTGCATTGAGTAAACGTTAACAGTTGTCTTGAGTGGTACGATTGACGAATTACAGCGAATTGCAAAGAATAAAAACTTTGACATCATTGAGATAAATGAAACCAAGATATGTGAAAATGTGGATTGTATGCTTACTGCAATAAACAATTTCACCCTTTCTAGAGTATGCAAAGCAAATTTTCTACTTGTCTGTTGTTAAAAACTGGAATGATATCCATCAAAATATTAAAACAAGGGTCAATCGCTCAGAGAGTATCTATGGAACATACAAGACACAAAATAACCCATCGAGTATAATACAGTATTTTCTTTCCCTTCAACAAAGACCTCGAATCTTTGCAACTTCCAAACTTGTTGCTAAATCTTTCAAATAAAAATATGGAGGAATACATTAGGTCATTCATCAAAGTTCAAGAGAGTTTATTTTCGATTTTTAAATTTTTCAGATTCACAGTATTTTGAATATAGTTGCCAGTTTTAAAGTTGTGACGCAATCAAAATGCCAAACTATAAAGCACAAGAGCTAAGAGCTTTGCTTGCCATTATCTTGTTAGATCGTCAAAGAACTGATTCTTTCTTGCATTGGTCATTCTGCCTTTCTTCAATAAGTTTACAATTTATGATTATTTAAATCTTTGTCAAAACTTGCCCTGGTCTTTTTTGCACCCAAATTTCTCGTTCACCATGCTGAAAGACTTTACTATGAGTAGGATTTACAAAATGAAATATAAAATTTAAATTGGCAACACTTTTCTATATTCGACAGATTTTGCTTGGTGGGATGACTTCTGAGCTCTTTGATTATTTTTTTTCAGATCTAGGTTGGACCAGACGCCGTCGCCGTCGCAGGAGGGGCTGGACTGTGTCATCTTGGTCTCGAAGGAGAAGACGTAGAAGACGTTCTAAATTACCGCCAGTCATTTTACGCCGCCGTAGGTTTAGGAGTGGTGGCGTCACGAGGCGTCGTATGATAGTAATCAATCCCGGTCGCCGCCGTTGGGTTGGCATCTCTTTCCGACGGCCTCCAAGACCAAAGCCAAAGCCAAGAGTCCGGATATATAGAGGCAGGAGGCTTGGTTTGAAAAGTGGATAGCAAATTTTAAAGCTGCTGTAAACGAGACCTTAACTTTGAAACTTTTCAATATTCAAGTGGGGGTCGTAGTTTTTTATTCTAGCTCTTTTGTAGAAGAGGCGCAGATTTCTCACTGAATATGACTGGAGAACTCTGTTTCGAAGCATATAGATCGTCTTACAGTAATTGCGTAATGTCGCATGTAGCATTGCATGTAGTATTGCATGTAGTATTGCATGTAGTATTGCATGTAGTATTGCATGTAGTATTGCATGTAGTATTGCTTGTAGTATTGCATGTAGCATTGCATGTAGTATTGCATGTAGCATTGCATGTAGTATTGCATGTAGTATAGATTGATGATCAAATGGAAGTAACAATGAATTTAATTCGATATGATTTTGCGGAGACTTTTGCAAATTTTGCCGCTTGGCAATGATTTAAGCTGATTAGATTTTAGTTTTTAGGCTCACAAAAATGGCTAGAAAGAATGAAAGCGTAGAAAGAAAGAATGGCTAGATTACAGCTAATTAAAGCCTAGTATTTACAATATACATTATTTACAATAAAATTATTAATAAATATTACAGGACAAAAACGTTAAAAAATCTATCCCGTTAGCAAACAAACTCTCGAGATGCATACTTTGCAAAGTCTACAGTTGAATTTTCCACCATTCCAACATCTAACTTTGTTTTTTTGAAGATGGGAAGGCTGTTTGACTGTTTTATTTCTTACGGTAAAGTCTGCCACAGGTTATTTCCAAGGTAAGCAATGGACTCAACTCTAAGGGACGTTGTTGGTTCGTCGGATCCAGCTTTGAGAATTTAGCTTTAATCATTACCAGGACATCAATCTGTGTAGATAATTGATATTGATGTCCCATTGATGTGGAGATTGTGAAAGTATTTTTCGCCCAAGCAAATATTTGCAGTCAGCTTGTTATGAGTAGTTTAAACTATCATGTTGGCACTGAATTGTAAAGTTTGCCAAAAAACTGCGCCTCATTTAAGTGGCATATGCGGTGGAGCTGTATGTTCTATTGTCTTGCCCTTGATGCAGTTGCATAGGAAAGAGTTCAACATAGAGTTTGAGACCAAGTTTCAGTCAGTCCAGGTTGCTGATTCATAGCACAGAAACTGAAAGTAGATTGTTGCTTCTAAAGGAACCAGCACTAGTTTGTTTTCCAGAGAAGCAAAAGTGAAATACTCTTTTAAAGAACAGATTGTGGTGCAGTGTTTGCATTTTCAGCGTTAGAAAATGATTCTTTGTTATTTTTTGTGATCAGTGAAGAATGCTGACAAGAGGGTGATGACAGGTAGAAAGTAACACATTATCAAAGGGTTATTATTCAATACCTGCGAGCTCAGTACCAGGGTCTAGCAGGAAAACAGTCAACTTTCTACGTTGCCAACTCTCTTTCTCTGCAAAAGTTTTGTTGCACATCTTTACTTGCGTAACAATGAAATAATTGCTTTAAAAAATGAGATTATCGCGCGATAAATACGATAAATACCAAATTATCGCGTGATGATTTAGCAATTTATCGTGTTATAAATCACGAAGTATCTCGCGATAGATTAGCAATCTATCGTGCGATCATTTCTGAATTTATATACTATAGACGAGGATAAACTTTACCTTTATTTTACGTTCTTCCCATGGACTTAGCATGATACTGTGAAGTATGATTACTGTAGATCCAAATGCCTGCCCTTGAATTTAACCCTAACCATAAGGGTTTTTTTTCGAGCTACCATTTATGGGGGGGGTTCTTTCCACCCCCTCTGAAAACAGCCTTAGCCCCTTCAGAATTCAATACAACTTGGCACCGTCATAGATCAGGTAGTTTCTAGCACGTAGCGTAATTTGGGTGTGGTTGCCACCCCTTATGACGTCACAGTGACATCATGAAGTTGAAAATATGTGAAAATCAGGTTTCCAAGTTAAATTTGAATTGAAGTTTTGGCAGTTTTTGGTTCAATTTAGCCACAAATTTGATATTAAAATATAATTTCATTGAAATTAATGATTTTGGAGTAATATTTTGGCAGAAATTTACCAATTTGAATGAGGTCATTTATGCAATTAATTTATTCTCTGTAAAAATAGACAAAAAGAAGCTACAAAGTGGTAATACTCCATTACAAACGTAGCATTGGAATGTTGTCAATTGAAAAATTGTGAAAATATTAAAAAGATTTGCTAATTAGCCCAAAATAGCAGCCAAAATGACATCATTATCGAAAAACGCTGACATCATCAGATTCCAGAAAATCTGGTATCAAATTGAAGCTCTTCTTTTACTGATTCATTTGGTGTACAATACTTCATAATTTGATCAAATTTTTCCATTGAAATCATCAAAAACAATGATTTGTTTGCTAACTGCTTCCAAATATGGGCATGTCACGTGACCTGTAAGCTCTATTGTTTGAAAATTTTTTCTCAAAATGTGGCAAATAGATAATTGTTAAAAGTCAGAGAGACATAGTTGAGGGAGGACAAAAGCTCTTTTTAATATTTCAAAATGTCTTCCACACCCTCTTGATAAATATAATACCCCTCCGTTATCAAAAAATGAATCATTTTACAGGATCATCTTTGATTGGTGGGGAGATTAACTATTTAGTTTCTAGTCTGCCTGGTCTAATGTTTGAAGGCATTATTGGCCAATGAAATAACATACGACAAATATGTAGCTTGCCATCAAAATTTTCCAAATCAAAGACGACGCCTGCTGACGTAAGCCTAATAAAAGCATTTTTATACTTAAGCATAGGGTCAGTATACCAAAATCTAAGAAAAGTTGCAAAATCAGCATGAAATACAAATTGTAATGAAATACTTGTTTTAAGTAAGTGTCTAAAGCAATCGTTCAATGAAAACCCTCCAACTGTTTCTTCCTCTATCGTAGATCAGGCAAAGATCTTTGGTTCATTTTGAGTCATGAAGCAAGTGAGCCAGAAAAAATTACCCATTTTTGAAAATTATTGACGCAAAGAGTACTTGATAGAAGGAATAAATCGAATTCTTCTTGATTGTCGAGAAATAGACGATTGCACAATGGTCTATTTCTCAGCCAGGAATTCATTACGAAGATGCGCTGCGTTTTTAACCCTACTGTACCCGGGCTCTCCAAGTCAGACCACTGCCAGGGGGAATGCCCCCCAATTATCTTTAAAACTATAATTAGCGTGTTATTGTAACTTCGTACAATAGTAAAAAATCTATTAGAAGTCTAATTATAGAATCTTGTGCTATTTGGTCACGTTGTTTGTTGCCAGGCAACCAAATAATTGGACCATGTCGCTATAAGCTTCTGTGAAGAAGCAACAATTGCTAATTATTTCAGTAAATAGGGTTTTTAACCTGAATAAAGGACTCAAAAGTGAAGAAAGATCACTGTCCATTGATTTATATCAAAATTTAGAAATTTTGTCCTTCTTTGTTAGAAATATGACGTCATCAAATTCAATTACGTCAAGAAGCCTATAATTTGCTGATGTCAGCAAATATTAATAATTTATGTATAAAATGAAAGTAAATTTTAAGAGCAATCATTTGGTACCAAACACAACTTTATCAAAGTTAAAACACAGAAGTTATGATTCTTTTCGTGATTTTTTTGTGATACTCTCCAAATATGGATATCTGCTGGTCACGTGACTAAAACTATAGCAATGAAAGACCTAAAATTTAATTGGCAATTAAAAATCAAGAAAGTCAAGGATGTTTCAGCTCTCTTTCCTTTTTAACCTCTATTCTATAATCAAAAGTTTGTGTGGGGGGGGACATTCCCCCCCCCCCGGTGTAGATAAGGGCAATCGATAAGGTTAATCAAATTCCAAAAGTATCATTAAGAATTCATATTTCGAACGCAAAGCATCTTGGTAAAAATATTCTCCCACCATCTTTAGTTCAATTGCGCATTGAAGTATTTGTATAACTTTTCTCGCGTTTTGATATTGATATTGATAATGCCTTAAAAAGGTCGAATTGATCAAGAAATAAAGATATTTCTGATACTGAACAATTGATTTTTACGTTATACAGTAGTTTAGAAAAAACAACATCTTTACGGAATACCTTCTGCACCAAAAATAAATCATGCTCTTTTGACAGGCCACAATAAATCCTATACTGTACCAATTTTGAAGATTTACTAGTTAATCATCAGGTAAGATCCTCAATTAGATCTCAATTAGATGCTAGTATTTTTTGTACATGACTAGTCTCCTTCCAATGGGAGCTATAACCCTGTCTGACATGGCGTACATTTTCATTTATACGTTGTTCCTTGTTAGTTGGATGCCTCTGAGATTTAGCAAGTTTGACTTTCTATCATATAGCAATGAATCAGTATCAACTTTGGTGTTCTATTTAAGGCCTTGTCTTCATGGTAACCAAGTTGTCATGCCCCACTCTGTGAAAAATATACATTGTATCTCTCTTAATCCTTTTTAATTGGTCCAATTAAGTCGAAACTATGAATTTGCATCTATTTTGATCCATATATTTCATTTCTACACGAAAATTAAAGTTTTACGACCTTTTAACGCACTTTCATTTTTATGACGCCATATGACATCATAATATCAATTATGCTCTAGTAACACCAACAACGCTAATTAAACCATTGTTTCAAAAAATCATTGTTTATATGATGAACAACTTTTGTGCCAAATTTGGTTGCCATATCTCAAGCAACAACAGAGATAAACAGAGGGCGGAGTCCGCCCCCCGGGCATTGAGTGTTTCAAATAACCCAGGTCAGATAAGGATAAGCGAGTGTCTTCACCCTATTTCGACCGGGATGAAATTTGTGCATTTCTGACCGGGAGGGGGCGTTTTTCGCCCCCCTCTTTATGTCTTAAACTACGACAGATACAACAATGAAACTTTGCTCAGTTGTTCTTTGAACAATAGGCTTTGCAAATGTAACAATATAGCTTAATTAGTCACGTGGTTCGTTGCTAGGCAACTAAAACAATTGAAAAATGGTCAAAATCTGGCAATTGGCTTGAATGCAAAATTGTTGAGATCAACATAAGATAGCAGGCAAAATTGTTGCCAAAAGTAGCAAATAAGAGTAGGGGAAGATATCTATAAAAGAATTTTTTCATTCAAATTGCCCTTACTCCCTATTACGTCATTGTTGCGAACGCGCACAATGCATGGTGGGATTTGTAGTCACGCTCGTTTGTTTTGTTGCTGTTTTGAATGGGAAGTTGAATGCGAAGACGTACATAGCTAGCTCAGTAACGCCAGCCAAAACATCAAAATAATATCGAAAATGAACAGGAAAATCAAACGAATTCAATAAAAGACCAATGCCCTAGGTTTTTTTCAAAACTGCAGCACGGGCATTGGTTTCTCTGAAGCAGCTGCGAGTACAGAGCTTCAACAAATAGCGGTGGATCCAGTAGTCACCTAAAGTGCAGAAAATAGGCCTGAGACGAGCCGAGGAAGAAGAGGAGGGTTCACTTGCTGTATTCCAAAATGCTTTGATAACAGTAAGAAGCACATTACACCTCGCACTTTATGCTTTTCCAAATAGGAACAGCAAAGAAAAGAAAGATCCCAGGAAACGCTGGATCCATTTGATCCACAGGAAGAACTTTAACTCAACCAATGGACACAGAGTATGTTCCGAAAAATAGTAAGTAAAAAGAAACTCAAGACCATTTTCTGTACGTTTTGAGATATCATACACTTATTTATTCAAACTATGACGTCATTAAGATGAATGACGTCATGAAAATAAAAATTTGCCGATGTAGGGAAATTTAAACACACTATATATCAAATGAAAGTACTCTTCAAGACAAATCGAATGGTGTATATAACTTTATGATTTGAGTTCGCTGTGCAAAAGTAGCGAGCTTTTAGTTATTTTCTTTGTGACCTGTCTCCAAATAAGGTCATCTGGTGGTCACGTGGCACAAAACAGGCTATGAAAGTTTTAAAATTTTGTAGCCAATTAATTTTTACTAAAAGTCAGTAAGTTGCAGGGTCATATCTAAACTAGCGGCAGAGATAGCTGAGAATCTTTGTTGGGGGGCCAAAAACGCCCCCCGATCCAAATAGGGTTAAAAAATTTCGATTCAGAAACCACTCAAATTTTCTAGAGACTTGACATAAATTGACAAAAAGGATTTAGAAATTTTTCAGTTATAATAATCCAATGCACGAATGTTAGATTTTGTTTGATCGAAAGTGAAAATACTTTTAATGATACAAAGAAATGCCTTTTCCTTGGAAGTTTCATTGAATCTATACTTTTATGTAGGTACTACGTTTCTGTTGTGTCAAGGGGTTCAAAAGACGAACAGTAGTAGTACAGTGAAGAAGATCAAATGAGCATGGTATATGATTATCGTGGCCTGTCAAATGATCATAGTTTATTTTGGGCACCAAGTAGATGGTCGCCTGCACATTCATTGCCTTGGCCCTTGGGATGCAAATTCTTCAAAGTATTTATCAGGAGATCTACTTCTTATATACCTGAGAGAGGCGCAATGCCTTGGCCCATTGTTCAAAAATTGGGAAGTCCTATTTATCTGGCATTTTGAAACAAAGAGTTTTCCTTGAAATCGATATTTTCTTTTTAGATAGTGGTCAAGAAAAATGCAACAAATGTAAGAAAATGGATTGGCTTTTTTGCTTTAAAATAGAGATTTTCATTCAAATTTTTCAAGAACTCTTGGTGCTAAATATTTTCCAAAGCAAGAACTTTCTTCTGGCTCATGCCTCTAACTTGTTCAGATAAAGATAGGAATCAAATGTTTTAGCCAAATTTTGCTCGTGGTCCATGGCCGGAAACCACCAAATCTCGTTTTCATGGACCAATCAGACGGCGAATAAGTGAGGAATACAAAAGAAACGTGTGAAGATTTTTCTAAATTTTACCTACCATCATAAAATGCAACCAGGACAAAAAACTGCTCGCAATTTCCCGAATTTGTTTTCAAGAAATCTACTCTCCATATGTTTGGGTATACAATTTTGGATGCCAGTCAAAATATCTCCCGATTCAAAGGAGTTATGACGCCTCAAACTAACGACCTCAGTGCGTTTTCAGCATTTCTGGGCCTGCAGCATTCTTAGTACACAATTCATTCCTAAAAAGTCTTCTAAAACACATGTGAAACATCACTAATTCCCAGAAAGTCGATACCGTGGGTTTGGGGGCCTTTTCTTGCTTCGCAGATGAGCAAATCTGACAAGCTGTCTTTGTCGTCCGAAATATGGCCTAGCTCTAAAATGAGCTACATCGTGCTTTTGGCTCAGAAATTTCAAGTGTACCCACCTCTTTTCGCTTGTTTAAGGCATCCTGTAGTTCTGTGCATCTACCAGACTGTGCTAGGTCTCCATTTGATGATTTTCTTCCACAAATAATGCAGTAAATAGCATCGTAAACATCAAATTGATGTCGTTTTGCGTCCAAACAATGATCTATAATTACGAAATCACAAATCGCAACATGCACTGCACATATCACGTGACACGTGATATTTTGACATCTTCCCGCCTCTTCCCCAGGCCTCGCAACGCGCAGCGCATGTTGTGACTTCGTGATTATAGATCATTGTTTGGACGCAAAATGACAGCAAATGATGTACACGATGCTATTTACTGCATTATTTGTGGAAGAAAATCGTCAAATGGAGACCAAGCACAGTCTGTGGATGCACAGAACTATAGGATGCCTTAAACAAGCGAAAAGCGGTGGGTACACTTGAAATTTCTGAGCCAAAAGCACGATGTAGCTCATTTTAGAGCTAGGCCATATTTCGGACGCCAAAGACAGCATGTCAGATTTGCTCATCTGCGAAGCAAGAAAAGGCCCCCAAACCCACGGTATCGACTTTCTGGGAATTAGTGATGTTTCACATGTGTTTTAGAAGACTTTTTAGGAATGAATTGTGTACTAAGAATGCTGCAGGCCCAGAAATGCTGAAAACGGACAGAAGTCGTCAGTTTGAGGCGTCATAACTCCTTGGAATTGGGAGATATTTTGACCGGTATCCAAACTTGTATACCCAAATGTATGGAGAGTAGATTTCTTAAAAAAAATTCGGGAAATTTCGAGCAGTTTTTTGTCCTGGTTACGTTTTATGAGGGTAGGTAAAATTTAGAAAAATCTTCGCACGTTTCTTTTGTCTTCCTCACTCAATCACCGTCTGATTGGTCCATGAAAACGAGATTTGGTGGTTCCCGGCCATGGGCCACGAGCAAAATTTGGCTAAAACATTTGATTCCTATCTTGTTCAGATACCTAATTATTTACTTCCCCTGCGGCGTGAATAATCATGTGTTCGACTTATTCGACGCCTGTAGCCACCATGACTCCTTCGGCGTCTTCTCACCCAAGCAACAAGATTGGCTAAAACACGTCTTCTTCTTCTTCTTTGGGTTCTCCTTCTCCACCAGCTTGGATCTAAAACAAGGAAATCTTTTATCTCATGTAAGATAGCTGATAGGTTTATTCGTTGTTGATTTGAATTCAATTTACCCTATCAAACCAAGGGTGGCCGAATCAGCCCCCTAGCGGTTTTTTGCCTGCAGATTTTTACCAAGTGCATTTACAAAGCCGAAACTTTCTGACTTTTAGTGTTTATCCTTGTTGCGATCAAAAATCAATTTTTTTGACAAAATCAATTTCATTCCAGGGGGTAAACGCGATCAGTTTTCGAGAGATATATGTGTGAAATTTTGAATAATTCCTAATAAAATCTACAGCTAATGTGATAAAATGATGAAAAGAAGGGAATACATGCTAATTTTAATGCTCTATCTAAAAAATGAACTATCTTTTAATTTTAAAGTATGGTTTTGCGGATTCTGGCACTACGCATGCGCACATTATTTTCATTCCAATGTGATGACGTCATAATTTTTTATTAAATTTTCTTCACAGAGCGAATACTATTTAGACATTAGAATACAATGAAATTAAACTGATTTCCTTAATGCTTTTTGTTTTCTCACAATCAACGATTGAAAATTTTTAGTACTGAACCCAATTGACTTTGAAAATTGAACAACGTGACGTCATGGGAAGGTCACATGACATATCTAAAAATAGATTTCATTTTTGGGCTCACCATATGATGTTCTATACACATGCAAAGTGTCAAGGCTGTAGGTTGTCCAGAACAGAAATAAATTAGGGGGCTGAATCAGCCCCAGGCTTCATAGAGCATCAAATACCCTAGGCCTGATGGGGTTAAGACCTGGTTAAAAATCAAAATGAAATGTAGCATGTACCTGAAAATACAAGAAAATATTGTTTTTTGCTATAAATACCTTTAGATATCACTTTTTGCTCATAGTCATCATCATAATCATTCTCGGCTTCGAATTCATTTCCATCATTCAATTCAAATTCTTCAACAGTAGCCTCTTTTTCAGTTTCATTTGTCTCAGAAAGTCCGTCAGAACTTGAAGTAGCATGACCTTTAAAATAACAATTGCATAATTCAAACTTGTACGTTCATAGCGTTTTTCTGTTTCTGCTGGGCGTCGATAAGAGAGAAGTTCAATTGATGAATGCTATTGTGACATAATTTCATTTTTGGCAATACTCTGGGTACCAGAGTCATTAAAATCTTTATTAGGCTCTGGTACCCAGGGTATTTTGGCAAGTGTCTTTACTTTGTTGGAACTGCTGCTCTTTCCTAAGCCCTACTTTGGTTGGGGCCCCTTGTAGATCTTTTAATTACTCTATCAGGAGAAATTTATGGCCATGAAGCTTCTTGACTTTTTGCAACTACCTATAGTGCAATTATTTAGAACATTTCATTTGAATATTTCAAGAAATGCGGGGAGGGAGACAATTTTGTGGCACTGATATTTGGAAAAATCGCAAATTCTCGAATCTCAGTCATCGGGAAGTATGTAGCAAAAGTTAAATATTTTGCAAATCTCTTTCGTGGTGTAGTGTTATTTTTGATGCATTCTATTTGATTCATCTTTAGGAGCCAACAATTAGGAAATGCCTGCAAGGTGTTTGTAGAAGAATCGAAATTTCCGCCTTCCATTCTGGTCCATGATTTATGTGGCATTGAGGCTTACATTTTCATTGTCAGAATATTAATTTCGATAGCAAGTAAATTATGGACCAGAAAGGGAATGTGGAATTCTCGTTCCCAAACATGCCTCTTACCATCATTTTCCTAATTTCTGAGTCTAAATAATGAGTGATTTTACCATAAAAAAATTTCATATCAAACTAAGCCTTTCACTGATAAATTAACGTCTTAATTTTGAATGTCGGCTTCGTACTTTTTATTTCACAGTCGATCAAACGGGTAAACTTTGTTTTTCACTCACCCACTACATGTACAATCCTGGCCAAAATAAATTGGGACATTGGCAAATTCCCATGTTTTCTTGATGTTTCCTAAAATATCGAGGCAAAAACATACGTTTAGGACCTTCTGACCCCCTTCCCTCTTTATGTTGAGATGGTCGAATGGCGTTTGACTCAAGCAACATTGAAACCAGTTGAAGAGGGCACGTAACCAAAGACCGAAGAATTGCAATTTTTCGACTTGTCCCAAGTATTTTGACAAAGATTGTAGCCTACTCTATACAATTGCATCTGTAAAGCAACCTAATACAAATCAATAAAAAACTAAATAGATTTATTAATTGCATTTAAATAGGTGTACCTGAATAATATTTTTACAATGTTTTTCAAATTGATAGCACAGACGTAGGAACCGGGGGGCACTGGGGGCACGTGTCCCTCCAAGATTTTGCAATAAACAAAGAGTGCCCTTTTTATTTCTAGAAAGTGCCCCTTTTTCTAAAGAAAAAAGTGCCCTCGAAGTGTTGTGCCCCTCCAAGTTTGAGATGCTTTCCTGCGTCCCTAATTGATAGCAATCCACAAAAACTTTGAGGCGCTTAATAAAGGGGGTGGGGGAGTTGAGTAGGGATAGGCAAATTAGAGCTTTCACTGTAAGTGCAAGTGATATTAGAGACAAGCTTGACGAGAACGCTTACCT
Organism: Aurelia sp. 4 Dawson et al 2005; assembly: GCA_964019985.1. Lineage (NCBI taxonomy): Eukaryota > Metazoa > Cnidaria > Scyphozoa > Semaeostomeae > Ulmaridae > Aurelia > Aurelia sp. 4 Dawson et al 2005. The sequence continues at coordinate 636,585 of OZ026511.1, read as the reverse complement.
TGAAACACAGAAAAGATTGAAGATTGCTAGCAAGACCAATAAAGTTATACTTTGCGCCAGCTTCATTTTGCTTGTTCTGCAAGATAAAAGATATTTGCACAAACATGAAATGTAACAGAACAGAAAATATATCAAAATGCATCATCATTCGTATCTCACAAGATTACCAAGACTGAGATGTGTGAAACTATCGTGCATTCTTACCTTTGTAATCTTGGCACATTTCATGGACAATTTTGGACCAAAAGATACAGCAACAACAATGAAGCGACGAGCTGTCAATCAAAATCCTCGTAATATGTTGAAGCATTGTGTTATTACATTTGCAATAGCACAGTATTTACAATAATAACACAATATTACCTCTGATGCCTGCAAATACAGGTAAATATTCATCCCATGGGAGGGCATATTGATAACCGCCTGTATTTCCCTATCTTCCGAGAAATATCCTCCTATTTTCCGGGAGCTCTTATGAGACATGCGAATGATGACTTAGGCCTTACTTGTTAGGGATAAACACAATGTTAAGGCCGATGCTGGGAAAAAAGGTGAATAGTCATCCCTTGGAAAATAGCATGCAGGAAATTTCCCGAGCTGCTCAGCGAGTTAACAGGATATTTCCCAGAAGATAGGGAAATACAGGCGGATATTTATCCTCATAGGGACGGCATAAGTTCTCTTCTTTGGCAGGGAAAACCTAAGTTCTCTTTTGCATTTGTTGAAGCATTTGTCCGACCTACTGATATACTTTCCTGTTCATTTAACGATACTTGCCGTTCATTTAAAAGTTTTTAAAGACTCTTAAGTAGTTTATGAATTTTAAGAAGAAATTCGATGATACTTACCCACTTAGAAGATCTTCAGACAACTGAATTTTTGTTTGTGAAGATGTATTTATGATATTTTTGACAATTGATAATTCTTGTCGTTGACATGTAAAGAAAATAATGTGCAGCAATTACTTTGTAATTATTTGTTCAGGAAACAAAACAAACAGGGACAGCGATAACTGAATTGAGAACAGGTATTCTTTCATCTGAAGCTTACTTGATTAACTTCTTTGCATAATGATTGTTATTCTTGTCGGCTTCTTGTTTGAATACTTGCCATGTTCACCTTGACGTCATCTTTGAAATTTCAGATAATGTCTTCCTGATAACAGGAAATTAGGAGTAAATAAAGAATAAACATTTATTCATTGCAAAGCTTATCTCATTAACTTGTCTTCACCTAAAAGCTTATCTAATTAATTTCTTTACATTTCAACTTTTATGAATGGAGATGGAACCATATGTAGCCTTTTGTGAATAGTGAAGTCATCTTCTTCGTTGAAGATATTTGTCATGTTCTCTTTGACGTCATCTTTGAAATTCTAGATTATCTTACTGATAGCAGAGAGCGATAATTGAATCGAGAACAGTCATTCATTCATCCAATAACTTTTCTCAATAAATTCTTTTTACTTTAATTTTTATGAATGGAGAAGGAACTATCTGCTACTTTTTCTGTGAAATGGTGAATCTCCTTTCCCTCTTTGAAACTTTGTCATGTTCATTTTCAAAGGTATCCCTGAAATTCCAGATTGTGTTCCAGAGCAGTTTTTTTTATTGGAAGAGGTCCAATATCTTTGCCTCCTGACACTGAAAAAGTTTCTGTCAGACATTATAAGCTGAGCTGTAATGAAACGCGGTTTTGACTATTCAAAGTTGCTCTTTATAGAAGCTATTAATTAATTTTCATCCTTGTAGTAGCTACTGATGAGTTATTAACTTATTTCTTCCCTTTCAGATGTGAAGATCGGCGGTTTTTCCCCTTATAGGATTCAACAGTCTCTCTCTGTTTAAAAGTTTACTTTGGTCGTATGTTTTTCAAGAGTTTAACAGTGTTCTTTCCACAGATTAAATTGTGAAATGTAAGTTATTGGGTTTATTACAATGAGCTCGTTACAGTTAAAGCTTTTTGAATTCTGCACCATAGATCATTTGAAGAGGAAAACGAAGCGACATGAAGAGTGTGCGATGAAAAGCGTTTTTGGTTAGTCAACCTTTTTCTTTATTGCAGTTATCAAGGATATTCTAAAATTTTGCACCACAAATCCTTTGTTGAAATAAAAGTTTTCAAGAACAAGGTATTTTTTGGATTACTAAGTTCTAGAAGTGGCCTGTGTTCTTCATGGATTTCTTCTCAGGAAACTTCTTCTCAAGTATTTTTTTTCATCATAAACACTATATAATTCGATACATGGTCGACTACAGCTACATAAAACGAAAAAAATAATGATTAAATACAAAACAAAGAGTACACAATTACGAGGTTACAGCTCAATTGTTCAAAACTACACTAGATCTGAGAAAGCCCATTGACTACTGTTTTCTAAAGCCAGGCCTTTGGTATATATATCATGAAGAGATTCAGAAAATGTTTGTAGCAGGAGTTCATCTTCGTTGGACATTATATGCTTTTGTTCATGGGTTGGTATATCACTGAAATTGGGGCACAGATTTTGAGTTCTATTTCGGAACGTTGTGCGTTTAGTGGTATATTTTTGGCATGAAAGGATGAAGTGGGTTTCATTTTCAACTGTGTTTTGGCAGGATCTGCAGAATCTTCTTTCTCTTTCTAAAGGGGGCTTGAAATGCCTTCCCCTTTCTATTGCAAGGCAGTGGTCGCTAAGGCGCAATTTTGAGAGGATGCGTCTGTGTGATCTGTTGGTGATAAGTGAGAGATAGTTTTCATATGTAAATTGAAATTAAATGTTTTATATGATGAAGCTTTTGGACAGTCGTTCAAGATGTTTTTCCAATGTGTCTGATGGTGTAAATAGTTTTCATATGTAAATTGAAATTAAATGTTTTATATGATGAAGCTTTTGGACAGTCGTTCAAGATGCTTTTCCAATGTGTCTGATGGTGTTGTGTGAGAGCTTCTTTGGTTGCATGTTTTGAAAGAAGTGTAATCGAGTCAGTGTTGAAGCCATTCTTTTTGAGGTCATCAGTAATGTCATTCATGTAGGAGGCTATTCTTTGTCGATGGTTTACTAAATTCTCGTATTCAAGGGCCTGAGATACTAGGGGCTGCAGTTTAAAGGCATGCTTAAGGGGTAGCGGCCTAATTCATCGCGTACTTAGGTATTTGTGGTTGATCTATTAACTCCTAGCAATCTTTTTAGAAACTGTATGTATTCGTTCAACTTCGGAACTATCCCAAAAATTGGGGTTTCGATAAAGGCAGGACCCCAGACTTCGGAAAAGAGTAGAATGGGGGTTATGGTCGAATCAAATAATTTTAATGCAGCTTTTATGGGAAGAAATTTGATTTTAGAGCGGCTGTTAAGAGCTGACAGGGCACAGTTAGCTTTAGAGCTAAGTATACTTAGTGTGTCTTTGAAGTTGCAAGCAGCATTTATAGTAATACCGAGGTAAGTGAAATCTGTTACATTCTCTAGAGGAGAATTGTTAATGTTGAAATTTTGTTTATATTTTGTGTTGTTTTCATAGAATGTCATGCACGTGGACTTATCATTAAGTAACATTTGATATTTTTAAAGAAAGATGTGTACCGAAAAATCAAAATAGTAAAGTACATAGTATTGGAGGGCCCCTTGAAAATCAACTTGTTGAAGGTCAACCCTCCTTAAAAGAATTAAATATGAAATATGAAATATGAAACATTTAAAAAGATCTAATAGTCGACAATGATTGATTGATTGATTATTGATTGATTGATTGATTAATTATTGATTGATTGATTGATTATTGATTGATTGATTGATTGATAGGTTGAGGAATTGCAGAATTTATTTATTTTCACGATGTTTATTGACTGCATCCACATTTCCAGAAAGTTCTAGATCGCTGGAGAGTAAAATCCACAGAAAGCGGCTACTTTGAAGAATCTAACAGCCCAACAAATACTCGTCAAGTTTACCTCTAATTTTTTTGTATGTTGAAAGCAAATAATTTTCTTTAACGATAAAAGCTTTCTTTAACGATAAAAGGATGAATAAATAGAGGCAGTGCAAGATTGAACGAAAAATGAATATTAGGCTTATTCAAAGAGGGGAATATTGTCATGTTAGCACATTCTGAAAAGGTGACACCAAATTTTTCATCGACATTCAAATGCAATTAACTTCATGAAAAAAGTGTTTAGATAAAAGAATTCCTGTTTTTAATTCATTTATCGTCATTCGTTTTTGCCTTGTGTTCCGCAGACTTAACTGTAGCCTGTGTTCCAGACCACTTGAAACGAGGCTAACTTAGCTGCTGCAAAAGGTTTTTCTTTCCATTTCTTACATTTAGTTTCTTTCTTTACAAAAAGGAATTGTTGTTGTTGTTGTTGTTGTTATTGTTGTTGTTGCTGCTGTTGTTTGCTTTAAACTCATCCCCTATTGTACGGCACACTTCAAGAATCTAGCAAGTTAGGAAATGTGTCTGTTCCTTAAATCCTGATTTAAAATTTGGAGAAGAGAATTTGCTGAAATGTTGTCATGTTGAAATGTTGAAATGAAATGCTGAAATGTTGCTGAAATGGAATCATTGTAGGGGCTCTTTTGATAAAATAATTTTCTCTGGTATACAATATGAAATTGCAAGGACGAATGCGAAGTGTAAAGCAAACATTTCAAATTTTCAAAAGGGCAAGACCTTCATTGTCTCAAGTTTTGAAAAGATTACGGAAAGCTCTCCAGTCAAAAGAAGTGAAATACAAAGAAATTAATGAGATAAGTTTTTTGGATAAAAGAAGGTCTGTTTTAAATTCAAATATCACTATCTGTTTTTGTTTATTTTCCGAAAAGCTTGCATGAATTTAATGCCTGCAAAATATTTGCTCTCAAGGTTAATGTTATGAATGATCAATTGATAGCAATATTATAAATACGTCATCATTTGGGTAACAGAAATCAGTTGTATGAAGATTTTCAAACTGGTAAGTACTATCGTATTCCTTTTCAAATTCTTTGACCCTACAACCAGTTTTGATATCATTAAATGACAGTGATGTCAGCCCATCTTTCCAATGTTTGCTTACTTTAATGGGCCTGTCCTACATCATTTGCAGAAACAGTAACAATACGATTTTTCATATCACGTGATGTTTGATTGAAAGCTTGTCTCTTGGCGTCCCACTATTTCGTTTCATCCAAACCCTAATGCCCAGTGTCAAAAGTACCAGTTTAAAATATGTAATGCCCTTGGTCTTAGTAACATAGTGAAATACGAATGATAGGTTCATTCTAACATATTATCTGTTACATTCCATGAATGTGAAAATATTTTATATATCGTAGAGCAAACAAAATGAATATTGTACAATGCGCAACACTAATCGTCTTGCTCTCAACTTTTGCAGTATTTCAAGGTGAGTGTTCTCTTCAAGCCTGAGTTTTGATATGATTTTTTGCAGTTTTTCCGATATTAGGGAAGGCAAGTCATGGGTTTTTCAAGTTTAGCTCGTACACAGTCCATTCATGAAAATTGAAGCTTTATGGACATATTCAGCAATAAGCTTTTCGAATTTTTTACAACTGATTTGACACACTGAGGTTGCATGTTCTCAGGAATTTGCACTTTTTGCAATGAAAGAGAGAGAGAGAGAGAGAAAATTAGAAAGCAGAAGGTGCAGTCTTCTTTTCCTATGCAAGTAATGATGTCACTCCTTCAGTTAAAAGACACGGAGCTAAAGCAAAATATTTCTTGACAGAGATATTAGCAAATGAATTTGTTGTTATAAGCATACCGTGGAAATGTGCAAAGAATGACAGGAAGAGTTATCAATCTCAGTTAACCCTATTTTTGGTTGGGGGCAACTTTGCCCCCCTCTAGTAGATTTTTTTAAATAACTCTACTAGGAAGATATTTATAGCCATGAAACTTCTTGACTTTCTGCAACTATGTATTGTGCAAGTTCTAAAAAAGATTCATTGAAACATTATGAAAAATGAGGGGGCGGGAGACAATTTTCTGGGACTGACCCTGGAAAAATAGCAAATTCTCAAATCTCAATTATTGCGAAAAAAGGAACGTAAGTTGAATATTTTGCAAATTTCTTTTGTGGTGTAGTGTTGTTTGATGCATTCTATCACAATTATCATGTTTGGGTTGAAAATGTGCTCCAAATTTAATTTTATCACGATTTTCCTGATTTTGTCAATTTTGCCGCTTTTCTTGACCACACAAAGGAAAATGCTGACGTGAGCAAAGATGAGGGCCAATCTTTGGTTAATTTTTACATTTTCAGAAAAAGAATATACCTGAGGCTATTAACACACAAAATTTGGTCACTCTACCTATTACCAGTCAAGAGTTAGGTAGGGGGGGGGGCTTTTTTGCCCCCAACCAAAATAGGACTATCAAATAGCCAAACCACTATAAGGTTAATTAGATTTGGGTACTTCATTTTTTGTTTGGCTATGATCCTTCACATGCAATTATTTCAAGCTATTCAGTAATGATGCATAGACATACCTTGCCAAGTGTCATGTGACCGATTTGATTCAAATTTTTGACGGCAGCTTTCCTTTGATACACACAGTATTTATGACTCTCTCAATTGAAATAGCAGAGAGCGTGTGGCCAAGTGGTTAAGGTGACTGACTCGTAAACCAAAGAGGCTCTAATCCCGCGCTGGATAGTTTGGTCGCTTTCCGTAGCTCTAGCCCGGGTCGACCAGAGCCATGTGAGGGAAATCTGGTAACTGCGGCGGGTTGATGGTAAAACATCCGTGGCCTTCTTCTGGAAATAAGTCTCTCAGACTTTCGCAGGCTTGCCACGTTAAATATGATTACCTACCTACGTAAACAGCATCAGTAAGTTTCGAAAATAGTACAGGTAAAATAAGATACAATTTAATCAAGACTAGACAAAGATGCCGGCGTTTGAAAAAATCCTGCTCCCTGAATATTAAAGTAATGATATTAAAAACTGTCTTGTTTTATCTCAGATATGATAAGTTTTGTTCCGTAATTTACCCAGCTTTAATTGGTCATTCCATACTGTCGAAATAGGAGATTATCCGCTCAAAGCCCTTTTCGGAAGCCTGGAAGAACGAGTGAAAACACCAAGCAAGATTTCCCTTTGTTCTCCTTCTTAGCAATAATGACTCTTGGATGTGTTCATGTATTTTGTCCCCATGGGAGAAAGGAATCCCCCAGAATACGTTACTCACACTAGGGGGAAAACTTTTCAACCCGCCAAAAGGAAAGCACGTGCTAAAGCGTGCTGAAAATCATAGCTGTGAGGTAAACAGGTTAGGATTCTTGCTTGCAATTTTAGCACGTCTTTTAAGGTTTCTCAAAGTTATTCATTTTAGAAAATCGCTTACAGAATCTCAACTAAGTGACCGATTTTAGCCAAAAAAATTTCTAAAATAATTGAACATGTTAGCTATGCAATCTGATATTACAAATATCATTGTTTATGAAATCAGGGAGCATTAGCCTTTCAAACGGTGATATGGTAAAGTGCGAGTTGCGAGTTGCAAAAGCGAGTTGCCAGTTGCTTATATTTTGCGAGCTACGAGTTACAAGTTGCATTTATTTTGCGAGTTACGCGTTGCGAGTTGCACTTATCATGTTGAGTTGCGAGTTGAACCAAAGATGCGAGTTGGAAACTCAAAAGTGCGAGTTGAAACCAAAATTGCGAGTTGCCTGTATTCATTTGAAAAAAGGCCTTTTTCGTCAAATAAAAAGGTATTCCAAAGTCACAATTTAATTTGCAACTTTTTTGTGGGTTTTCTTCTATGAAAAGCATTTTAGGCCGTCGTAACTTTCTTTATAAGAAGCCACTGAATCTTTTAAAATTTGCAGCCTTTACTCCCCCAGTCGTTCAAAAATATCACTGTAATACTGTAAACTTGGAACTTGCTTAAAAGTTGTCTTGAAAGAAAATCAAAGGAGAATTCGTTATCGTTCAAGACGACTTGGGCAAGTCCATGTTAATTGTTGAGCTCAAAAATTGCAGTGAGTTATGTATGACCTGCCGTTTGCTTTCCAAATTTTGAGGTATTGTTGCCATGCCATCCTGTTTGAAGTAGTTTTAGCGTGATTTGTTTGTTCCATTTACTGCTGTCAAAGAATTGCGCTCTGATTCTTCCCAGTAATTCTGTAAGTTTGAAAGCAAAACCTATATTAATGGCCCTTTCGGAATTATGCTAAATCCTGAAATTCGATATGATGAACATCAAGAAACTCTTCTGTAAACCCGTGATTACAGGGGCTTCCAATGGGTTTCCAGGGGTTTCAAAAAATTGCAGTTTTTCGCTTCAAGAGATGGAAATTTGAAGATGTTTTTAAGGAACTCGCAACTCGCATTTCAAATGTAGCAACTCGCACTTTTCACTATTATCTTGCAACTCTCAACTCGCAAAACAGGAGCATCTCGCAACTCGTAACTGACAATCGTTATTTCTGGTAATAAGACGAATATCGATACAGGATATACACTTCAACGAGTTAAAACTGCTGTTATTAATGTGTGTCCTGTGTCCTATGTTTGCCTTAATGCTACTTCCCAAAATATTTACAGTTGAAAATGAATCCAATAAAAGTAAGAATACAGATATATAAAAGGTACCTAATTACATTCAAAGTTTTAGGTCAAATTTCAGATAAGTGTCATTGAAATGTTCTTTAAGTTGTTTCTCAAATTCCTTATTGTTCTCAATTTGGGAAGTTCAAGCGGTAGTTAATTGTACACCTTCGCACCCATAAACATAAACGATTTTCGGGCATACTCAGTTTTCATCCTTGGTAGTTGTAATTCTAGTCAGGTTTTAACGTGTGATTATTGTAATTCTAGTCAGCTTTTCATGCTGTTGCAACGTGAAATGATTTTGCAACTGTTCACATTGCAAGCCCTAGCAAGGCCTAAAATAAGTGTGGTTCTGACTCATTTTGTGGTTTTGTAAATTAAAACTGTGGTTCTGTAATTGGGAAAGTGTGGATTTGAAAAAAAAGCAAAAGTTGTGGACATTGCAAGGGGGAGTAAGAAAATAAAATTCACTGATAATGTGATAATAGAGAATAGCGTTTAAATCATAAAATTGAAAGAAAGAGTGGTACTTTCCTAATGAATACAAACTTGTCCTGGATCCACCCAGCTGTGCTTAACATGGTTAAAGATAAAGTGGCCCAGTTGCAAAGCCCTGTAACTGAGGAGAAGTAAACACAATCCTTGTTTTAGCCGCTCGTTCAGTCTCAGTGCTAAGTACATTTTGTCGTTATGGTAAGGTTAGTTGTATATGCTGTATGTATAGAGTAAAAACCCGCATATAAGAGCTTAGTGATTAAGAACCTACAGGCTGAAATTCTGAAATTAGACTCCCCAATAGATAAGAACCCATTCAGCCTGAAATTTGAAATAGGTTCTTATTCGAAGAGTTCATCAAATTAGATCAAAACTCCAGTTGTTATGTCATTGAACCTATACGGACTGATACTGCCATTTGTGCATCTTGCGTGAATAAAGCCTCATGAGCTCAGGTGCCTCTGAACTGACAATAAACAATGAGCTGGATGTTTCAATCTGAACAAAAGAAATACCTGAAAGTCCTGAATGAAATACGATCCAATTTAAGAACCTAAACAGCCTAATTTCCCAATAAATACTCAACATATAAGAACCTAATCAGGCTGACTTGCAAAATTGTAGGGTCTTCTACGCGGGCTTTTATTGTACTTTCAAATAAAGCCACACCAAATTCTCAACTTAAAGGCCAATTTCTAGTCAGCGGAATTTTCCGAGCGGGCGGAATTTAGATAATAGTAAGTTGCTCAGCCGTAACTATCTATTCAATTTCAGAGTGACATTTCTCCCGCAAACAAAGGAATTTCCGCCCGCTCGGAAAATTCCACTGATTGGAAATCAGCCTTAAGTGCAGACCAAAGATAGGAATCAAATGTTTCAGCTGATTTTTGCTCGTGGCCCATGGCCGGAAACCTTCAAAGCCTCATTTTCACGGACCAATTAGATGACGAATAAGCGAGGAAGACAGAAGAAATGCGTGAAAATTTTTCTCAACTTTACCTACCCTCATAAAACGCAACCAACCAGGACAAAAAACTGCAGGAAATTTCCCGAATTTTTTTGAAGATGTCTACTCACCAGATGTTTGGGTATCCAGGTTTGGATGCCAGTTTTAATACCTCACGGTTTGGTGGAGATATAGCTTTTTCTGATAAGCAAAATCGGCCGAGGCTTGCTAAGTCTTGTTTATGCCACTTCAAGTAAGGTGATAAAACCTCTTGATAAAACCTCCCAATTCAATTTCATTACTAATTTCGAACCAGGAAAACTTCTGCCATTAATGCAAAGAGTACCATAATACAGAAATTTCTCAAGAGTATTGCCATATGACTTGGAATGTGTGAACTAACCGAAGCAAATTTTTTCAGTTCACATAGAAATCGAAGGGGCATCGAATCTTGAACCAAAGAAACTGCGGTGGACGGACAATAGCAAGAACAATTTGAAACGTAAATATTTGCCCTTCTGGGATCGTTCTTAAAACAATCACTATTGTTATTGCCATTGTTTCCAACGCAGAATTTCTATTGTTTAAGGTTGAGTGCCTCATCGGTTTTGGAAAGGCCATAACTCCGAGAAACCATGAGATATTCAAACCGGCATCCTAATCTGGATCCCCAAACATCTAACGAGTAGATTCCCTAAAAAAAATTGGGAAATCTCCAGCAGTTTTTTGTCCTGGTTACATTTTATGAAGGTAGGTAAAGTTGAGGAAATTTTTCACACATTTCTTCTGTCTTCCTCGCTTATTCACCGTCTGAGGCTTTGAAAGTTTCCGGCCATGGGCCTCGAGCAAAAATCGGCTAAAACATTTGATCCCTATGTTTGTGCAGACCACACCCAACTTTCAAAGATGTGCACTTGTAAAAATTTGTTATTTTAGGGCCTGAGCCCTAGTCTTGTTAGCATTGACGATGGACGTAAGTTTCTGGCTTGGTCTTTCATCTTTTCTCCAAAGACTATTTTCAGCGCACGTGAGTGAAGTGCCTGCTCAACTCGGTAATAGTACATTTCAACTGTATTATGCACAGGGAGTAGATGGTTTATATGATGAACTTAAAGGCAGTCTGTCCCCTTTGAAGAATGAAAATAAACTCGATGAGGATTTCTATTGTACACTCCACAAGTTTGTGCTAATTCGCTTTATCCAAAGAAATCAAGGTCATAGAGACTCAGTGATGCATGAATTTCACTCCAACGTAAATAAGGTAAATAAAGCCGTTGCTAAGGTCAGAACAATAGGGGACAGACTGCCTTTAACCCTGTTTTCATAGATAAAAATGAAATGAAATTTGCATATGAATTCTGAAATCTGATACATTTTAAGGTCATGGTGCTGAAAATTCTGATGAGCTACAAGAGAAGAATCAAGTTGAAGACAATGCTGCTGTTGAAGATGGCGATGATACCGAAGCTCAGATTGTCGATGATACTGATGATACTCATGATGAACTAAGTGTTCAGTCTAAAGGTACGCCAATTGAAAAGAAAATCATTGTGTTAGATTATACTTTAAGATTTACTTTAAGGCGTCCGTCCTCCGGTTGGACTTGCTTCAGTGCTCTTTGACTTGATGACGGTACTTCTAACATGCAGTTTGCTAGCGTACCAATCAGATTGTGAGATTTGGCAACGAACGATAAGTTTTGAAATCAATTGAATTGAATTGATGATTCATCAATTGAATCACAAGTAAGCAGATTACTTTTTGGCAGGACAATTGGCAGGACAACGCTCGCCCAGCCTGTTTTGTTATATTTTGGCTTTCCAAATCAATTCTCATGTGGCTTCAAATAAAATGTGTTTCTTTTGAAATTGTGCATCATTTTGTTACAAGGGACATGTCACAAATAAGCTTATGAGAATCCTGTATAATGATTGAATTTGATCAGGAACAAGTGAAGCATCCCAGGAGAAACAATATAATTTACAAGCAACACTTCTATTCTATGCTATGCTATGCTATGCTATACTATGCTATGCTTTGCTATGCTGTGCTATGCTATACTATACTATACTATACTATACTATGCTATACTATGCTATGCTATGCTATGCTATACTATACTATACTATACTATACTATACTATGCTATACTATACTATACTATGCTATGCTATGCTATGCTATGCTGTGCTATGCTATGCTATACTATACTATACTATACTATACTATACTATGCTATACTATACTATACTATGCTATGCTATGCTATGCTATACTATACTATACTATACTATACTATACTATGCTATACTATACTATACTATACTATACTATACTATGCTATACTATACTATACTATACTATACTATACTATGCTATACTATACTATGCTATACTATGCTATACTATGCTATGCTATGCTATGCTATGCTATACTATACTATACTATACTATACTATGCTATACTATACTATACTATGCTATGCTATGCTATGCTATGCTGTGCTATGCTATGCTATACTATACTATACTATACTATGCTATACTATGCTATGCTATGCTATGCTATACTATACTATACTATACTATACTATACGATACTATACTATACTATACTATACTATGCTATGCTATGCTATGCTATACTATACTATACTATACTGTACTATACTATACTATACTATACTATACAGCTATACTACACTTGGAACGATACCCTGAGAAGCAAAAGACTATAACTACTCCGAGGACACTTGAACATAGAGATTAAAACTCATGGGGGAGGGGGTTCTTCCATAGTAAAGGTACCTGGGGAGGTGCCGCCCACAAGGGTATACTTTTTCGGGCTTCTAGTCTAGCCAAGGGTATACTTTCTGGCAATTTTAGTCGAGTTTAGTTTAGGCAAGGGTATGCTTTGTGGCAAGTTTGGTCAAAACACTGCAAACATTCGGTAATTTCTCCAGAAAAATCTAACTTTTAGAAAATTTTTGTCCTGAGAATGAGAAAATTTGGCAAGTTTTGTGTAGAAAACGCCAATTCAGAGCACTTTTGATTGAGAAATTAGTCTAGCCAAGGCGATCATTTTTACAAAAATTGGTTTAGCCAACGGTCCCATTTTGAAACTGTGGGCGGCACACCTGTACCCGAAATTTAGCTGAGAACCCCCCCCAGTGTTAAAACTACTGTCTGTCTCAAATTACATGCTACGGGACGGCGATCGAAACAGTTTAAAGTGTTTATATGGGCAGTTGAGACAAAATCGCAAATATTGTGTGGCATCTAATTTGAGACAAAGGCTATTTATACGAGTAAAGAAGAACAAAAACAACTATATAAAAATACAGAAAAGAAAAAAACGTGAACTTGAATGGGACATGGTGGTTGTGGTTGTGTGGCATAGAACGGGGGTGTCAAAATTTCCTAATTAAATCCACCAGATTTGTGGATAAATTGTAGAGTTAACAGGAGTATATTGTTCTTTAGTTCATCGAGAAGATTTTCATAACCATACAATAAAATCTGCATTAGCACATTATTTTGGAGACTTGTGTATCCAAATGGTCGAATTAAAGCAAAAACTCGGAAGATCTCTCTATCGCTTGAAGTGAATTACAGTTTAATAGCATCTTCTTCCGGCATAATTCGCTTGTTGACGAGAATACTAAATATTTCAAAGATTGTCTATGCATTTCTTCTTGACGTCACAAAATGTTGAGACGAAATTTCACAAAATAACTGCAAAAATTTGAGATCGACCGGGCCACCCAGAAAAGAGTGACCTAAGGAAATCTGTTACAGAAAGAAAATAAATTGGGCGATTGAAAGAATTCGAACGTTGCTCTGTTCCGAAAAGGCCAGCATACCTTATGATTATTTTTTCCTTTTTTCAGCATAGTTAATTTCTGAAATTAAGGAGTTTGTGGAAAAGGGCTTGCTTGATTCCCTAATAGGAAACTCGTTGGAAAGTATCCATAAGAAAGACCATAGTACCTAGGTACCTAAAATATTCCCAAGGTAACACGCTCCTGGTTGGTTATCTTATCTGAAACATTGAAGATCTGAAATTGTTTTAAATCGATTCCCTATTTTGACAAGTTTTTGAAGAAATTAAGCAAGCTATTTCCACAAACTAGGGTAAGGTGGTAAATAGGCATTTTCAAAATAATTAGAGTACCCTCAGAAAATTTTTTGAAATATTGAAGATCTTATTTGGTTTTACCCACATTGAATCTTTTGTCGTTCCTGGAAACTTGTTCCCGTTCTTTGAGTTGAAGTCTGAATATTCGTTATTTGAATCTTTTATCATCCTCACTTTCACGTGTAATTTCAACCTGTTGGTGGGAAATTTGGATCTATTCAAGAAAAGCAGTATCTATTTCATCAGGGGTGTGGTCAATTAAAGGAAATAGAATTTCAGAATAGAATACTTTTATGGATATCTGTGATTGAATTTTCAGAGTTTCCCTGCCAAAGAATTGAAGCTTGCACAGAGAAAAGATAAAAATAAATCGTACCACCATCAACACACATTGCAAAACCAAGGCGAATTCTCTCGAAAACGGAAATTTAATCAAAACTTCCTTCAAAATAAAGTCGAAAGATGTGAAGCCTTGCATATTTCGCTAAAACCCACTAAAACATGAGCGGAAAAGTGTACCTTATGCAGTTTTTCCATGTATACCTCCATTTTCTTGCAATACTATTTCCATATCTGTTTTGATTTGGGAACCATTGCCAGTTTTTGCACAATGCGATTCATAACAAATCCTAGTAGACCTAAATTACCCCACCTTGCAAAATAATCAAAATAAAATCTACCGAATCGCAAAAAAATTCGGGAAGGATTTTAGTACCTTCCCAAATGACTGCAGATAATGATAATGATTTGTTGACGAAAGAAGTCGCAAGTTGGCATAAATCGAAAGTGTTCTACGGTGTCTGATCATGATGAAAGTTTATGCCATGGACAAAATCTGGAAATTTAGGCACTATAGAAATTATCAAATAATTCATCGACGCCATTTAAACTATTCCTAAAAACATAGATTTTAACACCCACGGAGTCATGAATCGACGTTTTCAACTTGAGATCAGTTTCAAAGCGAAAAAGCAAATAGACCCAAACTACCCCACCTTACCTTACTTTGCTTGGGAAATTTGCTACGCCGAAAAATTGCAAAAAACTCTTAACATAGCTTGTCTTTTGGGTACAGGAAAACGTTCGAAGCACTTCAATCTGCCACTTACTTTCGTTCTATAACGAAAAAGGATGTTTCCTTGGGTTAATTTTTCTGGATCACCCCGCAGATGACAAATGGATCCAAAATAACAAAACATGACAAAACAGGCAGAACAGTTGTAGGTAGTATTGCATTTGCCGAAGAATGTTATCAAATAGTGCTTTGATTCAATGTATGAAGAAGGGTGTATACAGAACGATATTTATTTGAACTGTAAAACCTGGTTTTCATCGTTGTTCATAACCAAGTACTTGGGAGCATCGGCGATCGTTGGTGACATCACAAATAAACTTTCAGGATAAAAAAATTTTGTTTCCAAAGAAAATCGGCGATCATCGCCGATGCTGCAAGACAACGATTTCATATAAAAACAGAACGACCATAGACGATGACAGCATTGCCGATGATCAGAAATGAATTACTACTGATGTACAATTGTATGTCACCAGTATTGGGAAAAATACCTTTCCAAAATCCTGAACATAAGTCATTCTCAACTCAGTCTGTAGTGTGGGAAGAAATCTTAGTGTTAAGATACCACAGCAACCCAATCCACTTTTGTCTGGAGAGTACAAAATAAATGAATTAACGGAGCAACGGACTTAATTTAAATTTCATCCTGTAGATGTAACTACTATTAATAGAGCTCTGGGTAAAGTGAAAAAATCTCTCGGGTTTGGATCTGATGGCATTGCGAGTAACTTCCTTAAAATTGCATTTCCCGTGATTTGTAATTCCATCTGTGATATCTTTAACTTTTCCATATTCTCAGCGTCCTTCCCTGATAGTTGGAAAATAGCCCGCGTGGCCCCTATTTATAAAGGTGGGAAACCTGATAACCGATCAAATTACAGGCCTATTTCTGTTCTACCGGTCGTGTCAAGGCTCTTCGAAAAGCTTATATATGATCAGTTATACCAGTACCTAGATGAGCACAAGCACCCAGTGTCTCATCAGTCAGGATTTCGGTCTCTGCATTCGGTTGTGACGTGTCTGCTAAAAGGAACCAGTGATTGGTACATCGACATAGACAACGGAAGGTACACCGCGATGATCTTCATAGATCTCAAAAAAGCATTTGACACGGTTGACCATCAAATACTCTTAGATAAAATGCAATTTTATGGAATTACTGGACGTGCACACAAATGGTTCAGTTCTTATCTTGATAATTGGAAGCAGTACTGTAGAGTCAATGGCGCAACTTCTAGCATCGAAAATATTGATATCGGAGTGCCACAGGGATCGTGCCTGGGGCCTCTTCTTTTACTTCTGTACATAAATGACTTGCCATTTGCTCTAAAGAAGGCTAAGGCTACTATGTATGCCGATGACACAGCCATCTCGTATTCTTCTGATAAAAGTGAGGAACTGGACCTAGTAATCAACGAGGAGCTTTCATGCATTGAAAGGTGGCTACTGGGCAATAAGCTTTCCCTTAATGTTGTCAAAACCCAAGCTATGATAATTGGCTCCAAGCCAAAAATTAAAAAACTAAATAATCCTAGCACTCTTCCTTCTTTCAGGGTAGGGGGCGAGGAAATCGACCTAATAAATGAAACAAAATACCTCGGAGTCGTGATTGATAATTGCCTTGCCTAGGAAAGTCACATTTGTGCGGTTCAAAAGAAGATCTCTAGAGCAATCGGTCTATTGAAGTATGCGCGAAATTTTGTTCAAACTGATACTTTGATAAATTTATATAGAGGCATCATAGAGCCACATTTCAGCTACTGTTGCTCCGTATGGGGCTCTTGTGGGCTTCAAAGCTAGACGTGCTTCAAAAATTACAGAATAAAGCCGCCAGAATAGTAACAAATAGCCCTTTTGATGCATCTGCAGCTCCTTTGCTCCAGAGACTTGGTTGGCCATCGATACAAAAGCTGATATATAAAGAAACAGGCTCTATGGTTTACAAATCTCTCAACTCTCTTGCACCTCAATATCTCAGTGATCTTTTCGTGAGATTATCGGGGGTACATCCAAGAGAGTTGAGAAACTCAAAAACTTTTTTCTTGTTCTATCCATATAAAATATTACAATTACAAGGCTACGTTCTACTATACTACTAGATTAACTATGCAACACTACAGGGACGATGCCAAGAGGAGCACGGGACAATGACAACCCCATGGCCTTTAACATAGAGACATACAACAAGACTAACATTTACAAAACGCTATGCATACATAGAATTAATATTACAATAAATACAGATACTTAAAATAAAATTTACAAGTACAAGGTGCTATATACCACGTGACATGAGAGAAGAAACTATAGTAACTAGGACTTATAGTTTCCAAAAACTCAAAAACTGACCTTGCAATACCCATGTTAAGAACTGGCAATGGCCAGAAATCCTTTGCGTATCGCGGGGCCAGTCTCTGGAACAGTCTTGATTTGGAAACAAGGATGGCTCCCTCAATCAATGCCTTCAAGTCCAAACTCAAGGAAAAATAATCACATACATTATTTTTAAATTTTAATTGTAAATTTTGTATTATATAACTCTTTATTTTGTAAATAGTTTTTGCAGGGCCAATTGTAAAACAGTATATAGACTGAATTGTACCCTGGGTAAATAATTTTAAAATGAAATGAAAAATGAAAAGTTTTGTTGAAATTATTCAGACTTTTTGTGGAGAATTGTTTATGCTGTTTCTTTGCAGACGCCGGTTGGTGGAGGAGAAGACGGCGGAGACGTAGAAGGCGTAGATATGTGCTACCTCGGATCAATTGGAGGCGACGTTCAAAAGTACGATTGGCCAGGCGTCGTGCCAATCAACGCCCAGGTTGGGCGGCACGACGGCGCCGCCGTGGGATTCGCATCCACTACAGAATTCCTCAGCGAAGGCGCAGGCAACTAGGCGCCGTATACAGAGTACACAGAGTCAGACAGTCAGGTTCGAATTGGCTGTGGAAAGGCTGAAGACGTGGATAACAAATTTTAAAGCTTACTTGGTGTTTTAAAGGATTCTTGATTCGAAGACCTCTCCTATCAATTTAAGTGGGCTTACGGTTTTTGGTACCCTGGGTAACAGAGCCGACAAATAGAAATAAAAAAGAAAAACAGAGTGAAAGAAAGTTCCTTCTCTCCTTTCTTCCTTCTCTCTCTTCCTCTTCCCAATTTTCCTTTCATTTAAATTATGAGGCTCTGGTACCCAGGGTAGGTTGTTTTACGGTTCCTTTCTCTCAAAGGTTTCCTATTTCTTCCCTGAATATGAGTCAAGAATGCAAATTGTTACAAGCTTTAAATGCTGCTTCGAAAATATCCACTTGGAGATAACATTGTGGATGACTCTACAAATCTCATCTTTTGCTAGCTGATTTCAGCCACTGCCATTAGCCATCAGTTTCGAGCTTGCTGAAATGACAACAAGGCAGGTACTTCGGGGATATAGCAGACGCTAAATGAAGGTTTTAGCTCAGATTTAGAGTAAAGTTTCATTTTTACTGAAATATTTTGGCAGTTTACAACTCATTTTAGCATTTTTAAGTTATACAACGAAGTAAATATTTACGGGAAGTCTTTCAAAACTCTGCCTTCAATTTCCGAGCTCAAAAATTTTGAGAAATACATATAGCAGATACCAGGTGTCCTAGAAAAATTATGCAGATTTTTGTGGGTCCAAAATCCAGGATTTTGCTTTAATCAATAGGTAATGAATTTGAAAAAATGTTCCTTCATAGTTAAATTGAACACAAGAGATATTGATGCTATGGCACCTCCAAACCAGAGATTTATCGTTTTGCCTGAGCTAATTCTTGAAGCACACGAAACAAGTCAACAACATTGTTTAAAACATTTGGGAAATGATTGACCAAATTACATTCTGTTTACTAGTAGCCAGCTATCGCATAATTTTTTATTTTTCTCTACCTTGAAGATCAGGTTTAGTCAATCCAACAAGTGCTAGCTGAAGCCTGGTTTACATATGATCGCAAGGATCGCTGGCCACGCAAGGATCGCACAAATTTGTGACCAGCGATCGTTGCGTCGAAATGGAAACTGTCTTGTTCAGTTTGCCAGCGATCGTTGCGTTGCCAGCGATCCTTCCGTTTGAGATGGAAAATTTTCGATCTCTGCGATCGTAGCGATCCTTGCGTCAAAGGGAAGCCGACTGAGCATGAATTTCAACGATCGAGACCTTTCTTTCAAAAACTATTTGTTTGTTACCTTTTACCGCCATTGTGAGAATTGGATTTTGACGCCAAACTTCTAAGATTTGTGCAATCGTTGTGATATATGGAAACTACATGACACAAGGGTCGCTGACAGTTGCTGGTCACAAATTTGTGCGATCCTTGCGAGGCCAGCGATCCTTGCGATCAAATGGAAACCAGGCTTGATTTATAACACCAGACTCCGATGGCACAGAAAAGGAAAATCAATTATAAATTGTAAAAGAAATGAAAATCAAATAATTTTTGAGAGAAAAGGTTCTGACACTGTGCTTGCATTTTTTCTGCATTTTGTAAATGACTCTGTTATTTTTCGTGATCGGTAAACAAACAATGCAATGTAAACAATGCAATCAACCCGTTTTAAACGATAAAAGGATTACCAATTATTAATTGAACCCTATCTCGCAGTATTGTATTGACATTTGCGTTTCTGGAAAAATACTGTTTTTAAAACAATCACCCCTCCGATTGCTCTACACCATGAGCCAGCAACCACGTGTCTGATAATCTAAAACTTGAAGACTGTACAGTTGCATAATGAGCCAAGTAATTGAGTATTCAGCTCCTCCGCAGCAGTCGTACGTTCAACACAATTGGGTATGATGTTTTAAAGGACAGCCTACATATATCGTCAATTGTTCTTTATTATTGCATATATCATAAAATAAGTCTTATTGTTATGACATATAATGAAAACCATCCCTCGCTGAAATGTAATGCTGTTCTTTTTCATGTACAGGCTTTTCTTTCTCTTTGTCAAACAGTAGGGCTACGTATTTCAAATGCTTTCTTCTTAACCCTAAAGTGGTTGGGCTATCCGATACGTCCTACTTGGTTGGGGGGGGGGGTAAAAACCCCCTACCTAACTTTCAACTGAAAGAAGATAAGCAATCAAATTTAGTTATCCTGATAGCCAGGGTCATGTAGGGGTTCTTGAGAGCATGCCAAAATCTGGTTTCGCTTTTCGAAAATACCGATTTTTCACCAAAGCGTCAGACCTTGGGCTACACGGCGAAAAAACAGTACCTTGGAACTGCCGTACAACGACCAGCGTCATAACAAAATTCAAACTGTAATGGTTCTCATGGCGAGGGGACCATGCCACAGCAGTGCTTATATATTTGGTTAGCACCTCTCTACCTGAGCCCCCTAGATATCAATCTCGCTCAGGAACACTTCTTTTCGAGATCTCGTTCCACAAGCCAAATCAATTCCCAAAAAGTGAAAGCTTTAATGCAGAAAGAAAATTGATACGTGCTCAAAGGATTATGATGTGAATGCTAAAATATTTCTAAATTATGCATGAAAATAATTACAGTAGCCAGAGATAAGTATGTTCATTCACGTACGTTACCATCAAGCAACAATTTCTTTCAAGCAAGTTACGTAAGCAAGTTTCATATAAGAGACGTTTTCACGTCATAAATTCATGCAATATGGACGCAGAACCTCCTGAATCCTTTGTCTTTATTATTAACCACAGATAACGCAATACGATTAGCTCTACTTTTTCAAATATCTTTGTCTGGCATAGATTATGAAGGTTCATGGATGCATAGCCGAAAATTTTGAGGCTGACAACATACTATCTAATTTTTACCCTTTTTCTACGAGACAAGCACAAACTCCCTCAGCTAATGAATGCATCGAAAAATGATATTTATAAAATCAAAATGTCTCTGAAAATACGATTAATTTTGCACATTCTAATTTACATAAACAATGGACAGCTGTCAATCATTGCATTGTTCAGTGACAAGCAAAAATGACGCCTTGTCAATCATTTGATTGTTTGTTGTATTTAGATGTCAGGAATTGAATGATCCATGTGTTTCTTCACGAGCGAATCAGCCATGCTAAAAACAAAACATTTTTAAAGTTCAACGTTCAAGTAATTCGTGCCAACATAAACAAAGAAGAGATCACACTTCTACATTACCAAAATAAGGTAGCTTTTGCAATGGCCCAAACAATGCAAGATTTTGAAAAAGAATAGTATATATATATTAGTCATATTCGACTGATATCAGTTTGGGTTTTTGAGATTCTCAACAGCCTTTGCTCTACAAAAACACGAGCTAGGCTAAGGGGGACGGGGATTCATGTTATAGCTGGGGTAGGCAACTTATGGAAACTATGTGAGCTGAGCTCAGCATGGAAATGCACAAGATATGCATTGTAGGATAACTTAATTAGAGCAATGGTGCATTATTCTTGCATTTTCTCACACAAAGGGTCATCGTTGACATTTTTCCATGATCAAGTATCTTTTCACCAATTAGAAAGTCTGAGACGAGGCTGACACTGCATGGAGGAAATAATGACCGATCGCTTTTAACACAATTTAACACACAACACACAATTCACACAATTTAACACATTATCCTTTCACACCTTTCACAGTCCTTAACACATTAGATGCTCTGATTGACACAGGATTTCAAAGCGATTGGCGACTGCAGATAAAAGGAAGTTTCTTAACTAGTAATTCATGACAAACAAAGTCGCAAAGGTGCTCTGAAAAGAAAAGGTACAGTAGCTAGCTCACTCGTCGTGTACTCCTGACATGGAATTAACAGCAAAATGAGAATAGGATGTATCTCCACATCTGCCTCGGATATTTATTTGTTTGATTCGAAAGCCAAACGGGAGGCAATTCAATTCTCGAACATTTTGAATGTAATTCAAAACAAATTACCGTTCAATGTATGCTATAATAATTTGAAAAGTGATTGGAGAATTTACTAACCATTTCACCATGTGTGAGTATATGAAAGATGGCATGATCGTCAATACGATGGATCTGTCTGACTCTGAAAGGATCTTTGATGTTTCTTTGTCCTTAAAGGAACCAAAACGAATCAATTGAACGAATCAAAACGAAAGGAGTCATTTGGATATTATTAGAACAAAATATTAGACATTGTTGGTCATGGAGTATAGGGTGTTCCCAAAAAATGTATACCAATTAGGTCGAAACCAAGGATGAGAAATTAGCATCGGCCAATGGCTGTCAATATCAAATGTTTCTCGATTGTTCACTTGAACATATATCTTGTTTGTTGGTA
Organism: Aurelia sp. 4 Dawson et al 2005; assembly: GCA_964019985.1. Lineage (NCBI taxonomy): Eukaryota > Metazoa > Cnidaria > Scyphozoa > Semaeostomeae > Ulmaridae > Aurelia > Aurelia sp. 4 Dawson et al 2005. The sequence goes on along the minus strand of OZ026511.1, from coordinate 614,114 downwards.
TGGGTGCTTTGAATATTGAAATATCGACATTTGAAAGTTCAAATTTGGGTCCACCTCCTAATAAGAGCTTTACCGTTTTGGCCAAAGACAATTCTGGAAGTACAGAAAATACATAAAGAATGTCCCTGATCAAATTTGACCAAGAGTGAGGTCATATTAAATTCTATTAGACAAAAACACCATTTGTGCCGGCTTTGACTTTTGTTCAAAGGTTTATATGAAAAATATATTCAGTGGACAAAGACATGAACATGAGTTAAGTGTCACTTTGTGGAAGGAATACAAAGGCGAGATTGCTTGCCATATTTATTTCTTTTCTAGGGTTTTGAAATGGGATTTCTTCGGAAAATTGGTTAAATCGCTGAATCAGATTGAGCATATCAGCAATGAATTATGAAACAAGAAAATTTTCAATGTCATTGCTCGGATTTTGAGGAAGGAGCATTTCATCAAAGCATTTAGGTTTTTCTACACCCCCACCCCCCACCCCTGAGCAGAGGTATCTAGCATATATGCATCTTACCTTAAGTCCAACGACATTTTGACCATTGACCTCAAGGATGTTATGCTCTGTCAAAAGACCATTTCTGCAAGAAGAAAGCACTAACACAGTAGTTAACTAGAATAATCTTTATAAAATTTCGTCATAATCTTGACTTAAGAATTAAAAAAGTATGAAATTTTTCAACAAATATACACAACAAGAAAAGCTTGATGCAGAGGCATTGGATGACTAAAAACTAGGATTGCATACTTTTACACACAGAAGCCTTTAGGGCTCATGTCCTCATCAGGGCCTGATTTCAATCCATATCAACGCTCTCTACGTAAAGTTGCAGCTATACATTTTACCAAGTTTTACGACAAGGAAGAACATGCCAACACAATCTATTTTTTCTACTTCTACAACGTCTAAGCAAGTGCCAAATACTTGTTCAAAATTCCACTTTTTGAAAATAACAATTTGAAAATGTTTAAAGATGAGGCTCTTCCACAGATACAATGAGAATTTTATGCAATTATTTTGGGACACACTATAGATGAGTAAAAACCCATACATATGCTACTAAATGCTATGCGATACCATACACATGTAACATGTATGTTTTGGCGTGAAAATGAACCTAATTATTGTTTTACATGACCATGGCTTCATTATAATAGAGAAATGGTGAATTCCCCCCCCCCATCTGGTGGGACCTACCTACACCGAGGTAGTTATAGCTACAGATGTTGTATATATGTTTATCATGAGCATAAAAAAATTAAATCTGAAAGAATTGCAATATTGATTGGTGCACCCTTGGTTTGACTCCATGGCATGAAAAGAACTCAGGTTTTATTAAAACTATTCATTGGCAATCTTGATGTCTTGATTATTTGAGAAATAATATGTTTTTTCCTTTCATGGAAAGAATTTAAATGATCAACATCATTGCGATTCCAAGATTAATACAGGAAAATGATAAGTTTCAATAAGAGAACAGTTCATGATGATCAACAAAACGGTATTAAGCAGAAATCAGTAGCTCTTTTGGTATATGATTTAGCAATTTGATCATGTCACAACTGGTAAATTGCTTGAAACCAAGAACATGCTGTAATTCAGAAAGCAATGAAGATAGCATAGATTGCTAATGAGCTCTAATTACCAAATAATGCATATACTTTCTAAAGTTAAGTTTGACACAATTAAATCAAATGAAAGATTTCTATGCTGAAAGAGCATAACATTGCCCTCCAATGGCCCAGATTACTTTAAATCAGTCATATCATTGGCAGAGTATTTCGATGTTTCCAAACACTACAATTTTGTCACATAATATCAAAATTGAGGTGAATGAAGAGATGGAATTTTAAATTCCATTGATTAGCAAAAATGCCAGGAAATTTCTATCTCGTTGGGTGGTCAATGGAAATGTGCAAAACCTAAATAATTTTTGTCATTAAAAACAAGTTTGGTGGCATGAACTGTGCAGATTTATCATAAGAGGAAATACTTCTTTCTGTTCAGCAAGGCCATCTATGACACTTTTTGGAGAGGTCCCTTTTTATTCACTGAGCATGATAAGAAATGGGAGAAGAGGCATGTATTGTTATGAAAGACAAGAATCATTACCTGGCAGCAGATGAATCTTTTACAATAGAAGTTATTCTGCCATCTTTGAAAATGAAACCAACATGACCAGTGCTGTCTTTTTGTAAGGTTATTGTTCTTTCAAATGGTCTGTTGAGGAATAATAAAAAACACTGCTATCTTCAGAGTGGATAAATATGCAATCACACCTGGTATCTACTGTATATAAACAAAGAATCTCAGGTGCACTTCCAACATTGAGAAAAATTTGATGAATTGCAATGAAGCAAATTTTACTCAACAACAGAAGGATTCGAGTATTCTTTTACATTTTTCGCATCTTTATGAGAAATGGTATTTTACGTGCTGCATATAGATCAAACTTTCAAGGAGTTATATAATAATTGCAAAATGGCTGCAAAAGTATGAACTGCTTCAACACTTTGCAAGGAATCTCTAACATGAAACAAGGAGGCACAAAGCTGCTTAAAGTGAATAACCTGAGTTAAAAGATGAGATCGCATAAGTTTATAAATATCCCATTGTATTTGATAATCCAGCTCGTGGCGAAAGAAAGCAGAGCCAACGAAAACAATGGAGGGATTAGGTGTTTCTTTGTCCTTTTTATAGACAAGCGCTATATATCTCAGGTCATTCACTTTAATATCTCTGAAGATTTGTAGAAATGAAGCTTTCAATATACTAAAGATTTTTGATACCATGGCATGGCAATGAATGTCTGTGCGGCTGAACTTTGCAGGAAAGGCATCTTTTAGGCATTTCGCGTATGTGGAAATGCCTAAAAGGTGCCTTTCCTCAGTCAACCAACCAATCTGTTTCTGTTATCAAATCCAGAAAGAAAGTCCTTTCTGAGCCAGTTCAAGTTGCTGAAGTATTTAACAAACATTTTACTGCTATAGGTCAGAAAATCGCAAAGGCCTTTGGGAAAAGGAATAAAGGTGCAAGAGAAATTTTGCAAAAGAAAACTGATAGGAGTTTCCAACTAGATCTCGTAACAAGCAATTTCGTGAAAATCCAACTGCAAAACTTAAAAACAAACAAAGCAATTGGCATAGACAAAATCAGCGCAAGGATATTGAAAGACTCGGCTGACATCATTGCACCATCCTTACAAGCCCTAATAAATAAATAATTTCTTGAAGGCAAATTTTCCAATAGCTGGAAATCGGCAAAAGTGGTAGCTTTATTTAAGAGTGGCGATAAGAGTAACTGTGACAATTACAGACCCATTTCAATCTTACCTACAATAAGCAAGATAATCGAGCGAGCAGTTCATAAGCAGTTTTACAAATTCTTGCAAGTAAACAATCTCCTTTGCAAAGATCAGTTCGCATTTAGAAACAAAATGTTTACAAGCTCAGCTCTTTTACAATTTATGGACAGCCTCCTTGAAAGCATGGACGAAGGTCATGTAACTGGTGTTGTGTATTTAGATTTGAAAAAAGCCTTCGACACAGTGGATCATTCTTTGTTGCTTTTGAAGTTGACAGAATATGGTGTTTCTACAGCTTGTCTGAAATGGTTTCGCTCCTATCTTAGTCAGAGATCGCAGAAAACGTCGGTTGGGGATGCTCTCTCATCGGAAAGAAACGTAACGACTGGCGTACCACAATGGTCAGTCTTAGGTCCCTTACTTTTTCTAGTTTTCATTAATGACTTGCCGCTATCAGTAAAATACTCAAACACAATCTTGTTTGCCGATGACACAGCAATCTATTTTTCAGGAAAAAACTGTAATGAAATACAGAGTAGAATGAATGAGGATTTAGCTCTTGTGAAAAAATGGCTAAATGACCACCGATTGACGTTAAACATCACAAAATCGAAGTTTGTTGTGGTCGGAGGAAAACAGCAGTTAAAGCGTTTCCAAGGTCTGACATTAGAAATGGAAGAGGACGAAATAAGTCAAGAATCAAGTTACAAATATCTTGGTGTAATAATCAGTGAAAATATGACATGGGGGGATCACATTGCTTCATTGCAGCAGAAAGTGGCAAAAAGGATAGGTTTGATAAAAAGAATCAGTCACCTAATCGCCAGGGCGCAACATTTAACTCTGGTAAACACTATGATAATCCCCTTGTTTGATTATGGAGATACTGTTTGGGGGGATAGAAATAACCAATGCTTGATGAAGACTCTGCAAGTTCTTCATAACAAATGTGCCAAAATAGTATTTCATTTTTCATTTTTCATTTTATAACATTTATACACGTAAAAAGTTTCAGTTATAAATACTGTTTTTCAAACTGACGTGTTAAAAACAAATTAATAGATATAATATTACAAAAGAGTAGCCCTAATACAATCATTTGATAAAATAGAAAAGAAAACGAGACAAAGGAAATCATTAGCTCTGGCTCAGTGCATCGACATCGTTTTTGATAGCCGTTTGAAGGCACTGACGGAGGTTGCCACTTTAGCTTTCCTACTCAAGCTGTATTGAACATGAAACCATATGACTCCAGCACGAAAGCCTTAGATTCACTGCATTGGAAGTCTCTAGATTTTAGACGAAAGTTCCATCGATGTGCCACTATTTACAAGTCAAAGAAAAACGATATCAGCTACACTTTCAACAATAAAACAGGAAAAGACTTGCACAACATCCAGACAAGAAACAATGAGCAATACCATCTACCTAAAGTAAGGACAAATTGGGGGAAGCAAGTGTCATCTTATCTGTTGGTTGATGACTGGAATAAACTGGACACAAATATCAAGTTGGCAGGAAACTTTAATATTTTTAAACAAAGGTTTTGGACAATGTAAACTGATTTTATACCTTTTTATGATGAACTGTTCTTTTTACTACTTGAATTTATGTAATTAAAATGTTTTAACTGAATCAATATGATATATTAAATAGAGGACCCTCATGAAAAGCACTTTTGAGTGACTGAGGAATTCCTCTGTAAATATCTGCATCACCATCATCACCATTATTATTATAAACAAACTTTTACCATTAGGACATATATCTGAGGATATTTGAATGGGAAACTTGGTGGTATACACATAAATTTTGGCCAAAAACATGCAGGTGCTAACCTGTCTCTTACAGCAAATCTGATTTCTTGTGCTGACGCCTTCTTCAAAATTTTCATTACTTTATCATTATCGTAACCTGCCAATGTTTCACCATTAATTTGCAGAATTTGATCGCCAAATCGCAAACCAGCAAGTGACGCAGCGGATCCTGCTTGAACAAATGAGATAAAAACTCCCTTGTTTACTGCACGGACACGCAGACCAACTTTTCCATCTGGTCCCTTGCATGCAATTACTTCACGGACACCTTGTTTCACCTCAGCTCTCAGCACAGCTGCATTCTGGGTTCCAGTTACTGGGGCAACCATACCACCAGAGGAATAATTTGTGACTGGACCAGCATGTTGATATTGCATAACTACCTGAAGGCAAACAAGATGGAACATTTTGAAGACAAACAAGATGGAACATTTTGAAACCATGCAAAATGGAACAGTTGGAAGGCAAACAAGATGGAACATTTTGAAGGCAAACAAGATGGAACATTTTGAGGGCAAACAAAATGGAACATTTTGAAGACAAACAAGATGGAAAATTTTGAAGACAAACAAGATGTAACATTTGAAGCCAAGCAAGATGGAACATTCTGAAGGCAAACAAAATGGAACATTTTGAAGGCAAACAAGATGGAACATTTTGAAGGCAAACAAGATGGAACATTTTGAAGGCAAACAAGATGGAACATTTTGAAGGCAAACAACATGGAATATTTGAAGGCAAACAAGATGGAACATTTGAAGGCAAACAAGATGGAACACTTTGAAGGCAAACAAGACAGAATATTTGAAGGCAAACAAGATGGAACATGTTGAAGGCAAACAAGATGGACATTTTGAACGCAAACAAGACGGAACAATTTGAAGGCAAACAAGATGGAACATTTTGAAGGCAAATAAGATGGAACATTTTGAAGGCAAACAAGATGGAACATTTTGAAGGCAAATAAGGTGGAACATTTTGAAGACAAGCAAGACGGAACATTTTGAAGGCAAACAAGGTGGAACATTTGAAGACAAGCAAGATGGAACTTTTTGAAGACAAAAAGGTTGGATGTTGATCAAGAGCTTGCACAATGGTCAAAAAGAATGTAGTCCAGTAGTGGAAGGGGGAGTATCACCACCCAGCGAGGGAGTAAATGAGACCAAGTACATTATACCAATTTGGGGGCGTAGATTCTGAATTTCAATGTTATTCAGTCATATGAGGGGGCGCTTACGAGACATGGGGGCATTTGCCCCCAAAACAAATTATTGACATTTACATATATTATTGACAACCTAAAATCAGCCTGCGAAAAGATTTTTAGCCAACATTTTTTTTTGACCCAAGATCCATTTTTCCAGAACAAATTTATTTTTTGATAACACCTCCGGAGGGACCATGCAAGAAAGCGTTTTAGAAAGCGTTGGCCCATTTTTGGGGGCAAATACCCCCATATCTCGTAAAGGCCCCCTCATATGACTGAATAACATCAAAATTCGGAATCTACGCCCCCAAATTGGCATAATGCACCTAGTCTCATTTACTCCCTTGCTGGATGGTGATACTCCCCCTTCCACTACTCGACTAATGTTGAGAAAGTGCTTTAAATCAAAATCATTCACTCATAAATAGATACTACATCAGTAACTTACCTGTCCTGATTCAGGCATTTCTTTGGTTATGGTATTTTCATCAATTTGGAGTCCCATCCATTCATTCAATGAAGGATATAGGCTTGAGGATGGCTAAAAAGAAAGAAGATAAACTATAACACATGGCACATGGGAGAGGAAATCTCTTTTCTAATGTAGAAATCAAGGTAGAATTATACAGATTGATAATAAAAGTAGAAAATAAAATGATGATTCTTACTGCAGATGGCTGTTCGGGAACAGTTGATAGCGCTGGTTGTTGCGCTTGTTGTGCCTGCTGTGCTCTTGCTTGAGCCTAAAACAAGAAGATATCTATCAGGATATCATTTTGGCAGAGAACAACTTAAGAGGGTCCATGAAGTAAAATACTGGGGTCTCTGTGCATGAAAGTCATTCTTGGACTACACAGTACAAGAAACTCAAAAGGAAACTCAAAAGTGGACTTTTTTCTATCCGCGAACTAAAGAATATCCTCCTGCACAGAAAGTTGGATTAAGTTTACAGGGCGCTGCTTGACAGTCATTTACGATACTGTAATGAAATATGAGGCAGTTTGTCAAATGCCAAACTTGACCACCTTCAGCGTTTGCAGAATAAGGTTTGCACGCTCATAGAGAGTTCAAGATTGAAAGATGGCTGGAGATGCATGTGGTTGTCTGTTTCAAGCTTGATTGACTGTGACAGGGCTATCATGGTTTACAAAGAAACTAATGACTTGTGCCCTGACAGCTTGAAGGGCCGATTTTCAACAAGAACACACCTATCCAACTGTCAGGTAAAGGTCAGATAAAGGCAAAGGACATTTTTATTGATTTCGATCATTTATGACCTGGAGATTTCAAAATTTCAAACAAAATTTCAATAAGAGTTCAGGAACTTATCGCAATCGCCTGTCAAATTCTGTTTTTTAGTCGAATTTTACAAAAAAACCACACAAGCAAAAGAGCCTGGAACTAGCAAAGGCGTGACGTGGAATGAGTCGAATGAGTCATTGCAAATCTGCGAAGGAATGGATGAGTCTGTTTGCATTCACTGATTGCCAAGTCACAAAAGTTAGAAACGACTACTTACTTTTAACTGTCTCAAACCAAACGCTGAGAAAGCAGGTAGTTTATCATCATGGCTAGTCAACTCATGCAGAGAAGAATGTATGTGCACATTATTCCAAACTTTGGTATGGACCAACTTGTAGCAGCAGTGAGCTGTGGACTGACTTGGAGAGGGAGCCCTTCAGACTTGCAACAACAAAAAAATTGTGGGTCTGCACAAGATATTTGAATCCTAACACTTTAAACAATCATTGGCTGCTACAAGTGCATTAGCTGGCTTCCAGAGCACCTTTCAGAGAACTCTTCGACGTGCTGAACATTAAATTATATATAGCTGAAATCAAATGATACACCAGGCCTTTTCGTAAGGAAATTTCCACCAGGGTGTCTTATCGTCCACGTAGATAAGACGACGAGGGCGGTCGCCCCCATAAAATATTTTTGTGTTTATGCTTTGTGTACTGGCTGGCAATGAAACCTTTAAAAGCCTTGTTCTTGCAAGGAGGACTGCCTTCCTTTACCAGACTTTTGAGGAGAGGAGTCAGCAAACAAGCTATAAACTTTTTCGTTACAAAGCTGCAAAAGATTTTATTCCATTTGCTTGTAACATTCTTCTTCCTTGCTCTACTATTTTGCGAAAGTTAAGAAAGGGTCAAATCAGTTAGGCCAACCAATTTCCTGTTGTCCCATTTAATTGAGTATGAAGCTTCCACAAAAGAAAGTGATTAGAGTAGCAAATTCGATTTGGATTAGTTAACTTGTATATATATATTTAAATAACGCACACATTGTTAGCTATATATTGTAAATAATCGAATCAAAATAAAGTTACACACACACACACAGATGTGGCCCCTGAAACAAAACAACTGAGTCTCTTTTAGGCTTTTAAAATTCCATGGGAACACTTTACTCGAACTCCAAGCAGTCCTGTCCTACTCAAAAAACCAGAGGAGGGCTTCAGAAAGTTCCATTGGAGAAACACTTTGCAACAAAGTTAGATTAATGTAGCACTTTTCTTCTTGTTGTTGCACCCTGATCATCAAAAAACACGTAGTCAAACTGGAAACCTCAACAGAGAACAAGGTAGGTGTGGGCCCACGAGGAAGGACCTCTATTGAAACCATCGCAAAATACTGCAAAGAAAATGCGGAATGATTGTCAAGGACTAGTATTTCCTTTGCATTATCTAGTTCTTTAAAAGTTTCTTGTCAAAATCATTTTGCCTAGGTAAATCGTAAAACATTATATCTAGCGCTTCGTTTTGGTTCTCTACATCTTGTTTGCTTCACTGTGGTCGGATTTCATAAAGAATTTGAAGCGCTACTTGGTAAATCGTATGTACACCGAGTCATGACTGAATGCACAATTCAAATGGGCTTTGTTTTGAGAATCTATTTACAAAAATTTTTTCTGAGCATTGGGCGAAATACATTTTTGCGAGGGCGATTAATAGTCCATGTAAAAAATTTTGCGAGAGCACTGGCGAGGGTGAGGGCGATCACCCGCGGTAAACGAAAAGGCCTGGATACACTCACCCACTCTTCAAACATGACAACACAGAATTTTGCCACATCAGGAGTAGGCCATGTGAGCACACTCATGCTCATGGATAGGTAAGTGCAAGTTCTTTCTCCACATTTATGTTTCCTTTTCTTCGATAACGCTCTGGTTCTTTGCGAACTTTTTAGGCGGCCGAAGTACTGCCTCGCACGATATAATTTGTATTTACAGATCATTTGTGAAGCCATGCAAATGCAAATGTGCCTTTGATAGGCGCTTGTCAGTTTAATGAGGAGAATGAATCCTGACACTAACAATTAAACCCTGGGGAGATCAAGGCGTGTTTTTCTGTAGTCTTTGCAAATAACACAATAGTTAACTGTTTGATCAAGACCATGGCTTGATCCAGCCATTCACAGCTAAAGACAATCAATATTTTTAACTGCTAATTTGCATTAAAATAATTCAAATGATGTTTTTATGTTTCCATTACAAGAGTCGGTCCCACTTGAGAAGAGCAGAACACAGAAAGCTTGGCCTGACTGTGTTAAATTCACTCTTCTGCATGGAGGGAAAACTACGAGGGTGTGCTGCTCAATACCCGACCTTTAGATAATCAGAGAAGCTATTGCCCGCAATCCGATTTATTTTGTTTACTGTTCTATGCAAATCTGCAATGCGACGTGTGTTCTCCACAGTTAATTCTTCAAGTGCTTTGGGCCTCTCAAGTGATGAATTTCTTATGACTCATTCCACGTCATGACTTAGCTAGTTCCAGGCCTCTATCTGAAGGAGTGCCCTTTTTCAAAACCCCAAAACCTACCCTTTTTGCATCGCAAAGATAAAAAATATTTTTGCCATCGGATTCACAACAGTCTAAACTTATGAATACAAAAAAATTGCATTTGCTCTTGTCTGACCTTTACAGACAAATGACGGATATATAGCATCATATCTAAAAATAGGACAATAGATTTGCGCCTGCCACTTCTAGTAGTTAAACTATCATATCATTTGTTGTTGTTAATGTTATTTTGTACCTGTTGCTGGACGGAACTTTAAAAATGAAACTTGAACTGGAACCACAGTTGACCCACCATGTTGTGGGCCTGGGCCTAAAATGAGCTCCTGGTGGTTGGTATTATAAAGGTACTCGAAGCGCAAGCAGAATAGGATGGTTGCCGAGGGTTGCTGCAGAATATTCGATGGAACTTACGAATTCGTGACATAATTTTATGACTGGTATAATGACAGCTGATCCTTTCTCTTGCCGTATTTCCATGTGCCCGCCATGGAAAGCTTTCCTACCTGTCTCCTCGTCCTGCACTGCAGGCCTAAAACTTTACTACCTCGAAGTCCAGGTCAGGGTGAAATAAAATGGCTGCTGGATAATTCAATGGTGTTCAGTCCCCTCCAAAAGAAATCCGTTCATAATACCTGAGCCATATGGTCAACTTTCATATCTTCTAATGATGGATACAAAGACATTTTGATGCTTTTTTCTTGCTTTTTCTTGCTGTATTTCTTGATGTCTCTTCCCTTTCGTTCCTCCTTCTTCAAGAATTTCAATTTGTCTTGATATTTTATTTTGCTTTGCGCACGCAGGTCATGTGATGATTTCCTTAAATGTCATCATCTTCAGGTCATTACGTCATATTCAAAAAGCACAAAATTATAAGAAACTTTTTACAGTACCCGTCGTGTGCGAGAAACAAACCAAGATTTTGTCAACTGGTGAACTGCACGTGTTTCTTAGATGAAACATCCTTCCTACTTCACTTTCTCTAAGAAACCAAGCTCTGAGAATGCCACGAAATTTCAGTACTGGGAAAATATACTTAAAGAACTAGTTACAAGCATTTTAGTATAAGAAACTATGAATCTGGTCAACGGGACAAAAAGTTTCTTAAGATCATCAAATTTGGAGTACCAAAGAGTTTCTTACTAGTTTCCTACAAGCTCCATATGAATCTTCATGTAAACGACCATTTCCCTCGTAGAAATTTCAGAAAAAGGTTTTTTCACGCCTTTCCAACGTTTAGAAATTGTTCTAGTACCTTCCTAGTGATATGATATAGGAAACTGGAAAAAGCAAGAATATTTCCAGGATTTCCATCACAAAGAAATTGTCTTGACTTAATATTTCCCATTACGCGAGTTTCTAAATTTTATGGTGAACTGTGAGTTAAGCATTTGATATGCAGTTGCACCTCAACTCGGAAATCCTTAACATAAGTTTACTTACAGCAGCCGATACCACATTGCTCGGAAGCTACTTCAGAAATGTCTTTCTAAACATTGGACAAACTTCAAAAACTCATTTTTATGATTTCCCAATGTCGTGAAAAGTTCACAAAGGCACACTTAGAAAACGCGAAGACTGCAAGAATTCAAGAAATTTTACACACTGGCCTTTATTGCTGACAACCATGACACGCAGTCAAGCCTCTGTCGAAATTCAAATGATGTCATATTCTATAAGGGGTGTTGTGACGTCGAATCAATTCGCCCCCATAGTGATTTGAGTGTTTGACAACGCCAGAGCAATGTATATTGCGAATTAAAGTTGGAAAAACAAAGGGGGGGGGGGTATGCTAAGATGGCTGCTCTACCAAATTAAGGTCGATGACGTATAACTTCCGAAATATATTTCCCAACAATGAAATAACACATTTCTCTTAACTGGAGAAACAGACGAGCCAGCAGTTTTTTCATGTCGTTATGAAATGACGCATGTAGTTTTTGCTCACATGACAATTTTTAGAGGATGAATGGAACAAGAAATGTCCGATTTCAGGCTTGCACCGTTGAATTTAGAGAGGAAAAGTTGAGCTGTGAATCTCATCAAGATCGGTGGAGAATATTAACCAGAGATTGAAGATTGCAGAAATGGAAAGAGAGCAAAATAGTTAGTAGAGAAGAATTGAAATCGGCGAGTCGAAGAAACATGAGTGTAATACTCAGCGACAAAGGATGCAACTTTGAACCAACTACGAAATTGCTCTTCAAGGAAGTGTTTTCTTGTGCCCTCCCTCTAAAAGTGCTGTCAATGTCCCCTAGGTTAGAAAACAAACTGTGTAGCCCCCCTCATTGGGGATGGATCTAGAATTGGAAGTTTCTTTGCACTTTCCTTCCCTAATCCATGTTCAAGCAGCCACCGTTCTAAACGGACTTCAGAACTGTGCATTGCAAGTCAAGATCTATAAGATCGACAACCACTAAAAACCGCTTCAACCATCTAATGGTGCGAAGGGATAGGCTTGATAAACTCAACCTTGTCAGCTTCGCAAACGAATCCTTTCGAGATTCCGATGCAAGAAAATTAGATTTTGGAAAGTTCAGCCCTTTGACATCAGACGTGCTTCGTCAAGTGGGCTGAAAAGTACATAGACTTCAACAATCTAAATCACATTTAAACTATGAGAGTTCGTGATGCTCCTGTCCAAGTATTCTTGTGTCGTAGATTAGATTCAGCTAGCCTTGTTTGAAATCTACCGTATTGAGATTCATAAATTTTCATATTTCACCTTCAGGACCTCTGAACATAAAATTCCCTTTCGGTATTCACAGGTGGGCGTTGCCAAGAGAAAAAAGGGTGTGTACCAAAGGCTTTTCCCATAGACCCCCAGCTTTGAATCTTCGGTGCCAGTAGTGCCCCTCCAATCTGAAAAATGCTCCAGAGTTTTGGTGAAACTAAAATTCAAAACACGTCGAGAGCGCGTGAACGACTAAACTCTTGTAATGCGCATGATGGTGAGACTTTTTGTACACTGTAGCAGAGGGAAAGTCTGTACGCTCAATCTTTCTGTACAATAACGAAATGAGGTTTAATGTAAAAGCTAGAAAACACCATCGGAACTTTTCAACCTTACATCTAAGACAGACTATTGGAATTAACTGGCAAAGAAATATTACCAACAACGAGCTCTTACACCAGAACGAAATGCGAGCCATGGAGTGAAATAGTAAGAGCATAGATGCTAACATGGCCAGGACATCTGATGCAAATGCATCCCAAAAACCATAGCTAATCTTACACCAGAACGAAATGCGAGCCATGGAGTGAAATAGTAAGAGCATGGATGCTAACATGGCCAGGACATCTGATGCAAATGCATCCCAAAAACCATAGCTAATCTTACACCAGAACGAAATGCGAGCCATGGAGTGAAATAGTAAGAGCATGGATGCTAACATGGCCAGGACATCTGATGCAAATGCATCCCAAAAACCATAGCTAATCTTACACCAGAACGAAATGCGAGCCATGGAGTGAAATAGTAAGAGCATGGATGCTAACATGGCCAGGACAGCTGATGCAAATGCATCCCAAAAACCATAGCTAATGCGCAAACATCGGCTAGAAAATTGCTTGAAGAATATAAGAGTGAATGGCCACAGGGAAAACGAAAGACGACATAGATGCAATAGATGCATCAAGATTTGCACAGCATCGCAATCGAAGTAAAATTTTTCAAATTAACCGCAGCATTGAATGATCATTGAAACTGAAGAAAGAAAGATAGAAGAAATTCGCGTGGTAGCCTTGTCAAATGCGTTGCCAGTACTATCTGCATGTCATGTCATATCATATCATAGTCACAAGAGATGCACTGTGATCCAGAGCATTGAATTTTTAATCAAAATTTGAAGTTTACATTCCTGCTTGATTTTGCAGTTGAGTAAATTTCACATAATGGTACTTTTCAAAAAAATTCTTGTCTTCAAAAATCAATTGTAAAATTAAAAGCTGAAGACAAAAAAGAGTGTTTCGTTATGCCTTCAAAATATTTTCAACATTTAGAAACGCCTTTCTAACAAGTCTCTACCATAGGGCTGGTGCCAATTCGAACCCAAACATCTTTTATGACTATTTTCATTTCACAAGTCATTAATTTGATTTCTAACAATTTGCATTTAATAGCCACTAAACTTTAACAGAGATTTCAACAAAAGTGACCATGCCTTACCATGTTAAAAATATATATAATGACTAACATTTGGCACACTTTGCAAGGCTTTATTTGTTAAAGTTCTTGCAAAATCGTGAATTCATTTTGGGGCAAATGGCTGCAAAATACCATTTTGGCCTTAAAGATGTTTGAATCGAGGCTTTAGGACAAATAAATGCATACCTTTGAATCTGCATCGGTTTCAAACAATTGGAAAGCTTTCCATTTGACTTTATCGAATTTTTTCATCGAGAAATGTGCAAAAATTTCAAAATCATGTACACAACTTGTAAAATTAAGATCATTCTCAAAAATTTTTTGGAGACGAATTGGCACCAGCCCTTTGGCAGAAACTTGTATCTAATTGCTGAAAATACTTTGAAGAGCATAGCGAAACATAATTTTTTGTCTTCAGCTTTTAATTTTACGATTGAATTTCGAAGACAAGAATTTTTTAGAAAAGGACCATTGAAAAATGGCTTAAAAATGGTCACAAGAAGGCAAGATATTTTAGCATACTTTACTTTGCCTCAAAGCACACATTTAGAGGATCAGAATGAGACTAAAATGAAAAAGATCGGTGAACTCTGAGCCTAGATACAAGGAATTGTAATTTGCTCTCAAAACAGTACCATGCCTCTTCCGGTCATGTAAACAAAGATCTAATTTGGGCTCAACGTCAAAAATCATTATCTTCGCCTTCGGTCGATTGATCTCGAAAATTTTTGCAGCTCATGATACCCTAACGTTATAGTGCATGTCACAAGTCTAAAATTTTATTAGGATTGGGGACTTTATTTTTTGGCATTAATTTCATAAAAAGGCCTAATGGATCACAGTGAAATGGTCATATTCGCAGTAGCGGCAACAGCAACAGAGAATTATGTCAACTTAATGAAGGAACGAAGGGCGATTCCATCAAACTCCTTCCCCGTAAGCCGTTCACAGGAAGGACGATCAAACGGGCAGGGTCAGCAGAAAAAGGCATGAAATGAAACTCTTTTGAAAACAAATCCACAATCAACTCAACAATCAATGGATAGAGCACTAACCTCGACTAAATAAAGATTTCAAACAAAACGAATTACTAATAGAATGATTGAAAAAGTACTGAGAAAGAAGTCACAAATTTCCATTAGCCATATTAGATGGACGTTTCTTGACTTTTTGAGCAGTCTTCATACGTCTGATAAATCGAGGATTGCCAACTGGAAGCTAAAAGAAACAAACGTTGCTGTTGAAAGAGGCAAGGAATCGTGAATAAACAACGAAATTATCACGCTATGCTGTTCAAATTCTCATTCTATCTGATTCTGTAGCTTTCTTGTAGCTGGAAATGTAGAAGCTACCGAAGTGAGGAATTCATGTAGGTTCTTGGTTCACCGAAGGATATAGCAACGCACATTTGTTTTCGACTTAAAGGAACTTAAACTGTCTGAAGATTTATAATGAGGAGAATACATGAAGTATTAGAGAGAAGAAAAATTTTGTTGATCTCGGAAATTCTGCATTTTTGTGATTTGCTTCTATCTTCTTAAACGTCTTTTCCTCCGAAATGCGCGAAAAAAAGGAAAATTAATTTCAAGACATAGAGTATCATACACGAGCAATTTCCGTCAAGGCTTAAAAAGTGACTTTTACAAAAGTATCAGATCACAGATGTTATTGCTTTCAGGAAGACTTGAATCTTGGCGGCATATTTTCACGGATGTCGAAGTAGTGAATTATCAAACCTAGACTTAACCTATATTTCCTTACTTAGAACCAAAATCAGTAAAATACAAAAGCCTTTTAGTTACCATTAAACAATGACTCAACTCAGAACTGTACGTATTTTCTGCATTGTGATTTGTCAAAACGTGGTCCCACCCGATACTTAACGGAATTTCACTTTGTCAAGTCTTAACGCTTCACGACAATGACACAAGAAAATTTTGGAGTAAATGTGTAAATGCAATATGTCATTGTCGAAAAGACAGTAATTTCGTACAGATTTAAAGTCTTACTGTCGCTATATAAAGAAAGAACGAATTATTGGCTTCCAATAATTCATTCCCTTAGTTTTTGTGCAGAGGAAGGTCATCCGCTGAGCCTTAGATATTCTAAAAAAGAATTTGAATCGAACGATATTTTAATACATTTTGTAGAATTTTCGAATGTGCACAATAGTGATAGAATCTCCAACGTCACTCAATCGAATATCGCTGCAGAAACAATGGGGTTTCATGACCCTCTCTTGCAGTGATCAAAAGCAATTGATAAAAGCGAGGCTATGACTATATTTATAGCGACAGTAAGACTTTAAAATTGCGAGACCAAAAACGAAAAAAAGTGAAAATAATTTCATATAAAGTAATTCTAACCTTTTTTGAAACCTTGTTGTTCTCAATTGTTGTCATAGCAACACCTCTGACATGTCTTGGCATACAGCCATCTTTACTGAGAGAGAAAGATGACAAGAGTCAAGTCAATCTGTACCCATTACCAATGCAAGGTGCTTCACGAAAGCTTCACGAAAGCACAACCTAAGAGTAGCTATAGTTGAAAATAATCAAAATTTATACGATATGAGTTGAAGGTTGCGCTAATGTTGCACGATATGAGTTGAAGGTTGCGCTAATGTTGCACGATATGAGTTGAAGGTAGCGCTAATGTTGCACGATATGAGTTGAAGGTTGCGCTAATGTTGCCGCCAAGGAGAGGAGTATTTACAAAGGTGCATTGTGTTTTAATTACGAATCCTAAAAGATTCCAAAGGAATTGGATTGAAGAACGCAATGTTCATTGGAAAAAGTCCCTTACCGCCATCTTTAGTGAAATCGTTGATAGATACGAAACTGGTAGTTTATCTATCTTCATTGATGAAATGATTTGTCATTTGATATTTTTTGTACGTATGGTCCATTTTAAATGCAGCATGCAATAAACGCAACGTGAACACCCTTTTTACTGCAAAAAAGTTCAAAAATAGTTTTTGTCAAAATATTTGAGGCCAAAGAGCACTTGTGGTGATGCCTACGGTAACAAAGAGACAAATTGATTACAATGAGATTCATTTACTAAGAAGGAAGAAGGAACCTCTCATAAAGATGGGCTTTCCTATATGTCAATTTATCTTCCCTTCCTGGCAGCTGCAACAGGCCACACTTATAAAGACGCCATTAACACATGAAAAATGCAATCAATACGCCTAACTGGGATATCATTGGAGAGACAATAAATTGTGCTTCAGATGGTATCCATCAAATTGATTCAAATATTGTCATTTCCTGAAAAATCTCGAATACAGTTTAGTTTTGTGGTTCTACCGTGAAAAAACCTACAATTTGCTATCCGATTCTAATAAAGTTGTTCAACTTGGTGAAAACCGGCAGAAAGCTTCAAACTGCTTTTGTTTCGAGACACAAAATATCTCCAGCTAGCTGAATTAACAAATTATTCAACAATTGCAAGAATCTTTTTCGATCTAATTGGGTAACGAAAAGATTGATTGAAGATTGAAGTTTAAAGTAAGGTGTAGACAACGTAAATCCAGTTGATCGTCGCTTTGAATAATTCTGATTGTCAAAGAAAAATAACAGAATTACTTTGGAATTATTTATCAATCAAAATAGTTGGAGATATGAGGTAATTGGATTGAATTGAATGTATTTGTAAGCTAAGGGAAACAAGCTTTAAAAATGATTTTTGCATAATACCTTTGAGCGAGTTGACAATCATCATTTGCAAAGATTTTAACTTCGCAAATAGGCAGTGATGTTGACTGGGCCTTTGCAGAAGCAACCTGTTAAGAGAAGTCTGTAAAATGTACCACACAACAAAAGCACTTGTCATTTATCCTATGAAAACAGACTTATTATCACCTTGGTTGACAGAAGGCGAGAGGGAACGTCTGGCATTACCTTGCTCTACTGCCACTGAAAATAACTTTCGGACATCGCATTTCCAATAGAAACTCTATTTACGGTTTCACATCGGCAGGCTGCTAAAGGAAATATCGAACCATGAAAATGGTTCAAAATTTTTGACATATATGATATTGTACATTACCTCAGAATGGCGTTCTACTTTGATGGAATGTAATTGACTAGAGGCTTGCTTTGAAACAACACTTGGCTGACTGAAAGACTGCAAATGACTGACATTTCTTACAGGTGGTATTAATCGTGTACCTACAGAGATAATACAGAGTTTTCAATGGCGACTGAATGAGATTTTATTGAAATAAGTTGAACTTTGATGCGCAAATTTCTTGGTCAAAACAGGGCCATATCACAAAGAAAATGGCGGTTTGTTCATTTTTGTATTAATTTCTTTGTGAATATCAGCTGCGTTTCGTAATAGGTACAAGGAAAGTCAAGAAAGTTGGCACCTTTGGTGAGCTGTGGAATGAAAAGTACATGATTGATGTTCAAAATGGAAATGATAATCTGTCAGTCAAAGGTCTCTCTCATGTTAGTCCGAATAGTCCGGAAAGTACGAAAACAAATAGGCCGGAAAATACGAGAACGAATAGTCTGGAAAATACGAAAACGAATAGTTTGGAAAATAAGAAAACAAATAGTCCGGAAAAGGTGAAAATTCGCACTAAGAAGAGAAAGAGAATTGTAGCGAATCCAATGCTGACTTAGATGAGAAAGTTTTGTTTGGCGAAATGACTCATCTATTCGAGTTTGAGATGAGAATGTCATATTCAAGTTTGGTCATTTATCAACGATTTAAAAATAACTTCACCATAGACTGCTTTCACAATGACATCAATTCAATTGAAATCCTTCAAGGAACACCACTTGCCTCGATAACATGTGGATCTAAATCTCAAGAGCGCGAATTGCCCTCAGCAACGCATGAAATAGTTGTGACCCTGTATTTGCAACATAATGGCATGATGCAGATTTCTTGCTGTACGGGGAATCACATCTTTTACTTCAGATTTACCTTAAGTGTGACGTCGGTCTTTTGTCTCTTTCATAAACAGAATTTGAACTTCAATGGTGAGTAAATTATAGACCAGAATGGAACGTAGAATTCTCGTTCCGATAAAACCCCTTACCATCCTTTCTTTGATATCTGGCTCTTAAAGATGGGAGACTTTAGCAAACCAAAATTTCACATCTAATCTTTGATTGATAGCAAATTTTCTTTTGACATTAGACAGCAATTTTCATTTCACAGCCCATCAAACGTTGTAAATTATTGTGGACTCTTTGAAGAACGTGAAAAGATCTGAATCAACTCGTGAAAATGTTTGACAAATTCAAAACTGTTAGGGATATTAAAACGAGGAAAAAGCTGGGCGTGTTCTTCAGTAGCTGGTAAGGATAATTAGAACCATAAAGAAAGGATGTCACGGGTGATCCAAAAAAAATTTCATGAGCTACTGTAGATCATAACTAGCTTCCTGAAATCAAAAGCAATTGCCAAATGATTGCTATCATAGTTTAGTTGAAAAGCTTAGCGATCTTTTGAAATGCTGCATGGTCATTTTAAGTAATGATTATCATTCGAAAAACCAGATTCAATAAAAATTTCGAATCCACGATCCTCATTTCGAGTGAGCCATCATTTTCCAGTAATTCGAATAATTGCCATCATTTTCCAGTCAACATTTTGTGAAAACTCGACATAGCTGATTAGAAAGTCGTCTGGGGAAATTTTTTGTTTGCAAAATGATTGAACTATGTTCCTCATTCAAATTTCCTGCTCCAAAGCAAATTTGTTTACACCATGCGCAATAAGAAACACATAATGTACACTCACCGAATGTCTGTTGTTTTTGTGTCAAATCTTCTGTCAGCGGCATCTTGACTGACTGCGCATGGTGCTTCGCAGTGCTTTGCTGTATTACAGGGGAGCACTGCAAAGCACCATGCGCAGTCAGTCAAGATGGCGCTGAAAGAAAATTTGACACAAAAAAAACAAACATCCGGTGAGTGTACATTATGTGTTTCTCATTGCACATGTTTACACTTTAACAAAAATGGACTTGTAAGCGAGAGAGTGGTCCAAGAAATGAATGAATTTCCATATTTTTGAAACTGCTTTTTCGGACAGTACGGATATCTTAAACTGGCCAAGCAACATCTCAAAAGATAGCGGAGTCTTTCAGCAACATGCTGGTACCTTGTTTGTCTTCATAACACTTGCGCTGAAAAAAATATGTGGCATCATAAAGTTTTCATAGGTTCACCCTGTATAGATAAATATACCTGATGAAATTTGGAACTGTTTTGATGGCACATTCAATTGATCGGAAAACGCCGACATATCATTCACGCTTACATCGTACTTTTTCTTTTGTGTAATCTTATTGATGATTGTTGTTGTTGTTGTTGTTGTTGTTTTTATTGTTGTTGTTGTTGTTGTTGTTTTGCTACTGCTTTTCATTTTTGGCGAATGGAACTTCTTGACCAACGGCATTTTGGAACTGACCGCAGATCTAGGAACAAGGAGAAATCATTCAACAAAGACATCACGTGTTAACTACTTCATGTTAACATAACTTTTGTATGCAAATTACAAATAGCTCAATTAAATGTTGGGCTAGAAAACAAAAAGCCAATCCCAATTTGAAATGCCAATGCTCTGTGGACATGAAGACCGGAACATTGGCAAATAAACCATATAATGATTGAAATACTCACAACTATTACAAAGTTCACCTCACAGAAAATTGCCATTCCGTTCAGAGATTAAAATCATGAAACCGTTTTTGCATTACAGTAGTTCTATAAAATGTGTTATCCCTTTGCAAGGGTGAATGTTTCATCCCTGAAAGATGGAGTTTCAGTCAACGTAACCTTTTATATAAAACTGTACGAACATCTTCCTAAATTTCAAATGACTAGAGAATTTGTGCTTGATGAAAATTGAATGGCTGGTCTTACGGTTATAACTTTGGACTGAAAGTCATCTTTTCTTAATTTCCCCAAAGCCATTGCCAAGGGTCTTGGGTGCTTTGTAGAGAAAAAAGAGTTTTGAAGACTGCCTGGATTGGTGCAAATTCCACTTCGGTCATCAAATTTGTCCTCCCTAAGTCATCTAAAAATGTCTTAATAGTTGAAAAATTCAAATTCCGTTCATAAACTTTTTTTCAAATGATACCCTCATTGTGGCTTGCAACGGTAAATTGACAGATCTGCAACCAAAATCGAATTTACGCTATAAAGTTTCTGGCAGCACTTTAGGCGATCCACATGATATTTAACATGGAAACAAAAAATATACTAACATTTGTTCTCTAACAGCAATTTTTCCTCTTTTCTTCAAAGATGGGATTTGATTTCGTACACTTCTGATGTAAATTGCCAACCATCGTTCAATTGCTTTCAAACTCCGTAGCTCGCTTGACAGGATTCGAGACAAAGGGTTCTTTTCTAGCATGTCCAGGGCAGAAACGGCAAGCGCTCTACCAACCTAAATAGAGAATTAGAGTTCTTAGATGTTATGGCCAGGAAGTTTCGAGCAAAGGATGCTTGATGATTCAGCAGTGACAAATTCTACGTGCTTTAAGATATCACATTTTGAAAATACTATGAGCCAGAAACAAATTCGCAATTTTGAAAATTCATATCACCTAGAGTATTTCATGGATCGGTATGAATCAAATTCTACATGACAATTGAGAACTGAAGTATTTTTTGGAATTTCCTCGAGTTTTACGGGCATTGAAAGAAGGAATCTTGATAATGAATTATCGATGAATGGAGAAAAAGATATGGGTATAAGGGTTAATCTCAATAACGACCATTTCATGGTCACGAAATGCCTGGAAATGAGGCAAACCTTTGATAATTTCATAAAGAATTGCGTCAATATGAAAATTAAGGAAGTACACCTATAGCAGGTGAGAAACATCGAGTGCCAATTTAATGTTAAGAAAACTACTAGAATTGGTCTGAAAATTTATATAAATCTTCAGAGAGACGAAAGACCCTCTCCACACTTTGTTGTGGGACAGTGAATCCGTACGATCTGATCAAGTGAATTATACCCTTTGCTGCCTCACAATAAACCAATCTTCATGGAGTCGAATTCAGCTGTCTTCAATTTTCTCATAAAAAATGCAAGAAATATCACGAACAGACTTACGTGTTTCTGCTATCCAGGAAATCTCGATTCATCCAGAACAATAGACAACTATAGGTATTGCCATTTTTTTCAAGCGCTTGAACCTTGGTGGCATTTCGGAAGAACGATAACCTTTATGGTTTATCACAAATAATGAGATTGAAATAATACTTAAAATGTAACCAAAAATAATTTGAATACCTGTTCATAAATCTCTGGTGTGTATTTTGGAGGAAAGCAGTTGGATGGAGGTGGTGTTACTTGTCCATTATCGCTGGATGCAGGTGGTATTAAGTTGATGATACGACCAGTGTTGTAATTGCATTCCAATGTATAACTACAAAAATATCATAATATTAATGATAATGAACTAACATCGATTATGACTGCATTCACACGATGCCGGCAAATTTTGAAAACGCTGAAAAATATGACGGCAGCAAAGTTTGAGTTAGCCTTGACACGATGCCGGAACAATTTGAAAACGGTACGAAATTTTACTGTAAAAACGTATTCCATTGCCCATGTTGTCAAAACAAAGTTAACCCGTTTAGTTGGTTGTGGAATAAAAATACGCAAAAAATACTCAAACTAGAATATCAATCTATCAGTCAAAGGCTCACTTGGACGTGAAAGTTTTTTGCTGGAATCATCCATCATTTAGACCCCAAAATCAAGAAAATTCTGCTAAAGGATTCGCATAGGAAAGAGAATTCGACATTCAATTCTGGTCCATCATCTCTATTACATTCTCTCTTTCATTCACTCGGTCAAGCGGCGGCCCTATTCAGACTCACCCAGTACCCGGCATCCGGCACCACCGGCATCCGGCACCACCGGCATCCGGTACCACCGGCATCCAGTACCACTGGCATCCGGCACCACCGGCATCCGGTACCACCGGCATCCGGCACCACCGGCATCCGGCACCATCGGCATCCGGCACCACCGAAATCCGGCATCTGGTACCACCGGCATCCGGTACCACTGGCATCCGGCACCACCGGCATCCGGTACCACCGGCATCCGGCACCACCGGCATCCGGCACCAGCCACAAAATGAAAGCATTAGGCTGAAATCTTTCACATCCTCAAAAAGGCCGACGTAAAATTGTCTCGAATTTTTATCTGACACGAATTACTTAAAAGGAACTCAAAGTAGTCTGTTCTGAGAACTTAGAAAATGAGAGCGGATATGGTATAAAAAAGACTTCTACTGTAGATTTATGGCAGAGTACCGGACAAAAAAAGTGACCCGATGCAATCTGTTGTAGAAGAATAAGTAAAGGGCCGATCGAAATGCTTCAAACGTTGTTTTGTCGCTAAAAGACTACCTTACATTATGATTAGTTTTTAGAATATTTTCGGCAGAGATTTTCCCAAAATCAAAGATTTCGAGGCAAAGGCCAAGCCTGAAATCCTCAAAAAGTCGTCAAAAACAGGGGATCGATTTACAGCCATTTCAGATCTTCAAAACAATGAGGAGCGTGTTTTGGTCCAAACAGGGAATAGGCCACTCAGTCAAAAGTTTTCACAGCAAGTTTATAGTAACTAGATAACTAAAATATTCTTGTCTCAAGGGACAAGGATGCTGCTGCTTCCCTTGAGTAATCCTGAAAGATTTCAAGTCGCACCGGAAAGATGAATTCATTTGAAATTCCAGGAGTTTACAAGTAACTTTTCTTCCCGATTCTTAAGTACCTGAGGACTTAAAGCTTTCTTCGGAAACTTTATACTGAGTTGCCCATTCCCAGCCTGAAATAAAACACGCTCCTCATTGTTTTGAAGATCTGAAATGGATTTAAATCGACCCCTTGTTTTTGACGACTTTTTGAGGATTTCGGGCTCTCTATTTTCGTCAAAATCCTTAATTTGCGAAACTTACCATGCCGACAAAAATCGTCAAAATACCATGTGAGCCAGAAAAAAGTTGCCACTTTTGAAAATTCATAACGCTAAGATTGATATATAGATTTGAATCATTCAAAGTCTAGTAACAGTCGAAAGATCAAAGTATTTTTGTGATTTTTCTCGCTATCCTACCAGCACTAGAAATATTGGCAAATTCAACTTTATAAAATTTCATGGCTGCAAAATGACGGAAAAGGGGCTTAAAACATTGATCAAATCGTAATAACTCTATTCACACCGAACAATAGGTAATTGTCGTTTCACCTCCCAACAGAGTTATAAAACATCGATTTTCAAACAAATACGGACGATTTTCAATCCCATGGCAATTAATGTACAGAGGATATCTCTCACTCATGAGAAATTGCATTCCCTTTATTACTCTGTGCGAGAAGTCATTTTTGCATTGATCAATGTTTTGAGACATTTTTCAGTCATTTTGTAACCATGAAAGTTTTGTAAAGTTGAATTTGTCTATATGTTTAGTGCTGGTAGGACAGCGAGAAAAACGACAACAATACTTTGACTTTTTGGCTTTTAACTAGAATTTGAATAATTCAGATACGTGAAGTAGTCTTGGTGTTATGAATTTTCAAAAAGTGGGAACTTTTTCTGGCTCACTCGGTACTCATAGTGTAGGGTAGTCTTCTAGCCACAGAACAACATTTGAAGCATTTATCTTTCTATATCAGATCGCCTCGGGTCACTTTTTTGGGTCACCCGGTACTCATAGTGTAGGGTAGTCTTCTAGCCACAGAACAACATTTGAAGCATTTATCTTTCTATGTCAGATCGCCTCGGGTCACTTTTTTGGGTCACCCGGTACTCATAGTGGAGGGTAGTCTTCTAGCCACAGAACAACATTTGAAGCATTTATCTTTCTATGTCAGATCGCCTCGGGTCACTTTTCTGGCTCACTCGGTACTCATAGTGTAGGGTAGTCTTCTAGCCACAGAACAACATTTGAAGCATTTATCTTTCTATATCAGATCGCCTCGGGTCACTTTTTTGGGTCACCCGGTACTCATAGTGTAGGGTAGTCTTCTAGCCACAGAACAACATTTGAAGCATTTATCTTTCTATGTCAGATCGCCTCGGGTCACTTTTTTGGGTCACCCGGTACTCATAGTGGAGGGTAGTCTTCTAGCCACAGAACAACATTTGAAGCATTTATCTTTCTATGTCAGATCGCCTCGGGTCACTTTTTTGAGTCACCCGGTACAGTAACTTTCTTTCACCAATCTGCTATAAAAGCATACATACCAGATGAGTCAAAAACGCCCGGCGTTTGAAAGGCTACTGATCCGTGAGGATATAAGCAGTGATATTTTGCAATGCCTGATTGAATAGCTAACATGTTCAATTATTTTTAGAAATTTCTCTGACTAAAATCGGTCACCCAGTGCAGACTCTGTAACGATTTTCTAAAATGTCTACCTCTGAGAACCTTAAAAAACATGCTAAAATTACAAACAAGGATCCCTAATGTGTCAACCTCACAAGGAGGACTTTCAGCACGCTTTAGCACGTGCTTTCCTTTTGTTGGGTTGAAAAGTCTCCCCCCCCCAAGTGTGAATAACTCATTCAGGGGCATTCCATTCTCCCATAAGGACAAAATACATGAAAGCATCCAAGAGTTATTATTGCTGGGAAGGAGAACAAAGGGAAATTTTCCTTGCTGTTTTCACTCGACTGTGCAGGTTTCCGAGAGGGGCTTTCTGCAGAAAATTTCCAATTTCGAAGGGAAGGAATGGCTGATTAAAGCCATGTAAATTACTGAACCTAATTTGACATATCGTGAATAAAACAAGACATTTTTCAATATCATTGCTTTCATATTCGGGGAGCAGGATTTTTTCAAACACCGGGAATTTTTATTGACTAACCCAGTATAACTTAACACAACTCATAAGAAATAATGTCTCAAGTTAGGATACTTACCAATGAATGATGCCAGTAGATTTGAAGATTGCCACCCTCCCACTGCCTTCCTTTGACATTCCATCTCTTTTGTCTTTATGTTGCATATTTTTCAAACTGAAATTACAGGCTTCAAAATCAAAATGCGGTGAATTCAATGACATCAATTTTGGAAATAACAATGCTTGCACTTGGTCTTCATCCTTTTCAAAATGATTCGCATAGATAAAGCAACCTCGTTTCGAAGCATGGCCATGAAGATCTACATAATATGAAACATTCATATCGTCAGATGTTGGACTGTCCTTCTCATTTTTCGTAAAATCGTGCGTCGAGTCAGCTTTATTTGCACTGGTTTTCATCATGACAATAGAATTACTAGTACCCACCTCATTACAACCATGTTTGTCATCTTCTGTGGATGCATTGCAATTATTTGAATTAACTACAGTTTCATCTTTGTTTGTATCAACAGAAACATCATCATCATCATCATTATCATCATCCCTCTCACTAACAACTTCATTAATTGAAACACGTTGCTGTTTTTCTTTGCTATCAAATCGGTCATCTTCGCAATTTTGCCTATTCCCAGTAATATTATCTTTTCTACAATCAACACTTAAATTGCTCGAGAGATTATCACCTATGACTGTATTCAATGAATTTCTCTTTTCACTATGGGAAGAGCTGGATGCAAAATTAAGAAGAGGCCGTCTATGAATGATTTTGGAATGTTTAGACACAGATTTCATCGCGATAGATTCACATTCGATGTCATTTTTAACCTCAGATGTTTCTCCCTCTCTTTGCATTGAAGAACTCTGTTTGGTATTCACTGAGGCATGACTACCAAGAAAAGTATCTTTATTAACGGCATCATCATCCACTTGGTCATTGTGAAGGAGTGCTAGATCATTTAGATCATCTTTCTTAGCATTTTCAAGCAATGACTTAGTACACCTTGTTACGTCATTCGCTGATTCTGCTCCATCAAAACAGCAACAGCAACTACTGTCGTCATTTCTGTACCTCACATCAAAACGAGGGATGCAATTATCAACGGTACATTTCAGTAACTCTGAGAGTTCTCTTTCACAATTTTTACACTTCACATTGGATAACAAGTTAGCACGATGGTTCTTTTGACTGCTCTCCTCACTTGACGTTAAAATGCCATTTTCCAGTGATAATCCTAATGATGGTGACTCGCAATCAGGATTGAGCTCTGTTTTACTTCCTATCATGCTCAAAACTGAATTGATTTCTCTTGAATCTTTGTTTGATTGTGATGAATGAGGTTGAGGAATTCTTGATCGCGAAATAGATGGTTGTAATCTTAAGTGAAGATTGGACAGAGATTCATGAATGCATTCATTTTTGGCTGTATTGAGTTGTTTATCACTTGATGCTGCAGAGACAAGTGTTTTGTTGACTCCTTCCTCAGTCTTTGCAATCATCAAATCATCAGATTTATTGTTGCTAATGGTTATCAAATCGCGTGTCACTGAATTCAATGCAAATGGCTCACTTTTGCTTCTCATCACATTGCTCAAACTTGAAAATTTGTCTGGTGTATGCTGTTGATCAGAAAATGATCTTTGCAGTTCAAGAACTTCTTCATTTATTTTTTTTCTGCTTGTTTGTTCATTCTTTCTTTCCCCAGTGGTTACTTGTACGTTGTTTGTTTGTCCATTATGATACATAACAAGACTTTTGACAGCATATACGCTCGGATGCAAATCAAAGTCAGGATTCGTGTAAAACCGGTTTAGATTGACACCCCGAGTATCTGTCCGGTAAAATCCGTTATAAACTCCATCTGGATTCAACATAGGAATAAGCTTGAAAACAAATTCGTCTCTTAGTGCAATTGCCCTGGGATCTTCTTTGCACAAGATAAAGTCAAGAAATCCATTGAAAACAAAGCTGGAAGGAGTTTCACCTGGATGAACGCGGGCAGTTAGGAAGAATACCTGCAAGGAACAAAATTGAGTGAAACATTTGTTGGTATTTTCTAAAAGAAATACACATAGTAGTGTATCAGCCATTTTCAACTTGATACAGGTTGCGCGATGAAAAGGTTCCAGCGTTTCAAAATCGTAGTCCACTTACAGATAATCGATGGATCTAAATGAATTCACTTTTGTTTGATAGCGCAAATTATTGCGTTTTCTCTCAGTATTTCACCAGCAAAGAAAACATAGGCAAATTCAACATTACGAAAATTCATTTACTGCTAAATAGTTGAAAATGGCCTAAAACAATCGATCAAATAGTTAATAGTGTCCCATACAGAACAAGACGCGATGGTATTCGGTCATCTCTCTAAATAGGAAATGAATTACTAATAATAGCTAACAAAGACTTTGGATCCTATGTCAATGTACATGCAGAGCACAATCCCACACCTGTGAAAAATGTACGTTGCATCGTTTGCTTGAAGAACCTTCTCTCTTTGCAAATTTATCAAGTTTTGTAAGCCCTTTTCAGACATTTTACAGGATATCTAAAAAAATTGTTCTACGTTCGATTAAATGAATATTGAAAATAACGATATAACATGAACAAACTCATGTGAAGATAACCCTTTCCCTAAGATTATGAAATAATTTTAGAGACAAGAATCTTGCAAATCGGTTGAAAATTCACTGAGCTGCAAGCTTTCTAAGATAAAAAATATGCGACAGCTGAAACTAGAGACCCCCAGATTACTTGTAATGTAAAAAAGCTCAAAGACCTAGGGAAAAAAGAAGCTTGTCTAATGTCATACCTCTCGTTGATATCAGAGCAAACCAATTAGGAGTTCCAAAGTAATTATCCTTGCGATCATTGTCAAAATTTGATTAACATTGCATAATTCCAAGAACAGTGGCTCAAAACGTCATCAACGAGAAACTGAATCTGTTTCCTCAAAGCATCTATATGCTTGAAAATTAGGTTATCGAAAACCTGTTCAAACCCAATTTGCTGTGCCCTGAAACAATTGAGAAATAGCAGAAACGATTGTCGATGAGATTTTACCAAAAATGCGATTTCGAGGCCTCTGGTTTCAGTTTTTGCACAAACTTGGACTTCAAAGGCTTGTAACTTCATGACTTTTTAGCGGATTTGCAACGTTCTTGTGTCAAAAATTAATTTAAAATCTCAGGAAAAAGGTTACTTGACCATGTGCCCATTCAGCGTATCGTTATTTTTTAGTATTTAATCAAACGTCGAACATTTTTTTTGAGACACGCTGTACAATCTGTAAATTTTGTGCAGTTGAATTCTTACGTGCTCAGAAAAATATGAGATTGGTCTGGATTTTTAATTTAATCAGAATAGTTCAAACTTAAAACATTCAAGGCACATTAAACTTACCCTAACCCTATGTTT
The DNA here is from genome assembly GCA_964019985.1 of Aurelia sp. 4 Dawson et al 2005. Taxonomy (NCBI): domain Eukaryota; kingdom Metazoa; phylum Cnidaria; class Scyphozoa; order Semaeostomeae; family Ulmaridae; genus Aurelia; species Aurelia sp. 4 Dawson et al 2005. The sequence continues at coordinate 584,548 of OZ026511.1, read as the reverse complement.
GGAATCAGATAGAAAAATTTACATGAGTAATCAAATGAAATATTACCAACCTTCTTTCCACAAAACTTAAATGCTCTTTCACTTGTAACATCAGGAAACAGATTGGCCAATCGTTCTTCTTGTTCTTTTGAAATTCCCAAATGTGAACTAACAGTGATCAAATCAATTCTTCTGTTCTCCAGGGATTTGCAAAGAAGTTCTCTATGAAAGTATATATCAGTCCCTTGAGAACCATCGGGATTCGCTGTTTTGTGATTATTTTCAAGAACATCAAGTTTTTCTTGGCACTCTGTATATGAGAAAGGATAGCAAAATGCAAAATATGTTGTTGCCTTGAGGGATTCTTGAAATTTATATGTGAAAGTCAGGATAAATGCACCGTCCAGCATCTGCAATGAAAAAAAACGCTTCCTGTTGTCAAAAAACGAAAAGCAATTCACTTTTAACGATGGATTTCAGACCAGACCATCAAATTGATAAAGCCTTGTTTGGAAAGTTATGACTTCATCTTTATCAAAAGGCCTGCATTAGATTCTTGGGTTACTTGCAATTTATCGTTTTCATTCTATGGAGCTATAAATGAGATTCGAGCAATATTTGTTTTTGAAAAGAATGAAAACAAATTGAAAATATTTGATCAAATTTTCTAGCGACTTGACTTGAATGGACAAAGAGAAAACTATTCTGTGGTGATTTGGGATCCAGAAATCAATTAGCTGTTATCTGCTACTTTACAGTAAGTTAAAGCCTCGGTCGTTTGGGTCGTTTGGGTCGTTAGGGTGATGCAGAAATTTCCAAAAGACAATGACTCTGAGTTTGAGTCCTTTGTATTCTGTGTTTTTCTGCATACCCTTAACGGCTTAAACGGAAGTGTCAATCAGGCTTAGCAAACAGCCAGATTACAAACTTTTGAGGTAGTTCAATTAAGTGCTACTGCAAGTCGTTCTACCTATCATATGTTCAATTCCATGCTTGCTTGGCCTCATGACACTTTCCTGTTTGTGTTTTTTTATCTCTTTGACATAGGAATGCAACCTACAATTAGCATAAATCTGATATAATTAAAATGGGGAAGACATTTTTTGTATGAATGAAAATAATTTCACATTTCTCCCACGAGATAAACGTGAAATTTTATGACTTTTTTCCGTGTTTTTTTCTTAAAGAGTATTTAACAAATTCTTACATACGTAAATACAAAAAAGTAGCTACTTTAAGAGGCCACACTCTTGCAGTATGCAGAATAGCTAAAGCGTCTGATATACAGTAGATAAACTTCACTCAATTTTACCTGATATGACACTCTGTTTTTGATTCTCTCCCATCTACTATCTTTACCATTACCAACAACTTTAACAAATGGCATCATCCCTTGGCAATAAAGCCTACTTTGTTTGTTCATATTCATAACATTCATTTTGACTGTCTTTCCTATCTGGCCACCTTTCACACCAAAGTAAAACCATGTTCTGTTTCCATTTTCGTATTCTGTCCCCATACAGTCTGGCTTTGTCCAGATATTATATTCAAAATCAAATGATGGTTTTGCAACATTCTCTTCTTTTGTATTCTTCTCATCTCTTCCTGTCTTTGATGCAGAACTTGATTCCTCTCCAATCTCAACTTGTTCCACTTTTGCTAAGTTTCCAGAATCAAAATTTGAGAAGAAAAATAATGACCCACACTTTGTTTCCATGATTGTGTTTCTTTTTCAAGAACTCATATTTTCACTTTCTATTTCACTTTCCAGCAGTCCTGCACAAGAAGATATTGGAGTTGAAATCAGTGTCCTGAATTATTATACAGATACTGTATGCTGACACTGGACATGCAGAAAGAGATATACAGTAAAAACGTCACCATTTTCCCTGGTCCCAGACTGGAAAGTTTACCTTGTGCACCCAATTTCTCTGTGGCACACTTTAAATTTCAGCCATGGTTCCCGTTGCCAATTTTTGTAAAGGAACAAAAGGAAACAATATAGAACTATTGGAAGGAGTAGAGGATTAATGGATCGTGGATCATGGATCAGAGTGGATCATGGGTCGTATGATCATCAATCACTGGATCATGGATCGATGGATCAAGGATCATAATTTGATTGATCATGCCTGACTTGCCTGTTTCAACAGTATGAATCAATGTTTGGGACACAAGGTGCTTGTATTGTTTGAACTTCCATTTTCTGCTATATTTCCACTGTTGAGCTCTGTTTAAGGTACCCAGTGCAGTTTTGCAAATGGATCAACAAATTTTAAATATCTTAAAACAATGACAATCAAGTGAAGATCGTTTTTAGTTGACCTTGGAAAGAGGCAAGTCCAATTTCGAGTTTTTGAGATTTTACATTCAAGTGCCATGAGATGATTTCCGCCAAGAAAAGTTCAGCTTGTACCAAGTTTGCGCAAGCTTGACGGAAGCATGATTTTGGCTTGAAGGGATATGAAATGGCTTATTATATTTAACGAAACGAAGCGAACGAAACGAACGAAACGAACGAAACGAACGAAACGAACGAAACGAACATGGAGAGAAGGGCAAACTCACTTCTCCTACGGGCTCAGAGTCACTCCAAGATCAGCTGTAGGTAGGTCAATGTGAGGCATCAACACAATGTCATTCAGCCAAAAGCCATGCCCAATCAAAATGTTTACTACCCACGCCAAGGAATATCATTATGAAACAAATATTTGAAAATTGTCTGGGGTTGTGCTGGATCTACAGACATCAACCAGCTGCAAAAGCTCCAAAAGCGTGCTGCTAGAATCATTACAAATAGCAGCTTTGATACCCCAAGCAGACCACTTGTTGCAGAATTGGGCTAGAAGACTATTGAAGCACTCATTGATAATGAGCTCAAAATAATGGTCTTCAAGTCGCTAAACGATTTGGCTCCACAATACCTGCGTAATCTCTTTACGAAAAACTCAGCATGCTCCTCCCACAACCTCCGGAACACCGAGACTGATTTAAGGTTGCCAAAGAAAAAGTCAGCGAATGGGCAAAAAATGTCTTTCGTACCGAGGAGCTAAAATATGGAATAGCCTCCCCGCTGAGTCAAAGACAGCATCCTCTCTGGATGGTTTTAAGAAAACTGTAAAGGGTTGATTTCTTTGTTTATTATATATATTGTATAATTGTAAATAGGCTTTTAGATTATGGTTTCTGATTTTAGTTGTGATTTATTTTAATCATTTGTAGTATGTAAGTTTTTAATGGAGGGTCCCTTGAAAAACGGCTTCTGCCGAAGGGCTACCCTCCTAAAAAGATTCAAATATGAAATATGAAATGTATATGAAAACAATCCAAGCCATCGCAGATAGTTCAATTTTTGTGAAACAATTCAAAACAAACAAGTTTTTAACTAAGATCGTGTGAACATTTGAACGTTTTCGGAAAGTGATATTTAACGAAAAAATGAAACGAATTCAATAACAATCGGATAATTCATCAAATTATAAACAAAGACACAAGATTCATTTGAAGAGGGTTGCTTCACACAGTTTAGACATCCCCAAAGCAAATTTTGCATAAAGTCGAAGAAATAGGATACTAGTAAAAATGATATTTAACGAAACGAACGAACGAATTCAATAACAAACGGATAATTGATCAAATCAAAGACAAAACCAGAGATTCATTTATATTAAAGAGAGTTGCCTACTCTCCATGTTCGTTTCGTTCGTTTCGCTCGTTTCGCTTGTTTCGTTCGTTTCGTTACATATCACTTTCTTACGAGTATTCCTATTTCTTTGACATTATGCAAAATTTGCAAAACTTTCTCAAATCAAACTCAAAACAAGTTAGTATCACGCTTGAAGCATGCTGCAAACATACTAAATACTTTGCAAGGAATTTTTCTGACCTATAACTTTGTAGCCTTTATGAAAAATTGTTGAACTGTGTAATCAATCATGGCCATGTGCAAAAAGAAACACGTAATTTACGCACATTTGTGCAATCTGTTGTTTTGACTGTCCCTTAAATGAGCATGCATGATGCTTTGCAGACTGTTTTTGAAACGGGACTAAGATGAAGCCTGCCCATGAGAAAACAGTCTTCTGCAAACACCATGAACTAACCAAGAGACAGTCAAAACAGCACATTTCACAAAACCCACTTGATAAGTTAGTAACATGTTTCTTTTTGCACAGGGTCAGGACTAATTACATGTCTCCAAGACTCTCTAAGGAAGAATAAGGTTAGAAATGAATTGTCTAATGAATCTAAAAACTTAACAGCTCTTGACAACTGAAATTTTCAGTTTTAAAGGCAAACGATAGTTATCCTGACCGATCAGATAGTTAAGAAATTATTCTGACTTGTCAAGTTTTAAGACACATATAAAATTTGATGACTCGTTTGCAAAACATGAGTCAGTGTTCATACCAGACTGATAAGAGGAAAATGTAACAAAACATGGAAGTCAAAACCACACAAGCTATCATTCAACGGTTGAAACTTTGATCCTGAGCATTAAATAGATTAAAATATGTTTGTTGTGTGTGGTAATAGTATGCACATAAAACAATAATTCTGTAAATAGAGGATTTAAGTAAAAAATGTAGCATAGATGTTGAAACACAATGTTTCGAGCGTATACTCGTTCACTTGATAGCAAGTATACACTTGAGATGTCATGTTTTTAGCATCTACGCTACATTTAGTACTTAAATCTTTTATTTACAATATTATCATTTTATTAAAAAGGTTAAATCATGCATAATCCACCAAATTACAGTATGATCCATGATCCACTGATCCATGATCAATGATCCACTGATCCATGATCCACAATTCATTGATTCCCTACTCCTAATTTTGGATGTCATAAAAGAGGTTCAACTGATGAGAAGAGCTTCTCTATCACTTGGGCCTATCATGCACTTGTGTAAAATAAATTAATATTATTGCTGTTCAAGTCATCAATCATTTCAGAATATTATGTTGTTCAAGTCATCAATCATTTCAGAATATCATTGCTGTTCAAGTCATCAATCATTTCAGAATATTATGTTGTTCAAGTCATCAATCATTTCAGAATATTATGTTGTTGAAGTCATCAATTGTTTCAGAAAATTATGTTGTTTAAGTCATCCATCATTTCAGAATATTATGTTGTTGAAGTCATCAATCGTTTCAGAATATTATGTTGTTCAAGTCATCAATCATTTCAGAATATTATGTTATTGAAGTCATCAATCATTTCAGAATGTTATGTTGTTGAAGTCATCAATCGTTTCAGAATAGCTACTGTATGTGCATAACTGGGCCAGTTTGCACTTTAGTAAATACACTTCAGCATTTCTCCGTGTTTGCGAATTGTACCGATTTTGCGGAAAATGCGTCAATGCTGAGATTAAAGCATACAAAGGGAATTCGCGGGGGTTTGGGGGCTGCAGACCCCAAAAATTGGTAGCAAAAGACAACATTGATTGCTAGTTCTTGCTGGAGATTTAAAGGCCATACTGTATACTGTACCAGGTGAGTCAAAAAAGTTCAGGCGTTTGGGGGCCTATGGAATGAAAAGTATGTGGGCAACCTTCAAAACTAACATGTTAAAGGCATTGAGTCCGTATAAATAGTGCTCTCATGACCAATATCAAACTCCCATCTCTCATTTGTTCCTCTGTTGCTTACCGTCATAAGTGTCCTGGCTGCAATGCCTCGTACTATGGGAAAACAACCCATGATCTTGTTGTTCGCTGCAGAGAGCATTTGGGAATTAATAAAGCAGGCCAAAAGATAAAAAGCAGTCCTTCTGGCATTGGGGACCATATTTGTAAGTCTGGCCATGATGCGTCCCTTGCGAACTTTGAAATCATCAGTAGGCCTGACAATTCTTTTGACCTACTTATCCATGAGAGCCTTTTAATCCTACGGGGCAGGCCCATGCTTAATTCACAATTGTCCTCTATTCCCCTAGCGCTATAATAATTTAGTTGTCTACTCGCTTTTGAAGTTTCTTTTCAATCATGAAACTAAAGTTGTCATTTAATCCCTATTGAAATTAAACCAAAGAAATTCCTCAGTATAATGCAAGGATTAAGAAGTCTTTGGTCTCCAAATGACTTAAGCACAATTGTGCGATAACAAAGGGCCATCAGCAATTTTTCAGTGAAAATTCAGGACAGCATTAACGCTCAACTATTTATATGGACTGGATTCCTTTAATATTTCAGTCAAAGACTAACTTGGATGAGAAATTTTGTTTGGTAAAATCACTCATCATTTAGACCCAGACATTAGGAAAATGCTGGAAGGAGAATGTTTTGGGATCAAGAATTCCACATTCCATTCTGGTCCATACTTTACTTACCATTGGCATTAAAATTCAATTTCTGAAACTGAAAATAGCATTGAATGTAAACTTCAATGTCATGTAAATCATGGACCAGAATGGAATGTGGATTTCACAATAATTCCAATACAAACCCTTACAGACATTATTCTAATTGCAGGGTCTTGAAGTTGTGAATTTACCAGACAAAATTTTCTCATTTCAGTTAGCCTTTGGGTGATCAGTTAACATTTTATGTTTTGAATATTGCCAACATACTTTTCATTCCATAGCCCCCAAAACGCCTGAACTTTTTTTTTGACTCACCCGGTCATGTTCACGCTCTCCTGCAAGTGCAAATTAGTGAAATGAATTGTAATTTTGCATCATCCATCCAATCAAATGATAGGATCACTATCACCATGGTTGAGAAAACCGATCAGCAATTAGCTTTCACCATGCAATGCAATTCAACCTCTGTCTTCCTTCAGCATGGTTCATTTCGTTGCCGATAGTCGGCAATCCATCGCCGATGCATTACGATTTATGAAAACCAAGTTCTTGGGAGCATCTGCAACCATCGTCAACCATCGCCGATAAGGTTTCAAAATAAAAAACATTTGTTTTCCACAGCATGTCGGCGATCATCGCCGATGTTGCAAGTCGACAATTTCATTTGAAAACAGAACATCAGCGATCATCAGCAATGGGATCAACGATAATCACCGATGAATTACGATTTAATGAAAACCAGGCTTTATTGTCCACCAACCAAAGTGCATGCATTTGACCTGTTTACTATCTAATGCCCAGGGGGAGGGGCACTCAGCACATGCACATACGGGAGGTAAGTCCAATATTTTTGGGTCAGAATATTGCCAAAAGTAATGCTTTTGGGTCCAAATAAAACTGAAACTAAGTTCATGATATTTTTTTACACCAAACATCATTGAACTGATCATCAGTTCAACGATGTTTTTCTGGGTTCGCCAGATAGAGGCAATCCTGACTTCTATTTGAATTGTTTCAGGATAATTTATGTTCATGTACAGGTGTCTAAGTATAAAATGAGCTCATATTTTTTGGCCGCAATGAAGCTGAAGTGATATTTTTGGGTTCCCTAAAATTTTATTGGACTGACCTCCCTCCCCGTATGCGTATGTGCTGGTCCCCCCCTGTTCAGTTCAGTTCAGTTCTCATTTTAAATTCACTACATACAATTTAATTAAAAACTACAGAAAATAAACAAACAATTTAAACTACAGGCAAAATTATGAGACAAAATTACGGATTGATACAGGAAATGAAAAACATTTTGTAAATACACATAAATAAATAAATTGTATGGAGGGAATTACTTAGAGGAGGAACTCTCTCAATAGTTAAAAAAACTAATCGAGGAGAGAGCACCCCCAGGTTAAATTAGGAAGCAATCATTTTAGCTAAAATGTTGTGTGAAAAGCAGATTGCCTTAGCCATGTTTTGTATCAACTACAGTTAGACAGGGAATATTGAACAACCGCCCAGCAACCACACCAACCCCCCGCCCCACACCCCACCCCCCCAGGCCGACCAAGGAGACCAAGAGCCCATCCAGCACCCCCCGCCCCCGACCAAAACCGCCACCCCAGGCGACATCAACGATGTCACCAAAAATGGCACCCCCGGCCAAAAACGAAAAGGCACCAGACGAGCGCCCGATCCCCACAGCCGAGCCAGGAGAAACAGAGCACCAGACGGACGGCCAGCACGACCACCAGGACACCAGACAACATTCCCCATCCACTGGTAAAAGGAGCCAAAATATTAATAACTCTTTTCAAAAAGGAATGCTTTGAGTTTTAGTCGGAAGCTTTTAACAGATGGTGATCTTTTGATGTCCACAGGAATGTCATTCCAGCACTTTGCTCCACAGTAACGCACTGACCTAAGACCATATTGGAGGGTATTCTTTTGAATTAGAAAAATATCATTTTTGGTAGCTTGCCGTGTACCATATTGATGAACAGATGCCAATGTATCAAAAAAAGTATGAAAGTTTGTAGGAGAGATTTTATTAACACATTCATAAACAAAGCTTAGCAATTTTAACTGAAAAAGATCATGCAGCTTTAAAATCTTCAAGTCACTGAAAATAGGAGAAGAAGGTGCAGCATAATTTTGAAATGAAATTGCCCTTATTACTCTCTTCTGCAACAAAAACACTGGCTTGATATAGGTTTCATAGGTAAGTCCCCAAACTAAAATACCATATTGAAGAAAAGGAGAAAATAAAGAGTTATAGAGACAGATCAAAACATTGATGGGTAGAAAGTGTCTTACTTTAAAAAACATGCCACAAGTTGGAGCCAGTTTTTTAGAGAGTTCAGTCAGGTGATACTTCCATGAAAGATTTTCATCCAAAAGAACACCAAGAAATTTGACATAACGAGTCTGTTTAATAGGACAATTTCCAATTTTGATACTGACAGTATCAGAGGAAGGATGGTGAGGAGATTTAAAAATAATAAAATTAGTCTTATCAATGTTCAATGATAATTTGTTTACATCAAGCCATAATTTCACTTTTCTTAGTTCTTTGTTAACTGTTCTTTGGAGCTGATAAAGGTTATCAGATTCACAGTAAATGTTAGTATCATCAGCAAATAGATAAAAGGTTAGTTTTGAGGATGAAAGAGGTAAATCATTTATGTAAATTAAGAAAAGGAGAGGACCAAGGACAGAACCCTGGGGAACTCCACAAGTAATACTGAGATAACTTGAGTTTGATCCGTTAACTGAGACATATTGAATTCTATCTGAGAGATAGGATTTAAACCAATCCAAGACAGTTCCTCTAATGCCATAATGTTCAAGCTTAGTTAATAGAATTTCATGATTCACTGTGTCGAATGCCTTTGGCAAATCAATAAAGATTCCACAACCAAATTTCTTATTGTCCAATGAGTTCTTAATGGCTTCTGTTAAACTTACCAGGGCATGATTGATTGAATGGTTAGCACGAAATCCACATTGCAAAGAATATAATATTTCATGCTTTTCTAAAAATTTATAGAGACGCTCATGCATGGCTTTTTCAGTGATTTTACTGAAAACAGAGAGAAGAGAAATCGGTCTATAATTAGATGCTGTCAGCACACAACCTTTCTTAAAAAATGGCGTTACCTTGGCCAACTTCATCTTGTCTGGAAATATCCCAGATTGAAATGATTCATTAATAATTTGAGACAGTGGAGAAGATATCAATGGAGAAAGAGATTTCAAAATTTTCATAGGGATGCTGTTAGGGCCAAGAGATTTTCCAGATTTTAGAAGAGAGATTATATCAGATATTTCAGTGGGGACTGTAGGGGCAGTGAAGAAGGAATTTCCAACTCTGCTACCCATTAGGCTCAAAGGTGACTTATTAGACCTTGGGATATTCTTAGTAATATCATGAGAAACATTAACGAAAAACTTATTGAAAATATTAGCAATAACAGCGGGATCAGATGTTGTGTTACCATTTGAGTCCTTAAGCTTACTTATAACATTTATGTTGCTTGATTTTCTAACATCGATAACTGATTTAATACCTGACCATAGTTGTTTCATGTTGTTACTGTTCTTTTGAAAGTAGTCATAGAAGTAGCTAGCCTTACTTGCTTTCAAGGAATTTGCAACTCGATTTCTAAACTTTTTGTAGAGATCTCTGAGAGATGGGTCATTACTATTTTGAAGCCTTTTAAGCAGCTTATCTCTGATGCGCATCATTTTTTGTATTTTTCTATTAATCCATGGTTTATTCCTGAATTTGATATCTCTCTTTGTAAGTTTCTTCAAAGGAGCATGGGTTTTAACAACTTCATCTAGACTGGAAAGGAATCGGTTGAACTTAGCATTTACATCTAAATTACTGTCATTCAGATATGAAAAGTCAAGATGTGCAAAATCATTGAGAAGATTTTCTTCATTGAGGTTAGAGAAGTCATGCTGGTAATATGACAAATTCTTATAGGATATGCCTGTATGCTTGACAATTAGGAATTGAGGGAAGTGATCAGTTATTTGTGTCATAATGTTGCCACTTATTGATTCATTATCAGAAATATTGGCAAAGATATTGTCAATGAGGCTAGCAGAATTTCCAGATACCCTAGATGGGTGAATGATATATGGAAGGAATTGCTTAGAGAAAAAGAAATTAACATAATTTGTAGTTGGAGTGTGAGAGTTATAGTTAAGGAGGTCAATATTGAAATCTCCAAGGATGAAAACTTGTTTATTAAATACAGATGGATGAGATAAAGTAACTTGCAAATACTCAGTAAAAGTTTCAATATCCGAGCTTGGATGACGATAGGCACAGCAAAAAAGGTAATTTTTATCATTATTATTTTCAACTTCAACCCAAACTGTCTCAAAATCAGTACTATCTTTGCTTAGTTCTGGTCTAGGAATTGGAGTAAGTCCTGACTTCACATAAAGTGCAACACCACCATTTTGACTGTGAGACTGGTATGGAAAGTAGTCATAACGAGGAATTTGCACATTTGTTTTTATAGGATTATCAAAAGAATTCCATGTCTCAGACACACCAATAACATCAAAATTTATTTTCAAGCTTGCAAGAGTTGAAATAAGCTCATCAAAATGAAGTGAAAGACTTCTAGTGTTCATATGAAATAAGGAAAAATGGTTTGTCATATGAAGCTGTGGGGTCTAATGGTTTCGTAGTTTAGTTATTTATGTAGTTTGGTTATTTAGGTAGTTAGTTATATATATCTATATGGACGTCCATAAAGCTGTTTTTAATAAATTTTCTGCAGCAGTATCAATTGAGTAGAACAGTAGGTCTGCTCCAAAGGCTTCTCTGTTTTACTTAAGACTGCGTTAGTTAGTAACTTAATTCGGACATGACAGGCGGGAGTCCGGCGCGGGCCTAGGCTAAAAAAGTTAACTCAAACTCATCTCTTAGAGCTTAATGTGGATGGACCGTTCCCGTTTTATGTTACGTTGAAGGGATAAACTCATTAAGATGCTCACCACTCATTTGATCTTCCTTGTTTGTTAACGTAGATCAAGTTAACGTATTACTTACAAGCAGCAAAATCAAACCACTCACTCGAAGTCGAACCACAAATGGCCTAAATTGACTGATTAATCTTAGTTGTTGTTGTTGTCATCTTGTTACCATGGTGATGCAAGCGAAATGGCCGTCTTTTTCTCATTGGCAGCCACACGTTTTTTTTATAAGAAACTGGTTTATAAGAAACTAGTACTAAGATGGCAAAAATTTAAAGAACTTCTAGTACTATGTCTGAGAGGTACTAAGAAACTTTTCAAAGTTAAAAGCATGGATATTATAGCAAACAGATTATTGAACTTTTATTCTTGAGCAATATTATCTAAACATTTGTTTTTTCGACAACAGAACGCTGTTTATTCCTTTATGATGTTTTAAATGTCAAGAATCATATCTGCCGCAGTGTTAGCGATCACATTGATAATTCCACATTCGAAAAAATAAGAAACCAATTAAGAAACTTTTAGTACTAAAATGGACAAAATTTCGTGCGAAATTAAGAAACTTTTAGTACTGTGGCCTGATCCTAGTTTCTTACATAAAAAAACGTGTAGCTACCGTACAACACGATGAACCAGTGGCGGATTTAGGGGTGCAGTTGGGGGCAACTGCCCCCCCCCTTGATGATGAAAACTCAACCTCGCGCCCAATCTTCAACAAAAAAGGCGCCCCTTATCCTGACCTAAGTGCACTCTTTTTTCGTGTTTCGTTCTGAATTTTGGAAACATATAAATTAAACAGGCGTTATTCAATTGAAAATACCAGATAATTTTTCCTGAATAAAGGCCCAAAAATTTCTGCGCGCATTCGGCGCACTTACTTTTTACTGCTTTTCACTTTTCACCGGGCTGTATGCAGGGACGTAGGAAGCATCACAAACTTGGAGGGCCACGACACTTCGAGGGCACTTTTTTCTTAAGAAAACGGGGGCACTTTCTAGAAATAAACAGGGCACTTCTTTGTTTATTGCAAAATCTTTGAGGGGCACGTGCCCCCAGTGCCCCCCCGGTTCATACTGTAAAGGATCGTCTGTTCGTCTTTATCCTTCACAGGTTTTGGGTTCGGACTTTGCTCCAAAAGAAATAAATAACACAAAAATAAACACAAATTATTCGTCGTAATCGGCAATCTTCTTTAAACTTCGTATCGGCAGTAAACTATAACAGTTCGTCTCGGCATAACAAATTCTTCGTTTTCTCTCAAACTTAAAACTGAAACACAACAACAAACCCAAAGAAACTAGAAAGAGCGTCCTAATTATCGTCCTACTCTAACGGCTTTCAGTCAACAACTGAGGCATGGGTTGTCCATTGGATGCAAATACAAACTAGACCAAACAACAATAGTCAGATTTTCGTCATGGCATAACATGTTTTTTCATCATCCTTGCATATTGGTATCCGTTGACTTTTGTTCACTGTTCGTGAATGTAATATCAGTTAACCTCACGCACACCATGGGTACCTTGTTTCTTAACAATACGTCTATGGCTGCATGATTGATACCGGGCTTTTAGAGCCTTGTGGTGCCGGGGGGGGGGCACTGTGCCCCCTCCGTAAAGTCGCCAATATTGCAAATATGAGAACGAAACTTGGTATTATGGTGTACAGTAACGAGATCTACACAATAGGCTACTTTTTTATTTTTCATTACATCCCTGACGTCACAATGACGTCATAATGGAGAAAAATTGTAGTATTTGCTTGCTGTTAGCAAAACTGACAATATTTAAGTTTTTATTTGAATATTCCTTGTTTAAATGGACTAGAATGTATCACAAAGCATCAATAAGTAAAAATCCACTGTATGATATCTATTTAAGTTCATTATATATATCATATATTTGTAATTTACATACACTAGTTTTTCATTGTTTAATTTAAACCCCTAATTGGCTAATTGCCAATGCAAATACTCTGAAATGCTGTAAGATGATGTATAATAACTAAGAGAACCAATTTTAGTCATGAAATTTTTTCTAATACATTTGTTATTATACATATGACATCATAAACATCGATGACGTCATGAAGTATAAAATTGCTGGCATCATCGAAAATGTATAAAACTATACGTATACCATGTGAAAGCTCTCGTCAAGATCTATCGAATGGTAGTGTTCTCAATGATCTGTTGTCATACTGGAAAAAATAAGAGCCTCTTCTTTTCATTAACTTAAGAGCCTCCTCGTCCCAAGGGCCCCATCGATTTTCAGCAAAAGACCAGAACCCGCGACATTTTCTTCCGCGCTTTGTTCTCCAGTATAAGGCTAAAGCCAAAACACGGAATTCGCGGAACTGTGTCACATAAAGCATGATCTTCCTTCCTTTGGCTACAACGGGGTTTATTCGAAATTCGGCAATGGGTCTAAATCATGACCACGCCAGACGACGAGAAAACCAAGACCAACGCAAAATTGTGTCACTCAACTGAACGACAAAACAACATCACTAGTTGTGCGCACAAAAGAAAGAAACTCCAGTTTTATCGATCAAAATTTACGAAAAATAAATTGCTCATGTTGCCAGATGAGTTCAATGTAACAAGGGCAGATTTTGTAATACAATAGCATCAGTCGGTTTGGTTCACACCTCAATTCAAAGCGATCAGCGAATTCAGACAAAAGAAATTCTCTCAAGCAGAAATTCAAAACAAAAGAAGCCACAAAGTTGCCCTGAAACCAGTACTGCAAACTCTCTTTTGGTGCGGGCGAAGGGAGGTTTTTAAGAGAAGGTATGTGCTTATAACGAAAGAAGGAGGGTAAATCTAAAGTTCTGTCTCGCGGATTTTGTTTATTGCTTCAGAAACCGAGCAGAGGGCATTACTATTTTTACATATCTATTGCTCAGATGTACGCAGTCATTCCTCAGCTCCTGAGTCAAATAATTGGCTTTAGATTGTATTACAAAATCTGCCCTTGTTGTTCCATGTAATTAAGTTCTGCGCATTGTCCTCGCATATAGGGCCGAAAACCAAAAAGCGGAACTTTAGGAATTTTTTTAATGTCGCACATTTGAATTTTCGTCGTCTCGCAGTTTGCCTTTGTTTTCGCCATTGATGGTTTCCGCTATTTCCTCTGCTAGACTCATCTTTCTTCCTCTGGTAGACTTCTTTTCTTCTTCTATAGACTCACCTCTCTTCCTGTGGCACAATGCTTGTCTTCCTCTGCCTTCCCTTCCTCTGGTTGACAGCTTGTCTTGATCTAATCTCACCACAATTGTGATCTCACCACAAAACAAGCTGATCAGCACATTGACAATGACACTAGACATGTGACTAGTCTGTATGAGCTGTTCAGCTTCAATCAGCTCATCAAAGAGCCAACCAGGGTCACTTTAGACACATCTTCCATAATCGATCATATAGCTACAACTCGTGCCAGGAACATCGTCAAATCTGGAGTGCATGAAGTTTCCATGAGTGATCATTATATGGTATACTGCATCCGTAAGTTTAATGGAGCAGTAGAAAAAAGCCATAAAATGATCAAAACTCGTAAGATGAAAAATTTTAATGAGCAGGCATTCCTGTCTGATGTTGCTGGCATAAACTGGGAACAAATGCTTAACGACACTGATGATATCAATGTGCTTGTCAACCATTGGACTAGCATATTCTCTCTCATCATTGACAAGCATGCCCCATTATGTGAAATGCGCGTCTCCGAAAAGTACTGTCCTTGGATTGATAGAGAGTTAAGGGATCTTATGCGGACAAGAGATAAACTAAAAAAATCTGCTGTCAAGAGTAAGTCTGCACTTATGTGGGACTCATATAGGCAAGTTCGCAATAAGGTCAACTCTCTAAACACCCAGCAGAAGAAGGAGTACTACAACAACAAGATCTCTGCATGCAAGGGTAACATGAAAGAATCATGGAAAACAATCAATGAACTTCTCAATAAGAGGTCGAAGTCAAGTAACATTGTTAGCCTAAAGGAGTCTGGCTCAGAAACTGTTCACAGGAACGACATTCCTGATGCAATGAACAGTTACTTCTGCTCAGTAGGTAAGGATCTAGCAGATAAAATCAGTCCAGTTCCTAACCCCCTCCTATCAGGTGACTTTGAAATGAATAAAACCAAAGCAAAGTTCCACTTCAGGACTATTGAGGTGCAGGAAATCAGAGATGCGTTTGCCAAGGTTAAAACAGCAAAGAGCTTTGGACCTGACGATATTTCCAGCTACTTCTTGAAGCTTGCTTTACCCTTCATTGAAAATTCCCTTGCTTTCGTGTTTAATACATCAATTGAAACAAGTATTTTTCCTGACTCATGGAAAGTTGCTAGGGTTACTCCTATTTACAAAAATGGAGATAGGGCCGAAAAGTCAAACTATCGCCCTATATCAGTCTTACCTGTCATTTCAAGGCTCTTTGAAAAACTTGTAACCAATCAGGTGTACCAGCATATGGAAGATAATGGTTTGTTTTCATCTGGCCAATCTGCCTACTTACGCCTCCATTCTACTGTAACTCATTTAATTAAAAATACAGATGACTGGTACAATGGGCTGGATCTTGGTAAGCTTGTAGGCCTTGTTTTCATTGATCTTAAAAAAGCTTTTGACACTGTTGTTTATGAGATTCTCTGCCAGAAATTGGTGCACTACGGAGTCCAACAGCGGGAACTCGCATGGTTCAGATCTTACCTGTGCAATCGAAAACAATTCTGTCGGGTCAACGGTGTCAGCTCAAAAATTGAGAGTATAGATGTGGGTGTTCCCCAAGGCTCATGTCTGGGTCCCCTTCTTTTCCTTATCTATATCAATGATCTGCCGCAAGCTGTCCAAAATTCAGCTGTTTCCATGTATGCTGATGAGACAAGTCTGTGCTACCAGTCTTCGGACATAAATGTGTTGAACGAGGCCATTAATAACGACCTCAAACAACTGGATACTTGGCTTCAAGGCAACAAGCTCTCCTTAAACGTTGCAAAAACAAATTCCATGCTTGTCTCCACCAAGCAAAAGCATAATATCCTCAAAAGTCGAAATGAAGACTTGGATTTGAAAATTCGCAACAATGAGCTCGAAATAATCCAAAAAACAAAATACCTTGGTGTTCAGATCGACAACTCTCTTAACTGGAAGGAACACATCAAGACTGTCTCTACCAAAGTTTCTAGAGCTATTGGCTTTTTAAAACATGCCAAGACATTCCTACCGAAGGAAACATTGAAGACTCTTTACACAGCTATTGTCGAGCCACACCTTCGATATTGTTGCTCTGTTTGGGGTTGTGCCGGTTCGACTGAGCTTAATCAGTTGCAAAAGCTTCAAAATCGAGCTGCAAGAATTATAACCAACAGCAGCTTTGATACCCCAAGCAGACCACTTATCGACCAGCTGGGCTGGAAGACCATTGAACAACTCATCGCTAGTGAATCTAAGATAATGGTCTTCAAGTCCCTGCATGAACTGGCTCCCCAATACTTGTGTGACCTTTTCACCCGAAACTCAAAGTGCTCTTCGTATGTCCTGCGCAATTCTGAGACAGATTTAAGATTACCCATGAAAAAGTCAAGTAATGGGCAAAAATGCTTCTCCTATCGTGGAGCAAAAGTGTGGAATGAACTTCCTGCCGATACCAAACAGGCATCTTCCCTGAATAGTTTTAAAAAATCTATTTAGGAACATTTCCTTTTCCCTTTCTTTTATGTTAGATTTTGTATATATTGTATTAGGTTTTTATATTATGGTTTTTATATTGTAATTATTCTTTTTAGTATGTAATTGTATATTAAAGTTTTTAAGTGGAGGGCCCCTTGTAAAACAACTCTGGTTGAAGGGCTACCCTCCTTAATAAAATGAAAATGAAATGAAAAAAAAATGAAAAAATCTAATAGACCCATCTTTCTTCCTGTGGCATAATGCTTGTCTTCCTCTGGTAAACCGCCTGTCTTCCTCTGGTTGACCAGTTTTCCTCCTCTAATAGACTCATCTTTCTTCCTGTGGTATATTGCTAGTCTTCCTTCCTCTGGTTGACCACTTTTCATCCTCTTTTAGACTCTTCTTTCTTCCTCTGGTATATTGCTAGTCTTCCTTTGGCAAACCGCCTGTATTCCTCTGGTTGACAACTTTTCCTCCTCTTTCAGACTCTTCTTTCTTCGTCTGGTATATTGCTTGTCTTCCTCTGGTAAACTCCCATTTCTTCCTGTTGTATATTAGTTGTCGTCCTCTGGTACATTCCTCTATCTTCCTCTGGTAACCTGCATTCTTCCTCTGGTATATTGCTTGTCTTTCTCTGGTAAACTCCCATTTCTTCCTGTTGTATATTAGTTGTCGTCCTCTGGTACATTCCTCTATCTTCCTCTAGTAACCTGCATTCTTCCTCTGGTATATTGCTTCTCTTCCTTAGGTAGACTCCTCTTTCTTCCTCTGGTAGACTTCTTGCTTGTTCTGGTAGACTCATCTTTCTTCATGTGGTACATTGCTTATCTTCTTCTGGTAGACTGCATGTCTTCCCTTCCTCTGGTTGACAGCTTGTCTTCCTCTAATAGACCCATCTTCCTTCCTGTGGCACCATGCTTGTCTTCCTCTGGATGACCACTTTTCCTCCTCTTTCAGACTTTTCTTTCTTCCTCTGGTATATTGCTTCTCTTCCTCTGGTAAACTCCCATTTCTTCCTGTTGTATATTAGTTGTCGTCCTCTGGTACATTCCTCTATCTTCCTCTGGTAACCTGCATTCTTCCTCCGGTTTATTGCTTCTCTTCCTTAGGTAGACTCCTCTTTCTTCCTCTGGTAGACTTCTTGCTTGTTCTGGTAGACTCATCTTTCTTCATGTGGTACACTGCTTATCTTCCTCTGGTAGACTGCATGTCTTCCTCTGGTAGACAACTTTTCCTCCACTTTTAAACTCCACTTTTGACATGTGGGCTCGTAGGTTTCTCTGTAATTTATTTGAACCTGATATTTCATATTTGTTGTTTTCCGCCAATGCTTCTTCCTAATGCAAGGGATGGACAATATGCAAACTGCTCTCTGGTTGTCGTATTGTTCTTTCAAACAGGGGCTTTAGAAATGACATCAATGCCATCCTTGGCCTGTTAGCTTTACCAACTTGAGGCCCACCAGCAATGCCTTGTCCCATATCATGACCCATGTGGATCTTTATCACAAGTTATCATGAATGGACTTCGAAGGGTCTGTAGTTTGCAGTCAGCATACGGAAGATTTGGAAAATATGTTCTCTGGAAAAGCATAATCTTGTAGGCTTTACCCGCGTTCATTCCCATCCTGTCATCGAAACTACAAACCACAACCCATCAGCCAACTCACCTGGCCATTCTTCCGAGGTCGATAAATAGGCACTCTTAGGCAACTTTCCGTAGTGCCGCAGGCCCACATCAAGCTGCCAGAATCCGAAGCCTAAGGTTAACAAACAAATGTTGTTGGCTTGTTTGCTTGCTAATATCCTCAAATCTTCTTTGCTTCAATTCAGATAATCTTCCCTTCGATCTTTTTCATCTTGAGATATACAGAAGCTCTCAAATGTTTCAATTAAGAGGCAGTTTACCATTAGGGAACAAAAATTGAGGTTGAAGACAGTTCATAACGTTGATATAGTATCTTTTTCAAAGCATACATCTGTAACAAACATGACAAAACAACATAACTCGTTTCTTTGTAATTCATAGTAAACTTCAATAGAAAATCGTGCAAAAATAAGTATTACATAACAAGTGACAAGGAAGGCAAAACATATCACAAATCTTTCGTACAATAACGTAGTCATACATAACAATTTGTGCCATAACGTAACCATACATACTAATGGGCTGGTTCAGGAATGTATCGAGAATGTACCAGGCTGGTTCAGGAATGTATCTACAATATCAAGCAACTGAAATAAGAAGATTTTCTCAAATAGTGACGGCTAAGCCTTGGGTTAGTGGCAATGATTCATTTCAAAACAAAGCTGGGATTAAATTGTGACTCATCAAACAATCTGCTCCCTTGTGACTCTCTATATATTCCTTGTTTCCGCTAATTTGTCATGCAAAATGCATAACCCGATGAAAAGTGAGACCCTTTGAGATATTGATAATGGAACAGATATAAAATCACTTTTTCGTTAGCCGATATTTTGAGCATAAGTGTTTGACAAAAATATTGAATTCTAAACAAAACATATGTACTGACAATTTTGATTTCGAATTGCTCATTGAGAAACTTCAGATTACTCATTTAACGAGCTCTTTCCCGGAAACAAGCAATCAGTTTTAAATGGTAGTGTGGGATAAAATTGATTCCTGACTAACTACAGTATATCTTAATGAAATTTTGCATCGTTACCAAGACTTTACTTTAGCAGATTCTAACAACAACTCGTATCATTATCAAGACTAAATTTTGGTATCCCCATGAAATTTCGCATCATTTCATTCCTCCGATTTATGCTTTACATTGTCAGTAGAAAAGACATTCAATGTCCATTCACTGCTATTTTGGGTTTCATCATTTGTGCCTTTGGTGTCTCAGACTTTGACTTTCGCTTCTGTGTGTCAATTTTTGCCTTTGGTAACACAAAGCAACGAATGTTCAAATGATCACACAACTGGTTTACCTACAAAGGAAGAGAACAATTTGTGTAGTAAGTATATTCTAAATTAATGGGGTTTTATGCATTAAGTTAGTCGTATGAGCAGAAACAACGATGAGGTAACAAGTTTAGACAAATGAGTTTGGTGATGAGAGACGCATTTCCTGCATGTAAACTAATACCTCCAACTACTGACTCCCATTCGCAATGTTTGTTGCTTGAACAACACAAATTTGTCGACTCATCTATGTATGACATGTCTACCAACCCAAAACACTGGAATGCTGCGGAGGGCGGAGGGATTTCAACTCGAAATTTCCTTCACAGAACAAAGTGCCTCAAGAGTTTTGTCCACCATTGTAGTTTAAACATTGTACTTTTGCCGTGTCAAATCGAACTGCATCAAAGCACCAAAATTTGCCCTGTTTAAAATTCTGATTGAAACATGTGGCAACCCTGACTGAAGATAAAGATGTTAAAATGGGGCTTTTCCTAAATGTTGTGGTTGATCACGCATTGAAACTGCGGGCTATGGCCTAGAACTGATTTCTTACAGGCATGAGAAGTACGATGCTTCAATCAGGTGGTGTGTCTGCCGTTTAAAGGCAGTCTGTCACGCATTTGAGGGGAAGATAATTACAATACAAAGAATAGGAATTGCAATGGCTGCTACTCCTCTGACTTTCTACGACCGTAGAAAGTCATGACGGTTATCCGTCCTTTGTTTCAATTTCACAGATTCACAAAGAAATCTGTTGTGTTGAGCGCTGACTTTGTCGCGGCCAATCAGAGACGTGACAGATTGCCTTTAATAAAACAGAGTCAATGAACTTGTGCCGTTTTCACAATTTCACAGGTCTGGTGATTCAAAAATAGCTTTCAGGTCAAATTTAATTGTCAGTTGGAAAATCAGGATAGAATACCATGCTAAAACTAGGCTACAGACAAATTTTGGGATTTTAGCTTCAGATTTAAGATTCAATATTTCAGGCTTACATACATACATACATACATACATACATACATACATACATACATACATACATACATACATACATACATACATACATACATACATACATACATACATACATACATACATACATACATACATACATGCGATATTTGTTATTGCGATTAAGCTAAGGTCAGCTTATGCTGATGTGGACCTGCATACTAATACAAAAAAAAGTTTACCTGAAAATGTACAAAATGTTAAACTGTTCAATAATGATAATCCTTAAGCCTAGTTTTTAAAATGCACGTTTCAGATTTAAAGGAAAATTTATTTATAAAATCAATATGTAATTTGATGTTGTTCTTGAATTCTTGTGTGTCCTCTTTCTCTTTTAAACTGTTTTCAATTGCATTCCACAGAAGAGATCCTCTATATCTAAGACTATTTCTGCCAATCTCTCTTTTAAATCGCTTTATGTCCAATTTCAACTTATTTCGAGTTCTACTCTCTCGTTTTTCAAAAGGCCTTGAGCGTAGAGCAGGGCAGTTTCCATAAAAAATTTTGTGCATGTAGGCTAGCAGCCTTTTCTTATATATATAACTTATTGGTTGCCAACTTACTTTGTCCATTATCTCTTCATTTGTAAGGGTTCTATCTTTGATCTTGTGTATGAGTCTTGCAGCCCTGCTATGTAGATTTTCAATAGCATCCAAGATGACATTAGAACTTGTGCCCCAAACAGAAATACAGTATGTCATAGAACTAACCACAGTTTTGAAATATATCTCCTCTTGAATCTTGATAGGTAAATACCTCAGTCTCCTCATCTCTTTAAATTTGCTATTAACACTATCTGTCACTTTTGTAAGATGACTCTTCCAGTTTAGTTTGTTGTCTATCTTGACTCCCAATGAAGTGCTCTCTGTAACATATTTTATCATATTATTCCCAAACATAACCGGCTGTAGAGGCCCTACGAGACTGGCGTTTGATAAAATCATGCTTCTGTTTTTCCCGTGTGTACAGTAAGATGGTTCTTTGTACACCATGCACGTAGTTCCTTTGCTGCAACGTTTAATTTCTCAATTACATGCTCGATGGTTTTGGAGACACAGTAAATTGTGGTGTCATCAGCATACATAAAGAGATGTCCCGCCGATACGGCATCTGGGAGATCATTGACAAGAATCGAGAATAGACGCGGGCCAAGGAGAGACCCTTGTGGGGCTCCAAAGTCCATTCCATCTACTGATGAGAACTTTCCATTCACTTCTGCATATTGCTTCCTTTCATCAAGGTAATCACAGATCCAGTGAAACATATCTCCACAGATGCCAACAGCTTGGAGCTTCTTTTTCAGGATGTCTCTATTCACACTGTCAAAAGCTTTCTTAAAATCAACAAACAATATTCCCACATAATTCCCATCATCAAGTGCGGCTTTCCACTCTTCAGTAAGATAAAGAAGTAGCCCTTCTGTACTACAGCCATGTTTGAACCCCCATTGATTTGGATGACTTATCCCCGATATTGTCAAATGACTATCCATTTGATGACACATTTAACCCTCCATAAGTTTGCTAAGTATGCAAAGTAAAGAAATTGGTCACTAATTTTCTCTATTCCATTCTTCTCCCTTTTTGAAGATAGATTTTGGCTTAGCGAGTTTCCATGTATCAGGGAACTTCTTCTCTGCAATACTCTTTTGCACTATACACCTAATTCCTGGTTTCACAGGATCCCCTATAACTTTCAATTCCCTTGACCCTATATCATCATGCCCGGCAGCCTTTCTAGGATTCAAATCTCGTAACTGATCATCTAGTTTCTTCTCATTGTAAACAATGTCATTGCAAGTTGGAGTTACCCTGCTTATATAACTCATGTCACTTTCATCAAAGGTACAGTTAAGATTATCAGATAGTTCTTTACCTATGTTTGTAAAATAGGAATTCATGAGCTCTGCCTTTCTGTATCATCAGTGATTATACTGCCTTCCTCATTTTCAAAGGACCAATCTTTCTTTCCTTTTGTTTCCTTTTTAGTTTCTCCACTACTTTCCAAAAATCAGCACTTTTAGCTGCAGCGTTGAATTGTTCTTTCCAATAATAAGTTTCTGCTTCTCGCATCATTTTTGTCACATTATTTCTTAATTCCTTGTATTTTTGTTTGAGTAGAAGATCTTCCTTGCTTCGTTGCCATTTCATCAAGGCTTTGTACCTCTTATTCATAGCTTTTTTGATGTTCCTAGTCACCCAAGGTAGTCCCTTTGCTCTTACTTTCGCTGTTCTTAACTTTATATGCTCATTTACGACATCCTTGTATAGCTTCTCAAAGATATACAATGAATCATTAACATCTTCGAAAACATTACATACCCACCACGGTACTTTCTCCATCGAATTTTTGAGGTTTTCTATATTTGCATTCTTGAAATCTCTTATGACTTTTAATAGTGGTTGGGCTTTATTCCTGTTATGATCAAGTACAACATACACCAATTTATGATCAGAAATGGCAGGTTCAAATGTTCCTGACGTTGCTATCTTTGTTACATTGCTAACGAAGATTAAATGAAGAGTAGTCTCTGTGCTTTCACAAATCCTTGTCGGTGAGGTTATAACATTTTTCAGATTATAACGGTTAGTGACTTGAAGCAGCCGTCTTCCTTGCCGTGTTTGATCCTTTGACTTTCCTTTGAAGAGAACATCAGAGTTGAAATCTCCCAGTAACAAGATATTTTTCCTTTTGACCCAGATACCTTCCAGTATTGATGAGAGATTTTCATAGAATTCCGGCTTGTCAGGTGGTCTGTAGATCCCTGCTATTAAGTAGCGTTGTGAGTGAAAGGTAAGGTCCATCCATATCGATTCTGTGCCTAATCTGTCAATGTTTTGAAAGGGAGTTATATCTAGACTGTTAATGAAATAAACTAAAACACCACCACATGTTTATTTCTGTCGCAGCATTTCAGACCAAACCCATCAATTGCTATTTGCTCATCCGGCACTGTCCTGTCTAGATATGACTCTGTTATCACTAAGATATCCATATTTGACTCTTTGATCAGCAATATAATTTCATTAAATTTGCTCAGTAGTCCCCTGACGTTCAAATGGGCGATACGAATTCCTCTCCCTTTACTACCAAGTGAATTTCTTAGCTCCTCAAACATATCTGGAGCGAGATCTATCAATGAGTCATCGATTTCTTCGAAATGTTCAACATGGTGTTCTTGAGTCTGAAATATATTAAGATCACCCTGGTGTAAACACTTTGGGCAATACCAAATATAACTGACATGACTTTGAAATTGCATATATTGATGTTGTGAGATGTTTCCACACTTTGGACCGATATGACACTGAAGCTTGCATCCACTACAGATTAATCTCCTGTGATTGACTGAAGCAGATTTCCCGCAAACCGAGCATGGGTTTTTCACTGGTCCTGGGCTTGTTTGTACATCACCAGAAACCAAAAGCTGGAGCGACATGTCTTGGATCTGGAACGTAGAGCATCCTTTGCCAACAGTGTATGGTATCCGAGATTTGAAAAACTTAGACCTAGTCACGTTGTTTGTTAGGCCACTTAAAGATGATCTGTATCCACTTGTATCTGTGCAATCCGTAAGTTTATTTACACCACTAATGTTGCATCCTGTAGCTGAAACGTCCTTCGCGACGACAGAAAGACAATTTCTCAGCAGGAAAAAAATGCAGAGAGATACCATTGATTTATAATTCACAAGTTTCGAAGTAGCACGTCTGGCGGCCATCTTCCACACAACGTGGACCAAATGGAAGCAAGGGACTGAGCCAATGGAATTTCTTCTCTGTGCGACCTATAACTAGGTCATAGCTTAAACGTGATCAGCTTTTTTATGATATGCCCCGCAGCTATCCAAAAGCATATGACAAAATGTCTTCTAGAATATGAGGGACACTATTAGCTGCTCAGTCAATTAGCAACGAACTATAACTATTTACATGTTTACTATATACAAAACTATTTACTATTTACAAATATTAGGGACACTATTAGCTGCTCAGTCAATTAGCAATGAACCACAACTATTTACATGCTTACTATTTACATAACTATTTACTATTTACAAATATGAGGGACACTATTAGCTGCTCAGTCAATTAGCAATAAACCATAACTATTTACATGCTTACTATTTACATAACTATTTACTATTTACAAATATTAGGGACACTATTAGCTGCTCAGTCAATTAGCAATGAACCACAACTATTTACATGCTTACTATTTACATAACTATTTACTATTTACAAATATAAGGGACACTATTAGCTGCTCAGTCAATTAGCAATGAACCACAACTATTTACATGCTTACTATTTACATAACTATTTACTATTTACAAATATGAGGGACACTATTAGCTGCTCAGTCAATTAGCAATGAACCATAACCATTTACATGTTTATTGGTGAGACAAAATATATGATGATTAAAGAAGATACTTACAACACAAATAGCATAATGACTCTGACCCAAAGCTGAGAAAAGAGCAAATCCATAAAGCAACTTGGTTTCATCGTATACACCAGCCAGGGAAGAAAGAACAACCGCTATAAGAGGGATCAACATCCAATTGAAGCGATCACATTTTGACGACGACATCTGAGCAACTATTAAGCGACACTAGAAGAAACAAATTACATCATTATGAATTGTGGGTATGAAATTTAATGCTAATGTAATAAGTATGGCATTATCTATGCTAAAAAGAGAGGAAAATCTAACGGCTCGAAAAGGAAACAGTACCAATTTCAAATGAAATACATTCCATGGAAAATAATGGAAAATAAAAGTACCAAATGCAAAGCAAAATGTATGCAAATCAAGTGTCTGCTAATATATATCTAATGGAGAATACCATGCCCAGTCATGAAGATACCTGATTCAGAAATAAATGAACAAACCGTTATGTCCAAAAAGAGATTACCAAAGGCAAAACAAAATGTACCGGGTGTCCCAAAAAAACTTTCCCCCTTTGAACAGTTCCAGAAAAACAAACCACTGCCTCGTTTTGAGC
Organism: Aurelia sp. 4 Dawson et al 2005; assembly: GCA_964019985.1. Lineage (NCBI taxonomy): Eukaryota > Metazoa > Cnidaria > Scyphozoa > Semaeostomeae > Ulmaridae > Aurelia > Aurelia sp. 4 Dawson et al 2005. Next base: position 558,635 of record OZ026511.1, on the reverse strand, counting down.
GATGCAAACGGCAATCTCTTGCTTAAAGGCTCACTTGTATTCATATAATTTTACCCCATTTTTTGCTAATCAAAAGAGCCCAAAAATATGGATTTTTCGAAAATCGTACGCTAGAAAAGTCCTTGAAAAGGTGGGAAATCAAGCTATGGAATGTCCCATTCCTTCCATGTTTTGCATCACAGGTGTGAAGGCATACAACTGCTTGTCAATTTCTCAAATTGGTATTCAAAGTCGGCAGTACGCTAAAGTGCGAACCACAGGACCTTGTCTTATGAACTATACTTTTTTATTCGAACTGTCGAACATAAAGCATAATCGTGCTTTTACGGACAAAAGAGACAAATATGATATTTCTTGGGTCCATGTATGGAGCTCCAGCTCCATACTATTGGAATTTAGTTGAAAAACAGAATTTCCGTGGGTTTCAAGGTGAAGGTTTAACGATTTTATCGATGAACCGTTTTTAGCTCTTTCTTGAGCATTTCAGGTATTCTTTTTTTCAGGAAAATAATTATAAAAAATCAATGCACGCAGATACAGAAATGAAACAAATACTAAAATCTAAGTTGAGAATTGTATAACAGACTTCTTTCAAAATCATTATAGAATAAAACACAATTTTACTAAAATGGCAACTCCAATAGGGAAAGCTTTTTTTGACACCCGGTACATACATGAAGAATCAGTATATATATATATATATACTCTAAATGCGCATTTGGCTTACAACTGTGTCGTTGTTCACCTTACGCGACACTACAAATTAAATTAGTAAAGTTGTTCCATCCATTACGATCGTTCGCCAGATGTCTCAAGATGTCAAGGTCTTCTCTGGTCTTAAACTGTCTTATGTGCAATCGTTGATGGCATTTTGCGGCTTCTGTGAGGTTGCTGTCGAGCAATACAGGCAAAAGGAACTCTTTTTCTTCTGCTTTTGGTGGACATTCAAAGTAGTAATTCATCGACTGTTGACATGGTGTGCTTGTTGGTAATCGCAATATATGACCGAATATTCTCAATCATGCTTCCTTCATTTCAGCGCTCAGTGGTTTTTCCCTGCTCTTTTCATATAGTTGCTTGTTGTGTATTCCCTTATCATTCCATACTTGACGAAGTTGTTTTCGATGGATGCAGTCTAGCTCTTTACATTCATTTTTTGTGAGTGCTAGTGTTGCAAAATTGTATGTTAGTACTGGCTTTACGATTGATTTGTACATCTTTAGTTTCGTTTGAATATCGACTTTCTTGTTCATCTATAGTTTCTTTGCTGATAATTGAGAGTTGCTCCAGCCTTTTCATATCTTGGTAATCATCAAGTAAACTTCCTAGTTTTTTTGTCCCTCTCCACCTTTCTGCTTTACCTTATTCTCTTTTGATAGTAGCTTTTTCTGTCTTTTCTTCGTTTACGTTCAAGTTTATTACAATTTCTTTCAATACTTTCAATACAATTTCCTCCAAGGCAGTTTATTACAATTACTTTCAATACTTCAGAGCGGGAGTTGTCTTCACTTAAGAAATCACTTTCATCAGCGTATATTATTTCTGTTGGTAAGCTTGATCTTTCCACCAGGTTTTTTTCATTCAAATCTACTCATAATGTTCGCAAAGCATTCTCTAGAGCTATGTTGAAAAATATTCCCGAAATTCCATCGCCTTGTGGGGATCCTATATTTGTCTTCACATTTTCTCTCCTATGTTTTCCAAAATTTATCGAGATTGATGTATTACTCAACAATATTCGACTCATCCTTTGTTCGTCTTTTTTTAGAATTGTTTCAAGAACGTTTATCAAAGGCTTTCGTTGTATGGTATCAATGGCATTGCTCATATCGATTCCAATGATATTAACCTGTAGATCTTTATATAATTGCGCTTTGGCAGCTACAAATCTATGCGTCCAAACAGCATCAGACGTAGATCGACCTCTCCTGTAGGCTGATTGACTGGGAGATATATAAGTGTCAACCTTTTCCTGTATCCTGCCAAGTGTTATATTCGATAGTAGTTTCCTTATTGTATCTAGCAAATTAATTGGTCGTAACTTCTTCAAAGGACCCTTCTGTTTGTTTGGCTTTGGTATTTGTAGAAGAATTGATTCACCTGTATTAAGTTCATTGTCATGGCTTTCGAATATTTCATTCAGTATATTTGCTATCTCTTGGTGTAACTATTCCGGGCCATATTTTATCATCTCATTCGCTATGTCATCTTACCCAGCTGCTTTATTGTTACTTATTTTCATTGCGGCTCTGCTGACTTCATCTTCTGCTATTTTCTGATTCAATGGTCTTGATTCGCCTTTAAATGGTTGTTCGACCTCAATCTCATTTTCATTATAGAATTGTTCCTAAAATGCTCCTTCACAGTGCTATATTTTTCATTTTCATTCATTGTGTTCTTACCATTCTCATCATGGATCGTTACGTTAATGCTATTGATTTTCTGCGGTTGTCTGAATTTCTTAGCTGCTTTAAAGAATTCTACAGCACTGCCTGCTTCGTTTATTTCATTTATGATGTTGTCAATATTCTTTCTCTTATTGTTTTCAGTTTATTTTTGATGCTTCGCATTATTTTGTTCCTGATGTTTTTCAGTATAGATCAGATGGGAAATGCCATGCCCAAATCATTAAGGGGTTTAATCAACAAGAATATAATGACAATATATGAACATACCGTAATATTGGAGAAGAGATTACCAAAAGCAAAGCAAAATGCACGCATATGCAATGTCAAGACATCAGCAGGAGAATAAAATGCCCAGATCATGAAGATAGATATGAGTGAGCCAAGTGGCACTAGAGGCATCATTCCTTCCATAAGTGATGGACAAAATTCAGGGTGCTTTAGTCTAGCTCTAGAAAAGAAGATGAAAATTATTAAAATCGGCAAGGAAACGAAGCAAAATATCAATACATTGAGGGAACATTACACAGGGTAAACAAAACTCCACGCGTTTCAGCTTTAGCAAAGACTTCAACTGTGAAAGTTTCTAGCCTCATGCATGTTTATTGGATGTGCATGATTCTGGTGTCTAAATTGAGCTCGAAGATCCGAGAGACATGGCTGTTTTATCAAGGAGCCCATAGCATGATTCTGGTGTCTAAATTGAGCTCGAAGATCCGAGAGACATGGCTGTTTTATCAAGGAGCCCATAGCATGATTCTGGTGTCTAAATTGAGCTCCAAGATCCGAGAGACATGGCTGTTTTATCAAGGAGCCCATAGCATGATTCTGGTGTCTAAATTGAGCTCGAAGATCCGAGAGACATGGCTGTTTTATCAAGGAGCCCATAGCATGATTCTGGTGTCTAAATTGAGCTCGAAGATCCGAGAGACATGGCTGTTTTATCAAGGAGCCCATAGCATGATTCTGGTGTCTAAATTGAGCTCGAAGATCCAAGAGACATGGCTGTTTTATCAAGGAGCCCATAGCATGATTCTGGTGTCTAAATTGAGCTCGAAGATCCGAGAGACATGGCTGTTTTATCAAGGAGCCCATAGCATGATTCTGGTGTCTAAATTGAGCTCGAAGATCCGAGAGACATGGCTGTTTTATCAAGGAGCCCATAGCATGATTCTGGTGTCTAAATTGAGCTCGAAGATCCGAGAGACATGGCTGTTTTATCAAGGAGCCCATAGCATGATTCTGGTGTCTAAATTGAGCTCGAAGATCCGAGAGACATGGCTGTTTTATCAAGGACCCCATAGCATGATTCTGGTGTCTAAATTGAGCTCGAAGATCCGAGAGACATGGCTGTTTTATCAAGGAGCCCATAGCATGATTCTGGTGTCTAAATTGAGCTCGAAGATCCGAGAGACATGGCTGTTTTATCAAGGAGCCCATAGCATGATTCTGGTGTCTAAATTGAGCTCTAAGATCCGAGAGACATGGCTGTTTTATCAAGGAGCCCATAGCATGATTCTGGTGTCTAAATTGAGCTCGAAGATCCGAGAGACATGGCTGTTTTATCAAAGAGCCCATAGCATGATTCTGGTGTCTAAATTGAGCTCGAAGATCCGAGAGACATGGCTGTTTTATCAAGGAGCCCATAGCATGATTCTGGTGTCTAAATTGAGCTCGAAGATCCGAGAGACATGGCTGTTTTATCAAGGAGCCCATAGCATGATTCTGGTGTCTAAATTGAGCTCGAAGATCCGAGAGACATGGCTGTTTTATCAAGGAGCCCATAGCATGATTCTGGTGTCTAAATTGAGCTCGAAGATCCGAGAGACATGGCTGTTTTATCAAGGAGCCCATAGCATGATTCTGGTGTCTAAATTGAGCTCGAAGATCCGAGAGACATGGCTGTTTTATCAAGGAGCCCATAGCATGATTCTGGTGTCTAAATTGAGCTCGAAGATCCGAGAGACATGGCTGTTTTATCAAGGAGCCCATAGCATGATTCTGGTGTCTAAATTGAGCTCGAAGATCCGAGAGACATGGCTGTTTTATCAAGGAGCCCATAGCATGATTCTGGTGTCTAAATTGAGCTCGAAGATCCGAGAGACATGGCTGTTTTATCAAGGAGCCCATAGCATGATTCTGGTGTCTAAATTGAGCTCGAAGATCCGAGAGACATGGCTGTTTTATCAAGGAGCCCATAGCATGATTCTGGTGTCTAAATTGAGCTCGAAGATCCGAGAGACATGGCTGTTTTATCAAGGAGCCCATAGCATGATTCTGGTGTCTAAATTGAGCTCGAAGATCCGAGAGACATGGCTGTTTTATCAAGGAGCCCATAGCATGATTCTGGTGTCTAAATTGAGCTCGAAGATCCGAGAGACATGGCTGTTTTATCAAGGAGCCCATAGCATGATTCTGGTGTCTAAATTGAGCTCGAAGATCCGAGAGACATGGCTGTTTTATCAAGGAGCCCATAGCATGATTCTGGTGTCTAAATTGAGCTCGAAGATCCGAGAGACATGGCTGTTTTATCAAGGAGCCCATAGCATGATTCTGGTGTCTAAATTGAGCTCGAAGATCCGAGAGACATGGCTGTTTTATCAAGGAGCCCATAGCATGATTCTGGTGTCTAAATTGAGCTCGAAGATCCGAGAGACATGGCTGTTTTATCAAGGAGCCCATAGCATGATTCTGGTGTCTAAATTGAGCTCGAAGATCCGAGAGACATGGCTGTTTTATCAAGGAGCCCATAGCATGATTCTGGTGTCTAAATTGAGCTCGAAGATCCGAGAGACATGGCTGTTTTATCAAGGAGCCCATAGCATGATTCTGGTGTCTAAATTGAGCTCGAAGATCCGAGAGACATGGCTGTTTTATCAAGGAGCCCATAGCATGATTCTGGTGTCTAAATTGAGCTCGAAGATCCGAGAGACATGGCTGTTTTATCAAGGAGCCCATAGCATGATTCTGGTGTCTAAATTGAGCTCGAAGATCCGAGAGACATGGCTGTTTTATCAAGGAGCCCATAGCATGATTCTGGTGTCTAAATTGAGCTCGAAGATCCGAGAGACATGGCTGTTTTATCAAGGAGCCCATAGCATGATTCTGGTGTCTAAATTGAGCTCGAAGATCCGAGAGACATGGCTGTTTTATCAAGGAGCCCATAGCATGATTCTGGTGTCTAAATTGAGCTCGAAGATCCGAGAGACATGGCTGTTTTATCAAGGAGCCCATAGCATGATTCTGGTGTCTAAATTGAGCTCGAAGATCCGAGAGACATGGCTGTTTTATCAAGGAGCCCATAGCATGATTCTGGTGACTAAATTGAGCTCGAAGATCCGAGAGACATGGCTGTTTTATCAAGGAGCCCATAGCATGATTCTGGTGTCTAAATTGAGCTCGAAGATCCGAGAGACATGGCTGTTTTATCAAGGACCCCATAGCATGATTCTGGTGTCTAAATTGAGCTCGAAGATCCGATAGACATGGCTGTTTTATCAAGGAGCCCATAGCATGATTCTGGTGTCTAAATTGAGCTCGAAGATCCGAGAGACATGGCTGTTTTATCAAGGAGCCCATAGCATGATTCTGGTGTCTAAATTGAGCTCGAAGATCCGAGAGACATGGCTGTTTTATCAAGGAGCCCATAGCATGATTCTGGTGTCTAAATTGAGCTCGAAGATCCGAGAGACATGGCTGTTTTATCAAGGAGCCCATAGCATGATTCTGGTGTCTAAATTGAGCTCGAAGATCCGAGAGACATGGCTGTTTTATCAAGGAGCCCATAGCATGATTCTGGTGTCTAAATTGAGCTCGAAGATCCGAGAGACATGGCTGTTTTATCAAGGAGCCCATAGCATGATTCTGGTGTCTAAATTGAGCTCGAAGATCCGAGAGACATGGCTGTTTTATCAAGGAGCCCATAGCATGATTCTGGTGTCTAAATTGAGCTCGAAGATCCGAGAGACATGGCTGTTTTATCAAGGAGCCCATAAATTTGTTTTGATGTAACATGTATTTTTTCAATATCTATACAGGCATCGAAATAATGATTAAAATCTGTGAAAATTTTGCTCCATCCACACTCATTTAGGAAGCAGAAAAAAATGTATCCATTGATAAAAATGTATCCATTGATAAAAATGATAAGGTTATCAAATAAAGAAGAATTAATTAATCGTCATGAGATCTTACCATTCGCAATACCTTACCTCACAATATGCCAAACAGTAACAGGTATTCCCGTTCCCCAGAGAGAAACTGTAAAAATGAAACATATTATTCGTTGTGCGCTCGACAAACAGAAGCGCTGTATATTTTGCTGCCGAAAACTCTGTGAGAAAACCATATGCAAGAGTCTAAAAAGATCCTGAATTGAAAAGAGAACCGACAGAATAAAGAATTCTCAGAAACAGAATTTCGAAATGGGTAAGGATGTGATGAAAATTTCGCATAGTTGCTTTGCCCTAAATTTCCAAAAGTGGAGTCCAAAAATTTTCTTGAAATATAAAAATTCCCGAAAGCTTATTCTCATGAAATCATCAAAATAGAGACAATTACCTACACTATCAAACATGATAAAGAAACTCAATATGACCTAGTTTAGCTAGAAACCTTTGAACCATGCAACTAACATGGATATTTCAAAATCACAAATTTGATAATCTGAGTACATACGCCTCTGAGTAAGTGTAGCTTAATGACAAGAGCAAACACATTTTTTCTCTTCCACTCTAGGTACCAACCCCCTTAGTCACGCATTGTGTACTTCCCAGAATGCACCATGCTCAGAGTCCTCCTCTTGCATTAAGACTCGCTCTAAACAAATTTCCCCTCCCTATCTGAGTGCAGGTTGTTCCAGATTTTAGGTCCTAGGTAGGAGAGACCATTTTGCCCCTTGTTGCTTTTTCTAAACGGTTGGTTTATTTTGTTTTTTGATCTTCGAGTAATCCGGCTTTGGCCAACTGGTAACATAAGGAAGAAATGCAAAACGAGGCTGGGAGAGAGCCCTTCGCCAAGGAAAAAATATGGCGGGTCGGAACAGAGCCCCCAGGTGCCAGTATGTGGTCTTAGCACCCGATCGGTGCTTGCGCGCCAAAATTTGCACCCTGATTCAAATCAAAATAGCCTCGTGGGAGGTTGGCGAGGCTGCCAGAGTAGAAGATCTCCAAAGATGGATCAAAGAAGCTTTAGGAAATGCATCAGTTGCTGCTACCAAACAAGGTGCAATTTTGTCCAATAACAGCAATTTATTCAAAGTGAAATAACTTTAAAACTGGTCCTGGCCCTACGATCTAACTTGGTGGAATAAAACTTCAGGATACAACAAACATGGCGGACAAGGTAGGATATCTGGGAAAATTTGCAAAATGTTTGCGAATTCCTGTTACTTGGCTCAGGTCGCGATATCTCGATTTTTTTACAGCAGCACCATTCCCTCATAAAATCAGCATTACTCCTTCAGTTTTTTGGAATTAAATGCTGAGAACAGTTTGAGAAGTCAGTGGAAAGACCATCAATTCGATTTTGTTTCTGGGTTTAATAATGTCACTCCTGTGCGGAATATTTGTAGGAAAGTAGGAGATAAACATTTCTGTGCTTGAAACTGTAGCCCTTCAACAAGCCCTGGGGAAATTGTTGTAAAAACAAATTCACTCCTGGCCCTACAGAGCAACTTCCTAACTTTCCAGTTAACATGTTGGTTAACATGGCAGTGTACTGCGATTATCCAGGAAAATTTGCAAAATGTGTTATTTTCGTTTTTGAAAAACTACGTTTCTGGCGGTAATTTCTCTGACAAAACATTGCTGTGTATGGGCCTAGGCATTGCTGTGTTTTGAACTGAACACTTGGGCTTGTTCTGGCTTGTTTTGTACATCGGAGAGATGAAGAGAGGCTGTCGAAGGAGAACAATTGATGATCACATCATATAGTATGAAGAAGAATAGCGTTGTCTGCTAATTTAAACGATTGTTTGACATAAAACAATCATTTCAATCAGAACACTGATAAAATTGTTCTTGGTGAAGCTTTAGTGCACAGCTGCAAACTTTTAGTATTATATTTTGTACTTAACTTGTTTTGTCTGTGAATCAAACAACATTTATTTGAGAACCAGAGGGTACCAAGCCAATTTTCATTCCATTTGATTTATTTGCATAACATATTTTATCCTGTAAGATTACCTTTATTTTTATGAATGCAAATGAAGTGAGAAAGGGAGAACCTACATCCTTCACTTGAGGAAATCCTCCCTAAAAGTATTTTCAGTTCTACAGGATTTGAATTAGAAATCATTCATGAAAGCACTTTTAGTGCTCAGCGTTATGAGGACATGCATATTAAACTGTATATCTATGTGGTTTCAGGGTTTTCATCTTTTTCATTGTAGACAGCAACAATGATATGCTGCATTCTGTTGACTGTGATGGGTGATCACATCTAATCTTCTATTAAAAATGTTTGAGAATGACTTTAGCATATGATTATAGTCAAGCTTGATCAAGCTCTAATCATACATGCAAACTGACCAAAATTGTGTCAACATACTCATTCCAGCTCCTTCAAGCCAAAATCATTTTAAATTTTCAATTTTAAATTTTCACATTTTTCTCTGGACCATGCTGGCATCTCTAACTTTTCCTCGGTTTTATATGTAGAGTCACAAGAAAATGCATCTTTCAGGAAGGCAACTTGTTATTTTCATAGTATTATTGAAAAGAAGTCATTTTCTGACAGTATTTTCTTGAATGAGCACCCTCCCTCTGCATGACTGCATTCCTCCAAGGACAATGCTCTGGTATTTTTAGGATGGGAATGTCCAGTTATTTTTTGGGTATAAAATTTGGGCCAAGGTTATTTTTCAGGTCAGTCGTTTGACAACTAATTCCGAAGGTCAATTTTTTGTGCTGACAACTATTCTTTTTTGTTGATTTTCTATACCCTAGCCTGCCAACCCGATCCTACTCATACAAGAGTAACCCCCTCGGCTAATCCCCTGAATGCTGAGAACTGGCCGGCCCCACAACTTCTTCACTCAGCGGACGTGCTCGCAAACGTTCGCGTTCCTTGTCGTATCATCGTTCAAAAAAGTGCGATTGCAACGAGTTGGCCTTCAAAAAGTGCTTTGCTTTGCAGTTATTTCTTCTTTGAATAGACCAACAGGTAACTAGATTCGTATGTCGCCTCCAGGACGTCTTCTCCAACTCCTTCCAACAGTTCAACATCTCATGGAAAGCATAATGCTGCCGGCTTGTTAGTAGGCCGTACTTTTCCGGCTTTTTAAGCCGAAGTGAAGTGAGCTGACCAGTCAGCCAGTATGGCCTCGCTTTCGTTTTGCATCCCTTGCCTATGTTCCAACAGGTAAGAACATTTCTGACATATAGGAAAGAACTGAGTTATTAAAAAATTTGATAACGTTTGTAGCAGTACATTGTTCCATTCTCTCTTTACTAGGGAGCCAATCTATATTTTTAAATTCTCGAACTCCTAAATGTGCTCTGTTGTTTAGGTTTAAACAGAATCTGATACATTTATTTTGGGCCATTTGAATTTTCTTGGTTAATCTTTTATTAATCAAACAAAACCACGCACTACATGCATAGTCAAAGTGGGGCTGGATCAGTGCATTTGCTAGTAGCCTGCGAAGAGGGAAGTCGAGGAAGTTTTGCTTTCTATAGAGGAACCTTAGCATGCCATTGATTTTATCAAGGGTCCTGGTAGCCATCAAATTTCGGATTTCTTTACAAAAGTTTCTCACCACAAAGCTTCTTTTACGTAATCCTAAGAAGAAAATCTACAAACGAGCGCATCTGAAATATAAACTTTGAATTTTGATATCATACAATATGCTGCCATCATGGGTTGAAAGGGAATAGAGGAAAAATCAATGCTTACAGTGTACAGTAGCGATGAAAAAGTGACTGACTCTCCAATCTCCATACAATGTCGATTTCCAGAAATCCGAACTATACCAAAATGTCATCAAATAGACACCAACAAGGGCCTGTAAAAGTTGTCGTTGATATCATAAACATACAGTAGAGATCCCCATCACAAAGCAAAATGATATTTGAAAGGTTCTTTGTACATAGCATTTGCAACATTGGACAAGTCCAACTTTTGTCTTCCAATGGCGAAGAAATTTTGAGTGTTATGCTAATTGCAAAGAAGCTATCTCAAATGATTGAAGATGGCAAGTAAACATGAGAGTGTTCCTTGTCTGTTTCTATATTAAAATGGAAACATATAAAAAAATCATTAAAAGAAAATTGCAATAAATTCAGGATCTCGCAAAGCAATTACAACCCGCTAGTACTGTCGCTAAGGAGGATCTGCCAGGTGCCCCAAAATAAATTTCCTCGTTAAAATACTCGCAGAAAACAGCCATTGTCTTGTTTTGCACCGATTTTGAACACTTGGATAAAATATTGATGAATTGGCAGTAGACCGTAAATATCTTATGATAAAAACATAGGACGAAGAGCGGGACGGTAAATGTTATTTTTATTTCTCTAAATTCTTATATTACCATTCCATAGCATGACAACTCCAGGCTGGTTAGACAATTCCTATTTCCAACTAAACCATAATACTACCATCCTATAGCATGACAACTCCAGGCTGGTTAGACAATTCCTATTTCCAACTAAACCATGATATTACCATCCTATAGCATGACAACTCCAGGCTGGTTAGACAATTCCTATTTCCAACTAAACCATAATATTACCATCCTATAGCATGACAACTCCAGGCTGGTTAGACAATTCCTATTTCCAACTAAACCATGATATTACCATCCTATAGCATGACAACTCCAGGCTGGTTAGACAATTCCTATTTCCAACTAAACCATAATATTACCATCCTATAGCATGACAACTCCAGGCTGGTTAGACAATTCCTATTTCCAACTAAACCATGATATTACCATCCTATAGCATGACAACTCCAGGCTGGTTAGACAATTCCTATTTCCAACTAAACCATGATATTACCATCCTATAGCATGACAACTCCAGGCTGGTTAGACAATTCCTATTTCCAACTAAACCATGATAGTGCAGTTTCAAAAAAGGCTGTGTTTAATCACCAGAATTATCAAAATTACAAAGCACGTGCCTAAATCGAAATTGAAATCTTCCAAAGATGAGACACGACCTGATTGGTTGGTGTGGTCCCAAATTGGCAAAGGGGCTCACTTTTATACCCCGACCCTATTCGTCCCTACGTGATCTCTGCATCGAATAATCAAATGGCGTGAAGTTTGCAGCAAGAATACTTGCAGAAAAAAGCCAAGTATGTTCTTGTGCGATATAAACGAAAATCTCTTGCTAAAACTCTTACTTAGATTGGATCCATATAATTTTGCAGATCTTTTTGCCGATTCAAAGACCTCCAAAATATGGATTTCCCAAAACCTCCATCTCGAACAAGATATGATCCGCTTCTCATCCAATGTTTAATTGTTAAGTAAAATTTATACATATGCCTTTCTATTCATAAATTGGTATTCAAAGTTCTGAATGTGGAAAGTGTGGTCAACATCAACTTGTCTCGGGAAATATATTTACTTCTTCAGAACAAGAATAACAACCAAAATCATGCTTTAAACGGCACAAAAGACAAATAAATATCAACCCCCTTGGGTCTCTTTCTGGAGTTCAAGCTCTGTGCTGTTAACATTTATTAAAACAGGATTGATTCATGTGAGTTTTGAGCGGCCAGTTCATCGATCTTTTTGATAAACTGTTTAAGTCAGTCGTGAACTTACCAGGTATTCTGCTTTTAGGAATATATTGACAGAAAACCATTAAATGCCGATAAAGAAATGAGAAAAAATCCAGATCCATAAGCTCGGCAATGTACTTTATACTACATTTCCTATTTGACTGATCATTTTGAAAAAAAAACAGCTAAAATTAGAAATCCGTGTCCTGGGACAACCAATGTACAGACTGTCTCATTTTTCGCAAATTTGCAAAGACAGGCATCAATTAAGAATCCAAGATATGGTTTCAATGATTCTTAGCGGTGGTGGCTTATCTATTACATAAGAAGAAAAAGAATCATTGCTTGGAACGCTGAAAGTCGTCAGCTTACCACAGCTTACCAACGATATTGAAATCAAATGTATTCTCTTAAATGCAATATCAACTTTATGAGACTTCGAAACTACTTAGAATGGCAATTTCAGTGCATACAAAGAAGAGAGTCCTAAATTGTTTTCTTGAGCCAGTCTTGTTCTATGGCAAAGAATGCTGGACAACTTCGGCACAAATGGAATAATGCCAGACATCAAGAAAATTGCGAAGGTTATTCCAGTTTTTAAGTCTGGTGAAAAAAACCTGCCTGAAAACTATAGACCAATATCTCTCCTTTCGTGCTTTGAAAAAATACAGGAGAGACTAATGGTAAAAAGAATCATTTGTTTCTTAAAAAAACATAACATTCTTTACAAACTCCGATTTGGCTTCCGAGAGGGTCATTCGACCACGCATACACTTTTAGAACTCCTTGAAGAGCTTTACTCAAACCTAGATCAGGGTAATACCTACATTGGAATTTTCCTTGATCTCACAAAAGCTTTTGATACTATAGATCATGACATTCTCCTTTTTAAACTGCAACATTACGGTTTCAGGGGGAAAATATATGATTGGTTTTCTAGCTATCTTAAAAATTGTAAACAATTCACTATTGCAAATGGGGAAAGCTCAAAGCTCGACTACATCTACAAAGGTGTTCCCCAAGGATCTGTTCTTGGGCCAATACTGTTTACACTATACGTAAACGATATGCTAAATGTTACAAAATTGATTCCAAGATTATTCGCTGATGACACAAACGTCTTTAATTTTGGAAAATGTATCCCTAACTTGAATCACGAAACTAATACGGAACTGAGTCACTTAAATGAATGGATGACAGCAAACATACTCAAAGTACATATTACAAAGACAAATTATTGCCTTTATCATTCTTTATCAAAAAAATGCTCAGATGAAACATACACCGTAAAAATGGGAGAATTCTTAATTATTCAGACGATATTAAATATCTTGGGTCAAGCAAGTAAACAAAGTCAAAAGTGAAATAATGAAATATACTTCTATGTTTTCTAAGTTACGTCATTATTTGCCTAAGACTTGTTTGACAACACTCTATGATGCTCTCGTTTTATCAAAAATATCCTATGCATTTGAGGTTTACGGATGTGCTGCCACAAAATCTCTGAAAGAACTTCAAGTTTTACAAAACAGAATCCTTCGAATTCTCCATTTTAAGGATGATAGATATCCAACTAACGAGCTTCACAAAGAAACTGTCTTAAACTAAATGATTTATATGAATTCAAATTATTGAAATTTATGCATCATGTTCATCATAACAAAGGTCAACTTCCTGCTGTATTTCAAAATTACTTTTCAACAAATGATGCCTTACATAGATATGATACTCGTCAAAGTAAACACTATCAAATTCACAAGGCAAAGAAAAAGTGGGATAACAGAATGATACGAAATAAAGGGGCTCGCCTTTGGAATGCTTTGCCCCTTTCACTTAGGAGTATTCATAAACAAAAAATTTTTGCCATTAAACTTAAAAAATACATAACTGATAAATACTAACGACTTTCAGCTTGGTAAAATTGAAAAACCAAAAGAAAAATTGTTGTTTGCCTATGATTGACTTCCGGTTTCTTTTGGATTGTCACAAAATAATCTTACACTTGTCCAACAACTTTGGCCAGTAGAATTCAAATCTGGAAACGAAATTAACGTTCAACGTCACGGTTTGCAGTTATGACGTCATAATTTAGTTTGCAAAGCAAGGTCAACTGAGAAATTACAGAGCATGGCTCTTTGGAGCCAAGTAATTGTGCTAAGCGGCTTTTCTTGAGTATCGTCACTGTCTTATTAATTGCCGTTCTAGCGGCTATCATAAACTGCACAGGATTGGCATACGAACGAGGAATAGATCGGTTTAAGCTAAAATTTCATGCTTTCCCTTAACGATACATCTCAGAATTTTCTTTGCATCTCACTCTATTTATGGAGGTTTTATCTCGCATAGAGTTGTGAAAGATTTGTTAGCTATAGATAGCACATCTCCGTGGTCTTCCTATAGATTCCATGGGGGCCTAAATTGGAATTATAAATTTCTTACGTTTTTGAGGTAGAAGTATGCCGGCGCTTGATTCCCCTGAAGCCATCCAAAGGGGTGCATCATTGTGCCTATTTATTGTAGGTTGTAGAACCTTCGCCAGATTGCTAGAAGACTGCTCTAATGCAAAGATTGTTGGAGATCCCAAAGTTTCCGACTGTTTATCTATAAATCTTTACTTTATGGAGGTGGGAGACGTTCAGTTTTATCCGAAAAATGCTTGCCAACGGGTAACGCACGGGTAACGCAACGGGTAACGAAAATTTGTCTGAAGGCTCAGTACTGATTTCCAACGGGTAACACGGGTAACGGACTTTTTATTAAAATAATACGTATTATTTTAATAAATAGTCTGTTACCCGTGTTACCCGTTGGAAATCAGTACTGAGCTTTCAGACAAATTTTCGTTACCCGTTGCGTTACCCGTGCGTTACCCGTTGGCAAACATTTTTCGATACATGTATTTGTATAAGAAACTATGATGGGCCATCATTGCTGCTTAAGCTTCGTTGACTTTTCAGGTAATTTCCATGGCTCAGTAGGATGCCCTAGTTCCTTAGTACTGTTTCTCGTGATTGGCTTGACAGAGACCAGGATTTTGCACGAGATGCGTCCATGAGGGACAGTTATCTAATTTGTGTATGGAGATATCCTTACCTCTAGTTCTAAAGTATCTTAGGATCCTTTGAATTATGGATTAAGGGATATGAATCAGACAAATGACCTTACTTTCCTGCACACCGCAAGTCAAGAAATGATACATATGCCAAATTATTCCATTTTGGTATTAAATTCAGTTTCAAGGACCATTTGATACGCATTCTTTAAGGAGCGATTTTCATTGGTCCAAAGACAATCCTAGCCATAAGTGTTGAGAATGTTTGGAAAATCTCGAATTTTTTCATTTAGCAAACCCCCGCTCCCCCAATTCAATGTTGTTTGTGAAGATATCCTAAAATCTGATAACTGCCATATCTTCTGAAGACAAAAAAACAACATTGAGATGGGGGGTGGGGGGAAGTGGACATTTTGACGGTATTTTGGTTGCAAGGTCTAAAAAATAGGGGAAAGTCGATTTTTTCTCAACACCTTATGGCCAGGATTGTAGATAAGCTACGCTTTTCTTGGGTCGCGTAGAATGCAAGTATTTTAACAGCTCTTTTATTTTATCCTAGTAGCTTGTATTCTACACATAAAACTGAATTGAATTGAATTGAGAGCAAATTAAAGGCATTGGGACATCATTTGGGAACCGCAGCTTGATGTTAAATCTTAGGGCGTGTACAACGACGAAAAACATGTTCTTTTGCACATTTCAATGATGCTATATTGACAAATCCATTTTAGTAATAACAGCTATGGTATATAGATGACAAGTCCATGTTGATTATTGACAAGTCCATGTTAAATTAATAAGATGACAAAATCGAGTGGCTAAGCCATAATAATTAGAACGTTTCGAACCTTCCTAGGTCCATCCTCAGCAAGTAAACTGGGTGGAAATTACGATTAAATACTAGACGAGCTACACGCTAGTGGGAATTGGGAATAGTCCAAAAAAGGGCAAAATAGCCGTATAAAGAAAGGCTGTGTGCAAACCAGGGGAGAAACTAAGGAAACCGGTAATACCAGTAATAAAATTAAAGGCAACAAAAATGTGGTTTCACAAAAGAATGATAAAAACATCATGAGTAGATCACGTAACCAGTGAGGAGGTTTACAAACCTGGAGCAGAGGGGAGGATCATGTAAGCCATAAGGAAGAGAAGAGACAGATTCAGTTCTTAGGACATGGTATGAGGAAATATGGCTATGAAGGATTGATGTTAACTGAATGTGTAAATGGGAAGAGAAGTAGAGGGAGACAGCGATTGACGTATCTTGAAAGCCTGAGCAAATGGATGACAGAATGGATTGATGAAACAGAAACATCGCAAGGAGCAAAGCTGTAGATCCTGAGAACAGTAAAGGAGAGAGATATGTGGAGGCGTATGGTCACCAGAGTTTGCAGAGAATATGGCATGTAGAGGGAGGGAGATTATCTTAAAGCCTCAACTTAAATCTCTTGAATCTCAACTTAAATCTCTTATTTCGGACACTGCAGATGTGGGCTTAAGACAGGGAGGGGCTATTAAGACGGCTCTGTTAAAAAATGGAAAATCATTGCTGTTAACTGATATTTGAGATAAGTGGGAGGGGGGATAAAGAAGGGTAGAGGAAGGGGTAAGTATAGAGGGGGCTAAATATACTGGGGCTTAAGATGAGCTTTTATGGTAATCACTTATCAAATGACAAAATGAATAAACAACTTTCTCTTTTGTGGAAAATGCCCTTCTGGCTCTGTTGTGCCCTTATTCATCCACCACTATTTTGATTAACTCATACAAGGTATCAAACTTACTGTATGCTGAACAAAATGCAGTTACTTACCATTTGACTAAAGTCATATGCCCATGGAAGGTACATTACAGATGTGTTGTATTTCTCAAAATGTGCAAGAAAAAAGCCAACAAGACAGATGACGTATACAATGAAGACTTCCTTTGCACTGTGATACTCCAATCCATAGCATTGTAATATTGATAAGAACATCAACCAAATTGCTGTGCTATCAAGACCATGGTCAAATAATTCACCCAGTGGAGAACTATGGGAAGTAAATGTCTATATCAAATAACTTTAAAGACTTTTCTTTTCAAGCTAGCAAATGAATTGATGAAAATCTATAAATTAGAAGGTTAAAGAAGGTCTCAAATGCTGACAACATACATGAAACATTGCAGCAATCAACTGTACAAGTTGAATAAAGAAAAGGTTGCACCCTGAACATCAAAGCAATATGGGGGAATTCTATTCACCCTCCCAAGAGGATAGATAGCATTTTGGCTGAGCATGGAAAGCTCATCACTGTCAAGCAGAAATTAACTCTGGCATGGTTTTAAGGTTTCTCGCCAAAGTTCTTTTCAGAAAATCCCTGTCACAGAGCCCCCAATTTTAACAAGAAAATATCGTATCAATAATTAAACATTTTGCCTATTCAACAAAATATTACAAAAAAACATTGCTCTGATTCCCAGACTTTGTTGTTCCACATTTAAATGTGATGTGAATCGCATGAAAAAGTGAGTATGTTCCACTTGGCATTAATAATTGCATTTATAGAAATCATACCTCGATTGCGTTCTTCTAGCTTGCTTACCATCAGTTCCATCTAAAGTATGGGACAGAAACTGTGACACTGCACAGAACATCCATATGTAACTTGGCACTTTTAACAAGCCAGCAGGGTTAGAATAATGTGGAATAAAATCCCAGTCAAAGTATGCAAGAATTACAAAGTTGGAAACCGTGAACAGCCAACCAACAAATGTAATCAAGTTTGGAGAAAGCCACAGGGGATAGATCTGAAAGAAAAAAGATAAATCACAGATACAGTTGCCATAAAGCCACATACATTAACGGGACAGACATTAACGGGAGGATAGGACAAAGGCTGAATTTTCATTGCAATAAAAATTAAGCCTTGATCTTGTGCTTTTTTAATACACAATAAAGAACTGTATAGCACCAATCTGGTTTGTGACATACAGTAGTATGCCCTTTAAAGGAAAAAGGGAAACTGGAAAATATCAAACTGTAGATTCAAAACGGAACAGGATATTGAGTTGCCATAAATGCACAAAGGGTAGACTTAAAGGGCATGTTTCATAAACCTGATTGGTTCATGCGATAAATTCTCTCCATTGTTTACTACAAAAGGATAGGAACAAGGCTGAATTCTCATTGCAATAAAAATTAAGCCTCTTGTGCTTTTTTAATACGCAACAAAGAACTGTATTGCACCAATCTGGTTTGTGACATATATATGCCCGTTAAAGGAAAAAGTTTAACTGGAAAATATAAAACTGCAGTCTCCAAAAGGAACTGGACATTAGGCTGCCAGAAACAACAAATGTTAAATCTTAAAGAAAAAGTTAAACTGGTAAAAATACAAATTTCAAATAGGAACATCATGCTAGGAGTTAACTATCATCATGCTAGAAGATAACTATAAAATATAAATTCCTATATGCAACATGTTTATATGTGGCTTGCAGTAATGATATATAATACATGAAGCAATATGACAATGGCTTGAGTAAAACAAAGGTCATGCAGGTCAACACAGGTCAACAAAGTTCAGTAAAACGCATGTCAAATCATGCAAGTCAAAAATAGCAGCCATGGGCACTGGCTACAGGCTCACAGCCTGCTGATGGTTTGTAAGTATGATACAGTAGTCCAAAAGATGTGTTCCCTTACTGAATTCATGGCAATTTGAAAGCATACCAAAGGCAATGGCAGCAATCAGCTTTGAATGTAACTTTGTGATTCTCATCGAAGCACCCCAAAGCCTTGTAAACTCTCGTTTTACGATTCAATGTTGTCAGTATAAAATCAGCATAGCCTTTTTTACGCCTTAGGCCTACCTCATCTCCAGTGTACCAAGCTCCTTGGAGGGCCCCTTGTAAATCAACCAATTGGTTGAAGGGTCTCCCTCCCTAATAAATTGAAATTGAAAATGAAAGCTCCTGCTGATACTGTGTTATTGGTCCCTAAGATTCATGTACACTATTCAGTATCTGAAATTGTGAACAAAAACCAATTGAAACTTTACCTACAGCGGGGCCGATACCAGCCATGACTGCCTAGGAGGACAAACTACCAAATTTTCCGATGACAAAACTATCAACAACAACAGCAAGAACAGTGGTAGGAACATGGGTTAGATTTGTGCATTATACGGCCGATCTACCTTCTCGATGGCTGAAGTTTGCCGCATTTTGCAATCCAACCTTGAAATCAACACAATTAGTGACTATCCATCAAAAATATGACGTAAATTTAATAATTTGAAATCTATGTTTCAACACACAATAAATTCATGTTTTGTGCATCAATCACAAAAATTCCACAAGATAGCACAATTTTCTGACAAATGGTCTCTTGGGGTGCGCTCCACCCCCAGCCCCCCCATTGCCTTCGGCCCTGACCTGCAATCTTTCCACTTCTACCACTGATCCCCAAAAAATCTTCCTGTCTTTCAAATCAAGCTTTCTACGGACCTGCAAACAGCAGGAAGCCTACAGCCAGTAGGCCCATGGCCACTAGTTTTGACCCGCACGATATGACCTGTGTTTTACTGACCTGCGTTGACCTGCATGACCTGCTTTTTTCACCAGCGAAAATGACAATGCTTGTCTAAGCTTAAATAATACAAAACGTCTTTGCGGCCAGGCCTAAAATGCGGACGACGCAGACACGCGGACCAATCGAGAACAATAGTCCACAATTTTCTTGTCCGCGTTTTAGATTTTCACATTGGGAAAAATCTAAAATGCGGACAAGAAAACCGCGGACCATTTAGATATAGGGAATCTGAACGCTTGTTACCTGATTTGCCGTGTTTCTCCAAAGAAAACATTGTCTTTCTGCACCACTAGTTTCTTTCGTATTACACCATAGTCTATGATTACACAAACAGGCCAAATACTGTTCCCAGAATCTCTACCACTCTTCGTAGATAAGATACTGCATGCATGTGGCGGAGGCCGTTTTTGGAGGAAGGGGAGAATCGAGAAATACACATCAGTTCAAAGTCATTTTCCTTTGTCGATTTTTTACTAGCAGCATTACAACTAATTGGGATTTTTGGACCAGCCAAGAACTCGTCCACGGATTTCTTGTCCGGATCTTAGATATTCACATTAAGCAAAATCTGAAATGCGGACATCAACTTCGCGGACCATTTAACGTTCTTGTAATCATATGCCCGCGGCTGATTTTTATCCCAAGGTCCCAGAAGAAACATTGATAGATCCCAGAGGAAAAATTTGCGAAACAAACTTTGTAATCACACCCTTTAGGGGGTAAATGCAGGTTTTTATTGCACTTGATAGTTGCAGTAATCTTTTAGCAGCTTTTCTATCGTTATGGAGAAATGCCTTGATGCAAGCTCTTATCTTATTATGAATACATGTCCCAGCCAGGCTTTTATCACTTTTCCTTTGACGCCGTGAGAAATGATCCTGACGGCCTTTCAATCTCTTTGTTTTCTGTATGTGTAGAGTCGCTAAAAAACAAATGTGTATAGCCTGCGCACAGGCTAGCATCAGAGGAGAGCCCGCATTGATGAGAGGGCCTCTTGGTAACTCTGGGGAGGGCAGAGATATGCGCTTGATGCCTAAGCTCGGTTTGAACTCCTAGG
Organism: Aurelia sp. 4 Dawson et al 2005; assembly: GCA_964019985.1. Taxonomy (NCBI): domain Eukaryota; kingdom Metazoa; phylum Cnidaria; class Scyphozoa; order Semaeostomeae; family Ulmaridae; genus Aurelia; species Aurelia sp. 4 Dawson et al 2005. Next base: position 537,816 of record OZ026511.1, on the reverse strand, counting down.
GACACCAAGAGGACCCTGTGGTTTTTACTAATACCTAGATAACTGTCATACTTGCTACAATTTCTTAGTAAACAACAATACACTGACACTGGCATGGCCACCGGCCGCAAAATAATGTTTCACAACACGGCGACCAGTCCTTGTGGGGTCTTGGGGAGGGGGGAGTTGGCATTACTCTCTCTCGTTTTTTCTATCATTTTTATCATTTATATTTCTCATTATTAACTCTTCATTTTTGTATCATCTTATGTTCTGCTCTATCAAAATTTCAAAATACATGGCTCTTTTGATGTTGCCATACAAACTCAACTTCTCTGCTTTGCTTCCCTTCTATTTACGGGAAAACGAGGCTGGAGAAATTGAAAGCTTTACATTCCTTTAAAGTCGAGAAAAATGACAAAACAAGTAGAAACCGGCCAGATCGGAAACTCGAATGAATATTTATCAGAGCGAAAAAGTGCTTGATGGTAATCTTTGAGCCTTCTTGGGTAATAGAAGTCACAGATATCCAGTGCCTTTCAAAAATGAGAATTCTTCAAGAATTTTCCTCCTGGCTCTGTATCTAGAAGCCAAACCGGGGCACCTCAGGCAAAACGCAAAGAACAAAGGAAAAACCAGTGCAAAACGACATAACAAATACATGGTCCGTGAAATCGTTGTCCATGTTTTAGATTTTGCCCAATGTGAAAATCTAAAACGCAGACAAGAAAAATGCAGACAAGTTCGGCCAGGTCAATAACGCAGAACGCCCAAGTTCCGCGGAATCGCGGAATTAAAATTCCGCGATATGGTGTTCCGCGTTATTGATTTTTGAATAGGGCCAAAATCAATAATGCGGAACTGGATTTCGCGGAACTTTTTGAAACTTGAAAAATTCGTTTTAATGCCACAGTTTCAATTTTTTGTTTTCCTTCAATGATCCTTTCCCCAACAATATCTTATCGTAACGTAAATTAAGCTTTAGGAAGAACGACATTATTAGGATTTTACTTAGGTCCATCTTGAAGAAACCTTTTTCCTTTGGAGATTAGCATTTCGTCAAAGGTTTGAAATTATCGACTTTGCTGTATTTTTAAGACAGCGATGATAAAATACTTCAGTTCTTCATCTAAAGGTGTGTAATAGGTCTCCCCACAATCGACTGAAATATCCGACGAGTTCCGCGAGATGGAGTTCCGCTTTATTGATTTTTGCATAGGGCCAAAATCAATAACGCGGAACTGGACGTCGTGGAACCTTTTGAAACTTGAAAAATTCGTTTTAATGCCACAGTTTCAATTTTTTTTGTTTTCCTTTAAAGGCTGATTTCTACTCAGTAGAATCTTCCGAGCAGACTGGAAATCTTTTGTTTACGAGAGAAACTGTCGCTTTGAATTTGAATAAAATTCTCACAGGTCCTTGGCTGATAGTCACAGGTCCTTGGCTGATAGCAGCAAATTCATTTTGCTGAACAAGTTTACCTGTATAAATATGGTTTTTTATTATTATTATTATTATTATATTATTATTACGCGTGGCAGACCTTTTGTTGTGTTTATTTCCGTCCGCCAGGAAAATTCTGCTGAGTGGAAATCAGCCTAGCCTGCGTGCAGACTTTACTTTCCACTGCGAGGGAGAGTCAAGGTCAGTGGAAAGTAACAAGTAAAGTCTGCATGCAGGCTAAAATCAGCCCTAACGTTTAATATTCCAGATGGTGGAAAATCCCAGGTATTCCCATCCTACAGGATATACTTTCTGCAAAAATGCCAAAATCATCATCAAAAATGCCATCTATGCCAAAATCAATAACGCGGAACTCCATCTCGCGGAACTTTTCGGATATGCCAGTCGATTGTGGGTAGACCTATTACACGCCTTTAGATGAATTTTCATTTCATTTCATTTTAACTTTTTTATCCATGGTAATCCACTCAGAATAATACTGCTTTACAGGGAGCCATGCTAAAATAAAACCTAATAATAATTTAAATATACAATATAACCCTATTTACAATAATCTAAGACAAAATGGAAAGGAAAATGATTTGAGTCATAGTTTGGCTTTACAATTTCTTCGAAAAGAGGAGAAAGATGTGGACGCTTTGACAACACTATCTAGGTCACTCCAGACCTTAGCCCCTTTGTAAGCAAACGATTTCTGACCAGTTGATGTTCTCAATAATGGTAATCTAAGGTCAGTGTTAGAGTTCCTCAGCTGACGGTTAGTAGCTTCAGATATCTTTTGAAATATGTTTCGCAAGTAGTCTGGGGCGAGGACATTCAGAGATTTATAGACCATCTTACTCGTCTCAAAGTCGATCAATTCTTTAATGGTTAGCCAGCCGAGACTTCCTATCAAATGCAGAGCTGATGCGTCATAGGGGCTGTTTGTGACAATCCTAGCAGCTCGATTTTGAAGTTTTTGCAACTTATCTAGGGCTGTTGCACCGCAGGATCCCCAAACAGGGCAGCAGTACCTAAAATAGGGCTCAACAAGACCTCTATACAGCATAATAAGGCTTTCCTTAGGTAGGTATCGCTTAGAATATTTCAGCATACCGATACCTCTAGAAGCCTTCTTTATTGTAGAGGACAAGTGAGTTGCCCATTTCAGTTGATCGTCAACCTGCAAACCTAGGTACTTGGTGTTGTTAACCATAGTGACCTCTTCGTTACCGATGTTAAAGTCAGGTCTGGAAGAACTAGGCAAATCTATACTATGAAGCTTGCACCTGCTACCTATTACCATCCCTTGAGTCTTTACGACATTAAGCGATAGCTTGTTGCCCTCAAGCCAACCTCGAAGGGCTTCAAGGTCAGCATTTATTGCAGTATTGATATCGTTCATAGAAGGAGAGGAGTAATAGATAGTGGTGTCGTCAGCATACATTGCCACATCAGCAGTCTTTAAACAGTAGGGGAGGTCATTCATGTAAACTAGAAAGAGAAGGGGTCCTAGGCAGGAGCCCTGGGGAACTCCACAATCAACCCCTTCAGTTACAGATGAATGGCCATTCACTCTATAGAACTGCTTCCTATTGAAAAGATACGACCGAAACCAGCTCAGTTCTTTACCCTTGACGCCATAGTAGTTCAGTTTGTTCAAAAGGATTTCATGATCTACAGTATCGAAAGCTTTTTTAAGATCGATAAAGACTGCAGCAGTATAATTCCCCTTGTCGATGTTTAAATACCAGTCATTAGTGCTTTTAAGTAGACACGTTAAGACTGAGTGTAGTTTCCTGATCGCTGACTGTAGGAGAAAGATGAGCTGATTCCTGTTAAGGTAGTCGTACAGCTGATCGAAGATTAGCTTCTCGAAAAGTCGAGAAATTACGGGGAGCACAGAAATGGGCCTATAGTTTGATTTGTTATCAGTGGCTCCATCTTTAAAAATAGGTGCTACCCTCGCAATTTTCCAACTGTCAGGGAATCGCCCTAGAGAAAGAGATAAGTTGAATAGCTGCACGAGAGATCGTGCCAATATTGAAATACCAATTTTTAAGAAAAAACTAGATATACAATCAACACCCGACCCATTTGAAGTTTTAATACCGCTACAAACCCTAATGAGAGTCTCCTCGTTTATAGGGGAAAATATGAAAGGCTTGTAGCTGGGTGGATCTCCAAACTCGCCATTAAGAAGGGGAATAGGTTTGGGAGCAATCTTTTCAGCTAAGCTTTTCCCCAGAGATGCAAAAACACTGCAAACCTACAAACCTGGTTTGGAGGAAGGTTTTGGCCAAATCTTCAAATATTAGATCTTCAAATTTCTTTTTCTTACCAGTAGATCAAACAAATTATTTTTGCAAGCTGATCTTCTGATTTGTTTTTTGCTCAAGTGAATCAAGCTCTTTTTAGTATGTCTGGTTTTGAAGTCTTCTGCGAAAAAACACTTCATGTTTATTTGAGTAATTTCTTTTGTTACATTGAGTTTCTTGTTTGGTCATGAATGTCAGGGTGAAACGTGAAATGTTATTGTAGACTTGAAGAATACTGAAAAATTCTCAATGTAACGGCTCTTAGAGGCAAGATTAGCGATGTTGCATAAAGAGTGTTGTATAGAATGAGGTACATTATTTCATAATTTATTATTTTATACAATGTGATACGTTATTTCATATCCGTTAAGTAAAGAGAACAAATAATTAACCATCATTGAATATCATTGAATAATAAATTTGAATTTTTGACACAAGAGATAAAAAAATTTTATAACAACTTTCGTAATCAAATTTTAGTGACTTTGCAAACGGGAGTACATTTTTGGACACCCAGTAGCTTTTCGTTGTTCTCACCTTGAACTCTCTGTTCCCCCTTCATTGCCCCAATACCTTTCAATTAATAAATCGCTTCCTAAGAATATGGCCTCCCTTGTATTTGAACCTGGTTAGAGCCCTGATAACTTCACTCTAACAGACAAATGATACGGGAAGATCCTTAATTACATGCTTTTGCCTGGTTCACAAAACACCGTCGCACTGTTTTCCAGTAATTATATATTGTGTTAAAATGAGGAAGGTTGAGAGTATAAGTTTCAGGTTTGGAGGAAGGTCAACAACTTTTTGCAGCTCTGCTTTTCCCTACGTTGCAGAAAAAACTGTTCATAGTATCGGCAATGGATTTATTGTCAGTAATGGTTTCATCACCTTCTTGGAGAGCCCTTATGTTCGTGGTTTTTGATCTCTTATTAATTACTTGGTTCATAGTTTTCCAGGTTTCTTTGATATTGCCTTCACAGGAACGAAGTCTATTTGTGAAATATTGTGTTTTTAACGATTGATTTAAATTATTTGCTTTGCATCTCATATGCTTCTAAGCACTCATTAAAAGCTCAGAGTTAGCTTTCACAGCAGCGATCTTCAGTTTGTCTCTAGCCCTGCAGATCTTTTTTAGATCGGGTGTTATCCAGGGGCAGAACCGTTCTGAGACTCGCTCTTCCCGGAGGGGGGGGGGATGTTTGTCGATGATCTGAGACAACGTATCAGACCATCGACTAACAGCATCATCCAAGCTCCCTGAGTCACTCACTATAGACCGCCAGTCCACCGAGGCAAGATCACTGAGGAAAAGCTCTTCATCAAAATTTTTCATCTGTCGTGTTGTTATCATTATATGCTGTGGTTTTAGCGAACCAAAATATTTACGAACTACGTATAACACATAGTGGTCACTAATGCAAGTCTGTAGTACACCCGACTCGACAACATTGCGAGGATCATTCGTCGCAATGTGGTCTATAATCGTAGATGAACCAGCAGTCTCACGTGCAGGCTCAGAAATAAGTTGTTGAAGACCGAAAGTATCATAAAACTCCACGATACGTTTTGTGCACGGTGGAATATCATGATCATCTTGGGGAGCTCCAACATTACAGTTAGTGTCCCCCAACAAGATAATTTCTTTATCCTCCACATCCAAGACTCTAACGAACTAGTCCAAACGATCGAAAGTATCAACATGATCAGACGGAGGTCTGTACCAGGTGACAACGAACAAAGATTTAGCTTTAACAGGCTTAACCTCGATGCATCGCGCCTCCAGGGAGAAATAAGGGAGGTCCTCACGTACATCAGCAACAATAGTATTGCTAATGTAGAAACCTACTCCGCCGCCATCTCGATTACGATCATGTCGGGCAATTCTATAGCCGTCAATTTGAAGGAGGTCACTAGGAATGTTATCATCTACCTTAGTTTCGTTAAGGGCTAGAATATGTGTGCCTTGATCTTTCAAAAGAGTTTCCACTTCATCCTTATGAGCAGGAAGGCTATTAACATTAAGTGATGCAATGACCATTCCTTTACGAAAGCCTAATTTCACGCCCGGCGGAGGGCTACTGTTACCGGATATATTAGGGTGAGGAGTACCATCGGTTTCGAAGGAAGACATACCTTTCCTGTCTCCAGGTCCGGTAGCACCGGGGGAACCACCCGCAGGAGCCACAGTTGGACCCCCTCCGAAGGAGTCAGGCAGACATCCTCTTTATTCTTGTCATTACTGAGTCAAAAAAGGAGAGAACTAAGTAAATTATTAGTTAATGAAGTTATTTAATTAGTTAGTTAATGAAGAACTCAAGTATCTTATCATCGTTGTCTTAAAAATACAGCAAAGTCGGTAATTTCAAACCTTTGACGAAATGCTGCTCTCCAAAGGAAAAAGGTTGTTTCTTCAAGATGGGCCTAAGTAAAGTCCTAATAATGTTGTTCTTCCTAAAGCTTAATTTACGTTACGATAAGATATTTTCGGGGAAGGGAACATTAAAGAGAAACAAAAAAAAATTGAAACTGTGGCATTAAAACGAATTTTTTAAGTTTCAAAAAGGTCCGCGAAATCCAGTTCCGCGTTACTGATTTTGGCCCTATGCAAAAATCAATAACGCGGAACACCTTATCGCGGAATGTAAATTCCGCGGTCCGCGGAATTTGGGCGTTCCGCGTTATTGACCTAGCCGGACAAGTTCTTGACTGGTCCAAAAATCCCGATTGGTTGTCGTGCAGCAAGTTAAAAACCAACAAAGGAAAGTGATTGAGCACTGATGCGTATTTCTCGATCTCCCTTGTTGCTCCAGTAACGGCCACCACCACGTGCATGCAATATCTTCAAGGAGTGAAAGAGATTCTGGGAGCATAATACGAAAGAAGTAAAGTGGTGTAAAAAGACAATGTTTACTTCGGAGAAACACGAGAAACACAGAAAATCAGGTAACGAGCGTTCAGATATCTTATATTCAAATGGTCTGCGAAATAGCTGTCCGTGTTTTAGATTTTACCCAATGTGAAAATCTAAAACGCGGACAAGAAAACCGCGGACTATTGTTCTCAATTGGTCCACGTGTCAGTGTTGTCCGCGTCTTCAGCGTTTGTCCAAAAACTTGACAACAATTGCCAAACCACAGCATCAAACAAGAAGAACACACTGGGTACATTCATCTGAAATAAAAAACTTCTTAAAGAACTAAAGAAGAACATACTTTGACAACTTGATTCCAAAATGGATGCATAAGATATGTTGCCAATGGAGAAGTGTCCACTGATTTGTACTGCAAGGAAAGCATAGAGAGATGCAAGTTAAAACTATAAGTTAACACTTTGATCAAGTGAACAGCATTTTAATGCCCTGCAATTCTTGTTTCCTCATGAATCCAGCTCACTTTCAAGAATTTCAGAAAAAAGGACAATTAGGTACAGTAGGTAGGTAGGTATTTATATTTAACGTGGCTAGGCAGCAGCACGGGATTATTTCCAGCAGAGGCCATGGATGTTTTACCATCAGTCCGCCGAAGCTACCTGCCACAGCTACCAGATTTCCTTCACATGGCTCTGGTCAACCCGGGCTAGAGTTACGGACAGCGACCAAACTGTCCAACATGGGATTTGATCCTACGGCCTTTCTGACCTTTGGTTTACGAGTCAGACGCCTTAACCGCTCGGCCATGCGCTCTCTTAAAGGTAAAGGGTTTTGAAAAATGGTCAGAATCATTACACATTTTTGAATGCGCACAAAAGTGGTTGTGCTTCTCAATCAAACTGGCAGAACAAATATAGCACAACACGGCTTTCACGTTCAGAAATTAGGTGCGCGATCAAAACTCGTGTGACCTGTGTGGGGAGCGCAAAAGAAATATCAAACGGTAACAAAGGTATGTATCATACTTCCCAAGGCCCAGTGAGTGAGATAGGACAGACGCAAGTCAGCGAACAAAAGCTGCTTGAGAAGTCTGACATTTAAGATATGACTCTCGGAAGATGACCAAAAAATGAAGCTGATTAAACTTGAGGCGAATGAGCAAACAAGGTAACTTAGCTGCATCCAATGAATAAAATCAGCATCAGGGAGTTACAAGGTATGTTTTAAAATAAAAATCATTTTGTCTACTATATAAGTTTTCCGGTGTGAACTACGCAATGGAACATCGCTCTCTTCAAGGGAAATATTTTATAAGCGGGCGCGGGATCAATCGCTCCCAAGCGAACGTTTGGGTGCGTGCCTGCGTGTGCGCGAGCTATCGCGCGCCCCCTCCCCCACTGAAAGCCCTGCACAACAAGGGCCCCTATGTTTGTACATGAAGCATTATTCTTCTAGTTCAAGAGTATGGTTTGTGATTTTGATATTTGTGCCTCCTGAATTTGTGATTGAAGACACTGTTGTGCAGCACAATAACTATACCAAAAATCTGGCTGTTATTTGGTGAAATTGATTTTTAAAGCACATGACTTTACTTTAAGTGTCACAAGTGCTGTTTTCAAATATAATGAAGGGGGTTGTCTCAAATTTTCTGGGGGCTGGCCCCAAGACCCCTATTCATCTCAGTTAACTTGCATCCTTGCTACTGAAACTATGCAACCCACTCTAAAACCACTCAGCGCTACCTGGTGTATCTTTGCCAGCTATGTATGGCTTGTACACGTTTAGAAACATAATTATGGAGCATTCTTACTGTAAAATTTCTGCAACCTGATTGTGAAAATACTGTCTTAATCAGCGAGGAAGTGAAAAATGAACAATCAACACATAGTGAATCTGCTATTTAGGGGTACGATGGGGGGGGGGGGGGTTTCAGCCACGCTGCAAAACATTCATGCAACGCCAAATATCTTTGGTGTGGAGCAACATCAAGGATAATTGAAGAACAATAGATCTATTGTCCTTAGACAACTATATGGCGTAAACCTTTGGCATAGCATAAAGTTTACTGGGGCCTCCAGTGTGGGACCCTTTGTCATGAGACTCAGGTGGAGAGGCCCTACCTGATATTAAAAACACTGTGTTTAACTGTTCTGGCTAGAAACTCTTATGCAACACTATTTTTCCTCTCGCTGAACAAATTCCACACACACATGTTGACTTTCTCAAATTCAATAGAAGAAGACAATAGGCTAAATTTAGACAATCTATGGGTCACCAGCCACGGTGATTTCCATGTAAGAGCTACGCTGAAGGTACGCTTAGCCCTAAGCTTTTGCATGCCACTTATTTTCAGGGAAAGGATGTATGTATGTATGTATGTATGTATGTATGTATAATTTCGCCAAAATAACAAAAACTATCAAATATCAAAATACAATAAATCTATTTAAAAAGGAAAGAAAAATCTAATAACAGGCGTGTGATATTAAAATATATACAGCTATCTAAATTAAAAACACCCTTAGGTAAAATGGCAGGGATAGCATTAAAAGGTCAGTGCGACCTTGATTCCATAATGGTCCCTCCAAAGGTGTCAATGAAAGAAAAAAATTTAATGGAAGAAAAGAAAATTCTAGTAGATGATGAAATATTTTTAGCTGCTGCTAAAAAAATCTGAGTACTGATGATTTTAAGAAACTTTCAGCACTGGCCCAAATTCTTGGTTTCTCATAAAAGAGATGCATGTATTATCAAGAGAAACTGCTAAAAGATCGATGACAACTTCACATTAACGTCAAGGTAACCTGATTTTGAAACGCTGTCACGCCAAGAACCGATTTAACTGAAAAATTGACGCTGCTATGCCGACAAAAGAATTAAGGTCTACACCAAAGATCTTCAGGCCTAAGTGCATAAAATGCACCCTGGGTCACCAGATCATGTAATCAACAGGTCACTATATCTGTGGTTGGTGGCCAAGTGGCTATTGCTGCAAGCATTCCTACATGGGCTGATCCATGAGTTGTATGCATCAACTGAGCTAAGTCCCTTTCTTCTCTGATCCTCACGCATGGTAATCTTGTGATCGTCCATCCTTGTGATGCACCAATGATCAGGACTGTCGAAAAGGGGGGAAGAGGGGGTAAAAGGTCCAGGGCCGGACCCCGGTGGGGCCTGTAAATATCTTGTGCCATAAAATTTTGTTATTGCTAAAAATTTCTGCAGTGCATTTCTATGGCAATTCATCTGCTTTAAAAGGGTAATTGGAACCGTCTACTTTGATGACAGTTTCAATGTCAGAAGCCAAACCGTCATATTGATATTTCTAATTCATAGAAACTGGTTCTATCCCAGCGAGTCAGTCGTTGGTGTCTACGGTTGTTGAGTTTCTCTTTGGCCTTAGAGTCGCTCATTCTCTCAGGCACAAACAAAGCATTACCAGCATAAAACAATGTCCTTGATTCATAAATATAGTTTTTTTGTATTGCCTTTACACAGAATGTTTAAAGTTAGTAGACGGAGCTAAAGACAATGGTTGTTTAAAAATAGATTCAATTCAACTCAATTGGAATTTAGTAAACAATTGAATTGACCAATCAGTGCTTGCCTTTCATTATGACGAAGCGGGAAAGTCTCTGAAAACGGTTGGAAAACAAACAGACAAAACAAAAAACATAACAAATCAAATCAAATAACTTGCCCTCTCTTCATGGGTCCTTCTTTCATACAAACTTCAACAAACATCTTCATCTGAACAGCTCCATTCCAGTCGCTCAGATCTTCTTATGAACAAAACTTCCAGGTCCATAACGCGGAACTCGCGGAAACCGCGGAACAGGATTCTTCCGCGAGATTAAATTCCGCGTTATTCACTGGCGTATTAGGCTAAAGTCCATAACGCGGAATTGAAAAACGGGGAATTTTTCAAAGTCCTGAAAATAACGTTTCTTATTCAAAAGCATCCTTCTAGGTCTTCGGAAAGTTTTAAAAACAGTGTACTTACGTGATCTTAAGGTCTGGCCTCCTACAACATGGGTGCAAGATCAATTGTGATTTGGCTAGGCCCATCGAGGTCAATGGTCTAACGGTAATAAGGTTGATCTTGTGGTGGCAAATTCAGGGGTAATGAGAGGGTGTCTCCCTTCAACTCATTACACAAGGTTGTATGAATCGAAAATATAACCAAAAAAACAAAATCCATACTGTTTTTCGTTGAAACTTTGCTGAGCAACTTGTGGAAAAATTCCGCGAGATTAAATTCCGCGTTATTCACTGGCGTATTAGGCAAAAGTCCATAACGCGGAATTTAAAAACGGGGAATTTTTCAAAGCCCTGAAAATAACGTTTCTTATTCAAAAGCATCCTTCTAGGTCTTCGGAAAGTATTAAAAACAGTGTATTTGCGTGATTTGGCCTACTATGACATATGGGTGAGTCCTTTGGCTAGGCCCATCGAGGTCTATGGTCAAATGGTAACAAGGCTGATCTTTATTCAGCGGTAATGAGAGGCTGTCTCCCTTCAACTCATCACACAAGGTTGTATGAATCGAACCAAACAAACAAAGTCCATCTATTTTTCGTTGAAACTTTGCTGAGCAACTTGTGGAAAAATTCCGCGAGATTAAATTCCGCGTTATTCACTGCCGTATTAGGCAAATAATAGAGAAACAATCAGTCCTAATAGAGAAATAAGAAATGAACTGGATTACATACTTACTAATGATATATGTAATGCTCTAAATACTGAAGTAATAAGCAAAGTGAATATAGGCAGTGACCATAGACTTGTGAGAAGTACTGTGCGGTTAAATGCAAAACTGTTGAGAAGCAAGCTTATGAAAAAGAGTTCACCACGGATCAACATAGGAAAGCTGATAGAGGATCGCATAGACTTCCAAATTGCTCTCAAGAATCGTTTCTCTCATTTGGAAATACAAGATGTAAATATAGAGGTAGAGGAAACTGTCAACGGAATACTAGACGAAGCGATCAAGATTGCAGGAAATAGCAAGAAGCAAAACAATAGCAAGCTCCAAGAAAGCACCTTAAATCTCATGAAGAAAAGAAGAAACATGAAGCACACAGGAACGGCTACCAATAACATTGAATACGCTGAATTATGCAAAACTATTAGAAAGAAAACTAGGGATGACATACGACAATATAATACCAATTTAGTAAAGGTAGCAGTCGAAAATAATAAAGGTTTAAAGAAAGCATCACAAAAGGGAAACACTGGAAAGACGCAAATTTCAGCCATGAAGGATGCAAATAAAAATATCCTAATCAACAGAGGAAAGATAATAGAAAGATGTGCGGAATTTTAAAGAGTATTATATTCGAGCACCACTAAGGTTAATGAAATACAATACCAACATTCTGTTGCCGTTAGAATCAACATCGCAGGTAATGAAGAAGTACCACCAATACTAGAAAGTGAGATCAGGAAAGCAATGTCACAAATGAAAAATGATAAAGCACCTGGATCAGATAAAATTAAAGTCGAAATACTCAAGGCTGGAGATGAAGAATCAATTAGAATCCTGCAAAAAATATTCAATGCAAGTCTAGAAAAAGAAGAAATACCAGAAATTTGGAAGAACGCAATCATTATTTTAATCCACAAAAAAGGTGATAAGTCAGAAATCGTAAATTATAGACCAATTAGCTTGTTATCTCACATCTTCAAACTTTACATGAAAATAATAAAGAACAGAATTTCAAACACTTTAAATGAAAGTCAACCACCTGAGCAAGCAGCCTATAGGCAAGGATTCTCAACAATGGATCACTTACACACGATAAATCAAATATTAGAAACAGCTGAGGAGTACAAGATTCCCATTTGCATGGCATTCATTAATTACGAGAAGGCATTTGATTCAATCGAACACACAGCAGTATTCCAAGCTCTAGAAAAACAAGGTGTCGAAAGTAGATATATCAACATTCTTAAAAATGCCTACAACAATGGAACAGCCCAAATTAAGATTGACAGCGTCAGTGAGAAATTCAAGATAGACCGAGGAGTAAGGCAGGGAGATACACTTTCTCCAAATCTATTCATAGCGGCATTAGAGGAAATATTTAAAAGAACTGATTTGCAAGAGAAGGGAATTAAGATCAATGGTGAATGTATGAGTAATTTGAGGTTTGCAGATGACATAGTACTTTTTGCTAGTGATGTTAAAGAGTTAGAATAAATGATAGTATCCTTGAACGAGGAAGGGAAAAAAGATGGCATGAAGATTAACAAGTCAAAGACAAAGATCTTATATAACGTACATGTGAGAAGAGCCAGTCAGAATAGTGGAATAATCATTGATGGTGAGGAACTGGACAGCGTAGAACAATATGTCTACTTAGGGCAGCTAATAACAGCAGATAACAATCAGTCGAAGGAAATAGCAAGACGAATAGGACAGGGATGGGCAAGCTTTGGTAAATATAATAACATACTCAGAGATACAAAAATACCTATTAGCCTCAAACGAAACATAATGGACAATATGGTAACTCCAGCTATGACATACGGTGCAGAAACTTGGTCATTAACCAACAAATTGACATTACAGTTGCAAGTTGCTCAAAGAAGCATGGAAAGAGCAATACTAAATATTACACGACGGGATAGAAAGAGAAATGAATGGATACGGGAACAAACTAAAGTTCTAGACATCATAGCCAAGGCAAAATCATTGAAGTGGGAGTGGGCAGGTCACATAGGAAGGATGGCAGACAACCGATGGGCAAAGAAATGCACAGAATGGACACCTTATGAAAGAAAGCGCAGCAGAGGACGACCAAGAAAGAGATGGAGAGATGAAATCGTAGAAAAAGCAGGAGTCAATTGGATGAGAAGAACTGGAAAAAGACTAAGCTGGAAAACATTGGGGAGGCCACCGGCCTGCAGTGGCCTGAATGGCTGATGATGATTGATGATGATGATGATGATGATGATGATGATGATGATGATGATGATGATGATGATGATGATGATGATGATGATGATGATGATGATGATGATGATGATGATGATGATGATTAGGCAAAAGTCCATAACGCGGAATTGAAAAACGCCGAATTTTTCAAAGCCCTGAAAATAACGTTTCTTATTCAAAGCATCCTTCTAGGTCTTCGGAAAATTTTAAAAACAGTGTATTTGCGTGATTTGGCCTACTATGACATATGGGTGAGTCATTTTGCTAGGCCCATCGAGGTCAATGGTCTAATGGTAACAAGGCTGATCTTTATTCAGAGGTAATGAGAGGCTGTCTCCCTTCAACTCATTACAGAAGATTGGGTCGTATGAAATCTGCGAACTTCGCAGTTTCATCTACCACTAAAGAGAATATTCTGTCGCCGTTTTACGTTCTGTGAAGAATGAGTAATAAGAGAAAGAAGTTAACGAATTGAAATAGATAACAAAACGGATATTTCGCAGTTACTTAACTGCGACAACTCCACTCTGTTATGTATATTACATCTTATACCTTATCCAATGCACTTATTGTCTCGAATACTGTGGAAGCCGATTATCTGGTGGTTACATACTTCTTCGGCGTAGGTATGGCTTCTGCGTCTTTTTCCCCCAATAGGTATCGAGGGAAGCCAATTTCTCTGAGCTGGTGGTAAACAGTGGCCTTTTTAAAGCAGGTTCCTTGCTTCATTGCTTTAATCTGGAGCTGGATATCGTTTGCAGGTGAAATTCCAGAGGCAAGCCCAGAGCCCTGTAGAGAAAGCATTTTTAATGGCCTCCGAGGGGGGTTCCATTTAGATTCGATATCATAGTTTCGCTTTTGCCTGAACTGATAACGCTACAACTGTGCTACTCATCTCTATAGAAGTAATGCTCAGAAAAATGCTCAAAAGTGACTGAGAGAGTCATTTTAATCCAGAGTAGAGGGTGGCATTTACTCCTGGACAAACTTCTCTAGGTATTTCTTGTTGTAAGCGAGCAACACTGGACAGAAAGAAGCAGTATAAAAGACAGCGGTAAGATGCTTGCGCAGATAGAAAGCTATGATTGATCGATAACTATTACAAATCAAATTATCCAGTTTTTGCAAGGGACTCATCGTCATAAGTCTAACTTTAAGTAAATGCAAAAGAAGTTCACGTGCTAGAGGACTCACCCATATGTCATAGTAGGCCAAATCACGCAAATACACTGTTTTTAAAACTTTCCGAAGACCTAGAAGGATGCTTTTGAATAAGAAACGTTATTTTCAGGGCTTTGAAAAATTCCGCGTTTTTCAATTCCGCGTTATGGACTTTTGCCTAATACGCCAGTGAATAACGCGGAATTTAATCTCGCGGAATTTTTCCACAAGTTGCTCAGCAAAGTTTCAACGAAAAACAGATGGATTTTGTTTGGTTCGATTCATACAACCTTGTGTGACGAGTTGAAGGGAGACAGCCTCCCATTACCCCTGAATTTGCGACCACAAGATCAACCTTGCTACCGTTAGACCATTGACCTCGATGGGCCTAGCCAAATCACAAATGATCTTGCACCAATGTTGTAGGAGGCCAGACCTTAAAATCACGTAAGTACACTATTTTTAAAACGTTCCGAAGACCTAGAAAGATGCTTTTGAATGAATACCGTTATTTTCAATGCATGAAAATTTCCGCGTTTTTCAATTCCGCGTTATGGACTTTTGCCTAATACGCCAGTGAATAACGCAGAATTTAATCTCGCGGAAGAATCCTGTTCCGCGGGTTTCGCGGGTTCCGCGGTTTCCGCGAGTTCCGCGTTATGGACCTGGCCCTTGATCCAACTTGATCATACCGGAGGGGTCTCTGCTGCGTGGCTGGCAGCGGCTGCTTTTGGTCTGGTGTGCTGCCCCAATTTGGGTTAGTTCATGGGGCTGAGAGCTGGCGCTGTTTGGCTGTGTGGTGGGGGCCCTGCCTGCCGTTTGCCTTTCACTTGTTTGATGTACCTACTTTGAGCACCTTGTACCTTTGATCTTGCCACATTTTAGCATCAATTTTGGTCACTGAGAACAACTAATCACATATAATACAATAACCTGATGCTATGCCTGCCATTTGAAATCTTACCCTTGTTCACCCTATTTTTCATTTATAATTTGCTGTTTTTTGCCAGATGATCTCCACGTTGAAACAAAATGAACTTATTCTGAGAAACATTACAAGTGGTTTAGGACCCACAAATCAAACTACACCTTTCCCCTGTGGTATTTGCAACAAAAATGTAAATAAAAAACAGTTTTCTGTGATAAATGCAACAAATGGATACATACTAAATGTAATAATATTTCTGATTCAGAGTATAAAATTCTTGTGGATGAACCTGATGAAAACCAATGGATATGCCTGCAATGCTCAATAATAAATAATTCTTTAATATTTCCATTCACCTTGGAATCTGACACTGTGTTCCTAGGACTAAATGACATAAACATGCCCGCTATCACAGATACCCTGCCTTTTTTTGAGATAGTGTCGCAACTGACTAACCTCCCCAATTTATCTGATTATGATACTGATGAGAACCTGAACTCTAATATTACCTGATATGATATGATATGATATGATATGATATGATATGATATGATATGATATGATATGATATGATATGATATGATATGATATGATATGATATGATATGATATGATATGATATGATATGATATGATATGATATGATATGATATGATATGATATGATATGATATGATATGATATGATATGATATGATATGATATGATATGATTGATATGATATGATATGATATGATATGATATGATATGATATGATATGATATGATATGATATGATATGATATGATATGATATGATATGATATGATATGATATGATATGATATGATATGATATGATATGATATGATATGATATGATATGATATGATATGATATGATATGATATGATATGATATGATGTGATATGATATGATTGATATGATATGATATGATATGATTGATATGATATGATATGATATGATATGATATGATATGATATGATATGATATGATATGATATGATATGATATGATATGATATGATATGATATGATATATATGATATGATTGATATATGATATGATATGATATGATATGATATGATATGATATGATATGATATGATATGATATGATATGATATGATATGATATGATATGATATGATATGATATGATATGATATGATATGATATGATATGATATGATATGATATGATATGATATGATATGATATGATATGATATGATATGATATGATATGATATGATATGATATGATATGATATGATATGATATGATATGATATGATATGATATGATATGATATGATATGATATGATATGATATGATATGATATGATATGATATGATATGATATGATATGATATGATATGATATGATATGATATGATATGATATGATATGATATGATATGATATGATATGATATGATATGATATGATATGATATGATATGATATGATATGATATGATATGATATGATATGATATGATATGATATGATATGATATGATATGATATGATATGATATGATATGATATGATATGATATGATATGATATGATATGATATGATATGATATGATATGATTGATATGATATGATATGATATGATATGATATGATATGATATGATATGATATGATATGATATGATTGATATGATATGATTGATTGATATGATATGATATGATATGATATGATATGATATGATATGATATGATATGATATGATATGATATGATATGATATGATATGATATGATTGATATGATATGATATGATATGATATGATATGATTGATATGATATGATATGATATGATATGATATGATATGATATGATATGATATGATATGATATGATATGATATGATATGATATGATATGATTGATATATGATATGATATGATATGATATGATATGATATGATTGATATGATATGATGTGATATGATATGATATGATATGATATGATATGATATGATATGATATGATATGATATGATATGATATGATATGATATGATATGATATGATATGATATGATATATGATATGATATGATATGATTGATATGATATGATTGATATGATATGATATGATATGATATGATATGATATGATATGATATGATATGATATGATATGATATGATATGATATGATATGATATGATATGATATGATATGATATGATATGATATGATTGATATGATATGATATGATATGATGTGATATGATATGATATATGATATGATATGATATGATATGATATGATATGATATGATATGATATGATATGATATGATATGATATGATATGATATGATATGATATGATATGATATGATATGATATGATATGATATGATATGATATGATATGATATGATATGATATGATATGATATGATATGATATGATATGATATGATATGATATGATATGATATGATATGATATGATATGATATGATATGATATGATATGATATGATATGATATGATATGATATGATATGATATGATATGATATGATATGATATGATATGATATGATATGATATGATATGATATGATATGATATGATATGATATGATATGATATGATATGATATGATATGATATGATATGATATGATATGATATGATATGATATGATATGATATGATATGATATGATATGATATGATATGATATGATATGATATGATATGATATGATATGATATGATATGATATGATTGATATGATATGATATGATACGATACGATATGATATGATATGATATGATATGATATGATATGATTGATATGATATGATATGATATGATATGATATGATATGATATGATATGATATGATATGATATGATATGATATGATATGATATGATATGATTGATATGATATGATATGATATGATATGATATGATATGATATGATATGATATGATATGATTGATATGATATGATATGATTGATATGATATGATATGATATGATATGATATGATATGATATGATATGATATGATTGATATGATTGATATGATATGATATGATATGATATGATATGATATGATATGATATGATATGATAAGATATGATATGATATGATATGAACCACGATACAGTATAACTTGGTTCAAGAAATTGCCTCTATGGAATTGTCTGAAAAGGACCTTTAATTTTTTCACATGAACATAAGAAGTCATGCACTTCATTTTGATGAAATTCATGGCACTCCTCTCAAGCCTTGGTATTCATCTGATTCTCAAATAAAAACAAATTTTGAGCTACCTGGTTATAAATTTCATTACACTCCTTCTCTCAGATCAGCTGGGCATGCTGGAATCTATGTTAGATCAAATCTTGAAGCTATCAAAAGGGATGACCTTTGTGTCTGTGATGTTGATTTTGAAACTGTCTGGACTGAGATTAGTAATCCAGAGGCTAAAAATGTGATTTGCTGCTGTGTGTATAGACATCCAAGTTCTGATATCAGCAAGTTTAATGACCATTTTCATGAGATCATTGGAAAGTTAGCAAAGGAAAATAAGTCAATTGCAGTTATGGGTGACTTTAACATTGACCTGCTGAATTATAAAAATCACACTGCTACAAATGAGTTTGTCAACATGATGTTCTCCTATCACTTCCAGCCATCCATCCTGCACCTGACACATATTACTGACACTTCCTCTACCATCATTGATAATATTTATATAAATAATGCCACTGAGAGTAACATATGTGGTGGCAATATACTATCCTTAATCTCTGACCATCTTCCTTAGTTTGCTATCCTATATGATAATGCCCCTGAATACAAAACCTCATCCTACTATGACTATGCCTATGATTATAAAAACTTTAATGAAGGCAAATTCCTTTCAGACTACAAAGATATTGAAAGATCCTTCCTAAATGATAATGATATTGATGTAAATCAAAAATTTGAAGTTTTTCTGTTTAAGCTCCACAATCTTGTTGACAAACATCTCCCCAAGAAAAAATTATCAAAAAATGCTCTGAAACTCAGAAGTAGACCCTGGATTTATCTGCGCATTCAGAAAATGATTAAAATTAGAGATAATCTATTTCATCAGTTCAAATTAACAAACTGTGCAAATGACCTTCAGGCCTACAAGCAATTTCGAAATCGTATTGTGAATGAAATTAGAGAAAGCAAGAAAAATTATTATCATCAGTTTTTTGATGAACATAAAAGCAACATAAAAATGCTATGGAAAGGAATCAAGAGAATAATAAGGAAATAATGAAACAATTTCATGTTTGAAGGATGAGGATGGCGCAAAGGTTTATGATCCAGTAAAAATGGCACATGAATTTAATAACTATTTCATTAATGTTGCTGGTGGTATCACAAAGAAAATCCCAAGAACTCCAAAGTCTCCTCTGGATTACTTGTCCAATCCCATTTTAGATTCGTTCTTCATCTCCCCTTGCACATCAATTGAAGTCTCCTCTCTTATACAGTCATTAAAGCTTGGTAAATCAAGTGGACCAAATAGTATTCCTGTCAAGCTCCTAAAGATTCTTGATTCACCAATCTCAAATGATCTTACTCTCCTTTTCAATGAATCCTTTGTATCAGGGATATTCCCCAACAACCTAAAAATTGCCAAGGTGATACCAATCTTTAAGAAAGGGCTTGCCACACTAAAATCAAACTACAGACCAATCTCTCCCCTCTCTATCTTCAGCAAACTCCTTGAAAAAATAATGCACCAGCGTCTCTATAAGTTCATTGAAATCTGTGAGGTACTTTTTTGCATGCAATTTGGCTTCCGCACTGGTCACTCAACTGACCATGCACTTATTAGTCTGACTGAAACTATTAAATCATCTCTTGACAAGGGCAGGTTTGTTTGGTTGTGGAATTTTCATTGATCTCCAGAAGGCATTTGATACAGTCAATCATGACATACTCTTAAAGAAATTGTAACATTATGGCATCAGAGGGACAGCACTAAATTGGTTCAATTCATACCTCAGTAACCAAAAGCAGTTTGTTTCAGTAAATGGTCACTCCTCCTCTCTGTGTGACATATCTTGTGGTGTTCCCCAAGGATCAGTTCTTGGCCCACTTCCGTTTCTTATCTACATCAATGACTTTCCAAATTCATCAAAAATTTTCTCTTTTTTTCTCTTTGCTGATGACACTAATCTCTATTGTGAATCTGATAATCTAACAATACTTACTAGAAAAGTTAATAAAGAACTAAAGAAAGTTAAAGTATGGCTTGACTCAAACAAACTTGCTCTTAACATAGAAAAAACAAACTTTGTGCTGTTTCACCCCCCCCCCCTCAAAAGAAATTGACAGGGCACATCAGGCTTAAAATTGGTAAACAGGATATCCAAAAGACAAAATATGTTAAGTTCTTAGGACTACTTATGGATGAACATCTTTCTTGGAAGCATCACACAGCTGAGCTTTGTAAAAAGCTATCTAGAACTTCTGGCATCTTCCTTAAAGTACGGCATTACTGTCCACTCCTTATGCTTATCTGTCTCTATAACTCCCTGTTTTCTTCTTTTCTCAGTTATGGCATTGCAGCTTGGGGGCTTACATTCGAATCTTATCTAAATCCTCTATTCCGGCTGCAAAAAAGAGTTCTTCGCTGTATCAAATTTGAGCCATTTACATCTCCCTCCACACCAATTTTTCAGTCATTAAAAATTCTCCAACTTCAGGATACTTTGCATTTGAATATTCTTACATTTGTTTACAAAGCAATAAATAGGTTATCTCCTTCTTGCTTTCACAATTATTTCCAACTAAACTCAACTATCCATAAGATTGGAACTCATCAGGCAACCAGAGGTGATCTCTTTAAATCCCTTAAGAATACTACGCTTTATGGTCTTCAAACAATTCAATATTTTGGCTCCAAACTTTGGAACACTCTTCCACTTTTCATACATGTTGCTAACTCTGTTGCAGTTTTTTCACACTACAATTCTATTGGTCCAAACAATTCTATTGGTCCAAACTTTTTTCACATAACTCTGTTGCAGTTTTTTGGTCCCAATTGAAAACTCATTTCCTTGATTCATACTAATAACTCGTTTCATAAAATCATCCTTTGTTTCTTGATTTAATGATTAAATGTCTATTCAGGCAAATCTGGCAAACAGTTTGTTTTGATTTATTTTAATATGTTGTAGTTATATTATTTCTACGGGGGGGGGGGGGCTCTCTCTCGATTAGTTAACCCATTTAGAGAGCTCCTCCTTAATCAATCAATCTTAAATACATACACGTAGAGTTTCGTTTTCCTGTAATCTGTAATTTTAATTTATTTTTGTGTAGTATGTATTTAGGTATAGTGTAGTGTAGTGTGTAGAATTGTATTTAGGATTGATTGGTAAATGAAATAATCTGAATCTGAATCTACCGGCAACGATCGGCAGTCAGTTGATTGGCGCCATATGGCCTACTCAAACTGTTTCCAAAATCAGTGTTGTTGTTTCTGCTGAAGTCTGAACGCCTAATAACAGCTGGATATCATTGTGAGCGTGTGGCGGAGTGGTTAAGGCGTCTGACTTGTAAGCCAAAGGTGAGAACGGCCGTGGGTTCAAATCCCATGCTGGACAGTTTGGTCGCTGTCCGTAACTCTAGCCCGGGTCGACCAGAGCCATGTGAGGGAAATCTGGTAGCTGTGGCGGGTAGCTGCGGCGGACTGATGGTAAAACATCCGTGGCCCCTGCTGGAAATAAGTTTCTCACACTTTCGCAGGCTAGCCGCATTAAATATAAATACCTACCTACCTATTGTGCTCGTATAGCTACTTCTGTCTTTTCCCTCTGTATCCCATAAATATTTCCAGCTCATCAAAGTTACTATTTTCTTCAAGGAGAACACAAAGCTGCTGAATAACCATCAGCCATTTTGAACTGTTTGATCTCCAGAAAACCTGATCACATGAAAACACGGTGATCACCGCAAGAGTTCTCAAGTTTCATTGGCTAAGAACCAGATATATTTCTAGCTTGCCTCAGCCCCTTGCATGTGCAAGGGGACTGGGCAAGCTTATGTATGTATGTATGTATGTATGTATGTATGTATGTATGTATGTATGTATGTATGTATGTATGTATGTATGTATGTATGTATGTATGTATGTATGTATGTATGTATGTATGTATGTATGTATGTATGTATGTATGTATGTATGTATGTATGTATGTATGAATGTATGTATGTATGTATGTATGTATCTAAAATTTAGCCATGAAAAATAAATATAATTAATGATAAAAGAAAAGAAATCTAATTACAATATCTACAATTTAAAATAATTACAGGCAAAAATTACATATTAAAAACATCCCATGGTAAAAGATGGCAGGGATAGCATTAAAAGGTCAATGCAACCTTGTTTCCCTAATGGTCCCTCCAGGAGTGCTATTTAAAAGGAAAAGGAAAGAAAAACGTATTTGAGAAAAGAGAATGAAAAGTTTCATGGCAAATAAAATTTTGACTAGACCGGAAATAAAATCTTTGATTTCGATGACGAATAAGCATCGCTATTGGTTGTTTTTTAGATTTCTAATAATATATATAGGGACTATCATTAAGACTCTGGAGATTTTTAAAGAATTGGTCTTTGATCTCGTGTTTGAAACTGTTGATGTTCGTTGCAGATTTTAGTTCTGAGGGTAGGCTGTTCCATATTTTAGGTCCTAAATATGAGAGGCCATTTTGTCCTGTGTTGCTTTTTTGGAAAGGTTGAATTGGTTTGTTTTTAGATCTTCGAGTTACTCGGCTCTGGCCAACTGGTAAGAACATTTCCGACATATAAGATGGGGCTGCATTATCAAAAAAATTGAAAACCTTTGCAGCAGTGCATTGCTCAATCCTTTCTTCAGTGGGGAGCCAGTTAACACTTTTAAATTCGTTTATTCCTATATGCGCTCTGTTACTAAGGTTCAAACAGAATCTGATACATTTATTTTGAGCCATTTGAATTTTTTGGTTACTTGATCGTTTATTCAACAATGGAAGCCAAGCACTGCATGCAAAGTCAAAGTGGGGTTGAATAACTGCATTTGCTTGTAATCTCCGAAAAAATTAAGAAAAGTTTGCCTTCTGTGAAGGAATTTGAGCCTGCCATTGATTTTACTAAGGGTCCGGGTAGCCATTGATTCACCAGACAATTCCTCGTCCAGGACACAGCCCAGGTATGTGACTGACCTATATTGTTTGATCTTAACGTCACCTCTTCTAATGTCCACATTTTTACTGCCGGTTTGTTTATTTTTCCTACCAAAAAGTATCGATTTTGTTTTATCCTCCCCAAAATGAATGCTTAGTTTGTTATCAACGAACTAATCACAAAGAGAAATTAAAAATTCTGTTCAGCTGTTTTTCTATTTCATTGACATCATTGTCTCCAAATACAAGACAGGAGTCGTCTGCATACAAGAGTAAGTCACAGTCCACTGACTGAGGCATGTCATTTACATATAAGAGAAAGATGAGTGGGCCTAGAATAGAGCCTTGTGGAACAACACATGATAATTCTCCGGGCGATGGGGAATCTTTGCCTATGCTTACGTAGAAAGTTTGTTTGGTTAGGTATGATTGGAACCAGAGAATGACCGAGTCAGCAAAGCCAAGATACTGTATTTCATTTTTTCAAGGAAAACTTCATGGTCAATTGTGTCAAATGCTTTTTGAAGATCAATCAATATCATGCCCGTAGACATACCATTTTCCAGCCCCTGTATGATTTTATCTCTGTCAACTAACTTTAAGCAATGTTTTAGAATAATTAGTCATAAAAGGGGTGTTGCCCTCATTTTCCGGGAGACTTACGGGTGTGGTTGCAATAAAATTTCCAGCTGAGTCACGCTGTCATTAGGTAAATAAAAATGAATGAAACAACTTTGCGATGCACAATAATGCACCATTCCATTGACAATCCATCAGTAGCAGCAATGACGTTAGTTTTAAAAGCCAAGCAGCAGCACTTTGGCCTGTGGATTACATGGCCTGGTGACCTGGTGATTGCATGATATGGTGACCTGTGGATTGCAGTAGCCAAAATTTAGGCATGCACATGCGGTTCTTGAAATAGCTATTATAGCATGCATGTCTAACATTATAATTATATAAATACTTTTAATCTTATGTTTCTACTCTCTGAAATAACAATAACATCATCAAATTTGATGTTAAAACTGAATGTAATCAGTGTAAGTACTTATAAAGCCTGGACTATCCCACAAAGTAGCAAATATAGACCAAGTACCCCTTCCACTCAGGCCATGGCTTGACACGGACAGGCGCCGGCCGGCTGGACGATGCCTTTTGCTCCTCTATTAACTTCAATAATTTCAATCAATGCTATAAA
Organism: Aurelia sp. 4 Dawson et al 2005; assembly: GCA_964019985.1. NCBI lineage: Eukaryota > Metazoa > Cnidaria > Scyphozoa > Semaeostomeae > Ulmaridae > Aurelia > Aurelia sp. 4 Dawson et al 2005. The sequence continues at coordinate 512,846 of OZ026511.1, read as the reverse complement.
TTGATACGGTATGATAATTAAAATCAAACTTACGGTATATCGATCGAAACCAGCTAATTGTCTTGGAGTAAGATACCAATGCGTAAATGTTTTCATCATCATTTTGTTTATTAGGCCTTGAACTGATCAAGCGAGTGACACACCTTTTTATGGCCTACCCTGATAAGGCATTCATTCAATCAACTTATTTAAACCAATTTCAAACTAAACAATTATTTAAAAATCAGAAATACATGATGTCTGCCTTTCCTTTCCCTTTGCTTCATTTAAATAAATATTAATGTTGGTTTCACTTCATTTACTTGATTTTCTTTGGACTTTGCTGTCAACTCGTCGCTTCTTCGTCTTCCTTCGTCTTCTCGGAATGAAGCAATGGCCTAAGCATGTGTTTTGTGTTGTGGTTGTTGTTTCAATGTCATGCCACTCAAGACTATTGCCTGACTGCCTGTCTGCTTTGGCTGTTGGCGATACTTAACGGCGATATTTCACAAAGCCCACTTTGCGAGCACATTCTGATGAAGTGCAAGGCTCAAATCGACGTCTATCTTGTTTTTTTGTTGGTTTGCTTGTGTTCTAATTTTTCTTTCTCTCTATATGCCATTGGAATGACATTCCTGTAGATATAAAACGATCACCACACATCGGTCAATATCTTTCGTCAGAGACTTAAAGCCTTCCTTTTTGAGAAAAATTATTAAAGCAGATATTAGATAGTCATCAAGTTGAACACTATTTTCCCAAAAATTTTTCTTAGTTATATTCATCAGTCAAAATTTCCCTAAAAGGGGATGCTCTCTCCTCGATTAGCTAAGCTAATGACAGACCTCCTTAAGAATTCCTCTTCATACAAATATTCTAGTATTTCTGTAGTTATGTTAAGTTTTACATTTGTATTGTAATCTATGGACTGTAGTTTATGTTTAATGTTGTTTAATTCCTTGAAAATTTGTATGCAGTGGAGTTTAAATGAACTGAACTGAACTGCCAATGCCCATTTTATCTTTGTGTTCAATCAACGCTCACCCTCGTATCTTTGTATCTTTGTATACAAGATACAAATTACAAGATGGGAGTCGCCTTCAATTTAGCATTGAAAAGCATGTCAAAATTCACTGCTTTTGAATTTCACTGTAAAGCTAGAAAATAGTGGAGCAAAGGTTTCGAAATATGCTAGAACTAACTGATAGAAACTTCCAAATCTTTCCATCAGCTATCAAATGTTACCTGTTTGGTTCTTGTATATCAAATATCTCCTGAGTTCTTCGACATGAAAAGTCGGGGACACTTTCTAGGACACCTTCGAATGAAAAAGACAGATAATGATTACTTTGTAATTTCTTTTATCAGGGCTTTTATCAAGAGAAAAAAGATGCTGTCGTAAAGAGGTTCGTCAAAATTTTGATTTTTTGATAGCACCCGGGACCCGGGGATAGCACACTGAAAACAGTTAGACGCGGCAGTGTTTTTTCGGCAATCTATTGTTCACTACACCACGTGAGCAACTTCAACTTGAATCGGGTATGTTTGGTTATTCTGCACCTTGCAAATGCAAACATTTAACCTTGCACAAAACCGTGAACTGAGAGGCGGACTCTGACTGAATAAAAGAATAGGCAACAATCAAACAAAGTGAAGACAATGGTACATGGACTTTACACTTGCGATCGTACGTTTCCTTTCCTACTCAAAAAATTTAAAATCTCATAAATGTCATGAGGGACCAGTAGCTCCATTTTGAAAGCATTTCTGATTATTACCATCAACAGTATGGACTTTCCTGACAATAATTCTTTCAAGTATCCTTCTCTCCGTTTGCTATGGTTGCTATTCTAGTTTTTACACAAACTGTTCTTATTATTCTCTGTCAAGATCACACAGTCGTACCACTGATGACGGAGTTCAATTTGCCACCTCTATATCTCCACGCAATACACACATCACTTCGCAGCAAAAGAAATGAAACAGATGTGAATGGGTTCTCGCTTTCTTTTAAAAAAGCTTCACTTTCTTCTCGCATAATTCCATTTTGGCCTGGTGGTAGTGATATTGATGGGAGGGATGAAATGTATTCTTTTGGGTGTACGTATGTGGCATCGAACTAATTCTGGTTCCGGTGAGATTGGATTCACTTTGATCGCAAAACATTTCTCAAAGCATTGCAGCAATAAAGACAGCAAAAGTAACAACAACAACGACGAAAACAGCAAAATAACAACAACAACAAATCCCGTTGGTCACCATCCACGCAAATTCGAGCTGTTCATTGATGCATAAAGACCTGTTATGCGCTTGACTGATTCTCAACTATTTTGCATCTTACAGCTAACAAATAAATAGATTATTACTGGGAATTTTTATCATCTAATTTTGGTAAGTGTACAAAAGTGAAAAATTAAATGATCGTTGCATGAATGGAAGTTTCCATAAATCGACGTAAATTTTGTGCATTCATCGACTTCTCGTTGACTTCTATTGGACAGAGAACGGCTGAAATGGCACCTGCCGTTATGCACGATTGATACCCTGGCAAAATTGGCCGATTTGAAACCAATTCAAAATTGACGAAGTGCTGCAAGAAGACCCTGTGGAAGAAATTGTGGTTAGTTGTTAATAACGAAGCAAACGATACTGTGGTTGAACTAAGTAACGAAAAGCTAACATTGTAACAGTGCTTCTAAATTAACAATGGCTGAAAGAATGGAGCCAAATATAACAATATCTACGAGAGAAGATCACCTTTTACAGACAGCTATAGTCGTTCCTGCCACAATGACATTAGTCTGTTTTTTATGTACAATCATATCAATGACCGTAGCAGCATTCATTTGTTTACGTGACAGAGAAGCGAAAGATGAACAAACAATTGCGATGAAACAACAAAGAGAAGATGAATTTGTATCCAAAACTATCACACAATTTTATACTATACGTGCATTCAATGTGTTCCGTGTTCACGATATAATTTCAGATAAAAATGATCACAGACCATCTTGGGTTGGTTCTAAAGATGAAATTGTGCGAAAACTGCATCGTCATGGTATTTCTTTAACCGAAAAAGAAGATCGGGAAATGTCTACGCTGTCCGATGTTTTCGAAATTGATGCTGAGGCATTGTTCTTTTTCGAAATGGAAAGATTTGCTAAAACATTAGCGATGTATGGTGATGCAACATTATCACATTACTCGTGTATTACACAGGATGGAATGGCATTTCCTAATTTATTCTTACCTGAAAAGAAAGCAATCTTTCAAAAGGATCTAATCTATACAATTTTCAAAGAAATGCGCCAGATAACAGATTTATTTGTATTACTATTAACTGGAATAGAAGCTGGTTATTTGAAAAATGGAAGATTGCCAAAACAACTAGAAATGTGTTTGATAAAAGAAGAACTGACATCCCTTGAGAACTTCTTTTACAACTATTACCAAAGAATATTTTCTCCTCAAATATTCAATAGAATGGAAAAGCAAGAGGCCATTGAAATGGAGGCAGTTGAAACAATGCAGTCATGGCAGCCAGATCCGGAACCAGAACGGTACATTCGAAGGTCGAGGTCCATCGAATCAGTACATGATATCTTTATCGCTGCGCCAATACAAGAAAATCAGCAGCAACAGCAACAACCATACTCTGGGACACGGTCACAAAGAACAAGGCAAATGTTAACATCGAGGATAAATAAAGTACGACATTCAATTCAATCATCAAATTTGATGGTAAGACCTTCGAAAAGAAAAATGCCTTCTACATCGAGATTGAGCACGAGTGATGAAATAGATTTGGATCAATCTCAGGAAGACAGATCATTCAAGTTGTCATCAAGTGATCCGGATTTATCAGAAGAGACCAAAATTATAAAAGAGGCCACTGGTAGCAGATTGCTATCAAATGAGGCTAAGAAACATGAAAACGGTTCACAAAATGCAGGACAACAAGCACAGAAAAAAGAACCAAAACTTGTGCAAAATCCTTGGTCGACAAGAAGAAGAGGAAAGTTGAGAAATGTGACAGTATTGGAAAGAAGTCCGTTTACATATATGGTATTTCGAGTTTTAGAAACATTGAAGGGCAACAACCCAACTGAAGACGTCTTCCAATCTAAGGCATATTATCAAGTTGATAGAAATTTCATTGTGTAATGTCATTTGATTATTGCAATCTGTAAGTTATGAACTTTCAATAAATCTCATTCAACAGTGTTTGAAGCTGACACAGGACAACACTAGTGCATGAAATCACATGAAAAACGTTGGCAAAACGGGAAAATTCCCAAAACGTTTGAAATCATTGGAATACAATTTGCCGAGGTTTCTGGGAAGATTAAAAAATCAAAAATTTACAATTGTTGCGTTAACCTATCCTAGTTGGTTGCTTGAAGGGGGCTGAATCAACCATCCCCTCTTTTTCTAACTGTTATATTAGTTACGACTTATCTTGTAAATTATATGGAATGGAACCGAATGCAAATATATAAATGTAAATTAAAGCTCTACAATTTTTGAGAACTTTGAAATCATCAGTAGAACTGACAACTCTTTTGACCTACTTATCAATCAGATTAGGAACACTTTTAATTTTTTTGAAAAAGGTGGATTCCCGTGGAAAAATGTTCTTTTCCTAGAGAAACAAAATTACATTTTTGAACATTTTTTCCCTTCGTTGAAAAAGAGGGGATCCTGGAAACGGACGATATTAGTCTAGAAAAATATTTTTCAAGAAAAAATTCAAATTTGTTCATATAAACATTTTCTCTTTTTTATGAATGAGGGTGAGTTCCCTTGGAATCATTTTCTTCCTAGAAAAATGATAAAAATTCCGAACAGATTTCCTCTTTGCTGAAAAATAGGGATTCCCTGGCAAATGATTTATTTCTGGGAAGAAACAAAATATGAAATTTTCCTCTTTGTTGAAAAATGTGGGCTCCCAGAAATTTTATTCTTTCTACAAACAATTGGAATATGTATTTTTCTCTTCAATAGAAAACAGGGATTCCCAGAATCTTTTTGTTCTTTCTAGATGTGCCTAGTGCTTTGTGTCAGTGCCTCGTACTTTGTGTCCGTGCCTAGTGCTTTGTGTCAGTGCCTCGTGCTTTGTGTCGGTGCCTGGTGTTTTGTGTCAGTGCCTCGTGCTTTGTGTCCGTGCCTAGTGCTTTGCGTCCGTACCTTCTTATGCCTAGTGCTTTGTGTCAGTGCCTCGTGCTTTGTGTCCGTGCCAGGTGCTTTGCGTCAGTGCTTCGTGCTTTGTGTCCGTGCCTCGTGCTTTGTGTCCGTGCCAGGTGCTTTACGTCAGTGCTTCGTGCTTTGTGTCCGTGCCTAGTGCTTTGCGTCCGTACCTTCTTATGCCTAGTGCTTTGTGTCCGTGCCTCGTGCTTTGTGTCCGTGCCAGGTGCTTTGCGTCAGTGCTTCGTGCTTTGTGTCCGTGCCTAGTGCTTTGCGTCCGTGCCTTCTTATGCTTAGTGCTTTGCGTCAGTGCCTCGTGCTTTGTGTCAGTGCCTCATGCTTTGTTTCTGTGCCTGGTGCTTTGTGTAAGTGCCTCGTGCTTTGTGTCAGTGCCTCGTGCTTTGTGTCCGTGCCTCGTGCTTTGCGTCAGTGCTTCGTATTTTGTGTCCGTGCCTAATGCTTTGCGTCCGTACCTTCTTATGCCTAGTGCTTTGTGTCAGTGCCTCGTGCTTTGTGTCCGTGCCAGGTGCTTTGCGTCAGTGCTTCGTGCTTTGTGTCCGTGCCTGTGCTTTGCGTCAGTGCCTCGTGCTTTGTGTCCGTGCCTGTGCTTTGTGTCAGTGCCTCGTATTTTGTGTCTGTGCCTGGTGCTTTGCGTCAGTGCCTCGTGCATTGTGTCCGTGCCTGGTGCTTTGCGTCAGTGCCTCGTGCTTTGTGTCCGTGCCTGGTGCTTTGTGTCAGTGCCTCGTGCTTTGTGTCCGTGCCTGTGCTTTGTGTCAGTGCTTCATGCTTTGTGTCCGTGCCTAGTGCTTTGTGTCCGTGCCTTCTTATGCCTAGTGCTTTGTGTCCGTGCCTGTGCTTTGCATCAGTGCTTCGTGCTTTGTGGCCGTGCCTGGTGCTTTGCGTCCGTACCTTCTTATGCCTAGTGCTTTGTGTCAGTGCCCCGTGCTTTGTGTCCGTGCCTGTGCTTAGCGTCAGTGCTTCATGCTTTGTGTCCGTGCCTGTGCTTTGCGTCAGTGCCTCGTGCTTTGTTTCCGTGCCTGTGCTTTGTGTCAGTGCCTCGTATTTTGTGTCTGTGCCTGGTGCTTTGCGTCAGTGCCTCGTGCTTTGTGTCCGTGCCTGGTGCTTTGCGTCAGTGCCTCGTGCTTTGTGTCCGTGCCTGGTGCTTTGTGTCAGTGCCTCTTGCTTTGTGTCCGTGCCTGGTGCTTTGCGTCAGTGCTTCGTGCTTTGTGTCCGTGCCTGGTGCTTTGCGTCAGTGCTTCGTACTTTGTGTCCGTGCCTAGTGCTTTGCGTCAGTGCCTCGTGCTTTGTGTCCGTGCCTGGAGCCTTGTGTCAGTGCCACTTGCTTTGTGTCCGTGCCTTGTGCTTTGTGTCAGTGCCTCTTGCTTTGTGTCCGTGCCTAATGCTTTGCGTCAGTGCTTCGTGCTTTGTGTCCGTGCCTGGTGCTTTGCGTCAGTGCTTCGTGCTTTGTGTCCGTGCCTGGTGCTTTGCGTCAGTGCCTCGTGCTTTGTGTCCGTGCCTAGTGCTTTGCATCAGTGCCTCGTGCTTTGTGTCCGTGCCTAGTGCTTTGCGTCAGTGCCTCGTGCTTTGTGTCCGTGCCTGGTGCTTTGTGTCAGTGCCTCTTGCTTTGTGTCCGTGCTTGGTGCTTTGCGTCAGTGCTTCGTGCATTGTGTCCGTGCCTGGTGCTTTGTGTCAGTGCCTCTTGCTTTGTGTCCGTGCCTTGTGCTTTGCGTCAGTGCTTCGTGCTTTGTGTCCGTGCCTCGTGCTTTGTGTCCGTGCCTGGTGCTTTGCGTCCGTGCCTTCTTATGCCTAGTGCTTTGCGTCAGTGCTTCGTGCTTTGTGTCCGTGCCTAGTGCTTTGCATCAGTGCCTCGTGCTTTGTGTCCGTGCCTAGAGCTTTGCGTCAGTGCCTCGTGCTTTGTGTCCGTGCCTGGTGCTTTGTGTCAATGCCTCTTGCTTTTTGTCCGTGCCTGGTGCTTTGTGTCAGTGCCTGGTGCTTTGTGTCAGTGCCTGGTGCTTTGCGTCAGTGCTTCGTGCTTTGTGTCCGTGCCTTCTTATGCCTAGTGCTTTGTGTCCGTGCCTGTGCTTTGCGTCAGTGCCTCGTGCTTTGTGTCCGTGCCTAGTGCTTTGCGTCCGTGCCTTCTTATGCCTAGTGCTTTGTGTCAGTGCCTCGTGCTTTGTGTTCGTGCCTGTGCTTTGTGTCAGTGCTTCGTGCTTTGTGTCCGTGCCTAGTGCTTTGTGTCCGTGCCTTCTTATGCCTAGTGCTTTGTGTCAGTGCCTCGTGCTTTGTGTCAGTGCCTCGTGCTTTGTGTCCGTGCCTAGTGCTTTGTGGCCGTGCCTTCTTATGCCTAGTGCTTTGTGTCAGTGCCTCTTGCTTTGTGTCCGTGCCTGATGCTTTGCGTCAGTGCTTCGTGCTTTGTGTCCGTGCCTTGTGCTTTGCGTCAGTGCTTCGCGCTTTGTGTCCGTGCCTGGTGCTTTGCGTCCGTGCCTTCTTATGCCTAGTGCTTTGCGTCAGTGCTTTGTGCTTTGTGTCCGTGCCTGGTGCTTTGCGTCAGTGCTTCATGCTTTGTGTCCGTGCCTAGTGCTTTGCGTCAGTGCCTCGTGCTTTGTGTCCGTGCCTAGTGCTTTGCGTCCGTACCTTCTTATGCCTAGTGCTTTGTGTCAGTGCCTCGTGCTTTGTGTCCGTGCCTAGTGCTTTGCGTCCGTACCTTCTTATGCCTAGTGCTTTGTGTCAGTGCCTCGTGCTTTGTATCCGTACCTGGTGCTTTGCGTCAGTTCTTCGTGCTTTGTGTCCGTGCCTAGTGCTTTGTGACCATGCGTGCCAAGTGTTTTTTGCCCATTCCTAGTGTTTTGTTTTATGCCCGTGGCTACTGTTTCGTGGCCATATTTAGCACTTAGAAATTTCTAGGACATTTAAGATGTTTATCAGTGATAAAATTCAGTCAGCTAAACATTTTTTATGGAAACTAGGAGATAAACTTGTTTCAATTGTTTCTTACGTTACACGTTTTGGCCATTTGAGTGCGGTTTCGTCTCTGAAATTTCAATTGGAAATCATATCTCTACATAGCCCTAGTTTTCTCTGCACTCTTTTTGAAGGAGAAATGTTAATGCTTGGAAATTAATTCTTATCAAAATCAGGTCACTAACTGCGTTGGCATTGTAAGATCAGAAGACTGGTCCTTGCCTTGCAAGGGCTCATTCTTGCAGTTAATTCTGTTGATATAAAAGACTAGGAAGTTAAGCTCTCGCTTCACTCGCGCTTCAATATTCCTAGCTACTGAGAAGAGCTTTCAAAGAATATCTCATAATCCATGCTGAATGTACAATAAATAGTTGTAATTGTGGATGCGAAATTCTTGTTATGCATCCATCAAAGTGGAAAATTTTGTGTAGTCTGTTGTCTAGAAGGTTGATTGTGACATCCCCTTCTGTTTCTAAAATTAATTTCATGTTCTTAAGTTCATTCACAAAGCAATGATATTTTCTTGCCACAATTCACACCCAAAAATGGCTGTGATTCACCTCAACTGCCTATAAGCATATGAACATCAGCAAATGCCCAGTGCGCTAGCCTGCATACAGTGTTTCTGTGGTGTAAGTTGAAAGAGTAAGAAAATAGGAAGACTGCACATTTGGCCAAGTGAACGATTGTTTGCATTTTGACAAAATAATCCATTGCAGTATGAACCAATAGACCATTTCGACAATTGAAATCGGAGACTGGGGAGAACGATTTGTTCTGGTAAATGGCGGCCGCGTAGTTGGGCCATTGTAGTGAATACGATGTGAACATTGAGTTTTGCAAGTTGTGGCGAGAATAGAGGTTGATAAATATCCTCTTAGTAGATGCGAGGAATCACCCCAGAATCTGTGATGCTAAAAAACATCTTGTCAAAATAAATGTTAAATTAATTTGAAAGACCAAAATAGCAATGACATGTGTTACGTAAAGTGTAAAAATCAAATAAGAATTTCAGAGGTTGAAAAACATCTACATAGTAGATGTGAGAAATCATCCCAGAATCTGTGATTTTTGAGAACATCTTTGGAAAACAGTCGTTAAATTGATTGAAAACACTAAAAGAGAAATAACATGTGTTAATGTAAAGGTAAAACTTAAATGAGAATTTCGGATGTTGAAAAACATCTACTCGGTAGATGTGAGAATTAATCCTTGAATCTGTCATGTTTGAAAACATCTTATCAAAATAAGAATATCTTATCAAAATGTTAAATTCACTGAAAATACCAAAATAGTAGTGACATGTATTAAGTAAAAGGTATAACTCAAGTAAGAATATCAGAGGTTGATAAATATCTACTTAGAAGATGCGAGGATTCATTCCAGAATCTGTGATGCTTAAAAACATCTTGTCAAAATAAATGTTAAACCAATTTAAAAGACCAAAATAGCAATGACATGTGTTACGTAAAAGGTAAAAATTAAATAAGAACTTCAGAGGTTGAGAAACATCTACATAGTAGATGTGAGAAATCATCCCAGAATCTGCGATGTTTGAGAAAATCTTTTGAAGACAGTTGTTAAATTGATTAAAAACACCAAAAGAGAAATAACATGTGTTAACGTAAAGGTGAAACTTAAATGAGAATTTCGGAGGTTGAAAAAATTTTCCTTAGTAGATGTGAGAATTAATCCTAGAATCTGTCATGTTTGAAAAGATCTTATCAAAATAAGAATATCTTATCAAAATGTTAAATCATTGAAAAGACTAAAATAGCAATGACATGTGTTAAGTAAAAGGTATAACTCAAATAAGAATTTCAGAGGTTGAAAACATCTACTTAGTAGATGTGAGAATTCATCCAAGCATCTGTGATGTTTGAAAACATCTATTGAAAACAGTCGCTACTTTGATTGAAAATACCAATATAGCAATGACATGTGTTAAGTAAAAGGTAAAACTCAAATAAGAATTTAAGACGTTGGAAAACATGTACTTTGTAGATGTGAGAACTTTTATCAGAATCTGTGATGTTGGAAAACATCTTTTGAAAACAGTCGTTAATATGACTGAAAACACCAAAATAGAAATGACATGTGTTAGGTAAAATCTCAAATAAAAATATCAGAGCTTGAAAAACATCTTCTTAGTAGATGCGAGAAATCATCCCATAATCTGTGATGTTTATAAACATCTTATGAAAATAAATGTTAAATTCATTGAAAAGACCAAAATAGCAATGGCATGTGTTAAGTAAAAGGTATAACTAAAATAAAGAATATCAGAGGTTGAAAAACATGTGCTTAGTACATGTGAGAATTCATCCCAGAATCTGTGATGTTTAAAAGATCTTATCAAAATAAATGTTAAATATGCCTTAAGTAAAAGGTAAAAGTCAAATAAGAGTTTCAGAGGTTGAAAAACATCTACATAGTAGATTTGGGAAGACATCCCAGAATCTGTGATGCTTGAAAACATCTTATCAAAACAAAAACATCTTATCAAAATGTGAAATTCATTCAAAGGACCAAAAAAGCAATGACATGTGTTAAGTATAAGGTAAAACTCAAATAAGAAGTTGAAACATTGGTTGGAAAGCGCAGCTTTATTATAAATCGTAGCATTAGGACCATGACGAACAACATTTTGAGAGTCATTTCAGATAAGACAAACCGTAGTTAAATCGACATTTCCAATTGGTTAAGACATAAACGTAGTTAAATCGACATTTCCAGTTGGTTAAGACATTTCCAGTTGGTTAAGACAAATCCATTAGCAAAAATTAGTTAATTAAGACATGTTCAGGACGTTTCGAGACGAGCTTGTCTCATCTTCAGCTAAATCAAAGTTACACGTGTGAGGTTTTATAGTGATAATTATTCTAGAGAAAATGCATAATAAATTATCAATCATACGATATCTAAATAGGGAAAGTCTATTGAAATTAAACTAACAAAGAAAGTCCAGGGAGATTAAAAAAGATACAAAGGTATAGAAGAGTTCTGTTGATTGAGTGTCGGGCGGTCCCTCAGGATTAGAAGACCCTCGTGTATCAGCAAGTCAAAATTGTTGTTAGCTTTGTCCAAAATACAAAAATCATCAAAAGACGCGGCATGACCAGTTTCATTAATATGGTCCCTAATGGATGAGGAAGCACCTTTTATACTTATTCCTTTCTTGTTTATTCCTAAATGTTCCCTACAACGAACAACAATGTGGCGTGATGTTTTGCCATAATAAGTAGCCTGGCAGCTACTACACGTAAACTTGTAAACAACGGAAGAGCAGATGTTCGCAGGGATGCGATCTTTGAAAGGGAAAAGGTTTTCAATGCGTTTAGCTGATTGAAAACAACGCGAAAATCGACATGGGGGTACGCGTTACCTAGAAATTTACATAGTTTCTTTTTCACCCTGAGACTGTATTGGCCTAAATAAGGTAAATAAAAAATTACCGGGAGTTTCGATACGGTGGCCGGTCTTATTTTAGGTATGTATTGCCCATCCAAAAATTTTTAATAAGTTTGTCGATAAGATGTTTGGGGAAGCGGTTTTGCTGTAGGAATCGTTTGATGTTACACAGTTGGTCGTGAAAATGCGCATAAGAGGAACAAATATGAAACGTGCGATAAACCAGGACTGTGACAAGATTACCCTTATATTTACTCGGTGACAGGTTTTCAAAGTTAGTATATAGGCCTGTAAATGTTTTCTTACGATACAAATCAGTTGCAAAACCATTGCCATCATGAATTACCAAAACATCTAAAAAAGCCAGTGAATTGTTCTCTTCTACTTCATGAGTAAATTTAATGTTCGGATGCTGGCTATTTAAATACTCAAGAAAGCTCTCGACTTGATTAATATTTTCAAAAATGCAATAGGTATCGTCTACATATCTACGATAAAGTATTGGTTGAAACTCAGACGGGCAATTAGTAAGGAAATTTTGTTCTAAAGCACACATAAATATATTGGCAAGAGTGGGACCCAGAGGAGAACCCATTGCTACACCATCTATCTGATCATATAACTGATCGCTAAAAATGAAATGATTTTCTTTCACCGCTAATTCAAGGAGTTTCTTAAACTGAATCTTAGTAAAGGAGCAATCCGCAGTCTTAAGTGTGTCTGTTTCACTGAAAAGAGTATCCGTAATAATAGCAATCGTCTCATCAAGAGGTATATTGGTAAACAAGCTAGACACATCAAAGCTGGCCATTACAGTTTTGTTATCTTATTTAAAGCTGGTGATTTCTTTCACAAACGAAAAGGAGCTGTGCTCGGTATACTGGTTAACCGTCAAGGGTTGTAGAATTGGAACCAGAAATTTTGCAAGGCGGTAATTAAATGTTCCAATAGCTGAAATTAGGGGCCTAGAGGGGTAAATCGGCGATATGGCAGCCAAGTTCTCTCCATCTTCCGTGCATGTGAGAAGTTAGACAAGAAACAACGCAAGGCAAAACTCGACTTGAATTTCCTCCAAAGTTGTCTCGACCATAGCGTTGTTCCCAAGTTCTTGCACTTCAAACTCGCAAACCAACATCTTCGGCGCTCTACTACCTACGATGCATGCAGAAGGAGGCTCCTTACCAAAGAACTCCAACTCAAGCGAAACCAGCTAAAGACCACAGAGACAAAGCTCAGGACCACCTTGGACGATCTCCGGAGTTCCGTAAGCTGTTGTTGTTGTTGTTGTTGTTGTTCATTTATTTAAATTCGATATTTACATAGTTAACAATATATACAATATATACAAAGTTAACTAATCTAAATCGAATGAAAGTAAAATGTTAAAAAAATCTATTGTTCAGTAAAAGTAAAACTATAGCAGGCACTACATTTGCATTCTGGGCCATTCCATTGCTTTATCATAAGTTTGAAGTTTTTCAAGTTTTCTGCAGATTTCATTTTGTTTGGTAAACAATTCCATATTTGAGGTCCAACGGACTCAAGACTATTAGAACCGAAAGTTGATTTGGTCTTATATGCTTTAAGTCATAAGGCTTCCTGGAGGAATAACGCGACGATCTAAGTTTAAAGAAATTTTTCATAAATGGTGGATTTAGATCATTCATCGTTTTGTAAATTTCAATGCAAAGAGTTCTTTGATGCGAGACTTGCATAGTACATCTTCCTGATTTTAGGAGCAAGTCATTATACGAGCTCTTATGATCATTATAAAGAAACCTTAGTGTACGCTCTTGTAACTTTTCAATTTTCTGAAGCGACTTCATAGAAGAAAAATACCAAACCAATGGACAATAATTAAAGTTAGAGTAAACAAAGCTTTGTACAAGTACCTTTTTTTGCTCAAATCCAATAAATGATCTTAACCTTTTCAGAACTTTTAGTTGTGCCGCAGCTTTTTTTACAAAGGTTTGATATGTGTGTATCAAAATTCAATTTATTATCCAGGGTTACTCCCAAAAGTTTCACAGTTTCTTCTGATTTGATAGCATGACCTTGAAAGCTTATATTTTGTCCAGCAGTATTTTCCCGATCTTTTCTAACCAGCAGAGCATGAAATTTGTCAGGGTTTGCAATCATTTCGTTTCGGTCTAGCCAAGTTAAAGCGACATTGGTTTTGTTCTCCAAAACCCTGACGAGATCGGGCATAGTTTTGGAAAATTATCAAAGTGTATTATCATCAGCATAATTATGTAGGGTTGCCTGCTTTATAAAGACAAAGAGGTCATTTATGAAGAAATTGAATAAAATTGGACCAAGTACGGAACCCTGTGGAACTCCTGATACAACATCTTTAAAGGAACTATTTGAATTATTTATCCGGACACACTGTTTCCGACGTTTTAAATAGGAATAAATAAGAACTAACGCGTTTTCATCAAAACCGTATGCATGTAATTTTGCTATGATTAGATCGTGTGGAATGCAGTCAAAAGCCTTTGAGAGATCCATGAGGATAGCACCTACCACGAAATCTTTGTCAAGTTTTTCCCTCCAGTCTTCTACCAGATTTATCAAGACATGTTGTGTGCTGTATGATTTTCTGTAAGCCGAGATAAATATAGAGAGCGTTTTATCTAGATGTGAGATGAGCTGCTGTTTTAGGGCTTTTTCGTATATTTTTGAAAAAGTATTTAGAACACTAACTGGACGGAAATTTCTTTCAGCAATGCGATTTGATTCCCCTTTGTCCAAGGGGCATACCGCCGCTTTTTTTGCATTTTCCGGAAATCCGAAATTACGTATACTGCAGTTGATAGCATTAGTTAATGGAACTGTTAGCTCATTAGCAGCAAGAGATACTGGTTTTGGTGGTATTTGATCAACACCTGTAGATTTTTTTCCATCCAAGCTTTTTAACAAAAGTGCAACATCTCGAGCTTCCACTTCGTTGACAGAAAATGTTTCAAAATTGCGATCTGGGTTTTGTACGACGGCTAAAACACTTGGATGGTTCTTGTACTTTTCTAAGATCAATCTAACTATATGCCTATCATTATCAATGTCTGTTGTATCAGCAACACCACAAGGTTTCTTACCACTAGTGTTCTCTACAATATTTACGTATTATTCATTAAAAAGTTCACTCAAATCTTAATCGTCAGTTATGATTCTACCATTTTTTACTATTGATATGTCTGATCCAACCAGAGCACCTTTATTTGATAAAAATGGTTTGACAAGATCCCAAAAAGCTTGATTAGATAACAGCCCATCTTCGGTTGTTTTTTTGAAATGATTTTTGATTGCTTTTCTCCGTATTGAAACACATTTATTACGCTGCTTTTTAAACTTTGTCTTATTTTCATTTGTAGGATGTTTGTTAAACTTCTTTTTCAATCTAGATCGAGTGTAAATGGCTCTATTAAATTCTGGTGTCATAAAAGGATGCTTGTTAAACTTCTCTTTCAATCTAGATCGAGTGTAAATGGCTCTATTCAATTCTGGTGTCATAAAAGGATGTTTGTTAAACTTCTTTTTCAATCTAGATCGAGTGTGAATGGCTCTATTCAATTCTGGTGTCATAAAAGAATGTTTGTTAAACTTCTCTTTCAATCTAGTTCGAGTGTAAATGGCTCTATTCAATTCTGGTGTCATAAAAGGATGTTTGTTAAACTTCTCTTTCAATCTAGTTCGAGTGTAAATGGCTCTATTCAATTCTGGTGTCATAAAAGGATGTTTGTTAAACTTCTTTTTCAATCTAGATCGAGTGTAAATAACTCTATTCAATTCTGGGGTCATAAAAGGATGTTTGTTAAACTTCCTTTTCAATCTAGATAGAGTGTGAATGGCTCTATTCAATTCTGGTGTCATAAAAGGATGTTTGTTAAACTTCTTTTTCAATCTAGATCGAGTGTAAATGGCTCTATTCAATTCTGGTGTCATAAAAGGATGTTTGTTAAACTTCTTTTTCAATCTAGATCGAGTGTAAATGGCTCTATTCAATTCTGGTGTCATAAAAGGATGTTCCCAAAGAAAGAAAAAGATTTTCTCCCGGAGGGAGACAAAGGTTGTCTCCAGGAGGGAGACAAAGGTTGTCTCCCGGAGGGAGACAAAGGTTTTCTCCCGAAGGGAGACAAAGGTTGTCTCCCAAAGGGAGGTACGTTGTCTCCCTGAGGGAGACAAAGTTTTTCTCCCGGATGGAGACAAAGTTTGTCAACAAGAGGGAGACAAAAGTTGTCTCCCGGAGGGAGACAAAGGTTGTCTACAGGAGGGAGACAAAGGTTGTCTCCCTTTGTCTCCAAGAGGCAGACAAGTTGTCTCCCGGAGGGAGACAAGTGTTGTCTCCCGGAGGAAGACAAAGGTTGTCTCCCGGAGGGAGACAAAGGTTGTCTCCCGGAGGGAGACAAAGGTTGTCTCCAGGAGTGAGACAAAGGTTGTCTCCCATAGGGAGACAGATGTCGTCTCCCGGAGGGAATCACAGGTTGTTTGCCGGGGGGAGACAAAGGTTGTCTCCCGGAGGGAGACAAAGGTTGTCTCCAGGAGTGAGACAAAGGTTGTCTCCCAGAGGGAGACAAATTTGTCTCCCGGAAGGAATCAAAGGTTGTCTGCTGGGGGTAGACAAAGGTTGTCTCCCGGAGGGAGACAAAGGTTGTCTCCCGGAGGGAGACAAAGGTTGTCTCCAGGAGTGAGACAAAGGTTGTCTCCCAGAGGGAGACAAATGTTGTCTCCTGGAGGGAATCACAGGTTGTCTGCTGGGGGGAGACAAAGGTTGTCTCCAAAAGGGATACAAAGGTTGTCTCCAAGAGGAAGACAAAGGTTGTCTCCAAGAGGGAGACAAAGGTTGTCTCCAGGAGTGAGACAAAGGTTGTCTCACAGAGGGAGACAAATGTTGTCTCCCGGAGGGAATCACAGGTTGTCTGCCGGGGGGAGACAAAGGTTGTCTCTAAAAAGGGATACAAAGGCTGTCTCCCAGAGGGAGACAAAGGTTGTCTCCAGGAGGGAGACAAAGGTTGTCTCCCAGGGGGAGACAAAGGTTGTTTCAAGGAGGGAGACAAAGGTTGTCTCCCAGAGGGAGACAGGTTGTCTCCCGGAGGGAGACAAAGGTTGTCTCCAGGAGGGAGAAACAGGTTGTCTCCCTGAGGGAGACAGGTAGTCTCCCGGAGGGAGACACAGGTTGTCTCCAGGGGGAGACAAAGATTGTCTCCCGGAGAGAGAAAAATATTGTCTCCAAGAGGGAGACAGGTTGTCTCCAGGAGGGAGAAAAATGTTGTCTCCCGGAGGGATGAAAAATGTTGTCTCCCGGAGGGAGACACAAGTTGTTTCCAGGGGTAGACAATGGTTGTCTATAGGGGGGAGACAAAGGTTGTCTCCAGGAGTGAGACAAAGGTTGTCTCCCTCAGGTTGTCTCCCGGAGGGAGACAAGTGTTGTCTCCCGGAGGAAGACAAAGGTTGTCTCCCGGAGGGAGACAAAGGTTGTCTTCCGGAGGGAGACAAAGGTTGTCTCCAGGAGTGAGACAAAGGTTGTCTCCCATAGGGAGACAAATGTCGTCTCCCGGAGGGAATCACAGGTTGTTTGCCGGGGGGAGACAAAGGTTGTCTCCCGGAGGGAGACAAAGGTTGTCTCCAGGAGTGAGACAAAGGTTGTCTCCCAGAGGGAGACAAATTTGTCTCCCGGAGGGAATCAAAGGTTGTCTGCCGGGGGGAGACAAAGGTTGTCTCCCGGAGGGAGACAAAGGTTGTCTCCCGGAGGGAGACAAAGGTTGTCTCCAGGAGTGAGACAAAGGTTGTCTCCCAGAGGGAGACAAATGTTGTCTCCTGGAGGGAATCACAGGTTGTCTGCTGGGGGGAGACAAAGGTTGTCTAAAAAAGGGATACGAAGGTTGTCTCCAAGAGGAAGACAAAGGTTGTCTCCAAGAGGGAGACAAAGGTTGTCTCCAGGAGTGAGACAAAGGTTGTCTCACAGAGGGAGACAAATGTTGTCTCCCAGAGGGAATCACAGGTTGTCTGCCGGGGGGAGACAAAGGTTGTCTCTAAAAAGGGATACAAAGGCTGTCTCCCAGAGGGAGACAATGGTTGTCTCCAGGAGGGAGACAAAGGTTGTCTCCCAGGGGGAGACAAAGGTTGTTTCAAGGAGGGAGACAAAGGTTGTCTCCCAGAGGGAGACAGGTTGTCTCCCGGAGGGAGACAAAGGTTGTCTCCAGGAGGAAGAAACAGGTTGTCTCCCTAAAGGAAGCCAGGTAGTCTCCCGGAGGGAGACACAGGTTGTCTCCAGAGGGAGACAAATATTGTCTCCCGGAGGGAGAAAAATATTGTCTCCAAGAGGGAGACAGGTTGTCTCCCGGAGGGAGACAAATGGTGTCTCCCGGAGGGATGAAAAATGTTGTCTCCCGGAGGGAGACACAAGTTGTTTCCAGGGGGGAGACAAAGGTTGTCTATAGGGGGGAGACAAAGGTTGTCTCCAGGAGTGAGACAAAGGTTGTCTCCCTGAGGGAGACAAATGTTGTCTCCTGGAGGGAATCACAGGTTTTCTGCTGGGGGGAGACAAAGGTTGTCTCCAAAAGGGATACAAAGGTTGTCTCCCAGAGAGGGAGACAAAGGTTGTCTCCAGCAGGGAGACAAAGGTTGTCTCCAGGAGTGAGACAAAGGTTGTCTCCCAGAGGGAGACAAATGTTGTCTCCCGGAGGGAATCACAGGTTGTCTGCCGTGGGGAGACAAAGGTTGTCTCCAAAAGGGATACAAAGGCTGTATCCCAGAGGGAGACAAAGGTTGTCTCCCAGGGAGAGACAAAGGTT
Organism: Aurelia sp. 4 Dawson et al 2005; assembly: GCA_964019985.1. Lineage (NCBI taxonomy): Eukaryota > Metazoa > Cnidaria > Scyphozoa > Semaeostomeae > Ulmaridae > Aurelia > Aurelia sp. 4 Dawson et al 2005. The sequence continues at coordinate 494,517 of OZ026511.1, read as the reverse complement.
GTTTCAAGCAGGGAGACAAAGGTTGTCTCCCAGAGGGAGACAGGTTGTCTCCCGGAGGGAGACAAAGGTTGTCTCCAGGAGGGAGAAAAAAGTTGTCTCCCTGAGGGAGACAGGTAGTCTCCCGGAGGGAGAAACAGGTTGTCTCCAGGGGGAGACAAAGATTGTCTCCCGGAGGGAGAAAAATATTGTCTCCCGGAGGGAGAAAAATATTGTCTCCCAGAGGGAGACAGGTTGTCTCCCGGAGGGATAAAAAATGTTGTCTCTCGGAGGGAGACACAGGTTGTTTCCAGGGGGGAGAAAATGTTGTCTCCCAGAAGGAGACAAAGGTTGTCTCCCGGAGGGAGACCGATGTTGTCTCCCGGAGGGAGAGAGATGTTGCCTCCCGGAGGGAGACAGAAGTTAACTCCCGGAAGGAGGTAGTTTGTCTCCCAGAGGGAGAGAAAGGTTGTCTCACAGAGTCAGATAAAGGTTGTCTCCAGGAAGGGGGCACAGGTTGTCTCCCAGAAGGAGACAAAGGTTGTCTCCCGGAGGGAGAAAATGGTTGTCTCCTAGAGGGAGACAAATGGTGTCTCCCAGAGGGAGACAAAGGTTGTCTCCCAGAGTGAGATAAAGGTTGTCTCCCGGAGGGAAACAAATGTTGTCTCCCGGAGGGAGACAGAGGTTGTCTCCAGGAGGGAGACAAATGTCTTCTCCAAGACTGAGAAAAAGGTTGTCTCCCGGAGGGAGACAGAGGTTGTCTCCCGAAAGGACATAGTTTGTCTCCCACAGGGATAAAAGTTTCCCTGGTGTCATAAAAGGATATTTGTTAAACTTCTTTTTCAATCTAGATCGAGTGTAAATGGCTTTATTAAATTCTGGTGTCATAAAAGGATGTTTGTTAAACTTCTTTTTCAATCTAGATCGAGTGTAAATGGCTCTATTCAATTTTTGTGTCATAAAGGATGTTTCTTAAACTTCTTTTTCAATCTAGATCGAGTGTAAATGGCTCTATTCAATTCTGGTGTCATAAAAGGATGTTCCCAGAGGAAGACAAAGATTTTCTCCCGGATGGATACAAAGGTTGTCTCCCGGAGAAAGACAAAGGTTGTCTCCCGGAGGGAGACAAAGGTTGTCTCCCGGAGGGAGACAAAGGTTGTCTCCAGGAGTGAGACAAAGGTTGTCTCCCAGAGGGAGACAAATGTTGTCTCCTGGAGGGAATCACAGGTTGTCTGCTGGGGGGAGACAAAGGTTGTCTAAAAAAGGGATACAAAGGTTGTCTCCAAGAGGAAGACAAAGGTTGTCTCCAAGAGTTAGACAAAGGTTGTCTCCAGGAGTGAGACAAAGGTTGTCTCACAGAGGGAGACAAATGTTGTCTCCCGGAGGGAATCACAGGTTGTCTGCCGGGGGGAGACAAAGGTTGTCTCTAAAAAGGGATACAAAGGCTGTCTCCCAGAGGGAGACAAAGGCTGTCTCCAGGAGGGAGACAAAGGTTGTCTCCCAGGGGGAGACAAAGGTTGTTTCAAGGAGGGAGACAAAGGTTGTCTCCCAGAGGGAGACAGTTTGTCTCCCGGAGGGAGACAAAGGTTGTCTCCAGGAGGGAGAAACAGGTTGTCTCCCTAAAGGAAGCCAGGCAGTCTCCCGGAGGGAGACACAGGTTGTCTCCAGGGGGAGACAAAGATTGTCTCCCGGAGGGAGAAAAATATTGTCTCCAAGAGGGAGACAGGTTGTCTCCCGGAGGGAGACAAATGTTGTCTCCCGGAGGGATGAAAAATGTTGTCTCCCGGAGGGAGACACAAGTTGTTTCCAGGGGGAGACAAAGGTTGTCTATAGGGGGGAGACAAAAGTTGTCTCCAGGAGTGAGACGAAGGTTGTCTCCCTGAGGGAGACAAATGTTGTCTCCTGGAGGGAATCACAGGTTGTCTGCTGGGGGGAGACAAAGGTTGTCTCCAAAAGGGATACAAAGGTTGTCTCCCAGAGAGGGAGACAAAGGTTGTCTCCAGCAGGGAGACAAAGGTTGTCTCCAGGAGTGAAACAAAGGTTGTCTCCCAGAGGGAGACAAATGTTGTCTCCCGGAGGGAATCACAGGTTGTCTGCCGGGGGGAGACAAAGGTTGTCTCCAAAAGGGATACAAAGGCTGTATCCCAGAGGGAGACAAAGGTTGTCTCCCAGGGAGAGACAAAGGTTGGTTCAAGCAGGGAGACAAAGGTTGTCTCCCAGAGGGAGACAGGTTTTCTCCCGGAGGGAGACAAAGGTTGTCTCCAGGAGGGAGAAAAAAGTTGTCTCCCTGAGGGAGACAGGTAGTCTCCCGGAGGGAGAAACAGGTTGTCTCCAGAGGGAGACAAAGATTGTCTCCCGGAGGGAGAAAAATATTGTCTCCCGGAGGGAGAAAAATATTGTCTCCCAGAGGGAGACAGGTTGTCTCCCGGAGGGATAAAAAATGTTGTCTCTCGGAGGGAGACACAGGTTGTTTCCAGGGGGGAGAAAAGGTTGTCTCCCAGAAGGAGACAAAGGTTGTCTCCCGGAGGGAGACCGATGTTGTCTCCCGGAGGGAGAGAGATGTTGCCTCCCGGAGGGAGACAGAAGTTAACTCCCGGAAGGAGGTAGTTTGTCTCCCAGAGGGAGAGAAAGGTTGTCTCACAGAGTCAGATAAAGGTTGTCTCCAGGAAGGGGGCACAGGTTGTCTCCCAGAAGGAGACAAAGGTTGTCTCCCGGAGGGAGAAAATGGTTGTCTCCTAGAAGGAGACAAATGGTGTCTCCCAGAGGGAGACAAAGGTTGTCTCCCAGAGTGAGATAAAGGTTGTCTCCCGGAGGGAAACAAATGTTGTCTCCCGGAAGGAGACAGAGGTTGTCTCCAGTAGGGAGACAAATGTCTTCTCCAAGACTGAGAAAAAGGTTGTCTCCCGGAGGGAGACAGAGGTTGTCTCCCGAAAGGACATAGTTTGTCTCCCACAGGGATAAAAGTCTCCCTGGTGTCATAAAAGGATATTTGTTAAACTTCTTTTTCAATCTAGATCGAGTGTAAATGGCTTTATTAAATTCTGGTGTCATAAAAGGATGTTTGTTAAACTTCTTTTTCAATCTAGATCGAGTGTAAATGGCTCTCTTCATTTCTTGTGTCATAAAGGATGTTTCTTAAACTTCTTTTTCAATCTAGATCGAGTGTAAATGGCTCTATTCAATTCTGGTGTCATAAAAGGATGTTCCCAGAGGAAGACAAAGATTTTCTCCCGGATGGATACAAAGGTTGTCTCCCGGAGAAAGACAAAGGTTGTCTCCAGGAGAGAGACAAATTTTGTCTCCCGGAGGGAGACAAAGGTTTCCTCCCGAAGGGAGACAGAGGTTGTCTCCCGAAAGGACATAGTTTGTCTTTAAGAGGGAGACAAAGGTTGTCTCTGGGAAAGGAAACTTATGTTGTCTCTGGGAAGGGAAACAAATGTTGTCTCCAGGAGTGAGTCAAAGGTTGTCTCCCAGAGTGAGACAAAGGTTGTCTCCCGCAGGGAAACAAATGTTGTCTCCCGGAGGGAGACAGAGGTTGTCTCCAGGAGGGAGACAAATGTTTTCTCCCAGACTGAGAAAAAGGTTGTCTCCCGGAGGGACACAGAGGTTGTCTCCCGTAAGGAGATAGTTTGTCTCCCACAGGGATATAAGTCTCCCTGGTGTCATAAAAGGATGTTTGTTAAACTTCTTTTTCAATCTAGATCGAGTGTAAATGGCTTTATTAAATTCTGGTGTCATAAAAAGATGTTTGTTAAACTTCTTTTTCAATCTAGATCGAGTGTAAATGGCTCTATTCAATTCTTGTGTCATAAATGATGTTTCTTAAACTTCTTTTTCAATCTAGATCGAGTGTAAATGGCTCTATTCAATTCTGGTGTCATAAAAGGATGTTCCCAGAGGAAGACAAAGATTTTCTCCCGGATGGATACAAAGGTTGTCTCCCGGAGGAAGACAAAGGTTGTCTCCAGGAGAGAGACAAAGGTTGTCTCCCGGAGGGAGACAAAGGTTTCCTCCCGAAGGGAGACAGAGGTTGTCTCCCGAAAGGACATAGTTTGTCTCCAAGAGGGAGACAAAGGTTGTCTCTGGGAAGGGAAACAAATGTTGTCCTTGGGAAGGGAAACAAATGTTGTCTCCAGGAGTGAGACAAAGGTTGTCTCCCAGAGGGAGACAAATGTTGTCTCCCGGAGGGAATCACAGGTTGTCTGCCGGGGGGAGACAAAGGTTGTCTCCAAAAGGGATACAAAGGCTGTCTCCCAGAGGGAGACAAAGGTTGTCTCCAGGAGGGAGACAAAGGTTGTCTCCAAAAGGGATACAAAGGCTGTCTCCCAGAGGGAGACAAAGGTTGTTTCCAGGAGGGAGACAAAGGTTGTCTCCCACGGAGAGACAAAGTTGTTTCAAGGAGGGAGACAAAAGTTCTTTCCCAGAGGGAGACAGGTTGTCTCCCGGAGGGAGACAAAGGTTGTCTCCAGGAGGGAGAAAAAGGTTGTCTCCCTGAGAGAGACAGGTAGTCTCCCGGAGGGAGACACAGGTTGTCTCCAGGGGGAGACAAAGATTGTCTCTCGGAGGGAGAAAAATGTTGTCTCCCAGAGGGAGATAGGTTGTCTCCCTGAGGGAGACATAGGTTTTCTCCCGGAGGGAGACAAAGTTTGTCTCCAAGAGGGAGACAAAGGTTGTCTCCCGGAGGGAGACGAAGGTTGTCTGTCGGAGGGAGACAAAGGTTGCCTCCAGGAGGGAGACAAAGGTTGTCTCCCAGAGGCAGACAAGTTGTCTCCCGGAGGGAGACAAGTGTTGTCTCCGTGAGGGAGACAAAGGTTGTCTCCCGGAGGGAGACAAAGGCTTTCTCCAGGAATGGGACAAAGGTTGTCTCCCAGAGGGAGACAAAAGTTGTCTCCCGGTGGGAATCACACGTTGTCTGCCGGGGGGAGACAAAGGTTGTCTCCAAAAGGGAGACAAAGGTTGTCTCTCGGAGGGAGACAAAGGTTGTCTCCAGGAAGGAGACAAAGGTTGTCTCCCGGAGGGAGACAGAGGTTGCTTCCCGGAGGGAGACAGAAGTTAACTCCCGGAAGGAGGTAGTTTGTCTCCCAGAGGGAGAGAAAGGTTGTCTCCAGGAGTGAGACAAAGGCTGTCTCCAAGAGGGAGACAAAAGTTGTCTCCCGGAGGGAATCACAGGTTGTCTGCTGGGAGGAGACAAAGGTTGTCTCCAAAAGAGAGACAAGTGTTTTCTCCCAGACTTAGAAAAAGGTTGTCTCCCGGAGGGAGACAGAGATTGTCTCCCGTAAGGAGATAGTTTGTCTCCCAGAGGGATAAAGTCTCCCTGGTGTCATAAAAGGATGGAGATTTCGTTTACTCAGAGATCCAGCAACTTAGGCTTGAAATTCATCACAATGAGGGTGGAAATAAATATCGCAAACTACTTGGAATCACATTTCATCTGAAAGGCCAAAAGAATGCTGTGGTTGTTTCGTGTCATGCTGCACATCAATGGATAGACATTGAATATCCAGTTCTCAAAGGCCTCATTAAACTGAAAGAGAAGGGTCTAACAAGAAGCAAATTGATTGAACAGTCACAAAAGGATGAATTCATTGCTCAAATAACATCAAACCCTCTAAAGAAAGGAAACATGATCACTATTCATTTTGAAGATGACGCAAGCACAGGTGATTCCCCTCCCACTAATGCCTCGAAAACAGACAAAAAGGAGTCTGGTGAAACTCTCATGATGGCGTCAATGTCAACCAGCAACAGTGAATCAGATGATTCTGCGGATTCTGATTGTGCCATTGAAGACTCCTTCTTCTTGAGCAGCCCTAAAATATCATCATTACATTACAAAAAAGTCCTGACAGATGTAAAAAAATTAGGCAAGGAAAACGCGATTCTCAAACAAGAGAGAGTTGACCTGCAATGTAAAATTGATCAATTAACAGCAAAGCTACTTGATCAGGAACAAAAGATAGAATACCTCTTTAATAAGCTGGGTTATCCTCAATTGCAATCCTCTGCAAATGCATCAAATACCCATTCAACGAACGAAGCAGCTCCAAATCCAGTTCCAAAACCAAAGAGCGAAACAGCAATCAATCAACATTCGCCTCCACAGAATGCCCCCAAAAGGAGAGCCTCCAATGTTGATCATAACAAAGATCCCCATGCTCCCCATGCCACCACCAAAGCTGCAACGGAAAGCCCTGTCCCCAACAACACAAGGCGTCCATGGTCAAATATTTGCAAGAACTACAATAGAGGCAGCTGTCATCGAAGTGACTGCAGATACATCCACGAATTCGTTACAACATGCAGATTCTACAACACTCCGTCAGGCTGCAGAAAAGGCCAAGAATGTAACTTCCTCCATTTGAAGAAACCAAGTGGTGGTAATAGCCCAACAAGAGATCCCCAAGTTCAGAGAGCAGCAAATGATACACAACAATTGGAGTCCATAAAAAATAGCATTCATTCTTTTTTAGAGAATGCCCTCGAGTCGAAATTAACAAAAGTCCTACAGCCAGTTATCAATGCTACTCCGCGCCAACCCATGCAGTCAATCCCGTCCTATCCTGTCATGCCATCCACCAATCACACGCCGCAGGAACAAGTTTACCAGTTCCCAGTATCGCAACCCATCTACGAACCAATCCGACAAGAAATAAATCGACAAGGATTGTACCCAGTGCCACAGTATTAGAAAAAAGTGCATTGAACTGCCTGTACACAAACGCAGATTGCTTAAGCAATAAACTACAAGAACTTGAAATTAGATTGATTCAGTCAATTACAGATTTATGTGCAGTTACGGAGATACTACCAAAAATGATATCTACCGAATGGACAGAAAACAGTTACGTTATCAATGGATATAAAATATTCACAAATTTTGGGAAATGCGAGTCAAGGGGTGTATCTCTTTATGTCAAAGATGACATCAAGGCACGGCAGTTGGACTATAATGTACCCTCAGTTGAGTCAGTCTTTGTTGAAATATCAATAAACAAAAATGATAAGATATTATGTGGTGTTGTTTACAGAAGCCCCTCACTCGATAACCATGAGTCACTGATTACTCTAATGAAACTGGTTGCATCTAGTGACTCTTATACGAGAATTTTAATTTTTGGTGACTTTAACTACCCGGAGATTGACTGGGAAAACCATCTAACCAATACTGACATAACTCATCCAGCCTATGCGTTCCTGGAGGCAATTGATGACTGCCTACTTACTCAGCACATAGATAAAGCGACAAGACACAGACAAGGCCAAAGATCAAATTGCCTTGATTTGATATTTACTAATGATTCCTGTTCTGTCCAAAAATTACATTACAAAGAACCCCTGGGTTCCAGCGATCACCTTTCCATTGAGATGGAATATACTGTTAACGTTATTAGACAACATAATCTAGCATCAGATTCGAAGAGATACGCTTATGATCGAGGTGATTACAAGTCCCTGAAAAATGAATTAAAGAGCGTCAATTGGGACAAGGAATTCAAGGATATGACTCCAAACTCCATGATGTCGTATCTAGAATCTAAACTAAATTCGGCAATGGACAAATTCATTCCTGTATATAGTACGTCAAAAAATCTCAATAAGAAACAGCCACTTTGGATGAATAGATCTATCCTAAAATCGTTGAAAAAGAAACATAATGCCTACAAACGATGGATTACGACCAGAAACGGTAAAGATTATGAGAGATATAGAAAACATAGTAATACTATAAAATCGAAAGTTCGCAGCAAGATAAAGGAATTTGAGAAAAACATCGCTACGGCGATAAAAACCAATAGCAAGAAATATTGGCAGTATGCAAATTCCAAATTAAAAACAAAATCACAAGTACCCGATCTGAAAATTAATGAAACTAATTACACCACATCTGAACAAGAAAAAGTCGACATCTTGAATGATTTCTTTACCTCAGTATTTACAAAAGAAGACTTATCAAACCTTCCGAACGCACCCAATCTCAATCACACTGCGGTGCTTACAGATGTTGAAATTACGGAAGAAGCGATTCTCGAGGTAATTAAATCCTTAGACACATCAAAATCACCTGGACCAGACAATATACATCCAAGAGTATTGAAGGAAACAGCTGATGTTATTGCCTACCCTTTGCATTTAATTTTCAAAGGTAGTCTTAACGCCGGACTTCTTCCTGATACTTGGAAAATAGCTAATGTCTCTCCAATATTCAAAAAAGGCAACAAACACGTTAGAGAAAACTATAGACCAATTAGTCTCACCTCAATCGTATGCAGAGTGATGGAAAGAATAATAAAAAACGCAGTCGTAAAACACTTAGAAGAACATAGCCTCTTTTCGCCTGACCAATTCGGATTCCGTAGCAAAAGATCGTGCGTGTTGCAATTGCTCCATTTCTTCGAGGATGTAACTTCTATGTTAGACGAAGGAAAATATGTCGACGTTATCTACTTTGATTTTGCGAAAGCATTCGACTCTGTACCTCATCAAAGATTGTTAGTTAAAATTAAATCTTATGGAATCGACGGAAAGGTCCTCAATTGGATATCATCCTTTCTAAGTAATCGACAACAGCGCGTTGTTCTAAACGGTTACAAATCAGCTTGGAGTAACGTTTTAAGTGGTGTGCCACAGGGAAGCGTATTAGGCCCATTGCTTTTCGTACTCTACATAAATGATTTGCCTGAATGCTTGAATAAATGCAAAGTGAAAATGTTTGCTGATGATTTGAAACTTTATTCATCAAATGATGGAAATAAAATCGAAATCCAATCTGACGTTTCAAACATTGGAAAATGGTCGAAACAGTGGCAACTTCCACTAAACGCAAATAAATGTCACGTGCTTTATCTTGGCAACCAGACAGACACATCAACAAGATATCATCTTCATGATGAAAAAAAGAATTGCGAAGCAGACATCTCAATAGCCGTTGATGTAACAGACCTTGGTGTTGTCGTTGATGATAAGCTAAAGTTTGATAAACAGGTTGCTGAACGTGTAAAAAAAGCAAATGGAATCCTTGCATCCATTAAACGTACAATCAAATTCATTAACAAAGAGGTATTCTTAACTTTATACAAGAGCTTAGTTCGACCATTACTAGAGACGGCTGGAGCTATATGGAGCCCTAACCTAATTAAACAAGTTAAAATGCTAGAAAATGTACAACGTCGTGCCACGAAATTAGTGCAAACAATCAAGGACGAATCGTATGGCAATAGACTACGAGCATTAGACTTGCCGTCACTCGAATACAGAAGAAAACGCGGAGATATGATCTTAACATTTAAGCTGTTAAATGGTTTTATGGATACTGATCCATCTTTACTCTTCGAATTAAACCAGAATAAGACAAGAGGACACAAATTAAAATTGTTCAAGAAACGGTGCAACCTTGGCATTCGTAAAGCATTTTTCACGCAAAGAATCGTTAATGACTGGAACAATTTAACAACTGAAGTCGTCAACTGTTCAACAGTGCAACAATTCGAACGAGCTTACGATAAGCTAAAATACGCAGATAAATTCACGTACACATAGATGCAGACTAGTAGTAGATAGTAGCTAACAGGGCTTTATAGGTCTTCCTGACCTTCTACTCCCTTATCTCCTTATATTATTATTATTATTAAGGATATTTGCTAAACTTCTTTTTCAATCTAGATCGAGTGTAAATGGCTCTATTAAATTCAGGTGTCATAAAAGGATGTTTGTTAAATTTCTTTTTCAATCTAGATCGAGTGTAAATGGCTCTATTCAATTCTTGTGTCATAAAGGATGTTTCTTAAACTTCTTTTTCAATCTAGATCGAGTGTAAATGGCTCTATTCATTTCTGGTGTCATAAAAGGATGTTTCCAGAGGAAGACAAAGATTTACTCCCGGATGAATACAAAGGTTGTCTCCCGGAGAAAGACCAAGGTTGTCTCCAGGAGTGAGACAAAGGTTGTCTCCCAGAGGGAGACAAATGTTGTCTTCCGGAGGGAATCACAGGTTGTCTGCCGGGGGAGACAAAGGTTGTCTCCAAAAGGGAGACAAAGGTTGTCTCTCGGAGGGAGACAAAGGTTGTCTCCAGGAAGGAGACAAAGGTTGTCTCCCGGATGGAGACAGAGGTTGCTTCCCGGAGGGAGACAGAAGTTAACTCCCGGAAGGAGGTAGTTTGTCTCCCAGAGGGAGAGAAAGGTTGTCTCCAGGAGTGAAACAAAGGTTGTCTCCAAGAGGGAGACAAAAGTTGTCTCCCGGAGGGAATCACAGTTTGTCTGCTAGGAGGAGACAAAGGTTGTCTCCAAAAGAGAGACAAATGTTTTCTCCCAGACTTAGAAAAAGGTTGTCTCCCGGAGGGAGACAGAGATTGTCTCCCGTAAGGAGATAGTTTGTCTCCCAGAGGGATAAAGTCTCCCTGGTGTCATAAAAGGATATTTGTTAAACTTCTTTTTCAATCTAGATCGAGTGTAAATGGCTCTATTCAATTCTTGTGTCATAAAGGATGTTTCTTAAACTTCTTTTTCAATCTAGATCGAGTGTAAATGGCTCTATTCAATTCTGGTGTCATAAAAGGATGTTCCCAGAGAAGACAAAGATTTACTCCCGGATGGATACAAAGGTTGTCTCCCGGAGAAAGACCAAGGTTGTCTCCAGGAGTGAGACAAAGGTTGTCTCCCAGAGGGAGACAAATGTTGTCTCCCGGAGGGAATCACAGGTTGTCTGCCGGGGGAGACAAAGGTTGTCTCCAAAAGGGAGACAAACGTTGTCTCACGGAGGGAGACAAAGGTTGTCTCCAGGAGTGAGACAAAGGTTGTCTCCAAGAGGGAGACAAAAGTTGTCTCCCGGAGGGAATCACAGGTTGTCTGCTGGGGGGAGACAAAGGTTGTCTCCAAAAGAGAGACAAATGTTGTCTCCCGGAGGGAATCACAGGTTGTCTGCCGGGGGAGACAAAGGTTGTCTCCAAAAGGGAGACAAACGTTGTCTCACAGAGGGAGACAAAGGTTGTCTCCAGGAGTGAGACAAAGGTTGTCTCCAAGAGGGAGACAAAAGTTGTCTCCCGGAGGGAATCACAGGTTGTCTCCAGGAGGGAGACAAAGGTTGTCTCCAGGAGGGAGACAGGTTATCTAGCGGAGGGAGACAAAGGTTGTCTCCAGGAGGGAGACAGGTTGTCTCCCGGTGGGAGACAAATGTTGTATCCTGGAGGGGAACACAGGTTGTCTCCCGGAGGGAGAATAAGGTTGTCTCCAAGAGGGAGAAAGGTTGTCTTCCGGAGGGAGGCAAATGTTGTCTCGCGGAGGGAGACACCGGTTGTCTCCAGGGGGAGAAAAAGTTTGTCTCCCTGAGGGAGACAAAGATTGTCTCCCGGACCAAGACAAAGGTTGTTTCCCAGTGGGAGACAAAGGTTGTCTCCCGGAGGGAGACCGAGGTCTTCTCCCGGAGGGAGACAGAGGTTGCCTCCTGGAGGGAGACAGAAGTTAACTCCCGGAAGGAGGTAGTTTGTCTCCCAGATGGAGAGAGAAAGGTTGTCTCCCAGAGTGAGATAAAGGTTGTCTCCAGGAAGGGAGCAAAGGTTGTCTCCAAGAGGGAGACAAAGGTTCTCTCCCAGAGGGAGAAAAAGGTTGCCTCCCAGAGGGAGACAAATGGTGTCTCCCAGAGGGCGACAAAAGTTGCCTCCCAGAGCGAGATAAAGGTTGTCTCCCGGAGGGAGACAAAGGTTGTCTCCCGGAGGGAGGCAGAGGTTGTCTCCTAGAAGGAGATAATTTGTCTCCCAGAGGGAGACAAAGATTGTCTCCCAGAGGGAGACATAGGTTGTCTCCCGGAAGGAGATAGTTTTTCTCCCAGAGGGAGAGAAAGGTTTTCCCCTGGAAGTAGACAAAGGTTGTCTCTCGGAGGGAAACAAATGTTTTCTCCCTGAGGGAGACAGAGGTTGTCTTCCAAAGGGAGACAGAGGTTGTCTCCCGGAGTGTGACAAAGGTTGTCTCCCAGAGTGAAACAAATGTTGTCTCCCAGAGTGAGACAAAGGTTGTCTCCCGGAAGGAGACAAAGGTGATCTCTCGGAGGGAGACAGAGGTTGTCTCCCGAATGGAGACAAAGGTTGTCTCCCAGTGTGAGATGAAGGTTGTCTCCCGGAGGGAGACAGAGGTTGTCTCCAGGAAGGAGATAGTTCGTCTCCCAGAGGGAGACAAAGGTTGTCTTCCGGAGGGAGACAAAGTTTGTCTCCCGGAGGGAGAAAGAGGTTGTCTCCCGGAAGGAGATAGTTTGTCTCCCAGAGGGAGACAAAGGTTGTCTCCCGGAGGGAGACAAAAGTTGTCTCCCAAAGGGAGACAGAGGTTGTGTCCCGGAGTGAGACAAAAGGTTGTCTCCCAGAGTGAGACAAATGTTGTCTCCCAGAGTGAGACAAAGGTTGTCTCCCGGAGGGAGACAAAGGTTGTTTCCCGGAAGGAGACAGAGGTTGTCTCCCGGAAGGAGATAGTTTGTCTCCAAGAGGGAGACAAAGGTTGTCTCCCGGAGGGAGACAAATGTTGTCTCCCAGAGTGAGATGAAGGTTGTTTCCCAGAGGGAGACAGAGGTTGTCTCCAGGAAGGCGATAGTTTTTTTCCCAGAGGGAGATGAAGGTTGTCTCCCGGAGGGAGTCAAAGGTTGTCTCCCGGAGGGAGACAAATGTTGTCTCCCAGAGTGAGACAAAGGTTGTCTCCCGGAGGGAGACAGAGGTTGTCTCCCGGAGGGAAACAAATGTTTTCTCCCTGAGGGAGACAGAGGTTGTCTCCCGGAGGGAGACAAAGGTTGTCTCCCAGAGTGAGACAAATGTGGTCTCCCAGAGTGAGACAAAGGTTGTCTTCCGGAGGGAGACAAAGTTTGTCACCCGGAGGGAGACAGAGGTTGTCTCCCGGAAGGAGATAGTTTTTCTCCCAGAGGGAGAGAAAGGTTTTCCCCTGGAAGTAGACAAAGGTTGTCTCTGGGAGGGAAACAAATGTTTTCTCCCTGAGGGAGACAGAGGTTGTCTCCCGAAGGGAGACAGAGGTTGTCTCCCGGAGTGTGACAAAGGTTGTCACCCAGAGTGAGACAAATGTTGTCTCCCAGAGTGAGACAAAGGTTGTCTCCCGGAGGGAGACAAAGGTGATCTCTCGGAGGGAGACAGAGGTTGTCTCCCGCATGGAGACAAAGGTTGTCTCCCAGTGTGAGATGAAGGTTGTCTCCCGGAGGGGGACAGAGGTTGTCTCCAGGAAGGAGATAGTTTGTCTCCCAGAGGGAGACAAAGGTTGTCTTCCGGAGGGAGACAAAGTTTGTCACCCGGAGGTTGACAGAGGTTGTCTCCCGGAAGGAGATAGTTTGTCTCCCAGAGGGAGACAAAGGTTGTCTCCCGGAGGGAGACAAAGGTTGTCTCCCGGAGGGAGATAAAGGTTGTCTCCCGGAGGGAGGCAAACGTTGTCTCCAAGAGTGAGATGAAGGTTGTGTCCCAGAGGGAAACAAAGGTTGTCTCCAGGAAGGCGATAGTTTGTTTCCCAGGGGGAGACATAAGTTGTCTCCCGGAGGGAGACAGAGGTTGTCTCCCGGAGGGAGACAAAGGTTGTCTCCCAGAGTTAGAAAAATGTTGTCACCCAGATTGAGACAAAAGTTGTCTCCCGGAGGGAGTCAAAGGTTGTCTCCCGGAGGGAGACAAATGTTGTCTCCCAGAGTGAGAAAAAGGTTGTCTCCCGTAGGGAGACAACTGTTGTCTCCTGTAGGGAGACAAAGGTTGTCTCCCGGAGGGAGACAGAGGTTCTCTCACGGAAGGAGATAGTTTGTCTCCAAGAGGGAGACAGAGGTTGTCTCCCGAAGGGAGACAGAGGTTGTCTCCCGGAGTGTGACAAAGGTTGTCACCCAGAGTGAGACAAATGTTGTCTCCCAGAGTGAGACAAAGGTTGTCTCCCGGAGGGAGACAAAGGTGATCTCTCGGAGGGAGACAGAGGTTGTCTCCCGCATGGAGACAAAGGTTGTCTCCCAGTGTGAGATGAAGGTTGTCTCCCGGAGGGGGACAGAGGTTGTCTCCAGGAAGGAGATAGTTTGTCTCCCAGAGGGAGACAAAGGTTGTCTTCCGGAGGGAGACAAAGTTTGTCACCCGGAGGTTGACAGAGGTTGTCTCCCGGAAGGAGATAGTTTGTCTCCCAGAGGGAGACAAAGGTTGTCTCCCGGAGGGAGACAAAGGTTGTCTCCCGGAGGGAGATAAAGGTTGTCTCCCGGAGGGAGGCAAACGTTGTCTCCAAGAGTGAGATGAAGGTTGTGTCCCAGAGGGAAACAAAGGTTGTCTCCAGGAAGGCGATAGTTTGTTTCCCAGGGGGAGACATAAGTTGTCTCCCGGAGGGAGACAGAGGTTGTCTCCCGGAGGGAGACAAAGGTTGTCTCCCAGAGTTAGAAAAATGTTGTCACCCAGATTGAGACAAAAGTTGTCTCCCGGAGGGAGTCAAAGGTTGTCTCCCGGAGGGAGACAAATGTTGTCTCCCAGAGTGAGAAAAAGGTTGTCTCCCGTAGGGAGACAACTGTTGTCTCCTGTAGGGAGACAAAGGTTGTCTCCCGGAGGGAGACAGAGGTTCTCTCACGGAAGGAGATAGTTTGTCTCCAAGAGGGAGACAAAGGTTGTCTCCCGGAGGGAAACAAATGTTTTCTCCCGGATGGAGACAAAGGTTGTCTCTCGGAGGGAAACAAAGGTTGTTTCCAGGAGGGAGACAAAGGTTGTCTCCCAGAGGCAGACAAGTTGTCTCCCGGAGGGAGACAAGTGTTGTCTCCCGGAGGAAGACAAAGGTTGTCTCCCGGAGGGAGACAAAGGTTGTCTCCAGGAGTGAGACAAAGGTTGTCTGCTGGGGGGAGACAAAGGTTGTCTAATGGAGGGAGATAGAGGTTGTCTCCCAGAGTGAGACAATGGTTTTCTCCCAGAGGGAGACAAATGTTGTGTCCCTCTTTAATGAAAACTTTCTGCAATTAATCCATTGATCAAATTTGACATAATTCGGTGGGAAGCAGGGAAATTGTTGTGAAACTCCTTCCCCACAATCCTTTTGCCGCAAGCGTTCATTTTAATTGATTTAGGTTGTAGTTAGCGTACAGTGATTAGTTTACAAGTATTCTTCGTTTTCTTTTGTGTATTGTCCTAGTAGTGTTATATGTAAGAACGTGGGGTAGTCATGCCACTTTGCTCCTCACGTTATTGTCCCTGTAGTGTTGCGCAGTTGTATAGTATTAATATGTAGAGTAGGTAAACATGTATTGTAAGCATTTTATATGGATAAAAAAAAAAGGTTCTCTCCCACAGGGAGAGAAAGGTTGTCTCCCAGCGGTAGACAAAGGTTGTCTCCCAGAGGGAGACAAAGGTTGTCACTCAGATGGAGACAAAGGTTTCTCTAGAGGAGGGAGGAAGAGGTTGTTCTCTAGAGGGAGACAGAGGTTGTCTCCCAGAGGGAGTTAAAGGTTGTCTACCAAATGGAGACAGAGGTTGTCTCGAGAGGGAGAAAAAGGTTGTCCCCCAGAGGGAGAAAAGGTTGTCTCCCAGAGGATGACAAAGGCTGTCTCCAAGAGGGAGACAAAGTTTGTCTACCGGAGGGAAACAGATGTTGTCTCTTAGAGGGAGACAAGGGTTGTCTCCCTGATGAAGACAGAGGTTGCCCCCAGAGGGAGAAAAAGGTTGTCTCCCAGAGGGAGACAAAGGTAGTCTCCCAAAGGGAGATAAAGTTTGTCTCCTAGGGGGAGAAAAATGTTGTCTCCCAGAGGGTGTTAAAGGTAGTCTCCCAGAGGGAGATAAAGGCAGTCTCCAAGAGGGAGAAAACATGTGTCTCCCGGAGGGAGACAAAGGCTGTCTCCCAGGGGGAGACAAAGGTTGTCTCCAAGGGGGAGACAAAGGTTGTCTCCCAAGAGGCAGACAAAGGTTGTCTCATATAGGGAGACAAAGGTCTTTTCCCTGAGGGAGACAAAGGTTGTCTACCGGAGGAAGACAAAGGAGGGTTGTCTCCAAGAGGGAGATAAAGGTAGTCTGCCAGAGGGAGATAAAGGTTGTCTCCAAGAGAGAGAAAAAGGTTGTCTCCCAGGAGACAAAGGTTTTCTCCCAGAGGGAGACAAAGGTTGTCACCCGGAGGGAGAAAAAGGTTCTCTCCCAGAGGGTAACAAAGGTTGTCTCCAACAGGGAGACAAAGGAAGGTTGTCTCCCAGAGCGAAACAAATGTTGTCTCCCAGAGGGAGACAAAGGTTGTCTCCCAAAGGGAGACAAAAGTTGTCTCCCAGTGGGAGACAAAAGTTGTCTCCTATAGGGAGGCAGAGGTTGTTCTCCAGAGGGAGAGAGAGGTTGTCTCCCAGAGGTAGACAAAGGTTGTCTAACGGAGGGAGACAGAGGTTGTCTCCCAGAGGGTTGCCTAATTTGTCTCCCAGAGGGAGACATAGGTTGTCTCCCTGAGGGAGAGAAAGGTTGTCTCCCAGCGGGATACAAAGGTTGTCTCCCAGAGGCAGACAAAGGTTTTCTCCCAGAGGGAGACAAAGGTCTTCTCCCTGAGGGAGACAAAGGTTATCTAACGGTGGAAGACAAAGGAGGGTTGTCTCCTAGAAAGAGATAAAGGTTGTCTCCTAGAGGGAGTTAAAGGTTTTCTCCCAGAAGGAGACGAAGGTAGTCTGCCAGAGGAGGTAAAGGTTGTCTCCAAGAGAGAGAAAAAGATTGTCTCCCAGGAGACAAAGGTTTTCTCCCAGAGGGACACAAAGTTTGTCACCCGGAGGGAGAAAAAGGTTGTTTCCCAGAGGGTGACACAGGTTGTCTCCCAGGGGGAGACAAAGGTTGTCTTCCAGAGGGAGACAAAGATTGTCTAGCGGAGGGAGAAAGAGGTTGTCTCCTAGCAGGAGAAAAAGGTTGTATCCCAGAGGGAGACAAAGGTAATCTCCCTGAGAGAGACAAAGGTTGTTTCCCAGAGGTTGACAAAGGTTGTCTACAGGAGGGAGAGCGAGGTTGTCTCCCAGAGGGAGACAAAGGTTGCTTACCGGAGGGAGACAAAGGTTGTCTACCGGAGGGAGACAAAAGTTGTCTACCGGAGGGAGGCAAAGGTAGTCTCCCAGAGGGAGATAAAGGTTGTTTACCGGAGGGAGACAAAGGTTGTCTACCGGAGGGAGACAAAAGTTGTCTACCGGAGGGAGGCAAAGGTAGTCTCCCAGAGGGAGATAAAGGCTGTCTCCCAGAAGGAGAAAAAAGGTGTCTCCCAGAGGGAGACAAAGGTTGTCTCCCAATAGGCAGACAAAGGTTGTCTCATGTAGGGAGACAAAGGTCTTTTCCCTGAGGGAGACAAAGGTTGTCTACCGGAGGAAGAAAAAAGAAGGGTTCTCTACAAGAGGGAGATAAAGGTTGTCTCCTAGAGGGAGTTAAAGGTTGTCTCCCAGAAGGAGAGAAAGGTAGTCTGCCAGGAGGAGATAAAGGTTGTCTCCAAGAGAGAGAAGAAGGTTGTCTCCCAGGAGACAAAGGTTTTCTCCCAGAGGGAGACAAAGGTTGTCACCCGGAGTGAGAAAACGGTTGTCTCCCAGAGGGTAACAAAGGTTGTCTCCCAGAGGGAGGCAAAGGAAGGTTGTCTCCCAGAGGGAGACATAGGTTGTCTCCCAGAGGGAGACAAAAGTTGTCTCCCAGTGGGAGACAAAAGTTGTCTCCTATAGAGAGGCAGAGGTTGTTATCCAGAGGGAGAGAGAGGTTGTCTCCCAGAGGTAGACAAAGGTTGTCTAACGGAGGGAGACAGAGGTTGTCTCCCAGAGGGAGACAAAGGTTGTCTCCCAGAGGGAGACAAAGGTTGTCTCCCAGAGGGAGAGAAAGGTTTTTTCCCAGCGGGAGACAAAGGTTGTCTCCCAGAGGGAGACAAAGGTACTCTGCCAGAGGGAGAGAAAGGTTGTCTCCAAGAGAGAGAAAAAGGTTGTCTCCCAGGAGACAAAGGTTTTCTCCAAGAGGGAGACAAAGGTTGTCACCGGGAGGGAGAAAAAGGTTGTCTCCCAGAAGGCAACAAAGTTTGTCTCCCAGAGGGAGACAAAGGAAGGTTGTCTCCCAGAGGGAGATAAAGGTTGTCTCCCAGAGGGAGACAAAAGTTGTCTCCCAGTGGGAGACAAAAGTTGTCTCCCAGTGGGAGACAAAAGTTGTCTCCTATAGAGAGGCAGAGGTTGTTATCCAGAGGGAGAGAGAGGTTGTCTCCCAGAGGTAGACAAAGGTTGTCTAACGGAGGGAGACAGAGGTTGTCTCCCAGAGGGAGACAAAGGTTGTCTCCCAGAGGGAGACAAAGGTTGTCTCCCAGAGGGAGAGAAAGGTTTTTTCCCAGCGGGAGACAAAGGTTGTCTCCCAGAGGGAGACAAAGGTACTCTGCCAGAGGGAGAGAAAGGTTGTCTCCAAGAGAGAGAAAAAGGTTGTCTCCCAGGAGACAAAGGTTTTCTCCCAGAGGGAGACAAAGGTTGTCACCCGGAGGGAGAAAAAGGTTCTCTCCCAGAGGGTAACAAAGGTTGTCTCCAACAGGGAGACAAAGGAAGGTTGTCTCCCAGAGCGAAACAAATGTTGTCTCCCAGAGGGAGACAAAGGTTGTCTCCCAAAGGGAGACAAAAGTTGTCTCCCAGTGGGAGACAAAAGTTGTCTCCTATAGGGAGGCAGAGGTTGTTCTCCAGAGGGAGAGAGAGGTTATCTCCCAGAGGTAGACAAAGGTTGTCTAACGGAGGGAGACAGAGGTTGTCTCCCAGAGGGAAACAAAGGTTGTCTCCCAGAGGGAGAGAAAGGTTGTCTCCCAGTGGGAGACAAAGGTTGTCTCCCAAAGGGAGACAAAGGTTGTCCCCCAGGAGGAGACAAAGGTTGTCTCCCAAGAGGGAGACAAAGGTTGTCTCATATAGGGAGACAAAGGTCTTCTCCCTGAGGGAGACAAAGGTTGTCTACCGGAGGAAGACAAAGGAGGGTTGTCTCCAAGAGGGAGATAAAGGTTGTCTCCTAGAGGGAGTTAAACGTAGTCTCCCAGAAGGAGACAAAGGTAGTCTGCCAGAGGAGATAAAGTTTGTCTCCAAGAGGAGAAAAAGGTTGTCTCCCAGGAGACAAAGGTTTTCTCCAAGAGGGAGACAAAGGTTGTCACCCGGAGGGAGAAAAAGGTTGTTTTCCAGTGGGTGACACAGGTTTTCTACCAGGGGGAGACAAAGGTTGTCTTCCAGAGGGAGGCAGAGAGTGTTCTCCGAAAAGGAGACAGAGGTTGTCTCCAAGAGGGAGACAAAGGTTGTCTAGCGGAGCGAGAAAGAGGTTGTCTCCCAGCAGGAGAAAAAGGTTGTTTCCCAGAGGAGGACAAAGGTCATCTCCCTGAGAGAGACAAAGGTTGTTTCCAAGAGGAAGACAAAGGTTGTCTACCGGAGGGAGAGCGAGGTTGTCTCCCAGAGGAAACCAAGGTTGTTTACCGGAGTGAGAAAAAGGTAGTCTCCCAGAGGGAGACAAAGGTTGTCTCCCAGAGTTTGACAAAGGCTGTCTCCCAGAGGATGACAAAGGTTGTCTCCCAGAGGGAGACGAAGGTTGTCTTCAAGAGGGAGGCGGAGAGTGTTCTCCAGAGCGTGACAGAGGTTGTCTCCCAGAGGTAGACAAAGGTTGTCCATCGGAGGGAGACGGAGGTTGTCTCCAAGAGGGAGACAAGAATGTCTCCCAGATGGAGACAAAGGTAGGTTCTCAGAGGGAGGCAAAGGTTGTTTCCAAGAGGGTGACAAAGGTTGTCTCCCACAGGGACACAGAGGTTGTCTCCCAGAGGGAGACAAAGGTTGTCTACCGGAGGGAGACAAAGGATGTCTCCCAGAGGGAGACAAAGGTTGTCTCCCAGAGGGGGACAGAGGTTGTCTCCCAGAGGGAGACAAAGGGTGTCTCCCAGGGGGAGACCAAGGTTGTCTCCCAAGAGGGAGGCAAAGGTTGTCTCATATAGGGAGACAAAGGTCTTGTACCTAAGGGAGACAAAGATTGTCTACCGGAGGAAGACAAAGAAGGGTTGTCTCCAAGAGGAAGATAAAGGTTGTCTCCCAGAGGGTGACAAAGGTTGTCTCCCATAGAGAGGCAGAGAGTGTTCTCCAGAGGGAGACAGAGGTTGTGTCCCAGAGGGAGAAAAAGGTTGTCTCCCAGAGAGAGACAAAGGTCTACATCTACATCTACATATACAAAACATCTACATCTCACGCTTGATAGACAGAAGAAAAAGTTCAGTAACAACATGATAATAAATCTGACAATTCAACAGAGCATTTTAAATCGTCTAAAACATCTATTCCAACAAGGTAACACTCAAGCAGATGCTTGCAGTCGAAACAAAACTTTTGTTCACTAGATGTGAGTATTGTTCACAGAACCTGCGATGCTCAAAAACATATGCCGCTCACGCTTGATAGAAAGAAGAAAAAGTTCAGTGACAACTTGATAATAAATCGGACAATTCAATAGAGCCAATTAAACGATAATGCTGTAATTAAAAGATTTAAGTTCCAATGAAGCATATATGTTAAAAACACGACGTTTCGAGCGTATCAAAAGCTGATACTTTGACCGTATAACGAGTATACGGTCGAAACGTCTTGTTTTTAACATCTATTCTTCATTGGAACTTAAATCTTTTAATTTCAGTATCATCGTTTAATTTGCATACTAGTACCACACGTAACATACATATTTTATTTAATTCAAAAGAGCATTTTAAATCGTCTAAAACATCTATTTCATTAAGGTAAGACTCGAGCAGAGATTTGCAGTTCAGAAAAAACTTCTGTGCACTAGATGAAAGAATTCATCACAGAACCTGGGATGCTCAAAAACATCTACCACTCAAGCTTGATAGACAAAAGAAAAAGTTAGCGACAACATGATAATATATCAAACAATTTAAAAGAGCGTCTTAAATTATTTAAAACATCTATTCCATTGAGGAAACACTCGTGCGGAGACATGTAGTCTCATCAAAATTTCTGTTCACTAGATGTGAGAACTCATCACAGAATCTGGGATGCTCAAAAATATCTACTGCTCACGCTTCATAGACAGAAGAAAAAGCTTCTTGACAACTTAATAATAAATCTAACAATTCAACAGAGCGTTTTAAAGCATTTAAAAAATCTATTCCATCGAGGTAACGCTTTTGCCGAGACTTGCAGTCGCAGCAAAACCTCTGTTCATTAGATGTGAGAATTCATCATAGAATCTGGGATGCTCAAAGACATCTACCGCTCGCGCTTGAAAGACAGAAGAAAAAGTTCAGTGATAGCTTTATAATAAATCTGACAATTTAGCAGAGCATTTTCAATTGTCTAAAACATCTATTTCATTCAGGTAAGAATCGAGCAGAGACATGCAGTCGCAGCAAAACTTCTGTTCACCAGATGTGAGAATTCATCACAGAATCTTGGATGCTCAAAAACATTTACCACTCAAGCTTGATAGACAGAAGAAAAAGTTTATTGAGAACTATATGATAAATGTGACCATTCAACAGAGCGTTTCAATTCATTTAAAACATCTATTCTATCGAGTTAACACTTTTGCGGAGACTTGCAGTCGCAGCAAATCTTCTGTTCACTAGATGTGAGAATTCATCACAGAATCTGCGATGCTCAAAAACATCTACCACGCACGCTTCATAGTCAGAAGAAAAAGTTAAGTGACAACTTGAAACTAAATTTGATAATGCAACGGAGCATTTGTAATCGTTTAAAACATCTATTCCATCTAGGTAACACTCGTGCTGAGACTTGCAGTCGCAGCAAAACGTCTGTTGACTAGGTGTGAGAATTCATCACAGAATCTGGGATGCTAAAAACATATACTGCTGATGCTTGATAGACCAAAGAAAAATTTTACTGACAACTTGATAATAGAACTAACGATTCAACTGATCGTTTTAAATCATTTGAAACATCTGTTGCAACGAGGTAACACTTTTGCGGAGACTTGCAGTCGCAGCAATACTTCTGTTCACTGGTTGTGAGAATTCATCACAGATTCTTGGATGCTCAAAAACATCTAAACCTCACGCTTGATAGATAGAAGAAAAAGTTCAGTGACAAATTTTTAATACATGGGACAATTTAACCAAGCAATTTAAATCGTCTAAAATATCTATTCCATCGAGGCCACAATTAAGCAGAGACTTGCAGTCCAAAAAAATCGTCTACTTACTTGATGTGAGAGTTCATCACAGAATCTGGGATGCTCAAAAACATCTACTAATCACGCTTGATAGAGAGAAGAAAAAGTTTAGTCACAACTTGATAATAAATCTAACAATTCAAAAGAGCATTTTAAATCATTTAGACATCTATTCCATCGAGGTAACTCCAGCAGAGGCTTGGAGTCGAAAGAAAAGTTTTGTTCACTAGATGTGAGAATTCATCACAGAATCTGGGATGCTCAAAAACATCTACCACTCAAGCTTGATAGACAGAAGAAAAAGTTTTCTAACAACTTGATAATAAATCTAACAATTCAACAGAGCGTTTCAAATCATTTCAAACATCTATTCCATCGAGGTAACACTTTTGCGGAGACTTGCAGTCGCAGCGAAACTTTTGTTCACTAGATGTGAGAATTCGTCACAGAAACTGGTATGCTCAAAAACATCTACTACTCAAGCTTAATAGACAGAAGAAAGAGTTTATTGAGAACTATATAATTAATGTGACTATTCAGCAAAGGATTAAAAACGTCTAGTGCATCTATTCAAGCGATGTGAGACTGCAGCAGAGACTTGCAGTCACAACAAAACTTCTGTTCACAAGATGTGAGAATTCATCACAGAATCTGGGATGCTCAAAAACATCTACTGCTCACGCTTCAAAGAGAGAAGAAAAAGTTTACTGACAACTTAATGATAAATCTAGCAAATCAACTGATCGTTTTAAAGCGTTTAAAACATCTACTCCATTGAGGTAACACTTTTGCGGAGACATGCAGTCGCAGCAAAACTTCTGTTCTCTAGACGTGAGAATTCATCACATAATCTGGGATGCTAAAAAACATCTACTGCTCACGCTTCATAGAGAGAAGAAAAAGTTCAGTGACAACTTGATATTGATTTTGACAATTCAACCGAGCGTTTTTAATCATTTAAAACAACTATTCCAACGAGGTAACCTTCGTGCAGAGACTGGCAGTGGCAGCAAAACTTCTGTTCACTAGCTTTGAGAATTCATCACAGAATCTGGGATGCTCAAAATCATCTACCGCTCGCGCTTGATAGACAGAAGAAAAAGTTTAGTGACAACTTGATAATAAATTTGACAATTTAACCAAACATTTTAAATCGTTTAAAACATCTATTCAATCGAGGTAACACTTTTGCGGAGACTTGCAGTCGCAGCAAAACTTCTGTTCACTAGATGTGAGAATTCATCACACAATCTAGGATGCCAAAAACATCTACTGCTCACGCTTGATAAACAGAAGAAAAAGTTTAGTGACAACTTTATAATACATGGGACAATTTAAGCAAGCAATTTAAATCTTCTAAAATATCTATTCCATCGAGGCCACAATTAAGCAGAGACTTGCAGTCCAAAAAAATCGTCTACTTACTTGATGTGAGAGTTCATCACAGAATCTGGGATGCTCAAAAACATCTACCGCTCAGGCTTGATAGACAGAAGAAAAAGTTCATTGACATATAAATATAATAAATGTGACCATTCAAGAAATGAATAAAAACGTCTAGAACATCTATTCAAGTGATGTGAAACTGCAGCAGAGACTTGCACACGCAACAAGCCGTCTGTTCACTAGATGTGAGAATTCATCACAGAATCTGGGATGCTCAAAAAAATCTACTGCTCACGCTTGATGGAGAGAGGAAAAAGATTAGTCACAACTTGATAATAAATCTAACAATTCAAAAGAGCATTTTAGATCATTTAAAACATCTATTCCATCGAGGTAACTCCAGCAGAGGCTTGGAGTCGAAAGAAAAGGTCTGTTCACTAGATGTGAGAATTCATCACTGAATCTGGGATGCTCAAAAACATCTACTGCTCACGCTTGATAGACAGAAGAAACAGTTTAATGATAACTTTATAATAAAAGTAACCATTCAACAAAGGATTAAAAAACGTCTAGAACATCTATTCAAGCGAAGTAAGACTGCTGGAGAGAATTACATTCACAACAAAACGTCTGTTCACTAGATGTGAGAACTCATCACAGAATCTGGGATGCTCAAAAACATCTACTGCTCACGCTTCATAGAGAGAAGAAAAATTTTCCTGACAACTTAATAATAAATCTAGCAAATCAACTGATCGTTTTAAAGCGTTTAAAACATCTATTCCATCGAGGTAACGCTTTTACAGAGACATGCAGTCGCAGCAAAACTTCTGTTATCTAGACGTGAGAATTCATCACATAATCTGGGATGCTAAAAAACGTCTACTGCTCACGCATCATAGGTAGAAGAAAAAGTTCAGTGACAACTTGTATTTGATTTTGACAATTCAACCGAGCGTTTTTAATCATTTAAAACAACTATTCCAACGAGGTAACCTTCGTGCAGAGACTGGCAGTGGCAGCAAAACTTCTGTTCACTAGATGTGAGAATTCATCACAGAATCTGGGATGCTCAAAATCATCTACCGTTCGCGCTTGATAGACAGAAGAAAAAGTTTAGTGACAACTTGATAATAAATTTGAAAATTTAACCGAGCATTTTAAATCGCTTAAAACATCTATTCCATCTAGGTAACACTTTTGCGCAGATATGCAGTAGTAGCAAAACTTTTCTTCACTAGATGTGAGAATTCATCACAGAATCTGGGATGTTAAAAAACATCTACCGCTCACGCTTGATAGATAGAAGAGAAAGTTCAGTGACAACTTGATATTGATTTTGACAATTCAACAGAGCGTCTTAAATCGTTTGAAAAGTCCATTCCATTGAGGTAATACTCGTGAGGAGACTTGCAGTCGCAGAAAAACGTCTGTTTACTACATGTGAGAATTAATCACAGAATCTGGGATGCTCAAAAACATCTCCGCTCAATCTTAATAGACAGAAGAAAAATTCAGTGACAGCCTTACAATAAATCTGAAATTTCAACAGGGCGTTTTAAATCGTTCAAAACATCTATTCCATCTAGGTAACACTTTTGCAGAGACTTGCAGTCGCAGCAAAACTTTTGTTCACTAGATGTGAGAATTCATCACAGAATCTGGGATGCTCAAAAACATCTACTCCTCACGCTTTAAAGACAGAAGACAAAGTTCAGTGACAGCTTTATGATAAATCTGACAATTCAGCAGAGCATTCTCAATCGTCTAAAACATCTATTTCATTAAGGTAAGACTCGAGCAGAGACTTGCAGTCGCAGCAAAACTTCTGTTCACTAGATGTGAGATTTCATCACAGAATCTGGGATACTCAAAAACATCTACCACTCAAGCTTGATAGACAGAAGAAAAAGTTTATTGAGAACTATATGATAAATTTGACTATTCAACAAAGGATTAAAAACGTCTAAAACATCTATTCAAGCGATGTGAGACTGCAGCAGAGACTTTAAATCACAGCAAAACATCTGTTAACTAGATGTGAGTATTCATCACAGAATCTGGGATGCTCAAAAATATCTACTGCTCACGCTTGAAACACAGAAGAAAAAGTTTACTAACAACTTGATATTAAATCTAACAATTCAAAAGAGCATTTTAAATTATTTAAAACCTCTATTCAATCGTGGTAACACTTTTGCAGAGACTTGCAGTCGCAGCAAAACTTCTGTTTACTAGATGTGTAAATTCATCACAGAATCTGGGAAGCTCAAAACATATACTGCTCACGCTTGATAGACAGAAATAACGTTAAGTGACAACTTGATAATAAATCTGATAATTCAACAGAGCATTTCAAATCGTCTAAAACATCTATTCCATCCAGGTTACACTTTTGCATAGACGTTTGCAGTCGGAGCAAAACTTCTGTTCACTAGATGTGAGAATTCATCACAGAATCTTGGATGCTCAAAAACCCCTACTGCTCACGCTTGATAGACAGAAGAAAAAGTTTAGCGAAAACTTGACGATAACTCTGAAAATTCAAAAAAGCGTTTTAAATCATTTAAAACATCTATTCCATCGTGGTAACACTCGTGCAGAGACTTGAAGTCGCAACAAAACGTCTGCTCACTAGATGTGAGAATTCATCACAGAATCTGGGATGCTCAAAAACATCTACTGCTCACGCTTGATAGACAGAAGAAAAAGTTTAGTGACAACTTGATAATAAATCTGACAATGTAACAGGGCATTTTAATTCGTCTAAAACATCTATATCATTATGGTAAGACTCGAGCAGAGTCTTGCAGTTAAGACAAAACTTCTGTTGACTAGATGTGAGAATTCATCACAGAATCTGGGATGCTCAAAAACACCTACTCCTCACGCTTTAAAGACAGAAGACAAAGTTCAGTGACAGCTTTATGATAAATCTGACAATTCAGCAGAGCATTCTCAATCGTCTAAAACATCTATTTCATTAAGGTAAGACTCGAGCAGAGACTTGCAGTCGCAGCAAAACTTCTGTTCACTAGATGTGAGATTTCATCACAGAATCTGGGATACTCAAAAACATCTACCACTCAAGCTTGATAGACAGAAGAAAAAGTTTATTGAGAACTATATGATAAATTTGACTATTCAACAAAGGATTAAAAACGTCTAAAAGATCTATTCAAGCGATGTGAGACTGCAGAAGAGACTTTAAATCACAGCAAAACATCTGTTAACTAGATGTGAGAATTCATCAAAGAATCTGGGATGCTCAAAAACATCTACTGCTCACGCTTGAAACACAGAAAAAAAAGTTTACTAACAACTTGATAATAAATCTAACAATTCAAAAGAGCATTTTAAATCGTCTAAAACATCTATTTCATTAAGGTAAAACGCCAGCAGAGACTTGCAGTCGCAGCAAAACGTCTGTTCACTAGATGTGAGAATTCATCATGGAATATGGGATGCTCAATAACATCTACCGCTCACGCTTGATAGACAGAAGATAAAGTTTTTTGACAACTATATAACAAATTTGACCATTCAACGAAGGATTAAAAATGTCTAGAACATCTATTCAAGCGATGTAAGATTGCAGCAGAGACTTGCAGTCGCAGCAAAACTTCTGTTCACTAGATGTGAGAATTCATCACAGAATCTGGGATGCTCAAACACCTCTACTGCTCACGCTTGATGGACAGAAGAAAAAGTTTAGTTACAACTTGATGATAAATCTAACAATTCGTAAGAGCGTTTTAAATCGTCTAAAACATCTATTCCATCGAGGTAACAGTCCAGCAGAGGCTTGCAGTTGAAATAAAACTTCTGTTCACAAGATTTGAGAATTAATCACAGAATCTGGGATGCTCAAGAACATCTACCGCTAACGCTTGATAGACAGAAGAAAAAGTTTAGTGACAACTTGATAATAAATCTGACAATGTAACAGGGCATTTTAATTCGTCTAAAACATCTATTTCATTATAGTAAGACTCGAGCAGAGTCTTGCAGTTAAAACAAAACTTCTGTTGACTAGATGTGAGAATTCATCACAGAATCTGGGATGCTCAAAAACCTCTACTGCTTACGCATGTTAGACAGAAGAATAAGTTTAGCGAGAACTTGATAATAAATCAAACAATTCAAAAGAGCGTCTTAAATCATTCAAAACATCTATTCTATCTTGGTAACATTCTTGCAGGGACTTGCAGTCGCAGCAAAACTTCTATTCACTAGATGCGAGAATTAATCACAGAATTTTGGATGCTCAAATCCATCTACTGCTCACGCTTGATAGACAGAAGATCAAGTTCAAGGACAAGTTGATAATCAATCTGAGAATTCAACCGAGCGTTTTAGATCGTCTAAAACATCTATTCCATCGAGGTAACAGTCCAGCAAAGGCATGCAGTTGAAATAAAACTTCTGTTCACAAGATGTGAGATTTTATCACAGAATCTGGGATGCTCAAAAACATCTACCGCCCACTCTTGATAGACAGAAAAAAAAGTACAGTGACAACTTGATATTAAATCTGACAATTAAACGGAGCATTTTAAATCGTCTAAAACATCGATTTCATTATGGTATGACTCGAGCAGAGACTTACAGTTAAGACAAATCTTCTGTTGACTAGATGTGAGAATTCATCACCGAATCTGGGATGCTCAAAAACATCTACTTTTCACGCTTGATAGATAGAAGAAAAAAGGTTACTGACAATTTTATAATAAATATAACAATTCAACTGAGCGTTTTAAATAATTTGAAACATCTATTCCATCGAGGTAACACTTTTACAGAGACTTGCAGTTTTAGCAAAACTTCTGTTCACTAGATGTAAGAATTCATCACAGAACCTGGGATGCTCAAAAATACTCACTGCTCAAGCTTTGAAGACAGAAGAAAAAGTTTAGTGACAACTAGATAATAAATCTAAAAATTCAACAAAGCGTTTCAAATCATTCAAAACATATATTCCATCGAGGTAACACTTTTGCAGAGACTTGCAGTCGCAACAAATCTTTTGCTCACTAGATGTGAGAATTCATCAGAGAATCTTGGATGCTCTAAAACATCTACTACTCACGCTTGATAGACAGAAGGAAAAGTTCTGTGACAACTTTATAATACATGTGACAATTCAACCGTGCAATTTAAATCGTCTAAAATATCTATTCCATGGAGGCAACAATTAAGCGGAGACTTGCAGTCCAAAAAAATGGTCTACTTACTAGATGTGAGAGTTCATCACAGAATCTGCGATGCTCAAAAACATCTACCGCTCACGCTTGATAGACAGAAGAAAAAGTTCATTGACATATAAATATAATAAATGTTACCATTCAAGAAAGAAATAAAAAAAGTCTAGAATATCTTTTCATGTGATGTGAAACTGCAGCAGAGACTTGCACACACAACAAAACGTCTGTTCAGTAGATGTGAGAATTCATCACAGAATCTGGGATGCTCAAAAACATCTACTGCTCACGCTTGATAGACAGAAGGAAAAGTTCTGTGACAACTTTATAATACATGTGACAATTCAACCGCGCAATTTAAATCGTCTAAAATATCTATTCCATGGAGGCAACAATTAAGCAGAGACTTGCAGTCCAAAAAATCGTCTACTTACTAGATGTGAGAGTTCATCACAGAATCTGCGATGCTCAAAAACATCTACCACTCACGCTTGATAGAGAGAAGAAAAAATTCATTGACATATAAATATAATAAATGTTACCATTCAAGAAAGAAATAAAAAAAGTCTAGAACATCTTTTCATGTGATGTGAAACTGTAGCAGAAACTTGCAGACACAACAAAACGTCTGTTAAGTAGATGTGAGAATTCATCACAGAATCTGGGATGCTCAAAAACATCTACTGCTCACGCTTGAAAGACAGAAGAAAAATTTTACTGACAACTTCATAATAAATCTAACAATTCAAAAGAGCATTTTAAATCATTTAAAACATCAATTCTATCGAGGTAACTCCAGCAGAGGCTTGGAGTGGAAAGAAAACTTTTGTTCACTAGATGTGAGAATTCATCACAGAATCTGGGATCCTCAAAAACTTGATAGACAGAAGAAAAAGTTTATTGAGAACTATATAATAAATGTGACTATTCAACAAAGGATTTATAACGTTTAGAACATCTATTCAAGCAAGTTGAGACAGCAGCAGAGACTTGCAGTCACAAAAAAACGTCTGTTCACTAGATGTGAGAATTCATCACTGAATCTGGGATGCTCAAAAACATCTACCGCTCACGCTTGATAGACAGAAGAAAAAGTTTAGTTACAACTTGATATTGAATCTAACAATTCAAAAGAGCGTTTTAAATCTTTTAAAATATCTATTCCATCGTGGTAACTCTCGAGCGGAGATTTGCAGTCGCAGGAAAACTTCTGTTCACTAGATGCGAGAATTCATTACAGAATCTGGAATGCAAAAAAACATCTACCACTCACGCTTAATAGACAGAAGAAAAAGTTCTGCGACAACTTGATAATATATCGGACAATTCAACCGATCGTTTTAAATCGTCTAAAACCTCTATTCCATCGAGGCAACAATTAAGTTGAGACTTGGAGTCGAAATGAAACTCCTGTTCACTAGATGTGAGAATTCATCACAGAATCTGGGATGGTTAAAAAACATCTACAGCTCGCGCTTGATTGACAGAAGAAAAAGTTTAGTGACAACATGATAATAAACTTGACAATTTAACCGAGCATTTTAAATCATTTAAAACATCTATTCCATAGAGGTAACACTTTTGCAGAGACTTGCAGTCACATTAAAACTTTTGTTCACTAGATGTGAGAATTCATCACAGAATATGGAATGCTCAAAAACATCTACCGCTCACGCTTGATAGACAGAAGAAAAAGTTCAGTGACAACTTGATAATTGATCTAACCATTCAACAGAGCGTCTTAAATCGTTTCAAACATCTATTCCATTGAGGTAACAGTTTTGCGGGAACGTGCAGTCGCAGCAAAACTTCTGTTCACTAGATGTGAGAGTTCATCACAGAATCTGGGATGCTCAAAATCATCTACCGCTCACGCTTGATAGACAGAAGACACAGTTTAGTTACAACTTGGTATTAAATATAACAATTCAAAAGAGCGTTTTAAATCATTTAAAACATCTACTCAGTCGTGGTAACTCTCAAGCGGAGTTTTGCAGTCGCAGGAAAACTTCTGTTCACTAGATGCGAGAATTCATTACAGAATCTGGAATGCGAAAAAACATCTACCACTCACGCTTGATAGACAGAAGAAAAAGTTCAGTGAAAACTTGATAATAAATCGGACAATTCAACCGAGCGTTTTAAATCGATAAAACCTCTAATCCATCTAGGCAACAATTAAGTAGAGACTTGGAGTCGAAATAAAACTCCTGTTCACTAGATTTGAGAATTCATCACAGAATCTTGGATGCTCGAAAACATCTACCGCTCACCCTTGATGGACAAAAGAAAAAGTTTATTGACAGCTATATAATGAAATTGACCATTTAAAAAAGGATTAAAAAGCTTTAGAGCATCTATTAAAGCGATGTTAGACTGCATTATTATTAGTTATTAACATTTTATTTTACAATGTTTGCATAAAACAAGGTATAAAATAGCTACACATGCATAAAAATAATTACAAGTATAGCTAATAAAAGCCAACTAATTCAAATTGCAAAAACAGAATAGATAGAAAATATCATGTTGAACAAACCTAAAACCTAAAACTTATATGAAACCTAAAAGTGGTATGAAATTTCGGCAGAGCCTACATTGGCATTGGCACTCATTTCCTTTCCAAGCTTTGATTTAGGTCTTAAATTCAATCAAGTTAGTTGAGTGTCTAATTGAAACTGGAAGTGTACACCATAACTGTGGACCCCTATATCGAACAGTTTTTGAGCCATACATTACTGATCTCACTCTTGGTAAGTTAAAATCGCGATCATTTCTGTGGCTATACTGGTTGGTTTGTGGACAAAATATTTCTTTCATAAAAAGAGGATTTAAGCCATGCTTTGTTTTGAACATTTCTATCATTAATACTTGTAAGTTCTTCTGGTGAACAGATACACTGTTATCAAGTCCTAAGAGATCTTCAGAACTAGACTCCTGATCTCTAAACGTTATTCTAAGGTCTCGCACGTGCAGTTTGTTGATTTTGGTATTTAGTTTCCTACTATGGAACATCCATGCCAAAGGACAGTATTGAAACTGGCTATTTATGAATGATGTCATCAACATCCTTAATTTAGCTTGGTCCATATAGTGTGCAATGCGTGACAGAGCATAGAGCTTGTTGCTGACCTTTTGACATAGATTACTTACATGTTGCTCAAATGTAAGTTTGCTGTCTAAGGTAACTCCTAGCAAATTTTTTTCAGTACTATTAGCAATAGTAGAACTGCCAATATTAACCGAAACAGAATCACCACTCATATTTCCAAACGTTAATAGATGATATTTGTCTTCATTGAGCTTCATATAGTTGTCAGAGAACCATTTGATTGCATGGGCGGAATCTTTTTCTAACCTAGCAACAACATTATCAGTCTCAATGTCACAAGCAAATAAAGTTGTGTCGTCGGCATAATTGCATACATCAGTATTATTTAAGGAAAGAAGCAAATCGTTGATATATATATATTGAAGAGAAGAGGTCCAAGGACAGATCCTTGAGGCACTCCTAAAGTCAGTCGCTTCCATGAGCTAAAAGACCCATTGACCTTGACCCTTTGTTGTCTGTTATGTAAGTAACTATAAATTAGAGACAATGCATCGTGACTAAAGCCGTAGGCATGCCATTTGGCTATAAGGAGATCATGTCTCAGGCGGTCAAAAGCCTTAGAAAGATCCATCGTGACAGCACCAACTTTCCCACCTACGTCAATACAAAGTTTAGTTTTTTCCAAAAAACGCACTGAGGCTTGTTGAGTGTTATATCCTTTGCGAAATCCACATAATAGTATGGACAAATACGGTTCTTTGTGTTCTTCAACTTGTTTGACTAGAAGCCTCTCGAAGACTTTTGAAACTATTTGCAGAACACTAATTGGCCTGTAGTTTTTCTTAACTGTACTTTCTTTTTTGTTTATGAAGTGGGGATAGGTCTGCACACTTAAGCTCATCAGGAAAAGTGGAGCTTCCAATGCAATTATTAAATATTTCCCGTAAAGGTTCGGAACATATATCAGAATTATTCTTAAGAATCTTTGGCGGTATATTCTTGAAAGTTGTGGCCTTCTTGGGATTGATCCTTTTGATTTCAGTTTCCATTTCCTCTAATGAAACAGGGTTGAAAGTGAATGATTCTACATTCAAAAAGTTGCTCTTAATTTTTAGTATGCTGGGATGATTAGAGTATCTTTGTATCGACTTTTCAATAGGATCTAATATGCCCTCAGTGTCTGAAGTATTATCATTATTCTCTTTTAAGACCCACCGCGATGAATTCTCACATCTAGTGAACAGATTCCAGCAGAGACTTGTAGTCACAACAAAACGTCTGTTCACTAGATGCGAGAATTCATCACAGAATCTGGGATGCTCAAAAACATCTACTGCTCACGCTTGTTAGTCAGAAGAAATAGTTTATTGACAACTATTTAATAAATATGACCATTCAACAAAGGATTAAAAACGTCTAAAACATCTATTCAGGCGATATGAAACTGCAGCAGAAAATTGCAGACACAACAAAACGTCTGTTCACTAGATGTGAGAATTCATCAAAGAATCTTGGATGCTCAAAAATATCTACTGCTCACGCTTGATAGACAGAAGAAACAGTTTAATGATGACTTTATATTAAAGGTAACCATTCAACAAAGGATTAAAAAACGTCTAGAACATCTATTCAAGCGAAGTAAGACTGCAGGAGAGAGTTACATTCACAACAAAACGTCTGTTCACTAGATGTGAGATTTCATCACAGAATCTGGGATGCTCAAAAACATCTACTCCTCACGCTTTAAAGACAGAAGAAAAATTCAGTGACAGCCTTACAATAAATCTGAAATTTCAACAGGGCGTTTTAAATCGTTCAAAACATCTATTCCATCTAGGTAACACTTTTGCAGAGACTTGCAGTTAAGACAAAACTTCTGTTGACTAGATGTGAGAATTCATCACAGAATCTGGGATGCTCAAAAACATCTACTCCTCACGCTTTAAAGACAGAAGACAAAGTTCAGTTACAGCTTTATGATAAATCTGACAATTCAGCAGAGCATTCTGAATCGTCTAAAACATCTATTTCATTAAGGTAAGACTCGAGCAGAGACTTGCAGTCGCAGCAAAACTTCTGTTCACTAGATGTGAGATTTCATCACAGAATCTGGGATACTCAAAAACATCTACCACTCAAGCTTGATAGACAGAAGAAAAAGTTTATTGAGAACTATATGATAAATTTGACTATTCAACAAAGGATTAAAAACGTCTAAAAGATCTATTCAAGCGATGTGAGACTGCAGAAGAGACTTTAAATCACAGCAAAACATCTGTTAAAAAGATGTGAGAATTCATCACAGAATCTGGGATGCTCAAAAACATCTACTGCTCACGCTTGAAACACAGAAGAAAAAGTTTACTAACAACTTGATAATAAATCTAACAATTCAAAAGAGCATTTTAAATCGTCTAAAACATCTATTTCATTAAGGTAAAACGCCAGCAGAGACTTGCAGTCGCAGCAAAACGTCTGTTCACTAGATGTGAGAATTCATCATGGAATATGGGATGCTCAATAACATCTACCGCTCACGCTTGATAGACAGAAGATAAAGTTTTTTGACAACTATATAACAAATTTGACCATTCAACGAAGGATTAAAAATGTCTAGAACATCTATTCAAGCGATGTAAGATTGCAGCAGAGACTTGCAGTCGCAGCAAAACTTCTGTTCACTAGATGTGAGAATTCATCACAGAATCTGGGATGCTCAAACACCTCTACTGCTCACGCTTGATGGACAGAAGAAAAAGTTTAGTTACAACTTGATGATAAATCTAACAATTCGTAAGAGCGTTTTAAATCGTCTAAAACATCTATTCCATCGAGGTAACAGTCCAGCAGAGGCTTGCAGTTGAAATAAAACTTCTGTTCACAAGATTTGAGAATTAATCACAGAATCTGGGATGCTCAAGAACATCTACCGCTAACGCTTGATAGACAGAAAAAAAAGTTTAGTGACAACTTGATAATAAATCTGACAATGTAACAGGGCATTTTAATTCGTCTAAAACATCTATTTCATTATAGTAAGACTCGAGCAGAGTCTTGCAGTTAAAACAAAACTTCTGTTGACTAGATGTGAGAATTCATCACAGAATCTGGGATGCTCAAAAACCTCTACTGCTTACGCATGTTAGACAGAAGAATAAGTTTAGCGAGAACTTGATAATAAATCAAACAATTCAAAAGAGCGTCTTAAATCATTCAAAACATCTATTCTATCTTGGTAACATTCTTGCAGGGACTTGCAGTCACAGCAAAACTTCTATTCACTAGATGCGAGAATTAATCACAGAATTTTGGATGCTCAAATCCATCTACTGCTCACGCTTGATAGACAGAAGATCAAGTTCAAGGACAAGTTGATAATCAATCTGACAATTCAACCGAGCGTTATAGATCGTCTAAAACATCTATTCCATCGAGGTAACAGTCCAGCAAAGGCATGCAGTTGAAATAAAACTTCTGTTCACAAGATGTGAGATTTTATCACAGAATCTGGGATGCTCAAAAACATCTACCGCCCACTCTTGATAGACAGAAAAAAAAGTACAGTGACAACTTGATATTAAATCTGACAATTAAACGGAGCATTTTAAATCGTCTAAAACATCGATTTCATTATGGTATGACTCGAGCAGAGACTTACAGTTAAGACAAATCTTCTGTTGACTAGATGTGAGAATTCATCACCGAATCTGGGATGCTCAAAAACATCTACTTTTCACGCTTGATAGATAGAAGAAAAAAGGTTACTGACAATTTTATAATAAATATAACAATTCAACTGAGCGTTTTAAATAATTTGAAACATCTATTCCATCGAGGTAACACTTTTGCAGAGACTTGCAGTTTTAGCAAAACTTCTGTTCACTAGATGTAAGAATTCATCACAGAACCTGGGATGCTCAAAAATACTCACTGCTCAAGCTTTGAAGACAGAAGAAAAAGTTTAGTGACAACTAGATAATAAATCTAAAAATTCAACAAAGCGTTTCAAATCATTCAAAACATATATTCCATCGAGGTAACACTTTTGCAGAGACTTGCAGTCGCAACAAATCTTTTGCTCACTAGATGTGAGAATTCATCAGAGAATCTTGGATGCTCTAAAACATCTACTACTCACGCTTGATAGACAGAAGGAAAAGTTCTGTGACAACTTTATAATACATGTGACAATTCAACCGTGCAATTTAAATCGTCTAAAATATCTATTCCATGGAGGCAACAATTAAGCGGAGACTTGCAGTCCAAAAAAATGGTCTACTTACTAGATGTGAGAGTTCATCACAGAATCTGCGATGCTCAAAAACATCTACCGCTCACGCTTGATAGACAGAAGAAAAAGTTTAGTTACAACTTGATATTGAATCTAACAATTCAAAAGAGCGTTTTAAATCTTTTAAAATATCTATTCCATTGTGGTAACTCTCGAGCGGAGATTTGCAGTCGCAGGAAAACTTCTGTTCACTAGATGCGAGAATTCATTACAGAATCTGGAATGCAAAAAAACATCTACCACTCACGCTTAATAGACAGAAGAAAAAGTTCTGTGACAAATTGATAATATATCGGACAATTCAACCGATCGTTTTAAATCGTCTAAAACCTCTATTCCATCGAGGCAACAATTAAGTTGAGACTTGGAGTCGAAATGAAACTCCTGTTCACTAGATGTGAGAATTCATCACAGAATCTGGGATGGTTAAAAAACATCTACAGCTCGCGCTTGATTGACAGAAGAAAAAGTTTAGTGACAACATGATAATAAACTTGACAATTTAACCGAGCATTTTAAATCATTTAAAACATCTATTCCATAGAGGTAACACTTTTGCAGAGACTTGCAGTCACATTAAAACTTTTGTTCACTAGATGTGAGAATTCATCACAGAATATGGGATGCTCAAAAACATCTACCGCTCACGCTTGATAGACAGAAGAAAAAGTTCAGTGACAACTTGATAATTGATCTAACCATTCAACAGAGCGTCTTAAATCGTTTCAAACATCTATTTCATTGAGGTAACAGTTTTGCGGGAACGTGCAGTCGCAGCAAAACTTCTGTTCACTAGATGTGAGAGTTCATCACAGAATCTGGGATGCTCAAAATCATCTACCGCTCACGCTTGATAGACAGAAGACACAGTTTAGTTACAACTTGGTATTAAATATAACAATTCAAAAGAGCGTTTTAAATCATTTAAAACATCTATTCAGTCGTGGTAACTCTCAAGCGGAGTTTTGCAGTCGCAGGAAAACTTCTGTTCACTAGATGCGAGAATTCATTACAGAATCTGGAATGCGAAAAAACATCTACCACTCACGCTTGATAGACAGAAGAAAAAGTTCAGTGACAACTTGATAATAAATCGGACAATTCAACCGAGCGTTTTAAATCGATAAAACCTCTAATCCATCTAGGCAACAATTAAGTAGAGACTTGGAGTCGAAATAAAACTCCTGTTCACTAGATTTGAGAATTCATCACAGAATCTTGGATGCTCGAAAACATCTACCGCTCACCCTTGATGGACAAAAGAAAAAGTTTATTGACAGCTATATAATGAAATTGACCATTTAAAAAAGGATTAAAAACCTTTAGAACATCTATTCAAGCGATGTTAGACTGCATTATTATTAGTTATTAACATTTTATTTTACAATGTTTGCATAAAACAAGGTATAAAATAGCTACACATGCATAAAAATAATTACAAGTATAGCTAATAAAAGCCAACTAATTCAAATTGCAAAAACAGAATAGATAGAAAATATCATGTTGAACAAACCTAAAACCTAAAACTTATATGAAACCTAAAAGTGGTATGAAATTTCGGCAGAGCCTACATTGGCATTGGCACTCATTTCCTTTCCAAGCTTTGATTTAGGTCTTAAATTCAATCAAGTTAGTTGAGTGTCTAATTGAAACTGGAAGTGTACACCATAACTGTGGACCCCTATATCGAACAGTTTTTGAGCCATACATTACTGATCTCACTCTTGGTAAGTTAAAATCGCGATCATTTCTGTGGCTATACTGGTTGGTTTGTGGACAAAATATTTCTTTCATAAAAAGAGGATTTAAGCCATGCTTTGTTTTGAACATTTCTATCATTAATACTTGTAAGTTCTTCTGGTGAACAGATACACTGTTATCAAGTCCTAAGAGATCTTCAGAACTAGACTCCTGATCTCTATACGTTATTCTAAGGTCTCGCTCGTGCAGTTTGTTGATTTTGGTATTTAGTTTCCTACTATGGAACATCCATGCCAAAGGACAGTATTGAAACTGGCTATTTATGAATGATGTCATCAACATCCTTAATTTAGCTTGGTCCATATAGTGTGCAATGCGTGACAGAGCATAGAGCTTGTTGCTGACCTTTTGACATAGATTATTTACATGCTGCTCAAATGTAAGTTTGCTGTCTAAGGTAACTCCTAGCAAATTTTTTTCAGTACTATTAGCAATAGTAGAACTGCCAATATTAACCGAAACAGAATCACTACTCATATTTCCAAACGTTAATAGATGATATTTGTCTTCATTGAGCTTCATATAGTTGTCAGAGAACCATTTGATTGCATGGGCGGAATCTTTTTCTAACCTAGCAACAACATTATCAGTATCAATGTCACAAGCAAATAAAGTTGTGTCGTCGGCATAATTGCATACATCAGTATTATTTAAGGAAAGAAGCAAATCGTTGATATATATATATTGAAGAGAAGAGGTCCAAGGACAGATCCTTGAGGCACTCCTAAAGTCAGTCGCTTCCATGAGCTAAAAGACCCATTGACCTTGACCCTTTGTTGTCTGTTATGTAAGTAACTATAAATTAGAGAAAATGCATCGTGACTAAAGCCGTAGGCATGCCATTTGGCTATAAGGAGATCATGTCTCAGGCGGTCAAAAGCCTTAGAAAGATCCATCGTGACAGCACCAACTTTCCCACCTACGTCAATACAAAGTTTAGTTTTTTACAAAAAACGCACTGAGGCTTGTTGAGTGTTATATCCTTTGCGAAATCCACATAATAGTATGGACAAATACGGTTCTTTGTGTTCTTCAACTTGTTTGACTAGAAGCCTCTCGAAGACTTTTGAAACTATTTGCAGAACACTAATTGGCCTGTAGTTTTTCTTAACTGTACTTTCTTTTTGTTTATGAAGTGGGGATAGGTCTGCACACTTAAGCTCATCAGGAAAAGTGGAGCTTCCAATGCAATTATTAAATATTTCCCGTAAAGGTTCGGAACATATATCAGAATTATTCTTAAGAATCTTTTGCGGTATATTCTTGAAAGTTGTGGCCTTCTTGGGATTGATCATTTTGATTTCAGTTTCCATTTCCTCTAATGAAACAGGGTTGAAAGTGAATGATTCTACATTCAAAAAGTTGCTCTTAATTTTTAGTATGCTGGGATGATTAGAGTATCTTTGTATCGACTTTTCAATAGGATCTAATATGCCCTCAGTGTCTAAAGTATTATCATTATTCTCTTTTAAGACCCACCGCGATGAATTCTCACATCTAGTGAACAGATTCCAGCAGAGACTTGTAGTCACAACAAAACGTCTGTTCACTAGATGTGAGAATTCATCACAGAATCTGGGATGCTCAAAAACATCTACTGCTCACGCTTGTTAGTCAGAAGAAATAGTTTATTGACAACTATTTAATAAATATGACCATTCAACAAAGGATTAAAAACGTCTAAAACATCTATTCAGGCGATATGAAACTGCAGCAGAAAATTGCAGACACAACAAAACGTCTGTTCACTAGATGTGAGAATTCATCAAAGAATCTTGGATGCTCAAAAATATCTACTGCTCACGCTTGATAGACAGAAGAAACAGTTCAATGATGACTTTATATTAAAGGTAACCATTCAACAAAGGATTAAAAAACGTCTAGAACATCTATTCAAGCGAAGTAAGACTGCAGGAGAGAGTTACATTCACAACAAAACGTCTGTTCACTAGATGTGAGATTTCATCACAGAATCTGGGATGCTCAAAAACATCTACTGCACTCGCTTGATAGACAGAAGAAAACGTTTAGCGACAACTTGATAATAAATTTGACAATTCAACCGAGCATTTTAAATCGCTTAAAACATCCATTTTATCGAGGTAACTATCGTGAAAAGACTTGCAGTCGCAGCAAAACTTCTGTTCACTAGATGTGAGAATTCATCACAGAATCTGGGATGCTCAAAAGATCTACTGCTCACGTTGGATAATCAGAAGAAAAAGTTTAATTACAACTTGATAATAAATCTAACAATTCAAAAGAGCGTTTTAAATCATTTAAAACATCTATTCCATCGTGGTAACTCTCGAGCGGAGTTTTGCAGTCGCAGGAAAACTTCTGTTCACTAGATGCGAGAATTCATCGCAGAATCTGGGATGCTCAAAAACATCTACTGCTCACGCTTGATAGTTAGAAGAAATAGTTTATTGACAACTATATAATAAATATGACAATTCAACAAAGGATTTAAAACGTCTAAAACATCTATTCAAGCGAAGTAAGACTGCAGCAGAGAGTTACAGTCACAACAAAGCGTCTTTTCTCTAGATGTGAGAATTCATCACAAAATCTTTGATGCTCAAAAACATCTACTGGTCACGCTTCATAGACAGAAGAAATAGTTTAGTGACAACTTTATATTAAATTTGACAATTCAACCGAGCGTTTTTAATCTTTTAAAACACCTATTCCAATGAGGTAACACTCGTGCAGAGACTGCCAGTGGCAGCAAAACTTCTGCTCACTAGATGTGAGAATTCATAACAGAATCTGGGATGCTCAAAAATATCTACCGCTCGCGCTTTATAGACAAAGAAAAAGTTTAGTGACAACTTGATTATAAATTTGACAATTTAACCGAGCATCTTAAATCGCTTAAAACATCTATTCCATCTCGGTAACACTTTTGCGGAGACTAGCAGTCGCAGCAAAACTTTTTTTCACTAGATGTGAGAATTCATCACAGAATTTGGGATGCTCAAAAACATCTACCGCTCACGCTTGATAGACAGAAGAAAAAATTCAGTGACAACTTGATAATTAATCTAACCATTCAACAGAGCGTCTTAAATCGTTTAAAACATCTATTCCCTCCAGGTAACACTCGTGCGGAGACTTGCAGTCGCAGCAGAACGTCTGTTCACTAGATGTGAGAATTCATCACAGAATCTGGGATGATCAAAAACATCTACTCCTCACGCTTTAAAGACAGAAGGAAACGTTCAGTGACAGCTTTATAATAGATCTTACAATTCAGCAGAGCATTTTAAATCGTCTAAAACATCTATTTTATTAAGGTAAGACTCGAGCAGAGTCTTGAAGTCGCAGCAAAACTTCTGTTCACTAGATGAGAGAATTCATCACAGAATCTGGGATGCTCAAAAACATCTACCATTCAAGCTTGATAGACAGAAGAAAAAGTTTATTGAGAACAATATAATAAATGTAACTATTCAACAAAGGATTAAAAACGTCTAGAACATCTATTCAAGCGATGTGAGACTGCAGCAGAGACTTTAAATCACAGCAAAACATCTGTTCACTAGATGTTAGAATTCATCACAGAATCTGGGATGCTCAAAAGATCTACTGCTCACGTTGGAGAGACAGAAGAAAAAGTTTAATTACAACTTGATAATAAATGTAACGATTCGAAAGAGCGTTTTGAATCATTTAAAACATCTATTCAATCGTGGTAACTCTCGATTGGAGTTTTGCAGTCACAGGAAAACTTCTGTTCACTAGATGCGAGAATTCATCATAGAAACTGGGAAGCTCAAAACATTTACTGCCCACGCTTGTTAGTCAGAAGAAATAGTTTATTGACAACTATATAATAGATATGACCATTCAACAAAGGATTAAGAACGTCTAAAACATCTATTCAGGCGATATGAAACTGAAGCAGAGACTTGCAGACACAACAAAACGTCTGTTCACTAGATGTGGGAATTCATCATAGAATCTGAAATGCTCAAAAACATCTACTGCTCACGCTTGATAGACAGAAGAAAAAGTTAGCGACAACTTGATAACATATCAAACAATTTAAAAGAGCGTTTTAAATCATTTAAAACATCTATTCCATTGAGGAAACACTCGTACGGAGACTTGTAGTCTCATCAAAACTTCTGTTCACTAGATCTGAGAATTCATTACAGAATATGGGATGCTCAAAAACATCTACTAGGCCCTACTACTCACGCTTGATAGACGGAAGAAGAAGTTTAGCTAAAACTGGATAATATATCTAACAATTCAAAAGAGCGTTTTAAATCATTTAAAACATCTATTCCATCGTGGTAACTCTCGAGCGGAGTTTTGCAGTCGCAGGAAAACTTCTTTTCACTAGATGCGAGAATTCATTACAGAATCTGGGATGCTCAAAAACATCTACTGCTCACGCTTGATAGTCAGAAGAAATAGTTTATTGACAACTATAAAATAAATGTGACCATTCAACAAAGGATTAAAAAACGTCTAGAACATCTATTCAAGCGAAGTAAGACTGCAGCAGAGAGTTACAGTCACAAAAAACGTCTTTTCTCTAGATGTGAGATTTCATCACATAAACTGGGATGCTCAAAAACATCTACTGCACAAGCTTGATAGATAGAAGAAAAAGTTTAGCGACAACTTGATAATAGATTTGACAATTCAACCGAGCATTTTAAATGGTTTAAAACATCTATTCTATCGATGTAACAATCGTTCAAAGACTTGCAGTGGAAGCAAATCTTCTGTTCACTAGATGTGAAAATTCATCACAGAATATGGAATGCTCAAAAACAACTACTGCTCGAGCTGGATAGACAGAAGAAAAAGTTTAATTACAACTTGATAATAAATCTAATAACTCAAAAGAGCGTTTTAAATCATTTAGAACATCTATTCCATTGCCGAAACTTTCTAGCGGAGTTTTGTAGTCGCAGGAAAACTTCTGTTCACTAGATGCGAGAATTCATCACAGAATCATGGATGCTCAAAAACATTTACTGCTCACGCTTGATATTCAGAAGAAATAGTTTATTGACAACTATATAATAAATATGACAATTCAACAAAGGATTTAAAACGTCTAAAACATCTATATAAATGATATGAAACTGCAGCAGAGACTTGCAGACACAACAAAACGTCTGTTCACTAGATGTGAGAATTCATCACAGAATCTGGGATGCTAAAAAACATCTACTGCTCATGCTTGATAGACAGAAGAAAAAGATAGCGATAACTTGAAAATATATCAAACAATTTAAAGGAGCTTCTTAAATCATTTAAAACATCTATTCCATTGAGGAAACACTCGTGCGGAGACTTGCAGTCGCAGCAAAACTTCTGTTCACTAGATGTGAGAATTCATTTCAGAATCTGGGATGCTCAAAAACATGTACTGCTCACGCTTGATAGACGGAAAAAGAAGTTTAGTGACAGCTTGATAAAAAATTTGACAATTGAACGGAGCATTTCAAATCGTTTAAAACATCTATTCCCACGATGTAAAACTCGTGCAGAGACTTGCAGTCCAAAAAATCGTCTATTTACTAGATGTGAGAGTTCATCACAGAATCTTGGATGCTCAAAAACATCTACTTCTCCCGGAGGGAGACAAAGGTTGTCACTCAGATGGAGACAAAGGTTTCTCTAGAAGAGGGAGGAAGAGGTTGTTCTCGAGAGGGAGACACAGGTTGTCTCCCAGAGGGAGTTAAAGGTTGTCTACCAAATGGAGACAGAGGTTGTCTCGAGAGGGAGAAAAAGGTTGTCCCCCAGAGGGAGAAAAGGTTGTCTCCCAGAGGATGACAAAGGCTGTCTCCCAGAGGGAGACAAAGTTTGTCTACCGGAGGGAAACAGATGTTGTCTTTTAGAGGGAGACAAGGGTTGTCTCCCTGATGAAGACAGAGGTTGCCCCCGGAGGGAGAAAAAGGTTGTCTCCCAGAGGGAGACAAAGGTAGTCTCCCAAAGGGAGATAAAGTTTGTCCCCTAGGGGGAGAAAAATGTTGTCTCCCAGAGGGTGATAAAGGTAGTCTCCCAGAGGGAGATAAAGGCAGTCTCCAAGAGGGAGAAAACATGTGTCTCCCGGAGGGAGACAAAGGCTGTCTCCCAGGGGGAGACAAAGGTTGTCTCCAAGGGGGAGACAAAGGCTGTCTCCAAAGAGGCAGACAAAGGTTGTCTCATATAGGGAGACAAAGGTCTTTTCCCTGAGGGAGACAAAGGTTGTCTAC
This sequence comes from Aurelia sp. 4 Dawson et al 2005, assembly GCA_964019985.1. NCBI lineage: Eukaryota > Metazoa > Cnidaria > Scyphozoa > Semaeostomeae > Ulmaridae > Aurelia > Aurelia sp. 4 Dawson et al 2005. Next base: position 450,535 of record OZ026511.1, on the reverse strand, counting down.
CGGAGGAAGACAAAGGAGGGTTGTCTCCAAGAGGGAGATAAAGGTAGTCTGCCAGAGGGAGATAAAGGTTGTCTCCAAGAGAGAGAAAAAGGTTGTCTCCCAGGAGACAAATGTTTTCTCCCAGAGGGAGACAAAGGTTGTCACCCGGAGGGAAGAAAAGGTTCTCTCCCAGAGGGTAACAAAGGTTGTCTCCAACAGGGAGACAAAGGAAGGTTGTCTCCCAGAGCGAAACAAATGTTGTCTCCCAGAGGGAGACAAAGGTTGTCTCCCAGAGGGAGACAAAAGTTGTCTCCCAGTGGGAGACAAAAGTTGTCTCCTATAGGGAGGCAGAGGTTGTTCTCCAGAGGGAGAGAGAGGTTGTCTCCTAGAGGTAGACAAAGGTTGTCTAACGGAGGGAGACAGAGGTTGTCTCCCAGAAGGTTGCCTCCTTTGTCTCCCAGAGGGAGACATAGGTTGTCTCCCTGAGGGAGAGAAAGGTTGTCTCCCAGCGGGATACAAAGGTTGTCTCCCAGAGGGAGACAAAGGTTGTCTCCCAGAGGGAGACAAAGGTCTTCTCCCTGAGGGAGACCAAGGTTATCTAACGGAGGAAGACAAAGGAGGGTTGTCTCCTAGAAGGAGATAAAGGTTGTCTCCTAGAGGGAGTTAAAGGTTGTCTCCCAGAAGGAGACGAAGGTAGTCTGCCAGAGGAGGTAAAGGTTGTCTCCAAGAGAGAGAAAAAGGTTGTCTCCCAGGAGACAAAGGTTTTCTCCCAGAGGGACACAAAGGTTGTCACCCGGAGGGAGAAAAAGGTTGTTTCCCAGAGGGTGACACAGGTTGTCTCCCAGGGGGAGACAAAGGTTGTCTTCCAGAGGGAGACAAAGATTGTCTAGCGGAGGGAGAAAGAGGTTGTCTCCTAGCAGGAGAAAAAGGTTGTATCCCAGAGGGAGACAAAGGTAATCTCCCTAAGAGAGACAAAGGTTGTTTCCCAGAGGTTGACAAAGGTTGTCTACAGGAGGGAGAGCGAGGTTGTCTCCCAGAGGGAGACAAAGATTGCTTACCGGAGGGAGACAAAGGTTGTCTACCGGAGGGAGACAAAAGTTGTCTACCGGAGGGAGGCAAAGGTAGTCTCCCAGAGGGAGATAAAGGTTGTTTACCGGAGGGAGACAAAGGTTGTCTACCGGAGGGAGACAAAAGTTGTCTACCGGAGGGATGCAAAGGTAGTCTCCCAGAGGGAGATAAAGGCTGTCTCCCAGAAGGAGAAAAAAGGTGTCTCCCAGAGGGAGACAAAGGTTGTCTCCCAATAGGCAGACAAAGGTTGTCTCATATAGGGAGACAAAGGTCTTTTCCCTGAGGGAGACAAAGGTTGTCTACCGGAGGAAGAAAAAAGAAGGGTTCTCTACAAGAGGGAGATAAAGGTTGTCTCCTAGAGGGAGTTAAAGGTTGTCTCCCAGAAGGAGAGAAAGGTAGTCTGCAAGGAGGAGATAAAGGTTGTCTCCAAGAGAGAGAAGAAGGTTGTCTCCCAGGAGACAAAGGTTTTCTCCCAGAGGGAGACAAAAGTTGTCACCCGGAGTGAGAAAACGGTTGTCTCCCAGAGGGTAACAAAGGTTGTCTCCCAGAGGGAGACAAAGGAAGGTTGTCTCCCAGAGGGAGACAAAGGTTGTCTCCCAGAGGGAGACAAAGGTTGTCTCCCAGAGGGAGAGAAAGGTTTTTTCCCAGCGGGAGACAAAGGTTGTCTCCCAGAGGGAGACAAAGGTACTCTGCCAGAGGGAGAGAAAGGTTGTCTCCAAGAGAGAGAAAAAGGTTGTCTCCCAGGAGACAAAGGTTTTTTCCAAGAGGGAGACAAAGGTTGTCACCGGGAGGGAGAAAAAGGTTGTCTCCCAGAGGGCAACAAAGTTTGTCTCCCAGAGGGAGACAAAGGAAGGTTGTCTCCCAGAGGGAGATAAAGGTTGTCTCCCAGAGGGAGACAAAAGTTGTCTCCCAGTGGGAGACAAAAGTTGTCTCCTATAGGGAGGCAGAGGTTGTTCTCCAGAGGGAGAGAGAGGTTATCTCCCAGAGGTAGACAAAGGTTGTTTAACGGAGGGAGAGCGAGGTTGTCTCCCAGAGGGAGACAAAGGTTGCTTACCGGAGGGAGACAAAGGTTGTCTACCGGAGGGAGACAAAAGTTGTCTACCGGAGGGAGGCAAAGGTAGTCTCCCAGAGGGAGATAAAGGTTGTTTACCGGAGGGAGACAAAGGTTGTCTACCGGAGGGAGACAAAAGTTGTCTACCGGAGGGATGCAAAGGTAGTCTCCCAGAGGGAGATAAAGGCTGTCTCCCAGAAGGAGAAAAAAGGTGTCTCCCAGAGGGAGACAAAGGTTGTCTCCCAATAGGCAGACAAAGGTTGTCTCATATAGGGAGACAAAGGTATTTTCCCTGAGGGAGACAAAGGTTGTCTACCGGAGGAAGAAAAAAGAAGGGTTCTCTACAAGAGGGAGATAAAGGTTGTCTCCTAGAGGGAGTTAAAGGTTGTCTCCCAGAAGGAGAGAAAGGTAGTCTGCAAGGAGGAGATAAAGGTTGTCTCCAAGAGAGAGAAGAAGGTTGTCTCCCAGGAGACAAAGGTTTTCTCCCAGAGGGAGACAAAAGTTGTCACCCGGAGTGAGAAAACGGTTGTCTCCCAGAGGGTAACAAAGGTTGTCTCCCAGAGGGAGACAAAGGAAGGTTGTCTCCCAGAGGGAGACAAAGGTTGTCTCCCAGAGGGAGACAAAGGTTGTCTCCCAGAGGGAGAGAAAGGTTTTTTCCCAGCGGGAGAAAAAAATTGTCTCCCAGAGGGAGACAAAGGTACTCTGCCAGAGGGAGAGAAAGGTTGTCTCCAAGAGAGAGAAAAAGGTTGTCTCCCAGGAGACAAAGGTTTTTTCCAAGAGGGAGACAAAGGTTGTCACCGGGAGGGAGAAAAAGGTTGTCTCCCAGAGGGCAACAAAGTCTGTCTCCCAGAGGGAGACAAAGGAAGGTTGTCTCCCAGTGGGAGACAAAAGTTGTCTCCTATAGGGAGGCAGAGGTTGTTCTCCAGAGGGAGAGAGAGGTTATCTCCCAGAGGTAGACAAAGGTTGTTTAACGGAGGGAGACAGAGGTTGTTTCCCAGAGGGAAACAAAGGTTGTCTCCCAGAGGGAGAGAAACGTTGTCTCCCAGTGGGAGACAAAGGTTGTCTCCCAAAGGGAGACAAAGGTTGTCCCCCAGGAGGAGACAAAGGTTGTCTCCCAAGAGGGAGACAAAGGTTGTCTCATATAGGGAGACAAAGGTCTTCTCCCTGAGGGAGACAAAGGTTGTCTACCGGAGGAAGACAAAGGAGGGTTGTCTCCAAGAGGGAAATAAAGGTTGTCTCCTAGAGGGAGTTAAACGTAGTCTCCCAGAAGGAGACAAAGGTAGTCTGCCAGAGGAGATAAAGGTTGTCTCCAAGAGAGAGAAAAAGGTTGTCTCCCAGGAGACAAAGGTTTTCTCCAAGAGGGAGACAAAGGTTGTCACCCGGAGGGAGAAAAAGGTTGTTTTCCAGTGGGTGACACAGGTTTTCTACCAGGGGGAGACAAAGGTTGTCTTCCATAGGGAGGCAGAGAGTGTTCTCCGAAAAGGAGACAGAGGTTGTCTCCAAGAGGGAGACAAAGGTTGTTTTCCAGTGGGTGACACAGGTTTTCTACCAGGGGGAGACAAAGGTTGTCTTCCATAGGGAGGCAGAGAGTGTTCTCCGAAAAGGAGGCAGAGGTTGTCTCCAAGAGGGAGACAAAGGTTGTCTAGCGGAGCGAGAAAGAGGTTGTCTCCCAGCAGGAGAAAAAGGTTGTTTCTCAGAGGAGGACAAAGGTCATCTCCCTGAGAGAGACAAAGGTTGTTTCCAAGAGGAAGACAAAGGTTGTCTACCGGAGGGAGAGCGAGGTTGTCTCCCAGAGGAGACCAAGGTTGTTTACCGGAGGGAGAAAAAGGTTGTCTACCGGAGGGAGACAAAAGTTGTCTACCGGAGGAAGGCAAAGGTAGTCTCCCAGAGGGAGACAAAGGTTGTCTCCCAGAGTTTGACAAAGGCTGTCTCCCAGAGGATGACAAAGGTTGTCTCCCAGAGGGAGACGAAGGTTGTCTTCCAGAGGGAGGCGGAGAGTGTTCTCCAGAGCGTGACAGAGGTTGTCTCCCAGAGGTAGACAAAGGTTGTCCATCGGAGGGAGACGGAGGTTGTCTCCAAGAGGGAGACAAGAATGTCTCCCAGATGGAGACAAAGGTAGGTTCTCAGAGCGAGAAAAAGGTTGTTTCCCAAGAGGGAGACAAAGGTTGTCTACCGGAGGGAGACAAAGGATGTCTCCCAGAGGGAGACAAAGGTTGTCTCCCAGAGGGGGACAGAGGTTATCTCCCAGAGGGAGACAAAGGGTGTCTCCCAGGGGGAGACCAAGGTTGTCTCCCAAGAGGGAGGCAAAGGTTGTCTCATATAGGGAGAGAAAGGTCTTGTACCTAAGGGAGACAAAGGTTGTCTACCGGAGGAAGACAAAGAAGGGTTGTCTCCAAGAGGAAGATAAAGGTTGTCTCCCAGAGGGTGACAAAGGTTGTCTCCCAGAGAGAGGCAGAGAGTGTTCTCCAGAGGGAGACAGAGGTTGTCTCCCAGAGGGAGTTAAAGGTTGTCTACCGGAGGGAGACAGAGGTTGTCTCCCAAAGGGAGAAAAAGGTTGTCTCCCAGAGAGAGACAAAGGTCTACATCTACATCTACATATACAAAACATCTACATCTCACGCTTGATAGACAGAAGAAAAAGTTCACTAACAACATGATAATAAATCTGACAATTCAACAGAGCATTTTAAATCGTCTAAAACATCTATTCCAACAAGGTAACACTCAAGCAGATGCTTGCAATCGAAACAAAACTTCTGTTCACTAGATGTGAGTATTGTTCACAGAACCTGCGATGCTCAAAAAAATATGCCACTCACGCTTGATAGAAAGAAGAAAAAGTTCAGTGACAACTTGATAATAAATCGGACAATTCAATAGAGCCAATTAAACGATAATGCTGTAATTAAAAGATTTAAGTTCCAATGAAGCATATATGTTAAAAACACGACGTTTCGAGCGTATCAAAAGCTGATACTTTGACCGTATAACGAGTATACGGTCGAAACGTCGTGTTTTTAACATCTATTCTTCATTGGAACTTAAATCTTTTAATTTCAGTATCATCGTTTAATCTGCATACTAGTACCACACGCAACATACATATTTTATTTAATTCAAAAGAGTATTTTAAATCGTCTAAAACATCTATTTCATTAAGGTAAGACTCGAGCAGAGATTTGCAGTTCAGAAAAAACTTCTGTGCACTAGATGAAAGAATTCATCACAGAACCTGGGATGCTCAAAAACATCTACCACTCAAGCTTGATAGACAAAAGAAAAAGTTAGCGACAACTTGATAATATATCAAACAATTTAAAAGAGCGTCTTAAATTATTTAAAACATCTATTCCATTGAGGAAACACTCGTGCGGAGACATGTAGTCTCATCAAAACTTCTGTTCACTAGATGTGAGAACTCATCACAGAATCTGGGATGCTCAAAAATATCTACTGCTCACGCTTCATAGACAGAAGAAAAAGCTTCTTGACAACTTAATAATAAATCTAATAATTCAACAGAGCGTTTTAAAGCATTTAAAAAATCTATTCCATCGAGGTAACGCTTTTGCCGAGACTTGCAGTCGCAGCAAAACCTCTGTTCATTAGATGTGAGAATTCATCATAGAATCTGGGATGCTCAAAGACATCTACCGCTCGCGCTTGAAAGACAGAAGAAAAAGTTCAGTGATAGCTTTATAATAAATCTGACAATTTAGCAGAGCATTTTTAATTGTCTAAAACATCTATTTCATTCAGGTAAGAATCGAGCAGAGACATGCAGTCGCAGCAAAACTTCTGTTCACTAGATGTGAGAATTCATCACAGAATCTGCGATGCTCAAAAACATCTACCACGCACGCTTCATAGTCAGAAGAAAAAGTTAAGTGACAACTTGAAACTAAATTTGATAATGCAACGGAGCATTTGTAATCGTTTAAAACATCTATTCCATCTAGGTAACACTCGTGCTGAGACTTGCAGTCGCAGCAAAACGTCTGTTGACTAGGTGTGAGAATTCATCACAGAATCTGGGATGCTAAAAACATATACTGCTGATGCTTGATAGACCAAAGAAAAATTTTACTGACAACTTGATAATAGAACTAACGATTCAACTGATCGTTTTAAATCATTTGAAACATCTGTTGCAACGAGGTAACACTTTTGCGGAGACTTGCAGTCGCAGCAATACTTCTGTTCACTAGATGTGAGAATTCATCACAGATTCTTGGATGCTCAAAAACATCTATACCTCACGCTTGATAGATGGAAGAAAAAGTTCAGTGACAAATTTTTAATACATGGGACAATTTAACCAAGCAATTTAAATCGTCTAAAATATCTATTCCATCGAGGCCACAATTAAGCAGAGACTTGCAGTCCAAAAAAATCGTCTACTTACTTGATGTGAGAGTTCATCACAGAATCTGGGATGCTCAAAAACATCTACTAATCACGCTTGATAGAGAGAAGAAAAAGTTTAGTCACAACTTGATAATAAATCTAACAATTCAAAATAGCATTTTAAATCATTTAGACATCTATTCCATCGAGGTAACTCCAGCAGAGGCTTGGAGTCGAAAGAAAAGTTTTGTTCACTAGATGTGAGAATTCATCACAGAATCTGGGATGCTCAAAAACATCTACCACTCAAGCTTGATAGACAGAAGAAAAAGTTTTCTAACAACTTGATAATAAATCTAACAATTCAACAGAGCGTTTCAAATCATTTCAAACATCTATTCCATCGAGGTAACACTTTTGCGGAGACTTGCAGTCGCAGCGAAACTTTTGTTCACTAGATGTGAGAATTCGTCACAGAAACTGGTATGCTCAAAAACATCTACTACTCAAGCTTAATAGACAGAAGAAAGAGTTTATTGAGAACTATATAATTAATGTGACTATTCAGCAAAGGATTAAAAACGTCTAGTGCATCTATTCAAGCGATGTGAGACTGCAGCAGAGACTTGCAGTCACAACAAAACTTCTGTTCACAAGATGTGAGAATTCATCACAGAATCTGGGATGCTCAAAAACATCTACTGCTCACGCTTGATAGAGAGAAGAAAAAGTGTACTAACAACTTGATAATAATTCTAACAATTCAACAGAGCGTTTCAAATCATTTCAAACATCTATTCCATCGAGGTAACACTTTTGCGGAGATTTGCAGTCGCAGTGAAACTTTTGTTCACCAGATGTGAGAATTCGTCACAGAATCTGGAATGCTCAAAAATATCTACCATGCACGCTTCATAGTCAGAAGAAAAAGTTCAGTTACAACCTAACAATGAATGTGACAATTCAACGGAGCATTTTTAATCGTTTAAAACATCTGTTCCATCGAGGTAGCACTCGTTTTGAGACGTCTGTTGACTAGATGTGAGAATTCAGCACAGAATCTGGGATGCTAAAAACATCTACCACTCAAGCTTGATAGACAGAAGAAAATGTATATTGAGAACTATATAATAAATGTGACTATTCAAGAAAGGATTTATAACGTTTAGAACATCTTTTCAAGCGATGTGAAACAGCAGCAGAGACTTGCAGTCACAACAAAACGTCTGTTCACTAGATGTGAGAATTCATTACAGAATCTGGGATGCTCATAGACATCTACCACTCAAGCTTGATAGACAGAAGAAAAAGTTTATTGAGAACTATATAATAAATGTGACTATTCAACAAAGGATTTATAACGTTTAGAACATCTATTCAAGCGATGTGAGACTGCAGCAGAGACTTGCAGTCACAACAAAACGTCTGTTCACTAAATGTGAGAATTCATCACCGAATCTGGGATGCTCAAAAACATCTACTGCTCACGCTTCAAAGAGAGAAGAAAAAGTTTCCTGACAACTTAATGATAAATCTAGCAAATCAACTGATCGTTTTAAAGCGTTTAAAACATCTATTCCATTGAGGTAACGCTTTTGCGGAGACATGCAGTCGCAGCAAAACTTCTGTTCTCTAGACGTGAGAATTCATCACATAATCTGGGATGCTAAAAAACATCTACTGCTCACGCTTCATAGAGAGAAGAAAAAGTTCAGTGACAACTTGATATTGATTTTGACAATTCAACCGAGCGTTTTTAATCATTTAAAACAACTATTCCAACGAGGTAACCTTCGTGCAGAGACTGGCAGTGGCAGCAAAACTTCTGTTCACTAGCTTTGAGAATTCATCACAGAATCTGGGATGCTCAAAATCATCTACCGCTCGCGCTTGATAGACAGAAGAAAAAGTTTAGTGACAACTTGATTATAAATTTGACAATTTAACCAAACATTTTAAATCGTTTAAAACATCTATTCAATCGAGGTAACACTTTTGCGGAGACTTGCAGTCGCAGCAAAACTTCTGTTCACTAGATGTGAGAATTCATCACAGAATCTAGGATGCCAAAAACATCTACTGCTGACGCTTGATAAACAGAAGAAAAAGTTCTGTGAAAACTTTATAATACATGGGACAATTTAACCAAGCAATTTAAATCTTCTAAAATATCTATTCCATTGAGGCCACAATTAAGCAGAGACTTGCAGTCCAAAAAAATCGTCTACTTACTTGATGTGAGAGTTCATCACATAATCTGGGATGCTCAAAAACATCTACCGCTCAGGCTTGATAGACGGAAGAAAAAGTTCATTGACATATAAATATAATAAATGTGACCATTCAAGAAATGAATAAAAACGTCTAGAACATCTATTCAAGTGATGTGAAACTGCAGCAGAGACTTGCACACGCAACAAGCCGTCTGTTCACTAGATGTGAGAATTCATCACAGAATCTGGGATGCTCAAAAACATCTACTGCTCACGCTTGATGGAGAGAGGAAAAAGATTAGTCACAACTTGATAATAAATCTAACAATTCAAAAGAGCATTTTAGATCATTTAAAACATCTATTCCATCGAGGTAACTCCAGCAGAGGCTTGGAGTCGAAAGAAAAGGTTTGTTCACTAGATGTGAGAATTCATCACAGAATCTGGGATGCTCAAAAACATCTACTGCTCACGCTTGATAGACAGAAGAAACAGTTTAATGATAACTTTATAATAAAAGTAACCATTCAACAAAGGATTAAAAAACGTCTAGAACATCTATTCAAGCGAAGTAAGACTGCAGGAGAGAATTACATTCACAACAAAACGTCTGTTCACTAGATGTGAGAACTCATCACAGAATCTGGGATGCTCAAAAACATCTACTGCTCACGCTTCATAGAGAGAAGAAAAATTTTCCTGACAACTTAATAATAAATCTAGCAAATCAACTGATCGTTTTAAAGCGTTTAAAACATCTATTCCATCGAGGTAACGCTTTTACGGAGACATGCAGTCGCAGCAAAACTTCTGTTATCTAGACGTGAGAATTCATCACATAATCTGGGATGCTAAAAAACGTCTACTGCTCACGCATCATAGGTAGAAGAAAAAGTTCAGTGACAACTTGTATTTGATTTTGACAATTCAACCGAGCGTTTTTAATCATTTAAAACAACTATTCCAACGAGGTAACCTTCGTGCAGAGACTGGCAGTGGCAGCAAAACTTCTGTTCACTAGATGTGAGAATTCATCACAGAATCTGGGATGCTCAAAATCATCTACCGTTCGCGCTTGATAGACAGAAGAAAAAGTTTAGTGACAACCTGATAATAAATTTGACAATTTAACCGAGCATTTTAAATCGCTTAAAACATCTATTCCATCTAGGTAACACTTTTGCGCAGATATGCAGTAGTAGCAAAACTTTTCTTCACTAGATGTGAGAATTCATCACAGAATCTGGGATGTTAAAAAACATCTACCACTCACGCTTGATAGATAGAAGAGAAAGTTCAGTGACAACTTGATATTGATTTTGACAATTCAACAGAGCGTCTTAAATCGTTTGAAAAGTCCATTCCATTGAGGTAATACTCGTGAGGAGACTTGCAGTCGCAGAAAAACGTCTGTTTACTAGATGTGAGAATTAATCACAGAATCTGGGATGCTCAAAAACATCTACCGCTCAATCTTAATAGACAGAAGAAAAATTCAGTGACAGCCTTACAATAAATCTGACATTTCAACAGGGCGTTTTAAATCGTTCAAAACATCTATTCCATCTAGGTAACACTTTTGCAGAGACTTGCAGTCGCAGCAAAACTTTTGTTCACTAGATGTGAGAATTCATCACAGAATCTGGGATGCTCAAAAACATCTACTCCTCACGCTTTAAAGACAGAAGACAAAGTTCAGTGACAGCTTTATGATAAATCTGACAATTCAGCAGAGCATTCTCAATCGTCTAAAACATCTATTTCATTAAGGTAAGACTCGAGCAGAGACTTGCAGTCGCAGCAAAACTTCTGTTCACTAGATGTGAGATTTCATCACAGAATCTGGGATACTCAAAAATATCTACCACTCAAGCTTGATAGACAGAAGAAAAAGTTTATTGAGAACTATATGATAAATTTGACTATCCAACAAAGGATTAAAAACGTCTAAAACATCTATTCAAGCGATGTGAGACTGCAGCAGAGACTTTAAATCACAGCAAAACATCTGTTAACTAGATGTGAGTATTCATCACAGAATCTGGGATGCTCAAAAATATCTACTCCTCACGCTTTAAAGACAGAAGACAAAGTTCAGTGACAGCTTTATGATAAATCTGACAATTCAGCAGAGCATTCTCAATCGTCTAAAACATCTATTTCATTAAGGTAAGACTCGAGCAGAGACTTGCAGTCGCAGCAAAACTTCTGTTCACTAGATGTGAGATTTCATCACAGAATCTGGGATACTCAAAAACATCTACCACTCAAGCTTGATAGACAGAAGAAAAAGTTTATTGAGAACTATATGATACATTTGACTATTCAACAAAGGATTAAAAACGTCTAAAAGATCTATTCAAGCGATGTGAGACTGCAGAAGAGACTTTAAATCACAGCAAAACATCTGTTAACTAGATGTGAGAATTCATCACAGAATCTGGGATGCTCAAAAACATCTACTGCTCACGCTTCAAAGAGAGAAGAAAAAGTTTACTGACAACTTAATGATAAATCTAGCAAATCAACTGATCGTTTTAAAGCGTTTAAAACATCTACTCCATTGAGGTAACGCTTTTGCGGAGACATGCAGTCGCAGCAAAACTTCTGTTCTCTAGACGTGAGAATTCATCACATAATCTGGGATGCTAAAAAACATCTACTGCTCACGCTTCATAGAGAGAAGAAAAAGTTCAGTGACAACTTGATATTGATTTTGACAATTCAACCGAGCGTTTTTAATCATTTAAAACAACTATTCCAACGAGGTAACCTTCGTGCAGAGACTGGCAGTGGCAGCAAAACTTCTGTTCACTAGCTTTGAGAATTCATCACAGAATCTGGGATGCTCAAAATCATCTACCGCTCGCGCTTGATAGACAGAAGAAAAAGTTTAGTGACAACTTGATAATAAATTTGACAATTTAACCAAACATTTTAAATCGTTTAAAACATCTATTCAATCGAGGTAACACTTTTGCGGAGACTTGCAGTCGCAGCAAAACTTCTGTTCACTAGATGTGAGAATTCATCACAGAATCTAGGATGCCAAAAACATCTACTGCTCACGCTTGATAAACAGAAGAAAAAGTTCTGTGACAACTTTATAATACATGGGACAATTTAACCAAGCAATTTAAATCTTCTAAAATATCTATTCCATCGAGGCCACAATTAAGCAGAGACTTGCAGTCCAAAAAAATCGTCTACTTACTTGATGTGAGAGTTCATCACAGAATCTGGGATGCTCAAAAACATCTACCGCTCAGGCTTGATAGACAGAAGAAAAAGTTCATTGACATATAAATATAATAAATGTGACCATTCAAGAAATGAATAAAAACGTCTAGAACATCTATTCAAGTGATGTGAAACTGCAGCAGAGACTTGCACACGCAACAAGCCGTCTGTTCACTAGATGTGAGAATTCATCACAGAATCTGGGATGCTCAAAAACATCTACTGCTCACGCTTGATGGAGAGAGGAAAAAGATTAGTCACAACTTGATAATAAATCTAACAATTCAAAAGAGCATTTTAGATCATTTAAAACATCTATTCCATCGAGGTAACTCCAGCAGAGGCTTGGAGTCGAAAGAAAAGGTTTGTTCACTAGATGTGAGAATTCATCACAGAATCTGGGATGCTCAAAAACATCTACTGCTCACGCTTGATAGACAGAAGAAACAGTTTAATGATAACTTTATAATAAAAGTAACCATTCAACAAAGGATTAAAAAACGTCTAGAACATCTATTCAAGCGAAGTAAGACTGCAGGAGAGAATTACATTCACAACAAAACGTCTGTTCACTAGATGTAAGAACTCATCACAGAATCTGGGATGCTCAAAAACATCTACTGCTCACGCTTCATAGAGAGAAGAAAAATTTTCCTGACAACTTAATAATAAATCTAGCAAATCAACTGATCGTTTTAAAGCGTTTAAAACATCTATTCCATCGAGGTAACGCTTTTACGGAGACATGCAGTCGCAGCAAAACTTCTGTTATCTAGACGTGAGAATTCATCACATAATCTGGGATGCTAAAAAACGTCTACTGCTCACGCATCATAGGTAGAAGAAAAAGTTCAGTGACAACTTGTATTTGATTTTGACAATTCAACCGAGCGTTTTTAATCATTTAAAACAACTATTCCAACGAGGTAACCTTCGTGCAGAGACTGGCAGTGGCAGCAAAACTTCTGTTCACTAGATGTGAGAATTCATCACAGAATCTGGGATGCTCAAAATCATCTACCGTTCGCGCTTGATAGACAGAAGAAAAAGTTTAGTGACAACCTGATAATAAATTTGACAATTTAACCGAGCATTTTAAATCGCTTAAAACATCTATTCCATCTAGGTAACACTTTTGCGCAGATATGCAGTAGTAGCAAAACTTTTCTTCACTAGATGTGAGAATTCATCACAGAATCTGGGATGTTAAAAAACATCTACCACTCACGCTTGATAGATAGAAGAGAAAGTTCAGTGACAACTTGATATTGATTTTGACAATTCAACAGAGCGTCTTAAATCGTTTGAAAAGTCCATTCCATTGAGGTAATACTCGTGAGGAGACTTGCAGTCGCAGAAAAACGTCTGTTTACTAGATGTGAGAATTAATCACAGAATCTGGGATGCTCAAAAACATCTACCGCTCAATCTTAATAGACAGAAGAAAAATTCAGTGACAGCCTTACAATAAATCTGACATTTCAACAGGGCGTTTTAAATCGTTCAAAACATCTATTCCATCTAGGTAACACTTTTGCAGAGACTTGCAGTCGCAGCAAAACTTTTGTTCACTAGATGTGAGAATTCATCACAGAATCTGGGATGCTCAAAAACATCTACTCCTCACGCTTTAAAGACAGAAGACAAAGTTCAGTGACAGCTTTATGATAAATTTGACTATCCAACAAAGGATTAAAAACGTCTAAAACATCTATTCAAGCCATGTGAGACTGCAGCAGAGACTTTAAATCACAGCAAAACATCTGTTAACTAGATGTGAGTATTCATCACAGAATCTGGGATGCTCAAAAATATCTACTGCTCACGCTTGAAACACAGAAGAAAAAGTTTACTAACAACTTGATATTAAATCTAACAATTCAAAAGAGCATTTTAAATTATTTAAAACCTCTATTCCATTGTGGTAACACTTTTGCAGAGACTTGCAGTCGCAGCAAAACTTCTGTTTACTAGATGTGTAAATTCATCACAGAATCTGGGAAGCTCAAAACATATACTGCTCACGCTTGATAGACAGAAATAACGTTAAGTGACAACTTGATAATAAATCTGATAATTCAACAGAGCATTTTAAATCGTCTAAAACATCTATTCCATCCAGGTAACACTTTTGCATAGACGTTTGCAGTCGGAACAAAACTTCTGTTCACTAGATGTGAGAATTCATCACAGAATCTTGGATGCTCAAAAAACCCCTACTGCTCACGCTTGATAGACAGAAGAAAAAGTTTAGCGAAAACTTGACGATAACTCTGAAAATTCAAAAAAGCGTTTTAAATCATTTAAAACATCTATTCCATCGTGGTAACACTCGTGCAGAGACTTGAAGTCGCAACAAAACGTCTGCTCACTAGATGTGAGAATTCATCACAGAATCTGGGATGCTCAAAAACATCTACTGCTCACGCTTGATAGACAGAAGAAAAAGTTTAGTGACAACTTGATAATAAATCTGACAATGTAACAGGGCATTTTAATTCGTCTAAAACATCTATTTCATTATGATAAGACTCGAGCAGAGTCTTGCAGTTAAGACAAAACTTCTGTTGACTAGATGTGAGAATTCATCACAGAATCTGGGATGCTCAAAAACATATACTCCTCACGCTTTAAAGACAGAAGACAAAGTTCAGTGACAGCTTTATGATAAATCTGACAATTCAGCAGAGCATTCTGAATCGTCTAAAACATCTATTTCATTAAGGTAAGACTCGAGCAGAGACTTGCAGTCGCAGCAAAACTTCTGTTCACTAGATGTGAGATTTCATCACAGAATCTGGGATACTCAAAAACATCTACAACTCAAGCTTGATAGACAGAAGAAAAAGTTTATTGAGAACTATATGATAAATTTGACTATTCAACAAAAGATTAAAAACGTCTAAAACATCTATTCAAGCCATGTGAGACTGCAGAAGAGACTTTAAATCACAGCAAAACATCTGTTAACTAGATGTGAGAATTCATCACAGAATCTGGGATGCTCAAAAACATCTACTGCTCACGCTTGATAGACAGAAGATAAAGTTTTTTGACAACTATATAACAAATTTGACCATTCAACGAAGGATTAAAAATGTCTAGAACATCTATTCAAGCGATGTAAGACTGCAGCAGAGACTTGCAGTCGCAGCAAAACTTCTGTTCACTAGATGTGAGAATTCATCACAGAATCTGGGATGCTCAAACACCTCTACTGCTCACGCTTGATGGACAGAAGAAAAAGTTTAGTTACAACTTGATGATAAATCTAACAATTCGTAAGAGCGTTTTAAATCGTCTAAAACTTCTATTCCATCGAGGTAACAGTCCAGCAGAGGCTTGCAGTTGAAATAAAACTTCTGTTCACAAGATTTGAGAATTAATCACAGAATCTGGGATGCTCAAGAACATCTACCGCTAACGCTTGATAGACAGAAGAAAAAGTTTAGTGACAACTTGATAATAAATCTGACAATGTAACAGGGCATTTTAATTCGTCTAAAACATCTATTTCATTATAGTAAGACTCGAGCAGAGTCTTGCAGTTAAAACAAAACTTCTGTTGACTAGATGTGAGAATTCATCACAGAATCTGGGATGCTCAAAAACCTCTACTGCTTACGCATGTTAGACAGAAGAATAAGTTTAGCGAGAACTTGATAATAAATCAAACAATTCAAAAGAGTGTCTTAAATCATTCAAAACATCTATTCTATCTTGGTAACATTCTTGCAGGGACTTGCAGTCGCAGCAAAACTTTTATTCACTAGATGCGAGAATTAATCACAGAATTTTGGATGCTCAAAACCATCTACTGCTCACGCTTGATAGACAGAAGATCAAGTTCAAGGACAAGTTGATAATCAATCTGACAATTCAACCGAGCGTTTTAGATCGTCTAAAACATCTATTCCATCGAGGTAACAGTCCAGCAAAGGCATGCAGTTGAAATAAAACTTCTGTTCACAAGATGTGAGATTTTATCACAGAATCTGGGATGCTCAAAAACATCTACCGCCCACTCTTGATAGACAGAAAAAAAAGTACAATGACAACTTGATATTAAATCTGACAATTAAACGGATCATCTTAAATCGTCTAAAACATCGATTTCATTATGGTATGACTCGAGCAGAGACTTACAGTTAAGACAAATCTTCTGTTGACTAGATGTGAGAATTCATCACCGAATCTGGGATGCTCAAAAACATCTACTTTTCACGCTTGATAGATAGAAGAAAAAAGGTTACTGACAATTTTATAATAAATATAACAATTCAACTGAGCGTTTTAAATAATTTGAAACATCTATTCCATCGAGGTAACACTTTTGCAGAGACTTGCAGTTTTAGCAAAACTTCTGTTCACTAGATGTAAGAATTCATCACAGAACCTGGGATGCTCAAAAATACTCACTGCTCAAGCTTTGAAGACAGAAGAAAAAGTTTAGTGACAACTAGATAATAAATCTAAAAATTCAACAAAGCGTTTCAAATCATTCAAAACATATATTCCATCGAGGTAACACTTTTGCAGAGACTTGCAGTCGCAACAAATCTTTTGCTCACTAGATGTGAGAATTCATCAGAGAATCTTGGATGCTCTAAAACATCTACTACTCACGCTTGATAGACAGAAGGAAAAGTTCTGTGACAACTTTATAATACATGTGACAATTCAACCGTGCAATTTAAATCGTCTAAAATATCTATTCCATGGAGGCAACAATTAAGCGGAGACTTGCAGTCCAAAAAAATGGTCTACTTACTAGATGTGAGAGTTCATCACAGAATCTGCGATGCTCAAAAACATCTACCGCTCACGCTTGATAGACAGAAGAAAAAGTTTAGTTACAACTTGATATTGAATCTAACAATTCAAAAGAGCGTTTTAAATCTTTTAAAATATCTATTCCATCGTGGTAACTCTCGAGCGGAGATTTGCAGTCGCAGGAAAACTTCTGTTCACTAGATGCGAGAATTCATTACAGAATCTGGAATGCAAAAAAACATCTACCACTCACGCTTAATAGACAGAAGAAAAAGTTCTGTGACAACTTGATAATATATCGGACAATTCAACCGATCGTTTTAAATCGTCTAAAACCTCTATTCCATCGAGGCAACAATTAAGTTGAGACTTGGAGTCGAAATGAAACTCCTGTTCACTAGATGTGAGAATTCATCACAGAATCTGGGATGGTTAAAAAACATCTACAGCTCGCGCTTGATTGACAGAAGAAAAAGTTTAGTGACAACATGATAATAAACTTGACAATTTAACCGAGCATTTTAAATCATTTAAAACATCTATTCCATAGAGGTAACACTTTTGCAGAGACTTGCAGTCACATTAAAACTTTTGTTCACTAGATGTGAGAATTCATCACAGAATATGGGATGCTCAAAAACATCTACCGCTCACGCTTGATAGACAGAAGAAAAAGTTCAGTGACAACTTGATAATTGATCTAACCATTCAACAGAGCGTCTTAAATCGTTTCAAAGATCTATTTCATTGAGGTAACAGTTTTGCGGGAACGTGCAGTCGCAGCAAAACTTCTGTTCACTAGATGTGAGAGTTCATCACAGAATCTGCGATGCTCAAAAACATCTACCGCTCACGCTTGATAGACAGAAGAAAAAGTTCATTGACATATAAATATAATAAATGTTACCATTCAAGAAAGAAATAAAAAAAGTCTAGAATATCTTTTCATGTGATGTGAAACTGCAGCAGAGACTTGCACACACAACAAAACGTCTGTTCAGTAGATGTGAGAATTCATCACAGAATCTGGGATGCTCAAAAACATCTACTGCTCACGCTTGATAGACAGAAGGAAAAGTTCTGTGACAACTTTATAATACATGTGACAATTCAACCGCGCAATTTAAATCGTCTAAAATATCTATTCCATGGAGGCAACAATTAAGCAGAGACTTGCAGTCCAAAAAATCGTCTACTTACTAGATGTGAGAGTTCATCACAGAATCTGCGATGCTCAAAAACATCTACCGCTCACGCTTGATAGAGAGAAGAAAAAATTCATTGACATATAAATATAATAAATGTTACCATTCAAGAAAGAAATAAAAAAAGTCTAGAACATCTTTTCATGTGATGTGAAACTGTAGCAGAAACTTGCAGACACAACAAAACGTCTGTTAAGTAGATGTGAGAATTCATCACAGAATCTGGGATGCTCAAAAACATCTACTGCTCACGCTTGATAGACAGAAGAAAAATTTTACTGACAACTTCATAATAAATCTAACAATTCAAAAGAGCATTTTAAATCATTTAAAACATCAATTCTATCGAGGTAACTCCAGCAGAGGCTTGGAGTGGAAAGAAAACTTTTGTTCACTAGATGTGAGAATTCATCACAGAATCTGGGATCCTCAAAAACTTGATAGACAGAAGAAAAAGTTTATTGAGAACTATATAATAAATGTGACTATTCAACAAAGGATTTATAACGTTTAGAACATCTATTCAAGCAAGTTGAGACAGCAGCAGAGACTTGCAGTCACAACAAAACGTCTGTTCACTAGATGTGAGAATTCATCACTGAATCTGGGATGCTCAAAAACATCTACCGCTCACGCTTGATAGACAGAAGAAAAAGTTTAGTTACAACTTGATATTGAATCTAACAATTCAAAAGAGCGTTTTAAATCTTTTAAAACATCTATTCCATCGTGGTAACTCTCGAGCGGAGATTTGCAGTCGCAGGAAAAGTTCTGTTCACTAGATGCGAGAATTCATTACAGAATCCGGAATGCAAAAAACATCTACCACTCACGCTTAATAGACAGAAGAAAAAGTTCTGTGACAACTTGATAATATATCGGACAATTCAACCGATCGTTTTAAATCGTCTAAAACCTCTATTCCATCGAGGCAACAATTAAGTTGCGACTTGGAGTCGAAATGAAACTCCTGTTCACTAGATGTGAGAATTCATCACAGAATCTGGGATGGTTAAAAAACATCTACAGCTCGCGCTTGATTGACAGAAGAAAAAGTTTAGTGACAACATGATAATAAACTTGACAATTTAACCGAGCATTTTACATCATTTAAAACATCTATTCCATAGAGGTAACACTTTTGCAGAGACTTGCAGTCACATTAAAACTTTTGTTCACTAGATGTGAGAATTCATCACAGAATATGGGATGCTCAAAAACATCTACCGCTCACGCTTGATAGACAGAAGAAAAAGTTCAGTGGCAACTTGATAATTGATCTAACCATTCAACAGAGCGTCTTAAATCGTTTCAAACATCTATTCCATTGAGGTAACAGTTTTGCGGGAACGTGCAGTCGCAGCAAAACTTCTGTTCACTAGATGTGAGAGTTCATCACAGAATCTGGGATACTCAAAATCATCTACCGCTCACGCTTGATAGACAGAAGACACAGTTTAGTTACAACTTGGTATTAAATATAACAATTCAAAAGAGAGTTTTAAATCATTTAAAACATCTATTCAGTCGTGGTAACTCTCAAGCGGAGTTTTGCAGTCGCAGGAAAACTTCTGTTCACTAGATGCGAGAATTCATTACAGAATCTGGAATGCGAAAAAACATCTACCACTCACGCTTGATAGACAGAAGAAAAAGTTCAGTGACAACTTGATAATAAATCGGACAATTCAACCGAGCGTTTTAAATCGATAAAACCTCTAATCCATCTAGGCAACAATTAAGTAGAGACTTGGAGTCGAAATAAAACTCCTGTTCACTAGATTTGAGAATTCATCACAGAATCTTGGATGCTCGAAAACATCTACCGCTCACCCTTGATGGACAAAAGAAAAAGTTTATTGACAGCTATATAATGAAATTGACCATTTAAAAAAGGATTAAAAACCTTTAGAACATCTATTCAAGCGATGTTAGATTGCATTATTATTAGTTATTAACACTTTATTTTACAATGTTTGCATAAAACAAGGTATAAAATAGCTACACATGCATAAAAATAATTACAAGTATAGCTAATAAAAGCCAACTAATTCAAATTGCAAAAACAGAATAGATAGAAAATATCATGTTGAACAAACCTAAAACCTAAAACTTATATGAAACCTAAAAGTGGTATGAAATTTCGGCAGAGCCTACATTGGCATTGGCACTCATTTCTTTTCCAAGCTTTGATTTAGGTCTTAAATTCAATCAAGTTAGTTGAGTGTCTAATTGAAACTGGAAGTGTACACCATAACTGTGGACCCCTATATCGAACAGTTTTTGAGCCATACATTACTGATCTCACTCTTGGTAAGTTAAAATCGCGATCATTTCTGTGGCTATACTGTTTGGTTTGTGGACAAAATATTTCTTTCATAAAAAGAGGATTTAAGCCATGCTTTGTTTTGAACATTTCTATCATTAATACTTGTAAGTTCTTCTGGTGAACAGATACACTGTTATCAAGTCCTAAGAGATCTTCAGAACTAGACTCCTGATCTCTATACGTTATTCTAAGGTCTCGCTCGTGCAGTTTGTTGATTTTGGTATTTAGTTTCCTACTATGGAACATCCATGCCAAAGGACAGTATTGAAACTGGCTATTTATGAATGATGTCATCAACATCCTTAATTTAGCTTGGTCCATATAGTGTGCAATGCGTGACAGAGCATAGAGCTTGTTGCTGACCTTTTGACATAGATTACTTACATGCTGCTCAAATGTAAGTTTGCTGTCTAAGGTAACTCCTAGCAAATTTTTTTCAGTACTATTAGCAATAGTAGAACTGCCAATATTAACCGAAACAGAATCACTACTCATATTTCCAAACGTCAATAGATGATATTTGTCTTCATTGAGCTTCATATAGTTGTCAGAGAACCATTTGATTGCATGGGCGGAATCTTTTTCTAACCTAGCAACAACATTATCAGTATCAATGTCACAAGCAAATAAAGTTGTGTCGTCGGCATAATTGCATACATCAGTATTATTTAAGGAAAGAAGCAAATCGTTGATATATATATATTGAAGAGAAGAGGTCCAAGGACAGATCCTTGAGGCACTCCTAAAGTCAGTCGCTTCCATGAGCTAAAAGACCCATTGACCTTGACCCTTTGTTGTCTGTTATGTAAGTAACTATAAATTAGAGACAATGCATCGTGACTAAAGCCGTAGGCATGCCATTTGGCTATAAGGAGATCATGTCTCGGGCGGTCAAAAGCCTTAGAAAGATCCATCGTGACAGCACCAACTTTCCCACCTACGTCAATACAAAGTTTAGTTTTTTACAAAAAACGCACTGAGGCTTGTTGAGTGTTATATCCTTTGCGAAATCCACATAATAGTATGGACAAATACGGTTCTTTGTGTTCTTCAACTTGTTTGACTAGAAGCCTCTCGAAGACTTTTGAAACTATTTGCAGAACACTAATTGGCCTGTAGTTTTTCTTAACTGTACTTTCTTTTTGTTTATGAAGTGGGGATAGGTCTGCACACTTAAGCTCATCAGGAAAAGTGGAGCTTCCAATGCAATTATTAAATATTTCCCGTAAAGGTTCGGAACATATATCAGAATTATTCTTAAGAATCTTTGGCGGTATATTCTTGAAAGTTGTGGCCTTCTTGGGATTGATCATTTTGATTTCAGTTTCCATTTCCTCTAATGAAACAGGGTTGAAAGTGAATGATTCTACATTCAAAAAGTTGCTCTTAATTTTTAGTATGCTGGGATGATTAGAGTATCTTTGTATCGACTTTTCAATAGGATCTAATATGCCCTCAGTGTCTAAAGTATTATCATTATTCTCTTTTAAGACCCACCGCGATGAATTCTCACATCTAATGAACAGATTCCAGCAGAGACTTGTAGTCACAACAAAACGTCTGTTCACTAGATGCGAGAATTCATCACAGAATCTGGGATGCTCAAAAACATCTACTGCTCACGCTTGTTAGTCAGAAGAAATAGTTTATTGACAACTATTTAATAAATATGACCATTCAACAAAGGATTAAAAACGTCTAAAACATCTATTCAGGCGATATGAAACTGCAGCAGAAAATTGCAGACACAACAAAACGTCTGTTCACTAGATGTAAGAATTCATCAAAGAATCTTGGATGCTCAAAAATATCTACTGCTCACGCTTGATAGACAGAAGAAACAGTTTAATGATGACTTTATATTAAAGGTAACCATTCAACAAAGGATTAAAAAACGTCTAGAACATCTATTCAAGCGAAGTAAGACTGCAGGAGAGAGTTACATTCACAACAAAACGTCTGTTCACTAGATGTGAGATTTCATCACAGAATCTGGGATGCTCAAAAACATCTACTGCACACGCTTGATAGACAGAAGAAAACGTTTAGCGACAACTTGATAATAAATTTGACAATTCAACCGAGCATTTTAAATCGCTTAAAACATCCATTTTATCGAGGTAACTATCGTGAAAAGACTTGCAGTCGCAGCAAAACTTCTGTTCACTAGATGTGAGAATTCATCACAGAATCTGGGATGCTCAAAAGATCTACTGCTCACGTTGGATAGACAGAAGAAAAAGTTTAATTACAACTTGATAATAAATCTAACAATTCAAAAGAGCGTTTTAAATCATTTAAAACATCTATTCCATCGTGGTAACTCTCGAGCGGAGTTTTGCAGTCGCAGGAAAACTTCTGTTCACTAGATGCGAGAATTCATCGCAGAATCTGGGATGCTCAAAAACATCTACTGCTCACGCTTGATAGTTAGAAGAAATAGTTTATTGACAACTATATAATAAATATGACAATTCAACAAAGGATTTAAAACGTCTAAAACATCTATTCAAGCGAAGTAAGACTGCAGCAGAGAGTTACAGTCACAACAAAACGTCTTTTCTCTAGATGTGAGAATTCATCACAAAATCTTTGATGCTCAAAAACATCTACTGGTCACGCTTCATAGACAGAAGAAATAGTTTAGTGACAACTTCATATTAAATTTGACAATTCAACCGAGCGTTTTTAATCTTTTAAAACACCTATTCCAACGAGGTAACACTCGTGCAGAGACTGCCAGTGGCAGCAAAACTTCTGCTCACTAGATGTGAGAATTCATAACAGAATCTGGGATGCTCAAAAATATCTACCGCTTGCGCTTTATAGACAAAGAAAAAGTTTAGTGACAACTTGATTATAAATTTGACAATTTAACCGAGCATCTTAAATCGCTTAAAACATCTATTCCATCTCGGTAACACTTTTGCGGAGACTAGCAGTCGCAGCAAAACTTTTTTTCACTAGATGTGAGAATTCATCACAGAATTTGGGATGCTCAAAAACATCTACCGCTCACGCTTGATAGACAGAAGAAAAAATTCAGTGACAACTTGATAATTAATCTAACCATTCAACAGAGCGTCTTAAATCGTTTAAAACATCTATTCCCTCCAGGTAACACTCGTGCGGAGACTTGCAGTCGCAGCAGAACGTCTGTTCACTAGATGTGAGAATTCATCACAGAATCTGGGATGATCAAAAACATCTACTCCTCACGCTTTAAAGACAGAAGGAAACGTTCAGTGACAGCTTTATAATAGATCTTACAATTCAGCAGAGCATTTTAAATCGTCTAAAACATCTATTTTATTAAGGTAAGACTCGAGCAGAGTCTTGAAGTCGCAGCAAAACTTCTGTTCACTAGATGAGAGAATTCATCACAGAATCTGGGATGCTCAAAAACATCTACCATTCAAGCTTGATAGACAGAAGAAAAAGTTTATTGAGAACAATATAATAAATGTAACTATTCAACAAAGGATTAAAAACGTCTAGAACATCTATTCAAGCGATGTGAGACTGCAGCAGAGACTTTAAATCACAGCAAAACATCTGTTCACTAGATGTTAGAATTCATCACAGAATCTGGGATGCTCAAAAGATCTACTGCTCACGTTGGAGAGACAGACGAAAAAGTTTAATTACAACTTGATAATAAATGTAACGATTCGAAAGAGCGTTTTGAATCATTTAAAACATCTATTCAATCGTGGTAACTCTCGATTGGAGTTTTGCAGTCACAGGAAAACTTCTGTTCACTAGATGCGAGAATTCATCATAGAAACTGGGATGCTCAAAACATTTACTGCCCACGCTTGTTAGTCAGAAGAAATAGTTTATTGACAACTATATAATAGATATGACCATTCAACAAAGGATTAAGAACGTCTAAAACATCTATTCAGGCGATATGAAACTGAAGCAGAGACTTGCAGACACAACAAAACGTCTGTTCACTAGATGTGGGAATTCATCATAGAATCTGAAATGCTCAAAAACATCTACTGCTCACGCTTGATAGACAGAAGAAAAAGTTAGCGACAACTTGATAACATATCAAACAATTTAAAAGAGCGTTTTAAATCATTTAAAACATCTATTCCATCCTGGTAAATCTAGAGCGGAGTTTTGCAGACGCTGGAAAACTTCTGTTCACTAGATGAGAGAATTCATCACAGAATCTGGGATGCTCAAAAACATCTACTGCTCAAGCTTAATAGACAGAAGAAACAGTTTAATGACAACTATATAATAAAAGTAACCATTCAACAATGGATTAAAAAACGTCTAGAACATTTATTCAAGCGAAATAAGACTGCAGCAGAGAAATACAGTCACAACAAAACGTCTGTTCTCTAGACGTTAAATTTTAATCACAGAAACTGGTATACTCAAAAACATCTACTGCACACGCTTGATAGACGGAAGAAAAAGTTTAGCGACAATTTGATAATAAATTTGACAATTCAACCGAGCATTTTAAATCGCTTAAAACATCTATTTTATCGAGGTAACTATCGTGAAAAGACTTGCAGTAGCAGCAAAACTTCTGTTCACTAGATGTGAGAATTCATCACAGAATCTGGGATGATCAAAAGATCTACTGCTCACGTTGGATAGACAGAAGAAAAAGTTTAATTACAACTTGATAATAAATCTAACAATTCAAAATAGCGTTTTAAATCATTCAAAATATCTATTCCATCGTGGTAACTCTGGAGCGGAGTTTTGTATTCGCAGGAAAACTTCTGTTCACTAGATGTGAGAATTCATCACAGAATCTGGGATGCTCAAATCATCTACCATTCAAGCTTGATAGACAGAAGAAAAAAGTTTATTGAGAACTATATAATAAATGTGACTATTCAGCAAAGGATTAAAAACGTCTAGAACATCTATTCAAGCGATGTGAGACTGCAGCAGAGACTTTAAATCACAGCAAAACATCTGTTCACTAGATGTTAGAATTCATCACAGAATCTGGGATGCTCAAAAGATCTACTGCTCACGTTGGATAGACAGAAGAAAAAGTTTAATTACAACTTGATAATAAATGTAACGATTCAAAAGAGCGTTTTGAATCATTTAAAACAACTATTCAATCGTGGTAACTCTCGAGCGGAGTTTTGCAGTCGCAGGAAAACTTCTGTTCACTAGATGCGAGAATTCATCATAGAAACTGGGATGCTCAAAACATCTACTGCCCACGTTGTTAGTCAGAAGAAATAAATTATTGATAACTATATAATAGATATGAACATTCAACAAAGGATTAAGAACGTCTAAAACATCTATTCAGGCGATATGAAACTGCAGCAGAGACTTGCAGACACAACAAAACGTCTGTTCACTAGATGTGGGAATTCATCATAGAATCTGAAATGCTCAAAAACATCTACTGCTCACGCTTGATAGACAGAAGAGAAAGTTAGCGACAACTTGATAACATATCAAACAATTTAAAATAGCGTCTTAAATCATTTAAAACATCTATTCCATTGAGGAAACACTCGTACGGAGACTTGTAGTCTCATCAAAACTTCTGTTCACTAGATGTGAGAATTCATCACAGAATATGGGATGCTCAAAAACATCTACTAGGCCCTACTACTCACGCTTGATAGACGGAAGAAGAAGTTTAGCTAAAACTGGATAATATATCTAACAATTCAAAAGAGCGTTTTAAATCATTTAAAACATCTATTCCATCGTGGTAACTCTCGAGCGGAGTTTTGCAGTCGCAGGAAAACTTCTTTTCACTAGATGCGAGAATTCATCACAGAATCTGGGATGCTCAAAAACATCTACTGCTCACGCTTGATAGTCAGAAGAAATAGTTTATTGACAACTATAAAATAAATGTGACCATTCAACAAAGGATTAAAAAACGTCTAGAACATCTATTCAAGCGAAGTAAGACTGCAGCAGAGAGTTACAGTCACAAAAAACGTCTTTTCTCTAGATGTGAGATTTCATCACATAAACTGGGATGCTCAAAAACATCTACTGCACAAGCTTGATAGATAGAAGAAAAAGTTTAGCGACAACTTGATAATAGATTTGACAATTCAACCGAGCATTTTAACTGGTTTAAAACATCTATTCTATCGATGTAACAATCGTTCAAAGACTTGCAGTGGAAGCAAAACTTCTGTTCACTAGATGTGAGAATTCATCACAGAATCTGGGATGCTCAAAACCATCTAATGCTCGAGCTGGATATACAGAAGAAAAAGTTTAATTACAACTTGATAATAAATATGACCATTCAACAAAGGATTAAAAACGTCTAAAACATCTATTCAAGCGATATGAAAGTGCAGCAGAGACTTGCAGACACAACAAAACATCTGTTCACAAGATGTAGAATTCATCATAGAATCTGGGATGCTCAAAAACATCTACTGCTCACGCTTGATAGAGAGAAGAAACAGTTTAGTTAAAACTGGATAATATATCTAACAATTCAAAAGAGCGTTTTAAATCATTTAAAACATCTATTCTATCCTGGTAAATCTAGAGCGGAGTTTTGCAGACGCAGGAAAACTTCTGTTCACTAGATGAGAGAATTCTTCACAGAATTTGGCATGCTCAAAAACATCTACTGCTCATGCTTGTTAGTCAGAAGAAATAGTTTATTGACAACTATATAATAAATATGACCATTCAACAAAGGATTAAAAATGTCTAAAACATCTATTCAGGCGATATAAAACTGCAGCAGAGACTTGCAGACACAACAAAAAGGTCTGTTCACTCAGGGGCGGATCCAGACCGATGCAACCGATGCAGATGCATCGGTCAGTGTCAGATGATCGATAATCTAGAAGTCTGTGCAGCAGAATTTTTATCAGACGCAAAGCATTTGAGGTCTTTCGAAATGCCCCCTTCTTTCTGGTGCAACTGCTCCTACGTAGTAACCTCGTAGCTTCAGACTCAGACACAAAAGCCATGGCCAACCATTAGACCATTAGACCCATTATTGTCCAAAAGAATAAGTGTCCTCAAAACAACTCCGGTAAATCCCATTATTATTCTAATCCTCTAGTCAATTGATGTGTGACGCGCGTCTCGACAAGGCAACGAAAGCCAACGCATAAACAGGAGATCCTTGCGTAATCATTTTGATGAGTGCATCGGTGTCAATCATAGCAGCTTTGACAGCTCCTTTCTTCTGAACAAACGATAGCCAAAATGCATCGGTCCCCAGACCCCTGAGTGGAGAAAAATCAGCGTTTTGCACCGGTTGAACGATGCAGTCCAAAGGTTACCATTGAGCAAAAGATTGCCTTCTACTATTATTGTTGTTCGCCGTTCGGTTGTCTCGCCTACTCTCGCCTGAATGGAAAGTACAGCGTACAGAGTGTGAGAGGACCTAATTGTGGTTGACTGAATAAAGTAGTCCGTGGAGGGGAACTTTTCTGGAAAGACCAAATCAGCAAACAACGAAATTGGGCCTGTCTGGCCAAGATGTAAACAGCACTTCGAAAAGCACTGGCTTGAATAGCTCTGACTTGAGGTAAATGTGCATATCCTTGTACCTGAAATAATGTTCGAAGTAAGGTCTTTCAGCTAAAACAAAATTGAAAAGGGCGTTGCCCATATTTTCCGAGAGTCTGAAGGGCGTGGCCACTCAAAAATTTTCTGCCGGCTTCGCCCCCAGACCCCCTAGTCTCCATCGGTCACCCCAATATCTGAATCCGCCCCTGTGTTCACTAGATGTGAGAATTCATCACAGAATCTGGGATGCTCAAAAACATCTACTGCTCAAGCTTGATAGACAGAAGAAACAGTTTAATGACAACTATATAATAAAAGTAACCATTCAACAATGGATTAAAAATGTCTAAATCATCTATTCAAGCGATATGAAACTGCAGCAGAGACTTGCAGACACAACAAAACGTCTGTTCACTAGATGTGAAAATTCATCACAGAATCTGGGATGCTCAAAAACATCTACTGCTCAAGCTTGATAGACAGAAGAAACAGTTTAATGATAACTATATAATAAAAGTAACCATTCAACAATGGATTAAAAAACGTCTAGAACTTCTATTCAAGCGAAATAAGACTGCAGCAGAGAAATACAGTCACAACAAAACGTCTGTTCTCTAGTTGTTAAATTTTAATCACAGAAACTGGGATACTCAAAAACATCTACTGCACACGCTTGATAGACGGAAGAAAAAGTTTAGCGACAACTTGATAATAAATTTGACAATTCGACCGAGCATTGTAAATCGCTTAAAGCATCTATTTTATTGAGGTAACAATCGTGCAAAGACTTGCAGTCGCAGCGAAACTTCTGTTCACTATATGCGAGCATTCATCACAGAATCTGGGATGCTAAAAAACATGTACTGCCCCCGCTTGTTAGTCAGAAGAAATAGTTTATTGACAACAATATAATAAATATGACCATTCAACAAAGGATTAAAAACGTCTAAAACATCTATTCAAGCGATATGAAACTGCAGCAGAGACTTGCAGACACAACAAAAAGGTCTGTTCACTAGATGTGAGAATTCATCACATCACATAAACTTTTTCTTTTGTCCATCAAGGGTGAGCCGTAGATGTTTTCGAGCATCCAAGATTCTGTGATGAATTCTCAAATCTAGTGAACAGGAGTTTCATTCTGTTTTTAATATCTGAATTAGTTGGCTTGTATACTTGTAAATATTTTTATGCATGTGCAGCTATTTTATACCTTGTTTTATGCCAACATTGTAAAATAAAGTGTTAATAATAAATAATCCCTCCGGGAGACAACATTTGTCTCCTTCCGGGAGACAACATTTGTCTCCTTCCGGGAGACAACCTTTGTCTCCCTCAGGGAGACAACATCGGTCTCCCTCCGGGACACAACATCTGTCTTCCTCCGGGAGACAACATCTGTCTCCCTACGGGAGACAACCTGTCTCTTTGGGCGAGACAACCTTTGTCTCCTTCCTGGAGACAACCTCTCTCTCCGTCTGGGAGACAAACTATCTCCCTCCGGGAGACAACCTCGGTCTCTCCCGGCAGACAACATTTGTCTCCCTCCGAGAGACAACCTCTGTCTCCCTCCAGGAGACAACATCGGTCTCCCTCCGGGAGACAACCTTTCTCTCCCTCCGGGAGACAACTTTTAGCTTCCTCCGTGAGACAAACTTTGTTTCCTTCCGGGAGACAACATTTGTCTCCCCCGAGAGAGAAACTGTCTCCCTCTGGGAGACAAACTATCTCCTGCCGGGAGACAACCTCTGTCTTCCTCCTGGAGACAACGTCTGTCTCCCTCAGGGAGACAACATTTGTCCCCTTCCCGGAGACAACCTTTGTCTTCCTCAGGGAGACAACCTTTTTCTCCAACTAGGAGACAACTTTTATCTTCCTCCGTGATACAACCTTTGTCTCCCTCCGGGAGACAACATTTATCTCCCCCCCGGGAGACAACCTGTCTCCCTCTGAGAGACAAACTATCTCCTTCCGGGAGAAAACCTTTGTCTCCTTCCGGGAGACAACATTTGTCTCTCCAGGAGAAAACAATTGTCTCCCTCTGGGAGACAACCTTTGTCTCACTCTTGGAGACAACCTTTGTCTCCCTCTGGAAGACAACCTTTGTTTCCCTCCGGAAGACAACATTTGTCTCCCTCCGGGAGACAACCTCGGTCTCCCACCGGGAGAAAACCTTTGTCTCCCTCCGGGAGAGAACCTCTGTCTCCCTCCTGGAGACAACATTTGTCTCCCTCCGGGAGAACACCTTTGTCTCCCTCTGGGAGACAACATGTGTCTCCCTCCGGGAGACAACCTTTGTTCCCCTCCGGGAGACAACATTTGTCTCCTTCCGGTAGACAACCTTTGTTTTCCTCTGGGAGACAACCTTTGTGTCCCTCCAGGAGACAAAATCGGTCTCCCTCCGGGAGACAACATTTGTCTCCCTCCTAGAGTGCAACCTTTGTCTCCCTCCAGGAGACAACCTCTGCCTTCCTCCGGGAGACAATCTTTGTCTCCCTCCGAGAGACAACCTCTGTCTCCCTCCGAGAGACAACATTTGTCTCCCTACGGTAAACAACCTTTGCCTCCCTCCGGGAGACAACATTTGTTTCCCTCCGGGAGACAACCTCGGTCTTCCTCCGGGAGACAACCTCTGACTCCATGCGGGAGACAACCTCTGTCTCCCTCCTGGAGAGAACATTTGTCTCCTTACGGGAGACAACATTTGCTCTCTTTGGGAGACAACATATGTCTCCCTCCGGGAGACAACCTTTCTCTCCCTCCAGGAGACAACATCGTGTTCCCTCCGGGTGTCAACATTTGTCTCCCTCCGAGAGTACAACCTTTGTCTCCCTCCGGGAGACAACCTCTGTCTCCCTCCTGGAGACAACATTTGTCTCCCTCCGGGAGAACACCTTTGTCTCCCTCTGGGAGACAACATGTGTCTCCCTCCGGGAGACAACCTTTGTTCCCCTCCGGGAGACAACATTTGTCTCCTTCCGGTAGACAACCTTTGTTTTCCTCTGGGAGACAACCTTTGTGTCCCTCCAGGAGACAACATCGGTCTCCCTCCGGGAGACAACATTTGTCTCCCTC
Organism: Aurelia sp. 4 Dawson et al 2005; assembly: GCA_964019985.1. Lineage (NCBI taxonomy): Eukaryota > Metazoa > Cnidaria > Scyphozoa > Semaeostomeae > Ulmaridae > Aurelia > Aurelia sp. 4 Dawson et al 2005. The sequence goes on along the minus strand of OZ026511.1, from coordinate 419,752 downwards.
CTAGAGTGCAACCTTTGTCTCCCTCCAGGAGACAACCTCTGCCTTCCTCCGGGAGACAATCTTTGTCTCCCTCCGGGAGACAACCTTTGTCTCCCTCCGGGAGACAACCTCTGTCTCCCTCCGAGAGACAACATTTGTCTCCCTACGGTAAACAACCTTTGCCTCCCTCCGGGAGACAACATTTGTTTCCCTCCGGGAGACAACCTCGGTCTTCCTCCGGGAGACAACCTCTGACTCCATGCGGGAGACAACCTCTGTCTCCCTCCTGGAGAGAACATTTGTCTCCTTACGGGAGACAACATTTGCTCTCTTTGGGAGACAACATATGTCTTCCTCCGGGAGACAACCTTTCTCTCCCTCCAGGAGACAACATCGTTTTCCCTCCGGGAGTCAACATTTGTCTCCCTCCGAGAGTACAACCATTGTCTCCCTCCGGGAGACAACCTCTGTCTTCCTCTGGGAGACAACCTCTGTCTCCCTCAGGGAGACAATAATTGTCCCCTTCCGAGAGACAATCTTTGTCTTCCTCAGGGAGACAACCTTTTTCTCCCTCTGGGAGACAACTTTTATCTTTCTCCGTGAGACAACCTTTGTCTCACTCCGGGAGACAACGTTTGTCTCCCAACGGGAGACAACCTGTCTCCCTCTGAGAGACAAACTATCTCCTTCCGTGAGAAAACCTTTGTCTCTTTCCGGGAGGCAACATTTGTCTCCTTCCGGTAGACAACCTTTGTCTTGCTCAGGGAGACAACCTTTTTCTTCCTCTGGGAGACAACTTTTATCTTCCTCCCTGAGACAACCTTTGTCTCCCTCCGGGAGACAACCTCTGTTTCCCTCCGGGAGACAACCTCTGTTTCCCTCCGGTAGACAACATTTGTCTCCCTCCTGGAGACAATCTTTGTCTCCCTCCGAGTGAGAACCTCTGTCTTCCTCCGGGAGACAACATTTGTGTCCTCCCGGGAGACAACATTTGTCTTCCCCTGGGAGACGACCTTTGTCTCCCTCCTGGAGACGACCTTTGTCTCTCTCCGGGAGACAACCTTTGTCTCCCCCCGGGAGACAACCTTTGTCTCCCCCCGGGAAGCAACCTTTGTCTCCCTCCGGAAGACAACCTTTGTCTCCCTCTGGGAGACAAACTGTCTCCCTCCGAGAGACAACCTTTGTCTCCCTTTGGGAGACAACATTTGTCTCCCACCGGGAGACAACAATTGTCTCCCTCTGGGAGACAAACTGTCTTCCTCCAAGAGACAACCTTTGTCTCCCTTTGGGAGACAACCTTTGTCTCCCTCCGGGAGACAACCTTTGTCTCCCTCCGTGAGACAACATTTGTCTCCCTCCGAGAGACAACCTTTGTCTCCCTTTGGGAGACAACATCTGTCTGCCTCCGGGAGACAACCTTTGTCTCCCCCCGGGAAACAACATTTGTCTCCCTCCGGGAGACAACCTTTGTCTACCTCTGGGAGACAAACTGTCTCCCTCCGAGAGATAACCTTTGTCTCCCTTTGGGAGACAACCTTTGTCTCTCTCCAGGAGACAACCTTTGTCTCCCCCCGGGAGACAACCTTTGTCTCCCCCCGGGAAACAAACTTTGTCTCCCTCCGGGAGACAACCTTTGTCTCCCTCTGGGAGACAAACTGTCTCCCTCCGAGAGACAACCTTTGTCTCCCTTTGGGAGACAACCTTTGTCTCCCACCGGGAGACAACATTTGTCTCCCTCTGTGAGTCAAACTGTCTTCCTCCGAGAGACTACCTTTGTCTCCCTTTGGGAGACAACCTTTGTCTCCCTCCGGTAGACAACCTTTGTCTCCCTCCGTGAGACAACATTTGTCTCCCTCCGAGAGACAACATTTGTCTCCCTCTGGGAGACAACATTTGTGTCCCTCCGGGAGACAACATTTGTCTCCCTCCAAGAGACAACATTTGTCTCCCTCCGGGAGACTTTCTTTGTCTCCCTCCGGGAGATAACATTTGTCTCCCTCCGGGAGACAACATTTGCGTCCCTCCGGGAGAGAACCTTTGTCTCCCCCGGGGAGACAACATTTGCCTCCCTCCAGGAGACAACCTTTGTCTCCCTCCGACAGACAACCTCTGTTTCCCTCCGGGAGACAACCTCTGTTTCCCTCCGGGAGACAACATTTGTCTCCCTCCTGGAGACAATCTTTGTCTCCCTCCGAGTGACAACCTCTATCTCCCTCCGGGAGACAACATTTGTGTCCTCCCGGGAGACAACATTTGTCTTCCCCTGGGAGACGACCTTTGTCTCCCTCCTGGAGACGACCTTTGTCTCTCTCCGGGAGACAACCTTTGTCTCCCCCCGGGAGACAACCTTTGTCTCCCCCCGGGAAGCAACCTTTGTCTCCCTCCGGAAGACAACCTTTGTCTCCCTCTGAGAGACAAACTGTCTCCCTCCGAGAGACAACCTTTGCCTCCCTTTGGGAGACAACATTTGTCTCCCACCGGGAGACAACAATTGTCTCCCTCTGGGAGACAAACTGTCTTCCTCCAAGAGACAACCTTTGTCTCCCTTTGGGAGACAACCTTTGTCTCCCTCCGGGAGACAACCTTTGTCTCCCTCCGTGAGACAACATTTGTCTGCCTCCGGGAGACAACCTTTGTTTCCCCCCGGGAAACAACATTTGTCTCCCTCCGGGAGACAACCTTTGTCTACCTCTGGGAGACAAACTGTCTCCCTCCGAGAGATAACCTTTGTCTCCCTTTGGGAGACAACCTTTGTCTCTCTCCAGGAGACAACCTTTGTCTCCCCCCGGGAGACAACCTTTGTCTCCCCCCGGGAAACAAACTTTGTCTCCCTCCGGGAGACAACCTTTGTCTCCCTCTGGGAGACAAACTGTCTCCCTCCGAGAGACAACCTTTGTCTCCCTTTGGGAGACAACCTTTGTCTCCCACCGGGAGACAACATTTGTCTCCCTCTGGGAGTCAAACTGTCTTCCTCCGAGAGACAACCTTTGTCTCCCTTTGGGAGACAACCTTTGTCTCCCTCCGGTAGACAACCTTTGTCTCCCTCCGTGAGACAACATTTGTCTCCCTCCGAGAGACAACATTTGTCTCCCTCCGGGAGACAACATTTGTGTCCCTCCGGGAGAAAACCTTTGTCTCCCCCGGGGAGACAACATTAGCCTCCCTCCGGGAGACAACATTTGTCTCCCTCCACGAGACAACATTTGTCTCCCTCCGGGACACAACCTTTGTCTCCCTCCGGGAGACAACATTTGTCTCCCTCCGGGAGACAACATTTGTCTCCCTCCGGGAGACAACCTTTGTCTCCCCCGGGGAGACAACATTTGCCTCCCTCCGGGAGACAACATTTGTCTCCCTCCAAGAGATAAAATTTGTCTCCCTCCGGGAGACTCTCTTTGTCTCCCTCCGGGAGATAACGTTCGTCTCCCTCCGGGAGACAACTCTTGTCTCCCTCCGGGAGACAATATTTGTCTCCCTCCGGGAGACAACATTTGTCTCCCTCTGGGAGACAACCTTTGTCTCCCTCTGGGAGACAACATTTATCTCCCTCCGGGAGACAACATTTGTCTCCCTCTGAAAGACAACATTTGTCTCCCTCCTGGAGACAACCTTTGTCTCCATCCGGGAGACAACATTTGTATCCCTCCAGGAGACAACCTTTGTATCCCTCCGGGAGACAATCTTTGTCTCCCCTTGGGAGACAACCTTTGTCTCCCCCCAGAAAACAACCTTTCTCTCACTCAGGGAGACAACCTTTGTCTCCCTCTGGGAGACAACATTTATCTCCCTCCGGGAGACAACATTTGTCTCCCTCTGGGAGACAACATTTGTCTCCCTCCTGGAGACAACCTTTGTCTCCATCCGGGAGACAACATTTGTATCCCTCCAGGAGACAACCTTTGTATCCCTCCGGGAGACAACCTTTGTCTTCCCCAAGGAGACGACCTTTGTCTCCCCCCAGGAAACAACCTTTGTCTCCCACAGGGAGACAACCTTTGTCTCCCTCTGGGAGACAACATTTATCTCCCTCCGGGAGACAACATTTGTCTCCCTCTGGAAGACAACATTTGTCTCCATCCTGGAGACAACCTTTGTCTCCCTCCGGGAGACAACCTTTGTCTCCCTTTGGGAGACAACATTTGTCTCCCTCCGGGAGACAACCTTTGTCTCCCTCCGGGAGACAACCTTTGTCTCCGTCCGGGAGACAACATTTGTATCCCTCCAGGAGACAACCTTTGTATCCCTCCGGGAGACAACATTTGTCTCCCTACGGGAGACTTTCTTTGTCTCCCTCCGGGAGATAACGTTTGTCTCCCTCCGGGAGACAACCTTTGTCTCCCTCCGGGAGACAATATTTGTTTCCCTCCGGGAGACAACATTTGTCTCCTTCCGGGAGACAACCTTTGTCTCCCTCCGGGAGACAACATTTGTCTCCCTCCGGGAGACAATCTTTGTCTCCCCTTGGGAGACAACCTTTGTCTCCCCCCAGGAAACAAATTTTGTCTCCCTCAGGGAGACAACCTTTGTCTCCCTCTGGGAGACAACATTTATCTCCTTCCGGGAGACAACATTTGTCTCCCTCTGGGAGACAACATTTGTCTCCCTCCTGGAGACAACCTTTCTCTCCCTCCAGGAGACAACATCGTTTTCCCTACGGGAGTCAACATTTGTCTCCCTCCGAGAGTACAACCATTGCCTCCCTCCGGGAGACAACCTCTGAGTTCCTCTTGGAGACAACCTTTTTCTCCCTCTGGGAGACAACTTTTATCTTCCTCCGTGAGACAACCTTTGTCTCCCTCCGGGAGACAACGTTTGTCTCCCACAGGGAGACAACCTGTCTCCCTGTGAGAGACAAACTATCTCCTTCCGTGAGAAAACCTTTGTCTCTTTCCGGGAGGCAACATTTGTCTCCTTCCGGTAGACAACCTTTGTCTTGCTCAGGGAGACAACCTTTTTCTCCCTCTGGGAGACAACTTTTATCTTCCTCCCTGAGACAACCTTTGTCTCCCTCCGGGAGACAACCTCTGCTTCCCTCTGGGAGACAACATTTGTCTTCCCCTGGGAGACGACCTTTGTCTCCCTCCCGGAGACGACCTTTGTCTCCCTCCGGGAGACAATCTTTGTCTCCCCCCGGGAGACAACCTTTGTTTCCCTCCGGGAGACAACCTCGGTCTTCCTCCGGGAGACAACCTCTGACTCAATGCGGGAGACAACCTCTGTCTCCTTCCTGGAGAGAACATTTGTCTCCTTCCGGGAGACAACATTTGCTCTCTCTGGGAGACAACATATGTCTCCCTCCGGGAGACAACCTTTGTCTCCCTTTGGGAGACAACCTTTGTCTCCCTCCGGGAGACAACCTTTGTCTCCCTCCGTGAGACAACATTTGTCTCCCTCCGAGAGACAACCTTTGTCTCCCTTTGGGGGACAACATTTGTCTCCCTACGGGAGACAACCTTTGTCTCCCTCCGGGAGACAACATTTGTCTCCCCCGGGGAGACAACTTTTGCCTCCCTCCGGGAGACAACAATTGTCTCCCTCCAAGAGACAACATTTGTCTCCCTCCGGGAGACTTTCTTTGTCTCCTTCCGGGAGATAACATTTGTCTCCCTCCGAGTGACAACCTCTGTCTCCCTCCGGGAGACAACATTTGTGTCCCGCCTGGAGACAACCTCTGTCTCCCTCCGGGAGACAACCTCGGTCTTCCTCAAGGAGACAACCTTTGTCTCCCTCCGGGAAACAACCTTTGTCTCCCTCCGGGCGACAACCTTTTTCTCCTCCCGGGAGACAATATTTGTCTTCCCCTAGGAGACGACCTTTGTCTCCCTCCTGGAACGACCTTTGTCTCTCTCCGGGAGACAACCTTTGTCTCCCCCCGGGAGACAACCTTTGTCTCCCACCGGGAAACAACCTTTGTCTCCCTCCGGGAGACAACCTTTGTCTCCCTCTGGGAGACAAACTGTCTCCCTCCGAGAGACAACCTTTGTCTTCCTTTGGGAGACAACCTTTGTCTCCCACCGGGAGACAACATTTGTGTCCCGCCGGGAGACAACCTCTGTCTCCCTCCGGGAGACAACCTCGGTCTTCCTCAAGGAGACAACCTTTGTCTCCCTCCGGGAAACAACCTTTGTCTCCCTCCGGGAAACAACCTTTGTCTCCTCCCGGGAGACAACATTTGTCTTCCCCTGGGAGACGATCTTTGTCTCCCTCCTGGAGACGACCTTTGTCTCTCTCCAGGAGACAACCTTTGTCTCCCCCCGGGTGACAACCTTTGTCTCTTCCCGGGAAACAACCTTTGTCTCCCTCCGGGAGACAACCTTTGTCTCCCTCTGGGAGACAAACTGTCTCCCTCCGAGAGACAACCTTTGTCTCCCTTTGGGAGACAACCTTTGTCTCCCACCGGGAGACAACATTTGTCTCCCTCTAGGAGACAAACTGCCTTCCTCCGAGAGACAACCTTTGTCTCCCTTTGGGAGACAAACTTTGTCTCCCTCCGGTAGACAACCTTTGTCTCCCTCCGTGAGACAACATTTGTCTCCCTCCGAGAGACAACATTTGTCTCCCTCCGGGAGACAACATTTGTCTCCCTCCGGGAGACAACCTTTGTCTCCCCCGGGGAGACAACATTTGCCTCCCTCCGGGAGACAACATTTGTCTCCCCCGGGGAGACAACTTTTGCCTCCCTCCGGGAGACAACAATTGTCTCCCTCCAAGAGACAACATTTGTCTCCCTCCGGGAGACTTTCTTTGTCTCCTTCCGGGAGATAACATTTGTCTCCCTCCGAGTGACAACCTCTGTCTCCCTCCGGGAGACAACATTTGTGTCCCGCCTGGAGACAACCTCTGTCTCCCTCCGGGAGACAACCTCGGTCTTCCTCAAGGAGACAACCTTTGTCTCCCTCCGGGAAACAACCTTTGTCTCCCTCCGGGCGACAACCTTTTTCTCCTCCCGGGAGACAATATTTGTCTTCCCCTAGGAGACGACCTTTGTCTCCCTCCTGGAACGACCTTTGTCTCTCTCCGGGAGACAACCTTTGTCTCCCCCCGGGAGACAACCTTTGTCTCCCACCGGGAAACAACCTTTGTCTCCCTCCGGGAGACAACCTTTGTCTCCCTCTGGGAGACAAACTGTCTCCCTCCGAGAGACAACCTTTGTCTTCCTTTGGGAGACAACCTTTGTCTCCCACCGGGAGACAACATTTGTGTCCCGCCGGGAGACAACCCTTGTCTCCCTCCGGGAGACAACCTCGGTCTTCCTCAAGGAGACAACCTTTGTCTCCCTCCGGGAAACAACCTTTGTCTCCTCCCGGGAGACAACATTTGTCTTCCCCTGGGAGACGACCTTTGTCTCCCTCCTGGAGACGACCTTTGTCTCTCTCCAGGAGACAACCTTTGTCTCCCCCCGGGTGACAACCTTTGTCTCCCCCCGGGAAACAACCTTTGTCTCCCTCCGGGAGACAAACTTTGTCTCCCTCTGGGAGACAAACTGTCTCCCTCCGAGAGACAACCTTTGTCTCCCTTTGGGAGACAACCTTTGTCTCCCACCGGGAGACAACATTTGTCTCCCTCTGGGAGACAAACTGCCTTCCTCCGAGAGACAACCTTTGTCTCCCTTTGGGAGACAAACTTTGTCTCCCTCCGGTAGACAACCTTTGTCTCCCTCCGTGAGACAACATTTGTCTCCCTCCGAGAGACAACATTTGTCTCCCTCCGGGAGACAACATTTGTCACCCTCCGGGAGACAACCTTTGTCTCCCCCGGGGAGACAACATTTGCCTCCCTCCGGGAGACAACATTTGTCTCCCTCCAAGAGACAACATTTGTCTCCCTCCGGGAGACTTTCTTTGTCTCCCTCCGGGAGATAACGTTTGTCTCCCTCCGGGAGACAACCTTTGTCTCCCTCCGGGAGACAATATTTGTCTCCCTCGGGGAGACAACATTTGTCTCCCTCCGTGAGACAACCTTTGTCTCCCTCCGGGAGACAACATTTGTCTGCCTCCGGTAGACAATCTTTGTCTCCCCTTGGGAGACAACCTTTGTCTCCCCCCAGGAAACAACCTTTCTCTCCCTCAGGGAGACAACCTTTGTCTCCCTCTGGGAGACAACATTTATCTCCCTCCGGGAGACAACATTTGTCTCCCTCTGGGAGACAACAGTTGTCTCCCTCCTCGAGACAACATTTGTCTCCCTCCGGGAGACAACCTTTGTCTCCCTTTAGGAGACAACATTTGTCTTCCTCCGGGAGGCAACCTTTGTCTCCCTCCGGGAGACAACCTTTGTTTCCACCCGGGAGACAACATTTGTCTCCCTCCTGGAGACAACCTTTGTCTCCCTCCGGGAGACAACCTTTGTCTTCCTTTGGGAGACAACATTTGTCTCCCTCCGGGAGACAACCTTTGTCTCCCTCCGGGAGACAACCTTTGTCTCCATCCGGGAGACGACATTTGTATCCCTCCAGGATACAATCTTTGTATCCCTCCGGGAGACAACATTTGTCTCCCTCCGGGAGACTTTCTTTGTCTCCCTCCGGGAGATAACGTTTGTCTCCCTACGGGAGACAACCTTTGTCTCCCTCCGGGAGACAATATTTGTCTCCCTCAGGGAGACAACATTTGTCTCCCTCCGGGAGAGAACCTTTGTCTCCCTCCGGGAGACAACATTTGTCTCCCTCCGGGAGACAATCTTTGTCTCCCCTTGGGAGACAACCTTTGTCTCCCCCCAAGAAAAAACCTTTGTCTCCCTCAGGGAGACAACCTTTGTCTCCCTCTGGGAGACAACATTTTCTCCCTCCGGGAGACAACATTTGTCTCTCTCTGGGAGACAACATTTGTCTCCCTCCTGGAGACAACCTTTGTCTCCCTCCGGGAGACAACCTTTGTCTCCCTTTGGGAGACAACATTTGTCTCCCACCGGGAGACAACCTTTGTCTCCATCCTGGAGACAACATTTGTATCCCTCCAGGAGACAACCTTTGTATCCCTCCGGGAGACAACCTTTGTCTTCCACCGGGAGACGACCTTTGTCTCCCCCCAGGAAACAACCTTTGTCTCCCTCAGGGAGACAACATCTGTCTCCCTCCTGGAGACAACCTTTGTCTCCCTCCGGGAGACAACCTTTGTCTCCCTTTGGGAGACAACATTTGTCTCCCTCCGGGAGACAACCTTTGTCTCCCTCCGGGAGACAACCTTTATCTCCATCCTGGAGACAACATTTGTATCCCTCCGGGAGACAACCTTTGTCTTCCCCCGGGAGACGACCTTTGTCTCCCTCCGGGAGACAACATTTGTCTCCTCCGGGAGACAACTTTTGTCTCCCCCCGGGAGACGACCTTTGTCTCCCTCCGGGAGACAACCTTTGTCTCCCTCCGGACGACAACATTTGTCTCCCTCCGGGAGACAACATTTGTCTCCCTCCGGGAGACAACATTTGTCTCCCTCCGGGAGACAACATTTGTCTCCCTATGGGAGACAACCCTTGTCTCCCTCCGGGAGACAACCTCGGTCTTCCACAAGGAGACAACCTTTGTCTCCCTCCGGGAAACAACCTTTGTCTCCTCCCGGGAGACAACATTTGTCTTCCCCTGGGAGACGACCTTTGTCTCCCTCCTGGAGACGACCTTTGTCTCTCTCCAGGAGACAACCTTTGTCTCCCCCCGGGAGACAATCTTTGTCTCCCCTTGGGAGACAACCTTTGTCTCCCCCCAGGAAACAACCTTTGTCTCCCTCAGGGAGACAACCTTTGTCTCCCTCAGGGAGACAACCTTTGTATCCCTCTGGGAGACAACATTTATCTCCCTCCGGGAGACAACATTTGTCTCCCTCTGGGAGACAACATTTGTCTCCCTCCTGGAGACAACCTTTGTCTCCCTTTGGGAGACAACATTTGTCTCCCTCCGGGAGACAACCTTTGTCTCCCTCCGGGAGACAACCTTTATCTCCATCCGGGAGACAACATTTGTATCCCTCCAGGAGACAACCTTTGTATCCCTCCCGCAGACAACCTTTGTCTTCCCCCGGGAGACGATCTTTGTCTCCCTCCGGGAGACAACATTTGTCTCCTCCGGGAGACAACCTTTGTCTTCCCCCAAGAGACGACCTTTGTATCCCTCCGGGAGACAACCTTTGTCTCCCTCCGGAAAACAACATTTGTCTCCCTCCGGGAGACAACATTTGTCTCCCTCCGGGAGACAACATTTGTCTCCCTCTGGGAGACAACATTTGTCTCCTTCTTGGAGACAACCTTTGTCTCCCTCCGGGAGACAACCTTTGTCTCCCTTTGGGAGACAACATTTGTCTCCCTCCGGGAGACAACCTTTGTCTCCCTCCGGGAGACAACCTTTGTCTCCATCCGGGAGACAACATTTGTATCCCTCCAGGAGACAACCTTTGTATCCCTCCGGGAGACAACCTTTGTCTTCCCCCGGGAGACGACCTTTGTCTCCCTCCGGGAGACAACATTTGTCTCCCTCCGGGAGACAACCTTTGTCTCCCTTTGGGAGACAACCTTTGTCTCCCTTTGGGAGACAACATTTGTTTCCCTCCGGGAGACAACCTTTGTCTTCCCCCAAGAGACGACCTTTGTATCCCTCCGGGAGACAACCTTTGTCTCCCTCCGGAAAACAACATTTGTCTCCCTCCGGGAGACAACATTTGTCTCCCTCCGGGAGACAACATTTGTCTCCCTCTGGGAGACAACATTTGTCTCCTTCTTGGAGACAACCTTTGTCTCCCTCCGGGAGACAACCTTTGTCTCCCTCCGGGAGACAACCTTTGTCTCCATCCGGGAGACAACATTTGTATCCCTCCAGGAGACAACCTTTGTATCCCTCCGGGAGACAACCTTTGTCTTCCCCCGGGAGACGACCTTTGTCTCCCTCCGGGAGACAACATTTGTCTCCCTCCAGGAGACAACCTTTGTCTCCCTTTGGGAGACAACCTTTGTCTCCCTTTGGGAGACAACATTTGTTTCCCTCCGGGAGACAACCTTTGTCTTCCCCCGGGAGACGACCTTTGTCTCCCTCCGGGAGACAACATTTGTCTCCCTCCGGGAGACAACATTTGTCTCCCTCTGGGAGACAACATTTGTCTCCCTTTTGGAGACAACCTTTGTCTTCGCCCGGGAGACGACCTTTGTCTCCCTCCGGGAGACAACCTTTGTCACCCTCCGGGAGACAACATTTGTCTCCCTCCTGGAAGACGACCTTTGTCTCCCTCCGGGAGACAACCTTTGTCTCCCTCCGGGAAAACAACATTTGTCTCCCTCCGGGACACAACATTTGTCTCCCACCGGGAGACAACCTCTGTGTCCCCCTGGAGACAACCTTTGTCTCCCCCCGGGAAACAACCTTTGTCTCTCTCCGGGAGACAACCTTTGTCTCCCTCTGGGAGACAAACTGTCTCCCTCCGAGGGACAACATTTTTCTCCCTTTGGGAGACAACCTTTGTCTCCCTCCGGGAGACAACCTTTGTCTCCCTCCGGGAGACAACCTTTGTCTCCCTCGGGAAGACAACATTTGTCTCCCTCCGGGAGACATTCTTTGTCTCCCTCCGGGAGACAACCTTTGTCTCCCTCCAGAAGACAACATTTGTCTCCCTCCGAGAGACAACCTTTTTCTCCCTTTTTGAGACAACATTAGTCTCCCCCCGGGAGACAACCTTTGTCTCCCTTGGGAGACAACCTTTGTCTCCCTTTGGGAGACAACATTAGTCTCCCCCGGGAGACAACCTTTGTCTCCCTTTGGGAGGCAACCTTTGTCTCCCCCCGGGAGACAACCTTTGTCTCCCTCCGGGAGACAAAATTTGTGTTCCTCCGGGAGACAACATTTGTCTCCCCCCCCCGGGAGACAACCTTTGTCTCCCTCTGGGAGACAAACTGTCTCCCTGCGAGAGACAACCTTTGTCTCCCTTTGGGAGACAATCTTTATCTCCCTCCTGGAGACAACATTTGTCTCCCTCTGGGAGACAAACTGTCTGCCTCCGAGAGACAACCTTTGTTTTCTTTTGGGAGTCAACCTTTGTCTCCCTCCTTGAGACAACCTTTGTCTCCCTCCGGGAGACAACATTTGTCTCCCTCCGAGAGACAACCTTTGTCTCCCTTTGGGAGACAGCATTTGTCTCCCTCTAGGAGACAACCTTTGTCTCCCTCCTTGGAGACAACATTTGTCTCCCTCCGAGAGACAACCTTTGTCTCCCTCCGGGAGACAACATTTGTCTCCCTCTGGGAGACAACATTTGTCTCCCTCCGGGAGACAACCTTTGTCTCCCTCCGGGAGACAACATTTGTCTCCCTCCGGGAGACAACCTTTGTCTCCCTCCGGGAGACAATATTTGTCTCCCTCCAGGAGACAACATTTGTCTCCCTCCGGGAGACAACATTTGTCTCTCTCCGGGAGACAACCTTTGTCTCACTTTGGGAGACAACCTTTGTCTCCCTCTGGGAGACAACATTTGTCTCCATCCAGGAGACAACATTTGTCTCCCTCCGGGAGACAACATTTGTCTCCCTCCGGGAGACAACCTTTGTCTCACTTTGGGAGACAACCTTTGTCTCCCTCTGGGAGACAACCTTTGTCTCCCTCCGGGAGACAACATTTGTCTCCCTCCGGGAGACAACCTTTGTCTCCCTCCGGGAGACAACATTTGTCTCCCTCAGGGAGACAACCTTTGTCTCCCCCTGGGAGACAACATTTGTCTCCCTCTTAGTAAAAAATGTTGTCTCCTTCCGGAAAACATTCTTTGTCTCCTTCCGGGAGACAACCTTTGTCTCCCTTTGGGAGACAACCATTGTCTCCCTCGGGGAGACAACCTTTGTCTCCCTCCGGGAGACAACATTTGTCTCCCTCCGAGAGACAACCTTTATCTCCCTTTGGGAGACAACATTTGCCTCCCTCCGGGAGACAACCATTGTCTCCCTCAAGGAGACAACATTTGTCTCCCTCCGGGAGACAACCTTTGTCTCCCCCGGGGAGACAACTTTTGTCTCCCTCTGGGAGACAACATTTGTCTCCCTCTGGGAGACAACCTTTATCTCCCTCCGCGAGACAAACTTTGTCTCCCCGGGAGACAATATTCGTCTCCCTCCGGGAGACAACCTTTGTCTCACTTTGGGAGACAACCTTTGTGTCCCTCTGGGAGACAACATTTGTCTCCCTCCGGGAGACAACATTTGTCTCTCTCCGGGAGACAACCTTCGTCTCCCTCAGGGAGACAACCTTTGTCTCCCCCTGGGAGACAACATTTGTCTCCCTCCAAGAGACAACATTTGTCTCTCTCCGGGAGACAACCTTCGTCTCCCTCCGGGAGACAACGTTTGTCTCCCACCGGGAGACAACCTGTCTCCCTGTGAGAGACAAACTATCTCCTTCCGTGAGAAAACCTTTGTCTCTTTCCGGGAGGCAACATTTGTCTCCTTCCGGTAGACAACCTTTGTCTTGCTAAGGGAGACAACCTTTTTCTCCCTCTGGGAGACAACTTTTATCTTCCTCCCTGAGACAACCTTTGTCTCCCTCCGGGAGACAACCTCTGCTTCCCTCTGGGAGACAACATTTGTCTCCCTCCTGGAGACAATCTTTGTCTCCCTCCGAGTGACAACCTCTGTCTCCCTTCGGGAGACAACATTTGTGTCCCGCCGGGAGACAACCTCTGTCTCCCTCCGGGAGACAACCTCGGTCTTCCTCAAGGAGACAAACTTTGTCTCCCTCAGGGAGACAACCTTTGTCTCCCCCCGGGAGACAACATTAGTCTTCCCCTGGGAGACGACCTTTGTCTCCCTCCTAGAGACGACCTTTGTCTCCCTCCGGGAGACAATCTTTGTCTCCCCCCGGGAGACAACCTTTGTTTCCCTCCGGAAGACAACCTCGGTCTTCCTCCGGGAGACAACCTCTGACTCAATGCGGGAGACAACCTCTGTCTCCCTCCTGGAGAGAACATTTGTCTCCCTCCGAGAGACAACCTTTGTCTCCCTTTGGGGGACAACATTTGTCTCCCTCCGGGAGACAACCTTTGTCTCCCTCCGGGAGACAACATTTGTCTCCCCCGGGGAGACAACTTTTGCCTCCCTCCGGGAGACAACATTTGTCTCCCTCCAAGAGACAACATTTGTCTCCCTCCGGGAGACTTTCTTTGTCTCCCTCCGGGAGATAACATTTGTCTCCCTCCGGGAGACAACCTTTGTCTCCCTCCGGGAGACAATATTTGTCTCCCTCCTGGAGACAATCTTTGTCTCCCTCCGAGTGACAACCTCTGTCTCCTTCCGGGAGACAACATTTGTGTCCCGCCTGGAGACAACCTCTGTCTCCCTCCGGGAGACAACCTCGGTCTTCCTCAAGGAGACAACCTTTGTCTCCCTCCGGGAAACAACCTTTGTCTCCCTCCGGGCGACAAACTTTGTCTCCTCCCGGGAGACAAAATTTGTCTTCCCCTGGGAGACGACCTTTGTCTCCCTCCTGGAACGACCTTTGTCTCTCTCCGGGAGACAACCTTTGTCTCCCCCCGGGAGACAACCTTTGTCTCCCACCGGGAGACAACATTTGTGTCCCGCCGGGAGACAACCTCTGTCTCCCTCCGGGAGACAAGCTCGGTCTTCCTCAAGGAGACAACCTTTGTCTCCCTCCGGGAAACAACCTTTGTCTCCTCCCGGGAGACAACATTTGTCTTCCCCTGGGAGACGACCTTTGTCTCCCTCCTGGAGACGACCTTTGTCTCTCTCCAGGAGACAACCTTTGTCTCCCCCCGGGAGACAACCTTTGTCTCCCCCCGGGAAACAACCTTTGTCTCCCTCCGGGAGACAACCTTTGTCTCCCTCTAAGAGACAAACTGTCTCCCTCCGAGAGACAACCTTTGTCTCCCTTTGGGAGACAACCTTTGTCTCCCACCGGGAGACAGCATTTGTCTCCCTCTGGGAGACAAACTGCCTTCCTCCGAGAGACAACCTTTGTCTCCCTTTGGGAGACAAACTTTGTCTCCCTCCGGTAGACAACCTTTGTCTCCCTCCGTGAGACAACATTTGTCTCCCTCCGAGAGACAACATTTGTCTCCCTCCGGGAGACAACATTTGTCTCCCTCCGGGAGACAACCTTTGTCTCCCCCGGGGAGACAACATTTGCCTCCCTCCGGGAGACAACATTTGTCTCCCTCCAAGAGACAACATTTGTCTCCCTCCGGGAGACTTTCTTTGTCTCCCTCCGGGAGATAACGTTTGTCTCCCTCCGGGAGACAACCTTTGTCTCCCTCCGGGAGACAATATTTGTCTCCCTCCGGGAGACAACATTTGTCTCCCTCCGTGAGACAACCTTTGTCTCCCTCCGGGAGACAACATTTGTCTCCCTCCGGGAGACAATCTTTGTCTCCCCTTGGGAGACAACCTTTGTCTCCCCCCAGGAAACAACCTTTCTCTCCCTCAGGGAGACAACCTTTGTCTCCCTCTGGGAGACAACATTTATCTCCCTCTGGGAGACAACATTTGTCTCCCTCTGGGAGACAACAGTTGTCTCCCTCCTCGAGACAACATTTGTCTCCCTCCGGGAGACAACCTTTGTCTCCCTTTGGGAGACAACATTTGTCTTCCTCCGGGAGGCAACCTTTGTCTCCCTCCGGGAGACAACCTTTGTTTCCATCCGGGAGACAACATTTGTATCCCTCCAGGAGACGACCTTTGTATCCCTCCGGGAGACAACCTTTGTCTTCCCTCGGGAGACGACCTTTGTCTCCCCCCAGGAAACAACCTTTGTCTCCCTCAGGGAGACAACATTTGTCTCCCTCTGGGAGACAACATTTGTCTCCCTCCTGGAGACAACCTTTGTCTCCCTCCGGGAGACAACCTTTGTCTCCCTTTGGGAGACAACATTTGTCTCCCTCCGGGAGACAACCTTTGTCTCCCTCCGGGAGAAAACCTTTGTCTCCATCCGGGAGACAACATTTGTATCCCTCCAGGAGACAACCTTTGTATCCCTCCGGGAGACAACATTTGTCTCCCTCCGGGAGACTTTCTTTGTCTCCCTCCGGGAGATAACGTTTGTCTCCCTACGGGAGACAACCTTTGTCTCCCTCCGGGAGACAATATTTGTCTCCCTCCGGGAGACAACATTTGTCTCCCTCCGGGAGACAACCTTTGTCTCCCTCCGGGAGACAACATTTGTCTCCCTCCGGGAGACAATCTTTGTCTCCCCTTGGGAGACAACCTTTGTCTCCCCCCAAGAAACAACCTTTGTCTCCCTCAGGGAGACAACCTTTGTCTCCCTCTGGGAGACAACATTTATCTCCCTCCGGGAGACAACATTTGTCTCCCTCTGGGAGACAACATTTGTCTCCCTCCTGGAGACAACCTTTGTCTCCCTCCGGGAGACAACCTTTGTCTCCCTTTGGGAGACAACATTTGTCTCCCTCTGGGAGACAACCTTTGTCTCCCTCCGGGAGACAACCTTTGTCTCCATCCGGGAGACAACATTTGTATCCCTCTAGGAGACAACCTTTGTATCCCTCCGGGAGAAAACCTTTGTCTTCCACCGGGAGACGACCTTTGTCTCCCCCCAGGAAAAAACCTTTGTCTCCCTCAGGGAGACAACATTTGTCTCCCTCCTAGAGACAACCTTTGTCTCCCTCCGGGAGACAACCTTTGTCTCCATCCGGGAGACAACATTTGTATCCCTCCAGGAGACAACCTTTGTCTCCCTCTGGGAGACAACATTTATCTCCCTCCGGGAGACAACATTTGTCTCCCTCTGGCAGACAACAGTTGTCTCCCTCCTCGAGACAACATTTGTCTCCCTCCGGGAGACAACCTTTGTCTCCCTTTGGGAGACAACATTTGTCTTCCTCCGGGAGGCAACCTTTGTCTCCCTCCGGGAGACAACCTTTGTTTCCATCTGGGAGACAACATTTGTATCCCTCCAGGAGACAACCTTTGTATCCCTCCGGGAGACAACCTTTGTCTTCCCTCGGGAGACGACCTTTGTCTCCCCCCAGGAAACAACCTTTGTCTCCCTCAGGGAGACAACATTTGTCTCCCTCCGGGAGACAACCTTTGTCTCCCTCCGGGAGACAACCTTTGTCTCCATCCGGGAGACAACATTTGTATCCCTCCAGGAGACAACCTTTGTCTCCCTCCGGACGACAACATTTGTCTCCCTCTGGGAGACAACATTTGTCTCCCTCCGGGAGACAACATTTGTCTCCCTATGGGAGACAACATTTGTCTCCCTCCGGGAGACAACCTTTGTCTCCCTCCGGGAGACAACCTTTGTCTCCATCCGGGAGACAACATTTGTATCCCTCCAGGAGACAACCTTTGTATCCCTCCGGGAGACAACATTTGTCTCCCTCCGGGAGACTTTCTTTGTCTCCCTCCGGGAGATAACATTTGTCTCCCTCCGGGAGACAACCTTTGTCTCCCTCCTGGAGACAACATTTGTCTCCCTCCGGGAGACAACCTTTGTCTCCCTTTGGGAGACAACATTTGTCTCCCTCCGGGAGACAACCTTTGTCTCCCCCGGGGAGACAACATTTGTCTCCCTCTGGGAGACAACATTTGTCTCCCTCCGGGAGACAACCTTTGTCTCCCTCCGGGAGACAACATTTGTCTCCCTCCGGGAGACAACCTTTGTCTCCCTCCGGGAGACAATATTTGTCTCCCTCCAGGAGACAACATTTGTCTCCCTCCGTGAGACAACATTTGTCTCTCTCCGGGAGACAACCTTTGTCTCACTTTGGGAGACAACCTTTGTCTCCCTCTGGGAGACAACATTTGTCTCCATCCAGGAGACAACATTTGTCTCCCTCCGGGAGACAACATTTGTCTCCCTCCGGGAGACAACCTTTGTCTCACTTTGGGAGACAACCTTTGTCTCCCTCTGGGAGACAACCTTTGTCTCCCTCCGGGAGACAACATTTGTCTCCCTCCGGGAGACAACCTTTGTCTCCCTCCGGGAGACAACATTTGTCTCCCTCAGGGAGACAACCTTTGTCTCCCCCTGGGAGACAACATTTGTCTCCCTCTTAGTAAAAAATGTTGTCTCCTTCCGGAAAACATTCTTTGTCTCCTTCCGGGAGACAACCTTTGTCTCCCTTTGGGAGACAACCATTGTCTCCCTCGGGGAGACAACCTTTGTCTCCCTCCGGGAGACAACATTTGTCTCCCTCCGAGAGACAACCTTTATCTCCCTTTGGGAGACAACATTTGCCTCCCTCCGGGAGACAACCATTGTCTCCCTCAAGGAGACAACATTTGTCTCCCTCCGGGAGACAACCTTTGTCTCCCCCGGGGAGACAACTTTTGTCTCCCTCTGGGAGACAACATTTGTCTCCCTCTGGGAGACAACCTTTATCTCCCTCCGCGAGACAACCTTTGTCTCCCCGGGAGACAATATTCGTCTCCCTCCGGGAGACAACCTTTGTCTCACTTTGGGAGACAACCTTTGTGTCCCTCTGGGAGACAACATTTGTCTCCCTCCGGGAGACAACATTTGTCTCTCTCCGGGAGACAACCTTCGTCTCCCTCAGGGAGACAACCTTTGTCTCCCCCTGGGAGACAACATTTGTCTCCCTCCAAGAGACAACATTTGTCTCTCTCCGGGAGACAACCTTCGTCTCCCTCCGGGAGACAACGTTTGTCTCCCACCGGGAGACAACCTGTCTCCCTGTGAGAGACAAACTATCTCCTTCCGTGAGAAAACCTTTGTCTCTTTCCGGGAGGCAACATTTGTCTCCTTCCGGTAGACAACCTTTGTCTTGCTAAGGGAGACAACCTTTTTCTCCCTCTGGGAGACAACTTTTATCTTCCTCCCTGAGACAACCTTTGTCTCCCTCCGGGAGACAACCTCTGCTTCCCTCTGGGAGACAACATTTGTCTCCCTCCTGGAGACAATCTTTGTCTCCCTCCGAGTGACAACCTCTGTCTCCCTTCGGGAGACAACATTTGTGTCCCGCCGGGAGACAACCTCTGTCTCCCTCCGGGAGACAACCTCGGTCTTCCTCAAGGAGACAAACTTTGTCTCCCTCAGGGAGACAACCTTTGTCTCCCCCCGGAGACAACATTAGTCTTCCCCTGGGAGACGACCTTTGTCTCCCTCCTAGAGACGACCTTTGTCTCCCTCCGGGAGACAATCTTTGTCTCCCCCCGGGAGACAACCTTTGTTTCCCTCCGGAAGACAACCTCGGTCTTCCTCCGGGAGACAACCTCTGACTCAATGCGGGAGACAACCTCTGTCTCCCTCCTGGAGAGAACATTTGTCTCCCTCCGAGAGACAACCTTTGTCTCCCTTTGGGGGACAACATTTGTCTCCCTCCGGGAGACAACCTTTGTCTCCCTCCGGGAGACAACATTTGTCTCCCCCGGGGAGACAACTTTTGCCTCCCTCCGGGAGACAACATTTGTCTCCCTCCAAGAGACAACATTTGTCTCCCTCCAGGAGACTTTCTTTGTCTCCCTCCGGGAGATAACATTTGTCTCCCTCCGGGAGACAACCTTTGTCTCCCTCCGGGAGACAATATTTGTCTCCCTCCTGGAGACAATCTTTGTCTCCCTCCGAGTGACAACCTCTGTCTCCTTCCGGGAGACAACATTTGTGTCCCGCCTGGAGACAACCTCTGTCTCCCTCCGGGAGACAACCTCGGTCTTCCTCAAGGAGACAACCTTTGTCTCCCTCCGGGAAACAACCTTTGTCTCCCTCCGGGCGACAAACTTTGTCTCCTCCCGGGAGACAAAATTTGTCTTCCCCTGGGAGACGACCTTTGTCTCCCTCCTGGAACGACCTTTGTCTCTCTCCGGGAGACAACCTTTGTCTCCCCCCGGGAGACAACCTTTGTCTCCCACCGGGAGACAACATTTGTGTCCCGCCGGGAGACAACCTCTGTCTCCCTCCGGGAGACAAGCTCGGTCTTCCTCAAGGAGACAACCTTTGTCTCCCTCCGGGAAACAACCTTTGTCTCCTCCCGGGAGACAACATTTGTCTTCCCCTGGGAGACGACCTTTGTCTCCCTCCTGGAGACGACCTTTGTCTCTCTCCAGGAGACAACCTTTGTCTCCCCCCGGGAGACAACCTTTGTCTCCCCCCGGGAAACAACCTTTGTCTCCCTCCGGGAGACAACCTTTGTCTCCCTCTAAGAGACAAACTGTCTCCCTCCGAGAGACAACCTTTGTCTCCCTTTGGGAGACAACCTTTGTCTCCCACCGGGAGACAACATTTGTCTCCCTCTGGGAGACAAACTGCCTTCCTCCGAGAGACAACCTTTGTCTCCCTTTGGGAGACAAACTTTGTCTCCCTCCGGTAGACAACCTTTGTCTCCCTCCGTGAGACAACATTTGTCTCCCTCCGAGAGACAACATTTGTCTCCCTCCGGGAGACAACATTTGTCTCCCTCCGGGAGACAACCTTTGTCTCCCCCGGGGAGACAACATTTGCCTCCCTCCGGGAGACAACATTTGTCTCCCTCCAAGAGACAACATTTGTCTCCCTCCGGGAGACTTTCTTTGTCTCCCTCCGGGAGATAACGTTTGTCTCCCTCCGGGAGACAACCTTTGTCTCCCTCCGGGAGACAATATTTGTCTCCCTCCGGGAGACAACATTTGTCTCCCTCCGTGAGACAACCTTTGTCTCCCTCCGGGAGACAACATTTGTCTCCCTCCGGGAGACAATCTTTGTCTCCCCTTGGGAGACAACCTTTGTCTCCCCCCAGGAAACAACCTTTCTCTCCCTCAGGGAGACAACCTTTGTCTCCCTCTGGGAGACAACATTTATCTCCCTCTGGGAGACAACATTTGTCTCCCTCTGGGAGACAACAGTTGTCTCCCTCCTCGAGACAACATTTGTCTCCCTCCGGGAGACAACCTTTGTCTCCCTTTGGGAGACAACATTTGTCTTCCTCCGGGAGGCAACCTTTGTCTCCCTCCGGGAGACAACCTTTGTTTCCATCCGGGAGACAACATTTGTATCCCTCCAGGAGACAACCTTTGTATCCCTCCGGGAGACAACCTTTGTCTTCCCTCGGGAGACGACCTTTGTCTCCCCCCAGGAAACAACCTTTGTCTCCCTCAGGGAGACAACATTTGTCTCCCTCTGGGAGACAACATTTGTCTCCCTCCTGGAGACAACCTTTGTCTCCCTCCGGGAGACAACCTTTGTCTCCCTTTGGGAGACAACATTTGTCTCCCTCCGGGAGACAACCTTTGTCTCCCTCCGGGAGAAAACCTTTGTCTCCATCCGGGAGACAACATTTGTATCCCTCCAGGAGACAACCTTTGTATCCCTCCGGGAGACAACATTTGTCTCCCTCCGGGAGACTTTCTTTGTCTCCCTCCGGGAGATAACGTTTGTCTCCCTACGGGAGACAACCTTTGTCTCCCTCCGGGAGACAATATTTGTCTCCCTCCGGGAGACAACATTTGTCTCCCTTCGGGAGACAACCTTTGTCTCCCTCCGGGAGACAACATTTGTCTCCCTCCGGGAGACAATCTTTGTCTCCCCTTGGGAGACAACCTTTGTCTCCCCCCAAGAAACAACCTTTGTCTCCCTCAGGGAGACAACCTTTGTCTCCCTCTGGGAGACAACATTTATCTCCCTCCGGGAGACAACATTTGTCTCCCTCTGGGAGACAACATTTGTCTCCCTCCTGGAGACAACCTTTGTCTCCCTCCGGGAGACAACCTTTGTCTCCCTTTGGGAGACAACATTTGTCTCCCTCTGGGAGACAACCTTTGTCTCCCTCCGGGAGACAACCTTTGTCTCCATCCGGGAGACAACATTTGTATCCCTCTAGGAGACAACCTTTGTATCCCTCCGGGAGAAAACCTTTGTCTTCCACCGGGAGACGACCTTTGTCTCCCCCCAGGAAAAAACCTTTGTCTCCCTCAGGGAGACAACATTTGTCTCCCTCCTAGAGACAACCTTTGTCTCCCTCCGGGAGACAACCTTTGTCTCCATCCGGGAGACAACATTTGTATCCCTCCAGGAGACAACCTTTGTCTCCCTCTGGGAGACAACATTTATCTCCCTCCGGGAGACAACATTTGTCTCCCTCTGGCAGACAACAGTTGTCTCCCTCCTCGAGACAACATTTGTCTCCCTCCGGGAGACAACCTTTGTCTCCCTTTGGGAGACAACATTTGTCTTCCTCCGGGAGGCAACCTTTGTCTCCCTCCGGGAGACAACCTTTGTTTCCATCTGGGAGACAACATTTGTATCCCTCCAGGAGACAACCTTTGTATCCCTCCGGGAGACAACCTTTGTCTTCCCTCGGGAGACGACCTTTGTCTCCCCCCAGGAAACAACCTTTGTCTCCCTCAGGGAGACAACATTTGTCTCCCTCCGGGAGACAACCTTTGTCTCCCTCCGGGAGACAACCTTTGTCTCCATCCGGGAGACAACATTTGTATCCCTCCAGGAGACAACCTTTGTCTCCCTCCGGGAGACAACCTTTGTCTCCCCCGGGGAGACAACATTTGCCTCCCTCCGGGAGACAACATTTGTCTCCCCCGGGGAGACAACTTTTGCCTCCCTCCGGGAGACAACCTTTGTATCCCTCCGGGAGACAACCTTTGTCTTCCCTCGGGAGACGACCTTTGTCTCCCCCCAGGAAACAACCTTTGTCTCCCTCAGGGAGACAACATTTGTCTCCCTCTGGGAGACAACATTTGTCTCCCTCCTGGAGACAACCTTTGTCTCCCTCCGGGAGACAACCTTTGTCTCCCTTTGGGAGACAACATTTGTCTCCCTCCGGGAGACAACCTTTGTCTCCCTCCGGGAGAAAACCTTTGTCTCCATCCGGGAGACAACCTTTGTCTCCCTCCGGGAGACAACCTTTGTCTCCCTCCGGGAGACAACCTTTGTCTCCCTCCGGGAGACAACCTTTGTCTCCCTCCGGGAGACAACCTTTGTCTCCCTCCGGGAGACAATATTTGTCTCCCTCCAGGAGACAACATTTGTCTCTCTCCGGGAGACAACCTTTGTCTCACTTTGGGAGACAACCTTTGTCTCCCTCTGGGAGACAACCTTTGTCTCCCTCCGGGAGACAACATTTGTCTCCCTCCGGGAGACAACATTTGTCTCCATCCAGGAGACAACATTTGTCTCCCTCCGGGAGACAACATTTGTCTCCCACCGGGAGACAACCTTTGTCTCACTTTGGGAGACAACCTTTGTTTCCCTCTGGGAGACAACCTTTGTCTCCCTCCGGGAGACAACATTTGTCTCCCTCCGGGAGACAACCTTTGTCTCCCTCCGGGAGACAACATTTGTCTCCCTCAGGGAGACAACCTTTGTCTCCCCCTGGGAGACAACATTTGTCTCCCTCTTAGTAAAAAATGTTGTCTCCCTCCGGGAAACATTCTTTGTCTCCTTCCGGGAGACAACCTTTGTCTCCCTTTGGGAGACAACCTTTGTCTCCCTCGGGGAGACAACCTTTGTCTCCCTCCGGGAGACAACATTTGTCTCCCTCCGAGAGACAACCTTTATCTCCCTTTGGGAGACAACATTTGCCTCCCTCCGGGAGACAACCATTGTCTCCCTCAAGGAGACAACATTTGTCTCCCTCCGGGAGACAACCTTTGTCTCCCCCGGGGAGACAACTTTTGTCTCCCTCTGGGAGACAACATTTGTCTCCCTCTGGGAGACAACCTTTGTCTCCCTCCGCGAGACAACCTTTGTCTCCCCCGGGAGACAATATTTGTCTCCCTCCGGGAGACAACCTTTGTCTCACTTTGGGAGACAACCTTTGTGTCTCTCTGGGAGACAACATTTGTCTCCCTCCGGGAGACAACATTTGTCTCTCTCCAGGAGACAACCTTCGTCTCCCTCAGGGAGACAACCTTTGTCTCCCCCTGGGAGACAACATTTGTCTCCCTCCAAGAGACAACATTTGTCTCTCTCCGGGAGACAACCTTCGTCTCCCTCCGGGAGACAACGTTTGTCTCCCACCGGGAGACAACATTTGTCTCCCTCCGGGAGACAACCTTTGTCTCCCCCGGGGAGACAACATTTGCCTCCCTCCGGGAGACAACATTTGTCTCCCCCGGGGAGACAACTTTTGCCTCCCTCCGGGAGACAACAATTGTCTCCCTCCAAGAGACAACATTTGTCTCCCTCCGGGAGACTTTCTTTGTCTCCTTCCGGGAGATAACATTTGTCTCCCTCCGAGTGACAACCTCTGTCTCCCTCCGGGAGACAACATTTGTGTCCCGCCTGGAGACAACCTCTGTCTCCCTCCGGGAGACAACCTCGGTCTTCCTCAAGGAGACAACCTTTGTCTCCCTCCGGGAAACAACCTTTGTCTCCCTCCGGGCGACAACCTTTTTCTCCTCCCGGGAGACAATATTTGTCTTCCCCTAGGAGACGACCTTTGTCTCCCTCCTGGAACGACCTTTGTCTCTCTCCGGGAGACAACCTTTGTCTCCCCCCGGGAGACAACCTTTGTCTCCCACCGGGAAACAACCTTTGTCTCCCTCCGGGAGACAACCTTTGTCTCCCTCTGGGAGACAAACTGTCTCCCTCCGAGAGACAACCTTTGTCTTCCTTTGGGAGACAACCTTTGTCTCCCACAGGGAGACAACATTTGTGTCCCGCCGGGAGACAACCTCTGTCTCCCTCCGGGAGACAACCTCGGTCTTCCTCAAGGAGACAACCTTTGTCTCCCTCCGGGAAACAACCTTTGTCTCCTCCCGGGAGACAACATTTGTCTTCCCCTGGGAGACGACCTTTGTCTCCCTCCTGGAGACGACCTTTGTCTCTCTCCAGGAGACAACCTTTGTCTCCCCCCGGGTGACAACCTTTGTCTCCCCCCGGGAAACAACCTTTGTCTCCCTCCGGGAGACAACCTTTGTCTCCCTCTGGGAGACAAACTGTCTCCCTCCGAGAGACAACCTTTGTCTCCCTTTGGGAGACAACCTTTGTCTCCCACCGGGAGACAACATTTGTCTCCCTCTGGGAGACAAACTGCCTTCCTCCGAGAGACAACCTTTGTCTCCCTTTGGGAGACAAACTTTGTCTCCCTCCGGTAGACAACCTTTGTCTCCCTCCGTGAGACAACATTTGTCTCCCTCCGAGAGACAACATTTGTCTCCCTCCGGGAGACAACATTTGTCTCCCTCCAGGAGACAACCTCTGTCTCCCCCGGGGAGACAACATTTGCCTCCCTCCGGGAGAAAACATTTGTCTCCCTCCAAGAGACAACATTTGTCTCCCTCCGGGAGACTTTCTTTGTCTCCCTCCGGGAGATAACGTTTGTCTCCCTCCGGGAGACAACCTTTGTCTCCCTCCGGGAGACAACCTTTGTCTCCCTCCGGGAGACAATATTTGTCTCCCTCGGGGAGACAACATTTGTCTCCCTCCGTGAGACAACCTTTGTCTCCCTCCGGGAGACAACATTTGTCTGCCTCCGGTAGAAAATCTTTGTCTCCCCTTGGGAGACAACCTTTGTCTCCCCCCAGGAAACAACCTGTCTCTCCCTCAGGGAGACAACCTTTGTCTCCCTCTGGGAGACAACAATTATCTCCCTCCGGGAGACAACATTTGTCTCCCTCTGGGAGACAACAGTTGTCTCCCTCCTCGAGACAACATTTGTCTCCCTCCGGGAGACAACCTTTGTCTCCCTTTGGGAGACAACATTTGTCTTCCTCCGGGAGGCAACCTTTGTCTCCCTCCGGGAGACAACCTTTGTTTCCACCCGGGAGACAACATTTGTCTCCCTCCTGGAGACAACCTTTGTCTCCCTCCGGGAGACAACCTTTGTCTTCCTTTGGGAGACAACATTTGTCTCCCTCCGGGAGACAACCTTTGTCTCCCTCCGGGAGACAACCTTTGTCTCCATCCGGGAGACAACATTTGTATCCCTCCAGGATACAACCTTTGTATCCCTCCGGGAGACAACATTTGTCTCCCTCCGGGAGACTTTCTTTGTCTCCCTCCGGGAGATAACGTTTGTCTCCCTACGGGAGACAACCTTTGTCTCCCTCCGGGAGACAATATTTGTCTCCCTCAGGGAGACAACATTTGTCTCCCTCCGGGAGAGAACCTTTGTCTCCCTCCGGGAGACAACATTTGTCTCCCTCCGGGAGACAATCTTTGTCTCCCCTTGGGAGACAACCTTTGTCTCCCCCCAAGAAAAAACCTTTGTCTCCCTCAGGGAGACAACCTTTGTCTCCCTCTGGGAGACAACATTTATCTCCCTCCGGGAGACAACATTTGTCTCCCTCTGGGAGACAACATTTGTCTCCCTCCTGGAGACAACCTTTGTCTCCCTCCGGGAGACAACCTTTGTCTCCCTTTGGGAGACAACATTTGTCTCCCACCGGGAGACAACCTTTGTCTCCATCCTGGAGACAACATTTGTATCCCTCCAGGAGACAACCTTTGTATCCCTCCGGGAGACAACCTTTGTCTTTTACCGGGAGACGACCTTTGTCTCCCCCCAGGAAACAACCTTTGTCTCCCTCAGGGAGACAACATCTGTCTCCCTCCTGGAGACAACCTTTGTCTCCCTCCGGGAGACAACCTTTGTCTCCCTTTGGGAGACAACATTTGTCTCCCTCCGGGAGACAACCTTTGTCTCCCTCCGGGAGACAACCTTTGTCTCCCTCCGGGAGACAACCTTTATCTCCATCCTGGAGACAACATTTGTATCCCTCCGGGAGACAACCTTTGTCTTCCCCCGGGAGACGACCTTTGTCTCCCTCCGGGAGACAACATTTGTCTCCTCCGGGAGACAACTTTTGTCTCCCCCCGGGAGACGACCTTTGTCTCCCTCCGGGAGACAACCTTTGTCTCCCTCCGGACGACAACATTTGTCTCCCTCCGGGAGACAACATTTGTCTCCCTCCGGGAGACAACATTTGTCTCCCTATGGGAGACAACATTTGTCTCCCTCCGGGAGACAACCTTTGTCTCCCTCCGGGAGACAACCTTTGTCTCCATCCGGGAGACAACACTTGTATCCCTCCAGGAGACAACCTTTGTATCCCTCCGGGAGACAACATTTGTCTCCCGCCGGGAGACTTTCTTTGTCTCCCTCCGGGAGATAACGTTTGTCTCCCTCCGGGAGACAACCTTTGTCTCCCTCCGGGAGACAATATTTGTCTCCCTCTGGGAGACAACATTTGTCTCCCTCCGGGAGACAACCTTTGTCTCCCTCCGGGAGACAACATTTGTCTCCCTCCGGGAGACAATCTTTGTCTCCCCTTGGGAGACAACCTTTGTCTCCCCCCAGGAAACAACCTTTGTCTCCCTCAGGGAGACAACCTTTGTCTCCCTCAGGGAGACAACCTTTGTCTCCCTCTGGGAGACAACATTTATCTCCCTCCGGGAGACAACATTTGTCTCCCTCTGGGAGACAACATTTGTCTCCCTCTGGGAGACAACATTTGTCTCCCTCCTGGAGACAACCTTTGTCTCCCTTTGGGAGACAACATTTGTCTCCCTCCGGGAGACAACCTTTGTCTCCCTCCGGGAGACAACCTTTATCTCCATCCGGGAGACAACATTTGTATCCCTCCAGGAGACAACCTTTGTATCCCTCCCGCAGACAACCTTTGTCTTCCTCCGGGAGACGACCTTTGTCTCCCTCCGGGAGACAACATTTGTCTCCTCCGGGAGACAACCTTTGTCTTCCCCCAAGAGACGACCTTTGTATCCCTCCGGGAGACAACCTTTGTCTCCCTCCGGAAAACAACATTTGTCTCCCTCCGGGAGACAACATTTGTCTCCCTCCGGGAGACAACATTTGTCTCCCTCTGGGAGACAACATTTGTCTCCTTCTTGGAGACAACCTTTGTCTCCCTCCGGGAGACAACCTTTGTCTCCCTTTGGGAGACAACATTTGTCTCCCTCCGGGAGACAACCTTTGTCTCCCTCCGGGAGACAACCTTTGTCTCCATCCGGGAGACAACATTTGTATCCCTCCAGGAGACAACCTTTGTATCCCTCCGGGAGACAACCTTTGTCTTCCCCCGGGAGACGACCTTTGTCTCCCTCCGGGAGACAACATTTGTCTCCCTCCGGGAGACAACCTTTGTCTCCCTTTGGGAGACAACCTTTGTCTCCCTTTGGGAGACAACATTTGTTTCCCTCCGGGAGACAACCTTTGTCTTCCCCCGGGAGACGACCTTTGTCTCCCTCCGGGAGACAACATTTGTCTCCCTCCGGGAGACAACATTTGTCTCCCTCTGGGAGACAACATTTGTCTCCCTTTTGGAGACAACCTTTGTCTTCCCCCGGGAGACGACCTTTGTCTCCCTCCGGGAGACAACCTTTGTCACCCTCCGGGAGACAACATTTGTCTCCCTCCTGGAAGACGACCTTTGTCTCCCTCCGGGAGACAACCTTTGTCTCCCTCCGGGAAAACAACATTTGTCTCCCTCCGGGAGACAACATTTGTCTCCCACCGGGAGACAACCTCTGTGTCCCCCTGGAGACAACCTTTGTCTCCCCCCGGGAAACAACCTTTGTCTCTCTCCGGGAGACAACCTTTGTCTCCCTCTGGGAGACAAACTGTTTCCCTCCGAGGGACAACATTTTTCTCCCTTTGGGAGACAGCCTTTGTCTCCCTCCGGGAGACATTTTGTCTCCCTCGGGAAGACAACATTTGTCTCCCTCCGGGAGACAACATTTGTCTCCCACCGGGAGACAACGTCTGTGTCCCCCTGGAGACAACCTTTGTCTCCCCCCGGGAAACAACCTTTGTCTCTCTCCGGGAGACAACCTTTGTCTCCCTCTGGGAGACAAACTGTTTCCCTCCGAGGGACAACATTTTTCTCCCTTTGGGAGACAACCTTTGTCTCCCTCCGGGAGACAACCTTTGTCTCCCTCCGGGAGACAACCTTTGTCTCCCTCGGGAAGACAACATTTGTCTCCCTCCGGGAGACATTCTTTGTCTCCCTCCGGGAGACAACCTTTGTCTCCCTCCGGGAGACAACCTTTGTCTCCCTCCGGGAGACAACCATTGTCTCCCTCCAGGAGACAACATTTGTCTCCCTCCGAGAGACAACCTTTTTCTCCCTTTGGGAGACAACATTAGTCTCCCCCCGGGAGACAACCTTTGTCTCCCTTGGGAGACAACCTTTGTCTCCCTTTGGGAGACAACATTAGTCTCCCCCGGGAGACAACCTTTGTCTCCCTTTGGGAGGCAACCTTTGTCTCCCCCCGGGAGACAACCTTTGTCTCCCTCCGGGAGACAACATTTGTGTTCCTCCGGGAGACAACATTTGTCTCCCCCCCCGGGAGACAACCTTTGTCTCCCTCCGGGAGACAAACTTTGCCTCCCTCCGGGAAACAACCTTTGTCTCCCTCCGGGAGACAACCTTTGTCTCCCTCTGGGAGACAAACTGTCTCCCTGCGAGAGACAACCTTTGTCTCCCTTTGGGAGACAATCTTTATCTCCCTCCTGGAGACAACATTTGTCTCCCTCTGGGAGACAAACTGTCTGCCTCCGAGAGACAACCTTTGTTTTCTTTTGGGAGTCAACCTTTGTCTCCCTCCTTGAGACAACCTTTGTCTCCCTCCGGGAGACAACATTTGTCTCCCTCCGAGAGACAACCTTTGTCTCCCTCCTTGAGACAACCTTTGTCTCCCTCCGGGAGACAACATTTGTCTCCCTCCGAGAGACAACCTTTGTCTCCCTTTGGGAGACAACATTTGTCTCCCTCCAGGAGACAACCTTTGTCTCCCTCCTGGGAGACAACATTTGTCTCCCTCCGAGAGACAACCTTTGGGAGACAACATTTGTCTCCCTCCGAGAGACAACCTTTGTCTCCCTTTGGGACCCAACATTTGTCTCCCTCCTGGAGACAACCTTTGTGTCCCTCTGGGAGACAACATTTGTCTCTCTCCGGGAGACAACATTTGTCTCCCTCCGGGAGACAACCTTCGTCTCCCCCGGGGAGACAACATTTGTCTCCCAAAGGGAGACAACATTTGTCTCCCTCCGGGAGACTTTCTTTGTCTCCCTCCGGGAGATAACATTTGTCTCCCTCCGGGAGACAACCTTTGTCTCCCTCCTGGAGACAACATTTGTCTCCCTCCGGGAGACAACCTTTGTCTCCCTCCGTTAGACAACATTTGTCTCCCTCCGGGAGACAACCTTTGTCTCCCCTTGGCAGACAACCTTTGTCTCCCCCCAGGAAACAACCATTGTCTCCCTCAGGGAGACAACCTTTGTCTCCCTCTGGGAGACAAACTGTCTCCCTCCGAGAGACAACCTTTGTCTCCCTTTGGGAGACAACATTTGTCTCCCTCCGGGAGACAACCTTTGTCTCCCCCGGGGAGACAACATTTGTCTCCCTCTGGGAGACAACATTTGTCTCCCTCCGGGAGACAACCTTTGTCTCCCTCCGGGAGACAACATTTGTCTCCCTCCGGGAGACAACCTTTGTCTCCCTCCGGGAGACAATATTTGTCTCCCTCCAGGAGACAACATTTGTCTCCCTCCGGGAGACAACATTTGTCTCTCTCCGGGAGACAACCTTTGTCTCACTTTGGGAGACAACCTTTGTCTCCCTCTGGGAGACAACATTTGTCTCCATCCAGGAGACAACATTTGTCTCCCTCCGGGAGACAACATTTGTCTCCCTCCGAGAGACAACCTTTGTCTCACTTTGGGAGACAACCTTTGTCTCCCTCTGGGAGACAACCTTTGTCTCCCTCCGGGAGACAACATTTGTCTCCCTCCGGGAGACAACCTTTGTCTCCCTCCGGGAGACAACATTTGTCTCCCTCAGGGAGACAACCTTTGTCTCCCCCTGGGAGACAACATTTGTCTCCCTCTTAGTAAAAAATGTTGTCTCCTTCCGGAAAACATTCTTTGTCTCCTTCCGGGAGACAACCTTTGTCTCCCTTTGGGAGACAACCTTTGTCTCCCTCGGGGAGACAACCTTTGTCTCCCTCCGGGAGACAACATTTGTCTCCCTCCGAGAGACAACCTTTATCTCCCTTTGGGAGACAACATTTGCCTCCCTCCGGGAGACAACCATTGTCCCCCTCAAGGAGACAACATTTGTCTCCCTCCGGGAGACAACCTTTGTCTCCCCCGGGGAGACAACTTTTGTCTCCCTCTGGGAGACAACATTTGTCTCCCTCTGGGAGACAACCTTTATCTCCCTCCGCGAGACAACCTTTGTCTCCCCGGGAGACAATATTCGTCTCCCTCCGGGAGACAACCTTTGTCTCACTTTGGGAGACAACCTTTGTGTCCCTCTGGGAGACAACATTTGTCTCCCTCCGGGAGACAACATTTGTCTCTCTCCGGGAGACAACCTTCGTCTCCCTCAGGGAGACAACCTTTGTCTCCCCCTGGGAGACAACATTTGTCTCCCTCCAAGAGACAACATTTGTCTCTCTCCGGGAGACAACCTTCGTCTCCCTCCGGGAGACAACGTTTGTCTCCCACCGGGAGACAACCTGTCTCCCTGTGAGAGACAAACTATCTCCTTCCGTGAGAAAACCTTTGTCTCTTTCCGGGAGGCAACATTTGTCTCCTTCCGGTAGACAACCTTTGTCTTGCTAAGGGAGACAACCTTTTTCTCCCTCTGGGAGACAACTTTTATCTTCCTCCCTGAGACAACCTTTGTCTCCCTCCGGGAGACAACCTCTGCTTCCCTCTGGGAGACAACATTTGTCTCCCTCCTGGAGACAATCTTTGTCTCCCTCCGAGTGACAACCTCTGTCTCCCTTCGGGAGACAACATTTGTGTCCCGCCGGGAGACAACCTCTGTCTCCCTCCGGGAGACAACCTCGGTCTTCCTCAAGGAGACAAACTTTGTCTCCCTCAGGGAGACAACCTTTGTCTCCCCCCGGGAGAAAACATTAGTCTTCCCCTGGGAGACGACCTTTGTCTCCCTCCTAGAGACGACCTTTGTCTCCCTCCGGGAGACAATCTTTGTCTCCCCCCGGGAGACAACCTTTGTTTCCCTCCGGAAGACAACCTCGGTCTTCCTCCGGGAGACAACCTCTGACTCAATGCGGGAGACAACCTCTGTCTCCCTCCTGGAGAGAACATTTGTCTCCCTCCGAGAGACAACCTTTGTCTCCCTTTGGGGGACAACATTTGTCTCCCTCCGGGAGACAACCTTTGTCTCCCTCCGGGAGACAACATTTGTCTCCCCCGGGGAGACAACTTTTGCCTCCCTCCGGGAGACAACATTTGTCTCCCTCCAAGAGACAACATTTGTCTCCCTCCGGGAGACTTTCTTTGTCTCCCTCCGGGAGATAACATTTGTCTCCCTCCGGGAGACAACCTTTGTCTCCCTCCGGGAGACAATATTTGTCTCCCTCCTGGAGACAATCTTTGTCTCCCTCCGAGTGACAACCTCTGTCTCCTTCCGGGAGACAACATTTGTGTCCCGCCTGGAGACAACCTCTGTCTCCCTCCGGGAGACAACCTCGGTCTTCCTCAAGGAGACAACCTTTGTCTCCCTCCGGGAAACAACCTTTGTCTCCCTCCGGGCGACAACCTTTGTCTCCTCCCGGGAGACAAAATTTGTCTTCCCCTGGGAGACGACCTTTGTCTCCCTCCTGGAACGACCTTTGTCTCTCTCCGGGAGACAACCTTTGTCTCCCCCCGGGAGACAACCTTTGTCTCCCACCGGGAGACAACATTTGTGTCCCGCCGGGAGACAACCTCTGTCTCCCTCCGGGAGACAAGCTCGGTCTTCCTCAAGGAGACAACCTTTGTCTCCCTCCGGGAAACAACCTTTGTCTCCTCCCGGGAGACAACATTTGTCTTCCCCTGGGAGACGACCTTTGTCTCCCTCCTGGAGACGACCTTTGTCTCTCTCCAGGAGACAACCTTTGTCTCCCCCCGGGAGACAACCTTTGTCTCCCCCCGGGAAACAACCTTTGTCTCCCTCCGGGAGACAACCTTTGTCTCCCTCTGGGAGACAAACTGTCTCCCTCCGAGAGACAACCTTTGTCTCCCTTTGGGAGACAACCTTTGTCTCCCACCGGGAGACAACATTTGTCTCCCTCTGGGAGACAAACTGCCTTCCTCCGAGAGACAACCTTTGTCTCCCTTTGGGAGACAAACTTTGTCTCCCTCCGGTAGACAACCTTTGTCTCCCTCCGTGAGACAACATTTGTCTCCCTCCGAGAGACAACATTTGTCTCCCTCCGGGAGACAACATTTGTCTCCCTCCGGGAGACAACCTTTGTCTCCCCCGGGGAGACAACATTTGCCTCCCTCCGGGAGACAACATTTGTCTCCCTCCAAGAGACAACATTTGTCTCCCTCCGGGAGACTTTCTTTGTCTCCCTCCGGGAGATAACGTTTGTCTCCCTCCGGGAGACAACCTTTGTCTCCCTCCGGGAGACAATATTTGTCTCCCTCCGGGAGACAACATTTGTCTCCCTCCGTGAGACAACCTTTGTCTCCCTCCGGGAGACAACATTTGTCTCCCTCCGGGAGACAATCTTTGTCTCCCCTTGGGAGACAACCTTTGTCTCCCCCCAGGAAACAACCTTTCTCTCCCTCAGGGAGACAACCTTTGTCTCCCTCTGGGAGACAACATTTATCTCCCTCTGGGAGACAACATTTGTCTCCCTCTGGGAGACAACAGTTGTCTCCCTCCTCGAGACAACATTTGTCTCCCTCCGGGAGACAACCTTTGTCTCCCTTTGGGAGACAACATTTGTCTCCCTCCGGGAGACAACCTTTGTCTCCCTCCGGGAGAAAACCTTTGTCTCCATCCGGGAGACAACATTTGTATCCCTCCAGGAGACAACCTTTGTATCCCTCCGGGAGACAACATTTGTCTCCCTCCGGGAGACTTTCTTTGTCTCCCTCCGGGAGATAACGTTTGTCTCCCTACGGGAGACAACCTTTGTCTCCCTCCGGGAGACAATATTTGTCTCCCTCCGGGAGACAACATTTGTCTCCCTCCGGGAGACAACCTTTGTCTCCCTCCGGGAGACAACATTTGTCTCCCTCCGGGAGACAATCTTTGTCTCCCCTTGGGAGACAACCTTTGTCTCCCCCCAAGAAACAACCTTTGTCTCCCTCAGGGAGACAACCTTTGTCTCCCTCTGGGAGACAACATTTATCTCCCTCCGGGAGACAACATTTGTCTCCCTCTGGGAGACAACATTTGTCTCCCTCCTGGAGACAACCTTTGTCTCCCTCCGGGAGACAACCTTTGTCTCCCTTTGGGAGACAACATTTGTCTCCCTCTGGGAGACAACCTTTGTCTCCCTCCGGGAGACAACCTTTGTCTCCATCCGGGAGACAACATTTGTATCCCTCTAGGAGACAACCTTTGTATCCCTCCGGGAGAAAACCTTTGTCTTCCACTGGGAGACGACCTTTGTCTCCCCCCAGGAAAAAACCTTTGTCTCCCTCAGGGAGACAACATTTGTCTCCCTCCTGGAGACAACCTTTGTCTCCCTCCGGGAGACAACCTTTGTCTCCCTATGGGAGACAACATTTGTCTCCCTCCGGGAGACAACCTTTGTCTCCCTCCGGGAGACAACCTTTGTCTCCATCCGGGAGACAACATTTGTATCCCTCCAGGAGACAACCTTTGTCTCCCTCTGGGAGACAACATTTATCTCCCTCCGGGAGACAACATTTGTCTCCCTCTGGCAGACAACAGTTGTCTCCCTCCTCGAGACAACATTTGTCTCCCTCCGGGAGACAACCTTTTTCTCCCTTTGGGAGACAACATTTGTCTTCCTCCGGGAGGCAACCTTTGTCTCCCTCCGGGAGACAACCTTTGTCTCCCTCCGGGAGACAACCTTTGTCTCCATCCGGGAGACAACATTTGTATCCCTCCAGGAGACAACCTTTGTCTCCCTCCGGACGACAACATTTGTCTCCCTCTGGGAGACAACATTTGTCTCCCTCCGGGAGACAACATTTGTCTCCCTATGGGAGACAACATTTGTCTCCCTCTGGGAGACAACCTTTGTCTCCATCCGGGAGACAACATTTGTATCCCTCCAGGAGACAACCTTTGTCTCCCTCCGGACGACAACATTTGTCTCCCTCTGGGAGACAACATTTGTCTCCCTCCGGGAGACAACATTTGTCTCCCTATGGGAGACAACATTTGTCTCCCTCCGGGAGACAACCTTTGTCTCCCTCCGGGAGACAACCTTTGTCTCCATCCGGGAGACAACATTTGTATCCCTCCAGGAGACAACCTTTGTATCCCTCCGGGAGACAACATTTGTCTCCCTCCGGGAGACTTTCTTTGTCTCCCTCCGGGAGATAACGTTTGTCTCCCTCCGGGAGACAACCTTTGTCTCTCTCCGGGAGACAATATTTGTCTCCCTCTGGGAGACAATATTTGTCTCCCTCTGGGAGACAACATTTGTCTCCCTCCGGGAGACAACCTTTGTCTCCCTCCGGGAGACAACATTTGTCTCCCTCCGGGAGACAATCTTTGTCTCCCCCTGGGAGACAACATTTGTCTCCCCCCAGGAAACAACCTTTGTCTCCCTCAGGGAGACAACCTTTGTCTCCCTCAGGGAGACAACCTTTGTCTCCCTCTGGGAGACAACATTTATCTCCCTCCGGGAGACAACATTTGTCTCCCTCTGGGAGACAACATTTGTCTCCCTCCTGGAGACAACCTTTGTCTCCCTTTGGGAGACAACATTTGTCTCCCTCCGGGAGACAACCTTTGTCTCCCTCCGGGAGACAACCTTTATCTCCATCCGGGAGACAACATTTGTATACCTCCAGGAGACAACCTTTGTATCCATCCGGGAGACAACATTTGTCTTCCCCCGGGAGACGACCTTTGTCTCCCTCGGGGAGACAACATTTGTCTCCTCCGGGAGAAAACCTTTGTCTTCCCCGAAGAGACGACCTTTGTCTCCCTCCGGGAGACAACCTTTGTCTCCCTCCGGAAGACAACATTTGTCTCCCTCCGGGAGACAACATTTGTCTCCCTCCGGGAGACAACATTTGTCTCCCTCTGGGAGACAACATTTGTCTCCTTCTTGGAGACAACCTTTGTCTCCCTCCGGGAGACAACCTTTGTCTCCCTTTGGGAGACAACATTTGTCTCCCTCTGGGAGACAACCTTTGTCTCCATCCGGGAGACAACATTTGTATCCCTCCAGGAGACAACCTTTGTATCCCTCCGGGAGACAACCTTTGTCTTCCCCCGGGAGACGACCTTTGTCTCCCTCCGGGAGACAACATTTGTCTCCCTCCGGGAGACAACCTTTGTCTCCCTTTGGGAGACAACCTTTGTCTCCCTTTGGGAGACAAAATTTTTTTCCCTCCGGGAGACAACATTTGTCTTCCTCCGGGAGACAACATTTGTCTCCCACCGGGAGGCAACCTCTGTGTCCCCCTGGAGACAACCTTTGTCTCCCCCCGGGAAACAACCTTTGTCTCTCTCCGGGAGACAACCTTTGTCTCCCTCTGGGAGACAAACTGTCTCCCTCCGAGGGACAACATTTTTCTCCCTTTGGGAGACAACCTTTGTCTCCCTTGGGAGACAACCTTTGTCTCCCTTTGGGAGACAACATTAGTCTCCCCCGGGAGACAACCTTTGTCTCCCTTTGGGAGGCAACCTTTGTCTCCCCCCGGGAGACAACCTTTGTCTCCCCCCGGGAGACAACCTTTGTCTCCCTCCGGGAGACAACATTTGTGTTCCTCCGGGAGACAACATTTGTCTCCCCCCCGGGAGACAACCTTTGTCTCCCTCCGGGAGACAAACTTTGCCTCCCTCCGGGAAACAACCTTTGTCTCCCTCCGGGAGACAACCTTTGTCTCCCTCTGGGAGACAAACTGTCTCCCTTCGAGAGACAACCTTTCTCTCCCTTTGGGAGACAATCTTTATCTCCCTCCGGAAAACAACATTTGTCTCCCTCCGGGAGACAACATTTGTCTCCCTCCGGGAGACAACATTTGTCTCCCTCTGGGGGACAACATTTGTCTCCTTCTTGGAGACAACCTTTGTCTCCCTCCGGGAGACAACCTTTGTCTCCCTTTGGGAGACAACATTTGTCTCCCTCCGGGAGACAACCTTTGTCTCCCTCCGGGAGACAACCTTTATCTCCATCCGGGAGACAACTTTTGTATCCCTCCAGGAGACAACCTTTGTCTCCCTCCTTGAGACAACCTTTGTCTCCCTCCGGGAGACAACATTTGTCTCCCTCTGAGAGACAACCTTTGTCTCCCCCTGGGAGACAACATTTGTCTCCCCCCAGGAAACAACCTTTGTCTCCCTCAGGGAGACAACCTTTGTCTCCCTCAGGGAGACAACCTTTGTCTCCCTCTGGGAGACAACATTTATCTCCCTCCGGGAGACAACATTTGTCTCCCTCTGGGAGACAACATTTGTCTCCCTCCTGGAGACAACCTTTGTCTCCCTTTGGGAGACAACATTTGTCTCCCTCCGGGAGACAACCTTTGTCTCCCTCCGGGAGACAACCTTTATCTCCATCCGGGAGACAACATTTGTATCCCTCCAGGAGACAACCTTTGTATCCATCCGGGAGACAACATTTGTCTTCCCCCGGGAGACGACCTTTGTCTCCCTCGGGGAGACAACATTTGTCTCCTCCGGGAGAAAACCTTTGTCTTCCCCGAAGAGACGACCTTTGTCTCCCTCCGGGAGACAACCTTTGTCTCCCTCCGGAAGACAACATTTGTCTCCCTCCGGGAGACAACATTTGTCTCCCTCCGGGAGACAACATTTGTCTCCCTCTGGGAGACAACATTTGTCTCCTTCTTGGAGACAACCTTTGTCTCCCTCCGGGAGACAACCTTTGTCTCCCTTTGGGAGACAACGTTTGTCTCCCACCGGGAGACAACATTTGTCTCCCTCCGGGAGACAACCTTTGTCTCCCCCGGGGAGACAACATTTGCCTCCCTCCGGGAGACAACATTTGTCTCCCCCGGGGAGACAACTTTTGCCTCCCTCCGGGAGACAACAATTGTCTCCCTCCAAGAGACAACATTTGTCTCCCTCCGGGAGACTTTCTTTGTCTCCTTCCGGGAGATAACATTTGTCTCCCTCCGAGTGACAACCTCTGTCTCCCTCCGGGAGACAACATTTGTGTCCCGCCTGGAGACAACCTCTGTCTCCCTCCGGGAGACAACCTCGGTCTTCCTCAAGGAGACAACCTTTGTCTCCCTCCGGGAAACAACCTTTGTCTCCCTCCGGGCGACAACCTTTTTCTCCTCCCGGGAGACAATATTTGTCTTCCCCTAGGAGACGACCTTTGTCTCCCTCCTGGAACGACCTTTGTCTCTCTCCGGGAGACAACCTTTGTCTCCCCCCGGGAGACAACCTTTGTCTCCCACCGGGAAACAACCTTTGTCTCCCTCCGGGAGACAACCTTTGTCTCCCTCTGGGAGACAAACTGTCTCCCTCCGAGAGACAACCTTTGTCTTCCTTTGGGAGACAACCTTTGTCTCCCACCGGGAGACAACATTTGTGTCCCGCCGGGAGACAACCTCTGTCTCCCTCCGGGAGACAACCTCGGTCTTCCTCAAGGAGACAACCTTTGTCTCCCTCCGGGAAACAACCTTTGTCTCCTCCCGGGAGACAACATTTGTCTTCCCCTGGGAGACGACCTTTGTCTCCCTCCTGGAGACGACCTTTGTCTCTCTCCAGGAGACAACCTTTGTCTCCCCCCGGGTGACAACCTTTGTCTCCCCCCGGGAAACAACCTTTGTCTCCCTCCGGGAGACAACCTTTGTCTCCCTCTGGGAGACAAACTGTCTCCCTCCGAGAGACAACCTTTGTCTCCCTTTGGGAGACAACCTTTGTCTCCCACCGGGAGACAACATTTGTCTCCCTCTGGGAGACAAACTGCCTTCCTCCGAGAGACAACCTTTGTCTCCCTTTGGGAGACAAACTTTGTCTCCCTCCGGTAGACAACCTTTGTCTCCCTCCGTGAGACAACATTTGTCTCCCTCCGAGAGACAACATTTGTCTCCCTCCGGGAGACAACATTTGTCTCCCTCCGGGAGACAACCTCTGTCTCCCCCGGGGAGACAACATTTGCCTCCCTCCGGGAGAAAACATTTGTCTCCCTCCAAGAGACAACATTTGTCTCCCTCCGGGAGACTTTCTTTGTCTCCCTCCGGGAGATAACGTTTGTCTCCCTCCGGGAGACAACCTTTGTCTCCCTCCGGGAGACAATATTTGTCTCCCTCGGGGAGACAACATTTGTCTCCCTCCGTGAGACAACCTTTGTCTCCCTCCGGGAGACAACATTTGTCTGCCTCCGGTAGAAAATCTTTGTCTCCCCTTGGGAGACAACCTTTGTCTCCCCCCAGGAAACAACCTGTCTCTCCCTCAGGGAGACAACCTTTGTCTCCCTCTGGGAGACAACAATTATCTCCCTCCGGGAGACAACATTTGTCTCCCTCTGGGAGACAACAGTTGTCTCCCTCCTCGAGACAACATTTGTCTCCCTCCGGGAGACAACCTTTGTCTCCCTTTGGGAGACAACATTTGTCTTCCTCCGGGAGGCAACCTTTGTCTCCCTCCGGGAGACAACCTTTGTTTCCACCCGGGAGACAACATTTGTCTCCCTCCTGGAGACAACCTTTGTCTCCCTCCGGGAGATAACCTTTGTCTTCCTTTGGGAGACAACATTTGTCTCCCTCCGGGAGACAACCTTTGTCTCCCTCCGGGAGACAACCTTTGTCTCCATCCGGGAGACAACATTTGTATCCCTCCAGGATACAACCTTTGTATCCCTCCGGGAGACAACATTTGTCTCCCTCCGGGAGACTTTCTTTGTCTCCCTCCGAAAGATAACGTTTGTCTCCCTCCGGGAGACAACCTTTGTCTCCATCCGGGAGACAACACTTGTATCCCTCCAGGAGACAACCTTTGTATCCCTCCGGGAGACAACATTTGTCTCCCGCCGGGAGACTTTCTTTGTCTCCCTCCGGGAGATAACGTTTGTCTCCCTCCGGGAGACAACCTTTGTCTCCCCCCAGGAAACAACCTTTGTCTCCCTCAGGGAGACAACATCTGTCTCCCTCCTGGAGACAACCTTTGTCTCCCTCCGGGAGACAACCTTTGTCTCCCTTTGGGAGACAACATTTGTCTCCCTCCGGGAGACAACCTTTGTCTCCCTTTGGGAGACAACATTTGTCTTCCTCCGGGAGGCAACCTTTGTCTCCCTCCGGGAGACAACCTTTGTTTCCACCCGGGAGACAACATTTGTCTCCCTCCTGGAGACAACCTTTGTCTCCCTCCGGGAGACAACATTTGTCTCCTCCGGGAGACAACTTTTGTCTCCCCCCGGGAGACGACCTTTGTCTCCCTCCGGGAGACAACCTTTGTCTCCCTCCGGACGACAACATTTGTCTCCCTCCGGGAGACAACATTTGTCTCCCTCCGGGAGACAACATTTGTCTCCCTATGGGAGACAACATTTGTCTCCCTCCGGGAGACAACCTTTGTCTCCCTCCGGGAGACAACCTTTGTCTCCATCCGGGAGACAACACTTGTATCCCTCCAGGAGACAACCTTTGTATCCCTCCGGGAGACAACATTTGTCTCCCGCCGGGAGACTTTCTTTGTCTCCCTCCGGGAGATAACGTTTGTCTCCCTCCGGGAGACAACCTTTGTCTCCCTCCGGGAGACAATATTTGTCTCCCTCTGGGAGACAACATTTGTCTCCCTCCGGGAGACAACCTTTGTCTCCCTCCGGGAGACAACATTTGTCTCCCTCCGGGAGACAATCTTTGTCTCCCCTTGGGAGACAACCTTTGTCTCCCCCCAGGAAACAACCTTTGTCTCCCTCAGGGAGACAACCTTTGTCTCCCTCAGGGAGACAACCTTTGTCTCCCTCTGGGAGACAACATTTATCTCCCTCCGGGAGACAACATTTGTCTCCCTCTGGGAGACAACATTTGTCTCCCTCTGGGAGACAACATTTGTCTCCTTCCTGGAGACAACCTTTGTCTCCCTTTGGGAGACAACATTTGTCTCCCTCCGGGAGACAACCTTTGTCTCCCTCCGGGAGACAACCTTTATCTCCATCCGGGAGACAACATTTGTATCCCTCCAGGAGACAACCTTTGTATCCCTCCCGCAGACAACCTTTGTCTTCCTCCGGGAGACGACCTTTGTCTCCCTCCGGGAGACAACATTTGTCTCCTCCGGGAGACAACCTTTGTCTTCCCCCAAGAGACGACCTTTGTCTCCTTCTTGGAGACAACCTTTGTCTCCCTCCGGGAGACAACCTTTGTCTCCCTTTGGGAGACAACATTTGTCTCCCTCTGGGAGACAACATTTGTCTCCTTCTTGGAGACAACCTTTGTCTCCCTCCGGGAGACAACCTTTGTCTCCCTTTGGGAGACAACATTTGTCTCCCTCCGGGAGACAACCTTTGTCTCCCTCCGGGAGACAACCTTTGTCTCCATCCGGGAGACAACATTTGTATCCCTCCAGGAGACAACCTTTGTATCCCTCCGGGAGACAACCTTTGTCTTCCCCCGGGAGACGACCTTTGTCTCCCTCCGGGAGACAACATTTGTCTCCCTCCGGGAGACAACCTTTGTCTCCCTTTGGGAGACAACCTTTGTCTCCCTTTGGGAGACAACATTTGTTTCCCTCCGGGAGACAACCTTTGTCTTCCCCCGGGAGACGACCTTTGTCTCCCTCCGGGAGACAACATTTGTCTCCCTCCGGGAGACAACATTTGTCTCCCTCTG
The DNA here is from genome assembly GCA_964019985.1 of Aurelia sp. 4 Dawson et al 2005. Classification (NCBI taxonomy): domain Eukaryota; kingdom Metazoa; phylum Cnidaria; class Scyphozoa; order Semaeostomeae; family Ulmaridae; genus Aurelia; species Aurelia sp. 4 Dawson et al 2005. The sequence continues at coordinate 378,167 of OZ026511.1, read as the reverse complement.
GGAGACAACATTTGTCTCCCTTTTGGAGACAACCTTTGTCTTCCCCCGGGAGACGACCTTTGTCTCCCTCCGGGAGACAACCTTTGTCACCCTCCGGGAGACAACATTTGTCTCCCTCCTGGAAGACGACCTTTGTCTCCCTCCGGGAGACAACCTTTGTCTCCCTCCGGGAAAACAACATTTGTCTCCCTCCGGGAGACAACATTTGTCTCCCACCGGGAGACAACCTCTGTGTCCCCCTGGAGACAACCTTTGTCTCCCCCCGGGAAACAACCTTTGTCTCTCTCCGGGAGACAACCTTTGTCTCCCTCTGGGAGACAAACTGTTTCCCTCCGAGGGACAACATTTTTCTCCCTTTGGGAGACAACCTTTGTCTCCCTCCGGGAGACATTTTGTCTCCCTCGGGAAGACAACATTTGTCTCCCTCCGGGAGACAACATTTGTCTCCCACCGGGAGACAACGTCTGTGTCCCCCTGGAGACAACCTTTGTCTCCCCCCGGGAAGCAACCTTTGTCTCTCTCCGGGAGACAACCTTTGTCTCCCTCTGGGAGACAAACTGTTTCCCTCCGAGGGACAACATTTTTCTCCCTTTGGGAGACAACCTTTGTCTCCCTCCGGGAGACAACCTTTGTCTCCCTCCGGGAGACAACCTTTGTCTCCCTCGGGAAGACAACATTTGTCTCCCTCCGGGAGACATTCTTTGTCTCCCTCCGGGAGACAACCTTTGTCTCCCTCCGGGAGACAACCTTTGTCTCCCTCCGGGAGACAACCATTGTCTCCCTCCAGGAGACAACATTTGTCTCCCTCCGAGAGACAACCTTTTTCTCCCTTTGGGAGACAACATTAGTCTCCCCCCGGGAGACAACCTTTGTCTCCCTTGGGAGACAACCTTTGTCTCCCTTTGGGAGACATAATTAGTCTCCCCCGGGAGACAACCTTTGTCTCCCTTTGGGAGGCAACCTTTGTCTCCCCCCGGGAGACAACCTTTGTCTCCCTCCGGGAGACAACATTTGTGTTCCTCCGGGAGACAACATTTGTCTCCCCCCTTGAGACAACCTTTGTCTCCCTCCTTGAGACAACCTTTGTCTCCCTCCGGGAGACAACATTTGTCTCCCTCCGAGAGACAACCTTTGTCTCCCTTTGGGAGACAACATTTGTCTCCCTCCAGGAGACAACCTTTGTCTCCCTCCTGGGAGACAACATTTGTCTCCCTCCGAGAGACAACCTTTGGGAGACAACATTTGTCTCCCTCCGAGAGACAACCTTTGTCTCCCTTTGGGACCCAACATTTGTCTCCCTCCTGGAGACAACCTTTGTGTCCCTCTGGGAGACAACATTTGTCTCTCTCCGGGAGACAACATTTGTCTCCCTCCGGGAGACAACCTTCGTCTCCCCCGGGGAGACAACATTTGTCTCCCTCCGGGAGACTTTCTTTGTCTCCCTCCGGGAGATAACATTTGTCTCCCTCCGGGAGACAACCTTTGTCTCCCTCCTGGAGACAACATTTGTCTCCCTCCGGGAGACAACCTTTGTCTCCCTCCGTTAGACAACATTTGTCTCCCTCCGGGAGACAACCTTTGTCTCCCCTTGGCAGACAACCTTTGTCTCCCCCCAGGAAACAACCATTGTCTCCCTCAGGGAGACAACCTTTGTCTCCCTCTGGGAGACAAACTGTCTCCCTCCGAGAGACAACCTTTGTCTCCCTTTGGGAGACAACATTTGTCTCCCTCCGGGAGACAACCTTTGTCTCCCCCGGGGAGACAACATTTGTCTCCCTCTGGGAGACAACATTTGTCTCCCTCCGGGAGACAACCTTTGTCTCCCTCCGGGAGACAACATTTGTCTCCCTCCGGGAGACAACCTTTGTCTCCCTCCGGGAGACAATATTTGTCTCCCTCCAGGAGACAACATTTGTCTCCCTCCGGGAGACAACATTTGTCTCTCTCCGGGAGACAACCTTTGTCTCACTTTGGGAGACAACCTTTGTCTCCCTCTGGGAGACAACATTTGTCTCCATCCAGGAGACAACATTTGTCTCCCTCCGGGAGACAACATTTGTCTCCCTCCGGGAGACAACCTTTGTCTCACTTTGGGAGACAACCTTTGTCTCCCTCTGGGAGACAACCTTTGTCTCCCTCCGGGAGACAACATTTGTCTCCCTCCGGGAGACAACCTTTGTCTCCCTCCGGGAGACAACATTTGTCTCCCTCAGGGAGACAACCTTTGTCTCCCCCTGGGAGACAACATTTGTCTCCCTCTTAGTAAAAAATGTTGTCTCCTTCCGGAAAACATTCTTTGTCTCCTTCCGGGAGACAACCTTTGTCTCCCTTTGGGAGACAACCTTTGTCTCCCTCGGGGAGACAACCTTTGTCTCCCTCCGGGAGACAACATTTGTCTCCCTCCGAGAGACAACCTTTATCTCCCTTTGGGAGACAACATTTGCCTCCCTCCGGGAGACAACCATTGTCTCCCTCAAGGAGACAACATTTGTCTCCCTCCGGGAGACAACCTTTGTCTCCCCCGGGGAGACAACTTTTGTCTCCCTCTGGGAGACAACATTTGTCTCCCTCTGGGAGACAACCTTTATCTCCCTCCGCGAGACAACCTTTGTCTCCCCGGGAGACAATATTCGTCTCCCTCCGGGAGACAACCTTTGTCTCACTTTGGGAGACAACCTTTGTGTCCCTCTGGGAGACAACATTTGTCTCCCTCCGGGAGACAACATTTGTCTCTCTCCGGGAGACAACCTTCGTCTCCCTCAGGGAGACAACCTTTGTCTCCCCCTGGGAGACAACATTTGTCTCCCTCCAAGAGACAACATTTGTCTCTCTCCGGGAGACAACCTTCGTCTCCCTCCGGGAGACAACGTTTGTCTCCCACCGGGAGACAACCTGTCTCCCTGTGAGAGACAAACTATCTCCTTCCGTGAGAAAACCTTTGTCTCTTTCCGGGAGGCAACATTTGTCTCCTTCCGGTAGACAACCTTTGTCTTGCTAAGGGAGACAACCTTTTTCTCCCTCTGGGAGACAACTTTTATCTCCCTCCTGGAGACAATCTTTGTCTCCCTCCGAGTGACAACCTCTGTCTCCCTTCGGGAGACAACATTTGTGTCCCGCCGGGAGACAACCTCTGTCTCCCTCTGGGAGACAACCTCGGTCTTCCTCAAGGAGACAAACTTTGTCTCCCTCAGGGAGACAACCTTTGTCTCCCCCCGGGAGACAACATTAGTCTTCCCCTGGGAGACGACCTTTGTCTCCCTCCTAGAGACGACCTTTGTCTCCCTCCGGGAGACAATCTTTGTCTCCCCCCGGGAGACAACCTTTGTTTCCCTCCGGAAGACAACCTCGGTCTTCCTCCGGGAGACAACCTCTGACTCAATGCGGGAGACAACCTCTGTCTCCCTCCTGGAGAGAACATTTGTCTCCCTCCGAGAGACAACCTTTGTCTCCCTTTGGGGGACAACATTTGTCTCCCTCCGGGAGACAACCTTTGTCTCCCTCCGGGAGACAACATTTGTCTCCCCCGGGGAGACAACTTTTGCCTCCCTCCGGGAGACAACATTTGTCTCCCTCCAAGAGACAACATTTGTCTCCCTCCAAGAGACTTTCTTTGTCTCCCTCCGGGAGATAACATTTGTCTCCCTCCGGGAGACAACCTTTGTCTCCCTCCGGGAGACAATATTTGTCTCCCTCCTGGAGACAACCTCTGTCTCCCTCCGGGAGACAACCTCGGTCTTCCTCAAGGAGACAACCTTTGTCTCCCTCCGGGAAACAACCTTTGTCTCCCTCCGGGCGACAACCTTTGTCTCCTCCCGGGAGACAAAATTTGTCTTCCCCTGGGAGACGACCTTTGTCTCCCTCCTGGAACGACCTTTGTCTCTCTCCGGGAGACAACCTTTGTCTCCCCCCGGGAGACAACCTTTGTCTCCCACCGGGAGACAACATTTGTGTCCCGCCGGGAGACAACCTCTGTCTCCCTCCGGGAGACAAGCTCGGTCTTCCTCAAGGAGACAACCTTTGTCTCCCTCCGGGAAACAACCTTTGTCTCCTCCCGGGAGACAACATTTGTCTTCCCCTGGGAGACGACCTTTGTCTCCCTCCTGGAGACGACCTTTGTCTCTCTCCAGGAGACAACCTTTGTCTCCCCCCGGGAGACAACCTTTGTCTCCCCCCAGGAAACAACCTTTGTCTCCCTCCGGGAGACAACCTTTGTCTCCCTCTGGGAGACAAACTGTCTCCCTCCGAGAGACAACCTTTGTCTCCCTTTGGGAGACAACCTTTGTCTCCCACCGGGAGACAACATTTGTCTCCCTCTGGGAGACAAACTGCCTTCCTCCGAGAGACAACCTTTGTCTCCCTTTGGGAGACAAACTTTGTCTCCCTCCGGTAGACAACCTTTGTCTCCCTCCGTGAGACAACATTTGTCTCCCTCCGAGAGACAACATTTGTCTCCCTCCGGGAGACAACATTTGTCTCCCTCCGGGAGACAACCTTTGTCTCCCCCGGGGAGACAACATTTGCCTCCCTCCGGGAGACAACATTTGTCTCCCTCCAAGAGACAACATTTGTCTCCCTCCGGGAGACTTTCTTTGTCTCCCTCCGGGAGATAACGTTTGTCTCCCTCCGGGAGACAACCTTTGTCTCCCTCCGGGAGACAATATTTGTCTCCCTCCGGGAGACAACATTTGTCTCCCTCCGTGAGACAACCTTTGTCTCCCTCCGGGAGACAACATTTGTCTCCCTCCGGGAGACAATCTTTGTCTCCCCTTGGGAGACAACCTTTGTCTCCCCCCAGGAAACAACCTTTCTCTCCCTCAGGGAGACAACCTTTGTCTCCCTCTGGGAGACAACATTTATCTCCCTCTGGGAGACAACATTTGTCTCCCTCTGGGAGACAACAGTTGTCTCCCTCCTCGAGACAACATTTGTCTCCCTCCGGGAGACAACCTTTGTCTCCCTTTGGGAGACAACATTTGTCTCCCTCCGGGAGACAACCTTTGTCTCCCTCCGGGAGAAAACCTTTGTCTCCATCCGGGAGACAACATTTGTATCCCTCCAGGAGACAAACTTTGTCTCCCTCCGGTAGACAACCTTTGTCTCCCTCCGTGAGACAACATTTGTCTCCCTCCGAGAGACAACATTTGTCTCCCTCCGGGAGACAACATTTGTCTCCCTCCGGGAGACAACCTTTGTCTCCCCCGGGGAGACAACATTTGCCTCCCTCCGGGAGACAACATTTGTCTCCCTCCAAGAGACAACATTTGTCTCCCTCCGGGAGACTTTCTTTGTCTCCCTCCGGGAGATAACGTTTGTCTCCCTCCGGGAGACAACCTTTGTCTCCCTCCGGGAGACAATATTTGTCTCCCTCCGGGAGACAACATTTGTCTCCCTCCGTGAGACAACCTTTGTCTCCCTCCGGGAGACAACATTTGTCTCCCTCCGGGAGACAATCTTTGTCTCCCCTTGGGAGACAACCTTTGTCTCCCCCCAGGAAACAACCTTTCTCTCCCTCAGGGAGACAACCTTTGTCTCCCTCTGGGAGACAACATTTATCTCCCTCTGGGAGACAACATTTGTCTCCCTCTGGGAGACAACAGTTGTCTCCCTCCTCGAGACAACATTTGTCTCCCTCCGGGAGACAACCTTTGTCTCCCTTTGGGAGACAACATTTGTCTCCCTCCGGGAGACAACCTTTGTCTCCCTCCGGGAGAAAACCTTTGTCTCCATCCGGGAGACAACATTTGTATCCCTCCAGGAGACAACCTTTGTATCCCTCCGGGAGACAACATTTGTCTCCCTCCGGGAGACTTTCTTTGTCTCCCTCCGGGAGATAACGTTTGTCTCCCTACGGGAGACAACCTTTGTCTCCCTCCGGGAGACAATATTTGTCTCCCTCCGGGAGACAACATTTGTCTCCCTCCGGGAGACAACCTTTGTCTCCCTCCGGGAGACAACATTTGTCTCCCTCCGGGAGACAATCTTTGTCTCCCCTTGGGAGACAACCTTTGTCTCCCCCCAAGAAACAACCTTTGTCTCCCTCAGGGAGACAACCTTTGTCTCCCTCTGGGAGACAACATTTATCTCCCTCCGGGAGACAACATTTGTCTCCCTCTGGGAGACAACATTTGTCTCCCTCCTGGAGACAACCTTTGTCTCCCTCCGGGAGACAACCTTTGTCTCCCTTTGGGAGACAACATTTGTCTCCCTCTGGGAGACAACCTTTGTCTCCCTCCGGGAGACAACCTTTGTCTCCATCCGGGAGACAACATTTGTATCCCTCTAGGAGACAACCTTTGTATCCCTCCGGGAGAAAACCTTTGTCTTCCACTGGGAGACGACCTTTGTCTCCCCCCAGGAAAAAACCTTTGTCTCCCTCAGGGAGACAACATTTGTCTCCCTCCTGGAGACAACCTTTGTCTCCCTCCGGGAGACAACCTTTGTCTCCCTATGGGAGACAACATTTGTCTCCCTCCGGGAGACAACCTTTGTCTCCCTCCGGGAGACAACCTTTGTCTCCATCCGGGAGACAACATTTGTATCCCTCCAGGAGACAACCTTTGTCTCCCTCTGGGAGACAACATTTATCTCCCTCCGGGAGACAACATTTGTCTCCCTCTGGCAGACAACAGTTGTCTCCCTCCTCGAGACAACATTTGTCTCCCTCCGGGAGACAACCTTTTTCTCCCTTTGGGAGACAACATTTGTCTTCCTCCGGGAGGCAACCTTTGTCTCCCTCCGGGAGACAACCTTTGTTTCCATCTGGGAGACAACATTTGTATCCCTCCAGGAGACAACCTTTGTATCCCTCCGGGAGACAACCTTTGTCTTCCCTCGGGAGACGACCTTTGTCTCCCCCCAGGAAACAACCTTTGTCTCCCTCAGGGAGACAACATTTGTCTCCCTCCGGGAGACAACCTTTGTCTCCCTCCGGGAGACAACCTTTGTCTCCATCCGGGAGACAACATTTGTATCCCTCCAGGAGACAACCTTTGTCTCCCTCCGGACGACAACATTTGTCTCCCTCTGGGAGACAACATTTGTCTCCCTCCGGGAGACAACATTTGTCTCCCTATGGGAGACAACATTTGTCTCCCTCTGGGAGACAACCTTTGTCTCCCTCCGGGAGACAACCTTTGTCTCCATCCGGGAGACAACATTTGTATCCCTCTAGGAGACAACCTTTGTATCCCTCCGGGAGAAAACCTTTGTCTTCCACCGGGAGACGACCTTTGTCTCCCCCCAGGAAAAAACCTTTGTCTCCCTCAGGGAGACAACATTTGTCTCCCTCCTGGAGACAACCTTTGTCTCCCTCCGGGAGACAACCTTTGTCTCCCTATGGGAGACAACATTTGTCTCCCTCCGGGAGACAACCTTTGTCTCCCTCCGGGAGACAACCTTTGTCTCCATCCGGGAGACAACATTTGTATCCCTCCAGGAGACAACCTTTGTCTCCCTCTGGGAGACAACATTTATCTCCCTCCGGGAGACAACATTTGTCTCCCTCTGGCAGACAACAGTTGTCTCCCTCCTCGAGACAACATTTGTCTCCCTCCGGGAGACAACCTTTGTCTCCCTTTGGGAGACAACATTTGTCTTCCTCCGGGAGGCAACCTTTGTCTCCCTCCGGGAGACAACCTTTGTTTCCATCTGGGAGACAACATTTGTATCCCTCCAGGAGACAACCTTTGTATCCCTCCGGGAGACAACCTTTGTCTTCCCTCGGGAGACGACTTTTGTCTCCCCCCAGGAAACAACCTTTGTCTCCCTCAGGGAGACAACATTTGTCTCCCTCCGGGAGACAACCTTTGTCTCCCTCCGGGAGACAACCTTTGTCTCCATGCGGGAGACAACATTTGTATCCCTCCAGGAGACAACCTTTGTCTCCCTCCGGACGACAACATTTGTCTCCCTCTGGGAGACAACATTTGTCTCCCTCCGGGAGACAACATTTGTCTCCCTATGGGAGACAACATTTGTCTCCCTCCGGGAGACAACCTTTGTCTCCCTCCGGGAGACAACCTTTGTCTCCATCCGGGAGACAACATTTGTATCCCTCCAGGAGACAACCTTTGTATCCCTCCGGGAGACAACATTTGTCTCCCTCCGGGAGACTTTCTTTGTCTCCCTCCGGGAGATAACGTTTGTCTCCCTCCGGGAGACAACCTTTGTCTCTCTCCGGGAGACAATATTTGTCTCCCTCTGGGAGACAATATTTGTCTCCCTCTGGGAGACAACATTTGTCTCCCTCCGGGAGACAACCTTTGTCTCCCTCCGGGAGACAACATTTGTCTCCCTCCGGGAGACAATCTTTGTCTCCCCCTGGGAGACAACATTTGTCTCCCCCCAGGAAACAACCTTTGTCTCCCTCAGGGAGACAACCTTTGTCTCCCTCAGGGAGACAACCTTTGTCTCCCTCTGGGAGACAACATTTATCTCCCTCCGGGAGACAACATTTGTCTCCCTCTGGGAGACAACATTTGTCTCCCTCCTGGAGACAACCTTTGTCTCCCTTTGGGAGACAACATTTGTCTCCCTCTGGGAGACAACCTTTGTCTCCATCCGGGAGACAACATTTGTATCCCTCCAGGAGACAACCTTTGTATCCCTCCGGGAGACAACCTTTGTCTTCCCCCGGGAGACGACCTTTGTCTCCCTCCGGGAGACAACATTTGTCTCCCTCCGGGAGACAACCTTTGTCTCCCTTTGGGAGACAACCTTTGTCTCCCTTTGGGAGACAAAATTTTTTTCCCTCCGGGAGACAACATTTGTCTTCCTCCGGGAGACAACATTTGTCTCCCACCGGGAGGCAACCTCTGTGTCCCCCTGGAGACAACCTTTGTCTCCCCCCGGGAAACAACCTTTGTCTCTCTCCGGGAGACAACCTTTGTCTCCCTCTGGGAGACAAACTGTCTCCCTCCGAGGGACAACATTTTTCTCCCTTTGGGAGACAACCTTTGTCTCCCTTGGGAGACAACCTTTGTCTCCCTTTGGGAGACAACATTAGTCTCCCCCGGGAGACAACCTTTGTCTCCCTTTGGGAGGCAACCTTTGTCTCCCCCCGGGAGACAACCTTTGTCTCCCCCCGGGAGACAACCTTTGTCTCCCTCCGGGAGACAACATTTGTGTTCCTCCGGGAGACAACATTTGTCTCCCCCCCGGGAGACAACCTTTGTCTCCCTCCGGGAGACAAACTTTGCCTCCCTCCGGGAAACAACCTTTGTCTCCCTCCGGGAGACAACCTTTGTCTCCCTCTGGGAGACAAACTGTCTCCCTTCGAGAGACAACCTTTCTCTCCCTTTGGGAGACAATCTTTATCTCCCTCCGGAAAACAACATTTGTCTCCCTCCGGGAGACAACATTTGTCTCCCTCCGGGAGACAACATTTGTCTCCCTCTGGGGGACAACATTTGTCTCCTTCTTGGAGACAACCTTTGTCTCCCTCCGGGAGACAACCTTTGTCTCCCTTTGGGAGACAACATTTGTCTCCCTCCGGGAGACAACCTTTGTCTCCCTCCGGGAGACAACCTTTATCTCCATCCGGGAGACAACATTTGTATCCCTCCAGGAGACAACCTTTGTCTCCCTCCTTGAGACAACCTTTGTCTCCCTCCGGGAGACAACATTTGTCTCCCTCTGAGAGACAACCTTTGTCTCCCCCTGGGAGACAACATTTGTCTCCCCCCAGGAAACAACCTTTGTCTCCCTCAGGGAGACAACCTTTGTCTCCCTCAGGGAGACAACCTTTGTCTCCCTCTGGGAGACAACATTTATCTCCCTCCGGGAGACAACATTTGTCTCCCTCTGGGAGACAACATTTGTCTCCCTCCTGGAGACAACCTTTGTCTCCCTTTGGGAGACAACATTTGTCTCCCTCCGGGAGACAACCTTTGTCTCCCTCCGGGAGACAACCTTTATCTCCATCCGGGAGACAACATTTGTATCCCTCCAGGAGACAACCTTTGTATCCATCCGGGAGACAACATTTGTCTTCCCCCGGGAGACGACCTTTGTCTCCCTCGGGGAGACAACATTTGTCTCCTCCGGGAGAAAACCTTTGTCTTCCCCGAAGAGACGACCTTTGTCTCCCTCCGGGAGACAACCTTTGTCTCCCTCCGGAAGACAACATTTGTCTCCCTCCGGGAGACAACATTTGTCTCCCTCCGGGAGACAACATTTGTCTCCCTCTGGGAGACAACATTTGTCTCCTTCTTGGAGACAACCTTTGTCTCCCTCCGGGAGACAACCTTTGTCTCCCTTTGGGAGACAACATTTGTCTCCCTCCGGGAGACAACCTTTGTCTCCATCCGGGAGACAACATTTGTATCCCTCCAGGAGACAACCTTTGTATCCCTCCGGGAGACAACCTTTGTCTTCCCCCGGGAGACGACCTTTGTCTCCCTCCGGGAGACAACATTTGTCTCCCTCCGGGAGACAACCTTTGTCTCCCTTTGGGAGACAACCTTTGTCTCCCTTTGGGAGACAAAATTTTTTTCCCTCCGGGAGACAACATTTGTCTTCCTCCGGGAGACAACATTTGTCTCCCACCGGGAGGCAACCTCTGTGTCCCCCTGGAGACAACCTTTGTCTCCCCCCGGGAAACAACCTTTGTCTCTCTCCGGGAGACAACCTTTGTCTCCCTCTGGGAGACAAACTGTCTCCCTCCGAGGGACAACATTTTTCTCCCTTTGGGAGACAACCTTTGTCTCCCTTGGGAGACAACCTTTGTCTCCCTTTGGGAGACAACATTAGTCTCCCCCGGGAGACAACCTTTGTCTCCCTTTGGGAGGCAACCTTTGTCTCCCCCCGGGAGACAACCTTTGTCTCCCCCCGGGAGACAACCTTTGTCTCCCTCCGGGAGACAACATTTGTGTTCCTCCGGGAGACAACATTTGTCTCCCCCCCCCCGGGAGATAACCTTTGTCTCCCTCCGGGAGACAAACTTTGCCTCCCTCCGGGAAACAACCTTTGTCTCCCTCCGGGAGACAACCTTTGTCTCCCTCTGGGAGACAAACTGTCTCCCTTCGAGAGACAACCTTTCTCTCCCTTTGGGAGACAATCTTTATCTCCCTCCGGAAAACAACATTTGTCTCCCTCCGGGAGACAACATTTGTCTCCCTCCGGGAGACAACATTTGTCTCCCTCTGGGGGACAACATTTGTCTCCTTCTTGGAGACAACCTTTGTCTCCCTCCGGGAGACAACCTTTGTCTCCCTTTGGGAGACAACATTTGTCTCCCTCCGGGAGACAACCTTTGTCTCCCTCCGGGAGACAACCTTTATCTCCATCCGGGAGACAACATTTGTATCCCTCCAGGAGACAACCTTTGTCTCCCTCCTTGAGACAACCTTTGTCTCCCTCCGGGAGACAACATTTGTCTCCCTCTGAGAGACAACCTTTGTCTCCCTTTGGGAGACAACATTTGTCTCCCTCCGAGAGACAACCTTTGTCTCCCTCCGGGAGACAACATTTGTCTCCCTCCGAGAGACAACCTTTGTCTCCCTTTGGGACCCAACATTTGTCTCCCTCCTGGAGACAACCTTTGTGTCCCTCTGGGAGACAACATTTGTCTCTCTCCGGGAGACAACATTTGTCTCCATCCGGGAGACAACCTTCGTCTCCCCCGGGGAGACAACATTTGTCGCCCAAAGGGAGACAACATTTGTCTCCCTCCAAGAGACAACATTTGTCTCCCTCCGGGAGACTTTCTTTCTCTCCCTCCGGGAGATAACATTTGTCTCCCTCCGGGAGACAACCTTTGTCTTCCTCCGGGAGACAATATTTGTCTCCCTCCTGGAGACAACATTTGTCTCCCTCCGGGAGACAACCTTTGTCTCCCTCCGAGAGACAACCTTTGTCTCCCTCCGGGAGACAACCTTTGTCTCCCTCCGGGAGACAACCTTTGTCTCCCTCCGGGAGACAACCTTTGTCTCCCTCCGGGAGACAATATTTGTCTCCCTCCAGGAGACAACATTTGTCTCTCTCCGGGAGACAACCTTTGTCTCACTTTGGTAGACAACCTTTGTCTCCCTCTGGGAGACAACCTTTGTCTCCCTCTGGGAGACAACCTTTGTCTCCCTCCGGGAGACAACATTTGTCTCCCTCCGGGAGACAACATTTGTCTCCATCCAGGAGACAACATTTGTCTCCCTCCGGGAGACAACATTTGTCTCCCACCGGGAGACAACCTTTGTCTCACTTTGGGAGACAACCTTTGTTTCCCTCTGGGAGACAACCTTTGTCTCCCTCCGGGAGAAAACATTTGTCTCCCTCCGGGAGACAACCTTTGTCTCCCTCCGGGAGACAACATTTGTCTCCCTCAGGGAGACAACCTTTGTCTCCCCCTGGGAGACAACATTTGTCTCCCTCTTAGTAAAAAATGTTGTCTCCCTCCGGGAAACATTCTTTGTCTCCTTCCGGGAGACAACCTTTGTCTCCCTTTGGGAGACAACCTTTGTCTCCCTCCGGGAGACAACATTTGTCTCCCTCCGAGAGAGAACCTTTATCTCCCTTTGGGAGACAACATTTGCCTCCCTCCGGGAGACAACCATTGTCTCCCTCAAGGAGACAACATTTGTCTCCCTCCGGGAGACAACCTTTGTCTCCCCCGGGGAGACAACTTTTGTCTCCCTCTGGGAGACAACATTTGTCTCCCTCTGGGAGACTACCTTTGTCTCCCTCCGCGAGACAACCTTTGTCTCCCCCGGGAGACAATATTTGTCTCCCTCCGGGAGACAACCTTTGTCTCACTTTGGGAGACAACCTTTGTGTCTCTCTGGGAGACAACATTTGTCTCCCTCCGGGAGACAACATTTGTCTCTCTCCAGGAGACAACCTTCGTCTCCCTCAGGGAGACAACCTTTGTCTCCCCCTGGGAGACAACATTTGTCTCCCTCCAAGAGACAACATTTGTCTCTCTCCGGGAGACAACCTTCGTCTCCCTCCGGGAGACAACGTTTGTCTCCCACCGGGAGACAACCTGTCTCCCTGTGAGAGACAAACTATCTCCTTCCGTGAGAAAACCTTTGTCTCTTTCCGGGAGGCAACATTTGTCTCCTTCCGGTAGACAACCTTTGTCTTGCTAAGGGAGACAACCTTTTTCTCCCTCTGGGAGACAACTTTTATCTTCCTCCCTGAGACAACCTTTGTCTCCCTCCGGGAGACAACCTCTGCTTCCCTCTGGGAGACAACATTTGTCTCCCTCCTGGAGACAATCTTTGTCTCCCTCCGAGTGACAACCTCTGTCTCCCTTCGGGAGACAACATTTGTGTCCCGCCGGGAGACAACCTCTGTCTCCCTCCGGGAGACAACCTCGGTCTTCCTCAAGGAGACAACCTTTGTCTCCCTCAGGGAGACAACCTTTGTCTCCCCCCGGGAGACAACATTAGTCTTCCCCTGGGAGACGACCTTTGTCTCCCTCCTAGAGACGACCTTTGTGTCCCTCCGGGAGACAATCTTTGTCTCCCCCCGGGAGACAACCTTTGTTTCCCTCCGGGAGACAACCTCGGTCTTCCTCCGGGAGACAACCTCTGACACAATGCGGGAGACAACCTCTGTCTCCCTCCTGGAGAGAACATTTGTCTCCCTCCGAGAGACAACCTTTGTCTCCCTTTGGGGGACAAAATTTGTCTCCCTCCGGGAGACAACTTTTGTCTCCCTCCGGGAGACAACATTTGTCTCCCCCGGGGAGACAACTTTTGCCTCCCTCCGGGAGACAACATTTGTCTCCCTCCAAGAGACAACATTTGTCTCCCTCCGGGAGACTTTCTTTGTCTCCCTTTGGGAGATAGCATTTGTCTCCCTCCGGGAGACAACCTTTGTCTCCCTCCGGGAGACAATATTTGTCTCCCTCCTGGAGACAATCTTTGTCTCCCTCCGAGTGACAACCTCTGTCTCCTTCCGGGAGACAACATTTGTGTCCCGCCTGGAGACAACCTCTGTCTCCCTCCGGGAGACAACCTCGGTCTTCCTCAAGGAGACAACCTTTGTCTCCCTCCGGGAAACAACCTTTGTCTCCCTCCGGGCGACAACCTCGGTCTTCCTCAAGGAGACAACCTTTGTCTCCCTCCGGGAAACAACCTTTGTCTCCCTCCGGGCGACAACCTTTGTCTCCTCCCGGGAGACAAAATTTGTCTTCCCCTGGGAGACGACCTTTGTCTCCCTCATGGAACGACCTTTGTCTCTCTCCGGGAGACAACCTTTGTCTCCCCCCGGGAGACAACCTTTGTCTCCCACCGGGAAACAACCTTTGTCTCCCTCCGGGAGACAACCTTTGTCTCCCTCTGGGAGACAAACTGTCTCCCTCCGAGAGACAACCTTTGTCTTCCTTTGGGAGACAACCTTTGCCTCCCACCGGGAGACAACATTTGTGTCCCGCCGGGAGACAACCTCTGTCTCCCTCCGGGAGACAAGCTCGGTCTTCCTCAAGGAGACAACCTTTGTCTCCCTCCGGGAAACAACCTTTGTCTCCTCCCGGGAGACAACATTTGTCTTCCCCTGGGAGACGACCTTTGTCTCCCTCCTGGAGACGACCTTTGTCTCTCTCCAGGAGACAACCTTAGTCTCCCCCCGGGAGAAAACCTTTGTCTCCCCCCGGGAGACAACCTTTGTTTCCCTCCGGGAGACAACCTTTGTCTCCCCCGGGGAGACAACATTTGCCTCCCTCCGGGAGACAACATTTGTCTCCCTCCAAGAGACAACATTTGTCTCCCTCCGGGAGACTTTCTTTGTCTCCCTCCGGGAGATAACGTTTGTCTCCCTCCGGGAGACAACCTTTGTCTCCCTCCGGGAGACAATATTTGTCTCCCTCCGGGAGACAACATTTGTCTCCCTCCGTGAGACAACCTTTGTCTCCCTCCGGGAGACAACATTTGTCTCCCTCCGGGAGACAATCTTTGTCTCCCCTTGGGAGACAACCTTTGTCTCCCCCCAGGAAACAACCTTTCTCTCCCTCAGGGAGACAACCTTTGTCTCCCTCCGGGAGACAACCTTTGTCTCCCTCCGGGAGACAACCTTTGTCTCCCTCTGGGAGACAAACTGTCTCCCTCCGAGAGACAACCTTTGTCTTCCTTTGGGAGACAACCTTTGCCTCCCACCGGGAGACAACATTTGTGTCCCGCCGGGAGACAACCTCTGTCTCCCTCCGGGAGACAAGCTCGGTCTTCCTCAAGGAGACAACCTTTGTCTCCCTCCGGGAAACAACCTTTGTCTCCTCCCGGGAGACAACATTTGTCTTCCCCTGGGAGACGACCTTTGTCTCCCTCCTGGAGACGACCTTTGTCTCTCTCCAGGAGACAACCTTTGTCTCCCCCCGGGAGACAACCTTTGCCTCCCCCCGGGAAACAACCTTTGTCTCCCTCCGGGAGACAACCTTTGTCTCCCTCTGGGAGACAAACTGTCTCCCTCCGAGAGACAACCTTTGTCTCCCTTTGGGAGACAACCTTTGTCTCCCACCGGGAGACAACATTTGTCTCCCTCTGGGAGACAAACTGCCTTCCTCCGAGAGACAACCTTTGTCTCCCTTTGGAAGACAAACTTTGTCTCCCTCCGGTAGACAACCTTTGTCTCCCTCCGTGAGACAACATTTGTCTCCCTCCGAGAGACAACATTTGTCTCCCTCCGGGAGACAACATTTGTCTCCCTGCGGGAGACAACCTTTGTCTCCCCGGGGAGACAACATTTGCCTCCCTCCGGGAGACAACATTTGTCTCCCTCCAAGAGACAACATTTGTCTCCCTCCGGGAGACTTTCTTTGTCTCCCTCCGGGAGATAACGTTTGTCTCCCTCCGGGAGACAACCTTTGTCTCCCTCCGGGAGACAATATTTGTCTCCCTCCGGGAGACAACATTTGTCTCCCTCCGTGAGACAACCTTTGTCTCCCTCAGGGAGACAACATTTGTCTCCCTCCAGGAGACAATCTTTGTCTCCCCTTGGGAGACAACCTTTGTCTCCCCCCAGGAAACAACCTTTCTCTCCCTCAGGGAGACAACCTTTGTCTCCCTCTGGGAGACAACATTTATCTCCCTCCGGGAGACAACATTTGTCTCCCTCTGGGAGACAACAGTTGTCTCCCTCCTCGAGACAACATTTGTCTCCCTCCGGGAGACAACCTTTGTCTCCCTTTGGGAGACAACATTTGTCTTCCTCCGGGAGGCAACCTTTGTCTCCCTCCGGGAGACAACCTTTGTTTCCATCCGGGAGACAACATTTGTATCCCTCCAGGAGACAACCTTTGTATCCCTCCGGGAGACAACCTTTGTCTTCCCTCGGGAGACGACCTTTGTCTCCCCCCAGGAAACAACCTTTGTGTCCCTCAGGGAGACAACATTTGTCTCCCTCTGGGAGACAACATTTGTCTCCCTCCTGGAGACAACCTTTGTCTCCCTCCGGGAGACAACCTTTGTCTCCCTTTGGGAGACAACATTTGTCTCCCTCCGGGAGACAACCTTTGTCTCCCTCTGGGAGACAACCTTTGTCTCCATCCGGGAGACAACATTTGTATCCCTCCAGGAGACAACCTTTGTATCCCTCCGGGAGACAACATTTGTCTCCCTCCGGGAGACTTTCTTTGTCTCCCTCCGGGAGATAACGTTTGTCTCCCTACGGGAGACAACCTTTGTCTCCCTCCGGGAGACAATATTTGTCTCCCTCCGGGAGACAACATTTGTCTCCCTCCGGGAGACAACCTTTGTCTCCCTCCGGGAGACAACATTTGTCTCCCTCCGGGAGACAATCTTTGTCTCCCCTTGGGAGACAACCTTTGTCTCCCCCCAAGAAATAACCTTTGTCTCCCTCAGGGAGACAACCTTTATCTCCATCCGGGAGACAACATTTGTATCCCTCCAGGAGACAACCTTTGTATCCCTCCGGGAGACAACCTTTGTCTTCCCCCGGGAGACGACCTTTGTCTCCCTCCGGGAGACAACATTTGTCTCCTCCGGGAGACAACCTTTGTCTCCCCCCGGGAGACGACCTTTTCTCCCTCCGGGAGACAACCTTTGTCTCCCTCCGGACGACAACATTTGTCTCCCTCCGGGAGACAACATTTGTCTCCCTCCGGGAGACAACATTTGTCTCCCTATGGGAGACAACATTTGTCTCCCTCCGGGAGACAACCTTTGTCTCCCTCCGGGAGACAACCTTTGTCTCCATCCGGGAGACAACATTTGTATCCCTCCAGGAGACAACCTTTGTCTCCCCCCAGGAAACAACCTTTGTCTCCCTCAGGGAGACAACCTTTGTCTCCCTCAGGGAGACAACCTTTGTCTCCCCCTGGGAGACAACATTTATCTCCCTCCGGGAGACAACATTTGTCTCCCTCTGGGAGACAACATTTGTCTCCCTCTGGGAGACAACATTTGTCTCCCTCCTGGAGACAACCTTTGTCTCCCTCCGGGAGACAACCTTTGTCTCCCTCCGGCAGACAACCTTTATCTCCATCCGGGAGACAACATTTGTATCCCTCCAGGAGACAACCTTTGTATCCCTCCGGGAGACAACCTTTGTCTTCCCCCGGGAGACGACCTTTGTCTCCCTCCGGGAGACAACATTTGTATCCCTCCGGGAGACAACCTTTGTCTTCCCCCGGGAGACGACCTTTGTCTCCCTCCGGGAGACAACATTTGTCTCCTCCGGGAGACAACCTTTGTCTTCCCCCATGAGACGACCTTTGTCTCCCTCCGGGAGACAACGTTTGTCTCCCTCCGGAAGACAACATTTGTCTCCCTCCGGGAGACAACATTTGTCTCCCTCCGAGAGACAACATTTGTCTCCCTCTGGGAGACAACATTTGTCTCCTTCCTGGAGACAACCTTTGTCTCCCTCCGGGAGACAACCTTTGTCTCCCTTTGGGAGACAACATTTGTCTCCCTCCGGGAGACAACCTTTGTCTCCCTCCGGGAGACAACCTTTGTCTCCATCCGGGAGACAACATTTGTATCCCTCCAGGAGACAACCTTTGTATCCCTCCGGGAGACAACATTTTTCTCCCTCCGGGAGACTTTCTTTGTCTCCCTCCGGGAGACAACATTTGTCTCCCTTTAGGAGACAACCTTTGTCTTCCCCCGGGAGACGACCTTTGTCTCCCTCCGGGAGACAACCTTTGTCTCCCTCCGGGAGACTACATTTGTCTCCCTCCTGGAAGACGACCTTTGTCTCCCTCCGGGAGACAAAATTTGTCTCCCTCCGGGAGACAACATTTGTCTCCCACCGGGAGACAACCTCTGTGTCCCCTGGAGTCAACCTTTGTCTCCCCCCGGGAAACAACCTTTGTCTCTCTCCGGGAGACAACCTTTTTCTCCCTCTGGGAGACAAACTGTCTCCCTCCGAGGGACAACATTTTTCTCCCTTTGGGAGACAACCTTTGTCTCCCTCCGGGAGACAGCCTTTGTCTCCCTCGGGGAGACAACATTTGTCTCCCTCCGGGAGACATTCTTTGTCTCTATCCTGGAGACAACCTTTGTCTCCCTCCGGGAGACAACCTTTGTCTCCCTCCGGGAGACAACCATTGTCTCCCTCCGGGAGACAACATTTGTCTCCCTCCGAGAGACAACCTTTTTCTCCCTTTGGGAGACAACATTAGTCTCCCCCCGGGAGACAACCTTTGTCTCCCTTGGGAGACAACCTTTGTCTCCCTTTGGGAGACAACATTAGTCTCCCCCGGGAGACAACCTTTGTCTCCCTTTGGGAGGCAACCTTTGTCTCCCCCCGGGAGACAACCTTTGTCTCCCTCCGGGAGACAACATCTGTGTTCCTCCGGGAGACAACATTTGTCTCCCCCCCCGGGAGACAATCTTTATCTCCCTCCTGGAGACAACATTTGTCTCCCTCTGGGAGACAAACTGTCTGCCTCCGAGAGACAACCTTTGTTTTCTTTTGGGAGACAACCTTTGTCTCCCTCTGGGAGACAAACTGTCTCCCTTCGAGAGACAACCTTTGTCTCCCTCCGAGAGACAACCTTTGTCTCCCTTTGGGAGACAACATTTGTCTCCCTCCGGGAGACAACCTTTGTCTCCCTCCGGGGAGACAACATTTGTCTCCCTCCGAGAGACAACCTTTGTCTTCCTCCGGGAGACAACATTTGTCTCCCTCCGAGAGACAACCTTTGTCTCCCTTTGGGACCCAACAATTGTCTCCCTCCTGGAGACAACCTTTGTGTCCCTCTGGGAGACAACATTTGTCTCTCTCCGGGAGACAACATTTGTCTCCCTCCGGGAGACAACCTTCGTCTCCCCCGGGGAGACAACATTTGTCTCCCAAAGGGAGACAACATTTGTCTCCCTCCAAGAGACAACATTTGTCTCCCTCCGGGAGACTTTCTTTGTCTCCCTCCGGGAGATAACATTTGTATCCCTCCAGGAGACAACCTTTGTATCCCTCCGGGAGACAACCTTTGTCTTCCCCCGGGAGACGACCTTTGTCTCCCTCCGGGAGACAACATTTGTATCCCTCCGGGAGACAACCTTTGTCTTCCCCCGGAAGACGACCTTTGTCTCCCTCCGGGAGACAACATTTGTCTCCTCCGGGAGACAACCTTTGTCTCCCTCCGGGAGACAACATTTGTCTCCCTCCGGGAGACAATCTTTGTCTCCCCCTGGGAGACAACATTTGTCTCCCCCCAGGAAACAACCTTTGTCTCCCTCAGGGAGACAACCTTTGTCTCCCTCAGGGAGACAACCTTTGTCTCCCTCTGGGAGACAACATTTATCTCCCTCCGGGAGACAACATTTGTCTCCCTCTGGGAGACAACATTTGTCTCCCTCCTGGAGACAACCTTTGTCTCCCTTTGGGAGACAACATTTGTCTCCCTCCGGGAGACAACCTTTGTCTCCCTCCGGGAGACAACCTTTATCTCCATCCGGGAGACAACATTTGTATCCCTCCAGGAGACAACCTTTGTATCCATCCGGGAGACAACATTTGTCTTCCCCCGGGAGACGACCTTTGTCTCCCTCGGGGAGACACCATTTGTCTCCTCCGGGAGAAAACCTTTGTCTTCCCCGAAGAGACGACCTTTGTCTCCCTCCGGGAGACAACCTTTGTCTCCCTCCGGAAGACAACATTTGTCTCCCTCCGGGAGACAACATTTGTCTCCCTCCGGGAGACAACATTTGTCTCCCTCTGGGAGACAACATTTGTCTCCTTCTTGGAGACAACCTTTGTCTCCCTCCGGGAGACAACCTTTGTCTCCCTTTGGGAGACAACATTTGTCTCCCTCTGGGAGACAACCTTTGTCTCCATCCGGGAGACAACATTTGTATCCCTCCAGGAGACAACCTTTGTATCCCTCCGGGAGACAACCTTTGTCTTCCCCCGGGAGACGACCTTTGTCTCCCTCCGGGAGACAACATTTGTCTCCCTCCGGGAGACAACCTTTGTCTCCCTTTGGGAGACAACCTTTGTCTCCCTTTGGGAGACAAAATTTTTTTCCCTCCGGGAGACAACATTTGTCTTCCTCCGGGAGACAACATTTGTCTCCCACCGGGAGGCAACCTCTGTGTCCCCCTGGAGACAACCTTTGTCTCCCCCCGGGAAACAACCTTTGTCTCTCTCCGGGAGACAACCTTTGTCTCCCTCTGGGAGACAAACTGTCTCCCTCCGAGGGACAACATTTTTCTCCCTTTGGGAGACAACCTTTGTCTCCCTTGGGAGACAACCTTTGTCTCCCTTTGGGAGACAACATTAGTCTCCCCCGGGAGACAACCTTTGTCTCCCTTTGGGAGGCAACCTTTGTCTCCCCCCGGGAGACAACCTTTGTCTCCCCCCGGGAGACAACCTTTGTCTCCCTCCGGGAGACAACATTTGTGTTCCTCCAGGAGACAACATTTGTCTCCCCCCCGGGAGACAACCTTTGTCTCCCTCCGGGAGACAAACTTTGCCTCCCTCCGGGAAACAACCTTTGTCTCCCTCCGGGAGACAACCTTTGTCTCCCTCTGGGAGACAAACTGTCTCCCTTCGAGAGACAACCTTTCTCTCCCTTTGGGAGACAATCTTTATCTCCCTCCGGAAAACAACATTTGTCTCCCTCCGGGAGACAACATTTGTCTCCCTCCGGGAGACAACATTTGTCTCCCTCTGGGGGACAACATTTGTCTCCTTCTTGGAGACAACCTTTGTCTCCCTCCGGGAGACAACCTTTGTCTCCCTTTGGGAGACAACATTTGTCTCCCTCCGGGAGACAACCTTTGTCTCCCTCCGGGAGACAACCTTTATCTCCATCCGGGAGACAACATTTGTATCCCTCCAGGAGACAACCTTTGTCTCCCTCCTTGAGACAACCTTTGTCTCCCTCCGGGAGACAACATTTGTCTCCCTCTGAGAGACAACCTTTGTCTCCCCCTGGGAGACAACATTTGTCTCCCCCCAGGAAACAACCTTTGTCTCCCTCAGGGAGACAACCTTTGTCTCCCTCAGGGAGACAACCTTTGTCTCCCTCTGGGAGACAACATTTATCTCCCTCCGGGAGACAACATTTGTCTCCCTCTGGGAGACAACATTTGTCTCCCTCCTGGAGACAACCTTTGTCTCCCTTTGGGAGACAACATTTGTCTCCCTCCGGGAGACAACCTTTGTCTCCCTCCGGGAGACAACCTTTATCTCCATCCGGGAGACAACATTTGTATCCCTCCAGGAGACAACCTTTGTATCCATCCGGGAGACAACATTTGTCTTCCCCCGGGAGACGACCTTTGTCTCCCTCGGGGAGACAACATTTGTCTCCTCCGGGAGAAAACCTTTGTCTTCCCCGAAGAGACGACCTTTGTCTCCCTCCGGGAGACAACCTTTGTCTCCCTCCGGAAGACAACATTTGTCTCCCTCCGGGAGACAACATTTGTCTCCCTCCGGGAGACAACATTTGTCTCCCTCTGGGAGACAACATTTGTCTCCTTCTTGGAGACAACCTTTGTCTCCCTCCGGGAGACAACCTTTGTCTCCCTTTGGGAGACAACATTTGTCTCCCTCCGGGAGACAACCTTTGTCTCCATCCGGGAGACAACATTTGTATCCCTCCAGGAGACAACCTTTGTATCCCTCCGGGAGACAACCTTTGTCTTCCCCCGGGAGACGACCTTTGTCTCCCTCCGGGAGACAACATTTGTCTCCCTCCGGGAGACAACCTTTGTCTCCCTTTGGGAGACAACCTTTGTCTCCCTTTGGGAGACAAAATTTTTTTCCCTCCGGGAGACAACATTTGTCTTCCACCGGGAGACAACATTTGTCTCCCACCGGGAGGCAACCTCTGTGTCCCCCTGGAGACAACCTTTGTCTCCCCCCGGGAAACAACCTTTGTCTCTCTCCGGGAGACAACCTTTGTCTCCCTCTGGGAGACAAACTGTCTCCCTCCGAGGGACAACATTTTTCTCCCTTTGGGAGACAACCTTTGTCTCCCTTGGGAGACAACCTTTGTCTCCCTTTGGGAGACAACATTAGTCTCCCCCGGGAGACAACCTTTGTCTCCCTTTGGGAGGCAACCTTTGTCTCCCCCCGGGAGACAACCTTTGTCTCCCCCCGGGAGACAACCTTTGTCTCCCTCCGGGAGACAACATTTGTGTTCCTCCGGGAGACAACATTTGTCTCCCCCCCCGGGAGACAACCTTTGTCTCCCTCCGGGAGACAAACTTTGCCTCCCTCCGGGAAACAACCTTTGTCTCCCTCCGGGAGACAACCTTTGTCTCCCTCTGGGAGACAAACTGTCTCCCTTCGAGAGACAACCTTTCTCTCCCTTTGGGAGACAATCTTTATCTCCCTCCGGAAAACAACATTTGTCTCCCTCCGGGAGACAACATTTGTCTCCCTCCGGGAGACAACATTTGTCTCCCTCTGGGGGACAACATTTGTCTCCTTCTTGGAGACAACCTTTGTCTCCCTCCGGGAGACAACCTTTGTCTCCCTTTGGGAGACAACATTTGTCTCCCTCCGGGAGACAACCTTTGTCTCCCTCCGGGAGACAACCTTTATCTCCATCCGGGAGACAACATTTGTATCCCTCCAGGAGACAACCTTTGTCTCCCTCCTTGAGACAACCTTTGTCTCCCTCCGGGAGACAACATTTGTCTCCCTCTGAGAGACAACCTTTGTCTCCCTTTGGGAGACAACATTTGTCTCCCTCCGAGAGACAACCTTTGTCTCCCTCCGGGAGACAACGTTTGTCTCCCTCCGGGAGACAACATTTGTCTCCCTCCGGGAGACAACCTTTGTCTCCCTCCGGGAGACAACATTTGTCTCCCTCCGGGAGACAACCTTTGTCTCCCTCCGGGATACAACATTTGTCTCCCTCCAGGAGACAGCCTTTGTTTCCCTCTGGGAGACAACCTTTGTCTCCCTCCGGGAGACAACATTTGTCTGCCTCCGGGAGACAACATTTGTCTCCCTCCGGGAGACAAACTGTCTCCCTCCGGGAGACAACGTTTGTCTCCCTCCGGGACACAACATTTGTCTCCCTCCGGGAGACAACGCTTGTCTCCCTCCGGGAGACAACATTTGTCTCCCTCCGGGAGACAACCTTTGTCTCCCTCCGGGAGACAACATTTGTCTCCCTCCGGGAGATAACATTTGTCTCCCTCCGGGAGACAACATTTGTCTCCCTCCGAGAGACAACGTTTGTCTCCCTCCGGCAGACAACATTTGTCTCCCTCCGGCAGACAACATTTGTCTCCCTCCGGGAGACAAACTGTCTCCCTCCGGGAGACAACCTTTGTCTCCCTCCGGGAGACAACGTTTGTCTCCCTCCGGGAGACAACATTTGTCTCCCTCCGGGAGACAACCTTTGTCTCCCTCCGGGAGACAACATTTGTCTCCCTCCGGGAGACAATCTTTGTCTCCCTCCGGGATACAACATTTGTCTCCCTCCAGGAGACAGCCTTTGTTTCCCTCTGGGAGACAACCTTTGTCTCCCTCCGGGAGACAGCCTTTGTCTCCCTCTGGGAGACAACATTTGTCTCCCTCCGGGAGACAACCTTTGTTTCCCTCCGGGAGACAACGTTTGTCTCCCTCCGGGAGACAACATTTGTCTGCCTCCGGGAGACAACATTTGTCTCCCTCCGGGAGACAAACTGTCTCCCTCCGGGAGACAACGTTTGTCTCCCTCCGGGACACAACATTTGTCTCCCTCCGGGAGATAACGTTTGTCTCCCTCCGGGAGACAACATTTGTCTCCCTCCGAGAGACAACGTTTGTCTCCCCCTGGGAGACAACATTTGTCTCCCTCTTAGTAAAAAATGTTGTCTCCCTCCGGGAAACATTCTTTGTCTCCTTCCGGGAGACAACCTTTGTCTCCCTTTGGGAGACAACCTTTGTCTCCCTCCGGGAGACAACATTTGTCTCCCTCCGAGAGACAACCTTTATCTCCCTTTGGGAGACAACATTTGCCTCCCTCCGGGAGACAACCATTGTCTCCCTCAAGGAGACAACATTTGTCTCCCTCCGGGAGACAACCTTTGTCTCCCCCGGGGAGACAACTTTTGTCTCCCTCTGGGAGACAACATTTGTCTCCCTCTGGGAGACTACCTTTGTCTCCCTCCGCGAGACAACCTTTGTCTCCCCCGGGAGACAATATTTGTCTCCCTCCGGGAGACAACCTTTGTCTCACTTTGGGAGACAACCTTTGTGTCTCTCTGGGAGACAACATTTGTCTCCCTCCGGGAGACAACATTTGTCTCTCTCCAGGAGACAACCTTCGTCTCCCTCAGGGAGACAACCTTTGTCTCCCCCTGGGAGACAACATTTGTCTCCCTCCAAGAGACAACATTTGTCTCTCTCCGGGAGACAACCTTCGTCTCCCTCCGGGAGACAACGTTTGTCTCCCACCGGGAGACAACCTGTCTCCCTGTGAGAGACAAACTATCTCCTTCCGTGAGAAAACCTTTGTCTCTTTCCGGGAGGCAACATTTGTCTCCTTCCGGTAGACAACCTTTGTCTTGCTAAGGGAGACAACCTTTTTCTCCCTCTGGGAGACAACTTTTATCTTCCTCCCTGAGACAACCTTTGTCTCCCTCCGGGAGACAACCTCTGCTTCCCTCTGGGAGACAACATTTGTCTCCCTCCTGGAGACAATCTTTGTCTCCCTCCGAGTGACAACCTCTGTCTCCCTTCGGGAGACAACATTTGTGTCCCGCCGGGAGACAACCTCTGTCTCCCTCCGGGAGACAACCTCGGTCTTCCTCAAGGAGACAACCTTTGTCTCCCTCAGGGAGACAACCTTTGTCTCCCCCCGGGAGACAACATTAGTCTTCCCCTGGGAGACGACCTTTGTCTCCCTCCTAGAGACGACCTTTGTGTCCCTCCGGGAGACAATCTTTGTCTCCCCCCGGGAGACAACCTTTGTTTCCCTCCGGGAGACAACCTCGGTCTTCCTCCGGGAGACAACCTCTGACACAATGCGGGAGACAACCTCTGTCTCCCTCCTGGAGAGAACATTTGTCTCCCTCCGAGAGACAACCTTTGTCTCCCTTTGGGGGACAAAATTTGTCTCCCTCCGGGAGACAACCTTTGTCTCCCTCCGGGAGACAACATTTGTCTCCCCCGGGGAGACAACTTTTGCCTCCCTCCGGGAGACAACATTTGTCTCCCTCCAAGAGACAACATTTGTCTCCCTCCGGGAGACTTTCTTTGTCTCCCTTTGGGAGATAGCATTTGTCTCCCTCCGGGAGACAACCTTTGTCTCCCTCCGGGAGACAATATTTGTCTCCCTCCTGGAGACAATCTTTGTCTCCCTCCGAGTGACAACCTCTGTCTCCTTCCGGGAGACAACATTTGTGTCCCGCCTGGAGACAACCTCTGTCTCCCTCCGGGAGACAACCTCGGTCTTCCTCAAGGAGACAACCTTTGTCTCCCTCCGGGAAACAACCTTTGTCTCCCTCCGGGCGACAACCTTTGTCTCCTCCCGGGAGACAAAATTTGTCTTCCCCTGGGAGACGACCTTTGTCTCCCTCATGGAACGACCTTTGTCTCTCTCCGGGAGACAACCTTTGTCTCCCTCTGGGAGACAAACTGTCTCCCTCCGAGAGACAACCTTTGTCTTCCTTTGGGAGACAACCTTTGCCTCCCACCGGGAGACAACCTTTGTCTCCCCCCGGGAGACAACCTTTGTCTCCCTCCGGGAGACAACATTTGTGTTCCTCCGGGAGACAACATTTGTCTCCCCCCCCGGGAGACAACCTTTGTCTCCCTCCGGGAGACAAACTTTGCCTCCCTCCGGGAAACAACCTTTGTCTCCCTCCGGGAGACAACCTTTGTCTCCCTCTGGGAGACAAACTGTCTCCCTTCGAGAGACAACCTTTCTCTCCCTTTGGGAGACAATCTTTATCTCCCTCCGGAAAACAACATTTGTCTCCCTCCGGGAGACAACATTTGTCTCCCTCCGGGAGACAACATTTGTCTCCCTCTGGGGGACAACATTTGTCTCCTTCTTGGAGACAACCTTTGTCTCCCTCCGGGAGACAACCTTTGTCTCCCTTTGGGAGACAACATTTGTCTCCCTCCGGGAGACAACCTTTGTCTCCCTCCGGGAGACAACCTTTATCTCCATCCGGGAGACAACATTTGTATCCCTCCAGGAGACAACCTTTGTCTCCCTCCTTGAGACAACCTTTGTCTCCCTCCGGGAGACAACATTTGTCTCCCTCTGAGAGACAACCTTTGTCTCCCTTTGGGAGACAACATTTGTCTCCCTCCGAGAGACAACCTTTGTCTCCCTCCGGGAGACAACATTTGTCTCCCTCCGAGAGACAACCTTTGTCTCCCTTTGGGACCCAACATTTGTCTCCCTCCTGGAGACAACCTTTGTGTCCCTCTGGGAGACAACATTTGTCTCTCTCCGGGAGACAACATTTGTCTCCATCCGGGAGACAACCTTCGTCTCCCCCGGGGAGACAACATTTGTCGCCCAAAGGGAGACAACATTTGTCTCCCTCCAAGAGACAACATTTGTCTCCCTCCGGGAGACTTTCTTTCACTCCCTCCGGGAGATAACATTTGTCTCCCTCCGGGAGACAACCTTTGTCTTCCTCCGGGAGACAATATTTGTCTCCCTCCTGGAGACAACATTTGTCTCCCTCCGGGAGACAACCTTTGTCTCCCTCCGGGAGACAACATTTGTCTCCCTCCGGGAGACAACCTTTGTCTCCCTCCGGGAGACAACCTTTGTCTCCCTCCGGGAGACAACCTTTGTCTCCCTCCGGGAGACAACCTTTGTCTCCCTCAGGGAGACAACCTTTGTCTCCCTCCGGGAGACAACCTTTGTCTCCCTCCGGGAGACAACCTTTGTCTCCCTCCGGGAGACAATATTTGTCTCCCTCCAGGAGACAACATTTGTCTCTCTCCGGGAGACAACCTTTGTCTCACTTTGGGAGACAACCTTTGTCTCCCTCCGGGAGACAACATTTGTCTCCCTCCGGGAGACAACATTTGTCTCCATCCAGGAGACAACATTTGTCTCCCTCCGGGAGAGAACATTTGTCTCCCACCGGGAGACAACCTTTGTCTCACTTTGGGAGACAACCTTTGTTTCCCTCTGGGAGACAACCTTTGTCTCCCTCCGGGAGAAAACATTTGTCTCCCTCCGGGAGACAACCTTTGTCTCCCTCCGGGAGACAACATTTGTCTCCCTCAGGGAGACAACCTTTGTCTCCCCCTGGGAGACAACATTTGTCTCCCTCTTAGTAAAAAATGTTGTCTCCCTCCGGGAAACATTCTTTGTCTCCTTCCGGGAGACAACCTTTGTCTCCCTTTGGGAGACAACCTTTGTCTCCCTCCGGGAGACAACATTTGTCTCCCTCCGAGAGACAACCTTTATCTCCCTTTGGGAGACAACATTTGCCTCCCTCCGGGAGACAACCATTGTCTCCCTCAAGGAGACAACATTTGTCTCCCTCCGGGAGACAACCTTTGTCTCCCCCGGGGAGACAACTTTTGTCTCCCTCTGGGAGACAACATTTGTCTCCCTCTGGGAGACTACCTTTGTCTCCCTCCGCGAGACAACCTTTGTCTCCCCCGGGAGACAATATTTGTCTCCCTCCGGGAGACAACCTTTGTCTCACTTTGGGAGACAACCTTTGTGTCTCTCTGGGAGACAACATTTGTCTCCCTCCGGGAGACAACATTTGTCTCTCTCCAGGAGACAACCTTCGTCTCCCTCAGGGAGACAACCTTTGTCTCCCCCTGGGAGACAACATTTGTCTCCCTCCAAGAGACAACATTTGTCTCTCTCCGGGAGACAACCTTCGTCTCCCTCCGGGAGACAACGTTTGTCTCCCACCGGGAGACAACCTGTCTCCCTGTGAGAGACAAACTATCTCCTTCCGTGAGAAAACCTTTGTCTCTTTCCGGGAGGCAACATTTGTCTCCTTCCGGTAGACAACCTTTGTCTTGCTAAGGGAGACAACCTTTTTCTCCCTCTGGGAGACAACTTTTATCTTCCTCCCTGAGACAACCTTTGTCTCCCTCCGGGAGACAACCTCTGCTTCCCTCTGGGAGACAACATTTGTCTCCCTCCTGGAGACAATCTTTGTCTCCCTCCGAGTGACAACCTCTGTCTCCCTTCGGGAGACAACATTTGTGTCCCGCCGGGAGACAACCTCTGTCTCCCTCCGGGAGACAACCTCGGTCTTCCTCAAGGAGACAACCTTTGTCTCCCTCAGGGAGACAACCTTTGTCTCCCCCCGGGAGACAACATTAGTCTTCCCCTGGGAGACGACCTTTGTCTCCCTCCTAGAGACGACCTTTGTGTCCCTCCGGGAGACAATCTTTGTCTCCCCCCGGGAGACAACCTTTGTTTCCCTCCGGGAGACAACTTCGGTCTTCCTCCGGGAGACAACCTCTGACACAATGCGGGAGACAACCTCTGTCTCCCTCCTGGAGAGAACATTTGTCTCCCTCCGAGAGACAACCTTTGTCTCCCTTTGGGGGACAAAATTTGTCTCCCTCCGGGAGACAACCTTTGTCTCCCTCCGGGAGACAACATTTGTCTCCCCCGGGGAGACAACTTTTGCCTCCCTCCGGGAGACAACATTTGTCTCCCTCCAAGAGACAACATTTGTCTCCCTCCGGGAGACTTTCTTTGTCTCCCTTTGGGAGATAGCATTTGTCTCCCTCCGGGAGACAACCTTTGTCTCCCTCCGGGAGACAATATTTGTCTCCCTCCTGGAGACAATCTTTGTCTCCCTCCGAGTGACAACCTCTGTCTCCTTCCGGGAGACAACATTTGTGTCCCGCCTGGAGACAACCTCTGTCTCCCTCCGGGAGACAACCTCGGTCTTCCTCAAGGAGACAACCTTTGTCTCCCTCCGGGAAACAACCTTTGTCTCCCTCCGGGCGACAACCTCGGTCTTCCTCAAGGAGACAACCTTTGTCTCCCTCCGGGAAACAACCTTTGTCTCCCTCCGGGCGACAACCTTTGTCTCCTCCCGGGAGACAAAATTTGTCTTCCCCTGGGAGACGACCTTTGTCTCCCTCATGGAACGACCTTTGTCTCTCTCCGGGAGACAACCTTTGTCTCCCCCCGGGAGACAACCTTTGTCTCCCACCGGGAAACAACCTTTGTCTCCCTCCGGGAGACAACCTTTGTCTCCCTCTGGGAGACAAACTGTCTCCCTCCGAGAGACAACCTTTGTCTTCCTTTGGGAGACAACCTTTGCCTCCCACCGGGAGACAACATTTGTGTCCCGCCGGGAGACAACCTCTGTCTCCCTCCGGGAGACAAGCTCGGTCTTCCTCAAGGAGACAACCTTTGTCTCCCTCCGGGAAACAACCTTTGTCTCCTCCCGGGAGACAACATTTGTCTTCCCCTGGGAGACGACCTTTGTCTCCCTCCTGGAGACGACCTTTGTCTCTCTCCAGGAGACAACCTTAGTCTCCCCCCGGGAGAAAACCTTTGTCTCCCCCCGGGAGACAACCTTTGTTTCCCTCCGGGAGACAACCTTTGTCTCCCCCGGGGAGACAACATTTGCCTCCCTCCGGGAGACAACATTTGTCTCCCTCCAAGAGACAACATTTGTCTCCCTCCGGGAGACTTTCTTTGTCTCCCTCCGGGAGATAACGTTTGTCTCCCTCCGGGAGACAACCTTTGTCTCCCTCCGGGAGACAATATTTGTCTCCCTCCGGGAGACAACATTTGTCTCCCTCCGTGAGACAACCTTTGTCTCCCTCCGGGAGACAACATTTGTCTCCCTCCGGGAGACAATCTTTGTCTCCCCTTGGGAGACAACCTTTGTCTCCCCCCAGGAAACAACCTTTCTCTCCCTCAGGGAGACAACCTTTGTCTCCCTCCGGGAGACAACCTTTGTCTCCCTCCGGGAGACAACCTTTGTCTCCCTCTGGGAGACAAACTGTCTCCCTCCGAGAGACAACCTTTGTCTTCCTTTGGGAGACAACCTTTGCCTCCCACCGGGAGACAACATTTGTGTCCCGCCGGGAGACAACCTCTGTCTCCCTCCGGGAGACAAGCTCGGTCTTCCTCAAGGAGACAACCTTTGTCTCCCTCCGGGAAACAACCTTTGTCTCCTCCCGGGAGACAACATTTGTCTTCCCCTGGGAGACGACCTTTGTCTCCCTCCTGGAGACGACCTTTGTCTCTCTCCAGGAGACAACCTTTGTCTCCCCCCGGGAGACAACCTTTGCCTCCCCCCGGGAAACAACCTTTGTCTCCCTCCGGGAGACAACCTTTGTCTCCCTCTGGGAGACAAACTGTCTCCCTCCGAGAGACAACCTTTGTCTCCCTTTGGGAGACAACCTTTGTCTCCCACCGGGAGACAACATTTGTATCCCTCTGGGAGACAAACTGCCTTCCTCCGAGAGACAACCTTTGTCTCCCTTTGGAAGACAAACTTTGTCTCCCTCCGGTAGACAACCTTTGTCTCCCTCCGTGAGACAACATTTGTCTCCCTCCGAGAGACAACATTTGTCTCCCTCCGGGAGACAACATTTGTCTCCCTGCGGGAGACAACCTTTGTCTCCCCGGGGAGACAACATTTGCCTCCCTCCGGGAGACAACATTTGTCTCCCTCCAAGAGACAACATTTGTCTCCCTCCGGGAGACTTTCTTTGTCTCCCTCCGGGAGATAACGTTTGTCTCCCTCCGGGAGACAACCTTTGTCTCCCTCTGGGAGACAATATTTGTCTCCCTCCGGGAGACAACATTTGTCTCCCTCCGTGAGACAACCTTTGTCTCCCTCAGGGAGACAACATTTGTCTCCCTCCAGGAGACAATCTTTGTCTCCCCTTGGGAGACAACCTTTGTCTCCCCCCAGGAAACAACCTTTCTCTCCCTCAGGGAGACAACCTTTGTCTCCCTCTGGGAGACAACATTTATCTCCCTCCGGGAGACAACATTTGTCTCCCTCTGGGAGACAACAGTTGTCTCCCTCCTCGAGACAACATTTGTCTCCCTCCGGGAGACAACCTTTGTCTCCCTTTGGGAGACAACATTTGTCTTCCTCCGGGAGGCAACCTTTGTCTCCCTCCGGGAGACAACCTTTGTTTCCATCCGGGAGACAACATTTGTATCCCTCCAGGAGACAACCTTTGTATCCCTCCGGGAGACAACCTTTGTCTTCCCTCGGGAGACGACCTTTGTCTCCCCCCAGGAAACAACCTTTGTGTCCCTCAGGGAGACAACATTTGTCTCCCTCTGGGAGACAACATTTGTCTCCCTCCTGGAGACAACCTTTGTCTCCCTCCGGGAGACAACCTTTGTCTCCCTTTGGGAGACAACATTTGTCTCCCTCCGGGAGACAACCTTTGTCTCCCTCTGGGAGACAACCTTTGTCTCCATCCGGGAGACAACATTTGTATCCCTCCAGGAGACAACCTTTGTATCCCTCCGGGAGACAACATTTGTCTCCCTCCGGGAGACAACATTTGTCTCCCTCCGGGAGACAACATTTGTCTCCCTCCGGGAGACTTTCTTTGTCTCCCTCCGGGAGATAACGTTTGTCTCCCTACGGGAGACAACCTTTGTCTCCCTCCGGGAGACAATATTTGTCTCCCTCCGGGAGACAACATTTGTCTCCCTCCGGGAGACAACCTTTGTCTCCCTCCGGGAGACAACATTTGTCTCCCTCCGGGAGACAATCTTTGTCTCCCCTTGGGAGACAACCTTTGTCTCCCCCCAAGAAATAACCTTTGTCTCCCTCAGGGAGACAACCTTTATCTCCATCCGGGAGACAACATTTGTATCCCTCCAGGAGACAACCTTTGTATCCCTCCGGGAGACAACCTTTGTCTTCCCCCGGGAGACGACCTTTGTCTCCCTCCGGGAGACAACATTTGTCTCCTCCGGGAGACAACCTTTGTCTCCCCCCGGGAGACGACCTTTTCTCCCTCCGGGAGACAACCTTTGTCTCCCTCCGGACGACAACATTTGTCTCCCTCCGGGAGACAAGATTTGTCTCCCTCCGGGAGACAACATTTGTCTCCCTATGGGAGACAACATTTGTCTCCCTCCGGGAGACAACCTTTGTCTCCCTCCGGGAGACAACCTTTGTCTCCATCCGGGAGACAACATTTGTATCCCTCCAGGAGACAACCTTTGTCTCCCCCCAGGAAACAACCTTTGTCTCCCTCAGGGAGACAACCTTTGTCTCCCTCAGGGAGACAACCTTTGTCTCCCCCTGGGAGACAACATTTATCTCCCTCCGGGAGACAACATTTGTCTCCCTCTGGGAGACAACATTTGTCTCCCTCCTGGAGACAACCTTTGTCTCCCTCCGGGAGACAACCTTTGTCTCCCTCCGGCAGACAACCTTTATCTCCATCCGGGAGACAACATTTGTATCCCTCCAGGAGACAACCTTTGTATCCCTCCGGGAGACAACCTTTGTCTTCCCCCGGGAGACGACCTTTGTCTCCCTCCGGGAGACAACATTTGTATCCCTCCGGGAGACAACCTTTGTCTTCCCCCGGGAGACGACCTTTGTCTCCCTCCGGGAGACAACATTTGTCTCCTCCGGGAGACAACCTTTGTCTTCCCCCATGAGACGACCTTTGTCTCCCTACGGGAGACAACGTTTGTCTCCCTCCGGAAGACAACATTTGTCTCCCTCCGGGAGACAACATTTGTCTCCCTCCGAGAGACAACATTTGTCTCCCTCTGGGAGACAACATTTGTCTCCTTCCTGGAGACAACCTTTGTCTCCCTCCGGGAGACAACCTTTGTCTCCCTTTGGGAGACAACATTTGTCTCCCTCCGGGAGACAACCTTTGTCTCCCTCCGGGAGACAACCTTTGTCTCCATCCGGGAGACAACATTTGTATCCCTCCAGGAGACAACCTTTGTATCCCTCCGGGAGACAACATTTTTCTCCCTCCGGGAGACTTTCTTTGTCTCCCTCCGGGAGACAACATTTGTCTCCCTTTAGGAGACAACCTTTGTCTTCCCCCGGGAGACGACCTTTGTCTCCCTCCGGGAGACAACCTTTGTCTCCCTCCGGGAGACAACATTTGTCTCCCTCCTGGAAGACGACCTTTGTCTCCCTCCGGGAGACAACCTTTGTCTCCCTCCGGGAAACAACATTTGTCTCCCTCCGGGAGACAACATTTGTCTCCCACCGGGAGACAACCTCTGTGTCCCCTGGAGTCAACCTTTGTCTCCCCCCGGGAAACAACCTTTGTCTCTCTCCGGGAGACAACCTTTTTCTCCCTCTGGGAGACAAACTGTCTCCCTCCGAGGGACAACATTTTTCTCCCTTTGGGAGACAACCTTTGTCTCCCTCCGGGAGACAGCCTTTGTCTCCCTCGGGGAGACAACATTTGTCTCCCTCCGGGAGACATTCTTTGTCTCTATCCTGGAGACAACCTTTGTCTCCCTCCGGGAGACAACCTTTGTCTCCCTCCGGGAGACAACCATTGTCTCCCTCCGGGAGACAACATTTGTCTCCCTCCGAGAGACAACCTTTTTCTCCCTTTGGGAGACAACATTAGTCTCCCCCCGGGAGACAACCTTTGTCTCCCTTGGGAGACAACCTTTGTCTCCCTTTGGGAGACAACATTAGTCTCCCCCGGGAGACAACCTTTGTCTCCCTTTGGGAGGCAACCTTTGTCTCCCCCCGGGAGACAACCTTTGTCTCCCTCCGGGAGACAACATCTGTGTTCCTCCGGGAGACAACATTTGTCTCCCCCCCCGGGAGACAATCTTTATCTCCCTCCTGGAGACAACATTTGTCTCCCTCTGGGAGACAAACTGTCTGCCTCCGAGAGACAACCTTTGTTTTCTTTTGGGAGACAACCTTTGTCTCCCTCTGGGAGACAAACTGTCTCCCTTCGAGAGACAACCTTTGTCTCCCTCCGAGAGACAACCTTTGTCTCCCTTTGGGAGACAACATTTGTCTCCCTCCGGGAGACAACCTTTGTCTCCCTCCGGGGAGACAACATTTGTCTCCCTCCGAGAGACAACCTTTGTCTTCCTCCGGGAGACAACATTTGTCTCCCTCCGAGAGACAACCTTTGTCTCCCTTTGGGACCCAACAATTGTCTCCCTCCTGGAGACAACCTTTGTGTCCCTCTGGTAGACAACATTTGTCTCTCTCCGGGAGACAACATTTGTCTCCCTCCGGGAGACAACCTTCGTCTCCCCCGGGGAGACAACATTTGTCTCCCAAAGGGAGACAACATTTGTCTCCCTCCAAGAGACAACATTTGTCTCCCTCCGGGAGACTTTCTTTGTCTCCCTCCGGGAGATAACATTTGTATCCCTCCAGGAGACAACCTTTGTATCCCTCCGGGAGACAACCTTTGTCTTCCCCCAGGAGACGACCTTTGTCTCCCTCCGGGAGACAACATTTGTATCCCTCCGGGAGACAACCTTTGTCTTCCCCCGGAAGACGACCTTTGTCTCCCTCCGGGAGACAACATTTGTCTCCTCCGGGAGACAACCTTTGTCTTCCCCCATGAGACGACCTTTGTCTCCCTTTAGGAGACAACCTTTGTCTTCCCCCGGGAGACGACCTTTGTCTCCCTCCGGGAGACAACCTTTGTCTCCCTCCGGGAGACAACATTTGTCTCCCTCTGGGAGACAAACTGTCTCCCTCCGAGGGACAACATTTTTCTCCCTTTGGGAGACAACCTTTGTCTCCCTCCGGGAGACAGCCTTTGTCTCCCTCGGGGAGACAACATTTGTCTCTCTCCGGGAGACATTCTTTGTCTCCCTCCTGGAGACAACCTTTGTCTCCCTCCGGGAGACAACCTTTGTCTCCCTCCGGGAGACAACCATTGTCTCCCTCCGGGAGACAACATTTGTCTCCCTCCGAGAGACAACCTTTTTCTCCCTTTGGGAGACAACATTAGTCTCCCCCCGGGAGACAACCTTTGTATCCCTCCGGGAGACAACAGTTTTCTCCCTCCGGGAGACTTTCTTTGTCTCCCTCCGGGAGACAACATTTGTCTCCCTTTAGGAGACAACCTTTGTCTTCCCCCGGGAGACGACCTTTGTCTCCCTCCGGGAGACAACCTTTGTCTCCCTCCGGGAGACAACATTTGTCTCCCTCCTCGAAGACGACCTTTGTCTCCCTCCGGGAGACAATCTTTATCTCCCCTTGGGAGACAACCTTTGTCTCCCCCCAGGAAACAACCTTTGTCTCCCTCAGGGAGACAACCTTTGTCTCCCTCAGGGAGACAACCTTTGTCTCCCCCTGGGAGACAACATTTATCTCCCTCCGGGAGACAACATTTGTCTCCCTCTGGGAGACAACATTTGTCTCCCTCCTGGAGACAACCTTTGTCTCCCTTTGGGAGACAACATTTGTCTCCCTCCGGGAGACAACCTTTGTCTCCCTCCGGGAGACAACCTTTGTCTCCATCCGGGAGACAACATTTGTATCCCTCCAGGAGACAACCTTTGTATCCCTCCGGGAGACAACATTTGTCTCCATCCGGGAGACAACATTTGTATCCCTCCAGGAGACAACCTTTGTATCCCTCCGGGAGACAACAGTTTTCTCCCTCCGGGAGACTTTCTTTGTCTCCCTCCGGGAGACAACATTTGTCTCCCTTTAGGAGACAACCTTTGTCTTCCCCCGGGAGACGACCTTTGTCTCCCTCCGGGAGACAACCTTTGTCTCCCTCCGGGAGACAACATTTGTCTCCCTCCTCGAAGACGACCTTTGTCTCCCTCCGGGAGACAATCTTTATCTCCCCTTGGGAGACAACCTTTGTCTCCCCCCAGGAAACAACCTTTGTCTCCCTCAGGGAGACAACCTTTGTCTCCCTCAGGGAGACAACCTTTGTCTCCCCCTGGGAGACAACATTTATCTCCCTCCGGGAGACAACATTTGTCTCCCTCTGGGAGACAACATTTGTCTCCCTCCTGGAGACAACCTTTGTCTCCCTTTGGGAGACAACATTTGTCTCCCTCCGGGAGACAACCTTTGTCTCCCTCCGGCAGACAACCTTTATCTCCATCCGGGAGACAACATTTGTATCCCTCCAGGAGACAACCTTTGTATCCCTCCGGGAGACAACCTTTGTCTTCCCCCGGGAGACGACCTTTGTCTCCCTCCGGGAGACAACATTTGTATCCCTCCGGGAGACAACCTTTGTCTTCCCCCGGGAGACGACCTTTGTCTCCCTCCGGGAGACAACATTTGTCTCCTCCGGGAGACAACCTTTGTCTTCCCCCATGAGACGACCTTTGTCTCCCTCTGGGAGACAACATTTGTCTCCCTCCGGGAGACAACATTTGTCTCCCTCTGGGAGACAACATTTGTCTCCTTCCTGGAGACAACCTTTGTCTCCCTCCGGGAGACAACCTTTGTCTCCCTTTGGGAGACAACATTTGTCTCCCTCCGGGAGACAACCTTTGTCTTCCCCCGGGAGACGACCTTTGTCTCCCTCCGGGAGACAACCTTTGTCTCCCTCCGGGAGACAACATTTGTCTCCCTCCTGGAAGACGACCTTTGTCTCCCTCCGGGAGACAACCTTTGTCTCCCTCCGGGAAACAACATTTGTCTCCCTCCGGGAGACAACATTTGTCTCCCACCGGGAGACAACCTCTGTGTCCCCTGGAGACAACCTTTGTCTCCCCCCGGGAAACAACCTTTGTCTCTCTCCGGGAGACAACCTTTTTCTCCCTCTGGGAGACAAACTGTCTCCCCCCGGGGAGACAACATTTGTCTCCCTCCGAGAGACAACCTTTGTCTTCCTCCGGGAGACAACATTTGTCTCCCTCCGAGAGACAACCTTTGTCTCCCTTTGGGACCCAACATTTGTCTCCCTCCTGGAGACAACCTTTGTGTCCCTCTGGGAGACAACATTTGTCTCTCTCCGGGAGACAACATTTGTCTCCCTCCGGGAGACAACCTTCGTCTCCCCCGGGGAGACAACATTTGTCTCCCAAAGGGAGACAACATTTGTCTCCCTCCAAGAGACAACATTTGTCTCCCTCCGGGAGACTTTCTTTGTCTCCCTCCGGGAGATAACATTTGTCTCCCTCCGGGAGACAACCTTTGTCTTCCTCCGGGAGACAATATTTGTCTCCCTCCTGGAGACAACATTTGTCTCCCTCCGGGAGACAACCTTTGTCTCCCTCCGGGAGACAACATTTGTCTCCCTCAGGGAGACAACTTTTGTCTCCCCTTGGCAGACAACCTTTGTCTCCCCCCAGGAAACAGCCATTGTCTCCCTCAGGGAGACAACCTTTGTCTCCCTCTGGGAGACAAACTGTCTCCCTCCGAGAGACAACCTTTGTCTCCCTTTGGGAGACAACATTTGTCTCCCTCCGGGAGACAACCTTTGTCTCCCCCGGGGAGACAACATTTGTCTCCCTCTGGGAGACAACATTTGTCTCCCTCCGGGAGACAACCTTTGTCTCCCTCCGGGAGACAACCTTTGTCTCCCTCCGGGAGACAACCTTTGTCTCCCTCCAGGAGACAATATTTGTCTCCCTCCAGGAGACAACATTTGTCCCCCTCCGGGAGACAACATTTGTCTCCCTCCGGGAGACAACCTTTGTCTCACTTTGGGAGACAACCTTTGTCTTCCTCTGGGAGACAACCGTTGTCTCCCTCCGGGAGACAACATTTGTCTCCCTCCGGGAGACAACCTGTGTCTCCCTCCGGGAGACAACATTTGTCTCCCTCCGGGAGACAACATTTGTCTCCCTCCGGGAGACAACCTTTGTCTCACTTTGGGAGACAACCTTTGTCTCCCTCCGGGAGACAACTTTTGTCTCCCTCTGGGAGACAACATTTGTCTCCCTCTGGGAGACAACCTTTGTCTCCCTCCGCGAGACAACCTTTGTCTCCCTCCGGGAGACAATATTTGTCTCTCTCCGGGAGACAACCTTCGTCTCCCTCAGGGAGACAACCTTTGTCTCCCCCTGGGAGACAACATTTGTCTCCCTCCAAGAGACAACATTTGTCTCCCTCCGGGAGACAACCTTGGTCTCCCTCCGGGAGACAACATTTGTCTCCCTCCGTTAGACAACATTTGTCTCCCTCCGGGAGACAACATTTGTCTCCCTCAGGGAGACAACCTTTGTCTCCCCCTGGGAGACAACATTTGTCTCCCTCCAAGAGACAACCTTTGTCTCCCTCCGGGAGACAACATTTGTCTCCCCCCGGGAGACAACCTTTGTCTCCCCTTGGGAGACAACCTTTGTCTCCCCCCAGGAAACAAGCTTTGTCTCCCTCATGGAGACAACCTTTGTCTCCCTCCGGGAGACAACATTTGTCTCCCTCTGGGAGACAAACAGTCTCCTTCCTCCCTTAGGGAGACAACCTTTTATTATTATTATTATTATTACTTCTTTGATTTAAAGTTGGCTGTTCGAAATAGCTAAAGATAAAAGCTAATTAAGGCCAACTATTTACAAAAGGTGTATACAAAAGAAATACTTAATAATTACAAAAAACCTAAACCATATATAAAAGTTTTGCAAATCCTACAGTTGCAATGTTTGCATTTTGTTGTTTTAAGATGTTTTTTAAAAACAGTCAAAGAGACTGAAGTTTTCACTTCTATGGGTAATTTTGCCCATGTTCTTTGACCCATGAACCTTACAGTATCTGTACCATAGCATGTGGTTCTCACTTTTGGTAGGTTTAAATTGCTCGAACTTCTTAGTTGATACGGCATTGCCTTTTCCTCAAAAATTTCCATCATAAACGAAGGATTCAAATGATTCCTTGTTTTGTAAATTTCAACCATAAGCAACGGTAGGTTCTTCTGATGTATAGATACCGAATTATCATTTTCTAACAATTTCTCGTAAGGAGAAGTGTTGTCTTTGTATGCGATTCGAAGGGCCCTTTCCTGTATCCTGTTTATCTTGTTATTGACATTTCTGTCATGGAACATCCAGATTAGTGGGCAGTAGCTGAATTGTGACATTATAAAAGTGTTCATCATCAATTTTATTTTTTTGGATTCCATGAAAATTGAAATGCGAGATAAAGCATGCAGTTTCTGGCTGGCCTTTTTACAAAGAGTCCGCACATGAGTTTTGAAGTTAAGTTTTGTATCTAGTGTAACTCCCAATAATGTTTCTTCGTCACTTTCTTCTAATACTGCCATTCCTACATGTAATTTCATCTTGTTTTGTCTCCCTCGGGGAGACAACCTTTGTCTCCCTCGGGGAGACAACCTTTGTCTCCCTCCGGGAGACAACATTTGTCTCCCTCCGAGAGACAACCTTTGTCTCCCTTTGGGAGACAACATTTGTCTCCCTTCGGGAGACAACCTTTGTCTCCCTCAAGGAGACAACATTTGTCTCCCTCCGGGAGACAACCTTTGTCTCCCTCCAGGAGACAATATTTGTCTCCCTTCGGGAGACAACATTTGTCTCCCTCCTGGAGACAAACTGTGTCTCCCTCCGGGAGACAACATTTGTCTCCCTCCAGGAGAAAACATTTGTCTCCCTCCGGGAGACAACCTTTGTCTCCCCCCCAGGAGACAACCTTTGTCTCCCTCAAGGAGACAACATTTGTCTCCCTCCGGGAGACAACCTTTGTCTCACTTTGGGAGACAACCTTTGTCTCCCTCCGGGAGACAACCTTTGTCTCCCTCCGGGAGACAACATTTGTCTCCCTCCGGGAGACAACCTTTGTCTCCCTCCGGGAGACAACATTTGTCTCCCTCCGTGAAACAACATTTGTCTCCCTGAGGGAGACAACATTTGTCTCCCTCCGTGAGACAACATTTGTCTCCCTCCGTGAGACAACATTTGTCTCCCTCCGGGAGACAACATTTGTCTCCCTCAGGGAGACAACCTTTGTCTCCCCCTGGGAGACAACATTTGTCTCCCTCCAAGAGACAACATTTGTCTCCCTCCGGGAGACAACCTTGGTCTCCCTCCGGGAGACAACATTTGTCTCCCTCCGTGAGACAACATTTGTCTCCCTCCGGGAGACAACATTTGTCTCCCTCAGGGAGACAACCTTTGTCTCCTCCTGGGAGACAACATTTGTCTCCCTCCAAGAGACAACATTTGTCTCCCTCCGGGAGACAACCTTGGTCTCCCTCCGGGAGACAACATTTGTCTCCCTCCGTGAGACAACATTTGTCTCCCTCCGGGAGACAACATTTGTCTCCCTCAGGGAGACAACCTTTGTCTCCTCCTGGGAGACAACATTTGTCTCCCTCCAAGAGACAACATTTGTCTCCCTCCGGGAGACTTTCTTTGTCTCCCTCCGGGAGATAACAATTGTCTCCCTCCGGGAGACAACCTTTGTCTCCCTCCGGGAGACAACCTTTGTCTCCCTCCGGGAGACAACATTTGTCTCCCTCCGGGAGACAACATTTGTCTGCCCGGGAGACAACCTTTGTCTCACTTTGGGAGACAACCTTTGTCTCCCTCTGGGAGACAACCTTTGTCTCCCTCCGGGAGACAACCTCTGTCTCCCTCCGGGAGACAACATTTGTCTCCCTCCGGGAGACAACATTTTTCTCCCTCCAGGAGACAAAATTTGTCTCCCTCCGGGAGACAACCTTTGTCTCCCCCCGGGAGACATTCTTTGTCTCCCTCCGGGAGACAACATTTGTCTCCCTCCGGGAGACAACCTTTGTCTCCCTCCGGGAGACAACATTTGTCTCCCTCCGGGAGACAACCTTTGTCTCCCTCCGGGAGACAACATTTGTCTCCCTCCGTGAAACAACATTTGTCTCCCTCAGGGAGACAACCTTTGTCTCCCTCCGGGAGACAATATTTGTCTCCCTCCGGGAGACAACATTTGTCTCCCTCCGGGAGACAAACTGTGTCTCCCTCCGGGAGACAACATTTGTCTCCCTCCAGGAGAGAACATTTGTCTCCCTCCGGGAGACAACCTTTGTCTCCCCCCGGGAGACAACCTTTGTCTCCCTCCGGGAGACAACATTTGTCTTCCTCCGGGAGACAACCTTTGTCTCACTTTGGGAGACAACCTCTGTCTCCCTCCGGGAGACAACATTTGTCTCCCTTCGGGAGACAACCTTTGTCTCCCTCAAGGAGACAACATTTGTCTCCCTCCGGGAGACAACCTTTGTCTCCCTCCAGGAGACAATATTTGTCTCCCTTCGGGAGACAATATTTGTCTCCCTCCGGGAGACAACATTTGTCTCCCTCCAGGAGACAAAATTTGTCTCCCTCCGGGAGACAACCTTTGTCTCCCCCCGGGAGACAATCTTTGTCTCCCTCCGGGAGACAACATTTGTCTCCCTCCGGGAGACAACCTTTGTCTCCCTCCGGGAGACAACCTTTGTCTCCCTCCGGGAGACAACATTTGTCTCCCTCCGGGAGACAACCTTTGTCTCCCTCCGGGAGACAACATTTGTCTCCCTCCGTGAAACAACATTTGTCTCCCTCAGGGAGACAACCTTTGTCTCCCTCCGGGAGACTTTCTTTGTCTCCCTCCGGGAGATAACAATTGTCTCCTTCCGGGAGACAACCTTTGTCTCCCTCCGGGAGACAACCTTTGTCTCCCTCCGGGAGACAACATTTGTCTCCCTCCGTGAAACAACATTTGTCTCCCTCAGGGAGACAACATTTGTCTTCCTCCGTGAGACAACATTTGTCTCCCTCCGTGAGACAACATTTGTCTCCCTCCGAGAGACAACCTTTGTCTCCCTTTGGGAGACAACATTTGTCTCCCTTCGGGAGACAACCTTTGTCTCCCTCAAGGAGACAACATTTCTCTCCCTCCGGGAGACAACCTTTGTCTCCCTCCAGGAGACAATATTTGTCTCCCTTCGGGAGACAACATTTGTCTCCCTCCTGGAGACAAACTGTGTCTCCCTCCGGGAGACAACATTTGTCTCCCTCAAGGAGACAACATTTGTCTCCCTCCGGGAGACAACCTTTGTCTCCCTCCAGGAGACAATATTTGTCTCCCTCCTGGAGACAAACTGTGTCTCCCTCCGGGAGACAACATATGTCTCCCTCCAGGAGACAACATTTGTCTCCCTCCGGGAGACAACCTTTGTCTCCCCCCCAGGAGACAACCTTTGTCTCCCTCCGGGAGACAACATTTGTCTGCCCGGGAGACAACCTTTGTCTCACTTTGGGAGACAACCTTTGTCTCCCTCTGGGAGACAACCTTTGTCTCCCTCCGTGAAACAACATTTGTCTCCCTCAGGGAGACAACCTTTGTCTCCCTCCGGGAGACAATATTTGTGTCCCTCCGGGAGACAACATTTGTCTCCCTCCGGGAGACAAACTGTGTCTCCCTCCGGGAGACAACATTTGTCTCCCTCCAGGAGACAACATTTGTCTCCCTCCGGGAGACAACCTTTGTCTCCCCCCGGGAGACAACCTTTGTCTCCCTCCGGGAGACAACATTTGTCTTCCTCCGGGAGACAACCTTTGTCTCACTTTGGGAGACAACCTCTGTCTCCCTCCGGGAGACAACATTTGTCTCCCTTCGGGAGACAACCTTTGTCTCCCTCAAGGAGACAACATTTGTCTCCCTCCGGGAGACAACCTTTGTCTCCCTCCAGGAGACAATATTTGTCTCCCTTCGGGAGACAATATTTGTCTCCCTCCGGGAGACAACATTTGGCTCCCTCCAGGAGACAAAATTTGTCTCCCTCCGGGAGACAACCTTTGTCTCCCCCCGGGAGACAATCTTTGTCTCCCTCCGGGAGACAACATTTGTCTCCCTCCGGGAGACAACCTTTGTCTCCCTCCGGGAGACAACCTTTGTCTCCCTCCGGGAGACAACATTTGTCTCCCTCCGGGAGACAACCTTTGTCTCCCTCCGGGAGACAACATTTGTCTCCCTCCGTGAAACAACATTTGTCTCCCTCAGGGAGACAACCTTTGTCTCCCTCCGGGAGACTTTCTTTGTCTCCCTCCGGGAGATAACAATTGTCTCCTTCCGGGAGACAACCTTTGTCTCCCTCCGGGAGACAACCTTTGTCTCCCTCCGGGAGACAACATTTGTCTCCCTCCGTGAAACAACATTTGTCTCCCTCAGGGAGACAACATTTGTCTTCCTCCGTGAGACAACATTTGTCTCCCTCCGTGAGACAACATTTGTCTCCCTCCGAGAGACAACCTTTGTCTCCCTTTGGGAGACAACATTTGTCTCCCTTCGGGAGACAACCTTTGTCTCCCTCAAGGAGACAACATTTGTCTCCCTCCGGGAGACAACCTTTGTCTCCCTCCAGGAGACAATATTTGTCTCCCTTCGGGAGACAACATTTGTCTCCCTCCTGGAGACAAACTGTGTCTCCCTCCGGGAGACAACATTTGTCTCCCTCCAGGAGACAACATTTGTCTCCCTCCGGGAGACAACCTTTGTCTCCCCCCCAGGAGACAACCTTTGTCTCCCTCCGGGAGACAACATTTGTCTGCCCGGGAGACAACCTTTGTCTCACTTATGGAGACAACCTTTGTCTCCCTCTGGGAGACAACCTTTGTCTCCCTCCGGGAGACAACCTCTGTCTCCCTCCGGGAGACAACATTTGTCTCCCTCCGGGAGACAACATTTGTCTCCCTCCAGGAGACAAAATTTGTCTCCCTCCGGGAGACAACCTTTGTCTCCCCCCGGGAGACATTCTTTGTCTCCCTCCGGGAGACAACATTTCTCTCCCTCCGGGAGACAACCTTTGTCTCCCTCCGGGAGACAACATTTGTCTTCCTCCGGGAGACAACCTTTGTCTCACTTTGGGAGACAACCTCTGTCTCCCTCCGGGAGACAACATTTGTCTCCCTTCGGGAGACAACCTTTGTCTCCCTCAAGGAGACAACATTTGTCTCCCTCCGGGAGACAACCTTTGTCTCCCTCCAGGAGACAATATTTGTCTCCCTTCGGGAGACAATATTTGTCTCCCTCCGGGAGACAACATTTGTCTCCCTCCAGGAGACAAAATTTGTCTCCCTCCGGGGGACAACCTTTGTCTCCCCCCGGGAGACATTCTTTGTCTCCCTCCGGGAGACAACATTTGTCTCCCTCCGGGAGACAACCTTTGTCTCCCTCCGGGAGACAACATTTGTCTCCCTCCGGGAGACAACCTTTGTCTCCCTCCGGGAGACAACATTTGTCTCCCTCCGTGAAACAACATTTGTCTCCCTCAGGGAGACAACCTTTGTCTCCCTCCGGGAGACTTTCTTTGTCTCCCTCCGGGAGATAACAATTGTCTCCCTCCGGGAGACAACCTTTGTCTCCCTCCGGGAGACAACCTTTGTCTCCCTCCGGGAGACAACATTTGTCTCCCTCCGTGAAACAACATTTGTCTCCCTCAGGGAGACAACATTTGTCTTCCTCCGTGAGACAACATTTGTCTCCCTCCGTGAGACAACATTTGTCTCCCTCCGAGAGACAACCTTTGTCTCCCTTTGGGAGACAACATTTGTCTCCCTTCGGGAGACAACCTTTGTCTCCCTCAAGGAGACAACATTTGTCTCCCTCCGGGAGACAACCTTTGTCTCCCTCCAGGAGACAATATTTGTCTCCCTTCGGGAGACAACATTTGTCTCCCTCCTGGAGACAAACTGTGTCTCCCTCCGGGAGACAACATTTGTCTCCCTCCAGGAGACAACATTTGTCTCCCTCC
This sequence comes from Aurelia sp. 4 Dawson et al 2005, assembly GCA_964019985.1. Taxonomy (NCBI): domain Eukaryota; kingdom Metazoa; phylum Cnidaria; class Scyphozoa; order Semaeostomeae; family Ulmaridae; genus Aurelia; species Aurelia sp. 4 Dawson et al 2005. The sequence continues at coordinate 333,215 of OZ026511.1, read as the reverse complement.
GGGAGACAACCTTTGTCTCCCCCCCAGGAGACAACCTTTGTCTCCCTCCGGGAGACAACATTTGTCTGCCCAGGAGACAACCTTTGTCTCACTTTGGGAGACAACCTTTGTCTCCCTCTGGGAGACAACCTTTGTCTCCCTCCGGGAGACAACCTCTGTCTCCCTCCGGGAGACAACATTTGTCTCCCTCCGGGAGACAACATTTGTCTCCCTCCAGGAGACAAAATTTGTCTCCCTCCGGGAGACAACCTTTGTCTCCCCCCGGGAGACATTCTTTGTCTCCCTCCGGGAGACAACATTTGTCTCCCTCCGGGAGACAACCTTTGTCTCCCTCCGGGAGACAACCTTTGTCTCCCTCCGGGAGACAACATTTGTCTCCCTCCGTGAAACAACATTTGTCTCCCTCAGGGAGACAACATTTGTCTCCCTCAGGGAGACAACCTTTGTCTCCCTCCGGGAGACAATATTTGTCTCCCTCCGGGAGACAACATTTGTCTCCCTCCGGGAGACAAACTGTGTCTCCCTCCGGGAGACAACATTTGTCTCCCTCCAGGAGACAACATTTGTCTCCCTCCGGGAGACAACCTTTGTCTCCCCCCGGGAGACAACCTTTGTCTCCCTCCGGGAGACAACATTTGTCTTCCTCCGGGAGACAACCTTTGTCTCACTTTGGGAGACAACCTCTGTCTCCCTCCGGGAGACAACATTTGTCTCCCTCCGGGATACAACATTTGTCTCCCTCCAGGAGACAAAATTTGTCTCCCTCCAAGAGACAACATTTGTCTCCCTCCGGGAGACATCCTTTGTCTCCCTCCGGGAGACAATATTTGTCTCTCTCCGGGAGACAACATTTGTCTCCCTCCGGGAGACAAACTGTGTCTCCCTCCGGGAGACAACATTTGTCTCCCTCCAGGAGACAACATTTGTCTCCCTCCGGGAGACAACCTTTGTCTCCCCCCGGGAGACAACCTTTGTCTCCCTCCGGGAGACAACATTTGTCTTCCTCCGGGAGACAACCTTTGTCTCACTTTGGGAGAAAACCTCTGTCTCCCTCCGGGAGACAACATTTGTCTCCCTCCGGGAGACAACATTTGTCTTCCTCCGGGAGACAACCTTTGTCTCACTTTGGGAGAAAAGCTCTGTCTCCCTCCGGGAGACAACATTTGTCTCACTTTGGTTGACAAACTTTGTCTCCCTCTGAGAGACAACCTTTGTCTCCCTCCGGGAGACAACCTTTGTCTCCCTCCGGGAGACAACATTTGTCTTCCTCCGGGAGACAACCTTTGTCTCACTTTGGGAGAAAACCTCTGTCTCCCTCCGGGAGAAAACATTTGTCTCCCTCCGGGAGACAACATTTGTCTTCCTCCGGGAGACAACCTTTGTCTCACTTTGGGAGAAAACCTCTGTCTCCCTCCGGGAGACAACATTTGTCTCCCTCCGGGAGACAACATTTGTCTCCCTCCAGGAGACAAAATTTGTCTCCCTCCGGGAGACAACCTTTGTCTCCCCCGGGAGACATTCTTTGTCTCCCTCCGGGAGACAACATTTGTCTCCCTCCGTGAAACAACATTTGTCTCCCTCAGGGAGACAGCCTTTGTCTCCCCCTGGGAGACAACATTTGTCTCCCTCTTGGTAAAAAATGTTGTCTCCCTCCGGGAAACATTCTTCGTCTCCCCCCGGGAGACATCCTTTGTCTCCCTCCAGGAGACAACATTTGTCTCCCCGGGAGACAACCTTTGTCTTACTTTGGGAGACAACCTTTGTCTCCCTCTGGGAGACAACCTTTGTCTCCCTCCGGGAGACAACATTTGTCTCCCTCCGGGAGACAACCTTTGTCTCCCCCCGGGAGACATTCTTTGTCTCCCTCCGGGAGACAACATTTGTCTCCCTCCGGGAGACAACCTTTGTCTCCCTCCGGGAGACAACCTTTGTCTCCCTCCGGGAGACAACATTTGTCTCCCTCCGTGAAACAACATTTGTCTCCCTCAGGGAGACAACCTTTGTCTCCCTCCGGGAGACAATATTTGTCTCCCTCCGGGAGACAACATTTGTCTCCCTCCGGGAGACAAACTGTGTCTCCCTCCGGGAGACAACATTTGTCTCCCTCCAGGAGACAACATTTGTCTCCCTCCGGGAGACAACCTTTGTCTCCCCCCGGGAGACAACCTTTGTCTCCCTCCGGGAGACAACATTTGTCTTCCTCCGGGAGACAACCTTTGTCTCACTTTGGGAGACAACCTCTGTCTCCCTCCGGGAGACAACATTTGTCTCCCTCCGGGATACAACATTTGTCTCCCTCCAGGAGACAAAATTTGTCTCCCTCCAAGAGACAACATTTGTCTCCCTCCGGGAGACATCCTTTGTCTCCCTCCGGGAGACAATATTTGTCTCCCTCCGGGAGACAACATTTGTCTCCCTCCGGGAGACAAACTGTGTCTCCCTCCGGGAGACAACATTTGTCTCCCTCCAGGAGACAACATTTGTCTCCCTCCGGGAGACAACCTTTGTCTCCCCCCGGGAGACAACCTTTGTCTCCCTCCGGGAGACAACATTTGTCTTCCTCCGGGAGACAACCTTTGTCTCACTTTGGGAGAAAACCTCTGTCTCCCTCCGGGAGACAACATTTGTCTCCCTCCGGGAGACAACATTTGTCTTCCTCCGGGAGACAACCTTTGTCTCACTTTGGGAGAAAAGCTCTGTCTCCCTCCGGGAGACAACATTTGTCTCACTTTGGTTGACAAACTTTGTCTCCCTCTGAGAGACAACCTTTGTCTCCCTCCGGGAGACAACCTTTGTCTCCCTCCGGGAGACAACATTTGTCTTCCTCCGGGAGACAACCTTTGTCTCACTTTGGGAGAAAACCTCTGTCTCCCTCCGGGAGAAAACATTTGTCTCCCTCCGGGAGACAACATTTGTCTTCCTCCGGGAGACAACCTTTGTCTCACTTTGGGAGAAAACCTCTGTCTCCCTCCGGGAGACAACATTTGTCTCCCTCCGGGAGACAACATTTGTCTCCCTCCAGGAGACAAAATTTGTCTCCCTCCGGGAGACAACCTTTGTCTCCCCCGGGAGACATTCTTTGTCTCCCTCCGGGAGACAACATTTGTCTCCCTCCGTGAAACAACATTTGTCTCCCTCAGGGAGACAGCCTTTGTCTCCCCCTGGGAGACAACATTTGTCTCCCTCTTGGTAAAAAATGTTGTCTCCCTCCGGGAAACATTCTTCGTCTCCCCCCGGGAGACATCCTTTGTCTCCCTCCAGGAGACAACATTTGTCTCCCCGGGAGACAACCTTTGTCTTACTTTGGGAGACAACCTTTGTCTCCCTCTGGGAGACAACCTTTGTCTCCCTCCGGGAGACAACATTTGTCTCCCTCCGGGAGACAACCTTTGTCTCCCTCCGGGAGACAACATTTGTCTCCCTCCGGGAGACAACCTTTGTCTTCCTCCGGGAGACAACCTTTGTCTCACTTTGGGAGAAAAGCTCTGTCTCCCTCCGGGAGACAACATTTGTCTCACTTTGGTTGACAAACTTTGTCTCCCTCTGAGAGACAACCTTTGTCTCCCTCCGGGAGACAACCTTTGTCTCCCTCTGGGAGACAACCTTTGTCTCCCTCCGGGAGACAACCTCTGTCTCCCTCCGGGAGACAACATTTGTCTCCCTCCGGGAGACAACATTTGTCTCCCTCCAGGAGACAAAATTTGTCTCCCTCCGGGAGACAACCTTTGTCTCCCCCCGGGAGACATTCTTTGTCTCCCTCCGGGAGACAACATTTGTCTCCCTCCGGGAGACAACCTTTGTCTCCCTCCGGGAGACAACATTTGTCTTCCTCCGGGAGACAACCTTTGTCTCACTTTGGGAGACAACCTCTGTCTCCCTCCGGGAGACAACATTTGTCTCCCTCCGGGAGACAACCTTTGTCTCCCTCCAGGAGACAATATTTGTCTCCCTTCGGGAGACAATATTTGTCTCCCTCCGGGAGACAACATTTGTCTCCCTCCAGGAGACAAAATTTGTCTCCCTCCGGGAGACAACCTTTGTCTCCCCCCGGGAGACATTCTTTGTCTCCCTCCGGGAGACAACATTTGTCTCCCTCCGGGAGACAACATTTGTCTCCCTCCGGGAGACAACCTTTGTCTCCCTCCGGGAGACAACATTTGTCTCCCTCCGGGAGACAACCTTTGTCTCCCCCCGGGAGACAACCTTTGTCTCCCTCCGGGAGACAACATTTGTCTTCCTCCGGGAGACAACCTTTGTCTCACTTTGGGAGAAAACCTCTGTCTCCCTCCGGGAGACAACATTTGTCTCCCTCCGGGAGACAACATTTGTCTTCCTCCGGGAGACAACCTTTGTCTCACTTTGGGAGAAAAGCTCTGTCTCCCTCCGGGAGACAACATTTGTCTCACTTTGGTTGACAAACTTTGTCTCCCTCTGAGAGACAACCTTTGTCTCCCTCCGGGAGACAACCTTTGTCTCCCTCCGGGAGACAACATTTGTCTTCCTCCGGGAGACAACCTTTGTCTCACTTTGGGAGAAAACCTCTGTCTCCCTCCGGGAGAAAACATTTGTCTCCCTCCGGGAGACAACATTTGTCTTCCTCCGGGAGACAACCTTTGTCTCACTTTGGGAGAAAACCTCTGTCTCCCTCCGGGAGACAACATTTGTCTCCCTCCGGGAGACAACATTTGTCTCCCTCCAGGAGACAAAATTTGTCTCCCTCCGGGAGACAACCTTTGTCTCCCCCGGGAGACATTCTTTGTCTCCCTCCGGGAGACAACATTTGTCTCCCTCCGTGAAACAACATTTGTCTCCCTCAGGGAGACAGCCTTTGTCTCCCCCTGGGAGACAACATTTGTCTCCCTCTTGGTAAAAAATGTTGTCTCCCTCCGGGAAACATTCTTCGTCTCCCCCCGGGAGACATCCTTTGTCTCCCTCCAGGAGACAACATTTGTCTCCCCGGGAGACAACCTTTGTCTTACTTTGGGAGACAACCTTTGTCTCCCTCTGGGAGACAACCTTTGTCTCCCTCCGGGAGACAACATTTGTCTCCCTCCGGGAGACAACCTTTGTCTCCCTCCGGGAGACAACATTTGTCTCCCTCCGGGAGACAACCTTTGTCTTCCTCCGGGAGACAACCTTTGTCTCACTTTGGGAGAAAAGCTCTGTCTCCCTCCGGGAGACAACATTTGTCTCACTTTGGTTGACAAACTTTGTCTCCCTCTGAGAGACAACCTTTGTCTCCCTCCGGGAGACAACCTTTGTCTCCCTCTGGGAGACAACCTTTGTCTCCCTCCGGGAGACAACCTCTGTCTCCCTCCGGGAGACAACATTTGTCTCCCTCCGGGAGACAACATTTGTCTCCCTCCAGGAGACAAAATTTGTCTCCCTCCGGGAGACAACCTTTGTCTCCCCCCGGGAGACATTCTTTGTCTCCCTCCGGGAGACAACATTTGTCTCCCTCCGGGAGACAACCTTTGTCTCCCTCCGGGAGACAACATTTGTCTTCCTCCGGGAGACAACCTTTGTCTCACTTTGGGAGACAACCTCTGTCTCCCTCCGGGAGACAACATTTGTCTCCCTCCGGGAGACAACCTTTGTCTCCCTCCAGGAGACAATATTTGTCTCCCTTCGGGAGACAATATTTGTCTCCCTCCGGGAGACAACATTTGTCTCCCTCCAGGAGACAAAATTTGTCTCCCTCCGGGAGACAACCTTTGTCTCCCCCCGGGAGACATTCTTTGTCTCCCTCCGGGAGACAACATTTGTCTCCCTCCGGGAGACAACATTTGTCTCCCTCCGGGAGACAACCTTTGTCTCCCTCCGGGAGACAACATTTGTCTCCCTCCGGGAGACAACCTTTGTCTCCCTCCGGGAGACAACATTTGTCTCCCTCCGTGAAACAACATTTGTCTCCCTCAGGGAGACAACCTTTGTCTCCCTCCGGGAGACTTTCTTTGTCTCCCTCCGGGAGATAACAATTGTCTCCCTCCGGGAGACAACCTTTGTCTCCCTCCGGGAGACAACCTTTGTCTCCCTCCGGGAGACAACATTTGTCTCCCTCCGTGAAACAACATTTGTCTCCCTCAGGGAGACAACATTTGTCTTCCTCCGTGAGACAACATTTGTCTCCCTCCGTGAGACAACATTTGTCTCCCTCCGAGAGACAACCTTTGTCTCCCTTTGGGAGACAACATTTGTCTCCCTTCGGGAGACAACCTTTGTCTCCCTCAAGGAGACAACATTTGTCTCCCTCCGGGAGACAACCTTTGTCTCCCTCCAGGAGACAATATTTGTCTCCCTTCGGGAGACAACATTTGTCTCCCTCCTGGAGACAAACTGTGTCTCCCTCCGGGAGACAACATTTGTCTCCCTCCAGGAGACAACATTTGTCTCCCTCCGGGAGACAACCTTTGTCTCCCCCCCAGGAGACAACCTTTGTCTCCCTCCGGGAGACAACATTTGTCTGCCCGGGAGACAACCTTTGTCTCACTTTGGGAGACAACCTTTGTCTCCCTCTGGGAGACAACCTTTGTCTCCCTCCGGGAGACAACCTCTGTCTCCCTCCGGGAGACAACATTTGTCTCCCTCCGGGAGACAACATTTGTCTCCCTCCAGGAGACAAAATTTGTCTCCCTCCGGGAGACAACCTTTGTCTCCCCCCGGGAGACATTCTTTGTCTCCCTCCGGGAGACAACATTTGTCTCCCTCCGGGAGACAACCTTTGTCTCCCTCCGGGAGACAACCTTTGTCTCCCTCCGGGAGACAACATTTGTCTCCCTCCGTGAAACAACATTTGTCTCCCTCAGGGAGACAACCTTTGTCTCCCTCCGGGAGACAATATTTGTCTCCCTCCGGGAGACAACATTTGTCTCCCTCCGGGAGACAAACTGTGTCTCCCTCCGGGAGACAACATTTGTCTCCCTCCAGGAGACAACATTTGTCTCCCTCCGGGAGACAACCTTTGTCTCCCCCCGGGAGACAACCTTTGTCTCCCTCCGGGAGACAACATTTGTCTTCCTCCGGGAGACAACCTTTGTCTCACTTTGGGAGACAACCTCTGTCTCCCTCCGGGAGACAACATTTGTCTCCCTTCGGGAGACAACCTTTGTCTCCCTCAAGGAGACAACATTTGTCTCCCTCCGGGAGACAACCTTTGTCTCCCTCCAGGAGACAATATTTGTCTCCCTCCAGGAGACAATATTTGTCTCCCTCCGGGAGACAATATTTGTCTCCCTCCAGGAGACAACCTTTGTCTCCCTCCGGGAGACAACCTCTGTCTCCCTCCGGGAGACAACATTTGTCTCCCTCCGGGAGACAACATTTGTCTCCCTCCAGGAGACAAAATTTGTCTCCCTCCGGGAGACAACCTTTGTCTCCCCCCGGGAGACATTCTTTGTCTCCCTCCGGGAGACAACATTTGTCTCCCTCCGGGAGACAACCTTTGTCTCCCTCCGGGAGACAACCTTTGTCTCCCTCCGGGAGACAACATTTGTCTCCCTCCGTGAAACAACATTTGTCTCCCTCAGGGAGACAACCTTTGTCTCCCTCCGGGAGACAATATTTGTCTCCCTCCGGGAGACAACATTTGTCTCCCTCCGGGAGACAAACTGTGTCTCCCTCCGGGAGACAACATTTGTCTCCCTCCAGGAGACAACATTTGTCTCCCTCCGGGAGACAACCTTTGTCTCCCCCCGGGAGACAACCTTTGTCTCCCTCCGGGAGACAACATTTGTCTTCCTCCGGGAGACAACCTTTGTCTCACTTTGGGAGACAACCTCTGTCTCCCTCCGGGAGACAACATTTGTCTCCCTTCGGGAGACAACCTTTGTCTCCCTCAAGGAGACAACATTTGTCTCCCTCCGGGAGACAACCTTTGTCTCCCTCCAGGAGACAATATTTGTCTCCCTCCAGGAGACAATATTTGTCTCCCTCCGGGAGACAATATTTGTCTCCCTCCAGGAGACAAAATTTGTCTCCCTCCGGGAGACAACCTTTGTCTCCCCCCGGGAGACAATCTTTGTCTCCCTCCGGGAGACAACATTTGTCTCCCTCCGGGAGACAACCTTTGTCTCCCTCCGGGAGACAACCTTTGTCTCCCTCCGGGAGACAACCTTTGTCTCCCTCCGGGAGACAACATTTGTCTCCCTCCGTGAAACAACATTTGTCTCCCTCAGGGAGACAACATTTGTCTTCCTCCGTGAGACAACATTTGTCTCCCTCTGTGAGACAACATTTGTCTCCCTCCGAGAGACAACCTTTGTCTCCCTTTGGGAGACAACATTTGTCTCCCTTCGGGAGACAACCTTTGTCTCCCTCAAGGAGACAACATTTGTCTCCCTCCGGGAGACAACCTTTGTCTCCCTCCAGGAGACAATATTTGTCTCCCTTCGGGAGACAACATTTGTCTCCCTCCTGGAGACAAACTGTGTCTCCCTCCGGGAGACAACATTTGTCTCCCTCCAGGAGACAACATTTGTCTCCCTCCGGGAGACAACCTTTGTCTCCCCCCCAGGAGACAACCTTTGTCTCCCTCCGGGAGACAACATTTGTCTGCCCGGGAGACAACCTTTGTCTCACTTTGGGAGACAACCTTTGTCTCCCTCTGGGAGACAACCTTTGTCTCCCTCCGGGAGACAACCTCTGTCTCCCTCCGGGAGACAACATTTGTCTCCCTCCGGGAGACAACATTTGTCTCCCTCCAGGAGACAAAATTTGTCTCCCTCCGGGAGACAACCTTTGTCTCCCCCCGGGAGACATTCTTTGTCTCCCTCCGGGAGACAACATTTCTCTCCCTCCGGGAGACAACCTTTGTCTCCCTCCGGGAGACAACATTTGTCTTCCTCCGGGAGACAACCTTTGTCTCACTTTGGGAGACAACCTCTGTCTCCCTCCGGGAGACAACATTTGTCTCCCTTCGGGAGACAACCTTTGTCTCCCTCAAGGAGACAACATTTGTCTCCCTCCGGGAGACAACCTTTGTCTCCCTCCAGGAGACAATATTTGTCTCCCTTCGGGAGACAATATTTGTCTCCCTCCGGGAGACAATATTTGTCTCCCTCCGGGAGACAACATTTGTCTCCCTCCAGGAGACAAAATTTGTCTCCCTCCGGGGGACAACCTTTGTCTCCCCCCGGGAGACATTCTTTGTCTCCCTCCGGGAGACAACATTTGTCTCCCTCCGGGAGACAACCTTTGTCTCCCTCCGGGAGACAACATTTGTCTCCCTCCGGGAGACAACCTTTGTCTCCCTCCGGGAGACAACATTTGTCTCCCTCCGTGAAACAACATTTGTCTCCCTCAGGGAGACAACCTTTGTCTCCCTCCGGGAGACTTTCTTTGTCTCCCTCCGGGAGATAACAATTGTCTCCCTCCGGGAGACAACCTTTGTCTCCCTCCGGGAGACAACCTTTGTCTCCCTCCGGGAGACAACATTTGTCTCCCTCCGTGAAACAACATTTGTCTCCCTCAGGGAGACAACATTTGTCTTCCTCCGTGAGACAACATTTGTCTCCCTCCGTGAGACAACATTTGTCTCCCTCCGAGAGACAACCTTTGTCTCCCTTTGGGAGACAACATTTGTCTCCCTTCGGGAGACAACCTTTGTCTCCCTCAAGGAGACAACATTTGTCTCCCTCCGGGAGACAACCTTTGTCTCCCTCCAGGAGACAATATTTGTCTCCCTTCGGGAGACAACATTTGTCTCCCTCCTGGAGACAAACTGTGTCTCCCTCCGGGAGACAACATTTGTCTCCCTCCAGGAGACAACATTTGTCTCCCTCCGGGAGACAACCTTTGTCTCCCCCCCAGGAGACAACCTTTGTCTCCCTCCGGGAGACAACATTTGTCTGCCCGGGAGACAACCTTTGTCTCACTTTGGGAGACAACCTTTGTCTCCCTCTGGGAGACAACCTTTGTCTCCCTCCGGGAGACAACCTCTGTCTCCCTCCGGGAGACAACATTTGTCTCCCTCCGGGAGACAACATTTGTCTCCCTCCAGGAGACAAAATTTGTCTCCCTCCGGGAGACAACCTTTGTCTCCCCCCGGGAGACATTCTTTGTCTCCCTCCGGGAGACAACATTTGTCTCCCTCCGGGAGACAACCTTTGTCTCCCTCCGGGAGACAACCTTTGTCTCCCTCCGGGAGACAACATTTGTCTCCCTCCGTGAAACAACATTTGTCTCCCTCAGGGAGACAACCTTTGTCTCCCTCCGGGAGACAATATTTGTCTCCCTCCGGGAGACAACATTTGTCTCCCTCCGGGAGACAAACTGTGTCTCCCTCCGGGAGACAACATTTGTCTCCCTCCAGGAGACAACATTTGTCTCCCTCCGGGAGACAACCTTTGTCTCCCCCCGGGAGACAACCTTTGTCTCCCTCCGGGAGACAACATTTGTCTTCCTCCGGGAGACAACCTTTGTCTCACTTTGGGAGACAACCTCTGTCTCCCTCCGGGAGACAACATTTGTCTCCCTCCGGGATACAACATTTGTCTCCCTCCAGGAGACAAAATTTGTCTCCCTCCAAGAGACAACATTTGTCTCCCTCCGGGAGACATCCTTTGTCTCCCTCCGGGAGACAATATTTGTCTCCCTCCGGGAGACAACATTTGTCTCCCTCCGGGAGACAAACTGTGTCTCCCTCCGGGAGACAACATTTGTCTCCCTCCAGGAGACAACATTTGTCTCCCTCCGGGAGACAACCTTTGTCTCCCCCCGGGAGACAACCTTTGTCTCCCTCCGGGAGACAACATTTGTCTTCCTCCGGGAGACAACCTTTGTCTCACTTTGGGAGAAAACCTCTGTCTCCCTCCGGGAGACAACATTTGTCTCCCTCCGGGAGACAACATTTGTCTTCCTCCGGGAGACAACCTTTGTCTCACTTTGGGAGAAAAGCTCTGTCTCCCTCCGGGAGACAACATTTGTCTCACTTTGGTTGACAAACTTTGTCTCCCTCTGAGAGACAACCTTTGTCTCCCTGCGGGAGACAACCTTTGTCTCCCTCCGGGAGACAACATTTGTCTTCCTCCGGGAGACAACCTTTGTCTCACTTTGGGAGAAAACCTCTGTCTCCCTCCGGGAGAAAACATTTGTCTCCCTCCGGGAGACAACATTTGTCTTCCTCCGGGAGACAACATTTGTCTCCCTCCAGGAGACAACATTTGTCTCCCTCCGGGAGACAACCTTTGTCTCCCCCCGGGAGACAACCTTTGTCTCCCTCCGGGAGACAACATTTGTCTTCCTCCGGGAGACAACCTTTGTCTCACTTTGGGAGAAAACCTCTGTCTCCCTCCGGGAGACAACATTTGTCTCCCTCCGGGAGACAACATTTGTCTTCCTCCGGGAGACAACCTTTGTCTCACTTTGGGAGAAAAGCTCTGTCTCCCTCCGGGAGACAACATTTGTCTCACTTTGGTTGACAAACTTTGTCTCCCTCTGAGAGACAACCTTTGTCTCCCTGCGGGAGACAACCTTTGTCTCCCTCCGGGAGACAACATTTGTCTTCCTCCGGGAGACAACCTTTGTCTCACTTTGGGAGAAAACCTCTGTCTCCCTCCGGGAGAAAACATTTGTCTCCCTCCGGGAGACAACATTTGTCTTCCTCCGGGAGACAACCTTTGTCTCACTTTGGGAGAAAACCTCTGTCTCCCTCCGGGAGACAACATTTGTCTCCCTCCGGGAGACAACATTTGTCTCCCTCCAGGAGACAAAATTTGTCTCCCTCCGGGAGACAACCTTTGTCTCCCCCGGGAGACATTCTTTGTCTCCCTCCGGGAGACAACATTTGTCTCCCTCCGTGAAACAACATTTGTCTCCCTCAGGGAGACAGCCTTTGTCTCCCCCTGGGAGACAACATTTGTCTCCCTCTTGGTAAAAAATGTTGTCTCCCTCCGGGAAACATTCTTCGTCTCCCCCCGGGAGACATCCTTTGTCTCCCTCCAGGAGACAACATTTGTCTCCCCGGGAGACAACCTTTGTCTTACTTTGGGAGACAACCTTTGTCTCCCTCTGGGAGACAACCTTTGTCTCCCTCCGGGAGACAACATTTGTCTCCCTCCGGGAGACAACCTTTGTCTCCCTCCGGGAGACAACATTTGTCTCCCTCCGGGAGACAACCTTTGTCTTCCTCCGGGAGACAACCTTTGTCTCACTTTGGGAGAAAAGCTCTGTCTCCCTCCGGGAGACAACATTTGTCTCACTTTGGTTGACAAACTTTGTCTCCCTCTGAGAGACAACCTTTGTCTCCCTCCGGGAGACAACCTTTGTCTCCCTCTGGGAGACAACCTTTGTCTCCCTCCGGGAGACAACCTCTGTCTCCCTCCGGGAGACAACATTTGTCTCCCTCCGGGAGACAACATTTGTCTCCCTCCAGGAGACAAAATTTGTCTCCCTCCGGGAGACAACCTTTGTCACCCCCCGGGAGACATTCTTTGTCTCCCTCCGGGAGACAACATTTGTCTCCCTCCGGGAGACAACCTTTGTCTCCCTCCGGGAGACAACATTTGTCTTCCTCCGGGAGACAACCTTTGTCTCACTTTGGGAGACAACCTCTGTCTCCCTCCGGGAGACAACATTTGTCTCCCTTCGGGAGACAACCTTTGTCTCCCTCAAGGAGACAACATTTGTCTCCCTCCGGGAGACAACCTTTGTCTCCCTCCAGGAGACAATATTTGTCTCCCTTCGGGAGACAATATTTGTCTCCCTCCGGGAGACAACATTTGTCTCCCTCCAGGAGACAAAATTTGTCTCCCTCCGGGAGACAACCTTTGTCTCCCCCCGGGAGACATTCTTTGTCTCCCTCCGGGAGACAACATTTGTCTCCCTCCGGGAGACAACCTTTGTCTCCCTCCGGGAGACAACATTTGTCTCCCTCCGGGAGACAACCTTTGTCTCCCTCCGGGAGACAACATTTGTCTCCCTCCGTGAAACAACATTTGTCTCCCTCAGGGAGACAACCTTTGTCTCCCTCCGGGAGACTTTCTTTGTCTCCCTCCGGGAGATAACAATTGTCTCCCTCCGGGAGACAACCTTTGTCTCCCTCCGGGAGACAACCTTTGTCTCCCTCCGGGAGACAACATTTGTCTCCCTCCGTGAAACAACATTTGTCTCCCTCAGGGAGACAACATTTGTCTTCCTCCGTGAGACAACATTTGTCTCCCTCCGTGAGACAACATTTGTCTCCCTCCGAGAGACAACCTTTGTCTCCCTTTGGGAGACAACATTTGTCTCCCTTCGGGAGACAACCTTTGTCTCCCTCAAGGAGACAACATTTGTCTCCCTCCGGGAGACAACCTTTGTCTCCCTCCAGGAGACAATATTTGTCTCCCTTCGGGAGACAACATTTGTCTCCCTCCTGGAGACAAACTGTGTCTCCCTCCGGGAGACAACATTTGTCTCCCTCCAGGAGACAACATTTGTCTCCCTCCGGGAGACAACCTTTGTCTCCCCCCCAGGAGACAACCTTTGTCTCCCTCCGGGAGACAACATTTGTCTGCCCGGGAGACAACCTTTGTCTCACTTTGGGAGACAACCTTTGTCTCCCTCTGGGAGACAACCTTTGTCTCCCTCCGGGAGACAACCTCTGTCTCCCTCCGGGAGACAACATTTGTCTCCCTCCGGGAGACAACATTTGTCTCCCTCCAGGAGACAAAATTTGTCTCCCTCCGGGAGACAACCTTTGTCTCCCCCCGGGAGACATTCTTTGTCTCCCTCCGGGAGACAACCTTTGTCTCCCTCCGGGAGACAACCTTTGTCTCCCTCCGGGAGACAACATTTGTCTCCCTCCGTGAAACAACATTTGTCTCCCTCAGGGAGACAACCTTTGTCTCCCTCCGGGAGACAATATTTGTCTCCCTCCGGGAGACAACATTTGTCTCCCTCCGGGAGACAAACTGTGTCTCCCTCCGGGAGACAACATTTGTCTCCCTCCAGGAGACAACATTTGTCTCCCTCCGGGAGACAACCTTTGTCTCCCCCCGGGAGACAACCTTTGTCTCCCTCCGGGAGACAACATTTGTCTTCCTCCGGGAGACAACCTTTGTCTCACTTTGGGAGACAACCTCTGTCTCCCTCCGGGAGACAACATTTGTCTCCCTCCGGGATACAACATTTGTCTCCCTCCAGGAGACAACATTTGTCTCCCTCCGGGAGACAACCTTTGTCTCCCTCCAGGAGACAATATTTGTCTCCCTTCGGGAGACAACATTTGTCTCCCTCCTGGAGACAAACTGTGTCTCCCTCCGGGAGACAACATTTGTCTCCCTCCAGGAGACAACATTTGTCTCCCTCCGGGAGACAACCTTTGTCTCCCCCCCAGGAGACAACCTTTGTCTCCCTCCGGGAGACAACATTTGTCTGCCCGGGAGACAACCTTTGTCTCACTTTGGGAGACAACCTTTGTCTCCCTCTGGGAGACAACCTTTGTCTCCCTCCGGGAGACAACCTCTGTCTCCCTCCGGGAGACAACCTCTGTCTCCCTCCGGGAGACAACATTTGTCTCCCTCCGGGAGACAACATTTGTCTCCCTCCAGGAGACAAAATTTGTCTCCCTCCGGGAGACAACCTTTGTCTCCCCCCGGGAGACATTCTTTGTCTCCCTCCGGGAGACAACATTTGTCTCCCTCCGGGAGACAACCTTTGTCTCCCTCCGGGAGACAACCTTTGTCTCCCTCCGGGAGACAACATTTGTCTCCCTCCGTGAAACAACATTTGTCTCCCTCAGGGAGACAACCTTTGTCTCCCTCCGGGAGACAATATTTGTCTCCCTCCGGGAGACAACATTTGTCTCCCTCCGGGAGACAAACTGTGTCTCCCTCCGGGAGACAACATTTGTCTCCCTCCAGGAGACAACATTTGTCTCCCTCCGGGAGACAACCTTTGTCTCCCCCCGGGAGACAACCTTTGTCTCCCTCCGGGAGACAACATTTGTCTTCCTCCGGGAGACAACCTTTGTCTCACTTTGGGAGACAACCTCTGTCTCCCTCCGGGAGACAACATTTGTCTCCCTCCGGGATACAACATTTGTCTCCCTCCAGGAGACAAAATTTGTCTCCCTCCAAGAGACAACATTTGTCTCCCTCCGGGAGACATCCTTTGTCTCCCTCCGGGAGACAATATTTGTCTCCCTCCGGGAGACAACATTTGTCTCCCTCCGGGAGACAAACTGTGTCTCCCTCCGGGAGACAACATTTGTCTCCCTCCAGGAGACAACATTTGTCTCCCTCCGGGAGACAACCTTTGTCTCCCCCCGGGAGACAACCTTTGTCTCCCTCCGGGAGACAACATTTGTCTTCCTCCGGGAGACAACCTTTGTCTCACTTTGGGAGAAAACCTCTGTCTCCCTCCGGGAGACAACATTTGTCTCCCTCCGGGAGACAACATTTGTCTTCCTCCGGGAGACAACCTTTGTCTCACTTTGGGAGAAAAGCTCTGTCTCCCTCCGGGAGACAACATTTGTCTCACTTTGGTTGACAAACTTTGTCTCCCTCTTAGAGACAACCTTTGTCTCCCTCCGGGAGACAACCTTTGTCTCCCTCCGGGAGACAACATTTGTCTTCCTCCGGGAGACAACCTTTGTCTCACTTTGGGAGAAAACCTCTGTCTCCCTCCGGGAGAAAACATTTGTCTCCCTCCGGGAGACAACATTTGTCTTCCTCCGGGAGACAACCTTTGTCTCACTTTGGGAGAAAACCTCTGTCTCCCTCCGGGAGACAACATTTGTCTCCCTCCGGGAGACAACATTTGTCTCCCTCCAGGAGACAAAATTTGTCTCCCTCCGGGAGACAACCTTTGTCTCCCCCGGGAGACATTCTTTGTCTCCCTCCGGGAGACAACATTTGTCTCCCTCCGTGAAACAACATTTGTCTCCCTCAGGGAGACAGCCTTTGTCTCCCCCTGGGAGACAACATTTGTCTCCCTCTTGGTAAAAAATGTTGTCTCCCTCCGGGAAACATTCTTCGTCTCCCCCCGGGAGACATCCTTTGTCTCCCTCCAGGAGACAACATTTGTCTCCCCGGGAGACAACCTTTGTCTTACTTTGGGAGACAACCTTTGTCTCCCTCTGGGAGACAACCTTTGTCTCCCTCCGGGAGACAACATTTGTCTCCCTCCGGGAGACAACCTTTGTCTCCCTCCGGGAGACAACATTTGTCTCCCTCCGGGAGACAACCTTTGTCTCCCTCCGGGAGACAACCTTTGTCTCCCTCCGGGAGACAACATTTGTCTCCCTCCGTGAAACAACATTTGTCTCCCTGAGGGAGACAACATTTGTCTCCCTCCGTGAGACAACATTTGTCTCCCTCCGTGAGACAACATTTGTCTCCCTCCGTGAGACAACATTTGTCTCCCTCCGTGAGACAACATTTGTCTCCCTCCGTGAGACAACATTTGTCTCCCTCCGTGAAACAACATTTGTCTCCCTCAGGGAGACAACATTTGTCTCCCTCAGGGAGACAACATTTGTCTCCCTCAGGGAGACAACCTTTGTCTCCCCCCGGGGAGACAACATTTTTCTCCCTCTTGGAGAAAAATGTTGTCTCCCTCCGGGAAACATTCTTTGTCTCCCTCCGGGAGACAACCTTTGTCTCCCTCCGGGAGACAATATTTCTCTCCCTCCGGGAGACAACATTTGTCTCCCTCCGGGAGACAACCTTTGTCTCCCTCCGTCAGACAACATTTGTCTCCAACCGGGAGACATTCTTTGTCTCCCTTCGGGAGACAACATTTGTCTCCCTCCGGGAGACAACCTTTGTCTCCCTCCGGGAGACAACATTTGTCTCCCTCCTGGAGACAACCTTTGTCTCCCTCCGGGAGACAAATTTGTCTCCCTCAGGGAGACAACCTTTGTCTCCCCCTGGGAGACAACATTTGTCTCCCTCCAAGAGACAACAGTTGTCTCCCTCCGGTAGACAACCTTGGTCTCCCTCCGGTAGACAACATTTGTCTCCCTCCGTGAGACAACATTTGTCTCCCTCCGGGAGACAGCCTTTGTCTCCCCCTGGGAGACAACATTTGTCTCCCTCTTGGTAAAAAATGTTGTCTCCCTCCGGGAAACATTCTTCGTCTCCCTCCGGGAGACAACCTTTGTCTCCCTCCGGGAGACAAGCTTTGTCTCCTTCCGGGAGACAATATTTGTCTCCCTCCGGGAGACAACCTTGGTCTCCCTCCGGGAGACAACATTTGTCTCCCTCCGTGAGACAACATTTGTCTCCCTCCGTGAGACAACATTTGTCTCCCTCCGGGAGACAACATTTGTCTCCCTCAGGGAGACAACCTTTGTCTCCCCCTGGGAGACAACATTTGTCTCCCTCCAAGAGACAACAGTTGTCTCCCTCCGGTAGACAACCTTGGTCTCCCTCCGGTAGACAACATTTGTCTCCCTCCGGGAGACAACATTTGTCTCACTCAGGGAGACAACCTTTGTCTCCCCCTGGGAGACAACATTTGTCTCCCTCCAAGAGACAACATTTGTCTCCCTCCGGTAGACAACCTTGGTCTCCCTCCGGGAGACAACATTTGTCTCCCTCCTGGAGACAACCTTTGTCTCCCTCCGGGAGACAACATTTGTCTCCCTCATGGAGACAACCTTTGTTTCCCCCTGGGAGACAACATTTGTCTCCCTCTTGGTAAAAAATGTTGTCTCCCTCCTGGAAACATTCTTTGTCTCCCTCCGGGAGACAACCTTTGTCTCCCTCCGGGAGACAACCTTTGTCTCCTTCCGGGAGACAAAATTTGTCTCCCTCCGGGAGACAACCTTGGTCTCCCTCCGGGAGACAACATTTGTCTCCCTCCGTGAGACAACATTTGTGTCCCTCCGTGAGACAACATTTGTCTCCCTCCGGGAGACAACATTTGTCTCCCTCAGGGAGACAACCTTTGTCTCCCCCTGGGAGACAACATTTGTCTCCCTCCAAGAGACAACATTTGTCTCCCTCCAAGAGACAACATTTGTCTCCCTCCGGGAGACTTTCTTTGTCTCCCTCCGGGAGATAACATTTGTCTC
Organism: Aurelia sp. 4 Dawson et al 2005; assembly: GCA_964019985.1. Lineage (NCBI taxonomy): Eukaryota > Metazoa > Cnidaria > Scyphozoa > Semaeostomeae > Ulmaridae > Aurelia > Aurelia sp. 4 Dawson et al 2005. The sequence goes on along the minus strand of OZ026511.1, from coordinate 315,217 downwards.
CCCCCAGGAAACAACCTTTGTCTTCCTCATGGAGACAACCTTTGTCTCCCTCTGGGAGACAAACTGTCTCCCTCCAAGAGACAACATTTGTCTCCCTCCGTGAGACAACATTTGTCTCCCTCCGTGAGACAACATTTGTCTCCCTCCGTGAGACAACATTTGTCTCCCTCCGTGAAACAACATTTGTCTCCCTCAGGGAGACAACATTTGTCTCCCTCAGGGAGACAACATTTGTCTCCCTCCAAGAGACAACATTTGTCTCCCTCCGGGAGACAACCTTTGTCTCACTTTGGGAGACAACCTTTGTCTCACTTTGGGAGACAACCTTTGTCTCCCTCTGGGAGACAACCTTTGTCTCCCTCCTTGAGACATTATTTGTCTCCCTCCGGGAGACAACCTTTGTCTCCCTCCGGGAGACAACATTTGTCTCCCTCAGGGAGACAACCTTTGTCTCCCCCCGGGGAGACAACATTTTTCTCCCTCTTGGAGAAAAATGTTGTCTCCCTCCGGGAAACATTCTTTGTCTCCCTCCGGGAGACAACCTTTGTCTCCCTCGGGGAGACAATATTTCTCTCCCTCCGGGAGACAACATTTGTCTCCCTCCGGGAGACAACCTTTGTCTCCCTCCGTGAGACAACATTTGTCTCCAACCGGGAGACATTCTTTGTCTCCCTTCGGGAGACAACATTTGTCTCCCTCCGGGAGACAACCTTTGTCTCCCTCCGGGAGACAACATTTGTCTCCCTCCTGGAGACAACCTTTGTCTCCCTCCGGGAGACAACATTTGTCTCCCTCAGGGAGACAGCCTTTGTCTCCCCCTGGGAGACAACATTTGTCTCCCTCTTGGTAAAAAATGTTGTCTCCCTCCGGGAAACATTCTTCGTCTCCCTCCGGGAGACAACCTTTGTCTCCCTCCGGGAGACAACATTTGTCTCCCTCAGGGAGACAACCTTTGTCTCCCCCTGGGAGACAACATTTGTCTCCCTCCAAGAGACAACAGTTGTCTCCCTCCGGTAGACAACCTTGGTCTCCCTCCGGTAGACAACATTTGCCTCCCTCCGTGAGACAACATTTGTCTCCCTCCGGGAGACAGCCTTTGTCTCCCCCTGGGAGACAACATTTGTCTCCCTCTTGGTAAAAAATGTTGTCTCCCTCCGGGAAACATTCTTCGTCTCCCTCCGGGAGACAACCTTTGTCTCCCTCCGGGAGACAAGCTTTGTCTCCTTCCGGGAGACAATATTTGTCTCCCTCCGGGAGACAACCTTGGTCTCCCTCCGGGAGACAACATTTGTCTCCCTCCGTGAGACAACATTTGTCTCCCTCCGTGAGACAACATTTGTCTCCCTCCGGGAGACAACATTTGTCTCCCTCAGGGAGACAACCTTTGTCTCCCCCTGGGAGACAACATTTGTCTCCCTCCAAGAGACAACATTTGTCTCCCTCAGGGAGACTTTCTTTGTCTCCCTCCGGGAGATAACATTTGTCTCCCTCCGGGAGACAACCTTGGTCTCCCTCCGGGAGACAACATTTGTCTCCCTCCTGGAGACAACCTTTGTCTCCCTCCGGGAGACAACATTTGTCTCCCTCAGGGAGACAGCCTTTGTCTCCCCCTGGGAGACAACATTTGTCTCCCTCTTGGTAAAAAATGTTGTCTCCCTCCGGGAAACATTCTTCGTCTCCCTCCGGGAGACAACCTTTGTCTCCCTCCGGGAGACAACATTTGTCTCCCTCAGGGAGACAACCTTTGTCTCCCCCTGGGAGACAACATTTGTCTCCCTCCAAGAGACAACAGTTGTCTCCCTCCGGTAGACAACCTTGGTCTCCCTCCGGTAGACAACATTTGCCTCCCTCCGTGAGACAACATTTGTCTCCCTCCGGGAGACAGCCTTTGTCTCCCCCTGGGAGACAACATTTGTCTCCCTCTTGGTAAAAAATGTTGTCTCCCTCCGGGAAACATTCTTCGTCTCCCTCCGGGAGACAACCTTTGTCTCCCTCCGGGAGACAAGCTTTGTCTCCTTCCGGGAGACAATATTTGTCTCCCTCCGGGAGACAACCTTGGTCTCCCTCCGGGAGACAACATTTGTCTCCCTCCGTGAGACAACATTTGTCTCCCTCCGTGAGACAACATTTGTCTCCCTCCGGGAGACAACATTTGTCTCCCTCAGGGAGACAACCTTTGTCTCCCCCTGGGAGACAACATTTGTCTCCCTCCAAGAGACAACATTTGTCTCCCTCAGGGAGACTTTCTTTGTCTCCCTCCGGGAGATAACATTTGTCTCCCTCCGGGAGACAACCTTGGTCTCCCTCCGGGAGACAACATTTGTCTCCCTCCGTGAGACAACATTTGTGTCCCTCCGTGAGAAAACATTTGTCTCCCTCCGGGAGACAACATTTGTCTCCCTCCGGGAGACAACATTTGTCTCCCTCAGGGAGACAACCTTTGTCTCCCCCTGGGAGACAACATTTGTCTCCCTCCAAGAGACAACATTTGTCTCCCTCCAAGAGACAACATTTGTCTCCCTCCGGGAGACTTTCTTTGTCTCCCTCCGGGAGATAACATTTGTCTCCCTCCGGGAGACAACATTTGTCTCCCTCAGGGAGACAACCTTTGTCTCCCCCTGGGAGACAACATTTGTCTCCCTCCAAGAGACAACATTTGTCTCCCTCCAAGAGACAACATTTGTCTCCCTCCGGGAGACTTTCTTTGTCTCCCTCCGGGAGATAACATTTGTCTCCCCCCAGGAAACAACCTTTGTCTTCCTCATGGAGACAACCTTTGTCTCCCTCTGGGAGACAAACTGTCTCCCTCCGAGAGACAACCTTTGTCTCCCTTTGAGAGACAACCTATGTCTCCCTCCGGGAGACAAAATTGGTCTCCCTCTTGGAGACAAACTGTCTCCCTCCGAGAGACAACCTTTGTCTCCCTTTGGGAGACAACCTTTGTCTCCCTTTGGGAGACAACCTTTGTCTCCCTTTGGGAGACAACCTTTGTCTCCCTTTGGGAGACAACCTTTGTCTCCCTAGGGGGGACAACCTTTGTCTCCCTCCGGGAGACAACATTTGTCTCCCCCTGGGAGACAACATTTGTCTCCTCCAAGAGACAACATTTGTCTCCCTCCGGGAGACAACCTTGGTCTCCCTCCGGGAGACAACATTTGTCTCCCTCCGTGAGACAACATTTGTCTCCCTCCGGGAGACAACATTTGTCTCCCTCAGGGAGACAACCTTTGTCTCCCCCTGGGAGACAACATTTGTCTCCCTCCAAGAGACAACATTTGTCTCCCTCAGGGAGACTTTCTTTGTCTCCCTCCGGGAGATAACATTTGTCTCCCCCCAGGAAACAACCTTTGTCTTCCTCATGGAGACAACCTTTGTCTCCCTCTGGGAGACAAACTGTCTCCCTCCGAGAGACAACCTTTGTCTCCCTTTGGGAGACATCCTATGTCTCCCTCCGGGAGACAAAATTTGTCTCCCTCTTGGAGACAAACTGTCTCCCTCCGAGAGACAACCTTTGTCTCCCTCGGGGAGACAACCTTTGTCTCCCTCCGGGAGACAACATTTGTCTCCCTCCGAGAGACAACATTTGTCTCCCTTTGGGAGACAACATTTGTCTCCCAAAAGGAGACAACCTTTGTCTCCCTCCAGGAGACAACATTTGTCTCCCAAAGGGAGACAACCTTTGTCTCCCCCGGGGAGACAACATTTGTCTCCCTCTGGGAGACAACATTTGTCTCCCTCCGGGAGACAACCTTTGTCTCCCTCCGGGAGACAACCTTTGACTCCCTGCGGGAGACAATATTTGTCTCCCTCCGGGAGACAACATTTGTCTCCCTCCAGGAGACAATATTTGTCTCCCTCCGGGAGACAACCTTTGTCTCCCCCCTGGAGACAACCTTTGTCTCCCTCCGGGAGACAACATTTGTCTCCCTCCGGGAGACAACCTTTGTCTCACTTTGGGAGACAACCTCTGTCTCCCTCCGGGAGACAACATATGTCTCCCTCCGGGAGACAACATTTGTCTCCCTCCTGGAGACAACATTTGTCTCCCCCCGGGAGACATCCTTTGTCTCCCTCTGGGAGACAACATTTGTCTCCCTCCGGGAGACAACATTTGTCTCCCTCAGGGAGACAACCTTTGTCTCCCCCTTGGAGAAAACATTTGTCTCCCTCCAAGAGACAAAATTTGTCTCCCTCCGGTAGACAACCTTGGTCTCCCTTCGGGAGACAACATTTGTCTCCCTCCTGGAGACAACCTTTGTCTCCCTCCGGGAGACAACATTTGTCTCCCTCATGGAGACAACCTTTGTTTCCCCCTGGGAGACAACATTTGTCTCCCTCTTGGTAAAAAATGTTGTCTCCCTCCGGGAAACATTCTTTGTCTCCCCCAGGGAGACAACATTTGTCTCCCTCTGGGAGACAACATTTGTCTCCCTCTGGGAGACAACCTTTGACTCCCTCCGGGAGACAATATTTGTCTCCCTCCGGGAGACAACATTTGTCTCCCTCTAGGAGACAATATTTGTCTCCCTCCGGGAGACAACCTTTGTCTCCCCCCTGGAGACAACCTTTGTCTCCCTCCGGGAGACAACATTTGTCTCCCTCCGGGAGACAACCTTGCTCTCACTTTGGGAGACAACCTCTGTCTCCCTCAGGGAGACAACATATGTCTTCCTCCGGGAGACAACATTTGTCTCCCTCCAGGAGACAACATTTGTCTCCCTCCGGGAGACAACCTTTGTATCCCCCCGGGAGACATCCTTTGTCTCCCTCTGGGAGACAACATTTGTCTCCCTCCGGGAGACAACATTTGTCTCCCTCAGGGAGACAACCTTTGTCTCCCCCTGGAGAAAACATTTGTCTCCCTCCAAGAGACAACATTTGTCTCCCTCCGGTAGACAACCTTGGTCTCCCTTCGGGAGACAACATTTGTCTCCCTCATGGAGACAACCTTTGTTTCCCCCTGGGAGACAACATTTGTCTCCCTCTTGGTAAAAAATGTTGTCTCCCTCCGGGAAACATTCTTTGTCTCCCCCCGGGAAACATTCTTTGTCTCCCTCCGGGAGACAACATTTGTCTCCCTCTGTGAGACAACATTTGTCTCCCTCCGGGAGACAACATTTGTCTCCCTTAGGGAGACAACCTTTGTCTCCCCCTGGGAGACAACATTTGTCTCCCTCCAAGAGACAACATTTGTCTCCCTCCGGGAGACAACATTTGTCTCCCTCAGGGAGACAACCTTTGTCTCTCCCTGGGAGACTAAATTTGTCTCCCACAAAGAGACAACATTTGTCTCCCTCCGGGAGACTTTCTTTGTCTCCCTCCGGGAGATAACATTTGTCTCCCTCCGGGAGACAACCTTTGTCTCCCTCGGGGAGACAACTTTTGTCTCCCTCCGGGAGACAATATTTGTCTCTCTCCGGGAGACAACAATTGTCTCCCTCCGGGAGACAACCTTTGTCTCCCTCCAGGAAACAACCTTTGTCTCCCTCATGGAGACAACCTTTGTCTCCCTCTGGGAGACAAACTGTCTCCCTCCGAGAGACAACCTTTGTCTCCCTTTGGGAGACAACCTATGTCTCCCTCTGGGAGACAAAATTTGTCTCCCTATGGGAGACAAACTGTCTCCCTCCGAGAGACAACCTTTGTCTCCCTTTGGGAGACAACCTTTGTCTCCAACGGGGAGACAACCTTTGTCTCCCTCCGGGAGACAACATTTGTCTCCCTCCGAGAGACAACATTTGTCTCCCTTTGGGAGACAACATTTGTCTCCCAAAGGGAGACAACCTTTGTCTCCCTCCAGGAGACAACCTTTGTCTCCCTCCAGGAGACAAAATTTGTCTCCCAAAGGGAGACAACCTTTGTCTCCCCCGGGGAGACAACATTTGTCTCCCTCTGGGAGACAACATTTGTCTCCCTCCGGGAGACAACCTTTGTCTCCCTCCGGGAGACAACCTTTGTCTCCCTCCGGGAGACAATATTTATCTCCCTCCGGGAGACAACATTTGTCTCCCTCCAGGAGAAAATATTTGTCTCCCTCCGGGAGACAACCTTTGTCTCCCCCCGGGAGACAACCTTTGTCTCCCTCCGGGAGACAACATTTGTCTCCCTCCGGGAGACAACCTTTGTCTCACTTTGGGAGACAACCTCTGTCTCCCTCTTGGTAAAAAATGTTGTCTCCCTCCGGGAAATATTCTTTGTCTCCCTCCGGGAAACATTCTTTGTCTCCCCCCGGGAAACATTCTTTGTCTCCCTCCGGGAGACAACATTTGTCTCCCTCTGTGAGACAACATTTGTCTCCCTCCGGGAGACAACATTTGTCTCCCTCAGGGAGACAACCTTTGTCTCTCCCTGGGAGACTAAATTTGTCTCCCACAAAGAGACAACATTTGTCTCCCTCCGGGAGACTTTCTTTGTCTCCCTCCGGGAGATAACATTTGTCTCCCTCCGGGAGACAACCTTTGTCTCCCTCGGGGAGACAACTTTTGTCTCCCTCCGGGAGACAATATTTGTCTCTCTCCGGGAGACAACAATTGTCTCCCTCCGGGAGACAACCTTTGTCTCCCTCCAGGAAACAACCTTTGTCTCCCTCATGGAGACAACCTTTGTCTCCCTCTGGGAGACAAACTGTCTCCCTCCGAGAGACAACCTTTGTCTCCCTTTGGGAGACAACCTATGTCTCCCTCCGGGAGACAAAATTTGTCTCCCTATGGGAGACAAACTGTCTCCCTCCGAGAGACAACCTTTGTCTCCCTTTGGGAGACAACCTTTGTCTCCAACGGGGAGACAACCTTTGTCTCCCTCCGGGAGACAACATTTGTCTCCCTCCGAGAGACAACATTTGTCTCCCTTTGGGAGACAACATTTGTCTCCCAAAGGGAGACAACCTTTGTCTCCCTCCAGGAGACAACCTTTGTCTCCCTCCAGGAGACAAAATTTGTCTCCCAAAGGGAGACAACCTTTGTCTCCCCCGGGGAGACAACATTTGTCTCCCTCTGGGAGACAACATTTGTCTCCCTCCGGGAGACAACCTTTGTCTCCCTCCGGGAGACAACCTTTGTCTCCCTCCGGGAGACAATATTTATCTCCCTCCGGGAGACAACATTTGTCTCCCTCCAGGAGAAAATATTTGTCTCCCTCCGGGAGACAACCTTTGTCTCCCCCCGGGAGACAACCTTTGTCTCCCTCCGGGAGACAACATTTGTCTCCCTCCGGGAGACAACCTTTGTCTCACTTTGGGAGACAACCTCTGTCTCCCTCTTGGTAAAAAATGTTGTCTCCCTCCGGGAAATATTCTTTGTCTCCCTCCGGGAGACAACCTTTGTCTCCCCCCGGGAGACAACCTTTGTTTCCCTCCGGGAGACAACATTTGTCTCCCTCCGGGAGACAACCTTTGTCTTCCCCGGGAGACATCCTTTGTCTCCCTCTGGGAGACAACATTTGTCTCCCTCCGGGAGACAACATTTGTCTCCCTCAGGGAGACAACCTTTGTCTCCCCCTGGGAGACAACATTTGTCTCCCTCCAAGAGACAACATTTGTCTCCCTCCGGTAGACAACCTTGGTCTCCCTCCGGGAGACAACATTTGTCTCCCTCCTGGAGACAACCTTTGTCTCCCTCCGGGAGACTACATTTGTCTCCCTCATGGAGACAACCTTTGTTTCCCCCTGGGAGACAACATTTGTCTCCCTCTTGGTAAAAAATGTTGTCTCCCTCCAAGAAATATTCTTTGTCTCCCTCCGGGAGACAACCTTTGTCTCCCCCCGGGAGACAACCTTTGTTTCCCTCCGGGAGACAACATTTGTCACCCTCCGGGAGACAACCTTTGTCTCACTTTGGGAGACAACCTCTGTCTCCCACCGGGAGACAACATTTGTCTCCCTCCGGGAGACAACATTTGTCTCTCTCCAGGAGACAACATTTGTCTCCCTCCGGGAGACAACCTTTGTCTCCCCCCAGGAGACATCCTTTGTCTCCCTCTGGGAGACAACATTTGTCTCCCTCCGGGAGACAACATTTGTCTCCCTCAGGGAGACAACCTTTGTCTCCCCCTGGGAGACAACATTTGTCTCCCTCCAAGAGACAACATTTGTCTCCCTCCGGTAGACAACCTTGGTCTCCCTCCGGGAGACAACATTTGTCTCCCTCCTGGAGACAACCTTTGTCTCCCTCGGGGAGACAACATTTGTCTCCCTCATGGAGACAACCTTTGTTTCCCCCTGGGAGACAACATTTGTCTCCCTCTTGGTAAAAAATGTTGTCTCCCTCCGGGAAACATTCTTTGTCTCCCTCCGGGAGACAACCTTTGTCTCCCTCCGGGAGACAACCTTTGTCTCCTTCCGGGAGACAATATTTGTCTCCCTCAGGGAGACAACCTTTGTCTCCCTCTGGGAGACAACATTTGTCTCCCTCCGGGAGACAACATTTGTCTCCCTCAGGGAGACAACCTTTGTCTCCCCCTGGGAGACAACATTTGTCTCCCTCCAAGAGACAACATTTGTCTCCCTCCGGTAGACAACCTTGGTCTCCCTCCGGGAGACAACATTTGTCTCCCTCCTGGAGACAACCTTTGTCTCCCTCCGGGAGACTACATTTGTCTCCCTCATGGAGACAACCTTTGTTTCCCCCTGGGAGACAACATTTGTCTCCCTCTTGGTAAAAAATGTTGTCTCCCTCCAAGAAATATTCTTTGTCTCCCCCCCGGGAGACAACCTTTGTTTCCCTCCGGGAGACAACATTTGTCTCCCTCCGGGAGACAACCTTTGTCTCACTTTGGGAGACAACCTCTGTCTCCCACCGGGAGACAACATTTGTCTCCCTCCGGGAGACAACATTTGTCTCTCTCCAGGAGACAACATTTGTCTCCCTCCGGGAGACAACCTTTGTCTCCCCCCAGGAGACATCCTTTGTCTCCCTCTGGGAGACAACATTTGTCTCCCTCCGGGAGACAACATTTGTCTCCCTCAGGGAGACAACCTTTGTCTCCCCCTGGGAGACAACATTTGTCTCCCTCCAAGAGACAACATTTGTCTCCCTCCGGTAGACAACCTTGGTCTCCCTCCGGGAGACAACATTTGTCTCCCTCCTGGAGACAACCTTTGTCTCCCTCGGGGAGACAACATTTGTCTCCCTCATGGAGACAACCTTTGTTTCCCCCTGGGAGACAACATTTGTCTCCCTCTTGGTAAAAAATGTTGTCTCCCTCCGGGAAACATTCTTTGTCTCCCTCCGGGAGACAACCTTTGTCTCCCTCCGGGAGACAACCTTTGTCTCCTTCCGGGAGACAATATTTGTCTCCCTCAGGGAGACAACCTTGGTCTCCCTCCGGGAGACAACATTTGTCTCCCTCCGTGAGACAACATTTGTCTCCCTCCGTGAGACAACATTTCTCTCCCTCCGGGAGACAACATTTGTCTCCCTCAGGGAGACAACCTTTGTCTCCCCCTGGGAGACAACATTTGTCTCCCTCCGTGAGACAACATTTGTCTCCCTCCGGGAGACAACATTTGTCTCCCTCAGGGAGACAACCTTTGTCTCCCTCCGGGAGACAACCTTTGTCTCCCCCCGGGAGACAACCTTTGTTTCCCTCCGGGAGACAACATTTGTCTCCCTCCGGGAGACAACCTTTGTCTCCCCCGGGAGACATCCTTTGTCTCCCTCTGGGAGACAACATTTGTCTCCCTCCGGGAGACAACATTTGTCTCCCTCAGGGAGACAACCTTTGTCTCCCCCTGGGAGACAACATTTGTCTCCCTCCAAGAGACAACATTTGTCTCCCTCCGGTAGACAACCTTGGTCTCCCTCCGTTAGACAACATTTGTCTCCCTTGTAGTATTTTCTATTACGCCTCGTTGCGTCTCTCTCCAGTCTGTACGAAACTATTTTATTCGGCCATCTTATCTCTTTCCTAGTTCGATTCCACTCCCAACCATAAACGTCAAAATCTAATTACTCTAAACACTCGGTCCAGTCCTCAGCTTTTTCCACACTCCCCGCGCGGGAAATGCGACAACATGAACTATAACGATAACTACGATTAACTAAACGCGATTAAATACTCAGGAAGTTGTTTACTACGTACTTACGGTCAATGAATCATCTCACCAACGTGTTCGTCCAGCACTGTCCTAATCTGAGGTTCTTCATCCTCCCTGTCGACTATCGTCCTCCTGTCCTCTGCACTCTCTTCTGCATCAGCTACTTCGACTGGATACAGTTTCTTGATCGGTCTTCTAAAATCTGCTGCTCTTCCTTTTCTGTAAACTCTCACGACTGCACTACGAACGTTTCCATCTTTACCAGCAAGCGACTTCGTAACTCGACCCAGGTTCCACAACTGACGTGGTCGTTTCTCTTCATGAATTGTTACGACGTCACCGACTTTAATAACTCTATTTGTCAACGTCTTCTTTCCAATGTGAAATTCTCGTAAACTGGTTAAATACTCGTGTCTAAATCGTCTTCTGAAATGATCCAACAGCTTCAATAAGTAACGACTTCGCTTCGACAACGATTTTCGATTTTCGATTACGTCGATCTCGCAAAAATCATCATCCTTATCTGGTTTGTCTAACACTCTTCGACCACAAATTAAATGAGAAGGTGTTAGAACCTGTCCCAACTCATCGTAGACGTAAGTGAGGGGTCTACAGTTCAGTACTCCCTCAATTTCGATTAACTCTGTCAACAACTCTTCGTAATCTAATTTCGCGTTTCGCAAAACTTTCTTCAAACACTTCTTGACTGCTTGTACGAGACGCTCGTAAAAGCCTCCAAACCAGCTCGCACGTTCGATAATAAACTTCCAAACGACGCCATTTTCGATTAAAAACGCTCTCACTTTCGCATCCTTAAACGTGCTTCCATTGTCACTTATAACAAATCGCGGAATTCCTCTCCGAGCTTGAAAACGCTTTAAACCGCGAATCAAAGAATCAGCTTCTAAATTTGGTACGAGCTCTAAATGAATGGCTCGGGTGCTAGCACAGGTAATTAGCAAAATGTACACTTTATACATTGAACAATCATCCCCGTAAATATTCTTCACGTAAAGAGGTCCTGCGAAGTCTACGCCGATCTTATAAAAAGCATACTCAACATCTACTCGAAACTCCGGCAACGGTGGTTGTGGAGGAGCATCGTAACTTTTACCTTGGACCCTTTTACAAACTGCGCAACGGGTAACGAATCTCTTAATCTTTTGTCTCCCCTTCACAATCCAAAAATTCGAACGCAATTCAGTCAACGTGTCCTTCACCCCATTGTGCTTTACAGTTTTGTGACACTGGTCAATAATCAACTCCGTAAAATGACCCTCACGCGGTAAGATTACCGGATATCGAGATTCAAAATCCAAAGGGGCGTTTCCTAATCTACCCTGACAACGAAGCACCTTATACTCATCTTCGAACAAATTCAAGTTTGCTTTCAAGTTTTCAAAACCCTTATCTTGTCTAATGTCAGCTTGAACAGCGCGAAACCATTTAATTTTCGCGTTCTCGATTTCACTTGTTTCCAAATCTGCCGTAAGCGCAGTTTTCGAGTTATCAATCCGCGCCTTCAAGTTATGCGCAAACCGTAGAACGTACGCGGTTGTGCGGTACAGTTTGTTTACGTCGCTAAACCTTTCAATCGACATGAGGTTACTGATAGTGCAACCCTCCTCATGAACTAAATGCACATTCACATTTATGGGATTTCCTTCAACCTCTTCAAATTGAATAAACTCAGTGTCATCTTGCTTACAATGTTCGAACTTTTCTTTCTCAGGCCAAAACTGGACGGTCTTCCTTAGAAATTCGGGGCCCTTCCACCAAAACTCATTGTTAGCCAACTTCAAAGCTTTCATACCTCGAGACAAGATGTCAGCGGGGTTCAATTTCGTTGGACAATATCGCCATTGAGCTGGGGGCACCAATTTGCGAATTTCAATCACGCGATTTTGAACAAACGATTTCATGACTTTATTTTCATTCAAAACCCACCAGATTGCGATTTGAGAGTCACACCATGCGTAACAATTCGTAATTTCTAAGACTGGCTCAAGGGCTTCCCTTACACTTTTCATCAAACGAGACAAAATCAGCGCTGCTAAAAGCTCTAAACGCGGAATCGTTTCACCACCAATGGGTGCAATCCTTGTTTTCGATGAGACAAGAGATGAAGTTATTTGTCCAGATTTCAGATGACAAACAACATAAATGCACACTCCATAACTCGCTTTTGACGCATCACAAAAGCCGTGTAATTCAATAAAATCGACATCAGACACTGCAATATCTCTTCCAAAATAATTTCTGTCAACAGCAATTCGACCTACATGCATCATGTCATTTACGATTGATTTATAATCGCTCAAAATAGACTCATCTATCAATGAATTCCAATCGTTAGTTTGCTTGCACAACTTTTGAAACAACAACTTCAACGGGACAATAACCGGACTGATCAAGCCAAGCGGATCGAAAATCTTGGCGGTCGTAGCTAGCACATCGCGCTTCGTAATTTGCTCCTTCTCAGCAGACCCAAGCATTGCATTAAAATCGTAAGCGAGCTTGTCTGACTTCGAGTTCCAATTTATGCCCAAAACCTTACTCTCATCAGGCTTCTCGGAATCATTTTTCAACAAAGGCGTGTCCGACAACTTTTCTTCGGGCGGTTTCGCTTCTTTTTGGGGGCCAACCTCGTTTTCCAAATGCTCAATTTTAGCCAAAACTTCATCAGAATTCGAATGCCATTTTCGCATGTTAAAACCCCCTTGCCTGAATCGATCTTTCAATTTTTGGTAGAGAGCTATCGCACTTTCTTCGCTCTCTGTACCCCCAACAAAGTCATCACAATAGAGGGAATTTTTCACACTCTCGACAAACTCTTTATCATTTTCAAACTTTGAAATATGGTGTTGCACGACTGCATTCAAACAAAATGGACTACAAACAGCTCCGAAACAAACACGAGCTATTCTGTAAACGACAACTTTAGGATCTTTCGACTGAACATCATCCACCCACAAAAAACGCATTGTATCCCTGTGTTCTGGCGCAACAGAAATATTCAAAAAAGCCTTTTCAATATCTCCAATTAACACAACATTCTTTGCTCTGAACCTCAATAAAATATCGTATAAAAGCGGCAACAATGAAGGACCAGAGTCTAAACAATCATTAAGGCTAGGCCCATCATTCTTAGCTGAAGCATCAAACACGATTCTCAATTTTGTCGTTTCTTTGTCTGGCCTAAGAACTTCTCTGTGAGGAAGATACGATACCTTGCCTAACTCAACTTCGGCACTTTCATCGACCCTTTCAACTATTCCCCTTTCCAACTGATCTTTGATTATCTCATCGTATTGCTCAGCAATATCTTTGTTTTGCTGCAATCGGTTTACAAGTGAAAACAGCCTTCTCTTTGCAAGGGAATAGTTGTCCGGGAGAATCGGGTGTCCGTCTTTAAAAGGCAACTTAACCTCATATCGGTTATCAACAAACTCAATTTCATCAACAAACTTTTCATGCACAAACTGATCTTCATTTCCTTTTATGCCTATAGCCTCATTTTCCCAAAACTTTTTCACTTCATTCACAATAGCAAAATTTTCCTTATCAACAACAACAGTATCAAATCTCATAACATGTGAATCGGGATCAGAACTTACCATATCCGTGGGCCCTGACAGCACCCACCCTAACTTCGTCTCCATCGCAACCGGACCTGGTTTCTTTCCTTGCAAAATGCGTCCGGTGATAAACCTCCAATAAAAATCCACACCAATCAAAATGTCCACATTCCTATCAACGTTTAACTCGTCTTCCTCTACAAAATCCGCTAAATCCAATCCTCTCAAATGCTCATAATGTTTCACAGCTCTCGAAATCACTTGATTACTAATAGGCGTGCAAATGACAGGTAAAACATACGCCTGCATCACAGTTTCTTCTCCATTTTTGCAACTTACTGAAAATTGCACGATCTCACAATCACGAACTTTCGGCGATTCGTCTCCAAACGTCTTTATCAACAGTTTATCTTTTCCAACAACTGGAAGATTCAACGCGTTTTTCATATCAAATGTCACATAACTCTTCTGACTTCCTGAATCAAATACAAATCTGAAATTTCTCCCACTCGGTTTTCCTGGGGCTCTGACTTCTGCCCGCGCGGTCTGCAACAAAACGGAATTTCTTGCACTCACATGCATGTTGGTGGTTGACGCACTCTCGGGCTCTTTCGTTTCAACACTGCTTCCCTTTTGATCATTTTGATCACCATTCTCGGTCGTCGTTGGCTTGGAATAACACTCACATATCGTAGAATGGTGTCTTCGGTTGCATTTCAGGCATGTCATGTTTGAACGACAGTTCCGTGCCAGATGATTAGCGCGTAAACAAATGAAGCAGCGGTTCTTCTGCGTCAAGATCTTTCTTCGTACAACGTGATCAGTAACGGTGGTACACAAATGAGACTTGTGATCTCCATCGCAATAGGCACATTTGATAACAAACTTTCTGTCATTTGCTTGGCTTCCAGTATATAACGTTGCTGCTGTAGCTTGCAGATTTCGATACGGGAATCTGTTTCTCGTCGCTTCTTGGGGGGCGTTGGCTGGTTTGCTCTTCTCTACGCTGACTTGGCTCAAAACACATTTCTCTCTAACAAGAAGCTCTTCGTGAAATATCTCTAACAAATATTGTAAATCGCATGATCCTTTCAATCTGCGTGTAATCATAACTTGCAGCTCACTCGGCAATTTCTTCAAGATTTCAGGCGACATCACTTGCTGATATCCTCCGCTATGCAAACCAAGAGCACCCAAACTCCGCACGTTCACTTCTAACTTATCGTACAGTTCTCTCAACTTTTTTACATCGTTCATGTTTCCAACTGCAGGACAATGAAGTAATGCATCCATATGGTTTCCAATTATCACAGAAACGTCTCCAAATCTCTTATGCAAAACATCAAGTGCTTCTTTATACGTCGAATTTGTAACCTTAAGCCCCGCGACGGCATGTGCAGCTGGACCTGTAAGGTAACTCTTTAAATAGCTAAATTTCATCACGTCTTCCATTTCTTCGTCTGAATCAATGGCAGCTTTGAATGTCTCCCAAAATGACGGCCACTCTGTCGGATTGCCCGAAAATTTCTGCAAGGTCAAGGTTGGCAATTTCATCGTTTTCACTTTCCGCGCGCTACTAACTGATTCACGACGCGGCTCACGTTCCACTTCGGACTCCTTCACTAACAATTTCAATTTCGATTCGATTTGCGTCAAACAGTACTGTATCCCTCCTGAAAACTCCTTACACTCCAACATTTCGTCCTCAAACTTCTCATCGTCGATTAAATCCAAAATCTCTTGGTCTCTCTTCTTTAAGCTCTCCGATTCCTGGCGCAAAATTTCCCTGTTCGTTTTCAGTTTATCGACATCTTGCTCACTAACTATCTTCGCTGTCTCCGCTATAATTTTCTTGACATAACGACGGCTAGCGCTACGTCCTTTTATCAATTTCTTTAATTCTTCCATTCTATGCTCCCGGGTCACGCGGCACCATGTAGTATTTTCTATTACGCCTCGTTGCGTCTCTCTCCAGTCTGTACGAAACTATTTTATTCGGCCATCTTATCTCTTTCCTAGTTCGATTCAACTCCCAACCATAAACGTCAAAATCTAATTACTCTAAACACTCGGTACAGTCCTCAGCTTTTTCCACATCCCTCCTGGAGACAACCTTTGTCTCCCTCCGGGAGACAACATTTGTCTCCCTCATGGAGACAACCTTTGTTTCCCCCTGGGAGACAACATTTGTCTCCCTCTTGGTAAAAAATGTTGTCTCCCTCCGGGAAATATTCTTTGTCTCCCTCCGGGAGACAACCTTTGTCTCCCCCCGGGAGACAACCTTTGTTTCCCTCCGGGAGACAACATTTGTCTCCCTCCGGGAGACAACCTTTGTCTCACTTTGGGAGACAACCTCTGTCTCCCACCGGGAGACAACATTTGTCTCTCTCCAGGAGACAACATTTGTCTCCCTCCGGGAGACAACCTTTGTCTCCCCCCAGGAGACATCCTTTGTCTCCCTCTGGGAGACAACATTTGTCTCCCTCCGGGAGACAACATTTGTCTCCCTCAGGGAGACAACCTTTGTCTCCCCCTGGGAGACAACATTTGTCTCCCTCCAAGAGACAAAATTTGTCTCCCTCCGGTAGACAACCTTGGTCTCCCTCCGGGAGACAACATTTGTCTCCCTCCTGGAGACAACCTTTGTCTCCCTCGGGGAGACAACATTTGTCTCCCTCATGGAGACAACCTTTGTTTCCCCCTGGGAGACAACATTTGTCTCCCTCTTGGTAAAAAATGTTGTCTCCTTCCGGGAGACAATATTTGTCTCCCTCCGGGAGACAACATTTGTCTCCCTCCGGGAGACAACCTTTGTCTCCCTCCGGGAGACAACATTTGTCTCCCTCCGGGAGACAACCTTTGTCTCCCCTTGGGAGACAACCTTTGTCTCCCTCCGGGAGACAATATTTGTCTCCCTCCGGGAGACAACATTTGTCTCCCTCCAGGAGACAATATTTGTCTCCCTCCGGGAGAAAACCTTTGTCTCCCCCCGGGAGACAACCTTTGTCTCCCTCCGGGAGACAACATTTGTCTCCCTCCGGGAGACAACCTTTGTCTCACTTTGGGAGACAACCTCTGTCTCCCTCCGGGAGACAACATTTGTCTCCCCTGGGAGACAACATTTGTCTCCCTCCAGGAGACAACATTTGTCTCCCTCCGGGAGACAACCTTTGTCTCCCCCCCCGGGAGACATCCTTTGTCTCCCTCTGGGAGACAACATTTGTCTCCCTCCGGGAGACAACCCTTGTCTCACTTTGGGAGACATCCTTTGTCTCCCTCTGGGAGACAACCTTTGTCTCCCTCCGGGAGACAACATTTGTCTCCCTCCGGGAGACAACTTTTGTCTCCCTCCGGGAGACAACATTTGTCTCCCTCCGGGAGACAACCTTTGTCTCCCTCCGGGAGACAACATTTGTCTCCCTCAGGGAGACAACCTTTGTCTCCCCCCGGGAGACAATATTTGTCTCCCTCCGGGAGACAACATTTGTCTCCCTCCGGGAGACAACCTTTGTCTCCCTCCGGGAGACAACCTTTGCCTCCCCCCGGGAGACAACCTTTGTCTCCCTCCGGGAGACAACATTTGTCTCCCTCCGGGAAACAACCTTTGTCTCACTTTGGGAGACAACCTCTGTCTCCCTCCGGGAGACAACATTTGTCTCCCTCCGGGAGACAACATTTGTCTCCCTCCAGGAGACAACATTTGTCTCCCTCCGGGAGACAACCTTTGTCTCCCCCCGGGAGACATCCTTTGTCTCCCGCTGGGAGACAACCCTTGTCTCACTTTGGGAGACATCCTTTGTCTCCCTCTGGGAGACAACCTTTGTCTCCCTCCGGGAGACAACATTTGTCTCCCTCCGGGAGACAACGTTTGTCTCCCTCCGGGAGACAACGTTTGTCTCCCTCCGGGAGACAACATTTGTCTCCCTCAGGGAGACAACCTTTGTCTCACTTTGGGAGACAACCTCTGTCTCCCTCCGGGAGACAACATTTGTCTCCCTCCGTGAGACAACATTTGTCTCCCTCCTGGAGACAACCTTTGTCTCCCTCGGGGAGACAACATTTGTCTCCCTCATGGAGACAACCTTTGTTTCCCCCTGGGAGACAACATTTGTCTCCCTCTTGGTAAAAAATGTTGTCTCCCTCCGGGAAACATTCTTTGTCTCCCTCCGGGAGACAACCTTTGTCTCCCTCCGGGAGACAACCTTTGTCTCCTTCCGGGAGACAATATTTGTCTCCCTCAGGGAGACAACCTTGGTCTCCCTCCGGGAGACAACATTTGTCTCCCTCCGTGAGACAACATTTGTCTCCCTCCGTGAGACAACATTTCTCTCCCTCCGGGAGACAACATTTGTCTCCCTCAGGGAGACAACCTTTGTCTCCCCCTGGGAGACAACATTTGTCTCCCTCCGTGAGACAACATTTGTCTCCCTCCGGGAGACAACATTTGTCTCCCTCAGGGAGACAACCTTTGTCTCCCTCCGGGAGACAACCTTTGTCTCCCCCCGGGAGACAACCTTTGTTTCCCTCCGGGAGACAACCTTTGTCTCCCTCCGGGAGACAACCTTTGCCTCCCCCCGGGAGACAACCTTTGTCTCCCTCCGGGCGACAACATTTGTCTCCCTCCGGGAAACAACCTTTGTCTCACTTTGGGAGACAACCTCTGTCTCCCTCCGGGAGACAACATTTGTCTCCCTCCGGGAGACAACATTTGTCTCTCTCTAGGAGACAACATTTGTCTCCCTCCGGGAGACAACCTTTGCCTCCCCCCGGGAGACAACCTTTGTCTCCCTCCGGGAGACAACATTTGTCTCCCTCCGGGAGACAACCTTTGTCTCACTTTGGGAGACAACCTCTGTCTCCCTCCGGGAGACAACATTTGTCTCCCTCCGTGAGACAACATTTGTCTCCCTCCGTGAGACAACATTTGTCTCCCTCCGGGAGACAACATTTGTCTCTCTCTAGGAGACAACATTTGTCTCCCTCCGGGAGACAACCTTTGCCTCCCTCCGTGAGACAACATTTTCTCCCTCCAAGAGACAACATTTGTCTCCCTCAGGGAGACAACATTTGTCTCCCTCCAAGAGACAACATTTTTCTCCATCCAAGAGACAACATTTGTCTCCCTCCGGGAGACTTTCTTTGTCTCCCTCCGGGAGATAACATTTGACTCCCTCCGGGAGACAACCTTTGTCTCCCTCCGGGAGACAATATTTGTCTCCCTCCGGGAGACAACATTTGTCTCCCTCCGGGAGACAACCTTTGTCTCACTTTGGGAGACAACCTTTGTCTCCCTCCGGGAGACAACATTTGTCTCCCTCATGGAGACAACCTTTGTTTCCCCCTGGGAGACAACATTTGTCTCCCTCTTGGTAAAAAATGTTGTCTCCCTCCGGGAAACATTCTTTGTCTCCCTCCGGGAGACAACCTTTGTCTTCCTCCGGGAGACAACCTTTGTCTCCTTCCGGGAGACAATATTTGTCTCCCTCAGGGAGACAACCTTGGTCTCCCTCCGGGAGACAACATTTGTCTCCCTCCGTGAGACAACATTTGTCTCCCTCCGTGAGACAACATTTCTCTCCCTCCGGGAGACAACATTTGTCTCCCTCAGGGAGACAACCTTTGTCTCCCCCTGGGAGACAAAATTTGTCTCCCTCCAAGAGACAACATTTGTCTCCCTCCGGGAGACAACCTTGGTCTCCCTCCGGGAGACAACATGTGTCTCCCTCCGTGAGACAACATTTGTCTCCCTCCGGGAGACAACATTTGTCTCCCTCAGGGAGACAACCTTTGTCTCCCCCTGGGAGACAACATTTGTCTCCCACCAAGAGACAACCTTTGTCTCCCTCGGGGAGACAACCTTTGTCTCCTTCCGGGAGACAATATTTGTCTCCCTCCGGGAGACAACATTTGTCTCCCTCCGGGAGACAACCTTTGTCTCCCTCCGGGAGACAACATTTGTCTCCCTCCGGGAGACAAACTTTGTCTCCCCTTGGGAGACAACCTTTGTCTCCCCCCAGGAAACAACCTTTGTCTCCCTCCGTGAGACAACATTTGTCTCCCTCCGTGAGACAACATTTCTCTCCCTCCGGGAGACAACATTTGTCTCCCTCAGGGAGACAACCTTTGTCTCCCCCTGGGAGACAACATTTGTCTCCCTCCAAGAGACAACATTTGTCTCCCTCCGGGAGACAACCTTGGTCTCCCTCCGTGAGACAACATTTGTCTCCCTCCGGGAGACAACATTTGTCTCCCTCAGGGAGACAACCTTTGTCTCCCCCTGGGAGACAACATTTGTCTCCCACCAAGAGACAACCTTTGTCTCCCTCGGGGAGACAACCTTTGTCTCCTTCCGGGAGACAATATTTGTCTCCCTCCGGGAGACAACATTTGTCTCCCTCCGGGAGACAACCTTTGTCTCCCTCCGGGAGACAACATTTGTCTCCCTCCGGGAGACAACCTTTGTCTCCCCTTGGGAGACAACCTTTGTCTCCCCCCAGGAAACAACCTTTGTCTCCCTCCGTGAGACAACATTTGTCTCCCTCCGTGAGACAACATTTCTCTCCCTCCGGGAGACAACATTTGTCTCCCTCAGGGAGACAACCTTTGTCTCCCCCTGGGAGACAACATTTGTCTCCCTCCAAGAGACAACATTTGTCTCCCTCCGGGAGACAACCTTGGTCTCCCTCCGGGAGACAACCTTTGTCTCACTTTGGGAGACAACCTCTGTCTCCCTCCGGGAGACAACATTTGTCTCCCCCTGGGAGACAACATTTGTCTCCCTCAAGGAGACAACATTTGTCTCCCTCCGGGAGACAACCTTTGTCTCCCCCCGGGAGACATCCTTTGTCTCCCTCTGGGAGACAACATTTGTCTCCCTCATGGAGACAACCTCTGTCTCACTTTGGGAGACAACCTTTGTCTCCCTCTGGGAAACAACCTTTGTCTCCCTCCGGGAGACAACCTTTGTCTCCCTCCGGGAGACAACATTTGTCTCCCCCCGGGAGACAACCTTTGTCTCCCTCCGGGAGACAACATTTGTCTCCCTCAGGGAGACAACCCTTGTCTCCCCATGGAAGACAACATTTGTCTCACTTTGGGAGACAACCTTTGTCTCCCTCCGTGAGACAACATTTGTCTCCCTCCGTGAGGCAACATTTCTCTCCCTCCGGGAGACAACATTTGTCTCCCTCAGGGAGACAACCTTTGTCTCCCCCTGGGAGACAACATTTGTCTCCCTCCAAGAGACAACATTTGTCTCCCTCCGGGAGACAACCTTGGTCTCCCTCCGGGAGACAACATTTGTCTCCCCCGGGGAGACAACATTTGTCTCCCTCTGGGAGACAACATTTGTCTCCCTCCGGTAGACAACCTTGGTCTCCCTCCGGGAGACAACATTTGTCTCCCCCGGGGAGACAACATTTGTCTCCCTCTGGGAGACAACATTTGTCTCCCTCCGGTAGACAACCTTTGTGTCCCTCCGGGAGACAACCTTTGTCTCCATCCGGGAGACAATATTTGTCTCCCTCCGGGAGACAACATTTGTCTCCCTCCAGGAGACAATATTTGTCTCCCTCCGGGAGACAACCTTTGTCTCCCCCGGGAGACAATATTTGTCTCCCTCCGGGAGACAACATTTGTCTCCCTCCAGGAGACAATATTTGTCTCCCTCCGGGAGACAACCTTTGTCTCCCCCCGGGAGACAACCTTTGTCTCCCTCCGGGAGACAACATTTGTCTCCCTCCGGGAGACAACCTTTGTCTCACTTTGGGAGACAACCTCTGTCTCCCTCCGGGAGACAACATGTGTCTCCCCCTGGGAGACAA
Organism: Aurelia sp. 4 Dawson et al 2005; assembly: GCA_964019985.1. Lineage (NCBI taxonomy): Eukaryota > Metazoa > Cnidaria > Scyphozoa > Semaeostomeae > Ulmaridae > Aurelia > Aurelia sp. 4 Dawson et al 2005. Next base: position 293,783 of record OZ026511.1, on the reverse strand, counting down.
CATTTGTCTCCCTCATGGAGACAACCTCTGTCTCACTTTGGGAGACAACCTTTGTCTCCCTCTGGGAAACAACCTTTGTCTCCCTCCGGGAGACAACATTTGTCTCCCTCCAGGAGACAATATTTGTCTCCCTCCGGGAGACAACCTTTGTCTCCCCCCGGGAGACAACCTTTGTCTCCCTCCGGGAGACAACATTTGTCTCCCTCCGGGAGACAACCTTTGTCTCACTTTGGGAGACAACCTCTGTCTCCCTCCGGGAGACAACATTTGTCTCCCCCTGGGAGACAACATTTGTCTCCCTCAAGGAGACAACATTTGTCTCCCTCCGGGAGACAACCTTTGTCTCCCCCCGGGAGACATCCTTTGTCTCCCTCTGGGAGACAACATTTGTCTCCCTCATGGAGACAACCTCTGTCTCACTTTGGGAGACAACCTTTGTCTCCCTCTGGGAAACAACCTTTGTCTCCCTCCGGGAGACAACCTTTGTCTCCCTCCGGGAGACAACATTTGTCTCCCTCCGGGAGACAACCTTTGTCTCCCTCCGGGAGACAACATTTGTCTCCCTCAGGGAGACAACCCTTGTCTCCCCATGGAAGACAACATTTGTCTCCCTCTTGGAGAAAAATGTTGTCTCCCTCCGGGAAACATTCTTTGTCTCCCTCCGGGAGACAACCTTTGTCTCCCTCCGGGAGACAACATTTGTCTCCCTCCGTGAGACAACATTTGTCTCCCTCCGTGAGACAACATTTGTCTCCCTCCGGGAGACAACATTTGTCTCCCTCTAGGAGACAACATTTGTCTCCCTCCGGGAGACAACATTTGTCTCCCTCCGGGAGACAACATTTGTCTCCCTCCAGGAGACAACATTTGTCTCCCTCCGGGAGACAACCTTTGTCTCCAACCGAGAGACATCGTTTGTCTCCCTCCGGGAGACAACATTTTGTCTCCCTCCGGGAGACAACCTTTGTCTCACTTTGGGAGACTACCTTTGTCTCCCTCCGGGAGACAACCTTTGTCTCACTTTGGGAGACAACCTTTTTCTCCCTCTGGGAGACAACCTTTGTCTCCCTCCGGGAGACAACATTTGTCTCCCTCCGGGAGACAACCTTTGTCTCCCTCCGGGAGACAACATTTGTCTCCCTCCAGGAGACAACATTTGTCTCCCTCCGGGAGACAGCCTTTGTCTCCAACCGGGAGACATCGTTTGTCTCCCTCCGAAAGACAACATTTGTCTCCCTCCGGGAGACAACCTTTGTCTCACTTTGGGAGACAACCTTTGTCTCCCTCCGGGAGACAACCTTTGTCTCACTTTGGGAGACATCCTTTTTCTCCCTCTGGGAGACAACCTTTGTCTCCCTTCGGGAGACAACATTTGTCTCCCTCCGGGAGACAACCTTTGTCTCCCTCCGGGAGACAACATTTGTCTCCCTCAGGGAGACAACCTTTGTCTCCCCATGGAAGACAACATTTGTCTCCCTCTTGGAGAAAAATGTTGTCTCCCTCCGGGAAACATTCTTTGTCTCCCTCCGGGAGACAATCTTTGTCTCCCTCCGGGAGACAACATTTGTCTCCCTCCGTGAGACAACATTTGTCTCTCTCAGGGAGACAACATCTGTCTCCCTCCGGTAGACAACCTTTGTCTCCCTCCGGGAGACAACCTTTGTCTCCCTCCGGGAGACAATATTTGTCTCCCTCCGGGAGACAACATTTGTCTCCCTCCGGGAGACAACATTTGTCTCCCTCCGGGAGACAACCTTTGTCTCCCCCCGGGAGACAACATTTGTCTCCCTCCGGGAGACAGCCTTTGTCTCCCTCCGGGAGACAATATTTGTCTACCTCCAGGAGACAATATTTGTCTCCCTCCGGGAGACAACCTTTGTCTCCCCCCGGGAGACAACCTTTGTCTCCCTCCGGGAGACAACATTTGTCTCCCTCCGGGAGACAACCTTTGTCTAACTTTGGGAGACAACCTCTGTCTCCCTCCGGGAGACAACATTTGTCTCCCCTGGGAGACAACATTTGTCTCCCTCCAGGAGACAACATTTGTCTCCCTCCGGGAGACAACCTTTGTCTCCCCCCGGTAGACATCCTTTGTCTCCCTCTGGGAGACAACATTTGTCTCCCTCCGGGAGACAACCCTTGTCTCACTTTGGGAGACATCCTTTGTCTCCCTCTGGGAGACAACCTTTGTCTCCCTCCGGGAGACAACATTTGTCTCCCTCCGGGAGACAACATTTGTCTCCCTCCGGGAGACAACCTTTGTCTCCCCCCGGGAGACAACATTTGTCTCCCTCCGGGAGACAGCCTTTGTCTCCCTCCGGGAGACAATATTTGTCTCCCTCCGGGAGACAACATTTGTCTCCCTCCGGGAGACAACCTTTGTCTCCCTCCGGGAGACAACCTTTGTCTCCCTCCGGGAGACAACATTTGTCTCCCTCCGTGAGACAACATTTGTCTCCCTCCGTGAGACAACATTTGTCTCCCTCCGGGATACAACATTTGTCTCTCTCTAGGAGACAACATTTGTCTCCCTCCGGGAGACAACCTTTGCCTCCCCCCGGGAGACAACCTTTGTCTCACTTTGGGAGACAACCTCTGTCTCCCTCCGGGAGACAACATTTGTCTCCCTCCGGGAGACAACATTTGTCTCCCTCCAGGAGACAACATTTGTCTCCCTCCGGGAGACAACCTTTGTCTCCCCCCGGGAGACATCCTTTTTCTCCCTCTGGGAGATAACCTTTGTCTCCCTCTGGGAGACAACATTTGTCTCCCTCCGGGAGACAACCTTTGTCTCTCTCTAGGAGACAACATTTGTCTCCCTCCGGGAGACAACCTTTGCCTCCCCCCGGGAGACAACCTTTGTCTCCCTCCGGGAGACAACATTTGTCTCCCTCCGGGAGACAACCTTTGTCTCACTTTGGGAGACAACCTCTGTCTCCCTCCAGGAGACAACATTTGTCTCCCTCCGGGAGACAACATTTGTCTCCCTCCGGGAGACAACTTTGTCTCACTTTGGGAGACAACCTTTGTCTCCCTCCGGGAGACAACCTTTGTCTCACTTTGGGAGACAACCTTTGTCTCCCTCTGGGAGACAACATTTGTCTCCCTCCGGGAGACAACCTTTGTCTCCCTCCGGGAGACAACATTTTTCTCCCTCCGTGAGGCAACATTTGTCTCCCTCCGTGAGACAACATTTTCTCCCTCCAAGAGACAACATTTGTCTCCCTCAGGGAGACAACATTTGTCTCCCTCCAAGAGACAACATTTTTCTCCATCCAAGAGACAACATTTGTCTCCCTCCGGGAGACTTTCTTTGTCTCCCTCCGGGAGATAACATTTGACTCCCTCCGGGAGACAACCTTTGTCTCCCTCCGGGAGACAACCTTTATCTCCCTCCGGGTGACAACATTTGTCTCCCTCTGGGAGACAACCTTTGTCTCCCTCCGGGAGACAACATTTGTCTCTCTCAGGGAGACAACCTTTGTCTCCCCATGGAAGACAACATTTGTCTCCCTCTTGGAGAAAAATGTTGTCTCCCTCCGGGAGACAACCTTTGTCTCACTTTAGGAGACAACCTTTGTCTCCCTCTGGGAGACAACCTTAGTCTCCCTCCGGGAGACAACATTTGTCTCCCTCCGGGAAACATTCTTTGTCTCCCTCCTGGAGACAACCTTTGTCTCCCTCCGGGAGACAACATTTGTCTCCCTCAGGGAGACAACCTTTGTCTCCCCATGGAAGACAACATTTGTCTCCCTCTTGGAGAAAAATGTTGTCTCCCTCCGGGAAACATTCTTTGTCTCCCTCCGGGAGACAATCTTTGTCTCCCTCCGGGAGACAACATTTGTCTCCCTCCGTGAGACAACATTTGTCTCTCTCAGGGAGACAACATTTGTCTCCCTCAGGGAGACAACATTTGTCTCCCTCCAAGAGACAACATTTGTCTCCCTCCGGGAGACAACCTTTGTCTCACTTTAGGAGACAACCTTTGTCTCCCTCTGGGAGACAACCTTTGTCTCCCTCCGGGAGACAACCTTTGTCTCCCTCCGGGAGACAATATTTGTCTCCCTCCGGGAAACAACATTTGTCTCCCTCCGAGAGACAACCTTTGTCTCCCTCCGGGAGATAATATTTGTCTCCCTCCGGGAGACAACATTTGTCTCCCTCCGGGAGACAACCTTTGTCTCCCTCCAGGAGACAACATTTGTCTCCCTCCGTGAAACAACATTTGTCTCCCTCCGTGAGACAACATTTGTCTCCCTCAGGGAGACAACATTTGTCTACCTCCAAGAGACAACATTTGTCTCCCTCCGGGAAACTTTCTTTGTCTCCCACAGGGAGACAACATTTGTCTCCCTCCAAGAGACAACATTTGTCTCCAACCGTGAGACAACATTTGTCTCTCTCAGGGAGACAACATTTGTCTCCCTCAGGGAGACAACATTTGTCTCCCTCCAAGAGACAACATTTGTCTCCCTCCGGGAGACAACCTTTGTCTCCCTCAGGGAGACAACATTTGTCTCCCTCCGGGAGACAACCTTTGTCTCCCTCAGGGAGACAACATTTGTCTCCCTCCGGGAGACAACCTTTGTCTCCCTCCGGGAGACAACATTTGTCTCCCTCAGGGAGACAACCTTTGTCTCCCCCCGGGGAGACAACATTTGTCTCCCTCTTGGAGAAAAATGTTGTCTCCCTCCGGGAAACATTCTTTGTCTCCCTCCTGGAGACAACCTTTGTCTCCCTCCGGGAGACAACATTTGTCTCCCTCCGTGAGACAACATTTGTCTCTCTCAGGGAGACAACATTTGTTTCCCTCAGGGAGACAACATTTGTCTCCCTCCAAGAGACAACATTTGTCTCCCTCCGGGAGACAACCTTTGTCTCACTTTAGGAGACAACCTTTGTCTCCCTCTGAGAGACAACCTTTGTCTCCCTCCGGGAGACAACATTTGTCTCCCTTCGGGAGACAACCTTTGTCTCCCTCCGGGAGACAACCTTTGTCTCCCTCCGGGAGACAACCTTTGTCTCCCTCCGGGAGATAATATTTGTCTCCCTCCAGGAGACAACATTTGTCTCCCTCCGGGAGACAACCTTTGTCTCCCTCCGGGAGACAACATTTGTCTCCCTCCGTGAAACAACATTTGTCTCCCTCCGTGAGACAACATTTGTCTCCCTCAGGGAGACAACATTTGTCTCCCTCCAAGAGACAACATTTGTCTCCCTCCGGGAGACTTTCTTTGTCTCCCTCAGGGAGACAACATTTGTCTCCCTCCAAGAGACAACATTTGTCTCCCTCTGGGAGACAACCCCTTGTCTCACTTTGGGAGACATCCTTTGTCTCCCTCTGGGAGACAACTTTTGTCTCCCTCCGGGAGACAACATTTGTCTCCCTCCGGGAGACAACCTTTGTCTCCCTCAGGGAGACAACATTTGTCTCCCTCCGGGAGACAAACTTTGTCTCCCTCAGGGAGACAACATTTGTCTACCTCCGGGAGACAACCTTTGTCTCCCTCCGGGAGACAACATTTGTCTCCCTCAGGGAGACAACCTTTGTCTCCCCCCGGGGAGACAACATTTGTCTCCCTCTTGGAGAAAAATGTTGTCTCCCTCCGGGAAACATTCTTTGTCTCCCTCCTGGAGACAACCTTTGTCTCCCTCCGGGAGACAACCTTTGTCTCCCTCAAGGAGACAATATTTGTCTCCCTCCGGGAGACAACATTTGTCTCCCTCCGGGAGACAACCTTTGTCTCACTTTGGGAGACATCCTTTGTCTCCCTCTGGGAGACAACTTTTGTCTCCCCCCGGGAGACAACATTTGTCTCCCTCCGGGAGACAACCTTTGTCTCCCTCAGGGAGACAACATTTGTCTCCCTCCGGGAGACAACCTTTGTCTCCCTCAGGGAGACAACATTTGTCTCCCTCCGGGAGACAACCTTTGTCTCCCTCCTGGAGACAACATTTGTCTCCCTCAGGGAGACAACCTTTGTCTCCCCCCCGGGGAGACAACATTTGTCTCCCTCTTGGAGAAAAATGTTGTCTCCCTCCGGGAAACATTCTTTGTCTCCCTCCTGGAGACAACCTTTGTCTCCCTCCGGGAGACAACCTTTGTCTCCCTCAAGGAGACAATATTTGTCTCCCTCCGGGAGACAACATTTGTCTCCCTCCGGGAGACAACCTTTGTCTCCCTCCGGGAGACAACATTTGTCTCCCTCCGTGAGACAACATTTGTCTCCCTCCGGGAGACAACCTTTGTCTCCCTCCGGGAGACAACATTTGTCTCCCTCCGTGAGACAACATTTGTCTCCCTCCGTGAGACAACATTTGTCTCCCTCAGGGAGACAACATTTGTCTCCCTCAGGGAAACAACATTTGTCTCCCTCCAAGAGACAACATTTGTCTCCCTCCGGGAGACTTACTTTGTCTCCCTCAGGGAGACAACATTTGTCTCCCTTCAAGAGACAACATTTGTCTCCCTCTGGGAGACAACCCCTTGTCTCACTTTGGGAGACATCCTTTGTCTCCCTCTGGGAGACAACTTTTGTCTCCCTCCGGGAGACAACATTTGTCTCCCTCCGGGAGACAACCTTTGTCTCCCTCAGGGAGACAACATTTGTCTCCCTCCGGGAGACAAACTTTGTCTCCCTCAGGGAGACAACATTTGTCTACCTCCGGGAGACAACCTTTGTCTCCCTCCGGGAGACAACATTTGTCTCCCTCAGGGAGACAACCTTTGTCTCCCCCCGGGGAGACAACATTTGTCTCCCTCTTGGAGAAAAATGTTGTCTCCCTCCGGGAAACATTCTTTGTCTCCCTCCTGGAGACAACCTTTGTCTCCCTCCGGGAGACAACCTTTGTCTCCCTCAAGGAGACAATATTTGTCTCCCTCCGGGAGACAACATTTGTCTCCCTCCGGGAGACAACCTTTGTCTCACTTTGGGAGACATCCTTTGTCTCCCTCTGGGAGACAACTTTTGTCTCCCCCCGGGAGACAACATTTGTCTCCCTCCGGGAGACAACCTTTGTCTCCCTCAGGGAGACAACATTTGTCTCCCTCCGGGAGACAACCTTTGTCTCCCTCAGGGAGACAACATTTGTCTCCCTCCGGGAGACAACCTTTGTCTCCCTCCTGGAGACAACATTTGTCTCCCTCAGGGAGACAACCTTTGTCTCCCCCCGGGGAGACAACATTTGTCTCCCTCTTGGAGAAAAATGTTGTCTCCCTCCGGGAAACATTCTTTGTCTCCCTCCTGGAGACAACCTTTGTCTCCCTCCGGGAGACAACCTTTGTCTCCCTCAAGGAGACAATATTTGTCTCCCTCCGGGAGACAACATTTGTCTCCCTCCGGGAGACAACCTTTGTCTCCCTCCGGGAGACAACATTTGTCTCCCTCCGTGAGACAACATTTGTCTCCCTCCGGGAGACAACCTTTGTCTCCCTCCGGGAGACAACATTTGTCTCCCTCCGTGAGACAACATTTGTCTCCCTCCGTGAGACAACATTTGTCTCCCTCAGGGAGACAACATTTGTCTCCCTCAGGGAGACAACATTTGTCTCCCTCCAAGAGACAACATTTGTCTCCCTCCGGGAGACTTACTTTGTCTCCCTCAGGGAGACAACATTTGTCTCCCTTCAAGAGACAACATTTGTCTCCCTCTGGGAGACAACCCTTGTCTCACTTTGGGAGACATCCTTTGTCTCCCTCTGGGAGACAACCTTTGTCTCCCTCCGGGAAACAACATTTGTCTCCCTCCTGGAGACAACCTTTGTCTCCCTCCGGGAGACAACCTTTGTCTCCCTCAAGGAGACAATATTTGTCTCCCTCCGGGAGACAACATTTGTCTCCCTCCGGGAGACAACCTTTGTCTCCCTCCGGGAGACAACATTTGTCTCCCTCCGTGAGACAACATTTGTCTCCCTCCGGGAGACAACCTTTGTCTCCCTCCGGGAGACAACATTTGTCTCCCTCCGTGAGACAACATTTGTCTCCCTCCGTGAGACAACATTTGTCTCCCTCAGGGAGACAACATTTGTCTCCCTCAGGGAGACAACATTTGTCTCCCTCCAAGAGACAACATTTGTCTCCCTCCGGGAGACTTACTTTGTCTCCCTCAGGGAGACAACATTTGTCTCCCTTCAAGAGACAACATTTGTCTCCCTCTTGGAGACAACCCTTGTCTCACTTTGGGAGACATCCTTTGTCTCCCTCTGGGAGACAACCTTTGTCTCCCTCCGGGAAACAACATTTGTCTCCCTCCGGGAGACAACCTTTGTCTCCCTCAGCGAGACAACATTTGTCTCCCTCCGGGAGACAACCTTTGTCTCCCTCCGGGAGACAACATTTGTCTCCCTCAGGGAGACAACCTTTGTCTCCCCCCAAAGAGACAACATTTGTCTCCCTCTTGGAGAAATATGTTGTCTCCCTTCGGGAAACATTCTTTGTCTCCCTCCTTGAGACAATATTTGTCTCCCTCCGGGAGACAACATTTGTCTCCCTCCGGGAGACAACCTTTGTCTCACTTTGGGAGACATCCTTTGTCTCCCTCTGGGAGACAACTTTTGTTTCCCTCCGGGAGACAACATTTGTCTCCCTCCGGGAGACAACATTTGTCTCCCTCAGGGAGACAACATTTGTCTCCCTCCGGGAGACAACCTTTGTCTCCCTCAGGGAGACAACATTTGTCTCCCTCCGGGAGACAACCTTTGTCTCCCTCCGGGAGACAACATTTGTCTCCCTCAGGGAGACAACCTTTGTCTCCCCCCGGGGAGACAACATTTGTCTCCCTCTTGGAGAAAAATGTTGTCTCCCTCCGGGAAACATTCTCTGTCTCCCTCCTGGAGACAACCTTTGTCTCCCTCCGGGAGACAACCTTTGTCTCCCTCAAGGAGACAATATTTGTCTCCCTCCGGGAGACAACATTTGTCTCCCTCCGGGAGACAACCTTTGTCTCCCTCCGGGAGACAACATTTGTCTCCCTCCGTGAGACAACATTTGTCTCCCTCCGTGAGACAACATTTGTCTCCCTCAGGGAGACAACATTTGTCTCCCTCCGTGAGACAACATTTGTCTCCCTCAGGGAGACAACATTTGTCTCCCTCCGGGAGACAACCTTTGTCTCCCTCCGGGAGACAACATTTGTCTCCCTCAGGGAGACAACCTTTGTCTCCCCCCGGGGAGACAACATTTGTCTCCCTCTTGGAGAAAAATGTTGTCTCCCTCCGGGAAACATTCTTTGTCTCCCTCCTGGAGACAACCTTTGTCTCCCTCCGGGAGACAACCTTTGTTTCCCTCAAGGAGACAATATTTGTCTCCCTCCGGGAGACAACATTTGTCTCCCTCCGGGAGACAACCTTTGTCTCCCTCCGGGAGACAACATTTGTCTCCCTCCGTGAGACAACATTTGTCTCCCTCCGGGAGACAACCTTTGTCTCCCTCCGGGAGACAACATTTGTCTCCCTCCGTGAGACAACATTTGTCTCCCTCCGTGAGACAACATTTGTCTCCCTCAGGGAGACAACATTTGTCTCCCTCAGGGAGACAACATTTGTCTCCCTCCAAGAGACAACATTTGTCTCCCTCCGGGAGACTTACTTTGTCTCCCTCAGGGAGACAACATTTGTCTCCCTTCAAGAGACAACATTTGTCTCCCTCTGGGAGACAACCCTTGTCTCACTTTGGGAGACATCCTTTGTCTCCCTCCGGGAAACAACATTTGTCTCCCTCCGGGAGACAACCTTTGTCTCCCTCAGCGAGACAACATTTGTCTCCCTCCGGGAGACAACCTTTGTCTCCCTCCGGGAGACAACATTTGTCTCCCTCAGCGAGACAACCTTTGTCTCCCCCCAAAGAGACAACATTTGTCTCCCTCTTGGAGAAATATGTTGTCTCCCTTCGGGAAACATTCTTTGTCTCCCTCCTGGAGACAATATTTGTCTCCCTCCGGGAGACAACATTTGTCTCCCTCCGGGAGACAACCTTTGTCTCACTTTGGGAGACATCCTTTGTCTCCCTCTGGGAGACAACTTTTGTCTCCCTCCGGGAGACAACATTTGTCTCCCTCCGGGAGACAACCTTTGTCTCCCTCAGGGAGACAACATTTGTCTCCCTCCGGGAGACAACCTTTGTCTCCCTCAGGGAGACAACATTTGTCTCCCTCCGGGAGACAATATTTGTCTCCCTCCGGGAGACAACATTTGTCTCCCTCCGGGAGACAACCTTTGTCTCCCTCCGGGAGACAACATTTGTCTCCCTCCGTGAGACAACATTTGTCTCCCTCCGGGAGACAACCTTTGTCTCCCTCCGGGAGACAACATTTGTCTCCCTCCGTGAGACAACATTTGTCTCCCTCCGTGAGACAACATTTGTCTCCCTCAGGGAGACAACATTTGTCTCCCTCAGGGAGACAACATTTGTCTCCCTCCAAGAGACAACATTTGTCTCCCTCTGGGAGACAACCCTTGTCTCACTTTGGGAGACATCCTTTGTCTCCCTCTGGGAGACAACCTTTGTCTCCCTCCGGGAAACAACATTTGTCTCCCTCCGGGAGACAACCTTTGTCTCCCTCAGCGAGACAACATTTGTCTCCCTCCGGGAGACAACCTTTGTCTCCCTCCGGGAGACAACATTTGTAACCCTCAGGGAGACAACATTTGTCTCCCTCCAAGAGACAACCTTTGTCTCACTCCGGGAGACAATATTTGTCTCCCTCCGGGAGACAACATTTGTCTCCCTCCGGGAGACAACCTTTGTCTCCCTCCGGGAGACAACATTTGTCTCCCTCCGTGAGACAACATTTGTCTCCCTCCGTGAGACAACATTTGTCTCCCTCCGGGAGACAACATTTGTCTCCCTCCGGGAGACAACATTTGTCTCCCTCCAGGAGACAACATTTGTCTCCCTCCGGGAGACAACCTTTGCCTCCCCCCGGGAGACAACCTTTGTATCCCTCCGGGAGACAACATTTGTCTCCCTCCCGGAGACAACCTTTGTCTCACTTTGGGAGACAAACTCTGTCTCCCTCCGGGAGACAACATTTGTCTCCCTCCGGGAGACAACATTTGTCTCCCTCCAGGAGACAACATTTGTCTCCCTCAGGGAGAGAACATTTGTCTCCCTCCGGGAGACAACATTTGTCTCCCTCCGGGAGACAACCTTTGTATCCCTCCGGGAGACAACATTTGTCTCCCTCAGGGAGACAACCTTTGTCTCCCCATGGAAGACAACATTTGTCTCCCTCTTAGAGAAAAATGTTGTCTCCCTCCGGGAAACATTCTTTGTCTCCCTCCGGGAGACAATCTTTGTCTCCCTCCGGGAGACAACATTTGTCTCTCTCCGTGAGACAACATTTGTCTCTCTCAGGGAGACAACATTTGTCTCCCTCAGGGAGACAACATTTGTCTCCCTCCAAGAGACAACATTTGTCTCCCTCCGGGAGATAACCTTTGTCTCACTTTGGGAGACAACCTTTGTCTCCCTCCGGGAGATAATATTTGTCTCCCTCCGGGAGACAACATTTGTCTCCCTCCGGGAGGCAACCTTTGTCTCCCTCCGGGAGACAACATTTGTCTCCCTCCGTGAGACAACATTTGTCTCCCTCCGTGATACAACATTTGTCTCCCTCAGGGAGACAACATTTGTCTCCCTCAGGGAGAGAACATTTGTCTCCCTCCAAGAGACAACATTTGTCTCCATCCAAGAAACAACATTTGTATCCCTCCGGGAGACTTTCTTTGTCTCCCTCCGGGAGATAACATTTGTCTCGAGAGCTGAAAGAATTGGCTGAAAGAGTGGCCGAAAGAATTCTCTCCTCTTCTTATGGCTCGTACCAAACGTACTATGACTCAGCCTACCGACAAGTCAGCCTCAATCTGTAATGCGATTATCAATTCCATCAATGAAATCAGAAAGATCAAGAGAAAAGTTCCTGGCAAAGAATCAATTTCCACTCTTGCTGCGAAGCGCTGTGGCCTAAGCGTGACAGACGTTCAGACCGAACTGGACAGCATGGTTGAAAGTGGACAGTTACAAATCGAAAAAACAGCGACAAATAAAGATTCGTACTTTGTCAAGAATTTGGAAAAAGTTGCATCCACTTCACATGATGAGTCAATAATCTGTAGTTCCGAAAACGAGGAAGAATTACTGGAAAATGCCACAATTAACCAGTCTTCCATCATTGACCAAAATTCGGACGACGATGACCTTTCAAATGACCTTTCAGATCCCATTAATCAAAGTAACTATGGCCATCTCGATGTCTCAGCCGGATTTCCCTCGGAATGTTTGGAAATATCAGATTCAAATTTGCAGGAAAGTGACATTTTTAATGCTTTGAAAATGCTGGACAATCCAACCTTTCAGAAAGTGGAGCCTAAAATATCGGAAACAACCACGCCGATAGTTTCAAGCAATCAGGGGAGCCAACTGGGTAACGATATTTACCTTGCCTATAGCCAACTGGCATCATCGTTTGCTGATCTGAGCAAACAACTCCATGAAGAACGAATTAAAAATAGCTTATTAAACGACGAAAATTTTGCTCTGAAATTACAGCTTTGCACCTCTGGTATTATTTCAAAGAACGATAACGCCATTGTTTCTGATGATCAAGACAATGCACCGAACAAAAGCTCCTTTCAGAAAACTGAAAATCCAAACAATTGTAATCAAAAGACCCATACAAATCAAAACAAAGGGGTCTCCATCGTAACTGAAAGCATTGAACTGGAACAAAATGAAAACATAAACAGTAACAGCAAAACAAACAAGTCGGGCAAGAAAAAGAACAAGCGAAAGCGTACTGTAAAGCGAAATGAGCCAGCTGAAAGGAGCAATGACACCCCTTTAAATTCGCAACCAGACAAGCAACGAAAAGCAGGAACTTGGAATAAGAATACGGTGCTAGTTGTTGGCGACAGTATGATTAACAACGTTGATGAAAGGCAACTTGGTAAAAGGTATCAAACAAAAGTGCGTAGCTTCTCAGGCGCAACTACGACAGACCTCGAGGATTATTTGAAACCACTTTTGCGAAAAAAACCAGACAAAATCATTCTTGTCGTGGGAACGAATGACATACAGCATCGACCTGTTGCTGACATCTTGAAAAACATCAAGCGACTCATGGAACAGATCTCTGAAAGCCTCCCAGATTGTCATGTTGTAATTTCTGAAATAATCAAGCGAAAGATGAAGAATGGAGATGAAAACCAAGCCATAGCGAAGAAAATCAACGAATTCAACAAATCACTGAAATCGATGAATGTGGATATCTTGCAGCAGCAGAACATTTTAGTCGAACATCTAGGTATGAGAGGTTTACATTTAAATGTTCAAGGAAATTTTCAATTAACTAAAAATCTAAATGAGAAAATCCGTTGTATTTAGCATGGTTTCGGATAATTTGAATTTCAGAGAGGTTGCCTGTGGTTCTCCGTCAGAAAATTTAACACCCACCAGTGAGGGTGTGACTTCAAGCGGGTCTCATCAGCATCTAGGGTTTAAAAAGGGTATGGCAATTGCATCCCTGAATATTAACGGTCTTCGCAGTCACCTAGATGAGGTTCAGCTATTAATGAGGGACCTTGGGATTACGATACTTGCCTTAAATGAAACTAAGCTCGATCCTGGCTACCCAAAGGAGTTAACTAGTGTGGCTGGTTACCAGCAAGAACGTCTGGATAGGACAAGAAATGGTGGTGGTGTTTCTATCTATGTCCGGGACTCCATCAAGTACAAACGTCGTCTTGATGTCCCCACTGATGACCTGGAACTCATTTGTATCGAGGTTGAACCACCAAAAAGCAAGTCCTTTCTTGTTCTCGCTTGGTACCGTCCACCCAGTGGCCCTGTTGGGTCGTTCAATAGGCTGGAAAAGGCTCTTTCTTTTGTGGACAAAGAGGGTAAAGAAATAATCCTCTTAGGAGACACAAATTGTGATCTCACTCCAAAACAAGCTGAACAACCTATAGACAATGATTCAAAGCACATGCTTGATCTCTATGAGTTGTTCAGCTTTAAACAGCTTATTGGGGGACCCACTAGGGTCACTCTAACTACTTCTTCCACTATTGACCATATTGCTACAACATGTGCCAGAAATATTGTAAAATCTGGAGTGCATGAGATCTCCTTGAGTGACCATTATATGGTCTACTGCGTTCGGAAATTTAATGGAGCAGTAGAGAAAGGCCATAAAATGATCAAAACTCGGAAGATGAAAAATTTTAATGAAGAAGCATTCCTGGCTGATGTTTCTGGCATATGTTGGGAGCAAATGCTTACTGGAACAGATGACATCGATGTTCTTGTGTGCAATTGGTCAAACCTGTTTTCTTTGATCATAGAAAAACATGCCCCGATGACCGCAATGCGTGTCTCAGAGAAGTACTGCCCCTGGATTGACAAGGACCTGAAGAAACTAATGCAGACCAGGGATAAGCTAAAAAAGGCTGCAGCCAAAAGAAAGTCCCCATTTCTTATGGACTCTTACAGACAGATCCGTAACAAGGTCAATGTCCTTAACATCCAACTAAAGAGGCAGTATTATACTAATAGGATCTCTGATTGTCAAGGTAACATGAAGGAATCATGGAAAGCAATCAATGAACTCCTTAATAAGAGATCAAAGTCCAGCAACATCGATTGTCTTAGAGAATCTGGTTCTGAAACTGTTCACCAAAAAGATATTTCTAATGCAATGAACAGTTTCTTTTGCTCCGTAGGTAAGAATCTTGCTGACAAAATAGATCCAGCCCCAAATCCCCTTCTTGCTGGTGACTATGAAATTAACAAACACAAGGCAACATTCCGCTTCAGGACTATTGAAGTGCAGGAGATCAGGGATGCATTTGCCACCGTTAAGACTGCAAAGAGCTTTGGGACTGACAACATCTCTAGCTACTTTCTGAAGCTTGCGCTGCCCTTTATTGAAAATTCGCTTGCTTTCTTGTTTAATACATCCATTGAAACAAGTCGTTTTCCTGACTCATGGAAAGTTGCTAGAGTCACTCCTATTTTTAAGGATGGAGATAAGACTGACAAGTCTAACTATCGACCAATATCAGTCTTGCCTGTCATCTCGAGGCTCTTTGAAAAGTTAGTAACAAACCAGCTGTACCAGTACATGAATGATAACGGGCATTTTACATCTGGCCAATCCGGGTTTTTGCGCCTTCATTCTACAGTAACATGCTTACTTAAAAATACTGACGACTGGTACAATGGAATGGATCTTGGTAAGCTTGTGGGTCTAGTGTTCATTGACCTCAAAAAGGCATTTGACACTGTAGATCATAACATTCTCTGCAAAAAGCTTGAGCTCTACGGTTTACAGCAACGCGAACTCTCTTGGTTCAAATCCTACCTTTCCAATCGGAAACAGTTTTGTAGGGTTAATGGGGTTGATTCAAGAATAGGGGACATAGAAGTTGGTGTTCCACAAGGTTCATGTCTTGGCCCTCTTCTCTTCCTCATCTACATCAACGATCTCCCACAAGCTGTCCAAGATTCTACCGTGTCCATGTATGCTGATGACACCAGTTTGTGCTACCAGTCTCACGATTTGACTCGGCTAAATGAGGCTATTAATAGTGACCTTAGAAAACTGGATACGTGGCTACAAGGCAACAAGCTTTCCCTGAATGTCGCGAAAACTCATTCTATGCTTATTTCTACCAAGCAGAAACACAACATTCTCAAAAGTCAAAATAAAGACTTGGTTCTGAAAATTCGCGATAATGAGCTTGAAGTAGTCAAAAAAACAAAATACCTTGGTGTGCAAATCGACTGCTCCTTGGATTGGAAAGAACAAATCAAGGCAGTCTCTAGCAAGGTCTCGAGGGCAGTTGGCTTTTTAAGACATGCCAAGTCTTTTCTCCCGGAAGAAACCTTGCAAACTCTCTACACAGGTATCGTGGAGCCCCACTTTCGATACTGCTGTTCTGTCTGGGGCTGTGCCGGTTTAACTGAAATTAATCAGTTGCAAAAGCTTCAAAACCGTGCTGCTAGGATGATAACGAATAGCAGCTTTGATGCCCCTAGCAGACCTCTTATTAAAGGGCTGGGATGGAAGACCGTTGAGGAACTTGCTTCTGGTGAATCTAAGACAATGGTCTTCAAGTCTCTGAATGAGCTGGCTCCACAATACCTGTGTGACCTTTTCACCCGAAATTCGTCCTGCTCATCATATAGCCTTCGTGACACGGGGACCAACCTGAGGTTACCGATGAAAAGGTCAGCAAATGGCCAGAGATGTTTCTCTTATAGAGGTGCAAAACTATGGAATAGCCTGTCCGCCGAGTCAAAGCAGGCAACCTCTCTGTATGGTTTTAAGAAAACTATATAGAAACTGTTTTCTTTCGTTTTGATTGTAAATTTTAAACATTATTGTAAATAGGTTTTGGATATTGTAAATAAGCTTTTATAGTTTAATTTAATTTTAGGTTTTATAGTTTAATCTAATTAATAGCTCCTTACTTTTTATCTTAGACTGTAATTAATATTTTTATTGGAGGGCCCCTTGAAAATCAACTTGTTGAAGGGCAACCCTCCTTAAAAGAATTAAATATGAAATATGAAATATAAATATGTCTCCCTCCGGGAGACAACCTTTGTCTCCCTCCGGGAGACAACCTTTATCTCCCTCCGGGAGACAACATTTGTCTCCCTCTGGGAGACAACCTTTGTCTCAATCCGGGAGACAACATTTGTCTCCCTCAGGGAGAGAACATTTGTCTCCCTCCAAGAGACAACATTTGTCTCCCTCAGGGAGAGAACATTTGTCTCCCTCCAAGAGACAACATTTGTCTTCATCCAAGAAACAACATTTGTCTCCCTCCGGGAGACTTTCTTTGTCTCCCTCCGGGAGATAACATTTGTCTCCCTCCGGGAGACAACCTTTGTCTCCCTCAGCGAGACAACATTTGTCTCCCTCCGGGAGACAACCTTTGTCTCCCTCCGGGAGACAACATTTGTCTCCCTCAGGGAGACAACCTTTGTCTCCCCCCAAAGAGACAACATTTGTCTCCCTCTTGGAGAAATATGTTGTCTCCCTTCGGGAAACATTCTTTGTCTCCCTCCTGGAGACAATATTTGTCTCCCTCCGGGAGACAACATTTGTCTCCCTCCGGGAGACAACCTTTGTCTCACTTTGGGAGACATCCTTTGTCTCCCTCTGGGAGACAACTTTTGTCTCCCTCCGGGAGACAACATTTGTCTCCCTCCGGGAGACAACCTTTGTCTCCCTCCGGGAGACAACATTTGTCTCCCTCCGGGAGACAACCTTTGTCTCCCTCAGGGAGACAACATTTGTCTCCCTCCGGGAGACAACCTTTGTCTCCCTCCGGGAGACAACATTTGTCTCCCTCAGGGAGACAACCTTTGTCTCCCCCCGGGGAGACAACATTTGTCTCCCTCTTGGAGAAAAATGTTGTCTCCCTCCGGGAAACATTCTCTGTCTCCCTCCTGGAGACAACCTTTGTCTCCCTCCGGGAGACAACCTTTGTCTCCCTCAAGGAGACAATATTTGTCTCCCTCCGGGAGACAACATTTGTCTCCCTCCGGGAGACAACCTTTGTCTCCCTCCGGGAGACAACATTTGTCTCCCTGCGTGAGACAACATTTGTCTCCCTCCGGGAGACAAGCTTTGTCTCCCTCCGGGAGACAACATTTGTCTCCCTCCGTGAGACAACATTTGTCTCCCTCCGTGAGACAACATTTGTCTCCCTCAGGGAGACAACATTTGTCTCCCTCAGGGAGACAACATTTGTCTCCCTCCAAGAGACAACATTTGTCTCCCTCTGGGAGACAACCCTTGTCTCACTTTGGGAGACATCCTTTGTCTCCCTCTAGGAGACAACCTTTGTCTCCCTCCGGGAAACAACATTTGTCTCCCTCCGGGAGACAACCTTTGTCTCCCTCAGCGAGACAACATTTGTCTCCCTCCGGGAGACAACCTTTGTCTCCCTCCGGGAGACAACATTTGTAACCCTCAGGGAGACAACCTTTGTCTCCCCCCAAAGAGACAACATTTGTCTCCCTCTTGGAGAAATATGTTGTCTCCCTTCGGGAAACATTCTTTGTCTCCCTCCTGGAGACAACCTTAACCTTTGTCTCCCTCCGGGAGACAATATTTGTCTCCCTCCGGGAGACAACATTTGTCTCCCTCCAAGAGACAACCTTTGTCTCCCTCCGGGAGACAATATTTGTCTCCCTCCGGGAGACAACATTTGTCTCCCTCCGGGAGACAACCTTTGTCTCCCTCCGGGAGACAACATTTGTCTCCCTCCGTGAGACAACATTTGTCTCCCTCCGTGAGACAACATTTGTCTCCCTCCGGGAGACAACATTTGTCTCCCTCCGGGAGACAACATTTGTCTCCCTCTAGGAGACAACATTTGTCTCCCTCCGGGAGACAACCTTTGCCTCCCCCCGGGAGACAACCTTTGTATCCCTCCGGGAGACAACATTTGTCTCCCTCCCGGAGACAACCTTTGTCTCACTTTGGGAGACAAACTCTGTCTCCCTCCGGGAGACAACATTTGTCTCCCTCCGGGAGACAACATTTGTCTCCCTCCAGGAGACAACATTTGTCTCCCTCAGGGAGAGAACATTTGTCTCCCTCCGGGAGACAACATTTGTCTCCCTCCGGAAGACAACCTTTGTATCCCTCCGGGAGACAACATTTGTCTCCCTCAGGGAGACAACCTTTGTCTCCCCATGGAAGACAACATTTGTCTCCCTCTTAGAGAAAAATGTTGTCTCCCTCCGGGAAACATTCTTTGTCTCCCTCCGGGAGACAATCTTTGTCTCCCTCCGGGAGACAACATTTGTCTCTCTCCGTGAGACAACATTTGTCTCTCTCAGGGAGACAACATTTGTCTCCCTCAGGGAGACAACATTTGTCTCCCTCCAAGAGACAACATTTGTCTCCCTCCGGGAGATAACCTTTGTCTCACTTTGGGAGACAACCTTTGTCTCCCTCCGGGAGATAATATTTGTCTCCCTCCGGGAGACAACATTTGTCTCCCTCCGGGAGGCAACCTTTGTCTCCCTCCGGGAGACAACATTTGTCTCCCTCCGTGAGACAACATTTGTCTCCCTCCGTGATACAACATTTGTCTCCCTCAGGGAGACAACATTTGTCTCCCTCAGGGAGAGAACATTTGTCTCCCTCCAAGAGACAACATTTGTCTCCATCCAAGAAACAACATTTGTATCCCTCCGGGAGACTTTCTTTGTCTCCCTCCGGGAGATAACATTTGTCTCCCTCCGGGAGACAACCTTTGTCTCCCTCCGGGAGACAACTTTTATCTCCCTCCGGGAGACAACATTTGTCTCCCTCTGGGAGACAACCTTTGTCTCAATCCGGGAGACAACATTTGTCTCCCTCAGGGAGAGAACATTTGTCTCCCTCCAAGAGACAACATTTGTCTCCCTCCAAGAGACAACATTTGTCTCCCTCCGGGAGATAACCTTTGTCTCACTTTGGGAGACAACCTTTGTCTCCCTCCGGGAGATAATATTTGTCTCCCTCCGGGAGACAACATTTGTCTCCCTCCGGGAGGCAACCTTTGTCTCCCTCCGGGAGACAACATTTGTCTCCCTCCGTGAGACAACATTTGTCTCCCTCCGTGATACAACATTTGTCTCCCTCAGGGAGACAACATTTGTCTCCCTCAGGGAGAGAACATTTGTCTCCCTCCAAGAGACAACATTTGTCTCCATCCAAGAAACAACATTTGTATCCCTCCGGGAGACTTTCTTTGTCTCCCTCCGGGAGATAACATTTGTCTCCCTCCGGGAGACAACCTTTGTCTCCCTCCGGGAGACAACCTTTATCTCCCTCCGGGAG
Organism: Aurelia sp. 4 Dawson et al 2005; assembly: GCA_964019985.1. Classification (NCBI taxonomy): domain Eukaryota; kingdom Metazoa; phylum Cnidaria; class Scyphozoa; order Semaeostomeae; family Ulmaridae; genus Aurelia; species Aurelia sp. 4 Dawson et al 2005. The sequence continues at coordinate 273,935 of OZ026511.1, read as the reverse complement.
ACAACATTTGTCTCCCTCTGGGAGACAACCTTTGTCTCAATCCGGGAGACAACATTTGTCTCCCTCAGGGAGAGAACATTTGTCTCCCTCCAAGAGACAACATTTGTCTCCCTCAGGGAGAGAACATTTGTCTCCCTCCAAGAGACAACATTTGTCTTCATCCAAGAAACAACATTTGTCTCCCTCCGGGAGACTTTCTTTGTCTCCCTCCGGGAGATAACATTTGTCTCCCTCCGGGAGACAACCTTTGTCTCCATCCGGGAGACAACCTTTATCTCCCTCCGGGAGACAACATTTGTCTCCCTCTGGGAGACAACCTTTGTCTCAATCCGGGAGACAACATTTGTCTCCCTCAGGGAGACAACCTTTGTCTCCCCCTGGGAGACAACATTTGTCTCCCTCTTTGAGAAAAATGTTGTCTCCCTCCGGGAAACATTCTTTGTCTCCCGGAGGGAGACAACCTTTGTCTCCCTACGGGAGACAACCTTTGTCTCCCTCCGGGAGACAACATTTGTCTCCCTCCGTGAGACAACATTTGTCTCCCTCCGTGAGACAACATTTGTCTCCCTCCGTGATACAACATTTGTCTCCCTCCGGGAGACAACATTTGTCTCCCTCCGGGAGACAACCTTTGTCTCCCTCCGGGAGACAACCTTTGTCTCCCTCCGGGAGACAACATTTGTCTCCCTCCGTGAGACAACATTTGTCTCCCTCCGTGAGACAACCTTTGTCTCCCCCTGGGAGACAACATTTGTCTCCCTCTTGGAGAAAAATGTTGTCTCCCTCCGGGAAACATTCTTTGTCTCCCTCCAAGAGACAACAATTGTCTCCCTCCGGGAGACTTTCTTTGTCTCCCTCCGGGAGATAACATTTGTCTCCCTCCGGGAGACAACCTTTGTCTCCCTCCGGGAGACAACCTTTATCTCCCTCAGGGAGACAACCTTTGTCTTCCCCTGGGAGACAATATTTGTCTCTCTCCAAGAGACAAAATTTGTCTCCCTCCGGGAGACTTTCTTTGTCTCCCTCCGGGAGATAACATTTGTCTCCCTCCGGCAGATAACATTTGTCTCCCTCCGGGAGACAACCTTTGTCTCCCCTTGGGACACAACCTTTGTCTCCCCCTGGGAGACAACATTTGTCTCCCTCTTGGAGAAAAATTTTGTCTCCCTCCGGGAAACATTCTTTGTCTCCCTCCAAGAGACAACAGTTGTCTCCCTCCGGGAGACTTTCTTTGTCTACCTCCGGGAGATAACATTTGTCTCCCTCCGGGAGACAACCTTTGTCTCCCTCCGGGAGACAACCTTTATCTCCCTCAGGGAGACAACCTTTGTCTTCCCCTGGGAGACAATATTTGTCTCTCTCCAAGAGACAAAATTTGTCTCCCTCCGGGAGACTTTCTTTTTCTCCCTGCGGGAGATAACATTTGTCTCCCTCCGGCAGATAACATTTGTCTCCCTCCGGGAGACAACCTTTGTCTCCCTCCGGGAGACAACCTTTGTCTCCCTCCGGGAGACAATACTCGTCTCCCTCCGGGAGACAACATTTGTCTCCCTCCTGGAGACAACCTTTGTCTGCCCTTGGGAGACAACCTTTGTCTTCCCCCAGGAGACAACCTTTGTCTCCCTCAGGGAGACAACCTTTTTCTCCCTCTGGGAGACATACTGTCTCCCTCCGAGAGACAACCTTTGTCTCCCTTTGGGAGACAACCTTTGTCTCCCTCCGGGAGACAACATTTGTCTCCCTCCAAGAGACAACATTTGTCTCCCTCCGAGAGACAACCTTTGTCTCCCTTTGGGAGACAACATTTGTCTCCCTCCGGGAGACAACCTTTGTCTCCCTCCAGGAGACAACATTTGTCTCCCTTCGAAAGACAACCTTTGTCTCCCCTTGGGAGACAACATTTGTCTCCCTCTGGGAGACAACATTTGTCTCCCTCCGGGAGACAACCTTTGTCTCCCTCCGGGAGACAACCTTTGTCTCCCTCCGGGAGACAACCTTTGTCTCCCTCCGGGAGACAATATTTGTCTCCCTCCGGGAGACAACATTTGTCTCCCTCCGAGAGACAACCTGTGTCTCCCCCTGGGAGACAACATTTGTCTCCCTCCAAGAGACAACATTTGTCTCCCTCCGAGAGACAACCTTTGTCTCCCTTTGGGAGACAACATTTGTCTCCCTCCGGGAGACAACCTTTGTCTCCCTCCAGGAGACAACATTTGTCTCCCTTCGAAAGACAACCTTTGTCTCCCCTTGGGAGACAACATTTGTCTCCCTCTGGGAGACAACATTTGTCTCCCTCCGGGAGACAACCTTTGTCTCCCTCCGGGAGACAACCTTTGTCTCCCTCCGGGAGACAACCTTTGTCTCCCTCCGGGAGACTATTTTTGTCTCCCTCCGGGAGACAACATTTGTCTCCCTCCGGGAGACAACCTGTGTCTCCCCCTGGGAGACAACATTTGTCTCCCTCCAAGAGACAACATTTGTCTCCCTCCGAGAGACAACCTTTGTCTCCCTTTGCGAGACAACATTTGTCTCCCTCCGGGAGACAACTTTTGTCTCCCTCCGGGAGACGACATTTGTCTCCCTCAGGGAGACAACATTTGTCTCCCTCAAGGAGACAACATTTGTCTCCCTCCAAGAGACAACATTTGTCTCCCTCCAAGAGACAACAATTGTCTCCCTCCGAGAGACAACCTTTGTCTCCCTTTGGGAGACAACATTTGTCTCCCTCTGGGAGACAACCTTTGTCTCCCTACAGGAGACAACATTTGTCTCCCTCCGAAAGACAACATTTGTCTCCCTCCGGGAGACTACCTGTGTCTCCCCCTTGGAGACAACATTTGTCTCCCTCCAAGAGACAACATTTGTCTCCCTCCGAGAGACAACCTTTGTCTCCCTTTGCGAGACAACATTTGTCTCCCTCCGGGAGACAACCTTTGTCTCCCTCCGGGAGACGACATTTGTCTCCCTCCGGGGGACAACATTTGTCTCCCTCCGGGGGACAACATTTGTCTCCCTCCGGGAGACAACTTTGTCTCCCCCCGGGAGACAACCTTTGTCTCCCTCCAAGAGACAACATTTGTCTCCCTCCGGGAGACAACCTGTGTCTCCCCCTGGGAGACAACATTTGTCTCCCTCCAAGAGACAACATTTGTCTCCCTCCGAGAGACAACCTTTGTCTCCCTTTGCGAGACCACATTTGTCTCCCTCCGGGAGACAACCTTTGTCTCCCTCCGGGAGACGACATTTTTTTTCCTTAAGGGAGACAACATTTGTCTCCCTCAGGGAGTCAACCTTTGTCTCCCTCAGGGAGTCAACCTTTGTCTCCCTCTGGGAGACAACATTTGTCTCCCTCCGGGAGACAACCTTTGTCTCCCTCCGAGAGTCAACCTTTGTCTCCCTTTGGGAGAAAACATTTGTCTCCCACCGGGAGACAACATTTGTCTCCCTCCGAGAGTCAACCTTTGTCTCCCTCTGGGAGACAACATTTGTCTCCCTCCGGGAGACAACCTTTGTCTCCCTCCGTGGAGACAACATTTGTCTCCCTCCGAGAGACAACCTTTGTCTCCCTCCGAGAGTCAACCTTTGTCTCCCTTTTGGAGACAACATTTGTCTCCCACCGGGAGACAACCTTTGTCTCCCTCCGGGAGACAGCATTTGTCTCCCTCCGGGAGACAACCTTTGTCTCCCTCCAGGAGACAACATTTGTCTCCATTCGAAAGACAACCTTTCTCTCCCCTTGGGAGAGAACATTTGTCTCCATCTGGGAGACAACATTTGTCTCCCTCTGGGAGACAACCTTTGTCTCCCTACAGGAGACAACATTTGTCTCCCTCCGAAAGACAACATTTGTCTCCCTCCGGGAGACTACCTGTGTCTCCCCCTTGGAGACAACATTTGTCTCCCTCCAAGAGACAACATTTGTCTCCCTCCAAGAGACAACCTTTGTCTCCCTTTGCGAGACAACATTTGTCTCCCTCCGGGAGACAACCTTTGTCTCCCTCCGGGAGACGACATTTGTCTCCCTCCGGGGGACAACATTTGTCTCCCTCCGGGAGACAACTTTGTCTCCCCCTGGGAGACAACCTTTGTCTCCCTCCAAGAGACAACATTTGTCTCCCTCCGGGAGACAACCTGTGTCTCCCCCCGGGAGACAACCTTTGTCTCCCTCAGGGAGACAACTTTTGTCTCCCCTGGGAGACAATATTTGTCTCCCTTCCTGGAGACTTTCTTTGTCTCCCTCCGGGAGATAACATTTGTCTCCCTCCGGAAGATAACATTTGTCTCCTTCCGGGAGACAAACTTTGTCTCCCCTTGGGAGACAAACTTTGTCTCCCCTTGGGAGACAACCTTTGTCTCCCTCCGAGAGACAACCTTTGTCTCCCTTTGGGAGACAACCTTTGCCTCCCTCGGGGAGACAACCTTTGTCTCCCTCCGGGAGACAACATTTGTCTCCCTCCGAGAGACAACCTTTGTCTCCCTTTGGGAGACAACATTTGTCTCCCTCCGGGAGACAACCTTTGTCTCCCTCCAGGAGACAACATTTGTCTCCCTCCGAAAGACAACCTTTGTCTCCCCTGGGGAGACAACCTTTGTCTCCCTCAGGGAGACAACCTTTGTCTCCCTCCGGGAGACAATATTTGTCTCCCTCCAGGAGACAACATTTGTCTCCCTCCGGGAGACAACATTTGTCTCCCTCCAAGAGACAACATTTGTCTCCCTCCAAGAGACAACATTTGTCTCCCTCCGGGAGACAACCTTTGTCTCCCTCCAGGAGACAACATTTGTCTCCCTCCGAAAGACAACCTTTGTCTCCCCTGGGGAGACAACATTTGTCTCCCTCTGGGAGACAACATTTGTCTCCCTCTGGGAGACAACATTTGTCTCCCCCCGGGAGACAACCTTTGTCTCCCTCCGGGAAACAACCATTGTCTCCCTCCGGGAGACAACCTTTGTCTCCCTCTGGGAGACAACATTTGTCTCCCTCCGAGAGTCAACCTTTGTCTCCCTTTGGGAGACAACATTTGTCTCCCTCCGGGAGACAACCTTTGTCTCTCTCCGGGGAGACATTATTTGTCTCCCTCCGAGAGACAACCTTTGTCTCTCTCCAAAAGTCAACCTTTGTCTCCCTTTGGGAGACAACATTTGTCTCCCTTTGGGAGACAACATTTGTCTCCCTCTGGGGAGACAACATTTGTCTCCCTCCGAGAGACAACCTTTGTCTCCCTCCGGAAGACAACATTTGTCTCCCTCCGAGAGACGACCTTTCTTTGTCTCCCTTTGGGAGACAACATTTGTCTCCCTGCTGGAGACAACCTTTGTCTCCCTCTGGGAGACAACATTTGTCTCCCTCCGGGAGACAACATTTGTCTCCCTCCAAGAGACAACATTTGTCTCCCTCCGAGAGACAACCTTTGTCTCCCTTTGGGAGACAACATTTGTCTCCCCCCGGGGAGACAACATTTGTCTCACTCCGAGAGACAACCTTTGTCTCCCTCCGGAAGACAATCTTTGTCTCCCTCCGAGAGACGACCTTTGTCTCCCTCCGGGGAGACAACATTTGTCTCCCTCCGAGAGACGACCTTTGTCTCCCTCTGAGAGTCAACCTTTGTCTCGCTTTGGGAGACAACATTTGTCTCCCTCCGGGGAGACAACATTTGTCTCCCTCCGAGAGACAACCTTTGTCTCCCTCCGGAAGACAACATTTGTCTCCCTCCGATAGACGACCTTTGTCTCCCTTTGGGAGACATAATTTGTCTCCCTGCTGGAGACAACCTTTGTCTCCCTCTGGGAGACAACATTTGTCTCCCTCCGGGAGACAACATTTGTCTCCCTCCGGGAGACAACTTTTGTCTCCTTCCGGGAGACAACATTTGTCTCCCTCCAAGAGACAACATTTGTCTCCCTCCGGGAGACTTTCTTTGTCTCCCTCCGGGAGACAAAATTTATCTCCCTCCAAGAGGCAACATTTGTCTCCCTCTGGGAGACAACCTTTGTCTCCCTCCGGGAGACAACCTTTGTCTCCCTCCGGGAGACAACCTTTGTCTCCCTCCGGGAGACAATACTCGTCTCCCTCCGGGAGACAACATTTGTCTCCCTCCTGGAGACAACCTTTGTCTGCCCTTGGGAGACAACCTTTGTCTTCCCCCAGGAGACAACCTTTGTCTCCCTCAGGGAGACAACCTTTTTCTCCCTCTGGGAGACATACTGTCTCCCTCCGAGAGACAACCTTTGTCTCCCTTTGGGAGACAACCTTTGTCTCCCTCCGGGAGACAACATTTGTCTCCCTCCGAGAGACAACCTTTGTCTCCCTTTGGGAGACAACATTTGTGTCCCTCCGGGAGACAACCTTTGTCTCCCTCCAGGAGACAATATTTGTCTCCCTTCGAAAGACAACCTTTGTCTCCCCCTGGGAGACAGCATTTGTCTCCCTCTGGGAGACAACATTTGTCTCCCTCCGGGAGACAACCTTTGTCTCCCTCCGGGAGACAACCTTTGTCTCCCTCCGGGAGACAACCTTTGTCTCCCTCCGGGAGACAATATTTGTCTCCCTCCGGGAGACAACATTTGTCTCCCTCCGAGAGACAACCTGTGTCTCCCCCTGGGAGACAACATTTGTCTCCCTCCAAGAGACAACATTTGTCTCCCTCCGAGCGACAACCTTTGTCTCCCTTTGGGAGACAACATTTGTCTCCCTCCGGGAGACAACCTTTGTCTCCCTCCAGGAGACAACATTTGTCTCCCTTCGAAAGACAACCTTTGTCTCCCCTTGGGAGACAACATTTGTCTCCCTCTGGGAGACAACATTTGTCTCCCTCCGGGAGACAACCTTTGTCTCCCTCCGGGAGACAACCTTTGTCTCCCTCCGGGAGACAACCTTTGTCTCCCTCCGGGAGACTATTTTTGTCTCCCTCCGGGAGACAACATTTGTCTCCCTCCGGGAGACAACCTGTGTCTCCCCCTGGGAGACAACATTTGTCTCCCTCCAAGAGACAACATTTGTCTCCCTCCGAGAGACAACCTTTGTCTCCCTTTGCGAGACAACATTTGTCTCCCTCCGGGAGACAACCTTTGTCTCCCTCCGGGAGACGACATTTGTCTCCCTCAGGGAGACAACATTTGTCTCCCTCAAGGAGACAACATTTGTCTCCCTCCAAGAGACAACATTTGTCTCCCTCCAAGAGACAACATTTGTCTCCCTCCGAGAGACAACCTTTGTCTCCCTTTGGGAGACAACATTTGTCTCCCTCTGGGAGACAACCTTTGTCTCCCTCCAGGAGACAACATTTGTCTCCCTCCGAAAGACAACATTTGTCTCCCTCCGGGAGACTACCTGTGTCTCCCCCTTGGAGACAACATTTGTCTCCCTCTGGGAGACAACATTTGTCTCCCTCCGGGAGACAACCTTTATCTCCCTCCGGGAGACAACCTTTGTCTCCCTCCGGGAGACAATATTTGTCTCCCTCCGGGAGACAACATTTGTCTCCCTCCGAGAGACAACCTGTGTCTCCCCCTGGGAGACAACATTTGTCTCCCTCCAAGAGACAACATTTGTCTCCCTCCGAGAGACAACCTTTGTCTCCCTTTGGGAGACAACATTTGTCTCCCTCCGGGAGACAACCTTTGTCTCCCTCCAGGAGACAACATTTGTCTCCCTTCGAAAGACAACCTTTGTCTCCCCTTGGGAGACAACATTTGTCTCCCTCTGGGAGACAACATTTGTCTCCCTCCGGGAGACAACCTTTGTCTCCCTCCGGGAGACAACCTTTGTCTCCCTCCGGGAGACTATTTTTGTCTCCCTCCGGGAGACAACATTTGTCTCCCTCCGGGAGACAACCTGTGTCTCCCCTGGGAGACAACATTTGTCTCCCTCCAAGAGACAACATTTGTCTCCCTCCGAGAGACAACCTTTGTCTCCCTTTGCGAGACAACATTTGTCTCCCTCCGGGAGACAACCTTTGTCTCCCTCCGGGAGACGACATTTGTCTCCCTCAGGGAGACAACATTTGTCTCCCTCAAGGAGACAACATTTGTCTCCCTCCAAGAGACAACATTTGTCTCCCTCCAAGAGACAACATTTGTCTCCCTCCGAGAGACAACCTTTGTCTCCCTTTGGGAGACAACATTTGTCTCCCTCTGGGAGACAACCTTTGTCTCCCTACAGGAGACAACATTTGTCTCCCTCCGAAAGACAACATTTGTCTCCCTCCGGGAGACTACCTGTGTCTCCCCCTTGGAGACAACATTTGTCTCCCTCCAAGAGACAACATTTGTCTCCCTCCGAGAGACAACCTTTGTCTCCCTTTGCGAGACAACATTTGTCTCCCTCCGGGAGACAACCTTTGTCTCCCTCCGGGAGACGACATTTGTCTCCCTCCGGGGGACAACATTTGTCTCCCTCCGGGAGACAACTTTGTCTCCCCCCGGGAGACAACCTTTGTCTCCCTCCAAGAGACAACATTTGTCTCCCTCCGGGAGACAACCTGTGTCTCCCCCTGGGAGACAACATTTGTCTCCCTCCAAGAGACAACATTTGTCTCCCTCCGAGAGACAACCTTTGTCTCCATTTGCGAGACCACATTTGTCTCCCTCCGGGAGACAACCTTTGTCTCCCTCCGGGAGACGACATTTTTTTTCCTTAAGGGAGACAACATTTGTCTCCCTCAGGGAGTCAACCTTTGTCTCCCTCTGGGAGACAACATTTGTCTCCCTCCGGGAGACAACCTTTGTCTCCCTCCGAGAGTCAACCTTTGTCTCCCTTTGGGAGACAACATTTGTCTCCCACCGGGAGACAACATTTGTCTCCCTCCGAGAGTCAACCTTTGTCTCCCTCTGGGAGACAACATTTGTCTCCCTCCGGGAGACAACCTTTGTCTCCCTCCGTGGAGACAACATTTGTCTCCCTCCGAGAGACAACCTTTGTCTCCCTCCGAGAGTCAACCTTTGTCTCCCTTTGGGAGACAACATTTGTCTCCCACCGGGAGACAACCTTTGTCTCCCTCCGGGAGACAGCATTTGTTTCCCTCCGGGAGACAACCTTTGTCTCCCTCCAGGAGACAACATTTGTCTCCATTCGAAAGACAACCTTTCTCTCCCCTTGGGAGACAACAATTGTCTCCCTCTGGGAGACAACATTTGTCTCCCTCCGGGAGACAACCTTTGTCTCCCTCCGGGAGACAACCTTTGTCTCCCTCCGGGAGACAACATTTGTCTCCCTCCGGGAGACAACCTGTGTCTCCCCCTGGGAGACAACATTTGTCTCCCTCCAAGAGACAACATTTGTCTCCCTCCGAGAGACAACCTTTGTCTCCCTTTGCGAGACCACATTTGTCTCCCTCCGGGAGACAACCTTTGTCTCCCTCCGGGAAACGACATTTTTCTCCCTCAGGGAGACAACATTTGTCTCCCTCAGGGAGACAACATTTGTCTCCCTCCAAGAGACAACATTTGTCTCCCTCCAAGAGACAACATTTGTCTCCCTCCGAGAGGAAACCTTTGTCTCCCTTTGGGAGACAACATTTGTCTCCCTCTGGGAGACAACCTTTGTCTCCCTCCAGGAGACAACATTTGTCTCCCTCCGAAAGACAACATTTGTCTCCCTCCGGGAGACAACCTGTGTTTCCCCCTGGGAGACAACATTTGTCTCCCTCCAAGAGACAACATTTGTCTCCCTCCGAGAGACAACCTTTGTCTCCCTTTTGGAGACATCATTTGTGTCCCTCCGGAAGACAACCTTTGTCTCCCTCCAGGAGACAACATTTGTCTCCCTTCGAAAGACAACCTTTGTCTCCCCCTGGGAGACAGCATTTGTCTCCCTCTGGGAGACAACATTTGTCTCCCTCCGGGAGACAACCTTTGTCTCCCTCCGGGAGACAACCTTTGTCTCCCTCCGGGAGACAATATTTGTCTCCCTCCGGGAGACAACATTTGTCTCCCTCCGAGAGACAACCTGTGTCTCCCCCTGGGAGACAACATTTGTCTCCCTCCAAGAGACAACATTTGTCTCCCTCCGAGAGACAACCTTTGTCTCCCTTTGGGAGACAACATTTGTCTCCCTCCGGGAGACAACCTTTGTCTCCCTCCAGGAGACAACATTTGTCTCCCTTCGAAAGACAACCTTTGTCTCCCCTTGGGAGACAACATTTGTCTCCCCCTGGGAGACAACATTTGTCTCCCTCCGGGAGACAACCTTTGTCTCCCTCTGGGATACAACCTTTGTCTCCCTCCGGGAGACAACCTTTGTCTCCCTCCGGGAGACTATTTTTGCCTCCCTCCGGGAGACAACATTTGTCTCCCTCCGGGAGACAACCTGTGTCTCCCCCTGGGAGACAACATTTGTCTCCCTCTAAGAGACAACATTTGTCTCCCTCCGAGAGACAACCTTTGTCTCCCTTTGCGAGACAACATTTGTCTCCCTCGGGGAGACAACCTTTGTCTCCCTCCGGGAGACGACATTTGTCTCCCTCAGGGAGACAACATTTGTCTCCCTCCGGGAGACAACTTTGTCTTCCCCCGGGAGACAACCTTTGTCTCCCTCCGGGAGACAACATTTGTCTCCCTCCGAGAGACAACCTGTGTCTCCCCCTGGGAGACAACATTTGTCTCCCTCCAAGAGACAACATTTGTCTCCCTCCGAGAGACAACCTTTGTCTCCCTTTGGGAGACAACATTTGTCTCCCTCCGGGAGACAACCTTTGTCTCCCTCCAGGAGACAACATTTGTCTCCCTTCGAAAGACAACCTTTGTCTCCCCTTGGGAGACAACATTTGTCTCCCTCTGGGAGACAACATTTGTCTCCCTCCGGGAGACAACCTTTGTCTCCCTCCGGGAGACAACCTTTGTCTCCCTCCGGGAGACAACCTTTGTCTCCCTCCGGGAGACTATTTTTGTCTCCCTCCGGGAGACAACATTTGTCTCCCTCCGGGAGACAACCTGTGTCTCCCCTGGGAGACAACATTTGTCTCCCTCCAAGAGACAACATTTGTCTCCCTCCGAGAGACAACCTTTGTCTCCCTTTGCGAGACAACATTTGTCTCCCTCCGGGAGACAACCTTTGTCTCCCTCCGGGAGACGACATTTGTCTCCCTCAGGGAGACAACATTTGTCTCCCTCAAGGAGACAACATTTGTCTCCCTCCAAGAGACAACATTTGTCTCCCTCCAAGAGACAACATTTGTCTCCCTCCGAGAGACAACCTTTGTCTCCCTTTGGGAGACAACATTTGTCTCCCTCTGGGAGACAACCTTTGTCTCCCTACAGGAGACAACATTTGTCTCCCTCCGAAAGACAACATTTGTCTCCCTCCGGGAGACTACCTGTGTCTCCCCCTTGGAGACAACATTTGTCTCCCTCCAAGAGACAACCTTTGTCTCCCTCCGAGAGACAACCTTTGTCTCCCTTTGCGAGACAACATTTGTCTCCCTCCGGGAGACAACCTTTGTCTCCCTCCGGGAGACGATATTTGTCTCCCTCCGGGGGACAACATTTGTCTCCCTCCGGGAGACAACTTTGTCTCCCCCCGGGAGACAACCTTTGTCTCCCTCCAAGAGACAACATTTGTCTCCCTCCGGGAGACAACCTGTGTCTCCCCCTGGGAGACAACATTTGTCTCCCTCCAAGAGACAACATTTGTCTCCCTCCGAGAGACAACCTTTGTCTCCCTTTGCGAGACCACATTTGTCTCCCTCCGGGAGACAACCTTTGTCTCCCTTTGGGAGACGACATTTTTTTTCCTTAAGGGAGACAACATTTGTCTCCCTCAGGGAGTCAACCTTTGTCTCCCTCTGGGAGACAACATTTGTCTCCCTCCGGGAGACAACCTTTGTCTCCCTCCGAGAGTCAACCTTTGTCTCCCTTTGGGAGACAACATTTGTCTCCCACCGGGAGACAACATTTGTCTCCCTCCGAGAGTCAACCTTTGTCTCCCTCTGGGAGACAACATTTGTCTCCCTCCGGGAGACAACCTTTGTCTCCCTCCGTGGAGACAACATTTGTCTCCCTCCGAGAGACAACCTTTGTCTCCCTCCGAGAGTCAACCTTTGTCTCCCTTTGGGAGACAACATTTGTCTCCCACCGGGAGACAACCTTTGTCTCCCTCCGGGAGACAGCATTTGTCTCCCTCCGGGAGACAACCTTTGTCTCCCTCCAGGAGACAACATTTGTCTCCATTCGAAAGACAACCTTTCTCTCCCCTTGGGAGACAACAATTGTCTCCCTCTGGGAGACAACATTTGTCTCCCTCCGGGAGACAACCTTTGTCTCCCTCCGGGAGACAACATTTGTCTCCCTCCGGGAGACAACCTGTGTCTCCCCCTGGGAGACAACATTTGTCTCCCTCCAAGAGACAACATTTGTCTCCCTCCGAGAGACAACCTTTGTCTCCCTTTGCGAGACCACATTTGTCTCCCTCCGGGAGACAACCTTTGTCTCCCTCCGGGAAACGACATTTTTCTCCCTCAGGGAGACAACATTTGTCTCCCTCAGGGAGACAACATTTGTCTCCCTCCAAGAGACAACATTTGTCTCCCTCCAAGAGACAACATTTGTCTCCCTCCGAGAGGAAACCTTTGTCTCCCTTTGGGAGACAACATTTGTCTCCCTCTGGGAGACAACCTTTGTCTCCCTCCAGGAGACAACATTTGTCTCTTTCCGAAAGACAACATTTGTCTCCCTCCGGGAGACAACCTGTGTTTCCCCCTGGGAGACAACATTTGTCTCCCTCCAAGAGACAACATTTGTCTCCCTCCGAGAGACAACCTTTGTCTCCCTTTTGGAGACATCATTTGTGTCCCTCCGGAAGACAACCTTTGTCTCCCTCCAGGAGACAACATTTGTCTCCCTTCGAAAGACAACCTTTGTCTCCCCCTGGGAGACAGCATTTGTCTCCCTCTGGGAGACAACATTTGTCTCCCTCCGGGAGACAACCTTTGTCTCCCTCCGGGAGACAACCTTTGTCTCCCTCCGGGAGACAATATTTGTCTCCCTCCGGGAGACAACATTTGTCTCCCTCCGAGAGACAACCTGTGTCTCCCCCTGGGAGACAACATTTGTCTCCCTCCAAGAGACAACATTTGTCTCCCTCCGAGAGACAACCTTTGTCTCCCTTTGGGAGACAACATTTGTCTCCCTCCGGGAGACAACCTTTGTCTCCCTCCAGGAGACAACATTTGTCTCCCTTCGAAAGACAACCTTTGTCTCCCCTTGGGAGACAACATTTGTCTCCCCCTGGGAGACAACATTTGTCTCCCTCCGGGAGACAACCTTTGTCTCCCTCTGGGATACAACCTTTGTCTCCCTCCGGGAGACAACCTTTGTCTCCCTCCGGGAGACTATTTTTGTCTCCCTCCGGGAGACAACATTTGTCTCCCTCCGGGAGACAACCTGTGTCTCCCCCTGGGAGACAACATTTGTCTCCCTCTAAGAGACAACATTTGTCTCCCTCCGAGAGACAACCTTTGTCTCCCTTTGCGAGACAACATTTGTCTCCCTTGGGGAGACAACCTTTGTCTCCCTCCGGGAGACGACATTTGTCTCCCTCAGGGAGACAACATTTGTCTCCCTCCGGGAGACAACTTTGTCTTCCCCCGGGAGACAACCTTTGTCTCCCTCCGGGAAACAACCTTTGTCTCCCTCCGGGAGACAACCTTTGTCTCCCACTGGGAGACAAACTGTCTCCCTTCGAGAGACAACCTTTGTCTCCCTTTGGGAGACAAACTTTGTTTCCCTCCGGGAGACAACATTTGTCTCATTTTGGGAGACAACATCTGTCTCCCTCCGAGAGTCAACCTTTGTCTCCCTCTGGGAGACAACATTTGTCTCCCTCCGGGAGACAACCTTTGTCTCCCTCCGGGAAACGACATTTTTCTCCCTCAGGGAGACAACATTTGTCTCCCTCAGGGAGACAACATTTGTCTCCCTCCAAGAGACAACATTTGTCTCCCTCCAAGAGACAACATTTGTCTCCCTCCGAGAGGAAACCTTTGTCTCCCTTTGGGAGACAACATTTGTCTCCCTCTGGGAGACAACCTTTGTCTCCCTCCAGGAGACAATATTTGTCTCCCTCCGAAAGACAACATTTGTCTCCCTCCGGGAGACAACCTGTGTTTCCCCCTGGGAGACAACATTTGTCTCCCTCCAAGAGACAACATTTGTCTCCCTCCGAGAGACAACCTTTGTCTCCCTTTTGGAGACATCATTTGTGTCCCTCCGGAAGACAACCTTTGTCTCCCTCCAGGAGACAACATTTGTCTCCCTTCGAAAGACAACCTTTGTCTCCCCCTGGGAGACAGCATTTGTCTCCCTCTGGGAGACAACATTTGTCTCCCTCCGGGAGACAACCTTTGTCTCCCTCCGGGAGACAACCTGTGTCTCCCCCTGGGAGACAACATTTGTCTCCCTCTAAGAGACAACATTTGTCTCCCTCCGAGAGACAACCTTTGTCTCCCTTTGCGAGACAACATTTGTCTCCCTTGGGGAGACAACCTTTGTCTCCCTCCGGGAGACGACATTTGTCTCCCTCAGGGAGACAACATTTGTCTCCCTCCGGGAGACAACTTTGTCTTCCCCCGGGAGACAACCTTTGTCTCCCTCCGGGAAACAACCTTTGTCTCCCTCCGGGAGACAACCTTTGTCTCCAACTGGGAGACAAACTGTCTCCCTTCGAGAGACAACCTTTGTCTCCCTTTGGGAGACAAACTTTGTTTCCCTCCGGGAGACAACATTTGTCTCATTTTGGGAGACAACATCTGTCTCCCTCCGAGAGTCAACCTTTGTCTCCCTCTGGGAGACAACATTTGTCTCCCTCCGGGAGACAACCTTTGTCTCCCTCCGGGAAACGACATTTTTCTCCCTCAGGGAGACAACATTTGTCTCCCTCAGGGAGACAACATTTGTCTCCCTCCAAGAGACAACATTTGTCTCCCTCCAAGAGACAACATTTGTCTCCCTCCGAGAGGAAACCTTTGTCTCCCTTTGGGAGACAACATTTGTCTCCCTCTGGGAGACAACCTTTGTCTCCCTCCAGGAGACAATATTTGTCTCCCTCCGAAAGACAACATTTGTCTCCCTCCGGGAGACAACCTGTGTTTCCCCCTGGGAGACAACATTTGTCTCCCTCCAAGAGACAACATTTGTCTCCCTCCGAGAGACAACCTTTGTCTCCCTTTTGGAGACATCATTTGTGTCCCTCCGGAAGACAACCTTTGTCTCCCTCCAGGAGACAACATTTGTCTCCCTTCGAAAGACAACCTTTGTCTCCCCCTGGGAGACAGCATTTGTCTCCCTCTGGGAGACAACATTTGTCTCCCTCCGGGAGACAACCTTTGTCTCCCTCCGGGAGACAACCTTTGTCTCCCTCCGGGAGACAATATTTGTCTCCCTCCGGGAGACAACATTTGTCTCCCTCCGAGAGACAACCTGTGTCTCCCCCTGGGAGACAACATTTGTCTCCCTCCAAGAGACAACATTTGTCTCCCTCCAAGAGACAACCTTTGTCTCCCTTTGGGAGACAACATTTGTCTCCCTCCGGGAGACAACCTTTGTCTCCCTCCAGGAGACAACATTTGTCTCCCTTCGAAAGACAACCTTTGTCTCCCCTTGGGAGACAACATTTGTCTCCCCCTGGGAGACAACATTTGTCTCCCTCCGGGAGACAACCTTTGTCTCCCTCTGGGATACAACCTTTGTCTCCCTCCGGGAGACAACCTTTGTCTCCCTCCGGGAGACTATTTTTGTCTCCCTCCGGGAGACAACATTTGTCTCCCTCCGGGAGACAACCTGTGTCTCCCCCTGGGAGACAACATTTGTCTCCCTCTAAGAGACAACATTTGTCTCCCTCCGAGAGACAACCTTTGTCTCCCTTTGCGAGACAACATTTGTCTCCCTCGGGGAGACAACCTTTGTCTCCCTCCGGGAGACGACATTTGTCTCCCTCAGGGAGACAACATTTGTCTCCCTCCGGGAGACAACTTTTGTCTCCCTCCGGGAGACAGCATTTGTCTCCCTCCGGGAGACAACCTTTGTCTCCCTTTAGGAGACAACATTTGTCTCCATTCGAAAGACAACCTTTCTCTCCCCTTGGGAGACAACAATTGTCTCCCTCTGGGAGACAACATTTGTCTCCCTCCGGGAGACAACCTTTGTCTCCCTCCGGGAGACAACATTTGTCTCCCTCCGGGAGACAACCTGTGTCTCCCCCTGGGAGACAACATTTGTCTCCCTCCAAGAGACAACATTTGTCTCCCTCCGAGAGACAACCTTTGTCTCCCTTTGCGAGACCACATTTGTCTCCCTCCGGGAGACAACCTTTGTCTCCCTCCGGGAAACGACATTTTTCTCCCTCAGGGAGACAACATTTGTCTCCCTCAGGGAGACAACATTTGTCTCCCTCCAAGAGACAACATTTGTCTCCCTCCAAGAGACAACATTTGTCTCCCTCCGAGAGGAAACCTTTGTCTCCCTTTGGGAGACAACATTTGTCTCCCTCTGGGAGACAACCTTTGTCTCCCTCCAGGAGACAACATTTGTCTCCCTCCGAAAGACAACATTTGTCTCCCTCCGGGAGACAACCTGTGTTTCCCCCTGGGAGACAACATTTGTCTCCCTCCAAGAGACAACATTTGTCTCCCTCCGAGAGACAACCTTTGTCTCCCTTTTGGAGACATCATTTGTGTCCCTCCGGAAGACAACCTTTGTCTCCCTCCAGGAGACAACATTTGTCTCCCTTCGAAAGACAACCTTTGTCTCCCCCTGGGAGACAGCATTTGTCTCCCTCTGGGAGACAACATTTGTCTCCCTCCGGGAGACAACCTTTGTCTCCCTCCGGGAGACAACCTTTGTCTCCCTCCGGGAGACAATATTTGTCTCCCTCCGGGAGACAACATTTGTCTCCCTCCGAGAGACAACCTGTGTCTCCCCCTGGGAGACAACATTTGTCTCCCTCCAAGAGACAACATTTGTCTCCCTCCGAGAGACAACCTTTGTCTCCCTTTGGGAGACAACATTTGTCTCCCTCCGGGAGACAACCTTTGTCTCCCTCCAGGAGACAACATTTGTCTCCCTTCGAAAGACAACCTTTGTCTCCCCTTGGGAGACAACATTTGTCTCCCCCTGGGAGACAACATTTGTCTCCCTCCGGGAGACAACCTTTGTCTCCCTCTGGGATACAACCTTTGTCTCCCTCCGGGAGACAACCTTTGTCTCCCTCCGGGAGACTATTTTTGTCTCCCTCCGGGAGACAACATTTGTCTCCCTCTGGGAGACAACCTGTGTCTCCCCCTGGGAGACAACATTTGTCTCCCTCTAAGAGACAACATTTGTCTCCCTCCGAGAGACAACCTTTGTCTCCCTTTGCGAGACAACATTTGTCTCCCTTGGGGAGACAACCTTTGTCTCCCTCCGGGAGACGACATTTGTCTCCCTCAGGGAGACAACATTTGTCTCCCTCCGGGAGACAACTTTGTCTTCCCCCGGGAGACAACCTTTGTCTCCCTCCGGGAAACAACCTTTGTCTCCCTCCGGGAGACAACCTTTGTCTCCCACTGGGAGACAAACTGTCTCCCTTCGAGAGACAACCTTTGTCTCCCTTTGGGAGACAAACTTTGTTTCCCTCCGGGAGACAACATTTGTCTCATTTTGGGAGACAACATCTGTCTCCCTCCGAGAGTCAACCTTTGTCTCCCTCTGGGAGACAACATTTGTCTCCCTCCGGGAGACAACCTTTGTCTCCCTCCGGGAAACGACATTTTTCTCCCTCAGGGAGACAACATTTGTCTCCCTCAGGGAGACAACATTTGTCTCCCTCCAAGAGACAACATTTGTCTCCCTCCAAGAGACAACATTTGTCTCCCTCCGAGAGGAAACCTTTGTCTCCCTTTGGGAGACAACATTTGTCTCCCTCTGGGAGACAACCTTTGTCTCCCTCCAGGAGACAATATTTGTCTCCCTCCGAAAGACAACATTTGTCTCCCTCCGGGAGACAACCTGTGTTTCCCCCTGGGAGACAACATTTGTCTCCCTCCAAGAGACAACATTTGTCTCCCTCCGAGAGACAACCTTTGTCTCCCTTTTGGAGACATCATTTGTGTCCCTCCGGAAGACAACCTTTGTCTCCCTCCAGGAGACAACATTTGTCTCCCTTCGAAAGACAACCTTTGTCTCCCCCTGGGAGACAGCATTTGTCTCCCTCTGGGAGACAACATTTGTCTCCCTCCGGGAGACAACCTTTGTCTCCCTCCGGGAGACAACCTTTGTCTCCCTCCGGGAGACAATATTTGTCTCCCTCCGGGAGACAACATTTGTCTCCCTCCGAGAGACAACCTGTGTCTCCCCCTGGGAGACAACATTTGTCTCCCTCCAAGAGACAACATTTGTCTCCCTCCGAGAGACAACCTTTGTCTCCCTTTGGGAGACAACATTTGTCTCCCTCCGGGAGACAACCTTTGTCTCCCTCCAGGAGACAACATTTGTCTCCCTTCGAAAGACAACCTTTGTCTCCCCTTGGGAGACAACATTTGTCTCCCCCTGGGAGACAACATTTGTCTCCCTCCGGGAGACAACCTTTGTCTCCCTCTGGGATACAACCTTTGTCTCCCTCCGGGAGACAACCTTTGTCTCCCTCCGGGAGACTATTTTTGTCTCCCTCCGGGAGACAACATTTGTCTCCCTCCGGGAGACAACCTGTGTCTCCCCCTGGGAGACAACATTTGTCTCCCTCTAAGAGACAACATTTGTCTCCCTCCGAGAGACAACCTTTGTCTCCCTTTGCGAGACAACATTTGTCTCCCTCGGGGAGACAACCTTTGTCTCCCTCCGGGAGACGACATTTGTCTCCCTCAGGGAGACAACATTTGTCTCCCTCCGGGAGACAACTTTGTCTTCCCCCGGGAGACAACCTTTGTCTCCCTCCGGGAAACAACCTTTGTCTCCCTCCGGGAGACAACCTTTGTCTCCCACTGGGAGACAAACTGTCTCCCTTCGAGAGACAACCTTTGTCTCCCTTTGGGAGACAAACTTTGTTTCCCTCCGGGAGACAACATTTGTCTCATTTTGGGAGACAACATCTGTCTCCCTCCGAGAGTCAACCTTTGTCTCCCTCTGGGAGACAACATTTGTCTCCCTCCGGGAGACAACCTTTGTCTCCCTCCGGGGAGACAACATTTGTCTCCCTCCGAGAGACAACCTTTGTCTCCCTCCGAGAGTCAACCTTTGTCTCCCTTTGGGAGACAACATTTGTCTCCCACCGGGAAACAACATTTGTCTCCCTTCGAAAGACAACCTTTCTCTCCCCTTGGGAGACAACATTTGTCTCCCTCTGGGAGACAACATTTGTCTCCCTCCGGGAGACAACCTTTGTCTCCCTCCGGGAGACAACCTTTGTCTCCCTCCGGGAGACAACCTTTGTCTCCCTCCGGGAGACTATTTTTGTCTCCCTCCGGGAGACAACATTTGTCTCCCTCCGGGAGACAACCTGTGTCTCCCCCTGGGAGACAACATTTGTCTCCCTCCAAGAGAAAACATTTGTCTCCCTCCGAGAGACAACCTTTGTCTCCCTTTGCGAGACCACATTTGTCTCCCTCCGGGAGACAACCTTTGTCTCCCTCCGGGAGACGACATTTTTCTCCCTCAGGGAGACAACATTTGTCTCCCTCAGGGAGACAATTTTTGTCTCCCTCAGGGAGACAGCATTTGTCTCCCTCAGGGAGACAACATTTGTCTCCCTCCAAGAGACAACATTTGTCTCCCTCCAAGAGACAACATTTGTCTCCCTCCGAGAGGCAACCTGTGTCTCCCCCTGGGAGACAACATTTGTCTCCCTCTAAGAGACAACATTTGTCTCCCTCCGAGAGACAACCTTTGTCTCCCTTTGCGAGACAACATTTGTCTCCCTCGGGGAGACAACCTTTGTCTCCCTCCGGGAGACGACATTTGTCTCCCTCAGGGAGACAACATTTGTCTCCCTCCGGGAGACAACTTTGTCTTCCCCCGGGAGACAACCTTTGTCTCCCTCCGGGAAACAACCTTTGTCTCCCTCCGGGAGACAACCTTTGTCTCCCACTGGGAGACAAACTGTCTCCCTTCGAGAGACAACCTTTGTCTCCCTTTGGGAGACAAACTTTGTTTCCCTCCGGGAGACAACATTTGTCTCATTTTGGGAGACAACATCTGTCTCCCTCTGAGAGTCAACCTTTGTCTCCCTCTGGGAGACAACATTTGTCTCCCTCCGGGAGACAACCTTTGTCTCCCTCCGGGGAGACAACATTTGTCTCCCTCCGAGAGACAACCTTTGTCTCCCTCCGAGAGTCAACCTTTGTCTCCCTTTGGGAGACAACATTTGTCTCCCACCGGGAGACAACATTTGTCTCCCTTCGAAAGACAACCTTTCTCTCCCCTTGGGAGACAACATTTGTCTCCCTCTGGGAGACAACATTTGTCTCCCTCCGGGAGACAACCTTTGTCTCCCTCCGGGAGACAACCTTTGTCTCCCTCCGGGAGACAACCTTTGTCTCCCTCCGGGAGACTATTTTTGTCTCCCTCCGGGAGACAACATTTGTCTCCCTCCGGGAGACAACCTGTGTCTCCCCCTGGGAGACAACATTTGTCTCCCTCCAAGAGAAAACATTTGTCTCCCTCCGAGAGACAACCTTTGTCTCCCTTTGCGAGACCACATTTGTCTCCCTCCGGGAGACAACCTTTGTCTCCCTCCGGGAGACGACATTTTTCTCCCTCAGGGAGACAACATTTGTCTCCCTCAGGGAGACAATTTTTGTCTCCCTCAGGGAGACAGCATTTGTCTCCCTCAGGGAGACAACATTTGTCTCCCTCCAAGAGACAACATTTGTCTCCCTCCAAGAGACAACATTTGTCTCCCTCCGAGAGGCAACCTTTGTCTCCCTCCGAGAGGAAACCTTTGTCTCCCTTTGGGAGACAACATTTGTCTCCCTCTGGGAGACAACCTTTGTCTCCCTCCAGGAGACAATATTTGTCTCCCTCCGAAAGACAACATTTGTCTCCCTCCGGGAGACAACCTGTGTTTCCCCCTGGGAGACAACATTTGTCTCCCTCCAAGAGACAACATTTGTCTCCCTCCGAGAGACAACCTTTGTCTCCCTTTTGGAGACATCATTTGTGTCCCTCCGGAAGACAACCTTTGTCTCCCTCCAGGAGACAACATTTGTCTCCCTTCGAAAGACAACCTTTGTCTCCCCCTGGGAGACAGCATTTGTCTCCCTCTGGGAGACAACATTTGTCTCCCTCCGGGAGACAACCTTTGTCTCCCTCCGGGAGACAACCTTTGTCTCCCTCCGGGAGACAATATTTGTCTCCCTCCGGGAGACAACATTTGTCTCCCTCCGAGAGACAACCTGTGTCTCCCCCTGGGAGACAACATTTGTCTCCCTCCAAGAGACAACATTTGTCTCCCTCCGAGAGACAACCTTTGTCTCCCTTTGGGAGACAACATTTGTCTCCCTCCGGGAGACAACCTTTGTCTCCCTCCAGGAGACAACATTTGTCTCCCTTCGAAAGACAACCTTTGTCTCCCCTTGGGAGACAACATTTGTCTCCCCCTGGGAGACAACATTTGTCTCCCTCCGGGAGACAACCTTTGTCTCCCTCTGGGATACAACCTTTGTCTCCCTCCGGGAGACAACCTTTGTCTCCCTCCGGGAGACTATTTTTGTCTCCCTCCGGGAGACAACATTTGTCTCCCTCCGGGAGACAACCTGTGTCTCCCCCTGGGAGACAACATTTGTCTCCCTCTAAGAGACAACATTTGTCTCCCTCCGAGAGACAACCTTTGTCTCCCTTTGCGAGACAACATTTGTCTCCCTCGGGGAGACAACCTTTGTCTCCCTCCGGGAGACGACATTTGTCTCCCTCAGGGAGACAACATTTGTCTCCCTCCGGGAGACAACTTTTGTCTCCCTCCGGGAGACAGCATTTGTCTCCCTCCGGGAGACAACCTTTGTCTCCCTCCAGGAGACAACATTTGTCTCCATTCGAAAGACAACCTTTCTCTCCCCTTGGGAGACAACAATTGTCTCCCTCTGGGAGACAACATTTGTCTCCCTCCGGGAGACAACCTTTGTCTCCCTCCGGGAGACAACATTTGTCTCCCTCCGGGAGACAACCTGTGTCTCCCCCTGGGAGACAACATTTGTCTCCCTCCAAGAGACAACATTTGTCTCCCTCCGAGAGACAACCTTTGTCTCCCTTTGCGAGACCACATTTGTCTCCCTCCGGGAGACAACCTTTGTCTCCCTCCGGGAAACGACATTTTTCTCCCTCAGGGAGACAACATTTGTCTCCCTCAGGGAGACAACATTTGTCTCCCTCCAAGAGACAACATTTGTCTCCCTCCAAGAGACAACATTTGTCTCCCTCCGAGAGGAAACCTTTGTCTCCCTTTGGGAGACAACATTTGTCTCCCTCTGGGAGACAACCTTTGTCTCCCTCCAGGAGACAACATTTGTCTCCCTCCGAAAGACAACATTTGTCTCCCTCCGGGAGACAACCTGTGTTTCCCCCTGGGAGACAACATTTGTCTCCCTCCAAGAGACAACATTTGTCTCCCTCCGAGAGACAACCTTTGTCTCCCTTTTGGAGACATCATTTGTGTCCCTCCGGAAGACAACCTTTGTCTCCCTCCAGGAGACAACATTTGTCTCCCTTCGAAAGACAACCTTTGTCTCCCCCTGGGAGACAGCATTTGTCTCCCTCTGGGAGACAACATTTGTCTCCCTCCGGGAGACAACCTTTGTCTCCCTCCGGGAGACAACCTTTGTCTCCCTCCGGGAGACAATATTTGTCTCCCTCCGGGAGACAACATTTGTCTCCCTCCGAGAGACAACCTGTGTCTCCCCCTGGGAGACAACATTTGTCTCCCTCCAAGAGACAACATTTGTCTCCCTCCGAGAGACAACCTTTGTCTCCCTTTGGGAGACAACATTTGTCTCCCTCCGGGAGACAACCTTTGTCTCCCTCCAGGAGACAACATTTGTCTCCCTTCGAAAGACAACCTTTGTCTCCCCTTGGGAGACAACATTTGTCTCCCCCTGGGAGACAACATTTGTCTCCCTCCGGGAGACAACCTTTGTCTCCCTCTGGGATACAACCTTTGTCTCCCTCCGGGAGACAACCTTTGTCTCCCTCCGGGAGACTATTTTTGTCTCCCTCCGGGAGACAACATTTGTCTCCCTCCGGGAGACAACCTGTGTCTCCCCCTGGGAGACAACATTTGTCTCCCTCTAAGAGACAACATTTGTCTCCCTCCGAGAGACAACCTTTGTCTCCCTTTGCGAGACAACATTTGTCTCCCTTGGGGAGACAACCTTTGTCTCCCTCCGGGAGACGACATTTGTCTCCCTCCGGGAGACGACATTTGTCTCCCTCAGGGAGACAACATTTGTCTCCCTCAGGGAGACAACATTTGTCTCCCTCCAAGAGACAACATTTGTCTCCCTCCAAGAGACAACATTTGTCTCCCTCCGAGAGGAAACCTTTGTCTCCCTTTGGGAGACAACATTTGTCTCCCTCTGGGAGACAACCTTTGTCTCCCTCCAGGAGACAATATTTGTCTCCCTCCGAAAGACAACATTTGTCTCCCTCCGGGAGACAACCTGTGTTTCCCCCTGGGAGACAACATTTGTCTCCCTCCAAGAGACAACATTTGTCTCCCTCCGAGAGACAACCTTTGTCTCCCTTTTGGAGACATCATTTGTGTCCCTCCGGAAGACAACCTTTGTCTCCCTCCAGGAGACAACATTTGTCTCCCTTCGAAAGACAACCTTTGTCTCCCCCTGGGAGACAGCATTTGTCTCCCTCTGGGAGACAACATTTGTCTCCCTCCGGGAGACAACCTTTGTCTCCCTCCGGGAGACAACCTTTGTCTCCCTCCGGGAGACAATATTTGTCTCCCTCCGGGAGACAACATTTGTCTCCCTCCGAGAGACAACCTGTGTCTTCCCCTGGGAGACAACATTTGTCTCCCTCCAAGAGACAACATTTGTCTCCCTCCGAGAGACAACCTTTGTCTCCCTTTGGGAGACAACATTTGTCTCCCTCCGGGAGACAACCTTTGTCTCCCTCCAGGAGACAACATTTGTCTCCCTTCGAAAGACAACCTTTGTCTCCCCTTGGGAGACAACATTTGTCTCCCCCTGGGAGACAACATTTGTCTCCCTCCGGGAGACAACCTTTGTCTCCCTCTGGGATACAACCTTTGTCTCCCTCCGGGAGACAACCTTTGTCTCCCACCGGGAGACTATTTTTGTCTCCCTCCGGGAGACAACATTTGTCTCCCTCCGGGAGACAACCTGTGTCTCCCCCTGGGAGACAACATTTGTCTCCCTCTAAGAGACAACATTTGTCTCCCTCCGAGAGACAACCTTTGTCTCCCTTTGCGAGACAACATTTGTCTCCCTCGGGGAGACAACCTTTGTCTCCCTCCGGGAGACGACATTTGTCTCCCTCAGGGAGACAACATTTGTCTCCCTCCGGGAGACAACTTTGTCTTCCCCCGGGAGACAACCTTTGTCTCCCTCCGGGAAACAACCTTTGTCTCCCTCCGGGAGACAACCTTTGTCTCCCACTGGGAGACAAACTGTCTCCCTTCGAGAGACAACCTTTGTCTCCCTTTGGGAGACAAACTTTGTTTCCCTCCGGGAGACAACATTTGTCTCATTTTGGGAGACAACATCTGTCTCCCTCCGAGAGTCAACCTTTGTCTCCCTCTGGGAGACAACATTTGTCTCCCTCCGGGAGACAACCTTTGTCTCCCTCCGGGGAGACAACATTTGTCTCCCTCCGAGAGACAACCTTTGTCTCCCTCCGAGAGTCAACCTTTGTCTCCCTTTGAGAGACAACATTTGTCTCCCACCGGGAGACAACATTTGTCTCCCTTCGAAAGACAACCTTTCTCTCCCCTTGGGAGACAACATTTGTCTCCCTCTGGGAGACAACATTTGTCTCCCTCCGGGAGACAACCTTTGTCTCCCTCCGGGAGACAACCTTTGTCTCCCTCCGGGAGACAACCTTTGTCTCCCTCCGGGAGACTATTTTTGTCTCCCTCCGGGAGACAACATTTGTCTCCCTCCGGGAGACAACCTGTGTCTCCCCCTGGGAGACAACATTTGTCTCCCTCCAAGAGAAAACATTTGTCTCCCTCCGAGAGACAACCTTTGTCTCCCTTTGCGAGACCACATTTGTCTCCCTCCGGGAGACAACCTTTGTCTCCCTCCGGGAGACGACATTTTTCTCCCTCAGGGAGACAACATTTGTCTCCCTCAGGGAGACAATTTTTGTCTCCCTCAGGGAGACAGCATTTGTCTCCCTCAGGGAGACAACATTTGTCTCCCTCCAAGAGACAACATTTGTCTCCCTCCAAGAGACAACATTTGTCTCCCTCCGAGAGGCAACCTTTGTCTCCCTTTGGGAGACAACATTTGTCTCCCTCTGGGAGACAACCTTTGTCTCCCTCCAGGAGACAACATTTGTCTCCCTCCGAAAGACAACATTTGTCTCCCTCCGGGAGACAACCTGTGTCTCCCCCTGGGAGACAACATTTGTCTCCCTCCAAGAGACAACATTTGTCTCCCTCCGAGAGACAACCTTTGTCTCCCTTTGCGAGACCACATTTGTCTCCCTCAGGGAGACAACCTTTGTCTCCCTCCGAGAGACAACCTTTGTCTCCCTTTTGGAGACATCATTTGTGTCCCTCCGGAAGACAACCTTTGTCTCCCTCCAGGAGACAACATTTGTCTCCCTTCGAAAGACAACCTTTGTCTCCCTCCGGGAGACAACCTTTGTCTCCCTCCGGGAGACAACCTTTGTCTCCCTCCGGGAGACAATATTTGTCTCCCTCCGGGAGACAACATTTGTCTCCCTCCGAGAGACAACCTGTGTCTCCCCCTGGGAGACAACATTTGTCTCCCTCCAAGAGACAACATTTGTCTCCCTCCGAGAGGCAACCTTTGTCTCCCTTTGGGAGACAACATTTGTCTCCCTCCGGGAGACAACCTTTGTCTCCCTCCAGGAGACAACATTTGTCTCCCTTCGAAAGACAACCTTTGTCTCCCCTTGGGAGACAACATTTGTCTCCCCCTGGGAGACAACATTTGTCTCCCTCCGGGAGACAACCTTTGTCTCCCTCTGGGATACAACCTTTGTCTCCCTCCGGGAGACAACCTTTGTCTCCCTCCGGGAGACTATTTTTGTCTCCCTCCGGGAGACAACATTTGTCTCCCTCCGGGAGACAACCTGTGTCTCCCCCTGGGAGACAACATTTGTCTCCCTCTAAGAGACAACATTTGTCTCCCTCCGAGAGACAACCTTTGTCTCCCTTTGCGAGACAACATTTGTCTCCCTCGGGGAGACAACCTTTGTCTCCCTCCGGGAGACGACATTTGTCTCCCTCAGGGAGACAACTTTGTCTTCCCCCGGGAGACAACCTTTGTCTCCCTCCGGGAAACAACCTTTGTCTCCCTCCGGGAGACAACCTTTGTCTCCCACTGGGAGACAAACTGTCTCCCTTCGAGAGACAACCTTTGTCTCCCTTTGGGAGACAAACTTTGTTTCCCTCCGGGAGACAACATTTGTCTCATTTTTGGAGACAACATCTGTCTCCCTCCGAGAGTCAACCTTTGTCTCCCTCTGGGAGACATTATTTGTCTCCCTCCGGGAGACAACCTTTGTCTCCCTCCGGGGAGACAACATTTGTCTCCCTCCGAGAGACAACCTTTGTCTCCCTCCGAGAGTCAACCTTTGTCTCCCTTTGGGAGACAACATTTGTCTCCCACCGGGAGACAACATTTGTCTCCCTTCGAAAGACAACCTGTCTCTCCCCTTGGGAGACAACATTTGTCTCCCTCTGGGAGACAACATTTGTCTCCCTCCGGGAGACAACCTTTGTCTCCCACCGGGAGACAACCTTTGTCTCCCTCCGGGAGACAACCTTTGTCTCCCTCCGGGAGACTATTTTTGTCTCCCTCCGGGAGACAACATTTGTCTCCCTCCGGGAGACAACCTGTGTCTCCCCCTGGGAGACAACATTTGTCTCCCTCCAAGAGACAACATTTGTCTCCCTCCGAGAGACAACCTTTGTCTCCCTTTGCGAGACCACATTTGTCTCCCTCCGGGAGACAACCTTTGTCTCCCTCCGGGAGACGACATTTTTCTCCTTCAGGGAGACAACATTTGTCTCCCTCAGGGAGACAATTTTTGTCTCCCTCAGGGAGACAGCATTTGTCTCCCTCAGGGAGACAACATTTGTCTCCCTCCAAGAGACAACATTTGTCTCCCTCCAAGAGACAACATTTGTCTCCCTCCGAGAGGCAACCTTTGTCTCCCTTTGGGAGACAACATTTGTCTCCCTCTGGGAGACAACCTTTGTCTCCCTCCAGGAGACAACATTTGTCTCCCTCCGAAAGACAACCTGTGTCTCCCCCTGGGAGACAACATTTGTCTCCCTCCAAGAGACAACATTTGTCTCCCTCCGAGAGACAACCTTTGTCTCCCTTTGCGAGACCACATTTGTCTCCCTCAGGGAGACAACCTTTGTCTCCCTCCGGGAGACGACATTTTTCTCCCTCAGGGAGACAACATTTGTCTCCCTCAGGGAGACAATTTTTGTCTCCCTCAGGGAGACAACATTTGTCTCCCTCAGGGAGACAACATTTGTCTCCCTCCAAGAGACAACATTTGTCTCCCTCCAAGAGACAACATTTGTCTCCCTCCGAGAGGCAACCTTTGTCTCCCTTTGGGAGACAACCTTTGTCTCCCTCCAGGAGACAACATTTGTCTCCCTCCGAAAGACAACATTTGTCTCCCTCCGGGAGACAACCTGTGTCTCCCCCTGGGAGACAACATTTGTCTCCCTCCAAGAGACAACATTTGTCTCCCTCCGAGAGACAACCTTTGTCTCCCTTTGCGAGACAACATTTGTCTCCCTCCGGGAGACAACCTTTGTCTCCCTGCGGGAGACGACATTTTTCTCCCTCCGGGGGACAAAATTTGTCTCCCTCCGGGAGACAACTTTGTCTCCCCCCAGGAGACAACCTTTGTCTCCCTCCGGGAAACAACCATTGTCTCCCTCCGGGAGACAGCATTTGTCTCCCTCCGGGAGACAACATCTGTCTCCCTCCGGGAGACAACATTTGTCTCCCTCTGGGAGACAACCTTTGTCTCCCTCCGGGAGACAATATTTGTCTCCCTCCGGGAGACAACATTTGTCTCCCACCGGGAGACAACCTTTGTCTCCCTCCAGGAGACAGCCTTTGTCTCCCTCCGGGAGACAAGCTTTGTCTCCCTCCGGGAGACAGCATTTGTCTTCCTCCGGGGGACAACCTTTGTCTCCCTCCGGTAGGCAACCTTTGTCTCCCTCCAGGAGACAACCTGTCTCCTTCCAGGAGACAACCTTTGTCTCCCTCTGGGAGACAACATTTGTCTCCCTCCGGGAGACAACATTTGTCTCCCTCCAAGAGACAACATTTGTCTCCCTCCAAGAGACAACATTTGTCTCCCTCCGGGAGACAACCTTTGTCTCCCTCCAGGAGACAACATTTGTCTCCCTCCGAAAGACAACCTTTGTCTCCCTCCGGAAGACAACATTTGTCTCCCTCCGAGAGACGACCTTTCTTTGTCTCCCTTTGGGAGACAACATTTGTCTCCCTGCTGGAGACAACCTTTGTCTCCCTCTGGGAGACAACATTTGTCTCCCTCCGGGAGACAACATTTGTCTCCCTCCGGGAAACAACCATTGTCTCCCTCCGGGAGACAACCTTTGTCTCCCTCTGGGAGACAACATTTGTCTCCCTCCGAGAGTCAACCTTTGTCTCCCTTTGGGAGACAACATTTGTCTCCCTCCGGGAGACAACCTTTGTCTCTCTCCGGGGAGACATTATTTGTCTCCCTCCGAGAGACAACCTTTGTCTCTCTCCAAAAGTCAACCTTTGTCTCCCTTTGGGAGACAACATTTGTCTCCCTTTGGGAGACAACATTTGTCTCCCTCTGGGGAGACAACATTTGTCTCCCTCCGAGAGACAACCTTTGTCTCCCTCCGGAAGACAACATTTGTCTCCCTCCGAGAGACGACCTTTCTTTGTCTCCCTTTGGGAGACAACATTTGTCTCCCTGCTGGAGACAACCTTTGTCTCCCTCTGGGAGACAACATTTGTCTCCCTCCGGGAGACAACATTTGTCTCCCTCCAAGAGACAACATTTGTCTCCCTCCGAGAGACAACCTTTGTCTCCCTTTGGGAGACAACATTTGTCTCCCCCCGGGGAGACAACATTTGTCTCACTCCGAGAGACAACCTTTGTCTCCCTCCGGAAGACAATCTTTGTCTCCCTCCGAGAGACGACCTTTGTCTCCCTCCGGGGAGACAACATTTGTCTCCCTCAGAGAGACGACCTTTGTCTCCCTCTGAGAGTCAACCTTTGTCTCGCTTTGGGAGGCAACATTTGTCTCCCTCCGGGGAGACAACATTTGTCTCCCTCCGAGAGACAACCTTTGTCTCCCTCCGGAAGACAACATTTGTCTCCCTCCGATAGACGACCTTTGTCTCCCTTTGGGAGACATAATTTGTCTCCCTGCTGGAGACAACCTTTGTCTCCCTCTAGGAGACAACATTTGTCTCCCTCCGGGAGACAACATTTGTCTCCCTCCGGGAGACAACTTTTGTCTCCTTCCGGGAGACAACATTTGTCTCCCTCCAAGAGACAACATTTGTCTCCCTCCGGGAGACTTTCTTTGTCTCCCTCCGGGAGACAACATTTATCTCCCTCCAAGAGGCAACATTTGTCTCCCTCTGGGAGACAACCTTTGTCTCCCTCCGGGAGACAACCTTTGTCTCCCTCCGGGAGACAACCTTTGTCTCCCTCCGGGAGACAATACTCGTCTCCCTCCGGGAGACAACATTTGTCTCCCTCCTGGAGACAACCTTTGTCTGCCCTTGGGAGACAACCTTTGTCTTCCCCCAGGAGACAACCTTTGTCTCCCTCAGGGAGACAACCTTTTTCTCCCTCTGGGAGACATACTGTCTCCCTCCGAGAGACAACCTTTGTCTCCCTTTGGGAGACAACCTTTGTCTCCCTCCGGGAGACAACATTTGTCTCCCTCCGAGAGACAACCTTTGTCTCCCTTTGGGAGACAACATTTGTGTCCCTCCGGGAGACAACCTTTGTCTCCCTCCAGGAGACAACATTTGTCTCCCTTCAAAAGACAACCTTTGTCTCCCCCTGGGAGACAGCATTTGTCTCCCTCTGGGAGACAACATTTGTCTCCCTCCGGGAGACAACCTTTGTCTCCCTCCGGGAGACAACCTTTGTCTCCCTCCGGGAGACAATATTTGTCTCCCTCCGGGAGACAACATTTGTCTCCCTCCGAGAGACAACCTGTGTCTCCCCCTGGGAGACAACATTTGTCTCCCTCCAAGAGACAACATTTGTCTCCCTCCGAGAGACAACCTTTGTCTCCCTTTGGGAGACAACATTTGTCTCCCTCCGGGAGACAACCTTTGTCTCCCTCCAGGAGACAACATTTGTCTCCCTTCGAAAGACAACCTTTGTCTCCCCTTGGGAGACAACATTTGTCTCCCTCTGGGAGACAACATTTGTCTCCCTCCGGGAGACAACCTTTGTCTCCCTCCGGGAGACAACCTTTGTCTCCCTCCGGGAGACAACCTTTGTCTCCCTCCGGGAGACTATTTTTGTCTCCCTCCGGGAGACAACATTTGTCTCCCTCCGGGAGACAACCTGTGTCTCCCCCTGGGAGACAACATTTGTCTCCCTCCAAGAGACAACATTTGTCTCCCTCCGAGAGACAACCTTTGTCTCCCTTTGCGAGACAACATTTGTCTCCCTCCGGGAGACAACCTTTGTCTCCCTCCGGGAGACGACATTTGTCTCCCTCAGGGAGACAACATTTGTCTCCCTCAAGGAAACAACATTTGTCTCCCTCCAAGAGACAACATTTGTCTCCCTCCAAGAGACAACATTTGTCTCCCTCCGAGAGACAACCTTTGTCTCCCTTTGGGAGACAACATTTGTCTCCCTCTGGGAGACAACCTTTGTCTCCCTCCAGGAGACAACATTTGTCTCCCTCCGAAAGACAACATTTGTCTCCCTCCGGGAGACTACCTGTGTCTCCCCCTTGGAGACAACATTTGTCTCCCTCTGGGAGACAACATTTGTCTCCCTCCGGGAGACAACCTTTGTCTCCCTCCGGGAGACAACCTTTGTCTCCCTCCGGGAGACAATATTTGTCTCCCTCCGGGAGACAACATTTGTCTCCCTCCGAGAGACAACCTGTGTCTCCCCCTGGGAGACAACATTTGTCTCCCTCCAAGAGACAACATTTGTCTCCCTCCGAGAGACAACCTTTGTCTCCCTTTGGGAGACAACATTTGTCTCCCTCCGGGAGACAACCTTTGTCTCCCTCCAGGAGACAACATTTGTCTCCCTTCGAAAGACAACCTTTGTCTCCCCTTGGGAGACAACATTTGTCTCCCTCTGGGAGACAACATTTGTCTCCCTCCGGGAGACAACCTTTGTCTCCCTCCGGGAGACAACCTTTGTCTCCCTCCGGGAGACTATTTTTGTCTCCCTCCGGGAGACAACATTTGTCTCCCTCCGGGAGACAACCCGTGTCTCCCCCTGGGAGACAACATTTGTCTCCCTCCAAGAGACAACATTTGTCTCCCTCCGAGAGACAACCTTTGTCTCCCTTTGCGAGACAACATTTGTCTCCCTCCGGGAGACAACCTTTGTCTCCCTCCGGGAGACGACATTTGTCTCCCTCAGGGAGACAACATTTGTCTCCGTCAAGGAGACAACATTTGTCTCCCTCCAAGAGACAACATTTGTCTCCCTCCAAGAGACAACATTTGTCTCCCTCCGAGAGACAACCTTTGTCTCCCTTTGGGAGACAACATTTGTCTCCCTCTGGGAGACAACCTTTGTCTCCCTACAGGAGACAACATTTGTCTCCCTCCGAAAGACAACATTTGTCTCCCTCCGGGAGACTACCTGTGTCTCCCCCTTGGAGACAACATTTGTCTCCCTCCAAGAGACAACATTTGTCTCCCTCCGAGAGACAACCTTTGTCTCCCTTTGCGAGACAACATTTGTCTCCCTCCGGGAGACAACCTTTGTCTCCCTCCGGGAGACGACATTTGTCTCCCTCCGGGGGACAACATTTGTCTCCCTCCGGGAGACAACTTTGTCTCCCCCCGGGAGACAACCTTTGTCTCCCTCCAAGAGACAACATTTGTCTCCCTCCGGGAGACAACCTGTGTCTCCCCCTGGGAGACAACATTTGTCTCCCTCCAAGAGACAACATTTGTCTCCCTCCGAGAGACAACCTTTGTCTCCCTTTGCGAGACCACATTTGTCTCCCTCCGGGAGACAACCTTTGTCTCCCTCCGGGAGACGACATTTTTCTCCCTCAGGGAGACAACATTTGTCTCCCTCCGAGAGACAACCTTTGTCTCCCTTTGCGAGACCACATTTGTCTCCCTCCGGGAGACAACCTTTGTCTCCCTCCGGGAAACAACATTTGTCTCCCTCCGAAAGACAACATTTGTCTCCCTCCGGGAGACAACCTGTGTTTCCCCCTGGGAGACAACATTTGTCTCCCTCCAAGAGACAACATTTGTCTCCCTCCGAGAGACAACCTTTGTCTCCCTTTTGGAGACATCATTTGTGTCCCTCCGGAAGACAACCTTTGTCTCCCTCCAGGAGACAACATTTGTCTCCCTTCGAAAGACAACCTTTGTCTCCCCCTGGGAGACAGCATTTGTTTCCCTCTGGGAGACAACATTTGTCTCCCTCCGGGAGACAACCTTTGTCTCCCTCCGGGAGACAACGTTTGTCTCCCTCCGGGAGACAATATTTGTCTCCCTCCGGGAGACAACATTTGTCTCCCTCCGAGAGACAACCTGTGTCTCCCCCTGGGAGACAACATTTGTCTCCCTCCAAGAGACAACATTTGTCTCCCTCCGAGAGACAACCTTTGTCTCCCTTTGGGAGACAACATTTGTCTCCCTCCGGGAGACAACCTTTGTCTCCCTCCAGGAGACAACATTTGTCTCCCTTCGAAAGACAACCTTTGTCTCCCCTTGGGAGACAACATTTGTCTCCCTCTGGGAGACAACATTTGTCTCCCTCCGGGATACAACCTTTGTCTCTCTCCGGGATACAACCTTTGTCTCCCTCCGGGAGACAACCTTTGTCTCCCTCCGGGAGACTATTTTTGTCTCCCTCCGGGAGACAACATTTGTCTCCCTCCGGGAGACAACCTGTGTCTCCCCCTGGGAGACAACATTTGTCTCCCTCCAAGAGACAACATTTGTCTCCCTCCGAGAGACAACCTTTGTCTCCCTTTGCGAGACAACATTTGTCTCCCTCGGGGAGACAACCTTTGTCTCCCTCCGGGAGACGACATTTGTCTCCCTCAGGGAGACAACATTTGTCTCCCTCCGGGAGACAACTTTGTCTTCCCCCGGGAGACAACCTTTGTCTCCCTCCGGGAAACAACCTTTGTCTCCCTCCGGGAGACAACCTTTGTCTCCCACTGGGAGACAAACTGTCTCCCTTCGAGAGACAACCTTTGTCTCCCTTTGGGAGACAAACTTTGTTTCCCTCCGGGAGACAACATTTGTCTCATTTTGGGAGACAACATCTGTCTCCTTCCGAGAGTCAACCTTTGTCTCCCTCTGGGAGACAACATTTGTCTCCCTCTGGGAGACAACATTTGTCTCCCTCCGGGAGACAACCTTTGTCTCCCTCCGGGGAGACAACATTTGTCTCCCTCCGAGAGACAACCTTTGTCTCCCTCCGAGAGTCAACCTTTGTCTCCCTTTGGGAGACAACATTTGTCTCCCACCGGGAGACAACATTTGTCTCCCTTCGAAAGACAACCTTTCTCTCCCCTTGGGAGACAACATTTGTCTCCCTCTGGGAGACAACATTTGTCTCCCTCCGGGAGACAACCTTTGTCTCCCTCCGGGAGACAACCTTTGTCTCCCTCCGGGAGACTATTTTTGTCTCCCTCCGGGAGACAACATTTGTCTCCCTCCGGGAGACAACCTGTGTCTCCCCCTGGGAGACAACATTTGTCTCCCTCCAAGAGACAACATTTGTCTCCCTCCGAGAGACAACCTTTGTCTCCCTTTGCGAGACCACATTTGTCTCCCTCCGGGAGACAACCTTTGTCTCCCTCCGGGAGACGACATTTTTCTCCCTCAGGGAGACAACATTTGTCTCCCTCAGGGAGACAATTTTTGTCTCCCTCAGGGAGACAACATTTGTCTCCCTCAGGGAGACAACATTTGTCTCCCTCCAAGAGACAACATTTGTCTCCCTCCAAGAGACAACATTTGTCTCCCTCCGAGAGGCAACCTTTGTCTCCCTTTGGGAGACAACATTTGTCTCCCTCTGGGAGACAACCTTTGTCTCCCTCCGAGAGACAACCTTTGTCTCCCTTTGCGAGACCACATTTGTCTCCCTCAGGGAGACAACCTTTGTCTCCCTCCGGGAGACGACATTTTTCTCCCTCAGGGAGACAACATTTGTCTCCCTCAGGGAGACAATTTTTGTCTCCCTCAGGGAGACAACATTTGTCTCTCTCAGGGAGACAACATTTGTCTCCCTCCAAGAGACAACATTTGTCTCCCTCCAAGAGACAACATTTGTCTCCCTCCGAGAGGCAACCTTTGTCTCCCTTTGGGAGACAACATTTGTCTCCCTCTTGGAGACAACCTTTGTCTCCCTCCAGGAGACAACATTTGTCTCCCTCCGAAAGACAACATTTGTCTCCCTCCGGGAGACAACCTGTGTCTCCCCCTGGGAGACAACATTTGTCTCCCTCCAAGAGACAACATTTGTCTCCCTCCGAGAGACAACCTTTGTCTCCCTTTGCGAGACAACATTTGTCTCCCTCCGGGAGACAACCTTTGTCTCCCTGCGGGAGACGACATTTTTCTCCCTCCGGGGGACAAAATTTGTCTCCCTCCGGGAGACAACTTTGTCTCCCCCCAGGAGACAACCTTTGTCTCCCTCCGGGAGACAACCTTTGTCTCCCTCTGGGAGACAAACTGTCTCCCTTCGAGAGACAACCTTTGTCTCCCTTTGGGAGACAAACTTTGTCTCCCTCCGGGAGACAACATTTGTCTCATTCTGGGAGACAACATTTGTCTCCCATCGGGAGACAACCTTTGTCTCCCTCCGGGAGACAGCATTTGTCTCCCTCCGGGAGACAACCTTTGTCTCCCTCCGGGAGACAGCATTTGTCTCCCTCCGGGAGACAACCATTGTCTCCCTCCGGGAGACAGCATTTGTCTCCCTCCGGGAGACAACATCTGTCTCCCTCCGGGAGACAACATTTGTCTCCCTCTGGGAGACAACCTTTGTCTCCCACCGGGAGACAACCTTTGTCTCCCTCCAGGAGACAGCATTTGTCTCCCTCCGGGAGACAAGCTTTGTCTCCCTCCGGGAGACAGCATTTGTCTCCCTCCGGGAGACAACCTTTGTCTCCCTCCGGTAGGCAACCTTTGTCTCCCTCCAGGAGACAACCTGTCTCCTTCCAGGAGACAACCTTTGTCTCCCTCTGGGAGACAACATTTGTCTCCCTCCGGGAGACAACATTTGTCTCCCTCCTGGAGACAACATTTGTCTCCCTCCCGGAGACAACCTTTGTCTCCCTCCGGGAGACAACATTTGTCTCCCTCTCGGAGACAACCTTTGTCTCCCTCCGGGAGACAACATTTATCTCCCTCTGGGAGACCAAACTGTCTCCCTCCGAGAGACCACCTTTGTCTCCCTCCGGGAGACAACATTTGTCTCCCTCTGGGAGACAACCTTTGTCTCCCTCCGGGAGACAACATTTGTCTCCCTCCGAGAGACAACATTTGTCTCCCTCCGGGAGACCAAACTGTCTCCCTCCGAGAGACAACCTTTGTCTCCCTCCGGGAGACAACATTCGTCTCCCTTTGGGAGACCAAACTGTCTCCCTCCGAGAGACCACCTTTGTCTCCCTCCGGGAGACAACATTTGTCTCCCTCTGGGAGACAACCTTTGTCTCCCTCCGGGAGACAACATTTGTCTCTCTCAGGGAGACAACATTTGTTTCCCTCAGGGAGACAACATTTGTCTCCCTCCAAGAGACAACATTTGTCTCCCTCCGGGAGACAACATTTGTCTCCCTCCTGGAGACAACCTTTGTCTCCCTCCCGGAGACAACCTTTGTCTCCCTCCGGGAGACAACATTTGTCTCCCTCCGGGAGACCAAACTGTCTCCTTCTGGGAGACAACCTTTGTCTCCCTCCGGGAGACAACATTTGTCTCCCTCCGAGAGACAACATTTGTCTCCCTCCGGGAGACCAAACGGTTTCCCTCCGGGAGACAACCTTTGTCTCCCTCCGGGAGACAACCTTTGTCTCCTCCCTGGAGATAACATTTTTTCCCTCCAAGAGACAACCTTTGTCTCCCTCCGGGAGACACATTTGTCTCCCTCCTGGACACATCATTTGTCTCCCTCCCGGAGACAACCTTTGTCTCCCTCCGGGAGACAACATTTGTCTCCCTCCGGGAGACCAAACTGTCTCCCTCTGGGAGACAACCTTTGTCTCCCTCCGGGAGACAACATTTGTCTCCCTCCGAGAGACAACATTTGTCTCCCTCTGGGAGACCAAACTGTCTCCCTCCGGGAGACAACCTTTGTCTCCCTCCGGGAGACAACCTTT
The DNA here is from genome assembly GCA_964019985.1 of Aurelia sp. 4 Dawson et al 2005. Lineage (NCBI taxonomy): Eukaryota > Metazoa > Cnidaria > Scyphozoa > Semaeostomeae > Ulmaridae > Aurelia > Aurelia sp. 4 Dawson et al 2005. The sequence goes on along the minus strand of OZ026511.1, from coordinate 237,204 downwards.
GTCTCCTCCCGGGAGATAACATTTTTTTCTCCAAGAGACAACCTTTGTCTCCCTCCGGGAGACAACATTTGTCTCCCTCTGGGAGACAACCTTTATCTCCCTCCGGGAGACAACGTTTGTCTCCCACCGGGAGACAACCTTTGTCTCCCTCCGGGAGACAGCATTTGTCTCCCTCCTGGAAACAACCTTTGTCTTTCCTCCGGGAGACAGCCATTGTCTCCCGGAGGGAGACAACATTTGTCTCCCTCCGGGAGACCAAACTGTCTCCCTCCGAGAGACAACCTTTGTCTCCCTCCGGGAGACAACTTTTGTCTCCCTCTGGGAGACAACGTTTGTCTCCCTCCGGGAGACAACGTTTGTCTAACTCCGGGAGACATCCTTTGTCTCCTCCCGGGAGATAACATTTTTTCCCTCCAAGAGACAACCTTTGTCTCCCTCCTGTAGACAACATTTGTCTCCCTCCCGGAGACAACCTTTGTCTCCCTCCGGGAGACAACATTTGTCTCCCTCCGGGAGACCAAACTGTCTCCCTCCGGGAGACAACCTTTGTCTCCCTCCGGGAGACAACCTTTGGTCTCCTCCCGGGAGATAACATTTTTTTCTCCAAGACACAACCTTTGTCTCCCTCCGGGAGACAACATTTGTCTCCCTCCGGGAGAAAACATTTGTCTCCCTCCTGGAGACAACATTTGTCTCCCTCCCAGAGACAACCTTTGTCTCCCTCCGGGAGACAACATTTGTCTCCCTCCGGGAGACCAAACTGTCTTCTTCTGGGAGACAACCTTTGTCTCCCTCCGGGAGACAACATTTGTCTCCCTCCGAGAGACAACATTTGTCTCCCTCCGGGAGACCAAACGGTCTCCCTCCGGGAGACAACCTTTGTCTCCCTCCGGGAGACAACCTTTGTCTCCTCCCGGGAGATAACATTTTTTCCCTCCAAGAGACAACATTTGTCTCCCTCCGGGAGACAACCTTTGTCTCCCTCCAGGAGACAACATTTGTCTCCCTTCGAAAGACAACCTTTCTCTCCCCTTGGGAGACAACATTTGTCTCCCTCTGGGAGACAACATTTGTCTCCCTCCGGGAGACAACCTTTGTCTCCCTCCGGGAGACAACCTTTGTCTCCCTCCGGGAGACTATTTTTGTCTCCCTCCGGGAGACAACATTTGTCTCCCTCCGGGAGACAACCTGTGTCTCCCCCTGGGAGACAACATTTGTCTCCCTCCAAGAGACAACATTTGTCTCCCTCCGAGAGACAACCTTTGTCTCCCTTTGCGAGACCACATTTTTCTCCCTCAGGGAGACAACATTTGTCTCCCTCAGGGAGACAATTTTTGTCTCCCTCAGGGAGACAATTTTTGTCTCCCTCAGGGAGACAACATTTGTCTCCCTCAGGGAGACAACATTTGTCTCCCTCCAAGAGACAACATTTGTCTCCCTCCGAGAGGCAACCTTTGTCTCCCTTTGGGAGACAACATTTGTCTCCCTCTGGGAGACAACCTTTGTCTCCCTCCAGGAGACAACATTTGTCTCCCTCCGAAAGACAACATTTGTCTCCCTCCGGGAGACAACCTGTGTCTCCCCCTGGGAGACAACATTTGTCTCCCTCCAAGAGACAACATTTGTCCCCCTCCGAGAGACAACCTTTGTCTCCCTTTGCGAGACAACATTTGTCTCCCTCCGGGAGACAACCTTTGTCTCCCTGCGGGAGACGACATTTTTCTCCCTCCGGGGGACAACATTTGTCTCCCTCCGGGAGAGATATTTGTCTCCCCCCAGGAGACAACCTTTGTCTCCCTCCGGGAAACAACCTTTGTCTCCCTCCGGGAGACAACCTTTGTCTCCCTCTGGGAGACAAACTGTCTCCCTTCGAGAGACAACCTTTGTCTCCCTTTGGGAGACAAACTTTGTCTCCCTCCGGGAGACAACATTTGTCTCATTCTGGGAGACAACATTTGTCTCCCATCGGGAGACAACCTTTGTCTCCCTCCGGGAGACAGCATTTGTCTCCCTCCGGGAGACAACCTTTGTCTCCCTCCGGGAGACAGCATTTGTCTCCCTCCGGGAGACAACCTTTGTCTCCCTCCGGGAGACAGCATTTGTCTCCCTCCGGGAGACAACATCTGTCTCCCTCCGGGAGACAACATTTGTCTCCCTCTGGGAGACAACCTTTGTCTCCCTCCGGGAGACAACATTTGTCTCCCTCCGGGAGACAACATTTATCTCCCACCGGGAGACAAGCTTTGTCTCCCTCTGGGAGACAGCATTTGTCTCCCTCCGGGAGACAACCTTTGTCTCCCTCCGGTAGGCAACCTTTGTCTCCCTCCAGGAGACAACCTGTCTCCTTCCAGGAGACAACCTTTGTCTCCCTCTGGGAGACAACATTTGTCTCCCTCCGGGAGACAACATTTGTCTCCCTCCTGGAGACAACATTTGTCTCCCTCCCGGAGACAACCTGTCTCCTTCCAGGAGACAACCTTTGTCTCCCTCTGGGAGACAACATTTGTCTCCCTCCGGGAGACAACATTTGTCTCCCTCCTGGAGACAACATTTGTCTCCCTCCCGGAGACAACCTTTGTCTCCCTCCGGGAGACAACATTTGTCTCCCTCTCGGAGACAACCTTTGTCTCCCTGCGGGAGACAACATTTGTCTCCCTCCGGGAGACCAAACTGTCTCCCTCCGAGAGACAACCTTTGTCTCCCTCCGGGAGACAACATTCGTCTCCCTAAGGGAGACCAAACTGTCTCCCTCCGAGAGACCACCTTTGTCTCCCTCCGGGAGACAACATTTGTCTCCCTCTGGGAGACAACCTTTGTCTCCCTCCGGGAGACAACATTTGTCTCCTTCCGGGAGACAACATTTGTCTCCCTCCGGGAGACAACATTTGTCTCCCTCCGGGAGACAACATTTGTCTCCCTCCGGGAGAAAACATTTGTCTCCCTCCTGGAGACAACCTTTGTCTCCCTCCGGGAGACAACATTTGTCTCCCTCCGGGAGACAACATTTGTCTCCCACCGGGAGACAACCTTTGTCTCCCTCCAGGAGACAGCATTTGTCTCCCTCCGGGAGACAAGCTTTGTCTCCCTCCGGGAGACAGCATTTCTCTCCCTCCGGGAGACAACCTTTGTCTCCCTCCGGTAGGCAACCTTTGTCTCTCTCCAGGAGACAACCTGTCTCCTTCCAGGAGACAACCTTTGTCTCCCTCTGGGAGACAACATTTGTCTCCCTCCGGGAGACAACATTTGTCTCCCTCCTGGAGACAACATTTGTCTCCCTCCCGGAGACAACCTTTGTCTCCCTCCGAGAGACAACATTTGTCTCCCTCTCGGAGACAACCTTTGTCTCCCTCCGGGAGACAACATTTGTCTCCCTCCGGGAGACCAAACTGTCTCCCTCCGAGAGACAACCTTTGTCTCCCTCCGGGAGACAACATTCGTCTCCCTCTGGGAGACCAAACTGTCTCCCTCCGAGAGACCACCTTTGTCTCCCTCCGGGAGACAACATTTGTCTCCCTCTGGGAGACAACCTTTGTCTCCCTCCGGGAGACAACATTTTTCTCCTTCCGGGAGACAACCTTTGTCTCCCTCCGGGAGACAACATTTGTCTCCCTCCGGGAGAAAACATTTGTCTCCCTCCTGGAGACAACCTTTGTCTCCCTCCCGGAGACAACCTTTGTCTCCCTCCGGGAGACAACATTTGTCTCCCTCCGGGAGACCAAACTGTCTCCTTCTGGGAGACAACCTTTGTCTCCCTCCGGGAGACAACATTTGTCTCCCTCCGAGAGACAACATTTGTCTCCCTCCGGGAGACCAAACGGTCTCCCTCCGGGAGACAACCTTTGTCTCCCTTCGGGTGACAACCTTTGTCTCCTCCCTGGAGATAACATTTTTTCCCTCCGAGAGACAACCTTTGTCTCCCTCCGGGAGACACATTTGTCTCCCTCCTGGACACATCATTTGTCTCCCTCTCGGAGACAACCTTTGTCTCCCTCCGGGAGACAACATTTGTCTCCCTCCGGGAGACCAAACTGTCTCCCTCTGGGAGACAACCTTTGTCTCCCTCCGGGAGACAACATTTGTCTCCCTCCGAGAGACAACATTTGTCTCCCTCCGGGAGACCAAACTGTCTCCCTCCGGGAGACAACCTTTGTCTCCCTCCGGGAGACAACCTTTGTCTCCTCCCGGGAGATAACATTTTTTTCTCCAAGAGACAACCTTTGTCTCCCTCCGGGAGACAACATTTGTCTCCCTCTGGGAGACAACCTTTATCTCCCTCCGGGAGACAACTTTTGTCTCCCACCGGGAGACAACCTTTGTCTCCCTCCGGGAGACAGCATTTGTCTCCCTCCTGGAGACAACCTTTGTCTCCCTCCGGGAGACAGCCATTGTCTTCCTCCGGGAGACAACATTTGTCTCCCTCCGGGAGACCAAACTGTCTCCCTCCGAGAGACAACCTTTGTCTCCCTCCGGGAGACAACTTTTGTCTCCCTCTGGGAGACAACGTTTGTCTCCCTCCGGGAGACAACGTTTGTCTAACTCCGGGAGACATCCTTTGTCTCCTCCCGGGAGATAACATTTTTTCCCTCCAAGAGACAACCTTTGTCTCCCTCCTGTAGACAACATTTGTCTCCCTACCGGAGACAACCTTTGTCTCCCTCCGGGAGACAACATTTGTCTCCCTCCGGGAGACAACATTTGTCTCCCTCCGGGAGACCAAACTGTCTCCCTCCGGGAGACAACCTTTTTCTCCCTCCGGGAGACAACCTTTGTCTCCTCCCGGGAGATAACATTTTTTTCTCCAAGAGACAACCTTTGTCTCCCTCCGGGAGACAACATTTGTCTCCCTCCGGGAGAAAACATTTGTCTCCCTCCTGGAGACAACATTTGTCTCCCTCCCGGAGACAACCTTTGTCTCCCTCCGGGAGACAACATTTGTCTCCCTCCGGGAGACCAAACTGTCTCCTTCTGGGAGACAACCTTTGTCTCCCTCCGGGAGACAACATTTGTCTCCCTCCGAGAGACAACATTTGTCTCCCTCCGGGAGACCAAACGGTCTCCCTCCGGGAGACAACCTTTGTCTCCTCCCGGGAGATAACATTTTTTCCCTCCAAGAGACAACCTTTGTCTCCCTCCGGGAGACACATTTGTCTCCCTCCTGGAGACATCATTAGTCTCCCTCCCGGAGACAACCTTTGTCTCCCTCCGGGAGACAACATTTGTCTCCCTCCGGGAGACCAAACTGTCTCCCTCTGTGAGACAACCTTTGTCTCCCTCCGGGAGACAACATTTGTCTCCCTCCGAGAGACAACATTTGTCTCCCTCCGGGAGACCAAACTGTCTCCCTCCGGGAGACAACCTTTGTCTCCCTCCGGGAGACAACCTTTGTCACCCTCCGGGAGACAACATTTGTCTCCATCCGGGAGACAACATTTGTCTCCCTCCGGGAGACAGCCATTGTATCCCTCCGGGAGACAACATTTGTCTCCCTCCGGGAGACAACATTTGTCTCCCTCCGGGAGACCAAACTGTCTCCCTCCGGGAGACACCCTTTGTCTCCCTCCCGGAGACAACCTTTCATTTCATTTCATTTCATTTCATTTCATTTTGAATTCTTTATACAGGGTAAAGTCTACAATGACAATTGATTTACAAGCTGCCCTGTTAAAAACCTAATTACAAAAGTTACACAAGCAAATAAATAGATAAATAGAAAGACCCTAAAAATACGTTAATGAAAAAGAAAATTAAAATTTGAACAGAAACGGTTACATCCTGCCAAAGTGGCGTCATAAAAAGGACTGATATTCATAATTTGTGCTTGAAAGCCAAAAATGTGCTTGCTTGTTTTGCCTCATTGCTAAGGTTGTTCCAAATACGTGCTCCTCTAAATTCGAAGCTTTTCTGTCCTGAAGACGTTTTGAACAGAGGAATGCGTAGATCAGTGTTGGAATTGCGTAGCATCCTACTTTGAGTATCAGACAGTCTATGAAATAGCCCTTTTAAGTAATCGGGGGCCTCATTGTGGAGAACCTTGTAAACAACCTTTCCAGTTTCTGACTCAATTAGCTCCTGAATAGAAGGCCACCCAAGTTTTTGTATTAAAGGTTGGGAATGGGCGTCATAAGGACTGTTTGTAACTATCCTCGCTGCCCGGTTTTGTAATTTCTGTAGCTTCTGTAGAGCTGTAATACCAGCAGCCCCCCACACGGGACAGCAGTAGCGGAAGTGCGGCTCAACAAGGCTTTTGTACATCGCTTGTACAGTTACTAAAGGGAGGTATCTTTTAGCATAACGAAGCATTCCTAGACCGCGGGAAACCTTTTTTGTTATAGTGACTAAATGCTCATCCCAGTTAAGAAATTGGTCGACCTGGACACCCAAATATTTTGTACTGGTTATGATAGAGATTGCTTCGTCTCCAATATGGAGGAATGGTTTTTGGTTGTCAGGTTGCTCAACCGCTCTTATTTTGTACCTACTACCTATCAAAATACTTTGTGTTTTAGCAACGTTAAGAGATAACTTGTTCTCATCCAGCCATGACTTAAGAGACTGTAGGTCTTTGTTTACTGCATTGTTGATCGAGGAAATAGATTTCGAGGAGTAGTAGATGCTTGTATCATCAGCGTACATATTAACGTTTGAAGAATCGAGTGCCAAGGGTAAATCGTTGATATAGATCAGGAAAAGTAAGGGACCTAAGCAAGAGCCCTGAGGAACCCCAAAATTAATGTTATCTAGTTTCGACACCGTTTAGACAACGTTTGTCTCCCACCGGGAGACCACATTTATCTCCCTCCGGGAGACAGCATTTGTCTCCTTCTGGGAGACAACCTTTGTCTCCCTCCGGGAGACAACGTTTGTCTCCCACCGGGAGACAAAATTTGTCTCCCTCCGGGAGACAGCATTTGTCTCCCTCCGGGAGACAACCTTTGTCTCCCTCCGGGAGACAGCCATTGTCTTCCTCCGGGAGACAACATTTGTCTCCCTCCGGGAGACCAAACTGTCTCCATCCGGGAGACAACCTTTGTCTCCCTCCGGGAGACAACATATGTCTCCCTCCGGGAGACAACATTTGTCTCTCTCTGGGAGACCAAACTGTCTCCCTCCGGGAGACAACCTTTGTCTCCCTCCGGGAGACAACATTTGTCTCCTCCCGGAAGATAACGTTTTTTCCCTCCAAGAGACAACCTTTGTCTCCCTCCGTGAGACAACATTTGTCTCCCTCCGGGAGACAACATTTGTCTCCCTCCGAGAGACAGCCATTGTATCCCTCCGGGAGACAACATTTGTCTCCCTCCGGGAGACAACATTTGTCTCCTTCCGGGAGACCAAACTGTCTCCCTTTGGGAGACAACCTTTGTCACCCACCGGGAGACAACATTTGTCTCCCTCCGGGAGACAACCTTTGTCTCCCTCCAGGAGACAACATTTGTCTCCCTCCGGGAGACAACCTTTGTCTCCCTCTATGAGACAGCCATTGTATCTCTCCGGGAGACAACATTTGTCTCCCTCCGGGAGACAACATTTGTCTCCCTCCGGGAGACATCATTTGTCTCCTTCCGGGAGACCAAACTGTCTCCCTCTGGGAGACAACCTTTGTCACCCTCCGGGAGACAATCTGTCTCCCTCCCGGAGACAACCTTTGTCTCCCTCCGGGAGACAACATTTGTCTCCCTCCGGGAGACAACATATGTCTCCCTCCGGGAGACCAAACTGTCTCCCTCCGGGAGACAACCTTTGTCTCCCTCCGGGAGACAACATTTGTCTCCCTCTGGGAGACAACCTTTGTCTCCCTCCGGGAGACAACATTTGTCTCACTCTGGGAGACAACCTTTGTTTCCCTCCGGGAGACAGCATTTGTCTCCCTCCGGGAGACAACATTTGTTTCCCTCCGGGAGACAACATTTGTCTCCCTCCGGGAGACAACATTTGTCTCCCTCCGGGAGACAACATTTGTCTCCCTCCGGGAGACCAAACTGTCTCCCTCTGGGAGACAACCTTTGTTTCCCTCCGGGAGACAACATTTGTTTCCCTCCGGGAGACAACATTTGTCTCCCTCCGGGAGACCAAACTGTCTCCCTTTGGGAGACAACCTTTGTCACCCTCCGGGAGACAACATTTGTCTCCCTCCGGGAGACAACCTTTGTCTCCCTCCAGGAGACAACATTTGTCTCCCTCTGGGAGACAACCTTTGTCTCCCTCCATGAGACAGCCATTGTATCCCTCCGGGAGACAACATTTGTCTCCCCCCGGGAGACAACCTTTCTCTCCCTCCCGGAGACAACCTTTGTCTCCCTCCGGGAGACAACATTTGTCTCCCTCCCGGAGACAACATTTGTCTCCCTCCGGGAGACAACCTTTGTCTCCCTCCAGGAGACAACATTTGTCTCCCTCCGGGAGACAACCTTTGTCTCCCTCTATGAGACAGCCATTGTATCTCTCCGGGAGACAACATTTGTCTCCCTCCGGGAGACAACATTTGTCTCCCTCCGGGAGACATCATTTGTCTCCTTCCGGGAGACCAAACTGTCTCCCTCTGGGAGACAACCTTTGTCACCCTCCGGGAGACAATCTGTCTCCCTCCCGGAGACAACCTTTGTCTCCCTCCGGGAGACAACATTTGTCTCCCTCCGGGAGACAACATATGTCTCCCTCCGGGAGACCAAACTGTCTCCCTCCGGGAGACAACCTTTGTCTCCCTCCGGGAGACAACATTTGTCTCCCTCTGGGAGACAACCTTTGTCTCCCTCCGGGAGACAACATTTGTCTCACTCTGGGAGACAACCTTTGTTTCCCTCCGGGAGACAGCATTTGTCTCCCTCCGGGAGACAACATTTGTTTCCCTCCGGGAGACAACATTTGTCTCCCTCCGGGAGACAACATTTGTCTCCCTCCGGGAGACAACATTTGTCTCCCTCCGGGAGACCAAACTGTCTCCCTCTGGGAGACAACCTTTGTTTCCCTCCGGGAGACAACATTTGTTTCCCTCCGGGAGACAACATTTGTCTCCCTCCGGGAGACCAAACTGTCTCCCTTTGAGAGACAACCTTTGTCACCCTCCGGGAGACAACATTTGTCTCCCTCCGGGAGACAACCTTTGTCTCCCTCCAGGAGACAACATTTGTCTCCCTCTGGGAGACAACCTTTGTCTCCCTCCATGAGACAGCCATTGTATCCCTCCGGGAGACAACATTTGTCTCCCCCCGGGAGACAACCTTTCTCTCCCTCCCGGAGACAACCTTTGTCTCCCTCCGGGAGACAACATTTGTCTCCCTCCCGGAGACAACATTTGTCTCCCTCCGGGAGACAACATTTATTTCCCTCCGGGAGACAACATTTGTCTCCCTCCGGGAGACAACATTTGTCTCCCTCCGGGAGACAACCTTTGTCTCTCTACAGGAGACAAAATTTGTCTCCCTCCAGGAGACAACCTATGTCTCCCTCCGGGAGACAGCCATTGTATCCCTCTGGGAGACAACCTTTGTCTCCCTCCGGGAGACAACCTTTGTCTCCCTCCGGGAGACGACATTTGTCTCCCTCCGGGAGACCAAACTGTCTCCCTACGGGAGACATCATTTGTCTCCCTCCGGGAGACAACTTTTGTCTCCCTCCGGGAGACCAAACTGTCTCCCTTTGGGAGACAACCTTTGTCACCCTCCGGGAGACAACATTTTTCTCCCTCCGGGAGACAACCTTTGTCTCCCTCCAGGAGACAACATTTGTCTCCCTCCGGGAGACAACCTTTGTCTCCCTCCATGAGACAGCCATTGTATCCCTCCGGGAGACAACATTTGTCTCCCTCAGGCAGACCAAACTGTCTCCATCCGGGAGACAACCTTTGTCTCCCTCCGGGAGACAACCTTTGTCTCCCTCCGGGAGACAACATTTGTCTCACTCCGGGAGACAACCTCTGTTTCCCTCCGGGAGACAGCATTTGTCTCCCTCCGGGAGACAACATTTGTTTCCCTCCGGGAGACAACATTTGTCTCCCTCCGGGAGACAACATTTGTCTCCCTCCGGGAGACAACCTTTGTCTCCCTCCAGGAGACAACATTTGTCTCCCTCCGGGAGACAACCTTTGTCTCACTCCGGGAGACAACATTTGTCTCACTCCGGGAGACAACCTCTGTTTCCCTCCGGGAGACAGCATTTGTCTCCCTCCGGGAGAAACATTTGTTTCCCTCCGGGAGACAACATTTGTCTCCCTCCGGGAGACAACATTTGTCTCCCTCCGGGAGACAACCTTTGTCTCCCTCCAGGAGACAACATTTGTCTCCCTCCGGGAGACAGCCATTGTCTCAATCTGGGAGACAACCTTTGTCACCGTCCGGGAGACAACATTTGTCTCCCTCCGGGAGACAACATTTGTCTCACTCCGGGAGACAACCTTTGTTTCCCTCCGGGAGACAGCATTTGTCTCCCTCCGGGAGACAACATTTGTTTCCCTCCGGGAGACAACATTTGTCTCCCTCCGGGAGACAACATTTGTCTCCTTCCGGGAGACAACATTTGTCTCCCTCTTGGAGACAACCTTTGTGTCCCTCCGGGAGACAACATTTGTCTCCCTCCGGGAGACAACATTTGTCTCCCTCCGGGAGACCAAACTGTCTCTCTTTGGGAGACAACCTTTGTCACCCTCCGGGAGACAACATTTGTCTCCCTCCGGGAGACAACCTTTGTCTCCCTCCAGGAGACAACATTTGTCTCCCTCCGGGAGACAACCTTTGTCTCCCTCCGGGAGACCAAACTGTCTCCCTCCGGGAGACAACCTTTCTCTCCCTCCCGGAGACAACCTTTGTCTCCCTCCGGGAGACAACATATGTCTCCTCCCGGGAGATAAAATTTTTTCCCTCCAAGAGACAACCTTTGTCTCCCTCCATGAGACAGCCATTGTATCCCTCCGGGAGACAACATTTGTCTCCCTCCGGGAGACAACCATTGTCTCCCTCCGGGAGACAACATTTGTCTTCCTCTGGGAGACAACCTTTGTCTCCCTCCGGGAGACAACATTTGTCTCACTCTGGGAGACAACCTTTGTTTCCCTCCGGGAGACAGCATTTGTCTCCCTCCGGGAGACAACATTTGTCTCCCTCCGGGAGACCAAACTGTCTCTCTTTGGGAGACAACCTTTGTCACCCTCTGGGAGACAACATTTGTCTCCCTCCGGGAGACAACCTTTGTCTCCCTCCGGGAGACAACATTTGTCTCACTCTGGGAGACAACCTTTGTTTCCTTCCGGGAGACAGCATTTGTCTCCCTCCGGGAGACAACATTTGTTTCCCTCCGGGAGACAACCTTTGTCTCCCTCCGGGAGACAACATATGTCTCCTCCCGGGAGATAAAATTTTTTCCCTCCAAGAGACAACCTTTGTCTCCCTCCATGAGACAGCCATTGTATCCCTCCGGGAGACATCATTTGTCTCCTTCCGGGAGACCAAACTGTCTCCCTCTGGGAGACAACCTTTGTCACCCTCAGGGAGACAATCTGTCTCCCTCCCGGAGACAACCTTTGTCTCCCTCCGGGAGACAACATTTGTCTCCCTCCGGGAGACAACATATGTCTCCCTCCGGGAGACCAAACTGTCTCCCTCCGGGAGACAACCTTTGTCTCCCTCCGGGAGACAACATTTGTCTCCCTCTGGGAGACAACCTTTGTCTCCCTCCGGGAGACAACATTTGTCTCACTCTGGGAGACAACCTTTGTTTCCTTCCGGGAGACAGCATTTGTCTCCCTCCGGGAGACAACATTTGTTTCCCTCCGGGAGACAACATTTGTCTCCCTCCGGGAGACAACATTTGTCTCCCTCCGGGAGACCAAACTGTCTCCCTCTGGGAGACAACCTTTGTTTCCCTCCGGGAGACAACATTTGTTTCCCTCCGGGAGACAACATTTGTCTCCCTCCGGGAGACCAAACTGTCTCCCTTTAGGAGACAACCTTTGTCACCCTCCGGGAGACAACATTTGTCTCCCTCCGGGAGACAACCTTTGTCTCCCTCCAGGAGACAACATTTGTCTCCCTCCGGGAGACAACCTTTGTCTCCCTCCATGAGACAGCCATTGTATCCCTCCGGGAGACAACATTTGTCTCCCTCCGGGAGACAACATTTGTCTCCCTCCGGGAGACAACATTTGTCTCCCTCAGGCAGACCAAACTGTCTCCCCCCGGGAGACAACCTTTCTCTCCTTCCCGGAGACAACCTTTGTCTCCCTCCGGGAGACAACATTTGTCTCCCTCCCAGAGACAACATTTGTCTCCCTCCGGGAGACAACATTTATTTCCCTCCGGGAGACAACATTTGTCTCCCTCCGGGAGACAACATTTGTCTCCCTCCGGGAGACAACATTTGTCTCCCTCCGGGAGACAACCTTTGTCTCTCTACAGGAGACAAAATTTGTCTCCCTCCAGGAGACAACCTTTGTCTCCCTCCGGGAGACAACATTTGTCTCCCTCTGGGAGACAACCTTTGTCTCCCTCCGGGAGACAACATTTGTCTCACTCTGGGAGACAACATTTGTTTCCCTCCGGGAGACAACATTTGTCTCCCTCCGGGAGACAACATTTGTCTCCCTCCGGGAGACCAAACTGTCTCCCTCTGGGAGACAACCTTTGTTTCCCTCCGGGAGACAACATTTGTTTCCCTCCGGGAGACAACATTTGTCTCCCTCCGGGAGACCAAACTGTCTCCCTTTAGGAGACAACCTTTGTCACCCTCCGGGAGACAACATTTGTCTCCCTCCGGGAGACAACCTTTGTCTCCCTCCAGGAGACAACATTTGTCTCCCTCCGGGAGACAACCTTTGTCTCCCTCCATGAGACAGCCATTGTATCCCTCCGGGAGACAACATTTGTCTCCCTCCGGGAGACAACATTTGTCTCCCTCCGGGAGACAACATTTGTCTCCCTCAGTCAGACCAAACTGTCTCCCCCCGGGAGACAACCTTTCTCTCCCTCCCGGAGACAACCTTTGTCTCCCTCCGGGAGACAACATTTGTCTCCCTCCGGGAGACAACATTTGTCTCCCTCCGGGAGACAACCTTTGTCTCTCTACAGGAGACAAAATTTGTCTCCCTCCAGGAGACAACCTTTGTCTCCCTCCGGGAGACAGCCATTCTATCCCTCTGGGAGACAACCTTTGTCTCCCTCCGGGAGACAGTATTTGTCTCCCTCCGGGAGACCAAACTGTCTCCCTCCGGGAGACATCATTTGTCTCCCTCCGGGAGACAACTTTTGTCTCCCTCCGGGAGACCAAACTGTCTCCCTTTGGGAGACAACCTTTGTCACCCTCCGGGAGACAACATTTGTCTCCCTCCGGGAGACAACCTTTGTCTCCCTCCAGGAGACAACATTTGTCTCCCTCCGGGAGACAACCTTTGTCTCCCTCCATGAGACAGCCATTGTATCCCTCCGGGAGACAACATTTGTCTCCCTCCGGGAGACAACATTTGTCTCCCTCAGGCAGACCAAACTGTCTCCATCCGGGAGACAACCTTTGTCTCCCTCCGGGAGACAACCTTTGTCTCCCTCCGGGAGACAACATTTGTCTCACTCCTGGAGACAACCTCTGTTTCCCTCCGGGAGACAGCATTTGTCTCCCTCCGGGAGACAACATTTGTTTCCCTCCGGGAGACAACATTTGTCTCACTCTGGGAGACAACATTTGTTTCCCTCCGGGAGACAACATTTGTCTCCCTCCGGGAGACAACATTTGTCTCCCTCCGGGAGACCAAACTGTCTCCCTCTGGGAGACAACCTTTGTTTCCCTCCGGGAGACAACATTTGTTTCCCTCCGGGAGACAACATTTGTCTCCCTCCGGGAGACCAAACTGTCTCCCTTTAGGAGACAACCTTTGTCACCCTCCGGGAGACAACATTTGTCTCCCTCCGGGAGACAACCTTTGTCTCCCTCCAGGAGACAACATTTGTCTCCCTCCGGGAGACAACCTTTGTCTCCCTCCATGAGACAGCCATTGTATCCTTCCGGGAGACAACATTTGTCTCCCTCCGGGAGACAACATTTGTCTCCCTCCGGGAGACAACATTTGTCTCCCTCAGTCAGACCAAACTGTCTCCCCCCGGGAGACAACCTTTCTCTCCCTCCCGGAGACAACCTTTGTCTCCCTCCGGGAGACAACATTTGTCTCCCTCCGGGAGACAACATTTGTCTCCCTCCGGGAGACAACCTTTGTCTCTCTACAGGAGACAAAATTTGTCTCCCTCCAGGAGACAACCTTTGTCTCCCTCCGGGAGACAGCCATTCTATCCCTCTGGGAGACAACCTTTGTCTCCCTCCGGGAGACAGTATTTGTCTCCCTCCGGGAGACCAAACTGTCTCCCTCCGGGAGACATCATTTGTCTCCCTCCGGGAGACAACTTTTGTCTCCCTCCGGGAGACCAAACTGTCTCCCTTTGGGAGACAACCTTTGTCACCCTCCGGGAGACAACATTTGTCTCCCTCCGGGAGACAACCTTTGTCTCCCTCCAGGAGACAACATTTGTCTCCCTCCGGGAGACAACCTTTGTCTCCCTCCATGAGACAGCCATTGTATCCCTCCGGGAGACAACATTTGTCTCCCTCCGGGAGACAACATTTGTCTCCCTCAGGCAGACCAAACTGTCTCCATCCGGGAGACAACCTTTGTCTCCCTCCGGGAGACAACCTTTGTCTCCCTCCGGGAGACAACATTTGTCTCACTCCTGGAGACAACCTCTGTTTCCCTCCGGGAGACAGCATTTGTCTCCCTCCGGGAGACAACATTTGTTTCCCTCCGGGAGACAACATTTGTCTCCCTCCGGGAGACAACATTTGTCTCCCTCCGGGAGACAACCTTTGTCTCCCTCCAGGAGACAACATTTGTCTCCCTCCGGGAGACAACCTTTGTCTCACTCCGGGAGACAACATTTGTCTCACTCCGGGAGACAACCTCTGTTTCCCTCCGGGAGACAGCATTTGTCTCCCTCCGGGAGACAACCTTTGTCTCCCTCCAGGAGACAACATTTGTCTCCCTCCGGGAGACAGCCATTGTCTCAATCTGGGAGACAACCTTTGTCACCCTCCGGGAGACAACATTTGTCTCCCTCCGGGAGACAACATTTGTCTCACTCCGGGAGACAACCTTTGTTTCCCTCCGGGAGACAGCATTTGTCTCCCTCCGGGAGACAACATTTCTTTCCCTCCGGGAGACAACATTTGTCTCCCTCCGGGAGACAACATTTGTCTCCTTCCGGGAGACAACATTTGTCTCCCTCTTGGAGACAACCTTTGTCTCCCTCCATGAGACAGCCATTGTATCCCTCCGGGAGACAACATTTGTCTCCCTCCGGGAGACAACATTTGTCTCCCTCAGGCAGACCAAACTGTCTCCATCCGGGAGACAACCTTTGTCTCCCTCCGGGAGACAACCTTTGTCTCCCTCCGGGAGACAACATTTGTCTCACTCCTGGAGACAACCTCTGTTTCCCTCCAGGAGACAGCATTTGTCTCCCTCCGGGAGACAACATTTGTTTCCCTCCGGGAGACAACATTTGTCTCCCTCCGGGAGACAACATTTGTCTCCCTCCGGGAGACAACCTTTGTCTCCCTCCAGGAGACAACATTTGTCTCCCTCCGGGAGACAACCTTTGTCTCACTCCGGGAGACAACATTTGTCTCACTCCGGGAGACAACCTCTGTTTCCCTCCGGGAGACAGCATTTGTCTCCCTCCGGGAGACAACATTTGTTTCCCTCCGGGAGACAACATTTGTCTCACTCCGGGAGACAACCTTTGTTTCCCTCCGGGAGACAGCATTTGTCTCCCTCCGGGAGACAACATTTGTCTCCCTCTTGGAGACAACCTTTGTCTCCCTCCGGGAGACAACATTTGTTTCCCTCTGGGAGACAACATTTGTCTCCCTCCGGGAGACAACATTTGTCTCCCTCCGGGAGACCAATCTGTCTCCCTCTGGGAGACAACATTTGTCTCACTCTGGGAGACAACCTTTGTTTCCCTCCGGGAGACAGCATTTGTCTCCCTCCGGGAGACAACATTTGTCTCCCTCCGGGAGACAACATTTGTCTCACTCCGGGAGACAACCTCTGTTTCCCTCCGGGAGACAGCATTTGTCTCCCTCCGGGAGACAACATTTGTTTCCCTCCGGGAGACAACATTTGTCTCACTCCGGGAGACAACCTTTGTTTCCCTCCGGGAGACAGCATTTGTCTCCCTCCGGGAGACAACATTTGTTTCCCTCCGGGAGACAACATTTGTCTCCCTCCGGGAGACAACATTTGTCTCCTTCCGGGAGACAACATTTGTCTCCCTCTTGGAGACAACCTTTGTCTCCCTCCGGGAGACAACATTTGTTTCCCTCTGGGAGACAACATTTGTCTCCCTCCGGGAGACAACATTTGTCTCCCTCCGGGAGACCAATCTGTCTCCCTCTGGGAGACAACATTTGTCTCACTCTGGGAGACAACCTTTGTTTCCCTCCGGGAGACAACCTTTGTTTCCCTCCGGGAGACAGCATTTGTCTCCCTCCGGGAGACAACATTTGTTTCCCTCCGGGAGACAACATTTGTCTCCCTTCGGGAGACAACATTTGTCTCCTTCCGGGAGACAACATTTGTCTCCCTCTTGGAGACAACCTTTGTCTCCCTCCGGGAGACAACATTTGTTTCCCTCTGGGAGACAACATTTGTCTCCCTCCGGGAGACCAATCTGTCTCCCTCTGGGAGACAACCTTTGTCTCCCTCCGGGAGACAACATTTGTCTCCCTCCGGGAGACAACATTTGTCTCCCTCTGGGAGACCAAACTGTCTCCCTCCGGGAGACAACCTTTGTCTCCCTCCGGAAGACAACATTTGTCTCCCTCTGGGAGACAACCTTTGTCTCCCTCCGGGAGACAACATTTGTCTCACTCTGGGAGACAACCTTTGTTTCCCTCCGGGAGACAGCATTTGTCTCCCTCCGGGAGACAACATTTGTCTCCCTCCGGGAGACAACATTTGTCTCCCCCCGGGAGACAACCTTTCTCTCCCTCCCGGAGACAACCTTTGTCTCCCTCCGGGAGACAACATTTGTCTCCCTCCCGGAGACAACATTTGTCTCCCTCCGGGAGACAACATTTATTTCCCTCCGGGAGACAACATTTGTCTCCCTCCGGGAGACAACATTTGTCTCCCTCCGGGAGACAACCTTTGTCTCTCTACAGGAGACAAAATTTGTCTCCCTCCAGGAGACAACCTATGTCTCCCTCCGGGAGACAGCCATTGTATCCCTCTGGGAGACAACCTTTGTCTCCCTCCGGGAGACGACATTTGTCTCCCTCCGGGAGACCAAACTGTCTCCCTACGGGAGACATCATTTGTCTCCCTCCGGGAGACAACTTTTGTCTCCCTCCGGGAGACCAAACTGTCTCCCTTTGGGAGACAACCTTTGTCACCCTCCGGGAGACAACATTTTTCTCCCTCCGGGAGACAACCTTTGTCTCCCTCCAGGAGACAACATTTGTCTCCCTCCGGGAGACAACCTTTGTCTCCCTCCATGAGACAGCCATTGTATCCCTCCGGGAGACAACATTTGTCTCCCTCAGGCAGACCAAACTGTCTCCATCCGGGAGACAACCTTTGTCTCCCTCCGGGAGACAACCTTTGTCTCCCTCCGGGAGACAACATTTGTCTCACTCCGGGAGACAACCTCTGTTTCCCTCCGGGAGACAGCATTTGTCTCCCTCCGGGAGACAACATTTGTTTCCCTCCGGGAGACAACATTTGTCTCCCTCCGGGAGACAACATTTGTCTCCCTCCGGGAGACAACCTTTGTCTCCCTCCAGGAGACAACATTTGTCTCCCTCCGGGAGACAACCTTTGTCTCACTCCGGGAGACAACATTTGTCTCACTCCGGGAGACAACCTCTGTTTCCCTCCGGGAGACAGCATTTGTCTCCCTCCGGGAGAAACATTTGTTTCCCTCCGGGAGACAACATTTGTCTCCCTCCGGGAGACAGCATTTGTCTCCCTCCGGGAGACAACATTTGTTTCCCTCCGGGAGACAACATTTGTCTCCCTCCGGGAGACAACATTTGTCTCCTTCCGGGAGACAACATTTGTCTCCCTCTTGGAGACAACCTTTGTGTCCCTCCGGGAGACAACATTTGTCTCCCTCCGGGAGACAACATTTGTCTCCCTCCGGGAGACCAAACTGTCTCTCTTTGGGAGACAACCTTTGTCTCCCTCCGGGAGACAACATTTGTCTCCCTCCGGGAGACAACCTTTGTCTCCCTCCAGGAGACAACATTTGTCTCCCTCCGGGAGACAACCTTTGTCTCCCTCCGGGAGACCAAACTGTCTCCCTCCGGGAGACAACCTTTCTCTCCCTCCCGGAGACAACCTTTGTCTCCCTCCGGGAGACAACATATGTCTCCTCCCGGGAGATAAAATTTTTTCCCTCCAAGAGACAACCTTTGTCTCCCTCCATGAGACAGCCATTGTATCCCTCCGGGAGACAACATTTGTCTCCCTCCGGGAGACAACCATTGTCTCCCTCCGGGAGACAACATTTGTCTTCCTCTGGGAGACAACCTTTGTCTCCCTCCGGGAGACAACATTTGTCTCACTCTGGGAGACAACCTTTGTTTCCCTCCGGGAGACAGCATTTGTCTCCCTCCGGGAGACAACATTTGTCTCCCTCCGGGAGACCAAACTGTCTCTCTTTGGGAGACAACCTTTGTCACCCTCTGGGAGACAACATTTGTCTCCCTCCGGGAGACAACCTTTGTCTCCCTCCGGGAGACAACATTTGTCTCACTCTGGGAGACAACCTTTGTTTCCTTCCGGGAGACAGCATTTGTCTCCCTCCGGGAGACAACATTTGTTTCCCTCCGGGAGACAACCTTTGTCTCCCTCCGGGAGACAACATATGTCTCCTCCCGGGAGATAAAATTTTTTCCCTCCAAGAGACAACCTTTGTCTCCCTCCATGAGACAGCCATTGTATCCCTCCGGGAGACATCATTTGTCTCCTTCCGGGAGACCAAACTGTCTCCCTCTGGGAGACAACCTTTGTCACCCTCAGGGAGACAATCTGTCTCCCTCCCGGAGACAACCTTTGTCTCCCTCCGGGAGACAACATTTGTCTCCCTCCGGGAGACAACATATGTCTCCCTCCGGGAGACCAAACTGTCTCCCTCCGGGAGACAACCTTTGTCTCCCTCCGGGAGACAACATTTGTCTCCCTCTGGGAGACAACCTTTGTCTCCCTCCGGGAGACAACATTTGTCTCACTCTGGGAGACAACCTTTGTTTCCTTCCGGGAGACAGCATTTGTCTCCCTCCGGGAGACAACATTTGTTTCCCTCCGGGAGACAACATTTGTCTCCCTCCGGGAGACAACATTTGTCTCCCTCCGGGAGACCAAACTGTCTCCCTCTGGGAGACAACCTTTGTTTCCCTCCGGGAGACAACATTTGTTTCCCTCCGGGAGACAACATTTGTCTCCCTCCGGGAGACCAAACTGTCTCCCTTTAGGAGACAACCTTTGTCACCCTCCGGGAGACAACATTTGTCTCCCTCCGGGAGACAACCTTTGTCTCCCTCCAGGAGACAACATTTGTCTCCCTCCGGGAGACAACCTTTGTCTCCCTCCATGAGACAGCCATTGTATCCCTCCGGGAGACAACATTTGTCTCCCTCCGGGAGACAACATTTGTCTCCCTCCGGGAGACAACATTTGTCTCCCTCAGGCAGACCAAACTGTCTCCCCCCGGGAGACAACCTTTCTCTCCTTCCCGGAGACAACCTTTGTCTCCC
This sequence comes from Aurelia sp. 4 Dawson et al 2005, assembly GCA_964019985.1. Classification (NCBI taxonomy): domain Eukaryota; kingdom Metazoa; phylum Cnidaria; class Scyphozoa; order Semaeostomeae; family Ulmaridae; genus Aurelia; species Aurelia sp. 4 Dawson et al 2005. The sequence goes on along the minus strand of OZ026511.1, from coordinate 217,416 downwards.
TCCGGGAGACAACATTTGTCTCCCTCCCGGAGACAACATTTGTCTCCCTCCGGGAGACAACATTTATTTCCCTCCGGGAGACAACATTTGTCTCCCTCCGGGAGACAACATTTGTCTCCCTCCGGGAGACAACATTTGTCTCCCTCCGGGAGACAACCTTTGTCTCTCTACAGGAGACAAAATTTGTCTCCCTCCAGGAGACAACCTTTGTCTCCCTCCGGGAGACAACATTTGTCTCCCTCTGGGAGACAACCTTTGTCTCCCTCCGGGAGACAACATTTGTCTCACTCTGGGAGACAACATTTGTTTCCCTCCGGGAGACAACATTTGTCTCCCTCCGGGAGACAACATTTGTCTCCCTCCGGGAGACCAAACTGTCTCCCTCTGGGAGACAACCTTTGTTTCCCTCCGGGAGACAACATTTGTTTCCCTCCGGGAGACAACATTTGTCTCCCTCCGGGAGACCAAACTGTCTCCCTTTAGGAGACAACCTTTGTCACCCTCCGGGAGACAACATTTGTCTCCCTCCGGGAGACAACCTTTGTCTCCCTCCAGGAGACAACATTTGTCTCCCTCCGGGAGACAACCTTTGTCTCCCTCCATGAGACAGCCATTGTATCCCTCTGGGAGACAACATTTGTCTCCCTCCGGGAGACAACATTTGTCTCCCTCCGGGAGACAACATTTGTCTCCCTCAGTCAGACCAAACTGTCTCCCCCGGGAGACAACCTTTCTCTCCCTCCCGGAGACAACCTTTGTCTCCCTCCGGGAGACAACATTTGTCTCCCTCCGGGAGACAACATTTGTCTCCCTCCGGGAGACAACCTTTGTCTCTCTACAGGAGACAAAATTTGTCTCCCTCCAGGAGACAACCTTTGTCTCCCTCCGGGAGACAGCCATTCTATCCCTCTGGGAGACAACCTTTGTCTCCCTCCGGGAGACAGTATTTGTCTCCCTCCGGGAGACCAAACTGTCTCCCTCCGGGAGACATCATTTGTCTCCCTCCGGGAGACATCTTTTGTCTCCCTCCGGGAGACCAAACTGTCTCCCTTTGGGAGACAACCTTTGTCACCCTCCGGGAGACAACATTTGTCTCCCTCCGGGAGACAACCTTTGTCTCCCTCCAGGAGACAACATTTGTCTCCCTCCGGGAGACAACCTTTGTCTCCCTGCATGAGACAGCCATTGTATCCCTCCGGGAGACAACATTTGCCTCCCTCCGGGAGACAACATTTGTCTCCCTCAGGCAGACCAAACTGTCTCCATCCGGGAGACAACCTTTGTCTCCCTCCGGGAGACAACCTTTGTCTCCCTCCGGGAGACAACATTTGTCTCACTCCTGGAGACAACCTCTGTTTCCCTCCGGGAGACAGCATTTGTCTCCCTCCGGGAGACAACATTTGTTTCCCTCCGGGAGACAACATTTGTCTCCCTCCGGGAGACAACATTTGTCTCCCTCCGGGAGACAACCTTTGTCTCCCTCCAGGAGACAACATTTGTCTCCCTCCGGGAGACAACCTTTGTCTCACTCCGGGAGACAACATTTGTCTCACTCCGGGAGACAACCTCTGTTTCCCTCCGGGAGACAGCATTTGTCTCCCTCCGGGAGACAACCTTTGTCTCCCTCCAGGAGACAACATTTGTCTCCCTCCGGGAGACAGCCATTGTCTCAATCTGGGAGACAACCTTTGTCACCCTCCGGGAGACAACATTTGTCTCCCTCCGGGAGACAACATTTGTCTCACTCCGGGAGACAACCTTTGTTTCCCTCCGGGAGACAGCATTTGTCTCCCTCCGGGAGACAACATTTGTTTCCCTCCGGGAGACAACATTTGTCTCCCTCCGGGAGACAACATTTGTCTCCTTCCGGGAGACAACATTTGTCTCCCTCTTGGAGACAACCTTTGTCTCCCTCCATGAGACAGCCATTGTATCCCTCCGGGAGACAACATTTGTCTCCCTCCGGGAGACAACATTTGTCTCCCTCAGGCAGACCAAACTGTCTCCATCCGGGAGACAACCTTTGTCTCCCTCCGGGAGACAACCTTTGTCTCCCTCCGGGAGACAACATTTGTCTCACTCCTGGAGACAACCTCTGTTTCCCTCCAGGAGACAGCATTTGTCTCCCTCCGGGAGACAACATTTGTTTCCCTCCGGGAGACAACATTTGTCTCCCTCCGGGAGACAACATTTGTCTCCCTCCGGGAGACAACCTTTGTCTCCCTCCAGGAGACAACATTTGTCTCCCTCCGGGAGACAACCTTTGTCTCACTCCGGGAGACAACATTTGTCTCACTCCGGGAGACAACCTCTGTTTCCCTCCGGGAGACAGCATTTGTCTCCCTCCGGGAGACAACATTTGTTTCCCTCCGGGAGACAACATTTGTCTCACTCCGGGAGACAACCTTTGTTTCCCTCCGGGAGACAGCATTTGTCTCCCTCCGGGAGACAACATTTGTTTCCCTCCGGGAGACAACATTTGTCTCCCTCCGGGAGACAACATTTGTCTCCTTCCGGGAGACAACATTTGTCTCCCTCTTGGAGACAACCTTTGTCTCCCTCCGGGAGACAACATTTGTTTCCCTCTGGGAGACAACATTTGTCTCCCTCCGGGAGACAACATTTGTCTCCCTCCGGGAGACCAATCTGTCTCCCTCTGGGAGACAACATTTGTCTCACTCTGGGAGACAACCTTTGTTTCCCTCCGGGAGACAGCATTTGTCTCCCTCCGGGAGACAACATTTGTCTCCCTCCGGGAGACAACATTTGTCTCACTCCGGGAGACAACCTCTGTTTCCCTCCGGGAGACAGCATTTGTCTCCCTCCGGGAGACAACATTTGTTTCCCTCCGGGAGACAACATTTGTCTCACTCCGGGAGACAACCTTTGTTTCCCTCCGGGAGACAGCATTTGTCTCCCTCCGGGAGACAACATTTGTTTCCCTCCGGGAGACAACATTTGTCTCCCTCCGGGAGACAACATTTGTCTCCTTCCGGGAGACAACATTTGTCTCCCTCTTGGAGACAACCTTTGTCTCCCTCCGGGAGACAACATTTGTTTCCCTCTGGGAGACAACATTTGTCTCCCTCCGGGAGACAACATTTGTCTCCCTCCGGGCGACCAATCTGTCTCCCTCTGGGAGACAACATTTGTCTCACTCTGGGAGACAACCTTTGTTTCCCTCCGGGAGACAACCTTTGTTTCCCTCCGGGAGACAGCATTTGTCTCCCTCCGGGAGACAACATTTGTTTCCCTCCGGGAGACAACATTTGTCTCCCTTCGGGAGACAACATTTGTCTCCTTCCGGGAGACAACATTTGTCTCCCTCTTGGAGACAACCTTTGTCTCCCTCCGGGAGACAACATTTGTTTCCCTCTGGGAGACAACATTTGTCTCCCTCTGGGAGACCAATCTGTCTCCCTCTGGGAGACAACCTTTGTCTCCCTCCGGGAGACAACATTTGTCTCCCTCCGGGAGACAACATTTGTCTCCCTCTGGGAGACCAAACTGTCTCCCTCCGGGAGACAACCTTTGTCTCCCTCCGGGAGAAAACATTTGTCTCCCTCTGGGAGACAACCTTTGTCTCCCTCCGGGAGACAACATTTGTCTCACTCTGGGAGACAACCTTTGTTTCCCTCCGGGAGACAGCATTTGTCTCCCTCCGGGAGACAACATTTGTCTCCCTCCGGGAGACAACATTTGTCTCCCTCCGGGAGACCAAACTGTCTCTCTTTGGGAGACAACCTTTGTCACCCTCCGGGAGACAACATTTGTCTCCCTCCGGGAGACAACCTTTGTCTCCCTCCAGGAGACAACATTTGTCTCCCTCCGGGAGACAACCTTTGTCTCCCTCGGGGAGACCAAACTGTCTCCCTCCGGGAGACAACCTTTCTCTCCCTCCCGGAGACAACCTTTGTCTCCCTCCGGGAGACAACATATGTCTCCTCCCGGGAGATAAAATTTTTTCCCTCCAAGAGACAACCTTTGTCTCCCTCCGGGAGACAAAATTTGTCTCCATCCGGGAGACAACCTTTGTCTCCCTCCGGGAGACCCCAATCTGTCTCCCTCTGGGAGACAACCTTTGTCTCCCTCTGGGAGACAACAATTGTCTCCCTCCGGGAGACAACATTTGTCTCCCTCCGGGAGACAACATTTGTCTCACTCTGGGAGACAACCTTTGTTTCCCTCCGGGAGACAGCATTTGTCTCCCTCCGGGAGACAACATTTGTCTCCCTCCGGGAGACCAAACTGTCTCTCTTTGGGAGACAACCTTTGTCACCCTCCGGGAGACAACATTTGTCTCCCTCCGGGAGACAACCTTTGTCTCCCTCCAGGGGACAACATTTGTCTCCCTCTGGGAGACAACCTTTGTCTCCCTCCGGGAGACCAAACTGTCTCCCTCCGGGAGACAACCTTTCTCTCCCTCCCGGAGACAACCTTTGTCTCCCTCCGGGAGACAACATTTGTCTCCCTCCGGGAGACCAAACTGTCTCACTCTGGGAGACAACATTTGTCTCACTCTGGGAGACAACCTTTGTTTCCCTCCGGGAGACAACCTTTGTTTCCCTCCGGGAGACAGCATTTGTCTCCCTCCGGGAGACAACATTTGTTTCCCTCCGGGAGACAACATTTGTCTCCCTCCGGGAGACAACATTTGTCTCCTTCCGGGAGACAACATTTGTCTCCCTCTTGGAGACAACCTTTGTCTCCCTCCGGGAGACAACATTTGTTTCCCTCTGGGAGACAACATTTGTCTCCCTCCGGGAGACCAATCTGTCTCCCTCCCGGAGACAACCTTTGTCTCCCTCCGGGAGACAACATTTGTCTCCCTCCGGGAGACAGCATTTGTCTCCCTCCGGGAGACAACATTTGTTTCCCTCCGGGAGACAACATTTGTCTCACTCCGGGAGACAACCTTTGTTTCCCTCCGGGAGACAGCATTTGTCTCCCTCCGGGAGACAACATTTGTTTCCCTCCGGGAGACAACATTTGTCTCCCTCCGGGAGACAACATTTGTCTCCTTCCGGGAGACAACATTTGTCTCCCTCTTGGAGACAACCTTTGTCTCCCTCCGGGAGACAACATTTGTTTCCCTCTGGGAGACAACATTTGTCTCCCTCCGGGAGACAACATTTGTCTCCCTCCGGGAGACCAATCTGTCTCCCTCTGGGAGACAACATTTGTCTCACTCTGGGAGACAACCTTTGTTTCCCTCCGGGAGACAACCTTTGTTTCCCTCCGGGAGACAGCATTTGTCTCCCTCCGGGAGACAACATTTGTTTCCCTCCGGGAGACAACATTTGTCTCCCTTCGGGAGACAACATTTGTCTCCTTCCGGGAGACAACATTTGTCTCCCTCTTGGAGACAACCTTTGTCTCCCTCCGGGAGACAACATTTGTTTCCCTCTGGGAGACAACATTTGTCTCCCTCCGGGAGACCAATCTGTCTCCCTCTGGGAGACAACCTTTGTCTCCCTCCGGGAGACAACATTTGTCTCCCTCCGGGAGACAACATTTGTCTCCCTCTGGGAGACCAAACTGTCTCCCTCCGGGAGACAACCTTTGTCTCCCTCCGGGAGACAACATTTGTCTCCCTCTGGGAGACAACCTTTGTCTCCCTCCGGGAGACAACATTTGTCTCACTCTGGGAGACAACCTTTGTTTCCCTCCGGGAGACAGCATTTGTCTCCCTCCGGGAGACAACATTTGTCTCCCTCCGGGAGACCAAACTGTCTCTCTTTGGGAGACAACCTTTGTCACCCTCCGGGAGACAACATTTGTCTCCCTCCGGGAGACAACCTTTGTCTCCCTCCAGGAGACAACATTTGTCTCCCTCCGGGAGACAACCTTTGTCTCCCTCGGGGAGACCAAACTGTCTCCCTCCGGGAGACAACCTTTCTCTCCCTCCCGGAGACAACCTTTGTCTCCCTCCGGGAGACAACATATGTCTCCTCCCGGGAGATAAAATTTTTTCCCTCCAAGAGACAACCTTTGTCTCCCTCCGGGAGACAAAATTTGTCTCCATCCGGGAGACAACCTTTGTCTCCCTCCGGGAGACCCCAATCTGTCTCCCTCTGGGAGACAACCTTTGTCTCCCTCCGGGAGACAACAATTGTCTCCCTCCGGGAGACAACATTTTTCTCCCTCCGGGAGACAACATTTGTCTCACTCTGGGAGACAACCTTTGTTTCCCTCCGGGAGACAGCATTTGTCTCCCTCCGGGAGACAACATTTGTCTCCCTCCGAGAGACCAAACTGTCTCTCTTTGGGAGACAACCTTTGTCACCCTCCGGGAGACAACATTTGTCTCCCTCCGGGAGACAACCTTTGTCTCCCTCCAGGAGACAACATTTGTCTCCCTCTGGGAGACAACCTTTGTCTCCCTCCGGGAGACCAAACTGTCTCCCTCCGGGAGACAACCTTTCTCTCCCTCCCGGAGACAACCTTTGTCTCCCTCCGGGAGACAACATTTGTCTCCCTCCGGGAGACAGCCATTGTCTCAATCTGGGAGACAACCTTTGTCACCCTCCGGGAGACAACATTTGTCTCCCTCCGGGAGACAACATTTGTCTCACTCCGGGAGACAACCTTTGTTTCCCTCCGGGAGACAGCATTTGTCTCCCTCCGGGAGACAACATTTGTTTCCCTCCGGGAGACAACATTTGTCTCCCTCCGGGAGACAACATTTGTCTCCTTCCGGGAGACAACATTTGTCTCCCTCTTGGAGACAACCTTTGTCTCCCTCCATGAGACAGCCATTGTATCCCTCCGGGAGACAACATTTGTCTCCCTCCGGGAGACAACATTTGTCTCCCTCAGGCAGACCAAACTGTCTCCATCCGGGAGACAACCTTTGTCTCCCTCCGGGAGACAACCTTTGTCTCCCTCCGGGAGACAACATTTGTCTCACTCCTGGAGACAACCTCTGTTTCCCTCCAGGAGACAGCATTTGTCTCCCTCCGGGAGACAACATTTGTTTCCCTCCGGGAGACAACATTTGTCTCCCTCCGGGAGACAACATTTGTCTCCCTCCGGGAGACAACCTTTGTCTCCCTCCAGGAGACAACATTTGTCTCCCTCCGGGAGACAACCTTTGTCTCACTCCGGGAGACAACATTTGTCTCACTCCGGGAGACAACCTCTGTTTCCCTCCGGGAGACAGCATTTGTCTCCCTCCGGGAGACAACATTTGTTTCCCTCCGGGAGACAACATTTGTCTCACTCCGGGAGACAACCTTTGTTTCCCTCCGGGAGACAGCATTTGTCTCCCTCCGGGAGACAACATTTGTTTCCCTCCGGGAGACAACATTTGTCTCCCTCCGGGAGACAACATTTGTCTCCTTCCGGGAGACAACATTTGTCTCCCTCTTGGAGACAACCTTTGTCTCCCTCCGGGAGACAACATTTGTTTCCCTCTGGGAGACAACATTTGTCTCCCTCCGGGAGACAACATTTGTCTCCCTCCGGGAGACCAATCTGTCTCCCTCTGGGAGACAACATTTGTCTCACTCTGGGAGACAACCTTTGTTTCCCTCCGGGAGACAGCATTTGTCTCCCTCCGGGAGACAACATTTGTCTCCCTCCGGGAGACAACATTTGTCTCACTCCGGGAGACAACCTCTGTTTCCCTCCGGGAGACAGCATTTGTCTCCCTCCGGGAGACAACATTTGTTTCCCTCCGGGAGACAACATTTGTCTCACTCCGGGAGACAACCTTTGTTTCCTTCCGGGAGACAGCATTTGTCTCCCTCCGGGAGACAACATTTGTTTCCCTCCGGGAGACAACATTTGTCTCCCTCCGGGAGACAACATTTGTCTCCTTCCGGGAGACAACATTTGTCTCCCTCTTGGAGACAACCTTTGTCTCCCTCCGGGAGACAACATTTGTTTCCCTCTGGGAGACAACATTTGTCTCCCTCCGGGAGACAACATTTGTCTCCCTCCGGGAGACCAATCTGTCTCTCTCTGGGAGACAACATTTGTCTCACTCTGGGAGACAACCTTTGTTTCCCTCCGGGAGACAACCTTTGTTTCCCTCCGGGAGACAGCATTTGTCTCCCTCCGGGAGACAACATTTGTTTCCCTCCGGGAGACAACATTTGTCTCCCTTCGGGAGACAACATTTGTCTCCTTCCGGGAGACAACATTTGTCTCCCTCTTGGAGACAACCTTTGTCTCCCTCCGGGAGACAACATTTGTTTCCCTCTGGGAGACAACATTTGTCTCCCTCTGGGAGACCAATCTGTCTCCCTCTGGGAGACAACCTTTGTCTCCCTCCGGGAGACAACATTTGTCTCCCTCCGGGAGACAACATTTGTCTCCCTCTGGGAGACCAAACTGTCTCCCTCCGGGAGACAACCTTTGTCTCCCTCCGGGAGACAACATTTGTCTCCCTCTGGGAGACAACCTTTGTCTCCCTCCGGGAGACAACATTTGTCTCACTCTGGGAGACAACCTTTGTTTCCCTCCGGGAGACAGCATTTGTCTCCCTCCGGGAGACAACATTTGTCTCCCTCCGGGAGACAACATTTGTCTCCCTCCGGGAGACCAAACTGTCTCTCTTTGGGAGACAACCTTTGTCACCCTCCGGGAGACAACATTTGTCTCCCTCCGGGAGACAACCTTTGTCTCCCTCCAGGAGACAACATTTGTCTCCCTCCGGGAGACAACCTTTGTCTCCCTCCGGGAGACAACCTTTGTCTCCCTCGGGGAGACCAAACTGTCTCCCTCCGGGAGACAACCTTTCTCTCCCTCCCGGAGACAACCTTTGTCTCCCTCCGGGAGACAACATATGTCTCCTCCCGGGAGATAAAATTTTTTCCCTCCAAGAGACAACCTTTGTCTCCCTCCGGGAGACAAAATTTGTCTCCATCCGGGAGACAACCTTTGTCTCCCTCCGGGAGACCCCAATCTGTCTCCCTCTGGGAGACAACCTTTGTCTCCCTCCGGGAGACAACAATTGTCTCCCTCCGGGAGACAACATTTGTCTCCCTCCGGGAGACAACATTTGTCTCACTCTGGGAGACAACCTTTGTTTCCCTCCGGGAGACAGCATTTGTCTCCCTCCGGGAGACAACATTTGTCTCCCTCCGGGAGACCAAACTGTCTCTCTTTGGGAGACAACCTTTGTCACCCTCCGGGAGACAACATTTGTCTCCCTCCGGGAGACAACCTTTGTCTCCCTCCAGGGGACAACATTTGTCTCCCTCTGGGAGACAACCTTTGTCTCCCTCCGGGAGACCAAACTGTCTCCCTCCGGGAGACAACCTTTCTCTCCCTCCCGGAGACAACCTTTGTCTCCCTCCGGGAGACAACATTTGTCTCCCTCCGGGAGACCAAACTGTCTCACTCTGGGAGACAACATTTGTCTCACTCTGGGAGACAACCTTTGTTTCCCTCCGGGAGACAACCTTTGTTTCCCTCCGGGAGACAGCATTTGTCTCCCTCCGGGAGACAACATTTGTTTCCCTCCGGGAGACAACATTTGTCTCCCTCCGGGAGACAACATTTGTCTCCTTCCGGGAGACAACATTTGTCTCCCTCTTGGAGACAACCTTTGTCTCCCTCCGGGAGACAACATTTGTTTCCCTCTGGGAGACAACATTTGTCTCCCTCCGGGAGACCAATCTGTCTCCCTCCCGGAGACAACCTTTGTCTCCCTCCGGGAGACAACATTTGTCTCCCTCCGGGAGACAGCATTTGTCTCCCTCCGGGAGACAACATTTGTTTCCCTCCGGGAGACAACATTTGTCTCACTCCGGGAGACAACCTTTGTTTCCCTCCGGGAGACAGCATTTGTCTCCCTCCGGGAGACAACATTTGTTTCCCTCCGGGAGACAACATTTGTCTCCCTCCGGGAGACAACATTTGTCTCCTTCCGGGAGACAACATTTGTCTCCCTCTTGGAGACAACCTTTGTCTCCCTCCGGGAGACAACATTTGTTTCCCTCTGGGAGACAACATTTGTCTCCCTCCGGGAGACAACATTTGTCTCCCTCCGGGAGACCAATCTGTCTCCCTCTGGGAGACAACATTTGTCTCACTCTGGGAGACAACCTTTGTTTCCCTCCGGGAGACAACCTTTGTTTCCCTCCGGGAGACAGCATTTGTCTCCCTCCGGGAGACAACATTTGTCTCCCTCCGGGAGACAACATTTGTCTCCCTTCGGGAGACAACATTTGTCTCCTTCCGGGAGACAACATTTGTCTCCCTCTTGGAGACAACCTTTGTCTCCCTCCGGGAGACAACATTTGTTTCCCTCTGGGAGACAACATTTGTCTCCCTCCGGGAGACCAATCTGTCTCCCTCTGGGAGACAACCTTTGTCTCCCTCCGGGAGACAACATTTGTCTCCCTCCGGGAGACAACATTTGTCTCCCTCTGGGAGACCAAACTTTCTCCCTCCGGGAGACAACCTTTGTCTCCCTCCGGGAGACAACATTTGTCTCCCTCTGGGAGACAACCTTTGTCTCCCTCCGGGAGACAACATTTGTCTCACTCTGGGAGACAACCTTTGTTTCCCTCCGGGAGACAGCATTTGTCTCCCTCCGGGAGACAACATTTGTCTCCCTCCGGGAGACCAAACTGTCTCTCTTTGGGAGACAACCTTTGTCACCCTCCGGGAGACAACATTTGTCTCCCTCCGGGAGACAACCTTTGTCTCCCTCCAGGAGACAACATTTGTCTCCCTCCGGGAGACAACCTTTGTCTCCCTCGGGGAGACCAAACTGTCTCCCTCCGGGAGACAACCTTTCTCTCCCTCCCGGAGACAACCTTTGTCTCCCTCCGGGAGACAACATATGTCTCCTCCCGGGAGATAAAATTTTTTCCCTCCAAGAGACAACCTTTGTCTCCCTCCGGGAGACAAAATTTGTCTCCATCCGGGAGACAACCTTTGTCTCCCTCCGGGAGACCCCAATCTGTCTCCCTCTGGGAGACAACCTTTGTCTCCCTCCGGGAGACAACAATTGTCTCCCTCCGGGAGACAACATTTTTCTCCCTCCGGGAGACAACATTTGTCTCACTCTGGGAGACAACCTTTGTTTCCCTCCGGGAGACAGCATTTGTCTCCCTCCGGGAGACAACATTTGTCTCCCTCCGGGAGACCAAACTGTCTCTCTTTGGGAGACAACCTTTGTCACCCTCCGGGAGACAACATTTGTCTCCCTCCGGGAGACAACCTTTGTCTCCCTCCAGGAGACAACATTTGTCTCCCTCTGGGAGACAACCTTTGTCTCCCTCCGGGAGACCAAACTGTCTCCCTCCGGGAGACAACCTTTCTCTCCCTCCCGGAGACAACCTTTGTCTCCCTCCGGGAGACAACATTTGTCTCCCTCCGGGAGACCAAACTGTCTCACTCTGGGAGACAACATTTGTCTCACTCTGGGAGACAACCTTTGTTTCCCTCCGGGAGACAACCTTTGTTTCCCTCCGGGAGACAGCATTTGTCTCCCTCCGGGAGACAACATTTGTTTCCCTCCGGGAGACAACATTTGTCTCCCTCCGGGAGACAACATTTTTCTCCTTCCGGGAGACAACATTTGTCTCCCTCTTGGAGACAACCTTTGTCTCCCTCCGGGAGACAACATTTGTTTCCCTCTGGGAGACAACATTTGTCTCCCTCCGGGAGACCAATCTGTCTCCCTCTGGGAGACAACCTTTGTCTCCCTCCGGGAGACAACATTTGTCTCCCTCCGGGAGACAACATTTGTCTCCCTCTGGGAGACCAAACTGTCTCCCTCCCGGAGACAACCTTTGTCTCCCTCCGGGAGACAACATTTGTCTCCCTCCGGGAGACCAAACTGTCTCACTCTGGGAGACAACATTTGTCTCACTCTGGGAGACAACCTTTGTTTCCCTCCGGGAGACAACCTTTGTTTCCCTCCGGGAGACAGCATTTGTCTCCCTCCGGGAGACAACATTTGTTTCCCTCCGGGAGACAACATTTGTCTCCCTCCGGGAGACAACATTTGTCTCCTTCCGAGAGACAACATTTGTCTCCCTCTTGGAGACAACCTTTGTCTCCCTCCGGGAGACAACATTTGTTTCCCTCTGGGAGACAACATTTGTCTCCCTCCGGGAGACCAATCTGTCTCCCTCCCGGAGACAACCTTTGTCTCCCTCCGGGAGACAACATTTGTCTCCTTCCGGGAGACAACATTTGTCTCCCTCTTGGAGACAACCTTTGTCTCCCTCCGGGAGACAACATTTGTTTCCCTCTGGGAGACAACATTTGTCTCCCTCCGGGAGACCAATCTGTCTCCCTCCCGGAGACAACCTTTGTCTCCCTCCGGGAGACAACATTTGTCTCCCTCCGGGAGACAGCATTTGTCTCCCTCCGGGAGACAACATTTGTTTCCCTCCGGGAGACAACATTTGTCTCACTCCGGGAGACAACCTTTGTTTCCCTCCGGGAGACAGCATTTGTCTCCCTCCGGGAGACAACATTTGTTTCCCTCCGGGAGACAACATTTGTCTCCCTCCGGGAGACAACATTTGTCTCCTTCCGGGAGACAACATTTGTCTCCCTCTTGGAGACAACCTTTGTCTCCCTCCGGGAGACAACATTTGTTTCCCTCTGGGAGACAACATTTGTCTCCCTCCGGGAGACAACCTTTGTCTCCCTCCGGGAGACAACATTTGTCTCCCTCCGGGAGACAGCATTTGTCTCCCTCCGGGAGACAACATTTGTTTCCCTCCGGGAGACAACATTTGTCTCCCTCCGGGAGACAACATTTGTCTCCTTCCGGGAGACAACATTTGTCTCCCTCTTGGAGACAACCTTTGTCTCCCTCCGGGAGACAACATTTGTTTCCCTCTGGGAGACAACATTTGTCTCCCTCCGGGAGACAACATTTGTCTCCCTCCGGGAGACCAATCTGTCTCCCTCTGGGAGACAACATTTGTCTCACTCTGGGAGACAACCTTTGTTTCCCTCCGGGAGACAACCTTTGTTTCCCTCCGGGAGACAGCATTTGTCTCCCTCCGGGAGACAACATTTGTTTCCCTCCGGGAGACAACATTTGTCTCCCTTCGGGAGACAACATTTGTCTCCTTCCGGGAGACAACATTTGTCTCCCTCTTGGAGACAACCTTTGTCTCCCTCCGGGAGACAACATTTGTTTCCCTCTGGGAGACAACATTTGTCTCCCTCCGGGAGACCAATCTGTCTCCCTCTGGGAGACAACCTTTGTCTCCCTCCGGGAGACAACATTTGTCTCCCTCCGGGAGACAACATTTGTCTCCCTCTGGGAGACCAAACTGTCTCCCTCCGGGAGACAACCTTTGTCTCCCTCCGGGAGACAACATTTGTCTCCCTCTGGGAGACAACCTTTGTCTCCCTCCGGGAGACAACATTTGTGTCACTCTGGGAGACAACCTTTGTTTCCCTCCGGGAGACAGCATTTGTCTCCCTCCGGGAGACAACATTTGTCTCCCTCCGGGAGACAACATTTGTCTCCCTCCGGGAGACCAAACTGTCTCTCTTTGGGAGACAACCTTTGTCACCCTCCGGGAGACAACATTTGTCTCCCTCCGGGAGACAACCTTTGTCTCCCTCCAGGAGACAACATTTGTCTCCCTCCGGGAGACAACCTTTGTCTCCCTCGGGGAGACCAAACTGTCTCCCTCCGGGAGACAACCTTTCTCTCCCTCCCGGAGACAACCTTTGTCTCCCTCCGGGAGACAACATATGTCTCCTCCCGGGAGATAAAATTTTTTCCCTCCAAGAGACAACCTTTGTCTCCCTCCGGGAGACAAAATTTGTCTCCATCCGGGAGACAACCTTTGTCTCCCTCCGGGAGACCCCAATCTGTCTCCCTCTGGGAGACAACCTTTGTCTCCCTCCGGGAGACAACATTTGTCTCACTCTGGGAGACAACCTTTGTTTCCCTCCGGGAGACAGCATTTGTCTCCCTCCGGGAGACAACATTTGTCTCCCTCCGGGAGACAACATTTGTCTCCCTCCGGGAGACCAAACTGTCTCTCTTTGGGAGACAACCTTTGTCACCCTCCGGGAGACAACATTTGTCTCCCTCCGGGAGACAACCTTTGTCTCCCTCCAGGAGACAACATTTGTCTCCCTCCGGGAGACAACCTTTGTCTCCCTCGGGGAGACCAAACTGTCTCCCTCCGGGAGACAACCTTTCTCTCCCTCCCGGAGACAACCTTTGTCTCCCTCCGGGAGACAACATATGTCTCCTCCCGGGAGATAAAATTTTTTCCCTCCAAGAGACAACCTTTGTCTCCCTCCGGGAGACAAAATTTGTCTCCATCCGGGAGACAACCTTTGTCTCCCTCCGGGAGACCCCAATCTGTCTCCCTCTGGGAGACAACCTTTGTCTCCCTCCGGGAGACAACAATTGTCTCCCTCCGGGAGACAACATTTGTCTCCCTCCGGGAGACAACATTTGTCTCACTCTGGGAGACAACCTTTGTTTCCCTCCGGGAGACAGCATTTGTCTCCCTCCGGGAGACAACATTTGTCTCCCTCCGGGAGACCAAACTGTCTCTCTTTGGGAGACAACCTTTGTCACCCTCCGGGAGACAACATTTGTCTCCCTCCGGGAGACAACCTTTGTCTCCCTCCAGGAGACAACATTTGTCTCCCTCTGGGAGACAACCTTTGTCTCCCTCCGGGAGACCAAACTGTCTCCCTCCGGGAGACAACCTTTCTCTCCCTCCCGGAGACAACCTTTGTCTCCCTCCGGGAGACAACATTTGTCTCCCTCCGGGAGACCAAACTGTCTCACTCTGGGAGACAACATTTGTCTCACTCTGGGAGACAACCTTTGTTTCCCTCCGGGAGACAACCTTTGTTTCCCTCCGGGAGACAGCATTTGTCTCCCTCCGGGAGACAACATTTGTTTCCCTCCGGGAGACAACATTTGTCTCCCTCCGGGAGACAACATTTGTCTCCCTCCGGGAGACAACCTTTGTCTCCCTCCAGGAGACAACATTTGTCTCCCTCCGGGAGACAACCTTTGTCTCCCTCGGGGAGACCAAACTGTCTCCCTCCGGGAGACAACCTTTCTCTCCCTCCCGGAGACAACCTTTGTCTCCCTCCGGGAGACAACATATGTCTCCTCCCGGGAGATAAAATTTTTTCCCTCCAAGAGACAACCTTTGTCTCCCTCCGGGAGACAAAATTTGTCTCCATCCGGGAGACAACCTTTGTCTCCCTCCGGGAGACCCCAATCTGTCTCCCTCTGGGAGACAACCTTTGTCTCCCTCCGGGAGACAACATTTGTCTCACTCTGGGAGACAACCTTTGTTTCCCTCCGGGAGACAGCATTTGTCTCCCTCCGGGAGACAACATTTGTCTCCCTCCGGGAGACAACATTTGTCTCCCTCCGGGAGACCAAACTGTCTCTCTTTGGGAGACAACCTTTGTCACCCTCCGGGAGACAACATTTGTCTCCCTCCGGGAGACAACCTTTGTCTCCCTCCAGGAGACAACATTTGTCTCCCTCCGGGAGACAACCTTTGTCTCCCTCGGGGAGACCAAACTGTCTCCCTCCGGGAGACAACCTTTCTCTCCCTCCCGGAGACAACCTTTGTCTCCCTCCGGGAGACAACATATGTCTCCTCCCGGGAGATAAAATTTTTTCCCTCCAAGAGACAACCTTTGTCTCCCTCCGGGAGACAAAATTTGTCTCCATCCGGGAGACAACCTTTGTCTCCCTCCGGGAGACCCCAATCTGTCTCCCTCTGGGAGACAACCTTTGTCTCCCTCCGGGAGACAACAATTGTCTCCCTCCGGGAGACAACATTTGTCTCCCTCCGGGAGACAACATTTGTCTCACTCTGGGAGACAACCTTTGTTTCCCTCCGGGAGACAGCATTTGTCTCCCTCCGGGAGACAACATTTGTCTCCCTCCGGGAGACCAAACTGTCTCTCTTTGGGAGACAACCTTTGTCACCCTCCGGGAGACAACATTTGTCTCCCTCCGGGAGACAACCTTTGTCTCCCTCCAGGAGACAACATTTGTCTCCCTCTGGGAGACAACCTTTGTCTCCCTCCGGGAGACCAAACTGTCTCCCTCCGGGAGACAACCTTTCTCTCCCTCCCGGAGACAACCTTTGTCTCCCTCCGGGAGACAACATTTGTCTCCCTCCGGGAGACCAAACTGTCTCACTCTGGGAGACAACATTTGTCTCACTCTGGGAGACAACCTTTGTTTCCCTCCGGGAGACAACCTTTGTTTCCCTCCGGGAGACAGCATTTGTCTCCCTCCGGGAGACAACATTTGTTTCCCTCCGGGAGACAACATTTGTCTCCCTCCGGGAGACAACATTTGTCTCCTTCCGGGAGACAACATTTGTCTCCCTCTTGGAGACAACCTTTGTCTCCCTCCGGGAGACAACATTTGTTTCCCTCTGGGAGACAACATTTGTCTCCCTCCGGGAGACCAAACTGTCTCTCTTTGGGAGACAACCTTTGTCACCCTCCGGGAGACAACATTTGTCTCCCTCCGGGAGACAACCTTTGTCTCCCTCCAGGAGACAACATTTGTCTCCCTCCGGGAGACAACCTTTGTCTCCCTCGGGGAGACCAAACTGTCTCCCTCCGGGAGACAACCTTTCTCTCCCTCCCGGAGACAACCTTTGTCTCCCTCCGGGAGACAACATATGTCTCCTCCCGGGAGATAAAATTTTTTCCCTCCAAGAGACAACCTTTGTCTCCCTCCGGGAGACAAAATTTGTCTCCATCCGGGAGACAACCTTTGTCTCCCTCCGGGAGACCCCAATCTGTCTCCCTCTGGGAGACAACCTTTGTCTCCCTCCGGGAGACAACAATTGTCTCCCTCCGGGAGACAACATTTGTCTCCCTCCGGGAGACAACATTTGTCTCACTCTGGGAGACAACCTTTGTTTCCCTCCGGGAGACAGCATTTGTCTCCCTCCGGGAGACAACATTTGTCTCCCTCCGGGAGACCAAACTGTCTCTCTTTGGGAGACAACCTTTGTCACCCTCCGGGAGACAACATTTGTCTCCCTCCGGGAGACAACCTTTGTCTCCCTCCAGGAGACAACATTTGTCTCCCTCTGGGAGACAACCTTTGTCTCCCTCCGGGAGACCAAACTGTCTCCCTCCGGGAGACAACCTTTCTCTCCCTCCCGGAGACAACCTTTGTCTCCCTCCGGGAGACAACATTTGTCTCCCTCCGGGAGACCAAACTGTCTCACTCTGGGAGACAACATTTGTCTCACTCTGGGAGACAACCTTTGTTTCCCTCCGGGAGACAACCTTTGTTTCCCTCCGGGAGACAGCATTTGTCTCCCTCCGGGAGACAACATTTGTTTCCCTCCGGGAGACAACATTTGTCTCCCTCCGGGAGACAACATTTGTCTCCTTCCGGGAGACAACATTTGTCTCCCTCTTGGAGACAACCTTTGTCTCCCTCCGGGAGACAACATTTGTTTCCCTCTGGGAGACAACATTTGTCTCCCTCCGGGAGACCAATCTGTCTCCCTCTGGGAGACAACCTTTGTCTCCCTCCGGGAGACAACATTTGTCTCCCTCCGGGAGACAACATTTGTCTCCCTCTGGGAGACCAAACTGTCTCCCTCCGGGAGACAACCTTTGTCTCCCTCCGGGAGACAACATTTGTCTCCCTCTGGGAGACAACCTTTGTCTCCCTCCGGGAGACAACATTTGTCTCACTCTGGGAGACAACCTTTGTTTCCCTCCGGGAGACAGCATTTGTCTCCCTCCGGGAGACAACATTTGTCTCCCTCCGGGAGACAACATTTGTCTCCCTCCGGGAGACCAAACTGTCTCTCTTTGGGAGACAACCTTTGTCACCCTCCGGGAGACAACATTTGTCTCCCTCCGGGAGACAACCTTTGTCTCCCTCCAGGAGACAACATTTGTCTCCCTCCGGGAGACAACCTTTGTCTCCCTCGGGGAGACCAAACTGTCTCCCTCCGGGAGACAACCTTTCTCTCCCTCCCGGAGACAACCTTTGTCTCCCTCCGGGAGACAACATATGTCTCCTCCCGGGAGATAAAATTTTTTCCCTCCAAGAGACAACCTTTGTCTCCCTCCGGGAGACAAAATTTGTCTCCATCCGGGAGACAACCTTTGTCTCCCTCCGGGAGACCCCAATCTGTCTCCCTCTGGGAGACAACCTTTGTCTCCCTCCGGGAGACAACAATTGTCTCCCTCCGGGAGACAACATTTGTCTCCCTCCGGGAGACAACATTTGTCTCACTCTGGGAGGCAACCTTTGTTTCCCTCCGGGAGACAGCATTTGTCTCCCTCCGGGAGACAACATTTGTCTCCCTCCGGGAGACCAAACTGTCTCTCTTTGGGAGACAACCTTTGTCACCCTCCGGGAGACAACATTTGTCTCCCTCCGGGAGACAACCTTTGTCTCCCTCCAGGAGACAACATTTGTCTCCCTCTGGGAGACAACCTTTGTCTCCCTCCGGGAGACCAAACTGTCTCCCTCCGGGAGACAACCTTTCTCTCCCTCCCGGAGACAACCTTTGTCTCCCTCCGGGAGACAACATTTGTCTCCCTCCGGGAGACAACATTTTTCTCCCTCCGGGAGACCAAACTGTCTCACTCCGGGAGACAACCTTTGTCTCCCTCCGGGAGACAACATATGTCTCCTCCCGGGAGATAAAATTTTTTGCCTCCAAGAGACAACCTTTGTCTCCCTCCGGGAGACAACCTTTGTCTCCCTCCGGGAGACAACCTTTGTCTCCCTCCGGGAGACAACATTTGTCTCCCTCCGGGAGACAACATTTGTCTCATTCCGGGAGACAACCTTTGTTTCCCTCCGGGAGACAGCATTTGTCTCCCTCCGGGAGACAACATTTTTTCCCTCCTGGAGGCAACATTTGTCTCCCTCCGGGAGACAACCTTTGTCTTCCTCCAGGAGACAAAATTTGTCTCCCTCCGGGAGACAACTTTTGTCTCCCTCCGGGAGACAGCCATTGTATCCCTCTGGGAGACAACCTTTGTCTCCCTCCGGGAGACAACATTTGTCTCCCTCCGGGAGACAACCTTTGTCTCCCTCCAGGAGACAACATTTGTCTCCCTCCGGGAGACAACCTTTGTCTCCCTCCATGAGACAGCCATTGTATCCCTCCGGGAGACAACATTTGTCTCCCTCCGGGAGACAACATTTGTCTCCCTCAGGCAGACCAAACTGTCTCCCTCCGGGAGACAACCTTTCTCTCCCTCCCGGAGACAACCTTTGTCTCCCTCCAGGACACAACATTTGTCTCCCTCCGGGAGACAACCTTTGTCTCCCTTTGGGAGACAGCCATTGTCTCCCTCCGGTAGACAGCCATTGTCTCAATCTGGGAGACAACCTTTGTCACCCTCCGGGAGACAACATTTGTCTCCATCCGGGAGACAACATTTGTCTCACTCCGGGAGACAACCTTTGTTTCCCTCCGGGAGACAGCATTTGTCTCCCTCCGGGAGACAACATTTGTTTCCCTCCGGGAGACAACATTTGTCTCCCTCCGGGAGACAACATTTGTCTCCTTCCGGGAGACCAAACTGTCTCCCTCTGGGAGACAACCTTTGTCACCCTCCGGGAGACAACCTTTGTCTCCCTCCCGGAGAAAACCTTTGTCTCCCTCCGGGAGATAACATTTGTCTCCCTCCGGGAGACCAAACTGTCTCCCACCGGGAGACAACCTTTGTCTCCCTCCGGGAGACAACATTTGTCTCCCTCTTGGAGACAACCTTTGTCTCCCTCCGGGAGACAACATTTGTTTCCCTCTGGGAGACAACATTTGTCTCCCTCCGGGAGACCAATCTGTCTCCCTCTTGGAGACAACCTTTGTCTCCCTCCGGGAGATAACATTTGTCTCCCTCCGGGAGACAACATTTGTCTCCCTCCGGGAGACCAAACTGTCTCCCTCCGGGAGACAACCTTTGTCTCCCTCCGGGAGACAACATTTGTCTCCCTCTGGGAGACAACCTTTGTCTCCCTCCGGGAGACAACATTTGTCTCACTCTGGGAGACAATCTTTGTTTCCCTCCGGGAGACAGCATTTGTCTCCCTCCGGGAGACAGATTTGTCTCCCTCTGGGAGACCAAACTGTCTCTCTTTGGGAGACAACCTTTGTCACCCTCCGGGAGACAACATTTGTCTCCCTCCGGGAGACAACCTTTGTCTCCCTCCAGGAGACAACATTTGTCTCCCTCCGGGAGACAACCATTGTCTCCCTCCGGGAGACCAAACTGTCTCCCTCCGGGAGACAACCTTTCTCTCCCTCCCGGAGACAACCTTTGTCTCCCTCCGGGAGACAACATTTGTCTCCCTCCGGGAGACAACATTTTTCTCCCTCCGGGAGACCAAACTGTCTCCCTCCGGTAGACAGCCATTGTCTCAATCTGGGAGACAACCTTTGTCACCCTCCGGGAGACAACATTTGTCTCCATCCGGGAGACAACATTTGTCTCACTCCGGGAGACAACCTTTGTTTCCCTCCGGGAGACAGCATTTGTCTCCCTCCGGGAGACAACATTTGTTTCCCTCCGGGAGACAACATTTGTCTCCCTCCGGGAGACAACATTTGTCTCCTTCCGGGAGACCAAACTGTCTCCCTCTGGGAGACAACCTTTGTCACCCTCCGGGAGACAACCTTTGTCTCCCTCCCGGAGACAACCTTTGTCTCCCTCCGGGAGACAACATTTGTCTCCCTCCGGGAGACAACCTTTGTCTCCCTCCGGGAGACAACATTTGTCTCCCTCCGGGAGACAACCTTTCTCTCCCTCCCGGAGACAACCTTTGTCTCCCTCCGGGAGACAACATTTGTCTCCCTCCGGGAGACAACATTTTTCTCCCTCCGGGAGACCAAACTGTCTCCCTCCGGGAGACAACCTTTGTCTCCCTCCGGGAGACAACCTTTGTCTCCCTCCGGGAGACAACATATGTCTCCTCCCGGGAGATAAAATTTTTTCCCTCCAAGAGACAACCTTTGTCTCCCTCCGGGAGACAACCTTTGTCTCCCTCCGGGAGACAACATATGTCTCCTCCCGGGAGATAAAATTTTTTCCCTCCAAGAGACAACCTTTGTCTCCCTCCGGGAGACAACCTTTGTCTCCCTCCGGGAGACAACATTTGTCTCCCTCCGGGAGACAACATTTGTCTCATTCCGGGAGACAACCTTTGTTTCCCTCCGGGAGACAGCATTTGTCTCCCTCCGGGAGACAACATTTATTTCCCTCCGGGAGGCAACATTTGTCTCCCTCCGGGAGACAACCTTTGTCTCCCTCCAGGAGACAAAATTTGTCTCCCTCCGGGAGACAACCTTTGTCTCCCTCCGGGAGACAGCCATTGTATCCCTCTGGGAGACAACCTTTGTCTCCCTCCGGGAGACAACATTTGTCTCCCTCCGGGAGACAACCTTTGTCTCTCTCCGGGAGACAACATATGTCTCCTCCCGGGAGATAACATTTTTTCCCTCCAAGAGACAACCTTTGTCTCCCTCCGGGAGACAACCTTTGTCTCCCTCCAGGAGACAACATTTGTCTCCCTCCGGGAGACAACCTTTGTCTCCCTCTGGGAGACAGCCATTGTCTCCCTCCGGTAGACAGCCATTGTCTCAATCTGGGAGACAACCTTTGTCACCCTCCGGGAGACAACATTTGTCTCCCTCCGGGAGACAACATTTGTTTCCCTCCGGGAGACAACCTTTGTCTTCCTCCGGGAGACCAAACTGTCTCCCTCCGGGAGACAACCTTTGTCTCCCTCCGGGAGACAACATTTGTCTCCCTCCCGGAGACAACATTTGTCTCCCTCCGGGAAACAACCTTTGTCTCCCTCCAGGAGACAACATTTGTCTCCCTCTGGGAGACAACCTTTGTCTCCCTCCGGGAGACAGCCATTGTCTTCCTCCGGTAGACAACATTTGTCTCCCTCCGGGAGACAACATTTGTCTCCCTCCGGGAGACAACATTTGTCTCCCTCCGGGAGACAACCTTTGTCTCCCTCCAGAAGACAACATTTGTCTAACTCCGGGAGACAACCTTTGTCTCCCTCCGGGAGACAGCCATTGTATCCCTCCGGGAGACAACATTTGTCTCCCTCCGGGAGACCAAACTGTCTCCCTCTGGGAGACAACCTTTGTCACCCTCCGGGAGACAACATTTGTCTCCCGGAGGGAGACAACCTTTGTCTCCCTCCATGAGACAGCCATTGTATCCCTCCGGGAGACAACATTTGTCTCCCTCCGGGAGACAACATTTGTCTCCCTCAGGCAGACCAAACTGTCTCCATCCAGGAGACAGCATTTGTCTCCCTCCGGGAGACAACATTTGTTTCCCTCCGGGAGACAACATTTGTCTCCCTCCGGGAGACAACATTTGTCTCCCTCCGGGAGACAACCTTTGTCTCCCTCCAGGAGACAACATTTGTCTCCCTCCGGGAGACAACCTTTGTCTCACTCCGGGAGACAACATTTGTCTCACTCCGGGAGACAACCTCTGTTTCCCTCCGGGAGACAGCATTTGTCTCCCTCCGGGAGACAACATTTGTTTCCCTCCGGGAGACAACATTTGTCTCACTCCGGGAGACAACCTTTGTTTCCCTCCAGGAGACAACATTTGTTTCCCTCCGGGAGACAACATTTGTCTCCCTCCGGGAGACAACAGTTGTCTCCTTCCGGGAGACAACATTTGTCTCCCTCTTGGAGACAACCTTTGTCTCCCTCCGGGAGACAACATTTGTTTCCCTCTGGGAGACAACATTTGTCTCCCTCCGGGAGACCAATCTGTCTCCCTCTGGGAGACAACCTTTGTCTCCCTCCGGGAGACAACATTTGTCTCCCTCCGGGAGACAACCTTTGTCTCCCTCCGGGAGACAACATTTGTCTCCCTCTGGGAGACAACCTTTGTCTCCCTCCGGGAGACAACATTTGTCTCACTCTGGGAGACAACCTTTGTTTCCCTCCGGGAGACAGCATTTGTCTCCCTCCGGGAGACAACATTTGTCTCCCTCCGGGAGACAACATTTGTCTCCCTCCGGGAGACCAAACTGTCTCTCTTTGGGAGACAACCTTTGTCACCCTCCGGGAGACAACATTTGTCTCCCTCCGGGAGACAACCTTTGTCTCCCTCCAGGAGACAACATTTGTCTCCCTCCGGGAGACAACCTTTGTCTCCCTCGGGGAGACCAAACTGTCTCCCTCCGGGAGACAACCTTTCTCTCCCTCCCGGAGACAACCTTTGTCTCCCTCCGGGAGACAACATATGTCTCCTCCCGGGAGATAAAATTTTTTCCCTCCAAGAGACAACCTTTGTCTCCCTCCGGGAGACAAAATTTGTCTCCATCCGGGAGACAACCTTTGTCTCCCTCCGGGAGACCCCAATCTGTCTCCCTCTGGGAGACAACCTTTGTCTCCCTCCGGGAGACAACAATTGTCTCCCTCCGGGAGACAACATTTGTCTCCCTCCGGGAGACAACATTTGTCTCACTCTGGGAGACAACCTTTGTTTCCCTCCGGGAGACAGCATTTGTCTCCCTCCGGGAGACAACATTTGTCTCCCTCCGGGAGACCAAACTGTCTCTCTTTGGGAGACAACCTTTGTCACCCTCCGGGAGACAACATTTGTCTCCCTCCGGGAGACAACCTTTGTCTCCCTCCAGGAGACAACATTTGTCTCCCTCTGGGAGACAACCTTTGTCTCCCTCCGGGAGACCAAACTGTCTCCCTCCGGGAGACAACCTTTCTCTCCCTCCCGGAGACAACCTTTGTCTCCCTCCGGGAGACCCCAATCTGTCTCCCTCTGGGAGACAACCTTTGTCTCCCTCCGGGAGACAACAATTGTCTCCCTCCGGGAGACAACATTTGTCTCCCTCCGGGAGACAACATTTGTCTCACTCTGGGAGACAACCTTTGTTTCCCTCCGGGAGACAGCATTTGTCTCCCTCCGGGAGACAACATTTGTCTCCCTCCGGGAGACCAAACTGTCTCTCTTTGGGAGACAACCTTTGTCACCCTCCGGGAGACAACATTTGTCTCCCTCCGTGAGACAACCTTTGTCTCCCTCCAGGAGACAACATTTGTCTCCCTCTGGGAGACAACCTTTGTCTCCCTCCGGGAGACCAAACTGTCTCCCTCCGGGAGACAACCTTTCTCTCCCTCCCGGAGACAACCTTTGTCTCCCTCCGGGAGACAACATTTGTCTCCCTCCGGGAGACAACATTTTTCTCCCTCCGGGAGACCAAACTGTCTCACTCCGGGAGACAACCTTTGTCTCCCTCCGGGAGACAACATATGTCTCCTCCCGGGAGATAAAATTTTTTGCCTCCAAGAGACAACCTTTGTCTCCCTCCGGGAGACAACCTTTGTCTCCCTCCGGGAGACAACCTTTGTCTCCCTCCGGGAGACAACATTTGTCTCCCTCCGGGAGACAACATTTTTCTCATTCCGGGAGACAACCTTTGTTTCCCTCCGGGAGACAGCATTTGTCTCCCTCCGGGAGACAACATTTATTTCCCTCCTGGAGGCAACATTTGTCTCCCTCCGGGAGACAACCTTTGTCTTCCTCCAGGAGACAAAATTTGTCTCCCTCCGGGAGACAACCTTTGTCTCCCTCCGGGAGACAGCCATTGTATCCCTCTGGGAGACAACCTTTGTCTCCCTCCGGGAGACAACATTTGTCTCCCTCCGGGAGACAACCTTTGTCTCCCTCCAGGAGACAACATTTGTCTCTCTCCGGGAGACAACCTTTGTCTCCCTCCATGAGACAGCCATTGTATCCCTCCGGGAGACAACATTTGTCTCCCTCCGGGAGACAACATTTGTCTCCCTCAGGAAGACCAAACTGTCTCCCTCCGGGAGACAACCTTTCTCTCCCTCCCGGAGACAACCTTTGTCTCCCTCCGGGAGACAACATTTGTCTCCCTCCGGGAGACAACCTTTGTCTCTCTACAGGAGACAAAATTTGTCTCCCTCCAGGAGACAACCTTTGTCTCCCTCCGGGAGACAGCCATTGTATCCCTCTGGGAGACAACCTTTGTCTCCCTCCGGGAGACAACATTTGTCTCCCTCCGGGAGACCAAACTGTCTCCCTCCGGGAGACAACCTTTGTCTCTCTCCGGGAGACAACATATGTCTCCTCCCGGGAGATAAGATTTTTTCCCTCCAAGAGACAACCTTTGTCTCCCTCCGGGAGACAAAATTTGTCTCCATCCGGGAGACAACCTTTGTCTCCCTCCGGGAGACAACCTTTGTCTCCCTCCGGGAGACAACATTTGTCTCACTCCGGGAGACAAGCTCTGTTTCCCTCCGGGAGACAACATTTGTTTCCCTCCGGGAGACAACATTTGTCTCCCTCCGGGAGACAACATTTGTCTCCCTCCGGGAGACAACCTTTGTCTCCCTCCAGGACACAACATTTGTCTCCCTCCGGGAGACAACCTTTGTCTCCCTTTGGGAGACAGCCATTGTCTCCCTCCGGTAGACAGCCATTGTCTCAATCTGGGAGACAACCTTTGTCACCCTCCGGGAGACAACATTTGTCTCCATCCGGGAGACAACATTTGTCTCACTCCGGGAGACAACCTTTGTTTCCCTCCGGGAGACAGCATTTGTCTCCCTCCGGGAGACAACATTTGTTTCCCTCCGGGAGACAACATTTGTCTCCCTCCGGGAGACAACATTTGTCTCCTTCCGGGAGACCAAACTGTCTCCCTCTGGGAGACAACCTTTGTCACCCTCCGGGAGACAACCTTTGTCTCCCTCCCGGAGAAAACCTTTGTCTCCCTCCGGGAGATAACATTTGTCTCCCTCCGGGAGACCAAACTGTCTCCCTCCGGGAGACAACCTTTGTCTCCCTCCGGGAGACAACATTTGTCTCCCTCCGGGAGACCAAACTGTCTCCCTCCGGGAGACAACCTTTGTCTCCCTCCGGGAGACAACATTTGTCTCCCTCTGGGAGACAACCTTTGTCTCCCTCCGGGAGACAACATTTGTCTCACTCTGGGAGACAATCTTTGTTTCCCTCCGGGAGACAGCATTTGTCTCCCTCCGGGAGACAGATTTGTCTCCCTCTGGGAGACCAAACTGTCTCTCTTTGGGAGACAACCTTTGTCACCCTCCGGGAGACAACATTTGTCTCCCTCCGGGAGACAACCTTTGTCTCCCTCCAGGAGACAACATTTGTCTCCCTCCGGGAGACAACCATTGTCTCCCTCCGGGAGACCAAACTGTCTCCCTCCGGGAGACAACCTTTCTCTCCCTCCCGGAGACAACCTTTGTCTCCCTCCGGGAGACCAAACTGTCTCCCTCCGGCAGACAACCTTTGTCTCTCTCCGGGAGACAACATATGTCTCCTCCCGGGAGATAAGATTTTTTCCCTCCAAGAGACAACCTTTGTCTCCCTCCGGGAGACAAAATTTGTCTCCATCCGGGAGACAACCTTTGTCTCCCTCCGGGAGACAACCTTTGTCTCCCTCCGGGAGACAACATTTGTCTCACTCCGGGAGACAAGCTCTGTTTCCCTCCGGGAGACAACATTTGTTTCCCTCCGGGAGACAACATTTGTCTCCCTCCGGGAGACAACATTTGTCTCCCTCCGGGAGACAACCTTTGTCTCCCTCCAGGACACAACATTTGTCTCCCTCCGGGAGACAACCTTTGTCTCCCTTTGGGAGACAGCCATTGTCTCCCTCCGGTAGACAGCCATTGTCTCAATCTTGGAGACAACCTTTGTCACCCTCCGGGAGACAACATTTGTCTCCATCCGGGAGACAACATTTGTCTCACTCCGGGAGACAACCTTTGTTTCCCTCCGGGAGACAGCATTTGTCTCCCTCCGGAGACAACATTTGTTTCCCTCCGGGAGACAACATTTGTCTCCCTCCGGGAGACAACATTTGTCTCCTTCCGGGAGACCAAACTGTCTCCCTCTGGGAGACAACCTTTGTCACCCTCCGGGAGACAACCTTTGTCTCCCTCCCGGAGAAAACCTTTGTCTCCCGGAGGGAGATAACATTTGTCTCCCTCCGGGAGACCAAACTGTCTCCCTCCGGGAGACAACCTTTGTCTCCCTCCGGGAGACAACATTTGTCTCCCTCTTGGAGACAACCTTTGTCTCCCTCCGGGAGACAACATTTGTTTCCCTCTGGGAGACAACATTTGTCTCCCTCCGGGAGACCAATCTGTCTCCCTCTTGGAGACAACCTTTGTCTCCCTCCGGAAGACAACATTTGTCTCCCTCCGGGAGACAACATTTGTCTCCCTCCGGGAGACCAAACTGTCTCCCTCCGGGAGACAACCTTTGTCTCCCTCCGGGAGACAACATTTGTCTCCCTCTGGGAGACAACCTTTGTCTCCCTCCGGGAGACAACATTTGTCTCACTCTGGGAGACAATCTTTGTTTCCCTCCGGGAGACAGCATTTGTCTCCCTCCGGGAGACAGATTTGTCTCCCTCTGGGAGACCAAACTGTCTCTCTTTGGGAGACAACCTTTGTCACCCTCCGGGAGACAACATTTGTCTCCCTCCGGGAGACAACCTTTGTCTCCCTCCAGGAGACAACATTTGTCTCCCTCCGGGAGACAACCATTGTCTCCCTCCGGGAGACCAAACTGTCTCCCTCCGGGAGACAACCTTTCTCTCCCTCCCGGAGACAACCTTTGTCTCCCTCCGGGAGACAACATTTGTCTCCCTCCGGGAGACAACATTTTTCTCCCTCCGGGAGACCAAACTGTCTCCCTCCGGTAGACAGCCATTGTCTCAATCTGGGAGACAACCTTTGTCACCCTCCGGGAGACAACATTTGTCTCCATCCGGGAGACAACATTTGTCTCACTCCGGGAGACAACCTTTGTTTCCCTCCGGGAGACAGCATTTGTCTCCCTCCGGGAGACAACATTTGTTTCCCTCCGGGAGACAACATTTGTCTCCCTCCGGGAGACAACATTTGTCTCCTTCCGGGAGACCAAACTGTCTCCCTCTGGGAGACAACCTTTGTCACCCTCCGGGAGACAACCTTTGTCTCCCTCCCGGAGACAACCTTTGTCTCCCTCCGGGAGACAACATTTGTCTCCCTCCGGGAGACAACCTTTGTCTCCCTCCGGGAGACAACCTTTGTCTCCCTCCGGGAGACAACATATGTCTCCTCCCGGGAGATAAAATTTTTTCCCTCCAAGAGACAACCTTTGTCTCCCTCCGGGAGACAACCTTTGTCTCCCTCCGGGAGACAACATATGTCTCCTCCCGGGAGATAAAATTTTTTCCCTCCAAGAGACAACCTTTGTCTCCCTCCGGGTGACAACCTTTGTCTCCCTCCGGGAGACAACCTTTGTCTCCCTCCGGGAGACAACATATGTCTCATTCCGGGAGACAACCTTTGTTTCCCTCCGGGAGACAGCATTTGTCTCCCTCCGGGAGACAACATTTATTTCCCTCCGGGAGGCAACATTTGTCTCCCTCCGGGAGACAACCTTTGTCTCCCTCCAGGAGACAAAATTTGTCTCCCTCCGGGAGACAACCTTTGTCTCCCTCCGGGAGACAGCCATTGTATCCCTCTGGGAGACAACCTTTGTCTCCCTCCGGGAGACAACATTTGTCTCCCTCCGGGAGACAACCTTTGTCTCTCTCCGGGAGACAACATATGTCTCCTCCCGGGAGATAACATTTTTTCCCTCCAAGAGACAACCTTTGTCTCCCTCCGGGAGACAACCTTTGTCTCCCTCCAGGAGACAACATTTGTCTCCCTCCGGGAGACAACCTTTGTCTCCCTCTGGTATTGTATAGCTACTTTCATTTATTGTTCGTTTATTTTATAGCCTCGTTTATATGTTTTGTTCCGTTCTGTTGGATTAGCCTCGTTTTCGTAGAAGTAGGATTGTGAGAGCCGATAGCAAACATGGCAGTTTATTGATATACTTTACTCTGTTTTAACTGGCGAAAAGGACGGGATACCTTCGTTAAAGATGAACCCACTTGCCAAGAGTAATGGGACTCCACACTTTGACCCTGCTGAACACGATGGAAACACGCTACAAGCCTTTACAGAATTTATAGAGTCCTGGGAAATGTGGTACGATGTTGCCTCGATAGGTGAACTCAAAGAGGATGCTACAGACGCACAAAAGAAAGAGCACAAAGCAAAGGTATTTAGAATGTGTGCTTTCACAGGTGAGCGATTAAAAACTGATCTTAAAGCTGAATACAACCAAGATATGGCCAAAATAAAATCTGCTGATTTTGATGATATGGTAAAAAAGCTTCATGATAGATACCAGCCAGCTCAAAACCAGGTACTCCTTCATTACCAATTCCACCAGCTCAAACAAGAACCAGGTGAGAAAATTGATGCTTTTATCAATAAAATCTGCCAACATGCTGATAAATGTGCATTCAAATGTACAAACACATCCTGTACTGAGAAAGATCAAATTCATAAGACTTTGATAAGAGATCAAATAATAATTGGTACCAACATTGCTAGTATAAGAGAAAATGCACTTGAAAAGGAACATGATTTGGCCTCGTTGATTTCAACAGCAAGAAAAATTGAAGCCACTGAAGAAGCAACCAAATTGATGGACTCTGAATCTCCTAGTAGCTCTTTTCATGTTAACTGTGTTGAAAATGAAGACCCCCAGCATGCACAAGTAAACAAAATTGGTAAAAGAGGGGGAAAATACTCCCAAAAAGCCCAAAGAAGGGAGAATTTTCAGGATAATTTTAAACCTCCCCAGGGTGCAAACAAAATTATGTGTTGTGCGGGTTGTGGCAGAAGCAACTGCGATCGAGGCCCAAATTGCGCAGCTAAAAATGCTTTTTGCAATGCTTGCGGGAAAAAGGGCCATTTTTCTGCTGTCTGCTTTAAAATGGTAAAAGGGGTTTCCACAATCACATCCATCAAGCAGGACTCCCTCAAAAAAATCCACACCATGTCAAGCAGTCACAAGAAAGCAGAAATCAGCCTAGGAAAAACAAAAATCCAGGCACTCATTGACACTGGTGCAGAGGTCAATATCCTCCTTGAGAGTAATGTGCCCAAAACTATCAGGAGAATTTTCCGCACTCCCGTCACTCTGCAACCATATGGAAGCCCAATCATAACCCCTAAAGGCCAAATCACCCTAGACACCACATGGAACAATACAACACAGAAAGCAACATGGGTTGTCATTGGTGACAGGGATCTCCATGGTAACCCTTGCAACCTGATCTCTTGCAAACTAGCTGAAGCTCTAGGAATTATCTCTTTCAATGGCCCTCCCAATCAAGTCAGTGCAATTTCCAGCCACAACACTCAAAACCAAGTTTGTAACAATGACTTTGACAACCTCAAGAACAAATCTCAGCAATCAGTTGCAAGTATCCTATCAAAGTATGAAGATGTCTTCACGGGTCTTGGAAAATTAAAAGCAAGCCCTGTACACTTTCATCTGAAACCCAATGCTAAGCCTGTAATTCAGCCACCAAGACAAATCCCATACCACCTTCAACCCAATTTTGAGAAAATCATTCATGAGATGGAAAGGGATGATGTCATAGAACAGCACTATGGGCCAGTAACGTGGCTTGCCAATCCAGTTTTAGTCCCCAAACCAGATGGAAACATGAGAATCACAGTGGATTTGAGGGGCCTCAACCAAGCCCTCGAAGACCCCCACTTGCCGATACCTCGTGTAGAAGACATCCTGCCCATGTTCAATGGAAAATCGATTTTCAGCAAGCTGGATCTCAAAACAGCATTTCATCAACTTGAACTTGATGCAGCATCCCGCCCACTAACGGTTTTTCGTGCCAGTGACCGCCTCATGAGATATAAACGCCTAACCATGGGTACTTTGCCAGCATCTGGAGAACTCAACCAAAGGCTTCGCCCCATTCTTGCAAACATACCAAATGCTGCAGTGATTCAAGATGACATTGTGATCGCAGCAACGGACATCACAAGCCACAACACCTCTCTGGAACGTGTCCTTTCTGCTCTAGCAAGTGCAGGACTAACAGTCAGTCCAAAGAAATGCATCCTTGCTTCCCCAGAAATTCCATTTTGGGGATTCCAAGTCACGAAAGACGGGATCAAACCAGATCCACAGAAAGTCCAAGCAGTACGCCATGCAGAAAGACCACAGAACAAAGATGAAGTTAAATCATTCCTTTGCATGATTCGCTCAAATGGGCAATTTATTCCAGACCTTGCAGCAGCTACAGCCAACCTCAGGGAGCTAACAAGGGATATCAATACATTTGTGTGGTCAGAGGCCCATGAGACTGAATTCCAAAATCTCAAGAAGGCCTTCAATGAAGATGTCCTACTCCGACACTATGACACAAATGCCCCAACGTTTATCTTTGTCGATGCCCATTACACAGGCCTCTCTGCAATCCTCACCCAAGGAGCCTCCATTGATGCTACAAAAGCAGTTGCTATAGCATCACGCACCACCACAGATGCCGAGAAAAATTACTCACAACTTGATTTGGAAGCAACAGCAATTGACTTCGGTCTTCGCCAGTTTCGACACATTCTTGTTGGAGGCCCACCAGCTACAATTGTCACTGACCAGCAGCCTCTGGTATCACTGTGGACTTCAAAAAGAAAGCCACCATCTCGCATTGAACGCATCCTTCTTCGCCACCAAGACATCAACCATCGGGTTGTTTGGCGTAAAGGAAAGGACAACCCAGCAGATTACACCAGTAGACATGCCATTCCCATTGACAAACTGCCTGCATGTATTAAAGAAGAAGCAAAAGAGCATCAGAAACTTCTCTTTCTTCTTCATCAGCCAATCAGAACTACCATCTCAGAGCAGCGTCTGCATCAAGCGCAACTCGATGACAGAAAATTGGAACGTCTACGCCACTTCATAGCACTTGGTCAAGCACCACAAAATGATCCAACACTAAAGGGCTTCTATAGAACCTTTAGTGAACTTTCTATTGGCGCAGATGACATCATTTACAGAGGTGATAAAATTCTACTACCACAGTCACTCCATGACGAGATCATTTCTTTGGCACATGCTGGATCACATGCAGGACAAGATGCAGTAAAACGACGCATCCGTGCCCATTTCTGGTTCCCTGGCCTAGACAATGCCGTCAAAAATCGCCTCGAAACCTGCCACGAATGCCAAATACACACAAGGAACCCGACCAAAGTGCCCCTTTCAAGCACACCCATACCAGATCACCCCTGGGATTCTGTCTCCCTTGACTTGTTCGGGCCCCTACCAGACACATCTCACATCCTTGTCAGCCGCTGTAATCTCTCCAGATTTCCAGATGCGAAAGTAGTTCGTTCGACAAGTGCTCGACACGTGCTCCCAGCCCTAGGAGCTACCTACAACAACTTTGGAAACCCACTAGAACACAAAGCTGACAACGGCCCACCCTTCAACAGCCAGGAATTCAAAGATTTCTCCACCGCAAGAGGAATATCGGTAAAACATTCTTACCCTTACCATCCCCAGGGAAATGAGGCTGAATGTTTTATGAAGCCACTGGGTAAAGCAGTTAAAATCGCCCTTGATACAAACAAACCTGTGCAAGAAGCAGTGGATGACCTATTAATCGACTATCGCTCTACACCACACCCAGCAACAGGACTCGCCCCCGGCGACGTGCTCTTTCGAGGCGGCTACCACTCCAGATTTCCGAAAAGGCCCCCCGTCACAGAGCAACATATCAAAGAAGCCAAAAAACGCGACAAAGAACGCAAAACCGAAGCAAATGCCAAGCAAAATGCGTCCAGATGGAGAAAATATCCCAACATCATTCAAGGCAACGAAGTCCTGGCCATGCGCTTCAAAGGGAAGACAAAATTTCAATCTTTCTATGAAAAAACTCCGTATATTGTGATAGACGTCAAGGGAACACAATACACACTTCTTTCATGCGATACAAAACGTCCAAGGCAGCCAATAATTCGCCATGCATCACAAATAAAGTTATATCAACAGCCTGCTCAAACCATGCGACCTCATTCCAGACCTGCCCAAAACACACCACAGCCCTGTAATAAAGCATATGACCTGCCAAGCAACACGAGACGTAGGAATAATGACACAAGTGCCACCCAAAATGAACCCCCAGCGCATCCAGGAAGCAACAACCACGCCCCTGATGAAGTTTACGTACCACCACCTCCACCAGGCCCAGTCGACGACCCTGCCAACGATCAACACGAAGCTGAGGCAATCGAACCTGAAATTACGTTCTGTCATCCACAACAACAAACTTTAGGAGAAGGGAGAAGTAAGACTGGCAGATCAAGAAAGAACGGTAAAAACAAATAGCATCCAAATGCTTTATGCTCAAACAATGTACAAGAGAACAAATAGAAAATGAGAGTGATATTGTATAGCTACTTTCATTTATTGTTCGTTTATTTTATAGCCTCGTTTATATGTTTTGTTCCGTTCTGTTGGATTAGCCTCGTTTTCGTAGAAGTAGGATTGTGAGAGCCGATAGCAAACATGGCAGTTTATTGATATACTTTACTCTGTTTTATCTGGGAGACAGCCATTGTCTCCCTCCGGTAGACAGCCATTGTCTCAATCTGGGAGACAACCTTTGTCACCCTCCGGGAGACAACATTTGTCTCCCTCCGGGAGACAACATTTGTTTCCCTCCGGGAGACAACCTTTGTCTTCCTCCGGGAGACCAAACTGTCTCCCTCCGGGAGACAACCTTTGTCTCCCTCCGGGAGACAACATTTGTCTCCCTCCCGGAGACAAGATTTGTCTCCCTCCGGGAAACAACCTTTGTCTCCCTCCAGGAGACAACATTTGTCTCCCTCTGGGAGACAACCTTTGTCTCCCTCCGGGAGACAGCCATTGTCTTCCTCCGGTAGACAACATTTGTCTCCCTCCGGGAGACAACATTTGTCTCCCTCCGGGAGACAACATTTGTCTCCCTCCGGGAGACAACCTTTGTCTCCCTCCAGAAGACAACATTTGTCTAACTCCGGGAGACAACCTTTGTCTCCCTCCGGGAGACAGCCATTGTATCCCTCCGGGAGACAACATTTGTCTCCCTCCGGGAGACCAAACTGTCTCCCTCCGGGAGACAACCTTTCTCTCCCTCCCGGAGACAACCTTTGTCTCCCTCCGGGACACAACATTTGTCTCCCTCCAGGAGACAACATTTGTCTCCCTCCGGGAGACAACCTTTGTCTCCCTTTGAGAGACAGCCATTGTCTTCCTCCGGGAGACAACATTTGTCTCCTTCCGGGAGACCAAACTGTCTCCCTCCGGGAGACAACCTTTGTCTCCCTCTGGGAGACAACCTTTGTTTCCCTCCGTGAGACAGCATTTGTCTCCCTCCGGGAGACAACATTTGTTTCCCTCCGGGAGACAACATTTGTCTCCCTCCGGGAGACCAAACTGTCTCCCTCTGGGAGACAACCTTTGTCACCCTCCGGGAGACAACATTTGTCTCCCTCCGGGAGACAACTTTTGTCTCCCTCCAGGAGACAGCCATTGTATTTCTCCGGGAGACAACATTTGTCTCCCTCCGGGAGACAACATTTGTCTCCCTCCGGGAGACAACATTTGTCTCCCTCCGGGAGACGACCTTTGTCTCCCTCCAGAAGACAACATTTGTCTAACTCCGGGAGACAATCTTTGTCTCCCTCCGGGAGACAGCCATTGTATCCCTCCGGGAGACAACATTTGTCTCCCTCCGGGAGACAATATTTGTCTCCCTCCGGGAGACCAAACCGTCTCCCTCCGGGAGACAACCTTTCTCTCCCTCCCAGAGACAACCTTTGTCTCCCTCCGGGACACAACATTTGTCTCCCTCCCGGAGACAACATTTTTCTCCCTCCGGGAGACCAAACTGTCTCCCTCCGGGAGACAACCTTTGTCTCCCTCCGGGAGACAACCTTTCTCTCCCTCCCGGAGACAACCTTTGTCTCCCTCCGGGAGACAACATTTGTCTCCCTCCGGGAGACAACATTTTTCTCCCTCCGGGAGACCAAACTGTCTCCCTCCGGGAGACAACCTTTGTCTCCCTCCGGGAGACAACCTTTGTCTCCCTCCGGGAGACAACATATGTCTCCTCCCGGGAGATAAAATTTTTTCCCTCCAAGAGACAACCTTTGTTTCCCTCCGGGAGACAACCTTTGTCTCCCTCCGGGAGACAACATATGTCTCCTCCCGGGAGATAAAATTTTTTCCCTCCAAGAGACAACCTTTGTCTCCCTCCGGGTGACAACCTTTGTCTCCCTCCGGGAGACAACATTTGTCTCCCTCCGGGAGACAACATTTGTCTCATTCCGGGAGACAACCTTTGTTTCCCTCCGGGAGACAGCATTTGTCTCCCTCCGGGAGACAAAATTTATTTCCCTCCGGGAGGCAACATTTGTCTCCCTCCGGGAGACAACCTTTGTCTCCCTCCAGGAGACAAAATTTGTCTCCCTCCGGGAGACAACCTTTGTCTCCCTCCGGGAGACAGCCATTGTATCCCTCTGGGAGACAACCTTTGTCTCCCTCCGGGAGACAACATTTGTCTCCCTCCGGGAGACAACCTTTGTCTCTCTCCGGGAGACAACATATGTCTCCTCCCGGGAGATAACATTTTTTCCCTCCAAGAGACAACCTTTGTCTCCCTCCGGGAGACAACCTTTGTCTCCCTCCAGGAGACAACATTTGTCTTCCTCCGGGAGACCAAACTGTCTCCCTCCGGGAGACAACCTTTGTCTCCCTCCGGGAGACAACATTTGTCTCCCTCCCGGAGACAACATTTGTCTCCCTCCGGGAAACAACATTTGTCTCCCTCCGGGAGACAACATTTGTTTCCATCCGGGAGACAACCTTTGTCTTCCTCCGGGAGACCAAACTGTCTCCCTCCGGGAGACAACCTTTGTCTTCCTCCGGGAGACCAAACTGTCTCCCTCCGGGAGACAACCTTTGTCTCCCTCCGGGAGACAACATTTGTCTCCCTCCGGGAGACAACATTTGTCTCCCTCCGGGAGACAACATTTGTCTCCCTCCGGGAGACAACCTTTGTCTCCCTCCAGAAGACAACATTTGTCTAACTCCGGGAGATAACCTTTGTCTCCCTCCGGGAGACAGCCATTGTATCCCTCCGGGAGACAACATTTGTCTCCCTCCGGGAGACAACATTTGTCTCCCTCCGGGAGACAACATTTGTCTCCCTCCGGGAGACAACCTTTGTCTCCCTCCAGAAGACAACATTTGTCTAACTCCGGGAGAAAACCTTTGTCTCCCTCCGGGAGACAGCCATTGTATCCCTCCGGGAGACAACATTTGTCTCCCTCCGGGAGACCAAACTGTCTCCCTCCGGGAGACAACCTTTCTCTCCCTCCCGGAGACAACCTTTGTCTCCCTCCGGGACACAACATTTGTCTCCCTCCAGGAGACAACATTTGTCTCCCTCCGGGAGACAACCTTTGTCTCCCTTTGAGAGACAGCCATTGTCTTCCTCCGGGAGACAACATTTGTCTCCTTTCGGGAGACCAAACTGTCTCCCTCCGGGAGACAACCTTTGTCTCCCTCTGGGAGACAACCTTTGTTTCCCTCCGAGAGACAGCGTTTGTCTCCCTCCGGGAGACAACATTTGTTTCCCTCCGGGAGACAACATTTGTCTCCCTCCGGGAGACCAAACTGTCTCCCTCTGGGAGACAACCTTTGTCACCCTCCGGGAGACAACATTTGTCTCCCTCCGGGAGACAACTTTTGTCTCCCTCCAGGAGACAGCCATTGTATTTCTCCGGGAGACAACATTTGTCTCCCTCCGGGAGACAACATTTGTCTCCCTCCGGGAGACAACATTTGTCTCCCTCCGGGAGACGACCTTTGTCTCCCTCCAGAAGACAACATTTGTCTAACTCCGGGAGACAATCTTTGTCTCCCTCCGGGAGACAGCCATTGTATCCCTCCGGGAGACAACATTTGTCTCCCTCCGGGAGACAATATTTGTCTCCCTCCGGGAGACCAAACTGTCTCCCTCCGGGAGACAACCTTTCTCTCCCTCCCAGAGACAACCTTTGTCTCCCTCCGGGACACAACATTTGTCTCCCTCCCGGAGACAACATTTGTCTCCCTCCGGGAGACAACCTTTGTCTCCCTCCGAGAGACCGCCATTGTCTTCCTCCGGGAGACAACATTTGTCTCCCTCCGGGAGACCAAACTGTCTCCCTCCAGGAGACAGCCATTGTATTTCTCCGGGAGACAACATTTGTCTCCCTCCGGGAGACAACATTTGTCTCTCTCCGGGAGACAACCTTTGTCTCCCTCCAGAAGACAACATTTGTCTAACTCCGGGAGACAACCTTTGTCTCCCTCCGGGAGACAACCTTTGTCTCCCTCTGGGAGACAACCTTTGTTTCCCTCCAGGAGACAACATTTGTCTCCCTCCGGGAGACCAAACTGTCTCCCTCTGGGAGACAACCTTTGTCACCCTCCGGGAGACAACATTTGTCTCCCTCCGGGAGACAACCTTTGTCTTCCTCCGGGAGACCAAACTGTCTCCCTCCGGGAGACAGCCATTGTCTTCCTCCGGTAGACAACATTTGTCTCCCTCCGGGAGACAACATTTGTCTCCCTCCGGGAGACAACCTTTGTCTCCCTCCAGAAGACAACATTTGTCTAACTCCGGGAGACAATCTTTGTCTCCCTCCGGGAGACAGCCATTGTATCCCTCCGGGAGACAACATTTGTCTCCCTCCGGGAGACAATATTTGTCTCCCTCCGGGAGACCAAACTGTCTCCCTCCGGGAGACAACCTTTCTCTCCCTCCCAGAGACAACCTTTGTCTCCCTCCGGGACACAACATTTGTCTCCCTCCCGGAGACAACATTTGTCTCCCTCCGGGAGACAACCTTTGTCTCCCTCCGAGAGACCGCCATTGTCTTCCTCCGGGAGACAACATTTGTCTCCCTCCGGGAGACCAAACTGTCTCCCTCCAGGAGACAGCCATTGTATTTCTCCGGGAGACAACATTTGTCTCCCTCCGGGAGACAACATTTGTCTCCCTCCGGGAGACAACCTTTGTCTCCCTCCGGGAGACAACATTTGTCTCCCTCCGGGAGACAACATTTGTCTCCCTCCGGGAGACAACCTTTGTCTCCCTCCAGAAGACAACGTTTGTCTAACTCCGGGAGACAATCTTTGTCTCCCTCCGGGAGACAGCCATTGTATCCCTCCGGGAGACAACATTTGTCTCCCTCCGGGAGACAATATTTGTCTCCCTCCGGGAGACCAAACTGTCTCCCTCCGGGAGACAACCTTTCTCTCCCTCCCAGAGACAACCTTTGTCTCCCTCCGGGACACAACATTTGTCTCCCTCCCAGAGACAACATTTGTCTCCCTCCGGGAGACAACCTTTGTCTCCCTCCGAGAGACCGCCATTGTCTTCCTCCGGGAGACAACATTTGTCTCCCTCCGGGAGACCAAACTGTCTTCCTCCAGGAGACAGCCATTGTATTTCTCCGGGAGACAACATTTGTCTCCCTCCGGGAGACAACATTTGTCTCCCTCCGGGAGACAACCTTTGTCTCCCTCCAGAAGACAACATTTGTCTAACTCCGGGAGACAACCTTTGTCTCCCTCCGGGAGACAACCTTTGTCTCCCTCTGGGAGACAACCTTTGTTTCCCTCCAGGAGACAACATTTGTCTCCCTCCGGGAGACCAAACTGTCTCCCTCCGGGAGACAACCTTTCTCTTCCTCCAGGAGACAGCCATTGTATTTCTGCGGGAGACAACATTTGTCTCCCTCCGGGAGACAACATTTGTCTCCCTCCGAGAGACCAAACTGTCTCCCTCCCGGGAGTTAAAATTTTTTCCCTCCAGGAGACAACCTTTGTCTCCCTCCGGGAGACAACCTTTGTCTCCTTCCGGGAGACAACATTTGTCTCCCTCCGGGAGACAACATTTGTCTCACTCCGGGAGACAACCTTTGTTTCCCTCCAGGAGACAACATTTGTCTCCCTCCGAGAGACCAAACTGTCTCCCTCCCGGGAGATAAAATTTTTTCCCTCCAGGAGACAACCTTTGTCTCCCTCCGGGAGACAACCTTTGTCTCCTTCCGAGAGACAACATTTGTCTCCCTCCGGGAGACAACATTTGTCTCACTCCGGGAGACAACCTTTGTTTCCCTCCGGGAGACAGCATTTGTCTCCCTCCGGGAGACAACATTTATTTCCCTCCGGGAGACAACATTTGTCTCCCTCCAGGAGACAACATTTGTCTCCCTCCGGGAGACAACCTTTGTCTCCCTCCAGGAGACAAAATTTGTCTCCCTCCGGGAGACAACCTTTGTCTCCCTCCGGGAGACAGCCATTGTATCCCTCTGGGAGACAACCTTTGGTTCCCTCCGGGAGACAACATTTGTCTCCCTCCGGGAGACCAAACTGTCTCCCTCCGGGAGACAACATTTGTCTCCCTCCGGGAGACAACCTTTGTCTCCCTCCAGGAGACAAAATTTGTCTCCCTCCGGGAGACAACCTCTGTTTCCCTCCGGGAGACAGCATTTTTCTCCCTCCGGGAGACAACATTTGTTTCCCTCCGGGAGACAACCATTGTCTCCCTCTGGGAGACAGCCATTGTCTTCCTCCGGTAGACAGAAATTGTCTCAATCTGGGAGACAACCTTTGTCACCCTCCGGGAGACAACATTTGTCTCCCTCCGGGAGACAACATTTTTCTCACTCCGGGAGACAACCTTTGTCTCCCTCCAGGAGACAGCCATTGTATTTCTCCGGGAGACAACATTTGTCTCCCTCCGGGAGACAACATTTGTCTCCCTCCGGGAGACAACATTTGTCTCCCTCCGGGAGACAACCTTTGTCTCCCTCCAGGAGACAGCCATTGTATTTCTCCGGAAGACAACATTTGTCTCCCTCCGGGAGACAACATTTGTCTCCCTCCGAGAGACCAAACTGTCTCCCTCCCGGGAGATATAATTTTTTCCCTCCAAGAGACAACCTTTGTCTCCCTCCGGGAGACAACCTTTGTCTCCTTCCGGGAGACAACATTTGTCTCCCTCCGGGAGACAACATTTGTCTCACTCCGGGAGACAACCTTTGTTTCCCTCCGGGAGACAGCATTTGTCTCCCTCCGGGAGACAACATTTATTTCCCTCCGGGAGACAACATTTGTCTCCCTCCAGGAGACAACATTTGTCTCCCTCCGGGAGACAACCTTTGTCTCCCTCCAGGAGACAAAATTTGTCTCCCTCCGGGAGACAACCTTTGTCTCCCTCCGGGAGACAGCCATTGTATCCCTCTGGGAGACAACCTTTGGTTCCCTCCGGGAGACAACAATTGTCTCAATCTGGGAGACAACCTTTGTCACCCTCCGGGAGACAACATTTGTCTCCCTCCGGGAGACAACATTTGTCTCACTCCGGGAGACAACCTTTGTTTCCCTCCGGGAGACAGCATTTGTCTCCCTCCGGGAGACAACATTTTTTTCCCTCCGGGAGACAACATTTGTCTCCCTCCGGGAGACAACCTTTGTCTCCCTCCAGGAGACAACATTTGTCTCCCTCCGGGAGACAACCTTTGTCTCCCTCCGGGAGACAGCCATTGTATCCCTCTGGGAGACAACCTTTGTCTCCCTCCGGGAGACAACATTTGTCTCCCTCCGGGAGACAACCTTTGTCTCCCTCCAGGAGACAACATTTGTCTCCCTCCGGGAGACAACCTTTGTCTCCCTCCATGAGACAGCCATTGTATCCCTTCCGGAGACAACCTTTGTCTCCCTCCGGGACACAACATTTGTCTCCCTCCGGGAGACAACATTTGTCTCCCTCCGGGAGACCAAACTGTCTCCCTCCGGGAGACAACCTTTGTCTCCCTCCGGGAGACAACATTTGTCTCCCTCTGGGAGACAACCTTTGTTTCCCTCCGGGAGACAGCATTTGTCTCCCTCCGGGAGACAACATTTATTTACCTCCGGGAGACAAAATTTGTCTCCCTCCGGGAGACAACCTCTGTTTCCCTCCGGGAGACAGCATTTGTCTCCCTCCGGGAGACAACATTTGTTTCCCTCCGGGAGACAACCTTTGTCTCAATCTGGGAGACAGCCATTGTCTCCCTCCGGTAGACAGAAATTGTCTCAATCTGGGAGACAACCTTTGTCACCCTCCGGGAGACAACATTTGTCTCCCTCCGGGAGACAACATTTGTCTCACTCCGGGAGACAACCTTTGTTTCCCTCCGGGAGACAGCATTTGTCTCCTTCCGGGAGACAACATTTTTTTCCCTCCGGGAGACAACATTTGTCTCCCTCCGGGAGACAACCTTTGTCTCTTTCCAGGAGACAACATTTGTCTCCCTCCGGGAGACAACCTTTGTCTCCCTCCGGGAGACAGCCATTGTATCCCTCTGGGAGACAACCTTTGTCTCCCTCCGGGAGACAACATTTGTCTCCCTCCGGGAGACCAAACTGTCTCCCTCTGGGAGACAACCTTTGTCACCCTCCGGGAGACAAAATTTGTCTCCCTCCGGGAGACAACCTCTGTTTCCCTCCGGGAGACAGCATTTGTCTCCCTCCGGGAGACAGAAATTGTCTCAATCTGGGAGACAACCTTTGTCACCCTCCGGGAGACAACATTTGTCTCCCTCCGGGAGACAACATTTGTCTCACTCCGGGAGACAACCTTTGTCTCCCTCCAGGAGACAGCCATTGTATTTCTCCGGGAGACAACATTTGTCTCCCTCCGGGAGACAACATTTGTCTCCCTCCGGGAGACACCTTTGTCTCCCTCCGGGAGACAACCTTTGTCTCCCTCCAGGAGACAGCCATTGTATTTCTCCGGAAGACAACATTTGTCTCCCTCCGGGAGACAACATTTGTCTCCCTCCGAGAGACCAAACTGTCTCCCTCCCGGGAGATAAAATTTTTTCCCTCCAAGAGACAACCTTTGTCTCCCTCCGGGAGACAACCTTTGTCTCCTTCCGGGAGACAACATTTGTCTCCCTCCGGGAGACAACATTTGTCTCACTCCGGGAGACAACCTTTGTTTCCCTCCGGGAGACAGCATTTGTCTCCCTCCGGGAGACAACATTTATTTACCTCCGGGAGACAACATTTGTCTCCCTCCAGGAGACAACATTTGTCTCCCTCCGGGAGACAACCTTTGTCTCCCTCCAGGAGACAAAATTTGTCTCCCTCCGGGAGACAACCTTTGTCTCCCTCCGGGAGACAGCCATTGTATCCCTCTGGGAGACAACCTTTGGTTCCCTCCGGGAGACAACATTTGTCTCCCTCCGGGAGACCAAACTGTCTCCCTCCGGGAGACAACATTTGTCTCCCTCCGGGAGACAACCTTTGTCTCCCTCCAGGAGACAAAATTTGTCTCCCTCCGGGAGACAACCTCTGTTTCCCTCCGGGAGACAGCATTTGTCTCCCTCCGGGAGACAACATTTGTTTCCCTCCGGGAGACAACCTTTGTCTCAATCTGGGAGACAGCCATTGTCTCCCTCCGGTAGACAGAAATTGTCTCAATCTGGGAGACAACCTTTGTCACCCTCCGGGAGACAACATTTGTCTCCCTCCGGGAGACAACATTTGTCTCACTCCGGGAGACAACCTTTGTTTCCCTCCGGGAGACAACATTTGTCTCACTCCGGGAGACAACCTTTGTTTCCCTCCGGGAGACAGCATTTGTCTCCCTCCGGGAGACAACATTTTTTTC
Organism: Aurelia sp. 4 Dawson et al 2005; assembly: GCA_964019985.1. Taxonomy (NCBI): domain Eukaryota; kingdom Metazoa; phylum Cnidaria; class Scyphozoa; order Semaeostomeae; family Ulmaridae; genus Aurelia; species Aurelia sp. 4 Dawson et al 2005. The sequence goes on along the minus strand of OZ026511.1, from coordinate 174,800 downwards.
CCTCCGGGAGACAACATTTGTCTCCCTCCGGGAGACAACCTTTGTCTCCCTCCAGGAGACAACATTTGTCTCCCTCCGGGAGACAACCTTTGTCTCCCTCCGGGAGACAGCCATTGTATCCCTCTGGGAGACAACCTTTGTCTCCCTCCGGGAGACAACATTTGTCTCCCTCCGGGAGACCAAACTGTCTCCCTCTGGGAGACAACCTTTGTCACCCTCCGGGAGACAACATTTGTCTCCCTCCGGGAAACAACCTTTGTCTCCCTCCAGGAGACAACATTTGTCTCCCTCCGGGAGACAACCTTTGTCTCCCTCCATGAGACAGCCATTGTATCCCTTCCGGAGACAACCTTTGTCTCCCTCCGGGACACAACATTTGTCTCCCTCCGGGAGACAACATTTGTCCCCCTCCGGGAGACCAAACTGTCTCCCTCCGGGAGACAACCTTTGTCTCCCTCCGGGAGACAACATTTGTCTCCCTCCGGGAGACCAAACTGTCTCCCTCCGGGAGACAACATTTGTCTCCCTCCGGGAGACAACATATGTCTCCTCCCGGGAGATAACATTTTTTCCCTCCAAGAGACAACCTTTGTCTCCCTCCGGGAGACAACCTTTGTCTCCCTCCGGGAGACAACATTTGTCTCCCTCCGGGAGACAACATTTGTCTCACTCCGGGAGACAACCTTTATTTCCCTCCGGGAGACAACCTTTGCCTCCCTCCGGGAGACAACGTTTGTCTCCCTCCGGGAGACCAAACTGTCTCCCTCTAGGAGACAACCTTTGTCACCCTCCGGGAGACAACATTTGTCTCCCTCCGGGAGACAACCTTTGTCTCCCTCCGGGACACAACATTTGTCTCCCTCCGGGAGACCAAACTGTCTCCCTCTGGGAGACAACCTTTGTCACCCTCCGGGAGACAACATTTGTCTCCCTCCGGGAAACAACCTTTGTCTCCCTCCAGGAGACAACATTTGTCTCCCTCCGGGAGACAACCTTTGTCTCCCTCCATGAGACAGCCATTGTATCCCTTCCGGAGACAACCTTTGTCTCCCTCCGGGACACAACATTTGTCTCCCTCCGGGAGACAACATTTGTCTCCCTCCGGGAGACCAAACTGTCTCCCTCCGGGAGACAACCTTTGTCTCCCTCCGGGAGACAACATTTGTCTCCCTCCGGGAGACCAAACTGTCTCCCTCCGGGAGACAACATTTGTCTCCCTCCGGGAGACAACATATGTCTCCTCCCGGGAGATAACATTTTTTCCCTCCAAGAGACAACCTTTGTCTCCCTCCGGGAGACAACCTTTGTCTCCCTCCGGGAGACAACATTTGTCTCCCTCCGGGAGACAACATTTGTCTCACTCCGGGAGACAACCTTTATTTCCCTCCGGGAGACAACCTTTGCCTCCCTCCGGGAGACAACGTTTGTCTCCCTCCGGGAGACCAAACTGTCTCCCTCTAGGAGACAACCTTTGTCACCCTCCGGGAGACAACATTTGTCTCCCTCCGGGAGACAACCTTTGTCTCCCTCCAGGAGACAACATTTGTCTCCCTCCGGGAGACAACCTTTGTCTCCCTCCATGAGACAGCCATTTTTTCCCTCCGGGAGACAACATTTGTCTCACTCCGGGAGACAACCTTTATTTCCCTCCGGGAGACAACCTTTGCCTCCCTCCGGGAGACAACATTTGTCTCCCTCCGGGAGACCAAACTGTCTCCCTCTGGGAGACAACCTTTGTCACCCTCCGGGACACAACATTTGTCTCCCTCCTGGAGACCAAGCTGTCTCCCTCCGGGAGACAACCTTTGTCTCCCTCTGGGAGACAACCTATGTTTCCCTCCGGGAGACAGCATTTGTCTCCCTCCGGGAGACAAAATTTGTTTCCCTCCAGGAGACAACATTTGTCTCCCTCCGGGAGACAACATTTGTCTCCCTCCGGGAGACCAAACTGTCTCCCTCTGGGAGACAACCTTTGTCACCCTCCGGGAGACAACATTTGTCTCCCTCCGGGAGACAACCTTTGTCTCCCTCCAGGAGACAACATTTGTCTCCCTCCGGGAGACAACCTTTGTCTCCCTCTGGGAGACAGCCATTGTCTCCCTCCGGTAGACAGAAATTGTCTCAATCTGGGAGACAACCTTTGTCTCACTCCGGGAGACAACCTCTGTTTCCCTCCGGGAGACAGCATTTGTCTCCCTCCGGGAGACAACATTTGTTTCCCTCCGGGAGACAACCTTTGTCTCAATCTGGGAGACAGCCATTGTCTCCCTCCGGTAGACAGAAATTGTCTCAATCTGGGAGACAACCTTTGTCACCCTCCGGGAGACAACATTTGTCTCCCTCCGGGAGACAACATTTGTCTCACTCCGGGAGACAACCTTTGTTTCCCTCCGGGAGACAGCATTTGTCTCCCTCCGGGAGACAACATTTTTTTCCCTCCGGGAGACAACATTTGTCTCCCTCCGGGAGACAACCTTTGTCTCCCTCCAGGAGACAACATTTGTCTCCCTCCGGGAGACAACCTTTGTCTCCCTCCGGGAGACAGCCATTGTATCCCTCTGGGAGACAACCTTTGTCTCCCTCCGGGAGACAACATTTGTCTCCCTCCGGGAGACCAAACTGTCTCCCTCTGGGAGACAACCTTTGTCACCCTCCGGGAGACAAAATTTGTCTCCCTCCGGGAGACAACCTCTGTTTCCCTCCGGGAGACAGCATTTGTCTCCCTCCGGGAGACAGAAATTGTCTCAATCTGGGAGACAACCTTTGTCACCCTCCGGGAGACAACATTTGTCTCACTCCGGGAGACAACCTTTGTCTCCCTCCAGGAGACAGCCATTGTATTTCTCCGGGAGACAACATTTGTCTCCCTCCGGGAGACAACATTTGTCTCCCTCCGGGAGACACCTTTGTCTCCCTCCGGGAGACAACCTTTGTCTCCCTCCAGGAGACAGCCATTGTATTTCTCCGGAAGACAACATTTGTCTCCCTCCGGGAGACAACATTTGTCTCCCTCCGAGAGACCAAACTGTCTCCCTCCCGGGAGATAAAATTTTTTCCCTCCAAGAGACAACCTTTGTCTCCCTCCGGGAGACAACCTTTGTCTCCTTCCGGGAGACAACATTTGTCTCCCTCCGGGAGACAACATTTGTCTCACTCCGGGAGACAACCTTTGTTTCCCTCCGGGAGACAGCATTTGTCTCCCTCCGGGAGACAACATTTATTTACCTCCGGGAGACAACATTTGTCTCCCTCCAGGAGACAACATTTGTCTCCCTCCGGGAGACAACCTTTGTCTCCCTCCAGGAGACAAAATTTGTCTCCCTCCGGGAGACAACCTTTGTCTCCCTCCGGGAGACAGCCATTGTATCCCTCTGGGAGACAACCTTTGGTTCCCTCCGGGAGACAACATTTGTCTCCCTCCGGGAGACCAAACTGTCTCCCTCCGGGAGACAACATTTGTCTCCCTCCGGGAGACAACCTTTGTCTCCCTCCAGGAGACAAAATTTGTCTCCCTCCGGGAGACAACCTCTGTTTCCCTCCGGGAGACAGCATTTGTCTCCCTCCGGGAGACAACATTTGTTTCCCTCCGGGAGACAACCTTTGTCTCAATCTGGGAGACAGCCATTGTCTCCCTCCGGTAGACAGAAATTGTCTCAATCTGGGAGACAACCTTTGTCACCCTCCGGGAGACAACATTTGTCTCCCTCCGGGAGACAACATTTGTCTCACTCCGGGAGACAACCTTTGTTTCCCTCCGGGAGACAGCATTTGTCTCCCTCCGGGAGACAACATTTTTTTCCCTCCGGGAGACAACATTTGTCTCCCTCCGGGAGACAACCTTTGTCTCCCTCCAGGAGACAACATTTGTCTCCCTCCGGGAGACAACCTTTGTCTCCCTCCGGGAGACAGCCATTGTATCCCTCTGGGAGACAACCTTTGTCTCCCTCCGGGAGACAACATTTGTCTCCCTCCGGGAGACCAAACTGTCTCCCTCTGGGAGACAACCTTTGTCACCCTCCGGGAGACAACATTTGTCTCCCTCCGGGAAACAACCTTTGTCTCCCTCCAGGAGACAACATTTGTCTCCCTCCGGGAGACAACCTTTGTCTCCCTCCATGAGACAGCCATTGTATCCCTTCCGGAGACAACCTTTGTCTCCCTCCGGGACACAACATTTGTCTCCCTCCGGGAGACAACATTTGTCTCCCTCCGGGAGACCAAACTGTCTCCCTCCGGGAGACAACCTTTGTCTCCCTCCGGGAGACAACATTTGTCTCCCTCCGGGAGACCAAACTGTCTCCCTCCGGGAGACAACATTTGTCTCCCTCCGGGAGACAACATATGTCTCCTCCCGGGAGATAACATTTTTTCCCTCCAAGAGACAACCTTTGTCTCCCTCCGGGAGACAACCTTTGTCTCCCTCCGGGAGACAACATTTGTCTCCCTCCGGGAGACAACATTTGTCTCACTCCGGGAGACAACCTTTATTTCCCTCCGGGAGACAACCTTTGCCTCCCTCCGGGAGACAACGTTTGTCTCCCTCCGGGAGACCAAACTGTCTCCCTCTAGGAGACAACCTTTGTCACCCTCCGGGAGACAACATTTGTCTCCCTCCGGGAGACAACCTTTGTCTCCCTCCAGGAGACAACATTTGTCTCCCTCCGGGAGACAACCTTTGTCTCCCTCCATGAGACAGCCATTTTTTCCCTCCGGGAGACAACATTTGTCTCACTCCGGGAGACAACCTTTATTTCCCTCCGGGAGACAACCTTTGCCTCCCTCCGGGAGACAACATTTGTCTCCCTCCGGGAGACCAAACTGTCTCCCTCTGGGAGACAACCTTTGTCACCCTCCGGGAGACAACATTTGTCTCCCTCCGGGAGACAACCTTTGTCTCCCTCCGGGACACAACATTTGTCTCCCTCCTGGAGACCAAGCTGTCTCCCTCCGGGAGACAACCTTTGTCTCCCTCTGGGAGACAACCTATGTTTCCCTCCGGGAGACAGCATTTGTCTCCCTCCGGGAGACAAAATTTGTTTCCCTCCAGGAGACAACATTTGTCTCCCTCCGGGAGACAACATTTGTCTCCCTCCGGGAGACCAAACTGTCTCCCTCTGGGAGACAACCTTTGTCACCCTCCGGGAGACAACATTTGTCTCCCTCCGGGAGACAACCTTTGTCTCCCTCCAGGAGACAACATTTGTCTCCCTCCGGGAGACAACCTTTGTCTCCCTCTGGGAGACAGCCATTGTCTCCCTCCGGTAGACAGAAATTGTCTCAATCTGGGAGACAACCTTTGTCTCACTCCGGGAGACAACCTTTGTTTCCCTCCGGGAGACAGCATTTGTCTCCCTCCGGGAGACAACATTTTTTTCCCTCCGTGAGACAACATTTGTCTCCCTCCTGGAGACAACCTTTGTCTCCCTCCATGAGACAGCCATTGTATCCCTTCCGGAGACAACCTTTGTCTCCCTCCGGGACACAACATTTGTCTCCCTCCGGGAGACAACATTTGTCTCCCTCCGGGAGACAACATTTGTCTCCCTCCGGGAGACCAAACTGTCTCCCTCCGGGAGACAACCTTTGTCTCCCTCTGGGAGACAACCTATGTTTCCCTCCGGGAGACAGCATTTGTCTCCCTCCGGGAGACAACATTTGTTTCCCTCCGGGAGACAACATTTGTCTCCCTCCGGGAGACAACATTTGTCTCCCTCCGGGAGACAACATTTGTCTCCCTCCGGGAGACCAAACTGTCTCCCTCTGGGAGACAACCTTTGTCACCCTCCGGGAGACAACCTTTGTCTCCCTCCAGGAGACAACATTTGTCTCCCTCCGGGAGACAACCTTTGTCTCCCTCCATGAGACAGCCATTGTATCCCTTCCGGAGACAACCTTTGTCTCCCTCCGGGACACAACATTTGTCTCCCTCCGGGAGACAACATTTGTCTCCCTCCGGGAGACCAAACTGTCTCCCTCCGGGAGACAACCTTTGTCTCCCTCCGGGAGACAACATTTGTCTCCCTCCGGGAGACCAAACTGTCTCCCTCCGGGAGACAACATTTGTCTCCCTCCGGGAGACAACATATGTCTCCTCCCGGGAGATAACATTTTTTCCCTCCAAGAGACAACCTTTGTCTCCCTCCGGGAGACAACCTTTGTCTCCCTCCGGGAGACAACATTTGTCTCCCTCCGGGAGACAACATTTGTCTCACTCCGGGAGACAACCTTTATTTCCCTCCGGGAGACAACCTTTGCCTCCCTCCGGGAGACAACATTTGTCTCCCTCCGGGAGACCAAACTGTCTCCCTCTGGGAGACAACCTTTGTCACCCTCCGGGAGACAACATTTGTCTCCCTCCGGGAGACAACCTTTGTCTCCCTCCAGGAGACAACATTTGTCTCCCTCCGGGAGACAACCTTTGTCTCCCTCCATAAGACAGCCATTTTTTCCCTCCGGGAGAAAACATTTGTCTCCCTCTGGGAGACAACCTTTGTCACCCTCCGGGAGACAACATTTGTCTCCCTCCGGGAGACAACCTTTGTCTCCCTCCGGGACACAACATTTGTCTCCCTCCTGGAGACAACATTTGTCTCCCTCCGGGAGACAACATTTGTCTCCCTCCGGGAGACCAAACTGTCTCCCTCCGGGAGACAACCTTTGTCTCCCTCTGGGAGACAACCTATGTTTCCCTCCGGGAGACAGCATTTGTCTCCCTCCGGGAGACAACATTTGTTTCCCTCCGGGAGACAACATTTGTCTCCCTCCGGGAGACAACATTTGTCTCCCTCCGGGAGACCAAACTGTCTCCCTCTGGGAGACAACCTTTGTCACCCTCCGGGAGACAACATTTGTCTCCCTCCGGGAGACAACCTTTGTCTCCCTCCAGGAGACAACATTTGTCTCCCTCCGGGAGACAACCTTTGTCTCCCTCTGGGAGACAGCCATTGTCTCCCTCCGGTAGACAGAAATTGTCTCAATCTGGGAGACAACCTTTGTCTCACTCCGGGAGACAACCTTTGTTTCCCTCCGGGAGACAGCATTTGTCTCCCTCCGGGAGACAACATTTTTTTCCCTCCGGGAGACAACATTTGTCTCCCTCCTGGAGACAACCTTTGTCTCCCTCCATGAGACAGCCATTGTATCCCTTCCGGAGACAACCTTTGTCTCCCTCCGGGACACAACATTTGTCTCCCTCCGGGAGACAACAGTTGTCTCCCTCCGGGAGACAACATTTGTCTCCCTCCGGGAGACCAAACTGTCTCCCTCCGGGAGACAACCTTTGTCTCCCTCTTGGAGACAACCTATGTTTCCCTCCGGGAGACAGCATTTGTCTCCCTCCGGGAGACAACATTTGTTTCCCTCCGGGAGACAACATTTGTCTCCCTCCGGGAGACAACATTTGTCTCCCTCCGGGAGACCAAACTGTCTCCCTCTGGGAGACAACCTTTGTCACCCTCCGGGAGACAACATTTGTCTCCCTTTGGGAGACAACATTTGTCTCCCTCCAGGAGACAACATTTGTCTCCCTCCGGGAGACAACCTTTGTCTCCCTCTGGGAGACAGCCATTGTTTCCCTCCGGTAGACAGAAATTGTCTCAATCTGGGAGACAACCTTTGTCTCACTCCGGGAGACAACCTTTGTTTCCCTCCGGGAGACAGCATTTGTCTCCCTCCGGGAGACAACATTTTTTTCCCTCCGGGAGACAACATTTGTCTCCCTCCGGGAGACAACATTTGTCTCCCTCCAGGAGACAACATTTGTCTCCCTCCGGGAGACAACATTTGTCTCCCTCTGGGAGACAGCCATTGTCTCCCTCCGGTAGACAGAAATTGTCTCAATCTGGGAGACAACCTTTGTCACCCTCCGGGAGACAACATTTGTCTCCCTCCGGGAGACAACATTTGTCTCACTCCGGGAGACAACCTTTGTTTCCCTCCGGGAGACAGCATTTGTCTCCCTCCGGGAGACAACATTTGTTTCCCTCCGGGAGACAACATTTGTCTCCCTCCGGGAGACAACATTTGTCTCCCTCCGGGAGACAACATTTGTCTCACTCCGGGAGACAACCTTTGTCACCCTCCGGGAGACAACATTTGTCTCCCTCCGGGAGACAACCTTTGTCTCCCTCCAGGAGACAACCTTTGTCACCCTCCGGGAGACAACATTTGTCTCCCTCCGGGAGACAACCTTTGTCTCCCTCCAGGAGACAACATTTGTCTCCCTCCGGGAGACAACCTTTGTCTCCCTCCATAAGACAGCCATTTTTTCCCTCCGGGAGAAAACATTTGTCTCCCTCTGGGAGACAACCTTTGTCACCCTCCGGGAGACAACATTTGTCTCCCTCCGGGAGACAACCTTTGTCTCCCTCCGGGACACAACATTTGTCTCCCTCCTGGAGACAACATTTGTCTCCCTCCGGGAGACAACATTTGTCTCCCTCCGGGAGACCAAATTGTCTCCCTCCGGGAGAAAACCTTTGTCTCCCTCTGGGAGACAACCTATGTTTCCCTCCGGGAGACAGCATTTGTCTCCCTCCGGGAGACAACATTTGTTTCCCTCCGGGAGACAACATTTGTCTCCCTCCGGGAGACAACATTTGTCTCCCTCCGGGAGACCAAACTGTCTCCCTCTGGGAGACAACCTTTGTCACCCTCCGGGAGACAACATTTGTCTCCCTCCGGGAGACAACCTTTGTCTCCCTCCAGGAGACAACATTTGTCTCCCTCCGGGAGACAACCTTTGTCTCCCTCTGGGAGACAGCCATTGTCTCCCTCCGGTAGACAGAAATTGTCTCAATCTGGGAGACAACCTTTGTCTCACTCCGGGAGACAACCTTTGTTTCCCTCCGGGAGACAGCATTTGTCTCCCTCCGGGAGACAACATTTTTTTCCCTCCGGGAGACAACATTTGTCTCCCTCCTGGAGACAACCTTTGTCTCCCTCCATGAGACAGCCATTGTATCCCTTCCGGAGACAACCTTTGTCTCCCTCCGGGACACAACATTTGTCTCCCTCCGGGAGACAACAGTTGTCTCCCTCCGGGAGACAACATTTGTCTCCCTCCGGGAGACCAAACTGTCTCCCTCCGGGAGACAACCTTTGTCTCCCTCTTGGAGACAACCTATGTTTCCCTCCGGGAGACAGCATTTGTCTCCCTCCGGGAGACAACATTTGTTTCCCTCCGGGAGACAACATTTGTCTCCCTCCGGGAGACAACATTTGTCTCCCTCCGGGAGACCAAACTGTCTCCCTCTGGGAGACAACCTTTGTCACCCTCCGGGAGACAACATTTGTCTCCCTTTGGGAGACAACATTTGTCTCCCTCCAGGAGACAACATTTGTCTCCCTCCGGGAGACAACCTTTGTCTCCCTCTGGGAGACAGCCATTGTTTCCCTCCGGTAGACAGAAATTGTCTCAATCTGGGAGACAACCTTTGTCTCACTCCGGGAGACAACCTTTGTTTCCCTCCGGGAGACAGCATTTGTCTCCCTCCGGGAGACAACATTTTTTTCCCTCCGGGAGACAACATTTGTCTCCCTCCGGGAGACAACATTTGTCTCCCTCCAGGAGACAACATTTGTCTCCCTCCGGGAGACAACATTTGTCTCCCTCTGGGAGACAGCCATTGTCTCCCTCCGGTAGACAGAAATTGTCTCAATCTGGGAGACAACCTTTGTCACCCTCCGGGAGACAACATTTGTCTCCCTCCGGGAGACAACATTTGTCTCACTCCGGGAGACAACCTTTGTTTCCCTCCGGGAGACAGCATTTGTCTCCCTCCGGGAGACAACATTTGTTTCCCTCCGGGAGACAACATTTGTCTCCCTCCGGGAGACAACATTTGTCTCCCTCCGGGAGACCAAACTGTCTCCCTCTGGGAGACAACCTTTGTCACCCTCCGGGAGACAACATATGTCTCCTCCCGGGAGATAAAATTTTTTCCCTCCAAGAGACAACCTTTGTCTCCCTCCGGGAGACAACCTTTGTCTCCCTCCGGGAGACAACCTTTGTTTCCCTCCGGGAGACAACATTTGTCTCCCTCCGGGAGACAACATTTATTTCCCTCCGGGAGACAACATTTGTCTCCCTCCGGGAGACAACCTTTGTCTCCCTCTAGGAAACAAAATTTGTCTCCCTCCGGGAGACAACCTTTGTCTCCCTCCGGGAGACAGCCATTGTATCCCTCTGGGAGACAACCTTTGTCTCCCTCCGGGAGACAACCTTTGTCTCCCTCCAGGAGACAACATTTGTCTCCCTCCGGGAGACAACCTTTGTCTCCCTCTGGGAGACAGCCATTGTCTTTCTCCGGGAGACAACATTTGTCTCCCTCCGGGAGACAACATTTTTCTCCCTCCGGGAGACAACATTTGTCTCCCTCCGGGAGACAACCTTTGTCTCCCTCCAGGAGACAACATTTGTCTAACTCCGGGAGACAATCTTTGTCTCCCTCCGGGAGACAGCAATTGTATCCCTCCGGGAGACAACATTTGTCTCCCTCCGGGAGACAACATTTGTCTCCCTCTGGGAGACAACATTTGTCTCCCTCCGGGAGACAACATTTGTCTCCCTCCGGGAGACAACATTTGTCTCCCTCCGGGAGACCAAACTGTCTCCCTCCGGGAGACAACCTTTGTCTTCCTCCGGGAGACAACATTTGTCTCCCTCCGGGAGACAGCCATTGTCTTTCTCCGGGAGACAACATTTGTCTCCCTCCGGGAGACAACATTTGTCTCCCTCCGGGAGACAACATTTGTCTCCCTCCGGGAGACCAAACTGTCTCCCTCCGGGAGACAACCTTTGTCTCCCTCCAGGAGACAACATTTGTCTCCCTCCGGGAGACAACCTTTGTCTCTCTCCATGAGACAGCCATTGTATCCCTCCGGGAGACAACATTTGTCTCCCTCCGGGAGACAACCTTTCTCTCCCTCCCGGAGACAACCTTTGCCTCCCTCTAGCAGACAACATTTGTCTCCCTCCGGGAGACAACATTTGTCTCCCTCCGGGAGACCAAACTGTCTCCCTCCGGGAGACAACCTTTGTCTTCCTCCGGGAGACAACATTTGTCTCCCTCCGGGAGACAGCCATTGTCTTTCTCCGGGAGACAACATTTGTCTCCCTCCGGGAGACAACATTTGTCTCCCTCCGGGAGACAACATTTGTCTCCCTCCGGGAGACAACATTTGTCTCCCTCCGGGAGACCAAACTGTCTCCCTCCGGGAGACAACCTTTGTCTCCCTCCAGGAGACAACATTTGTCTCCCTCCGGGAGACAACCTTTGTCTCCCTCCATGAGACAGCCATTGTGTCCCTCCGGGAGACAACATTTGTCTCCCTCCGGGAGACAACCTTTCTCTCCCTCCCGGAGACAACCTTTGCCTCCCTCTAGCAGACAACATTTGTCTCCCTCCGGGAGACAACATTTGTCTCCCTCCGGGAGACAAAACTGTCTCCCTCCGGGAGACAACCTTTGTCTTCCTCCGGGAGACAACATTTGTCTCCCTCCGGGAGACCAAACTGTCTCTCTCCGGGAGACAACCTTTGTCTCCCTCCAGGAGACAACATTTGTCTCCCTCCGGGAGACAACCTTTGTCTCCCTCCATGAGACAGCCATTGTATCCCTCCGGGAGACAACATTTGTCTCCCTCCGGGAGACAACATTTGTCTCCCTCCGGGAGACAACCTTTCTCTCCCTCCCGGAGACAACCTTTGCCTCCCTCTAGCAGACAACATTTGTCTCCCTCCGGGAGACAACATTTGTCTCCCTCCGGGAGACCAAACTGTCTCCCTCCGGGAGACAACCTTTGTCTTCCTCCGGGAGACAACATTTGTCTCCCTCCGGGAGACAGCCATTGTCTTTCTCCGGGAGACAACATTTGTCTCCCTCCGGGAGACAACATTTGTCTCCCTCCGGGAGACAACATTTGTCTCCCTCCATGAGACAGCCATTGTTTCCCTCCGGGAGACAACATTTGTCTCCCTCCGGGAGACAACATTTGTCTCCCTCCGGGAGACAACCTTTCTCTCCCTCCCGGAGACAACCTTTGCCTCCCTCTAGCAGACAACATTTGTCTCCCTCCGGGAGACAACATTTGTCTCCCTCCGGGAGACAACATTTGTCTCCCTCCGGGAGACCAAACTGTCTCCCTCCGGGAGACAACCTTTGTCTTCCTCCGGGAGACAACATTTGTCTCCCTCCGGGAGACAGCCATTGTCTTTCTCCGGGAGACAACATTTGTCTCCCTCCGGGAGACAACATTTGTCTCCCTCCGGGAGACAACATTTGTTTCCCTCCGGGAGACCAAACTGTCTCCCTCCGGGAGACAACCTTTCTCTTCCTCCCGGAGACAACCTTTGCCTCCCTCTGGGAGACAACATTTGTCTCCCTCCGGGAGACAACCTTTGTCTCCCTGCGGGAGACAACATTTGTTTCCTTCTGGGAGACAACCTTTGTCTCCCTCCGGGAGACAACATTTGTCTCCCTCCGGGAGACCAAACTGTCTCCCTCCGGGAGACAACCTTTGTCTCCCTCTGGGAGACAACATTTGTCTCCCTCCGGGAGACCAAACTGTCTCCCTCCGGGAGACAACCTTTGTCTCCCTCCGGCAGACAACATTTGTCTCCCTCCGGGAGACAACATTTTTCTCCCTCCGGGAGACAACATTTGTCTCCCTCCGGGAGACAACCTTTGTCTCCCTCCAGGAGACAACATTTGTCTAACTCCGGGAGACAATCTTTGTCTCCCTCCGGGAGACAGCAATTGTATCCCTCCGGGAGACAACATTTGTCTCCCTCCGGGAGACAACATTTGTCTCCCTCTGGGAGACCAAACTGTCTCCCTCCGGGAGACAACATTTGTCTCCCTCCGGGAGACAACATTTGTCTCCCTCCGGGAGACAACATTTGTCTCCCTCCGGGAGACCAAACTGTCTCCCTCCGGGAGACAACCTTTGTCTTCCTCCGGGAGACAACATTTGTCTCCCTCCGGGAGACAGCCATTGTCTTTCTCCGGGAGACAACATTTGTCTCCCTCCAGGAGACAACATTTGTCTCCCTCCGGGAGACAACATTTGTCTCCCTCCGGGAGACCAAACTGTCTCCCTCCGGGAGACAACCTTTGTCTCCCTCCAGGAGACAACATTTGTCTCCCTCCGGGAGACAACCTTTGTCTCCCTCCATGAGACAGCCATTGTATCCCTCCGGGAGACAACATTTGTCTCCCTCCGGGAGAGAACCTTTCTCTCCCTCCCGGAGACAACCTTTGCCTCCCTCTAGCAGACAACATTTGTCTCCCTCCGGGAGACAACATTTGTCTCCCTCCGGGAGACCAAACTGTCTCCCTCCGGGAGACAACCTTTGTCTTCCTCCGGGAGACAACATTTGTCTCCCTCCGGGAGACCAAACTGTCTCCCTCCGGGAGACAACCTTTGTCTCCCTCCAGGAGACAACATTTGTCTCCCTCCGGGAGACAACCTTTGTCTCCCTCCATGAGACAGCCATTGTATCCCTCCGGGAGACAACATTTGTCTCCCTCCGGGAGACAACATTTGTCTCCCTCCGGGAGACAACCTTTCTCTCCCTCCCGGAGACAACCTTTGCCTCCCTCTAGCAGACAACATTTGTCTCCCTCCGGGAGACAACATTTGTCTCCCTCCGGGAGACCAAACTGTCTCCCTCCGGGAGACAACCTTTGTCTTCCTCCTGGAGACAACATTTGTCTCCCTCCGGGAGACAGCCATTGTCTTTCTCCGGGAGACAACATTTGTCTCCCTCCGGGAGACAACATTTGTCTCCCTCCGGGAGACAACATTTGTCTCCCTCCATGAGACAGCCATTGTATCCCTCCGGGAGACAACATTTGTCTCCCTCCGGGAGACAACATTTGTCTCCCTCCGGGAGACAACCTTTCTCTCCCTCCCGGAGACAACCTTTTTCCTCCCTCTAGCAGACAACATTTGTCTCCCTCCGGGAGACAACATTTGTCTCCCTCCGGGAGACAACATTTGTCTCCCTCCGGGAGACCAAACTGTCTCCCTCCGGGAGACAACCTTTGTCTTCCTCCGGGAGACAACATTTGTCTCCCTCCGGGAGACAGCCATTGTCTTTCTCCGGGAGACAACATTTGTCTCCCTCTAGCAGACAACATTTGTCTCCCTCCGGGAGACAACATTTGTCTCCCTCCGGGAGACCAAACTGTCTCCCTCCGGGAGACAACCTTTGTCTTCCTCCTGGAGACAACATTTGTCTCCCTCCGGGAGACAGCCATTGTCTTTCTCCGGGAGACAACATTTGTCTCCCTCCGGGAGACAACATTTGTCTCCCTCCGGGAGACAACATTTGTCTCCCTCCATGAGACAGCCATTGTATCCCTCCGGGAGACAACATTTGTCTCCCTCCGGGAGACAACATTTGTCTCCCTCCGGGAGACAACCTTTCTCTCCCTCCCGGAGACAACCTTTTTCCTCCCTCTAGCAGACAACATTTGTCTCCCTCCGGGAGACAACATTTGTCTCCCTCCGGGAGACAACATTTGTCTCCCTCCGGGAGACCAAACTGTCTCCCTCCGGGAGACAACCTTTGTCTTCCTCCGGGAGACAACATTTGTCTCCCTCCGGGAGACAGCCATTGTCTTTCTCCGGGAGACAACATTTGTCTCCCTCCGGGAGACAACATTTGTCTCCCTCCGGGAGACAACATTTGTTTCCCTCCGGGAGACCAAACTGTCTCCCTCCGGGAGACAACCTTTGTCTCCCTCCGGGAGACAACCTTTGTCTCCCTCCGGGAGACAACATTTGTCTCACTCCGGGAGACCAAACTGTCTCCCTCCGGGAGACAACCTTTGTCTTCCTCCGGGAGACAACATTTGTCTCCCTCCGAAGGGACAGCCATTGTCTTTCTCCGGGAGACAACATTTGTCTCCCTCCGGGAGACAACCTTTGTCTTCCTCCGGGAGACAACATTTGTCTCCCTCCGGGAGACAGCCATTGTCTCTCTCCGGGAGACAACATTTGTCTCCCTCCGGGAGACAACCTTTGTCTTCCTCCGGGAGACAACATTTGTCTCCCTCCGGGAGACAGCCATTGTCTTTCTCCGGGAGACAACATTTGTCTCCCTCCGGGAGACAACATTTGTCTCCCTCCGGGAGACAACATTTGTCTCCCTCCGGGAGACCAAACTGTCTCCCTCCGGGAGACAACCTTTCTCTCCCTCCCGGAGACAACCTTTTTCCTCCCTCTAGCAGACAACATTTGTCTCCCTCCGGGAGACAACATTTGTCTCCCTCCGGGAGACAACATTTGTCTCCCTCCGGGAGACCAAACTGTCTCCCTCCGGGAGACAACCTTTGTCTTCCTCCGGGAGACAACATTTGTCTCCCTCCGGGAGACAGCCATTGTCTTTCTCCGGGAGACAACATTTGTCTCCCTCCGGGAGACAACATTTGTCTCCCTCCGGGAGACAACATTTGTTTCCCTCCGGGAGACCAAACTGTCTCCCTCCGGGAGACAACCTTTGTCTCCCTCCGGGAGACAACCTTTGTCTCCCTCCGGGAGACAACCTTTGTCTCCCTCCAGGAGACAACATTTGTCTCCCTCCGGGAGACAACCTTTGTCTCCCTCCATGAGACAGCCATTGTATCCCTCCGGGAGACAACATTTGTCTCCCTCGGGAGAGAACCTTTCTCTCCCTCCCGGAGACAACCTTTGCCTCCCTCTAGCAGACAACATTTGTCTCCCTCCGGGAGACAACATTTGTCTCCCTCCGGGAGACCAAACTGTCTCCCTCCGGGAGACAACCTTTGTCTTCCTCCGGGAGACAACATTTGTCTCCCTCCGGGAGACCAAACTGTCTCCCTCCGGGAGACAACCTTTGTCTCCCTCCAGGAGACAACATTTGTCTCCCTCCGGGAGACAACCTTTGTCTCCCTCCATGAGACAGCCATTGTATCCCTCCGGGAGACAACATTTGTCTCCCTCCGGGAGACAACATTTGTCTCCCTCCGGGAGACAACCTTTCTCTCCCTCCCGGAGACAACCTTTGCCTCCCTCTAGCAGACAACATTTGTCTCCCTCCGGGAGACAACATTTGTCTCCCTCCGGGAGACCAAACTGTCTCCCTCCGGGAGACAACCTTTGTCTTCCTCCTGGAGACAACATTTGTCTCCCTCCGGGAGACAGCCATTGTCTTTCTCCGGGAGACAACATTTGTCTCCCTCCGGGAGACAACATTTGTCTCCCTCCGGGAGACAACATTTGTCTCCCTCCATGAGACAGCCATTGTATCCCTCCGGGAGACAACATTTGTCTCCCTCCGGGAGACAACATTTGTCTCCCTCCGGGAGACAACCTTTCTCTCCCTCCCGGAGACAACCTTTTTCCTCCCTCTAGCAGACAACATTTGTCTCCCTCCGGGAGACAACATTTGTCTCCCTCCGGGAGACAACATTTGTCTCCCTCCGGGAGACCAAACTGTCTCCCTCCGGGAGACAACCTTTGTCTTCCTCCGGGAGACAACATTTGTCTCCCTCCGGGAGACAGCCATTGTCTTTCTCCGGGAGACAACATTTGTCTCCCTCCGGGAGACAACATTTGTCTCCCTCCGGGAGACAACATTTGTTTCCCTCCGGGAGACCAAACTGTCTCCCTCCGGGAGACAACCTTTGTCTCCCTCCGGGAGACAACCTTTGTCTCCCTCCGGGAGACAACATTTGTCTCACTCCGGGAGACCAAACTGTCTCCCTCCGGGAGACAACCTTTGTCTTCCTCCGGGAGACAACATTTGTCTCCCTCCGAAGGGACAGCCATTGTCTTTCTCCGGGAGACAACATTTGTCTCCCTCCGGGAGACAACCTTTGTCTTCCTCCGGGAGACAACATTTGTCTCCCTCCGGGAGACAGCCATTGTCTCTCTCCGGGAGACAACATTTGTCTCCCTCCGGGAGACAACCTTTGTCTTCCTCCGGGAGACAACATTTGTCTCCCTCCGGGAGACAGCCATTGTCTTTCTCCGGGAGACAACATTTGTCTCCCTCCGGGAGACAACATTTGTCTCCCTCCGGGAGACAACATTTGTCTCCCTCCGGGAGACCAAACTGTCTCCCTCCGGGAGACAACCTTTGTCTCCCTCCCGGAGACAACCTTTGCCTCCCTCTGGGAGACAACATTTGTCTCCCTCCGGGAGACAACCTTTGTCTCCCTCCGGGAGACAACATTTGTTTCCTTCTGGGAGACAACCTTTGTCTCCCTCCGGGAGACAACATTTGTCTCCCTCCGGGAGACCAAACTGTCTCCCTCCTGGAGACAACCTTTGTCTCCCTCCGGGAGACAACATATGTCTCCTCCCGGGAGATAAAATTTTTTCCTCCAAGAGACATCCTTTGTCTCCCTCCGGGAGACAACCTTTGTCTCCCTCCGGGAGACAACATTTGTCTCACTCCGGGAGACCAAACTGTCTCCCTCCGGGAGACAACCTTTGTCTTCCTCCGGGAGACAACATTTGTCTCCCTCCGGGAGACAACATTTGTCTCACTCCGGGAGACAACCTTTGCTTCCCTCCGGGAGACAACATTTGTCTCCCTCCGGGAGACCAAACTGTCTCCCTCCGGGAGACAACCTTTGTCTCCCTCCGAGAGACAACATATGTCTCCTCCCGGGAGATAAAATTTTTTCCTTCCTAAAGACAACCTTTGTCTCCCTCCGGGAGACAACCTTTGTCTCCCTCCGGGAGACAACGTTTGTCTCCCTCCGGAAGACAACATTTGTCTCACTCCGGGAGACAACCTTTGTTTCCCTCCGGGAGACCAAACTGTCTCCCTCCGGGAGAAAACCTTTGTCTCCCTCCGGGAGACAACATATGTCTCCTCCCGGGAGATAACATTTTTTCCCTCCTAGAGACAACCTTTGTCTCCCTCCGGGAGACAACCTTTGTCTCCCTCCGAGAGACAACATATGTCTCCTCCCGGGAGATAAAATTTTTTCCCTCCAAGAGACAACCTTTGTCTCCCTCCGGGAGACAACCTTTGTCTCCCTCCGGGAGACAACATTTGTCTCCCTCCGGGAGACAAAATTTGTCTCACTCCGGGAGACAACCTTTGTTTCCCTCCGGAAGACAGCATTTGTCTCCCTCCGGGAGACAACATTTGTCTCCCTCCGGGAGACCAAACTGTCTCCCTCCAGGAGACAACCTTTGTCTCCCTCCGGGAGACAACATATGTCTCCTCCCGGGAGACAATCTTTGTCTCCCTCCGGGAGACAGCAATTGTATCCCTCCGGGAGACAACGTTTGTCTCCCTCCGGGAGACAACATTTGTCTCACTCCGGGAGACAACCTTTGTTTCCCTCCGGGAGACCAAACTGTCTCCCTCCGGGAGAAAACCTTTGTCTCCCTCCGGGAGACAACATATGTCTCCTCCCGGGAGATAACATTTTTTCCCTCCTAGAGACAACCTTTGTCTCCCTCCGGGAGACAACCTTTGTCTCCCTCCGAGAGACAACATATGTCTCCTCCCGGGAGATAAAATTTTTTCCCTCCAAGAGACAACCTTTGTCTCCCTCCGGGAGACAACCTTTGTCTCCCTCCGGGAGACAACATTTGTCTCCCTCCGGGAGACAAAATTTGTCTCACTCCGGGAGACAACCTTTGTTTCCCTCCGGAAGACAGCATTTGTCTCCCTCCGGGAGACAACATTTGTCTCCCTCCGGGAGACCAAACTGTCTCCCTCCAGGAGACAACCTTTGTCTCCCTCCGGGAGACAACATATGTCTCCTCCCGGGAGACAATCTTTGTCTCCCTCCGGGAGACAGCAATTGTATCCCTCCGGGAGACAACATTTGTCTCCCTCCGGGAGACAACATATGTCTCCTCCCGGGAGATAAAATTTTTTCCCTCCAAGAGACAACCTTTGTCTCCCTCCGGGAGACAACATTTGTCTCCCTCCGGGAGACAACATTTGTCTCCCTCCGGGAGACAACATTTGTCTCACTCCCGGAGACAACCTTTGTTTCCCTCCGGGAGGCAACCTTTGTCTCCCTCCGGGAGACAACATTTGTCTCCCTCCGGGAGACCAAACTGTCTCCCTCCGGGAGACAACCTTTGTCTCCCTCCGGGAGACAACATATGTCTCTTCCCGGGAGATAAAATTTTTTCCCTCCAAGAGACAACCTTTGTCTCCCTCCGAGAGACAACCTTTGTCTCCCTCCGGGAGACAACATTTGTTTCCCTCCGGGAGACAACATTTGTCTCACTCCAGGAGACAACCTTTGTTTCCCTCCGGGAGACAACATTTGTCTCCCTCCGGGAGACCAAACTGTCTCCCTCCGGGAGACAACCTTTGTCTCCCTCCGGGAGACAACATATGTCTCCTCCCGGGAGATAAAATTTTTTCCCTCCAAGAGACAACCTTTGTCTCCCTCCGGGAGACAACCTTTGTCTCCCTCCGGGAGACAACATTTGTCTCCCTCCGGGAGACAACATTTGTCTCACTCCGGGAGACAACCTTTGTTTCCCTCCGGGAGACAACATTTGTCTCCCTCCGGGAGACAACATTTATTTCCCTCCGGGAGACAACATTTGTCTCCCTCCGGGAGACAACCTTTGTCTCCCTCTAGGAAACAAAATTTGTCTCCCTCCGGGAGACAACCTTTGTCTCCCTCCGAGAGACAACATATGTCTCCTCCCGGGAGATAAAATTTTTTCCCTCCAAGAGACAACCTTTGTCTCCCTCCGGGAGACAACCTTTGTCTCCCTCCGGGAGACAACATTTGTCTCCCTCCGGGAGACAAAATTTGTCTCACTCCGGGAGACAACCTTTGTTTCCCTCCGGAAGACAGCATTTGTCTCCCTCCGGGAGACAACATTTGTCTCCCTCCGGGAGACCAAACTGTCTCCCTCCAGGAGACAACCTTTGTCTCCCTCCGGGAGACAACATATGTCTCCTCCCGGGAGACAATCTTTGTCTCCCTCCGGGAGACAGCAATTGTATCCCTCCGGGAGACAACGTTTGTCTCCCTCCGGGAGACAACATTTGTCTCACTCCGGGAGACAACCTTTGTTTCCCTCCGGGAGACCAAACTGTCTCCCTCCGGGAGAAAACCTTTGTCTCCCTCCGGGAGACAACATATGTCTCCTCCCGGGAGATAACATTTTTTCCCTCCTAGAGACAACCTTTGTCTCCCTCCGGGAGACAACCTTTGTCTCCCTCCGAGAGACAACATATGTCTCCTCCCGGGAGATAAAATTTTTTCCCTCCAAGAGACAACCTTTGTCTCCCTCCGGGAGACAACCTTTGTCTCCCTCCGGGAGACAACATTTGTCTCCCTCCGGGAGACAAAATTTGTCTCACTCCGGGAGACAACCTTTGTTTCCCTCCGGAAGACAGCATTTGTCTCCCTCCGGGAGACAACATTTGTCTCCCTCCGGGAGACCAAACTGTCTCCCTCCAGGAGACAACCTTTGTCTCCCTCCGGGAGACAACATATGTCTCCTCCCGGGAGACAATCTTTGTCTCCCTCCGGGAGACAGCAATTGTATCCCTCCGGGAGACAACGTTTGTCTCCCTCCGGGAGACAACATTTGTCTCACTCCGGGAGACAACCTTTGTTTCCCTCCGGGAGACCAAACTGTCTCCCTCCGGGAGAAAACCTTTGTCTCCCTCCGGGAGACAACATATGTCTCCTCCCGGGAGATAACATTTTTTCCCTCCTAGAGACAACCTTTGTCTCCCTCCGGGAGACAACCTTTGTCTCCCTCCGAGAGACAACATATGTCTCCTCCCGGGAGATAAAATTTTTTCCCTCCAAGAGACAACCTTTGTCTCCCTCCGGGAGACAACCTTTGTCTCCCTCCGGGAGACAACATTTGTCTCCCTCCGGGAGACAAAATTTGTCTCACTCCGGGAGACAACCTTTGTTTCCCTCCGGAAGACAGCATTTGTCTCCCTCCGGGAGACAACATTTGTCTCCCTCCGGGAGACCAAACTGTCTCCCTCCAGGAGACAACCTTTGTCTCCCTCCGGGAGACAACATATGTCTCCTCCCGGGAGACAATCTTTGTCTCCCTCCGGGAGACAGCAATTGTATCCCTCCGGGAGACAACATTTGTCTCCCTCCGGGAGACAACATATGTCTCCTCCCGGGAGATAAAATTTTTTCCCTCCAAGAGACAACCTTTGTCTCCCTCCGGGAGACAACATTTGTCTCCCTCCGGGAGACAACATTTGTCTCCCTCCGGGAGACAACATTTGTCTCACTCCCGGAGACAACCTTTGTTTCCCTCCGGGAGGCAACCTTTGTCTCCCTCCGGGAGACAACATTTGTCTCCCTCCGGGAGACCAAACTGTCTCCCTCCGGGAGACAACCTTTGTCTCCCTCCGGGAGACAACATATGTCTCTTCCCGGGAGATAAAATTTTTTCCCTCCAAGAGACAACCTTTGTCTCCCTCCGAGAGACAACCTTTGTCTCCCTCCGGGAGACAACATTTGTTTCCCTCCGGGAGACAACATTTGTCTCACTCCAGGAGACAACCTTTGTTTCCCTCCGGGAGACAACATTTGTCTCCCTCCGGGAGACCAAACTGTCTCCCTCCGGGAGACAACCTTTGTCTCCCTCCGGGAGACAACATATGTCTCCTCCCGGGAGATAAAATTTTTTCCCTCCAAGAGACAACCTTTGTCTCCCTCCGGGAGACAACCTTTGTCTCCCTCCGGGAGACAACATTTGTCTCCCTCCGGGAGACAACATTTGTCTCACTCCGGGAGACAACCTTTGTTTCCCTCCGGGAGACAACATTTGTCTCCCTCCGGGAGACAACATTTATTTCCCTCCGGGAGACAACATTTGTCTCCCTCCGGGAGACAACCTTTGTCTCCCTCTAGGAAACAAAATTTGTCTCCCTCCGGGAGACAACCTTTGTCTCCCTCCGGGAGACAGCCATTGTATCCCTCTGGGAGACAACCTTTGTCTCCCTCCGGGAGACCAAACTGTCTCCCTCCGGGAGACATCCTTTGTCTTCCTCCGGGAGACAACATTTGTCTCCCTCCGGGAGACAGCCATTGTCTTTCTCCGGGAGACAACATTTGTCTCCCTCCGGGAGACAACATTTGTCTCCCTCCGGGAGACAACATTTGTCTCCCTCCGGGAGACCAAACTGTCTCCCTCCGGGAGACAACCTTTGTCTCCCTCCAGGAGACAACATTTGTCTCCCTCCGGGAGACAACCTTTGTCTCCCTCCATGAGACAGCCATTGTATCCCTCCGGGAGACAACATTTGTCTCCCTCCGGGAGACAACATTTGTCTCCCTCCGGGAGACAACCTTTCTCTCCCTCCCGGAGACAACCTTTGCCTCCCTCTAGCAGACAACATTTGTCTCCCTCCGGGAGACAACATTTGTCTCCCTCCGGGAGACAACATTTGTCTCCCTCCGGGAGACCAAACTGTCTCCCTCCGGGAGACAACCTTTGTCTTCCTCCGGGAGACAACATTTGTCTCCCTCCGGGAGACAGCCATTGTCTTTCTCCGGGAGACAACATTTGTCTCCCTCCGGGAGACAACATTTGTCTCCCTCCGGGAGACAACATTTGTCTCCCTCCATGAGACAGCCATTGTATCCCTCCGGGAGACAACATTTGTCTTCCTCCGGGAGACAACATTTGTCTCCCTCCGGGAGACAACCTTTCTCTCCCTCCCGGAGACAACCTTTGCCTCCCTCTAGCAGACAACATTTGTCTCCCTCCGGGAGACAACATTTGTCTCCCTCCGGGAGACAACATTTGTCTTCCTCCGGGAGACCAAACTGTCTCCCTCCGGGAGACAACCTTTGTCTTCCTCCGGGAGACAACATTTGTCTCCCTCCGGGAGACAGCCATTGTCTTTCTCCGGGAGACAACATTTGTCTCCCTCCGGGAGACAACAATTGTCTCCCTCCGGGAGACAACATTTGTTTCCCTCCGGGAGACCAAACTGTCTCCCTCCGGGAGACAACCTTTCTCTTCCTCCCGGAGACAACCTTTGCCTCCCTCTGGGAGACAACATTTGTCTCCCTCCGGGAGACAACCTTTGTCTCCCTCCGGGAGACAACATTTGTTTCCTTCTGGGAGACAACCTTTGTCTCCCTCCGGGAGACAACATTTGTCTCCCTCCGGGAGACCAAACTGTCTCCCTCCGGGAGACAACCTTTGTCTCCCTCCGGGAGACAACATATGTCTCCTCCCGGGAGATAAATTTTTTTCCCTCCAGGAGACAACATTTGTCTCCCTCCGGGAGACAACCTTTGTCTCCCTCCATGAGACAGCCATTGTATCCCTCCGGGAGACAACATTTGTCTCCCTCCGGGAGACAACATTTGTCTCCCTCCGGGAGACAACCTTTCTCTCCCTCCCGGAGACAACCTTTGCCTCCCTCTAGCAGACAACATTTGTCTCCCTCCGGGAGACAACATTTGTCTCCCTCTGGGAGACAACATTTGTCTCCCTCCGGGAGACCAAACTGTCTCCCTCCGGGAGACAACCTTTGTCTTCCTCCGGGAGACAACATTTGTCTCCCTCCGGGAGACAGCCATTGTCTTTCTCCGGGAGACAACATTTGTCTCCCTCCGGGAGACAACATTTGTCTCCCTCCGGGAGACAACATTTGTCTCCCTCCATGAGACAGCCATTGTATCCCTCCGGGAGACAACATTTGTCTTCCTCCGGGAGACAACATTTGTCTCCCTCCGGGAGACAACCTTTCTCTCCCTCCCGGAGACAACCTTTGCCTCCCTCTAGCAGACAACATTTGTCTCCCTCCGGGAGACAACATTTGTCTCCCTCCGGGAGACAACATTTGTCTTCCTCCGGGAGACCAAACTGTCTCCCTCCGGGAGACAACCTTTGTCTTCCTCCGGGAGACAACATTTGTCTCCCTCCGGGAGACAGCCATTGTCTTTCTCCGGGAGACAACATTTGTCTCCCTCCGGGAGACAACAATTGTCTCCCTCCGGGAGACAACATTTGTTTCCCTCCGGGAGACCAAACTGTCTCCCTCCGGGAGACAACCTTTCTCTTCCTCCCGGAGACAACCTTTGCCTCCCTCTGGGAGACAACATTTGTCTCCCTCCGGGAGACAACCTTTGTCTCCCTCCGGGAGACAACATTTGTTTCCTTCTGGGAGACAACCTTTGTCTCCCTCCGGGAGACAACATTTGTCTCCCTCCGGGAGACCAAACTGTCTCCCTCCGGGAGACAACCTTTGTCTCCCTCCGGGAGACAACATATGTCTCCTCCCGGGAGATAAATTTTTTTCCCTCCAAGAGACAACCTTTGTCTCCCTCCGGGAGACAACCTTTGTCTCCCTCCGGGAGACAACATTTGTCTCACTCCGGGAGACCAAACTGTCTCCCTCCGGGAGACAACCTTTGTCTTCCTCCGGGAGACAACATTTGTCTCCCTCCGGGAGACAGCCATTGTCTCCCTCCGGGAGACCAAACTGTCTCCCTCCGGGAGACAACCTTTGTCTTCCTCCGGGAGACAACATTTGTCTCCCTCCGGGAGACAGCCATTGTCTTTCTCCGGGAGACAACATTTGTCTCCCTCCGGGAGACAACATTTGTCTCCCTCCGGGAGACAACATTTGTCTCCCTCCGGGAGACAACATTTGTCTCCCTCCGGGAGACAACATTTGTCTCCCTCCGGGAGACCAAACTGTCTCCCTCCTGGAGACAACCTTTGTCTCCCTCCGGGAGACAACATATGTCTCCTCCCGGGAGATAAAATTTTTTCCCTCCAAGAGACATCCTTTGTCTCCCTCCGGGAGACAACCTTTGTCTCCCTCCGGGAGACAACATTTGTCTCACTCCGGGAGACCAAACTGTCTCCCTCCGGGAGACAACCTTTGTTTTCCTCCGGGAGACAACATTTGTCTCCCTCCGGGAGACAACATTTGTCTCCCTCCGGGAGACAACATTTGTCTCCCTCCAAGTGACCAAACTGTCTCCCTCCGGGAGACAACCTTTGTCTCCCTCCAGGAGACAATATTTGTCTCCCTCCGGGAGACAACATTTGTCTCCCTCCGGGAGACCAAACTGTCTCCCTCCGGGAGACAACCTTTGTCTCCCTCCAGGAGACAACATTTGTCTCCCTCCGGGAGACAACCTTTGTCTCCCTCCAGGAGACAATATTTGTCTCCCTCCGGGAGACAACATTTGTCTCCCTCCGGGAGACCAAACTGTCTCCCTCCGGGAGACAACCTTTGTCTCCCTCCAGGAGACAACATTTGTCTCCCTCCGGGAGACAACCTTTGTCTCCCTCCATGAGACAGCCATTGTATCCCTCTGGGAGACAACATTTGTTTCCTTCTGGGAGACAACCTTTGTCTCCCTCCGGGAGACAACATTTGTCTCCCTCCGGGAGACCAAACTGTCTCCCTCCTGGAGACAACCTTTGTCTCCCTCCGGGAGACAACATATGTCTCCTCCCGGGAGATAAAATTTTTTCCCTCCAAGAGACAACCTTTGTCTCCCTCCGGGAGACAACATTTGTCTCCCTCCGGGAGACAACATTTGTCTCCCTCCGGGAGACAACCTTTGTCTCCCTCCGGGAGACAACATATGTCTCTTCCCGGGAGATAAAATTTTTTCCCTCCAAGAGACAACCTTTGTCTCCCTCCGAGAGACAACCTTTGTCTCCCTCCGGGAGACAACATTTGTTTCCCTCCGGGAGACAACATTTGTCTCACTCCAGGAGACAACCTTTGTTTCGCTCCGGGAGACAACATTTGTCTCCCTCCGGGAGACCAAACTGTCTCCCTCCGGGAGACAACCTTTGTCTCCCTCCGGGAGACAACATATGTCTCCCTCCGGGAGACAACACTTATTTCCCTCCGGGAGACAACATTTGTCTCCCTCCGGGAGACAACCTTTGTCTCCCTCTAGGAAACAAAATTTGTCTCCCTCCGGGAGACAACCTTTGTCTCCCTCCGGGAGACAGCCATTGTATCCCTCTGGGAGACAACCTTTGTCTCCCTCCATGAGACAGCCATTGTATCCCTCCGGGAGACAGCATTTGTCTCCCTCCGGGAGACAACATTTGTCTCCCTCCGGGAGACAACCTTTCTCTCCCTCCCGGAGACAACCTTTGCCTCCCTCTAGCAGACAACATTTGTCTCCCTCCGGGAGACAACATTTGTCTCCCTCCGGGAGACAACATTTGTCTCCCTCCGGGAGACAACATTTGTCTCCCTCCGGGAGACAACATTTGTCTCCCTCCATGAGACAGCCATTGTATCCCTCCGGGAGACAACATTTGTCTTCCTCCGGGAGACAACATTTGTCTCCCTCCGGGAGACAACCTTTCTCTCCCTCCCGGAGACAACCTTTGCCTCCCTCTAGCAGACAACATTTGTCTCCCTCCGGGAGACAACAATTGTCTCCCTCCGGGGGACAACATTTGTCTTCCTCCGGGAGACCAAACTGTCTCCCTCCGGGAGACAACCTTTGTCTTCCTCCGGGAGACAACATTTGTCTCCCTCCGGGAGACAGCCATTGTCTTTCTCCGGGAGACAACATTTGTCTCCCTCCGGGAGACAACAATTGTCTCCCTCCGGGAGACAACATTTGTTTCCCTCCGGGAGACCAAACTGTCTCCCTCCGGGAGACAACCTTTCTCTTCCTCCCGGAGACAACCTTTGCCTCCCTCTGGGAGACAACATTTGTCTCCCCTTTGTCTCCCTCCGGGAGACAACATTTGTTTCCTTCTGGGAGACAACCTTTGTCTCCCTCCGGGAGACAACATTTGTCTCCCTCCGGGAGACCAAACTGTCTCCCTCCGGGAGACAACCTTTGTCTCCCTCCGGGAGACAACATATGTCTCCTCCCGGGAGATAAATTTTTTTCCCTCCAAGAGACAACCTTTGTCTCCCTCCGGGAGACAACCTTTGTCTCCCTCCGGGAGACAACATTTGTCTCACTCCGGGAGACCAAACTGTCTCCCTCCGGGAGACAACCTTTGTCTTCCTCCGGGAGACAACATTTGTCTCCCTCCGGGAGACAGCCATTGTCTTTCTCCGGGAGACAACATTTGTCTCCCTCCGGGAGACAACATTTGTCTCCCTCCGGGAGACAACATTTGTCTCCCCCCGGGAGACCAAACTGTCTCCCTCCGGGAGACAACCTTTGTCTTCCTCCGGGAGACAACATTTGTCTCCCTCCGGGAGACAGCCATTGTCTTTCTCCGGGAGACAACATTTGTCTCCCTCCGGGAGACAACATTTGTCTCCCTCCGGGAGACAACATTTGTCTCCCTCCGGGAGACAACATTTGTCTCCCTCCGGGAGACCAAACTGTCTCCCTCCTGGAGACAACCTTTGTCTCCCTCCGGGAGACAACATATGTCTCCTCCCGGGAGATAAAATTTTTTCCCTCCAAGAGACATCCTTTGTCTCCCTCCGGGAGACAACCTTTGTCTCCCTCCGGGAGACAACATTTGTCTCACTCCGGGAGACCAAACTGTCTCCCTCCGGGAGACAACCTTTGTTTTCCTCCGGGAGACAACATTTGTCTCCCTCCGGGAGACAACATTTGTCTCCCTCCGGGAGACAACATTTGTCTCCCTCCGGGAAACAACATTTGTCTCCCTCCGGGAGACAACCTTTGTCTCCCTCCAGGAGACAACATTTGTCTCCCTCCGGGAGACAACCTTTGTCTCCCTCCAGGAGACAACATTTGTCTCCCTCCGGGAGACAACATTTGTCTCCCTCCGGGAAACAACATTTGTCTCCCTCCGGGAGACAACATTTGTCTCCCTCCAAGAGACCAAACTGTCTCCCTCCGGGAGACAACCTTTGTCTCCCTTTAGGAGACAACATTTGTCTCCCTCCGGGAGACAACATTTGTCTCCCTCCGGGAGACCAAACTGTCTCCCTCCGGGAGACAACCTTTGTCTCCCTCCAGGAGACAACATTTGTCTCCCTCCGGGAGACAACCTTTGTCTCCCTCCATGAGACAGCCATTGTATCCCTCTGGGAGACAACATTTGTTTCCTTCTGGGAGACAACCTTTGTCTCCCTCCGGGAGACAACATTTGTCTCCCTCCGGGAGACCAAACTGTCTCCCTCCTGGAGACAACCTTTGTCTCCCTCCGGGAGACAACATATGTCTCCTCCCGGGAGATAAAATTTTTTCCCTCCAAGAGACAACCTTTGTCTCCCTCCGGGAGACAACCTTTGTCTCCCTCCGGGAGACAACATTTGTCTCACTCCGGGAGACCAAACTGTCTCCCTCCGGGAGACAACCTTTGTCTTCCTCCGGGAGACAACATTTGTCTCCCTCCAGGAGACAACATTTGTCTTCCTCCGGGAGACAACATTTGTCTTCCTCCGGGAGACAACATTTGTCTCCCTCCGGGAGACCAAACTGTCTCCCTCCGGGAGACAACCTTTGTCTCCCTCCAGGAGACAACATTTGTCTCCCTCCGGGAGACAACTTTTGTCTCCCTCCATGAGACAGCCATTGTATCCCTCCGGGAGACAACATTTGTCTCCCTCCGGGAGACAACATTTGTCTCCCTCCGGGAGACAACCTTTCTCTCCCTCCCGGAGACAACCTTTGCCTCCCTCTAGCAGACAACATTTGTCTCCCTTCGGGAGACAACATTTGTCTCCCTCCGGGAGACAACATTTGTCTCCCTCCGGGAGACAACCTTTGTCTTCCTCCGGGAGACAACATTTGAATCCCTCCGGGAGACAGCCATTGTCTCCCTCCGGGAGACAACCTTTGTCTCCCTCCATGAGACAGCCATTGTATCCCTCCGGGAGACAACATTTGTCTCCCTCCGGGAGACAACATTTGTCTCCCTCCGGGAGACCAAACTGTCTCCCTCCGGGAGACAACCTTTCTCTCTCTCCCGGAGAAAACCTTTGCCTCCCTCTGGGAGACAACATTTGTCTCCCTCCGGGAGACAGCATTTGTTTCCCTCCGGGAGACCAAACTGTCTCCCTCCGGGAGACAACCTTTGTCTCCCTCCGGGAGACAACATATGTCTCCTCCCGGGAGATAAAAATTTTTCCCTCCAAGAGACAACCTTTGTCTCCCTCCGGGAGACAACATTTGTCTTCCTTCGGGAGACAACATTTGTCTCACTCTGGGAGACAACCTTTGTTTCCCTCCGGGAGACAGCATTTGTCTCACTCCGGGAGACAACCTTTGTTTCCCTCCGGGAGACAGCATTTGTCTCCCTCCGGGAGACAACATTTATTTTCCTCCGGGAGACAACATTTGTCTCCCTCCGGGAGACAACATTTGTCTCCCTCCGGGAGACAAACTTTGTCTCCCTCCAGGAGACAAAAATTTGTCTCCCTTTCGGAGACAACCTTTGTCTCCCTCCGGGAGACAGCCATTGTATCCCTCAGGGAGACAACCTTTGTCTCCCTCCGGGAGACAATATTTGTCTCCCTCCGGGAGACCATTCTGTCTCCCTCAGGGAGACAACCTTTGTCTCTCTCCGGGAGACAACATATGTCTCCTCCCGGGAGATAACATTTTTTCCCTCCAAGAGACAACCTTTGCCTCCCTCCGGGAGACAAAATTTGTCTCCATCCGGGAGACAACCTTTGTCTCCCTCCGGGAGACAACATTTGTCTCACTCCGGGAGACAACCTCTGTTTATCTCCGGGAGACAGCATTTGTCTCCCTCCGGGAGACAACATTTGTTTCCCTCCGGGAGACAACATTTGTCTCCCTCCGGGAGACAATATTTGTCTCCCTCCGGGAGACAACCTTTGTCTCCCTCTGGGAGACAGCCATTGTCTCCCTCCGGTAGACAGCCATTGTGTCAATCTGGGAGACAACCTTTGTCACCCTCCGGGAGACAACATTTGTCTCCCTCCGGGAGACAACATTTGTCTCACTTCGGGAGACAACCTCTGTTTATCTCCGGGAGACAACATTTGTCTCCCTCCGGGAGACAGCCATTGTCTTTCTCCGGGAGACAACATTTGTCTCCCTCCGGGAGACAAAATTTGTCTCCCTCCGGGAGACAACATTTGTCTCCCTCCGGGAGACAACCTTTGTCTCCCTCCAGGAGACAACATTTGTCTCCCTCCGGGAGACAACCTTTGTCTTCCTCCATGATACAGCCATTGTATCCCTCCGGGAGACAACATTTGTTTCCCTCCGGGAGACAACATTTGTCTCCCTCCGGGAGACAATATTTGTCTCCCTCCGGGAGACAACCTTTGTCTCCCTCTGGGAGACAGCCATTGTCTCCCTCCGGTAGACAGCCATTGTGTCAATCTGGGAGACAACCTTTGTCACCCTCCGGGAGACAACATTTTTCTCCCTCCGGGAGACAACATTTGTCTCATTCCGGGAGACAACCTTTGTCTTCCTCCGGGAGACCACACTGTCTCCCTCCGGGAGACAACCTTTGTCTCCCTCCGGGAGACAACCTTTGTCTCCTTCCGGGAGACAACCTTTGTCTCCCTCCGGGAGACAACATTTGTCTCCCTCCCGGAGACAACATTTGTCTCCCTCGGGGAGACAACCTTTGTCTCCCTCCGGGAGACCAAACTGTCTCCCTCCTGGAGACAACCTTTGTCTCCCTCCGGGAGACAACATATGTCTCCTCCCGGGAGATAAAATTTTTTCCCTCCAAGTGACAACCTTTGTCTCCCTCCGGGAGACAACCTTTGTCTCCCTCCGGGTGACAACATTTGTCTCACTCCGGGAGACCAAACTGTCTACCTCCGGGAGACAACCTTTGTCTTCCTCCGGGAGACAACATTTGTCTCCCTCCAGGAGACAACATTTGTCTCCCTCCGGGAGACAACATTTGTCTTCCTCCGGGAGACAACATTTGTCTCCCTCCGGGAGACCAAACTGTCTCCCTCCGGGAGACAACCTTTGTCTCCCTCCAGGAGACAACATTTGTCTCCCTCCGTGAGACAACATTTGTCTCCCTCCGGGAGACCAAACTGTCTCCCTCCGGGAGACAACCTTTGTCTCCCTCCAGGAGACAACATTTGTCTCCCTCCGGGAGACAACCTTTGTCTCCCTCCATGAGACAGCCATTGTATCCCTCCGGGAGACAACATTTGAATCCCTCCGGGAGACAGCCATTGTCTTTCTCCGGGAGACAACATTTGTCTCCCTCCGGGAGACAACATTTGTCTCCCTCCGGGAGACAACATTTGTCTCCCTCCGGGAGACAACATTTGTCTCCCTCCGGGAGACCAAACTGTCTCCCTCCGGGAGACAACCTTTCTCTCCCTCCCGGAGACAACCTTTGCCTCCCTCTGGGAGACAACCTTTGTCTCCCTCCGGGAGACAACCTTTGTCTCCCTCCGGGAGACAACATTTGTTTCCTTCTGGGAGACAACCTTTGTCTCCCTCCGGGAGACAACATTTGTCTCCCTCCGGGAGACCAAACTGTCTCCCTCCTGGAGACAACCTTTGTCTCCCTCCGGGAGACAACATATGTCTCCTCCCGGGAGATAAAATTTTTTCCCTCCAAGAGACAACCTTTGTCTCCCTCCGGGAGACAACCTTTGTCTCCTTCCGGGAGACAACATTTGTCTCACTCCGGGAGACCAAACTGTCTCCCTCCGGGAGACAACCTTTGTCTTCCTCCGGGAGACAACATTTGTCTCCCTCCGGGAGACAACATTTGTCTCCCTCCGGGAGACCAAACTGTCTCCCTCCGGGAGACAACCTTTGTCTCCCTCCAGGAGACAACATTTGTCTCCCTCCGGGAGACAACCTTTGTCTCCCTCCATGAGACAGCCATTGTATCCCTCCGGGAGACAACATTTGTCTCCCTCCGGGAGACAACATTTGTCTCCCTCCGGGAGACCAAACTGTCTCCCTCCGGGAGACAACCTTTCTCTCCCTCCCGGAGACAACCTTTGCCTCCCTCTGGGAGACAACCTTTGTCTCCCTCCGGGAGACAACCTTTGTCTCCCTCCGGGAGACAACATTTGTTTCCTTCTGGGAGACAACCTTTGTCTCCCTCCGGGAGACAACATTTGTCTCCCTCCGGGAGACCAAACTGTCTCCCTCCTGGAGACAACCTTTGTCTCCCTCCGGGAGACAACATATGTCTCCTCCCGGGAGATAAAATTTTTTCCCTCCAAGAGACAACCTTTGTCTCCCTCCGGGAGACAACCTTTGTCTCCCTCCGGGAGACAACATTTGTCTCACTCCGGGAGACCAAACTGTCTCCCTCCGGGAGACAACCTTTGTCTTCCTCCGGGAGACAACATTTGTCTCCCTCCGGGAGACAACATTTGTCTCCCTCCGGGAGACCAAACTGTCTCCCTCCGGGAGACAACCTTTCTCTCCCTCCCGGAGACAACCTTTGCCTCCCTCTGGGAGACAACCTTTGTCTCCCTCCGGGAGACAACCTTTGTCTCCCTCCGGGAGACAACATTTGTTTCCTTCTGGGAGACAACCTTTGTCTCCCTCCGGGAGACAACATTTGTCTCCCTCCGGGAGACCAAACTGTCTCCCTCCTGGAGACAACCTTTGTCTCCCTCCGGGAGACAACATATGTCTCCTCCCGGGAGATAAAATTTTTTCCCTCCAAGAGACAACCTTTGTCTCCCTCCGGGAGACAACCTTTGTCTCCCTCCGGGAGACAACATTTGTCTCACTCCGGGAGACCAAACTGTCTCCCTCCAGGAGACAACATTTGTCTCCCTCCGGGAGACAACCTTTGTCTCCCTCCATGAGACAGCCATTGTATCCCTCCGGGAGACAACATTTGTCTCCCTCCGGGAGACAACATTTGTCTCCCTCCGGGAGACCAAACTGTCTCCCTCCGGGAGACAACCTTTCTCTCTCTCCCGGAGACAACCTTTGCCTCCCTCTGGGAGACAACATTTGTCTCCCTCCGGGAGACAGCATTTGTCTCCCTCCGGGAGACCAAACTGTCTCCCTCCGGGAGACAACCTTTGTCTCCCTCCGGGAGACAACATATGTCTCCTCCCGGGAGATAAAAATTTTTCCCTCCAAGAGACAACCTTTGTCTCCCTCCGGGAGACAACATTTGTCTCCCTTCGGGAGACAACATTTGTCTCACTCCGGGAGACAACCTTTGTTTCCCTCCGGGAGACAGCATTTGTCTCACTCCGGGAGACAACCTTTGTTTCCCTCCGGGAGACAGCATTTGTCTCCCTCCGGGAGACAACATTTATTTCCCTCCGGGAGACAACATTTGTCTCCCTCCGGGAGACAAAAATTTGTCTCCCTTTCGGAGACAACCTTTGTCTCCCTCCGGGAGACAGCCATTGTATCCCTCGGGGAGACAACCTTTGTCTCCCTCCGGGAGACAATATTTGTCTCCCTCCGGGAGACCAAACTGTCTCCCTCAGGGAGACAACCTTTGTCTCTCTCCGGGAGACAACATATGTCTCCTCCCGGGAGATAACATTTTTTCCCTCCAAGAGACCACCTTTGCCTCCCTCCGGGAGACAAAATTTGTCTCCATCCGGGAGACAACCTTTGTCTCCCTCCGGGAGACAACATTTGTCTCACTCCGGGAGACAACCTCTGTTTACCTCCGGGAGACAACCTTTGTCTCCCTCTAAGAGACAGCCATTGTCTCCCTCCGGTAGACAGCCATTGTGTCAATCTGGGAGACAACCTTTGTCACCCTCCGGGAGACAACATTTGTCTCCCTCCGGGAGACAACATTTGTCTCACTTCGGGAGACAACCTCTGTTTATCTCCGGGAGACAACATTTGTCTCCCTCCGGGAGACAGCCATTGTCTTTCTCCGGGAGACAACATTTGTCTCCCTCCGGGAGACAACATTTGTCTCCCTCCGGGAGACAACATTTGTCTCCCTCCGGGAGACAACCTTTGTCTCCCTCCAGGAGACAACACTTGTCTCCCTCCGGGAGACAACCTTTGTCTTCCTCCATGATACAGCCATTGTATCCCTCCGGGAGACAACATTTGTTTCCCTCCGGGAGACAACATTTGTCTCCCTCCGGGAGACAATATTTGTCTCCCTCCGGGAGACAACCTTTGTCTCCCTCTGGGAGACAGCCATTGTCTCCCTCCGGTAGACAGCCATTGTGTCAATCTGGGAGACAACCTTTGTCACCCTCCGGTAGACAACATTTGTCTCCCTCCGGGAGACAATATTTGTCTCATTCCGGG
Organism: Aurelia sp. 4 Dawson et al 2005; assembly: GCA_964019985.1. Classification (NCBI taxonomy): domain Eukaryota; kingdom Metazoa; phylum Cnidaria; class Scyphozoa; order Semaeostomeae; family Ulmaridae; genus Aurelia; species Aurelia sp. 4 Dawson et al 2005. The sequence goes on along the minus strand of OZ026511.1, from coordinate 140,677 downwards.
AGACAACCTTTGTCTTCCTCCGGGAGACCAAACTGTCTCCCTCCGGGAGACAACCTTTGTCTCCCTCCGGGAGACAACCTTTGTCTCCCTCCGGGAGACAACCTTTGTCTCCCTCCGGGAGACAATATTTGTCTCCCTCCGGGAGACAATATTTGTCTCCCTCCGGGAGACCAAACTGTCTCCCTCAGGGAGACAACCTTTGTCTCTCTCTGGGAGACAACATATGTCTCCTCCCGGGAGATAACATTTTTTCCCTCCAAGAGACAACCTTTGCCTCCCTCCGGGAGACAAAATTTGTCTCACTCCGGGAGACAACCTCTGTTTATCTCCGGGAGACAACATTTGTCTCCCTCCGGGAGACAGCCATTGTCTTTCTCCGGGAGACAACATTTGTCTCCCTCCGGGAGACAACATTTGTCTCCCTCCGGGAGACAACATTTGTCTCCCTCCGGGAGACAACATTTGTCTCCCTCCGGGAGACCAAACTGTCTCCCTCCGGGAGACAACCTTTGTCTCCCTCCAGGAGACAACATTTGTCTCCCTCCGGGAGACAACCTTTGTCTTCCTCCATGATACAGCCATTGTATCCCTCCGGGAGACAACATTTGTTTCCCTCCGGGAGACAACATTTGTCTCCCTCCGGGAGACAATATTTGTCTCCCTCCGGGAGACAACCTTTGTCTCCCTCTGGGAGACAGCCATTGTCTCCCTCCGGTAGACAGCCATTGTGTCAATCTGGGAGACAACCTTTGTCACCCTCCGGGAGACAACATTTGTCTCCCTCCGGGAGACAACATTTGTCTCATTCCGGGAGACAACCTTTGTCTTCCTCCGGGAGACCAAACTGTCTCCCTCCGGGAGACAACCTTTGTCTCCCTCCGGGAGACAACCTTTGTCTCCCTCCGGGAGACAACCTTTGTCTCCCTCCGGGAGACAACATTTGTCTCCCTCCCGGAGACAACATTTGTCTCCCTCCGGGAAACAACCTTTGTCTCCCTCCAGGAGACAACATTTGTCTCCCTCCGGGAGACAACCTTTGTCTCCCTCCGGGAGACAGCCATTGTCTTCCTCCGGGAGACAACATTTGTCTCCCTCCGGGAGACAACCTTTGTCTCCCTCCAGGAGACAACATTTGTCTAACTCCGGGAGACAACCTTTGTCTCCCTCCGGGAGACAGCAATTGTATCCCTCCGGGAGACAACATTTGTCTCCCTCCGGGAGACAACATTTGTCTCCCTCCGGGAGACCAAACTGTCTCCCTCCGGGAGACAACCTTTGTCTCCCTCCCGGAGACAACCATTGTCTCCCTCCGGGAGACAACATTTGTCTCCCTCCGGGAGACAACATTTGTCTCCCTCCGGGAGACCAAACTGTCTCCCTCCGGGAGACAACCTTTGTCTTCCTCCGGGAGACAACATTTGTCTCCCTCCGGGAGACAGCCATTGTCTTTCTCCGGGAGACAACATTTGTCTCCCTCCGGGAGACAACATTTGTCTCCCTCCGGGAGACAACATTTGTCTCCCTCCGGGAGACCAAACTGTCTCCCTCCGGGAGACAACCTTTGTCTCCCTCCAGGAGACAACATTTGTCTCCCTCCGGGAGACAACCTTTGTCTTCCTCCATGATACAGCCATTGTATCCCTCCGGGAGACAACATTTGTCTCCCTCCGGGAGACAACATTTGTCTCCCTCCGGGAGACAACATTTGTCTCCCTCCGGGAGACCAAACTGTCTCCCTCCGGGAGACAACCTTTGTCTCCCTCCAGGAGACAGCAATTGTATCCCTCCGGGAGACAACATTTGTCTCCCTCCGGGAGACAACATTTGTCTCCCTCCGGGAGACCAAACTGTCTCCCTCCGGGAGACAACCTTTGTCTCCCTCCCGGAGACAACCATTGTCTCCCTCCGGGAGACAACATTTGTCTCCCTCCGGGAGACAACATTTGTCTCCCTCCGGGAGACCAAACTGTCTCCCTCCGGGAGACAACCTTTGTCTTCCTCCGGGAGACAACATTTGTCTCCCTCCGGGAGACAGCCATTGTCTTTCTCCGGGAGACAACATTTGTCTCCCTCCGGGAGACAACATTTGTCTCCCTCCGGGAGACAACATTTGTCTCCCTCCGGGAGACAACATTTGTCTCCCTCCGGGAGACCAAACTGTCTCCCTCCGGGAGACCAAACTGTCTCCCTCCGGGAGACAACCTTTGTCTCCCTCCAGGAGACAGCAATTGTATCCCTCCGGGAGACAACATTTGTCTCCCTCCGGGAGACAACATTTGTCTCCCTCCGGGAGACCAAACTGTCTCCCTCCGGGAGACAACCTTTGTCTTCCTCCGGGAGACAACATTTGTCTCCCTCCGGGAGACAGCCATTGTCTTTCTCCGGGAGACAACATTTGTCTCCCTCCGGGAGACAACATTTGTCTCCCTCCGGGAGACAACATTTGTCTCCCTCCGGGAGACCAAACTGTCTCCCTCCGGGAGACAACCTTTGTCTCCCTCCAGGAGACAACATTTGTCTCCCTCCGGGAGACAACCTTTGTCTTCCTCCATGATACAGCCATTGTATCCCTCCGGGAGACAACATTTGTCTCCCTCCGGGAGACAACATTTGTCTTCCTCCGGGAGACAACCTTTGTCTCCCTCCGGGAGACAACATATGTCTCCTCCCGGGAGATAAAATTTTTTCCCTCCAAGAGACAACCTTTGTCTCCCTCCAAGAGACAACCTTTGTCTCCCTCCGGGAGACAACCTTTGTTTCCCTCCGGGAGACAGCATTTGTCTCACTCCGGGAGACAACCTTTGTTTCCCTCCGGGAGACAGCATTTGTCTCCCTCCGGGAGACAACATTTATTTCCCTCCGGCAGACAACATTTGTCTCCCTCCGGGAGACAACATTTGTCTCCCTCCGGGAGAAAACCTTTGTCTCCCTCCAGGAGACAAAAATTTGTCTCCCTCCGGGAGACAACCTTTGTCTCCCTCCGGGAGACAGCCATTGTATCCCTCTGGGAGACAACCTTTGTCTCCCTCCGGGAGACAACATTTGTCTCCCTCCGGGAGACCAAACTGTCTCCCTCAGGGAGACAACCTTTGTCTCCCTCCGGGAGACAACATATGTCTCCTCCCGGAGATAACATTTTTTCCCTCCAAGAGACAACCTTTGTCTCCCTCCGGGAGACAAAATTGGTCTCCATCCGGGAGACAACCTTTGTCTCCCTCCGGGAGACAACCTTTGTCTCCCTCCAGGAGACAACATTTGTCTCCCTCCGGGAGACAACCTTTGTCTCCCTCTCGGAGACAGCCATTGTCTCCCTCCGGGAGACAACATATGTCTCCTCCCGGGAGATAAAATTTTTTCCCTCCAAGAGACAACCTTTGTCTCCCTCCAAGAGACAACCTTTGTCTCCCTCCGGGAGACAACCTTTGTTTCCCTCCGGGAGACAGCATTTGTCTCACTCCGGGAGACAACCTTTGTTTCCCTCCGGGAGACAGCATTTGTCTCCCTCCGGGAGACAACATTTATTTCCCTCCGGCAGACAACATTTGTCTCCCTCCGGGAGACAACATTTGTCTCCCTCCGGGAGACAACCTTTGTCTCCCTCCAGGAGACAAAAATTTGTCTCCCTCCGGGAGACAACCTTTGTCTCCCTCCGGGAGACAGCCATTGTATCCCTCTGGGAGACAACCTTTGTCTCCCTCCGGGAGACAACATTTGTCTCCCTCCGGGAGACCAAACTGTCTCCCTCAGGGAGACAACCTTTGTCTCCCTCCGGGAGACAACATATGTCTCCTCCCGGAGATAACATTTTTTCCCTCCAAGAGACAACCTTTGTCTCCCTCCGGGAGACAAAATTGGTCTCCATCCGGGAGACAACCTTTGTCTCCCTCCGGGAGACAACCTTTGTCTCCCTCCAGGAGACAACATTTGTCTCCCTCCGGGAGACAACCTTTGTCTCCCTCTCGGAGACAGCCATTGTCTCCCTCCGGTAGACAGCCATTGTCTCAATCTGGGAGACAACCTTTGTCACCCTCCGGGAGACAACATTTGTCTCCCTCCGGGAGACAATATTTGTCTCCCTCCGGGAGACAACCTTTGTCTTCCTCCGGGAGACCAAACTGTCTCCCTCCGGGAGACAACCTTTGTCTCCCTCCGGGAGACAACCTTTGTTTCCCTCCGGGAGACAGCATTTGTCTCACTCCGGGAGACAACCTTTGTTTCCCTCCGGGAGACAGCATTTGTCTCCCTCCGGGAGACAACATTTATTTCCTTCAGGGAGACAACCTTTGTCTCCCTCCAGGAGACAACATTTGTTTCCCTCCGGGAGACAACATTTGTCTCCCTCCGGGAGACAACATTTGTCTCCCTCCGGGAGACAACCTTTGTCTCCCTCCAGGAGACAACATTTGTCTCCCTCCGGGAGACAAGCTTTGTCTCCCTCTCGGAGACAGCCATTGTCTCCCTCCGGTAGACAGCCATTGTCTCAATCTGGGAGACAACCTTTGTCACCCTCCGGGAGACAACATTTGTCTCCCTCCGGGAGACAATATTTGTCTCCCTCCGGGAGACAACCTTTGTCTTCCTCCGGGAGACCAAACTGTCTCCCTCCGGGAGACAACCTTTGTCTCCCTCCGGGAGACAACCTTTGTTTCCCTCCGGGAGACAGCATTTGTCTCACTCCGGGAGACAACCTTTGTTTCCCTCCGGGAGACAGCATTTGTCTCCCTCCGGGAGACAACATTTATTTTCCTCAGGGAGACAACCTTTGTCTCCCTCCGGGAGACAACATATGTCTCCTCCCGGAGATAACATTTTTTCCCTCCAAGAGACAACCTTTGTCTCCCTCCGGGAGACAAAATTGGTCTCCATCCGGGAGACAACCTTTGTCTCCCTCCGAGAGACAACCTTTGTCTCCCTCCGGGAGACAACATTTGTCTCACTCCGGGAGACAACCTCTGTTTCCCTCCGGGAGACAACCTTTGTCTCCCTCCGGGAGACAACATTTGTCTCACTCCGGGAGACAACCTCTGTTTCCCTCCGGGAGACAGCATTTGTCTCCCTCCGGGAGACAACCTTTGTCTCCCTCCAGGAGACAACATTTGTCTCCCTCCGGGAGACAACCTTTGTCTCCCTCTCGGAGACAGCCATTGTCTCCCTCCGGTAGACAGCCATTGTCTCAATCTGGGAGACAACCTTTGTCACCCTCCGGGAGACAACATTTGTCTCCCTCCGGGAGACAATATTTGTCTCCCTCCGGGAGACAACCTTTGTCTTCCTCCGGGAGATAACATTTTTTCCCTCCAAGAGACAACCTTTGTCTCCCTCCAGGAGACAACATTTGTCTCCCTCCGGGCGACAACATATGTCTCCTCCCGGAGATAACATTTTTTCCCTCCAAGAGACAACCTTTGTCTTCCTCCGGGAGACCAAACTGTCTCCCTCCGGGAGACAACCTTTGTATCCCTCCGGGAGACAACCTTTGTTTCCCTCCGGGAGACAGCATTTGTCTCACTCCGGGAGAAAATCTTTGTTTCCCTCCTGGAGACAGCATTTGTCTCCCTCCGGGAGACAACATTTATTTCCCTCCGGGAGACAACATTTGTCTCCCTCCGGGAGACAACATTTGTCTCCCTCCGGGAGACAACCTTTGTCTCCCTCCAGGAGACAAAAATTTGTCTCCCCCCGGGAGACAACCTTTGTCTCCATCCGGGAGACAGCCATTGTATCCCTCTGGGAGACAACCTTTGTCTCCCTCCGGGAGACAACATTTGTCTCCCTCCGGGAGACCAAACTGTTTCCCTGAGGGAGACAGCCTTTGTCTCCCTCCGGGAGACAACATATGTCTCCTCCCGGAGATAACATTTTTTCCCTCCAAGAGACAACCTTTGTCTCCCTCCGGGAGACAAAATTGGTCTCCATCCGGGAGACAACCTTTGTCTCCCTCCGGGAGACAACATTTGTCTCACTCCGGGAGACAACCTCTGTTTCCCTCCGGGAGACAGCATTTGTCTCCCTCCGGGAGACAACCTTTGTCTCCCTCCAGGAGACAACATTTGTCTCCCTCCGGGAGACAACATTTGTCTCCCTCCGGGAGACAACCTTTGTCTCCCTCCAGGAGACAACATTTGTCTCCCTCCGGGCGACAACCTTTGTCTCCCTCTCGGAGACAGCCATTGTCTCCCTCCGGTAGACAGCCATTGTCTCAATCTGGGAGACAACCTTTGTCACCCTCCGGGAGACAACATTTGTCTCCCTCCGGGAGACAATATTTGTCTCCCTCCGGGAGACAACCTTTGTCTTCCTCCGGGAGACCAAACTGTCTCCCTCCGGGAGACAACCTTTGTCTCCCTCCGGGAGACAACCTTTGTTTCCCTCCGGGAGACAGCATTTGTCTCACTCCGGGAGAAAATCTTTGTTTCCCTCCTGGAGACAGCATTTGTCTCCCTCCGGGAGACAACATTTATTTCCCTCCGGGAGACAACATTTGTCTCCCTCCGGGAGACAACATTTGTCTCCCTCCGGGAGACAACCTTTGTCTCCCTCCAGGAGACAAAAATTTGTCTCCCCCCGGGAGACAACCTTTGTCTCCCTCCGGGAGACAGCCATTGTATCCCTCTGGGAGACAACCTTTGTCTCCCTCCGGGAGACAACATTTGTCTCCCTCCGGGAGACCAAACTGTTTCCCTGAGGGAGACAGCCTTTGTCTCCCTCCGGGAGACAACATATGTCTCCTCCCGGAGATAACATTTTTTCCCTCCAAGAGACAACCTTTGTCTCCCTCCGGGAGACAAAATTGGTCTCCATCCGGGAGACAACCTTTGTCTCCCTCCGGGAGACAACATTTGTCTCACTCCAGGAGACAACCTCTGTTTCCCTCCGGGAGACAGCATTTGTCTCCCTCCGGGAGACAACCTTTGTCTCCCTCCAGGAGACAACATTTGTCTCCCTCCGGGAGACAACCTTTGTCTCCCTCTCGGAGACAGCCATTGTCTCCCTCCGGTAGACAGCCATTGTCTCAATCTGGGAGACAACCTTTGTCACCCTCCGGGAGACAACATTTGTCTCCCTCCGGGAGACAATATTTGTCTCCCTCCGGGAGACAACCTTTGTCTTCCTCCGGGAGACCAAACTGTCTCCCTCCGGGAGACAACCTTTGTATCCCTCCGGGAGACAACCTTTGTTTCCCTCCGGGAGACAGCATTTGTCTCACTCCGGGAGAAAATCTTTGTTTCCCTCCTGGAGACAGCATTTGTCTCCCTCCGGGAGACAACATTTATTTCCCTCCGGGAGACAACATTTGTCTCCCTCCGGGAGACAACATTTGTCTCCCTCCGGGAGACAACCTTTGTATCCCTCCGGGAGACAACATTTGTCTCCCTCCGGGAGACAAAATTTGTCTCCCTCCGGGAGACAACCTTTCTCTCCCTCCCGGAGACAACCTTTGCCTCCCTCTAGCAGACAACATTTGTCTCCCTCCGGGAGACAACATTTGTCTCCCTCCGGGAGACAACATTTGTCTCCCTCCGGGAGACAACCTTTGTCTTCCTCCGGGAGACAACATTTGAATCCCTCCGGGAGACAGCCATTGTCTTTCTCCGGGAGACAACATTTGTCTCCCTCCGGGAGACAACATTTGTCTCCCTCCGGGAGACAACATTTGTCTCCCTCCGGGAGACCAAACTGTCTCCCTCCGGGAGACAACCTTTCTCTCCCTCTGGGAGACAACCTTTGTCTCCCTCCAGGAGACAACATTTGTCTCCCTCCGGGAGACCAAACTGTCTCCCTCCGGGAGACAACCTTTGTATCCCTCCGGGAGACAACATTTGTCTCCTTCCGGGAGACAACATTTGTCTCCCTCCGGGAGACAACCTTTCTCTCCCTCCCGGAGACAACCTTTGCCTCCCTCTAGCAGACAACATTTGTCTCCCTCCGGGAGACAACATTTGTCTCCCTCCGGGAGACAACCTTTGTCTTCCTCCGGGAGACAACATTTGTCTCCCTCCGGGAGACAACATTTGTCTCCCTCCGGGAGACAACATTTGTCTCCCTCCGGGAGACCAAACTGTCTCCCTCCGGGAGACAACCTTTCTCTCCCTCCCGGAGACAACCTTTGCCTCCCTCTGGGAGACAACATTTGTCTCCCTCCGGGAGACAACCTTTGTCTCCCTCCGGGAGACAACATATGTCTCCTCCCGGGAGATAAAATTTTTTCCCTCCAAGAGACAACCTTTGTCTCCCTCCGGGAGACAACCTTTGTCTCCCTCCGGGAGACAACATTTGTCTCACTCCGGGAGACCAAACTGTCTCCCTCCGGGAGACAACCTTTGTCTTCCTCCGGGAGAAAACATTTGTCTCCCTCCGGGAGACCAAACTGTCTCCCTCCGGGAGACAACCTTTGTCTCCCTCCAGGAGACAACATTTGTCTCCCTCCGGGAGACAACCTTTGTCTCCCTCCATGAGACAGCCATTGTATCCCTCCGGGAGACAACATTTGTCTCCCTCCGGGAGACAACATTTGTCTCCCTCCGGGAGACCAAACTGTCTCCCTCCGGGAGACAACCTTTCTCTCTCTCCCGGAGACAACCTTTGCCTCCCTCTGGGAGAAAACATTTGTCTCCCTCCGGGAGACAACCTTTGTCTCCCTCCGGGAGACAACATTTGTTTCCTTCTGGGAGACAACCTTTGTCTCCCTCCGGAGACAGCATTTGTCTCCCTCTGGGAGACCAAACTGTCTCCCTCCGGGAGACAACCTTTGTCTCCCTCCAGGAGACAACATTTGTCTCCCTCCGGGAGACAACCTTTGTCTCCCTCCATGAGACAGCCATTGTATCCCTCCGGGAGACAACATTTGTCTCCCTCCGGGAGACAACATTTGTCTCCCTCCGGGAGACCAAACTGTCTCCCTCCGGGAGACAACCTTTCTCTCTCTCCCGGAGACAACCTTTGCCTCCCTCTGGGAGACAACATTTGTCTCCCTCCGGGAGACAACCTTTGTCTCCCTCCGGGAGACAACATTTGTTTCCTTCTGGGAGACAACCTTTGTCTCCCTCCGGAGACAGCATTTGTCTCCCTCTGGGAGACCAAACTGTCTCCCTCCGGGAGACAACCTTTGTCTCCCTCCGGGAGACAACATATGTCTCCTCCCGGGAGATAAAATTTTTTCCCTCCAAGAGACAACCTTTGTCTCCCTCCGGGAGACAACATTTGTCTCCCTTCGGGAGACAACATTTGTCTCACTCCGGGAGACAACCTTTGTTTCCCTCCGTGAGACAGCATTTGTCTCACTCCGGGAGACAACCTTTGTTTCCCTCCGGGAGACAGCATTTGTCTCCCTCCGGGAGACAACATTTATTTCCCTCCGGGAGACAACATTTGTCTCCCTCCGGAAGACAACATTTGTCTCCCTCCGGGAGACAAACTTTGTCTCCCTCCAGGAGACAAAAATTTGTCTCCCTTTCGGAGACAACCTTTGTCTCCCTCCGGGAGACAGCCATTGTATCCCTCGGGGAGACAACCTTTGTCTCCCTCCGGGAGACAATATTTGTCTCCCTCCGGGAGACCAAACTGTCTCCCTCAGGGAGACAACCTTTGTCTCTCTCCGGGAGACAACATATGTCTCCTCCCGGGAGATAACATTTTTTCCCTCCAAGAGACAACCTTTGCCTCCCTCCGGGAGACAAAATTTGTCTCCATCCGGGAGACAACCTTTGTCTCCCTCCGGGAGACAACATTTGTCTCACTCCGGGAGACAACCTCTGTTTATCTCCGGGAGACAGCATTTGTCTCCCTCCGGGAGACAACATTTGTTTCCCTCCGGGAGACAACATTTGTCTCCCTCCGGGAGACAATAATTGTCTCCCTCCGGGAGACAACCTTTGTCTCCCTCTGGGAGACAGCCATTGTCTCCCTCCGGTAGACAGCCATTGTGTCAATCTGGGAGACAACCTTTGTCACCCTCCGGGAGACAACATTTGTCTCCCTCCGGGAGACAACATTTGTCTCACTCCGGGAGACAACCTCTGTTTATCTCCGGGAGACAACATTTGTCTCCCTCCGGGAGACAGCCATTGTCTTTCTCCGGGAGACAACATTTGTCTCCCTCCGGGAGACAACATTTGTCTCCCTCCGGGAGACAACATTTGTCTCCCTCCGGGAGACCAAACTGTCTCCCTCCGGGAGACAACCTTTGTCTCCCTCCAGGAGACAACATTTGTCTCCCTCCGGGAGACAACCTTTGTCTTCCTCCATGATACAGCCATTGTATCCCTCCGGGAGACAACATTTGTTTCCCTCCGGGAGACAACATTTGTCTCCCTCCGGGAGACAATATTTGTCTCCCTCCGGGAGACAACCTTTGTCTCCCTCTGGGAGACAGCCATTGTCTCCCTCCGGTAGACAGCCATTGTGTCAATCTGGGAGACAACCTTTGTCACCCTCCGGGAGACAACATTTGTCTCCCTCCGGGAGACAACATTTGTCTCATTCCGGGAGACAACCTTTGTCTTCCTCCGGGAGACCAAACTGTCTCCCTCCGGGAGACAACCTTTGTCTCCCTCCGGGAGACAACCTTTGTCTCCCTCCGGGAGACAACCTTTGTCTCCCTCCGGGAGACAACATTTGTCTCCCTCCCGGAGACAACATTTGTCTCCCTCCGGGAAACAACCTTTGTCTCCCTCCAGGAGACAACATTTGTCTCCCTCCGGGAGACAACCTTTGTCTCCCTCCGGGAGACAGCCATTGTCTTCCTCCGGGAGACAACATTTGTCTCCCTCCGGGAGACAACCTTTGTCTCCCTCCAGGAGACAACATTTGTCTAACTCCGGGAGACAACCTTTGTCTCCCTCCTGGAGACAGCAATTGTATCCCTCCGGGAGACAACATTTGTCTCCCTCCGGGAGACAACATTTGTCTCCCTCCGGGAGACAACATTTGTCTCCCTCCGGGAGACCAAACTGTCTCCCTCCGGGAGACAACCTTTGTCTCCCTCCCGGAGACAACCATTGTCTCCCTCCGGGAGACAACATTTGTCTCCCTCCGGGAGACAACATTTGTCTCCCTCCGGGAGACCAAACTGTCTCCCTCCGGGAGAAAACCTTTGTCTTCCTCCGGGAGACAACATTTGTCTCCCTCCGGGAGACAACCTTTGTCTTCCTCCATGATACAGCCATTGTATCCCTCCGGGAGACAACATTTGTCTCCCTCCGGGAGACAACATTTGTCTCCCTCCGGGAGACAATTTTTGTCTTCCTCCGGGAGACAACATTTTTTTCCTTCTGGGAGACAACCTTTGTCTCCCTCCGGGAGACAACATTTGTCTCCCTCCGGGAGACCAAACTGTCTCCCTCCGGGAGACAACCTTTGTCTCCCTCCGGGAGACAACATATGTCTCCTCCCGGGAGATAAAATTTTTTCCCTCCAAGAGACAACCTTTGTCTCCCTCCAAGAGACAACCTTTGTCTCCCTCCGGGAGACAACCTTTGTTTCCCTCCGGGAGACAGCATTTGTCTCACTCCGGGAGACAACCTTTGTTTCCCTCCGGGAGACAGCATTTGTCTCCCTCCGGGAGACAACATTTATTTCCCTCCGGGAGACAACATTTGTCTCCCTCCGGGAGACAACATTTTTTTCCTTCTGGGAGACAACCTTTGTCTCCCTCCGGGAGACAACATTTGTCTCCCTCCGGGAGACCAAACTGTCTCCCTCCGGGAGACAACCTTTGTCTCCCTCCGGGAGACAACATATGTCTCCTCCCGGGAGACAACCTTTGTCTTCCTCCGGGAGACCAAACTGTCTCCCTCCGGGAGACAACCTTTGTCTCCCTCCGGGAGACAACCTTTGTTTCCCTCCGGGAGACAGCATTTGTCTCACTCCGGGAGAAAATCTTTGTTTCCCTCCTGGAGACAGCATTTGTCTCCCTCCGGGAGACAACATTTATTTCCCTCCGGGAGACAACATTTGTCTCCCTCCGGGAGACAACATTTGTCTCCCTCCGGGAGACAACCTTTGTCTCCCTCCAGGAGACAAAAATTTGTCTCCCCCCGGGAGACAACCTTTGTCTCCCTCCGGGAGACAGCCATTGTATCCCTCTGGGAGACAACCTTTGTCTCCCTCCGGGAGACAACATTTGTCTCCCTCCGGGAGACCAAACTGTTTCCCTGAGGGAGACAGCCTTTGTCTCCCTCCGGGAGACAACATATGTCTCCTCCCGGAGATAACATTTTTTCCCTCCAAGAGACAACCTTTGTCTCCCTCCGGGAGACAAAATTGGTCTCCATCCGGGAGACAACCTTTGTCTCCCTCCAGGAGACAACATTTGTCTCCCTCCCGGAGACAACCTTTGTCTTCCTCCATGATACAGCCATTGTATCCCTCCGGGAGACAACATTTGTTTCCCTCCGGGAGACAACATTTGTCTCCCTCCGGGAGACAATATTTGTCTCCCTCCGGGAGACAACCTTTGTCTCCCTCTGGGAGACAGCCATTGTCTCCCTCCGGTAGACAGCCATTGTGTCAATCTGGGAGACAACCTTTGTCACCCTCCGGGAGACAACATTTGTCTCATTCCGGGAGACAACCTTTGTCTTCCTCCGGGAGACCAAACTGTCTCCCTCCGGGAGACAACCTTTGTCTCCCTCCGGGAGACAACCTTTGTCTTTCTCCGGGAGACAACCTTTGTCTCCCTCCGGGAGACAACATTTGTCTCCCTCCCGGAGACAACATTTGTCTCCCTCCGGGAAACAACCTTTGTCTCCCTCCAGGAGACAACATTTGTCTCCCTCCGGGAGACAACCTTTGTCTCCCTCCGGGAGACAGCCATTGTCTTCCTCCGGGAGACAACATTTGTCTCCCTCCGGGAGACAACCTTTGTCTCCCTCCAGGAGACAACATTTGTCTAACTCCGGGAGACAACCTTTGTCTCCCTCCTGGAGACAGCAATTGTATCCCTCCGGGAGACAACATTTGTCTCCCTCCGGGAGACAACATTTGTCTCCCTCCGGGAGACCAAACTGTCTCCCTCCGGGAGACAACCTTTGTCTCCCTCCCGGAGACAACCATTGTCTCCCTCCGGGAGACAACATTTGTCTCCCTCCGGGAGACAACATTTGTCTCCCTCCGGGAGACCAAACTGTCTCCCTCCGGGAGACAACCTTTGTCTTCCTCCGGGAGACAACATTTGTCTCCCTCCGGGAGACAGCCATTGTCTTTCTCCGGGAGACAACATTTGTCTCCCTCCGGGAGACAACATTTGTCTCCCTCCGGGAGACAACCTTTGTCTCCCTCCATGAGACAGCCATTGTATCCCTCCGGGAGACAACATTTGTCTCCCTCCGGGAGACAACATTTGTCTCCCTCCGGGAGACCAAACTGTCTCCCTCCGGGAGACAACCTTTCTCTCTCTCCCGGAGACAACCTTTGCCTCCCTCTGGGAGACAACATTTGTCTCCCTCCGGGAGACAACCTTTGTCTCCCTCCGGGAGACAACATTTGTTTCCTTCTGGGAGACAACCTTTGTCTCCCTCCGGAGACAGCATTTGTCTCCCTCTGGGAGACCAAACTGTCTCCCTCCGGGAGACAACCTTTGTCTCCCTCCGGGAGACAACATATGTCTCCTCCCGGGAGATAAAATTTTTTCCCTCCAAGAGACAACCTTTGTCTCCCTCCGGGAGACAACATTTGTCTCCCTTCGGGAGACAACATTTGTCTCACTCCGGGAGACAACCTTTGTTTCCCTCCGTGAGACAGCATTTGTCTCACTCCGGGAGACAACCTTTGTTTCCCTCCGGGAGACAGCATTTGTCTCCCTCCGGGAGACAACATTTATTTCCCTCCGGGAGACAACATTTGTCTCCCTCCGGGAGACAACATTTGTCTCCCTCCGGGAGACAAACTTTGTCTCCCTCCAGGAGACAAAAATTTGTCTCCCTTTCGGAGACAACCTTTGTCTCCCTCCGGGAGACAGCCATTGTATCCCTCGGGGAGACAACCTTTGTCTCCCTCCGGGAGACAATATTTGTCTCCCTCCGGGAGACCAAACTGTCTCCCTCAGGGAGACAACCTTTGTCTCTCTCCGGGAGACAACATATGTCTCCTCCCGGGAGATAACATTTTTTCCCTCCAAGAGACAACCTTTGCCTCCCTCCGGGAGACAAAATTTGTCTCCATCCGGGAGACAACCTTTGTCTCCCTCCGGGAGACAACATTTGTCTCACTCCGGGAGACAACCTCTGTTTATCTCCGGGAGACAGCATTTGTCTCCCTCTTGGAGACAACATTTGTTTCCCTCCGGGAGACAACATTTGTCTCCCTCCGGGAGACAATAATTGTCTCCCTCCGGGAGACAACCTTTGTCTCCCTCTGGGAGACAGCCATTGTCTCCCTCCGGTAGACAGCCATTGTGTCAATCTGGGAGACAACCTTTGTCACCCTCCGGGAGACAACATTTGTCTCCCTCCGGGAGACAACATTTGTCTCACTCCGGGAGACAACCTCTGTTTATCTCCGGGAGACAACATTTGTCTCCCTCCGGGAGACAGCCATTGTCTTTCTCCGGGAGACAACATTTGTCTCCCTCCGGGAGACAACATTTGTCTCCCTCCGGGAGACAACATTTGTCTCCCTCCGGGAGACCAAACTGTCTCCCTCCAGGAGACAACCTTTGTCTCCCTCCAGGAGACAACATTTGTCTCCCTCCGGGAGACAACCTTTGTCTTCCTCCATGATACAGCCATTGTATGCCTCCGGGAGACAACATTTGTTTCCCTCCGGGAGACAACATTTGTCTCCCTCCGGGAGACAATATTTGTCTCCCTCCGGGAGACAACCTTTGTCTCCCTCTGGGAGACAGCCATTGTCTCCCTCCGGTAGACAGCCATTGTGTCAATCTGGGAGACAACCTTTGTCACCCTCCGGGAACAACCTTTGTCTTCCTCCGGGAGACCAAACTGTCTCCCTCCGGGAGACAACCTTTGTCTCCCTCCGGGAGACAACCTTTGTCTCCCTCCGGGAGACAACCTTTGTCTCCCTCCGGGAGACAACATTTGTCTCCCTCCCGGAGACAACATTTGTCTCCCTCCGGGAAACAACCTTTGTCTCCCTCCAGGAGACAACATTTGTCTCCCTCCGGGAGACAACCTTTGTCTCCCTCCGGGAGACAGCCATTGTCTTCCTCCGGGAGACAACATTTGTCTCCCTCCGGGAGACAACCTTTGTCTCCCTCCAGGAGACAACATTTGTCTAACTCCGGGAGACAACCTTTGTCTCCCTCCTGGAGACAGCAATTGTATCCCTCCGGGAGACAACATTTGTCTCCCTCCGGGAGACAACATTTGTCTCCCTCCGGGAGACCAAACTGTCTCCCTCCGGGAGACAACCTTTGTCTCCCTCCCGGAGACAACCATTGTCTCCCTCCGGGAGACAACATTTGTCTCCCTCCGGGAGACAACATTTGTCTCCCTCCGGGAGACCAAACTGTCTCCCTCCGGGAGAAAACCTTTGTCTTCCTCCGGGAGACAACATTTGTCTCCCTCCGGGAGACAGCCATTGTCTTTCTCCGGGAGACAACATTTGTCTCCCTCCGGGAGACAACCTTTGTCTTCCTCCATGATACAGCCATTGTATCCCTCCGGGAGACAACATTTGTCTCCCTCCGGGAGACAACATTTGTCTCCCTCCGGGAGACAATTTTTGTCTTCCTCCGGGAGACAACATTTTTTTCCTTCTGGGAGACAACCTTTGTCTCCCTCCGGGAGACAACATTTGTCTCCCTCCGGGAGACCAAACTGTCTCCCTCCGGGAGACAACCTTTGTCTCCCTCCGGGAGACAACATATGTCTCCTCCCGGGAGATAAAATTTTTTCCCTCCAAGAGACAACCTTTGTCTCCCTCCAAGAGACAACCTTTGTCTCCCTCCGGGAGACAACCTTTGTTTCCCTCCGGGAGACAGCATTTGTCTCACTCCGGGAGACAACCTTTGTTTCCCTCCGGGAGACAGCATTTGTCTCCCTCCGGGAGACAACATTTATTTCCCTCCGGGAGACAACATTTGTCTCCCTCCGGGAGACAACATTTTTTTCCTTCTGGGAGACAACCTTTGTCTCCCTCCGGGAGACAACATTTGTCTCCCTCCGGGAGACCAAACTGTCTCCCTCCGGGAGACAACCTTTGTCTCCCTCCGGGAGACAACATATGTCTCCTCCCGGGAGACAACCTTTGTCTTCCTCCGGGAGACCAAACTGTCTCCCTCCGGGAGACAACCTTTGTCTCCCTCCGGGAGACAACCTTTGTTTCCCTCCGGGAGACAGCATTTGTCTCACTCCGGGAGAAAATCTTTGTTTCCCTCCTGGAGACAGCATTTGTCTCCCTCCGGGAGACAACATTTATTTCCCTCCGGGAGACAACATTTGTCTCCCTCCGGGAGACAACATTTGTCTCCCTCCGGGAGACAACCTTTGTCTCCCTCCAGGAGACAAAAATTTGTCTCCCCCCGGGAGACAACCTTTGTCTCCCTCCGGGAGACAGCCATTGTATCCCTCTGGGAGACAACCTTTGTCTCCCTCCGGGAGACAACATTTGTCTCCCTCCGGGAGACCAAACTGTTTCCCTGAGGGAGACAGCCTTTGTCTCCCTCCGGGAGACAACGTATGTCTCCTCCCGGAGATAACATTTTTTCCCTCCAAGAGACAACCTTTGTCTCCCTCCGGGAGACAAAATTGGTCTCCATCCGGGAGACAACCTTTGTCTCCCTCCAGGAGACAACATTTGTCTCCCTCCGGGAGACAACCTTTGTCTTCCTCCATGATACAGCCATTGTATCCCTCCGGGAGACAACATTTGTTTCCCTCCGGGAGACAACATTTGTCTCCCTCCGGGAGACAATATTTGTCTCCCTCCGGGAGACAACCTTTGTCTCCCTCTGGGAGACAGCCATTGTCTCCCTCCGGTAGACAGCCATTGTGTCAATCTGGGAGACAACCTTTGTCACCCTCCGGGAGACAACATTTGTCTCATTCCGGGAGACAACCTTTGTCTTCCTCCGGGAGACCAAACTGTCTCCCTCCGGGAGACAACCTTTGTCTCCCTCCGGGAGACAACCTTTGTCTCCCTCCGGGAGACAACCTTTGTCTCCCTCCGGGAGACAACATTTGTCTCCCTCCCGGAGACAACATTTGTCTCCCTCCGGGAAACAACCTTTGTCTCCCTCCAGGAGACAACATTTGTCTCCCTCCGGGAGACAACCTTTGTCTCCCTCCGGGAGACAGCCATTGTCTTCCTCCGGAAGACAACATTTGTCTCCCTCCGGGAGACAACCTTTGTCTCCCTCCAGGAGACAACATTTGTCTAACTCCGGGAGACAACCTTTGTCTCCCTCCTGGAGACAGCAATTGTATCCCTCCGGGAGACAACATTTGTCTCCCTCCGGGAGACAACATTTGTCTCCCTCCGGGAGACCAAACTGTCTCCCTCCGGGAGACAACCTTTGTCTCCCTCCCGGAGACAACCATTGTCTCCCTCCCGGAGACAACATTTGTCTCCCTCCGGGAAACAACCTTTGTCTCCCTCCAGGAGACAACATTTGTCTCCCTCCGGGAGACAACCTTTGTCTCCCTCCGGGAGACAGCCATTGTCTTCCTCCGGAAGACAACATTTGTCTCCCTCCGGGAGACAACCTTTGTCTCCCTCCAGGAGACAACATTTGTCTAACTCCGGGAGACAACCTTTGTCTCCCTCCTGGAGACAGCAATTGTATCCCTCCGGGAGACAACATTTGTCTCCCTCCGGGAGACAACATTTGTCTCCCTCCGGGAGACCAAACTGTCTCCCTCCGGGAGACAACCTTTGTCTCCCTCCCGGAGACAACCATTGTCTCCCTCCGGGAGACAACATTTGTCTCCCTCCGGGAGACAACATTTGTCTCCCTCCGGGAGACCAAACTGTCTCCCTCCGGGAGACAACCTTTGTCTTCCTCCGGGAGACAACATTTGTCTCCCTCCGGGAGACAGCCATTGTCTTTCTCCGGGAGACAACATTTGTCTCCCTCCGGGAGACAACATTTGTCTCCCTCCGGGAGACCAAACTGTCTCCTTCCGGGAGACAACCTTTGTCTCCCTCTAGGAGACAACATTTGTCTCCCTCCGGGAGACAACCTTTGTCTTCCTCCATGATACAGCCATTGTATCCCTCCGGGAGACAACATTTGTCTCCCTCCGGGAGACAACATTTGTCTCCCTCCGGGAGACAACCTTTGTCTTCCTCCGGGAGACAACATTTTTTTCCTTCTGGGAGACAACCTTTGTCTCCCTCCGGGAGACAACATTTGTCTCCCTCCGGGAGACCAAACTGTCTCCCTCCGGGAGACAACCTTTGTCTCCCTCCGGGAGACAACATATGTCTCCTCCCGGGAGATAAAATTTTTTCCCTCCAAGAGACAACCTTTGTCTCCCTCCAAGAGACAACCTTTGTCTCCCTCCGGGTGACAACCTTTGTTTCCCTCCGGGAGACAGCATTTGTCTCACTCCGGGAGACAACCTTTGTTTCCCTCCGGGAGACAGCATTTGTCTCCCTCCGGGAGACAACATTTATTTCCCTCCGGGAGACAACATTTGTCTCCCTCCGGGAGAAAACATTTTTTTCCTTCTGGGAGACAACCTTTGTCTCCCTCCGGGAGACAACATATGTCTCCTCCCGGGAGACAACCTTTGTCTTCCTCCGGGAGACCAAACTGTCTCCCTCCGGGAGACAACCTTTGTCTCCCTCCGGGAGACAACCTTTGTTTCCCTCCGGGAGACAGCATTTGTCTCACTCCGGGAGAAGATCTTTGTTTCCCTCCTGGAGACAGCATTTGTCTCCCTCCGGGAGACAACATTTATTTCCCTCCAGGAGACAAAAATTTGTCTCCCCCCGGGAGACAACCTTTGTCTCCCTCCGGGAGACAGCCATTGTATCCCTCTGGGAGACAACCTTTGTCTCCCTCCGGGAGACAACATTTGTCTCCCTCCGGGAGACCTATCTGTTTCCCTGAGGGAGACAGCCTTTGTCTCCCTCCGGGAGACAACATATGTCTCCTCCCGGAGATAACATTTTTTCCCTCCAAGAGACAACCTTTGTCTCCCTCCAGGAGACAACATTTGTCTCCCTCCGGGAGACAACCTTTGTCTCCCTCTCGGAGACAGCCATTGTCTCCCTCCGGTAGACAGCCATTGTCTCAATCTGGGAGACAACCTTTGTCACCCTCCGGGAGACAACATTTGTCTCCCTCCGGGAGACAATATTTGTCTCCCTCCGGGAGACAACCTTTCTCTTCCTCCGGGAGACCAAACTGTCTCCCTCCGGGAGACAACCTTTGTCTCCCTCCGGGAGACAACCTTTGTTTCCCTCCGGGAGACAGCATTTGTCTCACTCCGGGAGACAACCTTTGTTTCCCTCCGGGAGACAGCATTTGTCTCCCTCCGGGAGACAACATTTATTTCCTTCAGGGAGACAACCTTTGTCTCCCTCCGGGAGACAACATTTGACTCCCTCCGGGAGACCAAACTGTCTCCCTCCGGGAGACAACCTTTGTCTCCCTCCGGGAGACAACATATGTCTCCTTCCGGGAGACAACCTTTGTCTTCCTCCGGGAGACCAAACTGTCTCCCTCCGGGAGACAACCTTTGTCTCCCTCCGGGAGACAACCTTTGTTTCCCTCCGGGAGACAGCATTTGTCTCACTCCGGGAGAAAATCTTTGTTTCCCTCCTGGAGACAGCATTTGTCTCCCTCCGGGAGACAACATTTATTTCCCTCCGGGAGACAACATTTGTCTCCCTCCGGGAGACAACATTTGTCTCCCTCCGGGAGACAACCTTTGTCTCCCTCCAGGAGACAAAAATTTATCTCCCCCCGGGAGACAACCTTTGTCTCCCTCCGGGAGACAGCCATTGTATCCCTCTGGGAGACAACCTTTGTCTCCCTCCGGGAGACAACATTTGTCTCCCTCCGGGAGACCAAACTGTTTCCCTGAGGGAGACAGCCTTTGTCTCCCTCCGGGAGACAACATATGTCTCCTCCCGGAGATAACATTTTTTCCCTCCAAGAGACAACCTTTGTCTCCCTCCGGGAGACAAAATTGGTCTCCATCCGGGAGACAACCTTTGTCTCCCTCCGGGAGACAACATTTGTCTCACTCCGGGAGACAACCTCTGTTTCCCTCCGGGAGACAGCATTTGTCTCCCTCCGGGAGACAACCTTTGTCTCCCTCCAGGAGACAACATTTGTCTCCCTCCGGGAGACAACATTTGTCTCCCTCCGGGAGACAATATTTGTCTCCCTCCGGGAGACAACCTTTGTCTTCCTCCGGGAGACCAAACTGTCTCCCTCCGGGAGACAACCTTTGTCTCCCTCCGGGAGACAACCTTTGTTTCCCTCCGGGAGACAGCATTTGTCTCACTCCGGGAGACAACCTTTGTTTCCCTCCGGGAGACAGCATTTGTCTCCCTCCGGGAGACAACATTTATTTTCCTCAGGGAGACAACCTTTGTCTCCCTCC
Organism: Aurelia sp. 4 Dawson et al 2005; assembly: GCA_964019985.1. NCBI lineage: Eukaryota > Metazoa > Cnidaria > Scyphozoa > Semaeostomeae > Ulmaridae > Aurelia > Aurelia sp. 4 Dawson et al 2005. Next base: position 120,158 of record OZ026511.1, on the reverse strand, counting down.
GGGAGACAACATATGTCTCCTCCCGGAGATAACATTTTTTCCCTCCAAGAGACAACCTTTGTCTCCCTCCGGGAGACAAAATTGGTCTCCATCCGGGAGACAACCTTTGTCTCCCTCCGAGAGACAACCTTTGTCTCCCTTCGGGAGACAACATTTGTCTCACTCCGGGAGACAACCTCTGTTTCCCTCCGGGAGACAGCATTTGTCTCCCTCCGGGAGACAACATTTGTTTCCCTCCGGGAGACAACATTTGTCTCCCTCCGGGAGACAACCTTTGTCTCCCTCCGGGAGACAACATTTGTCTCCCTCTGGGAGACAACCTTTGTCTCCCTCCGGGAGACAACATTTGTCTCCCTCCGAGAGACAACATTTGTCTCCCTCCCGGAGACAACATTTGTCTCCCTCCGGGAGACAACCTTTGTCTCCCTCCAGGAGACAACATTTGTCTCCCTCCGGGAGACAACCTTTGTCTCCCTCCGGGAGACAGCCATTGTCTTCCTCTGGGAGACAACATTTGTCTCCCTCCGGGAGACCAAACTGTCTCCCTCCGGGAGACAACCTTTGTCTTCCTCCGGGAGACAACCTTTGTCTCCCTCCCGGAGACAACATTTGTCTCCCTCCCGGAGACAACATATGTCTCCTCCCGGAGATAACATTTTTTCCCTCCAAGAGACAACCTTTGTCTCCCTTCGGGAGACAAAATTGGTCTCCATCCGGGAGACAACCTTTGTCTCCCTCCGGGAGACAACATTTGTCTCACTCCGGGAGACAACCTCTGTTTCCCTCCGGGAGACAGCATTTGTCTCCCTCCGGGAGACAACATTTGTTTCCCTCCGGGAGACAACATTTGTCTCCCTCCGGGAGACAACATTTGTCTCCCTCCGGGAGACAACCTTTGTCTCCCTCCATGAGACAACATTTGTCTCCCTCTGGGAGACAACCTTTGTCTCCCTCCGGGAGACAACATTTGTCTCCCTCCGAGAGACAACATTTGTCTCCCTCCCGGAGACAACATTTGTCTCCCTCCGGGAGACAACCTTTGTCTCCCTCCAGGAGACAACATTTGTCTCCCTCCGGGAGACAACCTTTGTCTCCCTCCGGGAGACAGCCATTGTCTTCCTCCGGGAGACAACATTTGTCTCCCTCCGGGAGACCAAACTGTCTCCCTCCGGGAGACAACCTTTGTCTTCCTCCGGGAGACAACCTTTGTCTCCCTCCCGGAGACAACATTTGTCTCCCTCCCGGAGACATCATTTGTCTCCCTCCGGGAGACTTCATTTGTCTCCCTCCGGGAGACAACCTTTGTCTCCCTCTGGGAGACAACATTTGTCTCCCTCCGGGAGACAACCTTTGTCTCCCTCCGGGAGACAACCTTTGTCTCCCTCTTTGAGACAGCCATTGTCTCCCTCCGGTAGACAGCCATTGTCTCCCTCTGGGAGACAACCTTTGTCTCCCTCCGGGAGACAACCTTTGTCTCCCTCTGGGAGACAGCCATTGTCTCCCTCCGGTAGACAGCCATTGTCTCCCTCTGGGAGACAACCTTTGTCTCCCTCCGGGAGACAACATTTGTCTCCCTCCGGGAGACAACATTTGTCTTCCTCCGGGAGACCAAACTGTCTTCTTCCGGGAGACAACATTTGTCTCCCTCCGGGAGACCACATTTGTCTCCCTCCGGGAGACAACCTTGGTCTCCCTCCGGGAGACAACCTTTGTCACCCTCCGGGAGACAACATTTGTCTCCCTCCGGGAGACAACATTTGTCTCCCTCCGGGGGACAACCTTTGTCTTCCTCCGGGAGACCAAACTGTCTCCCTCCGGGAGACAACCTTTGTCTCCCTCCGGGAGACAACCTATGTCTCCCTCCGGGAGACAACTGTCTCCCTCCCGGAGACAACATTTGTCTCCCTCCGGGAAACAACCTTTGTCTCCCTCCAGGAGACAACCTTTGTCTCCCTCCCAGAGACAACCTTTGTCTCCCTCCGGGAGACAACATTTGTCTCCCTCCGGGAGACAACATTTGTCTCCTTCAGGGAGACCAAGCTGTCTCCCTCCGGGAAACAACCTTTGTCTCCCTCCAGGAGACAACATTTGTCTCCCTCCGGGAGACAACCTTTGTCTCCCACCGGGAGACAACATTTGTCTCCCTCCAGGAGACCAAGCTGTCTCCCTCCGGGAAACAACCTTTGTCTCCCTCCGGGAGACAACATTTGTCTTCTTCCGGGAGACAACATTTGTCTCCCTCCGGGAGACCACATTTGTCTCCCTCCGGGAGACAACCTTGGTCTCCCTCCGGGAGACAACCTTTGTCACCCTCCGGGAGACAACATTTGTCTCCCTCCGGGAGACAACATTTGTCTCCCTCCGGGGGACAACCTTTGTCTTCCTCCGGGAGACCAAACTGTCTTCCTCCGGGAGACAACCTTTGTCTCCCTCCGGGAGACAACATTTGTCTCCCTCCGGGAGACCAAGCTGTCTCCCTCCGGGAAACAACCTTTGTCTCCCTCCCGGAGACAACCTTTGTCTCCCTCCGGGAGACAACATTTGTCTCCCTCCGGGAGACAACCTTTGTCTCCCACCGGGAGACAACATTTGTCTCCCTCCAGGAGACCAAGCTGTCTCCCTCCGGGAGACAACCTTTGTCTCCCTCCGGGAGACAACCTTTGTCTCCCTCTGGGAGACAACATTTGTCTCCCTCCCGGAGACAACATTTGTCTCCCTCCGGGAGACAACCTTTGTCTCCCTCTAGGAGACAACATTTGTCTCCCTCCGGGAGACAGCCATTGTCTTCCTCCTGGAGACAACATTTGTCTCCCTCCGGGAGACAACATTTGTCTCCCTCCGGGAGACAACATTTGTCTCCCTCCGGGAGGCAACCTTTGTCTCCCTCCGGGAGACAACCTTTGTCTCCCTCCGGTAGACAGCCGTTGTCTCTCTCCTGGAGACAACATTTGTCTCCCTCCGGGAGACCAAACTGTCTCCCTCCGGGAGACAACCTTTGTCTCCCTCCGGGAGACAACCTTTGTCTCCCTCCGGGAGACAACCTTTGTCTCCCTCCGGGAGACAAGCTTTGTCTCCCTCCGGGAGACAACCTTGGTCTCCCTCCGGGGGACAACCTTTGTCTTCCTCCGGGAGAACAAACTGTCTCCCTCCGGGAGACAACCTTTGTCTCCCTCCGGGAGACAACCTTTGTCTCCCTCCGGGAGACAACATTTGTCTCCCTCCAGGAGACAACATTTGTCTCCCTCCGGGAGACAACCTTTGTCTCCCTCTAGGAGACAACATTTGTCTCCCTCCGGGAGACAACCTTTGTCTCCCTCCGGGAGACAACCTTTGTCTTCCTCTTGGAGACAGCCATTGTCTCCCTCCGGTAGACAGCCATTGTCTCCCTCTGGGAGACAACCTTTGTCTCCCTCCGGGAGACAACCTTTGTCTCCCTCTGGGAGACAGCCATTGTCTCCCTCCGGTAGACAGCCATTGTCTCAATCTGGGAGACAACCTTGGTCACCCTCCGGGAGACAACATTTGTCTCCCTCCGGGAGACAATATTTGTCTCCCTCCGGGAGACAACCTATGTCTTCCTCCGGGAGACCAAACTGTCTCCCTCCGGGAGACAACCTTTGTCTCCCTCCGGGAGACAACCTATGTCTCCCTCCGGGAGACAACTGTCTCCCTCCCGGAGACAACATTTGTCTCCCTCCGGGAAACAACCTTTGTCTCCCTCCAGGAGACAACCTTTGTCTCCCTCCCAGAGACAACCTTTGTCTCCCTCCGGGAGACAACATTTGTCTCCCTCCGGGAGACAACATTTGTCTCCCTCAGGGAGACCAAGCTGTCTCCCTCCGGGAAACAACCTTTGTCTCCCTCCAGGAGACAACATTTGTCTCCCTCCGGGAGACAACCTTTGTCTCCCACCGGGAGACAACATTTGTCTCCCTCCAGGAGACCAAGCTGTCTCCCTCCGGGAAACAACCTTTGTCTCCCTCAGGGAGACAACATTTGTCTCCCTCTGGGAGACAACCTTTGTCTCCCTCCGGGAGACAACATTTGTCTCCCTCCGGGAGACCAAACTGTCTCCCTCCGGGAGACAACATTTGTCTCCCTCCCAGAGACAACATTTGTCTCCCTCCCGGAGACAAGATTTGTCTCCCTCCGGGAGACAACCTTTGTCTCCCTCCAGGAGACAACATTTGTCTCCCTCCGGGAGACAACCTTTGTCTCCCTCCGGGAGACAGCCATTGTCTTCCTCCGGGAGACAACATTTGTCTCCCTCCGGGAGACCAAACTGTCTCCCTCCGGGAGACCAAACTGTCTCCCTCCGGGAGACAACCTTTGTCTTCCTCCGGGAGACAACCTTTGTCTCCCTCCGGGAGACAACATTTGTCTCCCTCCCGGAGACATCATTTGTCTCCCTCCGGGAGACAACATTTGTCTCCCTCCGGGAGACTTCATTTGTCTCCCATCGGGAGACAACCTTTGTCTCCCTCTAGAAGACAACATTTGTCTCCCTCCGGGAGACAACCTTTGTCTCCCTCCGGGAGACAACCTTTGTCTCCCTCTGGGAGACAGCCATTGTCTCCCTCCGGTAGACAGCCATTGTCTCCCTCTGGGAGACAACCTTTGTCTCCCTCCGGGAGACAACATTTGTCTCCCTCCGGGAGACAACATTTGTCTTCCTCCGGGAGACCAAACTGTCTTCTTCCGGGAGACAATATTTGTCTCCCTCCGGGAGACAACATTTGTCTCCCTCCGGGAGACCACATTTGTCTCCCTCCGGGAGACAACCTTGGTCTCCCTCCGGGAGACAACATTTGTCTCCCTCCGGGAGACAACCTTTGTCTCCCTCTAGGAGACAACATTTGTCTCCCTCCGGGAGACAACCTTTGTCTCCCTCCGGGAGACAACCTTTGTCTCCCTCTTGGAGACAGCCATTGTCTCCCTCCGGTAGACAGCTATTGTCTCCCTCTGGGAGACAACCTTTGTCTCCCTCCGGGAGACAACCTTTGTCTCCCTCTGGGAGACAGCCATTGTCTCCCTCCGGTAGACAGCCATTGTCTCCCTCTGGGAGACAACCTTTGTCACCCTCCGGGAGACAACATTTGTCTCCCTCCGGGAGACCAAACTGTCTCCCTCCGGGAGACAACATTTGTCTCCCTCCCAGAGACAACATTTGTCTCCCTCCCGGAGACAAGATTTGTCTCCCTCCGGGAGACAACCTTTGTCTCCCTCCAGGAGACAACCTTTGTCTCCCTCCGGGAGACAACCTTTGTCTCCCTCTTGGAGACAGCCATTGTCTCCCTCCGGTAGACAGCTATTGTCTCCCTCTGGGAGACAACCTTTGTCTCCCTCCGGGAGACAACCTTTGTCTCCCTCTGGGAGACAGCCATTGTCTCCCTCCGGTAGACAGCCATTGTCTCCCTCTGGGAGACAACCTTTGTCACCCTCCGGGAGACAACATTTGTCTCCCTCCGGGAGACCAAACTGTCTCCCTCCGGGAGACAACATTTGTCTCCCTCCCAGAGACAACATTTGTCTCCCTCCCGGAGACAAGATTTGTCTCCCTCCGGGAGACAACCTTTGTCTCCCTCCAGGAGACAACATTTGTCTCCCTCCGGGAGACAACCTTTGTCTCCCTCCGGGAGACAGCCATTGTCTTCCTCCGGCAGACAACATTTGTCTCCCTCCGGGAGACCAAACTGTCTCCCTCCGGGAGACCAAACTGTCTCCCTCCGGGAGACAACCTTTGTCTTCCTCCGGGAGACAACCTTTGTCTCCCTCCGGGAGACAACATTTGTCTCCCTCCCGGAGACATCATTTGTCTCCCTCCGGGAGACAACCTTTGTCTCCCTCCGGGAGACAACATTTGTCTCCCTCCGGGAGACTTCATTTGTCTCCCATCGGGAGACAACCTTTGTCTCCCTCTAGAAGACAACCTTTGTCTCCCTCCAGGAGACAACATTTGTCTCCCTCCGGGAGACAACCTTTGTCTCCCTCTGGGAGACAGCCATTGTCTCCCTCCGGTAGACAGCCATTGTCTCAATCTGGGAGACAACCTTTGTCACCCTCCGGGAGACAACATTTGTCTCCCTCCGGGAGACAATATTTGTCTCCCTCCGGGAGACAACCTTTGTCTTCCTCCGGGAGACCAAACTGTCTCCCTCCGGGAGACAACCTTTGTCTCCCTCCGGGAGACAACCTATGTCTCCCTCCGGGAGACAACTGTCTCCCTCCCGGAGACAACATTTGTCTCCCTCCGGGAAACAACCTTTGTCTCCCTCCAGGAGACAACATTTGTCTCCCTCCGGGAGACAACCTTTGTCTCCCGGGAGACAACCTTTGTCTCCCTCCCGGAGACAACCTTTGTCTCCCTACTGGAGACAACATTTGTCTCCCTCCGGGAGACAACATTTGTCTCCCTCCGGGAGACCAAGCTGTCTCCCTCCGGGAGACAACCTTTGTCTCCCTCCTGGAGACAACCTTTGTCTCCCTCCGGGAGACAACCTTCGCCTCCCTCCGGGAGACAACCTTTGTCTCCCTCCGGGAGACAACATTTGTCTCCCTCCCGGAGACAACCTTTGTCTCCCTCTGGGAGACAGCCATTGTCTCCCTCCGGTAGACAGCCATTGTCTCAATCTGGGAGACAACCTTTGTCACCCTCCGGGAGACAACATTTGTCTCCCTCCGGGAGACAATATTTGTCTCCCTCCGGGAGACAACCTTTGTCTTCCTCCGGGAGACCAAACTGTCTCCCTCCGGGAGACAACCTTTGTCTCCCTCCGGGAGACAACCTATGTCTCCCTCCGGGAGACAACTGTCTCCCTCCCGGAGACAACATTTGTCTTCCTACGGGAAACAACCTTTGTCTCCCTCCAGGAGACAACATTTGTCTCCCTCCGGGAGACAACCTTTGTCTCCCTCCCGGAGGCAACCTTTGTCTCCCTCCGGGAGACAACATTTGTCTCCCTCCGGGAGACAACATTTGTCTCCCTCCGGGAGACAACATTTGTCTCCCTCCGGGAGACCAAGCTGTCTCCCTCCGGGAGACAACCTTTGTCTCCCTCCTGGAGACAACCTTTGTCTCCCTCCGGGAGACAACCTTCGCCTCCCTCCGGGAGACAACCTTTGTCTCCCTCCGGGAGACAACATTTGTCTCCCTCCCGGAGACAACCTTTGTCTCCCTCCGGGAGACAACATTTGTCTCCCTCCGGGAGACAACATTTGTCTCCCTCCGAGAGACAACCTTTGTCTCCCTCCGGAAGACAACATTTGTCTCCCTCCGGGAGACAACCTTTGTCTCCCTGCGGGAGCAACAATTGTTTCCCTCTGGGAGACAATTTTTGTCTCCCCCCGGGAGACAACATTTTTCTCCCCCCGGGAGACAACATTTGTCTCCCTCCGGGAGACAACATTTGTCTCCCTCCGGGAGACACCCTTTGTCTTCGTCTGGTTGTCTCCCTCTGGGAGACAACCTTTGTCACCCTCCGGGAGACAACTTTTGTCTCCCTCCCGGAGACAACATTTGTCTCCCTCCAGGAGACAACATTTGTCTCCCTCCGGGAGACAAGCTTTGTCTCTCTCCGGGAGAGAACCTTCGTCTCCCTCCGGGAGACAACCTTTGTCTCCCTCCGGGAGACAACATTTGTCTCCCTCCGGTAGACAGCCATTGTCTCTCTCCGGGAGACAACATTTGTCTCCCTCCGGGAGACCAAACTGTCTCCCTCCGGGAGACAACCTTTGTCTCCCTCCAGGAGACAACATTTGTCTCCCTCCGGGAGACAACCTTTGTCTCCCTCTGGGAGACAGCCATTGTCTCCCTCCGGTAGACAGCCATTGTCTCAATCTGGGAGACAACCTTTGTCACCCTCCGGGAGACAACATTTGTCTCCCTCCGGGAGACAATATTTGTCTCCCTCCGGGAGACAACCTTTGTCTTCCTCCGGGAGACCAAACTGTCTCCCTCCGGGAGACAACCTTTGTCTCCCTCCGGGAGACAACCTATGTCTCCCTCCGGGAGACAACTGTCTCCCTCCCGGAGACAACATTTGTCTCCCTCCGGGAAACAACCTTTGTCTCCCTCCAGGAGACAACATTTGTCTCCCTCCGGGAGACAACCTTTGTCTCCCGGGAGACAACCTTTGTCTCCCTCCCGGAGACAACCTTTGTCTCCCTACTGGAGACAACATTTGTCTCCCTCCGGGAGACAACATTTGTCTCCCTCCGGGAGACCAAGCTGTCTCCCTCCGGGAGACAACCTTTGTCTCCCTCCTGGAGACAACCTTTGTCTCCCTCCGGGAGACAACCTTCGCCTCCCTCCGGGAGACAACCTTTGTCTCCCTCCGGGAGACAACATTTGTCTCCCTCCCGGAGACAACCTTTGTCTCCCTCTGGGAGACAGCCATTGTCTCCCTCCGGTAGACAGCCATTGTCTCAATCTGGGAGACAACCTTTGTCACCCTCCGGGAGACAACATTTGTCTCCCTCCGGGAGACAATATTTGTCTCCCTCCGGGAGACAACCTTTGTCTTCCTCCGGGAGACCAAACTGTCTCCCTCCGGGAGACAACCTTTGTCTCCCTCCGGGAGACAACCTATGTCTCCCTCCGGGAGACAACTGTCTCCCTCCCGGAGACAACATTTGTCTTCCTACGGGAAACAACCTTTGTCTCCCTCCAGGAGACAACATTTGTCTCCCTCCGGGAGACAACCTTTGTCTCCCTCCCGGAGGCAACCTTTGTCTCCCTCCGGGAGACAACATTTGTCTCCCTCCGGGAGACAACATTTGTCTCCCTCCGGGAGACCAAGCTGTCTCCCTCCGGGAGACAACCTTTGTCTCCCTCCTGGAGACAACCTTTGTCTCCCTCCGGGAGACAACCTTCGCCTCCCTCCGGGAGACAACCTTCGCCTCCCTCCGGGAGACAACCTTTGTCTCCCTCCGGGAGACAACATTTGTCTCCCTCCCGGAGACAACCTTTGTCTCCCTCCGGGAGACAACATTTGTCTCCCTCCGGGAGACAACATTTGTCTCCCTCCGAGAGACAACCTTTGTCTCCCTCCGGAAGACAACATTTGTCTCCCTCCGGGAGACAACCTTTGTCTCCCTGCGGGAGCAACAATTGTTTCCCTCTGGGAGACAATTTTTGTCTCCCCCCGGGAGACAACATTTTTCTCCCCCCGGGAGACAACATTTGTCTCCCTCCGGGAGACAACATTTGTCTCCCTCCGGGAGACACCCTTTGTCTCCGTCTGGTTGTCTCCCTCTGGGAGACAACCTTTGTCACCCTCCGGGAGACAACTTTTGTCTCCCTCCCGGAGACAACATTTGTCTCCCTCCAGGAGACAACATTTGTCTCCCTCCGGGAGACAAGCTTTGTCTCTCTCCGGGAGAGAACCTTCGTCTCCCTCCGGGAGACAACCTTTGTCTCCCTCCGGGAGACAACATTTGTCTCCCTCCGGTAGACAGCCATTGTCTCTCTCCGGGAGACAACATTTGTCTCCCTCCGGGAGACCAAACTGTCTCCCTCCGGGAGACAACCTTTGTCTCCCTCCTGGAGACAACCTTTGACTCCCTCCGGGAGACAACCTTCGCCTCCCTCCGGGAGACAGCCTTTGTCTCCCTCCGGGAGACAACATTTGTCTCCCTCCGGTAGACAGCCATTGTCTCTCTCCGGGAGACAACATTTGTCTCCCTCCGGGAGACCAAACTGTCTCCCCCCGGGAGACAACCTTTGTCTCCCTCCTGGAGACAACCTTTGACTCCCTCCGGGAGACAACCTTCGCCTCCCTCCGGGAGACAGCCTTTGTCTCCCTCCGGGAGACCAAACTGTCTCCCTCCGGGAGACAACATTTGTCTCCCTCCGGGAGACAACCTTTGTCTCCCTCCAGGAGACAACATTTGTCTCCCTCCGGGAGACAACCTTTGTCTCCCTCTGGGAGACAGCCATTGTCTCCCTCCGGTAGACAGCCATTGTCTCAATCTGGGAGACAACCTTTGTCACCCTCCGGGAGACAACATTTGTCTCCCTCCGGGAGACAATATTTGTCTCCCTCCGGGAGACCATCTTTGTCTTCCTCCGGGAGACCAAACTGTCTCCCTCCGGGAGACAACCTTTGTCTCCCTCCGGGAGACAACCTATGTCTCCCTCCGGGAGACAACTGTCTCCCTCCCGGAGACAACATTTGTCTCCCTCCGGGAAACAACCTTTGTCTCCCTCCAGGAGACAACCTTTGTCTCCCTCCCAGAGACAACCTTTGTCTCCCTCCGGGAGACAACATTTGTCTCCCTCCGGGAGACAACATTTGTCTCCCTCCGGGAGACAACATTTGTCTCCCTCAGGGAGACCAAGCTGTCTCCCTCCGGGAAACAACCTTTGTCTCCCTCCAGGAGACAACATTTGTCTCCCTCCGGGAGACAACCTTTGTCTCCCACCGGGAGACAACATTTGTCTCCCTCCAGGAGACCAAGCTGTCTCCCTCCGGGAAACAACCTTTGTCTCCCTCCGGGAGACAACATTTGTCTCCCTCTGGGAGACAACCTTTGTCTCCCTCCGGGAGACAACATTTGTCTCCCTCCGGGAGACCAAACTGTCTCCCTCCGGGAGACAACATTTGTCTCCCTCCCAGAGACAACCTTTGTCTCCCTCCAGGAGACAACCTTTGTCTCCCTCCAGGAGACAACATTTGTCTCCCTCCGGGAGACAACCTTTGTCTCCCTCCGGGAGACAGCCTTTGTCTTCCTCCGGGAGACAACCTTTGTCTCCCTCCGGGAGACAACATTTGTCTCCCTCCCGGAGACATCATTTGTCTCCCTCCGGGAGACAACCTTTGTCTCCCTCCGGGAGACAACATTTGTCTCCCTCCGGGAGACTTCATTTGTCTCCCATCGGGAGACAACCTTTGTCTCCCTCTAGGAGACAACATTTGTCTCCCTCCGGGAGACAACCTTTGTCTCCCTCCGGGAGACAACCTTTGTCTCCCTCTGGGAGACAGCCATTGTCTCCTTCCGGTAGACAGCCATTGTCTCCCTCTGGGAGACAACCTTTGTCTCCCTCCGGGAGACAACATTTGTCTCCCTCCGGGAGACAACATTTGTCTTCCTCCGGGAGACCAAACTGTCTTCTTCCGGGAGACAATATTTGTCTCCCTCCGGGAGACAACATTTGTCTCCCTCCGGGAGACCACATTTGTCTCCCTCCGGGAGACAACCTTGGTCTCCCTCCGGGAGACAACATTTGTCTCCCTCCGGGAGACAACCTTTGTCTCCCTCTGGGAGACAACATTTGTCTCCCTCCGGGAGACAACCTTTGTCTCCCTCCGGGAGACAACCTTTGTCTCCCTCTTGGAGACAGCCATTGTCTCCCTCCGGTAGGCAGCTATTGTCTCCCTCTGGGAGACAACCTTTGTCTCCCTCCGGGAGACAACCTTTGTCTCCCTCTGGGAGACAGCCATTGTCTCCCTCCGGTAGACAGCCATTGTCTCCCTCTGGGAGACAACCTTTGTCACCCTCCGGGAGACAACATTTGTCTCCCTCCGGGAGACAACATTTGTCTCCCTCCGGGGGACAACCTTTGTCTTCCTCCGGGAGACCAAACTGTCTCCCTCCGAGAGACAACCTTTGTCTCCCTCCGGGAGACCAAACTGTCTCCCTCCGGGAGACCAAACTGTCTCCCTCCGGGAGACAACATTTGTCTCCCTCCGGGAGACAACATTTGTCTCCCTCCGGGAGACAACCTTTGTCTCCCTCCAGGAGACAACATTTGTCTCCCTCCGGGAGACAACCTTTGTCTCCCTCTGGGAGACAGCCATTGTCACCCTCCGGTAGACAGCCATTATCTCAATCTGGGAGACAACCTTTGTCACCCTCCGGGAGACAACATTTGTCTCCCTCCGGGAGACAATATTTGTCTCCCTCCGGGAGACAACCTTTGTCTTCCTCCGGGAGACCAAACTGTCTCCCTCCGGGAGACAACCTTTGTCTCCCTCCGGGAGACAACCTATGTCTCCCTCCGGGAGACAACTGTCTCCCACCCGGAGACAACATTTGTCTCCCTCCGGGAGACAACCTTTGTCTCCTTCCGGGAGACAACATTTGTCTCACTCCAGGAGACAACATTTGTCTCCCCCCGGGAGACAACCTTTGTCTCCCTCTAGGAGACAACATTTGTCTCCCTCCGGGAGACAACCTTTGTCTCCCTCCGGGAGACAACATTTGTCTCCCTCTTGGAGACAGCCATTGTCTCCCTCCGGTAGACAGCCATTGTCTCCCTCTAAGAGACAACCTTTGTCTCCCTCCGGGAGACAACCTTTCTCTCCCTCTGGGAGACAGCCATTGTCTCCCTCCGGAAGACAGCTATTGTCTCCCTCTGGGAGACAACCTTTGTCACCCTCCGGGAGACAACATTTGTCTCCCTCCGGGAGACAACATTTGTCTCCCTCCGGGGGACAACCTTTGTCTTCCTCCGGGAGACCAAACTGTCTCCCTCCGAGAGACAACCTTTGTCTCCCTCCGGGAGACCAAACTGTCTCCCTCCGGGAGACAACATTTGTCTCCCTCCGGGAGACAACCTTTGTCTCCCTCCAGGAGACAACATTTGTCTCCCTCCGGGAGACAACCTTTGTCTCCCTCTGGGAGACAGCCATTGTCTCCCTCCGGTAGACAGCCATTGTCTCAATCTGGGAGACAACCTTTGTCACCCTCTGGGAGACAACATTTGTCTCCCTCCGGGAGACAATATTTGTCTCCCTCCGGGAGACAACCTTTGTCTTCCTCCGGGAGACCAAACTGTCTCCCTCCGGGAGACAACCTTTGTCTCCCTCCGGGAGACAACCTATGTCTCCCTCCGGGAGACAACTGTCTCCCTCCCGGAGACAACATTTGTCTCCCTCCGGGAAACAACCTTTGTCTCCCTCCAGGAGACAACATTTGTCTCCCTCCGGGAGACAACCTTTGTCTCCCTCCCGGAGACAACCTTTGTCTCCCTCCTGGAGACAACATTTGTCTCCCTCCGGGAGACAACATTTGTCTCCCTCCGGGAGACCAAGCTGTCTCCCTCCGGGAGACAACCTTTGTCTCCCTCCTGGAGACAACCTTTGTCTCCCTCCGGGAGACAACCTTCGCCTCCCTCCAGGAGACAACCTTTGTCTCCCTCCGGGAGACAACATTTGTCTCCCTCCCGGAGACAACCTTTGTCTCCCTCTGGGAGACAGCCATTGTCTCCCTCCGGTAGACAGCCATTGTCTCAATCTGGGAGACAACCTTTGTCACCCTCCGGGAGACAACATTTGTCTCCCTCCGGGAGACAATATTTGTCTCCCTCCGGGAGACAACCTTTGTCTTCCTCCGGGAGACCAAACTGTCTCCCTCCGGGAGACAACCTTTGTCTCCCTCCGGGAGACAACCTATGTCTCCCTCCGGGAGACAACTGTCTCCCTCCCGGAGACAACATTTGTCTTCCTACGGGAAACAACCTTTGTCTCCCTCCAGGAGACAACATTTGTCTCCCTCCGGGAGACAACCTTTGTCTCCCTCCCGGAGGCAACCTTTGTCTCCCTCCGGGAGACAACATTTGTCTCCCTCCGGGAGACAACATTTGTCTCCCTCCGGGAGACCAAGCTGTCTCCCTCCGGGAGACAACCTTTGTCTCCCTCCTGGAGACAACCTTTGTCTCCCTCCGGGAGACAACCTTCGCCTCCCTCCGGGAGACAACCTTTGTCTCCCTCCGGGAGACAACATTTGTCTCCCTCCCGGAGACAACCTTTGTCTCCCTCCGGGAGACAACATTTGTCTCCCTCCGGGAGACAACATTTGTCTCCCTCCGAGAGACAACCTTTGTCTCCCTCCGGAAGACAACATTTGTCTCCCTCCGGGAGACAACCTTTGTCTCCCTGCGGGAGCAACAATTGTTTCCCTCTGGGAGACAATTTTTGTCTCCCCCCGGGAGACAACATTTTTCTCCCCCCGGGAGACAACATTTGTCTCCCTCCGGGAGACAACATTTGTCTCCCTCCGGGAGACACCCTTTGTCTCCGTCTGGTTGTCTCCCTCTGGGAGACAACCTTTGTCACCCTCCGGGAGACAACTTTTGTCTCCCTCCCGGAGACAACATTTGTCTCCCTCCAGGAGACAACATTTGTCTCCCTCCGGGAGACAAGCTTTGTCTCTCTCCGGGAGAGAACCTTCGTCTCCCTCCGGGAGACAACCTTTGTCTCCCTCCGGGAGACAACATTTGTCTCCCTCCGGTAGACAGCCATTGTCTCTCTCCGGGAGACAACATTTGTCTCCCTCCGGGAGACCAAACTGTCTCCCTCCGGGAGACAACCTTTGTCTCCCTCCTGGAGACAACCTTTGACTCCCTCCGGGAGACAACCTTCGCCTCCCTCCGGGAGACAGCCTTTGTCTCCCTCCGGGAGACAACATTTGTCTTCCTCCGGTAGACAGCCATTGTCTCTCTCCGGGAGACAACATTTGTCTCCCTCCGGGAGACCAAACTGTCTCCCCCCGGGAGACAACCTTTGTCTCCCTCCTGGAGACAACCTTTGACTCCCTCCGGGAGACAACCTTCGCCTCCCTCCGGGAGACAGCCTTTGTCTCCCTCCGGGAGACCAAACTGTCTCCCTCCGGGAGACAACATTTGTCTCCCTCCGGGAGACAACCTTTGTCTCCCTCCAGGAGACAACATTTGTCTCCCTCCGGGAGACAACCTTTGTCTCCCTCTGGGAGACAGCCATTGTCTCCCTCCGGTAGACAGCCATTGTCTCAATCTGGGAGACAACCTTTGTCACCCTCCGGGAGACAACATTTGTCTCCCTCCGGGAGACAATATTTGTCTCCCTCCGGGAGACCATCTTTGTCTTCCTCCGGGAGACCAAACTGTCTCCCTCCGGGAGACAACCTTTGTCTCCCTCCGGGAGACAACCTATGTCTCCCTCCGGGAGACAACTGTCTCCCTCCCGGAGACAACATTTGTCTCCCTCCGGGAAACAACCTTTGTCTCCCTCCAGGAGACAACCTTTGTCTCCCTCCCAGAGACAACCTTTGTCTCCCTCCGGGAGACAACATTTGTCTCCCTCCGGGAGACAACATTTGTCTCCCTCCGGGAGACAACATTTGTCTCCCTCAGGGAGACCAAGCTGTCTCCCTCCGGGAAACAACCTTTGTCTCCCTCCAGGAGACAACATTTGTCTCCCTCCGGGAGACAACCTTTGTCTCCCACCGGGAGACAACATTTGTCTCCCTCCAGGAGACCAAGCTGTCTCCCTCCGGGAAACAACCTTTGTCTCCCTCCGGGAGACAACATTTGTCTCCCTCTGGGAGACAACCTTTGTCTCCCTCCGGGAGACAACATTTGTCTCCCTCCGGGAGACCAAACTGTCTCCCTCCGGGAGACAACATTTGTCTCCCTCCCAGAGACAACCTTTGTCTCCCTCCAGGAGACAACATTTGTCTCCCTCCGGGAGACAACCTTTGTCTCCCTCCGGGAGACAGCCATTGTCTTCCTCCGGGAGACAACATTTGTCTCCCTCCGGGAGACCAAACTGTCTCCCTCCGGGAGGCCAAACTGTCTCCCTCCGGGAGACAACCTTTGTCTTCCTACGGGAGACAACCTTTGTCTCCCTCCGGGAGACAACATTTGTCTCCCTCCCGGAGACATCATTTGTCTCCCTCCGGGAGACAACCTTTGTCTCCCTCCGGGAGACAACATTTGTCTCCCTCCGGGAGACTTCATTTGTCTCCCATCGGGAGACAACCTTTGTCTCCCTCTAGGAGACAACATTTGTCTCCCTCCGGGAGACAACCTTTGTCTCCCTCCGGGAGACAACCTTTGTCTCCCTCTGGGAGACAGCCATTGTCTCCTTCCGGTAGACAGCCATTGTCTCCCTCTGGGAGACAACCTTTGTCTCCCTCCGGGAGACAACATTTGTCTCCCTCCGGGAGACAACATTTGTCTTCCTCCGGGAGACCAAACTGTCTTCTTCCGGGAGACAATATTTGTCTCCCTCCGGGAGACAACATTTGTCTCCCTCCGGGAGACCACATTTGTCTCCCTCCGGGAGACAACCTTGGTCTCCCTCCGGGAGACAACATTTGTCTCCCTCCGGGAGACAACCTTTGTCTCCCTCTGGGAGACAACATTTGTCTCCCTCCGGGAGACAACCTTTGTCTCCCTCCGGGAGACAACCTTTGTCTCCCTCTTGGAGACAGCCATTGTCTCCCTCCGGTAGACAGCTATTGTCTCCCTCTGGGAGACAACCTTTGTCTCCCTCCGGGAGACAACCTTTGTCTCCCTCTGGGAGACAGCCATTGTCTCCCTCCGGTAGACAGCCATTGTCTCCCTCTGGGAGACAACCTTTGTCACCCTCCGGGAGACAACATTTGTCTCCCTCCGGGAGACAACATTTGTCTCCCTCCGGGGGACAACCTTTGTCTTCCTCCGGGAGACCAAACTGTCTCCCTCCGAGAGACAACCTTTGTCTCCCTCCGGGAGACCAAACTGTCTCCCTCCGGGAGACCAAACTGTCTCCCTCCGGGAGACAACATTTGTCTCCCTCCGGGAGACAACATTTGTCTCCCTCCGGGAGACAACCTTTGTCTCCCTCCAGGAGACAACATTTGTCTCCCTCCGGGAGACAACCTTTGTCTCCCTCTGGGAGACAGCCATTGTCTCCCTCCGGTAGACAGCCATTATCTCAATCTGGGAGACAACCTTTGTCACCCTCCGGGAGACAACATTTGTCTCCCTCCGGGAGACAATATTTGTCTCCCTCCGGGAGACAACCTTTGTCTTCCTCCGGGAGACCAAACTGTCTCCCTCCGGGAGACAACCTTTGTCTCCCTCCGGGAGACAACCTATGTCTCCCTCCGGGAGACAACTGTCTCCCACCCGGAGACAACATTTGTCTCCCTCCGGGAGACAACCTTTGTCTCCTTCCGGGAGACAACATTTGTCTCACTCCAGGAGACAACATTTGTCTCCCCCCGGGAGACAACCTTTGTCTCCCTCTAGGAGACAACATTTGTCTCCCTCCGGGAGACAACCTTTGTCTCCCTCCGGGAGACAACATTTGTCTCCCTCTTGGAGACAGCCATTGTCTCCCTCCGGTAGACAGCCATTGTCTCCCTCTAAGAGACAACCTTTGTCTCCCTCCGGGAGACAACCTTTCTCTCCCTCTGGGAGACAGCCATTGTCTCCCTCCGGAAGACAGCTATTGTCTCCCTCTGGGAGACAACCTTTGTCACCCTCCGGGAGACAACATTTGTCTCCCTACGGGAGACAACATTTGTCTCCCTCCGGGGGACAACCTTTGTCTTCCTCCGGGAGACCAAACTGTCTCCCTCCGAGAGACAACCTTTGTCTCCCTCCGGGAGACCAAACTGTCTCCCTCCGGGAGACAACATTTGTCTCCCTCCGGGAGACAACCTTTGTCTCCCTCCAGGAGACAACATTTGTCTCCCTCCGGGAGACAACCTTTGTCTCCCTCTGGGAGACAGCCATTGTCTCCCTCCGGTAGACAGCCATTGTCTCAATCTGGGAGACAACCTTTGTCACCCTCCGGGAGACAACCTATGTCTCCCTCCGGGAGACAACTGTCTCCCTCCCGGAGACAACATTTGTCTCCCTCCGGGAAACAACCTTTGTCTCCCTCCAGGAGACAAAATTTGTCTCCCTCCGGGAGACAACCTTTGTCTCCCTCCCGGAGACAACCTTTGTCTCCCTCCTGGAGACAACATTTGTCTCCCTCCGGGAGACAACATTTGTCTCCCTCCGGGAGACCAAGCTGTCTCCCTCCGGGAGACAACCTTTGTCTCCCTCCTGGAGACAACCTTTGTCTCCCTCCGGGAGACAACCTTCGCCTCCTTCCAGGAGACAACCTTTGTCTCCCTCCGGGAGACAACATTTGTCTCCCTCCCGGAGACAACCTTTGTCTCCCTCTGGGAGACAGCCATTGTCTCCCTCCGGTAGACAGCCATTGTCTCAATCTGGGAGACAACCTTTGTCACCCTCCGGGAGACAACATTTGTCTCCCTCCGGGAGACAATATTTGTCTCCCTCCGGGAGACAACCTTTGTCTTCCTCCGGGAGACCAAACTGTCTCCCTCCGGGAGACAACCTTTGTCTCCCTCCGGGAGACAACCTATGTCTCCCTCCGGGAGACAACTGTCTCCCTCCCGGAGACAACATTTGTCTTCCTACGGGAAACAACCTTTGTCTCCCTCCAGGAGACAACATTTGTCTCCCTCCGGGAGACAACCTTTGTCTCCCTCCCGGAGGCAACCTTTGTCTCCCTCCGGGAGACAACATTTGTCTCCCTCCGGGAGACAACATTTGTCTCCCTCCGGGAGACCAAGCTGTCTCCCTCCGGGAGACAACCTTTGTCTCCCTCCTGGAGACAACCTTTGTCTCCCTCCGGGAGACAACCTTCGCCTCCCTCCGGGAGACAACCTTTGTCTCCCTCCGGGAGACAACATTTGTCTCCCTCCCGGAGACAACCTTTGTCTCCCTCCGGGAGACAACATTTGTCTCCCTCCGGGAGACAACATTTGTCTCCCTCCGAGAGACAACCTTTGTCTCCCTCCGGAAGACAACATTTGTCTCCCTCCGGGAGACAACCTTTGTCTCCCTGCGGGAGCAACAATTGTTTCCCTCTGGGAGACAATTTTTGTCTCCCCCCGGGAGACAACATTTTTCTCCCCCCGGGAGACAACATTTGTCTCCCTCCGGGAGACAACATTTGTCTCCCTCCGGGAGACACCCTTTGACTCCGTCTGGTTGTCTCCCTCTGGGAGACAACCTTTGTCACCCTCCGGGAGACAACTTTTGTCTCCCTCCCGGAGACAACATTTGTCTCCCTCCGGGAGACAACATTTGTCTCCCTCCGGGAGACAAGCTTTGTCTCTCTCCGGGAGAGAACCTTCGTCTCCCTCCGGGAGACAACCTTTGTCTCCCTCCGGGAGACAACATTTGTCTCCCTCCGGTAGACAGCCATTGTCTCTCTCCGGGAGACAACATTTGTCTCCCTCCGGGAGACCAAACTGTCTCCCTCCGGGAGACAACCTTTGTCTCCCTCCTGGAGACAACCTTTGACTCCCTCCGGGAGACAACCTTCGCCTCCCTCCGGGAGACAGCCTTTGTCTCCCTCCGGGAGACAACATTTGTCTCCCTCCCGGAGACAACCTTTATCTCCCTCCGGGAGACAACATTTGTCTCCCTCTGGGAGACAACCTTTTTTCTCCCTCCGGGAGACAACATTTGTCTCCCTCCGGGAGACCAAACTGTCTCCCTCCGGGAGACAAGCTTTGTCTCCCTCCGGGAGACCACCTTTGTCTCCCTCCGGGAGACAACCTGCGTCTCCCTCCGAGAGACAACGTTTGTATCCCTCCGGAAGACAACATTTGTCTCCCTCCGGGAGACCAAACTGTCTCCCTCCGGGAGACAAGCTTTGTCTCGCTCCGGGAGACAACCTTTGTCTCCCTCCGAGGAGACAACATTTGTCTCCCTCCGGGAGACAACCTTTGTCTCCCTCCGGTAGACAGCCATTGTCTCTCTCCGGGAGACAACATTTGTCTCCCTCCGGGAGACCAAACTGTCTCCCTCCGGGAGACAACCTTTGTCTCCCTCCTGGAGACAACCTTTGTCTCCCTCCGGGAGACAACCTTCGCCTCCCTCCGGGAGACAGCCTTTGTCTCCCTCCGGGAGAGAACATTTGTCTCCCTCCCGGAGACAACCTTTGTCTCCCTCCGGGAGACAATTTTTTTCTCCCCCCGGGAGACAACATTTGTCTCCCTCCCGGAGACAACCTTTGTCTCCCTCCGGGAGACAATTTTTTTCTCCCCCCGGGAGACAACATTTGTCTCCCTCCCGGAGACAACCTTTGTCTCCCTCCGGGAGACAATTTTTTTCTCCCCCCGGGAGACAACATTTGTCTCCCTCCGGGAGACAACCTTCGTCTCCCTCCGAGAGACAACCTTTGTCTCCCTCCGGAAGACAACATTTGTCTCCCTCCGGGAGACCAAACTGTCTCCCTCCGGGAGACAAGCTTTGTCTCCCTCCGGGAGACAACCTTTGTCTCCCTCCGGGAGACAACCTTTGTCTCCCTCCGGGAGACAACATTTGTCACCCTCCGGGAGACAACATTTGTCTCCCTCCAGGAGACAACCTTTGTCTCCCTCCGGGAGACAACCTTTGTCTCCCTCCGGTAGACAGCCGTTGTCTCCCTCCGGGAGACATCATTTGTCTCCCTCCGGGAGACCAAACTGTCTCCCTCTGGGAGACAACCTTTGTCTTCCTCCGGGAGACAACATTTGTCTCCCTCCGGGAGACAACATTTGTCTCCCTCCGGGAGACAACAATTGTCTCCCTCCGGGAGACAAGCTTTGTCTCTCTCCGGGAGAGAACCTTCGTCTCCCTCCGGGAGACAACCCTTGTCTCCCTCCGGGAGACAACCTTTGTCTCCCTCCGGTAGACAGCCATTGTCTCTCTCCGGGAGACAACATTTGTCTCCCTCCGGGAGACCAAACTGTCTCCCTTCGGGAGACAACCTTTGTCTCCCTCCTGGAGACAACCTTTGCCTCCCTCCCGGAGACAACCTTTGTCTCCCTCCGGGAGACAACATTTGTCTCCCTCTGGGAGACAACCTTTGTCTCCCTCCGGGAGACAACCTTTGTCTCCCTCCTGGAGACAACCTTTGTCTCCCTCCGGGAGACAACCTTCGCCTCCCTCCGGGAAACAACCTTTGTCTCCCTCCGGGAGACAACATTTGTCTCCCTCCCGGAGACAACCTTTGTCTCCCTCCGGGAGACAACATTTGTCTCCCTCCAGGAGACAACATTTGTCTCCCTCTGGGAGACAGCCTTTGTCTCCCTCCGGGAGACAACATTTGTCTCCCTCCGGGAGACCAAACTGTCTCCCTCCGGGAGACAACCTTCGTCTCCCTCCGAGAGACAACCTTTGTCTCCCTCCGGAAGACAACATTTGTCTCCCTCCGGGAGACCAAACTGTCTCCCTTCGGGAGACAAGCTTTGTCTCCCTCCGGGAGACAACCTTTGTCTCCCTCTGGGAGACAACCTTTGTCTCCCTCCGGGAGACAACATTAGTCTCCCTCCGAGAGACAACCTTTGTCTCCCTCCTGAAGACAACATTTGTCTCCCTCCGGGAGACAACCTTTGTCTCCCTCCGGGAGCAACATTTGTTTCCCTCTGGGAGACAATTTTTGTCTCCCCCCGGGAGACAACATTTTTCTCCCCCCGGGAGACAACATTTGTCTCCCTCCGGGAGACACCCTTTGTCTCCGTCTGGTTGTCTCCCTCTGGGAGACAACCTTTGTCACCCTCCGGGAGACAACTTTTGTCTCCCTCCCGGAGACAACATTTGTCTCCCTCCGGGAGACAAGCTTTGTCTCTCTCCGGGAGAGAACCTTCGTCTCCCTCCGGGAGACAACCCTTGTCTCTCTCCGGGAGACAACATTTGTCTCCCTCCGGGAGACCAAACTGTCTCCCTTCGGGAGACAACCTTTGTCTCCCTCCTGGAGACAACCTTTGCCTCCCTCCCGGAGACAACCTTTGTCTCCCTCCGGGAGACAACATTTGTCTCCCTCTGGGAGACAACCTTTGTCTCCCTCCGGGAGACAACATTTGTCACTCTCCGGGAGACCAAACTGTCTCCCTCCGGGAGACAACCTTTGTCTCCCTCCTGGAGACAACCTTTGTCTCCCTCCGGGAGACAACCTTCGCCTCCCTCCGGGAAACAACCTTTGTCTCCCTCCGGGAGACAACATTTGTCTCCCTCCAGGAGACAACATTTGTCTCCCTCTGGGAGACAGCCTTTGTCTCCCTCCGGGAGACAACATTTGTCTCCCTCCGGGAGACCAAACTGTCTCCCTCCGGGAGACAAGCTTTGTCTCCCTCCGGGAGACAACCTTTGTCTCCCTCCGGGAGACAACCTTCGTCTCCCTCCGAGAGACAACCTTTGTCTCCCTCCAGAAGACAACATTTGTCTCCCTCCTGAAGACAACATTTGTCTCCCTCCGGGAGACAACCTTTGTCTCCCTCCGGGAGCAACATTTGTTTCCCTCTGGGAGACAATTTTTGTCTCCCCCCGGGAGACAACATTTTTCTCCCCCCGGGAGACAACATTTGTCTCCCTCCGGGAGACACCCTTTGTCTCCGTCTGGTTGTCTCCCTCTGGGAGACAACCTTTGTCACCCTCCGGGAGACAACTTTTGTCTCCCTCCCGGAGACAACATTTGTCTCCCTCCGGGAGACAACATTTGTCTCCCTCCGGGAGACAACATTTGTCTCCCTCCGGGAGACAACATTTGTCTCCCTCCGGGAGACAAGCTTTGTCTCTCTCCGGGAGAGAACCTTCGTCTCCCTCCGGGAGACAACCCTTGTCTCCCTCCGGGAGACAACCTTTGTCTCCCTCCGGTAGACAGCCATTGTCTCTCTCCGGGAGACAACATTTGTCTCCCTCCGGGAGACCAAACTGTCTCCCTTCGGGAGACAACCTTTGTCTCCCTCCTGGAGACAACCTTTGCCTCCCTCCCGGAGACAACCTTTGTCTCCCTCCGGGAGACAACATTTGTCTCCCTCTGGGAGACAACCTTTGTCTCCCTCCTGGAGACAACCTTCGTCTCCCTCCGAGAGAAAACCTTTGTCTCCCTCCGGAAGACAACCTTCGTCTCCCTCCGAGAGAAAACCTTTGTCTCCCTCCGGAAGACAACATTTGTCTCCCTCCGGGAGACCAAACTGTCTCCGTCCAGGAGACAAGCTTTGTCTCCCTCCGGGAGACAACCTTTGTCTCCCTCCGGGAGACAACATTTGTCTCCCTCCGGGAGACAACATTTGTCTCCCTCCGGGAGACAACCTTTGTCTCCCTCCGAGAGCAACATTTGTTTCCCTCCGGGAGACAATTTTTTTCTCCCCCCGGGAGACAACCTTCGTCTCCCTCCGAGAGACAACCTTTGTCTCCCTCCGGGAGACAACATTTGTCTCCCTCCGGGAGACCAAACTGTCTCCCTCCTGGAGACAACCTTTGTCTCCCTCCTGGAGACAACCTTTGTCTCCCTCCGGGAGACAACCTTCGCCTCCCTCCGGGAGACAGCCTTTGTCTCCCTCCGGGAGACAACATTTGTCTCCCTCCCGGAGACAACCTTTGTCTCCCTCCGGGAGACAACCTTTGTCTCCCTCCGGGAGACAACCTTTGTCTCCCTCCGGGAGACAACATTAGTCTCCCTCCGAGAGACAACCTTTGTCTCCCTCCTGAAGACAACATTTGTCTCCCTCCGGGAGACACCCTTTGTCTCCGTCTGGTTGTCTCCCTCTGGGAGACAACCTTTGTCACACTCCGGGAGACAACCTTTGTCTCCCTCCGGGAGACAACCTTCGTCTCCCTCCGAGAGAAAACCTTTGTCTCCCTCCGGAAGACAACCTTCGTCTCCCTCCGAGAGAAAACCTTTGTCTCCCTCCGGAAGACAACATTTGTCTCCCTCCGGGAGACCAAACTGTCTCCGTCCAGGAGACAAGCTTTGTCTCCCTCCGGGAGACAACCTTTGTCTCCCTCCGGGAGACAACATTTGTCTCCCTCCGGGAGACAACATTTGTCTCCCTCCGGGAGACAACCTTTGTCTCCCTCCGAGAGCAACATTTGTTTCCCTCCGGGAGACAATTTTTTTCTCCCCCCGGGAGACAACCTTCGTCTCCCTCCGAGAGACAACCTTTGTCTCCCTCCGGGAGACAACATTTGTCTCCCTCCGGGAGACCAAACTGTCTCCCTCCTGGAGACAACCTTTGTCTCCCTCCTGGAGACAACCTTTGTCTCCCTCCGGGAGACAACCTTCGCCTCCCTCCGGGAGACAGCCTTTGTCTCCCTCCGGGAGACAACATTTGTCTCCCTCCCGGAGACAACCTTTGTCTCCCTCCGGGAGACAACATTTGTCTCCCTCCGGGAGACAACATTTGTCTCCCTCTGGGAGACAACCTTTGTCTCCCTTCGGGAGACAACATTTGTCTCCCTCCGGGAGACCAAAC
Source organism: Aurelia sp. 4 Dawson et al 2005 (assembly GCA_964019985.1). NCBI lineage: Eukaryota > Metazoa > Cnidaria > Scyphozoa > Semaeostomeae > Ulmaridae > Aurelia > Aurelia sp. 4 Dawson et al 2005. The sequence goes on along the minus strand of OZ026511.1, from coordinate 96,143 downwards.
TGTCTCCCTCCGAGAAACAAGCTTTGTCTCCCTCCGGGAGATAACCTTTGTCTCCCTCCGGGAGACAACCTTCGTCTCCTTCCGAGAGACAACCTTTGTCTCCCTCCGGAAGACAACATTTGTCTCCCTCCGGGAGACCAAACTGTCTCCCTCCGGGAGACAAGCTTTGTCTCCCTCCGGGAGACAACCTATGTCTCCCTCCGGGAGACAACCTTTGTCTCCCTCCGGGAGACAACCTTTGTCTCCCTCCGGGAGACAACATTAGTCTCCCTCCGAGAGACAACCTTTGTCTCCCTCCGGAAGACAACATTTGTCTCCCTCCGGGAAACAGCCTTTGTCTCCCTCCGGGAGCAACATTTGTTTCCCTCCGGGAGACAATTTTTGTCTCCCCCCGGGAGACAACATTTTTCTCCCCCCGGGAGACAACATTTGTCTCCCTCCGGGAGACAGCATTTGTCTCCCTCCGGGAGACAGCATTTGTCTCCCTCCGGGAGACAACATTTGTCTCCCTCCGGGAGACAACCTTTGTCTCCCTCCGGGAGACAACCTTTGTCTCCCTCCGGGAGAAACATTTGTTTCCCTCCGGGAGACAATTTTTGTCTCCCCCCGGGAGACAACATTTTTCTCCCCCCGGGAGACAACATTTGTCTCCCTCCGGGAGACAGCATTTGTCTCCCTCCGGGAGACACCCTTTGTCTCCGTCTGGTTGTCTCCCTCTGGGAGACAACCTTTGTCACCCTCCGGGAGACAACTTTTGTCTCCCTCCGGAAGACAACATTTGTCTCCCTCCGGGAGACAACAATTGTCTCCCTCCGGGAGACACCCTTTGTCTCCCTCTGGTTGTCTCCCTCTGGGAGACAACCTTTGTCACTCTCCGGGAGACAACATTTGTCTCCCTCCAGGAGACAACATTTGTCTCCCCCCCGGAGACAACATTTGTCTCCCTCCGGGAGACACCCTTTGTCTCCGTCTGGTTGTCTCCCTCTGGGAGACAACATTTGTCACCCTCCGGGAGACAACATTTGTCTCCCTCCGGGAGACAACATTTGTCTCCCTCCGGGAGAAAACATTTGTCTCCCTCCGGGAGACAACCTTTGTCTCCCTCCGGGAGACAAACTTTGTCTCCCTCCGGGAGACAACCTTCCTCTCCCTCTGGGAGACAACCTTTGTCTCCCTCCGGGAGACAACATTTGTCTCCCTCCGGGAGACAACATTTGTCTCCCTCCGGGAGACAGCCTTTGTCTCCCCCGGGAGACAACATTTGTCTCCCTCCGGGAGACCAAACTGTCTCCCTCCGGGAGACAAGCTTTGTCTCCCTCCGGGAGACAACCTTCGTCTCCCTCCGGGAGACAACCTTTGTCTCCCTCCGGGAGACAACATTTGTCTCCCTCCCGGAGACAACCTTTGTCTCCCTCCGGGAGACAACATTTGTCTCCCTCCGGGAGACAGCCTTTGTCTCCCACGGGAGACAACATTGTCTCCCTCCGGGAGACAGCACTTGTCTCCCTCCGGGAGACAACATTTGTCTCCCTCCGGGAGACACCCTTTGTCTCCGTCTGGTTTTCTCCCTCCTGGAGACAACAGTTGTCTCCCTCTGGGAGACAACCTTTGTCTCCCTCCGGGAGACAACATTCCTCTCCTTCCGGGAGACAACCTTTGTCTCCCTCCGGGAGACAACATTTGTCTCCCTCCGGGAGACAAGCTTTGTCTCCCTCCGGGAGACAAGCTTTGTCTCCCTCCAGGAGACAACCTTCGTCTCCCTCCGGGAGACAACCTTTGTCTCCCTCCGGGAGACCAAACTGTCTCCTTCCGGGAGACAACCTTCGTCTCCCTCCGGGAGACAACCTTTGTCTCCCTCTGGGAGACAACATTTGTCTCCCTCCGGGAGAACAAACTGTCTCCCTCCGGGAGATAACTTTTGTCTCCCTCCGGGAGACAACATTTGTCTCCCTCTGGGAGACAACCTTTGTCTCCCTCCAGGAGACAACCTTCGTCTCCCTCCGGGAGACAACCTTTGTCTCCCTCCGGGAGACAACATCTGTCTCCCTCCCGGAGACAACCTTTGTCTCCCTCCGGGAGACAACATTTGTCTCCCTCCGGGAGACAACCTTTGTCTCCGTCCGGGAGAGAACCTTCGTCTCCCTCCCGGAGACAACCTTTGTCTCCCTCCGGGTGACAACATTTGTCTCCCTCCGGGAGACAACATTTGTCACCCTCCTGGAGACAACCTTTGTCTCTTCCTTCCGGGAGACAACCTTTGTCTCCCTCCGGTAGACAGCCATTGTCTCCCTCCGGGAGACAACATTTGTCTCCCTCCGGGAGACAAAACTGTCTCCCTCCGGAAGACAACCTTTGTCTCCCTCCGGGAGATAACTTTTGTCTCCCTCCGGGAGACAACATTCCTCTCCTTCCGGGAGACAACCTTTGTCTCCCTCCGGGAGACAACATTTGTCTCCCTCCGGGAGACAAGCTTTGTCTCCCTCCGGGAGACAAGCTTTGTCTCCCTCCAGGAGACAACCTTCGTCTCCCTCCGGGAGACAACCTTTGTCTCCCTCCGGGAGACCAAACTGTCTCTTTCCGGGAGACAACCTTCGTCTCCCTCCGGGAGACAACCTTTGTCTCCCTCTGGGAGACAACATTTGTCTCCCTCCGGGAGAACAAACTGTCTCCCTCCGGGAGATAACTTTTGTCTCCCTCTGGGAGACAACCTTTGTCTCCCTCCAGGAGACAACCTTCGTCTCCCTCCGGGAGACAACCTTTGTCTTCCTCCGGGAGACAACATCTGTCTCCCTCCCGGAGACAACCTTTGTCTCCCTCCGGGAGACAACATTTGTCTCCCTCCGGGAGACAACCTTTGTCTCCCTCCGGGAGAGAACCTTCGTCTCCCTCCCGGAGACAACCTTTGTCTCCCTCCGGGAGAACAAACTGTCTCCCTCCGGGAGATAACTTTTGTCTCCCTCCGGGAGACAACATTTGTCTCCCTCTGGGAGACAACCTTTGTCTCCCTCCAGGAGACAACCTTCGTCTCCCTCCGGGAGACAACCTTTGTCTCCCTCCGGGAGACAACATCTGTCTCCCTCCCGGAGACAACCTTTGTCTCCCTCCGGGAGACAACATTTGTCTCCCTCCGGGAGACAACCTTTGTCTCCGTCCGGGAGAGAACCTTCGTCTCCCTCCCGGAGACAACCTTTGTCTCCCTCCGGGTGACAACATTTGTCTCCCTCCGGGAGACAACATTTGTCACCCTCCTGGAGACAACCTTTGTCTCTTCCTTCCGGGAGACAACCTTTGTCTCCCTCCGGTAGACAGCCATTGTCTCCCTCCGGGAGACAACATTTGTCTCCCTCCGGGAGACAAAACTGTCTCCCTCCGGAAGACAACCTTTGTCTCCCTCCGGGAGATAACTTTTGTCTCCCTCCGGGAGACAACATTCCTCTCCTTCCGGGAGACAACCTTTGTCTCCCTCCGGGAGACAACATTTGTCTCCCTCCGGGAGACAAGCTTTGTCTCCCTCCGGGAGACAAGCTTTGTCTCCCTCCAGGAGACAACCTTCGTCTCCCTCCGGGAGACAACCTTTGTCTCCCTCCGGGAGACCAAACTGTCTCTTTCCGGGAGACAACCTTCGTCTCCCTCCGGGAGACAACCTTTGTCTCCCTCTGGGAGACAACATTTGTCTCCCTCCGGGAGAACAAACTGTCTCCCTCCGGGAGATAACTTTTGTCTCCCTCTGGGAGACAACCTTTGTCTCCCTCCAGGAGACAACCTTCGTCTCCCTCCGGGAGACAACCTTTGTCTTCCTCCGGGAGACAACATCTGTCTCCCTCCCGGAGACAACCTTTGTCTCCCTCCGGGAGACAACATTTGTCTCCCTCCGGGAGACAACCTTTGTCTCCCTCCGGGAGAGAACCTTCGTCTCCCTCCCGGAGACAACCTTTGTCTCCCTCCGGGTGACAACATTTGTCTCCCTCCGGGAGACAACATTTGTCACCCTCCTGGAGACAACCTTTGTCTCTTCCTTCCGGGAGACAACCTTTGTCTCCCTCCGGTAGACAGCCATTGTCTCCCTCCGGGAGACAACATTTGTCTCCCTCCGGGAGACAAAACTGTCTCCCTCCGGAAGACAACCTTTGTCTCCCTCCGGGAGACAACATTTGTCTCCCTCCGGGAGACAACATTTGTCTCCCTCCGGGAGACCAAACTGTCTCCCTCCGGGAGATAACTTTTGTCTCCCTCCGGGAGACAACATTTGTCTCCCTCTGGGAGACAACATTTGTCTCCCTCTGGGAGACAACCTTTGTCTCCCTCCGGGAGACAACCTTTGTCTCCCTCCGGGAGAGAACCTTCGTCTCCCTCCGGAGACAACCTTTGTCTCCCTCCGGGAGACAACCTTCGTCTCCCTCCGGGAGACAACCTTTGTCTCCCTCTTGGAGACAACCTTCGTCTCCCTCCGGGAGACAACCTTTGTCTCCCTCCGGGAGACAACCTTTGTCTCCCTCTGGGAGACAACATTTGTCTCCCTCCGGGAGACAACGTTTGTCTCCCTCCGGGAGACAACGTTTGTCTCCCTCCGGGAGACAACGTTTGTCTCCCTCCGGGAGACAACATTTGTCTCCCTCCGGGAGACAACATTTGTCTCCCTCCGGGAGACAACCTTTGTCTCCCTCCGGGAGACAACATTTGTCTCCCTCCGGGAGACAACCTTTGTCTCCCTCTGGGAGACAACATTTGTCTCCCTCCGGGAGACAACCTTTGTCTCCCTCCGGGAGACAACCTTTGTTTCCCTCCGGGAGACAACGTTTTTCTCCCTCCGGGAGACAACATTTGTCTGCCTCCGGGAGACAACATTTGTCTCCCTCCGGGAGACAACGTTTGTCTCCCTCCGGGAGACAACATTTGTCTCCCTCCGGGAGACAACCTTTGTCTCCCTCTGGGAGACAACATTTGTCTCCCTCCGGGAGACAACGTTTGTCTCCCTCCAGGAGACAACATTTGTCTCCCTCCAAGAGACAACCTTTGTCTCCCTCCGGGAAACAACCTTTGTCTCCCTCTGGGAGACAACATTTGTCTCCCTCCGGGAGACAACCTTTGTCTCCCTCCGGGAGACAACCTTTGTCTCCCTCCGGGAGACAACATTTGTCTCCCTCCGGGAGACAACCTTTGTCTCCCTCTGGGAGACAACATTTGTCTCCCTCCGGGAGACAACCTTTGTCTCCCTCCGGGAGACAACCTTTGTTTCCCTCCGGGAGACAACGTTTGTCTCCCTCCGGGAGACAACATTTGTCTGCCTCAAGGAGACAACATTTGTCTCCCTCCGGGAGACAAACTGTCTCCCTCCGGGAGACAACGTTTGTCTCCCTCCGGGAGACAACCTTTGTCTCCCTCCGGGAGAGAACCTTCGTCTCCCTCCGGAGACAACCTTTGTCTCCCTCCGGGAGACAACCTTCGTCTCCCTCCGGGAGACAACCTTTGTCTCCCTCTTGGAGACAACCTTCGTCTCCCTCCGGGAGACAACCTTTGTCTCCCTCCGGGAGACAACCTTTGTCTCCCTCTGGGAGACAACATTTGTCTCCCTCCGGGAGACAACGTTTGTCTCCCTCCGGGAGACAACGTTTGTCTCCCTCCGGGAGACAACGTTTGTCTCCCTCCGGGAGACAACATTTGTCTCCCTCCGGGAGACAACATTTGTCTCCCTCCGGGAGACAACCTTTGTCTCCCTCCGGGAGACAACATTTGTCTCCCTCCGGGAGACAACCTTTGTCTCCCTCTGGGAGACAACATTTGTCTCCCTCCGGGAGAGAACCTTCGTCTTCCTCCCGGAGACAACCTTTGTCTCCCTCCGGGTGACAACATTTGTCTCCCTCCGGGAGACAACATTTGTCACCCTCCTGGAGACAACCTTTGTCTCTTCCTTCCGGGAGACAACCTTTGTCTCCCTCCGGTAGACAGCCATTGTCTCCCTCCGGGAGACAACATTTGTCTCCCTCCGGGAGACAAAACTGTCTCCCTCCGGAAGACAACCTTTGTCTCCCTCCGGGAGACAACATTTGTCTCCCTCCGGGAGACAACATTTGTCTCCCTCCGGGAGACCAAACTGTCTCCCTCCGGGAGATAACTTTTGTCTCCCTCCGGGAGACAACATTTGTCTCCCTCTGGGAGACAACATTTGTCTCCCTCTGGGAGACAACCTTTGTCTCCCTCCGGGAGACAACCTTTGTCTCCCTCCGGGAGAGAACCTTCGTCTCCCTCCGGAGACAACCTTTGTCTCCCTCCGGGAGACAACCTTCGTCTCCCTCCGGGAGACAACCTTTGTCTCCCTCTTGGAGACAACCTTCGTCTCCCTCCGGGAGACAACCTTTGTCTCCCGGAGGGAGACAACCTTTGTCTCCCTCTGGGAGACAACATTTGTCTCCCTCCGGGAGACAACGTTTGTCTCCCTCCGGGAGACAACGTTTGTCTCCCTCCGGGAGACAACGTTTGTCTCCCTCCGGGAGACAACATTTGTCTCCCTCCGGGAGACAACATTTGTCTCCCTCCGGGAGACAACCTTTGTCTCCCTCCGGGAGACAACATTTGTCTCCCTCCGGGAGACAACCTTTGTCTCCCTCTGGGAGACAACATTTGTCTCCCTCCGGGAGACAACCTTTGTCTCCCTCCGGGAGACAACCTTTGTTTCCCTCCGGGAGACAACGTTTTTCTCCCTCCGGGAGACAACATTTGTCTGCCTCCGGGAGACAACATTTGTCTCCCTCCGGGAGACAACGTTTGTCTCCCTCCGGGAGACAACATTTGTCTCCCTCCGGGAGACAACCTTTGTCTCCCTCTGGGAGACAACATTTGTCTCCCTCCGGGAGACAACGTTTGTCTCCCTCCAGGAGACAACATTTGTCTCCCTCCAAGAGACAACCTTTGTCTCCCTCCGGGAAACAACCTTTGTCTCCCTCTGGGAGACAACATTTGTCTCCCTCCGGGAGACAACCTTTGTCTCCCTCCGGGAGACAACCTTTGTCTCCCTCCGGGAGACAACATTTGTCTCCCTCCGGGAGACAACCTTTGTCTCCCTCTGGGAGACAACATTTGTCTCCCTCCGGGAGACAACCTTTGTCTCCCTCCGGGAGACAACCTTTGTTTCCCTCCGGGAGACAACGTTTGTCTCCCTCCGGGAGACAACATTTGTCTGCCTCAAGGAGACAACATTTGTCTCCCTCCGGGAGACAAACTGTCTCCCTCCGGGAGACAACGTTTGTCTCCCTCCGGGACACAACATTTGTCTCCCTCCGGGAGACAACGTTTGTCTCCCTCCGGGAGTCAACCTTTGTCTCCCTCCGGGAGACAACCTTTGTCTCCCTCTGGGAGACAACATTTGTCTCCCTGCGGGAGACAACCTTTGTCTCCCTCCGGGAGACAACCTTTGTCTCCCTCCGGGAGACAACCTTTGTCTCCCTCCGGGAGACAACCTTTGTCTCCCTCCGGGATACAACATTTGTCTCCCTCCAGGAGACAGCGTTTGTTTCCCTCTGGGAGACAACCTTTGTCTCCCTGCGGGAGACAGCCTTTGTATCCCTCTGGGAGACAACATTTGTCTCCCTGCGGGAGACAACCTTTGTCTCCCTCCGGGAGACAACCTTTGTCTCCCTCCGGGAGACAACCTTTGTCTCCCTCCGGGAGACACCCTTTGTCTCCCGCCGGGAGACAACCTTCGTCTCCCTCCGAGAGACAACCTTTGTCTCCCTCCGGGAGACAACCTTTGTTTCCCTCCTGGAGACAACCTTTGTCTCCCTCCGGGAGACAATCTTCGCCTCCCTCCGGGAGACAGCCTTTGTCTCCCTCCGGGAGACAACATTTGTCTCCCTCCCGGAGACAACCTTTGTCTCCCTCCGGGAGACAACATTTGTCTCCCTCCGGGAGACAACATTTGTCTCCCTCTGGGAGACAACCTTTGTCCCCCTCCGGGAGACAACATTTGTCTCCCTCCGGGAGACCAAACTGTCTCCCTCCGGGAGACAAGCTTTGTCTTCCTCCGGGAGACAACCTTTGTCTCCCTCCGGGAGACAACCTTCGTCTCCCTCCGAGAGACAATCTTTGTCTCCCTCCGGAAGACAACATTTGTCTCCCTCCGGGAGACCAAATTGTCTCCCTCCGGGAGACAAGCTTTGTCTCTCTCTGGGAGACATCCTTTGTCTCCCTCCGGGAGACAACCTTTGTCTCCCTCCGGGAGACAACATTAGTCTCCCTCCGAGAGACAACCTTTGTCTCCCTCCGGAAGACAACATTTGTCTCCCTCCGGGAAACAACCTTTGTCTCCCTCCGGGAGCAACATATGTTTCCCTCCGGGAGACAATTTTTATCTCCCCCCGGGAGACAACATTTTTCTCCCCCCTGGGAGACAACATTTGTCTCCCTGCGGGAGACAGCATTTGTCTCTCTCCGGGAGACACCCTTTGTCTCCGTCTGGTTGTCTCCCTCTGGGAGACAACCTTTGTCACACTCCGGGAGACAACCTTTGTCTCCCTCCGGGAGACAACCTTCGTCTCCCTCCGAGAGAAAACCTTTGTCTCCCTCCGGGAAACAACCTTTGTCTCCCTCTGGGAGACAACCTTTGTCTCCCTCCAGGAGACAACCTTTGTCTCCCTCTGGGAGACAACATTTGTCTCCCTCCGGGAGACAACCTTTGTCTCCCTCCGGGAGACAACCTTTGTCTCCCTCCGGGAGACAACATTTGTCTCCCTCCGGGAGACAACCTTTGTCTCCCTCTGGGAGACAACATTTGTCTCCCTCCGGGAGACAACCTTTGTCTCCCTCCGGGAGACAACCTTTGTTTCCCTCCGGGAGACAACGTTTTTCTCCCTCCGGGAGACATCATTTGTCTGCCTCCGGGTGACAACATTTGTCTCCCTCCGGGAGACAAACTGTCTCCCTCCGGGAGACAACGTTTGTCTCCCTCCGGGAGACAACATTTGTCTCCCTCCGGGAGACAACCTTTGTCTCCCTCTGGGAGACAACATTTGTCTCCCTCCGGGAGACAACGTTTGTCTCCCTCCGGGAGACAACGTTTGTCTCCCTCCGGGAGACAACATTTGTCTCCCTCCAAGAGACAACCTTTGTCTCCCTCCGGGAAACAACCTTTGTCTCCCTCTGGGAGACAACCTTTGTCTCCCTCCGGGAGACAACCTTTGTCTCCCTCTGGGAGACAACATTTGTCTCCCTCCGGGAGACAACCTTTGTCTCCCTCCGGGAGACAACCTTTGTCTCCCTCCGGGAGACAACATTTGTCTCCCTCCGGGAGACAACCTTTGTCTCCCTCTGGGAGACAACATTTGTCTCCCTCCGGGAGACAACCTTTGTCTCCCTCTGGGAGACAACATTTGTCTCCCTCCGGGAGACAACCTTTGTCTCCCTCCGGGAGACAACGTTTGTCTCCCTCCGGGACACAACATTTGTCTCCCTCCGGGAGACAACGTTTGTCTCCCTCCGGGAGTCAACCTTTGTCTCCCTCCGGGAGACAACCTTTGTCTCCCTCTGGGAGACAACATTTGTCTCCCTGCGGGAGACAACCTTTGTCTCCTTCCGGGAGACAACCTTTGTCTCCCTCCGGGAGACAACATTTGTCTCCCTCCGGGAGACAACCTTTGTCTCCCTCCGGGATACAACATTTGTCTCCCTCCAGGAGACAGCGTTTGTTTCCCTCTGGGAGACAACCTTTGTCTCCCTGCGGGAGACAGCCTTTGTCTCCCTCTGGGAGACAACATTTGTCTCCCTGCGGGAGACAACCTTTGTCTCCCTCCGGGAGACAACCTTTGTCTCCCTCCGGGAGACAACCTTTGTCTCCCTCCGGGAGACACCCTTTGTCTCCCGCCGGGAGACAACCTTCGTCTCCCTCCGAGAGACAACCTTTGTCTCCCTCCGGAAGACAACATTTGTCTCCCTCCGGGAGACCAAACTGTCTCCCTCCGGGAGACAAGCTTTGTCTCCCTCCGGGAGACAACCTTTGTCTCCCTCCGGGAGACAACATTTGTCTCCCTCCGGGAGACAACCTTTGTCTCCCTCCGGGAGACAACCTTTGTCTCCCTCCGATAGACAGCCATTGTCTCTCTCCGGGAGACAACATTTGTCTCCCTCCAGGAGACCAAACTGTCTCCCTCCGGGAGACAACCTTTGTTTCCCTCCTGGAGACAACCTTTGTCTCCCTCCGGGAGACAATCTTCGCCTCCCTCCGGGAGACAGCCTTTGTCTCCCTCCGGGAGACAACATTTGTCTCCCTCCCGGAGACAACCTTTGTCTCCCTCCGGGAGACAACATTTGTCTCCCTCCGGGAGACAACATTTGTCTCCCTCTGGGAGACAACCCTTGTCCCCCTCCGGGAGACAACATTTGTCTCCCTCCGGGAGACCAAACTGTCTCCCTCCGGGAGACAAGCTTTGTCTCCCTCCGGGAGACAACCTTTGTCTCCCTCCGGGAGACAACCTTCGTCTCCCTCCGAGAGACAATCTTTGTCTCCCTCCGGAAGACAACATTTGTCTCCCTCCGGGAGACCAAATTGTCTCCCTCCGGGAGACAAGCTTTGTCTCTCTCTGGGAGACATCCTTTGTCTCCCTCCGGGAGACAACCTTTGTCTCCCTCCGGGAGACAACATTAGTCTCCCTCCGAGAGACAACCTTTGTCTCCCTCCGGAAGACAACATTTGTCTCCCTCCGGGAAACAACCTTTGTCTCCCTCCGGGAGCAACATATGTTTCCCTCCGGGAGACAATTTTTATCTCCCCCCGGGAGACAACATTTTTCTCCCCCATGGGAGACAACATTTGTCTCCCTGCGGGAAACAGCATTTGTCTCCCTCCGGGAGACACCCTTTGTCTCCGTCTGGTTGTCTCCCTCTGGGAGACAACCTTTGTCACACTCCGGGAGACAACCTTTGTCTCCCTCCGGGAGACAACCTTCGTCTCCCTCCGAGAGAAAACCTTTGTCTCCCTCCGGAAGACAACATTTGTCTCCCTCCGGGAGACCAAACTGTCTCCCTCCAAGAGACAAGCTTTGTCTCCCTCCGGGAGACAACCTTTGTCTCCCTCCGGGAGACAACATTTGTCTCCCTCCGGGAGACAACATTTGTCTCCCTCCGGGAGACAACATTTGTCTCCCTCCGGGAGACAAGCTTTGTCTCTCTCCGGGAGAGAACCTTCGTCTCCCTCCGGGAGACAACCCTTGTCTCCCTCCGGGAGACAACCTTTGTCTCCCTCCGGTAGACAGCCATTGTCTCTCTCCGGGAGACAACATTTGTCTCCCTCCGGGAGACCAAACTGTCTCCCTTCGGGAGACAACCTTTGTCTCCCTCCTGGAGACAACCTTTGCCTCCCTCCCGGAGACAACCTTTGTCTCCCTCCGGGAGACAACATTTGTCTCCCTCTGGGAGACAACCTTTGTCTCCCTCCTGGAGACAACCTTCGTCTCCCTCCGAGAGAAAACCTTTGTCTCCCTCCGGAAGACAACCTTCGTCTCCCTCCGAGAGAAAACCTTTGTCTCCCTCCGGAAGACAACATTTGTCTCCCTCCGGGAGACCAAACTGTCTCCGTCCAGGAGACAAGCTTTGTCTCCCTCCGGGAGACAACCTTTGTCTCCCTCCGGGAGACAACATTTGTCTCCCTCCGGGAGACAACATTTGTCTCCCTCCGGGAGACAACCTTTGTCTCCCTCCGAGAGCAACATTTGTTTCCCTCCGGGAGACAATTTTTTTCTCCCCCCGGGAGACAACCTTCGTCTCCCTCCGAGAGACAACCTTTGTCTCCCTCCGGGAGACAACATTTGTCTCCCTCCGGGAGACCAAACTGTCTCCCTCCTGGAGACAACCTTTGTCTCCCTCCTGGAGACAACCTTTGTCTCCCTCCGGGAGACAACCTTCGCCTCCCTCCGGGAGACAGCCTTTGTCTCCCTCCGGGAGACAACATTTGTCTCCCTCCCGGAGACAACCTTTGTCTCCCTCCGGGAGACAACCTTTGTCTCCCTCCGGGAGACAACCTTTGTCTCCCTCCGGGAGACAACATTAGTCTCCCTCCGAGAGACAACCTTTGTCTCCCTCCTGAAGACAACATTTGTCTCCCTCCGGGAGACACCCTTTGTCTCCGTCTGGTTGTCTCCCTCTGGGAGACAACCTTTGTCACACTCCGGGAGACAACCTTTGTCTCCCTCCGGGAGACAACCTTCGTCTCCCTCCGAGAGAAAACCTTTGTCTCCCTCCGGAAGACAACCTTCGTCTCCCTCCGAGAGAAAACCTTTGTCTCCCTCCGGAAGACAACATTTGTCTCCCTCCGGGAGACCAAACTGTCTCCGTCCAGGAGACAAGCTTTGTCTCCCTCCGGGAGACAACCTTTGTCTCCCTCCGGGAGACAACATTTGTCTCCCTCCGGGAGACAACATTTGTCTCCCTCCGGGAGACAACCTTTGTCTCCCTCCGAGAGCAACATTTGTTTCCCCCCGGGAGACAATTTTTTTCTCCCCCCGGGAGACAACCTTCGTCTCCCTCCGAGAGACAACCTTTGTCTCCCTCCGGGAGACAACATTTGTCTCCCTCCGGGAGACCAAACTGTCTCCCTCCTGGAGACAACCTTTGTCTCCCTCCTGGAGACAACCTTTGTCTCCCTCCGGGAGACAACCTTCGCCTCCCTCCGGGAGACAGCCTTTGTCTCCCTCCGGGAGACAACATTTGTCTCCCTCCCGGAGACAACCTTTGTCTCCCTCCGGGAGACAACATTTGTCTCCCTCCGGGAGACAACATTTGTCTCCCTCTGGGAGACAACCTTTGTCTCCCTTCGGGAGACAACATTTGTCTCCCTCCGGGAGACCAAACTGTCTCCCTCCGAGAAACAAGCTTTGTCTCCCTCCGGGAGATAACCTTTGTCTCCCTCCGGGAGACAACCTTCGTCTCCTTCCGAGAGACAACCTTTGTCTCCCTCCGGAAGACAACATTTGTCTCCCTCCGGGAGACCAAACTGTCTCCCTCCGGGAGACAAGCTTTGTCTCCCTCCGGGAGACAACCTATGTCTCCCTCCGGGAGACAACCTTTGTCTCCCTCCGGGAGACAACCTTTGTCTCCCTCCGGGAGACAACATTAGTCTCCCTCCGAGAGACAACCTTTGTCTCCCTCCGGAAGACAACATTTGTCTCCCTCCGGGAAACAGCCTTTGTCTCCCTCCGGGAGCAACATTTGTTTCCCTCCGGGAGACAATTTTTGTCTCCCCCCGGGAGACAACATTTTTCTCCCCCCGGGAGACAACATTTGTCTCCCTCCGGGAGACAGCATTTGTCTCCCTCCGGGAGACAGCATTTGTCTCCCTCCGGGAGACAACATTTGTCTCCCTCCGGGAGACAACCTTTGTCTCCCTCCGGGAGACAACCTTTGTCTCCCTCCGGGAGAAACATTTGTTTCCCTCCGGGAGACAATTTTTGTCTCCCCCCGGGAGACAACATTTTTCTCCCCCCGGGAGACAACATTTGTCTCCCTCCGGGAGACAGCATTTGTCTCCCTCCGGGAGACACCCTTTGTCTCCGTCTGGTTGTCTCCCTCTGGGAGACAACCTTTGTCACCCTCCGGGAGACAACTTTTGTCTCCCTCCGGAAGACAACATTTGTCTCCCTCCGGGAGACAACAATTGTCTCCCTCCGGGAGACACCCTTTGTCTCCCTCTGGTTGTCTCCCTCTGGGAGACAACCTTTGTCACTCTCCGGGAGACAACATTTGTCTCCCTCCAGGAGACAACATTTGTCTCCCCCCCGGAGACAACATTTGTCTCCCTCCGGGAGACACCCTTTGTCTCCGTCTGGTTGTCTCCCTCTGGGAGACAACATTTGTCACCCTCCGGGAGACAACATTTGTCTCCCTCCGGGAGACAACATTTGTCTCCCTCCGGGAGAAAACATTTGTCTCCCTCCGGGAGACAACCTTTGTCTCCCTCCGGGAGACAAACTTTGTCTCCCTCCGGGAGACAACCTTCCTCTCCCTCTGGGAGACAACCTTTGTCTCCCTCCGGGAGACAACATTTGTCTCCCTCCGGGAGACAACATTTGTCTCCCTCCGGGAGACAGCCTTTGTCTCCCCCGGGAGACAACATTTGTCTCCCTCCGGGAGACCAAACTGTCTCCCTCCGGGAGACAAGCTTTGTCTCCCTCCGGGAGACAACCTTCGTCTCCCTCCGGGAGACAACCTTTGTCTCCCTCCGGGAGACAACATTTGTCTCCCTCCCGGAGACAACCTTTGTCTCCCTCCGGGAGACAACATTTGTCTCCCTCCGGGAGACAGCCTTTGTCTCCCACGGGAGACAACATTGTCTCCCTCCGGGAGACAGCACTTGTCTCCCTCCGGGAGACAACATTTGTCTCCCTCCGGGAGACACCCTTTGTCTCCGTCTGGTTTTCTCCCTCCTGGAGACAACAGTTGTCTCCCTCTGGGAGACAACCTTTGTCTCCCTCCGGGAGACAACATTCCTCTCCTTCCGGGAGACAACCTTTGTCTCCCTCCGGGAGACAACATTTGTCTCCCTCCGGGAGACAAGCTTTGTCTCCCTCCGGGAGACAAGCTTTGTCTCCCTCCAGGAGACAACCTTCGTCTCCCTCCGGGAGACAACCTTTGTCTCCCTCCGGGAGACCAAACTGTCTCCTTCCGGGAGACAACCTTCGTCTCCCTCCGGGAGACAACCTTTGTCTCCCTCTGGGAGACAACATTTGTCTCCCTCCGGGAGAACAAACTGTCTCCCTCCGGGAGATAACTTTTGTCTCCCTCCGGGAGACAACATTTGTCTCCCTCTGGGAGACAACCTTTGTCTCCCTCCAGGAGACAACCTTCGTCTCCCTCCGGGAGACAACCTTTGTCTCCCTCCGGGAGACAACATCTGTCTCCCTCCCGGAGACAACCTTTGTCTCCCTCCGGGAGACAACATTTGTCTCCCTCCGGGAGACAACCTTTGTCTCCGTCCGGGAGAGAACCTTCGTCTCCCTCCCGGAGACAACCTTTGTCTCCCTCCGGGTGACAACATTTGTCTCCCTCCGGGAGACAACATTTGTCACCCTCCTGGAGACAACCTTTGTCTCTTCCTTCCGGGAGACAACCTTTGTCTCCCTCCGGTAGACAGCCATTGTCTCCCTCCGGGAGACAACATTTGTCTCCCTCCGGGAGACAAAACTGTCTCCCTCCGGAAGACAACCTTTGTCTCCCTCCGGGAGATAACTTTTGTCTCCCTCCGGGAGACAACATTCCTCTCCTTCCGGGAGACAACCTTTGTCTCCCTCCGGGAGACAACATTTGTCTCCCTCCGGGAGACAAGCTTTGTCTCCCTCCGGGAGACAAGCTTTGTCTCCCTCCAGGAGACAACCTTCGTCTCCCTCCGGGAGACAACCTTTGTCTCCCTCCGGGAGACCAAACTGTCTCTTTCCGGGAGACAACCTTCGTCTCCCTCCGGGAGACAACCTTTGTCTCCCTCTGGGAGACAACATTTGTCTCCCTCCGGGAGAACAAACTGTCTCCCTCCGGGAGATAACTTTTGTCTCCCTCTGGGAGACAACCTTTGTCTCCCTCCAGGAGACAACCTTCGTCTCCCTCCGGGAGACAACCTTTGTCTTCCTCCGGGAGACAACATCTGTCTCCCTCCCGGAGACAACCTTTGTCTCCCTCCGGGAGACAACATTTGTCTCCCTCCGGGAGACAACCTTTGTCTCCCTCCGGGAGAGAACCTTCGTCTCCCTCCCGGAGACAACCTTTGTCTCCCTCCGGGTGACAACATTTGTCTCCCTCCGGGAGACAACATTTGTCACCCTCCTGGAGACAACCTTTGTCTCTTCCTTCCGGGAGACAACCTTTGTCTCCCTCCGGTAGACAGCCATTGTCTCCCTCCGGGAGACAACATTTGTCTCCCTCCGGGAGACAAAACTGTCTCCCTCCGGAAGACAACCTTTGTCTCCCTCCGGGAGACAACATTTGTCTCCCTCCGGGAGACAACATTTGTCTCCCTCCGGGAGACCAAACTGTCTCCCTCCGGGAGATAACTTTTGTCTCCCTCCGGGAGACAACATTTGTCTCCCTCTGGGAGACAACATTTGTCTCCCTCTGGGAGACAACCTTTGTCTCCCTCCGGGAGACAACCTTTGTCTCCCTCCGGGAGAGAACCTTCGTCTCCCTCCGGAGACAACCTTTGTCTCCCTCCGGGAGACAACCTTCGTCTCCCTCCGGGAGACAACCTTTGTCTCCCTCTTGGAGACAACCTTCGTCTCCCTCCGGGAGACAACCTTTGTCTCCCTCCGGGAGACAACCTTTGTCTCCCTCTGGGAGACAACATTTGTCTCCCTCCGGGAGACAACGTTTGTCTCCCTCCGGGAGACAACGTTTGTCTCCCTCCGGGAGACAACGTTTGTCTCCCTCCGGGAGACAACATTTGTCTCCCTCCGGGAGACAACATTTGTCTCCCTCCGGGAGACAACCTTTGTCTCCCTCCGGGAGACAACATTTGTCTCCCTCCGGGAGACAACCTTTGTCTCCCTCTGGGAGACAACATTTGTCTCCCTCCGGGAGACAACCTTTGTCTCCCTCCGGGAGACAACCTTTGTTTCCCTCCGGGAGACAACGTTTTTCTCCCTCCGGGAGACAACATTTGTCTGCCTCCGGGAGACAACATTTGTCTCCCTCCGGGAGACAACGTTTGTCTCCCTCCGGGAGACAACATTTGTCTCCCTCCGGGAGACAACCTTTGTCTCCCTCTGGGAGACAACATTTGTCTCCCTCCGGGAGACAACGTTTGTCTCCCTCCAGGAGACAACATTTGTCTCCCTCCAAGAGACAACCTTTGTCTCCCTCCGGGAAACAACCTTTGTCTCCCTCTGGGAGACAACATTTGTCTCCCTCCGGGAGACAACCTTTGTCTCCCTCCGGGAGACAACCTTTGTCTCCCTCCGGGAGACAACATTTGTCTCCCTCCGGGAGACAACCTTTGTCTCCCTCTGGGAGACAACATTTGTCTCCCTCCGGGAGACAACCTTTGTCTCCCTCCGGGAGACAACCTTTGTTTCCCTCCGGGAGACAACGTTTGTCTCCCTCCGGGAGACAACATTTGTCTGCCTCAAGGAGACAACATTTGTCTAACTCCGGGAGACAAACTGTCTCCCTCCGGGAGACAACGTTTGTCTCCCTCCGGGAGACAACCTTTGTCTCCCTCCGGGAGAGAACCTTCGTCTCCCTCCGGAGACAACCTTTGTCTCCCTCCGGGAGACAACCTTCGTCTCCCTCCGGGAGACAACCTTTGTCTCCCTCTTGGAGACAACCTTCGTCTCCCTCCGGGAGACAACCTTTGTCTCCCTCCGGGAGACAACCTTTGTCTCCCTCTGGGAGACAACATTTGTCTCCCTCCGGGAGACAACGTTTGTCTCCCTCCGGGAGACAACGTTTGTCTCCCTCCGGGAGACAACGTTTGTCTCCCTCCGGGAGACAACATTTGTCTCCCTCCGGGAGACAACATTTGTCTCCCTCCGGGAGACAACCTTTGTCTCCCTCCGG
Source organism: Aurelia sp. 4 Dawson et al 2005 (assembly GCA_964019985.1). Lineage (NCBI taxonomy): Eukaryota > Metazoa > Cnidaria > Scyphozoa > Semaeostomeae > Ulmaridae > Aurelia > Aurelia sp. 4 Dawson et al 2005. The sequence continues at coordinate 78,620 of OZ026511.1, read as the reverse complement.
GAGACAACATTTGTCTCCCTCCGGGAGACAACCTTTGTCTCCCTCTGGGAGACAACATTTGTCTCCCTCCGGGAGAGAACCTTCGTCTTCCTCCCGGAGACAACCTTTGTCTCCCTCCGGGTGACAACATTTGTCTCCCTCCGGGAGACAACATTTGTCACCCTCCTGGAGACAACCTTTGTCTCTTCCTTCCGGGAGACAACCTTTGTCTCCCTCCGGTAGACAGCCATTGTCTCCCTCCGGGAGACAACATTTGTCTCCCTCCGGGAGACAAAACTGTCTCCCTCCGGAAGACAACCTTTGTCTCCCTCCGGGAGACAACATTTGTCTCCCTCCGGGAGACAACATTTGTCTCCCTCCGGGAGACCAAACTGTCTCCCTCCGGGAGATAACTTTTGTCTCCCTCCGGGAGACAACATTTGTCTCCCTCTGGGAGACAACATTTGTCTCCCTCTGGGAGACAACCTTTGTCTCCCTCCGGGAGACAACCTTTGTCTCCCTCCGGGAGAGAACCTTCGTCTCCCTCCGGAGACAACCTTTGTCTCCCTCCGGGAGACAACCTTCGTCTCCCTCCGGGAGACAACCTTTGTCTCCCTCTTGGAGACAACCTTCGTCTCCCTCCGGGAGACAACCTTTGTCTCCCGGAGGGAGACAACCTTTGTCTCCCTCTGGGAGACAACATTTGTCTCCCTCCGGGAGACAACGTTTGTCTCCCTCCGGGAGACAACGTTTGTCTCCCTCCGGGAGACAACGTTTGTCTCCCTCCGGGAGACAACATTTGTCTCCCTCCGGGAGACAACATTTGTCTCCCTCCGGGAGACAACCTTTGTCTCCCTCCGGGAGACAACATTTGTCTCCCTCCGGGAGACAACCTTTGTCTCCCTCTGGGAGACAACATTTGTCTCCCTCCGGGAGACAACCTTTGTCTCCCTCCGGGAGACAACCTTTGTTTCCCTCCGGGAGACAACGTTTTTCTCCCTCCGGGAGACAACATTTGTCTGCCTCCGGGAGACAACATTTGTCTCCCTCCGGGAGACAACGTTTGTCTCCCTCCGGGAGACAACATTTGTCTCCCTCCGGGAGACAACCTTTGTCTCCCTCTGGGAGACAACATTTGTCTCCCTCCGGGAGACAACGTTTGTCTCCCTCCAGGAGACAACATTTGTCTCCCTCCAAGAGACAACCTTTGTCTCCCTCCGGGAAACAACCTTTGTCTCCCTCTGGGAGACAACATTTGTCTCCCTCCGGGAGACAACCTTTGTCTCCCTCCGGGAGACAACCTTTGTCTCCCTCCGGGAGACAACATTTGTCTCCCTCCGGGAGACAACCTTTGTCTCCCTCTGGGAGACAACATTTGTCTCCCTCCGGGAGACAACCTTTGTCTCCCTCCGGGAGACAACCTTTGTTTCCCTCCGGGAGACAACGTTTGTCTCCCTCCGGGAGACAACATTTGTCTGCCTCAAGGAGACAACATTTGTCTCCCTCCGGGAGACAAACTGTCTCCCTCCGGGAGACAACGTTTGTCTCCCTCCGGGACACAACATTTGTCTCCCTCCGGGAGACAACGTTTGTCTCCCTCCGGGAGTCAACCTTTGTCTCCCTCCGGGAGACAACCTTTGTCTCCCTCTGGGAGACAACATTTGTCTCCCTGCGGGAGACAACCTTTGTCTCCCTCCGGGAGACAACCTTTGTCTCCCTCCGGGAGACAACCTTTGTCTCCCTCCGGGAGACAACCTTTGTCTCCCTCCGGGATACAACATTTGTCTCCCTCCAGGAGACAGCGTTTGTTTCCCTCTGGGAGACAACCTTTGTCTCCCTGCGGGAGACAGCCTTTGTATCCCTCTGGGAGACAACATTTGTCTCCCTGCGGGAGACAACCTTTGTCTCCCTCCGGGAGACAACCTTTGTCTCCCTCCGGGAGACAACCTTTGTCTCCCTCCGGGAGACACCCTTTGTCTCCCGCCGGGAGACAACCTTCGTCTCCCTCCGAGAGACAACCTTTGTCTCCCTCCGGGAGACAACCTTTGTTTCCCTCCTGGAGACAACCTTTGTCTCCCTCCGGGAGACAATCTTCGCCTCCCTCCGGGAGACAGCCTTTGTCTCCCTCCGGGAGACAACATTTGTCTCCCTCCCGGAGACAACCTTTGTCTCCCTCCGGGAGACAACATTTGTCTCCCTCCGGGAGACAACATTTGTCTCCCTCTGGGAGACAACCTTTGTCCCCCTCCGGGAGACAACATTTGTCTCCCTCCGGGAGACCAAACTGTCTCCCTCCGGGAGACAAGCTTTGTCTTCCTCCGGGAGACAACCTTTGTCTCCCTCCGGGAGACAACCTTCGTCTCCCTCCGAGAGACAATCTTTGTCTCCCTCCGGAAGACAACATTTGTCTCCCTCCGGGAGACCAAATTGTCTCCCTCCGGGAGACAAGCTTTGTCTCTCTCTGGGAGACATCCTTTGTCTCCCTCCGGGAGATAACCTTTGTCTCCCTCCGGGAGACAACATTAGTCTCCCTCCGAGAGACAACCTTTGTCTCCCTCCGGAAGACAACATTTGTCTCCCTCCGGGAAACAACCTTTGTCTCCCTCCGGGAGCAACATATGTTTCCCTCCGGGAGACAATTTTTATCTCCCCCCGGGAGACAACATTTTTCTCCCCCCTGGGAGACAACATTTGTCTCCCTGCGGGAGACAGCATTTGTCTCTCTCCGGGAGACACCCTTTGTCTCCGTCTGGTTGTCTCCCTCTGGGAGACAACCTTTGTCACACTCCGGGAGACAACCTTTGTCTCCCTCCGGGAGACAACCTTCGTCTCCCTCCGAGAGAAAACCTTTGTCTCCCTCCGGGAAACAACCTTTGTCTCCCTCTGGGAGACAACCTTTGTCTCCCTCCAGGAGACAACCTTTGTCTCCCTCTGGGAGACAACATTTGTCTCCCTCCGGGAGACAACCTTTGTCTCCCTCCGGGAGACAACCTTTGTCTCCCTCCGGGAGACAACATTTGTCTCCCTCCGGGAGACAACCTTTGTCTCCCTCTGGGAGACAACATTTGTCTCCCTCCGGGAGACAACCTTTGTCTCCCTCCGGGAGACAACCTTTGTTTCCCTCCGGGAGACAACGTTTTTCTCCCTCCGGGAGACATCATTTGTCTGCCTCCGGGTGACAACATTTGTCTCCCTCCGGGAGACAAACTGTCTCCCTCCGGGAGACAACGTTTGTCTCCCTCCGGGAGACAACATTTGTCTCCCTCCGGGAGACAACCTTTGTCTCCCTCTGGGAGACAACATTTGTCTCCCTCCGGGAGACAACGTTTGTCTCCCTCCGGGAGACAACGTTTGTCTCCCTCCGGGAGACAACATTTGTCTCCCTCCAAGAGACAACCTTTGTCTCCCTCCGGGAAACAACCTTTGTCTCCCTCTGGGAGACAACCTTTGTCTCCCTCCGGGAGACAACCTTTGTCTCCCTCTGGGAGACAACATTTGTCTCCCTCCGGGAGACAACCTTTGTCTCCCTCCGGGAGACAACCTTTGTCTCCCTCCGGGAGACAACATTTGTCTCCCTCCGGGAGACAACCTTTGTCTCCCTCTGGGAGACAACATTTGTCTCCCTCCGGGAGACAACCTTTGTCTCCCTCTGGGAGACAACATTTGTCTCCCTCCGGGAGACAACCTTTGTCTCCCTCCGGGAGACAACGTTTGTCTCCCTCCGGGACACAACATTTGTCTCCCTCCGGGAGACAACGTTTGTCTCCCTCCGGGAGTCAACCTTTGTCTCCCTCCGGGAGACAACCTTTGTCTCCCTCTGGGAGACAACATTTGTCTCCCTGCGGGAGACAACCTTTGTCTCCTTCCGGGAGACAACCTTTGTCTCCCTCCGGGAGACAACATTTGTCTCCCTCCGGGAGACAACCTTTGTCTCCCTCCGGGATACAACATTTGTCTCCCTCCAGGAGACAGCGTTTGTTTCCCTCTGGGAGACAACCTTTGTCTCCCTGCGGGAGACAGCCTTTGTCTCCCTCTGGGAGACAACATTTGTCTCCCTGCGGGAGACAACCTTTGTCTCCCTCCGGGAGACAACCTTTGTCTCCCTCCGGGAGACAACCTTTGTCTCCCTCCGGGAGACACCCTTTGTCTCCCGCCGGGAGACAACCTTCGTCTCCCTCCGAGAGACAACCTTTGTCTCCCTCCGGAAGACAACATTTGTCTCCCTCCGGGAGACCAAACTGTCTCCCTCCGGGAGACAAGCTTTGTCTCCCTCCGGGAGACAACCTTTGTCTCCCTCCGGGAGACAACATTTGTCTCCCTCCGGGAGACAACCTTTGTCTCCCTCCGGGAGACAACCTTTGTCTCCCTCCGATAGACAGCCATTGTCTCTCTCCGGGAGACAACATTTGTCTCCCTCCAGGAGACCAAACTGTCTCCCTCCGGGAGACAACCTTTGTTTCCCTCCTGGAGACAACCTTTGTCTCCCTCCGGGAGACAATCTTCGCCTCCCTCCGGGAGACAGCCTTTGTCTCCCTCCGGGAGACAACATTTGTCTCCCTCCCGGAGACAACCTTTGTCTCCCTCCGGGAGACAACATTTGTCTCCCTCCGGGAGACAACATTTGTCTCCCTCTGGGAGACAACCCTTGTCCCCCTCCGGGAGACAACATTTGTCTCCCTCCGGGAGACCAAACTGTCTCCCTCCGGGAGACAAGCTTTGTCTCCCTCCGGGAGACAACCTTTGTCTCCCTCCGGGAGACAACCTTCGTCTCCCTCCGAGAGACAATCTTTGTCTCCCTCCGGAAGACAACATTTGTCTCCCTCCGGGAGACCAAATTGTCTCCCTCCGGGAGACAAGCTTTGTCTCTCTCTGGGAGACATCCTTTGTCTCCCTCCGGGAGACAACCTTTGTCTCCCTCCGGGAGACAACATTAGTCTCCCTCCGAGAGACAACCTTTGTCTCCCTCCGGAAGACAACATTTGTCTCCCTCCGGGAAACAACCTTTGTCTCCCTCCGGGAGCAACATATGTTTCCCTCCGGGAGACAATTTTTATCTCCCCCCGGGAGACAACATTTTTCTCCCCCATGGGAGACAACATTTGTCTCCCTGCGGGAAACAGCATTTGTCTCCCTCCGGGAGACACCCTTTGTCTCCGTCTGGTTGTCTCCCTCTGGGAGACAACCTTTGTCACACTCCGGGAGACAACCTTTGTCTCCCTCCGGGAGACAACCTTCGTCTCCCTCCGAGAGAAAACCTTTGTCTCCCTCCGGAAGACAACATTTGTCTCCCTCCGGGAGACCAAACTGTCTCCCTCCAAGAGACAAGCTTTGTCTCCCTCCGGGAGACAACCTTTGTCTCCCTCCGGGAGACAACATTTGTCTCCCTCCAAGAGACAACCTTTGTCTCCCTCCGGGAAACAACCTTTGTCTCCCTCTGGGAGACAACCTTTGTCTCCCTCTGGGAGACAACATTTGTCTCCCTCCGGGAGACAACCTTTGTCTCCCTCCGGGAGACAACCTTTGTCTCCCTCCGGGAGACAACATTTGTCTCCCTCCGGGAGACAACCTTTGTCTCCCTCTGGGAGACAACATTTGTCTCCCTCCGGGAGACAACCTTTGTCTCCCTCCGGGAGACAACCTTTGTTTCCCTCCGGGAGACAACGTTTTTCTCCCTCCGGGAGACAACATTTGTCTGCCTCCGGGTGACAACATTTGTCTCCCTCCGGGAGACAAACTGTCTCCCTCCGGGAGACAACGTTTGTCTCCCTCCGGGAGACAACATTTGTCTCCCTCCGGGAGACAACCTTTGTCTCCCTCTGGGAGACAACATTTGTCTCCCTCCGGGAGACAACATTTGTCTCCCTCCAAGAGACAACCTTTGTCTCCCTCCGGGAAACAACCTTTGTCTCCCTCTGGGAGACAACCTTTGTCTCCCTCCGGGAGACAACCTTTGTCTCCCTCTGGGAGACAACATTTGTCTCCCTCCGGGAGACAACCTTTGTCTCCCTCCGGGAGACAACCTTTGTCTCCCTCCGGGAGACAACCTTTGTCTCCCTCCGGGAGACAACATTTGTCTCCCTCCGGGAGACAACCTTTGTCTCCCTCTGGGAGACAACATTTGTCTCCCTCCGGGAGACAACCTTTGTCTCCCTTTTGGAGACAACATTTGTCTCCCTCCGGGAGACAACCTTTGTCTCCCTCCGGGAGACAACCTTTGTTTCCCTCCGGGAGACAACGTTTGTCTCCCTCCGGGAGACAACATTTGTCTGCCTCCGGGAGACAACATTTGTCTCCCTCCGGGAGACAAACTGTCTCCCTCCGGGAGACAACGTTTGTCTCCCTCCGGGACACAACATTTGTCTCCCTCCGGGAGACAACGTTTGTCTCCCTCCGGGACACAACATTTGTCTCCCTCCGGGAGACAACGTTTGTCTCCCTCCGGGAGTCAACCTTTGTCTCCCTCCGGGAGACAACCTTTGTCTCCCTCTGGGAGACAACATTTGTCTCCCTGCGGGAGACAACCTTTGTCTCCCTCCGGGAGACAACCTTTGTCTCCCTCCGGGAGACAACATTTGTCTCCCTCCGGGAGACAACCTTTGTCTCCCTCCGGGATACAACATTTGTCTCCCTCCAGGAGACAGCGTTTGTTTCCCTCTGGGAGACAACCTTTGTCTCCCTGCGGGAGACAACCTTTGTCTCCCTCCGGGAGACAACCTTTGTCTCCCTCCGGGAGACAACCTTCCTCTCCCTCTGGGAGACAACCTTTGTCTCCCTCCGGGAGACAACCTTTGTCTCCCTCCGATAGACAGCCATTGTCTCTCTCCGGGAGACAACATTTGTCTCCCTCCAGGAGACCAAACTGTCTCCCTCCGGGAGACAACCTTTGTTTCCCTCCTGGAGACAACCTTTGTCTCCCTCCGGGAGACAATCTTCGCCTCCCTCCGGGAGACAGCCTTTGTCTCCCTCCGGGAGACAACATTTGTCTCCCTCCCGGAGACAACCTTTGTCTCCCTCCGGGAGACAACATTTGTCTCCCTCCGGGAGACAACATTTGTCTCCCTCTGGGAGACAACCCTTGTCCCCCTCCGGGAGACAACATTTGTCTCCCTCCGGGAGACCAAACTGTCTCCCTCCGGGAGACAAGCTTTGTCTCCCTCCGGGAGACAACCTTTGTCTCCCTCCGGGAGACAACCTTCGTCTCCCTCCGAGAGACAATCTTTGTCTCCCTCCGGAAGACAACATTTGTCTCCCTCCGGGAGACCAAATTGTCTCCCTCCGGGAGACAAGCTTTGTCTCTCTCTGGGAGACATCCTTTGTCTCCCTCCGGGAGACAACCTTTGTCTCCCTCCGGGAGACAACATTAGTCTCCCTCCGAGAGACAACCTTTGTCTCCCTCCGGAAGACAACATTTGTCTCCCTCCGGGAAACAACCTTTGTCTCCCTCCGGGAGCAACATATGTTTCCCTCCGGGAGACAATTTTTATCTCCCCCCGGGAGACAACATTTTTCTCCCCCATGGGAGACAACATTTGTCTCCCTGCGGGAAACAGCATTTGTCTCCCTCCGGGAGACACCCTTTGTCTCCGTCTGGTTGTCTCCCTCTGGGAGACAACCTTTGTCACACTCCGGGAGACAACCTTTGTCTCCCTCCGGGAGACAACCTTCGTCTCCCTCCGAGAGAAAACCTTTGTCTCCCTCCGGAAGACAACATTTGTCTCCCTCCGGGAGACCAAACTGTCTCCCTCCAAGAGACAAGCTTTGTCTCCCTCCGGGAGACAACCTTTGTCTCCCTCCGGGAGACAACATTTGTCTCCCTCCAAGAGACAACCTTTGTCTCCCTCCGGGAAACAACCTTTGTCTCCCTCTGGGAGACAACCTTTGTCTCCCTCTGGGAGACAACATTTGTCTCCCTCCGGGAGACAACCTTTGTCTCCCTCCGGGAGACAACCTTTGTCTCCCTCCGGGAGACAACATTTGTCTCCCTCCGGGAGACAACCTTTGTCTCCCTCTGGGAGACAACATTTGTCTCCCTCCGGGAGACAACCTTTGTCTCCCTCCGGGAGACAACCTTTGTTTCCCTCCGGGAGACAACGTTTTTCTCCCTCCGGGAGACAACATTTGTCTGCCTCCGGGTGACAACATTTGTCTCCCTCCGGGAGACAAACTGTCTCCCTCCGGGAGACAACGTTTGTCTCCCTCCGGGAGACAACATTTGTCTCCCTCCGGGAGACAACCTTTGTCTCCCTCTGGGAGACAACATTTGTCTCCCTCCGGGAGACAACATTTGTCTCCCTCCAAGAGACAACCTTTGTCTCCCTCCGGGAAACAACCTTTGTCTCCCTCTGGGAGACAACCTTTGTCTCCCTCCGGGAGACAACCTTTGTCTCCCTCTGGGAGACAACATTTGTCTCCCTCCGGGAGACAACCTTTGTCTCCCTCCGGGAGACAACCTTTGTCTCCCTCCGGGAGACAACCTTTGTCTCCCTCCGGGAGACAACATTTGTCTCCCTCCGGGAGACAACCTTTGTCTCCCTCTGGGAGACAACATTTGTCTCCCTCCGGGAGACAACCTTTGTCTCCCTCTGGGAGACAACATTTGTCTCCCTCCGGGAGACAACCTTTGTCTCCCTCCGGGAGACAACCTTTGTTTCCCTCCGGGAGACAACGTTTGTCTCCCTCCGGGAGACAACATTTGTCTGCCTCCGGGAGACAACATTTGTCTCCCTCCGGGAGACAAACTGTCTCCCTCCGGGAGACAACGTTTGTCTCCCTCCGGGACACAACATTTGTCTCCCTCCGGGAGACAACGTTTGTCTCCCTCCGGGACACAACATTTGTCTCCCTCCGGGAGACAACGTTTGTCTCCCTCCGGGAGTCAACCTTTGTCTCCCTCCGGGAGACAACCTTTGTCTCCCTCTGGGAGACAACATTTGTCTCCCTGCGGGAGACAACCTTTGTCTCCCTCCGGGAGACAACCTTTGTCTCCCTCCGGGAGACAACATTTGTCTCCCTCCGGGAGACAACCTTTGTCTCCCTCCGGGATACAACATTTGTCTCCCTCCAGGAGACAGCGTTTGTTTCCCTCTGGGAGACAACCTTTGTCTCCCTGCGGGAGACAACCTTTGTCTCCCTCCGGGAGACAACCTTTGTCTCCCTCCGGGAGACAACCTTCCTCTCCCTCTGGGAGACAACCTTTGTCTCCCTCCGGGAGACCAAACTGTCTCCCTCCGGGAGAAAAGCTTTGTCTCCCTCCGGGAGACAACCTTTGTCTCCCTCCGGGAGACAACATTTGTCTCCCTCCGGGAGACAACCTTTGTCTCCCTCCGGGAGACAACCTTTGTCTCCCTCCGATAGACAGCCATTGTCTCTCTCCGGGAGACAACATTTGTCTCCCTCCAGGAGACCAAACTGTCTCCCTCCGGGAGACAACCTTTGTTTCCCTCCTGGAGACAACCTTTGTCTCCCTCCGGGAGACAATCTTCGCCTCCCTCCGGGAGACAGCCTTTGGCTCCCTCCGGGAGACAACATTTGTCTCCCTCCCGGAGACAACCTTTGTCTCCCTCCGGGAGACAACATTTGTCTCCCTCCGGGAGACAACATTTGTCTCCCTCTGGGAGACAACCTTTGTCCCCCTCCGGGAGACAACATTTGTCTCCCTCCGGGAGACCAAACTGTCTCCCTCCGGGAGACAAGCTTTGTCTCCCTCCGTGAGACAACCTTTGTCTCCCTCCGGGAGACAACCTTCGTCTCCCTCCCGGAGACAACCTTTGTCTCCCTCCGGGAGACAACGTTTGTCTCCCTCCGGGAGACAACATTTGTCTCCCTCCAAGAGACAACCTTTGTCTCCCTCCGGGAAACAACCTTTGTCTCCCTCTGGGAGACAACCTTTGTCTCCCTCCGGGAGACAACCTTTGTCTCCCTCTGGGAGACAACATTTGTCTCCCTCCGGGAGACAACCTTTGTCTCCCTCCGGGAGACAACCTTTGTCTCCCTCCGGGAGACAACATTTGTCTCCCTCCGGGAGACAACCTTTGTCTCCCTCTGGGAGACAACATTTGTCTCCCTCCGGGAGACAACCTTTGTCTCCCTCCGGGAGACAACCTTTGTTTCCCTCCGGGAGACAACGTTTTTCTCCCTCCGGGAGACAACATTTGTCTGCCTCCGGGAGACAACATTTGTCTCCCTCCGGGAGACAAACTGTCTCCCTCCGGGAGACAACGTTTGTCTCCCTCCGGGAGACAACATTTGTCTCCCTCCGGGAGACAACGTTTGTCTCCCTCCGGGAGACAACGTTTGTCTCCCTCCGGGAGACAACATTTGTCTCCCTCCAAGAGACAACCTTTGTCTCCCTCCGGGAAACAAACTGTCTCCCTCCGGGAGACAACGTTTGTCTCCCTCCGGGACACAACATTTGTCTCCCTCCGGGAGACAACGTTTGTCTCCCTCCGGGAGTCAACCTTTGTCTCCCTCCGGGAGACAACCTTTGTCTCCCTCTGGGAGACAACATTTGTCTCCCTGCGGGAGACAACCTTTGTCTCCCTCTGGGAGACAACCTTTGTCTCCCTCCGGGAGACAACATTTGTCTCCCTCCGGGAGACAACCTTTGTCTCCCTCCGGGATACAACATTTGTCTCCCTCCAGGAGACAGCGTTTGTTTCCCTCTGGGAGACAACCTTTGTCTCCCTGCGGGAGACAGCCTTTGTCTCCCTCTGGGAGACAACATTTGTCTCCCTGCGGGAGACAACCTTTGTCTCCCTCCGGGAGACAACCTTTGTCTCCCTCCGGGAGACAACCTTTGTCTCCCTCCGGGAGACACCCTTTGTCTCCCGCCGGGAGACAACCTTCGTCTCCCTCCGAGAGACAACCTTTGTCTCCCTCCGGAAGACAACATTTGTCTCCCTCCGGGAGACCAAACTGTCTCCCTCCGGGAGACAAGCTTTGTCTCCCTCCGGGAGACAACCTTTGTCTCCCTCCGGGAGACAACATTTGTCTCCCTCCGGGAGACAACCTTTGTCTCCCTCCGGGAGACAACCTTTGTCTCCCTCCGATAGACAGCCATTGTCTCTCTCCGGGAGACAACATTTGTCTCCCTCCAGGAGACCAAACTGTCTCCCTCCGGGAGACAACCTTTGTTTCCCTCCTGGAGACAACCTTTGTCTCCCTCCGGGAGACAACCTTCGTCTCCCTCCGAGAGACAATCTTTGTCTCCCTCCGGAAGACAACATTTGTCTCCCTCCGGGAGACCAAATTGTCTCCCTCCGGGAGACAAGCTTTGTCTCTCTCTGGGAGACATCCTTTGTCTCCCTCCGGGAGACAACCTTTGTCTCCCTCCGGGAGACAACCTTTGTCTCCCTCCGGGAGACAACATTAGTCTCCCTCCGAGAGACAACCTTTGTCTCCCTCCGGAAGACAACATTTGTCTCCCTCCGGGAAACAACCTTTGTCTCCCTCCGGGAGCAACATATGTTTCCCTCCGGGAGACAATTTTTATCTCCCCCCGGGAGACAACATTTTTCTCCCCCCTGGGAGACAACATTTGTCTCCCTGCGGGAAACAGCATTTGTCTCCCTCCGGGAGACACCCTTTGTCTCCGTCTGGTTGTCTCCCTCCGGGACACAACATTTGTCTCCCTCCGGGAGACAACGTTTGTCTCCCTCCGGGAGTCAACCTTTGTCTCCCTCCGGGAGACAACCTTTGTCTCCCTCTGGGAGACAACATTTGTCTCCCTGCGGGAGACAACCTTTGTCTCCCTCTGGGAGACAACCTTTGTCTCCCTCCGGGAGACAACATTTGTCTCCCTCCGGGAGACAACCTTTGTCTCCCTCCGGGATACAACATTTGTCTCCCTCCAGGAGACAGCGTTTGTTTCCCTCTGGGAGACAACCTTTGTCTCCCTCTGGGAGACAACCTTTGTCTCCCTCTGGGAGACAACATTTGTCTCCCGCCGGGAGACAACCTTCGTCTCCCTCCGAGAGACAACCTTTGTCTCTCTCCGGGAGACAACATTTGTCTCCCTCCAGGAGACCAAACTGTCTCCCTCCGGGAGACAACCTTTGTTTCCCTCCTGGAGACAACCTTTGTCTTCCTCCGGGAGACAATCTTCGCCTCCCTCCGGGAGACAGCCTTTGTCTCCCTCCGGGAGACAACATTTGTCTCCCTCCCGGAGACAACCTTTGTCTCCCTCCGGGAGACAACATTTGTCTCCCTCCGGGAGACAACATTTGTCTCCCTCTGGGAGACAACCCTTGTCCCCCTCCGGGAGACAACATTTGTCTCCCTCCGGGAGACCAAACTGTCTCCCTCCGGGAGACAAGCTTTGTCTCCCTCCGGGAGACAACCTTTGTCTCCCTCCGGGAGACAACCTTCGTCTCCCTCCGAGAGACAATCTTTGTCTCCCTCCGGAAGACAACATTTGTCTCCCTCCGGGAGACCAAATTGTCTCCCTCCGGGAGACAAGCTTTGTCTCTCTCTGGGAGACATCCTTTGTCTCCCTCCGGGAGACAACCTTTGTCTCCCTCCGGGAGACAACCTTTGTCTCCCTCCGGGAGACAACATTAGTCTCCCTCCGAGAGACAACCTTTGTCTCCCTCCGGAAGACAACATTTGTCTCCCTCCGGGAAACAACCTTTGTCTCCCTCCGGGAGCAACATATGTTTCCCTCCGGGAGACAATTTTTATCTCCCCCCGGGAGACAACATTTTTCTCCCCCCTGGGAGACAACATTTGTCTCCCTGCGGGAAACAGCATTTGTCTCCCTCCGGGAGACACCCTTTGTCTCCGTCTGGTTGTCTCCCTCTGGGAGACAACCTTTGTCACACTCCGGGAGACAACCTTTGTCTCCCTCCGGGAGACAACCTTCGTCTCCCTCCGAGAGAAAACCTTTGTCTCCCTCCGGAAGACAACATTTGTCTCCCTCCGGGAGACCAAACTGTCTCCCTCCAGGAGACAAGCTTTGTCTCCCTCCGGGAGACAACCTTTGTCTCCCTCCGGGAGACAACATTTGTCTCCCTCCAAGAGACAACCTTTGTCTCCCTCCGGGAAACAACCTTTGTCTCCCTCTGGGAGACAACCTTTGTCTCCCTCTGGGAGACAACATTTGTCTCCCTCCGGGAGACAACCTTTGTCTCCCTCCGGGAGACAACCTTTGTCTCCCTCCGGGAGACAACATTTGTCTCCCTCCGGGAGACAACCTTTGTCTCCCTCTGGGAGACAACATTTGTCTCCCTCCGGGAGACAACCTTTGTCTCCCTCCGGGAGACAACCTTTGTCTCCCTCCGGGAGACAACGTTTTTCTCCCTCCGGGAGACAACATTTGTCTGCCTCCGGGAGACAACCTTTGTCTCCCTCCGGGAGACAACATTTGTCTCCCTCCAAGAGACAACCTTTGTCTCCCTCCGGGAAACAACCTTTGTCTCCCTCTGGGAGACAACCTTTGTCTCCCTCTGGGAGACAACATTTGTCTCCCGCCGGGAGACAACCTTCGTCTCCCTCCGAGAGACAACCTTTGTCTCCCTCCGGAAGACAACATTTGTCTCCCTCCGGGAGACCAAACTGTCTCCCTCCGGGAGACAAGCTTTGTCTCCCTCCGGGAGACAACCTTTGTCTCCCTCCGGGAGACAACATTTGTCTCCCTCCGGGAGACAACCTTTGTCTCCCTCCGGGAGACAACCTTTGTCTCCCTCCGATAGACAGCCATTGTCTCTCTCCGGGAGACAACATTTGTCTCCCTCCAGGAGACCAAACTGTCTCCCTCCGGGAGACAACCTTTGTTTCCCTCCTGGAGACAACCTTTGTCTCCCTCCGGGAGACAATCTTCGCCTCCCTCCGGGAGACAGCCTTTGTCTCCCTCCGGGAGACAACATTTGTCTCCCTCCCGGAGACAACCTTTGTCTCCCTCCGGGAGACAACATTTGTCTCCCTCCGGGAGACAACATTTGTCTCCCTCTGGGAGACAACCCTTGTCCCCCTCCGGGAGACAACATTTGTCTCCCTCCGGGAGACCAAACTGTCTCCCTCCGGGAGACAAGCTTTGTCTCCCTCCGGGAGACAACCTTTGTCTCCCTCCGGGAGACAACCTTCGTCTCCCTCCGAGAGACAATCTTTGTCTCCCTCCGGAAGACAACATTTGTCTCCCTCCGGGAGACCAAATTGTCTCCCTCCGGGAGACAAGCTTTGTCTCTCTCTGGGAGACATCCTTTGTCTCCCTCCGGGAGACAACCTTTGTCTCCCTCCGGGAGACAACCTTTGTCTCCCTCCGGGAGACAACATAAGTCTCCCTCCGAGAGACAACCTTTGTCTCCCTCCGGAAGACAACATTTGTCTCCCTCCGGGAAACAACCTTTGTCTCCCTCCGGGAGCAACATATGTTTCCCTCCGGGAGACAATTTTTATCTCCCCCCGGGAGACAACATTTTTCTCCCCCCTGGGAGACAACATTTGTCTCCCTGCGGGAAACAGCATTTGTCTCCCTCCGGGAGACACCCTTTGTCTCCGTCTGGTTGTCTCCCTCTGGGAGACAACCTTTGTCACACTCCGGGAGACAACCTTTGTCTCCCTCCGGGAGACAACCTTCGTCTCCCTCCGAGAGAAAACCTTTGTCTCCCTCCGGAAGACAACATTTGTCTCCCTCCGGGAGACCAAACTGTCTCCCTCCAGGAGACAAGCTATGTCTCCCTCCGGGAGACAACCTTTGTCTCCCTCCGGGAGACAACATTTGTCTCCCTCCAAGAGACAACCTTTGTCTCCCTCCGGGAAACAACCTTTGTCTCCCTCTGGGAGACAACCTTTGTCTCCCTCTGGGAGACAACATTTGTCTCCCTCCGGGAGACAACCTTTGTCTCCCTCCGGGAGACAACCTTTGTCTCCCTCCGGGAGACAACATTTGTCTCCCTCCGGGAGACAACCTTTGTCTCCCTCTGGGAGACAACATTTGTCTCCCTCCGGGAGACAACCTTTGTCTCCCTCCGGGAGACAACCTTTGTTTCCCTCCGGGAGACAACGTTTTTCTCCCTCCGGGAGACAACATTTGTCTGCCTCCGGGTGACAACATTTGTCTCCCTCCGGGAGACAAACTGTCTCCCTCCGGGAGACAACGTTTGTCTCCCTCCGGGAGACAACATTTGTCTCCCTCCGGGAGACAACCTTTGTCTCCCTCTGGGAGACAACATTTGTCTCCCTCCAGGAGACAACATTTGTCTCCCTCCAAGAGACAACCTTTGTCTCCCTCCGGGAAACAACCTTTGTCTCCCTCTGGGAGACAACCTTTGTCTCCCTCCGGGAGACAACCTTTGTCTCCCTCTGGGAGACAACATTTGTCTCCCTCCGGGAGACAACCTTTGTCTCCCTCCGGGAGACAACCTTTGTCTCCCTCCGGGAGACAACATTTGTCTCCCTCCGGGAGACAACCTTTGTCTCCCTCTGGGAAACAACATTTGTCTCCCTCCGGGAGACAACCTTTGTCTCCCTCTGGGAGACAACATTTGTCTCCCTCCGGGAGACAACCTTTGTCTCCCTCCGGGAGACAACCTTTGTTTCCCTCCGGGAGACAACGTTTGTCTCCCTCCGGGAGACAACATTTGTCTGCCTCCGGGAGACAACATTTGTCTCCCTCCGGGAGACAAACTGTCTCCCTCCGGGAGACAACGTTTGTCTCCCTCCGGGACACAACATTTGTCTCCCTCCGGGAGACAACGTTTGTCTCCCTCCGGGAGTCAACCTTTGTCTCCCTCCGGGAGACAACCTTTGTCTCCCTCTGGGAGACAACATTTGTCTCCCTGCGGGAGACAACCTTTGTCTCCCTGCGGGAGACAACCTTTGTCTCCCTCCGGGAGACAACCTTTGTCTCCCTCCGGGAGACAACCTTCCTCTCCCTCTGGGAGACAACCTTTGTCTCCCTCCGGGAGACCAAACTGTCTCCCTCCGGGAGACAAGCTTTGTCTCCCTCCGGGAGACAACCTTTGTCTCCCTCCGGGAGACAACATTTGTCTCCCTCCGGGAGACAACCTTTGTCTCCCTCCGGGAGACAACCTTTGTCTCCCTCCGATAGACAGCCATTGTCTCTCTCCGGGAGACAACATTTGTCTCCCTCCAGGAGACAAAACTGTCTCCCTCCGGGAGACAACCTTTGTTTCCCTCCTGGAGACAACCTTTGTCTCCCTCCGGGAGACAATCTTCGCCTCCCTCCGGGAGACAGCCTTTGTCTCCCTCCGGGAGACAACATTTGTCTCCCTCCCGGAGACAACCTTTGTCTCCCTCCGGGAGACAACATTTGTCTCCCTCCGGGAGACAACATTTGTCTCCCTCTGGGAGACAACCTTTGTCCCCCTCCGGGAGACAACATTTGTCTCCCTCCGGGAGACCAAACTGTCTCCCTCCGGGAGACAACCTTTGTCTCCCTCTGGGAGACAACATTTGTCTCCCTCCGGGAGACAACCTTTGTCTCCCTCCGGGAGACAACCTTTGTTTCCCTCCGGGAGACAACGTTTTTCTCCCTCCGGGAGACAACATTTGTCTGCCTCCGGGAGACAACATTTGTCTCCCTCCGGGAGACAAACTGTCTCCCTCCGGGAGACAACGTTTGTCTCCCTCCGGGAGACAACATTTGTCTCCCTCCGGGAGACAACCTTTGTCTCCCTCTGGGAGACAACATTTGTCTCCCTCCGGGAGACAACGTTTGTCTCCCTCCGGGAGACAACGTTTGTCTCCCTCCGGGAGACAACATTTGTCTCCCTCCAAGAGACAACCTTTGTCTCCCTCCGGGAAACAACCTTTGTCTCCCTCTGGGAGACAACCTTTGTCTCCCTCCGGGAGACAACCTTTGTCTCCCTCTGGGAGACAACATTTGTCTCCCTCCGGGAGACAACCTTTGTCTCCCTCCGGGAGACAACCTTTGTCTCCCTCCGGGAGACAACATTTGTCTCCCTCCGGGAGACAACCTTTGTCTCCCTCTGGGAGACAACATTTGTCTCCCTCCGGGAGACAACCTTTGTCTCCCTCCGGGACACAACATTTGTCTCCCTCCGGGAGACAACGTTTGTCTCCCTCCGGGAGTCAACCTTTGTCTCCCTCCGGGAGACAACCTTTGTCTCCCTCTGGGAGACAACATTTGTCTCCCTGCGGGAGACAACCTTTGTCTCCCTCCGGGAGACAGCCTTTGTCTCCCTCTGGGAGACAACATTTGTCTCCCTGCGGGAGACAACCTTTGTCTCCCTCCGGGAGACAACCTTTGTCTCCCTCCGGGAGACAACCTTTGTCTCCCTCCGGGAGACACCCTTTGTCTCCCGCCGGGAGACAACCTTCGTCTCCCTCCGAGAGACAACCTTTGTCTCCCTCCGGAAGACAACATTTGTCTCCCTCCGGGAGACCAAACTGTCTCCCTCCGGGAGACAAGCTTTGTCTCCCTCCGAGAGACAACCTTTGTCTCCCTCCGGAAGACAACATTTGTCTCCCTCCGGGAGACCAAACTGTCTCCCTCCGGGAGACAAGCTTTGTCTCCCTCCGGGAGACAACCTTTGTCTCCCTCCGGGAGACAACATTTGTCTCCCTCCGGGAGACAACCTTTGTCTCCCTCCGGGAGACAACCTTTGTCTCCCTCCGGTAGACAGCCATTGTCTCTCTCCGGGAGACAACATTTGTCTCCCTCCAGGAGACCAAACTGTCTCCCTCCGGGAGACAACCTTTGTCTCCCTCCTGGAGACAACCTTTGTCTCCCTCCGGGAGACAATCTTCGCCTCCCTCCGGGAGACAGCCTTTGTCTCCCTCCGGGAGACAACATTTGTCTCCCTCCCGGAGACAACCTTTGTCTCCCTCCGGGAGACAACATTTGTCTCCCTCCAAGAGACAACTTTTGTCTCCCTCTGGGAGACAACCTTTGTCCCCCTCTGGGAGACAACATTTGTCTCCCTCCGGGAGACCAAACTGTCTCCCTCCGGGAGACAAGCTTTGTCTCCCTCCGGGAGACAACCTTTGTCTCCCTCCGGGAGACAACCTTCGTCTCCCTCCGAGAGACAATCTTTGTCTCCCTCCGGAAGACAACATTTGTCTCCCTCCGGGAGACCAAATTGTCTCCCTCCGGGAGACAAGCTTTGTCTCTCTCTGGGAGACATCCTTTGTCTCCCTCCGGGAGACAACCTTTGTCTCCCTCCGGGAGACAACATTAGTCTCCCTCCGAGAGACAACCTTTGTCTCCCTCCGGAAGACAACATTTGTCTCCCTCCGGGAAACAACCTTTGTCTCCCTCCGGGAGCAACATATGTTTCCCTCCGGGAGACAATTTTTATCTCCCCCCGGGAGACAACATTTTTCTCCCCCCTGGGAGACAACATTTGTCTCCCTGCGGGAGACAGCATTTGTCTCCCTCCGGGAGACACCCTTTGTCTCCGTCTGGTTGTCTCCCTCTGGGAGACAACCTTTGTCACACTCCGGGAGACAACCTTTGTCTCCCTCCGGGAGACAACCTTCGTCTCCCTCCGAGAGAAAACCTTTGTCTCCCTCCGGAAGACAACATTTGTCTCCCTCCGGGAGACCAAACTGTCTCCCTCCAGGAGACAAGCTTTGTCTCCCTCCGGGAGACAACCTTTGTCTCCCTCCGGGAGACAACATTTGTCTCCCTCCGGGAGACAACATTTGTCTCCCTCCGGGAGACAACCTTTGTCTCCCTCCGGGAGCAACATTTGTTTCCCTCCGGGAGACAATTTTTTTCTCCCCCCGGGAGACAACCTTCGTCTCCCTCCGAGAGACAACCTTTGTCTCCCTCCGGGAGACAACATTTGTCTCCCTCCGGGAGACCAAACTGTCTCCCTCCTGGAGACAACCTTTGTCTCCCTCCTGGAGACAACCTTTGTCTCCCTCTTGGAGACAACCTTCGCCTCCCTCCGGGAGACAGCCTTTGTCTCCCTCCGGGAGACAACATTTGTCTCCCTCCCGGAGACAACCTTTGTCTCCCTCCGGGAGACAACATTTGTCTCCCTCCGGGAGACAACATTTGTCTCCCTCTGGGAGACAACCTTTGTCTCCCTCCGGGAGACAACATTTGTCTCCCTCCGGGAGACCAAACTGTCTCCCTCCGGGAAACAAGCTTTGTCTCCCTCCAGGAGATAACCTTTGTCTCCCTCCGGGAGACAACCTTTGTCTCCCTCCGGGAGACAATCTTCGCCTCCCTCCGGGAGACAGCCTTTGTCTCCCTCCGGGAGACAACATTTGTCTCCCTCCCGGAGACAACCTTTGTCTCCCTCCGGGAGACAACATTTGTCTCCCTCCGGGAGACAACTTTTGTCTCCCTCTGGGAGACAACCTTTGTCCCCCTCTGGGAGACAACATTTGTCTCCCTCCGGGAGACCAAACTGTCTCCCTCCGGGAGACAAGCTTTGTCTCCCTCCGGGAGACAACCTTTGTCTCCCTCCGGGAGACAACCTTCGTCTCCCTCCGAGAGACAATCTTTGTCTCCCTCCGGAAGACAACATTTGTCTCCCTCCGGGAGACCAAATTGTCTCCCTCCGGGAGACAAGCTTTGTCTCTCTCTGGGAGACATCCTTTGTCTCCCTCCGGGAGACAACCTTTGTCTCCCTCCGGGAGACAACATTAGTCTCCCTCCGAGAGACAACCTTTGTCTCCCTCCGGAAGACAACATTTGTCTCCCTCCGGGAAACAACCTTTGTCTCCCTCCGGGAGCAACATATGTTTCCCTCCGGGAGACAATTTTTATCTCCCCCCGGGAGACAACATTTTTCTCCCCCCTGGGAGACAACATTTGTCTCCCTGCGGGAGACAGCATTTGTCTCCCTCCGGGAGACACCCTTTGTCTCCGTCTGGTTGTCTCCCTCTGGGAGACAACCTTTGTCACACTCCGGGAGACAACCTTTGTCTCCCTCCGGGAGACAACCTTCGTCTCCCTCCGAGAGAAAACCTTTGTCTCCCTCCGGAAGACAACATTTGTCTCCCTCCGGGAGACCAAACTGTCTCCCTCCAGGAGACAAGCTTTGTCTCCCTCCGGGAGACAACCTTTGTCTCCCTCCGGGAGACAACATTTGTCTCCCTCCGGGAGACAACATTTGTCTCCCTCCGGGAGACAACCTTTGTCTCCCTCCGGGAGCAACATTTGTTTCCCTCCGGGAGACAATTTTTTTCTCCCCCCGGGAGACAACCTTCGTCTCCCTCCGAGAGACAACCTTTGTCTCCCTCCGGGAGACAACATTTGTCTCCCTCCGGGAGACCAAACTGTCTCCCTCCTGGAGACAACCTTTGTCTCCCTCCTGGAGACAACCTTTGTCTCCCTCTTGGAGACAACCTTCGCCTCCCTCCGGGAGACAGCCTTTGTCTCCCTCCGGGAGAAAACATTTGTCTCCCTCCCGGAGACAACCTTTGTCTCCCTCCGGGAGACAACATTTGTCTCCCTCCGGGAGACAACATTTGTCTCCCTCTGGGAGACAACCTTTGTCTCCCTCCGGGAGACAACATTTGTCTCCCTCCGGGAGACCAAACTGTCTCCCTCCGGGAAACAAGCTTTGTCTCCCTCCGGGAGATAACCTTTGTCTCCCTCCGGGAGACAACCTTCGTCTCCCTCCGAGAGACAACCTTTGTCTCCCTCCGGAAGACAACATTTGTCTCCCTCCGGGAGACCAAACTGTCTCCCTCCGGGAGACAAGCTTTGTCTCCCTCCGGGAGACAACCTTTGTCTCCCTCCGGGAGACAACATTTGTCTCCCTCCGGGAGACAACCTTTGTCTCCCTCTGGGAGACAACATTTGTCTCCCTCCGGGAGACAACCTTTGTCTCCCTCCGGGACACAACATTTGTCTCCCTCCGGGAGACAACGTTTGTCTCCCTCCGGGAGTCAACCTTTGTCTCCCTCCGGGAGACAACCTTTGTCTCCCTCTGGGAGACAACATTTGTCTCCCTGCGGGAGACAACCTTTGTCTCCCTCCGGGAGACAGCCTTTGTCTCCCTCTGGGAGACAACATTTGTCTCCCTGCGGGAGACAACCTTTGTCTCCCTCCGGGAGACAACATTAGTCTCCCTCCGAGAGACAACCTTTGTCTCCCTCCGGAAGACAACATTTGTCTCCCTCCGGGAAACAACCTTTGTCTCCCTCCGGGAGCAACATTTGTTTCCCTCCGGGAGACAATTTTTGTCTCCCCCCGGGAGACAACATTTTTCTCCCCCCGGGAGACAACCTTTGTCTCCCTCCGGGAGACAGCATTTGTCTCCCTCCGGGAGACACCCTTTGTCTCACTCCGGGAGACAACAATTGTCTCCCTCTGGGAGACACCCTTTGTCTCCCTCTGGTTGTCTCCCTCTGGGAGACAACCTTTGTCACTCTCCGGGAGACAACATTTGTCTCCCTCCAGGAGACAACATTTGTCTCCCTCCGGGAGACAACCTTTGTCTCCCTCCGGGAGACACCCTTTGTCTCCGTCTGGTTGTCTCCCTCTGGGAGACAACCTTTGTCACCCTCCGGGAGACAACTTTTGTCTCCCTCCGGGAGACAACATTTGTCTCCCTCCGGGAGACAACCTTTGTCTCCCTCCGGTAGACAGCCATTGTCTCACTCCGGGAGACAGCATTTGTCTCCCTCCGGGAGACAACAATTGTCTCCCTCCGGGAGACACCCTTTGTCTCCGTCTGGTTGTCTCCCTCTGGGAGACAACCTTTGTCACTCTCCGGGAGACAACATTTGTCTCCCTCCAGGATACAACATTTGTCTCCCTCCGGGAGACAACCTTTGTCTCCCTCCGGGAGACAACCTTTGTCTCCCTCCGGGAGACAACATTTGTCTCCCTCCGGGAGACGACCTTTGTCTCCCTCCGGGAGACAGTCATTGTCTCCCTCCGGGGACAACATTTGTCTCCCTTCGTGACACCAAACTGTCTCCCTCCGGGAGACAACATTTGTTTCCCTCCGGGAGATAACATTTGTCTCCCTCCGGGAGACAACATTAGTCTCCCTCCGGGAGACAATTTTTGTCTCCCCCCGGGAGACAACATTTGTCTCCCCCCCAGGGACAACATTTGTCTCCCTCCGGGAGACACCCTTTGTCTCCGTCTGGTTGTCTCCCTCTGGGAGACAACATTAGTCACCCTCCGGGAGACAACATTTGTCTCCCTCCGGGAGACAACATTTGTCTCCCTCCGGGAGACAAAATTGTCTCCCTCCGGGAGACAGCCTTTGTCTCTCTCCGGGAGACAACCTTTGTCTCCCTCCGGGAGACAAGCTTGTCTCCCTCCGGGAGACAACCTTCGTCTCCCTACTGGAGACAACCTTTGTCTCCCTCCGGGAGAAAACATTTGTCTCCCTCCGGGAGACAACCTTTGTCTCCCTCCGGGAGACAAACTTTGTCTCCCTCCGGGAGACAACCTTCCTCTCCCTCCGGGAGACAACCTTTGTCTCCCTCCGGGAGACAACATTTGTCTCCCTCCGGGAGACAACATTTGTCTCCCTCCGGGAGACAGCCTTTGTCTCCCTCCGGGAGACAACATTAGTCTCCCTCCGAGAGACAACCTTTGTCTCCCTCCGGAAGACAACATTTGTCTCCCTCCGGGAAACAACCTTTGTCTCCCTCCGGGAGCAACATATGTTTCCCTCCGGGAGACAATTTTTATCTCCCCCCGGGAGACAACATTTTTCTCCCCCCTGGGAGACAACATTTGTCTCCCTGCGGGAGACAGCATTTGTCTCCCTCCGGGAGACACCCTTTGTCTCCGTCTGGTTGTCTCCCTCTGGGAGACAACCTTTGTCACACTCCGGGAGACAACCTTTGTCTCCCTCCGGGAGACAACCTTCGTCTCCCTCCGAGAGAAAACCTTTGTCTCCCTCCGGAAGACAACATTTGTCTCCCTCCGGGAGACCAAACTGTCTCCCTCCAGGAGACAAGCTTTGTCTCCCTCCGGGAGACAACCTTTGTCTCCCTCCGGGAGACAACATTTGTCTCCCTCCGGGAGACAACATTTGTCTCCCTCCGGGAGACAACCTTTGTCTCCCTCCGGGAGCAACATTTGTTTCCCTCCGGGAGACAATTTTTTTCTCCCCCCGGGACACAACCTTCGTCTCCCTCCGAGAGACAACCTTTGTCTCCCTCCGGGAGACAACATTTGTCTCCCTCCGGGAGACCAAACTGTCTCCCTCCTGGAGACAACCTTTGTCTCCCTCCTGGAGACAACCTTTGTCTCCCTCCGGGAGACAACCTTCGCCTCCCTCCGGGAGACAGCCTTTGTCTCCCTCCGGGAGACAACATTTGTCTCCCTCCCGGAGACAACCTTTGTCTCCCTCCGGGAGACAGCCTTTGTCTCTCTCCGGGAGACAACCTTTGTCTCCCTCCGGGAGACAAGCTTGTCTCCCTCCGGGAGACAACCTTCGTCTCCCTACTGGAGACAACCTTTGTCTCCCTCCGGGAGAAAACATTTGTCTCCCTCCGGGAGACAACCTTTGTCTCCCTCCGGGAGACAAACTTTGTCTCCCTCCGGGAGACAACCTTCCTCTCCCTCCGGGAGACAACCTTTGTCTCCCTCCGGGAGACAACATTTGTCTCCCTCCGGGAGACAACATTTGTCTCCCTCCGGGAGACAGCCTTTGTCTCCCTCCGGGAGACAACATTAGTCTCCCTCCGAGAGACAACCTTTGTCTCCCTCCGGAAGACAACATTTGTCTCCCTCCGGGAAACAACCTTTGTCTCCCTCCGGGAGCAACATATGTTTCCCTCCGGGAGACAATTTTTATCTCCCCCCGGGAGACAACATTTTTCTCCCCCCTGGGAGACAACATTTGTCTCCCTGCGGGAGACAGCATTTGTCTCCCTCCGGGAGACACCCTTTGTCTCCGTCCGGGAGACAACATTTGTCTCCCTCCGGGAGACAACATTTGTCTCCCTCTGGGAGACAACCTTTGTCTCCCTCCGGGAGACAACATTTGTCTCCCTCCGGGAGACCAAACTGTCTCCCTCCGGGAAACAAGCTTTGTCTCCCTCCGGGAGATAACCTTTGTCTCCCTCCGGGAGACAACCTTCGTCTCCCTCCGAGAGACAACCTTTGTCTCCCTCCGGAAGACAACATTTGTCTCCCTCCGGGAGACCAAACTGTCTCCCTCCGGGAGACAAGCTTTGTCTCCCTCCGGGAGACAACCTTTGTCTCCCTCCGGGAGACAACCTTTGTCTCCCTCCGGGAGACAACCTTTGTCTCCCTCCGGGAGACAACATTAGTCTCCCTCCGAGAGACAACCTTTGTCTCCCTCCGGAAGACAACATTTGTCTCCCTCCGGGAAACAACCTTTGTCTCCCTCCGGGAGCAACATTTGTTTCCCTCCGGGAGACAGCATTTGTCTCCCTCCGGGAGACAACAATTGTCTCCCTCCGGGAGACAACATTTGTCTCCCTCCGGGAGACAACCTTTGTCTCCCTCCGGGAGACAACCTTTGTCTCCCTCCGGGAGAAACATTTGTTTCCCTCCGGGAGACAATTTTTGTCTCCCCCCGGGAGACAACATTTTTCTCCCCCCGGGAGACAACTTTTGTCTCCCTCCGGAAGACAACATTTGTCTCCCTCCGGGAGACAACCTTTGTCTCCCTCCGGTAGACAGCCATTGTCTCACTCCGGGAGACAACAATTGTCTCCCTCTGGGAGACACCCTTTGTCTCCCTCTGGTTGTCTCCCTCTGGGAGACAACCTTTGTCACTCTCCGGGAGACAACATTTGTCTCCCTCCAGGAGACAACATTTGTCTCCCTCCGGGAGACAACCTTTGTCTCCCTCCGGGAGACACCCTTTGTCTCCGTCTGGTTGTCTCCCTCTGGGAGATAACCTTTGTCACCCTCCGGGAGACAACTTTTGTCTCCCTCCGGGAGACAACATTTGTCTCCCTCCGGGAGACAACCTTTGTCTCCCTCCGGTAGACAGCCATTGTCTCACTCCGGGAGACAGCATTTGTCTCCCTCCGGGAGACAACAATTGTCTCCCTCCGGGAGACACCCTTTGTCTCCGTCTGGTTGTCTCCCTCTGGGAGACAACCTTTGTCACTCTCCGGGAGACAACATTTGTCTCCCTCCAGGATACAACATTTGTCTCCCTCCGGGAGACAACCTTTGTCTCCCTCCGGGAGACAACCTTTGTCTCCCTCCGGGAGACAACATTTGTCTCCCTCCGGGAGACGACCTTTGTCTCCCTCCGGGAGACAGTCATTGTCTCCCTCCGGGGACAACATTTGTCTCCCTTCGTGACACCAAACTGTCTCCCTCCGGGAGACAACATTTGTTTCCCTCCGGGAGACAACATTTGTCTCCCTCCGGGAGACAACATTAGTCTCCCTCCGGGAGACAATTTTTGTCTCCCCCCGGGAGACAACATTTGTCTCCCCCCCAGGGACAACATTTGTCTCCCTCCGGGAGACACCCTTTGTCTCCGTCTGGTTGTCTCCCTCTGGGAGACAACATTAGTCACCCTCCGGGAGACAACATTTGTCTCCCTCCGGGAGACAACATTTGTCTCCCTCCGGGAGACAAAATTGTCTCCCTCCGGGAGACAGCCTTTGTCTCTCTCCGGGAGACAACCTTTGTCTCCCTCCGGGAGACAAGCTTGTCTCCCTCCGGGAGACAACCTTCGTCTCCCTACTGGAGACAACCTTTGTCTCCCTCCGGGAGAAAACATTTGTCTCCCTCCGGGAGACAACCTTTGTCTCCCTCCGGGAGACAAACTTTGTCTCCCTCCGGGAGACAACCTTCCTCTCCCTCCGGGAGACAACCTTTGTCTCCCTCCGGGAGACAACATTTGTCTCCCTCCGGGAGACAACATTTGTCTCCCTCCGGGAGACAGCCTTTGTCTCCCCCGGGAGACAACATTTGTCTCCCTCCGGGAGACCAAACTTTCTCCCTCCGGGAGACAAGCCTTGTCTCCCTCCGGGAGACACCCTTTGTCTCCGTCTGGTTTTCTCCCTCCTGGAGACAACAGTTGTCTCCCTCTGGGAGACAACCTTTGTCTCCCTCCGGGAGACAACATTCCTCTCCCTCCGGGAGACAACCTTTGTCTCCCTCCGGGAGACAACATTTGTCTTCCTCCGGGAGACAAGCTTTGTCTCCCTCCGGGAGACAAGCTTTGTCTCCCTCCAGGAGACAACCTTCGTCTCCCTCCGGGAGACAACCTTTGTCTCCCTCCGGGAGACCAAACTGTCTCCCTCCGGGAGACAACCTTCGTCTCCCTCCGGGAGACAACCTTTGTCTCCCTCTGGGAGACAACATTTGTCTCCCTCCCGGAGACAACCTTTGTCTCCCTCCGGGTGACAACATTTGTCTCCCTCCGGGAGACAACATTTGTCACCCTCCTGGAGACAACCTTTGTCTCTTGCTTCCGGGAGACAACCTTTGTCTCCCTCCGGTAGACAGCCATTGTCTCCCCCCGGGAGACAACATTTGTCTCCCTCCGGGAGACAAAACTGTCTCCCTCCGGAAGACAACCTTTGTCTCCCTCCGGGAGACAACATTTGTCTCCCTCCAGGAGACAACATTTGTCTCCCTCCGGGAGACCAAACTGTCTCCCTCCGGGAGATAACTTTTGTCTCCCTCCGGGAGACAACATTTGTCTCCCTCTGGGAGACAACCTTTTATCTCCCTCCGGGAGACAACATTTGTTTTCCTCCGGGAGATCAAACTGTCTCCCTCCGGGAGACAAGCTTTGTCTCCCTCCAGGAGACAACCTTCGTCTCCCTCCGGGAGACAACCTTTGTCTCCCTCCGCGAGACAACATCTGTCTCCCTCCCGGAGACAACCTTTGTCTTCCTCCGGGAGACAACATTTGTATCCCTCCGGGAGACAACCTTTGTCTCCCTCCGGGAGAGAACCTTCGTCTCCCTCCCGGAGACAACCTTTGTCTCCCTCCGGGTGAGAACATTTGTCTCCCTCCGGGAGACAACATTTGTCACCCTCCTGGAGATAACCTTTGTCTCTTCCTTCCGGGAGACAACCTTTGTCTCCCTCCGGTAGACAGCCATTGTCTCCCTCCGGGAGACAACATTTGTCTCCCTCCGGGAGACAAAACTGTCTCCCTCCGGAAGACAACCTTTGTCTCCTTCCGGGAGACAACATTTGTCTCCCTCCGGGAGACAACATTTGTCTCCCTCCGGGAGACCAAACTGTCTCCCTCCGGGAGACAACGTTTGTCTCCCTCCGGGAGACAACGTTTGTCTCCCTCCGGGAGACAACATTTGTCTCCCTCCGGGAGACAACCTTTGTCTCCCTCTGGGAGACAACATTTGTCTCCCTCCGGGAGACAACGTTTGTCTCCCTCCGGGAGACAACGTTTGTCTCCCTCCGGGAGACAACGTTTGTCTCCCTCCGGGAGACAACATTTGTCTCCCTCCAAGAGACAACCTTTGTCTCCCTCCGGGAAACAACCTTTGTCTCCCTCTGGGAGACAACCTTTGTCTCCCTCCGGGAGACAACCTTTGTCTCCCTCTGGGAGACAACATTTGTCTCCCTCCGGGAGACAACCTTTGTCTCCCTCCGGGAGACAACCTTTGTCTCCCTCCGGGAGACAACATTTGTCTCCCTCCGGGAGACAACCTTTGTCTCCCTCCGGGAGACAACCTTTGTTTCCCTCCGGGAGACAACGTTTGTCTCCCTCCGGGAGACAACATTTGTCTGCCTCCGGGAGACAACATTTGTCTCCCTCCGGGAGACAAACTGTCTCCCTCCGGGAGACAACGTTTGTCTCCCTCCGGGACACAACATTTGTCTCCCTCCGGGAGACAACGTTTGTCTCCCTCCGGGAGTCAACCTTTGTCTCCCTCCGGGAGACAACCTTTGTCTCCCTCTGGGAGACAACATTTGTCTCCCTGCGGGAGACAACCTTTGTCTCCCTCCGGGAGACAACCTTTGTCTCCCTCCGGGAGACAACATTTGTCTCCCTCCGGGATACAACATTTGTCTCCCTCCAGGAGACAGCGTTTGTTTCACTCTGGGAGACAACCTTTGTCTCCCTGCGGGAGACAGCCTTTGTCTCCCTCTGGGAGACAACATTTGTCTCCCTGCGGGAGACAACCTTTGTCTCCCTCCGGGAGACAACCTTTGTCTCCCTCCGGGAGACAACCTTTGTCTCCCTCCGGGAGACACCCTTTGTCTCCCGCCAGGAGACAACCTTTGTCTCCCTCCGGGAGACAAACTGTCTCCCTCCGGGAGACAACGTTTGTCTCCCTCCGGGAGACAACGTTTGTCTCCCTCCGGGAGACAACGTTTGTCTCTCTCCGGGAGACAACATTTGTCTGCCTCCGGGAGACAACATTTGTCTCCCTCCGGGAGACAACCTTTGTCTCCCTCTGGGAGACAACCTTTGTCTCCTTCCGGGAGACAACCTTTGTCTCCCTCTGGGAGACAACATTTGTCTCCCTGCGGGAGACAACCTTTGTCTCCCTCCGAGAGACAACCTTTGTCTCCACCGGGAGACAACATTTGTCTCCCTCCGGGAGACAGCTTTTGTTTCCCTCTGGGAGACAACCTTTTTCTCCCTCCGGGAGACAGCCTTTGTCTCCCTCTGGGAGACAACATTTGTCTCCCTCTGGGAGACAACCTTTGTCTCCCTCCGGGAGACCAAACTGTCTCCCTCCGGGAGACAACCTTCGTCTCCCTCCGGGAGACAACCTTTGTCTCCCTCCGGGAGACAACATTTGTCTCCCTCCGGGAGACAGCCTTTGTCTCCCACGGGAGACAACATTGTCTCCCTCCGGGAGACAGCACTTGTCTCCCTCCGGGGGACAACATTTGTCTCCCTCCGGGAGACACCCTTTGTCTCCGTCTGGTTTTCTCCTTCCTGGAGACAACAGTTGTCTCCCTCTGGGAGACAACCTTTGTCTCCCTCCGGGAGACAACATTCCTCTCCCTCCGGGAGACAACCTTTGTCTCCCTCCGGGAGACAACATTTGTCTCCCTCCGGGAGACAAGCTTTGTCTCCCTCCGGGAGACAAGCTTTGTCTCCCTCCAGGAGACAACCTTCGTCTCCCTCCGGGAGACAACCTTTGTCTCCCTCCGGGAGACCAAACTGTCTCCCTCCGGGAGACAACCTTCGTCTCACTCCGGGAGACAACCTTTGTCTCCCTCTGGGAGACAACATTTGTCTCCCTCCCGGAGACAACCTTTGTCTCCCTCCGGGTGACAACATTTGTCTCCCTCCGGGAGACAACATTTGTCACCCTCCTGGAGACAACCTTTGTCTCTTCCTTCCGGGAGACAACCTTTGTCTCCCTCCGGTAGACAGCCATTGTCTCCCTCCGGGAGACAACATTTGTCTCCCTCCGGGAGACAAAACTGTCTCCCTCCGGAAGACAACCTTTGTCTCCCTCCGGGAGACAACATTTGTCTCCCTCCGGGAGACAACATTTGTCTCCCTCCGGGAGACCAAACTGTCTCCCTCCGGGAGATAACTGTTGTCTCCCTCCGGGAGACAACATTTGTCTCCCTCTGGGAGACAACCTTTGTCTCCCTCCGGGAGACAACATTTGTTTTCCTCCGGGAGATCAAACTGTCTCCCTCCGGGAGACAAGCTTTGTCTCCCTCCAGGAGACAACCTTCGTCTCCCTCCGGGAGACAACCTTTGTCTCCCTCCGCGAGACAACATCTGTCTCCCTCCCGGAGACAACCTTTGTCTCCCTCCGGGAGACAACATTTGTATCCCTCCGGGAGACAACCTTTGTCTCCCTCCGGGAGAGAACCTTCGTCTCCCTCCCGGAGACAACCTTTGTCTCCCTCCGGGTGAGAACATTTGTCTCCCTCCGGGAGACAACATTTGTCACCCTCCTTGAGACAACCTTTGTCTCTTCCTTCCGGGAGACAACCTTTGTCTCCCTCCGGTAGACAGCCATTGTCTCCCTCCGGGAGACAACATTTGTCTCCCTCCGGGAGACAAAACTGTCTCCCTCCGGAAGACAACCTTTGTCTCCCTCCGGGAGACAACATTTGTCTCCCTCCGGGAGACAACATTTGTCTCCCTCCGGGAGACAACCTTTGTCTCCCTCCGGGAGACAACATTTGTCTCCCTCCGGGAGATCAAACTGTCTCCCTCCGGGAGACAAGCTTTGTCTCCCTCCAGGAGACAAACTTCGTCTCCCTCCAGGAGACAACCTTTGTCTCCCTCCGGGAGACAACATCTGTCTCCCTCCCGGAGACAACCTTTGTCTCCCTCCGGGAGACAACATTTGTCTCCCTCCGGGAGACAACCTTTGTCTCCCTCCGGGAGAGAACCTTCGTCTCCCTCCGGGAGACAACCTTTGTCTCCCTCCGGGAGACAACATTTGTCTCCCTCCCGGAGACAACCTTCGTCTCCCTCCGGGAGACAACCTTTGTCTCCCTCTTGGAGACAACCTTCGTCTCCCTCCGGGAGACAACCTTTGTCTCCCTCCGGGAGACAACCTTTGTCTCCCTCTGGGAGACAACATTTGTCTCCCTCCGGGAGACAACGTTTGTCTCCCTCCGGGAGACAACGTTTGTCTCCCTCCGGGAGACAACATTTGTCTCCCTCCGGGAGACAACCTTTGTCTCCCTCTGGGAGACAACATTTGTCTCCCTCCGGGAGACAACATTTGTCTCCCTCCAAGAGACAACCTTTGTCTCCCTCCGGGAAACAACCTTTGTCTCCCTCTGGGAGACAACCTTTGTCTCCCTCCGGGAGACAACCTTTGTCTCCCTCTGGGAGACAACATTTGTCTCCCTCCGGGAGACAACCTTTGTCTCCCTCCGGGAGACAACCTTTGTCTCCCTCCGGCAGACAACATTTGTCTCCCTCCGGGAGACAACCTTTGTCTCCCTCTGGGAGACAACATTTGTCTCCCTCCGGGAGACAACCTTTGTCTCCCTCCGGGAGACAACCTTTGTTTCCCTCCGGGAGACAACGTTTGTCTCCCTCCGGGAGACAACATTTGTCTGCCTCCGGGAGACAACATTTGTCTCCCTCCGGGAGACAAACTGTCTCCCTCCGGGAGACAACGTTTGTCTCCCTCCGGGACACAACATTTGTCTCCCTCCGGGAGACAACGTTTGTCTCCCTCCGGGAGTCAACCTTTGTCTCCCTCCGGGAGACAACCTTTGTCACCCTCTGGGAGACAACATTTGTCTCCCTGCGGGAGACAACCTTTGTCTCCCTCCGGGAGACAACCTTTGTCTCCCTCCGGGAGACAACATTTGTCTCCCTCCGGGAGACAACCTTTGTCTCCCTCCGGGATACAACATTTGTCTCCCTCCAGGAGACAGCGTTTGTTTCCCTCTGGGAGACAACCTTTGTCTCCCTGCGGGAGACAGCCTTTGTCTCCCTCTGGGAGACAACATTTGTCTCCCTGCGGGAGACAACCTTTGTCTCCCTCCGGGAGACAACCTTTGTCTCCCTCCGGGAGACAACCTTTGTCTCCCTCCGGGAGACACCCTTTGTCTCCCGCCAGGAGACAACCTTTGTCTCCCTCCGGGAGACAAACTGTCTCCCTCCGGGAGACAACGTTTGTCTCCCTCCGTGAGACAACGTTTGTCTCCCTCCGGGAGACAACGTTTGTCTCTCTCCGGGAGACAACATTTGTCTGCCTCCGGGAGACAACATTTGTCTCCCTCCGGGAGACAACCTTTGTCTCCCTCTGGGAGACAACCTTTGTCTCCCTCCGGGAGACAACCTTTGTCTCCCTCTGGGAGACAACATTTGTCTCCCTGCGGGAGACAACCTTTGTCTCCCTCCGAGAGACAACCTTTGTCTCCACCGGGAGACAACATTTGTCTCCCTCCGGGAGACAGCTTTTGTTTCCCTCTGGGAGACAACCTTTTTCTCCCTCCGGGAGACAGCCTTTGTCTCCCTCTGGGAGACAACATTTGTCTCCCTGCGGGAGACAACCTTTGTCTCCCTCCGGGAGACAACCTTTGTCTCCCTCCGGGAGACAACATTTGTCTCCCTCCGGGAGACAACCTTTGTCTCCCTCTGGGAGACAACATTTGTCTCCCTCCGGGAGACAACCTTTGTCTCCCTCCGGGAGACAACCTTTGTTTCCCTCCAAAAGACAACGTTTGTCTCCCTCCGGGAGACAACATTTGTCTGCCTCCGGGAGACAACATTTGTCTCCCTCCGGGAGACAAACTGTCTCCCTCCGGGAGACAACGTTTGTCTCCCTCCGGGACACAACATTTGTCTCCCTCCGGGAGACAACGTTTGTCTCCCTCCGGGAGTCAACCTTTGTCTCCCTCCGGGAGACAACCTTTGTCACCCTCTGGGAGACAACATTTGTCTCCCTGCGGGAGACAACCTTTGTCTCCCTCCGGGAGACAACCTTTGTCTCCCTCCGGGAGACAACATTTGTCTCCCTCCGGGAGACAACCTTTGTCTCCCTCCGGGATACAACATTTGTCTCCCTCCAGGAGACAGCGTTTGTTTCCCTCTGGGAGACAACCTTTGTCTCCCTGCGGGAGACAGCCTTTGTCTCCCTCTGGGAGACAACATTTGTCTCCCTGCGGGAGACAACCTTTGTCTCCCTCCGGGAGACAACCTTTGTCTCCCTCCGGGAGACAACCTTTGTCTCCCTCCGGGAGACACCCTTTGTCTCCCGCCAGGAGACAACCTTTGTCTCATTCCGGGAGACAAACTGTCTCCCTCCGGGAGACAACGTTTGTCTCCCTCCGGGAGACAACGTTTGTCTCCCTCCGGGAGACAACGTTTGTCTCCCTCCGGGAGACAACGTTTGTCTCTCTCCGGGAGACAACATTTGTCTGCCTCCGGGAGACAACATTTGTCTCCCTCCGGGAGACAACCTTTGTCTCCCTCTGGGAGACAACCTTTGTCTCCCTCCGGGAGACAACCTTTGTCTCCCTCTGGGAGACAACATTTGTCTCCCTGCGGGAGACAACCTTTGTCTCCCTCCGAGAGACAACCTTTGTCTCCACCGGGAGACAACATTTGTCTCCCTCCGGGAGACAGCTTTTGTTTCCCTCTGGGAGACAACCTTTGTCTCCCTCCGGGAGACAACATTTGTCTCCCTCCGGGAGACAACCTTTGTCTCCCTCCGGGATACAACATTTGTCTCCCTCCAGGAGACAGCGTTTGTTTCCCTCTGGGAGACGACCTTTGTCTCCCTGCGGGAGACAGCCTTTGTCTCCCTCTGGGAGACAACATTTGTCTCCCTGCGGGAGACAACCTTTGTCTCCCTCCGGGAGACAACCTTTGTCTCCCTCCGGGAGACAACCTTTGTCTCCCTCCGGGAGACAACGTTTGTCTCTCTCCGGGAGACAACATTTGTCTGCCTCCGGGAGACAACATTTGTCTCCCTCCGGGAGACAACCTTTGTCTCCCTCTGGGAGACAACCTTTGTCTCCCTCCGGGACACAACATTTGTCTCCCTCCGGGAGACAACGTTTGTCTCCCTCCGGGAGTCAACCTTTATTTCCCTCCGGGAGACAACCTTTGCCTCCCTCCGGGAGACAACCTTTGTCTCCCTCCGGGAGACAACATTTGTCTCCCTCCGGGAGACAACCTTTGTCTCCCTCCGGGATACAACATTTGTCTCCCTCCAGGAGACAGCGTTTGTTTCCCTCTGGGAGACAACCTTTGTCTCCCTGCGGGAGACAGCCTTTGTCTCCCTCTGGGAGACAACATTTGTCTCCCTGCGGGAGACAACCTTTGTCTCCCTCCGGGAGACAACCTTTGTCTCCCTCCGGGAGACAACCTTTGTCTCCCTCCGGGAGACAACCTTTGTCTCCCTCCGGGAGACACCCTTTGTCTCCCGCCAGGAGACAACCTTTGTCTCCCTCCGGGAGACAAACTGTCTCCCTCCGGGAGACAACGTTTGTCTCCCTCCGGGAGACAACGTTTGTCTCCCTCCGGGAGACAACCTTTGTCTCTCTCCGGGAGACAACATTTGTCTGCCTCCGGGAGACAACATTTGTCTCCCTCCGGGAGACAACCTTTGTCTCCCTCTGGGAGACAACCTTTGTCTCCCTCCGGGAGACAACCTTTGTCTCCATCTGGGAGACAACATTTGTCTCCCTGCGGGAGACAACCTTTGTCTCCCTCCGAGAGACAACCTTTGTCTCCACCGGGAGACAACATTTGTCTCCCTCCGGGAGACAGCTTTTGTTTCCCTCTGGGAGACAACCTTTTTCTCCCTCCGGGAGACAGCCTTTGTCTCCCTCTGGGAGACAACATTTGTCTCCCTGCGGGAGAAAACCTTTGTCTCCCTCCGGGAGACAACCTTTGTCTCCCTCCGGGAGACAACATTTGTCTCCCTCCGGGAGACAACCTTTGTCTCCCTCTGGGAGACAACATTTGTCTCCCTCCGGGAGACAACCTTTGTCTCCCTCCGGGAGACAACCTTTGTTTCCCTCCGGGAGACAACGTTTGTCTCCCTCCGGGAGACAACATTTGTCTGCCTCCGGGAGACAACATTTGTCTCCCTCAGGGACACAACATTTGTCTCCCTCTGGGAGACAACCTTTGTCTCCCTGCGGGAGACAGCCTTTGTCTCCCTCTGGGAGACAACATTTGTCTCCCTGCGGGAGACAACCTTTGTCTCCCTCCGGGAGACAACCTTTGTCTCCCTCCGGGAGACAACCTTTGTCTCCCTCCGGGAGACAACCTTTGTCTCCCTCCGGGAGACACCCTTTGTCTCCCGCCAGGAGACAACCTTTGTCTCCCTCCGGGAGACAAACTGTCTCCCTCCGGGAGACAACGTTTGTCTCCCTCCGGGAGACAACGTTTGTCTCCCTCCGGGAGACAACGTTTGTCTCTCTCCGGGAGACAACATTTGTCTGCCTCCGGGAGACAACATTTGTCTCCCTCCGGGAGACAACCTTTGTCTCCCTCTGGGAGACAACCTTTGTCTCCCTCCGGGAGACAACCTTTGTCTCCCTCTGGGAGACAACATTTGTCTCCCTGCGGGAGACAACCTTTGTCTCCCTCCGAGAGACAACCTTTGTCTCCACCGGGAGACAACATTTGTCTCCCTCCGGGAGACAGCTTTTGTTTCCCTCTGGGAGACAACCTTTTTCTCCCTCCGGGAGAAAGCCTTTGTCTCCCTCTGGGAGACAACATTTGTCTCCCTGCGGGAGAAAACCTTTGTCTCCCTCCGGGAGACAACCTTTGTCTCCCTCCGGGAGACAACATTTGTCTCCCTCCGGGAGACAACCTTTGTCTCCCTCTGGGAGACAACATTTGTCTCCCTCCGGGAGACAACCTTTGTCTCCCTCCGGGAGACAACCTTTGTTTCCCTCCGGGAGACAACGTTTGTCTCCCTCCGGGAGACAACATTTGTCTGCCTCCGGGAGACAACATTTGTCTCCCTCCGGGACACAACATTTGTCTCCCTCCGGGAGACAACGTTTGTCTCCCTCCGGGAGTCAACCTTTGTCTCCCTCCGGGAGACAACCTTTGTCACCCTCTGGGAGACAACATTTGTCTCCCTGCGGGAGACAACCTTTGTCTCCCTCCGGGAGACAACCTTTGTCTCCCTCCGGGAGACAACATTTGTCTCCCTCCGGGAGACAACCTTTGTCTCCCTCCGGGATAAAACATTTGTCTCCCTCCAGGAGACAGCGTTTGTTTCCCTCTGGGAGACAACCTTTGTCTCCCTGCGGGAGACAGCCTTTGTCTCCCTCTGGGAGACAACCTTTGTCTCCCTCTGGGAGACAACATTTGTCTCCCTGCGGGAGACAACCTTTGTCTCCCTCCGAGAGACAACCTTTGTCTCCACCGGGAGACAACATTTGTCTCCCTCCGGGAGACAGCTTTTGTTTCCCTCTGGGAGACAACCTTTTTCTCCCTCCGGGAGACAGCCTTTGTCTCCCTCTGGGAGACAACATTTGTCTCCCTGCGGGAGACAACCTTTGTCTCCCTCCGGGAGACAACCTTTGTCTCCCTCCGGGATACAACATTTGTCTCCCTCCAGGAGACAGCGTTTGTTTCCCTCTG
The DNA here is from genome assembly GCA_964019985.1 of Aurelia sp. 4 Dawson et al 2005. NCBI lineage: Eukaryota > Metazoa > Cnidaria > Scyphozoa > Semaeostomeae > Ulmaridae > Aurelia > Aurelia sp. 4 Dawson et al 2005. The sequence continues at coordinate 42,753 of OZ026511.1, read as the reverse complement.
GGAGACAACCTTTGTCTCCCTGCGGGAGACAGCCTTTGTCTCTCTCCGGGAGACAACATTTGTCTGCCTCCGGGAGACAACATTTGTCTCCCTCCGGGAGACAACCTTTGTCTCCCTCTGGGAGACAACCTTTGTCTCCCTCCGGGAGACAACCTTTGTCTCCCTCTGGGAGACAACATTTGTCTCCCTGCGGGAGACAACCTTTGTCTCCCTCCGAGAGACAACCTTTGTCTCCACCGGGAGACAACATTTGTCTCCCTCCGGGAGACAGCTTTTGTTTCCCTCTGGGAGACAACCTTTTTCTCCCTCCGGGAGACAGCCTTTGTCTCCCTCCGAGAGACAACCTTTGTCTCCACCGGGAGACAAGATTTGTCTCCCTCCGGGAGACAGCTTTTGTTTCCCTCTGGGAGACAACCTTTGTCTCCCTCCGGGAGACAACATTTGTCTCCCTCCGGGAGACAACCTTTGTCTCCCTCCGGGATACAACATTTGTCTCCCTCCAGGAGACAGCGTTTGTTTCCCTCTGGGAGACGACCTTTGTCTCCCTGCGGGAGACAGCCTTTGTCTCCCTCTGGGAGACAACATTTGTCTCCCTGCGGGAGACAACCTTTGTCTCCCTCCGGGAGACAACCTTTGTCTCTCTCCGGGAGACAACATTTGTCTGCCTCCGGGAGACAACATTTGTCTCCCTCCGGGAGACAACCTTTGTCTCCCTCTGGGAGACAACCTTTGTCTCCCTCCGGGAGACAACCTTTGTCTCCCTCTGGGAGACAACATTTGTCTCCCTGCGGGAGACAACCTTTGTCTCCCTCCGAGAGACAACCTTTGTCTCCACCGGGAGACAACATTTGTCTCCCTCCGGGAGACAGCTTTTGTTTCCCTCTGGGAGACAACCTTTTTCTCCCTCCGGGAGACAGCCTTTGTCTCCCTCTGGGAGACAACATTTGTCTCCCTGCGGGAGAAAACCTTTGTCTCCCTCCGGGAGACAACCTTTGTCTCCCTCCGGGAGACAACATTTGTCTGCCTCCGGGAGACAACATTTGTCTCCCTCAGGGACACAACATTTGTCTCCCTCTGGGAGACAACCTTTGTCTCCCTGCGGGAGACAGCCTTTGTCTCCCTCTGGGAGACAACATTTGTCTCCCTGCGGGAGACAACCTTTGTCTCCCTCCGGGAGACAACCTTTGTCTCCCTCCGGGAGACAACCTTTGTCTCCCTCCGGGAGACAACCTTTGTCTCCCTCCGGGAGACACCCTTTGTCTCCCGCCAGGAGACAACCTTTGTCTCCCTCCGGGAGACAAACTGTCTCCCTCCGGGAGACAACGTTTGTCTCCCTCCGGGAGACAACGTTTGTCTCCCTCCGGGAGACAACGTTTGTCTCTCTCCGGGAGACAACATTTGTCTGCCTCCGGGAGACAACATTTGTCTCCCTCCGGGAGACAACCTTTGTCTCCCTCTGGGAGACAACCTTTGTCTCCCTCCGGGAGACAACCTTTGTCTCCCTCTGGGAGACAACATTTGTCTCCCTGCGGGAGACAACCTTTGTCTCCCTCCGAGAGACAACCTTTGTCTCCACCGGGAGACAACATTTGTCTCCCTCCGGGAGACAGCTTTTGTTTCCCTCTGGGAGACAACCTTTTTCTCCCTCCGGGAGACAGCCTTTGTCTCCCTCTGGGAGACAACATTTGTCTCCCAGCGGGAGAAAACCTTTGTCTCCCTCCGGGAGACAACCTTTGTCTCCCTCCGGGAGACAACATTTGTCTCCCTCCGGGAGACAACCTTTGTCTCCCTCCGGGAGACAACCTTTGTCTCCCTCCGGGAGACAACCTTTGTTTCCCTCCGGGAGACAACGTTTGTCTCCCTCCGGGAGACAACATTTGTCTGCCTCCGGGAGACAACATTTGTCTCCCTCCGGGACACAACATTTGTCTCCCTCCGGGAGACAACGTTTGTCTCCCTCCGGGAGTCAACCTTTGTCTCCCTCCGGGAGACAACCTTTGTCACCCTCTGGGAGACAACATTTGTCTCCCTGCGGGAGACAACCTTTGTCTCCCTCCGGGAGACAACCTTTGTCTCCCTCCGGGAGACAACATTTGTCTCCCTCCGGGAGACAACCTTTGTCTCCCTCCGGGATAAAACATTTGTCTCCCTCCAGGAGACAGCGTTTGTTTCCCTCTGGGAGACAACCTTTGTCTCCCTGCGGGAGACAGCCTTTGTCTCCCTCTGGGAGACAACCTTTGTCTCCCTCTGGGAGACAACATTTGTCTCCCTGCGGGAGACAACCTTTGTCTCCCTCCGAGAGACAACCTTTGTCTCCACCGGGAGACAACATTTGTCTCCCTCCGGGAGACAGCTTTTGTTTCCCTCTGGGAGACAACCTTTTTCTCCCTCCGGGAGACAGCCTTTGTCTCCCTCTGGGAGACAACATTTGTCTCCCTGCGGGAGACAACCTTTGTCTCCCTCCGGGAGACAACCTTTGTCTCCCTCCGGGATACAACATTTGTCTCCCTCCAGGAGACAGCGTTTGTTTCCCTCTGGGAGACAACCTTTGTCTCCCTGCGGGAGACAGCCTTTGTCTCTCTCCGGGAGACAACATTTGTCTGCCTCCGGGAGACAACATTTGTCTCCCTCCGGGAGACAACCTTTGTCTCCCTCTGGGAGACAACCTTTGTCTCCCTCCGGGAGACAACCTTTGTCTCCCTCTGGGAGACAACATTTGTCTCCCTGCGGGAGACAACCTTTGTCTCCCTCCGAGAGACAACCTTTGTCTCCACCGGGAGACAACATTTGTCTCCCTCCGGGAGACAGCTTTTGTTTCCCTCTGGGAGACAACCTTTTTCTCCCTCCGGGAGACAGCCTTTGTCTCCCTCTGGGAGACAACATTTGTCTCCCTGCGGGAGACAACCTTTGTCTCCCTCCGGGAGACAACCTTTGTCTCCCTCCGGGAGACAACATTTGTCTCCCTCCGGGAGACAACATTTGTCTCCTTCCGGGAGACAACCTTTGTCTCCTTGCGGGAGACAACATTTGTCTCCCTCCGGGAGACAACGTTTGTCTCCCTCTGGAAGACAACATTTGTCTCCCTCCGGGAGACAACATTTATCTCCTTCCGGGAGAAAAACTGTCTCCCTCCGGTAGACAAACTGTCTCCCTCCGGGAGACAACCTTTGTCTCCCTCCGGGAGACAACCTTTGTCTCCCTCCGGGAGACAACATCTGTCTCCCTCCCGGAGACAACCTTTGTCTCCCTCCGGGAGACAACATTTGTCTCCCTCCGGGAGACAGCCTTTGTCTCCCTCCTGGAGATAACGTTTGTCTCCCTCCGGGAGACAACATTTGTCTCCCTCCGAGAGACAACCTTTGTCTCCCTCCGGGAGACAACGTTTGTCTCCCTCCGGGAGACAACATTTGTCTCCCTCCGGGAGACAAACTGTCTCCCTCCGGGAGTCAACCTTTGTCTCCCTCCGGGAGACAACCTTTGTCTCCCTCTTGGAGACAACATTTGTCTCCCTGCGGGAGACAACATTTGTCTCCCTCCGGGAGACAACCTTTGTCTCCCTCTGGGAGACAACCTTTGTCTCCCTGCGGGAGACAGCCTTTGTCTCCCTCTGGGAGACAACATTTGTCTCCCTCCAGGAGACAGCGTTTGTCTCCCTCCGGGAGACAACCTTTGTCTCCCTCCGGGAGACAACCTTTGTCTCCCTCCGGGAGATACCCTTTGTCTCCCGCCGGGAGACAACCTTTGTCTCCCTCCGGGAGACAAACTGTCTCCCTCCGGGAGACAACGTTTGTCTCCCTCCGGGAGACAACGTTTGTCTCCCTCCGGGAGACAACATTTGTCTGCCTCCGGGAGACAACATTTGTCTCCCTCCGGGAGACAACCTTTGTCTCCCTCTGGGAGACAACCTTTGTCTCCCTCCGGGAGACAACCTTTGTCTCCCTCTGGGAGACAACATTTGTCTCCCTGCGGGAGACAACCTTTGTCTCCCTCCGAGAGACAACCTTTGTCTCCACCGGGAGACAACATTTGTCTCCCTCCGGGAGACAGCTTTTGTTTCCCTCTGGGAGACAACCTTTTTCTCCCTCCGGGAGACAGCCTTTGTCTCCCTCTGGGAGACAACATTTGTCTCCCTGCGGGAGACAACCTTTGTCTCCCTCCGGGAGACAACATTTGTCTCCCTCCGGGAGACAAACTGTCTCCCTCCGGGAGTCAACCTTTGTCTCCCTCCGGGAGACAACCTTTGTCTCCCTCTGGGAGACAACATTTGTCTCCCTGCGGGAGACAACCTTTGTCTCCCTCCGGGAGACAACCTTTGTCTCCCTCCGGGAGACAACATTTGTCTCCCTCCGGGAGACAACCTTTGTCTCCCTCCGGGATACAACATTTGTCTCCCTCCAGGAGACAGCGTTTGTTTCCCTCTGGGAGACAACCTTTGTCTCCCTGCGGGAGACAGCCTTTGTCTCCCTCTGGGAGACAACATTTGTCTCCCTGCGGGAGACAACCTTTGTCTCCCTCCGGGAGACAACCTTTGTCTCCCTCCGGGAGACAACCTTTGTCTCCCTCCGGGAGACAACCTTTGTCTCCCTCCGGGAGATACCCTTTGTCTCCCGCCGGGAGACAACCTTTGTCTCCCTCCGGGAGACAACCTTTGTCTCCCTCCGGGAGACAACCTTTGTCTCCCTCCGGGAGACAACATTTGTCTGCCTCCGGGAGACAACATTTGTCTCCCTCCGGGAGACAACCTTTGTCTCCCTCTGGGAGACAACCTTTGTCTCCCTCCGGGAGACAACCTTTGTCTCCCTCTGGGAGACAACATTTGTCTCCCTGCGGGAGACAACCTTTGTCTCTCTCCGAGAGACAACCTTTGTCTCCACCGGGAGACAACATTTGTCTCCCTCCGGGAGACAGCTTTTGTTTCCCTCTGGGAGACAACCTTTTTCTCCCTCCGGGAGACAGCCTTTGTCTCCCTCTGGGAGACAACATTTGTCTCCCTGCGGGAGACAACCTTTGTCTCCCTCCGGGAGACAACATTTGTCTCCCTCCGGGAGACAAACTGTCTCCCTCCGGGAGTCAACCTTTGTCTCCCTCCGGGAGACAACCTTTGTCTCCCTCTGGGAGACAACATTTGTCTCCCTGCGGGAGACAACCTTTGTCTCCCTCCGGGAGACAACCTTTGTCTCCCTCCGGGAGACAACATTTGTCTCCCTCCGGGAGACAACCTTTGTCTCCCTCCGGGATACAACATTTGTCTCCCTCCAGGAGACAGCGTTTGTTTCCCTCTGGGAGACAACCTTTGTCTCCCTGCGGGAGACAGCCTTTGTCTCCCTCAGGGAGACAACCTTTGTCTCCCTCCGGGAGACAACCTTTGTCTCCCTCCGGGAGACAACCTTTGTCTCCCTCCGGGAGATACCCTTTGTCTCCCGCCGGGAGACAACCTTTGTCTCCCTCCGGGAGACAAACTGTCTCCCTCCGGGAGACAACGTTTGTCTCCCTCCGGGAGACAACGTTTGTCTCCGGGAGACAACGTTTGTCTCCCTCCGGGAGACAACATTTGTCTGCCTCCGGGAGACAACATTTGTCTCCCTCCGGGAGACAACCTTTGTCTCCCTCTGGGAGACAACCTTTGTCTCCCTCCGGGAGACAACCTTTGTCTCCCTCTGGGAGACAACATTTGTCTCCCTGCGGGAGACAACCTTTGTCTCCCTCCGAGAGACAACCTTTGTCTCCACCGGGAGACAACATTTGTCTCCCTCCGGGAGACAGCTTTTGTTTCCCTCTGGGAGACAACCTTTTTCTCCCTCCGGGAGACAGCCTTTGTCTCCCTCCGGGAGACAACGTTTGTCTCCCTCCGGGAGACAACATTTGTCTCCCTCCGGGAGACAACCTTTGTCTCCCTCCGGGAGACAACATTTGTCTCCCTCCGGGAGATAACGTTTGTCTCCCTCCGGGAGACAACATTTGTCTCCCTCCGAGAGACAACGTTTGTCTCCCTCCGGCAGACAACATTTGTCTCCCTCCGGGAGACAAACTGTCTCCCTCCGGGAGACAACCTTTGTCTCCCTCCGGGAGACAACCTTTGTTTCCCTCCGGGAGACAACGTTTGTCTCCCTCCGGGAGACAACATTTGTCTGCCTCCGGGAGACAACATTTGTCTCCCTCCGGGAGACAAACTGTCTCCCTCCGGGAGACAACGTTTGTCTCCCTCCGGGACACAACATTTGTCTCCCTCCGGGAGACAACGCTTGTCTCCCTCCGGGAGACAACATTTGTCTCCCTCCGGGAGACAACCTTTGTCTCCCTCCGGGAGACAACATTTGTCTCCCTCCGGGAGATAACGTTTGTCTCCCTCCGGGAGACAACATTTGTCTCCCTCCGAGAGACAACGTTTGTCTCCCTCCGGCAGACAACATTTGTCTCCCTCCGGCAGACAACATTTGTCTCCCTCCGGGAGACAAACTGTCTCCCTCCGGGAGACAACCTTTGTCTCCCTCCGGGAGACAACGTTTGTTTCCCTCCGGGAGACAACATTTGTCTCCCTCCGGGAGACAACCTTTGTCTCCCTCCGGGAGACAACATTTGTCTCCCTCCGGGAGACAACCTTTGTCTCCCTCCGGGATACAACGTTTGTCTCCCTCCGGGAGACAACATTTGTCTCCCTCCGGGAGACAACCTTTGTCTCCCTCCGGGAGACAACATTTGTCTCCCTCCGGGAGATAACGTTTGTCTCCCTCCGGGAGACAACATTTGTCTCCCTCCGAGAGACAACGTTTGTCTCCCTCCGGCAGACAACATTTGTCTCCCTCCGGGAGACAAACTGTCTCCCTCCGGGAGACAACCTTTGTCTCCCTCCGGGAGACAACCTTTGTTTCCCTCCGGGAGACAACGTTTGTCTCCCTCCGGGAGACAACATTTGTCTGCCTCCGGGAGACAACATTTGTCTCCCTCCGGGAGACAAACTGTCTCCCTCCGGGAGACAACGTTTGTCTCCCTCCGGGACACAACATTTGTCTCCCTCCGGGAGACAACGCTTGTCTCCCTCCGGGAGACAACATTTGTCTCCCTCCGGGAGACAACCTTTGTCTCCCTCCGGGAGACAACATTTGTCTCCCTCCGGGAGATAACATTTGTCTCCCTCCGGGAGACAACATTTGTCTCCCTCCGAGAGACAACGTTTGTCTCCCTCCGGCAGACAACATTTGTCTCCCTCCGGCAGACAACATTTGTCTCCCTCCGGGAGACAAACTGTCTCCCTCCGGGAGACAACCTTTGTCTCCCTCCGGGAGACAACGTTTGTCTCCCTCCGGGAGACAACATTTGTCTCCCTCCGGGAGACAACCTTTGTCTCCCTCCGGGAGACAACATTTGTCTCCCTCCGGGAGACAACCTTTGTCTCCCTCCGGGATACAACATTTGTCTCCCTCCAGGAGACAGCCTTTGTTTCCCTCTGGGAGACAACCTTTGTCTCCCTCCGGGAGACAACATTTGTCTGCCTCCGGGAGACAACATTTGTCTCCCTCCGGGAGACAAACTGTCTCCCTCCGGGAGACAACGTTTGTCTCCCTCCGGGACACAACATTTGTCTCCCTCCGGGAGACAACGCTTGTCTCCCTCCGGGAGACAACATTTGTCTCCCTCCGGGAGACAACCTTTGTCTCCCTCCGGGAGACAACATTTGTCTCCCTCCGGGAGATAACATTTGTCTCCCTCCGGGAGACAACATTTGTCTCCCTCCGAGAGACAACGTTTGTCTCCCTCCGGCAGACAACATTTGTCTCCCTCCGGCAGACAACATTTGTCTCCCTCCGGGAGACAAACTGTCTCCCTCCGGGAGACAACCTTTGTCTCCCTCCGGGAGACAACGTTTGTCTCCCTCCGGGAGACAACATTTGTCTCCCTCCGGGAGACAACCTTTGTCTCCCTCCGGGATACAACATTTGTCTCCCTCCAGGAGACAGCCTTTGTTTCCCTCTGGGAGACAACCTTTGTCTCCCTCCGGGAGACAGCCTTTGTCTCCCTCTGGGAGACAACATTTGTCTCCCTCCGGGAGACAACCTTTGTTTCCCTCCGGGAGACAACGTTTGTCTCCCTCCGGGAGACAACATTTGTCTGCCTCCGGGAGACAACATTTGTCTCCCTCCGGGAGACAAACTGTCTCCCTCCGGGAGACAACGTTTGTCTCCCTCCGGGACACAACATTTGTCTCCCTCCGGGAGATAACGTTTGTCTCCCTCCGGGAGACAACATTTGTCTCCCTCCGAGAGACAACGTTTGTCTCCCTCCGGCAGACAACATTTGTCTCCCTCCGGCAGACAACATTTGTCTCCCTCCGGGAGACAAACTGCCTCCCTCCGGGAGACAACCTTTGTCTCCCTCCGGGAGACAACGTTTGTCTCCCTCCGGGAGACAACATTTGTCTCCCTCCGGGAGACAAACTGTCTCCCTCCGGGAGTCAACCTTTGTCTCCCTCCGGGAGACAACCTTTGTCTCCCTCTGGGAGACAACCTTTGTCTCCCTCCGGGAGACAACCTTTGTCTCCCTCTGGGAGACAACATTTGTCTCCCTGCGGGAGACAACCTTTGTCTCCCTCCGGGAGACAACCTTTGTCTCCCTCCGGGAGACAACATTTGTCTCCCTCCGGGAGACAACCTTTGTCTCCCTCCGGGATACAACATTTGTCTCCCTCCAGGAGACAGCCTTTGTTTCCCTCTGGGAGACAACCTTTGTCTCCCTCCGGGAGACAGCCTTTGTCTCCCTCTGGGAGACAACATTTGTCTCCCTCCGGGAGACAACCTTTGTTTCCCTCCGGGAGACAACGTTTGTCTCCCTCCGGGAGACAACATTTGTCTGCCTCCGGGAGACAACATTTGTCTCCCTCCGGGAGACAAACTGTCTCCCTCCGGGAGACAACGTTTGTCTCCCTCCGGGACACAACATTTGTCTCCCTCCGGGAGATAACGTTTGTCTCCCTCCGGGAGACAACATTTGTCTCCCTCCGAGAGACAACGTTTGTCTCCCTCCGGCAGACAACATTTGTCTCCCTCCGGCAGACAACATTTGTCTCCCTCCGGGAGACAAACTGCCTCCCTCCGGGAGACAACCTTTGTCTCCCTCCGGGAGACAACGTTTGTCTCCCTCCGGGAGACAACATTTGTCTCCCTCCGGGAGACAAACTGTCTCCCTCCGGGAGTCAACCTTTGTCTCCCTCCGGGAGACAACCTTTGTCTCCCTCTGGGAGACAACCTTTGTCTCCCTCCGGGAGACAACCTTTGTCTCCCTCTGGGAGACAAATGTTGTCTCCCTGCGGAAGACAACCTTTGTCTCCCTCCGGGAGACAACCTTTGTCTCCCTCCGGGAGACAACATTTGTCTCCCTCCGGGAGACAACCTTTGTCTCCCTCCGGGATACAACATTTGTCTCCCTCCAGGAGACAGCCTTTGTTTCCCTCTGGGAGACAACCTTTGTCTCCCTCCGGGAGACAGCCTTTGTCTCCCTCTGGGAGACAACATTTGTCTCCCTGCGGGAGACAACCTTTGTCTCCCTCCTGGAGACAACCTTTGTCTCCCTCCGGGAGACAACCTTTGTCTCCCTCCGGGAGACACCCTTTGTCTCCCGCCGGGAGACAACCTTTGTCTCCCTCCGGGAGACAAACTGTCTCCCTCCGGGAGACAACGTTTGTCTCCCTCCGGGAGACAACGTTTGTCTCCCTCCGGGAGACAACATTTGTCTGCCTCCGGGAGACAACATTTGTCTCCCTCCGGGAGACAACCTTTGTCTCCCTCTGGGAGACAACCTTTGTCTCCCTCCGGGAGACAACCTTTGTCTCCCTCTGGGAGACAACATTTGTCTCCCTGCGGGAGACAACCTTTGTCTCCCTCCGGGAGACAACCTTTGTCTCCCTCCGGGAGACAACCTTTGTCTCCCTCTGGGAGACAACATTTGTCTCCCTGCGGGAGACAACCTTTGTCTTTCTCCGAGAGACAACCTTTGTCTCCACCGGGAGACAACATTTGTCTCCCTCCGGGAGACAGCTTTTGTTTCCCTCTGGGAGACAACCTTTGTCTCCCTCCGGGAGACAACATTTGTCTCCCTCCGGGAGACAACCTTTGTCTCCCTCCGGGATACAACATTTGTCTCCCTCCAGGAGACAGCGTTTGTTTCCCTCTGGGAGACGACCTTTGTCTCCCTGCGGGAGACAGCCTTTGTCTCCCTCTGGGAGACAACATTTGTCTCCCTGCGGGAGACAACCTTTGTCTCCCTCCGGGAGACAACCTTTGTCTCCCTCCGGGAGACAACCTTTGTCTCCCTCCGGGAGACAACGTTTGTCTCTCTCCGGGAGACAACATTTGTCTGCCTCCGGGAGACAACATTTGTCTCCCTCCGGGAGACAACCTTTGTCTCCCTCTGGGAGACAACCTTTGTCTCCCTCCGGGACACAACATTTGTCTCCCTCCGGGAGACAACGTTTGTCTCCCTCCGGGAGTCAACCTTTATTTCCCTCCGGGAGACAACCTTTGCCTCCCTCCGGGAGACAACCTTTGTCTCCCTCCGGGAGACAACATTTGTCTCCCTCCGGGAGACAACCTTTGTCTCCCTCCGGGATACAACATTTGTCTCCCTCCAGGAGACAGCGTTTGTTTCCCTCTGGGAGACAACCTTTGTCTCCCTGCGGGAGACAGCCTTTGTCTCCCTCTGGGAGACAACATTTGTCTCCCTGCGGGAGACAACCTTTGTCTCCCTCCGGGAGACAACCTTTGTCTCCCTCCGGGAGACAACCTTTGTCTCCCTCCGGGAGACAACCTTTGTCTCCCTCCGGGAGACACCCTTTGTCTCCCGCCAGGAGACAACCTTTGTCTCCCTCCGGGAGACAAACTGTCTCCCTCCGGGAGACAACGTTTGTCTCCCTCCGGGAGACAACGTTTGTCTCCCTCCGGGAGACAACGTTTGTCTCTCTCCGGGAGACAACATTTGTCTGCCTCCGGGAGACAACATTTGTCTCCCTCCGGGAGACAACCTTTGTCTCCCTCTGGGAGACAACCTTTGTCTCCCTCCGGGAGACAACCTTTGTCTCCCTCTGGGAGACAACATTTGTCTCCCTGCGGGAGACAACCTTTGTCTCCCTCCGAGAGACAACCTTTGTCTCCACCGGGAGACAACATTTGTCTCCCTCCGGGAGACAGCTTTTGTTTCCCTCTGGGAGACAACCTTTTTCTCCCTCCGGGAGACAGCCTTTGTCTCCCTCTGGGAGACAACATTTGTCTCCCTGCGGGAGAAAACCTTTGTCTCCCTCCGGGAGACAACCTTTGTCTCCCTCCGGGAGACAACATTTGTCTCCCTCCGGGAGACAACCTTTGTCTCCCTCTGGGAGACAACATTTGTCTCCCTCCGGGAGACAACCTTTGTCTCCCTCCGGGAGACAACCTTTGTTTCCCTCCGGGAGACAACGTTTGTCTCCCTCCGGGAGACAACATTTGTCTGCCTCCGGGAGACAACATTTGTCTCCCTCCGGGACACAACATTTGTCTCCCTCCGGGAGACAACGTTTGTCTCCCTCCGGGAGTCAACCTTTGTCTCCCTCCGGGAGACAACCTTTGTCACCCTCTGGGAGACAACATTTGTCTCCCTGCGGGAGACAACCTTTGTCTCCCTCCGGGAGACAACATTTGTCTCCCTCCGGGAGACAACCTTTGTCTCCCTCCGGGATAAAACATTTGTCTCCCTCCAGGAGACAGCGTTTGTTTCCCTCTGGGAGACAACCTTTGTCTCCCTGCGGGAGACAGCCTTTGTCTCCCTCTGGGAGACAACCTTTGTCTCCCTCTGGGAGACAACATTTGTCTCCCTGCGGGAGACAACCTTTGTCTCCCTCCGAGAGACAACCTTTGTCTCCACCGGGAGACAACATTTGTCTCCCTCCGGGAGACAGCTTTTGTTTCCCTCTGGGAGACAACCTTTTTCTCCCTCCGGGAGACAGCCTTTGTCTCCCTCTGGGAGACAACATTTGTCTCCCTGCGGGAGACAACCTTTGTCTCCCTCCGGGAGACAACCTTTGTCTCCCTCCGGGATACAACATTTGTCTCCCTCCAGGAGACAGCGTTTGTTTCCCTCTGGGAGACAACCTTTGTCTCCCTGCGGGAGACAGCCTTTGTCTCTCTCCGGGAGACAACATTTGTCTGCCTCCGGGAGACAACATTTGTCTCCCTCCGGGAGACAACCTTTGTCTCCCTCTGGGAGACAACCTTTGTCTCCCTCCGGGAGACAACCTTTGTCTCCCTGTGGGAGACAACATTTGTCTCCCTGCGGGAGACAACCTTTGTCTCCCTCCGAGAGACAACCTTTGTCTCCACCGGGAGACAACATTTGTCTCCCTCCGGGAGACAGCTTTTGTTTCCCTCTGGGAGACAACCTTTTTCTCCCTCCGGGAGACAGCCTTTGTCTCCCTCTGGGAGACAACATTTGTCTCCCTGCGGGAGACAACCTTTGTCTCCCTCCGGGAGACAACCTTTGTCTCCCTCCGGGAGACAACATTTGTCTCCCTCCGGGAGACAACATTTGTCTCCTTCCGGGAGACAACCTTTGTCTCCTTGCGGGAGACAACATTTGTCTCCCTCCGGGAGACAACGTTTGTCTCCCTCTGGAAGACAACATTTGTCTCCCTCCGGGAGACAACATTTATCTCCTTCCGGGAGAAAAACTGTCTCCCTCCGGTAGACAAACTGTCTCCCTCCGGGAGACAACCTTTGTCTTCCTCCGGGAGACAACCTTTGTCTCCCTCCGGGAGACAACATCTGTCTCCCTCCCGGAGACAACCTTTGTCTCCCTCCGGGAGACAACATTTGTCTCCCTCCGGGAGACAACCTTTGTCTCCCTCCTGGAGATAACGTTTGTCTCCCTCCGGGAGACAACATTTGTCTCCCTCCGGGAGTCAACCTTTGTCTCCCTCCGGGAGACAACCTTTGTCTCCCTCTTGGAGACAACATTTGTCTCCCTGCGGGAGACAACCTTTGTCTCCCTCCGGGAGACAACCTTTGTCTCCCTCCGGGAGACAACATTTGTCTCCCTCCGGGAGACAACCTTTGTCTCCCTCCGGGATACAACATTTGTCTCCCTCCAGGAGACAGCGTTTGTTTCCCTCTGGGAGACAACCTTTGTCTCCCTGCGGGAGACAGCCTTTGTCTCCCTCTGGGAGACAACATTTGTCTCCCTGCGGGAGACAACCTTTGTCTCCCTCCGGGAGACAACCTTTGTCTCCCTCCGGGAGACAACCTTTGTCTCCCTCCGGGAGATACCCTTTGTCTCCCGCCGGGAGACAACCTTTGTCTCCCTCCTGGAGATAACGTTTGTCTCCCTCCGGGAGACAACATTTGTCTCCCTCCGAGAGACAACCTTTGTCTCCCTCCTGGAGATAACGTTTGTCTCCCTCCGGGAGACAACATTTGTCTCCCTCCGGGAGTCAACCTTTGTCTCCCTCCGGGAGACAACCTTTGTCTCCCTCTTGGAGACAACATTTGTCTCCCTGCGGGAGACAACCTTTGTCTCCCTCCGGGAGACAACCTTTGTCTCCCTCCGGGAGACAACATTTGTCTCCCTCCGGGAGACAACCTTTGTCTCCCTCCGGGATACAACATTTGTCTCCCTCCAGGAGACAGCGTTTGTTTCCCTCTGGGAGACAACCTTTGTCTCCCTGCGGGAGACAGCCTTTGTCTCCCTCTGGGAGACAACATTTGTCTCCCTGCGGGAGACAACCTTTGTCTCCCTCCGGGAGACAACCTTTGTCTCCCTCCGGGAGACAACCTTTGTCTCCCTCCGGGAGATACCCTTTGTCTCCCGCCGGGAGACAACCTTTGTCTCCCTCCGGGAGACAAACTGTCTCCCTCCGGGAGATAACGTTTGTCTCCCTCCGGGAGACAACGTTTGTCTCCCTCCGAGAGACAACATTTGTCTGCCTCCGGGAGACAACATTTGTCTCCCTCCGGGAGACAACCTTTGTTTCCCTCTGGGAGACAACCTTTGTCTCCCTGCGGGAGACAGCCTTTGTCTCCCTCTGGGAGACAACATTTGTCTCCCTGCGGGAGACAACCTTTGTCTCCCTCCGGGAGACAATCTTTGTCTCCCTCCGGGAGACAACCTTTGTCTCCCTCCGGGAGATACCCTTTGTCTCCCGCCGGGAGACAACCTTTGTCTCCCTCCGGGAGACAAACTGTCTCCCTCCGGGAGACAACGTTTGTCTCCCTCCGGGAGACAACGTTTGTCTCCCTCCGGGAGACAACCTTTGTCTGCCTCCGGGAGACAACATTTGTCTCCCTCCGGGAGACAACCTTTGTCTCCCTCTGGGAGACAACCTTTGTCTCCCTCCGGGAGACAACCTTTGTCTCCCTCTGGGAGACAACATTTGTCTCCCTGCGGGAGACAACCTTTGTCTCCCTCCGAGAGACAACCTTTGTCTCCACCGGGAGACAACATTTGTCTCCCTCCGGGAGACAGCTTTTGTTTCCCTCTGGGAGACAACCTTTTTCTCCCTCCGGGAGACAGCCTTTGTCTCCCTCTGGGAGACAACATTTGTCTCCCTGCGGGAGACAACCTTTGTCTCCCTCCGGGAGACAACATTTGTCTCCCTCCGGGAGACAAACTGTCTCCCTCCGGGAGTCAACCTTTGTCTCCCTCCGGGAGACAACCTTTGTCTCCCTCTGGGAGACAACATTTGTCTCCCTGCGGGAGACAACCTTTGTCTCCCTCCGGGAGACAACCTTTGTCTCCCTCCGGGAGACAACATTTGTCTCCCTCCGGGAGACAACCTTTGTCTCCCTCCGGGATACAACATTTGTCTCCCTCCAGGAGACAGCGTTTGTTTCCCTCTGGGAGACAACCTTTGTCTCCCTGCGGGAGACAGCCTTTGTCTCCCTCTGGGAGACAACATTTGTCTCCCTGCGGGAGACAACCTTTGTCTCCCTCCGGGAGACAACCTTTGTCTCCCTCCGGGAGACAACCTTTGTCTCCCTCCGGGAGACAACCTTTGTCTCCCTCCGGGAGATACCCTTTGTCTCCCGCCGGGAGACAACCTTTGTCTCCCTCCGGGAGACAACCTTTGTCTCCCTCCGGGAGACAACCTTTGTCTCCCTCCGGGAGACAACATTTGTCTGCCTCCGGGAGACAACATTTGTCTCCCTCCGGGAGACAACCTTTGTCTCCCTCTGGGAGACAACCTTTGTCTCCCTCCGGGAGACAACCTTTGTCTCCCTCTGGGAGACAACATTTGTCTCCCTGCGGGAGACAACCTTTGTCTCCCTCCGAGAGACAACCTTTGTCTCCACCGGGAGACAACATTTGTCTCCCTCCGGGAGACAGCTTTTGTTTCCCTCTGGGAGACAACCTTTTTCTCCCTCCGGGAGACAGCCTTTGTCTCCCTCTGGGAGACAACATTTGTCTCCCTGCGGGAGACAACCTTTGTCTCCCTCCGGGAGACAACATTTGTCTCCCTCCGGGAGACAAACTGTCTCCCTCCGGGAGTCAACCTTTGTCTCCCTCCGGGAGACAACCTTTGTCTCCCTCTGGGAGACAACATTTGTCTCCCTGCGGGAGACAACCTTTGTCTCCCTCCGGGAGACAACCTTTGTCTCCCTCCGGGAGACAACATTTGTCTCCCTCCGGGAGACAACCTTTGTCTCCCTCCGGGATACAACATTTGTCTCCCTCCAGGAGACAGCGTTTGTTTCCCTCTGGGAGACAACCTTTGTCTCCCTGCGGGAGACAGCCTTTGTCTCCCTCCGGGAGACAACCTTTGTCTCCCTCCGGGAGACAACCTTTGTCTCCCTCCGGGAGACAACCTCTGTCTCCCTCCGGGAGATACCCTTTGTCTCCCGCCGGGAGACAACCTTTGTCTCCCTCCGGGAGACAAACTGTCTCCCTCCGGGAGACAACGTTTGTCTCCCTCCGGGAGACAACGTTTGTCTCCGGGAGACAACGTTTGTCTCCCTCCGGGAGACAACATTTGTCTGCCTCCGGGAGACAACATTTGTCTCCCTCCGGGAGACAACCTTTGTCTCCCTCTGGGAGACAACCTTTGTCTCCCTCCGGGAGACAACCTTTGTCTCCCTCTGGGAGACAACATTTGTCTCCCTGCGGGAGACAACCTTTGTCTCCCTCCGAGAGACAACCTTTGTCTCCACCGGGAGACAACATTTGTCTCCCTCCGGGAGACAGCTTTTGTTTCCCTCTGGGAGACAACCTTTTTCTCCCTCTGGGAGACAGCCTTTGTCTCCCTCCGGGAGACAACGTTTGTCTCCCTCCGGGAGACAACATTTGTCTCCCTCCGGGAGACAACCTTTGTCTCCCTCCGGGAGACAACATTTGTCTCCCTCCGGGAGATAACGTTTGTCTCCCTCCGGGAGACAACATTTGTCTCCCTCCGAGAGACAACGTTTGTCTCCCTCCGGCAGACAACATTTGTCTCCCTCCGGGAGACAAACTGTCTCCCTCCGGGAGACAACCTTTGTCTCCCTCCGGGAGACAACCTTTGTTTCCCTCCGGGAGACAACGTTTGTCTCCCTCCGGGAGACAACATTTGTCTGCCTCCGGGAGACAACATTTGTCTCCCTCCGGGAGACAAACTGTCTCCCTCCGGGAGACAACGTTTGTCTCCCTCCGGGACACAACCTTTGTCTCCCTCTGGGAGACAACATTTGTCTCCCTGCGGGAGACAACCTTTGTCTCCCTCCGGGAGACAACCTTTGTCTCCCTCCGGGAGACAACATTTGTCTCCCTCCGGGAGACAACCTTTGTCTCCCTCCGGGATACAACATTTGTCTCCCTCCAGGAGACAGCGTTTGTTTCCCTCTGGGAGACAACCTTTGTCTCCCTGCGGGAGACAGCCTTTGTCTCCCTCTGGGAGACAACATTTGTCTCCCTGCGGGAGACAACCTTTGTCTCCCTCCGGGAGACAACCTTTGTCTCCCTCCGGGAGACAACCTTTGTCTCCCTCCGGGAGACAACCTTTGTCTCCCTCCGGGAGATACCCTTTGTCTCCCGCCGGGAGACAACCTTTGTCTCCCTCCGGGAGACAACCTTTGTCTCCCTCCGGGAGACAACCTTTGTCTCCCTCCGGGAGACAACATTTGTCTGCCTCCGGGAGACAACATTTGTCTCCCTCCGGGAGACAACCTTTGTCTCCCTCTGGGAGACAACCTTTGTCTCCCTCCGGGAGACAACCTTTGTCTCCCTCTGGGAGACAACATTTGTCTCCCTGCGGGAGACAACCTTTGTCTCCCTCCGAGAGACAACCTTTGTCTCCACCGGGAGACACCCTTTGTCTCCCGCCGGGAGACAGCTTTTGTTTCCCTCTGGGAGACAACCTTTTTCTCCCTCCGGGAGACAGCCTTTGTCTCCCTCTGGGAGACAACATTTGTCTCCCTGCGGGAGACAACCTTTGTCTCCCTCCGGGAGACAACATTTGTCTCCCTCCGGGAGACAAACTGTCTCCCTCCGGGAGTCAACCTTTGTCTCCCTCCGGGAGACAACCTTTGTCTCCCTCTGGGAGACAACATTTGTCTCCCTGCGGGAGACAACCTTTGTCTCCCTCCGGGAGACAACCTTTGTCTCCCTCCGGGAGACAACATTTGTCTCCCTCCGGGAGACAACCTTTGTCTCCCTCCGGGATACAACATTTGTCTCCCTCCAGGAGACAGCGTTTGTTTCCCTCTGGGAGACAACCTTTGTCTCCCTGCGGGAGACAGCCTTTGTCTCCCTCCGGGAGACAACCTTTGTCTCCCTCCGGGAGACAACCTTTGTCTCCCTCCGGGAGACAACCTCTGTCTCCCTCCGGGAGATACCCTTTGTCTCCCGCCGGGAGACAACCTTTGTCTCCCTCCGGGAGACAAACTGTCTCCCTCCGGGAGACAACGTTTGTCTCCCTCCGGGAGACAACGTTTGTCTCCGGGAGACAACGTTTGTCTCCCTCCGGGAGACAACATTTGTCTGCCTCCGGGAGACAACATTTGTCTCCCTCCGGGAGACAACCTTTGTCTCCCTCTGGGAGACAACCTTTGTCTCCCTCCGGGAGACAACCTTTGTCTCCCTCTGGGAGACAACATTTGTCTCCCTGCGGGAGACAACCTTTGTCTCCCTCCGAGAGACAACCTTTGTCTCCACCGGGAGACAACATTTGTCTCCCTCCGGGAGACAGCTTTTGTTTCCCTCTGGGAGACAACCTTTTTCTCCCTCCGGGAGACAGCCTTTGTCTCCCTCCGGGAGACAACGTTTGTCTCCCTCCGGGAGACAACATTTGTCTCCCTCCGGGAGACAACCTTTGTCTCCCTCCGGGAGACAACATTTGTCTCCCTCCGGGAGATAACGTTTGTCTCCCTCCGGGAGACAACATTTGTCTCCCTCCGAGAGACAACGTTTGTCTCCCTCCGGCAGACAACATTTGTCTCCCTCCGGGAGACAAACTGTCTCCCTCCGGGAGACAACCTTTGTCTCCCTCCGGGAGACAACCTTTGTTTCCCTCCGGGAGACAACGTTTGTCTCCCTCCGGGAGACAACATTTGTCTGCCTCCGGGAGACAACATTTGTCTCCCTCCGGGAGACAAACTGTCTCCCTCCGGGAGACAACGTTTGTCTCCCTCCGGGACACAACATTTGTCTCCCTCCGGGAGACAACGCTTGTCTCCCTCCGGGAGACAACATTTGTCTCCCTCCGGGAGACAACCTTTGTCTCCCTCCGGGAGACAACATTTGTCTCCCTCCGGGAGATAACGTTTGTCTCCCTCCGGGAGACAACATTTGTCTCCCTCCGAGAGACAACGTTTGTCTCCCTCCGGCAGACAACATTTGTCTCCCTCCGGCAGACAACATTTGTCTCCCTCCGGGAGACAAACTGTCTCCCTCCGGGAGACAACCTTTGTCTCCCTCCGGGAGACAACGTTTGTCTCCCTCCGGGAGACAACATTTGTCTCCCTCCGGGAGACAACCTTTGTCTCCCTCCGGGAGACAACATTTGTCTCCCTCCGGGAGACAACCTTTGTCTCCCTCCGGGATACAACGTTTGTCTCCCTCCGGGAGACAACATTTGTCTCCCTCCGGGAGACAACCTTTGTCTCCCTCCGGGAGACAACATTTGTCTCCCTCCGGGAGATAATGTTTGTCTCCCTCCGGGAGACAACATTTGTCTCCCTCCGAGAGACAACGTTTGTCTCCCTCCGGCAGACAACATTTGTCTCCCTCCGGGAGACAAACTGTCTCCCTCCGGGAGACAACCTTTGTCTCCCTCCGGGAGACAACCTTTGTTTCCCTCCGGGAGACAACGTTTGTCTCCCTCCGGGAGACAACATTTGTCTGCCTCCGGGAGACAACATTTGTCTCCCTCCGGGAGACAAACTGTCTCCCTCCGGGAGACAACGTTTGTCTCCCTCCGGGACACAACATTTGTCTCCCTCCGGGAGACAACGCTTGTCTCCCTCCGGGAGACAACATTTGTCTCCCTCCGGGAGACAACCTTTGTCTCCCTCCGGGAGACAACATTTGTCTCCCTCCGGGAGATAACATTTGTCTCCCTCCGGGAGACAACATTTGTCTCCCTCCGAGAGACAACGTTTGTCTCCCTCCGGCAGACAACATTTGTCTCCCTCCGGGAGACAACCTTTGTCTCCCTCCGGGAGACAACGTTTGTCTCCCTCCGGGAGACAACATTTGTCTCCCTCCGGGAGACAACCTTTGTCTCCCTCCGGGAGACAACATTTGTCTCCCTCCGGGAGACAACCTTTGTCTCCCTCCGGGATACAACATTTGTCTCCCTCCAGGAGACAGCCTTTGTTTCCCTCTGGGAGACAACCTTTGTCTCCCTCCGGGAGACAGCCTTTGTCTCCCTCGGGGAGACAACATTTGTCTCCCTCCGGGAGACAACCTTTGTTTCCCTCCGGGAGACAATGTTTGTCTCCCTCCGGGAGACAACATTTGTCTGCCTCCGGGAGACAACATTTGTCTCCCTCCGGGAGACAAACTGTCTCCCTCCGGGAGACAACGTTTGTCTCCCTCCGGGACACAACATTTGTCTCCCTCCGGGAGATAACGTTTGTCTCCCTCCGGGAGACAACATTTGTCTCCCTCCGAGAGACAACGTTTGTCTCCCTCCGGCAGACAACATTTGTCTCCCTCCGGCAGACAACATTTGTCTCCCTCCGGGAGACAAACTGCCTCCCTCCGGGAGACAACCTTTGTCTCCCTCCGGGAGACAACGTTTGTCTCCCTCCGGGAGACAACATTTGTCTCCCTCCGGGAGACAAACTGTCTCCCTCCGGGAGTCAACCTTTGTCTCCCTCCGGGAGACAACCTTTGTCTCCCTCTGGGAGACAACCTTTGTCTCCCTCCGGGAGACAACCTTTGTCTCCCTCTGGGAGACAAATGTTGTCTCCCTGCGGAAGACAACCTTTGTCTCCCTCCGGGAGACAACCTTTGTCTCCCTCCGGGAGACAACATTTGTCTCCCTCCGGGAGACAACCTTTGTCTCCCTCCGGGATACAACATTTGTCTCCCTCCAGGAGACAGCCTTTGTTTCCCTCTGGGAGACAACCTTTGTCTCCCTCCGGGAGACAGCCTTTGTCTCCCTCTGGGAGACAACATTTGTCTCCCTGCGGGAGACAACCTTTGTCTCCCTCCTGGAGACAACCTTTGTCTCCCTCCGGGAGACAACCTTTGTCTCCCTCCGGGAGACACCCTTTGTCTCCCGCCGGGAGACAACCTTTGTCTCCCTCCGGGAGACAAACTGTCTCCCTCCGGGAGACAACGTTTGTCTCCCTCCGGGAGACAACGTTTGTCTCCCTCCGGGAGACAACCTTTGTCTCCCTCTGGGAGACAACCTTTGTCTCCCTCCGGGAGACAACCTTTGTCTCCCTCTGGGAGACAACATTTGTCTCCCTGCGGGAGACAACCTTTGTCTCCCTCCGAGAGACAACCTTTGTCTCCCTCCGGGAGACAACATTTGTCTCCCTCCGGGAGACAACCTTTGTCTCCCTCCGGGAGACAACATTTGTCTCCCTCCAGGAGACAGCTTTTGTTTCCCTCTGGGAGACAACCTTTTTCTCCCTCCGGGAGACATCCCTCTGGGAGACAACATTTGTCTCCCTGTGGGAGACAACCTTTGTCTCCCTCCGGGAGACAACCTTTGTCTCCCTCCGGGAGACAACATTTGTCTGCCTCCGGGAGACAACATTCGTCTCCTTCCGGGAGACAACCTTTGTCTCCCTGCGGGAGACAACATTTGTCTCCCTCCGGGAGACAACGTTTGTCTCCCTCTGGGAGACAACATTTGTCTCCCTCCGGGAGACAACATTTGTCTCCTTCCGGGAGACAAACTGTCTCCCTCCGGGAGACAAACTGTCTCCCTCCGGGAGAGAACCTTTGTCTCCCTCTGGGAGACAACCTTTGTCTCCCTCCGGGAGACAACCTTTGTCTCCCTCTGGGAGACAACATTTGTCTCCCTGCGGGAGACAACCTTTGTCTCCCTCCGAGAGACAACCTTTGTCTCCCTCCGGGAGACAACATTTGTCTCCCTCCGGGAGACAACCTTTGTCTCCCTCCGGGAGACAACATTTGTCTCCCTCCGGGAGACAGCCGTTGTCTCCCTCCGGGAGACAACCTTTGTCTCCCTCCGGGAGAAAACATTTGTCTCCCTCCGGGAGAAAACATTTGTCTCCTTCCGGGAGACAACCTTTGTCTCCCTCCGGGAGACAACCATTGTCTCCCTCCGGGAGGCAACCTTTGTCTCCCTCCGGGAGACAAACTGTCTCCCTCCGGGAGACAACGTTTGTCTCCCTCCGGGAGACAACATTTGTCTCCCTCTGGGAGACAACCTTTGTTTCCCTCCGGGAGACAACTTTTGTCTCCCTCCGGGAGACAACATTTGTTTGCCTCCGGGAGACAACATTTGTCTCCCTCCGGGAGACAACGTTTGTCTCCCTCCGGGAGACAACATCTGTCCCCCTCCGGGAGACAACATTTGTCTCCCTCCGGGAGACAACCTTTGTCTCCCTCCGGGAGACAACATTTTTCTCCCTCCGGGAGATAACGTTTGTCTTCCTCCGGGAGACAACATTTGTCTCCCTCCGGGAGACAACCTTTGTCTCCCTCCGGGAGACAACGTTTGTCTCCCTCCGAGAGACAACCTTTGTCTCCCTACGGAAGACAACCTTTGTCTCCCTAGGGGAGACAACCTTTGTCTCCCTCCGGGAGACAACATTTGTCTCCCTCCGGGAGACAACCTTTGTCTCCCTCTGGGAGACAACATTTGTCTCCCTCAGGGAGACAACCTTTGTCTCCCTCCTGGAGACAACCTTTGTCTCCCTCCGGGAGACAACATTTGTCTCCCTCCGGGAGACAACCTTTGTCTCCCTCCGGGAGACAACATTTTTCTCCCTCCGGGAGATAACGTTTGTCTCCCTCCGGGAGACAACGTTTGTCTCCCTCCGGGAGACAACGTTTGTCTCCCTCCGGGAGACAACATTTGTCTCCCTCCGGGAGACAACCTTTGTCTCCCTCCGGGAGACAACGTTTGTCTCCCTCCGAGAGACAACCTTTGTCTCCCTACGGAAGACAACCTTTGTCTCCCTCCGGGAGACAACCTTTGTCTCCCTCCGGGAGACAACATTTGTCTCCCTCCGGGAGACAACCTTTGTCTCCCCCTGGGAGACAACATTTGTCTCCCTCAGGGAGACAACCTTTGTCTCCCTCCTGGAGACAACCTTTGTCTCCCTCCGGGAGACAACATTTGTCTCCCTCCGGGAGACAACCTTTGTCTCCCTCCGGGAGACAACATTTTTCTCCCTCCGGGAGATAACGTTTGTCTCCCTCCGGGAGACAACATTTGTCTCCCTCCGGGAGACAACGTTTGTCTCCCTCCGGGAGACAACATTTGTCTCCCTCCGGGAGACAACCTTTGTCTCCCTACGGAAGACAACCTTTGTCTCCCTCCGGGAGACAACGTTTGTCTCCCTCCGGGAGATAACGTTTGTCTCCCTCCGGGAGACAACATTTGTCTCCCTCCGGGAGACAACGTTTGTCTCCCTCCGGGAGACAACGTTTGTCTCCCTCCGGGAGACAACAATTGTCTCCCTACGGAAGACAACCTTTGTCTCCCTCCGGGAGACAACCTTTGTATCCCTCTGGGAGACAACCTTTGTATCCCTCTGGGAGACAACATTTGTCTCCCTCCGGGAGACAACCTTTGTCTCCCTCCGGGAGACAACCTTTGTCTCCCTCTGGGAGACAACATTTGTCTCCCTCCGGGAGACAACCTTTGTCTCCCTCCTGGAGACAACCTTTGTCTCCCTCCGGGAGACACCCTTTGTCTCCCTACGGAAGACAACCTTTGTCTCCCTCCGGGAGACAACATTTGTCTCCCTCCGGGAGACAACATTTGTCTCCCTCCGGGAGACAACGTTTGTCTCCCTCCGGGAGACAACCTTTGTATCCCTCTGGGAGACAACCTTTGTATCCCTCTGGGAGACAACATTTGTCTCCCTCCGGGAGACAACCTTTGTCTCCCTCCGGGAGACAACCTTTGTCTCCCTCTGGGAGACAACATTTGTCTCCCTCCGGGAGACAACCTTTGTCTCCCTCCTGGAGACAACCTTTGTCTCCCTCCGGGAGACAACCTTTGTCTCCCTACGGAAGACAACCTTTGTCTCCCTCCGGGAGACAACATTTGTCTCCCTCCGGGAGACAACATTTGTCTCCCTCCGGGAGACAACGTTTGTCTCCCTCCGGGAGACAACCTTTGTCTCCCTCCGGGAGACAACATTTGTCTCCCTCCGGGAGACAACCTTTGTCTCCCTCTGGGAGACAACATTTGTCTCCCTCCGGGAGACAACATTTGTCTCCCTCCGGGAGACAACCTTTGTCTCCCTCCGGGAGACAACCTTTGTCTCACTCCGGGAGACAACCTTTGTCTCCCTCTGGGAGACAACCTTTGTCTCCCTACGGAAGACAACCTTTGTCTCCCTCCGGGAGACAACCTTTGTCTCCCTCAGGGAGACAACATTTGTCTCCCTCCGGGAGACAACGTTTGTCTCCCTCCGGGAGACAACCTTTGTCTCCCTCCTGGAGACAACCTTTGTCTCCCTCCGGGAGACAACCTTTGTCTCCCTCCGGGAGACAACCTTTGTCTCCCTCTGGGAGACAACCTTTGTCTCCCTCCGGGAGACAACCTTTGTCTCCCTCCGGGAGACAACCTTTGTCTCCCTCCGGGAGACAACCTTTGTCTCCCTCCGGGAGACAACATTTGTCTCCCTCCGGGAGACAACCTTTGTCTCCCTCCGGGAGACAACCTTTGTCTCCCTCCGGGAGACAACCTTTGTCTCCCTCCGGGAGACAACCTTTGTCTCCCTCCGGGAGACAACATTTGTCTCCCTCTGGGAGACAACATTTGTCTCCCTCCGGGAGACAACGTTTGTCTCCCTCCGGGAGACAACCTTTGTCTCCCTACGGAAGACAACCTTTGTCTCCCTCCGGGAGACAACCTTTGTCTCCCTCTGGGAGACAACATTTGTCTCCCTCCGGGAGACAACGTTTGTCTCCCTCCGGGAGACAACATTTGTCTCCCTCCGGGAGACAACCTTTGTCTCCCTCCGGGAGACAACCTTTGTCTCCCTCCGGGAGACAACCTTTGTCTCCCTCCGGGAGACAACCTTTGTCTCCCTCCGGGAGACAACCTTTGTCTCCCTCCGGGAGACAACCTTTGTCTCCCTACGGAAGACAACCTTTGTCTCCCTCCGGGAGACAACCTTTGTCTCCCTCTGGGAGACAACCTTTGTTTCCCTCTGGGAGACAACCTTTTTCTCCCTCCGGGAGACATCCCTCTGGGAGACAACATTTGTCTCCCTGCGGGAGACAACCTTTGTCTCCCTCCGGGAGACAACCTTTGTCTCCCTCCGGGAGACAACATTTGTCTGCCTCCGGGAGACAACATTCGTCTCCTTCCGGGAGACAACCTTTGTCTCCCTGCGGGAGACAACATTTGTCTCCCTCCGGGAGACAACGTTTGTCTCCCTCTGGGAGACAACATTTGTCTCCCTCCGGGAGACAACATTTGTCTCCTTCCGGGAGACAAACTGTCTCCCTCCGGGAGACAAACTGTCTCCCTCCGGGAGAGAACCTTTGTCTCCCTCTGGGAGACAACCTTTGTCTCCCTCCGGGAGACAACCTTTGTCTCCCTCTGGGAGACAACATTTGTCTTCCTGCGGGAGACAACCTTTGTCTCCCTCCGAGAGACAACCTTTGTCTCCCTCCGGGAGACAACATTTGTCTCCCTCCGGGAGACAACCTTTGTCTCCCTCCGGGAGACAACATTTGTCTCCCTCCGGGAGACAACATTTGTCTCCCTCCGGGAGACAACCTTTGTCTCCCTCCGGGAGACAACCTTTGTCTCACTCCGGGAGACAACCTTTGTCTCCCTCTGGGAGACAACCTTTGTCTCCCTACGGAAGACAACCTTTGTCTCCCTCCGGGAGACAACCTTTGTCTCCCTCAGGGAGACAACATTTGTCTCCCTCCGGGAGACATTGTTTGTCTCCCTCCGGGAGACAACCTTTGTCTCCCTCCTGGAGACAACCTTTGTCTCCCTCCGGGAGACAACCTTTGTCTCCCTCCGGGAGACAACCTTTGTCTCCCTCTGGGAGACAACCTTTGTCTCCCTCCGGGAGACAACCTTTGTCTCCCTCCGGGAGACAACCTTTGTCTCCCTCCGGGAGACAACCTTTGTCTCCCTCCGGGAGACAACATTTGTCTCCCTCCGGGAGACAACCTTTGTCTCCCTCCGGGAGACAACCTTTGTCTCCCTCCGGGAGACAACCTTTGTCTCCCTCCGGGAGACAACCTTTGTCTCCCTCCGGGAGACAACATTTGTCTCCCTCTGGGAGACAACATTTGTCTCCCTCCGGGAGACAACGTTTGTCTCCCTCCGGGAGACAACCTTTGTCTCCCTACGGAAGACAACCTTTGTCTCCCTCCGGGAGACAACCTTTGTCTCCCTCTGGGAGACAACATTTGTCTCCCTCCGGGAGACAACGTTTGTCTCCCTCCGGGAGACAACATTTGTCTCCCTCCGGGAGACAACCTTTGTCTCCCTCCGGGAGACAACCTTTGTCTCCCTCCGGGAGACAACCTTTGTCTCCCTCCGGGAGACAACCTTTGTCTCCCTCCGGGAGACAACCTTTGTCTCCCTACGGAAGACAACCTTTGTCTCCCTCCGGGAGACAACCTTTGTCTCCCTCTGGGAGACAACCTTTGTTTCCCTCTGGGAGACAACCTTTTTCTCCCTCCGGGAGACATCCCTCTGGGAGACAACATTTGTCTCCCTGCGGGAGACAACCTTTGTCTCCCTCCGGGAGACAACCTTTGTCTCCCTCCGGGAGACAACATTTGTCTGCCTCCGGGAGACAACATTCGTCTCCTTCCGGGAGACAACCTTTGTCTCCCTGCGGGAGACAACATTTGTCTCCCTCCGGGAGACAACGTTTGTCTCCCTCTGGGAGACAACATTTGTCTCCCTCCGGGAGACAACATTTGTCTCCTTCCGGGAGACAAACTGTCTCCCTCCGGGAGACAAACTGTCTCCCTCCGGGAGAGAACCTTTGTCTCCCTCTGGGAGACAACCTTTGTCTCCCTCCGGGAGACAACCTTTGTCTCCCTCTGGGAGACAACATTTGTCTCCCTGCGGGAGACAACCTTTGTCTCCCTCCGAGAGACAACCTTTGTCTCCCTCCGGGAGACAACATTTGTCTCCCTCCGGGAGACAACCTTTGTCTCCCTCCGGGAGACAACATTTGTCTCCCTCCGGGAGACAGCCGTTGTCTCCCTCCGGGAGACAACCTTTGTCTCCCTCCGGGAGAAAACATTTGTCTCCCTCCGGGAGAAAACATTTGTCTCCTTCCGGGAGACAACCTTTGTCTCCCTCCGGGAGACAACCATTGTCTCCCTCCGGGAGGCAACCTTTGTCTCCCTCCGGGAGACAAACTGTCTCCCTCCGGGAGACAACGTTTGTCTCCCTCCGGGAGACAACATTTGTCTCCCTCTGGGAGACAACCTTTGTTTCCCTCCGGGAGACAACTTTTGTCTCCCTCCGGGAGACAACATTTGTTTGCCTCCGGGAGACAACATTTGTCTCCCTCCGGGAGACAACGTTTGTCTCCCTCCGGGAGACAACATCTGTCCCCCTCCGGGAGACAACATTTGTCTCCCTCCGGGAGACAACCTTTGTCTCCCTCCGGGAGACAACATTTTTCTCCCTCCGGGAGATAACGTTTGTCTTCCTCCGGGAGACAACATTTGTCTCCCTCCGGGAGACAACCTTTGTCTCCCTCCGGGAGACAACGTTTGTCTCCCTCCGAGAGACAACCTTTGTCTCCCTACGGAAGACAACCTTTGTCTCCCTAGGGGAGACAACCTTTGTCTCCCTCCGGGAGACAACATTTGTCTCCCTCCGGGAGACAACCTTTGTCTCCCTCTGGGAGACAACATTTGTCTCCCTCAGGGAGACAACCTTTGTCTCCCTCCTGGAGACAACCTTTGTCTCCCTCCGGGAGACAACATTTGTCTCCCTCCGGGAGACAACCTTTGTCTCCCTCCGGGAAACAACATTTTTCTCCCTCCGGGAGATAACGTTTGTCTCCCTCCGGGAGACAACGTTTGTCTCCCTCCGGGAGACAACGTTTGTCTCCCTCCGGGAGACAACATTTGTCTCCCTCCGGGAGACAACCTTTGTCTCCCTCCGGGAGACAACGTTTGTCTCCCTCCGAGAGACAACCTTTGTCTCCCTACGGAAGACAACCTTTGTCTCCCTCCGGGAGACAACCTTTGTCTCCCTCCGGGAGACAACATTTGTCTCCCTCCGGGAGACAACCTTTGTCTCCCCCTGGGAGACAACATTTGTCTCCCTCAGGGAGACAACCTTTGTCTCCCTCCTGGAGACAACCTTTGTCTCCCTCCGGGAGACAACATTTGTCTCCCTCCGGGAGACAACCTTTGTCTCCCTCCGGGAAACAACATTTTTCTCCCTCCGGGAGATAACGTTTGTCTCCCTCCGGGAGACAACGTTTGTCTCCCTCCGGGAGACAACGTTTGTCTCCCTCCGGGAGACAACATTTGTCTCCCTCCGGGAGACAACCTTTGTCTCCCTCCGGGAGACAACGTTTGTCTCCCTCCGAGAGACAACCTTTGTCTCCCTACGGAAGACAACCTTTGTCTCCCTCCGGGAGACAACCTTTGTCTCCCTCCGGGAGACAACATTTGTCTCCCTCCGGGAGACAACCTTTGTCTCCCCCTGGGAGACAACATTTGTCTCCCTCAGGGAGACAACCTTTGTCTCCCTCCTGGAGACAACCTTTGTCTCCCTCCGGGAGACAACATTTGTCTCCCTCCGGGAGACAACCTTTGTCTCCCTCCGGGAGACAACATTTTTCTCCCTCCGGGAGATAACGTTTGTCTCCCTCCGGGAGACAACATTTGTCTCCCTCCGGGAGACAACGTTTGTCTCCCTCCGGGAGACAACATTTGTCTCCCTCCGGGAGACAACCTTTGTCTCCCTACGGAAGACAACCTTTGTCTCCCTCCGGGAGACAACGTTTGTCTCCCTCCGGGAGACAACATCTGTCCCCCTCCGGGAGACAACCTTTGTCTCCTTCCGGGAGACAACATTTTTCTCCCTCCGGGAGATAACGTTTGTCTCCCTCCGGGAGACAACATTTGTCTCCCTCCGGGAGACAACGTTTGTCTCCCTCCGGGAGACAACGTTTGTCTCCCTCCGGGAGACAACAATTGTCTCCCTACGGAAGACAACCTTTGTCTCCCTCCGGGAGACAACCTTTGTATCCCTCTGGGAGACAACCTTTGTATCCCTCTGGGAGACAACATTTGTCTCCCTCCGGGAGACAACCTTTGTCTCCCGCCGGGAGACAACCTTTGTCTCCCTCTGGGAGACAACATTTGTCTCCCTCCGGGAGACAACCTTTGTCTCCCTCCTGGAGACAACCTTTGTCTCCCTCCGGGAGACAACCTTTGTCTCCCTACGGAAGACAACCTTTGTCTCCCTCCGGGAGACAACATTTGTCTCCCTCCGGGAGACAACATTTGTCTCCCTCCGGGAGACAACGTTTGTCTCCCTCCGGGAGACAACCTTTGTATCCCTCTGGGAGACAACCTTTGTATCCCTCTGGGAGACAACATTTGTCTCCCTCCGGGAGACAACCTTTGTCTCCCTCCGGGAGACAACCTTTGTCTCCCTCTGGGAGACAACATTTGTCTCCCTCCGGGAGACAACCTTTGTCTCCCTCCTGGAGACAACCTTTGTCTCCCTCCGGGAGACAACCTTTGTCTCCCTACGGAAGACAACCTTTGTCTCCCTCCGGGAGACAACATTTGTCTCCCTCCGGGAGACAACATTTGTCTCCCTCCGGGAGACAACGTTTGTCTCCCTCCGGGAGACAACCTTTGTCTCCCTCCGGGAGACAACATTTGTCTCCCTCCGGGAGACAACCTTTGTCTCCCTCTGGGAGACAACATTTGTCTCCCTCCGGGAGACAACATTTGTCTCCCTCCGGGAGACAACCTTTGTCTCCCTCCGGGAGACAACCTTTGTCTCACTCCGGGAGACAACCTTTGTCTCCCTCTGGGAGACAACCTTTGTCTCCCTACGGAAGACAACCTTTGTCTCCCTCCGGGAGACAACCTTTGTCTCCCTCAGGGAGACAACATTTGTCTCCCTCCGGGAGACAACGTTTGTCTCCCTCCGGGAGACAACCTTTGTCTCCCTCCTGGAGACAACCTTTGTCTCCCTCCGGGAGACAACCTTTGTCTCCCTCCGGGAGACAACCTTTGTCTCCCTCTGGGAGACAACCTTTGTCTCCCTCCGGGAGACAACCTTTGTCTCCCTCCGGGAGACAACCTTTGTCTCCCTCCGGGAGACAACCTTTGTCTCCCTCCGGGAGACAACATTTGTCTCCCTCCGGGAGACAACCTTTGTCTCCCTCCGGGAGACAACCTTTGTCTCCCTCCGGGAGACAACCTTTGTCTCCCTCCGGGAGACAACCTTTGTCTCCCTCCGGGAGACAACATTTGTCTCCCTCTGGGAGACAACATTTGTCTCCCTCCGGGAGACAACGTTTGTCTCCCTCCGGGAGACAACCTTTGTCTCCCTACGGAAGACAACCTTTGTCTCCCTCCGGGAGACAACCTTTGTCTCCCTCTGGGAGACAACATTTGTCTCCCTCCGGGAGACAACGTTTGTCTCCCTCCGGGAGACAACATTTGTCTCCCTCCGGGAGACAACCTTTGTCTCCCTCCGGGAGACAACCTTTGTCTCCCTCCGGGAGACAACCTTTGTCTCCCTCCGGGAGACAACCTTTGTCTCCCTCCGGGAGACAACCTTTGTCTCCCTATGGAAGACAACCTTTGTCTCCCTCCGGGAGACAACCTTTGTCTCCCTCTGGGAGACAACCTTTGTCTCCCTACGGAAGACAACCTTTGTCTCCCTCCGGGAGACAACCTTTGTCTCCCTCAGGGAGACAACATTTGTCTCCCTCCGGGAGACAACCTTTGTCTCCCTCCGGGAGACAACCTTTGTCTCCCTCCTGGAGACAACCTTTGTCTCCCTCCGGGAGACAACCTTTGTCTCCCTCCGGGAGACAACCTTTGTCTCCCTCCGGGAGACAACCTTTGTCTCCCTCTGGGAGACAACCTTTGTCTCCCTCCGGGAGACAACCTTTGTCTCCCTCTGGGAGACAACCTTTGTCTCCCTCCGGGAGACAACTTTTGTCTCCCTCCGGGAGACAACCTTTGTCTCCCTCCGGGAGACAACCTTTGTCTCCCTCCGGGAGACAACCTTTGTCTCCCTCCGGGAGACAACCTTTGTCTCCCTCCGGGAGACAACGTATGTCTCCCTCCGGGAGACAACATTTGTCTCCCTCCGGGAGACAACCTTTGTCTCCCTCCGGGAGACAACCTTTGTCTCCCTCCGGGAGACAACCTTTGTCTCCCTACGGAAGACAACCTTTGTCTCCCTCCGGGAGACAACCTTTGTCTCCCTCTGGGAGACAACCTTTGTCTCCCTACGGAAGACAACCTTTGTCTCCCTCCGGGAACCAACCTTTTTCTCCCTCCGGGAGACAACCTTTGTCTCCCTCCGGGAGACAACGTTTGTCTCCCTCCGGGAGACAACGTTTGTCTCCCTCCGGGAGACAACAATTGTCTCCCTACGGAAGACAACCTTTGTCTCCCTCCGGGAGACAACCTTTGTATCCCTCTGGGAGACAACCTTTGTATCCCTCTGGGAGACAACATTTGTCTCCCTCCGGGAGACAACCTTTGTCTCCCTCCGGGAGACAACCTTTGTCTCCCTCCGGGAGACAACATTTGTCTCCCTCCGGGAGACAACCTTTGTCTCCCTCTGGGAGACAACATTTGTCTCCCTCCGGGAGACAACCTTTGTCTCCCTCCTGGAGACAACCTTTGTCTCCCTCCGGGAGACAACCTTTGTCTCCCTACGGAAGACAACCTTTGTCTCCCTCCGGGAGACAACATTTGTCTCCTTCCGGGAGACAACATTTGTCTCCCTCCGGGAGACAACCTTTGTCTCCCTCCGGGAGACAACCTTTGTCTCCCTCCGGGAGACAACATTTGTCTCCCTCCGGGAGACAACCTTTGTCTCCCTCTGGGAGACAACATTTGTCTCCCTCCGGGAGACAACATTTGTCTCCCTCCGGGAGACAACCTTTGTCTCCCTCCGGGAGACAACCTTTGTCTCACTCCGGGAGACAACCTTTGTCTCCCTCTGGGAGACAACCTTTGTCTCCCTCAGGGAGACAACCTTTGTCTCCCTACGGAAGACAACCTTTGTCTCCCTCCGGGAGACAACCTTTGTCTCCCTCAGGGAGACAACATTTGTCTCCCTCCGGGAGACAACGTTTGTCTCCCTCCGGGAGACAACCTTTGTCTCCCTCCTGGAGACAACCTTTGTCTCCCTCCGGGAGACAACCTTTGTCTCCCTCCGGGAGACAACCTTTGTCTCCCTCTGGGAGACAACCTTTGTCTCCCTCCGGGAGACAACCTTTGTCTCCCTCCGGGAGACAACCTTTGTCTCCCTCCGGGAGACAACCTTTGTCTCCCTCCGGGAGACAACATTTGTCTCCCTCCGGGAGACAACCTTTGTCTCCCTCCGGGAGACAACCTTTGTCTCCCTCCGGGAGACAACCTTTGTCTCCCTCCGGGAGACAACCTTTGTCTCCCTCCGGGAGACAACATTTGTCTCCCTCTGGGAGACAACATTTGTCTCCCTCCGGGAGACAACGTTTGTCTCCCTCCGGGAGACAACCTTTGTCTCCCTACGGAAGACAACCTTTGTCTCCCTCCGGGAGACAACCTTTGTCTCCCTCTGGGAGACAACATTTGTCTCCCTCCGGGAGACAACGTTTGTCTCCCTCCGGGAGACAACATTTGTCTCCCTCCGGGAGACAACCTTTGTCTCCCTCCGGGAGACAACCTTTGTCTCCCTCCGGGAGACAACCTTTGTCTCCCTCCGGGAGACAACCTTTGTCTCCCTCCGGGAGACAACCTTTGTCTCCCTACGGAAGACAACCTTTGTCTCCCTCCGGGAGACAACCTTTGTCTCCCTCTGGGAGACAACCTTTGTCTCCCTACGGAAGACAACCTTTGTCTCCCTCCGGGAGACAACCTTTGTCTCCCTCAGGGAGACAACATTTGTCTCCCTCCGGGAGACAACCTTTGTCTCCCTCCGGGAGACAACCTTTGTCTCCCTCCTGGAGACAACCTTTGTCTCCCTCCGGGAGACAACCTTTGTCTCCCTCCGGGAGACAACCTTTGTCTCCCTCCAGGAGACAACCTTTGTCTCCCTCTGGGAGACAACCTTTGTCTCCCTCCGGGAGACAACCTTTGTCTCCCTCTGGGAGACAACCTTTGTCTCCCTCCGGGAGACAACATTTGTCTCCCTCCGGGAGACAACCTTTGTCTCCCTCCGGGACACAACATTTGTCTCCCTTTGGGAGACAACATTTGTCTCCCTCCGGGAGACAACGTTTGTCTCCCTCCGGGAGACAACATTTGTCTCCCTCCGGGAGACAACCTTTGTCTCCCTCCGGGAGACAACCTTTGTCTCCCTCCGGGAGACAACCTTTGTCTCCCTACGGAAGACAACCTTTGTCTCCCTCCGGGAGACAACCTTTGTCTCCCTCTGGGAGACAACCTTTGTCTCCCTACGGAAGACAACCTTTGTCTCCCTCCGGGAGACAACCTTTGTCTCCCTCCGGGAGACAACCTTTGTCTCCCTCCGGGAGACAACCTTTGTCTCCCTCTGGGAGACAACCTTTGTCTCCCTCCGGGAGACAACCTTTGTCTCCCTCCGGGAGCAAACTGTCTCCCTCTGGGAGACAACATTTGTCTCCCTCCGGGAGACAACCATTGTCTCCCTCCGGGAGACAACATTTGTCTCCCTCCGGGAGATAACGTTTGTCTCCCTCCGGGAGACAACATTTGTCTCCCTCCGGGAGACAACGTTTGTCTCCCTCCGGGAGACAACGTTTGTCTCCCTCCGGGAGACAACAATTGTCTCCCTTTGGAAGACAACCTTTGTCTCCCTCCGGGAGACAACCTTTGTATCCCTCTGGGAGACAACCTTTGTATCCCTCTGGGAGACAACATTTGTCTCCCTCCGGGAGACAACATTTGTCTCCCTCCGGGAGACAACCTTTGTCTCCCTCCGGGAGACAACCTTTGTCTCCCTCCGGGAGACAACATTTGTCTCCCTCCGGGAGACAACCTTTGTCTCCCTCTGGGAGACAACATTTGTCTCCCTCCGGGAGACAACCTTTGTCTCCCTCCTGGAGAAAACCTTTGTCTCCCTCCGGGAGACAACCTTTGTCTCCCTACGGAAGACAACCTTTGTCTCCCTCCGGGAGACAACATTTGTCTCCCTCCGGGAGACAACAT
The DNA here is from genome assembly GCA_964019985.1 of Aurelia sp. 4 Dawson et al 2005. Lineage (NCBI taxonomy): Eukaryota > Metazoa > Cnidaria > Scyphozoa > Semaeostomeae > Ulmaridae > Aurelia > Aurelia sp. 4 Dawson et al 2005. The sequence continues at coordinate 8,778 of OZ026511.1, read as the reverse complement.
TTGTCTCCCTCCGGGAGACAACATTTGTCTCCCTCCGGGAGACAACATTTGTCTCCCTCCGGGAGACAACATTTGTCTCCCTCCGGGAGACAACCTTTGTCTCCCTCCGGGAGACAAATGTTGTCTCCCTCCGGGAGACAACCTTTGTCTCCCTCTGGGAGACAACATTTGTCTCCCTCCGGGAGACAACATTTGTCTCCCTCCGGGAGACAACATTTGTCTCCCTCCGGGAGACAACGTTTGTCTCCCTCCGGGAGACAACATTTGTCTCCCTCCGGGAGACAACCTTTGTCTCCCTCCGGGAGACAACCTTTGTCTCCCTCCCGGAGACAACCTTTGTCTCCCTCCGGGAGACAACATTTGTCTCCCTTTGGGAGACAAAATTTGTCTCCCTTTGGGAGACAACATTTGTCTCCCTCCGGGAGACAACGTTTGTCTCCCTCCGGGAGACAACATTTGTCTCCCTCCGGGAGACAACCTTTGTCTCCCTCCGGGAGACAACCTTTGTCTCCCTCCGGGAGACAACCTTTGTCTCCCTACGGAAGACAACCTTTGTCTCCCTCCGGGAGACAACCTTTGTCTCCCTCTGGGAGACAACCTTTGTCTCCCTACGGAAGACAACCTTTGTCTCCCTCCGGGAGACAACATTTGTCTCCCTCCGGGAGACAACGTTTGTCTCCCTCCGGGAGACAACCTTTGTCTCCCTCCGGGAGACAACATTTGTCTCCCTCCGGGAGACAACCTTTGTCTCCCTCTGGGAGACAACATTTGTCTCCCTCCGGGAGACAACCTTTGTCTCCCTCCGGGAAACAACCTTTGTCTCCCTCTGGGAGACAACCTTTGTCTCCCTCCGGGAGACAACCTTTGTATCCCTCTGGGAGACAACATTTGTCTCCCTCCGGGAGACAACCTTTGTCTCCCTCTGGGAGACAACATTTGTCTCCCTCCGGGAGACAACCTTTGTCTCCCTCCTGGAGACAACCTTTGTCTCCCTCCGGGAGACAACCTTTGTCTCCCTCCGGGAGACAACCTTTGTCTCCCTCTGGGAGACAACCTTTGTCTCCCTCCGGGAGACAACCTTTGTCTCCCTCCGGGAGCAAACTGTCTCCCTCTGGGAGACAACATTTGTCTCCCTCCGGGAGACAACCATTGTCTCCCTCCGGGAGACAACATTTGTCTCCCTCCGGGAGACAACCTTTGTCTCCCTCTGGGAGACAACATTTGTCTCCCTCCGGGAGACAACGTTTGTCTCCCTCCGGGAGACAACCTTTGTCTCCCTCCGGGAAACAACCTTTGTCTCCCTCTGGGAGACAACCTTTGTCTCCCTCCGGGAGACAACCTTTGTATCCCTCTGGGAGACAACATTTGTCTCCCTCCGGGAGACAACCTTTGTCTCCCTCCGGGAGACAACCTTTGTCTCCCTCCGGGAGACAACATTTGTCTCCCTCCGGGAGACAACCTTTGTCTCCCTCTGGGAGACAACATTTGTCTCCCTCCGGTAGACAACCTTTGTCTCCCTCCTGGAGACAACCTTTGTCTCCCTCCGGGAGACAACCTTTGTCTCCCTCCGGGAGACAACCTTTGTCTCCCTCCGGGAGACAACCTTTGTCTCCCTCTGGGAGACAACATTTGTCTCCCTCCGGGAGACAACCTTTGTCTCCCTCTGGGAGACAACTTTTGTCTCCCTGCGGGAGACAACCTTTGTCTCCCTCCAGGAGACAACATTTGTCTCCCTCCGGGAGACAACCTTTGTCTCCCTCCGGGAGACAGCCTTTGTCTCCCTCCGGGAGACAACGTTTGTCTCCCTGCAGGAGACAACATTTGTCTCCCTCCGGGAGACAACCTTTGTCTCCCTCCGGGAGACAACCTTTGTCTCCCTCCGGGAGACAACCTTTGTCTCCCTCCGGGAGCAAACTGTCTCCCTCCGGGCGACAACGTTTGTCTCCCTCCGGGAGACAACCTTTGTCTCCCTCTGGGAGACAATATTTCATATTTATTTCATATTTCATATTTCATTTTATTAGGGAGGGAGACCCTTCAACCAACTGGTTGATTTACAAGGGGCCCTCCATATAAAAAACCTACAAAAATTAAACAAGTTAAAAACCGCTAAAAACTACTTACAATGAATACATCTAATAAAAAAAAATCCTATCTATAAAAAATGAAAGAAAAGTACCTAAAAAACAAAACCGCCAGTCCATCATAAGCTATCTTTAAAAATATACATAGAGGATGCCTGTTTGGTCTCAGCTGGGAGGCTATTCCAAAGTTTAGCTCCGCGAAAAGAAAAACACTTCTGCCCATTTGCAGATGTTTTCTTTGGCAGCCTCAAGTCCGTTGCCGTATTTCGAAGGCTACGAGAGTTACTAGTAGAGTTTCTAGTGAAAAGATTGTGCATGTACTGTGGAGCAAGCCCATTGAGAGACTTGTAGACCACTGATCTGGACTCTTCATTGACAAGCTCACGAATGGTCTTCCAACCAAGGCTCCTAATCAGTGGTCCACTCGGGGAATCAAAGCTGCTATTCGTTACAATTCTAGCAGCTCTATTTTGAAGCTTTTGGAGCTGATTGATATCAGTGGTGCCACAACAACCCCATACAGAACAGCAGTATCGAAAATGGGGCTCCACAATACCTGAGTACAAAGTTTTCAAAGAAGCCATTGGGAGAATATTCCTTGCGTGTTTTAGAAATCCTATGGCTCTGGATACTTTGCTAGATACAGCTTTAATATGCTCTTTCCAATCTAGACTGTTGTCAACTTGAACACCAAGGTATTTGGTCTTCTTGACAACGTCCAGTTCTCTGCCACGAATTTCTAGATTCAGTTTTTCTGCTGCATTGTTGAGCGTTCGGTGCTTTGGTTTGGTCGCGATTAACATAGATTGTGTTTTAGCAACATTTAGCGAAAGTTTGTTGCCCTTCAACCATGAGTCTAAGTGCTCAAGATCGACATTAATAGCCTCGTTCAGCTGAGAAATATCTTTTGACTTTAAGCAAAGGCTAGTGTCATCAGCATACATGGACACAGTTGAACTCTGGACAGCACTTGGGAGATCATTGATGTAGATCAAGAAGAGAAGTGGTCCAAGACATGACCCTTGGGGTACCCCTACCTCCACTTCCCCGGTTTCAGAATCGACTCCACCTACTCTGCAGTACTGTTTTCTGTGGGAAAGATAAGATTGAAACCAAGAAAGCTCCCTTTGTCGAACACCATAGTGCTCTAACTTTTTGCAGAGAAGGTCATGATCTACAGTGTCAAACGCTTTTTTAAGGTCAATGAATACTGTACCCACCATCTGTCCAGTGTCCAACCCACTATACCAATCGTCAGTGTTTTTCAGTAAACAGGTCAGTGTAGAATGGAGTTTTAAGAATCCAGATTGACCAGGATGAATAAGGTTATACCTAACCAGATATTGGTGAAGTTGGTTAAACACTAGTTTTTCAAAGAGCCTTGAAATGACGGGAAGAACTGAAATTGGGCGGTAATTAGACTTTTCAGCCCTATCCCCATCCTTGAAAATTGGTGTAATCCGGGCATTTTTCCAAGAATCAGGAAACTGACTAGTTTCAAGAGAGGTGTTAAACATGAAAACTAAGGAGTTTTCAATGTAAGGAGTAGCTAACTTTAAGAAGTAACTAGATATGTTGCCACTTCCAAGGCTCTTAGATGTTCTTATCTTGCCCATTGCATCTCTAATGTCCTGTACTACGATTGGCCTGAAATTAAAGCGCCTATTATCAGGGTTAAGATTATATTCACCAGTGAGCATGGGGTTGGGGGCATCTTCAATCTTGCTTGCTAGATCCTTACCTACTGAGCAGAAATAAGAGTTCATGGTATTGGAAATTTCCTGCATATCTACAATTTCTCTTCCAGAGTCTTTCAAAAGATCTATGTTTGTTGACTTGGATCTTTTGTTTATTACCTGTTTTATTATTTTCCATGATTCCTTCATGTTGCCTTTAGCTTGAACAAGTCTTTCCGAAAAATACTGCCTCTTCAACTCAGAATTTTGTTTGTTCTCCCTCTGGGAGACAACCTTTGTCTCCCTACGGAAGACAACCTTTGTCTCCCTCCGGGAGACAACATTTGTCTCCCTCCGGGAGACAACCTTTGTCTCTCTCCGGGAGACAACGTTTGTCTCCCTCCAGGAGACAACATTTGTCTCCCTCCGGGAGACAACCTTTGTCTCCCTCTGGGAGACAACCTTTGTCTCCCTCCGGGAGACAACCTTTGTCTCCCTCCGGGAGACAACATTTGTCTCCCTCCGGGAGACAACCTTTGTCTCCCTCCGGGAGACAACCTTTGTCTCCCTCTGGGAGACAACATTTGTCTCCCTCCGGGAGACAACGTTTGTCTCCCTCCGGGATACAACGTTTGTCTCCCTCCGGGAGACAACATTTGTCTCCCTCCGGGAGAAAACCTTTGTCTCCCTCCGGGAGACACCCTTTGTCTCCCTCCGGGAGACAACCTTTGTCTCCCTCCGGGAGACAACCTTTGTCTCCCTCCAGGAGACACCCTTTGTCTCCCTCCGGGAGACACCCTTTGTCTCCCTCCGGGAGACAACGTTTGTCTCCCTCCGGGAGACAACATTTGTCTCCCTCCGGGAGAAAACCTTTGTCTCCCCCCAGGAGACACCCTTTGTCTCCCTCCGGGAGACAACCTTTGTCTCCCTCTGGGAGACAACATTTGTCTCCCTGCGGGAGACAACCTTTGTCTCCCTCCGGGAGACAACCTTTGTCTCCCTCTGGGAGACAACATTTGTCTCCCAACGGGAGACAACGTTTGTCTCCCTCCGGGAGACAACATTTGTCTCCCTCCGGGAGACAACCTTTGTCTCCCTCCGGGAGACAACCTTTGTCTCCCTCCGGGAGACAACCTTTGTCTCCCTCTGGGAGACAACCTTTGTCTCCCTCCGGGAGACAACCTTTGTCTCCCTCTGGGAGACAACTTTTGTCTCCCTGCGGGAGACAACCTTTGTCTCCCTCCAGGAGACAACATTTGTCTCCCTCCGGGAGACAACCTTTGTCTCCCTCCGGGAGACAGCCTTTGTCTCCCTCCGGGAGACAACGTTTGTCTCCCTCCGGGAGACAACTTTTGTCTCCCTCCGAAAGACAACATTTGTCTCCCTCCGGGAGACAACCTTTGTCTCCCTCAGGGAGACAACCTTTGTCTCCCTCCGGGAGACAACCTTTGTCTCCCTCCGGGAGACAACATTTGTCTCCCTCTGGGAGACAACATTTGTCTCCCTCCGGGAGACAACGTTTGTCTCCCTCCGGGAGACAACATTTGTCTCCCTCCGGGAGACAACCTTTGTCTCCCTCCGGGAGACAGCCTTTGTCTCCCTCCGGGAGACAACGTTTGTCTCCCTCCAGGAGACAACATTTGTCTCCCTCCGGGAGACAACCTTTGTCTCCCTCTGGGGGACAACCTTTGTCTCCCTCCGGGAGACAACTTTTGTCTCCCTCCGGGAGACAACTTTTGTCTCCCTCCGGGAGACAACATTTGTCTCCCTCCGGGAGACAACCTTTGTCTCCCTCCGGGAGACAACCTTTGTCTCCCTCCGGGAGATAACATTTGTCTCCCTCTGGGAGACAACATTTGTCTCCCTCCGGGAGACAACGTTTGTCTCCCTCCGGGAGACAACATTTGTCTCCCTCCGGGAGACAACCTTTGTCTCCCTCCGGGAGACAACCTTTGTCTCCCTCCGGGAGACAACCTTTGTCTCCCTCCGGGAGACAACCTTTGTCTCCCTCCGGGAGACAACCTTTGTCTCCCTCTGGGAGACAACCTTTGTCTCCCTCCGGGAGACAACCTTTGTCTCCCTCCGGGAGACAACCTTTGTCTCCCTCCGGGAGACACCCTTTGTCTCCCTCCGGGAGACACCCTTTGTCTCCCTCCGGGAGACAACGTTTGTCTCCCTCCGGGAGACAACATTTGTCTCCCTCCGGGAGAAAACCTTTGTCTCCCCCCGGGAGACACCCTTTGTCTCCCTCCGGGAGACAACCTTTGTCTCCCTCTGGGAGACAACATTTATCTCCCTGCGGGAGACAACCTTTGTCTCCCTCCGGGAGACAACCTTTGTCTCCCTCTGGGAGACAACATTTGTCTCCAAACGGGAGACAACGTTTGTCTCCCTCCGGGAGACAACATTTGTCTCCCTCCGGGAGACAACCTTTGTCTCCCTCCGGGAGACAACCTTTGTCTCCCTCCGGGAGACAACCTTTGTCTCCCTCTGGGAGACAACCTTTGTCTCCCTCCGGGAGACAACCTTTGTCTCCCTCTGGGAGACAACTTTTGTCTCCCTGCGGGAGACAACCTTTGTCTCCCTCCAGGAGACAACATTTGTCTCCCTCCGGGAGACAACCTTTGTCTCCCTCCGGGAGACAACCTTTGTCTCCCTCTGGGAGACAACCTGTGTCCTCCTCCCACCTTATAACCTTGACATGAGACACCCCACTGCATTCTGACATGAGTTTTTAGGAATTACGCACAAAAAATTCAAAATTTTCCCAAATGTTTCTACCTAATGAAAAGTGTTGGAAACACAAATGGAAAATTTGAATCAAGTTCAAATTTACAACAAGGGGATGTATGAAATCATCATGTTTCAATTGTCATTTGCACTAATCCGAGCTGCATTTTGAGGATTGCAATTTGTTATTATCACCAGGAGAAACCTCCTTCAAGAAGAGAAGGACCGTGTTTAGACTTTCAGAAAATTTGAGCTCTTTGAGAAAATTTGAATTTGAGCTGAGATACGTCCACCCCACTTTCCTCAGGTCAACATTTATTCCAAAGCAAAAACGATATAAAAAGCATTAGGTACATCTTCTGGCAATAAATTCTACCCCCAGTCCACCCCACTTTCTCAAAGCTCGCGCCGCCCCTTGGCCCAACCCATGCATAAAGCACCAAGTTAGTTGTCATCATAATCATCATCTTGTAACTAAATGGTCATATCCCTTGTCAAGGAATCCCCATATAATCGAAAATTCATACCTCAATTCAGCCAAAACAACAATAGATATCAAAAATCTAAAAAAAGATTAGGCTTCCCCATTATCAAATCTACTAGTATGCCAAGTTTCAGCCTTTCAAAGTACTCCTTTATATTTTTAATGATTTTTTACTTTTTGTGTAGCTCAGTATGGAAACGATGAATTTGCTCCGGCTCCTGGCAAATCTCAAAATCAGACCCTCAAAACCCATTCAAACGAAAAGTTAAATTTCCACCAAATCACCACCAAAAAATATGAAAAAAATTCGCAAAAATCTGGTGAACCCTAATCTTGTTTTTAAATTTCGATATCACTTATGGAAAAAGAGTTACGAGGGGGTGAAGTTGGCTATTGTTCTGTTATGATGATGATTATGATAATGCACTAATGATGCGAGGTAAGGCGTAAATGCGGAGGCGTGAAGGAATCCGAGGCAGAATTCAATTCAATTCAATCAAAGAATTCAAAAAGACAGACGGTTGCATGAAAAAGCGCCATCTTGCTGCATGGAATCGAACGGAGCAGTTGCAGTCTAATTGGTGAAGAAAACTTCGATATAAACTTAAAGTACATTCAAGCCATTGTTCTTACGAAGATTTTAAACACGACAGAAGGTAGACATCAACAAGATTGATCCAAAATGGGCCATGGCCTGCTCTGGAAAATGTTTGTATTTTGCGCGGGGAATTTAAGATGGCCTAAGGCAGATGGCGCTGAAAATTCGCGATTGAGAACAATAGATTAAAACAATAGATCCTTTGTAGATTAAGACAACAGATCCTTTGTTTCCTGCCAAGGTTGCAAACCTCGCACGTTCCTGCCCGCGCAATACGATTATATTGCAAACTTTCCAGTCTAGGGCCTACTTATTACAACCACTATTATGAGTATGATGGGGGTGCACATACTATCACTCTTATTAAGATGGGGGTGCTGACGGTGGTGGCGGGAGGGAGAGAGTTTAAATATATAGGGGCGAGAGCTCCCGGACGAGGGTAAAATGCAGTGAAAATGGTGATTGGGGAAGTTGGCAGCAGAGCTAGGCAGGGTGTGGGGCTGAGTGAAACTACCCTGATTTGCAACAAGTGGAGCCTGTAGGAAGGCGAGAAAAATGTTTGGACCGGGAGGAAAGGGATTTGGTGGGGAAGGTGGAGATTTTGCAAACAGTACTCAGAAGATGGGAACGTGTGGGATTTTGGGCGATTGCGGTCCGCAAAACTTGTCTGGCTGTGAAGTCTGGGCTGGGGCAAGGTTGAATCCCACTCAGATATGTTGGGGAGACACTGGACGATGAAGCGAGAGAGGTTTTGGAATTTTTGATGGGCTATTTGAGAAGAACTAAGTGTTTTGCCAACATTGTGCACTGTTTTTGCAAGATTTTGCAAATTTGCGCTAAGTCTGACAAAGGTGTGTTTGTGTTTGCAGGAAGGTGGTGATCAAGTGGCAAGTGGGGAAATGGTGCAGAAGCAATTGCAAAGAGGTGAGAAATCACTCTTATTAAGATGGGGGTGCTGACGGTGGTGGCGGGAGGGAGAGAGTTTAAATATATAGGGGCGAGAGCTCCCGGACGAGGGTAAAATGCAGTGAAAATGGTGATTGGGGAAGTTGGCAGCAGAGCTAGGCAGGGTGTGGGGCTGAGTGAAACTACCCTGATTTGCAACAAGTGGAGCCTGTAGGAAGGCGAGAAAAATGTTTGGACCGGGAGGAAAGGGATTTGGTGGGGAAGGTGGAGATTTTGCAAACAGTACTCAGAAGATGGGAA